>CM066038.1:332750573-335464011 GCA_033557465.1 Ichthyophis bannanicus
TTATTACCAACCTCAAGTACTGGAGGATTTGCATTGTGCGAGACAGTGCAGTGCTGGCCTCTGCTACTGTAGGGGATCGAATGAGCCAGTCGTCTAAGTAAGGGAAGATGAATATCCCTAGGGTTCGCAGAAATGCAGCTACTACTGCCATGCATTTCGTGAATACCCTTGGTGCTGAAGCCAGACCCAAGGGAAGAACCCTGTACTGGAAATGTTTTCCCCTGAAAAGGAATCGTAAGAATTTCCTGTGATCTGGATGGATCAGAATGTGAGTGTATGCATCCTTTAAGTCTAGAGAGCAAAGCCAATCCTGGCTTTGAAGGTATGGCAGAAGAGTTCCTAGAGAAATCATTTTGAACTTCTCTCGAAACAGGTATTTGTTCAATTCTCTGATGTCTAAAATGGGTCTGTGTCCTCTTGTTTTCTTTGGAATAAGAAAATAGGGGGAGTAGAACCCTACAACCCGTTAAAGAATGGGTACCTCCTCTATTGCCCCTTGGGCAAGAAGTGTTGAGACCTCGTGATCTAGCAGATTGTCTGCGGAGGTTGGAGAATTGAATTGCTTTAGAATTGTAGGAGGAGGCATGCTGTGAAAATGAAGCTTGTACCCTTCTCCTACAATGGACAAAGTCCAATCTTCTGCTGTTATCTGATGCCATCTGTTGGCAAAGTGGCATAACCTGCCTGGGATATTGGGGGGTTGGGGACCCCTCAGAGGCAGGAAGGCTAAGCTCTCTAGGAAGGAGTCAAAGCCCTTGAGGGGGCTGACCCTGCAGAGCTGGTTGGGCTCTCGGGCCTTTTGGCTTCTTTTGCTGTCTAGTTTGTCCCTTTTGGGCAACCTGACCCTGAGTTTGACTCTGCTGGGTATAGGAAGGATAAAATTTCCTCTTTTTGCTGAAAGAGGGTTTTTTATAAGGCTTCTTTTTGGCTGGAGTGGCTGTAGATTTAGACAATCTATCTAGAGTAGTATTGTCAGCATCTAACTCGTTAGCCTTTTCCTGCCAGTTCTTGCTGAAGAGATTTTCTTCCGTACAAGGAATGTTGCCTAACTTGTCCTGTACCCAAGTCTTCAAGTCTGATGCCTGAAGCCAGGCAATCCATCGTGCGCCAATGGCAATAGCAGAGGTTCTGCTGATGCATTCAAAGCAGTCAAAGGCTGCACGATTTACAAACTTGGAGACATCTTGAGCATGCTTAACTAGAGCAAGAAAGCCTTGTCTCTTGTCATCTGGGAGAAATGGGCTCATAAGCTCCAAGACTCCTGTAACTTCCTTGAGGAACATTCCCATATATAGTATATATATGAACTGATCCTAGCTGAAAGCATGAAAGCCTGAAAAATTTGGCACCCAAAAGCGTCCAGAGTCCTGCATTCACGACTTGGAGGATTGGATGCATGCCTCTCTGCACTTTTCATCCTATGCATGGCTGACTCCACCAGCATTGAATGGTGTGGCAGCTGAGTCTTTTGAAATCCAGGACATGGCGGAACTCAATACATAGTATCAAGTCTCCTAGAGTGAGGAGATGTAATCAGAGGTGTCTCCCACGTTCTGAGCATCAAGTTATGCAGAATTTCATGGATGGGCAGAGTGGCTGCCTCCTTTGGCGCTTTAGGATATTGGAGAATTTCCAATTCCTTTGCTCTGGGTTTCTCTTCAGGAGCCACCGTGATTGAAAGGCCCTTGGCCATATCACGAATAAAATCCTGAAAAGACATGTCCTCTGGAGGTGACATTCTGCATTGGGGAGAAGAGGGATTTTCTGGGAGAAACCCTCTAGTACCAGCAGAATTGTCAGAGTCTTCGGAATTGGAGGATTTGAAGTATTCCTGACCACGATGCTCATGCAAAGCACGGTCCCGGTTTCGATCGAAGTCGGTACCGAGTTGATCTGGTACCGATCTGTCGATTCCAGCCAAAGATGGCGTGGGAAGAATTCCCACTGGGGTGGTGTAGGTACTGGCATCGGTGCCGATGTCGGTACCGGTGCCTGTTGGACCAACGGTACCTCAGCTGAGAGAAGAGCTGCGATGCTGCGTTCGATAGCGAGGAACCTCTGGTCTATCAACGCTGTCGATGCCTAGGTGTCGGTACCGGTGAAAACGGCTGGGATCCCTGAGCATAGCACAGGTAGTTCTTGCGAGGTCGAGGCCTCGAAAACATCCTGGAGCCCCATTGATGCTTTGGAAGCTGAAGCCTCTCGCCGAGGCTGCTTTGCCGCTGTGGTTCTCTCAAGGGCAATGCCGATGGCCTCTCGATGCTTAGCAGGAGAGCTACCCTTTGAGGACCGGCTTTTATGTTTAGTTACCTGAGATCCATGGGAGGATGAGGAGGCCCTTGAAGATGTCGATGCAATGGATCTGGCATCCGAAGAAAAGAGGGTACTGAGCTTTGCAGCCCGGTTCTGTCTTCCTCTTTTAGTCATCCCCATACAGGAGAGACATTCAGATGGAGAATGTTCAGGCCCTAAACATTTAAGACACCAATCATGGGTGTCAGTGATGGAAATGGTACCGCCACACTTAGTACATTTTTTAAAACCACTAGTTCGTTTTTCCATGTTTTAGGAATATGGGGCCTAGTGCCCAAAATGGCGCCTAGCACCAAAAAAGAAAAGTTTCTGAAGAGAAACAGTTCAAAGTATAAGGGGCTTTTTTGGAAAAGAAAAGGAAAGAACCGGCGGTACCGGTAAGCGTCATGCGGAGGCAAACGCGACCACAAGAAAACAATTTTAAAGACGGAATTTTCTGCGGTGACAGGGTGTGGATCCTGTCGGCTCCGCGGAAAACGAAGAACCGAAGAGGGACAATTGGAAAGGCGGGAAGGCAGCACACACGTGCTGAGGAATGCTCCCAAAAGCGTTCCTATTGGATGCTAGGGAGCGTTCCCGCGCAGGCTCCGTCGGTACCGACAATACCCATATGTGAAGACTATATTCCTGCTTGTTCCTGGAGATATTATCTTTTCCCAAACAACAGATTTTGGGATCCATTTTATAAATCAACTGAATCCACCTTTTCTTGCTTTTGAATGTGGCTACCATGCCAAGGAATACCTCTAGATTCCACCAATACAACTATGTTCAGACACTCACTGGCCCCTCTTCCCCCACCACATACCTGATGGGTCTTGTAAAAAAAGAGACAGAAGTTGGTGAAGACCACCCAGAGTTTCTGCCAGCCATTACTGTTCTTGAACTTCCGCAGCAGGTATCCTGAAAGCTGGTTCTATTGGATGGAAAGATGCAAGAAAAAAGCATCAGTGGAATAGCTCCTGTCCAATCACAATCTGCCAAGACACTGTTATGGTAAGAATTCTCTTGCAGAGATATGGATTAGGACCCTCTTCAAAGCCTCATGCAAGTGTATATAAAACAGAGCTTTGATGCACTGCCATACAAAGATGTTAAAAACTCCAAGAGCTGTGAACTGAGTACTTTCAGTTTCATCTAGTCCAGCCAACAGGAGTAGGAAGATGATCCTTGGGATGCTATATAGCAGCAAACACCACTATACAGGATCAGCAAGAATATATATTTTTAAATATGTACCCTTAGTATGGAGAAGTAGCCTAGTGGTTAGAGCAACAGCTTACCACCCAAGAGATCAGGGTTCAATTCCCACTGGTACTCCTTGTGACCTTGAGCAAGTCACTTTACCCTCCATTGCTTTAGAAGAAAAGGCCTGGCAATCTACTTCTGATCATACCTTGCCAAAAACCCCAGGGGCTGCTGAGTCGCCAGGAGTCACCATTGACATGATGGCACTTTAAAAGAAAAACAATAAAAAGAACCCCCCCAAAGCAATGAAGACTAATTTCTCACTCTCAATAATAAAGATGAGAGAGATAAAGTAATGTAAATGAGGTGAGAAATGATACCATCATCTTATAGTTAAGCCAACAAGAGAAAAGTATCAATCACTCATCACCATACTCAGTAATAGTTTAGTAAAGGAATCAAGGTAGGGTTGGCTCAGAGGAAGAGCATATAGACAGTGGAGATAATATTTGTAGATGCACTAACAAAGAAATCCATTGTTAATAGTGATTAGTTCTATAGCTTGGAGGCAGCATGGCATAGCAAATATGAGTTTTTCATTATTGTACCGATAGTCAACTGCAAAAAAAACTAATAAAATAGGTTTTCTGTTTGCCACCAACAATCCAGCTATGGACAAAGAACCATTTTTCATTCTTATTTGAAGATGGACTTTTAAGTATCCTTTATAAGGGAGGTTTCAAGGTGACGATACAGGACACAAGGGGCCAGATATTCAAAGGTATTTACATGGCTTGCAGACCTGCAAAAAGTGCAAATGCCGCTAAGCAGGATATTCATGTTAGTGCCGCTGAATATCCCTGGGTACTGCCACTACATGTCCCAATAGTAAGCAGTTAGAATCAGGGCATTCTGGGGTGGAGCAGAGGCAGCACCCATCGCTAACTGGGCAGTGGAAATATTGAGCCACTTCCCAGTTAGTGATATGCAGCAAAAGAGAGGCACAGGAAACCCTGGCCTAACTGTCGCCACATTAGCTAACCGGGTAGCGGCTCAATATCGCTACTACCTGGTTAGCTTCATGGCAATGGGAAAACATGGATGTTCAATGCCAGTGCCAGATATGACCCAGCATTGAATATCTGGGATGAAGTTTCAGCGCTGGCAGCTCACCGTGTTAACAGCGCTAGCTGCCAGTGCTGAATATCTCCCCCAAGGATTCTTGAGAATAGTGCAGGCATTTACCTGAATCATGCATAGGTAATCGGACAATGAGAGGCTCTGGTTCCGATACCAGCACACATGCCTGATAGTACTGGGCCGCTGACCCTCACCCTTGCTCAGAGGATAGTGAGGGGGAAACTCTGGAGAGACAGCAAGAGACCACAAAGCTGAGCATGAAGCATAAGAAGGTATTAGAAAACTGAAGAGACTGTTGAAGAAAGGTACCCACTGCAGAGAAACAAATAAGCAAATGGTTACATTATTAGTACAGACTGAAAGCACAGTGCTTTAGAAGGGGAGAGAGATCTTGCAGCTATGGCTTCAGTGGCTTCACAGACATGTTAGAATGTGATAGAAGTATAAATTATTTCAATTACTAAAGGAAGGGAAGCAGCCCTATCATATTGAAACAGCAGTAAGAGGGTCATCTCAATCCTTCTTGCCAAGACCTTCCTAAGACAGCTGTCACCATGTTTTGGTCAAAGTCAGGAAAGGTATTTAGATAATAAAGCCAACTCCTTTACTCTCAGATTTCTCAGAATTAGTGCATTTTTTTAAACCCATCGTTACTAATACATGCATTAGACTTTTCTAATTTCTCACTTTAAATTTAAATACTATAAAATAAAAAAAAAATGGAAACATATACATACATACATAAACATGTATTATGGGGGGCTGATTAAGCCTTTTGAAAGCACTGCAGCTATAAATCTCTGGCTCGGTGATCTTCATCATTTTCCCAGTGGGAGTCATTTTGACAAAAAACTTCTGTGTGAGAGCCAAGGTCACTGCCAGACAAAGTGGACGGCACAAGCAGAGCTGTCCCTATCAGGTGTCCTCCCTGGGCAAGCAGAGTTCAGGCGATGGCATAAAAAAACAGGGCCTGGTCTCTCCATTCCAATGCTGCCTTCACTCCCACACTTCTTTTACCTGGGCTTCCCTATAAACTAACATGCATGGTGCAGAACATCTGATCACAGGCCCATGCTCAAGGTCTGCTTGGTCTCATCCTCTCTGGCAGGAAGTTTGCACCAGAGTCTGAGCATGTTCCTGCATGCAGAGGCCCCGCACACACCTCTTTACAGTGTTTCGGTACAGCCCAAGCAGAGGGAGCAAGGGAAAGGGAAGATGTAGAGAGATTGCTGGAGGGGGGGGGGGGGGCGGCGAGATATTGGATATCTGGAGAGAGGGGTAGGAAGAGAAGGGAAGATGTTGGACTATGGGAGAATTTGGTAAGAGTAGGGAAGATGCAGGACTACAGAGTATTTGGGAAGAAAAGGGGACAAACTGGACATGGAGCAAAGGGAAGGGAAGGGAAGGGAAGGGGAGGAGAGATACTGGACTATGGTGGAACTAAAGATGCCAGAATACAGGGAGAGGTGACAAAGAAAAGGGGAAATGTTGGACAGGGAGCTGGGGGAAAAGAAGAGAAAGGGAAATGGCTCTATATGGAGCACAAGGAAGGGAAGGGGAGATGCTGGTTTACAGGACGAAAAGGGGAAATGTTGGACATGGAGCAGGGAGAAGGGAAAGGGAGATGCTGAGCACCTCGGAGGTATGGCAGGAAAGGAGAGATTCTGGAATATGGGGGAGTTAGCACTTGGCTGAAAGTTTGCCCAGGTTGTCAGATATCTTGGAACTTGCCCTGGGCACAGGATTACAGGAGGGAAGGAATACTCCCAATGGCACAAATGCCCTGAGAGGTTCTCCCTCAGATGCAGTCTGGCTGAACTAAAATAAGGTATATTCCCCCACATTTTCTTTTTCCCTAAGCTCCTCCCCCCACACATTCTCAATCTTTGTTCCCCTGCTCGTCTCCCCCAACTCCATTCCAGCCAGTCCCAATCCTCTTCCCCATCGCAGCTTTCACCACTTTATCTACAACTTCAGTCTCTTCAAGCTGGCTTTTTTCTCTACTCCCTACCTCCCAGTTATTTAATCCCCCTATATTTTTTCAGAAGCTTGTTGGCAATACCACCTCTATTTTTTTTTCTGGCATCACATGGCTCTCAGTGAGTATGAACTCTGCAGTGCCCAAACTTTCACTCTGCTCTCTCAGTCTCGTGAGAATATTGTGGGAGTTTGGAAAACACAAGGATCAAAATTACAGAAAGGATGAAAATGGAACAACTGATATGTAGTTCCAACAGGAGGACTCTGAAAGAGGTGAGGAAGAGTAAAAGGTTCTGCACTTAGGGTCCATGGTGGCCACCGCTGGCCCCCGGGTCTTTTAAAGAAGAACACTGCTCTAGCTAATGAAAGACTAGTTTTACATTTAAATTAATGGGTCTACTTCCTTCTCTTATCTATTCATAGAAAGCTTTAGTAACATAGAAGGGCCAGTTTACCTTCCTCTAGAGCAGGGGTGTCAAACTCAAATACACAGTGGGCCAAAATGTAAAACTTGAACAAAGTCGCGGGCCAGCATTGAACAAATGAACCTTTTAATATGGACCCAAACAAGATTTGCTTTAACATCGAATATGAAGCAACACTTATTACTATACAATTTATAACTTAATAGTTCAGATATGCAAAAACCAATTTCAAATAAAAAAAACATCAATGACATTCATTTATTAAATAAGATTTAAATAATAATAAATAATAATTTTTAAAATAAAATAACAATAACAAAATTAATCAACCATTCAAGCCCATGTCTTGGAGTAGCAAGAAAAAGTGCATAAAGAAAACGTTAATTATTGCTCAGTTTGCTGCACACTGATCTAATCTGATGTGCCCAAGCCAGATACCTGGCATCTCTTCTTGGATGATAGTTCATCAATGTCTGGGCTCAGGCTTTGAGCTGAGGAAATCCTCAGTATCGAGCGAAGGTGTTCATCAGTCAGACGTCTCCTGTGAGATGTTTTGGTCATCTTCATCGAGGAGAAAAGTTGCTCACATAGATAAGTGCTGCCGAACATGGAGAGCATCTGAGCAGCTTGGGTGCGGAGCTGAGGCATTGTGTCAGGGATGAACTGTGGAAACTGGGCGGCGCCCACAGCATCATACTTTGACTTCAGCGTGTCATTACACTGGAGTTCAATTAGCTCCATTTGGAGGTTGGTTGGTGCGTTTTCCACATTAACTGCAAAGGGATTACTGAGCAGTTCAAACCTACATTTCTGGACATCAAAGTCGGCAAATCGCCGGCTAAACTCAGTGCCGAGTACACTGAGTTTTTCAGCAAACTGTGCGCATGGGAACAAGTTGGTAAAGAACTGCGTTTTCATGGTTTGGCAGCAGGGAAAATGGCCAAGGTTTCCTTGCAGCATCTGATTCTCCCACAGGCACAGTTTAGTTTTAAAAGCCCTCACTGCAGCGTACATGTCTGTGATGATGCGCCCCCGCCCCTGAAGCTGCAGGTTCAGCGCATCGAGATGGCTCGAGATGTCACACAGAAAGGCCAGCTCACACAGAAACTTTTTCTCCCGAAGCTCTGCTGTGTCCTTCCCTTTGCTTTCCAGAAACTGACATATTTCCTCATGCAGCTCAAAACATCTATTCAGTACTTTTCCTCGGCTTAACCATCTCACCTCTGTGTGATACGGCACGTCTGCGTATTCCGAACCACACTCCTCCAGAAAAGACTTAAACTGGCGGTGATTCAGACCTTTGGCTCTTATAAAGTTAACTACTTGTGTTACTGTGGTCATAACATGTTCCATCTTTAGGGCTTTGCCACACAATGATTCCTGATGTATGATGCAGTGATAAACAGTTAGTTCGCCTGCACAGTTCTCTTCCTGCATCTTCTCCCGGACCCTGCCCACCAGTCCACTTGTTTTACCGCACATCGCTGGCGCACCATCTGTCGTTAATCCCACGAGTTTATCCCACGGCAGCTTTATTTCAGTTACGCATTTGGAAACCTCCTCAAAAATTTCCTTTCCTGTGGTTGTGCCATGCATTGATTTGAATCCCAATAGCTCCTCCGTAACACACATATTTGAGTCCACTCCACGGATGAAGACTGACAGCTGAGCAGTATCAGATGCGTCGCTGCTCTCATCCACAGCAAGGGAGAATGCAACGAAATCTTTTCCCTTTTCCAAAAGCTGGTCATACAGATTGGTGGCAAGATCACATGTGCGATCAGCTACTGTGTTTCTGCTCAGGCTCACGTTTGAAAAGGCTTGCTTTTTCTCTGGGCACACGATGTCACAAACTTTCAACATGCACTTTTTCACAAACTCTCCCTCATTAAAGGGCCGGGCTGATTTTGCGATCTCTGCTGCCACAATATAACTAGCCTTTACAGCAGCCTCACTTTGTGATGTGGCTTTTTTGAACATATTCTGTTGTGAAACCAAACTTCTTTTCATCTCTCCTCCACTTTCTGGCTCCTTTGAGTCATGTCCAGGTCCTTGTACTTGTCATGGTGTTTTGTTTCATAGTGTCGTCGAATGTTATACTCCTTAGTTATAGCCACGTTGACTCCACAAATCAGACAAACAGGTCTGTCTTTTACATATGTAAACAAATATTCTGTCTCCCACCTGTCCAGAAAGTTCCTGTTGTCTGCCTTTCTTTTTGCCATTTTTGGGAAGGGGTTCCACAGTGACAGTTGTAGCTTGAGATCGCTATGACTTCTGTCACACAGGAGAGGGCGTTTCTGGGACCTGTCCTGATTGACGCGCCAAAACAACAGCAAGGTATTATGGGATTTGTAGTATTAGCGATGAATGAATGCGCTGTATAATACCGGCGGGCTAGCTCTAGTAGTCATTTGGTATAGCCTCGCGGGCCAAATATAATTACACTACGGGCCAAATTTGGCCCGCGGGCCAGAGTTTGACACCTATGCTCTAGAGTGAAAGCTCCAGATTAACAAATTGGTTTCTTGCTAGGATGGCAGAATTAATAGGAAGAGACTGCCTGCTGTCTCCATAAACTTTCTTCCTTACAAATTTTGCGACATATATTTGGTACTTCTATAAGGGCTACATGAATTTAGTTGTTAAATCTTGTTTCTATACTATGTAACGGATCAGATTCATTTGAGTATTGATGCATAAAGATGCAATTTTAATCCTTACACATACATTACCAGTCGTATGGACTAATGTAATGGTCTTTATAACGAGGTACATCAACTGGCACTTAGAAGGCTTCAGCTACCACAAAACAACGCCATTTGCTTAGTTAACGACAAAACCTACATATCATGTTACCCCATTACAGAAAGAGGCTCACTGGTTGATTGTTGCCTATAGAATAAAGTTTAAGATTCTTTTTCTAGTTTTCAAGTTTATGCATTCATGATTAGCTGCTCTATTATTTAATGCTTTAATGCCTCATACCCCCTTGCCTATACACTTTGCTCATGTAATGACAAATTACTCTATATTTCACCACTTTGTTCCATGCATCCACATGTACCTCAGCCTTTTATATTCTGGCACCACTCTTGTCGAATGCCTTACTAAAATACTTATGACTAGAGACTTCCTTACCAAAATTCAAGGCTGGACTAAAGGCTTATTTTTTCACACAGGCCTTTGAGGACTAGTGGTGGTGTTGGGGCTCAAGCATGCTGGCCAGCTTCTCTTTCTGTCTCTTCCCATCTGTCTTTCTACTTGTCTGTTTTTTTTTTTTCTATCCTACTGTCTTTTGCTTTTATTTATTATTTTAATTTTTACTTTACTATAATTTGTAAACCACTGTGCTGTCACTACTGACAGTGGTGTATTAAGAATTTTAGTAAACAAAAATTATTTAGCTTCAATCAAACTCTTTAGACTTAAAGAGTCCGATATTCAGTAGCAGCAGCTAGTGCAATTATAGCGGTTAGCTGTTGCCACTGAACACTAAACCCAGATATTCAATGCTGGGGCCATATCTGGCCACCAGCATTGACTATCTGGGTCAGCTGCAGAAGCAGGAAGCTAACTGGGCAGTGACAGAATTCAGCTGCTGCCAGATTAGCTTCAACAGCAAAAGTTAGGACAGCTTTTAATGTGCCTAACTTTAGTCATCGAGGGGTAATCAGGCAGCGGTTGAATCTCACTGTTGACCAGTTATCCCCGGGTGCTGCCCACGAAACTCTCCGATGCTAACCGGTTAGCATTAGGACATATAGCGGGCAGTACTGTGGTTATTCAGCGGCACTGTTAGTGTTGCTGAATAACACGTCCGCAAACAGTTTAAATGCCTTTGAATATTGGGCCCAAATTTTTTTCCGTTTAAGTTGCAGACATGACTAAAAGAACGTGCAGAAAAAAACATGGTACTGCTGAGACAGCCTCTGTTGTGACAGATGGAGAAGTCTGGTAAAAATGAAAGCTGTGATAGACTTCAGTATGAAAGACACATTATAAGAGCTGAAAAAAGCTTCTATGTGAAACCAATGGAAAGATCCTAAAGTAGCAGAGCTGAGATGAGAAAACCTTGCAGAGACAGATATGAGAAAAGTGCCCATGTGACAGAAATGGACAGACTCTCAGAGATGAAGTGAATTGTGCTCCAAGGTGACTGAGATGGGGAAACCATCGTAGAAAATAGAGCTGAGACAGGCTCTAGTGCAACAGACAGATACGGGCACAGAATGTCCCTGGCTGGGTACCTCTACAGCCACGTTGTGGTCAGTCATGGACACGCTAGTATTGCGGTACCAGCACACGTGCATGGTGGTGTTGGCACGATGGTGACTCTGTCTATCCAAAGAGCTGCGGGATGAATGGATGTCATCTTCAGATTCCTGCTCCACAGAGACCTCATCAGAGGATCCTGGCAGAAGTGGAGAATTCAGCAATAATTTACATATCAGTGCTCCTGGGATTCCCTAGGGAATAGCTTTAAACACTCTTATATTTCATGGCCCAAAAGATCAATAATGACAGAAGTATCATGCAACAGAAAAACAGCTGAAAAATCATATCCACTACAAATTCTTTTCATTGTAAGACTGTTAACTGTAATTATTTTTCTACCATGTAAGTTTAAGACAATATACTCTATAGTGCAAAAACATAGAAAACTTAATAGCAAGTAACCATACAAAGATGGCACATAGTTCCACACATATCTATATCTACAGTAGTTACTGACCAATTTGTATCATATCATCCTTAAAATATGGCTAGAAAATTCAAAGCAATATGCAGCAGTCCGTCTGCATAGCAAATCCTGGTGATGAACTCTTCTCTACTACTTTTTGCAGTATGTTATCATAAGTGATGAAAATAAGAGTCAATAAACAAGCTATACGTGATAACATTAATTGAATCCAATAGAAAAGTATCTTTGGCAAAATTTTGAGAGTTATTGTCTTCATCAGGTGAGAACCTGATGAAGAGAGGATAGCTCTTGAAAACTTGCCAGAGATACATTAAGTTAATCCAGTAAAAAGGTATCACACACAGCTTGTTTGTTGGGCCTTATTTCCACATATCCAAGTGGACAAGCACAGCAATTATCATCCTCTTATTTCTAATAAAAATGAGTATAAAAATGGCTCTATATAAGATGTTAATAATCTCCTAGTAGTTTTTTATGGTATTTGGTTATAAGTGTGTATTCACCTTGCTGTAAGCTCCTGGAGTTAAGGTAGCAGTCCAAAAATGGCCATACACAACATTCAGAAGTACTGAGAAGTAATACCGTGGTCTTCAGTCTATGATTCATGGACATGTGGCCTGTGAGGCCAACATGGAGTCCACAGGATGTAGCAGCATGGGGTGGGGACCAGCAGAAACTATGTGATTGCAAAGCAGCTGCAGCTGTGTTGCAGTACTGAAAGGGGGGGGAATCAGTGTGACTCAGAAGCTGTAAGATCACATGGGAACATAGAACAGCGCTGTTGTGTTGTTAAGTGCTGTCGAGTCAGTTTCGACTCATGGTGACCCTCTGGATAGTTGTCCTAATTACGGCTCATTGTTTACAGACTGGCACCCGTAGCTGCTGCTATTGTATCGATCCATCTCATTGCTGGCCTTCCTCTTTTGCGTTGACCTTTTATCTTACCAAGCATGATATCTTTCTCTAATGATCTCTCTCTTCGCATGATGTGTCCAAAGTATGAAAGTCAAAGTCTTGTCATCTGAGCTTCTAAAGGAAACTTAGATTTGATCTCCTCTAGTTCTTCGGGCAGTCCATAGTATACACAGTATTTGCCACCAGCACCATAATTCAAAGGCATCAATTTTCTTCCTATCTTTTTCACTGTCCAGCTTTCACATCCATATGATGTTACTGAAAATACCAAGGCTTAAACGAGTCGAATCTTTGTATGGAGAGAGACATCTCTGCTCGAGAATCTTGTCTAGGTCTTTCATAGCCATTCTGCCAAAAGCAATGTGTCATCGGATTTCTTGACTGCTTGTTGCTTTTTTATTGATAGTTGACCAAGTAGGTTAAAGTTGTTCACGATTTCAATTTCTTCTCCTTCAACGATGAATCTGTTGATTTTGCCAGTTGTCATGATCTTTGTCTTCTTTACATTAAGGTGTAGGCCCATTTTGAGACTATGTTCTTTGATTGTGAGAAGCAAATGTTTCAGATCATCTTCACTTTCAGCCAGTAATGTGGTATCATTAGCATAGTGAAGGTTGTTTATGAGTCTTCCACCAATCTTCACACTTCTGTTGTCTTCATACAATCCTGCTTCTCTGATGATTTGTTCTGTATATAAATTAAACAGGTAGGGGGAAAGTATGTAGCCTTGTCTTATATCTTTGCTTATTTTAAACCATTCTGTTTCTCCTTGTTCCGTTCGAACTGTTGCTTCTTGATCAATGTACATTGTGCAAGAGAACGATCAGGTGTTCTGGTATAACCATGCTTCTTAATGTGGCCCAGAGTGTCTCATGGTTTACACAGTCAAAAGCCTTGCTATAGTCGATAAAGCACAAATAGATATCCTTTTGGTATTCTTCAGTCTTTTCAAGGATCCATCTCACATCCGCGATGATGTCTCTCGTTCCTCGTCCTTTCCTGAATCCTGCTTGCACTTCAGGTAGTTCTTGTTCCAGGTATGGTTGTAGTCTCTGTTGAATAATCTTCAGTAGAATCTTGCTGGCATGTGGAATCAAAGCGATCGTGCGATAATTTCCACAGTAAAATTGGATCACCTTTCTTTAGTATTGGTATAAACACTGATCTTTTCCAGTCAGTTGGCCATGAAGTTGTCTTCCAAATTTCTTGGCAGAGCCTTGTAAGTACGGTAACAGATCCATCAGATTGCTGTAATACTTCTGTGGGAATGCCTTCAATGCCTGGTGCTTTGTTCTTTGATAAGGCTTTCAATGCTGCTTCAACTTCTTCTTTCATCACCAATGGTTCCGGATCATAAGGCACAGGTTGACATGACTGTTGGTCCACTTGATCTTTATCATATAAAACCTCTGTATATTCTTTCCACCTTTTCTTGATCTTCTCAGCATCATTCAACATAGAACCTTGAGCATCTTGTAACATTCCAATTCGGGGCTGGAATTTGTTCTTTAACTCTTGTAGCTTTAGGAAAGCCAATCTTGTTCTTCCTCTAATAGTTTCTGCTTCTATTTCCTTGCAGGTGTCATTGTAGTACTTTTCCTTTTCCTATCTTGCTGCATGTTGGAAATCTCTGTTGAGTTCTGCAATTGTCTTTCCTTCTCCTCTGGCTTTAGCTTCTCTATGTTTCTGGGCAATTTTCAGAGTTTCTTCTGTCATCCATTTTGGCCATTTTTGCTTTTTCACCTTTTGTAGAGACTTCTTGCTTTCTTCCAACACAACCTTCTTGATGTCCTTCCATAACTCTTCTGGAGCTCTGTCTATTTGTATCTAAAGCAGCAAATCGATTTTGCAGGCAGTCTTTAAATTCCAGTTCCAGTTAAATTCTCAAGGAGGTATTTTGCTGCATTCATGAGTGGTTTGCTCTTTTTCAAATTTAGCTTGAGTTTTCATACTAGTAGTTGATGATCTGTACCACAGTCAGCTCCAGGTTTTGTCTTTGTTGATGTTATAGGGCTTTTCCATTGTTGACTTCCACAGATGTAGTCAATTTGATTTTTGTACAATCCATTGGGTAAAGTCCATGTGTACAGTCTCTGCTTGTGTTGCTGGAAGGTGTTTGAGAAGAATAGATTGTTGGTCTTGCAGAATTCTATCAGTCTTTCTCCAGTTTCATTTCTGTTGCCAAGTCCATATTTTCAAACCACTTTGCCTTCTTCTTTGTTGCCAACTTTTGTGTTCCAGTCACCCATGACTATCAGGATATCCTGTTTGCATGTTCTGTCAATTTCAGCTTGAACCTGTTCATAGAACTCTTCAATTTCATCCTCTTCTGCAGCTGTTGTTGGGACATATACTTGAATTATAGTTGTGTTGATAGGCATTCCTCGTAGACAAATAGAGATTAAGCGTTCACTGACTGCATTGTATTTCATTACCATTCTTGTAAGTTTCTTCTTTATTGTAAATGCAACACCATTTCTTCTTTGTCTTTAATTTCCAGCATAGTAGATCATGTGATTATCTGATGCAAAGTGCCCAATGCCAGTCTATTTCAGTTCGCTGACACCCACTAGATCAAGTTGTACACTGTCCATTTCATTCTTGACCACCTCCATCTTCCCTTGGTTCACGCTTTGTACATTCCACGTTCCAATATGTAAGACATCTTTACAGCTTCTGATTCTCATTTCATGCACAGCTACATCAGCAGTCAGACGTCCCGAGGGCTTTGATCCAAACACATCATAAATGCTGGCTTTACTCTGAAAAGTCATCAGCTCTTCCCCAGTAGCTAGTTGAGTGCCTTCCGACCTGGGTATCTCATCTTCCAGCACTATAGTGCAATTTGTTTTGTTGTGACTATCCATTGGGTTATCATGGCAAGATACAGAAGTAGATTGCTGGGCCTTTTCTCCGCACAGTTTAAGTTTAGTGTTGTTGCCGTTGTCCCAGAAATGTGATCCTCCGCTGCCAACACCGTCCCATTCTGCTGCTGCCCAGATGAGTGGTTTGTCTTGGTCTGGCACCTCAGCTGAGACCAGTCCATCTTTGGAGACCCTGCCAGTAGTTAAACTACCGATAGCTTAGCCCTCAGCAACACTGATGCACACAAGCCCTCACAGCACAACAAGCTGCAAACCAAGTGAAGAGGGCTTTAAATTAGCTTTGTTCATGATGGGTGAAGAAAGCCCCTAGCTAAGTGAAACATTAAATACCTCTGTAAAAACTGGAAAAAAGGGCAACATCTGGAAAGCAGTGTTAATAAATGCCAGTAGCATGGGAAATAAGTTCCCAGATGTTGAGGCTTTAATGGAAGAGGCGGGCTTGGATTTAGAGGTGATTACAGAGATATGGTTCACAAACAACCATGACTGGGATGTTATTATACCATGCTATACTTTATTCAGGAAGGACAGGATAGGATAGGAGGACGGGAAGGAGTGGCGGCACTATATGTAAAAAATAATATTAAAGCTATAGAATTACAGGGCTTAAAAGGGCATGAGGAGGCACTGTGGATTAAACTAGAAAGAGAGAAAGGAAAATCCAATTTGCACTGGTGTAATCAGGGGCAGCTCTATAATGAGGCGGTGGCCTCAAACGGCAACTTTTTGGGGGTGGAGAAAATTGCCCTCAAAAAGCCCGCCTCACTCGGCCTTAAAAAAAACAACAAAAAAACGAGGAGAGGAGCCGCTGCCGCCGCAGCAACAGCAAAAGGAAGTGCCCCGCGGCCTCCCCGGCAGAGCCCTCCTCTCTCCCTCAGCGTGGCTTTACAGAGCCGCGAAGGGAGATTTCCCTTTTCTCGCGGCTCTGTTAAGCCCGCCAGCGCTGATCAGCGCTGGTGGGCTTAACAGAGCCGCAAAAAATGGAAACTCTCCCTTCGCGGCTCTGTAAAGTCGCGCTGAGGGAGAGGAGGGCTCTGCCAGGGAGGCTGTGGGGCATTTCCTGCTGCCGCAGCGGCAGCAGCTTCAGCAGCCAGGTTCTTTTTTTAAATTTCCCGGGGGGGGGGGGCAGGACTAGAATTGGGGGGGTTAGGACTTGTAATGGGCTGATGGGGGGGTTAGGACTGGAAGTGGGCTGATGGGGGGGTAGGACTGGTAGTGGGCTATGGAGGGGTGTTTAGGACTGGTATTGGGCTATGGGGGGCTAGGGCTGTAAATTGGCTAATGGGGGAGGTTTAGGACTGGTAATGGGCTATGGGGGGCTAGGACTGGAAATGGGCTATGGGGGGGCTAGGACTGGAACTGGGCTGTTGGGGGGGTTAAGACTGGATGTGGGCTGATGGGGGGGTTAGGACTGGTAATGGGATGATGGGGGGCTAGGACTGGTAATGGGCTGATGGCAGGGGGTTAGGACTGGAAGTGGGCTGATGGGGGGTTAGGACTGGAAATG
This sequence comes from Ichthyophis bannanicus, assembly GCA_033557465.1. NCBI lineage: Eukaryota > Metazoa > Chordata > Amphibia > Gymnophiona > Ichthyophiidae > Ichthyophis > Ichthyophis bannanicus. The sequence continues at coordinate 332,767,632 of CM066038.1, forward strand.
GGCATTTGGCGGGGGGGTTAGGACTGGAAGTGGGCTGATGGGGGCGGGGGTTAGGACTGGTAATGGGCTATTGGGGGACTAGGACTGGAAATGGGCTGATGGGGGGGCTAGGACTGGAAATGGGCTGATGGGGGGGTTAGCACTGGAGGTGGGCTGATGGGGGGTGTTTAGGACTGGTAATGGGCTATGGGGGGCTAGGACTGGAAATAGGCTTTTGGGGGGAGTTAGGGCTGGTAATAAGCTATGGGGGGAGCAAGGACTGGAAATGGGCTGATTGGGAGGGGGCTAGAACTGGAAATGGGCTGATGGGGGGGTTAGAACTAGAAATGGGCTGATGGGGTGTTAAGAATGGAAATAGGCTGATCGGGAGGGGGGTTCGAACTGGAAATGGGCTGATGAGGGGGTTAGAACTGGAAATGGGCTGATTAGGGGGGCTAGGACAGGAAATGGGCTGAATGGGGGGTTAGGACTGGTAATGAGCAGATGGGGGGCTAGCACTGGAAATGAGCTAGGACTGGTAATGGGCTGATTGGGGGGCTAGGACTGGAAATGGGCTGGGACTAGAAATGGGCTAATGTGGGAGGGAAGGAGAGTGCTGCTGGCCCTGCAAGAAAACTAGGGGCTAGGGCTACAAATTGACTGATGCGGGAGGATGGTAGAATGGAACTGGAAGGGAGCGGATAATTGGAGGGTCTGCCAGGGGAAGGTGGGGGCACGAAGGGAGCTGACACGGGGGAAGGAGGGGGCTGGAAAGGACCCGACACCTGGGATGTACTGAAGGAGGACTGAAAGGGAGCTGACACATGGGGATGGGAGTGGTAGGTGGTTGGGTAATGGGGAGGAGGCTGGAAGGGAGCTGACCTGCAAATGGCACTGGAAGGGAGATGGACAGAGGGTAGGGCGACTGGAAGGGAGCTGACTGGGGGGGGTGGCACTGAGAGTGGACGTGAGCTGATATCTGAGATGGTATTTGGACTAGAAGGGGCTGGACAGTGGGGAAGGAGGGGGACTGGAAGGGAATGGACACCAGTTGCAGTTGTGGGAATGCAAGGCAGTTGACATTGGAAGGTACTGGGAGGGAAGGACTGGAAAGGGGGCTGATGCTGGGGAGGGTTAATGGAATTGGAAATAGGCTGATGGAAGGAAGTGAAAAAAACAAAAGAAGAGATAAGAAATGGCAGATGGACTATGGACCATAGACCACAGAAAGAGAGCTAAGAGAAGACAGGAAAGCAGAAGCCTCAGATCAGGACCAGCATGATCAGAGAATAAAATGGTCAGACAACAAAGGTAGAAAAAATAATTTTATTTAATTTTAGTGATTGGACTTTGTGCTATTTTTATATTTTACACAGTATTGGGGAACTGCATCTCTTATTTATCTGATGTTGCACTGCATGTGGACTCTGGCTTCTTGGGGTTTCAATTTAAATTTAGTCTACATATTATTTTTACTTTAGACTGTGGTTACTTATTCTGTACTTGGTGAGGGTCGATATTGCGAGTGTGTGACTGAGGTCAGGTGTTCTGTTAACATGGCGTTTGTACATAAAGATCTATACTGTACTGTAGTAATTTGACATGTTCAGCTTTTCAAATAGGTACATGGGTATTCCAGGGCCCACTGTAGTATTTACAGTATGCTTTTTTTGATGGGCTCCTTATGTGAGTTTTGGACGTTTGTGCTGATATAGTATGGTATGGTAGGGTAGGTTTGCTCTTTGTTGTAGGGTTTTGTATTAGTTCACAAAATGCCTGATACTGGAGAATAGTGGTTGTTGTTGTTGTTGTTGCTGCTGGTGAGATAATCAGAATCAGATTTTTTTTTAAAATATTGAGTTCTGTGGGTGAATGTCCTGGTTCTGCTCTGCACCTACTGTGGATGCAAAATATATGTTGAAAAAGAAAAAACAGGAACTATAACGCAGTTTATAACAACAAAATAAAAAGGAGTTATAATATAGTTTTATAAACTGTGCTGTTAGTTCTTGCTGTCTTTTAGTTCCTTGGTGTGCAAACGGGACCGTACCTAGCCCTGTGAAAACGGTGCAGCCACACAGGGCGGAAAGGCCTGGGGGGCATATTTTGGCTGTCTGCTGTCGCCCTGCCGCTGATGGCAGGAAAATAACAGGCAGCCGAAATGTGCTCCCCAAGCCTTTTCGCAGCACTTTAAGCAGGTCTGGTCCCTCCCTCCTCCGACTCAATGTCAGAGTAAGAAGGGACAGATCTGCTTAAAGTGCTGGTGCCTTTCAGATCGGGCGCATGCCCCCCTCCTCCTCCCCAGCGCTGCCTGCTGTTTCCCTGCTGCTGGCGCCTCCGTGAAAAAAACAGAGGGCAGCAGCAGCAGGGAAAGAGCAGAAAGCACTAGATAGCAGTATGGGGGTAGAGGGGGACATGCGCCCGAGCTGCAAGTCGCACAGGGTGTGATTGCAGCTTGATATGGCCCTGTGTGCAAACATCTTGCATTTCCTCCATATAATCTAATCGGCTTTTTGGTTTGGTTCAGTCTCTGATTGGATTTCTGAAAAAGCCCCACCCCCCTCTAAGGTGGGGGGGAGGGTGCCTTTTCATGCTTCGCCTCAGGCAGCAGATTCCCTTGAGCTGTCCCTGAAGGGAGCAGACATGGGGGGAAGGTGGGGGCTGGAAGGGAGCTGGCAAGGGGGAAGGAGGATTTTTCATTCGTATAGAGCCCCTCTTGTTTGGCATACTGGGTCAGACTAAGGTCCATTCAAGCCTAGTATCCTGTTTCCAACCATGGCCAATCCAGGTCACAAGTATCTGGCAGGTTCCCAAAAAGGCACACAGGTTCCACAATGCTTGTCCTAGGGCAAGCAGTGGATTTCCCAGGTCCTGTATAATAATAGTTTATGGACCTTTCCTCCAGGAACTCGTTCAAACCTTTTTTAAACCCAGCTACACTAACAGCTTTTACTGCATCCTTTGGTAACTAATTCCAGAGTTTGATTACGCAGAGCCATAGGCTAACTGCAGGGAGTTACATTTCAGCGTGGCAAAACAGCTGCCAGTGCAACTAAGGCCACCCACTGAGGTGTCATTAGTTGCACTCACGCTACTTGCACTGAGCCATTATGTTAGTTTTTGCTGACAATGAAGATGACTTATGTGAGAGTTCTTCCTCTTGTCTCACTCTGTAGTAAAGTATAATTTTGGGAAAGAAATCCTGTAAACCTAACAGTAATGGGTAAAAGCATTTCTTTGACTACACGTGTCTGTTTTTAGTTTGTACTGATATATTCTGTACTTGGTGAAGATCTACCTCTGTTCTGCATATGTGTGACTGAGGCTACATGTTCTGTTAGCATGGAGTTTCTATGTAGGGAACTGTAGTAATCCGGCTTGTTCAGTTTTCTGAATAGGAATATGGATGTTCTAGGGCCTACTGCAATATTTATGGCGTTGAAATTTAAAATATTTTGTCAGTTTAGATTCAAGGAAATTTCAAATTTTCAGGGAACATCTCAGCTTAATTTTGTTTAGTAGCCTGATGGCTTCACCACTGAGTTTCAGACTTTTCCAGTTCTAGCACAATCCAATCCAGCGTTTGCATTCATGGCTACCAGGATTAGTTTCTCATTTTATATCTTCCCTCCTTATCAATAATCAGGTCATAGCAAAATAAATGTGATGTTCAGATACCAATAATGGTTTGATGGGGGGGGGGCGATGCTGTGTAAGTGGCTTTTCATTAATCAAATGTGATGTTTTATTATGTTTTATTGTAACATCTGGTTTACTAAATTGCATGTGTATGTTTAGAAGCCACCTAGGACTTTAGATTGGTGGCATATACATTTTAAAATAAAGTATACTAAATTTATGCAAATGATGCCACAGTGTGTCTCTATACATGGCCCTGCATCACCCTCATGCTGTCCCTGGGTCGAAAGTAGACAGGAGAGTGCACTGAGAGACAGAGGAAAGCAGAAACTTCAGATTGGGACCTACTTGATCAGAGAATAAAATGGTCAGACAACAAAGTTAGAAGAGAATTTTATTTTCAATTTAATGATCAGACTGGGTGATATCTTTATATTTTATACAGTACATGGAAATGCATCTCTTTCTATTTCTCTGGTATTGCACTGTATGCATAACCTGGCTTCTTGGGGTTGCAATTTAAATTTTATTTTATTTGCTATTATTATTGCTATTTATTCTTATTTTAATTTTTATCTAAATATGTTTATTTTTAGGTTATGGTAACTTATTCTGTATTTGCTGAGGGTCTGTGTTTTGAGTATGTGACCAAGACCAGGTGTTCTGTTAACATGGAGTTTGTATGTAGGGATCTGTGTACTTTAGTAATCTGAATTGTTCAGCTTTTCAAATTGGTGTTGGATGTTCCAGGGCCCACTGTAGTATTTACAGTGATTTTTTTTTTGGATGGGCTCCTTATATGAGTTTTGGAAGTTGGTACTGATATGGTATGATAGATTTGATCTATAGATCCTCAGTGACTTTGTTGTAAGGTTCTATATTAGTTCACAATATGCCTGGTACTGGATAATATTTGTTGTTGCTGTTAGTGAGATGATCAGAATCAGAATTTTTTATATTTTTTAAAGATACTGAGTTCTGTGGTGAACGTCCTGGTTCGGTTCTGCACCCACTGTTGAGAAAGGGGGTTCTGTGGATGCAAAATATATGTTTAAAAAGAAAATGCAGAACCATAACACAGTTTATAACAACAAAATAAAAATGAGTTATAATTTAGTTTTATAAACTCTGCTGTGGTTTTCATTCTTTCTTTTAGTTCCTTGGTGTGCAAACATCTTGCATGTCCTCCATATAATCTAATCGGCTTTTTGGGTTGATTCAGTCCCTGATTGGAGTTTTGAGAGAGCCTTCCCCCCATTACATGAGAGGGCGCCATCTCATCCCTCACCTCAGGCAGCAGATTGCGCCGTGAGTTGCCCCTGTATGGGACAATACTTCAAGGAGTCATTAGCAGGAACAGCTGGGGGGATATAGAAAAGCAATGGACAAAACTGAAAGGAGATATTTTAAGGGCAACCAACCTTTTTGTTAGAAAGGTAAATAAATGTAAAAGGAAAATCCACTATGGCTCTCAAAATAAGTAGCTGAAAAGGTGAAGAAAAAGAGAGTGGTCTTCATAAAATACATAACACAGAGAGATGAAGACAAGCATCTATATTTGGAAAAACTTAGAGAAGCTAGGAAAGTAGTCTGGAAAGCAAAGATAGAAAAAGAAGAAGAAATAGCCAAGGCAATAAAATAAGGAGGGGGGGGGGGGGGTAAACATTTTTCTGATATGTTACAGAGAGGAGGAAGGGCAAAAGTGGTACTGTCAGACTCAAGGGTGAAGGGGAGGAATATGTAGAAGCTGATGAGAATAAAGTGGAATTGCTTAACAAATATTTTGAAGGGCCAGGAGCAGGACCCCAGAAAACACCCACAAATAGAAACAGACGTAAAGGGGATCTTAAACAATTTTCAAAAGACTGTGTTTGTGAGGAACTATCTAAATTAAAAGAAGGCAAAGTGATGAGACAGGATGGCATACATCTGAGAATATTAAAATAACTTGCAGACATTCTAGTAGCTCCACTGAATGACTTTTCAATGCTTCTTTAGAAATGGGAGTGGTGCCAGAGGACTGGAAAAAGGAACATGTGGTCCCTTTATACAAAGGCAGAAGTAAGGATGAGGTTGAAAACTACAGGCCAGTTAGTCTAACCTCTGTGGTGAGTAAATTATTGGAAACTCTGCTAAAACAGAGAATAGTGAGGTTTCTGGAGTCCAAAGGATTGCAGGATCCGAAGCAGCATGACTTTACTAGAAGCAGGTCTTGTCAGACAAATCTGATTGTTTTCTTTGGGTGACCAGGGAGTTGGACAGAGGGAGAGCACTAGTGTGGTGTACTAAGAGCCATACCAAGCCAGAATCGCGCCATGTGCAACTTGCACATCAGGCGCCCCCCCCCCCCCAAACCTCTGTCTACACTTGTCCTGCTACTGCCGCCCTCTGTTTTCTCCATGGTGGTGCCAGCAGCAGGGCAAGAACAGGCAGGGGCTGGACAGAGATATGGGTGAGGGAGGGGCGGGCGTGCCCAATGTGCAAGTTGCCGGCAGCAGCAGAGTAGACCTAACTTTAAGCAGATCTTATCCCTCCCTGCTCTGACGTTGCATCAGAGGAGGGAGGGACCGGATCTGCAGAAAGACCCGCGTGATTTGGGGTTTTTAAAATTTAGTCGGGTCTGCTCTGCTGTTTCCGGTGCCACCGCCGCCACTAAGAGAACAAAAAGTGGCGGAGGCAGCAGGGCAACAGCAGGCAGCTGAAATGTGCCCCCTAAGCCTTTGCGCCCTGTGCGGTTGCACTGCTCACACAGAGCTAGATACGGTACTGGGTGTACTTAGATTGAAGTAAAGCCTTTAACATAGTTAAGTACAGGCAACTTATAAACAAATTGAGCACCCTATGGATGGACCCTATAGTGACTGACTGGGTTAGAAAATGGTTGAGTGGGAGGTGACAAAGGGTACAGGTAAATGGAGCTCATTCTGAGGAGAAGTTTGTTACCAGTGGGGAGCCGCAGGGATATGTCCTTGGTCCGATTCTTTTTAATATCTTTGTTATTGATATTGAGTAAGGTTTGTCTCTTTGTGGATGATACCAAAATCTGCAATAGACACCCAGGAAGGAGTAGATAACATGAGGGGGGATCTAACTAAGCTTTAACAATGGTCAAGAATTTGGCAGCTGTTATTAATGCTTAAAAATGCAGGGTCATGCATTTGGGCTGCAAAACTCCAAGGGGGCGAAGTACTTCTGTCCAAGAAAGAAGAGAAGGACCTGGGTGTGATTTTTTCTGATGATCTTAAAGTTGCTAAACAGGTAGTAAAGGCGATGGTGAAAGCCAGAAGGATGCTGGGGTGCATAGGGAAAGGAATGGCCAGCAGAAAAAAATGGTAATTACACTTACCTGGTAATTGTTCTTCCTTGAGGGGCGACAGTTTAGTCCTCCACTTCTGGGTTGTGCACCTCCTCCTGCAGCTTGGAGACTGGGCATGTCACAAAAAAGTGATATCACTGGATGTAGTCTGCTGGCCTCTCCCATCATCCCCAGTGAACTATTGACAAAGCACACTTAAAAGAGCAAAAAATAATTAACCAATAACCAACCATGTGAAATGAACGTATAACAACTACTTTATTAATGAGACTTTTCCGTCCCGTAACATAGGCTTTTCCTTCTTGTGTGTTCTCCTTCCATCTGCGCCCGAAAGATAGACAAGAGGAAGCAGAAGAAAAACAAAGAATCCAGAAAAGTATCTACCTACCGGTAATCTCATGCTTCTCTCGGCTGAATCTTCATTGTTTACCTGAATACTATCCCGGGTGGGAAGGAGGACTAAACTGTCGTCCCTCAAGGAAGAACAATTACCAGGTAAATGTAATTACCATTCCCTTATCAGTCCTCAAGTTTAGTCCTCCACCTCTGTGATGTAACAGAGCAGTACTTATTGGGAGGGCCCCTTCCAGTCGGCTTGCAACACCACTGCCCCAAACACAGCATCCTTTGCTGCCAACACATCTAGGCGGTAGTGTTTACTGAAAGTGTGAAGAGACGACCAAGTAGCCGCTCTACAAATGTCCACAGGCGACACCAAACTGTGTTCCGCCCAGGACACCGCTTGCGCTCTGGTAGAATGAGCTCACAACCCAGCTTCCACCTGTCACCCCGACAACAGATATGCTGAAGCGATCGCCTCTCTAATCCAACGAGAAATGGAGGCTTTCACCGCTGCCTCCCCCCTACGGGATCCCCCGAATAGAACAAATAGATGGTCGGATTTGCGGAAAGCCTCCGAGACTTTCAAATACTGCCGCAACACCCGCTTTAAGTCCAAGCGACGCATAAGAACATAAGATATGCCATACTGAGTCAGACCAAGGTCCATCAAGCCCAGTATCCTGTTTCCAACAGTGGCCAATCTAGGACATACGTACCTAGCAGTTTCCTCAAAAGACACAGGTTCCACAATGCTTGTACTGGGTCAAGCATTGATATCCTGGGTCCCTTCTTAATAATGGTTTATGGACCTTTCCTCCAGGAACTTGTCCAAACCTTTTTTAAACCAAGCTACACTAACAGCCTTTACCACATCCTCCGGTAACAAATTCCAGAGTTTGATTACACGTTGGGTGAAAAAATATTTTCTTTTATTAGTCTTAAATAGTTTACCCTGTAGCTTCATTGCATGTCCTCTAGTCTTTCTATATTCTGATAACGTAAACAATCAATCTACGTTTACCCGTTCCACTCCATTCATTAATTTATAGATTTCTATCATATCTTCCCTCAGCCATCTCTTTTCCAGGTTAAAGAGCCCTAACCTTTTTAGCCTTTCTTCATAGGAGTATCCTTCCATCCCCTTTACCATTTTGGTGGTTCTTCTCTGAACCTTTTCTAATATTGCTATATCCTTTTTAAGATACGGCGACCAGAATTGCACACAATATTCAAGGTGCGTTCTCACCATGGAACGATATAGAGGCATTATAATATCTTTTGATTTATTTCCATTCCTTTCCTTATGATACCTAGCATTCTATTTGCTCTCTTGGCCACCGCTGCACACTGGGCCGAGGTTTTTAACATGTTATCCACAATGACGCCTAAATCTTTTTCCTGGGTGGTGGTTCCTAATGTGGAACCTTGCATCGTGTAACCATAATTTGGGTTGTTCTTCCCTAGGTGCATAACTTTGCACTTGTCCACATTAAGTTTCCTCTGCCATTTTGATGCCCAGTCTTCCAATTTATCAAGATCCTCTTGCAATTTTCCACAATCCTCTTGGGTTTTAACAACTTTAAATAGTTTTGTGTCATCTACAAATTTGATAACCTCACTCGTTATTCCACTTTCCAGGTCATTTATGAATATGTCAAAAAGCAGCGGACCCAGCTCAGATCCCTGGGGTACACCACTATTCACCTTTCTCCATTGGGAAAATTGGCCATTTAGCCCTACCCTCTGCTTTCTATCTTTTAACCAGTTCCTGATCCACAGTAATACACTGCTTCCTATCCCATGACTCTTTAGTTTTGCCAAAAGTCTCTGATGAGGGACCTTGTCAAAGGCTTTCTGAAAGTCCATATACACTACATCAACCGACTCACCTTTGTCCACCTGTTTATTCAGACCTTCAAAAAAACATAACAGATTAGTAAGACAAGATCTTCCTTATCTAAAGCCATGTTGACTGTCTCCCATTAGGCCAAGACTATCTACATGCTGAGTAATTTTATTCTTTATGATGGTTTCTACCATTTTTCCCGGTACTGATGTCAGGCTCACCGGTCTGTAGTTTCCCAGATCACCCCTGGAACCCTTTTTAAAACTTGGTGTTACATTGGCAATCCTCCAATCTTCAAGTATTAGAGATGATTTTAATGATAGTTCATAGATTACTAATAGCAGGTCTGCAATCTCATATTTCAGTTCTTTCAACACCCTTGAATGTATACCATCCGGCCCAGGTGATTTGCTATTCTTCAGTTTATCTAATAATTGTAATACATCTTCCCGATATATCGATATTTCCTTCAATTCTTCTGCACCTTTAAATACCACTTCAGTCATGGGTAACATCCCTACATCTTCCTCAGTAAAGACCGAAGCAAAAAATTCATTCAGTCTTTCCGCAATCGCATTGTCGCCTCTTAGTGCCCCTTTAACCCTTCTATCATTTAATGGACCAACTGACTCTCTCACAGGTTTTTTGCTATGAATGTACTTGAAAAAGTCTTTATTTCGCGTTTTTGCTTCCGCAGCAAGCTTCTTCTCAAATTCTCCCTTTGCCTGCATTATCAATGCCTTGCATTTGACTTGCCAGTGCTTGTGCTGTTTCCAGGTTTCGTCGTTTGGCTCTTTTTTCCATTTCCTGAAAGATGCTTTTTTGGCAACAGCAGCCTCTCTGACCTCACCTTTAAACCATGCTGGCAGTTTTTTGGACTTCCTTCCACTTTTCTTAAAGCATGGAATACAGCTGGTCTGGGCTTCCAAGATAGTAGTTTTCAACACCACCCAAGCTTGATGTAAGTCTTTAACCTTTGCAACTGCTCCTTTTAGTTTTTGTTAACTATTTTCCTCATTTTATCATAGTCTCCCTTTCGAAAGTTAAAAGGCAGTACTGTGGATTTCCTTACTATCCCTCCTCCACTAATTAAATCAAAGGCGATCATGCTATGATCATTATTGCCAAGTGGCCCCAACACCCTTATCTCTTGCACTAGATCTGGTGTTCCACTAAGGACTAGGTCTAATATGGCTTCCCCTCTGGTCGGTTCATGAACCAGCTGCTCCAAGAAGCAGTCTTTTATTTCATCTAGGAACTTTATCTCCCTAGCATGTCCTGCCGTGACACTGACCCAGTCGATAACGGGGTAATTGAAATCACCCATTATTATTACTGTGCTGTAACGTTTGTTAGCTTCCTTGATTTCTTTGCGCATTTCATCATCCATTTGTTCATTCTGGCAATCCCCAGTCTGCTGCGATGTCCACCAATGAACCCAGTACCAGGAGAGACACCGTGTGATTTACATGAAACGGAGAAACCACCTTAGGCAGCACCACCTTTTCCCAAGAAAAAGACAGAAGCGGCTCTCTACAAGACAAGGCCTGCAACTCCGAAATTTGCCTCGCTGAGCAAATGGCCACCAAAAACACCATCTTCAATGTCAAATCCTTCACGGACACTTGCTGTAACGGCTCGAAAGGCTCCCTAGCCAAAGCTGCTAGGACCAAATTGAGATCCCACGGGGAACCACAATCCTACGAGCAGGACGTAATCTGGTTACCGCTTTGAGGAAACACAACACGTCCGCATGTGCACCTAGTGCTATTCCCTGCACCTTGCCTCTATAGCAAGCCAGCGCGGCTAACTGAACCCTCAAGGAGCTGGCCGCTAGGCCCTTTTCGAATCCGTCCTGCAGAAAGCTTAAGGCCACTGAAACGGAAGCGGTCGCCGCTCGCACTTGCCTCCTGGAACACCAATCCTCAAAAATGCGCCAAATGCGAACGTACATCAACGACGTAGGCGACTTCCGAGCCTTAAGCAAAGTCATAATGACCGCTCCTGAGTAACCTTTTTTCTTTAAACACACCCTTTCAATGGCCAGACTGTAAGAGAGAACCGATCCATTTGAAGCATCCGTAGCGGCCCTTGAATTAAGAGACTGTCTGACGTCGGTAATCTCCATGGCTCCCCGTCGAGCAGGTGGGTGAGATCGGCATACCACGGATGCCTTGGCCAATCCGGAGCCACCAGCAACACTCTCCCCGGATGAACCTCGATCCGCTGTACTACTCGACCTATGAGCGCCCACGGCGGGAATACATAGAGGAGCTCCAACCCTGGCTAGGGCTGCAGCAGAGCGTCGATCCTTTCTCGCCATCTGCTGAAGAACCGACTGGCTTTTGCTGAGTGAAAGGTCATCATGAGATCCATGATCGACGGACCCCACTTGCGCACCACCTGTGCAAAGACGTCCGGATGTAACTCCCATTCGCCGGCATCTACCTGAACTCTGCTGAGAAAATCTGCCGTCACATTATCCTTCCCGGCAATGTGCGTCGCAGAAATCGCTTGCAACTCAAGCTCGACCCAAGCAAAGAGCGCCTCCATTTCCTCTTCCATGGCCGCACTCCTTGTACCCCCTTGGTGATTGATGTAGGCCACCATTGCGGAGTTGTCGGAAAATGCCCAAGTCGGCAATAGCCCCTCTACGGGTACCGCACACCACACACTGGGGCCGTGCCACCATCTCTAAAATTGTATTCACTTATTTAATTTAATTTAATATTATTATTTATTTTTTTTAATTTCTCTTGAAATCTCTTGCTTTTCCTTTATGCAAGCAGGCAAAAGGGACAACCAATAAAAAGCTGACCCGTGCCGCAAACAAAGTGAGTCTGTCACTTGAATCAAGCAATGAACCTGTGTCCCAAGGAGTGCCAGAAGAATGCAGTATTCACTAACAGCCTTCCCATCCAGCAAAGGGCCACTCAAAATAAATTAAAGCAAATAAACTAAAATAAAACAACATAAAATAAAAGTGCCTCCCATCATGGAATTAAACTGTAGGCAATCGAAGAATGTACCATGGCTTTCAGCTGCCTGCATGTATAAGGCACGCTGAGAAAATGGCCGCCGCTGCCTGAAGAGGCAGACAAAAAAGGCGTAAAAAACACGTCGTTCCCGCTTAGTGCTGCAGCCGTTTTGCCCGTTCAACAATTAGTCCTCCTGCCTGCACTTACCGACTACGGCACCCGCCGGACTGTGCTTTGTGCTCCCGCTACTGTGGTGCGGCAAACCACGCGGCTCCGCTAGCTGACAAGAGGGGAGCCGACAGGCAGGTTTCCAGTCACCAAACACCCCCAGATTGCAGAGCCACGCCGTCTCCGTGCAGCCGCAAACGGAGCTGGTCCCTTTACCGCTGAGCTCTCCCCCGACTTGACCAGGGAGGAGAGATCTATGCCGGCAGTAAGTTACAGAGGAAAGAGTAAACACTGGCAGGCCAGCCAGAGCAGGCACAAGAACCACAGCACTCATTTGTATATTTCTTTCTTTTTTTTTTTTTTTTTAAAGCGATAGCTCCCCCAAAAAAAGATAAAATGGAAAATGAGGGACAAATTAAAAGGAAACCCAGCTAACGCTAATCTAAAACTACTCCTTATTTGTTCTCAAGTGAGCCCAGCACTTAGGCTCACTACGTCCTCCTGCTGCATGGAGACTGGACACACTGGGGATGATGGGAGAGGCCAGCAGACTACATCCAGTGATATCACATTTTTGTGACATGCCCAGTCTCCAAGCTGCAGGAGGAGGTGCACAACCCAGAGGTGGAGGACTAAACTGGAGGACCGATAAGGAAGGAGATGACAGTGCCTTTGTATAAGTCTCTGGTGCGACCACGTTTGGAGTATTGTGTGCAATTCTGGAGACCACACATTCAAAAGGATATAAACAGGATGGAGTCAGTGCAGAGGGCGGCTACTATAATGGTCAGTGGTCTTCATTATAAAGCATCTGGGGACAGACTTAAAGATCTTAATATGTATATGTTAGCAGAAAGGTGGGATAGAGGAGATATAATAGAGATGTTCAAATATTTCTGTGGCATAATTGCACAAGTAGAGCCTCGTTCGATTGAAAACAAGCTGTGCTTTGAGGGGACATAGGATGAGGGTGAAAGAGGATAGACTCAGGAATAATAAGTGGAAATATTTATTTACCAAAAGAGTGGTAGATGCATGAAATAGTCTCCCAGTGGAGGTAGTAGAGTCAAGGACAGTATCTGAATTCAAGAAAGGATGGGACAAACACAGAAGATCTCTAAATGAAAAAGGGGACTATTGTAGTTGATATGGAAGGGCAGATTACATAGGCAATGTTACTATATCTACAGGAGTAAAATCAGTGCAGCCACATGAGCCACAAGGGCAAATGGCAGTAGAATCGGTGACAGCATACTGGAGCAGTGCAGCAACAAGATCGTGAAGAGGCAAGAGAGTAATCCTAATTGTGTGGTGCGGATGGGTTTGATATAGAGATTAATTGATGGGGCTGGAGGGGGTTGAAAGATTGATGGTAGCTGCTGGCGGAGGTCCCTAACCTTTTGGGAGACTAATAAGAGGTCCACATAACCAAATTCTTTGGGAATCCTGCAGTAAAGCATGTTGGGATACTTGCTGGTTGAAGGCCATTACAGAAACAAAATCTACTAGCACTAATGTAACAGAGATCCCTGTATCACCAATCATCTTTTGTTTTATCTTTCAGAAAATACCAATAGAATGCCATTAGGTGAATACAGGAAAAAAGACAAAGGATCACTGAAGCAACCCATGACAAAAGAATGCAGAGACTACTGTCCATATATCACTGCTATGAAATCACACAATAAAAGTCCACAAGTCATGACAGAGAGTTTACTGCACTTTATCAATTCCAATCCCCGACAGGCTTGAGTTACTTGGGTGCCCGGGGGAAAAACAGCTCTTAGACAGTTATTACCAGTGTTACATTATATATAGCCACCTCTGGAAGATGAGGCACTTTTTTCTATTTATGAATGGGGAAACATATATAATGTGATTGAGAGAGACTGTGTAAGTGGTTGGTGACGGGTGGTGAAGCGAATAGTAGGATACTTTAATTTGGTGCCAACAAAAATTGAACATTTGGGTAGAAGAATTGGATTGGGGTGATACAGTTGATGATTGCACATCTGTCTGGATGTAGGATGTAGTTCAAGATATACAACATCTAACTTACTGTTCGAACAATTGTACACTGAATTCTGTAGGAGCATGGCAGTTTTATTACTGGATTTCTTGGCAGTGGTGATTGCCATATTCAGGTCCTCCATCCATTTCCCCATCTCCAGACGGGAGCTGCAGGATAACAAGACAGATAAAGTCAGAGCTTTCATGTAAAGCTATAAGCATACTATAGAGTTCCACAAGTGCACCATGCCGAAAATGTGCTTTAATAGCCTAAGATGTTCAGATAACATGTGATTCCTGTGGTATACACATAACATCCAGTGTATGTGCTTAAAAAGGGTAATGGTATAATAGGTTGCCTAGGTAGGAAATCTAAGCAAGCACCTAGTTTGGGGTTCTTTCATAAAAGCACATAGGCGCAAAACCTGGATAATTGCCACTAAAATGCACCTGCGTACATTTATATTTGTTTTGAAGCAAGTATAAATGTACATGGGTGAAGTACACATGCAGATGCTTAGTTTATGAACTATAAGAACATAACATTTGCCATACTGGGTCAGACCAATTTATCTATCAAGCTCAATATCCTGTTTCCAACTATGGCCAAGCCAGATCAGAAGTACCTGGAAGAATTTTAAAAACGAGACAGATCCCATGCTGCTTATCCCAGGGATACACAGTGGATTTCCCCCAGTCTACTTTAATAATAGTTATGGACTTTTCCTCCAGGAACTTGTCCATTTTTTTAAAATCGTGCTACACTAACAGCTTTTATTACATCCCCTGCCAACAAATTTCAGAGTTCAATTATGCATTTGAGTAAAAAAAATATTTTCTATAGTTAGTTTGAAATGTACTACTTTGTAGCTTTATTGCATGCTCCCTAATCTTTGAGGGCCCAATATTCGAAAGCCCAGTAAACCATGTAAATACCTTAAATTGGGTATTCAACAGCACTTAAATGGTTAGCGCCATTGAATATCCCCTTCTAACTCCCCTACTTGCCCCGTTACTGTCTGGTTAGCATTAGGGCGTGTAGGGGCATTCCAGGGGGGAGTGGGGTGGCAACAAGTGATAACCAAGCAGCAGCGATATTACATGCTGCCCAGTTAGCGAAACTCCTCACCTGTCTTTTGGCACAGGAGCTAACCGGGCAGCATGCAATATCTGGACGTTCAGAAAGCCTTCAACAAAGTTCCTCATCAGAGACTTTTGGCAAAACTAAAAAGTCATGGGATAGGAGGCAGTACTATTGTGAGCCAGGAACTGGTTAAAAGATAGAAAGCAGAGGGTAGGGCTAAATGGCCAATTTTCCCAATGGAAAAAGGTGAATAGTGGAGTACCCCACGGATCTGTGCTGCGTCTGCTGCTTTTTGACATATTCATAAATGACCTGGAAAAGGGAATAACAAGTGAGGTTATCAAATTTGCAGATGACACAAAACTATTTAAAGTTGTTAAAACCCAAGAGGATTGTGGAAAATTGCAAGAGGATCTTGATAAATTGGAAGACTGGGCATCCAAATGGCTGATGAAATTTAATGTGGACAAGTGCAAAGTTATGCACCTAGGAAAGAACAACCCAAACTATGGTTACACACGATGCAAGATTCCACATTGGGAACCACCACCCAGGAAAAAGATTTAGGCATCATCATGGATAACATATTAAAACCCTCCGCCCAGTATGCAGCGGCAGCCAAGAGAGCAAATAGAATGCTAGGTATCATAAGGAAAGGAATGGAAAATAAAACAAAGGATATTATAATGCCTCTTGATCGTTACATGGTGTGAATGCACCTTGAATATTGTGTGCAATTCTGGTTGCTGTATCTTAAAAAGGATATAGCGTTATTAGAAAAGGTACAGAGAAGAGCCACCAAAATGGTAAAGGGGATGGAAGGATACTCCTATGAAGAGAGGCTAAAAAGGTTAGGGCTCTTCAACCTGGAAAAGAGAAGGCTGAGGAGAGATATGATAGAGGTCTATAAATTAATGAATGGAATGGAACAGGTAAACGTAGATCAATGGTTTACGTCATCAGAATATAAAAAGACTAGGGGACATGCAATGAAGCTTCAGGGTGATCTATTTAAGACTAATAAAAGAAAATATTTTTTCACTCAGTGTGTAATCAAACCCTGGAATTTGTTACCGGAGGATGCTGTTAGTGTAGCTGGGTTTAAAAACAGTTTGGACAAGTTCCTGGAGGAAAGTTCCATAAACCATTATTAAAAGGGACCCAGGATATCACTGTTTGACCCAATACAAGCACTGAGGAACCTGTGTCTTTTGGGGAGACTGCTAGGTACTTATGACCTACATTGGCCACTGTTGGAAACAGGACACTGGGCTTGATGGACTTTGGTTTGACCCAGTATGGCATATCTTATGTTCTTATGGTTACCTAATGCAGCTTACGGCATGCAAGGCGATCACCAGATATTCAATGCCGGGACTACATATGACCCCGGCATTGAATATCCGGGGTTAAGGGTTGGTGGGTAAGGCTATGTGTCGTAGAGGTGCATAGCCTGCCTAGAAGAATATTGGGCCCTATACTTTTGAAGAAGTAAACAACCTACACTCATCATTCTATACTCCTTTACCATATCTCCCATAGCCATCTATTCTACATGTTGGAGCCCTATCCTTTTAAGTCTTTCATCAAAGGGGTACCCATCCATTCTCATTATCATTTTGGTCACCCTCTCTGTACCTTTTCCAATTCCACTATACCTTTTTTTAGATGTGATGACCAGAACTGCACACAGTACTCAAGATGCAGTCACACCTTGGAGCGATACAGAAGCATTATGATATCCTCTTTATATAATCCAATCTTTTCCTTATAATTCCTAGCATTCTATTAGATTTCTTGATTGCCATTGCACACTGAGCAAAGGATTTCAAAGTATTATCCATGATGATACCTAGATCATTTTCCTAGGTGGTGATTCCTAATGTGAAACGTTGCATTGTGCAGCTATAGTTTGGGTTGTTCTTCCCCAAGTGCAGAACTTTGCACTTGTTCAGATTAAATTTCATCTGCCATTTGGATGCCCAGTCTCCATATTTCTCAAGGTCGTATTGCAATTTTTCACAATCCTCTTGTGATTTAAAAACTTTGAATAATTTTGTATGATCTGCAAATTTGATCACCTCACTCACTGTCCCCATTTCCAAGTAATATGTTAAAAGTAGTGGGCCCAATACAGATCCCTGGGGTACTCCACTAGCCACCTTTATTTATTGAGAAAATTTAGCATTCAGCCCTACTCTTTGTTTTCTACCTCTAACCAGTTCACAATCCACAATAGTACACTGACTTTTTAATTTACTCAAGAATCTCTCATATGGGACCTTGTGAAAGGCTTTCTGAAAATTCAGATACACTATATCAACAAGCTCTCCTTTATCTAACTGTTTATTCACAGCTTCAAAAAATATAGCAATTAGTGAGACAAGATTTTGCCAAATCTAATCCCCATTTCCCTCTACTTTCCTGTTAGTGCCTGCTCTTTAATTGGACTTGCACTCTCTTCTCAAGCTCCAGTTTCTCCTCCTCTCCAGTTTTCTTCTGGTTTTCCTTGATATGTTTTTGCTCAGTGTTCCAGATCCAGTGTTATAGTTTTCTATGAGCAGAAAATTGCTGTGCTCACTGTACAGATAGTTTATAGGTTTCAACTTCAGGCTCATTTTCAATAGATAACCATTTCTAGGTCACTCTGCTGTCAGGTAGGACAAGTCGAGAGTTGCAGTTGCTGCAAACAGATGAAAAAGGTGAGTTTTCTAGTAGGGCTCAGACTGCAGGGTTCACTGCATCCCTGATGTTCTGGCGAGTAAAGCAGTTGCCATCTCCGACCCCGAGCATTCAGGCCAAGGTTCTTTTATAGCTATGGTAAACATGTACGGGGGTGGGGGGGGGGGGGGGTGGGGGGGGAGGGGGGTGGTGGAGAAGAGGTAAGATGATTTTTGCAATGATCTGCAACCTTCCACAGCTGAACAAGAGATTTTGTGCACAGCCACTGATTTCGTTCCACATAGATTCACTTGGTCCTCTAAGTTTCTCAGGACAGTGAGGCTTAAGATCCTCCTCAGGATAGGTTCCCCAGCCTTCTCTGGGGATGTTATCTTCCAAATCATAAGAGCGAGTAGTTAGTCAGTTAGGCCCAGAAAGTTTGTGAATCAAATATTAACGATAGCTTCTAAATTAAAAAAACTGACTACTTGCTCAATTAACGAGCCTCAGAGGGACAATCTACACTGGATACTCACTATAGAGAAATAGGTTTATAATAAATTGGTTCATAGTAGCATAGTATATGACGGCAGATAAAGACCAGTATGGTCCATCTAGTCAGCTCAGTAAGGTGGCTACAGCTCCGTGTAGGTTACCCCGCCCTCTACGTATGCCTGTGTTTAGAGCTGTACCTGCTGCTCCATGCAGGTCAGGCCCCTCTATTAAAAGATATTTAAGTTTGCTTTGATTTCATCCTCTTTCTTAAAGGGAGCCACTGTGTCTGTCCCATGCCATTTTGAATTCCGTCACTGTATTTGCCCCAACACTTTCCGGATGTCATTCCATGCATCCACCACCCTTTCAGTGAAAAAGCATTTCCTGATGTTGCTTTTAACTCTAACACCTGATAAGTTCACCCTGATAAGAAGTAAGCTAGCCTCAAAAATTAAGTTCATCAGACTTATCAGGTGCTCTGATTCAGAAGAGGCTATTGTCATTTTTCCATTGCTAGAAAAAACAGTTAGTCCAGTGAAGGTCATGGTCCAACAACTGAAAAGTTCTGAAGTACTGTAGTTATAGACAGAGATAGAGAGCAGTAAGACCTCACTAGAACTTTTTATAGCAACTTTATTTCTTGCAGACAATATAGATAATTCAATGTCTATGTCAGCTAAGGCTATGACATATGGCATGTTTGCTAGGTTAGTAGACTGTTGATAGTGTGGTTGCCTTTTGAGAGTAACCGTCTAATTTTTACCTTGAGATTACGAAGGATCTGACAGACAGCAATAAACTTCCCACAGGATAGTTTCACAGACCTTTACAATAAAAGCCAATACATCAGGCAGGGCCAGCCCATCCATTGTGTGGGAATATTGTTAGCACAGGGGGCCCCATGCTAACATCATCCCACACATGCTGTTGCTCCCGACTATTTGCAAGGCTGGCTTCACAGGTAGCCAGGGAGGCCAGAGGCCGGCTCACCTCTGCACAGCTGCCAAAGTGAAGCGTGATGTTTTTCTTCACACCTGCAGCTGTGTTCTCGTGGAGCCAGCTGGTACGCTGGAAGTTAAGGGGCCTTTCCTATTTCCTGGTACTCAGTGAGCTTCATGAGAAAACAACTACTGGAAGTGAAGGAAAACACTGCTCTTCACTTCAGAGGCTGTGCAGAGGTGAGTCGGGGCTTCAGGCCTACCTGGCTCTCTCTGAAGATGTTCGGACAGGCACGGAGCTCTTGGGGGAGGGCGCTAGGACTGAAAATGGCCTGATGGAGGAGGCTAGGATAGGACTGGAAAGGGCTGATGGGGGCTGGGACTGGAAATGGGCTGATGGGTGGCTTGGACTGGAAATGGGCAGATGGGGGGGCGAGGACAGGAAATGGGCTGATGGGGGGGGGGCTTAGACTGGAAATGGACTGATGGGGGGCTAGAATAGGACTGGAAAAGGCTGATGGGGAACTAGGACTGTCTTGAAGTGGGCTGATTAAGGGGGTTTGAAATAGGCTGATGGGGGCTAGGATAGGACTGGAAAGGACTGATGGGGGCTAAAGACTGGAAATGGTCTGATTGGGGGGGCTTGGACTGTAAATGGGCTGATGGGGGGACTAGGACTGGAAATGGGCTGATGGGGGGGGGCTAGGATAGGACTGGAAAGGGCTGATGGGGGACTAGGACTGGAAATGGGCTGATGGGGGGCTAGGATAGGACTAGAAAGGGCTGATGGGGGTTTAGGACTGGAAATGGGCTGATGGGGGGGGGCTAGGATAGGAATGGAAAGGGCTGATGGAGGACAAGGACTGGAAATAGGCTGATTGGGGGGCTTAGACTGGAAATGGACTGATGGAGGGCTAGAATAGGACTGGAAAAGACTGATGGGGAAATGGGGCTGTCTTGAAATGGGCTGATGGGGGGCTAGGATAGGACTGGAAAGGGCTGATGGGGGCTAAAGACTGGAAATTGTCTGATGGGGGGGCTAGGACTGGAAATGGGCTGATGGGGGAGCTAGGTCCGGAAATGGGCTGATGGGGGGCTCGAATCGGAAATGGACTGATGGGGGGCTAGGACTGGAAATAGGCTGATGCGGGGGCTAGGACTGGAAATGGGCTGATGGGGGGCTAGGATAGGACTGGAAAGGGCTGATGGGGGGGGGAGGGCTAGGACTGGAAATGGCAAATGGGGAGACTAGGACTCGAAATGGGCTGATTGGGTGGCTTAGACTGGAAATGGACTGATGGGGGGCTAGGATAGGACTGGAAAGGGCTAATGGGTGGCTGAGGCTAGAACTGGAAATCGGCTGATTGGCTGGCTTAGACTGGAAATGGGCTGATGGGGAGAACTAGGATAGGACTGAAAAGGGCTAATGGGGGCTGGGACTAGAAATGGGCTGATTGGGGGGGGGGGTGGACTGGAAATGGGCTGAT
This sequence comes from Ichthyophis bannanicus, assembly GCA_033557465.1. NCBI lineage: Eukaryota > Metazoa > Chordata > Amphibia > Gymnophiona > Ichthyophiidae > Ichthyophis > Ichthyophis bannanicus. The sequence goes on from CM066038.1 coordinate 332,788,575, forward strand.
GGGGGGTTTGAAATGTGCTTATGGGAGCTAGGATAGGACTGGAAAAGGTTGATGGAGTCTTGGACTGGAAATGGGCTGATGGGGGGCTAGGACTGGAAAGGGGCTGATTGGGGGGTTAGGATAGGGCTGAAAAGGACTGATGGGAGCTAGGACTGGAAATAGGCTGTTGGGGGGTGGGAGAATGGGACTAGAAGGGAGTGGATGCTGGGTGGGGCTGGAACTAGAAGGGAGCTGATGGGGGAGGACTAGAAGGGGAGGCGAGTGAGGATGAAGAGGGGAAAAGATATTTTTGTGTAGGAGGGAAGAAAAATCTATGATTGGCAGGATATTGGGAGATTAAGTGGGGATTGAGGATGGAGAGATGAAAAAGGAAGAAAGAAATGGAGGAAAGAATAAAAGGGGAAAGATCAGTATGTTGGAACAGATGTAGAGAGAGAATGGAAAAAAACTAGAAGAGAGAAGAAAGGACAAATGGACAGCAGACAATGGAGTGTTAGCAGAAGACACGAAGAAAACAGAAGAAAGCGAATGGGCAGTTGCAACAGAAAAATAAAATGCTCAAACAACAAAAAGGTAGAAAATACTATTTTAGTTTGAATTTACTAACTGGAATATGTCAGCTCTGGGAAAGGGTAGTTACTCACCTGTAACAGGTGTTTTCCAGGGACAGCAGGAATCAGTCCTCACATGTGGGTTACGTCGGTGCCGACGGAGCCTGCAGAGAGAAAATCCCCAGCTTTCAAAGAAAGTCTTTGGGAGTTGTCTCCACGCATGCTCCCCACCCAAAGGAGCCATATTGCTCAGTCAAATGACATAGCTAAAGATGGCACAGAAAACAAAAACACTGAAATAGGAGGACTGCAACTCCAAGGGGAGGAGGGAGGGTTGTGAGGACTAATTCCTACTGTCCCCGGAGAACAACTGTTACAGGTGAGTAACTACGCTTTCTTGGGAACAAGCAGGAAGTCAGTCCTCAAATGTGGGACTCCCCAGCTACAGGCTACCAGAACCCATAGCCAAAAAAAGGCTACCTCACTGAGAGCCGCGAGCAGCTGCAGTGAAAACTCACAATTGTCAAGGAAAAGACAGCACTCCGGTAGCCTTAACACAGAAGGGTCGGGGGCAGGAGTTGCCTAGACCTCAAAAAGGTTACGGAGTACAGCCTGGCCGAAGGCACTATCCCATCGGTATTCCCTATCCAGGCAGTAGTGAGCTGCGAAGGTATGAACCAAAGACCAGGTGGCGGCCTGGCAGATGTCTGCCAAAGGAATGGAGCGCAGATGAGCGACAGAGCTTGCCATGGCCCTGACCTTGTGAGCTGTGACATGGCCTTCCAGGGGAAATTGCACTTCCTCATAGGCCCAGGCAATACAGTCCGCCACCCATGTGGACAGCGTACACTTGGTCACCGCCTGCCCCAGCTTGCTTGGATCTCAGGAAACGAAAAGCTGAGCTCTTCAGTGGTCTTGGGTACGTTGAATGTAGAATGATAAGGCCCTCCCTACAGTCTAGGGTATGGAGGACAGCCTCAGCGTGACTGGCGTGCGGTTGGGGAAAAATGTGGGGAGGACCACCTCCTGATTGAGGTGGAACGAGGACATCACCTTCGGAACAAAGCACTACCCTATTCTTGTAGAACCTGGTATAAGGCCTCCCACCACGAGGGCCTGGAGCTCGCTCACTCTTTGGGCGGAGGCGAGTGCTGCGAGGAACACCACCTTCCAGGAGAGACAGTGAAGATGACACGTAGCTATTGGCTCGAAAGGCGGTAGAGTGAGCTGCCCCAACACTACATTGAGATCCCATTCGGTCGCCGGAGGGCGGATCGAGGGCTTGGACAGGAGAAGGCCCTTAAGGAACTGGGACACCGTCGGTTGCGCCGAGAGGGGCTTCCCTCTATCGGGTGGTGGTTGGCCGCAAGGGCACTGAGATGTACTCTGACAGAGTTGGACTTGAGCCCTGAGTCAGAGAGGTGGAGAAGGTATTGCAACACCATAACCACCAGACAGGAAAAGGGGTCGGCCCCCTGAGCTGCACACCAGCGCGCAAACCTGTGCCACTTAAAGGTATAAGCCCATCTGGTAGACGCCCTGCGCGAAGCTACCAGAACATCCTCCAATTCTTTCGGAAGTAGGAGCGGAGCTAGTGAGACCCTTTCAGCAGCCATGCCATCAGCAAAAGGGAGCTGGGGTTGGGATGCAGGAGAGAGCCCCCGTCCTGGGAGAGAAGCTGTGGGTCTGTCCCCAAGGGGATAGGAGTCTCTACCGCCAACTGCAAGAGTGGGTTGCCGAGGCCACTGTGGGGCTATCAGAATGACTGAAGCTCTGTCGCGAAGAATCTTGAACAGGGTCTTGGCGATCAGAGATGTCGGGGGAAACACAAACGAAAGACCCACTGACCAAAAGATTAGGAAGGCATTGGTAGCCGCCCTAGCAGGGTGTGGTTGCCAGGAGCAGAAGCGGGGCAACTGGTGGTTGTCCGGGCTGGTGAACAGGTCCATCATTGGTTCCTCCCAAATCTGGAAGAGCCCGCAGGCCACTTTCGGGTCCAGCTACCACTCGTGCGGCTGGAGCAGTCTGCTGAGTCTGTCGGACAGTCAATTGTCCTGGCCCGGTAGATATACTGCCCTGAGGAGAATGTCCTGACAGGCTGCTAGTGAGCACAAGTCCATAGCCTCCCAACAAAGGATGCGGGACCCCATGCCCCCTTGTTTGTTCACAATGAACATGGCAACTTGGTTGTCCATCTGGACTAGGACAGATCTGTGACTCAGGGGTCTCTGGAATGCCCTTAGGGCAAGGTGATCGCACGCAATTCCAACAGATTGATCTGTTGGGACCTTTCGTCTGGGGACCAGATGTCCTGGGTGTGGTACCCCTAGCAGTGGGCTCCCCAACCCAGCAGGGAGGCGTCTGTAGTGAAGACCCTCGAGTGATGAGGAGTCTGAAAAGGCATCCCCCGCTTGCAAGTGGTGGAGTGACTGCCACCAGTTCAGGGACTGCACCTGGTAACTTTGATTCTGTCCTGGAGATGCCCCATTGCCTGGGACCACTGATCCCTGAGGCACCACTGTGCAATTCACATGTGTAGGCGGGCATCTGGCATGACATGGACCGTGGAGGCCATGTGTCCGAGGAGGTTCAACAGATGTCTTGCTGGCACCGAGGGGCGGCGCTGTACATTTTGGGGCGGCACCACAAGCCTTTTGACCCTGTCTGCAGGTAGGTAGGTTTTGGCTGGGAGGGTATCGATCCTGCCCCGATGAATTCCAGCTCTTGCGCCGCTGACAGGGTTGACTTGGGATAATTGATAACGAAGCCTAAGTGCTGAAGGACCTGGATAGTGCGTGTCGTGGCCTGCTGTACATCTGGGAACATAGCGCCCCTGATGAGTCAGTCATTGAGGAAGGGGAAAACGAAAATCCCCTGAAGCCTGAGAAAGGCGGTGACCACCATTAGGCACTTCATGAATACCCTGGGGACCGAGGCAAGGCTGAAGGGCAGCACCCTGTACTGAAAATGGCGGCCCCCTACCACAAAGCGTAGGTACTGCCTGTGGTTTGGGTGGATTAGGATGTGTGTATAAGCATCCTTTAGATCTAAGGAGCATAGCCAGTCTCCCTGGCAGAGGTAGGACAGCAATGTTCCAAGGGAGAGCATCTTGACCTTCTCCCGTACCAGGAATCTGTTGAGGTTGCGCAGGTTGAAGATGGGCCTTAGGCCTCCTATCCTCTTTGGCAGGAAAAAATACCTGGAGTAGAACCCCTTGCCATTGAGATGAGGGGGCACTGGTTCCAATGCTCGGTCTTTGAGCAGGCCTGCCAACTCCTTCAACAGGAGGTCCCGGTGAATGGGAAGTCAAAGTGGCTCTCCGGTGAAAATATGTGAAGGTACTTCGGCTACGCGGAAGAGGTAACCCTCCTTGATCACCTGTAATGCCCAAGAGTCGGTGGTGATAGCTCCCCACATGTGGGCGTACAGGGACAGCCGACCTCCTGTGGGCTGCCGAGCCTCGCTTGGAAGAGGGGCTGTGCTGTAGGAGTCAAAGGTTTCCCCCAGGCTGAGCCGGGGTCGAAGCCTTGGGTTTGGGAGCCTTCTGCTTACGCGGGCCGTGCCCTTGCCCCTTGGCCTGTTGCCCCTGCTTGGGTGCTGGGGAGGCCTGATAAGGGGGGTAACTTCGGTAAGCAGTGGACTTCCTCGGGTAGAAGGGCTTCTTTCCTGAGCCCTTCTTTTGAGAAGGAGCAGAGGTCTTCTTAGAGAGCCTAGCCCTCGTCATGAACTCAGTCTCCAGTTCAGCGGCTTTTGCCGTCATGGGTTTGCTGAATAGGTTCTCCCCATGGCATGGGACATCGACCAACTTGTCATGTACCCATTGTTCGAGGTCTGACGACTGTACTCAGGCTTGGCAGCGAACACCAATGTCCGCTGCGGCTACTCTGGCCACCGACTCGGAGCCGTCGTAGGCCACTCGAGATGTAAATTTGGAGCATTCACCGATGGCTCTGGATAGGCACTTGAAGCGCTGTAATGGCTCCTCGGAGAGACCAGTAGACGGCTGAGGGGAGATATGATAGAAGTCTATAAATTAATGAATGGAGTGGAACAGATAAACATAGATTGATTGTTTACGTTATCAGAATATAGAAAGACTAGGGGACATGCAATGAAGCTACAGGGTAAACTATTTAAGACAAATAAGAGAAAATATTTTTTCACTCAACGTGTAATCAAACTCTGGAATTTGTTACTGGAGGATGTAGTAAAGGCTATTAGTGTAGCTGTGTTTAAAAAAGGTTTGGACAAGTTCCTGGAGGAAAGGTCCATAAACCATTATTAAAAAGGGACTCAGGATATCAATGCTTGACCCAATACAAGCACTGTGGAACCTGTCTCTTTTGGGGAAACTGTTAGGTACGTATGACCTAGATTGGCCACTGTTGGAAACAGGATACTGGGCTTGAGGAACTTGGTCTGACCCAGTATAGCATATCTTATGTTCTTATGTTAATCTGACGATCTCTTTCACCAGGTCTCTCAGATACATGCCGATGTACAGCTGGTAGGCCTGAATCCGGCAGTTCAGTATCGCGCCCTGGTAACATTTTCTGTTGAGAGCATACAAGGTGCAGGCCTCCCTGCCGGGTGGTACTGAGGAATGCGTTTTCTGACTTTTTCGTCGACACATGACCGATTTCACGACCATGGAATTATGTGGCAGTTGTGACTTTTGAAAACCAGGGCTTCGGCGGACCTGATACATCGAGTCGAGCCACTTGCTCATCACCTGCGTTGACGCCGGTGTCTCCCACATGCGCAGCATAAGGCGTTCTAGGATAGGTGAAATGGGCACCGTCAGGGTTTCCCAAGGAGGGACCTCGTATTGGAGGATCTCAAGTTCATCTGTTCGAGGATCCTCCTCGGATTTCGTTGGGAAAGCTAAGGCTTTGGACATATCTCTCATATTACTTATGTTTATTAGAATTTTACATTCTGACAATACAATATCAGAAACAAGAAAACAAACAATAAATATATCACCAATAACCAACATAAAATAATCTGAACCAAGGTACATCAGCCCACATCACGGGGATATTAAAAGACATAACAAAATCAGAAGAAAACTAAGTCAGGTACAACAATCAAGAGTACCCGACTAACATCATGAGCTAACCTACACATACCCTCCAATACAACTTACACATCTCGGAAAGAAGAAGAAGAGGAAACTCTCAATGCCTGTTTTTCCTTTTCTAAGAGCCATCTGTCTAAATCAGTGGAAGACAGAAAAATAAATTTATTCTGATCCATAGTGATAATACATTTGCAAGGGTAGCGGAGAAAAAAGGTAGCCCCAATAGCGACGACTCGAGCTTTGTAAGTAAGAAAAGACTTCCTGCGAAGTTGCGTTGACCGTGACACATCAGGAAAAATAGAAATCCTCTCACCACAAAATGGAAAATCCTTCTTCCGAAAGTAAGCTTTAAGAATTGAGATTTTTTCTTCCTCCGAGGACAAGGTAATTAACAAGGTAGCCCTTGTGGAAATATTATCCTGTGTATCCTCCAAAAAGGCAGTTAGGTCAAACGCCGCGGGCTCTTCCAAAACAGCTAGATCGTCGTTATTGGTACGTACAGCTACCTTAAATGGAAGATAATAACACTTAAGCAATGTTAAAGTGTCTGCATTAGGTACTTGCAATATATCTTTCATATATTTCTTAAAGAGAATAGACGGAGAGAGCAAAGAAATGCAGGGAAAGTTTAACAGCCGCAAGTTTTTAGACCTATGCATATTTTCAAGGTTTGGACATATCTCTAACGAAGTCCTGAAAGGCCATGTCCTCCAGAGGAGATTTGACTTATTGTTTACATTATCAGAATATAGAGATCTTCTCCGAGGCTCCGATACAGGGGAATCGGACAGGACATCTCGGTGAAGGCGAGTGTCCGGAGACACCTTGTCTTCTGACTCCCAGACGGAGGCATCCGAGGAAGACAGGTGGCAGTCCTCAGGCTCTGAAGGGTCAGGCCACTCCAGCGCTTTCTGGCTTGCCGGCGACAATCTCCATCTCGAAGAACGAGAGATCGAGTGGGACCTCGGCCAAGGATCTACTTGGGCTCGTAGGGCTTCAAGGATCGGCTCGGCCTCCGGGGTCGATTTCATTGTCAAACCTCCGGTGGTCTGGGCAGAGGAACCGGACATACCGGATACTAATGCCCGTTGTTGCTTCAGAAAGGCAGTGATCCTGCGTTTCAAGGATACCATCCCGGACATAAGTTCGGGAGATGCTGCAGCATCTGGCTTGGGCACTGATGGACTCAGACCCGAAGCCGGTTCCCCTGGAGGAGAGTCCTCGACTAGGATAGGATGCACTTGCCAAGGTCGATCCATAGTCGGATCCTTCCGAGAGAGTTTGATCGGGCGCTCCTTCCCTGATGCCTCGGGCTGGTGCTCGGGGCTCTGTGACTGGCCCCATGAGGGACCTGGCCATTCTGAGTCATCCAGAGACGCAGCCCATCGAGGTAACATGCCTGCCTGGTGCGAAGGTAGCGGACCTCACACGCCACCTAGATAAGGTCTTAGATAGTGCTGGGGAGGAGTCTGCTGTCTTGGTACATGTTGGTACCAATGACATAGGAAAATGTGGTAGGGAGGTTCTGGAAGCTAAATTTAGGCTTTTAGGTAGGAAGTTGAAATCCAGAACTTTCAGGGTAGCGTTCTCCGAAATGCTTCCCGTTCCACGCGCAGGACCCAATAGGCAGGCAGAGCTCCGGAGTCTCAATGCGTGGATGAGACAATGGTGCAGAGATGAGGGGTTCGGATTTGTTAGGAACTGGGGAACATTCTGGGGAAAGGAGGGGCTCTTCCGAAGGGATGGGCTTCACCTTAACCGGGATGGAACCAGGCTGCTGGCATTAACCTTTAAAAAGGAGATAGAGCAGCTTTTAAACTAGATAATAGGGGAAAGCCGACAGTCGCCCAAGAGCGCATGGTTCGGAAGAATGTATCCTTGAAGGATACTACAAAAAGCAGAGAGGTTCCAAAAAAGAGTAAAGTAGCCCAAATGCCCTCGAGTATGGAGCAGACAGAACTTAAAGATCCCAAATTACCCATGTCTACCAATAGCCAAATTAATATGAATAAAATACAGTCTCTAAAATGCTTGTATGCAAATGCTAGAAGTCTACATAACAAGATGGGAGAGTTAGAATATATAGCACTAAACGAGAGGTTAGATATGATTGGAATATCAGAGACATGGTGGAAGGAGGACAACCAGTGGGACACTGTGATACCTGGGTACAAACTATATCGAAATGATAGAGCTGATCGAATTGGTGGAGGGGTTGCGCTCTATGTTAGAGAGGGCATTGAGTCAGAAAGGATTAAAGTTTTGCAAGAAACAAAATTTGCTGTAGAATCTCTATGGATTGAAATTCCATGTAAAAAGGGGAAGGCGATGGCAGTGGGGGTGTACTATCGTCCGCCTGGCCAGAATGAACAAATGGATGATGAAATGCTCAAAGAAATCAGGGAAGCTAGCAGGAGTTACAGTGCAGTAATAATAATGGGTGATTTCAATTACCCCAGCATCGACTGGGTCAGTGTCACAACAGGACATGCTAGGGAGATAAAGTTCCTAGATGAAATAAATGACTGCTTCTTGGAGCAGCTGATTCATGAACCGACCAGAGGGGAAGCAATATTAGACCTAGTGCTTAGTGGAACACCAGATGTAGTGCAAGAGATAAGGGTGTTGGGGCCACTTGGCAATAGTGATCATAGCATGATCGCCTTTGATTTAATTAGTGGAGGAGGGATAGTAAGGAAATCCACAGTACTACCCCTTAACTTTCGAAAGGGAGACTATGATAGAATGAGGAAAACAGTTAAGAAAAAACTAAAAGGAGCAGTTGCAAAGGTTAAAGACGTACATCAAGCTTGGGTGTTGTTGAAAAATACTATCTTGGAAGCCCAGACCAGCTGTATTCCACGCTTTAAGAAAAGTGGAAGGAAGTCAAAAAAATTGCCAGCATGGTTTAAAGCTGAGGTCAGAGAGGCTGTTGTTGCCAAAAAAGAATCTTTCAAGAAATGGAAAAAAGAGCCAAATGATGAAACCTGGAAACAGCACAAGCACTGGCAAGTCAAATGCAAGGCATTGATAAGGCAGGCAAAGAGAGAATTTGAGAAGAAGCTTGCTGCGGAAGCAAAAACGCGAAATAAAGACCTTTTCAAGTACATTCGTAGCAAAAAACCCGTGAGAGAGTCAGTTGGTCCATTAGATGATAAAGGGGTTAAAGGAGCACTAAGAGGCGACAAGGCGATAGCGGAGAGACTGAATGAATTCTTTGCTTCGGTCTTTACTGAGGAAGATGTAGGGATGTTACCCACGACTGAAGTGGTATTTAAAGGTGTGGAAGAATTGAAGGAAATATCGATACATCGGGAAGATGTCCTACAACTATTAGATAAACTGAAGAGTAGCAAATCACCTGGGCCGGATGGTATACATCCAAGAGTGTTGAAAGAACTGAAATTTGAGATTGCAGACCTGCTATCAGTAATCTGTGAACTATCATTAAAATCATCTCTAATACCTGAGGATTGGAGGATCGCCAATGTAACACCAATTTTTAAAAAGGGTTCGAGGGGTGATCCGGGAAACTACAGACCGGTGAGCCTGACATCAGTACCGGGAAAAATGGTAGAAACCATCATAAAGAATAAAATTACTCAGCATATAGATAGTCATGACCTAATGGGAGACAGCCAACATGGCTTTAGACAAGGAAGATCTTGTCTTACTAATCTGTTATGTTTTTTTGAAGGAGTGAATAAACAGGTGGACAAAGGTGAGTCGGTTGATATTGTGTATCTGGACTTTCAGAAAGCCTTTGACAAGGTCCCTCATGAGAGACTTTTGGCAAAACTAAAGAGTCATGGGATAGGAGGCAGTGTACTACTGTGGATCAGGAACTGGTTAAAAGATAGAAAGCAGAGGGTAGGGCTAAATGGCCAATTTTCCCAATGGAGAAAGGTGAATAGTGGTGTACCCCAGGGATCTGTGCTGGGTCCGCTGCTTTTTGACATATTCATAAATGACCTGGAAAGTGGAATAACGAGTGAGGTTATCAAATTTGCTGATGACACAAAACTATTTAAAGTTGTTAAAACCCAGGAGGATTGTGGAAAATTGCAAGAGGATCTTGATAAATTGGAAGACTGGGCATCAAAATGGCAGATGAAATTTAATGTGGAGAAGTGCAAGGTTATGCACCTAGGGAAGAACAACCCAAACTATGGTTACACGATGCAAGGTTCAACATTAGGAACCACCACCCAAGAAAAAGATTTAGGCGTCCTTGTGGATACCATGTTAAAACCCTCGGCCCAGTGTGCAGCGGCGGCCAAGAGAGCAAATAGAATGCTAGGTATGATAAGGAAAGGAATGGAAAATAAAACAAAAGATATTATAATGCCTCTATATCGTTCCATGGTGAGACCGCACCTTGAATATTGTGTGCAATTCTGGTCGCCATATCTTAAAAAGGATATAGCAATTTTAGAAAAGGTTCAGAGAAGAGCCACCAAAATGGTAAAGGGGATGGAAGGCTACTCCTATGAAGAAAGGCTAAAAAGGTTGGGGCTCTTTAACCTGGAAAAGAGACGGCTGAGGGGAGATATGATAGAAGTCTATAAATTAATGAACGGAGTGGAACGGGTAAACGTAGATCGATTGTTTACCTTATCAGAATATAGAAAGACTAGGGGACATGCAATGAAGCTACAGGGTAAACTATTTAAGACTAATAAAAGAAAATATTTTTTCACTCAACGTGTAATCAAACTCTGGAATTTGTTACCGGAGGATGTAGTAAAGGCTGTTAGTGTAGCTGGGTTTAAAAAAGGTTTGGACAAGTTCCTGGAGGAAAGGTCCATAAACCATTATTAAGAAGGGACCCAGGATATCAATGCTTGAACCAATACAAGCATTGTGGAACCTGTGTCCCTTGGGGAAACTGCTAGGTACGTATGACCTAGATTGGCCACTGTTGGAAACAGAATACTGGGCTTGATGGACCTTGGTCTGACCCAGTATGGCATATCTTATGTTCTTATGTTCTTATGTATGTTCACCTTCTTTTTGGTTCCCTTGAGGGGGAACCCCTCTCTGAGGTCCCCCGACATCACTTGGGTTCGGAGCATTCCTCCCGAGGCGTAAAGGTCTCAGATGAGGGCCTGGCTTTCGGAAGCATGGGGGAATCAGGGAAAAATTTTCCATGCTGCTGCTGGTGGCTTTTTAAGGCCTTTGAGGACATAAGTTTGCAAGGGCCATAAACAGCTGGGTCGTGGTCTGGGCCGAGGCATCTGAGGCAGCAGTCGTGCGTATCAGTGAGGGACATAATTTTACCACATCTGTCACACTTTTTGAACCCACTGGTAGCCATGGGAGTAAAAAGGGTCCCAGCAAGGTCAAAGACCTTTCAGGCTGCCAGCTAGGAAAAACAGGGGCATAATGCCCGAAAAGAAAAAGAAAAAGGATAGCCAACCCAATACTGGGGTACTGGGGGCAGGACGGGAAGGGTACCAGTGCTAGCCAGAAGAAAGAACAATAGCCTAAAAGGCAAGAAGAATCACTTTTTCCAGGACAGATGACAGACTACGTCTGAAAGGCTCTGCGGAAAAAAGAAGACTGAGCAAGATGGCTCCTTTGGGCAGGAAGCAGATCACGCATGCGTGGAGGCAACTCCCAAAGGGTTTCTTTGAAAGCTGGGGATTTGCTCCACGCGGGCTCCGCCAGCGCCAACGTAACCCACATGTGAGGACAGACTTCCTGCTTGTTCCCGGAGAAATGTACATCGTTAATGTCTTTGCATTTTGTTTAAAAAAAAGAGGAAACTAATTTATAGTTTTATTTCTCCAGTGTTGTTGTACATTCCAAGTTTGGCTTTTGGGGTTCCCAGTTTAATTGTCGTCTTCATATTTCTAAATTGTGATCCCTTTTCTATATTTGCTGACAGTCTATATTTTGCATGTGTAACTAAGCTGCAATATTCTGTTCATGTGGTTTCTCTTTCCCCAGTAGGAGATGTATTGGTATTCTCTGAGATGTATTGGTTTAATATTTGCAGTGTTGTCTTTTAATAGGTAGGATTTGGTGCTTGATGAGTTCAGGTAGTGCTATTATGATATGGCAGGTTTGCTATGGGTTCTAAATGAGCAGGGTTTATAATACTTCCTGGCGTTGGCACCGAAGTATAGTAATGTAGAAATCTGGTAATCTTTCTTTATCCTTACTGCTCATGCAAATGGCATTCAGACATTCATTGAGGCATATTTAAAAGTTAATGCGCATTCACAAATGTTAATGTGCGCTATGTGCAGGAACACCCATTTATTTTTATTGGTGCAATGGCACTTAACACATATTAATATTAGAAAACATGCCCTAAATCATTGCCAGGACAAAAGAGAGGCTTGTGAAGGACTCCTTTGAAAGCTGCCTACAATTTTAGATAAGAACATAAGATATGCCCAGGGGCGGCCCAAGGGGGGTGCGGGGCCATGTGCGGGGCCTCATTTGCATAAATATTTGCATAATGTTACCATACACTAACTTTTAGTAAACATGCCTCTTCATGAGTGTATGGATAAAGAAAGACAAAGATTTCTACATTACTATAATCCAGTGCCAACCGCCAGGCACATTAGGAACTACCAGTACTACAAACACTGCCCATTTAGAACCCATAGCAAACCCACCGTATCCTAACAGCACTACCAGGACTCATAAAGCACCATACCCTACCTATCAAAAGGCAACACTGCAAATATTAAACCAATACATTTCAGAGAATAACAATACATGACCTACTGGGGAAAGAGAACAAGTGACAATGTCAAATAGCAATTACATAAACAGAATACCTCAGCTCAGTTACACATGCAGAACATAGACCATCACCAAACAAGGAATCACAATTTAAAAACAGGAAGACAATAATTAAACTGGGAACCCTAAAAGCCAAACTTGGAACGTACAACAACAATGTAGAAATAAAACTATAAATTAATTTCCTCTTGTACTAAACAAAGCACAGACATTAATAATGCACATTTCCCAGAGCTGACATATTCCAGTTAATAAATTCAAAATAAAGAGATATCTTTGTACCTTTTGTGCATTTTTTTTCAGTTGCAATTGTTCCAGCCACTTTCTTCTGGTTTATTTGTGTCTTCTGCTAACTCTCCATCGTCTGCTGTCCATTTGTCCTTTCTTCTCTCTTCTAGTTTTTTCCATTCTCTCTCTACATCTGCTTTAACATACTAATCTTTCTCCTTTTGCTCTTTCCTCATTCCTATTTCATCCACTCAGATTTTACCCCTCCATCCTCAATCCCCACTTAGTCTCCCAATACCCGGCCAATTGTACATTTTTCTTCCCTCCCACACAAAATATTTTCCCCTCTCCATTTCACTCTCCCAGCCCCATCCCCTTCTAATCTCCCCCAACATCAGCTCCTTTTTAGTTCCAGCCCCACCCAGTATCCGCTCCCTTCTAGTCCCCACATCAGCCAATTTCCAGTCCTGGCCCCCCATCAGTCCATTTCCAGTCCTAGCTCCCCCATCCAATTCCAGTCCTATCTGAGTCCCTTCATCAGCTCATTTCCAATACCAGCCTCCCATCAGCCCATTTCTAGTCCTTTCCTAGCCCCACCATCAGCCCATGTTAAATCCTAGCTCCCCTCCACTCAGCCCATTTTTAATCCAAGCCCCCCATGAGCCTACTTCCAGTTCTAACCCCTCCATGAGTCCATTTCAATCCAAGCCCCCACCACAGCCCATTTCCAATCTTCGCTCCCCCAACACACACTTCCCAGTCCTATCCTAGCCCCTCCATCAGCCCATTTCCTGTCCTAGCTCCCTCCCCTAAGAGCCCATTCCAAGCCCCCCTTCCCATCAGCTATTTGCAGTTCAAGCCCCCTTCCACTCAGCCCATTTCCATTCCAAGCCCAGTCCCCATCAGCTATTTGCAGTTCAAGCCCCCCACTTCCCCTCAGCCCATTTCCATTCCAAGCCCCGTCCCCATCAGCTATTTGCAGTTCAAGCCCCCTTCCACTCAGCCCATTTCCAGTCCTAGAAACCCCAACCCATTACCAGTCCTAGCCCCCCAGCGCCCACTCCCAGTCCTAATCCCACCAGCCCATTCTAAGTCCTAATCCCCCATCACCCAATTTTTAGTTTAAGCCCCCCCATAGCCCATTACCAGTCCTAACCTCCCCATCAGACCACTCCCAGTCCTAATCCCACCAGCCCATTTCCAGGCCTAATCCCCCATCACCCAATTTTTAGTTTAAGCCCCCCATAGCCCATCACCACTCCTAGCCCCCCCACCCCCAGCCCCATCACCACTCCTAACTCCCCACCACCCCCACCCCCAGCACCACTCCTAACCCCCCACCCCCAGCCCCCCTCACCTCTCCTCACCCCCCACCCCCAGCCCCCATCACCCATCACCACTCCTAACCCCCCACCCCCAGCCCCCATCACCACTCCTAACCACCCCACCCCCAGCCCAGCCCAGCCCAGGGAAAATTTAAAATAAAAAAAAGCTGTCTGCTGCTGCTTCCGGGGCCGCCGCGGCAGAATCAAGTGTGCCGCGGGGCCCCCCCCTGTGCCCGGCAGAGTCTGCCCTCCCCGATATCAGCTCTCTGTTTCCAGCTTCCGTCACACGCGCCGGCTTTCAGAGCGCGAGGGGAGAGTTTCTCCCTCGCTGCTCTGTTAAGCCCGCGGGGGCTGATGGGAAATTCCCATCAGCCCCCGCGGGCTTAACAGAGCCGCGAAAGGGAAACTAGTCCCTTCGCGCTCTGAAAGCCGGCGCGTGTGACTGAAGCTGGAAAGAGAGAGCTGATACCGGGGAGGGCAGGCTCTGCCGGGCACAGGGGGGCCCCGCGGCACACTCAATTCTGCTGCGGCGGCCCCGGAAACGGCAGCAGACAGCTTTTTTTTTTTTTTTTTTTAAATTTTACTTTTGGATCGGAATGTTTTTTGTGCGGGGCCCCCTGAAACGCGGGGCCCTGTGCAAAAAACATTCTCGCTCAATGGACGGGCCGGCCCTGGATATGCCATACTGGGTCAGACCAAGGTCCATCAAACCCAGTATCCTGTTTCCAACAGTGGCCAATCTAGGTCATACGTACCTAGCAGTTTCCCCAAAAGACACAGGTTCCACAATGATTATACTGGGTCAAGCACTGATGTCCTGGGTCCCTTCTTAATAATGGTTTATGGACCTTTCCTCCAGGAACTTGTCCAAACCTTTTTTAAACTCAGCTACACTAACAGCCTTTACTACATCCTCCGGTAACAAATTCCAGAGTTTGATTACACGTTGAGTGAAAAAATATTTTCTTTTATTAGTCTTAAATAGTTTACCCTGTAGCTTAATTGCATGTCCCCTAGTCTTTCTATATTCTGATAATGTAAACAATCAATCTACGTTTACCCATTCCACTCCGTTCATTAATTTATAGACTTCTATCATATCTCCCCCTCAGCCGTCTCTTTTCCAGGTTAGTCCTAACCTTTTTAGCCTTTCTTCATAGGAGTATCCTTCCATCCCCTTTACCATTTTGGTGGCTCTTCTCTGAACCTGTTCTAATAACGCTATATACTTTTTAAGATACGGCGACCAGAATTGCACACAATATTCAAGGTGCGGTCTCACCATGGAACGATATAGAGGCATTATAATATCTTTTGTTTTATTTTCCATTCCTTTCCTTATGATACCTAGCATTCTATTTGCTCTCTTGGCCACTGCTGCACACTGGTCCGAGGGTTTTAACATGTTATCCACAATGATGCCTAAATCTTTTTCCTGGGTGGTGGTTCCTAATGTGGAACCTTGCATCGTGTAACCATAGTTTAGGTCGTTCTTCCCTAGGTACATAACTTTGCACATGTCCACATTAAATTTCATCTGCCATTTTGATGCCCAGTTTTCCAATTTATCAAGATCCTCTTGCACATGTCCACAATCCTCATGGGTTTTAACAACTTTTAATAGTGTTGTCTCATCTGCAAATTTGATAACCTCACTCGTTATTCCCCTTTCCAGGTCATTTATGAATATGTCAAAAAGCAGCGGACCCAGCACAGATCCCTGGGGTACACCACTATTCACCTTTCTCCATTGGGAAAATTGGCCATTTAGCCCTACCCTCTGCTTTCTATCTTTTAACCAGTTCCTAATCCACAATAGTACACTGCCTCCTATCCCATGACTCTTTAGTTTTGCCAAAGTCTCTGATGAGGGACCTTGTCAAAGGCTTTCTGAAAGTCCAGATACACTATATCAACTGACTCACCTTTGTCCACTTGTTTATTCACACCTTCAAAAAAACATAACAGATTAGTAAGACAAGATCTTCTTTCTCTAAAGCCATGTTGGCTGTCTCCCATTAGGCCATGACTATCTACATGCTGAATAATTTTGTTCTTTATGATGGTTTCTACCATTTTTCCTGGTACTGACGTCAGGCTCACCAGTCTGTTCTTTCCCGGATCACCCCTGGAACCCTTTTTAAAAATTGGCGTTACATTGGCAATCCTCCAATCTTCAGGTATTAGAGATGATTTTAAAGATAGTTCACAGATTACTGATAGCAGTTCTGCAATCTCATATTTCAGTTCTTTCAACACCCTTGGATATATACCATCTGGCCCAGGTGATTTGCTGCTCTTCAGTTTATCTATTAGTTGTAATACATCTTCCCAATGTATCGATATTTCCTTCAATTCTTCCGCACCTTTAAATACCACTTCAGTCATGGGTAACATCCCTATATCTTCCTCAGTAAAGACCGAAGCAAAGAATTCATTCAGTCTCTTCGCAACATATACATTTTTAAATAAAATAAATTAAATTTATGCAAATGAGCTCCAGTGGATATGCAAATAAGGACCCGCACCACCCTTGGGCCACCCCAGACATCAGGACTTAAAGAGAAGATATAATTACAAGCTCTATGGGGATCAGCAGAAGCATAGCTCCTTTTTCTTTCAGAGTCAGGTAAAAGCAGACAGCACTCTGCAGTAAAGTCAGCATTCAACCAGCATTCCAAGTCCAGTGAGAATTAGGAACTGAAGAAAGACTTTTCAACTTTAAACTAATGTGAATAACTCAAAATATACTGATGTGTACGTATATCTATGGAGATGAGTCTGAATAGATGGACAGCCTAAGGCCAACGGTGGCCAGGACATGAAAGCTTACACATGGATATATTGAAAATGAGGGTGGTGCTAGATGTATTGCTGGAATTTCCTTCATGGACAGCAGAAAGGATCACATTTGACAACTATATCACTGTCATTTATCTTGACTATTGTGAAAATGCATCCTTAGTCAGAAATCACATCCAGAAAAAGGGATATTAATACAGAATCATAAAAGGTCTGCTGAATTCTCAAAAAATTCTGAAAAAGTGAACTGGCTTTAAAATGTTTATTTTTTGGTATTAAGTATTCTGCTGCCTAAAAGCATCTTTCAGAAAAAAATGTTGTTCCCTCTATTTATTCCTAAAGTATTTTTAATGAATATTCTGGGATGATTATTTGTTGGTTCCCATTTGCTGGGGCTGAAAATTGATACTTCAACAGTTCAAGCTTAGGGGCATATCTACTAAACCATGATAGCCTTTTGCAGCTTTCGCAGTGTGTTAGCTGCAAAAAGCTTGTGGAAAGCCAAAAAATTGCACAGTATCTGCAGGGAGTATTTCCAGCTTTTCCCTTGCAGATACCGTAGAGGTTTTGAATTTACTGTGGAGATCCACGATACCTGTATCAGCACGTAGAGCAGGAAGTCCCACAGTACCTGCCAAGGCAGGTATTGCTGGTCTCTGTGCTAAATCCAAGCGTTTAAAACAGGTAATGATCGGATGCACAGAGATATCATTAGCTTCGTGCCCTGATCGCTACCATGCCCCCCCACCCCATCAGACAATATTGTCAGTGCTGCGGATATATAGATCCGCAGCACCAACAATATAAAAAAGAACTAGCCTGCTCACCTTTCAGCGCCGATCCCCCCTAAGACAGGGGATCGCTGACAGAAAATGCCAGCTTTTGAGGTGGTTTTATTTGAAGTTGCAATGGGGTCCAGTTTTGGCAGCCATCACGTGAAAACGTTTTGCGCAATGGCTGCCAACAACTGGCACGCTTACTCCCTGCCTTACCATTCCTTCAATGTGCAAAGGCAGATATCGCAGAAAAGTGGAATTCTACATCCTTCTACAGTGGGGTTCATTCTCCATGTTCCTGCACCTTTTCTTGAAGTTCTCTCCCCTTGTCTCAAAGTTAGCCAGACTGGGAAAGCATAGTTACTCACCTGTAACAGGTGATCTCTGGGAACAGCAGGAATTTAGTCTTCACATATGGGTATCGTCGGTACCGATGGAGCCTGCGCGGGAACGCTCCCCAGCATCCAATTAGAAAGCTTCTGGGAGCATCCCACAGCGCCTGCATGCTGCCTTCCCACCTTTCCCAACTGCCTCTCTCCAGTTGAGTTTAAAGCTGAGACAAAGAGACAGAGGGGGAAAGAGAAAGAGATAGATAGAGAGATACAACTCCTAGGGGAGGTGGGTGGGTTGTGAAGACTAAATTCCTGCTGTTCCCAGAGATCACCTGTTACAGGTGAGTAACTATGCTATCTCCAGGAACAAGCAGGAATGTAGTCTTCAAATATGGGGACTCCCTAGCTTTAGATGTCAGGGAGAGACCCCAGAAGTTGTGTGTCCCTGTGAAAGGGCTCCACTTCCCCCCATGGATCTCTGGCATCCTACCAGGGATGGTGGGTAGGAGTTGATTAGGTATGGAACAGGTGTTGGAGAACAGCCTGGCTAAACAAGGCATCCCGGTGGGAGTCCTTGTCCAAGCAGTAATGGGCTGTGAAGGTATGAAACGAGGCCCAAGTGGCTGCTCGACAGATGTCGTCGATAGACACAAAGTGCAGATGAGCCATTGAAGCTGCCATGGCTCTCACATTGTGAGCTGTGACATGGCCCTCCAGAGGAAGATTCTTACTCTGACAGGCAAACGAAATACACTGTGCAATCCAGTTGGACAGTGTTCTCTTGGAGACTGGAAGTCCCAAATGAGAAGGATCAAAAGCAACAAAAAGTTGAGAGGACTTTCTATGTTGCTGTGTTCTCTGTAAGTAAAAGGCTAAAGCTCTTTTACAGTCCAAAGTATGAAGATTCCTTTCTGCATTTGATGCATGAGGCCTTGGAAAAAACACAGGTAGGTAGACCGCTTGATTGAGATGAAAAGGCGAAACCACCTTTGGCATAAAGTGTGGATGAGCCTAAGGACTACCTTGTCATGATGGAACCTTGTATAAGGAGGATCAGCCACTAGTGATTGCAACTCACTGATGCGACGTGCTGATGTGATTGCAATGAGAAAGATAACTTTCCAAGAAAGGAATTTTAATGAGGTAGTAGCTAAGGGTTCGAAAGGTGGCTTCATGAGCTGACCAAGAACCAGGTTTAAGTCCCATGCCACCGGTGGTGGCCTAATGGGAGGCTTAGTTAAAAGAAGGCCTCTCAAAAATCTTGCTATAAGAGGATGGGAAGAAATAGGTTGTCCATTTAGAGGCTTGAAAGAAGCTGCAATAGAACTCAAATGGACTCTTACTGAGTTAGTTTTAAGTCCTGCATTGGATAAATGAAGGAGATACTCCAGTAATGACTCTAGAGGTATCGCAAGGGGGTTAAGACCCTTTGCGAACTCCATATGGTAAACCTTTTCCACTTGAAAGCATAAGAGCGTCTTGTGGAAGGCTTCCTGGAAGCATAAAGGATATCCTTTACTTGCTGAGGGAGGTTAAGATCATGGAGATCTAGGCCTTCAGCAACCAAGCCCTGAGATGCAGAGACTGGGGATTGGGATGCCATAACATTCCGTCCTCCTGAGACAGGAGATCTAGAGCAGATCCTAACTCCAGAGAGGGAGCTTGAGAGAGATGTAGAAGCAGAGGGTACCACACTTGCTGTGGCCAGTGTGGAGCTAGGAGAATCATATGGCCTGTGTCTCTCTGAAGCTTGAAAAGGGTTTTGGGAATTAGGGGAATGGGTGGAAAGGCATAAAGGAAGTCTTGACCCCAGTGAAGGAGGAAAGCATCCCTGGCCTGAGAGCCCTGAGCCGGAATTCTTGAACAGAATCGGGGAAGTTTGGCATTCAACGGACTTGCAAAGAGGTCTATGTCCGGGGTTCCCCAAATTTGAAAAATTTTGGCCACCTGGTCTGCATGTAGATACCATTCGTGTGGAAGCAGTACTCGACTGAGTCTGTCTGCCCAAGAGTTTTGTCTGCCTGGAAGATATACTGCCAGGAGATGAATCTGATGCTCTCTGGCGAGGGCCCATAGTCGCAAACCTTTGTTGCAAAGCGACAGAGAGCCTGTTCCCCCTGCTTGTTCTTGTAGAACATGGCTACTTGATTGTCCGTATGAACGAGGACTGTCTTGTAGCTGAGCAGGGTGTGGAACACTCAAAGAGCAAGAAAGATTACTCTGAGCTCCAAGAGATTGATATGTAGATGAGTCTCCTGTGGAGTCCAAGTGCCTTGGGTGGAGAGGTCTTGCAGATGAGCTCCCCAACCCATTGGAGAAGCATCTGTTTTGAGAGTTGCCTGGGGTAAAGGTTGTTGAAATGAGGACCCCAGCAACAGGTTTTGAGTGGACTGCCACCAATGGAGGGACAAAATAAGGCGACTTGTGTTTGCTATTTTGTCTGACAGGCACCCTGATGCCTGGGTCCACTGAGTGGATAAAGTCCACTGGGCTGCTCTCATATGGAGGCGAGCATAAGGAACCACATGCACGGTAGATGCCATGTGACCTAGTAGTTGTAACATCTCTGGAGCAGTGAGATGAGGTTTTAGCACTGCTTGAGAAGCTAACCGCACCATGTGAAGGCAACGGGTCTGAGGAAGATAGGCCCTTGCTTTTCTGGTATCCAGCAAAGCTCCTATGAACTCTAAAGACTGAGTGGGAGTTAGACTGGATTTTGGGACGTTTATGACCAGACCCAAATACTGAAGGATACGCATTGTGCAAGATAGAGAAATCCTGGCCTCTGACTCTGATGGGGCTCGAATGAGCCAGTCGACCAAGTAAGGGAAGACGAATATTCCTAGAGTGTGAATAAATGCTGCTACCACAGCCATGCATTTCGTGAACACCCTTGGTGCAGAGGCCAGGCCAAAAGGAAGCATCCTGTACTGGTAGTGCTTTCCTTGAAAAAGGAAAAGAAGGAACGTTATGTGAGTTGGATGGATGAGAACATGAGTGTACGCATCCTTGAGATCTAGAGAACAAAGCCAATCCTGACTCTGAAGGTATGGCAGCAGAGTTCCCAGAGAAACCATCTTGAATTTCTCCTTGAACAGGAATTTCTTTAATTCTCTGAGGTCTAAAATAGGTCTGTGTCCCCCTGTTTTCTTTGGGATAAGGAAATAGGGGGAGTAAAGCCCTGTACCCTGTTGATGAATGGGTACTTCTTCTATTCCCCCTTGAGCAAGAAGCATAGTGACCTCTTGATCTAACAGGTTGATGAGAGAGGTCTGAGAATTGAACTGTCTTACCATTGTGGGAGGGGGCATGCACTAAAAGTGAAGCTTGTACCCCTCTTTTGTGATGGAGTGTGTCCAATGTTCTGCTATTATCTGCCCCAATCTGGGGGCAAAGTGACACAACCTTCCTGGAATGGTGGAAGTCTCTGGTCCATTGAGAGTCAGGAAGGCTAAGTTCTCTAGATGAAAGTCAAAGGCCTTGTGGAGGCTGAGACTGCTGAGATGGTTGAGGCTTAGCAGTCTTTGCTTTCCTTTGTTTAGGTGGTTGCTGACTCTTTCGGACAGATTGACCTGCAGAACGGCCCTGCTGGGAATAGGAATAAAACCTCTTCTTCTTGGAGAAGAATGGTTTCTTGAAAGATTTCTTTCTTGCAGGATCAGCTGTAGCTTTGGATAATCTATCCAAAGTACAGTTGTCAGCATCTAATTCATTGGCTTTCTCTGGCCAATTTTTACCAAATAGATTCTCACCTGTAGAAGTTTGTCCTGCACCTAGAGCTCCAAATCGGATGCCTGGAGCCAGGCAATTTTACGTGCACCTATGGCAATGGCAGAGGTTCTGCTTATGCACTCAAAACAGTCAAAAGCTGCACGGTTGACATACTTTGAAACATCCTGGGCATGTTTGACCAGTGTGAGAAAATCCTGCCTTCTATCCTCAGGAAGAGGAGGGCTCAAAACCTCTAAATCACCTGTGACTTCCTTAAGCAACATTCCCATATATAAAATATAGGAACTGATCCTGGCAGAAAGCATGGAAGCTTGGAAAGTACGACGTCCAAAGGCATCCAAAGTTCTACACTCACGTCCTGGAGGATTAGAGGCATGCCTCTTTGCACTCCTGATCCTTCTCATAGCTGATTCCACTACAATAGAGTGGTGAGAAAGCAGAGTCTTCTGGAAACCAGGACAAGGAGGGACTCAATACATGGTATCCAGTCTACGAGAGTGAGGAGAGGTGGTAAGAAGTGTTTCCCACATTCTTAGCATGAGATCATGTAAGATCTCATGGATAGGCAAAGTAGCCGCCTCTTTAGGAGCCTTGGGATATTGTAGAATCTCCAACTCCTTTGCCCTGGGCTCTGTTTCGGGAGCCACAGTAATGGAAAGGCCTCGAGCCACCTCCCTGATAAAATCCTGAAAGGAGATATCTTCTGGAGGAGACATCCTGCTTTTAGGAGAGGAAGGCTCCTCCGGGAGAAGTATTCCGGTCCCGACAGAGCTGTCAGAATCCTCAGAGTCCTCCGAGGATTCAAAGTACCTTCTGTCCGGATGCTCTTGAAGAGCCCGATACCCGTACCGACCGAAGTCGGTACCGGGAAATCAGTACCAGAAGGCATCACATGATTGGGTGTCGGCAAAGCAGACCCCGATGTCGATGTCGTCGGTACTGATACCGGTGCCGGAGTCTGTACCGGTACCGGTTGAACTGTCTGACGCGGTTCCGAGAGTGTCGATGCCGCAAGGAGAGCCGCCAGACTGCGTTCAATAGCCAGGAACCTCTGGTCTATCGATGCTGCCGATGCGTGGGTATCGGTACTGGAGAAAGCAGCCGGTAGCCCAGAGCATGACAAGAGTAGTTCTGCCGAGGTTGAGGCCTTGAGAACATCCTGGAGCCCCGATAATGCTTTGGAAGCCGAAGCCTCCCGCCGGGGCAATTTTGCTGGTACAGAACCCTTAAGGGCAACGCCAGAGGCATCTCGATGCTTGGAAGGAGATCTACCCTTTGAGGACCGGCTAGACTTATGTTTAGTTACCTGAGATCCATGGGAGGAAGACGAAGACCTGGAAGACGTCGATGCAACAGAAGCTGCATCGGAGGGGAAAAGGGTGCTGAGCTTAGCAGCCCGGTTTTGTCGACCCCTCTTGGACATCATGGCACAAGCCATACACTCGGAGATGGAGTGGTCAGGACCTAAACATTTAAGACACCACTCATGGGTGTCGGTGACAGAGATGGTACCGCCACACTTGGTGCACTTTTTGAAACCCGAAGCGGGTTTTTCCATAGTGGAGGAAATTTTGGGCCTAAGGCCCAAGATGGTGCGCGTGCACCTGGAAAAGAAAAGTTTTGGAAAAAAATCCTATCTATTTTTTTTTTTAAAGGAAAGAAAGGAGAACCGGCGGTACCGGTATAGTGTCGAGGAAGGCAGACGCGACCACAAAAAAGAAGGAGAATAAGGAAACATTTTCTGCGGTGACAGAAACGACGACCTGCTGGCTCCGCGGAAAACGAAGAACTGGAGAGAGGCAGTTGGGAAAGGCGGGAAGGCAGCACACAGGCGCTGTGGGATGCTCCCAAAAGCTTTCTAATTGGACGCTGGGGAGCGTTCCCGCGCAGGTTCCGTCGGTACCGACGATACACATATGTGAAGACTACATTCCTGCTTGTTCCTGGAGATCTGATTTGACAGCCCTGTGTCTCCAATGATCACTTTTTCTAAACTCTAAAACAGTGATCTCGAAATTAAGAGGTAGTTAAGACAGGCATAATTGGCATGGACATTGGAGTAGAATGTAAAGTCTACTTCCTCTGGGTGTAGGGTCCTCCAATCAACAATAAGGTTGAACTCCTCAATGAGAAAGTTAACACTTTTGTTTCACTATGCTTTTGGGATGGCTTGATGGCTTACACTGTAACAGCGGGTCCTTTGGAAAGTTGAAATCTCCCCTAATATCATCATCTAATATGCCTCAAATTTTAACAACCTAGTGAGCAGGGATGAGAAGAATCTATGTTTGTAGATACTGGGCACATACAAATTACATAGTGCCACCTTTTCCCCCTACAATATCCCCCCCCCCCCCAATAATGTGGTAGCAGTCTCCTGGATCTTGGATGCTCTTATGTAGAGTAAAAAGCTCCCTTTTGTGCAACAGTGTGGCTATCCCTCTGTTGCTGTTGAAAGATAAGAATCCCAGCTCCCCTACCCCATTCTTGTTGCAGTTTGAGGTGTTCTCCTGCACTTGAAGAAATACAGCATCTGTGTTTTCCTTTCTAAAAAATTAAGTAATTTCTCTCTTTTGACAGGTGAATGAATACCGTCCACATTAAGTGTTAACATTTTCAGTGTATCCAATCCCCTTCTGCACGTCTCAGGCTGCTTCAGGTGTGCGATTGATTCTCTCCCCCATACTTCAGGTTCCACAGTTTCCTTATATAAACTCCTCTACTATCTCCCCCCTCCCACACCATTGACCTGCTTCCCTCACTCCCCCAACTTCATCTTTCACCATCACACTCACCACCCTCATGCCTACAGCCATCCTACCATTCGTACCCCTTCCCCGTCTCACCCGAGAACCACCCACTCCTTCCATGGCTTGCCCTTTCCTTCCATCCTTCTTCAGTGTTTACAAAAGGCAGCATCAGTAGGACACCCATAGCCACCAACCCTTCCTTTCTCACAAGCACACTTACCAACCAAACTAACACTCAACCCCACCAATTCACACTCTTGCACACACTAATCATCTATACATGATCCCATACTCACTTATGTTCCCCAGACATTTCATCATAATCATAACCATAACAAAGTCAAGCCAGCTACTACCCTTCAGTCTTTAAGTATTTTTCTCTATATTGTTCCACATCTGTTCTTCACCATGGGCCATCACATCCAACAGGTTATCAGGGACTGCTGCTTGTCATCATTCCTGTTATTGTCATAGGGCCTTCCCTCCTCATCAACATTCTCCCAGGACAGTCCTGTTCTTAGGGCTCCCATGGACCAGCGCCATTGTGCTTGTGCAGTCCATTAATTCTCATGCACCTCCCTTGTCCTCAGTCTTGTTCCTTGTGAACTTAAGCATAATAGAAGAAGAGGTCCCTCCAACATCAATTACCTTTGGCAACCTCTTGCCTTGTTCAGGCTATAATTGATGCTGTTGTTGCATCGACTCTCCATTCCAGTTTCAGCTTCTGCCCGCTCCTGGTAGGAATCCCTTGAATTAACAATCACTATGTCCAACAACCAAATGTTCTAGGGACATTCAGGTTCTCTCCGTCACACTCTCAAGAGCTGGTCCATAAATTCCTTTAGTGAAGTAACAGTATCAAATTGTTGGGTTTTGTTTTCATATGTGAATCTGACCCTCACTGGAAATAGCAGTGCAAACCTTATGCATCTTTTTGCCAAGTCAGAGTATGGTGCCACGGCTCTTCTGTCTTCCATCATCCTTGCGGAGTAATCACTAAAGAGGAGTATCTTGCTGCCCTTATACTCCAGCTCCCATTTTGCTCTGTATAGCCCATACGTTTATGTTTTTTGACAAGTTTTAGCACCTGACCAATCACTGGCTGAGACCTTCCTGCCTTCTTTCTTCTCTAGCTCTTCTGATCCACACGCCTCTTATACTTAAGTAGACCTAATGTTTACAGTAGCCAACTGTCCACCAGATCCCAGAGCTCATTCTCTTTAACTGTTTATTTATTTATAAAACTTTTATATACCACCCCTTCCAGAGATCGGGGCAGTTTACATTGAACATAACCAGTTACAGAGCATACAAGAGATTACAGGCAAACTATATACAAAGTAGATTAATCAACTTTAACTATGTACATTTACTGTTCTCTTGGTCATCCATCTTGTTGAGCAGGGCCTGCCGGCTCTGCTCCAATGCCACTACTCTGTATTTCATGTTGTCAGCCCTCTCCTCCTGCTACATTATTCTATTTTTTTGCTTGCTGCAGCCTGTTTGTGATTCCAGACTGCCCTTGATATCATCAACTGAGGTTTGCAGTCTAGATAATTTGTTATCTAGCACTGCTGTGATGTTGCACGTGAGCTCCCAGATCGCTTCCTCCTGCAGCATAAATACGGGAACCCCATTTTCTGCTGCCATCTTGCCTTCTTTCTTCTGCCCGGTTCTGGGAGTTTTGGCAGGCATCACAATACCTTTTGGAGTGGGCCCTCTGAACCCTTCTGGTCCAGTTTACAATTGTCTGGGGGTCTCCAGGTAGCTTTTAGTCTTAAGATTTCTGCAAGTTTTAAAGAAAAATACAAGAGAGGGAAGCAGAGCACAGCCCTGGGACATCCGCTCAGACTACCCTCATCACGCGGCCAGTAATTAATTTTTTAATGGATTAAAAGCTTCTATGCTAAAAAGACTCCAAATTGTTCCAAATATGGCCATAAAATTTCTGTTCCATGTACATAAGTTCAATCACGTAACTCTCCACTCCTTCCCCTGAAACACTGGCTTCCAATTAACATAGAGAATAAAGTTTAAAATTTTAACTATAGTTCATAGAGTACTATGCTCCTGTGTGCCAGAATATCTTGCTCAAATGCTTATCCCTTACATAGGTCTCAAATCACCAACCAATGCCCATCTCGAAGGTACAAGACACCAGCATTTTACTTCTTAATTCTATCACTTTAGATCATCATCCTTTTATATTTATACCTAGACCTTCTTTCTCTAAATTTAAAATTGGGACTAAAGCTTATTTCAATAACCAGGCCTTTGCTGGGTTAGAGTACTGCTATGGTGGAGTGGGAACTGGTAAGAGTCGGCAGGCTCCTTATGATTTTTTAAATTTAATTTACTCTATTACATTTTATATTGTAAACCGCTCTGATGCCCTTAGTGTAGGGCAGAATAGTAACAGCATATAGTGACAAATCAAATACAGAGGGAGATAGAATCAGTAGCAAGCTTCCAGGTAGCTGTGATCACTGGTCCTTCCCAAGGCAAGCAGCAACAAAATCTCAGGTGAGAGCCCAGCTGTGCCTCCAGCCAAAGAAAGAAAAAAACAAGTTAAATGCTGAATACAGTCGGGATAGGAAAATCAGAGTAATTCTTGAGAACATTCTTACCTTGCAGCAACTACAATAGTTTTCTGAACAGAGTAGATGGTGAAACAGTGTGGGACAGACCATTCATTCTCACTTTCCTCCACCTGTACCAACAAGACAGGCTCTGTCAATACCTTATTACAGACACTTTTGTAAGAAGAGCTAGATATAAAGTTTTACTTAATGCAGGCCAGTGGCACAGACCACTGTGTAGAAAACTCAAAAGAAGTTACAGGTATGTTGAATATGCCTTTTTCAACGAAGGCAAGATGCAGGCCCAACAGAACACAAGGGACAAGAGCCACATTATTTATGTGCTGGCAACTTTAGAAAGTGAACTATTGGGCTAGATATTGGGAGGAGAGGGGCATTTGCCATTTAATGTGCTACTCACCGGAGGCTCCAGTACTATTAACTGGAAAGCAGAGAAAGGAAGAAGAAAAGGAAAGAACTTTTGTTAGAAAAGGTGACAAGGAAGGACTGTTGTGCCTGAGGTAAGATATGCCATACTGGGTCAGACCAAGGTCCATCAAGCCCAGTATCCTGTTTCCAACAGTGGCCAATCTAGGTAAAAGCAGCAGTGGTGTACACAGACCAACCTATGTATAGCAGTAAAGACACGTATGAATGAATGTCACTTATGTTTTTCATTCTGTGCAAAGGCATTTTGAGGTTATCACTTTGTCTATGAATTCTTTCATCATGGTTCAGCGTCATTTGGTAAAACACAGGAATGATATGGCCTGGGATCAAGCAAAGCAGTATATAAGAGTTAGCAAGAAGGCAGTTCACCACAATCAATAGGTATTTCTTTTGGGCTATTTACCAGATAGTGTTGCTCACCTAACACACCAAGTTACTGACGCTATGGCAGTTTTACATACCTGTGTTTTCAGAAGGTGACAGAATGCAAGTAAATGAGTAAAATGAAGATTAAAAGAAGCATTAGAATGTAGTTCAGTATTCATTATCAGTTCTTTTTCAAGACTACTCTTCCACCTTTTTGGCCATTTCTCTCTCTCCCAAAGAGATTATAGCCTCTCTCCCAAAGAGATTATAGTATGGCTGTGTCCCATTCATAGGATTCATTAACAACCATGTCTGCTTCTGCCATTAGGATTTGCAGATCTGGAGCTTTTGAGCTTTAACTGTGAGCATTTGTGCTCACTGCTTTCCAGCTATTTCTTGTTGAGTCTCTCTTTCTGGGCAGGGTAAGGGTGGGAGGTTTGATAAGATTTATTTTTTTAATGGTTCTATTGATTGTCACCCTCATTACAAGCCACTTCTAATTTTGTATGTTCTGTTCAGGCATTTCTTGTGCTTGTTTAGAATCTAGCTTGTTATTTATTGTTCTGTCTATATTTCTGTTTTGTCAGTATGTCGCCTATCTTCTTTGTCCTTTACCCAGCTCCTGCTCTCTGCAGTGCTATATCTCCCTTCTCAACACTTTATTACCCACCCTCCACCCCGACCCTTCAGCCCACCCATCCCTGGCTTAACATTTTTTCATAGCCTTTCTCTACTCATTGACACAATTACTCGGGTGCACCTGAACCCTCCAGGACTTTCTTCTCCCTCTCCACCTGTATCTCCTTTGATTTGCATTCTCTCTTCTCCCTCTCCTATCACTTTGTGTTCTTGAAGTTAACTCTCCCTAATCTTTTCTCCTCATTTCAACAGTTTCATGGCCTCACTCCTCATTACCCACTCCTTACTGTCCCTACCTCCCCTACCATTTTGTTATCATCTGCTCTTGAGCTTCAACATTTTCTTCCTCTCTTTCAGCCATCTCCACTCTCAATGAGGGAACCTCACCCTCACTTCTGTTATGCTGCCTCCTCTCTTCCCCATTCTCTCCTCCTCCTTCTCTCATCTGGAGATGTCAATTCCAGCCCTGGCCCCCCTAGACTTTTTTCACACTACCAGGGCAGATCAATGTGTAATCTTTCTAATCTTCTTCATACCCCTCCCCTCTCACCCTCTTCTCTCCCCTTTTCATACACATTGTGGAATGCACATTCTGTCTTCATTCATGACCTCTTTATCTCTAATACTTTGCACCTCCTGGCTCTTACTAAAACTTCACTTATCCCTGAAGATTCTGCTTCAGTCACTGCTCTCTGTCATGGAGGCTACCTATTTTCCCATACACCTTGGCACATTGGCCATGGTGGCGGTGTTGTGTTCCTACTCTCACATTCCTGCCAATTTCAGCCCCTCCTTCTACCTCCATCTAATTCCTTTGCTTCCTTTGAAGTCCATGCCATCCACCTATTTTCTCCACTATCTCTCCGGGTAGCTGTCATTTATCAACTCCCCAACAAGTCCACCTCTACCTTTTTTCACCAACTTTGACTTCTGGCTCTCCTCCTTTCTGGATGTATCTTCTCTTCCCTTATTCTTGGGGATTTTAACAATCACATTGATGACCCTTCTGCCTTAAAGCTCCTTTCCCTAATCCCCTCATTCAACTTCTAGATGTGCTCTGTCGCTCCTACTCACAAGCATGGCCACTGCCTCGACCTCGTCTTCTCCTCCAACTGCTCATCCTCAAATGTATTCACCTCAATTCTGCCCTTATCTGACCATCACATGCTAACCTTCACCCTTAACTACCTCCCATCTCGATCTCACCCAGTCTCCACCAACATGTTTAGGAATCTTCACACTATCGACCCTTCAGCTCTCTCCATTACTGTCTTTTCACCTCTTTCCCTCCACTATGTCCTCTGATTTCATTATTTATTTAGCTGGATTTATATACCGCCTTTCTCTGGGTCAAAGCAGTGTACAAGAAACAAATTATATGGGGTGGTTACATTGAGACAGCCTTACTATATAAAGCTTGCAATGGTGCATTCGGGGGGGGGGGGGTGTGGAGAACTATATACAAATGAGACTTTTTGGGGGACTAAATGGGGGGGGGGTGGTTACATGGGGTAATTGAAGTGTTCGGAGAAGACGTGCATCTTTAGGTGTTTTCTAAAAGTGTTGAGGTTGGAGATGATCCTTAGAGGGTCTGGTAGCTTCTTCCAGAGTGATGGTGCATAGAGCTGCAATGCACAGCCATAGGCCTGTTGATTGTGTCTGGATTTGGCATGGAGAACAGTCAGGGTGTTCATTGTGGAGGTGCATTTGGATCTGTTTGGTGGTGGGGTTTCCAGAAGTGTGTGGAGGTGTGTGGGAAAGGGGGGTCAGAGTGTATGGCTTTGTGGGTTAGGATGATGGATTTGTATATTATGTGGCTTTGTAGTGGCAGCCAGTGTAGGTGCTTCAGTATAGGTGTGATGTGGTCATGTCTTGATGCTCCTTGGATGATGTGCGCTGTTGTGTGGAGGGAGGTCCGCAGGGGCAGAAGCATGGTCTGTGGAAAGCCCTGGTAGACTGCATTGCAATAGTCAAGATGAAGCAGGACCATCGCCTGTATAGCCGTGTGGAAATCTGCTTGTATAAGTAGTGGTCAGAGGCGTTGCATGGTCTTTGCTTTGTAGTATAGTACTCTGGTTACTTTGCTTATATGGGCCTTGAAGGTGAGGTGCCGGTCAAGGGTGATTCCGGGGTATCTGATTTCTGATTGGGTCTTGATTTCTGTGTTCAGAGCTATTGTTTTTGAGGGGGGTAAATGTTTTGTCCTTCGTTATAAGCAGCACTTCAGTTTTCTTGTAGTTGATTGTTAGGTTGTTGTTGTTCAGCCAGTTGGAGATTGAGGTAAAACACTTTCGAGGAGGATGGTTGCAGTATATTGATTGGGCCACAGATCATAATGTCATCAGCATAGATGTGGAAGTTGAGGTTGTGGGATCTGATGAGTGTACAGAGGGGTTGGATGTAGATGCAGAGAGGGTGGATCCTTGGGATACTCCTTGTGTTTGTTTGTATGGGGTAGAGGTATTTGATCTGATCTTCATCTTCTGACATCGTCCTGACAGGTAGGACTGGAACCATATGAGGACTGTGCCTTGTATTCCAGCAGAACAGAAACACTGCAGGGGGATGTTATGATTCACGGTGTTGAATGCTGAGGATATGTCTAGAAAGATCAGTAAGAATCATTGTTTGGGGTTTTGTATTCCTTTTATCAGTGGGTCAAGCAGTGTAGTTAGAAGGGTTTCCACTCCATGAGATAGGTGGAATCCGTGTTGTGGGTCAAGTAGGTTGTTCTTGTCGATATGTTTTTGTAGTTAATGTTGGACGGCTTTTTCGATGATCTTGGCTGTGAACGACAAGCTGGCAATGGGTCTGTATGAAGCTGGGTCAGAGGGATTTAATTCGGGTTTCTTCAATGTCAGGCATATGGAGGAGGGGTTTAAGGGCTTTTGGCATATTGCCCTGTTGGAGTACTGCTTGGGTGATTCTGAAGAGGGTGTGACTGAGTTCCTTCTTGTTTGCCTTGATCCAGGTGACTGGGCATAGCTCAAGGGGCAAGGTGGTTGTGTTCAGAGAGGAGATGATGTTTTTGATTTGTTCCTTGCTGATGCTTTTGAAAGAGGTCCAAGGGTTTGGGTGTATGGTTGATTTGGTCGGGGGGGGGGGGGAATGGGGTGGTTGTGGTTGAAGTTGCTTGTAATGTGTTTCTAGCTGTTGGGGGGTGATTGTGATGTTATGGTTGTCAGTGGAGTGCATCTTTGTTAGCTGTTTTATGATGCTGAAGAGCTCTCTTGGGTAGTTGATTGCTTTGTTGGGTAGACTGGTGTGGTAATCTTGCTTTACCTT
Organism: Ichthyophis bannanicus; assembly: GCA_033557465.1. Lineage (NCBI taxonomy): Eukaryota > Metazoa > Chordata > Amphibia > Gymnophiona > Ichthyophiidae > Ichthyophis > Ichthyophis bannanicus. The sequence goes on from CM066038.1 coordinate 332,820,235, forward strand.
GTCGGTTGTGGTGCGGTATTCATTGAGGAGTTGTAGGTAGTGTGTCTGTCTTCTTCGTTTTTGGTTTTCCACCATTTTTGTCTGTTCATTCATTCCATTAATGGGGCAGTATACTCCTATAACACTATACTCTCCTCTGCTCTGGAAACACTTGCTCCTCCCATTCTACGCTGTGAGGCATACCATACCTCTAACTTGGCTGTCCTCGACAACCTACTAACTACGTTCCTGTGCCCGCTCAGCTGAGCACCTTTGACTTAAATCAAGTATCCTTGCTGACTACCTACATTTCACATTCATGCTAACCTCTTTCCAGTCAATTATAGCACTCACCAAACAAGGGTACTAGGTCCATCTGACTAACTCTCTTGCATCTGACCCTTGCCGTCTCTTTATTATGCTCATCTCTCTCCTCCAGGCCCCTCCTCCCCCAATCCCTCCTTCACTATCTGCCCAGACCTTGGCTGCCTAGTTCCATGACAAAGTCCAGCAAATTAGCCTTAAATTCTCCATAGGGTCACCTCTGCCTCATTCTCCTCCTCTTCAATCCCAAACCTTTCCTTCCCCTTTCTTCCTCTTCTGAAATTGTTGAGGAGGTAACTGCAAATCTTCTCTCCTCCTCCAAACTGACTACCTGCTCCTCTGATCCCATTCCCACCCATCTACTAAGCTCCACCTCTTCCACTGTCATCTCTACCATCTGTCATATCCTTAATCTATCACTTTCCACTGCACTGTTCCTATGACCTTTAAACATGCTGTGGTTAAACCTCTCCTCAAAAAGCCTTCACTAGATCCTACCTGCCCTTCCGGTTATTGGCCTATCTTTCTCCTTCCCTTTGCTTCAAAACTACTTGAACAAGTGGTTACCGCCGCTGTCTTGACTTTCTTTTCTCTCAAACCCTTCTGGATCCACTGCAATCTGGCTTTCATTCTCTAGGTTCCACAGAAACGGCTCTTACCAAAGTCTCCAGCAACTTGTTCCTCACCAAATCCAAACGCCTCTACTCAATTCTCATCCTACCTGACCTTTCTGCTGCATTTGACATTGATGATCATCACCTTCTCCCAATACCCTATCCTCACTTGAATTTAGGGGATCTGTTCTGTCCTGGTTTTCTTCTCATCTCTCCCATTGCACTTTTAGTGTATGTTCTGGTGGATCCTCCTCTACTGCCATCCTGCTTTCAGTTGGTGTACCTCAGGGCTCTGTCTTGGGACCTCTCCTTTTCTCTCTCTACACCCAGTCCCTTGGCACAGTTATTTCCTCCCATGGTTTTGAGTATCATTTTTATGCTGACGACTCTCAGATCTACCTTTCTATGCATGAACTCTCTCCAGGAACCCAAGCTCAGATCTCTGCCTACTTATCTGACATTGCTGCCTGGATGTCTCACCATCATCTGAAACTGAACATGGCCAAAACAGAACGCCTTATCTTTCCCCCTAAACCCACCTCCCCACTTCCTCCCTTCTCTATTTCTGTGGATAACACTACACTCCTCCCTGTTTCCTCAGCTTGCAACCTTTGACTCTACTCTCTTTTTCTCTGCACACGTCCAACAGATAGCTAAAACCTATCACTTCTTTCTCTATAACAATGGCAAAATTCACTCCTTCCTTTTTACACACACTACTAAGACTCTCATCCACTCACTAGTCACCTCCTGTCTTGACTACTGTAACTTGCTCCTCACTGGAGGAGTAGCCTATTTTATTTTATTTATTATTTATTAATTTATTACAGTTTCTTATATACCGCGCTATTTAGAATCAGCGCGGTTTACATCATAACATAACAACCATAACAACAAGCTGTCAGGTTTTACATCGAACAGGAGTACAAACTTGGATAACAGGGTTAACTATATACATAAGCTATTTACACTGTAGATAATACATGTAAGGGCCATTCTAGATTGGGTCATTTCTTGGGAGGGATATTTAGGTTCAATTGCTGTCTGGGAAGTATTGGAGGAAAAGGTGGGTTTTGAGAGCCTTCCTGAACTGATATAGATTGGTAATGGCCCTGATGTCAGGGGGAAGAGCGTTCCAGCATTTGGGGACATAAAAACTGAATGCCCTGTTTGTGGTTGCCGTGTTGGACTTTGTCGAAGCCTTTGGTGTTGCTAGCAAGTTCACAACTGTTGTTCTTCTGGATCTGTTAGGGGGGACAATGTGGATAAGATGCGTGAGTGAGGAGGATGAAATACCTTTGATTGCCTTGAATGCTAATAGAAGGGATTTGAAGGTGATCCTCCCATGGATCGGTAGCCAGTGCAGCTGTTTGAGAATAGGGGTCACGTGGTCGTTTCTGGATGCTCCGTAAAGGACCCTAGCTGCGGCATTCATGGCCAACTGTAAGGGGGTCAGTGTGGATTGGGGGAGACCTTGTAAGATGGCATTTGCAAAGTCAAAATGCGGCAGGATCAGCGCTTGATATATGGTTCGGAAATCGTCTGGGTCCAGCAGGGAGCGTAGGTGCTTAGTGGTTAGAACACTGGCTTGGTAACCAAGCAACCAGGGTTCAATTCCCACTAGCACTCCTTGTGGCCTTGGGCAAGTCACTTAACCCTCCATTGCCTCGGAAGAAAGGCCTGGCAATCTACTTCTGGTGACACTGCCAAGAAAACCCAGGAGCTTCTGGGTCGGCAGGAGTCAGGACTGACTCGAAGGCACACATTGCATTGTTGCCTCACTGGTCTCCCTCAATCATCTTTTTTCCCTTAAATCTGTTAAAAAAAACTCAGCTGCACGGCTTATTTTCCACCAGTGTCACTAAGCTCATGTAACTCCTCTTTCTCAAGTCACTTCACTGGCTCCCTATCCGTTTCCACATCCAGTTCAAACTTCTCCTAATTACCTTCAAGTTCAGTGATTCTGTATCTCCTCACTAACTTTCCATTCTTATCTCACTTTACCCTCCTCCTTGGGAACTCCACTCCTCTGACAAATCCCTTTTATCTGTGCCCTTCTCTGCCACTGTCAACTCCAGACTTGTTCATTCCACCTTGCTGTTCCATATGCTTGGAACATACTATATGAGTCGGTGCATCAGGTTCCTTCTCTGGCCCTATTCAAGTCCAATCTGAAGATCCAACTCTTTAAGACTGCTTTTGGATCCTGATGCTCCTCATATTCTCTTGTCCACCACTTATGCGTATCTTGCCATTCTCTAGTCCCCGGTTTTATGATGTGTTTTTCATCTTGATTAGATTGTAAGCTCTAATGAGCAGGGACTGTCTCTTACATCTATATGTACAGTGCTGCATACACCTTGTCGCGCTATACAAATTACACAGGTACACTACCAAAAAACTGCCTCCAGTTTTGCAACTGATTCCTATAGATTTTGGGGTGCTGAATCCAGGAAAAATAGCCAAAATGTTCCATCACGTCACGTTTTCTTGCAAAATTAGATTTCTTACCCATATAAGGAATGTTCACATAATTTCTTTTTAGCCGACTGCAGTTTATTTTCTTGGCCCAAAATAGAGGTTGTAATGGTTAACTAACTAGAAACACTCCCTCATGATATTTTAGAGTGTTTTGTATTCATTTTATACATTAACAGGACAATTGGGAGGCGGGGGGCTAAATCCAGTACTCGCGCTGGCGCATGTTCTTTCCTGTTCGCCTTGCCTCGTTCGCTCTCGCTCAAACACGGTGGTTGCGACATGAACGTTCCTGTCAAATTTCAGTTTCTTGCAAGTTCATTATTACCTTTTGTTTGCTCAGTCGTAATCCAGCTTTATTCCGAAGTGGTTCACTACAGTTGTAGTTTGCAGTGCTGTGTATTTGTGATGGCTCACAGAGCCAGAGGTTGCGTCAACTCTCCGGACAGTTTTTGTTTTATTTGTGGGGAATATACCGTGAAAAAGCGGCAGAGGAACATTTCTGCATTTATTAAAAAAGTATATTTCGCCTATTTCGGTTTGAAGTTAGGCGATCAAGACAAACCGTGGGCTCCTCACAAAGTGTGCAAGACATGTGAGGAAGATCTACGCTTATGGATGAAAGGTAAAAAACAAGCATTTCGTTTCGGAATACCTATGATGTGGCGTGAACAAAGAGACCACAGCAGTGACTGCTATTTTTGCTCTTGCATTGTGAAGGGATACAACTTAAAAAATAAGAACGTAATAAGTTACCCCAACCTCCCCTCAGCAATTAGGCCTATGCCTCATAGCAATGAAGTACCTGTGCCTGAACCACCAAAATCTTTGGATCATATTTGTGTGGACGGTTCTGATCATGATGAGACTCATCAGATGGCTTTTCCCGATGAGTCCAGTACTTCCGAGTTTGAAACTGAACCAGATCCGAAACCTGAACTTTTCTCTCAAGCTGAATTGAATGATTTAGTCCGGGATTTAGGACTCCCAAAAGATGCTGCCCAACTGCTAGGTTCTCGGCTTAAACAGAAAAATCTATTGTCACCAGGAACAACTTTTTATTGGTACCGCAACCGCGAGACACAATTTTTGAAGTATTTCAGCAAAGAGGAAGATTTGGTATTTTGCAACGATATATACGGAGTGATGGAAAAGTTTAAACTCAAGTATGATCCTGCTGAATGGCGGCTGTTCATTGATTCATCAAAAGACAGCATAAAAGGTGTTCTTCTTCATAATGGCAACACATTCGCTTCAGTTCCTATTGCTCACTCTGTTATTCTCTAAGAAAAATACGAGAATTTGGCCCTGATTCTTCAGAAGATTCGTTATGATGAGCATAAGTGGATGATTTGTGGAGACTTTAAAATTCTATCCATGCTATTAGGGCAGCAATCCGGTTTCACCAAATATCCCTGCTTCCTTTGCTTGTGGGATAGCCGGGCCCGCGACCTACACTGGGGGAAAAAAGACTGGCCAATTCGGGAGTATTTGAGACCCGGTGAGAAAAATGTTCTTCATGAGAGCTTGGTACCTCGTGATAAAATTCTATTACCACCTCTCCACATTAAGTTGGGTCTCATTAAGCAATTCATCAAGTCCCTTCCAAAAGATGGTGAGTGCTTTCGGTACCTTTGCTCAAAGTTCCCCCGACTTTCTGAAGCAAAGCTAAAGGAAGGAGTGTTTGTTGGCCCTGATATAAGGAAACTCATTTCAGATGGAGCATTCGCTGAAACGATGTCTGAGAAGGAAAAAGAAGCCTGGGATTCCTTCAAGGATGTTGTTCTCAAATTCTTGGGGAACAGGCGGGATGAGAACTATAAGGATATTGTTGCCAGGATGCTCAATGCCTTCAAAGAACAAGGCTGTAACATGAGCCTGAAAGTCCATTTCTTGCACTCCCATGTGAACTACTTTCCCGAAAACTTGGGGGCGTACAGTGAAGAACAAGGTGAAAGGTTTCACCAGGACATCAAGGACGCAGAGAGAAGGTACCAAGGAAGATGGAACACCACTATGATGGCTGATTTCTGCTGGTTGCTGCTGCGGGAAACCCCAGATGAAAAATACGCCAAGCAGCGCACCAAGAGAAGCATTCGGGGGAAGAAGAAACGGGCCCACCAGGAGATTGATTGACCCAAGAATAACTTTAAAATCTAAACTGTGTTGACAAATATCGTGTTTTTACTAAACTTTGAAATAAAAATTTGCTAGTTATTACCACAGTGTCGGATCTCATTTATTAGAATTTTATTTTCACACCATCGGGTGTTTGTCTTCATGTATTGCAATGGTGCGGTTTGCGTTTTCTATTCTTACATACATACCTGTACAACATTTTTTTGCACATTTCTTTGCTTTGCTTTGTGTCTAACCTCGCTCTTATATGCTCAATGTTTGTGCACATGTATGTGGCTGTTTTAAGTGCAGACAATTTTGCTACCATCACAGTGTGTTTTGTTGACATTACTCTATTCTTATGTGCTGCCTTGTTACAATTTTCTTTATTCTTATTTGAATAACTACTAAACAATTAGTATAAAGAATTCATCCAAGAAACTTTTATCTCGATCGCACTCAATCTGAAACGTTCACCTCAAACTGCTAACCCAATGTAGCAAAATATCTGTACGTGATGGAGCAAATTGGTTACCAGATTTGGATTCAGCGCACCAAAAAACGTAAAAATCAATCGAAACATTAGAGGCAGTTTAAAAAAAAAATTTTTTAGTGTACCTGTGTTATTAATAGTAAAAATCTTTTTAATGTATTTGTATTTGCAAACCACACTGAGCAGCTCTGTGGCTGGAAGTGTGGCATAAGAACAATAAAATAAAATTAAAATGTGTGTGTGGATTTGGTTAAGATGCATTATATTCTTCACCCGATATACAGGAAAATATTCAAGGTATAAATTATACAGGCTGAAGATGGACAAAGATATATGACACACTGACAGTTGACACAAATGGTTGCCTTTGGCAAAAGACAACACATCTGCTAAGATCTGTCAGCACTTCTGTGCGCATGCACATAGACAAGGCCATTCTCCTGGAAGTGATGTCAATGCCGGAATCAGCAGGGACCTTTAAAATCTTGACCCCTACCATGGAACACGAGCACATGGCCAAAGAGGTGTGGCTCAAAGAAGGAAATCTGTTTGGAGACCCTTGAGAGCCAAAGTGGAGCCCAGTAGAGTTCATGTGACTGTCAGATTTTATTTGATTGAATATGGCATGGGCAAACAAAGGGAAATATCAAGTAATAGTAGGCTCTAAGGGGATGGATACTACAAGTCCAATGGACTTGTATGTAGTACTGGGAAGAACATCTCAAGGTCAGGACATTTCTACTTCAGTTATGAAATTAAGATTTTCAGAAGAAATCTTTTTAAGCCCTGATCCCCGCTCATCACACCTAATCCCTGCTGGGGGGAAATAAGCTGTTGGTCTCTGGAGTCAGTGCTTACTGTCACCAAAGTCATGCAGAACTCCCCTGGATACCTGGGGTTTAGGGAGAATTCTGAATTATTGACTCTTTGCTATCATCTGTGACTTTGAGCCCACAAGCAGCTAGAATAAAGCAATTATGGAGTTGTCTGCTGCTAATGAAGTTAATATTTTTTTCTGGTTTTATTTTCTTCTAATTTGTGGGCTCTTGAGCTCTTTCCAGTTCTTCCCCTGACAAAATAGATATTTGGCGCTTGCTGTCTTGGATGGAGACCTCTGTTAATAATTATTTGTCCAATTTGTGTTTCTTCACATGATAAAGTTTAAAGCAGCTGAGGTAGAACTTGGAAAGATTAAGGAAAAATTAGTGATACATGAACCAGTCATTGTATTCTATTAATGCTATCAATACTGCTTTGTTGAAGGGGAATGTTTCAATGGAAAATAAATTGGAGAGGCTAGAGAACGATTTGTATTATTTGAGGTTCTTAAATTCTCCTTACTGTAGGTTGATTTCACCACTGGAGCTGTTTAAAGATATTTTAAAGGGACTTTGGGGGAGGGGGATATTCAGTGCTGGTGGCTAGGCATTCTAATGCAGCTAGCTGCCGCTGTTGAACTTTAAGAGTAGTTACTCACCTGTAACAGGTGTTCTCCAGGAGCAGCAGGAATCAGTCCTCACATATGGGTGATGTTGGCGTCGACATAAGAACATAAGAACATAAGATATGCCATACTGGGTCAGACCAAGGTCCATCAAGCCCAGTATTCTGTTTCCAACAGTGGCCAATCTAGGTCATACGTACCTAGCAGTTTCCCCAAGGGACACAGGTTCCACAATGCTTGTATTGGTTCAAGCATAGATATCCTGGGTCCCTTCTTAATAATGGTTTATGGACCTTTCCTCCAGGAACTTGTCCAAACCTTTTTTAAACCCAGCTACACTAACAGCCTTTACTACATCCTCCGGTAACAAATTCCAGAGTTTGATTACACGTTGAGTGAAAAAATATTTTCTTTTATTAGTCTTAAATAGTTTACCCTGTAGCTTCATTGCATGTCCCCTAGTCTTTCTATATTCTGATAAGGTAAACAATCGATCTACGTTTACCCATTCCACTCCGTTCATTAATTTATAGACTTCTATCATATCTCCCCTCAGCCGTCTCTTTTCCAGGTTAAAGAGCCCCAACCTTTTTAGCCTTTCTTCATAGGAGTAGCCTTCCATCCCCTTTACCATTTTGGTGGCTCTTCTCTGAACCTTTTCTAAAATTGCTATATCCTTTTTAAGATATGGCGACCAGAATTGCACACAATATTCAAGGTGCGGTCTCACCATGGAACGATATAGAGGCATTATAATATCTTTTGTTTTATTTTCCATTCCTTTCCTTATCATACCTAGCATTCTGTTTGCTCTCTTGGCCGCCGCTGCACACTGGGCCGAGGGTTTTAACATGGTATCCACAAGGACGCCTAAATCTTTTTCTTGGGTGGTGGTTCCTAATGTGGAACCTTGCATCGTGTAACCATAGTTTGGGTTGTTCTTCCCTAGGTGCATAACCTTGCACTTGTCCACATTAAATTTCATCTGCCATTTTGATGCCCAGTCTTCCAATTTATCAAGATCCTCTTGCAATTTTCCACAATCCTCCTGGGTTTTAACAACTTTAAATAGTTTTGTGTCATCAGCAAATTTGATAACCTCACTCGTTATTCCACTTTCCAGGTCATTTATGAATATGTCAAAAAGCAGCGGACCCAGCACAGATCCCTGGGGTACACCACTATTCACCTTTCTCCATTGGGAAAATTGGCCATTTAGCCCTACCCTCTGCTTTCTATCTTTTAACCATTTCCTGATCCACAGTAGTACACTGCCTCCTATCCCATGACTCTTTAGTTTTGCCAAAAGTCTCTCATGAGGGACCTTGTCAAAGGCTTTCTGAAAGTCCAGATACACAATATCAACCGACTCACCTTTGTCCACCTGTTTATTCACTCCTTCAAAAAAACATAACAGATTAGTAAGACAAGATCTTCCTTGTCTAAAGCCATGTTGGCTGTCTCCCATTAGGTCATGACTATCTATATGCTGAGTAATTTTATTCTTTATGATGGTTTCTACCATTTTTCCCGGTACTGATGTCAGGCTCACCGGTCTGTAGTTTCCCGGATCACCCCTCGAACCCTTTTTAAAAATTGGTGTTACATTGGCGATCCTCCAATCCTCAGGTATTAGAGATGATTTTAATGATAGTTCACAGATTACTGATAGCAGGTCTGCAATCTCAAATTTCAGTTCTTTCAACACCCTTGGATGTATACCATCCGGCCCAGGTGATTTGCTACTCTTCAGTTTATCTAATAGTTGTAGGACATCTTCCCGATGTATCGATATTTCCTTCAATTCTTCCACACCTTTAAATACCACTTCAGTCGTGGGTAACATCCCTACATCTTCCTCAGTAAAGACCGAAGCAAAGAATTCATTCAGTCTCTCCGCTATCGCCTTGTCGCCTCTTAGTGCTCCTTTAACCCCTTTATCATCTAATGGACCAACTGACTCTCTCACGGGTTTTTTGCTACGAATGTACTTGAAAAGGTCTTTATTTCGCGTTTTTGCTTCCGCAGCAAGCTTCTTCTCAAATTCTCTCTTTGCCTGCCTTATCAATGCCTTGCATTTGACTTGCCAGTGCTTGTGCTGTTTCCAGGTTTCATCATTTGGCTCTTTTTTCCATTTCTTGAAAGATGCTTTTTTGGCAACAACAGCCTCTCTGACCTCAGCTTCGTGCAGAGCATTTCCCCAGCTTTCAAAGAAAGCCTTTGGGAATGCAGCAAGCATGCGCGGTCCCCTTCCCGCCCAAGGGTGCCATCTTGCTCAGTCTGATGACATAGCTAAAAGACAGGCAAAAAACAAAATGAAATATATGACTGCAACTCCAAGGGGAGGAGGGAGGGTCATGAGGACTGATTCCTGCTGCTCCTGGAGAACACCTGTTACAGGTGAGTAACTACTTTTTCTCCAGGACCAAGCAGGAAGTCAGTCCTCACATATGGGACTCCCCAGCTCTAGGCTACCGAGAACCCAAGCTGAAAAAATGAGCTCCCTCTAGAGCCTCAGCATGCGAGATAAGAATCTTCTCTGAGAACGCCCCCGAACGGTAGCCCAACACAAGGGCCGGAGGGTAGGAGTTGCCTAAACTTCAAAGAGCATACAGAGTACCGCCTGCCCGAAAGCACTGTCCCTGCGGGACTCCCTCTCGAGGCAGTAATGAGCCACAAAAGTCTGGCTTGAAGACCAAGTAGCGGCCCGGCAGATGTCTGCCAATGGAACAGAGCGGAGATGAGCTATTGACGCAGCCTTCGCCCTGACACGGTGGGCCGTGACTCGACCCTGCAAGGAGAGGCCGGCTGCCTTGTACACCCAGGCGATACAGTCTGCTACCCATATGGACAGGGTACGCTTGGACACAGGTAACCCCAGCTTATTAGGGTCAAAAGATACGAAGAGCTGAACAGCCCTTCGATGCCCTTGCGTACGATCAATGTAGAAAGACAAGGCCCTCCTACAATCCAGGGTATGCAAGACCATTTCAGCCCGGCTGGCATGCAGCCTGGGAAAGAATGTCGGAAGACCACCTCCTGATTGAGGTGGAAGGAGGAGACAACCTTTGGAAGGAACTTAGGATGAGTTCGTAAGACCACCTTGTTCCTATAGAACCGTGTGTACGGTCTATCAGAAACCAGAGCCTGTAGTTCACTCACACGCCTGGCCGAGGTAAGAGCCACCAAGAACAACGCCTTCCAGGAAAGGAAGCGTAAATGACAGGTAGCCATCGGCTCAAACGGTGGGCGAGTAAGTTGTTGCAAGACCACATTTAAATCCCATTCAGGGGCTGGTGGACGAATCGGAGGCTTGAGCAAAAGCAGGCCTCTGAGGAAGCGGGCTACCAAGGGGTGGACCGACAGAGACTGGCCCTCCACCGGCGAGTAGTGCACTGACAGAGCACTGAGATGGACCTGAACAGAGTTGGATTTAAGGCCTAGGTCTGACAGGTGAAGCAGATACTGCAGCACCACTGGTACCAGGCAGGTAAACGGATCCTCTTGGCGCCGAGCACACCAGGCGGAGAACCTACGCCACTTGAGGGCATACGATTTCCGGGTGGATTGTCTCCTAGAGGCCAAAACCACCTCCTCCACTTCCCTAGGTAGAAGTAAGGGGGCTAGAACTACCCTTTCAGCAGCCAGACCATCAAATGGAGGGACTGGAGGTTGGAGTGCAGGAGAGATCCCTGATCCTGAGACAGGAGATCGGGTTGCATCCCCAGAGGGAGTGGAGTGTCCACCGCCAATTGCAGAAGGAGTGGAAACCACGGTTGCCTCGGTCATCTGGAGGCTACCAGTATCAGCAAGGCCCTGTCCCGAAGAACCTTGAACAGAGTTCGGACCACTAGAGGTGTTGGAGGAAACACATACAGCAGGCCCGTAGACCAAGAGAGTAGGAAGGCATCTGCTGCTATTCGCAGAGGATGCAGTTGTCTGGAACAGAACCTGGGCAGCTAACGGTTCAGTGGACTGGCAAAGAGATCGATGGTTGGAAGACCCCATCTCAGGAAGATATGCTGGACCACTAGGGGATTCAACTGCCATTCGTGAGGCTGTAGAATCCTGCTCAACCTGTCTGCCAGGTAATTTTCTTGGCCAGGTAGATAAACTGCCTTGAGAAACATGCCATGCTTGACTGCAAAGGAGCACAGGGCCTGTGCTTCCCGACACAGAAGCCTGGATCCTGTGCCTCCCTGCTTGTTCACATAGAACATTGCTACTTGGTTGTCCGTCTGAATCAAGACAGACTGATGAGAGAGGACATGAGAGAAAGTCTGTAGAGCTAATCGAATAGCTCGCAACTCCAACAGATTGATCTGCTGTGTGGCCTCCCAAGGGGACCAGAGGCCCTGAGTGCATGCCCCCTGGCAATTTGCACCCCAACCCTGAAGAGAAGCATCGGTCATAAGCACCTGTGTATGTGGTGGTGCCTGGAAAGGCACCCCTTTGATCAGGTTCGGGAGATGCAGCCACCACTGTAGGGAGGCCACTAGTAGTTTGGACACTCTTACTCTGTCTTAAGTCCCCTGTGGCCTGTATCCACTGAGCCCTGAGGCACCATTGAGCAGGCCGCATCTGCAGACGAGCATTTGGAGTGACATGGACCGTGGATGCCATGTGGCCCAAAAGCCTCAGGAAATGTCTGGCACAGACCAGAGATCCACTGCGGAACTGCTGGGCCAGAGCCATCAGTCTGTGAGCCCTGTTCTCGGGCAAATAAGCCATTGCTTGTAGGGTATCCAACCGTGCCTCTATGAACTCTACGTCCTGTGAGGGGAGCAAAGTGGACTTTGCAAAGTTTTTTTTTTTTTTAAACTTTATTTTTATTACGACCAGGTTTACAAACCACATCATCACTGAATCACATTACAACATATCCACCCAAGCCTTTCACGAAGCAAACGAATTTCAGACATTCCAACTGGTACACACTTTATATATCCCCATACCCTCCCCCCACCCCTCCCCCCTCCAAACAGCAATATGTTATATATAGCTATATTACATATTGGCCATCCATAGTATATACTTTCCCCACACTTTCAAAAACTTTTGTGGTCTCTCCTTTTTCTGTGCTGTTAATTTACACATCAAAAAAATGTGGGCTAAAGAGTTACAATACTCCTCCAGCTGTGGCACCTCCACTTGTTTCCATCTCTTGGCAATCAGCAACCGAAACGCTACACACCCCATATTCACAAAATCCCCCTCCCAACTTCTTAAATCCAGTGGCTGTACCCCTAACATCGCCGTGGCTGGGGATGGCTGCAACTCTTTCTCCAAAATCTTGCCAAGAAGACTAAACACTTCCAGCCACATTCCCTGGATTGTTTTACAGTTCCACCATATATGCAGATAAGAACCCCGTTCTCCACATGCCCTCCAACAAGTATCACTCATATTACCATACATATTTTTCAAGCGTACTGGCGTCAAGTGCCATCTATTCATAACCTTATAGTTATTTTCAATTAGAGAAGTTGCCAATAAACCTTTATAACGTGTTTGATAAATTTGTTTCCAAGTGTCCTCCCTTCACTCAACCCCCAGATCCTCTTCCCATTTCCTTTGGAAGGACTCTCTTGGCCCTTCCCCTTGCATCATGGCATAAAATTTAGCTACCATCCCCCTCTTCTGTCCCATCAGGAACAGCAGCTCCACCTCGGTAGGATCCCCCCGTAGGCCCGGCACTATCTTATATTGAATATAGTGTCTGATCTGGTGGAATCGGAAGGCATCTTTATCCTCCAGTTGGAACTGCTCTTTCACCTCTGTAAAGCTTTTCATAGAGCGTCCCTCCAGCAGTTGACCGATCCACCCTAACCCCTTCTGTTCCCATTGCATGTAGGCGGACTTCCCCATCCCCGGCGGGAACGCTGCATTCCCCCTAATTGGGATCAGCCTAGAAATCCCCTCCTTACCCAGCCAGATACCTTTCCACTTATTCCAAACCTTCAGGGTCAGTTTCACATATGGGTTCTCCCCTATAAAACCGCTATTCCCATCTCTGGGCAGCCATAGTAAGTCTCCAATTGGTCCACCCCCCTGTTCCTCTGACTCCATCCACACCCACTCTTTTTTCTGCTTGCACCTCACTCAGACACGGGAGCTTCATACTCAAATAATCCTCCCTCTCCCTCTGAGTTCCTCCCCGCTCCGGCGTATATAAATGTTTATAATACTCTACAAAACGCTCTTGTAATTGCCGCACTTGTCTCAGATCTCTCCCCTGTGCATCCGCTAAATTCAAAATGCACCACTCCGCCACCACCACTTTAGGAACTTGTAACAAACACACTTTAACTCATCCACGTTCTTCACATATTAAACTTAAATAAACCATCTAGAGAGTCCACTATTTCTTCTCAGCCATCAGGTTCCACGGTAAGCTTCTGTTGTTGTCTGCGCAGTCGCCTATCCCCTTGCGGCGCTCTTCTCCATCCACTTTCACCTGGCCGCTTCTGCACTGTCTTGGGGCGATTTACAAGTTGAATCTCAGGTATCTCAGACCAACCAGCATTCTCCATCGCTTTTACTGCTTCCTCAGTGGTTTTCACATAAGAGGTGACCCCTTCTATGCAGAACTGCAACCCGAATGGGAACAGCCATCTATACCTAATGTCCCTGTCCCGTAGCTTCTTAGTTATCTGAGCAAAGTCTCTCCTCTTTCTCATCGTAATTGCCGAGAGATCCGCATATATCTCAATTCTCTGATTGTCCCAAGTAAAGTTTTTTATTTTCCTTGCTGCTTCCACCACAGTGTTTTTCATGTAATATTCATGGAAGCAGGCAATGATGTCTCTATTATATCCCTCCTTTCTGGAGCCCAGTGCTCTATGGGCCCTATCGATCTTCCAACATAGGCCCTCCTCCGGTATGCCAGCCTCCACCACCAGCTGTTTATACACTTTCTCCACCACTTACACACAGTCTAAATTTTCAGACGTTTCTGTGATGCCTCTTAATCGAATATTAGCTCTCCTAGAGTGATTCTCCAGGTCTACCAGTTTAGACCATAACTCTTCCTTCTCCCCCTCGATGCTCTCAAACTGCTCCTGAAATTTTTGCATCGCGCTTTCCTGCGTCTCCACTTTGGTCTCCAGATCCTCCACCCGTTGGCCCACCTCTCTGATTTATTTATTTATTTACATTCTCTTATATACCGCGCTATTCTGCATCAGTGCGATTTACATTGAACAAACTGAAATTACATTGAACAGGGCATTATAACTTGGAGATAACTATTTTACAGGGAACATGGGCTATGGAGAGTTAAGTGGCTTGCCCAAGACCACAAGGAGCACCTGTGGGACTAGAAACCCCAGTCCTTCCGGCCAAAGGTTGCTGTCCTCTAGTGGGATTTGAACCCCCGACCTTCCGGCCTGAAGTACCTTGCCCCAACCACTAGGCCACTCCTCCACTCCACAGATCTTCCATCCAGCCCCGCACATCTGCTTTAAACATAGACATGTCCTGTCTGATAGTAGTAAACCAGTTCTTAATTTCCCCTCGGAGGGACTCCAAATCTCCTCCCCGCTTTCTTTCAACGTCTGGGGCCTCCTCTTCGCTGCTCGCACTCACCGCCACCATCATGGTTTTCCCCACGGCTCCCACCGACACCGCGTTCTTGTAGGCAAACGCCTTCAATTCAGCGCTGCCTTTTTTCATCCCCGGACAGCCTCTCCTTTCGCCTTGCTATCCGCTGCTTCTCCGACTCTCTAGACCCCTCTGTGTGACGAGGTAAGCGCCTTCCGTTCACACATTCACGGAGCTCCTTGCTTCAGCTGCCGCTTAGGCTGGTGATGTCATTTCCTCTCCGGACTTTGCGAAGTTTATGACGAAGTCCAGGTGCTGGAGAAGAGAGACAGTGCGAAGAGTGGCTTGTCTGGCCTCCTGTGGAGACTGACCCCTGATGAGCCAGTTGTCCAGGTATGGAAAGACAAAGATGCCCTGGTTTCTGAGATAGGCCGCCAACACCGCCAGGCATGTGGTGAAACCCTGGGTGCGGAGGTTAGGCCAAATGGAAGTACCCTGTACTGAAAATGGTTTCCTCCCACTACAAATCTGAGATATTGTCTGTAGTCTGGATGAATGAGAATGTGAGTATAAGTATCCTTTAGATCTAAGGAGCATAGCCAATCTCCCTGCTGGAGGTAGGGCAGCAGTATCCCAAGGGTAAGCATCTTGAACTTTTCCCTCTCCAGGAACTTGTTGAGATTTCGCAAGTCTAGGATGGGCCTGAGGCCTCCTGTCCCTTTTGGTACTAGAAAGTACCTGGAATAGAAGCCTTGTCCTATCAGGTGGTGAGGCACCGGTTCCACCGCCTGCTCCTGTAGAAGACTTGCCAACTCCTGAAGGAGGAGGTTCCTGTGCAGAGGGAGTCTTGGAGGCTCCCCTGGAAAATAGGAGGGAGGTAACTGGTTGAAGTGGAGTAAGTAGCCTTTTTGGACTATGCTCAATACTCAGGTATTCCCTGTTATGGCTGACCATCTGTGGGTGTACAGTGTCAGCCGGCCTCCTGTGCTGAGTGGAGCCAGCTGTGGGGGAGAGACTATGCAGTGGGAGTCAAAACCCCGCTCCCTGCTGTGCAGGAGCCGGAGCTGGCGGCTTGGGGGTTTTCTGCCTACGGGGCCCATGTTCCTGCCCCTTGGCCTGCTGACCTTGTTGGGGAGCTGTAGAGGCCTGGAATTGAGGGTAGGATTTGTAGGCAGAGGCCTTCCTTGGGTAAAAGGGCTTTTTCCCCCGAGCCCTTCTTCTTCTGAGAAGGGGCAGACGTCTTCCTGGACAGCCTTGTCCTGGTGAGAGTCTCAGTCTTGATTTCTGCAGCCTTTTCAGCCATGGGTTTGCCAAAGAGGTTCTCATGCCAGCAAGGGACATCGACCAACTTGTCCTGGACCCATGGCTCGAGGTCCGATGACTATAGCCAGGCCTGACGGCATGCACCGATGCCGGCCGCTGCTACTCGGGCTGAAGCCTCGAAGCCATCATAGGCTGCTCAAGATATAAACTTCGAGCACTCTCGAATCCCCGATGACAAAGCTTTGAACCTCTGCAAAGGTTCCTCGGAGAGGCCAGCAGAGATCCCAGCAGTCTCCTTTGCCAGGTCTTGGAGGTACATGCCCATGTACAGCTGGTAAGTCTGGACACGGCAAGCCAGCATAGAGCCCTGGAAGCACTTTCTACCGAGGGCATCCAGGTTCTGGGCCTCCCTGCCGGAGGGCACCGAGGAGTGCATCTTCTGACTCTTCAGACGATGCATGGCCGATTCCACAACCATGGAGTGGTGCGGTAGCTGTGCCTTCTGCAACCCAGGGCTCTTATGGACTCGATAAATGGAATCGACCCGTTTGCTGAGAACCGGCGCAGAGGCCGGTGCCTCCCACATACGGGAGAGCAGCCGTTCCAGCATCAGAGGAATCGGTACAGTAAAGGCCTCCTTCGGTGGAGAGTCATACTGGAGGGCCTTGAGCTCTTCGGCTCGAGGCTCCTCCTCAGGGTCCGCGGGGAAAGGCAAGGCTTTGGCCATGTCCCCTCACGAAGTCCATGAACCGGGTATCTTCCAGGGGGGACCTTCTCCGAGGTTCGGAGTCCAGCGACTCCGATGGGATGCACCAGGTCCGGAAAGTGTCTGGGGACTCCTCGTCCTCTGTTTACCACCCCGACCCCTCCGAGGAGGAATCGAGCGGCTCCGGTCGGGCGGGCACCGATGCCGAGGGTACCGGTGTCGATGACCTCGGCCCCATACGGGAGGCCGAGGGAGACCTTGGCCGAGGATCTACTCGAGACCGCAAGGAATCGAGGATCGGCTCGGCCTTGGGGGTCAACTTGGATGGCGAGGTCCTGGTGGTCGGGGCAGATGCACCGGTCAGACTGGTGATCAGCACCTGCTGCTGTTCCATGAAGGCAGCCAAGCTGCTCTCCAAGGCCGTCAACCTGAGTCTGAGCTCAGGAGACTCAGCAGCCTCCGACTCGGCCCCCGACGGCATCGAGGCTGACGTCAGCTCCCCCAGAGGAGAGTCCACGAGGACAACAGCACTCACGTGACTCGGGGACTCCGGCTCCACACGAGGTAATTTAGCAGGCCTCTCCGGCTCCGAGGACCCGGGATGGCGGTCGGGGCTATGCAACCTGGCCCTCGAGGGACCAAGAGCGTCCACCGACGCCACCCTCGCGGGTTTCTTCTTCCTTTTGTGTTCCCGCGAGGGAGACCGCCGCTCAGAGGAGCCCCAACGATGCTTGGGGTCAGACTCCTGAGACGTCGAGGCCTCTGACAAAGTCCGGGCCCGGATGGACGCGGAGTCAGAGAAGATCCTTTCTCATTGATGCTGACAGCTCCTCAACGCCTTAGATGACATTTTGCCACACGGGCCACAGACCATCGGGTCATGATCGGGCCCGAGGCATCGGAGGCAGCAGTCGTGTGTGTCAGTTTCTTACACCCATCACACTTCTTGAACCCGCTGGCAGCCATCGGGGGAAAAAGGGCCCCTGCAAGGTCAAAAGACCGGGCTGCTAGTGAAAAAAGAGAAAAAAGGCGCGAACGCTAGTCTCGAAGGAAAAAAAATGAAAAAGTAGCTCCGGGCTCGATACCGGTGTATCGCGCCCAGGTGGGAAAGGGAATCATCGTCGAACAGGCAAAAAACCACGAATTCTTAGAAGAAAATCAACTTTTAACCGGGTGACCAAGACACACGTCCGTTGGGCTCTGCGGAAAAAAGACGACTGAGCAAGATGGCACCCTTGGGCAGGAAGAGGACCGCGCATGCGTGCTGCATTCCCAAAGGTTTTCTTTGAAAGCTGCGGAAATGCTCTGCACAAGGGCTCCGTCGACATCACCCATATGTGAGGACTGACTTCCTGCTTGGTCCTGGAGAAAACCTGGATATTCAATGCTGGGGCAATGAATATTCGGGTTGCCTGGCTTGCCAGGAAGCTAACTGGGCAGCAGCAATTTTCAGCCACTGCCTGGTTAGCTTCCACGGTGAAAGTCAGGCCAGCCTTTACTGCGTCTGACTTTTGCCTCTTGTCGATAATTGGGCAGCAGCTCAGTGCTGCTGCTGCCTGGTTATGGATGGCTGCTGCCCCCAGAACACCCCGATGCTAACCAGTTAGCATGGGGCATGCAGTGGCGGCACCCATGAATATTCAGCAACACTGTGTTAGTGCCGCTGAAAATCCAGGATAAGGGAATTAACATGTTTAGGAGGTCTGCTAACTACGTTAATCCTTTTGAATATTCCCCCCCCCCCCAGCATGTTTAAATCCCTCAGCTTTTCCAGTAGTGTCCAGAGCTTTTTATGTTTTTTGTCTATCAAGAAGCTGGGGGGGGGGGGGAGCGTTGGGGGTGGATGCAGAAGAGTTGGATTTGATTATTTGCTTGGAGACTTCTATTGAAGAGACTAATATGAGGGCCACTTTCATGATGGCCTCAGATAGAGATAAATAACTAGAGCACAAGTTTTCTCTGGATATAAACTTCTGGTAGTTCTGGATGTGTGAGTTTAAGACAGAAGATCAGACATTAATTTCTTGTGCTATGGTCTCGTGTTTTAGTCCTAAGCACGGGTTTCTTTTTAAAATATCCTAGAAAATGTAAGGGGCAGGACTATGTATTTTTTGAATCAACTCATTTAGAAGATTTTATTAGGACCATTGAGCAAAGATCTGAGAAAGAAGAAGAGGTTCTCCAGCAGTTCAGGCAGCTGGGACCACATAAAGGGGCAAATAATATATGATTTTGTGGCATACTGTGATATGTTTTCTTGTTGCTATTCCAGCTTATATCTCATTATGGGGGCTTTAAAAGACATGACAGAAGAATTCTTAAATTGTTTTCCTGCATTTTCTTTTGATACATGTTTCTTTTCCTGGTTGAGAATATAATTTATGTTTATGTATTATTTCCATTAAAATTGAATAAATATTAAATTGGGGAAAAAACGTGAGCCTGTCAATATGGTTTCAGAACCCTCATCTTCATAATCCCATAAGTAAAATACTTGGTCACAGCCTGATCATCCAAGCTAAGCCCCTGTACTATTTTTTTCTACAGGTGCCAACTCCCAGAGTGTAAATGCTTCTGTTACATCTGGGGAAATACTGCATAATTTCGCAATGCAGAATTTGTACAGAATTCCTTCTCTGCACATGATAATAATTAGTGTGGATAATTTGGCAATGTGCAGCAAGAAGAGGAGGGAGACAGTGAAATCAGCCCTTGTGATCAGAAGAGAAGAAGGGCAACATCATCTCCCCACTGCTGGCAGACACCAGGAAAAGTTGCTCATCCATAGCAGGAGCAACTGAGTAGAATAGCCTACCATTATTAGTATTAAGGTCTATGAGTTGATTCCAGACATTTTAAGAAACAATTGAAGAAATTAATGTTTTCTCAAGAATTTGATCAATTAATATGATGATTGTCAGAAGTTATAGTATCTGAGCAGCTTTCTATGATCGTTGGTGTATATGATATCTTAACAGCATGTACTATCATCTTTCCAGCAAGGCAGACAACATAAAAAGGTCATTTGTTTTGTTCATATGACTGGTTTCTGGTTTTAGTATTATTTTATTTGTAATTTGTATTTTAATTTTTTGCTTTTAGACATCCTTTATTATGTGTGTTAGTTATAAGTCACTCAGATGAAACAAGGTAGAAATACCATAAGTAATTAAGAGGAAGTTGCAGCCAGAAAAGAAGGGAGGAAGAACTGGTGGGATTGTGCCTGGAAAGGTGAAGAGATACACCAAGGAGGTGAGCCTGGTATTAAGGAATAAAGAGCTGACGAAGAAAGGGCTTGAGCCTTGAGAGAAGGGAAAGAGCTGGCAGAGGTGGCTGAGGCCAGAGGATGGAAGACAGAGAATGAGCTGGAGGGTACTGAGCCTGGGAGGGAGAGGGTTGACCAACATGAGGGAGAGGGACACAAATGAGTTAGGCAGGAAACTGGAGGAAGCACAAGAGTAAGCTAGATCAAGTGTGAGATGAAGGAGTCAAGACTAGAGAACAGAGAGGGGGCAGGGCTGTTACTTACCAGCATCCCATGCAGAGGGAGGTGTCCATGAATTTTGAACTGGTTGGTACCTGTCACACCTTTGCTTGTATATAGCAGCATGTCTGAAAACTGGGAGGCAAAAAGGTAGTTTAGTAAACATTACTTAAGTTCACTGCTTCAAGCTCAACCTCCTGGTGATATTCAGAGGAGGGATACAAAAAGGTGTACTGAACAGATTTCAGGTAAAAGTGATTGCCATATAGTGCCATAGATATGCAGCATTTCTACATCAGCTTGTGGTATAGAAAAGTCCATTTCTTAAACCCTGAATATGATGGGCACTTTGGCATCTACGAGGGGGTATCCAAAAAAAACAGGAATTATTTTTTAAAAGCTATTTATTTCAAATTCTTTACAAAACAACCTTATCCCCTTCAAAATACTCTCCATTACAACTGATACATTTGTCCCACCGGTGCTTCCACTGTTCGAAACATTTTTTGTAGTATCTTTAGAAACGGCTGACAGCTCCTCCCTCTTTTAAGAACATAAGAACATAAGATATGCCATACTGGGTCAGACCAAGGTCCATCAAGCCCAGTATTCTGTTTTCAACAGTGGCCAATCTAGGTCATATGTACCTAGCAGTTTCCCCAAGGGACACAGGTTCCACAATGCTTGTATTGGTTCAAGCATTGATATCCTGGGTCCCTTCTTAATAATCGTTTATGGACCTTTCCTCCAGGAACTTGTCCAAACCTTTTTTAAACCCAGCTACACTAACAGCCTTTACTACATCCTCTGGTAACAAATTCCAGAGTTTGATTACACGTTGAGTGAAAAAATATTTTCTTTTATTAGTCTTAAATAGTTTACCCTGTAGCTTCATTGCATGTCCCCTAGTCTTTCTATATTCTGATAAGGTAAACAATCGATCTACGTTTACCCGTTCCACTCCGTTCATTAATTTATAGACTTCTATCATATCTCCCCTCAGCCATCTCTTTTCCAGGTTAAAGAGCCCTAACCTTTTTAGCCTTTCTTCATAGGAGTATCCTTCCATCCCCTTTACCATTTTGGTGGCTCTTCTCTGAACCTTTTCTAAAATCGCTATATCCTTTTTAAGATACGGCGACCAGAATTGCACACAATATTCAAGGTGCGGTCTCACCATGGAACAATATAGAGGCATTATAATATCTTTTGTTTTATTTTCCATTCCTTTCCTTATCATACCTAGCATTCTATTTGCTCTCTTGGCCGCTGCTGCACACTGGGCCGAGGGGTTTTTTTCTTGACTTCTTCAATGTTGTCAAATCGGTGTCCTTTCATGCCCCTTTTCATGCGTGGAAATAAGAAAAAGTCGCACGGAGCCAGGTCAGCCGAGTAAGGTGCGTGGGGCAGCGGAACCATGCCATTTTTAGCCAAAAACTGTCTAACAGAGATGGCTGTGTGTGCAGGTGCGTTGTCGTGGTGGAAGAACCAGTCTCCTGTCTGCCACAAATCGGGTCTTTTTTGACGAACACTGTTGCGCAATCTTCTTAAAACTTCCAAATAAAAGGTTTGATTGACGGTCTGACCTGGGGGAACAAACTCTGAATGAACTACCCCCTTGGCATCAAAAAAGAAAATCAGCATTGTTTTGATGTTTGATTTGACTTGACGACATTTTTTTGAACGGGGTGACGATGACGTCTTCCATTCGCTTGACTGTTGCTTTGTTTCTGGGTCATAACCATAGCACCATGACTCATCACCTGTAATGACCTTTGACAGAAAATCTGGATCAGTTTCAAGCTGTTGTTTCAAAACACGACATGTTTCAACTTGATGTTCCTTTTGATTGTCAGTCAGAACCCGAGGAACAAACTTGGCAGCAACCCTTTTCATTCCCAAATCTTCCGTTAAAATTCGCTGAACCGAGCTCCAAGATAACCCACTAATCTCTGACAGTTGATCAATTGTCTGTCGACGGTCTGTGAGCACAAGCTCTCTAAGTTTTTCAATATTTTCGTCGATTCGGGCAGTTGATGGACACCCAGAACGAGGTTTGTCATCAATCGACATGTTGCCATTTTTAAACTGAGCAAACCACTGGTACACTTGACTTTTTCCCATAGCGTCATCTTGATAAGCTGTTTTCAACATTAAAACAGTTTCAGCAGCATTTTTACTGAGTAGAAAACAAAATTTCACAGCTGCACGTTGTTCACTTAAACTTGTCATCATAAAAAAAGAAACAAGAAGAAAACAGCGCTAGCAAAAACAATCACTGCAGATGAACAGAACAAGACAGGTCGACAACACAGGCGGCACTGAACTGACAATGAGTTGCACTATACACGCCTAGCAGCAGAAGTGCGTACTACACAAGCTCCGCCCACGGCAATGTTATTCCTGTTTTTTTTGGGTACCCCCTCGTATATCATGATTTCCACAGTTATCTTATCAGCTGTGATAAGGATTCTGTAAACTTCACAAGATCCATATGCAATGTTTGGTATCCCATTTGTAAAGCAAGAACGTTTGGTTCACCTGCACCAATTAGCAAAGGCTTCTGGAAAGACATTGCCTCATCCAAAACAGTAGTTGGCTGCTGGTAAGGATGAATGGAGGATGAAAAGAGGAGAACCAATGACAATTCTGAATAAAAATTAGCTGTTTTTTAATACATGTTAGGAGCTCTGCTGCTCACCTTATTTTAACTCAAGCTTTCCTGTGTACAAATGAGCACAAAATCTACCTACATGATCTGTCAAGAGCCTGGACAAGACAATGAGTGATGTGGGTGGGGGTGCTGATATCAAAGAATATTATGTTCTCATTACAACAAATACACAGGGATAATGAGGGCAGATATCTTTATGAAAGGAATGTGCAATAATGAGATATGTACACTGAGAAGCTTATATGCCCCTATCACCAATCAAGGGGATTTCTATGAGCATATAGGTGTTAAACTACTAGACTTCATGGAAGAAACTCTGATATTAGGGAGTGATTTTAGCTTAACACCTTTTCGGGCAATTCCTTCACCCAGGAGAACAGGAACAAATTGGTGGAGGGGTTGCACTCTATGATAGAGAGGGCATTGAGTCAGAAAGGATTAAAGTTTTGCAGGAAACTAAATTTGCTGTAGAATCTCTATGGATTGAAATTCCAAGTAAGAAGGGGAAGGTGATGGCAGTGGGAGTGTACTATCGACCGCCTGGCCAGAATGAACAAATGGATGATGAAATGCACAAAGAAATCAAGGAAGCTAACAAAAGTTACAGCGCAGTAATAATAATGGGTGATTTCAATTATCCCTGTATCGACTGGGCCAGTGTCACGGCAGGACATGCTAGGGAGATAAAATTCCTAGATGAAAATAAATGACTGCTTCTTGGAGCAGCTGGTTCATGAACCAACCAGAGGGGAAGC
This sequence comes from Ichthyophis bannanicus, assembly GCA_033557465.1. Taxonomy (NCBI): domain Eukaryota; kingdom Metazoa; phylum Chordata; class Amphibia; order Gymnophiona; family Ichthyophiidae; genus Ichthyophis; species Ichthyophis bannanicus. Next base: position 332,844,109 of record CM066038.1, read on the forward strand.
CATATTGGACCTAGTCCCTAATGGAACACCAGATCTGGTGCAAGAGATAAGGGTGTTGGGGCCACTTGGCAATAGTGATCATAGCATGATCACCTTTGATTTAATTAGTGCAGGAGAGATAGTAAGGAAATCCACAGTACTACCTTTTAACTTTCGAAAGGGAGACTATGATAAAATGAGGAAAATAATTAAGAAAAAACTAAAAGGAGCAGTTGCAAAGATTAAAGACTTACATCAAGCTTGTGTGTTGTTGAAAAATACTATCTTGGAAGCCCAGACCAGCTGTATTCCATGCTTTAAGTGGAAGGAAGTCCAAAAAACTGCTAGCATGGTTTATAGGTGAGGTCAGAGAGGCTGTTGTTGCCAAAAAAGCACCTTTCAGGAAATGGAAAAAAGAGCCAAATGACGAAAACTGGAAACAGCACAAGCACTGGCAAGTTAAATGCAAGGCATTGATAAGGAAGGCAAAGCAAGAATTTGAGAAGAAACTTGCTACAGAAGCAAAAATGCGTAATAAAGACTTTTTCAAGTACATTCATAGCAAAATACCTGTGAGAGTGTCAATTAGACCGTTAGATGATAGAGGGGTAAAAGGGGCAGTAAGAGGCGACAAGGCTATAGCGTAGAGACTGAATGAATTCATTGCTTTGGTCTTTACAGAGGAAGATGTAGGGATGTTACCCATGACTGAAGTGGTATTTAAAGGTGATACTGCAGAGGAATTGAAAGAAATATCGCTACACCGGGAAGATGCATTACAACTATTTGATATACTGAAGAGTAGCAAATCACCTGGACCGGATGGTATACATCCAAGGGTGTTGAAAGAACTGAAATCTGAGATTGCAGACCTGCTATCTGTGAACTTTCATTAAAATCATCTGTAATACCTGAAGATTGGAGGATAGCCAATGTAACGCCAATTTTTAAAAAGGGTTCCAGGGGTAATCCGGGAAACTACAGACCGGTGAGCCTGACGTCAGCACCAGGAAAAATGGTAGAAACCATCATAAAGAACAAAATTACTCAGCATGTAGATAGTCATGGCCTAATGGGAGACAGCCAACATGGCTTTAGACAAGGAAGATCTTGTCTTACTAATCTGTTATGTTTTTTTGAAGGTGTGAATAAACAGGTAGACAAAGGTGAGTCGGTTGGTATAGTGTATCTGGACTTTCAGAAAGCCTTTTGGCAAAACTAAAAAGTCATGGGATAGGAGGCAGTGTACTATTGTGGATCAGGAACTGGTTAAAAGATAGAAAGCAGAGGGTAGGGATAAATGGACAATTTTCCCAAATGGAAAAAGGTGAATAGTGGAGTACCCCAGGGATCTGTGCTGGGTCTGCTGCTTTTTGATATATTCATAAATGACCTGGAAAAGGGAATAACGAGTGAGGTTATCAAATTTACAGATGACACAAAACTATTTAAAGTTGTTAAAACCCAAGAGGATTGTGGAAAATTGCAAGAGGATCTTGATAAATTGGAAGACTGGGCATCCAAATGGCAGATGAAATTTAATGTGGACAAGTGCAAAGTTATGCATGTAGGAAAGAACGACCCAAACTATGGTTACATGATGCAAGGTTCCACATTGGGAACCACCACCCAGGAAAAAGATTTAGGCATCATCGTGGATAACATGTTAAAACCTTCTGCCCAGTGTGCAGCGGCAGCCAAGAGAGCAAATAGAATGCTAGGTATCATAAGGAAAGGAATAGAAAATAAAACAAAGGATATTATAATGCCTCTGTATTGTCCCATGGTGCGACCGCACCTTGAATATTGTGTGCAATTCTGGTCGCCGTATCTTAAAAAGGATATAGCGTTATTAGAAAAGGTACAGAGAAGAGCCACCAAAATGGTAAAGGGGATTGAAGGCTACTCCTATAAGGAGAGGCTAAAAAGGTTAGGGCTCTTCAACCTGGAAAAGAGACGGCTGAGGGGAGATATGATAGAGGTCTATAAATTAATGAATGGAGTGGAACGGGTAAATGTAGATCAATTGTTTACGTTATTAGAATATAGAAAGACTAGGGGACATGTAATGAAGCTACAGGGTAAGCTATTTAAGACAAATAAGAGAAAATATTTTTTCACTCAACGTGTAATCAAACTCTGGAATTTGTTACCGGAGGATGTAGTAAAGGCTGTTAGTGCAGCTGGGTTTAAAAAATGTTTGGACAAGTTCCTGGAGGAAAGGTCCATAAACCATTATTAAAAAGGGACCCGGGATATCAATGCTTGACCCAATACAAGCATTGTAGAACCTGTGTCTTTTGGGGAAACTGCTAGGTATGTATGACCTAGATTGGCCACTGCTGGAAACAGGATACTGGGCTTGATGGACCTTGGTCTGACCCAGTATGACATATCTTATGTTCTTAACATGATCACGAGACCATAATAAATTAAAATCTGTATGCTTTTCACTTTTAAAGTGATAGATAGCTGAATATTTTGCAATCCTAAATGAAAGGATTTTACTTTTTATTCCGGATCACATAATTCATAATCCAGAAAAGACATGTTCCTTGGAGGGTAAGAGATGGCCTACAGAGTTGAGAATTCTAAGACTGAAAAGTATAACATGGTCAGACCACACACTTGTATGAGTTAAGTTCTCTAATCCAGAACTGAACAGAGGAAAGAAATACTGGAAGTTAAATGACAGTTAACTAGATGATATAAGAATAGGTTACCCAGATAGAGAAAGAAATTGAGGATTATTTGGGGAGGACTAATAAAGGAGAACATTGCCCTGGAGTTAAAATCAGTAATGAGGGGCAAACTTTTAGTTAGGGCTTCTGATCCTAGGGATTCATTGTTTGGAATTTTAGGGGTATATTTTTGAGGCAATTAGGTGCTTTCCCAGGGTGAGAAAAATAAGGGTTTATCAGTGCATTCACAATACAAAAATAAAAATGTGTGTCTTTTTAGGTGGAGTCCATTCAATGACCACAGTTTTATAGCACCAGCCCTTTCTCTCAGCACCAGCTCCTCATCTCCCAGCAAAAACAGCAGTAGTCCCCTCACTTATCCAAGCTCTTTCAATGGTATAACCCCCCTTTTCCCAACCCCAGCATCAGCACCCCCTTCTCTAAGCCCCAACATCAGCCCCCTCCTACCCCCCCCCCACCCATTATTTGCCAGCATAGCACCTTATATCTCTCCTTAGCATTTGACACATCTGAGCCACCACATCAGTCGTCAGACTCCAGACTCCTCTCACCCTCCCAACACTGGGATGCTCCTCAGAATGGTGGAAGCTTACTGCTTCATCGCCTCCACTCAGTCTGCCTTTCTTCATCTGGCTGTTAGTACCATGCGGGAACTAAAATGCGAGAGCAGGTACTTCCTGTATCTCATGAGAAGTACTTGCTCTTGTGGTGCCGGCAGCCAGAAGGGAGAGGCAAGCTGAGTGAAGGAAGCAAAGCAGCATGCTCCCGCCGCTCTGTAGAGCATCGCAGCGAAGGTGGACCCTTGAGCACCCCCTTGTTCCGATGTCATTCAGCAATGACTGCAGTTGCCAGGCAACATCATTGGAGTGCTTCTAGACCAAATATTTTTTGGGGTTTTTTAATTATAATTGGAAATACCAAATTTCTGAATGTGGGTATTTTATCAGGATTTTCTGGTTAAAATTCGAAATCACAGCCACGCAACTGGCATGACCGCCTCGGGTCCCCCTCCCCTTACCCGTGACCCTCCCCCTTCCCCCTCCACCCCCTTCCCTCCCCTCCCTTTCCCTCCAATGAGTCATCACATTACACCATGGAGTTTCTTTCACCAAACTATTTGATTTATTTGACAACAGTGGTTATTAACAGTACAACAAACTGTTGGCCACAGCATGCACGTCACAATCAACAAAACGTAGTCTACAAGTTCCTTGCATCCTCTTCTTTTTGCAACCCTCGAGAGACACAGCCGAATATCCTACAAACTTTTACATCGCAGGAGGGACTCTCTGCCGTGAAAGCTTTTTCAGTCCCTTAGTCTTTCGTATCCTTCAGTCGAAAGGCTGTTACACCTGCCGTTCGAGCAGACTTGGCAACCTTTTTTTCGTACCCCCCCCTTTGCCCGCCGTCAAAGCAAGGCAGGGGGGGGCTCTTAGCGCGGTGTTCTTGTCGCCATCTCCCTCTCTCTGGGGGGAGGTCCGTGTATCTCTCCAGTACCTCTCCCCCGTTTACTTAAGGCCTAGGCTGTGTTCTCTCTCACCGGGTGCGTTTTTTCGCCAACCCCGCCAACAGCGACTCCTCGCTTGTTGACGGGGCCCCACCGATCAACGCGCCGCTGTGGCCAACACTCGCTTCTTCCATAGTCGCTCAAACGCCTCTTGTATGTCGCAGAGAAAAATGTCCATTCCAATATCCGACAAATGCACTCCGTCTGGGCGATATAATCCTGGACATCTCTCTTCTATGAGGTCGTGTGCAATGCTGCATCCCCCTATGGCCCCCATGAAGCGGGCCATCCATCTGTTCACTTTGCGTCTGGTCCTCTCCACTGCCCTATGCGAGTTCTCGCCTCTCCACACTCGCCGCGGTATGATGTGTGACCATGCCAATAGCGTCCCGGGAAAGGTGTTTGCCAGCGTTAGGAAGTCGCCTTGCATCCTCTTGGTGAGCTCAACGCTGTGCGTGGATGCCAGGTCGTTGCCCCCAAGTGGATCACAATCATCGCTGGGTTCCCGGTAGCTCTCTTCCTTAGGAGCAAGGACGGCATTAGCTGGTCCCACACCATACCTCTTCGTCCCATCCATACCACTGCCACCTCTGCGGTTGGTAGCCCCAGATTCAACCCCTGCGGTCTAATCCGTGTCCTTTTTTGTGCCCAGTGAACAAATGAATGGCCGCATATCCATGCTTCCTGTGGCCACAGGTGGTAGCGCGTCCCTGCGTGGAGCACAATCAGAGAATATTATTACAGAAGTACATATCTTCAATGGTAAATCGCTTTTTCAGAACATCAAATGTTGTACATTCTCCTTATCCCCGCCTCCCGTTCCGTGTCCGTTACATGCTGGCCTCACTGCGTTGGACGTATATACAGTTTGTATCTATCCGAACGCCATCGGCCTATCTTCATTATCTGTTCTTGTGACATCACGATGTTGGCTGCCGTTGAAGCAGCCCCTATGCGAAAGGAGTGCGAGCCGTATAAGCTTGCATCCCGTCCTGTTCGCTCAATTATTAGCTTGAGTACCCTGATAAATTGGAAGCGCGATAAGGGGGCACCGCTCTCATGCACGAACCAGTGGTATTCCGAGGGCGCCCGTACCTGTTGGTATGCTAAAGCATTTTTTAGTGGGCATGACGGGTCGTCGGGCATGGCCGACAGCACCACTTGCGCCCCTTTTCCCTCTACGTCGGTCTTGGATCTGCGCAACTGCAACACTACTGCTTTAGTGCGTATGCACACGTCGCGCTGTCCCATACCTCCGCTGGCCGTCCCTCGCTCCGATGCTGAGGATGCTACTAGTTCCCCTACCCGGAATGCTCCGTAAAAGGCCCAGGAATATGCACATCGGAAGAGGCGCGCCTCGTACTCATCGTTACCATGAGTTGTTGTAGGATAGGGTGGGTGATCGGGCGGCGCTTGTCCATTTTTTGTGGTTGGCCCAAGGACCAGCCTCGCATCACCCTCGAGATGATGAACTCGGCCTTGAGGCTCTTCTTTCCCATAGCCTTCGCAAAAAAGGATACGGCCGCTAGACGGGCTTGTACCGTCGCTTTTGTGCAGCCCATGCTTTTGCAATGCATAATCCACTTCAGAATGGTTGATACTTTGAATCTGTCCTCCTGTCGTATGACATTCTCTCTGCAGAATGTTTGGAAGTGCTCCCATGCCGCAATGTATCTGCGCCGGGTATTATCCGCTAAGGCGCCTAACAGGAGCTCCCATATCTCGGCGGACCATACTCCCAGACTTGATCGGGCACCGCTGTCTTGTCCGCGTCGGCCTCGGGCGCTAGCTGGTGAAAAAGGCAGATTTTAGAACGAGAAAGAGCATCAGCAATGTTATTATTCTCGCCTTCGATGTGCTCCGCTCTAATGGATATGTTGTGCGCCAGGCACAGCACTACTATTTGCCTCAGTAGTGTCACCACCCTGGGCGTCTTTGCTCTCATCCTGTTCACCGCCCACACTACCGCTAGGTTATCGATATTGAAGGTGATCGCCTTGTTGGCGAGCTCCGGGGCCCAGATACTGAGAGCTACCATTAGCGGGAAAAGCTCCAGGAACGTGATATCCCTGGTGGTTCCCTCTGCATGCCATACCCTGGGCCATGTCTCGGAGCACCACGCTCCTTTATAATATATGCCAAAACCAATCCCCCCTGATGCATCAGTGAAGAATTCGAGTTCGGCATTGGATATGGGGAGCGCTTGCCAGAATGCCAGCCATTGAAGGTGTGCAGGAATTGAAGCCAGACCAGTAGGTCTTCCCGTATTTCCTTGGTGACCCTGATGCGATGATATCTTTTCGTGATACCTTTTGTTGCCCATGTCATGCGACGGCAGAACACTCTTCCCATGGGTATCACCCTGCATGCAAAGCATAGTAAGCCGAGCATTGACTGAAATTGTTGAAGTGTCGCTTTTCGCCGGCTGTGCATGACCTGCATGTCATTTCTCAACTTCAGCACCTTTTCAGGCGGCAGACGCGACCTGTGTGCTGGCACATCTAACTGAATACCCAGGAAGGTGATGATCCCTTTCGGGCCCTCAGTCTTCTCTTTTGCCAGCGGGATCCCGAACGCTCGCGCCGTCTGTTCAAAGATATCCAGTATCCTTTTGCAGTCGTCGCGATCTTTTCCAATGAATAGGAAATCGTCCAGGTAATGCACAACAGTATTGGGGCCTGCTAGGTCTTCCACTACCCAGTGTAAGAATGAACTAAATTGTTCGAAATACGCGCAGGATATTGCGCAGCCCATAGGCAAACGCTTGTCATAGTAGAAGTCCCCGTTGAACGTGAATCCTAACATTGGGAACGAGTCCGGGTGCACCGGCAATAGCCGGAATGCCGACTCGATGTCCGCCTTAGCCAATTGTGCTTGTGGCCCCTTGCTGCGGATGAGGTTGATTGCCTGATCCATGGTTGCGTATCTGACGGAACATAATGCTGGATCAATATAATCATTGACTGACTGTCCCTCGGGGTATGATAGGTTATGGATTAACTGGAATTGGCCTGGCTCCTTTTTGGGTATTACTCCCAGTGGGGAGACTACCACGTCCTTGAAGGGGAGCGACTGGAAAGGACCAGCTACCCTCCCCATACCTAGCTCTTTGGCTATCTTGTTGCGGGCGATCTGTGTGTGCATTTGTACCGACGGTGGGTTAGTGAGTAAGTTCGTTTGTGCTCTCTTCATTAAAATCTGGGATGGGATGCGGAAACCTTGAGAAAAGCCATCCTCTATATTGATAGCTATTTCCCGCTTGGGGTACGCTCTAAGCCACGGCCGCATCGGCTCAAGCCTGATGGGTGTTGGCGCTAGCGCCTTCATTGGAACGGTGCTGTATTGCTCTGAAAGGCTTGGCCTCCCTTGCGACCCTGCATGTGAAGGCAGGGTGTCCGTTTCCACATACTGTGCAGGAATGCTTGAATTTACACGGCTGCCATGTACAACTCCCTGTGTTGAACTGTCGGCATGGCCGTTTCCCCGCGAACTGATTGGCCTGTCGCCATTGTATGTTCTGAAATGGCTGCTGCCATTGTGTGCTTGACTGCTGCTGGCGCCACCCCTCCGGACAAAAGGGGCGGTTGGGCGCCATTTCGTCAGTCCACATATCCAGGATCCTGTGATGCCATGCCAGGGTGGGGTCGTCGGCCATAGCTCTCCTGAACTGCACATCATAGTTCAGCCAGGCCCAACCCCCATATTGTCTATGTGCCCTGGTGATCGTGTCCAGGTACCGGGTCAGGTATGGCCCTGCTTCGGGTTCTTTTTCCATCACCACGCTCATAAAGCTGTGGAATGCTGTCACCCAATTATTAATAGATTTGGGAATTTTTTGTTTCCATTCCCTCTCGCTTCTTTTATCCCTATCTTTTCCACTGTCTAATTCATCATCTTGGTCCCTAAGCAGGAGGGAGAATATGTCGATATACTCCCTCCTCCAAATCTTCTTCTTGAGTTTTTTGGGTACCGACACGGCTAAGGAGCTCACCCCGCAGCGTGGGTCCCGGCTGGCGTCGCGCCAGTCCATCTGCGTTCTTTGGGCCGCTCCCGTTGTTGCGCACGTGCGGTCCTCACCCTGCTGGCTTTGCCCCGACCAAGCTTGCCTGAGGGAATTGGAGTGTTTTTCGCTCTTCCTCCTCTTCACTTTTTTAAATGCATAGCGCATCACATCTGCCCATTCTATGTCTCTCTCACTGTCTGAACTGGACCCCTCAGACGAGGACGTTGATAGCTCTGGCGCCCCCTTTTCGCACCTCGACCTACCATGTGCTGGGTTGGGAGTGGTCGTGCTGTCGCTCGTTGATGGCACTTCCGAAATCGTAGAGGCCGGCGCTCCTAGCCGTTGTTTAATTGAGCTCAGGCCGTGTTGCGTCACCTGATCTCGGACCATCTGGAGCAGGTCGTCTAATTCTTGATTCTGCGGTGGGGCTGAGATCTCTTGTTGCTGCGGCGCCTTCCTCTTGGTACTGTGTCGAGGCTTTGCTGCAGCTACTGCTGCCCTTTGCGCCCCCCTCGTGTTTGGGCTGGCGGCTGCTCGTGCCTTTGACGCTGTTGCCCCTTTTGTTGCCGCCCTGGTGCCTCGTGGCCTGGAAGCGGTTGGCGTCTCCCTTCTCGGCATCTCTCCATTAGAATAGAAGTACTATGCAGAGGCAATGGAAAGTCTAGATTACTATCATCCAGAATACTAACTTTAATCCCATGTTCCCTAGCGCTATCTATGTCCCTATGATCTTGCTCTCTATTTCCGTAGAGACTGATATCGGTATCTACACATTTCATATACATGCACTCCCCTTGTGAGTGTCCCCCTCACTTTAAGAAAGGCATCCTAACAATCTGCATTACCTCCCATTGTCCTTTAGCTGGCAGCCTTACGCTCCCCTTCTCCCTTTCCCTTCACTTTGTGCCTACATTTTTTACCTTGTTCTGCAGGCTGCATATAAATATATATATATATATATATTTTAATATAGATATATAGCACAACCTGCCCCCCACCCCCGTTTTCTGCTTCCCCCCCCCTATTGCAATCATCCCATGATATACAGCCACGCATCTGGGAGCATTCATGCGGTGGGGGGGAAGGGGGGGGCCACACACGGCTCTGCCTCTCACCACCTCCCGCCCCTTGATGTGCCGTGCAGGCAGGCAGGCAGGCAGGCAGGCTGGCTGGCCCCCCCCCCACGGGTCCGGGTGCGTCGGCTCCTCTAATCTCGGCTCGCTCCCTTCCCCCCTCCCGGTCCTTTGCCCGCCAGGCTGCTCTGCTCCTGAGCTCCTCATCCCATTCTCCCCATCCATGCTCCTAGCTCTCTGCCCAGACCTGCGTTCCCAACAAGTAAGGGGGGTACTTGCATTTACAGACGTCTGGATATGACTTCTGGTGGCGCTCCGACCGTTGATGGCTGCGGCGATCAACACGCGCTCCTCCACGTGGAGGGGGTGGATCAGCCACTGCCTTTGTTGCTGCCCCTGGCTCGCTCTCTCCGCCGGTCTGGGGCCTGCGCTCCCGTCGCAGCCCCCCGATGAAGCTGATGAACGGGCAGTCTCGGCCTTGAACGCTGAGCCGGGGGGAGGTAAGAGAATGCTGTCCGGTGTCCGGCTTCCTCCGGGAAGGGGGGTGAGCGGCAAAGAGGCCGCGCCTGCGCCAGGCGCGCTCTTTTGACGGCGGCTCTTTGCCCGCCCCCCCCTCCGCCGTCCCCCTCCCGCCCCTCCCCACGGCCCTCGGCTCGCCACCGCATGCCTGTGTCCCAGCCGCGTTGATTCGCGGCCGTGTCTGAAGTCCTAATTATAGCCCTTGTGGTACACAAAAAGCAGGTGAATGAGGAAAATATTTAACAATTGATAACATCCATTGAAGCTCTAGAGAGACATCAAACTAGGGGAGCAAAGAAAGGCATTTTGCGACAGTTGGAGACACAACAAAGAATAATGAAGTCATTGGGGTCAATATTCAGCGGTGGTGGCTAAGGCGTATTTTAAAGCATCTTGTCACTGCCGTTTTATTTAAGTACTGGAACCTATCCAGTGTGCAGCACTCAATATCCGGTTTTGCCAGTCTGTGTGGTGAAAACTGGTTAAAAGCAGGACAACTATTGAGATGACCTAACTTTAACTGGTTAAGCTATCCAGTTAGTGACTGAATATCACTGCTAAAAAGATAGCGTATGGCAGTGCACCTGATCAGGGGCGACCCAAGGTGGGTGCGGGGCCATGTGCGGAGACTCGATGCGGGCCTCATTTGCATAAATATTTACAGAATGTTACCATACACTAACTTTTAGTAAACATGCCTCTTAATGAGTGTATGGATAAAGAAAGACTAAAAGATTTCTACATTACTATAATCCAGTGCCAACTGCCAGGCACATTAGGAACTACTACAAACACTGCCCATTTAGAAAACTCTTTTTTATTATTATGCTACATAACCAACTCCATAAACAAACAAACATTTGCCAGCATACAACGCAAAGATCAGACATAGCAAGAGCTGTGAGCCAAGCTCAACGATAAACAGCAGAACCATATACTCCACTATGTACAGAACGCACACTACACCATACCCCCCACAAACAAACAAACAAACATAAGGCCCCCCCATCTCCCATAACCCAACCTCCCCCACACCCTCCCCCCCACACCCCCCCCTGCCAGCCCGACCCCCCCTCCAACCCGTTCTACGCCAAGCTACTAGGCTTCCAAATCGTAAACTATCGGAAGCTCATCAAGGTCATCCAAGGGCTTCCCCCAAGTCTGGCTCCCTGCAACTTCCCCAGCCCCTTACTCTCCACTCAAAAGATTATGCCTCCTAACCGGATCCCATATTCTGACCCACCTGTCCCAAGCTGCCGCCCCTAGACATTTCCCCGTCCGCTTCTCCATTTCCCCCAAGTCAAGCAAAGCGCGCTCCCATTCTGCAATATCAGGGGTCGTGGGCAGCATCCAGTGGCGCAAGATACATTGTTTCACCACTAGAAAGCCCTTCTCACATAGCTTACGTTCCCCACTGGGAATGGGGCAAACCCCCCCCACCCCCAAAACACCCAAAAAGTCCCCACTCCGGGGAAATTTGCACTGAGGAACCCACCCACCCACTGAGTTTAACCCGTACTGCAGTCCACAGCTGTTGAATACGGGGGCAGAACCAGAACCGATGAGCTAGAGAGCCCGGGGCAGTTTCACATAGAGGACACGCATCTGTCTCCGCCAGGCCCGCCCGCGCCGCCCAAACATTGGAGACATAGGCGCGCCACAGAAATTTATACTTTATCTCCTGTAGCTGAACCGATTCCACCAGACCTCTAATCGCCCCAAATGCAACCTGTAAACACTCCACCATACCCCCTGGCAGCTGATCAGCCTGCCATCGTTGCGCTAAGCGGCGCAGGGACCGAGTATGCTCTCGCGACAAACCCCCCGGGACCAATTGCTCCCCCAAAGACCGCACAGTGATTTTTCCTTCCAGGGCACGAAACAGCTCCAACATACCACCTTGAGACAGCCTCAAACTATCCCGCCGTTGTAACCCACGGACATAATGTCTAATCTGCAGATAAAAATAAAAATCCCAGCGGCTTAACTGATATCGCGTGCATAGAGAGGCGTAAGAATCCAAATCCGCCACTTCTGCCATAGCCAGGTGTCCAATACAGCAGATACCTTGCTGTGCCCAAATTCGCGCCACCCGTCCTTCCAGTCCCGGGACAAAACCCACATTGCCCTGCAAAGGAAGGCAGTCCGTCGCTTTCCAGGACCCTCCTCTGTGCTGACAAATCACCCTCCACGCCTGCCGCAACATGTACAAGATCTCCGAGTGTCTCCAGCCCCCCGCAAGATCCCGCTGGGGTAAATGTAACAGCATGATGCGATGCTGCGGGCCCGCCAAGTCATCCATTAGACTGATAGGCAACACTTCTTCGGTCCCACACACCACATCGCGAAGCGCACGCATCATGTACACCAAGTTGTAGTCGCGGAGCGATGCCAACCCTACTCCCCCCTGTTCCGCCGGCCCCATCAAGGTTGCCAAAGCGATACGCGCTCTCCTTCCCCTCCAAAGAAACTTAGTTAAATGCCGCTGGAGAATCGCTAGGTCTACAGAACGGACCCAGATAGGGAGGTTTTGCAACACATAGAGCCACCGAGGCACCTCGACCATGTTGAAGAGCGCCACTCTACCCTTCAGTGATAATGGCAAATCGCGCCATTTCCGCAATTTCTCAATTGTGCTTGCCAGCAGAGGCTGGATATTGGCCCGATATAATTGGGACAACACCCCGGGAATCTGGAGACCCAAATAGCGAAATTGCCCATCCGCCCAGACTAGGGGAAACTCACCTCGCCATCCCCGCTGCACCTGTCCCCCCACATCCAAGGCCAAGGATTTCGTCTTGTTTATCTTGAGGCCCGAAAATCTACCAAACCGCTCAATCTGCTGAAGAGCGGCCATCAGGGAGCGCTGAGGGTCAGTAAGGCACAACAGCATGTCGTCTGCAAACGCGCTAATAGTCAGCCCCCCCCTCAGCCATTGCATCCCCCGCACATCCTCCATCTTCTGCAGCGTCAATAAAAGCGGCTCTAACTGGAGCACGAAGAGCAAAGGCAAGAGGGGACAGCCCTGCCGGGTGCCCCTATGCAGTGCGAAAGATTCCGATGGCTCACTGCCAGCCGTCACGTATGCCAGAGGCTCCGTATATAGGGCCTGCACCCAGCTGGTAAAAGCGCCCTCCAACCCGAACCGACGCAACACTTCAAACATGTAGGCCCAAGAGACTCTATCGAAAGCTTTTTCCGCATCCAGGCTGACTAAGAGCAGCGGGGCTCCCTGTCGCGCATATTTCTCCATTCCCAACAAAATCTTATTGATGTTGCGAACCGCCTCCCTACCGCGCACGAAGCCCGCCTGGTGGTCTCCCACCAGCTGCGGCAAAAGGATCTGCAACCTATCGGCCAGGACAGATGCCAAAATTTTCATGTCATAATTAATCAAAGAGATTGGCCGATATGCCGCAGGATCTAATGGGTCTTTCCCCGGCTTGGGAATAAGAGAAATGGAGGCCGTCTGCAAGTCCCTGGGGAAGCTGCCCACCTCTATAGCCTCCGCAAACATGGCCGCCAAGGTTGGAGTCACCTGGGTTTCCAAGAGCTTGTAAAACTCGGAGCCATACCCGTCAGGGCCCGGCGCTTTATGCGGCTTCCCTCTGCGAATAACCCTCTGAATTTCCCCCCCAGAGATAGGTTTATGGAGCTCCCCGAGCTCCTGGGCGGATAGCTGTGGGAACGGGACCCCATCTAAGAACGCCCACTCCTGAGAGCGGCTTTCCTCATCGGGGGTGTACAAAGTCTTATAGAACTGCCTAAAGACTGCCGCCACTCACCTGGATTCACTCTGTATCTGCCCCTCCCTATCGCGAATAACTGTAATGGCCCGCACGCCCCCCCTCTCTCTCACTAGACGCGCCAGCAATTTACCTGAACGATTCCCAAAACGAAATAGCTGGTGCCGATAATAGTGCATAGTGTGCACCGCTCTATCCTGGAGCAAAGCGTTTAACATCCTTTGGGCATCCAGGTACTTTCCCAAGTGGGCTCCACGGGGTACCCCCACCGCCTCCGCCTTCAGTCGAGTCAACTCCCGTGTCAGGCGAAGAATCTCCGCATCTAATCGACGTCGTTCCCGAGCTAAATACGCTATTATGTGCCCTCGCAAAACCGCCTTCCCGGCTTCCCAGAGGACCGCCACTGATGCACAGCTAGCCTCATTAAATTCCAGCAACTCCCGCCATTGCTGCTCTAGATAACTTTTAAACGCCGGATCGCGCCACTTATGCCAAGGAAACGACCAGCGACCTCTGCTGATACCCGCACTTTTCCAATCCATCCACACCATTGCGTGATCCGACACTAAGACGGGCCCTATTTCAGCCTTCACGACTCTCCCAAAAACTTTATCTGAGACTAAGATATAATCTAGGCGAGACCAGGTCTGATGAGCGCGGGACAGATGCGTGTAGTCTCTCTCCCCCTTGTGAAGGACACGCCAAACATCTACCAAATTCCCCTGTTGGCAAAGATAGCTCACCCCCTTTCGCGACCAACCTGAAGTCTCGTTAGGGTTAGACTTATCCAAGGCCGGATCGTGAGGGCAATTAAAGTCACCAGCCAAAATAACTGGGAGCTGTGGGTACGCCTCCACTCTGCGCAATAGCCTCTGAAAAAAGGCATGGTCGTATACATTTGGGGCATACACATTTACCAAGAGCATTGTTGCCCCTGCCAAAGTCACATGAAGGGAAAGAAACCTCCCGTCAGGATCCTCCTCAACCCCTAACAATTCCACTGGGACCCCTTTACGAATCAGGATCGCCACCCCCCTCTTTTTTACCGATGCAGAAGCGGCATATACCTGCGCTACCCAATCTCTCTTCAATTTAGCATGTTCTGAAGCCGTTAAATGGGTTTCCTGCAGCAGAGCCACGTGGGCTTTCGCCTTTTTCAAGGCCTGCAACACTTTGGTACGCTTGACAGGGGTGTTAAGCCCTCCCACATTCCAGGAAACAATACGTAGGTGTTGACTCATTGAGCTAGGGAATGGCCGATCTTCCCCTGCCGAACCCTGTTACAGAGCATTGACAATATCCACACCCAACTCTTCTCCAGCCAACAGCCCAGGGGCCGCCCAGCCTCAGCCCCCAGCCAGTCTCCCCATCGTGGGGTATATTCAGGATACTGCCTGCCTCCCAAATAGTCCATTGCAATAGCACAGACGAGCTGTCCCCTCCCCCCTCCCTGCCCCCATCCCTCCCCCCTCCCCGCCCCCCACCCCTCCCCCTCCCCCCACCCCTCCCCCCTCCCTCCCCTCCCCCACTTCCCCCATGTGTTACCCTCAAATTAAAGAAAAAGAAAAACAATACCCCAAACCCCTAATAGGATATCACTTCTACCCCCGCCCCGACTGAACGAGGCAAACTTCCGTATCAGACACTACAGGGCCGCCCCAGCTTCCCGCCACCCCAATGTCCACAAGCAAACCCTGATACAACCCAAAAGCAAAAACAAACAGTTCCCCTCCCCATTGGGCTCTGAAAAGAAACCTCCCGAGATATAAACAATTACAATTAAACATTTCAATAAGCAATTACACATTTAGTTAGTAAATCCCCTTACCCCAAATGTTCGCGACACAGTTAAAACACCCCCAACTCCCTGTGCCATAGCAAATTATAGTCAAAGTCCCACAAGAGCAAACAGGGTACTCCCGGGAAGCTCCAGATAAATCAAGCCGCAGCCCAGTGTAGTCCCCTGCCGCTGCGCAACCACTCGCCGGCTCCCCCATCGTACTTCTGCCAGCAATACTACCGGCTTAGCTCACGTAGCAACGCTTTGTCTCTCTGAGATGGATTCCAGGCCTGCCACAAATGTCTTCGCCGCTCCTGGCGATTCAAACACGTGCTGCCGCCCCAGATGCGTCACCCGGAGCACCGCCGGGAACGCCAAAGTGAAGCGCACATTTTTTTGAAAAAGTTCTGCACAGAGCGGGGAGAAGGCTTTGCGCTTTGCCGCTACCAAGGCGGAATAATCCTGGAAAAGTAAGAGTTTGTGGTTCTCAAGAATCAATTCACGCTTCTTGCGGTAAGCCTGCATCAGATGTATTTTATGTTGAAAATTCAGCAGTTTCAAAATCACCACTCTCGGCCTCCTGCCCCCCTCCGCTCTAGCTCCAAGACGGTGGGCACGCTCCACTCTGATCTCCCCAACCAGCTCCTCCAAGCCCAGTTCTTCCAGAAGCCACTTTTCGATCAGGGGAATCAGCATTTGATCTGTGGTCGACTCGGGAATCCCCACCAACCTTAAGTTGTTGCGGCGCGAGCGATTCTCAAGGTCGTCTACTTTCAGCAGCAGGGACTCAATTTTCGCGGCCTGCGCCTCGTGCTCCTTCGCGCGCCGTCCGTCCTCCTCCTCCATGAGTACTACCCGTTGCTCCACCTCTTCTACGCGGCGATCCAGTTCCACCATTGCAGTCCCCATCGACTCTAATTTTGCCAGAATTTGGTCAAACTTGGGGTCTAGCAATTTGACGACTTCCCGTGCTAGCTCCTCTGAGGTGGAGCCCACGCTGTCCGCACTCGGGGATGCCGGCTGGGTCACGGGCGGCATGGTGGCTCCTGGCTTGCCCCCTCTCTCCCTTTCTTTCCGGGCAGGCAGCGGCATGGTGCATGGAACTTGCACAGACCCACGGGCGTTATCGTCTCTTCAATCTACACTGTGCAAGCCACCGGCGGGGGATGTCAAAATTGGGCTTTATTAATGTCGAAGCTTAAGGCGGCCCTGGAGCGAGCAGAGAAACGTCTTTACTCACTCATGCGTCAACCGGAAGTCAACACTGCCCATTTAGAACCCATAAAAAACCCCACCGTATCCTAACAGCACTACCAGAACTCACAAAGCACCATACTCTACCTATCAAAAGGCAACACTGCAAATATTAAACCAATACATTTCAGAGAATAAGAATACATGACCTACTGGGGAAAGAGAACAAGTGGCAATGTCAAATAGGAATTACATAAGCAGAATACCTCAGCTCAGTTACACATGCAGAAAATAGACCATCACCAAACAAGGAATCACAATTTAGAAACAGGAAGACAATAATTAAACTGGGAACCCCAAAAACCAAACTTGGAATGTACAACAACACTGTAGAAATAAAACTATAAATTAATTTCCTCTTGTACTAAACAAAGCACAGAAGTTAATGATGCACATTTCCCAGAGCTGACACATTCCAGTTAATAAATTCAAAATAAAGAGATATTTTTCTACCTTTTGTGCTTTTTTTTTCAGTTGCAATTGCTCAAGCCACTTTCTTCTGGTTTCTTCACGTCTTCTGCTAACTCTCCATCGTCTGCTGTCCATTTGCCCTTTCTTCTCTCTTCTAGTTTTTTTTTCCATTCTCTCTCTACATCTGCTTTAACATACTGATCTGTCTCCTTTTGCTCTTTCCTCATTCTTATTTCAGCCACTCAAATTTTACCCCTCCATCCTCAATCCCCACTTACTCTCCCAATACCCGGCCAATTGTCTTCCCTCCCACACAAAATATTTTTCCCCTCTCCATTTCACTCTCCCAGCTCCATCCCCATTCTAATCCTCCCCCAACATCAGCTCCCTTCTAGTTCCAGCCCCACCCAGCATCTACTCCCTTCTAGTCCCCGCATCAGCCAATTTCCAATCCTATCCTAACCCCACCATCAGCCCATTTCCAGTCCTAGCTCCCCCATCCATTTCCAGTCCTAGCCGAGTCCCTCCATCAGCTCATTTCCAATCCCAGCCCCCCATCAGCCCATTTCTAGTCCTTTCCTAGCTCCACCTACAGCCCATGTGAATTCCTAGCTCCCCTCCACTCAGCCCATTTCCAATCCAAACCCCCCATGAGCCTACTTCCAGTTCTAGCCCCTCCAGGAGTCCATTTCAATCCAAGCCCCCACCACAGCCCATTTCCAATCCTATCCTAGCCCCTCCATCAGCCCATTTCCTGTCTTAGCTCCCTCCCCCACTCAGCCCATTTCCAGTCCTAGCTCCCTCCCCTCACAGCCCATTTCCATTCCAAGCCCCCCTCCCCATCAGCTATTGGCAGGTCAAGCCCCCCTTCCACTCAGCCCATTCCAGTCCTAGCAAACCCCCCAGCCCATTTTCAGTCTTAGCCCTCCCATAGCCCATTATCGATCCTAACCCCCCATCAGCCCACTTCCAGTCTTAGCCCCCCGCCATAGCCCATTACCTGTCCTAACCCCCCATCAACCCATCTCCAGTCCTAACCCCCCATCAGCCCATTTCCAGTCCTAGCCCCCCCCATAGCCCATTACCAGTCCTAATTCCCCCATCACCCCATTTCCAGTCTTAGCCTCCCCCATAGCCCATTACCAGTCCTAACCCCCCCATCAGCCCATAGCCTATAACCAATCCTAACCCCCCCCCCATCAGCCCAGGTAAATTAAAAAAAAAAACAAAAAAACCTGGCTGCTGCTGCTGCTGCCGCCGTGGCAGCGGCAGAATCAAGTATCCCAGGCCCCCCCCCCCCCTGCCCGGCAGAGCCCTCCCTGCAGCATCAGCTCCCTCAGCACGGGCTTTTCAGAGCCGCGAAGGGAGAGTTTCCCTTTCTCGCGGCTCTGTTAAGCCCGCCGGGGATGATGGGAAACAGGCTGCAGCAGCCAGTCTGTTTGTTTTTTTTAATTTACCTGGGCTGATGCAGAATGCTGTTTGCGCGGGGCCTTGTGCAAACAACATTCTTGCTCAATGGATGGGCCGGCCCTGCACCTGATCTGCCCACAGACCGTCCCTGTTTAACTAGCCATTTTTAATGCAATCTGAATATCAGGCTCAGACCTGCTAACCGGCTAATGCTACTTTGAATATCAGACCAGTTATATGCAGAGGAAATATATTTTAATGTTAATAGGACAGAGCAGACTGTGACAGGCACAGGGCTTCTGAATCCCATGGGAAGGGACAGTCCCTAGTACAGACTGCCCTAAAGGTGTCCTGACCCCTAGAGTTCACCAGGATACAGAGCAGAACACCCCTAAAAGTGGGGGAAGGGAGGTCAAACTTTCATCCTCTGAAAGAGAGCAATTGGAGACAAACACCCAGGAAGAGGCTAGACTGGGCCCAGCAGTAGAAAATGTAAGACAGTTCCCAAGGGAGAACCAATCCCAGGCTCAAGGAAGTGGGGCTGATAACTTAACCATTTCCATGACAGCCAGGAGGGAAAGTTGACAGATGTTCCTCCCTGGGAATATATTCATAAGAACATAAGAAATGCCATACTGGATCAGACCAAAATGCTTGTACTGGGGCAAGAAGTGGATTTCCCGGGTCCCCTTAAATAATGGTTTATGGACATTTTCACCAGGAACTTATCCAAACCTTTTTTAAACCTGGCTACACTAACAGCTTTTACTATATCCTCTGATAACAAATTCCAGAGTTTGATTACACATTGAGTGAAAAAACATTTTCTCATTAGTCTTAAATGGGTTATACTGTAGCTTCATTGCATGTCCCCTTCATTGCATGTTCCAATTTTTGATAGCATAAAGAATCAATCTACGTTTAGCCGTTCTACTCTAGTCATTAATTTATAGACCTCTATCATTATCTCTCCTCAGCCATCTCTTTTCCAAGTTGAAAAGCCCAAACCTTTAAGCCTCTCCTCACAGGTTTTTTTGCTACGAATGTACTTGAAAAAGTCTTTATTACACATTTTTGCTCCCACAGCAAGATTATTCTCAAATTCTCTCTTTGCCTGCCTTATTAATGCCTTGCATCCAACTTGCCAGTGCTTATGTTGTTTCCAATTTTCGTCATTTGGCTCCTTTTTCCATTTCCTGAAAGATGCATTTGTGGCAACAACAGCCTCTCTGACTTCATCTTTAAACCATGCTGGCAGTTTTTTGAACTTCCTTCCACTTTTCTTAAAGCATGGAATACAGCTGGTCTGGGCTTCCAAGATAGTATTTTTAAACAAAACCCATGCTTGATGTAAACCTTTAACCTTTGCAACTGCTCCTTTTAGTTTTTTCTTAACTATTTCCTCATTTTATAAGTCTCCCTTTTAAAGTTAAATGGTAGTACTGTGGATTTCCTTGCCGTTCTTCCTCCAGTTTATTAAATCAAATGCAACATGCTATGATCACTATTGCCAAGTGGCCCCAACACCCTTATCTCTTGCACCAGATCTTGTGTTCCACTAAGACTAGGTCCAAAATGGCTTCCCCTCTGGTCAGTTCATGAACCAGCTGCTCCAAGAAGCAGTCATTTATTTCATCTAGAAATTTATCTCCTTAGCATGTCCTGCTGTAACACTGACCCATCAATATGTGATGGAGCCCAACAGGGCCAGCACTACCATTAGGCAAACTAGGCAGTCACCTAGAGCATCAGCCCTCTGGGGCGTCCACTGCCACTGCTGTCACCCCTCACCAGGACCTACAGTGGCGACAATGGCTTCAGACAGCCTCACAGCACTTACCTTCAAACTTTAGCAATGTGGGGCCATTTGCTTCTGCCCCGACCTATGCAGATTTCCTGTTTACATGGAGTGAGAGTGGCTTTCACCCCATACAAAAGGAATTTGGCATCAGTGGGAGTAGAAGCAAACAGCCCCATTTCACTAAGGTTTAAAGGTAAGTGCGGAGGTGCTGTTTCAAGCCATCGATGCTGCTGCTGTAGGTCCCAGTGAAGGGTGACAGTGTTAGCAATGAGGGTGGTGTGGTGGGGGGGGGGGGAGAGGGGAAGAAGGGATGAGGCTTGTAAGGGCGCTTCATCTCCTTGCGCCAGCCCTAGAGCCTAGGGAAGAGAAGGACATTATGCCGTGGATCCTGCTTGACTTGGGCTAGCTGAGCCCCAACAGTTACCTTAGCCCAAGAAAATTCAGGCTTGTGAGACATCAGAGGTGGAGATTCAGAAGAAATGGAGCATCAAGAAACTGGCTACTAACAATTGTGTGTTTTGCTCTCTTACGTTTCCGAGGATAGAATCATGATCTTTGCCATTTTCCAGGTCATACCATGATTCAGTAAGTAGAACTGATGTTTCAGCCATCGTGCTGTGGCTTTCTTCAGGGTGAAGTGGTTATGTAGTGGATGTCTGTCAATATATATGGTGGTTCTCAAAATGGATTGGTGGGACTGATGTGGGAAAATTGAAATGTGGCATGAAAATGTGTTGAACATGAGGCAGAAAAACTGCAAGTTGGAATTCTGGAAGATGGGGAATTTTTAATTTTAGCAGGAAGATTTGACAATCTCCAATTCTGTGAGGTAGAAAAAAAGTCTTTGAAATTGAATGAGTGTAATGATGTGATTGGAGGGTGATATTTTGAATGGACAGAATAACTATTGCATTCTGTAGTGCTGACTGTTGAGGTACTGGAATGGAGGAGTTTGTGTGCGATAATCTGGGCCTTGGATTAAAAGAGTATGTGAGGTTCTCTGAATAAGCATGTGTGGATATGGGATTGGTATGTTGAATGTTCGGTTCTTCAGAGGATGAAACATTACCATGTTAAGCTGTTCTAAATTATATTATTTATATTGCTTTCTCAAATGGTGAAGTTTGTTTGTTCCTTTGGAGACACTGTCAGATTATATGGATTTACCCTGGTTAGTGGGGATGCTGTTGAGTCTGGTACTTGCTCTCCTGAAACGGGGTAACTTGGGGGGGGGAGAGGTAGAGCTGTGGATAGCGATGGTCCAATGATTATCGATTGGGGTCGGTTGTGGTATGTGTGGAAGTTTTGTGAATGTGGGGAGAGAAGGGCTTATTTCACTTTGATAATGACAAGGTGTGCATGAGAGAAGTCTATGTTTACATGGATGTTGTGTGGTGTGAGAGAGGTTGAGGATTGTAAGCATGTTAGTGGAGAGGCAGGAGAGGACTTTTTATTAATGTAGAGTGGTCCAGGCATCAGATGTGACTGTAGAGTCAAAAGGTGACTCATAGTGGATATTGTCGCTCTGCAGGGGGTGCTCCACATCTCATTTGCCACTCTCTCACACTGCTTCTCCCAGATGTTTGCTTTTTTTACCTTGTCAGAATGCCTCAAGAGTTTTTAATGCAAAAATCCACTTTATCAGTCCACATAAAGTGCAAACAAAAATTATATCAAGGACGGTTCCTGTCATTGAGCTTTAACAGCACTAATCCAGAAACAGCTCTCGGGCTTAACCTTTCCCTTTCTGGGCAACATAGTGCTGCGTGGATAATGCAGTTCTTGTGACAACCAGTTTACTAATACTATCTGGCTGAGTTCAGCAGCTCCTTAGCAATCAGCAACATTCAGGTATCCCAGTTCAATGTGGAAAATGTTCCTAAAAGCTACTGGGATTTCAATCAGGTCAAAGTTCAACAATATAACAAAGCTGTACTCCAGGACATGTACCTGGTAAAGCAGCTTGTAACTGATAAAGAGGTGAACTCTCTTCCTCAGTTGCTCATAGCCAGTGTGCAGAAGCTGTCCCATAGTAGCTCTGTCTTCGGGCCATGCAGTGACTTCCTCATAGCAAAGTCCTTTTCTCAGCAATGTTTGTGAAATCAGTTCTGAGCACTCATAAGAACATAAGAAATGTCATACTGGATCAGACCAAGGTCCATCAAGCCTAGTACCCTGTTTCCAACAGTGGCCAATCCAGGTCACAAGTACCTACCAGTTTCCCAAAAAGAGACACAGGTTCCATAATGCTTGTATTGCATCCTCTTTAATAATGGTTTATGGACCTTTCCTCCAGGAACTTGTCCAAACCTTTTTTAAACCAAGCTACACTAACAGCTTTTACTACATCTTCCAGTAAAGAATTCTAGAGTTTGATTACACGTTGAGTGAAAAAATATTCTCTTATTAGTCTTGAACAGGTTATAATGTAGCTTCATTGCATGTACTCTAGTCTTTCTACTTTTTGATAGCATAAGGAATCAATCTATGTTTACCCGTTCTACTCTACTCATTAATTTATAGACCTCTATCATATCTCCCCTCAGCCGATTCTTTTCCAGGTTGAAAAGTCCAAACTTTTAAGCCTCTCTTCATAGGGGTAACCTTCCATCCCCTTAATCATTTTGGTGGCTATTCTCTGTATCTTTTCTAATTCCGCTATATCCTTTTTAAGATACGGTGATGAGAATTTCAGACAATATACAAGGTGTGGTCGCACTATGGAACGATACAGAGGCATAATAATATCTATTTATTTAACAGGTTTTCTATAACGCTTTATCCTACGGTCAAGGCAGTTTACATTGAAACAAAACTTGATACATTGTAACAGGATAAAGAACTTGGATAACTTAATACATTATAACAGGGCAAAGAACTTGTTATATCCATGATGACTCCCTAAATCTTTTTCCTGTGTGGTGGTTTCAAATGTTAAACCTTGCACCATGTAACCAGTTTAGGTTGTTCTTTCCTAGGTACATAACTTTGCACTTGTCCACATTAAATTTCATCTGCCATTTGAACATCCAGTCTTCCAATTTATCAAGGGTCTCTTGCAATTATTCACAATCTTCTTGAGTTTAACAACTTGAATAATTTTCTGTCATCTGCAAATTTGATTACCTCACTCATTATTCCCATTTACGAATATGTTAAAAAGCAGCAGACCTAGCACAGATCCCTGGAGTACTCCACTATTCACTTTTCTCCATTGGGAAAATTGGCCTGTGGTCTTGGGCAAGCCACTTAACCCTCCATTGCCCATGTTCCCTGTAAAATAGTTATCTCCAAGTTATAATGCCCTGTTCAATGTAATTTCAGTTTGTTCAATGTAAACCGCCTTGATATCATAAAAGACGGTATATAAGAAATGTTAAATTAATTAAATAAATAATCAGTTCCTGATTCATAATAGTACACTGCTTCCCATCCCATAACTTTTTAACTTCGCCAAAAGTCTCTCATGAGAGACCTTGTCAAAGGCTTTCTGAAAATCCAGATACACAATATTGACTAGCTCACCTTTGTCTACCTGTTATTTACACCTTCAAAAAAATATAACAGATTAGTAAGACAAGACTTTCCTTGGCTAAAGTCATGTTGGCTTTCTCCCATTAAACCATGACTATCTACATATTCAGTAATTTTGTTCTTTAAAATGGTTTCTACCATTTTACCCAGTACTGATGTCAGGCTCACTAGCCTGTAGCTTCCCGGATCATCACTGGAACCCTTTTTAAAAATTGGCATTACATTGGCCATTCGCCAGTCTACAGATGATTTTAATGATAGTTCACAGATTACTAATAGTAGGTCTGCAATCTCAAATTTCAGTTCTTTCATCACCCTCCGGTCCAGGTGATTTGCTCCTCTTTAGTTTATCAAATAGTTGTAATACATCTTCCTGTGTATTGATATTTCTTTCAACTCTTCTGCAGCATCACCTTTAAATACCATTTCAATCATGGGTAACTTCCATACATCATCTTCAGTAAAGACTGAAGCAAATAATTCATTCAGTCTCTCTGCTATGGTCTTGTCCCTTCTTAGTGCCCTTTTTACCCCTCTATCGTCTAATGGTCCAACTGACTCTCTCAGAGGTTTTCTGCTACAAATGTACTTGAAAAAAATCTTTATCGTGTGTTTTTGCTTCTACAGCAAGTTTCTTCTCAAATTCTCTCTTTGCCTTACCAATGCCTTGCATCTAACTTGCCAGTACTTATGTTGTTTCCAGTTTGTCATTTGGCTCCTTTTTCCATTTCCTGAAAGATGCTTTCTTGGCTACAACAGCCTCTCTGACCTCACCTTTAAACTAGGCTGGCAGTTTTTTGGACTTCCTTCCACCTTTCTTAAAGCGTGCAATACAGCTGGTCTGGGCTTCCTTGATAATATTTTTAAACAACGCCCATGCTTGATGTAAATCTTTAACCTTTGCAGCTGCTCCTTTTAGTTTTTTTCCCTATTTTCTTCATTTTATTATAGTCTCTCTTTTGAAAGTTAAAAGGCAGTACTGTGGAGTACACTCTATACATTGGCTAATAATCCCTTTATGACACAGAGATAGCATAGTTACTCATCTGTAACAGGTGATCTCAGGCAACAGCAAGAATTTAGTCTTCACATATGGGTATCATCGGTACCGATGGAGCCTGCGCGGGAACGCTCCCCAGCGTCCAATTAGAAAGCTTTTGGGAGCATCGCACAGCGCCTGCGTGCTGCCTTCCCGCCTTTCCCAACTGCCTCTCTCCAGTTGAGTTTTAAAGCTGAGACAAAGACAGAGAGAGAGAGGGAAAGAACAGAAAAGAGAGATACAACTCTTAGGGGAGGTGGGTGGGTTGTGAAAACTAAATTCCTGCTGTTTCCGGAGATCACCTGTTACAGGTGAGTAACTATGCTATCTCCAGGAACAAGCAGGAATGTAGTCTTTACATATGGGGACTCCTTAGCTACAGATGCCAGGGAGAGACCCCAGAAGTTGTGTGCCCCTGTGAAAGGGCTCCACTTCTCCCCATGGATCTCTGGCATCCTACTGGGAATGGTGGGTAGGAGTTGATTAAGAATGGAACAGGTGTCGTAGAACAGCCTGACCAAACAAGGCATCCCGGCGGGAGTCCTTGTCCAAGCAGTAATGGGCTGTGAAGGTATGAACCGAGACCCAAGTAGCTGCTCGACAGATGTCGTCAATAGACACAGAGTGTAGATGAGCCATTGAGGCTGCCATGGCTCTCACATTGTGAGCTGTGACATGGCCTTCCAGAGAAAGGTTTTTACTCTGATAGGTAAAAGAAATACACTGTGCAATCCAATTGGACAATGTCCTCTCGGAGACTGGAAGTCACAAATGAGAAGGATCAAAAGCAACAAAGAGTTGAGAGGACTTTCTATGTTGCTGTGTCCTTTGTAAGTAAAATGCAAGTGCTCTTTTACAGTCCAAAGTATGAAGACTCCTTTCTGCATTTGAAGCATGAGGCCTTGGAAAAAATACAGGCAGGTAAACTGCTTGGTTTAAATGAAAAGGTGAGACCACCTTTGGCATAAAGTGTGGATGAGTCCTAAGGACTATCTTATCATGATGGAACCTCGTATAAGGAGGATCAGCCACTAATGCTTGCAACTCACTAATGTGACGTGCTGATGTGATTGCAATGAGAAAGATAACCTTTCAGGAAAGGAATTTCAAGGAGGTAGTAGCTAGAGGTTCAAAAGGCGGCTTCATGAGGTGTCCAAGAACCAGATTTAGGTCCCATGCTACCGGTGGTGGCCTAACGGGAGGCTTAGTTAGAAGGAGGCCCCTCATAAATCTCGCTAAGAGAGGATGAGAGGAAATAGGTTGTCCATTTAAAGGCTTGAAAGAAGCTGAAATAGCACTTAAATGGACTCGTACTGAGTTAGTCTTAAGCCCTGCATTAGATAAATGAAGGAGATACCTTCATTTATCTAATGCAACCACCCTCCACCCCGCAGACCTCCACAGCTCCCCCGATCGGGGTAGAGCGCCTGAGCGGGAAATCCTCCCGCTCAGAAGCTCCTGCCCAATCGGGGCAGTGGGAGCAACAAGGAAAGCAGCACCGGACACTTTAAAAGCGGCGCTCCTGCTAACGGGCAGCCGCTTCAACCACCCTCCACCCCGCAGACCTCCACAGCTCCCCCGATCGGGGTAGAGCGCCTGAGCGGGAAATCCTCCCGCTCAGAAGCTCCTGCCCAATCGGGGCAGTGGGAGCAACAAGGAAAGCAGCACCGGACACTTTAAAAGCGGCGCCCCTGCAGGGCGGGCCCGCGCCTGAGGCCCTCGCCAGAGGGCCCTTTGGCGTGGCCCTTAGGTACGGCACAGAGGTGCACAAAAACCAGGAACGGAAACAAAACAAGAAAAGAGACAGACCCACCAACAGAACTGCAGCAACAAACACCCAGACACAAGACAACACAGAACAAGGACCTCAACACACCAAGAATCCAGCGCAGAACCACAGCACAGCCCTGCACACCAAGAAAAAGCAAGTCACAGAGGCACAAACAAAAGGAACATCCGGACCTTACCCGATTGGAACTAGGGAGCACAAAAATGGCGAAACAAACATCACAGCAACAACCGCAGCAACCGAAAATACACCAACCCACTGCAGCAGCAGAAATACAATCAACAGCGACCAAAGACTCCACCACTCCAAGGATTTAACACCAGGTACTCTCACAGAACATGCCACCTTTCTTAGCCCCCATCTACCTCCTCACTCCTCTCCTGACCCTCTACCCCTCCCCTACAGGCACACCCAATAACCTATTATGGCCTAACATCACAGCAGCACAACCTGCACACACCTACAACTCTAAACAAAACCACTCTCTCACACGGCATACACCAACCCACACCCCCAACCCCCCAAACCATCACCACCTCTCCATAT
Source organism: Ichthyophis bannanicus (assembly GCA_033557465.1). Lineage (NCBI taxonomy): Eukaryota > Metazoa > Chordata > Amphibia > Gymnophiona > Ichthyophiidae > Ichthyophis > Ichthyophis bannanicus. The sequence goes on from CM066038.1 coordinate 332,871,202, forward strand.
CACTCATAAACGCACGCTCAGTCAGAAATAAGTACCACTTGATCCAGGACCTAATCACAACCAAGAAGATAGACATCCTATGTATAACAGAAACCTGGCTAACAGATACCGACACAGTGATAATGAACCAGCTAACCCCAAATGGATACAACCTCCATCACTGCTCTCGGGCACACACCAAAGGAGGAGGTGTCGCCATCATAGCAAAAGCCGACCTCCACCTCAGGATCCTTTCTTCAGAAACCACCAATGAAGCAGATCTCCTCACCCTCATCAATAAACACCTTTCAATATGCCTAATCTACCGTGTGCCTACCACAAACACTGACTTACCAAGGATACTACAATTCATATCTGAGAGCACTAGCTCGGCAAAGGAACAAATCATCCTAGGAGACTTCAACCTCCCATCACTTCAAGAAGAACAAGCAGCAACCTTCACCACCGCCATGACAGCAATGAATCTGGTACAAATCATACAAGAACCCACACATGAAAAAGGAAACACGCTGAACCTCATATTCCTAAACTCCCTAACTGCCTCCTCATGTAAGAACCTGCAGATCTCACCAGTACCTTGGTCAGACCACTACCTCACTGCCATATCCCACACCTACCAACATATGACCAACAAGGAAGACAAACACCACACTAGAAGATTTAAAACATTTAACAAAGAGGACTTCTTAGCACAAACTCTACCCAAACTACAAACAAACCCCAGTAACATCGATGACCTAATTCACAACTGGAATACCACAATCTCCACAGCATCTGAAGCACCGACAAACAAAGCCAACACCAGACCTCCTTCCGCAAAGGCCAGATGGTTCACCCCCAGTCTCCGAAAGTTAAAAACAAAATTCAGAAGAACCGAAAGAAAATGGAGAAAAAACAAAAATGACAGTGACAAAACAAAATACCTATATGAACTCAACGCATACCACTTTGAGACCGACAAAGCAAAAAAAACTACCACACGAAAATCATAAACACATCCATAAATAAACCTCGTGAACTCTTCCAGATTGTCTAAAAACTGACAAAAGCACCCAATAACTCTGACCAACTACCGAAGATCCCACCAGAGCTACTAGCCCGACAATACAAACAGCTCCAACAACCCCAAAATCCAAATTTGAACGCAGAGGCAACTACAACAAACCACCACCCCAACATACACAGCAACTGGACCACCTTCAAAGAAACCACTACAGATTAAATATCATCCACCATCTCCTGCCTAAACACCACCACCTCTCCGCTGGACCCCAGCCCCACTGACTGGATAAAGAAATCCAAAGACGACCTGAGCACGCCATTAGTCCATATTGTCAATGAATCCTTCTCCCAAGGTTACATGCCAGACACCCTCAAAACTACAATCATCCGACCATCCTTAAAAAAGAAAAACCTGGATCCCCTAAACCCAGCATCCTACAGACCAATAGCAAGCCTATCATTCACCGCCAAGATAATCGAGAAGATCGTCCAGCAGCAGCTTCAAGAACACCTGGACATCAACAACATACTGGACCCACAACAACACGGCTTCCGCCCACTACATGGTGTCGAGACCCTCATGACCACACTGATGAACACCCTCATCATAGGAACACAAGAAAAACACTCTGGATATGCCATGATCTTCCTTGATATATCAGCAGCTTTCGACACCATCTCCCACAACATCCTCATACGCAGACTACAGACAATTGGGATCAAAGACACCGTACTTAAATGGTTTCAATCCTACCTAACTAATAGACAACAACTAATCCGTACCAGCACCTCGACCTCGCCCCCCTTCCAGCAACACCAAGGAGTACCTCAAGGATCCATGCTGTCAGCCATGCTCTTCAACATCTACTTACAACCACTCTGCTCAGTCATACGCACACACAACATCAATTTCCACATATATGCTGATGATATCATGCTCTACGTCCCAATTACAACCACAAACCCAACAAATATACATCTATCAGCATGCTTCTCTGAAGAGTCTGACTGGTTACACAAAAAGATTACACAAAAGCTAGAAAACAAACCAACAAGAGGGCCTTCTCACATTCAGCACCTATCCTCTGGAATAATCTTCCTGACAACATTCGCCTACTGTCGGACATAAAGGAATTTAGAAAAAAATTGAAAACCCATTTATTCTCTTTACACTACAACAAAGGAGCAGAATCTAATCAAACTACACAAAGAGACACAAGGTTAACAACCATACTACAACAATTTATAACTATGTGATTCGTCACTCTTAAAATAATTTATGCAACCACAGGTGATCTATGATATAATTTGTAAATACCCACAATGTAAATAGGTTCTAATAGTTTACTGTTCTAACTTTGTATTGTTACCTGTAAATAGTTCCAACTGTTCTATGTAAAATGACTTGGTATGATATTTCCCATACCATATAACTTACTGTTCATTGTAAACCGCACTTGATACTTGGGAAAGAGCGGTATAGAAATAATTGTTAAATAAATAAATAAAACAACCTATCCATCAACATAAAGAAAACTGAAGCCCTCATAGTGACAAAAGACCCAGACTTCACACCACCCACACACCTCAATATAGGAACCACACGCATTCAAATACAGCCACAAATAAGATATCTGGGCATTATCATTGACCAAGCCCTTACCCTCAAGCAACAAATTACTAAAACCGCCAGAATTATATTCCACAAAGTGAAAACAGTGCAACGTCTCAGACCCCTCCTCGAACCTCAAGACTTCAGGACGGTAGTGCAAGCTATGACACTCCCACATCTGGATTACTGCAACATAATCTACCGTGGACTACCAGCCACACAGACCAACCCCCTCCGAACTGCATTGAACACCACAGCAAGAATCATTCAGAGAGCAAAGAAAAGCGACCACATCACCTCAATTCTAAGAGACCTACATATACTTCCCCTCGAAGCAAGAACTAAATACAAATCCATCCTACTCACCCACAAAGCCATCCACCAAATGCAGAACACCCAGCTCTGCACCCTGCTGTCTCGTCCAACCCACGTCTAAACCACCAGACAGGCCTCCAGCAACTCCCTCACCGTCCCTCACAAAAGAACCAAATGCACTCAACGGACATGCAATCGAGCCTTTGAACTTTATGCTCCGTCCCTATGGAACTCTCTACCAAGCCAACTCAGAAACAATAACGATCTACTATCATTTAGAAAACAGCTAAAAACCATCCTATTCCAAGAATACTTTAAAACTCCCACCAAAAAGTGCACTAACCCCTGATCTCGCCCACCATGAACCTCTGATCAAATACTGCACTAAACTGTCCATGTCGAAAGTCTGTCTTATGTCGAAATCATCAATGTTGCCCACCCGGTGATGGCCCCACCCTTATATTTAATTTCCCCACCCTTGTATGTAACGCCGCTTTGACCCTGTGAAAAGCGGGATATAAATACAGTTAAATAAATAAATACTCCAATAATGATTCCAGAGATATCACCAGGGAGTCAAGACCCTTCTGCGAACACCATATGGAAAACCTTTTCCACTTGAAAGCATAAGAGCATCTTGTGGAAGGCTATCTAGAAGCATAAAGGACATCCTTTACTTGTTGAGACAGGTTAAGACCATGAAGGTCTAGGCCCTCAGCAACCAGGCCCTGAGATGCAGAGAGTGGGGATCGGGATGCCACAACATCCCATCCTCCTGAGACAGGAGATCTCAAGCAGATCCTAACTCCAGAGATGGAGCTTGGGAGAGATGTAGGAGCAGAGGGTACCACACCTGCCGTGGCCAATGTGGAGCTATGAGAATCATATGGCCTCTGTCTCTCTGAAGCTTGAATAGGGTTTTGGGAATTAAGGGAATGGGTGGAAAGGCATATAGGAAGTCCTGACACCAATGGAGGAGGAAAGCATACCTGGCCTGAGAATGCTGAGCCGGAATTCTGGAACAGAATCGGGGAAGTTTGGCATTCAACGGACTTGCAAAGAGGTCTATGTCCGGAGTTCCACAAATTTGAAAAATTTTTGCTACCTGGTCTGCACGAAGAGACCACTCGTGTGGAAGCAGAACTTGACTGAGTCTGTTTGCCCAGGAGTTCTGAATGCCTGGCAGATACACCGTAAGGAGATGAATCTGATGCTCTCTGACAAGGGCCCATAGTCGCAAAGCTTCGTTGCAAAGCGACAGAGAGCCTGTTCCTCCCTGCTTGTTCAGATAGAACATAGCTACTTGATTGTCCGTCTGAATTAGGACTGTCTTGTAGCTCAGTTGGGTGTGGAACACTCGAAGAGCAAGGAAGATTGCTCTGAGTTCCAAGAGATTGATGTGTAGATGGGTCTCCTGTGGAGTCCAGGTGCCTTGGGTAGAGAGAACTTGCAGGTGAGCTCCCCAACCCACCTGTGAGGCGTCTGTTGTTAGAGTGACCTGGGGTGGGGGCTGTTGGAAAGGGGACCCCACCAACAGGTTTTCGGTTGATTGCCACCATTGTAGGTACAAAATAAGGTGACTTGAGTTTGTTATTTTGTCTGATACCCTGATGCTTGAGTCCACTGAGTGGATAGAGTCCATTGGGCTGCTCTCATGTGGAGGAGAGCATAGGGAACCACATGTATGGTAGATGCCATGTGGCCTAGCAATTGTAACATTTCCCGAGCAGTGAGATGAGTTTTTAACACTGCTTGGTAAGCTAACTGCACAATACGAAGACAGCGGGGCTGTGGAAGATAGGCCCTTGCTTTCCTGGTATCCAGCATAGCTCCTATAAACTCTAGAGACTGAGTGGGAGTTAGGTTGGATTTTGGGATGTTTATGACCAGGCCCAAATACTGAAGTATACGCATTGTGCAAGATAGGGAAATTCTGGCCTCTGATTCTGATGGGGCTTGAATGAGCCAGTCGTCTAAGTAGGGGAAGACGAATATTCCTAGAGTGCGAAGAAATGCTGCCACTACAGCCATGCATTTCGTAAACACCCTTGGTGCTGAGGCCAGGCCGAAAGAAAGAACCCTGTACTGGTAGTGCTACCCCTGAAATAGAAACCGAAGGAATCTTCGATGAGTTGGATGGATGAGAACATGGGTGTATGCATCCTTGAGATCTAGAAAACAAAGCCAATACTGACTCTGAAGGTATGGCAGAAGAGTTCCTAGAGAAATCATCTTGAACTTCTCCTTGAACAGGAATTTGTTCAATTCTCTGAGGTCTAAAATGGGTCTGTGTCCCCCTGTTTTCTTTGGAATAAGGAAATAGGGGGAGTAAAACCCTGTACCCTGTTGGGAAATGGGTACATCTTCTATTGCCCCTTGTGCAAGAAGTAAATTGACCTCTTGACCTAACTGATTTTTGAGCGAAGTCTGAAAATTGAACCGTCTTACAACTGTAGGAGGGGGCATGTTGAGGAAATAAAGCTTGTACCCCCTCCTTTACAATGGAGAGAATCCATTCTTCTGCTGTTATCTGCTCCCATCTGGGGGCAAAATGACACAACCTTCCTGGAATGGTGGAGGGCTCTGGCCCGTTGAGGGCCAGGAAAGCCAAGTTCTCTAGATGGGAGTCAAAGCCCCTGTTGAGGCTGAGTCTGTTGGGCCGGTTGAGGCTTAGCAGACTTTGTGTTTCTTTGTTTTGGTTGCTGCTGTCCCTTTCGGGCAGATTGACCTACAGAATGCCCCTGCTGGGTATAGGAGGGGTAAAACCTCTTCTTTTTAGAGAAGAATGGTTTCTTGTAGGATTTTCTCCTTGCAGGATCAGCTGTAGCCTTGGATAGTCTATCCAAAGTGGTGTTATCAGCATCCAGCTCATTAGCTTTCTCTTGCCAATTTTTGCCAAACAGATTTTCGCCTGTGCAAGGGATATTCCCCAGTTTGTCCTGTACCCAGAGTTCTAAGTCAGATGCCTGGAGCCAGGCAATCCTACGAGCACCTATGGCAATGGCAGAGGTTCTGCTTATGCACTCAAAGCAGTCAAAAGCTGAACAATTAAGAAACTTGGAAACATCTTGGGCATGTTTGACAAGTGTAAGATAATCTTGCCTCTTATCATCAGGAAGGAGAGGGCTCATAAGCTCTAGATCTCTTGTAACCTCCTTAAGGAACATTCCCATATATAAAATGTAGGAACTAATCCTGGCAGAAAGCATAGACGCCTGGAAGGTTCAACGCCCAAAGGCATCAAGAGTCCTACATTCATGTCCTGGCGGATTAGATGCATGTCTTTTTGCACTCTTGATCCTTCTTATAGCTGATTCCACTACCATGGAGTAGTGTGGTAACTGGGTTTTTTGAAATCCAGGACAAGGAGGTACTCGATACATGATATCAAGCCTACGAGAATGAGGAGAGGTGGTAAGAGGTGTTTCCCACATTCTTAGCATGAGATCATGCAAGATCTCATGAATAGGCAAAGTAGCCACCTCTTTGGGAGCTTTAGGATATTTTAAAATCTCCAATTACCTTGCTCTGGGCTCTGTTTCAGGAGCCACTGTGATGGAAAGACCTCTAGCCACCTCCCGGATGAAATCCTGAAAGGATATATCCTCTGGAGGAGACATCCTACGTTTAGGAGAGGAAGGCTCCTCAGAGAAAAGTACTCCAGTGCCAACAGAGCTGTTAGAATCCTTAGACTCCTCGGAAGATTCAAAGTATCTCCTGTCCGGGTGCTCTTGCAAAGCACGATACCGGTACTGATCGAAGTCGGTACCGGAGGGGTCCAGTACCGGCCTGTCGATACCGGAAGAAACAGCATGACTCGGTGTCGGTAACACAGTCGCTGATGTCGATGCTGTTGGTACTGGTACCGATATCAGTGCCAGAACCGGTGTTGATACCGGTTGAACCGTCTGAAGCGGTCCCGAAGGCACCGAAGCCGCAAGGAGAGCCGCCAGACTGCGTTCAATAGCCAAGAATCTCTGGTCTATTGACACTGCCGATGCCTGGGCATCGGTACTGGACGAAGCGGCTGGTACCCCAGAGCATGGCACCAGTAGTTCTGCCGAGGTTGAGGCCTCGAGAACAACCTAGAGCCCCGATAGTGCTTTGGAAGCCGAAGCCTTCCGCCGGGGCAATTTTGCCGGTACAAGTCCCTCAAGGGCAATGCCAGAGGCATCTTGATGCTTGGAAGGAGATCTACCCTTTGAGGACCGGCCAGATTTATGTTTGGTTACCTGAGATCCATGGGAGGAAGATGAAGCCCTGGAAGACGTCAATGCCACGGATGCTGCATCGGAGGGAAAAAGGGTGCTAAGCTTAGCAGCTCGGTTTTGCCGACCCCTCTTTGACATCATCCCACAGGCAACACACTCCGAGATGGAGTGGTCAGGACCTAAACATTTAAGGCACCACTCATGAGTGTCGGTGACGGAAATGGTACCGCCACACTTGGAACACTTTTTAAAACCCGAGGCGGGTTTTTCCATTCTGAAGGAAAAGTTGTGCCTAGTGCCAAAAATGGCACGTGGCACCAGACAGAAAAAAGACTGGAAAGTCCAGAGAAAAGATTACAAAAAATTTTTTTTTCTTTTTTTGAAAAAAGAAAGAAAGAAAGAACCGGCGGTACCAGTATAGCGTCGAGGAAGGCAGACGCTACCACAAAAAAGAATGAAAAAGATGGGATAATTTCTGCAGTGACAGGAAAAACGACCTACTGGCTCTGCGGAAAATAAAGAACTGGAGAGAGGCAGTTGGGAAAGACGGGAAGGCAGCACGCAGGTGCTGTGGGATGCTCCCAAAAGCTTTCTAATTGGACGCTGGGGAGCGTTCCCGCGCCGGCTCCGTCGGTACCGACGATACCCATATGTGAAGACTACATTCCTGCTTGTTCTTGGAGATAAAGAGAGTGCCTCACCCTTGCAACCCTAGTCCTTAGTAGCACAGAGGTAATTGTCCTCAATCAAGTTCTCTTTTTTTGACAGCATTTGTTGCAACACTGACCAATCGAACAGCACTGTTTAGAATTATCTTACAATAGCAGTCTTTTCACTGATGGAACAAAGCAGACTTTAGAATTATAGCCTGTTATGACCCCTTTCTCTCTCATCGTTAGAACTCCTATGAGCGTGGAGCAGAGAGCTCCCTTCAAGAAATGGCTAATAAATTGTAAGCTAGCATTCTGCTTCCATCTCAAGTTGTTTTATTTCCTCCTGGCACACTTCTTGTAAGAGTTCTTACAGCTCTTACCTGCATAACTTGAGTTGAGAACCATGGTTTTTAGTTTCTTTAACTGTCCAGGATTAAAGCTTGGTTTATTTATTTAACAGGCTTTTTATAGCGCTTTATCATTTCAGTCAAAGCAGTTTACATTGTAACTTAAAACTTGGTAATGTACATTAAGCAGGAACACTGATAACTTGGATTTTTCTGAGCAATGGAAGGTTAAGTGACTTGCCCAAGGCCACAAGCAGTGCTAGTGGGAACTGAACTCTGGTCTCTTGGTTTTCAAGCCAGTGCTCTAACCTTTAGGCTACTCCTCTACTCCATTTGGTCAACTTCATTATCCCACTGTGCTCATATGTCCTGTCCTTCCAGATCCTCCGATAGACAAGGGTCTTGCCTCTGAGCAGGTTGCTCTTGCTCCTCTGTACTCAGCTGATCTTCTCCTCCCTGTACATCTGAGTAGGGAGTATAAAAAGGGTAAGCCTGCCCTTTGGCCCTCCCACTCGCCTTTCCAGCTCCTCCCTTATTTATTATTTATTTTATTTTATTTGAACAGTTTTTCAATACCGCCCCTTTCAACGATCAGGGGTTGTTTACATCGAACAGTTAGAAATTACAGAGAACAATATTTTAAACTATATTACCGAGAACTATTTATAAGTCAGTTACACCTATAAACAGGGTATAGTGGAGGTTGGTTAACATATAACTATATACATGACAGTATACAGTATAGTTCTCTGTCTCTACCATAATTCTGTGCTGCAGAAGCTTTTAAAATAGAAGGGATTGGGGGGGGGGGGGATCACATGATGTGGTGAGAGTGGATAAATGTGCTGTTTATTTATTTATTTGCTTTTATATACTGCACTTTTTGAAATCAGTGCGGTTTACATATAACTTGAGCAATCAAACATTTTACATAGAACTGGCGATAATAAGAACAAAACAGTGGAACAATTGAAGGAAAAGATTAAAATTGAACTAAAAACAGATTAAAATTTAACTAAAAACAGAGGAACATTTTAGCTCGATCCCTGTCTCTCCCACCTTATTTGACATTTTCTTTCTCCAACTGGCAGCGGAGTGTACTTGTAAGGAGAAGGATTGCGTAAAACTGCAGAAGATCAAGATGGCAGACAAAGTCACGAGTACCTTCTCCTCAGCTAGGGATGCCCTTATCAAAGAAGTCACGGAAGCAGAAATCCATGCTTTGACTGGAAAATTTGACATTGTTTTTGAGAAGCTGGATTCCATGGCACAATCGATGTCCACTTTGGGACAGCACATTGGGGAAGCTGAACAGTGAGTCTCACAGTTGTAGAACTTGGCATAGGTGACATCATGGGACCTACAAACTTTGCAAGTTCTGGTGCAAAAACAGAAAGAGAAACTCTATCTCAAAAATAGAAGTCGCCGAAACAATTTGTGCTTCATTGATATCCCTGAGAGCATTAAGGACTCAGGCTCCAGGGATTCCTTGAGACCTGGCTCCTGACAACCTTGGATCTGGGCCCTGGCTGTGGTATGCTGCTAATTGAGCATGCTCATCGCTTGGGTCAGCTATGTGGAGGAGATGGCAGGCTGCAGGTTGTCACTGTGCACCACCTGAACTATATGCAGGACTGTGTCTTGAGAGCAGTGAAGCAGCAGCGCCAGGCATTGCACGACAGAAAGCATGTCCTGCTTTTTCAGGATTACTCCTTGGATCTAGCGGCTTGGCATAAGAAATTCTCTGGGTGCTGTCACAGGCTATTTGAAGCACATATTAAGTTTTCGCTGCAATACTCAGCGAAGCTCCAAGTGTAGCATAATGGTGTCTCTCAGGTTTTCACAGATGCTGTGGAGGCACAGAGGTTTGGAGAACAACTGTTAGCCTGAGAAACAAACTTGGCTGAAGTCGGGATTGATACTTGAGTATGACTGCGGAGCGGCGTGTTAGTCAGGCCGGGAGCAGAGGCAAGGATCAGTATGGAATACTCTGTGGAGTTTCAGCCTGCCGGGATGTTGGTGATCCTGTTTTGTAGAGGTTTTCCTGGAGATACAACTATGATAATTTCTTTTGGGACTATTTTTTTATATTAATTTATTTATTTAGACAGATTTGTATGCCACCTTTTCCTTCAATCAAGGTGGTCACGTCACATCACAATTGGATGGTTACATTTAACATTAGGGTACGTGTAATCATTTAGATAGCACAGTTACATAACAGTATTTAGACATTTAGACAATGTTTAGACTCTTGGAGTCTTTTGCAATGGGATATAGGCCATCATCAGAAGACAGCTGCTATGTATACATGGTGACTTATTTGGGAACTGGGGATGAACCATGCTGAAGCTGCTCTAGTCAGATCCCTAACATGGCACTTAGCGCATTTACATAGAAACACATGATGGCAGAAAAAGACCACATGATCTATTTAGTCTGCCCTTCCATATCAACTACAATAGTCCCCCTTTTTCCTTTAGAGATCTTCTGTGTTTGTCCCATGCTTTTTTGAATTCAGATACTGTCCTCGTCTCTACTATCTCCACTGGGAGACTATTCTGCACATCTAGCACTTTTCGTAAAGAAATATTTCCGCATATTACTCCTGAGTCTATCCTCTTTCACCCTCATCCTATGTCCCCTCGTAGCAGAGCTTGCTTTCAAATGAAATAGGCTCTCATCTTGGGCATTTAAGCCATGGAGTTATTTAAACATTTCTATCATATCTCCTCTATCCCGCATTTCCTCTAACATATACATATTAACATCTTTAAGTCTGTCCTCATATGCTTTAGAATGGAGATCACTAACCATTTTACTAGCCACCCTCTGCACCAACTCCATCCTGTTTGTATCCTTTTGAAGGTGTGGTCTCCAGAATTGCACACAATATTCCAACTGAGGTCACCAGAGACTTCTACAGAGGAACTATCGCCTCCTTTTTTTCTGCTGGCCATTCCTCTGCCTATGCACCCAAACATTCTTCTGGCTTTCACTGTCGCCTTTTCTTCTTTCATGGACAGAAGTATTTCGCCCCTACACTGTACTGCTCCCTTGGATTTTTGCAGCCCAAATGCATGACCCTGTATTTTTAAGCATTAAATCTCTGCTGCCAAATTCTCGACCATTCTTCAAGCTTAGCTAGATGTTTTGAGAGAGGTGACTATATGAGTTTGATGTGGCTGGCAGATGCTGGGTCCTGTTCGTGTTGAAGGGCAAGGATGCACTGGGTTGGTCTGTGGGGGAGGGAGGTTATTGAGGGGGGGTCCAATACCGCAGCAAAGGGGGTTGCTATTGCTTCTGTTGCATCTTCCGTTTTGCTCTGGTTACTTATAGAGGGGAATATATTGTTTCATTTATGATTAGAGATTGGAAGATTGGGGATATGGGGAGTGAGTATGATGGGAGGGTCATGGGTATCCTGTCACATCACAGTTTCCATAGGTAAGGATGGGTGTGGAAGTGCTGGAGGGGGGAGAGTGGTGGGAGCAGGAGGGCAGGGAGATGGGTGGCTGGTTGGGAAGGAGGAGTAGAGAGGTGTGTGCAGCTTTCATGTGTATTTGTAGGACACAGCCTGTTATGCGTTGATGGAAACTAATGTGCGTGCAGGAGACGACTCTAAGGCTGGGGGACGTTCCCTCTGAAATAATTGCTTTTGGGAACATCTGATGTTGATTGTCATGAGAAAGGTTACGCTGAGAATACTTTCCTAGCATGTCTGTTGATTGAGCTCCTCGGTTAAGAGGCAGAAAGTCTTGCAGGCACTTCGTCATCACAAAGCATACCTCTCTTTGTTGCAGGAGACCCATCAGATGACCATTGAACATGATAAACTAAGGAGGAACTGGGAGGGGCAGTTCTTTGGTGCTTCTGCGGTGGGCAGAAAGGGTGGAGTTGCTATTTTAGTGGGGGAAAGGGGTACATTTTGACATTACCATGACAGCAGTTGACTCTAATGGCTGGTATCTGACAGTGGTGGGACAACTGCAGGGCAGACCCGTAATTCTCTGCAATGTGTATGTACCAAACGTTGGGACCCCGTTTTTCTTTTCTACTCTAGCAGCAGAGTTGAAGAAGCTGCTGCATTATTATGTCCTGGGTAGATAACTGAATGAGGTATTGGATCCTTTGGTAGACAGCTTTGTGGGGTCTACTGTGGGAAGATCTAGAATTACTAGATATTTACAAAGGTTGCCCAACTACATAAGCTTGTTGGATGCTTGGAGGGTTCTCCATCCTGGGGAACGGGATTATACTCAGCTATCCAGCGTACATAGTACTAGCATGCAAATAGACTATCTGTGAGTATCAGCCCCATTGTTTGCCAAGGTAGATGATGCAGTGATTGGTCCATATCAGATTTCTGATCATGCCTTGATATGGCTTGGTCTCTCCTGCTTGCAGAAGTGCCATCGTTTTCAGCCCTGGCGTTTTACATTGGAGCTCTACAGTGAAAAGCAGTTTGCCTCTTTTCTGCATGAGTGGTGGGAAGTATTTGCTTTGAACAACACAGTACATTTGGAGAACTGAGCACTGAGCGCTAAAAGGTCTATTCTCTATTACAAATACCAACTTTTTCACATGGTGACAAGCATGGAAAGTTGCTGTCCAGGTGTTTTCATGGTGGCATGGATCCCATTTTGAACAGTCATTGCGTGATTCGAATGGGGTCCTGAAGACTGATGTGAAGGGTACTGGAGAGATTTTCCAGGAATTTTACTAAAAGTTGTACTCTGAAGAAGTTGCTTCCTTGGAAGAGATTAGGGCTTATATGGACAGAGCAGGTCTTCCCACCTTGGTAGAGCAACAGAGGGCTCAGTTGGAGAGGCTGGTCACAATACAAGAGGTTGCCAGGGGGCTTGACCAAGCTCAAGGTTGTAAGAATTCGGGTCCTGACGAGTTTAGTGCTGAGTTTTACAAGCTTTTGAAAGAGAAGTTCTGTAATCTGATGGTAGAGATGTTTAACCATTGATCGAGCCAGGGTGCTTTCCTTATGACACTAATTGGGCGCACATTGCAGTAATACCAAAGGCAGAGAAGGATGGGTCCAGGCTTGAGTCCTACTACCCTAATTTCTTTGTTGAATTTTGATATGAAGTTCCTGGCAAAGATTATGGCAGACAGACTAGCTTTGGTGCTGCCGAGTTCGATTCATGATAGCCAAGTCATCTTTATTAGGGGTTGACATGCAGTGGCGAATATACGTAAAATTCTGGCATCTATGGAGAGGGTGAAGGCCATAGGAAGGTCTTTGTTGTTGGTGAGCTTTGACGCAGAAAAAGCATTTGACAGAGTGGGTGAGAATATCTCTTTGAGGTCTTGCGGATTTATAACTTGGGCCTGGGTTTTCAATCTGTGCTGCATTTGCTTTACTCCTCTCCAGGAGCAGCAATTCTAGTTAATGAGGCTATTTCCTCCTTCTCTGAGCTGGAGACCCATCAGGGTGTTTGCTGTCCCCCTTACTATCTGTATTATCTTTGGACCCCTTGCTCTGCGTAATCCATCAAAGAGGGGATATCGAGAGGGTGGAGTTGGCCATACCTTCAAATTGGATATCTTTGCAGATGACTTACTTGTGCATTTAGTGAACCCATAGATCTCATTGGCTTGTCTGCTGGAGAAGTTTTATAAATTCGGTTCCTTTGCTGGGTTGAAACTCAACATTGACAAGTTTGATGTTTTGGATGTGAGAGGAGATCTCTGGGGACTATGGGGGGCTGATTTCCTCCTGCAGTGGACGGGGTCTGCCTTTAAATATTTTGGAATTTGACTGCCAGTGGATGTAAAGAAACTATGTGTTTTAAATGTGAAGAAGTTGGTTATCCACATGGGGGATAAATTTAGAGATTGGAGACCGCTCCCTTTCTTCTTGTTAGGTCAGATTGCAGCATATAGGATGCACTCATCTCCTCCCATGGTTTTCAGTACTATCTTTATGCTGATGACTCAGATCTACCTCTCTACACTTGAAATCTCTCTGGCAATCCAGGTCCAGATCTCTGCCTGCCTATCTGACATTGCTGCCTGGATGTCTCACTACTGTTTGAAATTGAACATGGCCAAAAATGAGCTTCCTTTCCCCCCTAAATCCACTTCTTCCCTTCCACCTTTCTCTGTCTCTGTGTATAATGTTCTACTCCTCACTGTTTCCACGGCTCGCAACTTTGGAGTCATCTTTGACTCCTCCCTTTCCTTTTCCACACACATCCAACTGACAGCTAAAACCTGTCATTTCTTTCTCTATGTCATCAGCAAAATTTGCCCCTTCCTTTCTGAACACACTTGTTAAGTGTCGTCGCGTCGGTGTCAACTCATGGCGACCCTCTTGATAGTTGCCCTAAATTGTGTTCGGTCTTCAGTCAGGCGGCTCACTGTTGACAGACTGGTACCCGTAACTGCTGTTATTGTATCGATCCATCTCAATGCTGGCCTTCGTTTTTTGCATTGATCTTCTATCTTGCCAAGTATGATGTCTTTCTCTAATGATCTCTCTCTTCGCATGATGTGTCCAAAGTATAAAAGTCGAAGTCCTGTCATCTGAGCTTCTAAAGAAAGCTTAGGTTTGATCTCCTCTAGTACTGACTGGTTTGTTCTTCGGGCAGTCCATGGTATATACAGTATTCGCCGCCAGCACCATAATTCAAAGGCATCAATTTTCTTCCTGTCTATCTTTTTCACTGTCCAGCTTTCACATCCATATAATGTTATTGAAAATACCATGGCTTGAAGAAGTCAAATCTTTGTATGGAGACAGACATCTCTGCTCTTGAGATTCTTGTCTAGGTCTTTCATAGCCATTCTGCCAAGAGTAATGTCTTGTCGGATTTCTTGACTGCTTGTTGCTTCTTTATTGATAATTGATCCAAGTAGGTTAAAGTTGTCCACAATTTCAATTTCTTCTCCTTCAACAATGAACTTGTTGATTTTTATTTATTTTATTTTATTTATTTAACATTTCTTTTATACCGCCTTTCATGATATCAAGGCGGTTTACATTGAACAAACTGAAATTACATTGAACAGGGCATTATAACTTGGAGATAACTATTTTACAGGGAACATGGGCTATGGAGGGTTAAGTGGTTTGCCCAAGACCACAAGGAGCACCTGTGGGACTAGAAACCCCAGTCCTTCCGGCCCAAGGTTGCTGTCCTCTAGTGGGATTTGAACCACTGACCTTCCGGCCTGAAGTACCTTGCCCCAACCACTAGGCCACTCCTCCACTCCAGTTGCCAGTTGTCATGATTTTTGTCTTCTTTACATTAAAGTGCAGGCCCATTTTGAGACTATGTTCTTTGATTATGAGAAGCAAATGCTTCAGATCATCTTCGCTTTCAGCCAGTAATGTGGTATCATCAGCATAGCGAAGGTTGCTGATGAGTCTTCCACCAATCTTCACACCTCTGTTGTCTCCATACAATCCTGTTTCTCTCATGATTTTTTTCTGCATATAAATTGAATAGGTAGGGAGAAGGTTTGCAGCCTTGTCTTGTCACCTCCCATCTAGACTATTGCAACCTTGCTGGTCTCCCTCTGAATCATCTCTCTCCCCTTTAATCTTTTTAAAACTCAGCTGCGCAGCTAACCTTCCACCAGCTTCATATAACCCCTCTTCTCAAGTCACGTCATTTTTTCCCTACCTGTTTCTGTACCCAGTTCAAGCTTCTCCTAAAGTCCTATATGTGTATTCATTCTGCTGCTCCTCACTACCTTCTCTCTTATCTCTCCCTACATCCCTACTTGGAAACTCCACTCTTCTGGCAGATCCCTTCTATCTGTGCCCTTCTCTTCTATTTCTACTGAGGAGTGTGCTGTTGACCCCTGTATGAACGTTTTGGAAGGACTTACGTAAATGGCTGGGTAACAGTTTAAAGGTAACCAGGTTTCTCTAGATATAGGGGAATCTGGCGTTTGTACTTGGCTTGGAGGCCGGACCAATCTAGTCTTGAGCCAAGGATGGTGTAAGGTGGCTTAGACGGGTGGTCAGTGAAGATCGGAGTATGGTTGTTTTCCCACAGTTGCAGAGGCAGTTTTGATTGGAGGGTAAGCACTTTTTTGCCTACTTGCAGCTGAAATATTATATATCATCCTTGGACAGTTGGCATCTTGAGCAGGTTCATATAGGACAGTGGGAGCAGCTTTTTGAATTTGAGGAGAGGATCTTTGTTTCTATCTCCCTAGTTTATAAAAAGTTATGGAGACAGACTCAGGGGATGTTGTGATGACCTGGCCGCAAAATGGGAGGCAGAGTTGGCCGTACCAGTGAGGGGTGAGCAACTGATGGTAGCTTTGGCCAGGGTTCTGAGCATAATTGGAAATGCGTGGTTAAAACAATTGAATTACGAGTCCCTGTTATGCGCATACTTTGTCCCTAAGAGGGTGTTTAGGATGGGCCTCATGGAGATGGACCATGGTTCTAAGTGTGGAGAGGGCCCAGCCCATCTTTATCATATGTTCTAAAGTGTTCGAAGATCCAGTGTTTTTGGGGGAAGTTGGCTCAACACTTGGGGGGGGGTCTCCTTGCTCAAAGAATAGTTTTGCCCCATGATTTGGTGCTACTAGATAATATAAAAAGCAGTAAGGTTTGGGGGGCAGCTTCGGGACTTGTGGTATGTAAGGCCCACAACTGGCTGCTAATCAATGCATACTTAAGCATGGGAGTGGAGAAACTTATTTCATGGTCTTGTCATAATGGAGAGGATAGCCTCTCAGAGTAGGGTGAAAGCACAGGAGAAATTCTTAGTGCTGTGGTGGGGGGATTATGTGGGTTCCCTAACTTCAAGGGCAAGAAATGAGTTGCTCACCCTTTAAGTGTTCTGGAGTTGTTGTGAGAGTTTATGAAGATGGGTGGATGTTGCTTATATTGGCATCTATGGTGGTGCAGACTGCGCTTTCGGGGGGGGGGGGGGGCCTGAGGAGGATTCAAGTACATAGGGAGAGGTTGAGACGGGTGGTGCACGTTATAGCTGAGGGGAGGATTGAGGAATTCAGAAGGGGTAGGGGGAGGTATATATGGTGGAAGGTTGTATGGAGTAATTCTTGGTGATATGTAAGTGTACCCACACGCTGGGAATTAGTAGTTTGTCAATTAGCTATTGATGGGAGGTCTGGGAGGGTTTTGAGGGGGAGGGATAAAATGTAAATTGTACCTGTCTGATCAGTGTGTTGCTTGACTATCTGTTTGTCATATGTTTAATGGTTTGTGATTGACATCTGTAAGTTGATTTAGCAAATAAACATGCTTTCACCTCAAATGGCAGGGGCTTGTTTTGCGACATCACTGGTGTTTCTGGCACATATGGTCATAGAAACATGATGGCATATAAAGACCATACACAGCCTATGCAGGCGGCCCTCACATACCCACAACTATAGTCCCTTTTTTAACTTTAGAGATCATCAGTGTTTCTCCCATGCTTTCTTGAATTCAGATACAGTTCTCATCTTTATTACCTCCACTGGAAGACTATTCCATGCATCTCCCACCATTTCAGTACAGAAATATTTCTGCATATTACTCCTGAGTCTATCCTATTTCACCTTCATCCTATGCCCCCCTTGTTGCAGAGCTTTCTTTCAATTGAAAGAGGCTTTTCCTCCTGTGCATTTATACCATGGAGGTATTTAAACGTCTCTATCATATCTCCCCTCTTCCTTCTTTCTGCCAAAGTTTACATACTGAAATCTTTAAGTCTGTCCCCCTATGCCTTATCACTAAAGACTAGGTGGTCAACTTACAGAGGGTGTTAACTGTACTTATGGCTGCTGTGTTTCCCCTCCAATTAAATAAACTTCAGTCCGATTTTCATTGCATGGTGATATGGTTTAACTTATTCCACATATTTTGTATTTCTCTACTTTACTGCATTACAAAATTACTATTAATCTCTAACAATGAGAACCTGTGGTCTCAGACTGAAATTGGCACTGCTCTGGGTAAATCTCCCATGAACTTCGTGCTCTTATGGCATCAACGACCACATATAAGGTTCTTAATATTCAACACCAAATGTTGCAATGTGCTCCAAAATCAGACTTATCTTAATTTTTTGATCCAGTTTCTTAAAACGTGCGGATTTGCAACTTCCCCAACGCCACCTCTCTGGTACCTATTCCACGTTTCAATTCTTCTTCAGGGGGTATGCAATCTGTAAATCAGCACTATCTACAAATAAGTGCAACAACGTTACTGCAGAAGAAAACTTTTTCTTAAATACTTCTTTTAAATAAATACTCCATATTACAATATTCCTACCATAACTGGACTTAACTACTTATGAAGAAAGGCTTGTGTGATCAATAGCGTGTTATCTGTGGCTATCGAGCTCTCCCAAAAAACGCCGCGCATGCGAGTTGAAATTCAACCATGATGGTCAAATGGTTTCGTAATTGTGACGTCAGACTCTCCGTCAGCAAAACACCATTCATTATTGCTGACGGAGAGTCTGACGTCACAATTACAAAACCATTTAACCATCATGGTTGAATTCCAACTCGCATGCGCGGCGTGTTTTGGGAGAGCTAGATAGCCACAGATAACACGCTATTGATCGCACAAGCCTTTCTTCATAAGTAGTTAAGTCCAGTTATGGTAGGAATATTGTAATATGGAGTATTTATTTAAAAGAAGTATTTAAGAAAAAGTTTTCTTCTGCAGTAACGTTGTTGCACTTATTTGTAGATAGTGCTGATTTACAGATTGCATACCCCCTGAAGAAGAATTGACTATAATTCAAGAAGAAGGCAAAGTAGTTGGAAAATATGGACTTGGCAACAGAAATGAAGCTGGAGAAAGACTGATAGAATTCTGCAAGACCAACGATCTATTCATCTCAAACACCTTCTTCCATCAACACAAGCGGCGACTGTACACATGGACTTCACCAAATGGATGGTATAAAAATCAAATTGACTACCATCTGTGGAAGTGAACAATGGAAAAGTTCTATAACATCAACAAAGACAAAACCTGGAGCTGACTGTGGTACAGATCATCAATTACTAGTATGCAAACTCAAGCTAAAGTTGAAAAAGAGCAAACCACTCATGAATGCAGCAGAATATGACCTTGAGAATATACCACTGGAATTTAAAGACTGCCTGCAAAATCGATTTGCTGCTTTAGATACAAATGACAGAGCTCCAGAAGAGTTATGGAATGACATCAAGAAGATTGTGTTGGAAGAAAGCGAGAAGTCTCTACAAAAGGTGAAAAAGCAAAAACGGCCAAAATGGATGACGGAAGAAACTCTGAAAATTGCCCAGAAACGCAGAGAAGCTAAAGCCAGAGGAGAAAGAAAGACAATAACAGAACTCAACAGAGATTTCCAACGTGCAGCAAGACAGGACAAGGAGAAGTACTAAGACGACGCATGCAAGAAAATAGAAGCAGAAACTATTAGAGGAAGAACAAGATCGTCTTTCCTAAAGCTACAAGAGTTAAAGAAAAAGTTCCAGCCTCGAATTGGAATGTTACAAGATGCTCAAGGTTCTATGTTGAATGATGCTGAGATCATCAAGAAAAGGTGGAAGGAATATACAGAGTTTTTATATGATAAAGATCAAGTGGACCAACAGCCGTTTCAACCTGTACCTTATGATCGGGAACCATTGGTGATGAAAGAAGAAGTTGAAGCAGCATTGAAAGCCTTATCAAAGAACAAAGCACCAGGCATTGATAGCATTCCCATAGAAGTATTACAGCAATTTGATGCAGCTGTTACCGTACTTACAAGGCTCTGCCAAGAAATATGGAAGACAACATCATGGCCAACTGACTGGAAAAGATCTGTGCTTATACCAATACTAAAGAAAGGTGATCCAACTGACTGTGGAAATTATCGCACAATCGCGCTGATCCCACATGCCAGCAAGATTCTACTGAAGATTATTCAAAAGAGACTACAACCATACCTGGAACAAGAACTACCTGAAGTGCAAGCAGGGTTCAGGAAATGGCGAGGAACGAGAGACATCATTGCGGATGTGAGATGGATCCTTGAAGAGACTAAAGAATACCAAAAGGATATCTATTTGTGCTTTATCGACTACAGCAAGGCTTTTGACTGTGTAAACCATGAGAAACTCTGGGCCACATTAAGAAGCATGGGTATACTAGAACACCTGATTGTACTCTTGCACAATCTGTACATTGATCAAGAAGCAACAGTTCAAACGGAACAAGGAGAAATAGAATGGTTTAAAATAAGCAAAGGTGTAAGACAAGGCTGCATACTTTCCCCCTACCTGTTTAATTTATATGCAGAACAAATCATCAGAGAAGCAGGATTGTATGAAGACAACAGAGGTGTGAAGATTGGTGGAAGACTCATCAACAGCCTTCGCTATGCTGATGATACCACATTACTGGCTGAAAGTGAAGATGATCTAAAACATTTGCTTCTCACAATCAAAGAACATAGTCTCAAAATGGGCCTGCACCTTAATGTAAAGAAGACAAAGATCATGACAACTGGCATAATCAACAGGTTCATCGTTGAAGGAGAAGAAATTGAAATCGTGAATAACTTTAACCTACTTGGATCAACTATCAATAAAGAAGCAGCAAGCAGTCAAGAAATCAGACGATGCATTGCTCTTGGCAGAATGGCTATGAAAGACCTAGATAAGATTCTCAAGGACAGAGATGTCTCTCTGCATACAAAGATTCGACTTCTTCAAGCCATGGTATTTTAATAACATCATATGGATGTGAAAGCTGGACAGTGAAAAAGATAGACAGGAAGAAAATTGATGCCTTTGAATTATGGTGCTGGCGGCGAATACTGTGTATACCATGGACTGCCCGAAGAACAAACCAGTCGGTACTAGAGGAGATCAAACCTAAGCTTTCTTTAGAAGCTCAGATGACAAGACTTCAACTTTCATTTATTTATTTATTTTATTTATTTATTTACATTCTCTTATATACCGCGCTATTCTGCATCAGTGCGGTTTACATTGAACAAACTGACATTACATTGAACAGGGCATTATAACTTGGAGATAACTATTTTACAGGGAACATGGGCTATGGAGGGTTAAGTGGCTTGCCCAAGACCACAAGGAGCACCTGTGGGACTAGAAACCCCAGTCCTTCCGGCCCAAGGTTGCTGTCCTCTAGTGGGATTTGAATCCCCGACCTTCCGGCCTGAAGTACCTTACCCCAACCACTAAGCCACTCCTCCACTTTGGACATATCATGCGAAGAGAGAGATCATTAGAGAAAGACATCATGCTTGGCAAGATAGAAGGTCAACGCAAAAGAGGAAGGCCAGCAATGAGATGGATCGAGACAATAACAGCAGCTATGGGTACCAGTCTGTCAACAATGAGCCGCCTGACTCAAGACCGAACACAATTTAGGATAGCTATCCAGAGGGTCGCCATGAGTCGACTCCGACTCGATGGCACTTAACAACAACAACAACATGGGAAATGAGAAGTTTTAGAAAATCAGTTCAGCCAAAGGAGTTATTTAATTCATATGCGACTTCCATTTTGAAAATTCCTGCGGAATCTTTACCTCCATTGGCTAGGATTTTTTATTTACCCACAGCTAAGCACAGAGACCATGGTGCTTCCTCACCTGCTCATTACCCCCCCCCCCCCGCCCCCTCCCCTCCCCCGCCATTGGATTCACTGGATCTGACTGGTTTTCTGGAGGCTTCAGGTTCTGACTCTATCCCACGAGCAACACTGCTTTTGATTCTGGTTCTTGAGGCCGATCGGGACTGGTTGCTGAAGTTGTATTTTCATGCTAGAAATCAGTCCTTTATGGGAGAACCGGTTAGAATGTTTCCAGATGTCTCTAAGTCCACTCAGAAGTGGCATCGATTCTTTTGCTTTGTCCTAAAATTCTTCATCTAGGGGATTTATTCTTTTTATGTTACCCATGTAAATAATTCATATATGGGAATTAATTATACTATTTTTGAGCCTGCTCATTTGACACAGTTTATTGTGGGAAAAAGTGGGGAACCCCCTCAGCAACCTGCAGTTTCTCCGGATTCTCCTTTGGTATAGGGGAAGTTGTTCCATACATTAGATAGATTGTTGCATCAGTTATTGTGTCTTATTTCCTTTTCATTTTTTCCTTTGTTTTGTGTCTTGGTCTCTCCCTAATTTTGTGGGTTAGTAAAAGCGTATGTAATTGAATTTTGCTTTGTTATGATGAAATTAGACTTACCTGCTAATTGTGGTTCCTGGAGTGGAACCCGTCTAGTCCCGGAACCTCTGGGTTGCCCATCTTATCTAGCAGCTTGGAGACTGAGAAATTCCCACTTTTGTGACATCATGAGTATATCTCTCCGGTGTCCGCCTCCAATCATCAGTAACCTATTGACAAAGCAGACTCACCAGAGAAACAAGTAAATATACCCCTCAACATACTATTAAACCTACTACATCTTACGGTCAAATAGACAATACTATCAGGAACTAAGAAATAGCCCTGTCATCTCTGTGACTACAAACTCCTGAACAGATCAGGATCTTATCAGAAAGGAGGAAAGGAGAGAAAGAAACCCCCAGAAAGAAAGGCCTCTGACCCCCATCCCCTTTTACTCATGCAAGTAGTTAGTTGTGTTTTTTATTTATTTATTTTTTATTTTTTTTTTAAACGAAACTGAAGCAAGAAAAAGACCAAAGCACAAGTCTTACCCGTAATCCTCGGAGACACTTCAGGCTTCTGTGTGCATGCACATCCGGGGAGGGATCCGGGACTAGACGGGTTCCACTCCAGGAACCACAATTAGCAGGTAAGTCTAATTTCATCTTCCTGATCGTGTCCCCTGTCTAGTCCCGGAACCTCTGGGTTAGTACCAGAGCAGTAAAAACCAATCAATCACGGGAGGGACCCGGCAAACCAGCCTGAAGAACCACCCTTCCAAAGGAGGACTCCTCCACCCTCTGCACATCCAGACGATAGTGTTGAACAAAGGAATTCAAAGACGACCACGTAGCCGCCTTACATATGTCAACCGGCGACACCAAGCAATGTTCCGCCCAGGAAGCAGCTTGCGCCCTAGTGGAGTGAGCCCTTAGCCCCTCCGGCACTACTCTACCTTTCAGTACATACGCTGAGGCAATCGCCTCCTTGATCCATCGGGAAATGGTAGCCTTGGACGCCACATCTCCCTTCTTCGGGCCCCCAAACAGCACAAAAAGCCTGTCTGACTTCCGGAAAGACGCCGTGCGCCTTAGATACTTCTTCAAGGCTCTACGAACATCCAACAGATGTAGGTTCCTCGATGAAGAGTCGGGGCCAGCCTTAGAAAAAACTGGCAAAACGATTTCCTGGTTCAGATGAAATGCCGAAACTATTTTCGGGAGGAAGGCCGGGACCGGTCGAAAGACCACCTTAGCCGCAAAAAAGGAAAGGTAGGGCTCCCTACAGGAGAGCGCCTGCAGCTCGGACACCCGACGCGCCGAACATATGGCCACCAAGAACACCGTCTTCAGAGTAAGATCTTTAATAGATGCGTTCGCTAATGGTTCGAAAGGGACCCGCTCTAAAGCATCCAGAACGAAAGGCAGATGCCACTTAGGAAAAACATTCTTTGAAGGAGGTCTAACCAGAGCAACTGCCCGGAAAAAACGCTTCACATCCCGGTGTGACATAAGGGACTGACCATTGACTAGGCCCCTGAAATAGGACAAAGCCGCCACCTGGACCCGCAACGAGGCCGCCGCCAGACCCTTGTCAAAACCATCCTGCAAAAACTCCAAAATCTGAGGAAGAGAAGCCTTCAAGGGCACGCACTTTCTGTCCCCACACCACGCCTCAAAAATTCGCCAGACGCGAATGTACGCCAGAGACGTAGAGCGCTTCCTGGACCTCAATAAGGTAGAAACGACCGCCGCCGAGTACCCCCTGGACGTCAACCGAGCCCTTTCAAGAGCCAAGCCGTAAGCGAGAATCGATCCACGTACGGCATGAGAAGAGGCCCCTGAGAGAGAAGGTCCTCCCGGCAAGGGAGACGCCAAGGCTTCGCCGCCAACAATCTCATCAGGTCCCCGTACCAAGGGCGCCTCGGCCAATCCGGCGCTATCAAAATCACGGAACCCTTGAATTTTTCTATCCTTTGAAGAACTCTTCCGATCAAGACCCAAGGGGGGAAGACATACAGCAGTTGTCCCTCCGGCCAAACCTGGAGCAGAGCATCCAGACCCTCCGACATCCTTTCCCGGCGCCTGCTGAAGAAGCGACTTGCCTTTGCGGACTCGAAGGTCGCCATGAGATCCATGACCGGGGAGCCCCAACGTTGAGCTATCATGTTGAAGACCTCGGGATGAAGGACCCATTCCCCCGGGTCCACGCGCACCCGACTGAGGAAATCGGCTTCCACATTGTCCACCCCTGCAATATGTGCCGCCGACAAGTCGGAGAGATTCATTTCTGCCCAGACACACAGGGCTGCGGCTTCGGACTCTAATGCGACACTGCTGGTGCCGCCCTGCTTGTTGATATAGGCCACCGCTGTCGCGTTGTCGGACAACACCCGGACCTCCTTTCCGGCAATCAAGAGGCGAAACCCCTGCAGGGCCAGACTCGCCGCCCTCAGCTCGAGGCAGTTGATCGGCCACGTTGCTTCCTGGGGGTTCCACCGACCTTGAACGAAACTGCCCTGACAATGAGCGCCCCAGCCTAACAGACTGGCATCCGTCATTACCGCCACCCAGTTCGGCGCCACCAGGGACTTTCCCCGCTCCAATGACTCGGGAAGCAGCCACCAGAGCAGATCCTGAAGGCCCTCCGCCGGGCAAACTAGTCTCCGGGACAGAGGATCCCGCTGATGCGACCACCGACGTAGCAATGCTCGCTGCAATGGTCTCATATGAGCTCGAGCCCACGGCACCATCTCGATGGACGCCGCCATGGTGCCCAACACTTGCAGGTAATGCCAAGCTGAGGGAGTCCTGCGCTGCCGGAACCTCTCCACCAGAGCGCGTAGGTGCTGTGCTCTTTGCGCCGTGAGAAACACTCTGCCTAACTGGGTGTCGAAACGCGCTCCGAGATATTCCAAGTTCTGAGAAGGGCGCAAGTGACTCTTCGCCACATTGACTATCCACCCCAGACTTTCCAGGAACGAGACTACCCTGGCTGTCGCTTTCTCATTCTCGGAGTGGGATTTCGCCCGGATCAGCCAGTCGTCTAGGTAAGGGTGGACGAGGATGCCCCCCTTGCGCAGAGCCGCCGCCACCACTACCATGACTTTGGTGAAAACCCTCGGAGCCGTGGCAAGCCCGATGGGCAATGCTTGAAACTGATAATGACCGAACGGAACTGCAAACCGGAGGAATTGGTAATGATCCGGTCTGATGGGAATATGCAGATAAGCCTCCGAGAGGTCCAGCGACGTGAGGAACTCCCCACGCTGAACCGCCACAATGACGGATCGCAGGGTTTCCATGTGAAAATGAGACACCCGAAGACAGCGGTTGACACCTTTGAGATCTAGAATGGGACGCACTCCCCCGTCCTTTTTCGGAACCACGAAATAGATGGAGTAACGACCGCAGCTGCACTGGTCTGAAGGTACTGGAACGATGGCCTGGAGGTCGAGTAACTTTTGTACCGTCTCCTGAAGCGCCACGCGTTTCGCCACAGACCGACCTGGAGACTGAACAAAAGCGTCCCGCACCGGACGGAGGAACTCCAGGGCATAGCCCTCTCGAATGACCTCCAGGACCCACTGATCCGAAGTGATTTGGGCCCAGGCAGGATAAAATTCCTGCAAACGCCCCCCCACAGGGATGAGGGGAGTCTGGGCCCTCCTCGCTTCATTGCTGCTTCTTGAAGGTATTCGAGGTAGAAGAAGAGGCACCGAACCCCCTTCCCGCTCCTCGAAACCCACGAAATCCCTGTGTCCTGTTGGGGAAACGGCCTCGCTGACTCGAAAAAAATTTTTGGGAGCGAAAACGGCGAGAATCGCGCAATTGCCCCCGACCCCCCGGTGCCCCACGGGCCACCTTAGGCTTATCCTCCGGTAACCGTCCACCTTTGGACTCACCGAGGTCCTTAACCAGCTTCTCTAAGTCCTCACCGAAAAGTAGACGACCCTTAAAGGGAAGTTTACTTAATCTAGCTTTAGAGGAGTTATCTGCCGACCAATTTCGGAGCCACAAATAGCGGCGCGCTGCGACAGATGAGGCCATACTTTTGGAGAGACCGCGCATGAGATCATACTGAACATCCGCCAAGTAGGCCGCCCCGGACTCCAGACGGGCAGCCTCCTCTGCCAACGCACTGGGTTGACCCTCCTGCTCCCGCTGGGACCACCGGAGGCAGGTTCTAGCCACCCACGCGCCACAAATAGCTGCCTGGAGCGAAATGGCATTGACCTCGAAAACCTGCCTCAATAAAGCGTCCAACTTCCTATCCTGCCCATCTTTAAGGGCCGCACTGCCTTCTACGGGAATGGTCGTTTTCTTGGTTACCGCCGAGACGGCCGCATCCACCTTAGGTAATTTAAATACCTCTCTATCCTGATCTAACAATGGATACAAACGCCCCATAACTCGGGAGCCCTTCAGCGGTGCCTCTGGGAGATTCCACTCCTCCTGAATCATCTCCTGGAAGACTCTGTGTACTGGGAACGCTCATTGAGTCTTCCGAAACACCTGCAACAAAGGATCTTCCAAGGACTCATCTGCTGAGGTCCCTGGGACCGGCCTATTGAGCGCTTTAAGTGTCTCTACAATGAGGGCTGGAAGCTCATCCCTCCGGAAGACCCTCACAATCCGGGACTGGTCCTCTCTCTCCGAGATCTCTCCTTCCTCTAGCTCCTCATCCAACTGTAGACTCTGCGACTCCTCATCCGAAAGAGGGTCCTCTGAAGCCCCCGACTGCACACACAGCTCACCTTCTCCACGAGGTTTCTTACCCCCTACCGGAGCGCAGTCCTCCCGAGGAGAAGGAGGGCGCTTACGTGCACCGCCCTTTGGCGGTTGCTGCTGCGGAGAGCCTCCAAAAACTGATTGTTGTAGAAGAGCTACAAACTGCTGAGAAAAAATAGAGGACAGCTCTACAGGCAACGCCGGCAAAGAGGCGGGAGCGGATGAGCTGGTGGAAGGGCCTGCAACTGACTCTAATTGGGAAACTTCCTGCCCCACTGGGGGGGAAACGTCAGAAGCTGATGCCGGGACTGACTCCTGCTGCGCCTGTTCTGAAGACGGCTCCCCGGAGTCACCCATACAAGACTTGCAGACTCCAGTAGATGTCTTCCGCGTCCCACACACTAAGCACAGGGTCTTGGAAGGCATGACGGTAAGGACACTGACAAAGAAACTGCCTAGGACAGAAACTCTAATTCAGAAAGGCAGAGATCTCCCAAACGGGCTGCCAAAAGCTAATCAGCCGTACACTCCCCCTTAAAGCTGACCTACATGGGAAGCAGAGATAAAGCAATAGCCCCCCTGTAATGTGTGGTGTCTGTTTCTTTTTCTGTTTTGTTTTTTTTTTTAATGCGAGGAGAATCGCTGAGGCACTTAACCGCCGGCTGAAGTCCCCGAAATACCCGTACTGTAGGCCTGAAGGGTCGGCACGCCGACGCCACGCGGCAGGGCCGATCGGTGCAAAAGCGCGCGAAAACGCGCTGAGGGGAAGCAAACCCGCTGCCCGATGCAACACTTACCTCTGGCCTGCAAACACAAGGAAGAAGTGCGCAGAAAGAAGGGCTGCGGCCACCGACACCGGGAGCGCTCGAGACGCCGCAGGCCCGAGAGACACCCCCGATGCTGGAAATCAAGCCGCCGGCCGCGTGCACCGGAGAGAGCCGCCAGACGCACGAGCAGGCAAGACTTCTGCGTGGCATCGGCTCAACTCCGTGCGCAGCAGTTCGTGAAGCAGAGACTAGGCAGCTGCTGCAGACAGACCGTGCCCCCTCACAGCCGGTGTCTTAATGGGCCGGAACCCCCCACTCTCCAAAGCAATCAGTAGGGAGACAGAAAAGAGAAGAGGGGCAGGGAGGGACGAGTAGAGAGAGCCAGAAAGAAAGAAGCTGATCTGTGCTGAGAAAGAAAGCCACAGATCTGAGGCAAAGGGAGACCCTGGAACTAAACTACTCCCACTAAATCAAATAACTAGACCAAATTCTCTAATTGTTTCTCTAGTGAGCCCGGACCCCCGGGCTCCCATGTATCCAGCTGCTT
The DNA here is from genome assembly GCA_033557465.1 of Ichthyophis bannanicus. Classification (NCBI taxonomy): domain Eukaryota; kingdom Metazoa; phylum Chordata; class Amphibia; order Gymnophiona; family Ichthyophiidae; genus Ichthyophis; species Ichthyophis bannanicus. The sequence goes on from CM066038.1 coordinate 332,899,499, forward strand.
GGAGACTGAGGTAACTGGTGATTGGAGGCGGACACCGGAGAGATATACTCATGATGTCACAAAAGTGGGAGTTTCTCAGTCTCCAAGCTGCTAGATAAGATGGGCAACCCAGAGGTTCCGGGACTAGACGGGGGACACGATCAGGAAGTGGTGGTTGGATTTTCCTTCCATCCTTTCTTTTGTTTCTTTCTTTTCTGTAACAAATGTATAATCCTTGTGTAATTTTTTAAATGCATAAATATAAAATTTAAAAAAATATATATCTCCTTTCAGTTTTTCCCACTGCTTTTCTACATCACCCAGCTGTTCCCATCCCACTAGCGCCTCCTTGAGGAATTGTCCCATCTTGGCAAAGTTAGTTTTCCTAAAGTCTAAGACCCTCACTTTTGAATGAACTATCAACCCTAGTCCTAATACTGAACCATATCATCTGGTGATTGTTGGATGCGAGATAATCACCCACTATAACATCAGAAACACTCTCCGCATTGCTAAGTACCAGGTCTAATATGGCCTCCTCACATGTGGATTCTGTTACCAGTTGCCAGAATAATTCTCCCTGCAGAGAATCTAGAATCTCTTTACTTCTAGATGACACTGCAGCAAGGATGTGCCAATCGCTATCTGGATATTGAAATCACCTATTAGCAGCACTTCTCTTTTTATAGCAATACTGTGAATGTCTTCAATTAAATCTCATTGCACATCTTCTGCCTGTGAAGAAGATTTGTATATCACACCAATGCAAATGAATGTTCCATTCCCTCTTTCCAGTTTAACCCACAGTATCTTCTCCTCCCCTTGTAAGCCCTATAATTCTATAACTTTCATAAATAAATAAATAAATATATATATATATATTATTTTTTTTACATATAATGACACTCCTTTTCCCTTTCTTCCTAGCTTGTCCTTCCTGAATAAATAGAGCCTGGTATAATTACATCCCAGTTGCGGTTCTCTGTGAACCTTGTCTCTGTAACCACTACTAAATCCAAGTCAATCTCTTCCATTAAAGCCTCAACATCCGGAATCTTATTTCCCATACTATGGGTATTAATACACACCGCTGTCTAGATATTCTCTTTCTACCCATGTCTAACGAGATATTTTATGTTTTACTTACCTGGGGGCTTTCTTCACCCAGTCCCAACAAGTCTAGCTTAAATCCCTCTTTAGTAGGTTAGTCAATCTGCTGCAGAAGACACTTTGACCCTTCCTGGATAGGCGGACACCATCTCAACTTAGCAGCCCTTGGAAAATCATCCCATGGTTCAGGAAACCAAAACGCTCTCGATGACACTATCCATGCAGCCATGCATTCATCTCTAGGATGGAAGCTTCTTTGCCTCTGCCATTACCCTCAATAAGGAGGATTGAGGAGGACACTACCTGCACACCTATCTGCTTCACCCTCTCTCCCAGAACCCTTAAGTCCTGCCTGGAACTCTAACCCTGACACAGTATCTATGGTGGAGAGATAAGGGAGATGTGTGGATGGAATATCCACATGTGGGAATGGGGATGGGGAGGAATGTTGAACAGGGAGCCTCTATTACCGGAGTGAAAATGAGGGAAATGAAGAAATTCACTAAAAGCACTGCTGCCCTCTGTTCTGATATCCGGACTGAGGGTAGGACACTCAGGTTTGGCAGAGGGAGGATTATAATATACAATGTTTTCTTGTTTCTATCATGTCTTTTCATTGTGATTAAGGCTAAAAATGGAATGTGTATGGAGTTGAGTCTGCTATCAAAAAGTATAAATTTCTACATGTTTGAAGCAGCACAAAGCTCATATAGTTGTATGCAAAAGACTAGACTTACTGATGATGAACATCATAAACTGAAGCCCAATTGGGTGGAAGAGGTTTTTATGCATCTTCTGGCGAACGTTACTCAGGAGCTGCTATTTTGCTTGCTAAGGGCATTTTGTCAGCTGTCTGTGGAGATATTCAGTGCATCAGATATCATGGTGACTGCATTTTAGCCGGTTAGCAGGTGTACTAACTGGCTAAAATGCTTTAAATATTCCCCCCCCCCCCCCCACCGATGTTTATTTCTAAATTTCTTTATTAAAGACCACATGTACAAAACAAACCTAATACAACATACCCGGTCCCTGGTTAGGGTTTCTTCACATTAGGTCACTATAAAACATCTGGCCCATTTTTCATAGACAAGAATGAAAAAGTTATAAACAAAACAAAGCAATTCTTTAGCCAATAAAGAATCTTCCTCCCCCTCCCCCAAACCCCTACAAAACTATCGGGATGGCATCCCCTGTATAAAAACACATCAATAAAGCAATTTAGTCATCCAAAAGTCATATACCCAGCAATCGGGGCTCCAGTGAACACAAACAGAACCATATCAAACAAAAGGTTTACTAATTAAGCACCAAGCTGCATACTCTGTGTGAAAGATAGTCCCAGTAGTGCTCCCCTATGGACTGAAAATGGCATAAGTGCCTTGGGTAGGCTTACCAACTGCACAATTTTCCAAAATCCAACACCACCGCTTGCCACTGTAAAAGGTCCAGGAGACTCTTCATGCACCAGCGGGCAAGAACACATTTGCAAGCCAAAAAATAATACATAGAGTAGAAAAAAGTCTATCCCCCCTTCAGACTCGACAGAGCTGAGAAATCTGCAGACAGCTGCATTTTCCCCTGAACAGGCACCTAGACATCCAATATCCTAGTCAGCACTTCTGAGTTCTCATCCCAGAACTGTGTTGCCAGAACTTAACATGTGGCCCAAATGGGCCAGGGTTACATCACATTTGAAGCACCTCCCTTGCTCCACAAATCCTACTTGAAAGGCGCCATGAACTAATGTAGACCTGTAGAATAAATTTATATTGTGCTTCACTCATTTGAACCTCCATGGATAGGTCTGCAAGCCTCTCCAAATTCCTATCCAACGGATCCTCCCCTACTTCAAACTAAAGCTCCTGCCTCCACCTCTCCTCCAACTGCAGCATACAAGGCCTGGCAAGGTCTTTCTAAGATCTATGAAACACTGTCAACTTAAGCCACAGCTCTGTTGATAAATACAAGCATGAGTCTAGTACCTCCACACACCTCTTTCTCAAGCAAATTCACATAATGCCTAACTTGCCAATAAGCAAAGAGGGTCTGATTGGGCAAATCAAATTCAGACTTCTGCTCCTGAAGAGAGTGAAGCTCTCCCTCCTCGGAAAACAAGTTCCCAAGCAACAGACTACCCTCTCTCATCATCTTTCAAACACTGCCCCAGCTGAGAAATCTAAATTCCTACACAACGAAAGCAAATAAGTAGCCCTGGGGTTACAAAAGAGCACCCCACAAACTTTGCCCCATATATATTGCATATAACAGACTGCCCACTTGAGGCTTCACAGCAAATGGAAAACCTTTTGGAGTTGCATGCAGCACCTATCTCATGTCAAGCAGTCTAATCAGATAGTGTGCCATCTCCAATGCGATATAATAATGCTGGTCTCCCAACCAATCCGTTATGTCATATCCCACAGGTCAAATAATACAATCATAAATCAAGCATGCACGCTTCCCCTTTCTCCGGTATTTGCCCCTCAACACTGCTAAAGCAATCCAGGGCTTCCGTCCTCACCACAGAAATCACAACATCATCCTATTGAGCCAATGTAAAGCTCTTCCAGGGAGTACAACCAGCAACATCTGAAAGATGAATAGCCATTTAGGAGTATCACCATCAATAAGAAAATCCACCCACACAATAAGGGCAAATAGTCCATAGTAAACTGCAACAAAGGAATAAGATTAAGCCAGTATAATTGCAAAAGGTCTACTGTCATCCTAACCCTTAAATATCATAGATGAACTGTGACCTCTGAATGGGAACCCATGGACTTTGACGTGTTCATTCTAAATCTTGACATTGCCCCAATTTCATCAAACTCCACCAATACTTTGTCCAAACTCAGTGCTGGACTAATGAAAATCTTAAAAATGTCATGCATAAAGGCAAGGTGTTTAACCTCTTGTGTACCAATTGCAAAACATATAGCAGGGGCTCCAGTGAGATGAGAAATAATAGAGGTGATAGAGAGCACCCCTGCTGTGTGCCATGTTGCAACTGAACAGCTGAGGACAAGATTCCGTTCACTGCTACCACCACTGTGGGCTGAGCATCAAGAGTCGTCCATTGCTTGCAGAAACAAGCCTTCCATCCCTATATGGTGCAATTTCAAATACAAGTAAAACCATTCTACACTATCTACACTAGGGAGGAGTGGCCTAATGGTTAGGACAAGGTACTTCAGGCCGGAGGGCCGGGGGTTCAAGTCCCACCTGGGGACAGCAATCTCAGGCCGGAGGGACTGGGATTTCTAGTCCTATAGGTACTCCTTGTGGTCTTGGGCAAGCCACTTAACCCTCCATTGCCCATGTTCCCTGTAAGTATTAGCGTATGTGTGTCATATCCCCTCGTGTTAAAATGTATCTCCCAATTGACCGCTTGGACCCGGTGAAAAGCGGGATATAAATACAGCTAAATAAATAAGCTAAATAAATATCAAAGGCCTTTTCTGTGCCAAAACTGATCACTAATGCTGGAAGCTTCTCCACCTCACATCACTCCAATGCTATTATCAATTTACGCACATTAAGAACCAAGACAATCTCGACAAAGCCAAGATACTCTTCCACCACCAATGTTATCATCAGGGGGACGAGATGCTGCGCCAAAATCTTAGTCAAAATTTTTATATCAACATTAAGCAAAGAAAGCATAATTACTCACCTGTAACAGGTGATCTCCGTGAACAGCAGGAATTTAGTATTCACATATGGGTATCGTCGGTACCGACGGAGCCTGTGTGGGAATGCTCCCCAGCGTCCAATTAGAAAGCTTTTGGGAGCATCCCACAGTGCCTGCGTGCTGCCTTCCCGCCTTTCCCAACTGCCTCTCTCCAGTTGAGTTTAAAGCTGAGACAAAGAGAGAGAGAGGGAAAGAGAAAGAGATACAACTCCTAGGGGAGGTGGGTGGGTTGTGAAGACTAAATTCCTGCTGTTCCCGGAGATCACCTGTTACAGGTGAGTAACTATGCTATCTCCAGGAACAAGCAGGAATGTAGTCTTCACATATGGGGACTCCCTAGCTTTAGATGCCAGGGAGAGACCCCAGAAGTTGTGTATCCCTGTGAAAGGGCTCCACTTCCCCCCATGGATCTCTGGCATCCTACCAGGGATGGTGGGTAGGAGTTGATTAGGTATGGAACAGGTGTTGGAGAACAGCCTGACCAAACAAGGCATCCCGGCGGGAGTACTTGTCCAAGCAGTAGTGGGCTGTGAAGGTATGAACTGAGGCCCAAGTGGCTGCTCGACAGATGTCGTCGATAGACACAGAGTGCAGATGAGCCATTGAAGCTGCCATGGCTCTCACACTGTGAGCTGTGACATGGCCCTCCAGAGGAAGATTCTTACTCTGATAGGCAGACGAAATACACTGTGCAATCCAGTTGGACAGTGTTCTCTTGGAAAATGGAAGTCCCAAATGAGAAGGATCAAAAGCAACAAAGAGTTGAGAGGACTTTCTATGTTGCTGTGTTCTTTGTAAATAAAAGGCTAAAGCTCTTTTACAGGCCAAAGTATGAAGATTCCTTTCTGCATTTGATGCATGAGGCCTAGGATAAAACACAGGTAGGTAGACCGCTTGATTGAGATGAAAAGGTGAGACCACCTTTGGCATAAAGTGTGGATGAGTCCTAAGGACTACCTTGCCATGATGGAACCTTGCATTAGTAGGATCAGCCACTAGTGCCTGCAACTCACTGATGCGACATGCAGATGTGATTGCAATGAGAAAGATAACTTTCCAAGAAAGGAATTTTAATGAGGTAGTAGCTAAGGGTTCGAAAGGTGGCTTCATGAGCTGACCAAGAACCAAGTTTAACTCCCATGCCACCGGTGGTGGCCTAATGGGAGGCTTAGTTAGAAGAAGGCCTCTCATAAATCTTGCTATAAGAGGATGGGAGGAAATAGGTTGTCCATTTAGAGGCTTGAAAGAAGCTGCAATAGCACTCAAATGGACTCTTACTGAGTTAGTCTTAAGTCCTGCATTGGATAAATGAAGGAGATACTCCAGTAATGACTCTAGAGGTATCGCAAGGGGGTTAAGACCCTTCTGCGAACACCATATGGTAAACCTTTTCCACTTGAAAGCATAAGAGCGTCTTGTGGAAGGCTTCCTGGAAGCATAAAGGATATCCGTTACTTGCTGAGGGAGGTTAAGATCATGGAGATCTAGGCCTTCAGCAACCAAGCATGAGATGCAGAGACTGGGGATTGGGATGCCATAACATTCCGTCCTCCTGAGACAGGAGATCTGGAGCAGACCCTAACTCCAGAGAGGGAGCTTGAGAGAGATGTAGAAGCAGAGGGTACCACACTTGCCGTGGCCAATGTGGAGCTATGAGAATCATACGGCCTTTGTCTCTCTGAAGTTTGAACAGGGTTTTGGGAATTAGGGGAATGGGTGGAAAGGCATAAAGGAAGTCTTGACCCCAGTGAAGGAGGAAAGCATTCCTGGCCTGAGAGCCCTGAGCCGGAATTCTGGAACAGAATCGGGGAAGTTTGGCATTCAACGGACTTGCAAAGAGGTCTATGTCCGGGGTTCCCCAAATTTGAAAAATCTTGGCCACTTGGTCTGCATGTAGAGACCATTCGTGTGGAAGCAGAACTCGACTGAGTCTGTCTGCCCAAGAGTTTTGTATGCCTGGAAGATATACTGCCAGGAGATGAATCTGATGCTCTCTGGCGAGGGCCCATAGTCGCAAAGCTTCGTTGGAAAGCGACAGAGAGCCTGTTCCCCCCTGCTTGTTCACGTAGAACATGGCTACTTGATTGTCCGTATGAATGAGAAGTGTCTTGTAGCTGAGTAGGGTGTGGAACACTTGAAGAGCAAGAAAGATTGCTCTGAGCTCCAAGAGATTGATATGTAGATGAGTCTCCTGTGGAGTCCAAGTGCCTTGGGTGGAGAGGTCTTGCAGATGAGCTCCCCAACCCATTGGAGAAGCATCTGTTTTGAGAGTTGCATGGGGTAAAGGTTGTTGAAATGGGGACCCCAGCAACAGGTTTTGAGTGGACAGCCACCAATGGAGGGACAAAATAAGGCGATTTGTGTTTGCTATTTTGTCTGACAGGCACCCTGATGCCTGGGTCCATTGAGTGGATAAAGTCCACTGGGCTGCTCCCATATAGAGGCGAGCATAGGGAACCACATGCATGGTAGATGCCATGTGGCCTAGTAGCTGTAACATCTCTCGAGCAGTGAGATGAGGTTTTAGCACTGCTTGAGAAGCTAACTGCACCATGCGAAGGCAACGGGTCTGAGGAAGATAGGCCCTTGCTTTTCTGGTATCCAGCAAAGCTCCTATTAACTCTAAAGACTGAGTGGGAGTTAGACTGGATTTTGGGACGTTTATGACCAGACCCAAATACTGAAGGATACGCATTGTGCAAGACAGAGAAATCCTGGCCTCTGACTCTGATGGCGCTCGAATGAGCCAGTCGTCTAAGTAAGGGAAGACGAATATTCCTAGAGTGCAAAGAAATGCTGCTACCACAGCCATGCATTTCGTAAACACCCTTGGTGCAGAAGTCAGGCCAAAAGGAAGCACCCTGTACTGGTAGTGCTTTCTTTGAAAAAGGAACCAAAGGAACTTTCTGTGAGTTGAATGGATGAGAACATGAGTGTACGCATCCTTGAGATCTAGAGAACAAAGCCAATCCTGACTCTGAAGGTATGGCAGCAGAATTCCCAGAGAAATCTTGAATTTCTCCTTGAGCAGAAATTTGTTCAATTCTCTGAGGTCTAAAATAGGTCTGTGCCCCCTGTTTTCTTTGGGATAAGGAAATAGGGGTAGTAAAACCCTGTACCCTGTTGATGAATGGGTACTTCTTCTATTGCCCCTTGGGCAAGAAGCAGAGTGACCTCTTGATCTAACAGGTTGATGAGAGAGGTCTGAGAACTGAACTATCTTACAATTTTGGGAGGGGGCATGCACGAAAAGTGAAGCTTGTACCCCTCTTTTATGATGGAGAGTGTCCAATGTTCTGCTGTTATATGCCCCCATCTGGGGGCAAAGTGACACAACCTTCCTGGAATGGTGGAAGGCTCTGGTCCATTGAGAGCCAGGAAGGCTAAGTTCTCTAGATGAAAGTCAAAGGCCTTGTGGAGGCTGAGACTGCTGAGACGGTTGAGGCTTAGCAGTCTTTGCTTTCCTTTGTTTAGGTGGTTGCTGACTCTTTTGGACAGACTGACCTGCAGAACGTCCCTGCTGGGAATAAGAGGGATAAAACCTTTTCTTCTTGGAGAAGAATGGTTTCTTGAAAGATTTCTTTCTTGCAGGATCAGGATCTATCCAAAGTAGAGTTGTCAGCATCTAATTCATTGGCTTTCTCTTGACAATTTTTGCCAAATAGATTCTCACCTGTACAAGGGATATTGCCCAGTTTGTCCTGCACCCAGAGCTCCAAATCGGATGCCTGGAGCCAGGCAATTCTACGTGCACCTATGGCAATGGCAGAGGTTCTGCTTATGCACTCAAAACAGTCAAAGCTGCACGGTTGACAAACTTAGAAACATCCTGGGCATGTTTGAGCAGTGTGAGAAAATCCTGCCTTCTATCCTCAGGAAGAAGAGGGCTCAAAACCTCTAAATCTCCTGTGACTTTCATAAGGAACATTCCCATATATAGGAACTGATCCTGGCAGAAAGCATGGAAGCCTGGAAAGTACGACGTCCAAAGGCATCCAAAGTTCTACATTCACGTCCTGGAGGATTAGAGGCATGCCTCTTTGCACTCCTGATCCTTCTCATAGCTGATTCCACTACAATAGAGTGGTGAGGAAGCTGAGTCTTCTGGAAACCAGGACAAGGAGGGACTCGATAAATGGTATCCAGTCTACGAGAGTGAGGAGAGGTGGTTCCCACATTCTTAGCAGGAGATCATGTAAGTTCTCATGGATAGGCAAAGTAGCCGCCTCTTTAGGAGCCTTGTGATATTGTAGAATCTCCAACTCCTTTGCCCTGGGCTCTGTTTCGGGAGCCACAGTAATGGAAAGGCCTCGAGCCACCTCCCTGATAAAATCCTGAAAGAAGATATCTTCTGGAGGAGACATCCTGCGTTTAGGAGAGGAAGGCTCCTCCAGGAGAAGTATTCCAGTACCGACAGAACTGTCAGAATCCTCAGAGTCCTCCGAGGATTCAAAGTACCTTCTGTCCGGATGCTCTTGAAGAGCCCGATACCCGTACCGACCGAAGTCGGTATCGGGGGGAATCGGTACCGGTGTATCGGTACCGGAAGGCATCGCATGACTGGATGCCGGCAAAGCAGACCCTGATGTCGATACCGATGCTGTCGGTACTGGTACCGATACCGGTGCCGCAGTCGGTACCGGTTGAACTATCTGACGCGGTTTCGAGGGTGTCGATGCTGCAAGGAGAACCGCCAGACTGCGTTCAATAGCCAGGAACCTCTGGTCTATCGACACTGCCGATGCCTGGGTATTGGTACCAGAGAAAGCAGCCGGTACCCCAGAGCATGGCACCAGTAGTTCTGCCGAGGTTGAGGCCTCGAGAACATCCTGAAGCCCAGATAATGCTTTGGAAGCCAAAGCCTCCCGCCGGGGCAATTTTGACGGTACAGATCCCTCAAGGGCAACGCCAGAGGCATTGCGATGCTTGGAAGGAGATCTACCCTTTGAGGACCGGCTAGACTTATGTTTAGTTACCTGAGATCCATGGGAGGAAGACGAAGCCCTGGAAGACGTCGATGCCACAGAAGCTGCATCAGAGGGGAAAAGGGTGCTGAGCTTAGCAGCCCAGTTTTGTCGACCCCTCTTGGACGTCATGGCACAAGCCATACACTCAGAGATGGAGTGGTCAGGACCTAAACATTTAAGACACCACTCATGGGTGTCGGTGATGGAAATGGTACCGCCACACTTGGTGCACTTTTTGAAACCCGAAGCGGGTTTTTTCATAGTGGAGGAAATTTTGGGCCTAAGGCCCAAGATGGCACGTGCACCTGGAAAAGAAAAGTTTGGAAAAAAATACTATCTTTTTTTTTTTTTTTTTAAAGGAAAGAAAGGAGAACCTGCGGTACCGGTATAGCGTCAAGGAAGGCAGACGCGACCACAAAAAAGAAGGAGAATAAGGAAAAATTTTCTGCGGTGATAGGAACGACGACCTGCTGGCTCCACGGAAAACGAAGAACTGGAGAGAGGCAATTGGGAAAAGCGGGAAGGCAGCACGCAGGCGCTGTGGGATGCTCCCCAAAGCTTTCTAATTGGACGCTGGGGAGCGTTCCCACGCAGGCTCCATTGGTACCAATGATACCCATATGTGAAGACTACATTCGTGCTTGTTTCTGGAGATATGGGTAACGCCAAATTCTTACCATGCTTAGGAATTATTATCCACACATAGAATACTGAGGGAAGTCTCCCTTCTGAATTACTGCATCATAAAACATCTCCATTGGCCCCAGGAGTTGGTTCCAACATATTCTGTAAAACTCATCACTTAATCCATCTGGTCTCAGGGTCCTATGCAAATGATCACCAATAGTCTACTGAATTTCTTGCGCTGTAATAGGATGGCTCATTTCTGCCCCCATAGTTGGTGATAACTTTGGCATGCTGGCCTCAACCAACCAGTCTCTGATCACCCCGCTCTGGAGACAATCTAGAATCAGATTATAGTGTATCATAATATTCCCTACACACCTCAACAATTTCTGCGACATTGGATGCCCCGGACAGCCAACACTGCTTGTGGCCCCAAAGCTGGCCTAATCAGATTGGCCAGCAATTCTACTGGCTAGTAGAAAAAGTCAACAACAATGATAGAGAAACAAATGTTGTGCACGATCCTGTATCAAAGCATTAAGGACCTTGTGTGTCCTCCTATATACCTTAAGCTGGTCCCTCATGGGATGGAGCCACATATCTGGGCTTTTCCTTCTCTAAAAGCTCTTACAAGTGCAGAATTTGCCATAGTCTACATCCTCCTTTTCCACACCACATACGCAATTGTATCACCCCTTAACACCAACCTGTCTGCAGTTCAAAATAACTTGGGCTCTGTCTTGTGCTCCACATTATGCTCACAATATTTCTTCCATTTGTTACGCAAATATTTCTGAAACTTATCATCTGCATGCGACTCCAATGGAAGCCTCCAATGCTTGGAACCACTTTGCACTCCCGCAAGATCCCCCCACCCCCAGATCAATCCACATAGGAGTATGATCTTATATTTCCAAAGACCATATGAGCCCCTGCCAGATATTCACAAAAAATCCTACAAAATCAATAATCAATACATGACGAGGAGCCATAAGCCTGCGACCCATGCATATAGTCCTGCTCCTGTGGATGCAACACCTGACATGCATCTTCCAAGTTCAAATAGTAACAAATGTTTGGGAGCCCCTTGTGCTGTGACAATGGACACCTCCCCAGGGGTGTCTGCCAACCCAAGCATAACTATCAATTTTTTTTTTTTTTAAAGTTCAATCAAGTCAATGCCGACTCCTGGCGATCCAGCAGCCCCTGGGTTTTTTTGGCAAAGTATGACTGGAAGTAGATTGCCAGGCCTTTCTTCCGAGACAATGGAGGGTAAAGTGACTTGCTAGAGGTCACAAGGAGTGCCACTGGGAATCAAACCCTCGTCTTTTGGGTATGAGGCTGTTCCTCTAACCACTAGACTAGTCCTCCACTTCAACCCTATCCATAACTGAAATAAAATTGCCAGCCAGCATGACTGGCAGGCCCACCAATAGGGAGCACTTTTCAACAGTTTTCCTGAAAAAACTCTGATCAAATACACTGGGCACATGCATCGATGCTATAAGCAATCTCGCAAGAGCAAATAATGGCAGGGGATCACGTGATGATCGCTAGTTGAACGGATGCCAAGTGCTCCTCTCCTCTCAAAACCCCATTTTATATTGAAATATAGCACCCCTGTGATCAAGATTGCAGATCCGCTGAGGAAGCCTAAAGCTGGGAGAAAGCGTGGAAGTGGGGAACGTGCCAGTGCCCAGCTAGGCAGATGACATGTCTGGCAAAGCTGCAAAGACTGTGTAAGAGTGCAGTAAACTCAGCGCCAACAAGATGGCGGAGGAAGAGCCAGTGCCTATCTTTACTCTGAAGCAGAGGCAAGGCAAGAACTCACATCACAGCTATATTAGATGAATGGCTGGCAAAACTTCAGACTGCCAGTAAAGACATTAAAGAAGGATTGGATAGTTAAGGTCAGCGAATTCAACAGGCGGAAGAGTGTATCACTGGTCAAGAAGAGCAACAACAGGCCATGAAGGCATGTACTGCCGCAATGGAGGTCCAGAATAAATTGCTGCAGGAATGAGTTGAGGACCAAGAGTATAGAGGCAGATGAAACAACATTTGGCTAGTGGGACTTACTGAGTCCCTGAACGAGCTGCGTGAGTTCCTCGAATCTTGGCTGCCATAAGTCTTGGACCTCAATGGGAGTGTAGGCCCCTGCCTGATTGAGCGAGCACACCATTTAGGCCTCCAGCATAAGAATGAGGCTAAGCCATGAGAAGTCATCACCTGCTTACTTAACTTTGCTATCATGGAGAAGTTAATGGTCCGCTACAGACAGAAAGCATAGTTACTCACCTGTAACAGATGTTCTCCAGGGACAGCAGGAATTAGTTCTCACTTACGGGTGACATCGGCACCGATGGAGCTTGCGTGGAGCAATTCCCCAGCTTTCAAAGAAAGCCTTTGGGATTGTTGCCACGCATGTATCGTCCTCTTCCCGCCCAAGGGTGCCATCTTGCTCAGTCAGGTCTCTTAGCTCGAGCCCTACCAAGCATATGGCAAGGGAAGGATAAAAATCCAGCAACTCATCAGCGGAGGTGGGAGGGTAGTGAGGACTGAATCCTGCTGTCCCTGGAGAATACCTGTTACAGGTGAGTAACTACGCTTTCTCCAGGAACAAGCAGGAAGCCCTCCTCACTTATGGGACTCCCCAGCTACATGCTACCAAACCTGTAACCAAAAAATGCCTCCGTGAAGGCACGAGCAGAAGTCAATGCCCGAATGAGCCCGAGTTATCGTGTCCACAGGGTGAAACCCTCTGTAGCCGTCGAGAAAGGTCAGAGGGCAGGAGTTGCTTATACCCCGAACAAATTACAGAGTAAGCCTGGCCGAAGGTGCTGTCCTGGCGGAACTCCTTCTCCAGGCAGTAGTGCAAGGTGAAAGTGTTTGCCGAAGTCCAGGATGCAACCCGGCAGATGTCCGATAGTGGCACTGAATGCAGTGAAGCCACCGAAGCCGCCTTGGCTCGGATGCCGTGTGCGGTGACCCACCGATCCAGTGAGGCACCCGCCTTCGCGTGAGATGGAGAGGGTGCATTTTGTGACTGCCTGCTCCAGGCGATTCGGATCATAGGTCACAAAAAGCCGGCCAGACTTGCAATGAGGCTGGGTGCACTGCAGATAGTACTATTACTACTACTACTACTGAGCATTTATATAGCGCTACAAGTCATACGCAGCGCTGCACAGAGATGTAAGAGACAGGCCCTGCTCATCAGAACTTACAATCTAATCAAGACAAACAGGGATAAAGCAAGGGGAAAGAAAAAGGAGATTAGGTGGGTCAAGAACCAAAAGCAGCAGCGAAGAGGTGAGTTTTCAGCCTGGATTTGAAGAGGGTTAGAGAAGGTGCCTGGCGTACAGACACAGGTAGTTTGTTCCAGGCGTAAGGTGCAGCAAGGTGAAAGGAGCGAAGTCTGGAGTTAGCAGTAGAAGAGAAGGGCACAGATAGAAGCAGTTTGCTAGAAGAGCGGAGTTCCCGAGGGGGGTTGTAAGGACAGATAAGTGAAGAAAGGTAGAGAGGAGTCGCAGAGTGAATGCATTTATAGGTCAGCAGGAGAAGTTTGAAATGGATGCGGAAATGGATAGTGAGCCAATGAAGTGACTTGAGAAGAGGAGTAATATGGGCATGACGAGGCTGGTGGAAAATTAGCCGCGCAGCAGAGTGTTGAACAGATTGAAGGGGAGAGAGATGATTCAGAGGGAGACCAGTAAGGAGTAGGTTACAGTAGTCAAGACGGGAGGTGATTAAGGAGTGGATAAGCATTTTAGTAGTGTGTTCAGAAAGGAAAGGTCGGATTTTGCTGATGTTATAGAGAAAGAAACGGCAGGTCTTAGCTATCAGATGGATAATGTGTGGAGAAAGAGAGAGAGGAGTCAAAGACAATCCCCAGATTGCGGGCTGAGGAAACAGGAAGGAGTACAGAGTTATCCACAGAAAAAGGAGGAAGAGGGGGGGAGGTTTGAGGGGGAAAAATAAGAAGTTCAGTCTTGGCCATGTTCAGTTTCCAGCGGCGGTGAGACATCCAGGCAGCAATGTCAGAAAGGCAGGCAGAGATCTGGGTCTGGATTGCCAGAGAGATTTCAGGCGTAGAGAGGTAGATCTGGGAGTCATCAGCATACAGATGGTACTGAAAGCCATGGGAAGACATAAGCACACCAAGGGACTGGGTGTAGAGAGAGAAAAGGAGCGTATCCATGACAGATCTTTGGGGTACACCACCTGGGAACGGGGTAGCAGAGGAGGAGGAGCCACCAGAACACACACTGAAAGAGCGATGGGAGAGATAGGAGGAGAACCAGGATAATACAGAGCCCCTAAAACCAAGCGAGGACAGGGTATCGAGGAGAAGGTTGTGGTCAACGGTGTCAAAAACAGCAGAGAGGTCAAGAAAGATGAGGACAGAGTAAAGGCCCTTGGATTTTGCCAGGAACAAGTCACTGGAGACTTTGGCAAGAGCCGTTTCAGTAGAGTGTAAAGGACGAAAGCCAAACTGTAAGGGATCTAGGAGGCAATGAGAGGAGAGGAAGTTGAGGCAGCGGTGGTGAAGTAGTAGTTTAGAAATGAAAGGAAGGAGAGAGATGGGTCAATAATTAGAAGGACAGGTGGGATCAAGTGAGGGTTTCTTGAGGAGAAGTGTGACCACTGCATGCTTGAAGTCTTCAGGGACTATTGCGGTGGAGAGCGATAGGTTGAGAATATGAGAGATGGAAGGGACAAAAGTGGAGGAGATGGGGCTTAGGAGACGGGTGGGGATAGGATCAGAGGAGCAGGTGGTGAGTTTGGAGGAAGAAAGAAGGTGTGCAGTTTCCTCTTCAGAGATAACAGGAAAGGAAGAGAGGATAGCAGAGGTGTGGGGAGGGGGGGAGAGTTGGGAGTGAAGAGGAAGGGAAGTAGCTGACTTTGTGGGGAACTGGAGGGTGATTTTGTGGATTTTGTCATGGAAATAGTCAGCCAGGGTTTGGGCAGAAAGGGAGGGAAGGATCAGAGGCAAGAGAGTTAGTCAGATGGACATAGTAGTCTTGTTTGGCAAGAGCTATGGCTGACTGGAAAGAGACAAGTGTGAATTTGAAGTGTAGAAAGTCTGCAGGGGAGCAGGATTTGAGCTAAGCACACTCAGCAGAACGGGCACAGGAACGTAGATAGCAGGTAGTGGATAAAAGCCAGGGCTAGAGTGCAGAACGTCTCATAGGACGTGGCATGGGTAGAGCGAGAGCATCCAGAGCCGAGGAGAGTACAGCATTATAAGAAGTTACTACCTCGTCAACAGACTTAGATGACATAGTGAAGAAAGAGATGAAGAAATAGTGGAAGAGAGAGCCAAGGGATAAATAGCATGAAGATTTCTAAATAGGTTGGAGGAGACAGGACGAGACTGAGGCAGCGGGTGATAAAGATTATAGCTTATAAGGTGATGGTCAGATAAGGGAAGAATTGAGCTACAGAGGTTCAAGGGTAAACAACTAGAGAAAAATATCAGGTCAAGGCAGTGGCCATGTTGGTGAGTGGGAGCAGTGGAACAAAGTTGAAGGTCAAACGAGGAGGTAAGGGAGAGGAGCTTTAAAGCATAAAGATCAGAGGGGTTATCGACATGAATGTTAAAATCCACAAGAATAAGAGTGGGGGAAGAGGAATCCAGAAAGAAGGAAAACCACGAGTCAAAGTTAGTGAGAAAGGTAGAAGCAGGCTTGTCAGGAGGTTGATAAATAACAGCTACCCCGAGAGGAAGTGGAGTGAAAGAGTAGTTCTCCAGGAGCAGCAGGAATCAGTCCTCACATATGGGTGACATCGGCGCCGACGGAGCCCCCATGCGGAGCATTTCCCCAGCTTTCAAAGAAAGCCTTTGGGAATGCAGCCACGCATGCGCGGTCCCCTTCCCGTCCAAAGGTGCCATCTTGCTCAGTCCAATGACATAGTTAAAAGACAGCACGAAAAAAGAAAATGAACTATATACAACTGCAACTCCAAGGGGAGGAGGGAGGGCCGTGAGGACTGATTCCTGCTGCTCCTGGAGAACACCTGTTACAGGTAAGTAACTACTCTTTCTCCAGGACCAAGCAGGAAGTCAGTTCTCACATATGGGTGACTCCCTAGCTCTGGGCTACCAGGAACCCAGGCTGAAAAATAGAGCTCCCTCTAGAGCCTCAGCAACAGTGAGAGAATCTTCTCAGAGACCACACCTGAATGGTAGCCCAACACCAGGGCCAGAGGGTAGGAGTTGCCTAAATCTCAAAGAGATTACGGAGTACCGCTTGCCCGAAAGCACTGTCCCTACGGGACTCCCTCTCAAGGCAATAATGGTCCGCAAAAGTCTGGCCTGAAGACCAAGTAGCGGCCCGGCAGATGTCTGCCAACGGAACAGAATGGAAGTGAGCTACTGATGTGGCCTTTGCCCTGACCCGATGGGCCGTGACTCGACCCTCCAGGGAGAGGTCGGCTGCCCTGTACGGCCAGGCAATACAGTCTGCCACCCAGATGGACAACGTACGCTTAGTGACAGGCAACCCCAATTTATTAGGGTCAAAGGAAATGAAGAGCTGAGAAGCCCTTCTATGCCCTTGCGTACATTCTAGGTAAAAGGACAGCGCCCTTCTACAATCCAGGGTATGCAAGACAGTTTCGGCCTGGGAAAGAACGTCGGAGGTACACCTCCTGGTTGAGGTGGAAGGAGGACACTACCTTGGGAAGGAACTTAGGATGAGTCCTCAAGACTACCCTGTTCTTATAGAACCTGGTATACGGCCTATCCGAGACCAGGGCCTGAAGCTCACTCACACGCCTAGCCGAGGTGAGTGCCACAAGAAACAACACCTTCCAGGATAGGAAACGTAAGTGGCAGGTAGCCATCGGCTCAAAAGGTGGGCGAGTCAGTTGCTGCAAGACCACATTGAGATCCCACTCAGTGGCCGGTAGACAAATAGGAGGCTTGAGCAGAAGCAGGCCTCTGAGGAAGCGAGACACCAGAGGGTGGCCCGAGAGGGATTGTCCATCCACCGGTGAGTGGTGAGCTGAGAGGGCACTGAGGTGGACCCAGACAGAGTTGGACTGAAGTCTCAGGTTGGACAGGTGGAGCAGGTATTGCAGTACCACCGGGACCGAGCAGGAGAAGGGATCCTCCTGCTGTTGAGAACACCAAGTGTAAAACCTACGCCACTTCAGAGCATAGGCCTTCCGAGTGGAATGCTTCCTGGAGGCCAACACCACCTCTTCAACCTTCTTTGGTAGGAGCAAGGGAACAATGACTAGCCTTTCAGCAGCCAGGCCATCAAATTGAGGGATTTGAGGATGGGATGCAAGAGGGACCCCTGATCCTGAGTCAGAAGGTCGGGTTGCAGCACCAAAGGAAGTGGAGCATCCACCGCCAACTTCAGAAGAAGAGGGAACCATGGCTGCCTAGGCCACCTGGGGGCTATCAGGATCACCGTGGCTCGGTCCTGCTGGGTTTTGAATAGAGTCCGGGCCACCAGAGGTATGGGAGGAAACGCATACAGCAGGCCTTCTGACCAGGAGATCAGGAATGCGTCTGCCGCTGCCCTCAGAGGATGCGGTTGTCTGGAACAGAACTTGGATAGTTGCCTGTTCAGCGGACTGGCAAAAAGATCCATGGTTGGAAGTCCCCACTTCAGAAAGATCTGTTGGACTACCCAAGGATCCAACTGCCACTCGTGAGGCTGCAGGAGTCTGCTTAGCCTGTCCACCAGGTAGTTTTCCTGGCCTCGGAGGTAGACCGCCCTGAGGGTCATGCCCTGATTGATAGCCCAGGAGCAGAGAGCTTGTGCTTCCAGGCACAAGAGTCGGGATCCTGTGCCTCCATGCTTGTTCACGTAGAACATAGCCACCTGGTTGTCCATCTGAGCTAGGACAGACTGGTGAGAGAGGACCCGAGAGAAAGTCCGTAAGGCTAGTCGAATGGCTCTCAATTCCAACAGGTTGATCTGCTGGGCGGCCTCCCACGGAGACCAGAGGCCTTGGGTGCAGGTCCCCTGGCAAGGAACTCCCCCGACCAGGTTTGGGAGATGCCTCCACCAGCATAGGGAGTCCACCAAGGGTTTGGACACCTTTATCCTGTCTGACAACTTCCCTGTGACCTGTACCCACTGTGCCCTGAGGCACCACTGAGCCAGCCTCATGTGCAGACGGGCATTTGGGGTTGACATGCACTGTGGAAGCCATGTGACCTAAGAGCCAGAGGAAGTGCCTGGCAGAGACCAGAGAGTTCGCCTGAAACTGGCCGGCCAACTTCATCAGCCTGTGAGCTCTGTGCACCGGCAAATAGGCCTTTGCATGGATGGTATCCAACCTCGCCCCTATGAACTCCACGTCCTGTGAGGGGACTAAAGTGGACTTTGGGAAGTTTATAATGAACCCCAGGTGCTGAAGCAGGGATATCATTCTGCAGGTGGCCTGCCTGGCCTCTTGTGGAGACTGGCCCCTGATAAGCCAGTCGTACAAGTAAGGGAACACAAAGATCCCCTGGTTCCTGAGGTAGGCCGCAACCACCACCAACACTTTGTAAAAACCCTGGGGGCGGAGGTGAGGCCAAAGGGAAGCACTCTGTACTGGAAGTGGTTCCCTCCCACCACAAATCTGAGGTATTGCCTGTGACTTGGATGGATGAGGATGTGAGTATAAGCATCCTTCAGGTCTAAGGAGCATAGCCAATCTCCCTGCTGGAGGTAGGGCAGTAAGAATCCAAGGGTAAGCATCTTGAACTTTTCCCTCTCCAGAAACTTGTTCAGATTTCTTAGGTCTAGGATGGGTCTGAGGCCTCCTGTTCTTTTTGGTACCAGGAAGTACCTCGAATAGAAGCCTTGCCCTTCCAGGAGGTGAAAAAGTTTTCTACAGCGGTTTGTTTTTGAGGAGTGTGACCACTTGAAGTGGATTGATTCTCTACCGCCTTGAAAAGGAAAGAAAGGAATGACTCCTAGTCTGTAGGAAACCACACTGGACTGTTTTCACAAGTTAAGTACAGCGTTCTCGCTCTTTATATATAAAAAAAGGGAACAGGCTGCCTGGTGTGACTGGGGTTCCATTCCAGTCGCCTCCAGCCTCTTCCGACAAAAAAATTATTTGGGGATTCACATGTGGGTTTAGTTTTGTTTTAATTTACTTCCAGGAGGTGAGGCACCGGTTCCACCGCCTGGTCCTGTAGCAGACCTTCCAACTGCTGAAGGAGTAAGTTTCTGTGCAGAGGAGGTCTTGGAGGCTCCCCTGGAAAGTAGGAGGGGGGTATCTGGGTGAAGTGGAGCAGATAGCCCCTCTCGATGATGCTTAACACCCAAGTATCCCCTATGATGGCTGGCCACCTGTCTGCGTACAGGGTCAGCCGACCTCCTGTGCCCTGGAGAGGAGAGGCTATGCTGGCATAGTCAAAAACCCCCTCCCTGCTGAGCAGGAGCCGGAGTAGGAGGCTTGGGAGCCTTCTGCCTACGGGGCCCATGACCCTGCCCCTTGGCCTGCTGGCCCTGTTGGGGAGCTGCAGAGGCCTGGTAGAGAAGGTAGGTATTATAGGCAGTGGTCCTCCTCGGGTAAAAGGCCTTTTTCCCCGAGCCCTTCTTCTTCTGAGAAGGGGCAGAGCTTTTCCTGGACAGCCTTGTCCGGGTAAGAGTCTCGGTCTCGGGTTCTTCAGCCTTTTCAGCCATGGGCTTGCCAAAGAGATTTTCACCTCGACAGGGGACATCGACCAACTTGTCCTGTACCCACGGCTCGAGGTCCGAGGATTGTAGCAAGGCCTGGCGGTGTGCACCAATGCCAGCCCCTGCTACTCGGGCCAAAGCCTCAAATCCATCATAGGCTGCTCGAGATATAAACTTCGAGCACTCTCGACTACCAGAAGACAAGGCCTTGAACCTCTGCAAGGGTTCCTCGGACAGACCAGCAGAGAACCTGTCAATCTCCTTTGTCAGGTCTCGAAGGTACATGCCCATGTACAGCTGGTAGGTCTGGATGCGGCAAGCAAGCATAGAGCCCTGGAAGCACTTTCTACCGAGGGCATCCAGGTTCTGGGCTTCCCTGCCAGGAGGCACCGAGGAATGCATCTTCTGACTCCTCAGGCGATGCATGGCTGATTCCACAACCATGGAGTGGTGCGGTAGCTGTGCCTTTTGGAACCCGGGGCTCTTGTGAACTCGATAGATGGAATCGCCCTGCTTGCTTAGAACCGGCATCGAGGCCGGCACCTCTCAAAGGCAGAAGAGCAACAGCTCCAGCATCGGAGGAACCGGTACAGTAAAGGCCTCCTTGGGAGGAGAGTCATACTGCAGGGCCTCGAGCTCCTCGGCTCGAGGCTCCTCCTCGGGGTCCGCCGGGAAGGCCAAAGCTTTGGCCATCTCCCGTACGAAATCCGAGAACCGGGTATCCTCCGGGGGGGGACCTCGTCCGAGGCTCGGATCCCGGTGAGTCCAAAAGGACGCACCGAGTCTGGAAGGTGTCCGGGGACTCCTCTTCCTCAGTCTCCCACGCTGATTCCTCCGAGGAGGAATAGAGTGGCTCCGAGGGGGCGGGCACCGACGCCATCCGCACCGACACCGAGGGTACCGGCGTCGACGACCTCGGTCCCGAACGGGAGGCCAAGGGTGACCTCGGCCGAGGATCGAGTTCGCATGGTCTTGAGGAACGGCTCGGCCTCCGGGGTCGACTTGGACGTCGAGGTCCCGGTGGTCGGGGCAGATGCGCCGGTGAGGCCGGCGATCAGCACTCGCTGCTGCTCCATGAAGGCAGACAATTTGCTCTCCAAGGCCGTCAACCTGAGTCCAAGCTCAGGAGACCCAGCAGCCTCTGACTCGGGCCCCGACAGCGTCGGGCCCGACGTCAGCTCCCCCGGAGGAGAGTCCACGAGGACTACAGTACTCACGTGACTTGGGGCCTCTGACTCTACACGAGGATGCTTTGCAGGCCTCTCCGACTCTGAAGACCCGGGACGGCGATCGGGGCTATGCGACCTGGCCCTCAAGGGGACAAGAGCATCCACCGATGCTGCCCTCGCGGGTTTCTTCTTCCTTCGGTGCTCCCTCGAGGGGGACTCCCTCTCAGAGGAGCCCCGACGATGCTCGGGGTCAGACTCCCGAGACATCGAGGCCTCTGACGAAGTCTGGACCCGTCCAGAGTCGGAGAAGATCCTCTCACGCTGGAGCTGATGGCTCCTCAATGCCTTCGAGGACATTTTGCCACAGGGACTACAGACCTTAGGATCATGGTCAGGCCCCAGGAACTGGAGGCAGCAGTCATGTGCGTCAGTGAGAGACATCAGTTTCTTGCACCGATCACACTTCTTAAAGCTACTGGCAGCCAATGGGGGAAAAAGGGCCTCTGCAAGATCAAAAAATCGGGCTGCCAGGGAAAAGAAAAAATTGGCGCGAACGCAGTCTCTAAGGACAAAAACCGAAAAAAAGAGATCCGGGCTCGGCACAGGTGTACCAAGTCCAGGCGGGAAAGGGAACCGACGTCGAACCGAACAAAAAACTCGACTCAATGCAGGAAAATCCACTTTTTCCACGGGTGACAAGGACACACATCCGTAGGGCTCCGCGGAAAAAAGAAGCCTGAGCAAGATGGCACATCCAAGGGTGTTGAAAGAACTGAAATACGAGATTGCAGACCTGCTATTAGTAATCTGTGAACTATCATTAAAATCATCTCTAATACCTGAAGATTGGAGGACCGCCAATGTAACACCAATTTTTAAAAAGGGTTCCAGGGGTGATCCGGGAAACTACAGACCGGTGAGCCTGACCTCAGTACCGGGAAAAATGGTAGAAACCATCATAAAGAATAAAATTACTCAGCATGTAGATAGTCATGACCTAATGGGAGACAGCCAACATGGCTTTAGACAAGGAAGATCTTGTCTTACTAATCTGTTATGTTTTTTTGAAGGCGTGAATAATCAGGTGGACAAAGGTGAGTCGGTTGATATTGTGTATCTGGACTTTCAGAAAGCCTTTGACAAGGTCCCTCATCAGAGACTTTTGGCAAAACTAAAGAGTCATGGGATAGGAGGCAGTGTACTATTGTTGATCAGGAACTGGTTAAAAGATAGAAAGCAGAGGGTAGGGCTAAATGGCCAATTTTCCCAATGGAGAAAGGTGAATAGTGGTGTACCCCAGGGATCTGTGCTGGGTCCGCTGCTTTTTGACATATTCATAAATGACCTGGAAAGTGGAATAACGAGTGAGGTTATCAAATTTGCAGATGACACAAAACTATTTAAAGTTGTTAAAACCCAAGAGGATTGTGGAAAATTGAAAGAGGATCTTGATAAATTGGAAGACTGGGCATCAAAATGGCAGATGAAATTTAATGTGGACAAGTGCAAGGTTATGCACCTAGGGAAGAACAACCCAAACTATGGTTACACGATGCAAGGTTCCACACTAGGAACCACCACCCAGGAAAAAGATTTAGGCGTCATTGTGGATACCATGTTAAAACCCTCGGCCCAGTGTGCAGCGGCGGCCAAGAGAGCAAATAGAATGCTAGGTATCATAAGGAAAGGAATGGAAAATAAAACAAAGGATATTATAATGCCTCTATATCAGGGGTCTCAAACACGCGGCCCACGGGCCGCATGCGGCCCGCGAGAGACCTTTGTGCGGCCCGCGATGCATAGGGGGAAAAAAAAAACACCCCGGCTTCTGCTGCTGCTGCCGCCGCTGCCGTGGCCAGCAATAGCAGCAATATCGCAAGTCCCGCGGGCTCCGCCCCCCCCCCTTCCTTCCTGCTTGCCTGCCAGTTCTCCGCTTCGGCTTCGCCTTTCAGAGCTGCGAAGGGAGAGCTTCTCCCTCGCGACTCTGTTCAGCCCGCTGGGGCAGATGGGAAATTTCCCATCTGCCCCAGCGGGCTGAACAGCGTCACGAGGGAGAAGCTCTCCCTTCGCGGCTCTGAAAGCCAAAGCCGAAGCGGAGAACTGGCAGGCAAGCAGGAAGGAAGGAAGGAAGGAAGGAAGGAAGGGGGGGGGAACGGAGCCCGCGGGACTTGCGATATTGCTGCTATTGCCGGCCACGGCAGCGGCGGCAGCAGCAGCAGAAGCTGGTTTTTTTTTAAAGTTTAATTTTCCCGGGGGGGGGAGGGAGGGAGGGAGCAGGACTTGATGGGGGGAGCAGGACGGGGGGGGCAGGACTTGATGTGGGGGGGCAGGACTTGATGGGGGGGAGCAGGACTTGATGTGTGGCTGGGGGGGGTAGTACTGAAAATGGGGTGATGGGGGTTAGGACTGGTAATGGACAGATGGGGGTTAGGACTGGAGGTGGTCTGATTGGGGGCTAAGACTGAAATGGGGTTATGGGGGGGCTAAGAATGAAGATAGGGCGATGGAAGGGTTAGGCCTGGAAGTGGGCTGTTGGGGGGCTTAGGACCGATAATGGGCTAGGGGGGGGGGCTAGAACTGGTAATGGACTGGGGGGGGGTGCTATGACTGGAAATGGGCCGAGTAGAAGGGGGAGCTTGAACTGCAAATAGCTGATGGGGACAGGGTCTTGGAATGGTAATGGGCTGAGTGGAAGGGGGCTTGGAATGGAAATGGGCTGATGGGGAGGGGGGCTTGGAAAGGAAATGGGCTGTGAGGGGAGGGAGCTAGGACTGGAAATGGGCTGATGATGCGGGGACTAGAAGGGAGCGGATGCTGGGTGGGGCAGGAGCTAGAAGGGAGTTGATGTTGGGGGACGATTAGAATGGGATGGGGCTGGGAGAGTGAAATGGAGAGGGGAAATATATTTTGTGTGGGAGGGAAGAAAAATCTACAATTGGCCGGGTATTGGGAGAGTAAGTGGGGATTGAGGATGGAGGGGTAAAATTTGAGTGGATGAAATAGGAATGAGGAAAGAGCAAAATGAGAATGATTAGTATGTTAAAGCAGATGTAGAGAGAATGGAAAAAAACTAGGAAAGAAGAAAGGACAAATGGACAGCAGACGATGGAGAGTTAGCAGAAGACACAAAGAAACCAGAAGAAAGTGAATGGAACAATTGCAACTGAAGAAATAAATGCACAAAAGGTAGAAAAATATCTCTTTATTTTGAATTTATTAACTGAAATATGTCAGCTCTTGGAAATGTGCATCTTTAACGTCTGCACTTTATTTAATACAAGAGGAAATCAATGTATAGTTTTATTTCTACAGTGTTGTACATTCTAAGTTTGGCTTTTGGGGTTCCCAGTTTAATTGTCTTCCTGTTTCTAAATTGTGATTCCTTGTTTGGTGATGGTGTATGTTCTGCATGTGTAACTGAGCTGAGGTATTCTGTTTATGTAATTCCTATTTGACATTGCCACTTGTTCTCTTTCCCGAGTAGGTCATGTATTGTTATTCTCTGAAATGTGTTGATTTAATATTTGCAGTGTTGCCTTTTGATAGTTAGGGTATGGTGCTTTGTGAGTCCTGGTAGTGCTGTTAGGACACGGCAGGTTTGCTATGGGTTCTAAATGAGCAGTGTTTCTAGTAGTTCCTAATGTGCCTGGCGGTTGGCACTGGTTTATAGTAATGTAGAAATCTTTTAGTCTTTCTTTATCCATACACTCATTAAGAGGCATGTTTACTAAAAGTTAGTGTATGGTAACATTATGCAAATATTTATGCAAATGATGCCCTTATGCAAATGAGGCCTGCGTCTTGTGCGGCCCCCGGGTTACTCTACAAGTCCTCATTTGGCCCTCAAAGCAATTTGAGTTTGAGACCCCTGCTCTATATCGTTCCATGGTGAGACCGCACCTTGAATATTGTGTGCAATTCTGGTCGCCGTATCTTAAAAAGGATATAGCGATTTTAGAAAAGGTTCAGAGAAGAGCCACCAAATGGTAAAGGGGATGGAAGGATACTCCTATGAAGAAAGGCTAAAAATGTTGGGGCTCTTTAACCTGGAAAAGAGACGGCTGAAGGGAGATATGATGTTGTTGTTGTTAAGTGCCGTCGAGTCGGAGTCGACTCATGGCGACCCTCTGGATAGCTATCCTAAATTGTGTTCGGTCTTCAGTCAGGCGGCTCATTGTTGACAGACTGGTACCCGTAGCTGCTGTTATTGTAGCGATCCATCTCATTGCTGGCCTTCCTCTTTTGCGTTGACCTTCTATCTTGCCAAGCATGATGTCTTTCTCTAATGATCTCTCTCTTCGCATGATGTGTCCGAAGTATGAAAGTCGAAGTCTTGTCATCTGAGCTTCTAAAGAAAGCTTAGGTTTGATCTCCTCTAGTACCGACTGATTTGATATGATAGAAGTCTATAAATTAATGAACGGAGTGGAATGGGTAAACGTAGATCGATTGTTTACCTTATCAGAATATAGAAAGACTAGGGGACATGCAATGAAGCTACAGGGTAAACTATTTAAGACTAATAAAAGAAAATATTTTTTCACTCAACGTGTAATCAAACTCTGGAATTTGTTACCGGAGGATGTAGTAAAGGCTGTTAGTGTAGCTGGGTTTAAAAAAGGTTTGGACAAGTTCCTGGAGGAAAGGTCCATAAACCATTATTAAGAAGGGACCCAGGATATCAATGCTTGAACCAATACAAGCATTGTGGAACCTGTGGCCCTTGGGGAAACTGCTAGGTACGTATGACCTAGATTGGCCACTGTTGGAAACAGAATACTGGGCTTGATGGACCTTGGTCTGACCCAGTATGGCATATCTTATGTTCTTATGGAACCTTTGGGCAGGAAGGGGACCACGCATGCGTGGCTGCATTCCGAAAGGCTTTCTTTGAAAGCTGGGGAAATGCTCCGCATGGGGGCTCCATCGGCGCCGACATCACCCATATGTGAGGACTGACTTCCTGCTTGGTCCTGGAGAAAAGGCGGATGGAGTGGACTTCAAAAGAGAGAAAGGAGTGAGACTGAGGCGGCAGGAGGGGTTGGAATTGGCAAGAGGGAGAAAGCAGAAGCCCAACACCACCACCACGGCCAGTGGGACGAGGCGTGTGGGAGAATTGATAGCCCCCATGACAGAGAGCAGCAGTAGATGCAGTATCATCAGGGAGGATCCAG
This sequence comes from Ichthyophis bannanicus, assembly GCA_033557465.1. Taxonomy (NCBI): domain Eukaryota; kingdom Metazoa; phylum Chordata; class Amphibia; order Gymnophiona; family Ichthyophiidae; genus Ichthyophis; species Ichthyophis bannanicus. The sequence continues at coordinate 332,925,857 of CM066038.1, forward strand.
GTCTCAGTTAGAGCAAGAAGATGTAGAGCATTAGAGATAAAGAGATCATGAGTAAAAGCAAGTTTATTAGAGACAGAGTGTGCGTTCCACAAGGCACATGAGAAAGGGAGAGTGGAAGGGGAAAGGAGAGGTATATGGATAAGATTAGAGATGTTGCATGAAGATCTCTTCTCAGAGTGAGACAGAAGTCTAGGGGGGCCAGGATTGGGGTTGATCTCTCCAGATGAGAGAAGGAGTAGCAGAGTACGGGGTACAGAGGAGACAGTGTGGCGGAAACGAGGGTGAGGTTGTCTTAGAGAGAGAGGAGATGGTTGAATGAGAGGGAGAAAGTGATGAAGCTCAAGAGCTGATGATAGGGTAGAAGAGAGAATGGAGGGGCAAGTGAGGACAGGAAAGGGGAGATAAGGAGGGGAGGAGTGAAGGTGCTGGTAAGAGGGGAAACAGTTAGGGAGTATGAAGAAAAAGAAGACAATGTGATGAGGAGCCATAGAAGAGGAATAGAGAGGAGAACAAAGGCCAGAGAATATAGAAGGTAGGAGAACCAAGGGATTAGGTACACCTGTGAATAAATTAGATAATGAGCAGATAACAGCTATAAAAGACAGCCAGTCATGGGGTGGGTGGGTGGGTAGAGGGGAGGGGGGGTATAAGTTATTCAGCTGAGAAGAACTGAACAAAAGTGCAAAATTAAAGGGAGCAGTAAGGTAAGGGAACACATGAATAATGACAAATAAATAAATAAATATATGGAGACAAACAGACAGAACTCACAGCAAAGTAGCCAAAATCACCTTTCGGGAGAGGTCTAGGAGAGCACACTGCTCTTCTCAAAGGACAGAAAGGCAATCCAAGCAAGCACACGTGGAGGACAGGAAATGGGGTCTGAAACAATACCTCAGCAGGGGGGAGGGGTAGGCACTCAGGTAGACTAAGAGCAGAGAGAGGAAAATAGCTTTAAACTCTACAGCAATGGAGTATAAGGTAAGGGAACACACAAATAATGACAAATAAATAAATATGTGGAGACAAACAGACAGATAGAACTCACAGCAAAGTAGCAAAAATCACCTTTCGGGAGAGTTCTATGAGAGCACTGCTCTTCTCAAAGGACAGAAAGGCCACCCAAGCAAGCACACATGGAGGACAGGAAATGGGGTCTGAAACAATATCTCAGCAGGGGGGAGGGGTAGGCAAGAGCCGTCTTGTAGTCGAGTGTATGCAAAACCACAGATGCCTGGTTGGCATGGGGTCTCGGGAAGAAGGTCGGCAAGACTATCTCCTGACTGAGATGAAAATCTGAGACAACCTTCGGCAGGAAATTGGGGTGGGTACGGAGGATCACCCTGCTCCTATAGAACCTGGTGTAAGGGGCTTCAGCCATGAGAGCCTGGAGCTCACTGACTCAGTGGGCCGAGGTCAAAGCCACCAGGAAGACCACCTTCCAGGATAGGTGCTGAAGCGAGCACGTCGCCATCGGCTCGAAGGGTGAACATGTAAGCTGCATGAGCACTACGTTCAGGTCCCATTCCGCTGGAGGAGGCCGGATGGGACGTTTGGACAGCAAGTGGACCCGCATGAAGTGGGAGAGCAAGGGCTGCTCCAAGAGGGGTTTGCCCTCTACGGGAAGGTGATTTGCCGAGATGGCGCTCAGGTGTACCCTGACAGAGTTCGACTTCAGCCCTTCCTTCGAGAGATGGAGGAGGTACTGGAGGACCCACCGAGTGGCACACGAGAAAGGGTCAATCTGGAGCTCGGAGCACCAGACTGAGAAGCGTCACCACTAGAAGGTGTAAGCTCGTCTCATTGAGTCCTTCCTCGACACGAGAAGGACCTCCTCGACCTCTTCCATGAGGTCTAGCATGGCTAGGGTGACCCATTCAGCCGCCAGGCTGTGAGGGACAACGTGGCCAGGTTCGGGTGTAGTACCCATCCCTCCTCCTGCATTAGCAGGCCTGAGGCATGAATCAGGGGAATTGGAGGCTCAGACGCGAGCCGGAGCAGGAATGGGAACCACGGTTGCCAAGGCCACGAGGGAGCGACGAGTATCATCGACGCTTTTCCCCGCTGAGGTTTGTGGAGGATCCTCGCAATGAGAGGAGTGGGAGGGAACGCGTAGAGAAGCCCGGAGGTCCAGCTAAAGAGGAAAGCATTCTGCGCCTCCCTGCTCGGGTGCAGGACTGGGCCGCAAAAGCAGGGGAGCTGGGGTTTGCCAGGCTGGCGAACAGGTCCATGGTCGGAGTCCCCCACAGATGGGAACAGCCAGTTGGTCACCTCTGGGTCTAGCTGCCATTCGTGAGGGAAGAGGATCCTGCTGAGTTTGTCCGTAAGGACGTTCTCGTGGCCTGGGAGGTAGATTGTTCACAGGGTCATCCCTCGACAGAAGGTCAAGGAGCAGAGAAGGAGTGCTTCCCGGCAGAGGAGGCATGATCCTGTGCTCCCCTCCTTGTTGATGTAGAACATCGCCACTCGATTGTCGGTCTGCACGAGTACCGACGTTCCTTGGAGGTGGTCCTCGAGGGCCCATCGGACCGCCCAAAGCTCAAGCAAGTTGATCTGCTGATGAGAGTCTTCAGGTGACATTCGCCCCTGCGTGCATAGTGCACCACAGTGGGCTCCCCACCCCAGCAGGGAAGCGTCCATCGTTAGCACCATTTTGTGCTGCGGGGTCTGGAATGGCAGCCCCTGGAGAAGGTTGTGGAGGTCCTGCCACCAGTCTAAGGACCTTCAAAGGTTGTGGGAAATCTGAATGGGGTCTCTGAGGTGACCGGCGGCCGGACTCCACCGAGTGCTGAGGCACCACTGGGCCATCTGCATGTGCATGCAGGCATTTGGAACCACATGGACGGTGGAGGCCATGTGCCCCAGGATGCACAGTATAGTCCATGCCGTGACCCGAGTGGAGCTCTGGACCTGGGCCGCCAATGCTCGGAGGCGAGCCGCACAGTCTGCCAGTTGAAAGGCGATCACCCACTGAGTGTCGAGGCATGCACCGATAAACTCCAAAGGCTTGTGCCGGTTCACGGTAGGACTTGGGGTAGTTGACCAAGAATCCCAGGCGCTCGAGGAGAACTGTGCATGATGCTGCGAGATGGGCTTCTCCAGCCGAGAGTCCCGGTCGAGGTAAGGGAAGACCGGTACACCCTGCCACCTGAGGGAGGTGGCGGCTACGGAGAGGCACTTTGTGAAGACTCACAGAGCAGATGCATGTCTGAAGGAGAGCACCCTGCATTGGTAATGCTCCCCGTGCACCCTGAAGTGCAGGAACCGCCTGTGCTGGGGATGAATCAAAATGTGGGCGTAAGCGTTCCTGAGATCCAAAGAGCATAGCCAGTCACCCTGCTGGAAGAAGGAGCAGCCTAATGGTTAAGAACATTGGCTTGGGAACCCGGAGACCAGGGTTCAATTCCCACTAGCACTCCTTGTGGCCTTGGGAAAATCACCTCCATTGCCTCAGAAAAATCCATGTTATCAATGTCCCCGTTTAATGTATATTACCAAGTTTAAGTTTCAATGTAAACTGCTTTGATTGAAATGATAAAGCGGTATATGTTAAATAAATAAAATAAATAAATAAAATAAGGGCAGGAGGACGCCAAGAGATAGCATGGTGAACTTCTCCCGCACAAGAAACTTGTTTAGTTTTCGGAGGTCGAGGATTGACAGTAAGCCCCCTGTCTTCTTCGGGGCGAGGAAGTACCGGGAATAGAAGCCTCGACCTTGGAGGTGCATCAGTACCCTCTCGATCGCTCACTGGGCAAGGAGGTTGTCGAACTCCCGCTGTAGGAAGGTCTGGTATGTGGGGAGTCGAGAAGGCTCCACTGGGGAGAAGGGAGGGAAGCCTGTCCAAACCGAGACGGTAGCCGTCTCAGACTACTTGGAGGATCCAAGTGTCCAATGTGATGGACATCTACTGAGGGGCGAAGGAGGACAGGCATCCCCTCACAAGGTGCGGTGCTGCCAGGGGGAGAAAGGCTATGCTGCTGGCGTCAAAACCCCTGGGCAGGCTGAGGCGGCGCCAGGGTATGGGTCTTGGGCCCTTTCGGCTTGCGATGACCGTGGGGTCCGGACCTTCCCTGCAATGTGGTGGTCAGCACGGGAGTGGGAGGGTACGTTAAGTAGCCTTGGTAGGGTAAGCTCTTCCAAGGAAGAATGGCTTCTTAGTTTGCTTTTCTTCCGAGGGAGGAGGTCTTGTACGAGAGGCGGGTTCGGGTGATGAACTCCATCTCTATCTGAAGGGCCTTATCCATCGGTTTACCGAAGAGCTGCTCACCCAGGCAGGGTGCATCTAGGAGCTTTTCCTGGACCCACTGCTCCAAGTCCAAAGACTGGAACCATGACTGGCGTCAGGCCCCAATGCCAGCGGCCGCCACTAGAGCCGAGGACTCAAATTCGTTGTAGGCGGTGCAGGAGAGGTATTTCGAGCACTCCGCAACAGATTTCAGAAGGGTCTGGAACCTATTGAGGGGTTCACCCGCGATGCCCGCGGAGAACCCCCGAATTCCTTGGCTAAGTCCCACAAAAACATGCCCATGTACAATTGGTATGCCTGAATACGGCATGAGAGCATGGACCCTTGATAGGCCTTGCGGCGAGGGCTCTCGACTCCCTGCCTGGTGGAACCAAAGAGCGGGACCAGGCTCTTTTGTTTTCTCATAGCCGATTCCACCACCAAAGAGGTGTGGGGAAGTTGGGTTTTCCTGAACCCAGGGCTGCACTGGACCTTGTACATCGCATCGAGGTGCTTACTCACGATGGTGACCGAAGCAGGGGCCTCCCACATGTGGAGTAGCAGCCTGGATAAAATGGGGGGAACCAGAACAGTAAGAGATTCCCGAGGCGGGGACTCGTACTGCAAGATATCAAGCTCTTCAGCTCAAGGTTCCTCCTCAGCCTGGGTAACCAGATTGAGAGCCCGTGCCATATTCCGTACAAACACCACGAAGGCAGGCGTGGATGGATCCAGTGAGAGGTATCCCAGTCTGACTCCCAGTCCGAGAAATCGGAGGAGGAACCCGATTTGGGTTGGTCACCTGGCCCGGAAGCTGAGGTCCGCTTGGAGCTGGAGGCCCTGGAGGATCTCATCCCTGAGGAACGGGAAGGTGAGCAAGACCAATGCCGAGGACCCTCACGAGGCCCATGGCTCTTGGGGGTTTCCAGGGCGGTTTTGGTATTTATTTTATTTATTTTATTACAATTTCTTATATACCGCATTATTCGATATCAGCGCGGTTTACAATATAACAAAATGACCAGAACAACAAGCTGTTCGGTTTTACAGAGAACAGGGGTACAAACTTGGATAACATGGGTGAACTATATACATAAAATAGTTACAAAGAACAAGTGTAAAAGCTAAGATAACATGAGTGAAATATGTACATACATCTGCAGGCGGGGTGCTGACACTGTATCAGAATTAACATATGGTTACTTTCTTAGGTGGGGTTAACTGGGCTTCATTGCTGACTGGATAGTATTGGAGGAAAAGGTGATGTTTGAGTGCCTTCCTGAACTGAGTTAGGTCTACAATAGCACGAATGTCGGATGGTAGAGCATTCCAGCATCTGGGGATGCAAAGACTGAAGGCCCTATTCGCCGTTGTACTGTTGCATTTTGTCAAGGCCTTCGGGGTTATTAGCGAGTTTACAGCTGTTGCTCTTCTGGATCTGTTGGGAGGCACTGTGTGAATGAGTTCTGTAAGTGAAGAGGATGAGAGGCCATTGATGGCCTTGAATGTGAGGTCTTAAAGATAAGCCTTCCGTGTATGGGGAGCCAGTGAAGCTGTTTCAGGATAGGAGTCACGTGGTCACTTCTAGAGGCTCCGTGGAGGATCCTTGCTGCAGCATTCATGGCCAGCTGTAACGGGCTCAGTGTAGATTGAGGGAGTCCTTGTAAGATGGCATTGGCAAAGTCTAAATGGGGTAAGATTAGCGCTTGGTATATAGTCCAGAAATCGTCCGGATCCAATAAGGAGCGCAAATGCCTGAGTGTACGGATTTTGAAATATACGGTTTTTACTATATTGCCTATGTGTGATTTCATATCAAGACGTTGGTCCAACGTGACGCCAAGGTATCTTATTGTGTCTTTAGTTTGCAGGTCAGCTTCCTTGACTCTTACATGGGATGGAGGAGTAAAGTTGGGGTCTCTCGCAATGAAGAGCACCTCAGTTTTCTGCGGTTCTCTAGGCCCACGCCTAGAGAACCTCGGTCTCTAGGCGCGGGCCAGGGAAGCCGGATACGAGTGCCTGCTGGGAAGTTATAAACGCAGAAATGCTACGTTCTAGTGCCAGCATACGGGACTCCCATGTGGGCGTGTGGGCCCTGCGATGCTGACGTCGGGTTCACTGGGTCAGGCATCGAGGAAGAGAGGGGGTCCTCACTGGGACGGCCCTCAGGAGACCTGGCGCCATTGCCGGGAGCCTCCGAGTCTTTACAGGGTACCATACGAGGCCACTCCTTGTCTGACTCTCGGGAATGCCGAGGAGAGCTAAGCAACTGAGCGCGGGAGTGCTTGCGATTGTCAGGAGCCCCTGACAGTGACTTCGAGGCCTTCTTCTTCTTACGCCGCTCCACTTCAGGGGACCCCTGCTTGGAGTGCTGTTTTGAGCGCAGAGCCAAGGTGGGGGATCCCACCAGCAGAGAGACGACCGACGGTGCCACCAGGGATTCTGAGGCAGCCTTACGGAAAATGTCTTCAGACTTCTGCTTACGACTGAGCAGGGCTTTGGAGGACATTTTCTTACAAAGCAAAAAGAGCTCTGGATCATGGTCAGTCCCGAGACACCACAGACAGCAGTCATGGGTTTCCGTAAGTGACATGTTCTTGGAGCATCTATCACATTTTTTGAAGCCGGTGGCCATCGGGGCAAAAAGGGCCCCCGTGAGGTCGACGACCCATGCGGCCAGCAGTTGAAAGAAAAAAGGGTGCGAAGCCTGCTAACAGAAAATAATAGGAAAATTGTCCCCTATGCTCAAAAGGAATGGGAGCAGGGGAAGGATGGGTAGAGGACTGGTGCAACCGGAAAATCTAGTAGGCCAGAGGCCGAAAAACGAAACACTTTTTCCGAGGGATGAGGACATGCGTCCGAAGGACTCCGCGGAAAAAGGGAGACAGAGCAACATGGCACCCTTGAGTGGGAAGAGGACCATGCATGCGTGGCAGCAATCCCAAAGGCTTTCTTTGAAAGCTGGGGAATTGCTCCGCGCAGGCTCTGTTGGTGCCGATGTCAGCCGTAAGTGAGGACTGACTTCCTGTTTGTTCCTGGAGAACAGAGATTTGCAGTACAACAACAATAACATTCTACTCTTCCAGGATTATTCAGTTCAAGTCATGGCATAGAGAAGAATGATGACCCCATATGGCATGGGCATGTTCAAGCGGAGTCTGAAATTTCAGTTGCAATACCCAGCGAAGGTGAATGTGATGTATTACAATAAGTCCTACACCTTTGATGCACCCAAGAGACTAAAAACCTTTCTGGAGAAGTTGCCGCCAGTGAACGGCGAAACAGTGTGACAGTAGCAGGCCTGGGAAGATTTACATTTGATGAGCAGAGGGAGTGAGCAACTATCTCAGTGATCATCTTGCTGCTTTAACAATTGTTGGGAATGACTTGGACAGACTAGAGTGGGGACTTGCTGGAGAGATATGCTATTTTGCTGAGGGGGAACTCTGTTGACCTTATTTCAGCTGGCAGTCACAGGGTTGGAGTTGTATTATGTTCTGTCCCCCTTCAGTGGAGTGGTGGAAAGCTGGACCAAGAGTGTGAAAAGGAAATGCCGTTTTGTAACTGAAACTGCTGTGCTTTCCGCTCTTTAACAAGATGTGTCTGTGTCTCACCATATATGTGAAGATCTGAGAAGCTGAAAGGGGATCTTGTGGTTCACCAGAGAACCTATTCATTCCTGGACGGACAATGCAGGGCAAGAGATAATGGCAGATTTGGACAGTATTGCTAGGGGTTGGAGGAGGAATTTGGCTGTTTGCGCAACATGGGTATGATATTTCGCAGCTTTATCTGGAGATGAAGTCAGATAGCATGGGATGCACACTGTTTGAGCTGTATCTCCCCTGGCGGTGTCAGGAACACTTGTTCCTTTCTGCAGGCCCTCATACTCACTGGGGTTTGTGGAGTCACTAGTAAGTCTGTGCGATCTGTGAGGCGCAGCTACCAGAAAAGGGGGCTCGTTGACCCTGTTATTTTTTGACCATGCTATCTTTGTACTGTTCCTTGCTTGTTGCAGGGTGCAGGAGGGTGCTTTGGTCTGCCACTGTTTCCTTTACTGTTGTGCATTGTGAAGGGAGGTGGGGGAGCACGTAAAAATTGTATGGGTCTGCTCTAGGGGAACAAGGGAAGGGAGGGGATTGGGAGATGGAAGCAAGGGTTATTGAATGGTGGGGAGGGGAGTATCTGTATGGTAATGGATATGAGTATATGGAGAGTAAATATGAGGTGGGTAAATGTGGGGAGGGATGGGGGAGAATGCACCTATGTATCAAAACATTGTATGTCTGGGTTAGTGCTGGAGGTCTTAGCTGGAGAGCCCAGATAGCACAACACTTGAAAAAAATCGACTATTGTAATCCCATCTATGGTTGGGATGGGTGGGAATGATTTGAAAGTCATTATGTTAAAGGTTGAAGGCCTGCATGCCCCTATTAAGTGATCTAAGGTGCTGCAGTACCTCAAGTGCAATGGGGCAAAAATAGCATTCTTGCAGGAAATGCATCTCAACACAACAGCACATACGAAACTTAAGAGGGAATGGGTAGGTGAAATGGGTTTCTCTTCATTTATTGGGTGGCAGAGAAGTATGGCGATATTGATACCAAAGAAACTTGCATTTGAATCCCACAGAGTTGTTACTGAGGAAGGGGGCAGACATGTTCTTATGGCAGGGGACTTAATGGGAGCCATACCGGTACTATGTAACATTTATGCCCCAAATATATACATATCCATATATATATATTGTCACGCCCTCACCATCCGCCTCTAGCCTAGAGGGGCGTGGTATTGGAGAAACGTCTCTCGATTGGCTTGGGCAAACTAACTTTCCCCAGGCGTATCTTGGGATATGTAGTTTGCCTTCAAAAATGGCTTCAAGAAGAAGTTGTAGTCATGGTCCGGAGGTAAGGCAAAATGACAGAATTTTATTTCTTACGCAAAAGTTCAAGTACCCTGTACACAGGACTCCTTATGCAGGATTATTGGTAATACAGCACTAGAACAGCATAACTGCTTCACAAGCTTCAAACACACACAGCTGCTTCAAACGTTTCTCAGCCCTAAAAAACAGCACTTCTTTAGCAAGGGTAAAAATGCCTCTTTTTAGCCTTGCCTTGTAAAACAATTAATGGCAACAATAAAACTTAGTCCCACTGGAACAAAAGCTTCTTCTTAACTCCCTTCCCAGATTAAGTTTAAACCAAGATATGGGAGACACAGGCAGCAAATATTCACCAAGCTTTTTAGCTTCCCTGCAAGTTTTCCTGGCTGTGTCACAAACCTCCGGGTGCTAGCAAAAGTATCCCCGGCCTCCTGTCAGTTCTCTGGGTCTTGTTATTTCCAGCTTTAGGAGACCTTCTCAGAAAGTGTTAGCCCTCAGCATAACTGTTCAACGCACTTGGCTTGGCATAAAGTACAGTCCATAGGAATATCCATAGCCCTCAAGTCACCCTCAGCAGTATCAACTTGCATATCTTCAATTGTTGGAGCAGTGTCCTGTTCTGAGTTCTCAAAGCAGTGCTCAGTAAACAGCTCCACCTTGGGTCCTAGAGTCACTCCTGTTCCCAGCTCTACCTGAGACAGCCGGTGAGTACCTTCAGCCTTTGGCCCGTCTCCTCGGCTGTGTTCCCTGTGGTTCAGCTCCTCCCAGGGCTTTCCTCTATGGCTCCGCTGTGTCTCCAGATTCTCTTGACTCTCCTGAGCCTCTTGTTTCTCCAGCCTTCCCTCTCTTTGCCTTAGCAGGGGTTTATATTTCCACCTCCAGGGTTCCAGCCCCTCCTCCTCCCTTCCAGCCCTTCCCAGGTGGTGATAATCTCGTCTCATGCCTGCAGGGACCTCATAGGAGTCTGGGTATGGCACCCTGGGCTTTCTCTCTCTCTTCTTTCTCTCCCTTCACGGGGCCTGAGATCCAGGCCAGGCAGGGATTTCGTGGGTATCAGTGTACGCAGGATTCAGGTTACCCTTGAAATACACAACTGGGCTCCCCCTAAGTCCAATTCCATGTCCTTTTCTATTCTCATGGGTTCAAGACAGGCATCTCTGTCACAATATATATATATGGGGTAACAAAGCTGGGAAATTGTGGCCAATTTGTTGAAACCCAAATCTGCATGAGTGGTTATAAAGCAAATCTTCTTGCAGTATTACCAGTCTCTGTATGACACAGGATCTAATGATGTAGAGCAGAGAGACAATTTCTTTAAAGACTTAGGGTTGCCACGGGTGACTGCTGAACAAGTATCAGATTTAAATAGACCCTTGACAGCCGCAAAAACTCATGTCACCATTAAGAGGCTGAAAATGGCTAAAATACCAGGTCCTGATGGACTGAGAGGCAAATTTTATAAGATATTAGGTGAACTGGTAGCACCAGCACTGGCTGCAGTGGGGAAGACCTGGCTTGTCCAAATGCCAAGGTGGCTTGAGGAATCATGCACGCAATGTAGTACCACCAAAACCTGGAAGGGATCCTGAGCAGATTAGCCTATCTCCCTCCTCAACCAGGACATAAAGATCATTGCCAGAATGGGTATGATTCTGCCCTCCTTAATCTATAGAGACCAGGTGGGATTTATTCCAGGCCGATATGCATCCAATAATTTGATGAGGGCTCTGGCCATGCTCCAGTGAAAGGGGATAATAGGCAAGGGTGAACTATTCGCCATTCTGGATGCAGAAAAAGCATTTGACAAAATATCCTTGGACTATATGTTTTGGGTCATGACAGAGCTCGGAATACAGAGCCTGTTTTCAGAGTGGAAAGCATGGCTCTAATTCAGCTCCAACAGCTTAGATTTTAATAAAAGGTTGTCTGACTGACAACGTGCAGTTGCCCTCTCTCGCCCATGCCTTTTCTATTGATTTTGGAGCTTCTGACGACTAAAATTCGGCAAGATGGCAAAACTGAAGGCATAATAGTGGGGAAGGAGGCGTTCAAATTAAATTTGATTGCTAATGACATGCTCTTATATGTAAGACCAACACCAGCAAGGTCAGGCTTACATGCACCATTGAGAGCTTCGGAAGTTTTCCTGGCCTTAAAATTAATTATGGGAAATCCGAGGCTATGAGTCTTTCTACTCAAGTAGACTCAACATGGCTGGAGGTGTTTCCTTTACAATGGATAAAAGAGAGTATGAAATACTTGGATATATACCTAAATAGAAGCTGGGTTGTAAAGTATCAACAGAACATTAGAAATAAAACAGACCACATTAAATGCATCTGCGAAAGGTGGAAGGATTTGCCTTTATCCCTCTATGAAAGGATAGCTTTGGTGAAAATGATCTCTTAATCTAAATTACTGTACCCATTGCAGAATATCACCATCTGGATAAAACAGAGCGATGAAAACCAATATAAAAGCATTATAAGTACTGTAGATTTATAAGAAGTATGAAGTCCCCATGAATTAGTTATTCTAAATTAATTTTGGATAGAGAACTGGGGGGGGGAGGGGTTTGGGGCTATCAGATATTTGCCTCAATTATGCGATGGATATATGAAGCTCATAGGGGAGAGACCTATTTATGCCCTGGAGGGTCTGTTGCAGGAATGGTATCATCCCTTTCATTTTATAAATGTACTGCATTTGCGAAAGCTGCAGGGTGATAGATTCCAGGGTAACTACACACTGCGTGGAAATGGTGGCTGACATGGGGAGGTGGGTCCCCAGGGGCTTCAATTTTTATACGCCTTATGGGGTATCCGGATTTTGTGCCAGGTCAAGTATGTGCCAGGTCAAGGCAGGTCTCGTTTTGTGCAGATAGCTAAGGCAGGTTGTCAAACTTTCATGGACTTGCTTGCCTTTAAGGGAGAATTTCCCTCTTTTGAACAGCTTAAGAATAAGTGCCCAATACCAAATCAACGCCTTTTGCAATATTTGCAGGTGAGGCATTGATATTGCATCCTATGCTCTCTGAGTGGTTTGAATTTTCAGCCCACTTTATTAGATAGATGTATGATTACAGAGCCTGGGTGAGTGAATAAACTATCTTGATGGTACCAACTGGGGAGACAGTGTCTATCAAACCAGTTCTTGAGGACCCTAGCTGATCAGTGGACTCAGAAGCTAGGTGAGCAGGTGATGGGAGAAGATATGATGAAGAGGTTTGCCACAATCCCCCTTTTAAATGCTCTTTAGATCTAATGGTGTTAATCATAGATACAACGAAAAAGAGCTTAGATACACTAACAGAAGAAATTGAAAGTGCGACTTCCATGTTTAAAGAGAAATAATCTCCGGATAATTATGCCAACCATATGGAAGATGTACAAAAACAGACCAACATCCTACGAGAAGAAGTGAAGAAGGTGAAAACTAAAAAATTGCGACGTGACTTTGAAGACTACACCACGGGTTACGTATACCCCTGGATGAATGCGAAAAGAAAGGATAAGCTGAAAAAAAAACAAGTCAGTTTTGAAACCACTTCAGAAGATACTGATTCTACGGATTCGGGAAAACGACAAAAAAAGGGGGATTTTTTAAACAATCCCGGAAAGCAGAAGAAGAAAAAAGAAGACAACCGGGGGAAACCCCAGCGCGGGGAAAATCCCCGGCGAAAAACCTAGGATCTTTAGTATTTAACATTTCAGGACAGACATTATCCCCAGAGCAGCGATCAATTCTAAATAAAGGCCTGTCCTTTATTATAGATATTCATTTTGATTCATTCCAAGTTAGAGTCCATCTGGAACAGTTAATCAGGAAACTCAATTTGAAAATATATTTCGGTGCCCAATCGGTGGTCTCTGTTAACATACCGGATTCTAATCAAATGCAGCTTCCAAGTCAACGTGGTCTCCTCCGGGCCCTCTACATCCCTTGTTATTATTATATAGAGATTTAATAATAAAAGACATGCAAGCTGTGGAGTGCATGAAAGGAAACACTCAGAGCAGATTGACAAAAATGGAAAGAACGGGATTGCGGGTCTTAAAAAATAGATCAGAACTTGTCATCCAGTGAGCGGATAAGGGAGGAGGGATAGTAGTATTAAACTGGGACCAATATTTGGAAGAAGCTTATAGACAACTGCAGGATACACACACTTATGAGGTTTTACAAAATGATCCTACTAAAGACCTCCAGAAGAAAATCAAGGAACTTACTTCTCAGGCTCTAGAAGCCAAGTTAATTTCGAAGAAAGAATGGGTCTTTTTAAACCCAGTAGATCCAGCAGTTGCAAAATTTTATCTGGTCCCAAAGGTCCATAAAAATATGGACAACCCCCCTGGTAGACCCATAGTTTCTACCAGGGGCTCACTGCTTGAGCCACTTTCAATGTTCATTGATTCATATCTGAGTCCACTGATGATGTCTATCCCGTCCTTCATAAAAGATACTACCCATTTTCTTCAGATTTTAGAGAACCATACTCAGCTAGCACTGTCATCCGACGTTATTCTCGCTACTCTAGACGTAACTTCGCTGTACACAGTCATCCCGCAAATTGAGGCACATGTTAGTGTAATGGATGCCTTGAGAACTCGTGGTGATTTATCTGCTAGCCAACTTAGGTTCCTATCGGAAATCACCACCCTTACAGTGTTTGAGAATTTTTTTAGTTTTGATGGCATCATTTATCATCAATTGTCAGGCGTAGCTATGGGGGCCACGTGTGCCCCCTCTATAGCCAATTTGTATATGCAACGTTTTGAAAGGAACCATCTGGATGTATCACCATATAAGGATAACTTAAAATTATGGAGCCGATACATCAATGATGTTTTTCTGTTATGGCAAGAATCGGTAGAAAGCCTATTGGGATTTTTTGACTGGATCGCTGATCGGGATATTCACATTAAGTTTACCTCTAACTACCATGCCAATAGGATTACTTTCCTATATGCTGAAATAACAAAAAGTGACAACGGATAGAACACCTCGGTCTTTAGAAAAGGCACAGATAGAAATACGTTTCTGCACTATAGTAGTGCCCATCCTGTCCAGCTACGGGATAACTTACCCGTATCACAATTCATGCGATATCGGAGAAATTGTACTAATCTGCAGAACTTTAAACAGCAGTCCAAAGTCTTAAAACAAAACTTTTATGAACGAGGATACCCATTGGGAGTTATTGATAAAGCTTATAAGAGGGCACTGTACAGCAATCAACATTTATTAATATATCCACCATTGAAACCAACTTCTTTAGAAGATTCTAACTCTCATATCAATCTTGTCACAAAATATTCTCCGTTTGCTTCACATTTGAAAAAAAATCATAAAGCGTCATGCAAATGTGCTGAATAGTATCCCTGGCTTGGAAAACAAAACTGTCTGCTATGTTGGCAACGGCATAGAAACCTGAAAGAAATACTGAGTCCAGCGGTATTGCGGCCGATTCACACAGCGGAGTCTCCCAGAAGTTTAGGACATACAAAATGTGGACAATGCAACATCTGCCACATTACTAAAGAGTTAACTGAATTTATTCATCATGACAAGACATATTATTTACGAAATCAAACCACGTGCACATCTGCTTATGTTGTTTATTGCATTTTATGCCCATGCGGTCTACTATATGTAGGCAAAACTATTAGAACTCTTCAGGCACGGATAAATGAGCATAAAAGCAGACTTAAATGCAAAAAACATGAAGCGCCTATAGTGGATCATTGTCTGCAATTACAGCACGTTTACGAGGAGTTACGCTGTTTTTGCATTGATTCTGTTATGATAGGGCAACAGGGAAAATCAAGAGAACAAACTCTTCTATGGTACGAACAACGATGGATTCACAGATTAGATACAGTAGCCCCAAAGGGATTAAATGTCAGAGTTGAATGGGAAGTGTGTGTTTGATTCACTTCAATGGGATCTACCACGTGATACCACTAGGGTAGGTTTAGATTTACAATGAGTATAAAAACTCAGGCCGCATGCGCGGCGTCTAACCTACTGATGGGTCCGAACAGTGGCTTCAGCTGACATCCTAACATGGGAGTAAAACAACTGCCACCTTTAGGGTACGTTCCATCTGTGCGTTGTTTTTCATTGCTAGTTGAAGTTATTTGAACTCTAAAGTAATCTTTAGAAAGTATGTATGTACTAAACTTGAGTACGGTTTATATTCCAGTGCTTTCAAAGTTACCCCCTGATGAAACCGAAATAGGTGAAACGCAGAAGAAGTGTGGCAGATAGCATTGGGGACAACATCGAAAGCTAAGCACTGTTTAAATACCGATTGTATAGCTATTTATCTATGTGACTATATTTATATGGGTCATTGATGCAATAAGGGCTTTATCCCAACTATATTCTTTGGATAGATTTTGGGTGCCCAGAATCTGAGACCCTTATAGTCAATACATATATGTTATGAGATCACTCAAGCAAGTTCAGAGATACAGTCTACTTTCATATGAATATTCAGAGTAATCTAATTTATATTGACAATCCCCCTTTTGACAAAAGATGAGACCCTGCAAGAGATGAGACAATTTTGCACTGCGCTTACATTACCCATTTAAAGGGTTATCAAAGGGGCATATGGATTACCTTAAAAGCAAGATCTGTGAGGGCAGTTATTGACATTTCTTTTTTGAATGTGAGAAATTGTAACAGGGATGGCAGCACGTGAATACAGAGTGAACATACTCCTTGTTGCTTCTAGGAGATACTACCTCTAGAGATACACATGCTCTACCGTAGGCCAAAACAAAGTGCTGTGGCTGTCTGGAAAGAAACAAGCATGAAGTGTAGAAAGTCTGCAAGTATGCAGGATTTGAGTCAAGTGTACTCAGCTGACTGGGCAAAGGAACATAAATAGCGAGTGGTCAAAGATAGCCAGGGCAGAGAAAGAGCATCCAGAGCAGAGGAGAGTGCAGGGTAATATGAAGCTTACTGCCTCATCAATAGACTCAGATGACATAGTGGAGGAAAGAGATGATGAAACAGTAGTGGAGAGAGCTGAAGGGTCGATGGCATGAAGATTTCTAAAGAGGTTGGAGAAGAAAGGGTGAGACTGAGGTGGGAGATGATAAAGAATGAAGCTTACCAGGTGGTGGTCAGATAAAGCATAGTTACTCACCTGTAACAGGTGATCTCCGGGAACAGCAGGAATTTAGTCCTCACATATGGGTATTGTCGGTACCGACGGAGCCCGGTGGGAACGCTCCCCAGCGTCCAATCAGAACGCTTTTGGGAGCATCCCACAGCGCCTGCGTGCTGCCTTCCCGCCTTTCCCAACTGCCTCTCTCCACTTGAGTTTTAAAGCTGAGACAAACAGAGAGAGAGGGAAAGGAAAGAGATAGAGAGATACAACTCCTAGGGGAGGTGGGTGGGTTGTGAGGACTAAATTCCTGCTGTTCCCAGAGATCACCTGTTACAGGTGAGTAACTACGCTATCTCCAGGAACAAGCAGGAATGTAGTCATCACATATGGGGACTCCCTAGCTTTAGGTGCCAGGGAGAGACCCCAGAAGTTGTGTGTCCCTGAAAGGGGTTCCATTTTCCCCCATGGAACTCTGGCATCCTACCAGGGATGGTGGGCAGGAGTTGATTAGGTATGGAACAGGTGTTTGAGAACAGCCTGACCAAACAAGGCATCCCGGCGGGAGTCCTTGTCCAAGCTGTAATGGGCTGTGAAGGTATGAACCGAGGCCCAAGTGGCTGCTCGACAGATGTCGTCAATAGACACAGAGTGCAGATGAGCCATTGAGGCTGCCATGGCTCTCACATTGTGAGCTGTGACATGGCCCTCCAGAGAAAGGTTCTTACTCTGATAGGCGAAGGAAATACACTGAGCAATCCAGTTAGATAGTGTTCTCTTGGAGACTGGAAGTCCCAAATGAGAAGGATCAAAAGCAACAAAGAGTTGAGAGGACTTCCTATGTTGCTGTGTTCTTTGTAAGTAAAAGGCCAAAGCTCTTTTACAGTCCAAGGTATGAAGATTCCTTTCTGCATTTGATGCATGAGGTCCTGGAAAAAAGACAGGTAGGTAGACCTCTTGGTTTAGATGAAAAGGCGAGACCACCTTAGGCATAAAGTGTGGATGAATCCTAAGGACTACCTTGTCATGATGGAACCTTGTATAAGGTGGATTAGCTACCAGCGCTTGCAACTCACTAATGTGGCGTGCTGATGTGATTGCAATGAGAAAGATAACCTTCCAAGAAAGGAATTTTAAGGAGGTGGTAGCTAAAGGTTCAAAAGGTGGCTTCATGAGCTGCCCAAGAACCAGGTTTAAGTCCCATGCCACCGGAGGTAGTCTAATGGGAGGCTTAGTTAGAAGGCCTCTCATAAATCTTGCTATGAGAGGATGAGAGGAAATAGGCTGTCCATTTAGAGGTTTAAGAGAAGCTGCAATAGCACTCAAATGGACTCTTACTGAATTTGTCTTAAGGCCTGCATTAGATAAATGGAGGAGATACTCCAGCAAAGATTGCAGAGGTATCGCAAGAGGGTTAAGACCCTTTTCCGAACACCAAATAATAAACGTTTTCCACTTGAAAGCATAAGAGTGTCTAGTGGAAGGTTTTCTGGAAGCATAAAGAACATCTTTCACTTGCTGAGAAAGATTAAGATCTTGGAGATCTAGGCCTTCAGCAACCAAGCCCTGAGATGCAGAGACTGGGGATTGGGATGCCATAACATTCCGTTCTCCTGAGATAGGAGATCTGGAGCAGACCCTAACTCCAGGGAGGGAGCTTGAGAGAGATGTAGAAGCAGAGGGTACCACACTTGCCGTGGCCAATATGGTGCTATGAGAATCATGTGGCCTCTGTCTCTCTGAAGCTTGAAGAGGGTTTTGGGAATTAGGGGAATGGGTGGAAAGGCATACAGGAAGTCCTGACCCCAGTAAAGGAGGAAAGCATCCCTGGCCTGAGCCCCCTGAGCCGGAATTCTGGAACAGAACTGGGGAAGTTTGGCATTCCACGGACTTGCAAAGAGGTCTATGTCCGGGGTTCCCCAAAGTTGAAATATCCTGGTCACCTGGTCTGCATGCAGAGACCACTCGTGTGGAAGCAGAACTCGACTGAGTCTGTCCGCCCAAGAGTTTTGAATGCCTCGAAGATATACTGCCAGCAGATGAATCTGATGCTCTCTGGCGAGGGCCCATAGTCGTAAAGCTTCGTTGCAAAGCAACAGAGAGCCCGTTCCCCCCTGCTTGTTCACATAGAACATGGCTACTTGATTGTCTGTATGAATGAGGACTGTCTTGTAGCTGAGCAGGGAGTGGAACACTCACAGAGCCAGGAAAATTGCTCTGAGTTCCAAGAGATTGATATGCAGACAACTCTCTTGAGGAGACCAGATGCCCTGGGTGGAGAAGTCTTGCAGATGAGCTCCCCAACCCTTTGGAGAAGCATCTGTTGTGAAAGTTGCTTGGGGTAAGGGTTGTTGAAAGGGGGACCCCAGCAACAGGTTTTGAGTGGACCTCCACCATTGGAGAGACAAAATGAGGCGACTCGTGTTTGCTATTTTGTCTGAAAGGCACCCTGATGCCTGGGTCCATTGGGTGGATAAAGTCCACTGAGTTGCCCTCATGTGGATGCGAGCATATGGAACCACATGCACGGTGGATGCCATGTGGCCTAGCAATTGCAACATTTCTCGAGCAGTTAGATGAGGCTTTAGCACTGCTTGAGAAGCTAACTGCACCAAGCGAAGACAACGGGCCTGGGGAAGATAGGCCCTTGCCCTTGTGGTATCCAGAAGAGCTCCTATGAACTCTAAAGACTGAGTGGGAGTCAGACTGGATTTTGGGATGTTTATTACCAGCCCTAAATACTGAAGGATACGCATTGTGCAGGATAGAGAAGTCTTGGCCTCTGACTGTGTTGGAGCTCGAATGAGCCAGTCGTCCAAGTAAGGGAAGAGGAATATTCCTAGAGTGCGGAGAAATGCTGCTACCACAGCCATGCATTTCGTGAACACCCTTGGTGCTGAGACCAGACCAAAAGGAAGCACCCTGTATTGGTAGTGCTTTCCTTGAAAAATGAACCGAAGGAACCTTCTGTGGGTTGGATGGATGAGGATATGGGTGTACGCATCCTTGAGATCTAGAGAACAAAGCCAATCCTGACTCTGAAGGTATGGTAGCAGAGCTCCGAGAGGAATCATCTTGAATTTCTCCTTGACAAGGAATTTGTTCAATTCTCTGAGATCTAAGATAGGTCTGTATCCCCCTGTTTTCTTTGGGATAAGAAAATAAGGGGAATTGAACCCTGTGCCCTGTTGATGAAGAGGCACTTCTTCTATTGCCCCTTGGGCAAGAAGGATGGCAACCTCGTGACCTAACAGGTTGATGAGAGAGGTCGGAGAATTGAACTGCTTCACTATTGTGTGAGTGGGCATGCTTGAAAAATGAAGTTTGTACCCCTCCTTTATGATGGAGAGTGTCCAATGCTCTGCTGTTATTTGCCCCCATCTGGGGGCAAAATGACATAACCTTCCTGGGATGGTGGACGGTTCTGGTCCCTCCAGAACCAGAAAGGCTAAGTTCTCTAGCTGAAAGTCAAAGGCCCTGAGGAGGCTGAGGCTGCTGGGCCGGTGGAGGCCTAGCAGCCTTTGCTTTCTTCTGTTTGCGTGGTTGCTGACGTTTGCTTGAAAACTGACCTGCAGAAGATGCCTGCTGACAATAAGCAGGATAAAATCTTTTCTTTTTAGAAAAAGATGTTTTCTTGAACAATTTCTTTCTAACAGGATCAGCAGTGGACTTGGATAATCTATCCAAGGTGGAATTTTCAGCATCCATTTCATTGGCTTTTTCCTGCCAATCTTTACCAAACAGGTTCTCACCAGTACAAGGGATATTTCCCAATTTATCTTGTACCCAGAGCTCTAAATCAGATGCCTGAAGCCAAGCAATTCTACGTGCACCTATGGCAATAGCCGAGGTTCTGCTTATACACTCAAAGCAGTCAAAGGCTGCACGGTTGGAGAACTTAGAAACATCTTGGGCATGTTTGACCCAAGTGAGAAAATCCTGTCTTTTATCCTCAGAAATTAAAGGACTTAAAGTCTGTAAATTATCTGTGACCTCCTTTAGGAACATTCCCATGTAGAGACTATAGGAACTGATTCTTGCAGCAAGCATGGAAGCTTGGAAGACTCTACGTCCAAAAGCATCCAGGGTTCTGCACTCACGTCCTGGAGGATAAGAGGCATTTCTTTTTGCACTTCTGATCCTTCTCATAGCTGACTCCACCACAATAGAGTGGTGAGGAAGCTGAGTCTTATGGAACCCAGGACAAGGAAGGACTCGATACATAGTATCCAGTCTACGAGAATGAGGAGAGGTGGTAAGAGGTGTTTCCCACATCCTCAACATGAGATCATATAGAATCTCATGAATGGGTAAGGTAGCTGCCTCCTTAGGAGTTTTGGGATATTGTAAAATTTCCAACTCCTTGGCCCTTGGCTCTGTTTCAGGGGCCACAGTAATGGACAGGCCCCGAGCCACCTCCCTGATGAAGTCTTGGAAGGACATGTCCTCTGGAGGAGACATCCTACGTTTAGGGGAGGAGGACTCCTCTGGAAGAAGCATCGCTGCATTGACAGAACTTTCAGAATCCTCAGATTCTTCTGAGGACTCGAAGTATCATCTGTCTGGATGCTCCTGCAGAGCCCGATACCCATACCAACCAAGGGCGGTACCGGGAATAACCGGTACTGGAGGGCATCGGAGGACAGGGTACCGGCATAGCAGACACCGATGCCGATGTCGATGCTATCGATACCGGTACCAATACCGATGCCGGTGCCAGTACCGGTGGAGTTGTCTGTCGCGGTACCAAGGGCGTCGATGCCGCAAGGAAAGCCGCCAGACTGCGTTCCATGGTCAGAATTCCCTGGTCCATGGATGCCGCCAATGCCTGGATGTCGGTACCGGTGGAGACCACCGGTACCCCAGAGCATGGCACCAGGAGATCTGTCGAGGCCGAGCCATCTAGAACATCCTGGAACCCTGATAATGTTTTGGAAGCCGAAGCCTCCCGCCGGGGTAATTTTGCCGTTGCAGAATCCTCGAGGGCAACGCCAGAGGCATCTCGATGCTTAGAAGGAGATCTACCCTTCGAGGACCAGCTGGATTTATGTTTAGTTACCTGAGATCCACGGGAGGAAGAAGTAGTCCTGGAAGACGTCGATGCCACCGAAGCCGCATCAGAGGGAAACAGGGTACTGAGCTTGGCAGCTCGGTTCTGCCGACCTCTTTTAGACATCATGGCACAGGACACACAATCCGTGATGGAGTGGTCAGGACCTAAACATTTTAAACACCATTCATGGGTGTCTGTGATGGAGATGGTACCGCCACACTTGGTGCACTTTTTAAACCCTGAAGCAGGTTTTTCCATGTTGAGGAAAACGTTTTTGGGCCTAAGGCCCAAAAAAGGCGCATGCACCTGAAGAAAAGGAAAAAAGAATTATTTTTTTTTTTTTACAGAAATAAGAAAGAAAGATCGGCGGTACCGGTAGAGCGTCGAAGAAGGCAGACGCGACCACAAAAAGAAATAAATAAAAAAGAAATTCTTCGGCGGTGATAGGAAACACGACCTGCTGGCTCCGCGGAAAAAGAAGAACTGGAGAGAGGCAGTTGGGAAAGGCGGGAAGGCAGCACGCAGGCACTGTGGGATGCTCCCAAAAGCGTTCTGTTTGGACGCTGGGGAGCGTTCCCGCGCGGGCTCCGTCGGTACCGACGATACCCATATGTGATGACTACATTCCTGCTTGTTCCTGGAGATAGAAATAACTGAGATACAAAAATCTGAAAGTAAACAATTAGAGAATAAGACAAGATCAAGACAGTAGCCATAGTACAAAACTGGAGGTTGAAAAAAAAGGAAAGGAAAGAAGCTTTAAAGCATAAGAATCAGAGAAACTATCAAAATGAACGTTAAAATTCCAAAGAATAAGGAAGAGGGGGAAAATGAATCCAGAAAGAAAGTGTTGCTCTATTTCCAGGTCCAGTAGGAAGACATCTAGTAATCCTTTCATGTCCCACTGGCAGTCCTCCTAGCTCATCTGCTCACCCACACTCCAAAAAGAGTCCAGGAACCAACCTTTATAGCTTCCCCTAGCAAGGAGGTCTATCTCTGGGGCTCCCCTGTAAGTTACCCAGTGGTCCCAAAGTCCACATTTATTAGTATGCCCTCAAGGCTTGGGTCTGCCCCCCACCCCACCCCCTTCTGGACAATTGTTCCCTCCCGGTCCAAAGTAGCCCTCACCAGGGTCTTTTGTAACAGCACAAAAATGAATGATATGCAAATTATCAGGAATATGCAAATGACATCTTCAAGTCCTTCAGTTCAGACACACATACATAATGAATGGTACAATAAATAAATCCCCCCCCCCCTTTAAGTCTTGGATTCAGCCGGGGTGCGTTCCAGGTGTGTGGAATTACCTGGACGCCCCGCCACCTCCCACATAGCTGTCTGTTGCTACTATGAGCCCAAATCTGGAGGGTTATCCACCGGCTGAATGTCCATGGGTATTTCTTCAGAGACTAGCTATAGTTCATTTCCCAGCTCCATCTCTTCCTCCCACTGGGTGTCCCCTCGATCATAGGGGATCTACCTACACGGGGGTCTGGACCAAGTCCCTCACCTCCCACTCATCCCAGGTGTTGTAAGGGAGCCAGGCCCTATGTCTCCTGGCCAGAAAGGAAGCAGGGGTTTGGGCTGTTCCTCAGTCCCTGGGTATCCTCATCTGCAACTCTAGGGGCCCCCTCCTAGATGGTCCACAACCCCAAAGCAGGGACTGGCTGGGGTCTCCCAGGACCTTGGCAGTGATTCAGACCTTTAAATACTTAAAGGGAAATGATGAACAAATAAACCTCTTCCAAAGACAGGGAAGCTGTAAAACTAGAGGGCATAACATGAAGCTGCAAGGTGGTAAATTGAAAGGCAATGTCAGGAAATACTTTTTCACTGAAAGGGTGGTGGATGCTTGGAACGCCCTCCCGATGGAAGTGTTGGGGGCAAACACGGTGACGGAATTCAAAACGGCATGGGACAAACACAGTGGATCCCTTTACAGCAACGGGATAAAAACAAAATAAATGGTACCATCTAACGTCTCAACAAATAGGGGTGTCCTACATGGAGTGGTGGGTTCACCCCTAAACAAAGACATGGGGAGGGGTGGTCTGCACAGAGCGACAGGTGCACCTACTCTTGCCATCTTGCTGGACAGACTAGATGGGCCATGCTGGTCTTTATCTGCCGTCATTTACTATATTACTATGATAACGTTTCTTAGGAGTTGCCTTACTACTGGCTAAGAGAGTGATTTTATGACAATGGGTGAAAGAGTGTATGAGGAAAGTAAGAGAGGATGAATTTGATGCACAAAGTAGGCTTCTTTGAATCAGAACTCTATAAGGCTCAGGACAAACCTGACTGGCTGCTGTACGGGCAGCTCTGGTGACAGTTCTGCCAGACATTTAGTGTTGATTCTGTGGCAGATGAAGGATGAGGAGCATGGGGGAGGGAGGGGTATGAGGATGAGTGACTAACTAATTGGTAGATGAAAGTGGAGTTGCTTACCTGTAATGGGGGTGCTCCATAGACAGCAAAGTCCTCGATGGCGCCGGTGTGCCGGGCTCTCTCCCAGCTTAGAGAAGTCTTTTGGGCGTCTCCAAGCATGTGTAGTAGCTGCTGCCTGTTGTTCCCACCTAACCTAGTTCCATTCAGAGCTGCAGAGCATGAGCTGCAAAAAGAAACATATACACAACATCAAAAACAAACATAAATACAATAGGATTGGACTTGGGCAGATCCCGAAAAAACAAGTCTCTTCCTTTAAAAATGTTGACCTGCTTCCTCGTTTTTTCCCTGTTTTTTTGGTTTTTTTGTGAGGTGGAGGGCGGGTGAGTGTGGCTATATACCCCTGCTGTCTATGGAGAACCCCCAATACAGGTAAGCAACTCCACTTTCTCCGCAGACAAGCAGGGGGATGCAGGCACACTTCATGGTGAGTCCAGAGCTGAGGGCCACATAGTATGGTTGTGGATGCACGGCCTGGGCTATAACCTGTGATGGGAGGAAGGTGAATATGTCCTCAAGAGGCAAACAACTTTCAGAGGACTGCCTGTCCAAAGGTTAAGTCTCTCGTTGAGCGATCTGAGCTGTAGTGTTTGGTAAACATGTGAATGGACGTCCAAGTAGCTGCTCTGCAGATAACTTGAGCAGAGACTGCGGACAAATTTGCTACAGTGGTTGCAAATGCACATAAATGGTGGGGCCCAATGATCTGGGGCTGGTAAGCAAGCTTGGGCATAGCAGAAGGAGATGCATCTGAAACCCAGGACAAAATAGTCTCTCTCGAAGCTGGTCATCCAGGGTTGCTCGGATTGAAAGTGACAAAGAACTGCGAGGATGATTGAAGATCTTTGGTTGCATGTAGATAATAGAGTAGTGCTTGTTTGCAATCCAAGGTATGGAAGGATTGTTCTGGTGAGTCTGCCTTGAAATCAGGAAAAAAGGCAGGTAGTACAATGGACTGATTCAAACGAAACTCCGACACAACTTTCGGAAGGAACTTAGGATGTGTCCTTAAGAGCACCTTGTTATGAAGAAACTGCATGCAAGGAGGGTAGTGCACGAGTGCTTGGAGTTCACTGATCCTCCATGCAGAGTTTATTGCCATGAGACATACTGCTTTCCAGGTAAGATGTCTTAGGAAAGTTGACCCGAGAGGTTCGAAAGGAGCTTTCATGAGCTCTGTTAAGACCATATTCAGGTCCCAAGCTAGAAGAGGTGGTTTGATAGGAAGTTTGGTATTCATGAGGTCTTTCTTAACCTAGAGGTCAGTGGGTGAACTGAGATGGGCTTGCCTTCCACAGGGGCATAGGAAGCCGCTATAGCAGAGATGTGATAATGGACAGATATGGTTTGCAGACCAGAAATGGAGAGAAGCCGTAGGTAGGCCAGGACCATGCCCAGAGGACAGTGGACGGTGTCCTGATAATATTCCTTCACCCAATGCACAAAGCAGGGTCATTTATGTTGGTAGGATAGTCAAGTAGCCGGCCTTCTCGAGGCACTAATCACTTCTAGCACTTCCATGGAGAAACATAGAAACATAGAAATATGACGACAGAAAAAGACCACATGGCCTATCTAGTCTGTCCTTCCTTAACAACTACAATAGTCCCCTTTTTACCTTAAGAGATCCTCTGTGTTTGTCCCATGCTTTTTTGAATTCAGTTTCTGTCCTCATCTCTACCACCTCCACTGGGAGACTATTCCACGGATCCACTACTCTTTCCGTAAAGAAATATTTACGCATATCACTCCTGAATCTATCTCCTTTCATCCTCATCCCATGTCCCCTTGTAGCAGAACTTGCTTTCAATTGAAAGAGGCTCTCTCCCTGAACATTTATGCCACAGAGGTATTTAAACATCTCAATCATATCACCTCTATCCCGCCTTTCCTCTAAGGTGTACATATTAAGATCCTTCAGTCTGTCCTCATATGCTTTATAATGAAGACCACTAATCATTTTAGTAGCCACCTTCTGCACCGACTCCATCCCGTTCTCATCCTTTTGAAGGTGCGGTCTCCAGAATTGCACACTATACTCCAAATGAGGTCGCACCAAAGACTTATACAGAGGCATTATCACCTCCTTTTTTCTGCTAGCCATTCCTCTCCGTATGCACCCAAGCATCCTTCTAGCTTTTGCCGTCGCCTTTTCTAACTGTTTAGCTACTTTAAGATCATCAGACACAACCACGCCTAGGTCCTGCTCTTCTTTAGTGGACAAAAGTACTTCACCCCCTATACTATATTGCTCCCTTGGATTGCTGCAGCCCAAATGCATGACCTTACATTTTTTAACATTAAATCCCAGCTGCCAAATTCTAGACCATTCTTCGAGCTTAGCTAGATCCCTCCTCATGTTATCTACCCCTTCCTGGGTGTCTACTCTACTGCAGATTTTGGTATCATCCGCAAAGAGGCAAACCTTACCTGAAAGCCCTTCCGCTATATCACTAACAAAGATGTTAAAAAGAATCGGACCAAGGACAGATCCCTGGGGCACACCACTGATAACATCCTTCTCCTCAGAGTGAGCTCCATTTACTTGTACTCTTTGTCACCTTCCACTCAACCAATTTCTAACCCAAGCAGTAACTTTAGGGTCCATCCCTAGGGTGCTCAGTTTGTTTATAAGTCGCCTGTGAGGAACAGTGTCAAAGGCTTTACTGAAATCTAAATACACCACATCTAGGGCTCTCCCTTGGTCCAACTCCCTGGTCACCCAGTCAAAGAAATCAATCAGATTTGTCTGACAAGACCTGCCTCTGGTGAATCCATGCTGCCTTGGATCCTGTAATCCGCTGGACTCCAGAAACCTCACTATTTTCTCTTTCAGAAGCGTTTCCAATAATTTACTCACCACCGAAGTTAAACTAACCGGCCTGTAGTTTTCAACCACATCCTTACTTCCACTTTTGTGTAAAGGCACCACATGAGCCTCTCTCCAGTCCTTTGGCACCACTCCCGACTCCAACGAGGCATTGAAAAGGTCAGTCAGTGGAGCTGCTAGAACGTCCCCAAGTTCCCTCATTATTCTCGGGTGTATCCCATACGGTCCCATCGCTTTGTCTACTTTAAGTTGAGATAGTTTCTCACGAACACAGTCTTTTGAAAATTGTTCAAGATGTCCTTTGCTTCTGTTCCTATTTGTGGGTGTTTTCTGAGGTCCTGCTCCTGGTTCTTCATCTGTGAACACAGAACAAAAATATTTGTTAAGCAATTCCGCTTTATCCTTATCAGCTTCTACATATTCCTCCCCTGCACCCTTGAGTCTGACAATACCACTCTTGCCCTTCCTCTTCTCACTAATATATCTGAAAAATGTCTTATCTCCACATTTTATTGCATTGGCTATTTCCTCCTCCTTTTGAATCTTTGCCTTCTTGACTACTTTGCTAGCTTCTCTAAGTTTTTCCAAATACAGATGCCTGTCTTCCTCTCTCAGTGATCTCTTGTATTTCATGAAGGCCTCCCTCTTTTTCTTCACTTTTTCAGCTACTTCTTTCGAAAACCATAGCGGTCTCCTTTTCCTTTTACCTTTATTTACCATTTTAACAAAAAGGTTGGTTGCCCTTAAAATATCCCCTTTCAGTTTTTCCCACTGTTTTTCTACATCCCTCAGCTGTTCCCATCCAACTAATGACTCCCTGAGGTACTGGCCCATCTTCACAAAGTTAGTCTTCCTAAAGTTTAAGATCCTTGCCTTTGAATGGATTCTAACAGCCCTAGTCCTAATACTGAACCACACCATCTGGTGATAACTGGATGCAAAATGATCTCCCACTACAATATCAGAAACACTTTCAACATTGGTAAGCACCAAGTCCAGTATGGCCCCTTCACGTGTGGGGTCTGTTACCAATTGCCTGAATAGTTCTCCCTGTAGAGAAGCCAGGATCTCCTTACTTCTAGATGATACTGCAGCAGGAATGTGCCAATCAACATCTGGCATATTGAAATCTCCTATCAGTAGCACTTCCCCTTTCCTAGCAATGCTGCACATGTCTTCAATCAACTCTCTGTCCACCTCTTCCTCTAGTGAGGGAGGTCTGTATATCACACCAATATAAATAGATTTCTCTTTCCCTCTTTCTAGTTTAACCCACAATGCCTCCCCTCTCCCCTTTAAGCTCTGTAATTTCAAAGCTTTAATAGTAGTTTTTACATATAGTGCCACTCCTCCTCCCCTACTTCCTACCCTGTCCTTTCTGAATAAAGTATAGCCAGGTATAGTTACATCCCAATCATGGTTTTCTGTGAACCATGTTTCTGTAACTGCCACTAAATCCAAGTCAGCCACTCCCACCAAAGCTTCAACATCAGGGATCTTATTTCTCATGCTACGGGCATTTATACACACTGCTTTCCATATGTTACCCCTGTTACCCATTTCCATAAAGGTATTTAATGTATCACCTACCTGGGGGCTTTCACTTACCTGGGGGCTTTCTTCACCCATCCCCAACTAATCTAGTTTAAAGCCCTCTTCAGTAGATTAGCCAGTCTACTACTGAAGACGCGTTGACCTTTCTTGGACAGATGGATGCCATCTCTGCTCTGCAACCCTTGGAACAGCATCCCATGGTCTAGGAAACCAAAATGCTCTCGATGACACCATCCACGCAGCCATGCATTCATCTCCAGGATGCAAGCCTCTCTGCCTTGGCCTTTACCCTCAACAGGGAGGATTGAAGAGAACACCACCTGTGCACCTAACTGCTTCACCCTCTGTCCAAGAGCCAGGAAGTCACTTTTGATACGTTCCGAGGTATACCTGGCAATATCATTTGTTCCAACATGGATTAGCAACATTGGGTAATAGTCAGTGGGCTTGATGAGTCTCGGCAAACTCTCCATAACATCTTGGATTTTGGCACCAGGCAGACAGCATACCTCTCTGGACATCAAGTCTGGTCGGCAGATGGACGCCTCAGTACCCCTCAGAAGAGAGTCTCCAACCACCACTACCATTCATTTCCTTGTGGTCACTGATTCTGCAACTTTGGGGTACTTGAGCTCTGGTTCTTCCCTTTCCAGGGATGCTTTTACCTCCTCCACTTCCAGGGCTGCATAATGGTTCTTCAATTCAAGCGCTGGAGAAGTTGGATTGGTAACTTTGCAGGCCCTGGTGACTTGTGTCCAACCATCGACATTCTGTTGGCACCCATCTTCTCCTCTGCTGGAGAGCTTGGTTGCTGCAAGAAGCATCTCATCAATGTACTTCTCACTGTCTTGAATGCTCCGCAGCCTCGCCACCTCCTCTCTGAGTTCCTCCACTTGTTTCCTCAGAGCTTCAGCATGCAGGCACCCTGCACATGGAACCGGTCCTGCACATGGAACCGGTCCTTCAACTGGCATTAGGACCTCTGTCTGTAACGGGGGCAACAGCTTTAGCGATATGATTTTTCCCAGCCATTGTTCTGTTCGTGGAGCTTAGGTATCTGTTAAAGCAAACGAGAGAGATCTACCAAGTACCAGACGGTTTCCCAGCTGTCCTTTCAGAGAAAAAGCAGTTAAATCTCCTTAATTATATTCAAAATGTGCTGGTCCAATTCTCTGTGCTTCCGTGGTTCCAGAACATCTTCAGATATCCTGGAGCTAGCGTAAGGTACAATAAGCGGTGAACAGGTGTCATCCTCTAGTGGTGTGGGTGTTAACCACGCTATCACAGAGGGCGATCTTGGGTGTCCCTGACACCTGGGATCCATGGGTGTATCCAGTGGTGTGCTAAGTGTAGGAATGCCAGGATTTGTAGGTGCACTGAGGATGACTGCGCTATCCTGAACAAACGTCTATTGCAGTGACAGAGGGGAAGAGTTAAGGCTTGTGGTCCCAGCTGACTGTGGTTATTCAGGGATATTGGGATCATTTTGCCTCTGGATTTTTAGAGAGGCTTGTCCCAACACTTGAGGGTCAGGCAGGCGAAGGCACTTAGATGCCTTACCTGCTGAGGTGTTTCTGTCTGCAGCATGCTTGATGTTTAGTTTTTGATTTTACCTTACTTCCAGCTGCACCAAGTTCTGTCACCATGCTCAGGAACCGAGGAGATGGAGGGTCGGCTATGACAGTGCCGGTGCCAGTAGGGAGGCTGCCTCCAGACACACGGCTGCCCTATGGAGCTCCAATTATGCCTGGTCTGGGACCGATGGGGCAAGGTTCCCTTAAGACTGAACAGCTGTCATCTCAATGGTGTTTCTTCAGCACTTGATGAAAAACCTTTTGATTGTGCAGGAAGAAATACTGGTAACCTAGAGAGGGGGACTTGGACTGCGGTAGGAAAAAGAACTAGCTTAGGTGGGAATGGTGGCCAACAGCTATTGTGCATGCTTGGAGAAGTCCAAAGGACTTCTCTAAGCTAGGGGAAAGCCCAGCACACCAGCGCCATTGGAGATGGCACCATGAAGTGTACCTGCATCCCCCTGCTTTTCTGCAGAGAACGACTGCACTAGGGGGTTCAGTTCAAAGCAGGAGGGCTATTAACATGATCCTCTATTCTTCTGGGTGGGGGATATAGATTATAACTATTTTTGTTAGTATACCCTATGTTAGATGCTCAATTTTTAACTGTAATCTATTCAACATTACAGGTACAGTTTATGAAGTCCTCAATAAAAAACATAATTTGAAAAAAAGAGCAAATAATGGCCCAAGGGGTCTTTAAACACTTCCTGGACCTGATAGGAAGTTACTGTGCCTTGATCTATTATCCAAATTTTATCTTATTTTTATACTGGGCAATTAAAACACTTAAGGCAGTCAACTCCATTATGGCTTCCTTGATCGTGTCTTCAGCTTCCCCAGTGTGTTGTTCCATGTTAGTAAAATACGAACCGAACTCGGAGACCATGGACTGTACCGAACTCATCTGTTCCTCCAGTTTAGTGCAGCGACTGTCTGAAGCCGCTACCATTTCACAGTTAATTGTTGTATAAGCT
The DNA here is from genome assembly GCA_033557465.1 of Ichthyophis bannanicus. NCBI lineage: Eukaryota > Metazoa > Chordata > Amphibia > Gymnophiona > Ichthyophiidae > Ichthyophis > Ichthyophis bannanicus. Next base: position 332,956,532 of record CM066038.1, read on the forward strand.
GTGGACTCGGCCACTCCTCCTCTTCCTGACTGACTGCCACCTTAAAGTCCTGGGGTTGTGATTTCTCCTTATCCCATTTTGATCATGTAGCGGCCATCTCCTCTTACAAATTTGTCCATGCACCACCAGACGATTACCCCTGACAAAGCCTTCAAGCTCAGAATTCAAAAATAGGAGGTTTAGAGGAAAAAACAAGCGAGGTGACCCAAAGCAAGGATAGAAGGCTGCTTCCCCACTCATTGCATCACATGAACCTCCCACTATGTGTAAATTAGGGATGAATGATTTTCAAGAAGAGGTGATGGAATCTTTAGATACTTGCCTAGCTCGCCAAGCAAGGGTATGAATCAAGTTATTTGTTTATTAGCAGAGTTTGCAGGATTTGGGAGGCACATTGGTTACTTCTCCCTCATGAATTAGTGTATTAAGAGCTTCTGTCTGTTCTGAGGTAAGTTTGGGCCTTATTAAACCAGTACTAAAGATTCCCCAAATCTCCTGGTCTGGCTCCTGCCTGTGGTAAAGCTTCCTATAGTAATGCAATAATTCCTGTTCAGTTTTTGCCTGTCTCTAATGCCTGTGATGCAGGCTGACTTCCAGATTCCCCTCACTAGTTTGCCAGCATTCGCCCAGTTCTGTCTCGATGCACAGAGAGCTTATACTGGCAGTACTGAAAAGACTTTCATGGCTTATCATGGAGCAGCTGGTTGAGCGCCTCCCTCTCTTTAGCAAGAATCTGTTGCTGCTCTATGGTCATCTGCACCAAATCCAGGACTATTGAGTAAAGTCGCTTTTACTGGGAAGCATTCTGCAATTATAAGTATTCACCTACTGGTAATTCCTCAGACTCTTGGGTTAAAGAGAACATTTTGGATTTAAACTTTTTTAAAGTCACACAGGCCACTGTTTTAGCAAGCCAGCTTCTTACTTAAATCAAACTCCAAGACTCAGTCAGTGCACTGTCTTAACAAGCTAGCTTTTTAAGTAGACAATGTTTTAGATAGTGCTGGGGCGGAACCTGCTGTTTTGGTACATGTTTGTACCAATAAATAGGAAAGTGTGGGAGGGAGGTTCTGCAGGTCAAATTTAGGCTTTTAGGTAGGAAGCTGAAATCCAGCATCTCCAGGGTAGCATTCTCAGAAATGCCTCCCGTTCCACATGTAGGACCCAAAAGGCAGGTAGAGCTCCAAAACCTCAATGTGCGGATGAGACAATGGTGCGAGGAAGAGGGTTTTGGATTTGAGCAACATTCTGGGGAAGGGAGGGGCTTTTCTGAAAGAATGGGTTTCACCTTAACTGGGATGGAACCAGGCTGCTGGCATTAAACCTTAAAAAAAGAGATAGAGCAGCTCTTAAACTAGATAAAAGAGGAACGCTGCCAGTCATCCAAGAGCACATGGATTGGAAGGATGGATCCATGAAGGATACTAGGAAAAGAGGGAAGTTAGGGCATCCCAATAGAGAAGTTCCAGTAAAGATGAAAGTAGCCCAAATGCCTGTAAGTACAGGACATACAGAGCTGAAAGATTCCAAATTACCCCTATCAACTGATAATCAGACTAATATGAATAAAATATAACTCCTAAAATGCCTGGATGCAAATACTAGAAGTCTAAAAAACAAGATGGGAGAATTAGAAAATATAGCACTAAATAAAAGGTTAGATATAATTGGCATCTCAGAGACCTGGAGGAAGGAAGACAACCAACGGGACACTGATAGGGCAGATCAAATTGGTGGAGGGGTAGCGCTCTGTTAGAGAGGGCATTGAATCACACAGGATTAAAGTTTTGCAGGAAACAAAATACACTGTAGAATCTCTATGGATAGAAATTCCATGTCAAAAGGGGAAGGCGATGGCAGTGAGGGTATACTACCATCCACCTGGCCAGAATGAACAGATAGATGACGAAATGCTAAAAGAAATCAGGAAAGCTAAAAAACGTTACAACGCAGTAATGAGAGATATCAATTACTCTGGTATCAACTTGGTCAATGTTGCAGCAGGCCATGCTAAAGTTTCTAGATGAAATAAATGACTGCTTCTTGGAGCGGCTGGATCATGAACCAACAAGAGGGGAAGCTATTTTGAACCTAGTGCTTAATGGAACACAGGATCTGGTGAAAGGGATAAGAGTGTTGGAGCCACTTGGCAATAGTCATCATAGCATGATCACATTTGATTTAATAAATGGAGGGAGGACAGTAAGAAATCCAAAGTATTACCTTTTGGGAGACTATGATAAATTGAGGAAAACAATTAAGAAAAAACTAAAAGGAGCAGCTGCAAAGGTTAAAGATTTGCATCAAGTATGGATGTTGTTTAAAAACACTATCCTGGAAGCAGAGATCAGATGTACTGCACGCTTTAAGAAAAGTAGAAGGCAGGCCAAAATACTACAAGCACTGTTTAAAGGTGAGGTCAGAGCAGCTGTTTCAGCCAAAAAATCATTTTCAGGAAATGGAAAAAGGAGCCAAATGCCAAAAACGGGAAACAACATAAGCACTGGCAAGTTAGAAGCAAGGCATTGATAAGGCAGGTAAAAAGAGAATTTGAAAAAAAGCTTGCTGTGGAAGTGAAAACACAATAAAAATCTTTTCAAATACATTCATAGCACAAAACCTATGAGAGAGTCAGTTGGACCATTAGATGATAGAGGGGTAATAGAGGCACTAAGGGAGGACAAGGCTATAGAGGAGAGACTGAATGAATGCTTTGCTTCGGTCTTTACTGAAGATGATCCCATGCCTAAAGTGGTATTTAAAGGTGATATATATGAGAACTTATAAGAAATATCGATAAACCAGGAAGATGTATTGCAACTATTTGTTAAACTGAAGAGTAGCAAATCACCTGGAATAATATGGTATACATCAGAGGATGTTGAAAAAACTGAAATATGAGATTGCAGACCTACTATTAGTAACTATCATTAAAATCATCTGTAGTACCTGAAGATTGGAGAATGGCCAGTGTAATGCCAATTTTTAAAAAGGGTTCCAGGGGTGATCAGGGAAAGCGTAGTTACTCACTTGTAACAGGTGTTCTCCAGGGACAGCAGGAATCAGTCCTCACTTATATGGCTGACGTCTGCATCGATGGAGCCCACACAGTGCAATTCCCCAGCTTTCAAAGAAAGTCTTTGGGACTGCTGCCACGCATGCATGGTCCTCTTCCCACCCAAGGGTGCCATCTTGCTCAGTCAGGTCCCTTAGCTCGAGCCCTACCAAGCAGATTGCAAGGGAAGGACAAAAATGTAGCAACTCATCAGGGGAGGCGGGAGGGTACTGAGGACTGATTCCTGATGTCCCTGGAGAATACCTGTTACAGGTGAGTAACTACGCTTTCTCCAGAAACAAGCAGGAAGTCAGTCCTCACTTATGGGACTCCCTAGCTACAGGCTACCAAACCTGTAACCAAAAAATGCCTCTGCGAGGCTATAACAGAAGCTGAAGCCCGAAGGAACCTGGGACCCCAGGCCCTCAGGGCAAAACCCTCGGTAGCCATGAAGAAGGGTCGGAGGGCAGGAGTTGCTTATACCCCAAACAGATTACGGAGTACAGCCTGGCCGAAGGTGCAGTCCTGGTGGGACTCCCTCTCCAGGCAGTAGTGAGTGGCGAAGGTTTTCGTAGAAGACCAAGTTGCCGCCCGGCAGATGTCAAACATGGACACAGAGCGTAGCGAGGCCACCGAGGCCGCTTTGGCTCAGACCCCATGTGCAGTGACTCGACGATCCAGAGGGACGCCCGCCTTAGCATGAGCTTTACTGTTTTTTGTAAATAGTTATCTTTAGTTATCCAAGTTGGCTCTCCTGTTAATTGTAAACTCAGACTTATGTACCCGTCTGATTATTATGTTCCATGTAAACCGCGCTGATGTCGAATAGTGCGGTATAGAAGAAATTGTAAATAAAATAAATAAATAAAATGAGAGTTCGCGATGCAGTCCGCCACCCAAATAGAGACAGTGTGCTTGGTGACTGCTTGTCCCTGCCTACTGGGATCATAGGTCACAAAGAGCCAGTCAGACTTGTGATGAGTCTTGGTGGATACGCTGTAAGTAGAAGGCGAGGGCCCGCTTGCAGTCAAGTGTGTGGAGAGTCGCCGACGCCTGATATGCGTGGGGCCTTGGTAAAAAGGTTGGGAGCACTATCTCTTGGGTAAGATGAAAGGCCGACACGACCTTGGGCAAGAACTTAGGGTGGGTCCGGAGGACCACTCTGTTTCGATAAAACCTGGTGTTAGGGGCGCCAGCCATGAGGCCTGAAGCTCACTGACTCGGCAAGTCAAGATCAGTGCCACCAGGAGAGAAAACTTCCAGGACAAATGCCAGAGCGAACACATCACCATCGGCTCGAAGGGCGGATGAGTGAGCTGCGTGAGCACCACATTCAAGTCCCACACCACCAGCGGGGGACTGATGGGCAGCTAGGATAACAGAAGGCCCCGCATGAAGCAGGAGACTAGTGGTTGCCCCGAGAGAGGCTTACCCTCGATAGGGAGAGGATTAACTGATATGGCGCTCAGATGAACTCTAACAGAGTTCAACTTCAGTCCTTCCCTCGAGAGGTGGAGGAGGTACTGGAGAACCCACCAAACCGGGCATGAGAAGGGGTAGATCTGGTGCTCCGAACACCAGACAGAGAAGCGCTTCCACTTACAGGCGAAAGCTCGCCTAGTGGAGTCCTTCCTCGAGGCAAGGAGGATATCCCCGAACTAATCTGGAAGGGCCAAGGCGGCTAGAGAGACCCATTCAGCCGCCAGGCCGTGAGGGATAGGGAAGGTAGATTCAGGTGTAATACCCGACCTTCCTCCTGTGTCAGCAAGTTCCTGGCAGAGCCCAGGGGGATCGGAGGCTCCGACGACAGCCAGAGCAGGAGTGGGAAACAAGGCTGCCGAGGTCACAAGGGGGCCACAAGGATTAGCGATGCCCTGTCCCGCTGGGCCTTGAACAGAGTCCCCGCAATGATGGGAAATTGAGGGGATGCATATAGAAGATTGGAGGACCAGTCTAGGAGAAATGCATTGGGGCCCTCAATGCCCGGGTGTGGCAGCAGGCCACAGAAGCAGGGAAGTTGTGTGTTCTGAGGGCTGGCAAAGTGATCCACTGCTGGTGTGCCCCAGCGTAGGAACAGCTGGCCTGCCACTTTGGGGTCGAGGCGCCACTCGTGGGGCAAAGGATTTGGCTGAGCCTGTCCGCCAGGCCATTCTCCTGACCCGGGAGGTACATCGCCTTGAGGGACATCCTCCGCCAGGCGGCAAAAGAGTAGATGCAGACTGCTTCCCCGCAGAGGGAGCGCGACCCCGTGCCCCCCTCTTTGTTGATATAGAACATCGCTACCCAGTTGTCGGTCTGCACCAGAACCGACTTCCCGCTGAGGATATTCTCGAAGGCCCTCAGGGCCCACCGGATGGCCCAGAGCTCGAGCAGGTTTATCTGCTGTTGAGCCTCCACCGGCGACCACGGTCCCTGTGTACAAAGAGGCCTGCAATGGGCTCCCCAACCTAAAAGGGAAGCATCCGTGTTCAGTACCACATCGTGCTGTGGGGACTGGAAGGGCAATCCCCGCAGGAGGTTGTGGGGGTTTTGCCACCAGTTCAGGGACAAGCGGAGGTCAGGAAGAACCCTAACGGGGTCCCTGAGGTGTCTGAGGGATTGACTCCATTGGGAGCTGAGACACCACTGGGCCGTCCGCATGTGCAGGTGGGAGTGAGGAACCACAGGCACAGTCAAGGCCATGTGACTCAGGAGACGTAGCATGGACCAAGCAGTGACCTGGTGAGTGCTTTGGACGTGAGCTGCCAGAGCCCAGAGGCAGGTGCAGCGGTCCACCAGCAAGAAGGCCATGGCCTGCCGAGTATCGAGGCGTGCCCCGATGAACTCGAGAGCCTCTGTCGGCTTGAGGTGAGACTTTGTGTAGTTGACCAAGAACCCCAAACTCTCCAAGAGGAGGACAGTGTGTGGCATCGCTTGCCGGGCTTTCTCAATGGAGGACCCCGTAACGAGCCAGTCGTCGAGGTAGGGAAACACTGACAAGCCCCAGTGCTGAAGGCAAGCAGCAGCCACGAGGAGACACTTTGTGAAAACCCGTGTGCTGGATGCAAGGCCAAAGGGGAGCACCCTGTACTGGAAGTGCTCTCCCTGCACCCTTAAACACAGGTACTGCCTGTGTTGAGGGTGGATCAGAATATGGGCGTAAGCGTCCTTTAGATCCAAGGAGCATAGCCAGTCTCCCTGTTGGAGGAAGGGCAGCAGCACGCCAAGAGATAACATCTTTAATTTCTCCCACACCAGGAACTTGTTTAGCCTGCGGAGGTTGAGGATAGGCCGCAGACCCCCTCTCTTTTTTGGGACGAGGAAGTTGTTGTTGTTAGGTGCCGTCAAGTCGGAGTCGACTCATGGCGACCCTCTGGATAGCTATCCTAAATTGTATTCGGTCTTGAGTCAGGCAGCTCATTGTTGACAGACTGGTACCCGTAGCTGCTGTTATTGTATCGATCCATCTAATTGCTCGCCTTCCTCTTTTGCGTTGACCTTCTATCTTGCCAAGTATGATGTCTTTCTCTAATGATCTCTCTCTTCGCATGGTGTGTCCAAAGTATGAAAGTCGAGGTCTTGTCATCTGAGCTTCTAAAGAAAACTTAGGTTTGATCTCCTCTAGTACCGACTGGTTTGTTCTTCGGGCAGTCCATGGTATACACAGTATTCGCCGCCAGCACCATAATTCAAAGGCATCAATTTTCTTCCTGTCTATCTTTTTCACTGTCCAGCTTTCACATCCATATGATGTTATTGAAAATATCATGGCTTGAACAAGTCGAATCTTTGTATGGAGCGAGACATCTCTGCTCTTGAGAATCTTATCTAGGTCTTTCATAGCCATTCTGCCAAGAGCAATGCGTCGTCTGATTTCTTGACTGCTTGTTGCTTCGTTATTGATAGTTGATCCAGGACTGGACTAAGCTCTGCTCTAGTTTCAATATAACCTCATATATTGTCATTGACAGTCTACTCTCTGGTGGCCCTGTGCCTATGTTATAGCCAATCACAATTTTCAAGTTGCCACTATCTGTTACCAAATATCCGCATATATTCTCTGTCTATACTGTTGTCAGTAACTGCCATTGCTACAGTTGCCTGTATTACACTATAACATCTACTATCTATACTCTAATCAGTACTATCCCTACCTGATATTATATACAGCTCACAGAAACGCACACCCATTTAACCATCTTGACTTTTATACAGCCTGCATCAATTCTCACTACAATTTGTAATCTGACACATAAGTCTCAGAATACCCAATACCTCCTCAACAAGGAACCAAAATGTCTCCTCACCTCATCACTCTTCTTAGTGTATACCTTCTCACAGATTGGCTCGGGACCTCCTCTTCCTACTCTTCCTCCACCAATCATATCCCTATCCTCAAAAACCACGGAAAAAAATGGTCAAGTAGCTCTTACCATTATCCGGCTAAGGAAGTTTGCATACGGCACTCCCACTTGATTCACATCGCGTTACATCAAACCAGTAACCCCAAGCAACAAGGCTCCCCACCTTCCCAAAGCCTAAAATGTGCCCTCATAAACGCTCGCTCGATTCGGAAAAAGTGGCCTGTAATCCAAGATATAGTTACCCATCACAATCTTGACGCACTCTTGATCACTGAAACTTGGCTATCAAAAGAAGATAATGTCCTCATTAACCAACTCTTTCCACCAAATTTCTCCATACACACAACCCACAGAGAGAACAAGAAGGGAGGAGGATCACTCATTCTCACCAAGTCGGAACTCCTTTTCAATACAACTAACTCCTATAGCTCAGACAATCTGGAGATAATCACCATAGTGAATAAGCAATGCTCCATCAACCTGGTTTACAGAGCCCCTTCAAGCTCCCCGGATGACCTTCCCACCATATTAGACCTAGCTGCCAATACCAGCAACCTTAACACTCCAAACTGGATAATGGGAGATCTCAATCTCCCATCACTACAGCAACATCAGTCCTCTTCACTCCTCAATGCCATTGAAAGTCTTGGATATCAACAACTAATCATGGAGCCCACACATATCAAAGGAAACATTCTTGACATGGTCTTCGCTCCACAATCTGCTTCTACACAAAACAGCAACATTATAAAATCTATCACTGATGTGCCATGGTCAGACCACAAACTCATAAACCTACAAATTCCCTTGGGCAACACTCATTCCCTAAACAACAGAAACCCTGACAACACACCAAGAGCCCCAACTAGAGGCTTTCGGCCCTTCAACAAGGAATTTATACTGACAAATACCCAACCACTCCTCAACAACACAACACTCAACCTTGACGAGGCAATTGAAGCCTGGAATAACAGCCTCAATGCCATTGCTCTTCTACCACACAAAATGAACACATCAAGGAAAAGAACCTCCGCTCCATGGTTCTCTCCCGATCTGCGATCTTCTCTTATGCACCTTAGAAGACTCGAAAAATGCTGGCGCCGATCACTGGCCAGTGATGACCATACAGCCTACAATCTCTATTTAGCAACTCACCGCGAAGCAATCACAACCAAGAGGAAGCAATATCACACGGATATGCTCAAAAGATCATTGAACAAACCTCGTGATCTTTTCAACCTAGTAAAATCACTATCAAAGGAACCATCATCAGAACAAAAATATGATATTCACCCACAAGAATTTGCTGATTACTTGCAATCTAAACTTCTACAGACGGATGAGCTACTGAAAACAGATGTTCAAGAAACAACCTGCCAAAACTCCTTATCTTCACTTACCGCACCCTCAGCTAAACAAATTGAAGACACAATCACTTCACTCAATACCACCACCGCTCAAACCGATCCTTGCCCAGCCTTCTGGATAAAGGACCTTAGAAGTGCATTTAGCCCGTTCATTGCAAGAATCATGAACCTCTCATTTACAACTGGATCCTTCCCATCTTCTCTAAAGCTCACATCCATTAGACCACTATTAAAAAACCCCAAACTAGACCCAAAAAGGGCTGACTCATACAGGCCTATTGCTAGCATTCCCCTCCTAGCAAAAATTTTTGAAAAAGAGGTGCAACGTCAAATTCAAGACCACATAGATTCCGCAGCCCCTCTTGACTACTTTCAACATGGCTTCAGAGAACATCATGGAGTTGAAACACTCATCACCACCCTCTTCAATAATATACTCACCAGCATAGACAACATCCGACAAGGCGTTGTGCTAATCTTCTTAGATATAGCAGCAGCGTTTGATTCGGTAAATCATGAGATACTCATTACACGATTGAAGGAAAAAGGCATCGGTAGTTCAGCACTGGAATGGTGTAAATCTTACCTGGACACCAGAATGCAATATGTAAAATCTGCAACAGGAGAATCAAATCTCTTCCATCAAAAACAAGGCGTGCCACAAGGGTCATCTCTTTCATCTCTCATGATTAACATCTACATGCAGCCTATCTGCAATATCATCAGATCTTTCAATGTGAAATGTATGATATACGCAGATGATATCCTACTTTATATAAACGAGTCACCATAGGGGTAGATGGTAAATTCCACATCACGGGCCCCAAGCCTTTTTATAATTTATTATTCCAATTAAATATCACTAATTCTTATCAAATTATATCTTTATTAAAAATTCACACAATCACCTAAAAGTACTTTTTCGGGATTTCAAAAATTTTTTTTTAATATACTCAATATATTCCAAGTGTGTATGGATATCCAAGGCAGCACTAACCAGCCCCGTAGAGGCTATTCAACCTACAAAGAAACAATAAAGGAGTTTTATAAAACGAAGTATAACAACATCTCCAATGTAAATAGTATACTCAACTTAGAGGTTTTGTTGAAAATTCTCACGCCGTCACAGGACCACACACACTTTTGACAGTTTCCAAATACAAAATCCGACAGCCAGAGAAGCAGAGTCAATGCCGAGATAGTTCTTAATAGTCCAACAAAAGCTTTCGTTTCGCCTTAACTGGCTTCCTCAGGGACAATGAACTCAAGCATAGTAACTACATCTCTATAACAGTAAGAAGTTATTAGTGCAGGCAACAAATGCCTCCAACCTAAAGAAGCGATCACTGCTGACATCACATACTGAAGCACCCACCTTTATACTCCAATACGCTGTCAAGAACTAACGTCATTTCCTGCAGAATCTAACTTAACTACTACCTAAAAGAATGTAGGTCACGAACTCCACAGAGACCAATTAAAAGAACAAAGTCCAATCAATTTTATCGTTGAGGCCATGTGGGGCAAGTGTATGCAAATTAAAAATCCATCGTTGTTCTTGCTGCAGCAGCAACTTCCCCCGATCACCTCCACGAAGATTAACAGGAACAAAGTCTAGCACCGTGCATCTAAAATCAGCAATTGTATGAGCACTAGAAAGACAATGTTGAACTAACGATGTTTCTAACTTTGCTTTCAATATACTGTACTTATGTTCACTTAATCTTGTACGAAGAGGACGAGTTGTCTTGCCGATATATAATTTAAAACATGTGCACCATAGGGCATAGACGACATAGGAGGAATTACAATTAGTATTAGCTCGCAGCGAATAGGATTTAGAAGAAATAATTGCTGGTAAAGTAGGATCCATCATGGCACAAAAAATACGATTACAACAGGTATGTATAGTAGAAAAAGACTTACGCTCTCGAGGAACTGCAGGGCAAAGATAATCCTTTAAGTTTTTATCACGCTTATATGCCACCCGTACCTGATGAGTGGAAAGTTGAGGATGAGTTGAAAACATACGCCAACGCCGATGAATACAAGAAGTTAACCTACTGGATAAGCTTGAATGAGGTAACACACAGGTGATACAGCTGGAATTCTTAGTTACTGATTGGTGCATAGAAGTAGACACCTCCGGTGTATTTCTCATCGTTGGAGTCAATAGCCATTCACGGTGATTAAAGCGTGCTCTCTTGTAAGCTTTTTTCAGAAGTGAATGAGGGTAACCGCGTTGCTGGAACTTCTGCACCATTAATGCAGCTTGAGACTCAAACTCTATATGAGAGGAACAAATACGTCTACATCGTAATAGTTGAGAATATGGTAAGCTATTTTTCAAATGCTCAGGATGAAAACTCGAATAGTGAAGTAGAGTATTCCTGTCAGTCACCTTAGCGTATAAAGTAGTTTGAAAGCAGCCATCACATTTTACAATTCTAACATCCAAAAAATGGATAACAGATGATTGAATATTTATTTCAAACTTTATAGATGCATGACAAGAATTCAGGTACTCAAAAAATGCAGACAAATGATCTTTAGATCCACTCCATAATAGAAAAACGTCGTCGATATACCTGTACCATCCTAAAATGTAAGGCATAAAGGCGGATGAATAAATCCATTGATTTTCAAACGCGCTCATAAACAGATTAGCAAGTGAAGGTGCAAAAGTGGCCCCCATAGCGGTACCAGAAATTTGCTGGAAAAATTCTTGTTGATACAAAAAATAATTCCGTTTCAAGGCTATTCTTGCCAAAGACAATAAAAACACCGTAGGCACCTTATGAGGCCGTTCACGAGCATCCCATACATTCTGTAAGACAGATAAAGCTTCATCCTGAGGAATTGATGTATAAAGTGAGGAAACATCTAAAGTTGCCATCAAAGTTACTGCATTCACTTGCTGAAAATGCTCCAATATGTTCAAAAAACTAGTCGTATCTTTCACATAAGACAGCATCAAGGGCACTTCATCCCGCAGGAAAACATCTAAATATTTACCGACCCTCTCGAGCAGCGAATCGTTACTCGAGAGGATCGGACGTCCAGGTGGATCAACAAGACGTTTATGTACTTTAAGCAAAGCGTAAAACACTGGGATTTTAGGAAAAGGAGGATTTAAATATTGCTTCTCCCTCTCAGTTATAAAGCCTCCAGCAAGTGCATCAGTGGTCAATTCCAATATCAGGTTCTGCAACTCCCGGGTAGGGTCATCAACCATCCGAATATAATTACTTGTATCATTTAGTTGTCGCATAACTTCCTTATGATAACAATCAGTGTTCAGTACAACTACAGCACCTCCTTTGTCAGCTCTCTTGATGGTAATATCCTCCATAGAGGATAATTCTTGTAATGCCTTCAACTCTACCGGAGAAAGATTCTTACGATGATTATTCATCTGATGTTCCAATTTCAATAAATCTGAAAGAATAAGATGTCTAAAAGTATGAAGCATTGGATCTAGCACCCCTGGGGGTACCCACTGCGATTTCAAGCTTACTACAGAGGGATCTAAACAAGATGGTTTGTCATGAAAAAACAGCTTTAATTGAAGTACACGAATGAATCGTTCAATAGCTATACGATTATCAAAGCAATTATAATGGGGTCCAACCACAAAGGATAAACCACGAGATAATACATTAATCTGTGTTTCTGTGAGAATCTTATGAGAGAGATTCAAAACAGCACCTACTGCTGAAAAGTCACTGTATCTTTCTTCCTCCGAGATCGAGTGTTCACCTCGGGAAAATCCTGGGGCATAGATTGTTTTTGTAAATGATCTTTACCACCCTTTTTGGACTTAAACTGTTGATGTGTATCAAGACGCTCACTTTCACCACTGGAATCTGACGAAAAAGTAGAGGATGCCCCATAATCAGATCTTTTAAAAGTATCAATCTGACGTGTTTTCCGAGAGGTCCAATTATAAATGGAACCTTCTTTCGTCTGCCGCTCGTCCTTTAGCAATTTACGTATCTTAATAGTCCTTAAATCAGCACGGTACTTATCCAGCTGTTTTGTAAATTCGGCAAAACGGTCATCAAAATCTACTGTCTTCTTTAATTCAACCAATTCATCCTTTAAATCCTTTGTTAATGCAACATTTTTAGCATGAGCTGACTCTATAACCAAAAGCATCAAATCAAGGGAGCATTTGTTTAAAATTTGGTTCCAGCATGACACAAATGCCGTATCATCCAGAAACATCCCTGGAGCTTTCCAAATTCGTAGCCCCTGTGGTATAACTTCCTTCCTGCAGTATTCTGCCAATGTCAAACTATGGAGTTCGAGACGCACATTCTTCTTTGACCTATTAAGGAACGAATCCCAATCAGCACAACCAGTATCATTATCTCCTAACAGGGAAGGGAGTTTAAGAATCTCCTCACGCCTTTCAGAACTAAAACTGAAAGATTCTTTCCAGCTTACAGCCATTGCAGTAAACCTAAAACTAACCACACCAAAGAACTGCAAGGAAGGGACATTGGCAGAATACTGCAGGAAGGAAGTTATACCACAGGGGCTACGAATTTGGAAAGCTCCAGGGATGTTTCTGGATTATACGGCATTTGTGTCATGCTGGAACCAAATTTTAAACAAATGCTCCCTTGATTTGATGCTTTTGGTTATAGAGTCAGCTCATGCTAAAAATGCTTCAATGCAGTATCAGAGTGGCTTCTCTCACAGAACCTCCGCATCCAGCACAAGAAAACTGAGGTTCTCTTTGTTACGAGAGACCCCAACTTCATTCCACCATCACATATAAGTGTTAAAGGAGCTGATCTATCCACCAAAGAAACAAGATACCTCGGAGTCACGCTGGACCACCGTCTCAACATGAAATCACACGTAAACAATATTGTAAAAGCTGTATACTTCAAGATACGCACACTCAGGCATTTACGCTCCTTACTGGACCCAGTTGATTTCAGAACCATCTTCCAAGCACTCATCTTACTGCATTTCGATTTCGCCAATTCAATTCTACAAGGTCTCCCACAATCCACCCTAAGTTCTCTACAACTTGCCATGAATACTGCTGCAAGGGTTCTACAAGGAGCGTCCAGGAGTGATCATGTAACACCAATCCTCAAGCAGCTTCACTGGCTCCCGATACAAGGCAGGCTCATATTCAAAACCTTGATTCTCACATACAAGGCCATCCACGGTTTGTCAGCCAACTCACTGACTGATCTCACACAAATAGATCCAGAAGACAAACAGCGCTAAACACTCTAATAATGCCAAAGGCCATAACAACATGTAGCCGATCAACAGCGAACAGAGCCTTCATGTTTTGCGCCCCAAAACACTGGAACTCCCTACCACCCGACATACATGCCATAACCGACCTAGCCCAATTCAGAAAGGCCCTCAAATATAACCTATTCATCAAATACTACCCTACATAAAGTGCAAAATATGAGCTTCACCACAAACTTAACCACATTCCCCTCCTGACCCTAGCACTACTGCTAATTTTATGTAAATATTTCTTTCATGTTATCGAATTAACAGATCAATATTCTTTGTATATAATTCTCCCATATTATCCAAGTTTATCTTCCTGTTTTATGTAATACCGAACAGCCTCTTGTTCTGGTCTTTGTGTTCTCTGTAAACCGCGCTGATTATAAATAGTGCGGTATATAAAAAATTGAAATAAAAATAAATAAATAAATAAAATCCAAGTAAGTTAAAGTTGTTCACGATTTCAATTTCTTCTCCTTCAACGATGAACCTGTTGATTATGCCAGTTGTCATGATCTTTGTCTTCTTTACATTAAGGTGCAGGCCTATTTTGAGACTATGTTCTTTGATTGTGAGAAGCAAATGTTTCAGATCATCTTCACTTTCTGCCAGTAATGTGGCATCATCAGCATAGCGAAGGTTGTTGATGAGTCTTCCACCAATCTTCACACCTATGTTTGTCTTCATACAATCCTGCTTCTCTGATGATTTGTTCTGCATATAAATTAAACAGGTAGGGGGAAAGTATGCAGCCTTGTCTTACACCTTTGCTTATTTTAAACCATTCTGTTTCTCCTTGTTCCGTTCGAACTGTTGCTTCTTGATCAATGTACAGATTGTGCAAGAGTACGATCAGGTGTTCTGGTATACCCATGCTTCTTAATGTGGCCCAGAGTTTCTCATGGTTTACACAGTCAAAATCCTTGCTATAGTCGATAAAGCACATATAGATATCCTTTTGGTATTCTTTAGTCTTTTCAAGGATCCATCTCACATCTGCAATGTCGTCTCTCGTTCCTCGCCCTTTCCTGAACCCTGCTTGCACTTCAGGTAGTTCTTGTTCCAGGTATGGTTGTAGTCTCTTTTGAATAATCTTCAGTAGAATCTTGCTGGCATGTGGGATCAGAGCGATTGTGCAATAATTTCCACAGTCAGTTGGATCACCTTTCTTTAGCATTGGCATAAACACAGATCTTTTCCAGTCAGTTGGCCATGATGTTGTCTTCCATATTTCTTGGCAGAGCCTTGTAAGTACTGTAACAGCTGCATCAGATTGCTGTAATACTTCTATGGGAATGCTATCAATGCCTGGTGCTTTGTTCTTTGATAAGGCTTTCAATGCTGCTTCAACTTCTTCTTTCATCACCAATGGTTCCGGATCATAAGGTACAGGTTGAAACTGCTGTTGGTCCACTTGATCTTTATCATATAAAAACTCTGTATATTCCTTCCACATTTTCTTGATCTTCTCAGCATCATTCAACATAGAACCTTGAGCATCTTGTAACATTCCAATTCGAGGCTGGAACTTTTTCTTTAACTCTCGTAGCTTTAGGAAAGCCGATCTTGTTTTTCCTCTAATAGTTTCTGCTTCTATTTCCTTGCATGCGTCGTTGTAGTACTTTTCCTTGTCCTGTCTTGCTGCACGTTGGAAATCTCTGTTGAGTTCTGTTATTGCCTTTCTTTCTCCTCTGGCTTTAGCTTTTCTGTGTTTCTGGGCAATTTTCAGAGTTTTTTCCGTCATCCATTTTGGCCATTTTTTCTTTTTCACCTTTTGTAGAGACTTCTCGCTTTCTTCCAACACAACCTTCTTGATGTCATTCCATAACTCTTCTGAAGCTCTGTCATTTGTATCTAAAGCAGCAAATCAATTTTGCAGGTAGTCTTTAAATTCCAGTGGTATATTCTCAAGGTCATATTTTGCTGCATCCATGAGTGGTTTGCTCTTTTTCAACTTTAGCTTGAGTTTGCATACTAGTAGTTGATGATCTGTACCACAGTCAGCTCCAGGTTTTGTCTTTGTTGATGTTATAGAACTTTTCCATCGTTGACTTCCACAGATGTAGTCAATTTGATTTTTATACAATCCATTGGGTGAAGTCCATGTGTACAGCCGCCGCTTGTGATGATGGAAGAAGGTGTTTGAGATGAATAGATCGTTGGTCTTGCAGAATTCTATCAGTCTTTCTCCAGCTTCATTTCTGTTGCCAAGTCCATATTTTCCAACTACTTTGCCTTCTTCTTTGTTGCCAACTTTTGTGTTTGAATCACCCATGACTATGAGGATATTCTGTTTGCATGTTCTGTCAATTTCAGCTTGTACTTGTTCATAGAACTCTTCAATTTCATTCTCTTCTGCAGCTGTTGTTGGGGCATATACTTGAATTATAGTTGTGTTGATAGGCATTCCTCAAAGACGAATAGAGATTAAGTGTTCGCTGACTGCATTGTATTTCATTACAGTTCTTGCAAGTTTCTTCTTTATTATAAATTGTGGGACCCTAGCCTGGGCCCTAGGGCTTACAGGCTTAGGGCTGCCTTGTAATGTCCTTAAATAAAGCTTTCCTGACTGTCCCCAGTGGAATTCTGGGACTTGTAGTTAGGCTTTTCTTGAGCAAGGACAAAATGTAGTGTGAGACCGTTGGTAAGGCATACAAGAATATTTATTTTTCTATGGGGATTTCCAAGGCATTGAAATTCAAACACAAGGCATTAGGATACTTCTCCAACACAAAGGATAACAGAAGATAACTGGCAACTGAGGTAAATAAAAACCAAAAGTCCTGCTAACCTTAGCAGCTGTTTTTCATTAAACAAAACAGTACTCGGCACAGCTTCTTCTATCTCTTTCAAACAAAAGGTAAACTTTCTTCTGGGCACAACTGTTGTTTCCCTTTTAAACAAACTTCTGGTAATGCACAGCTTTTGCACAACTGTGGTTTTCCCAGTTCAAACAAACTTCTGGTAACACACAGCTTCTTTGCTTTAGAAGAAAATTCTCACTTGGTAAAACACATCCTTGGCTTTCGAAGACTATTAGCCGTTACAGAGTTATGCACAATACAGCTTCTCACTTTTTCTCAGCTCTGCTTAGTAAGGATCAGTCTTCTTTTAAACAGAATGAGCAATCCATTGGAGAGATTCCTAGGTCAGACTCTGGCACATAAGAATTGACCTGCATTTCCTCCTGGGCTAAAGAATGCTCATTGCCTTCTACAGTCTTAAAAGCTTCCTCAGCTTCTCTGTCTTGTAGGAACTTTTGAAACTGGCTCCACAGCAAATCTTTCTGATTGG
The DNA here is from genome assembly GCA_033557465.1 of Ichthyophis bannanicus. Classification (NCBI taxonomy): domain Eukaryota; kingdom Metazoa; phylum Chordata; class Amphibia; order Gymnophiona; family Ichthyophiidae; genus Ichthyophis; species Ichthyophis bannanicus. Next base: position 332,973,862 of record CM066038.1, read on the forward strand.
GCACAGTTACTTTGGGAGAATAAGCCTTTCTCTCAGGGAACACTTTTGCTAATGTTTCTAGTGTTTTATGTTTATGTTTATGTTTATTAAAACTTGTTATACCGCTCAATACCGTAGGCATCTGAGCGGTTTACAATAGATAAAATCAGGCAAGTTAATTAAAACAAGCGCTTTGGCTGTAGAAAAAGAAGAGGAAGAAGAACGCCATTAGTTGTGAGAAAAAGATGAGGAGAGAAAGAGAAGGAAAGCAGAGAACAGAGTGGAAGTTTAAGACAGGGAGGAGCAGTTTCATACATACTATCAAGGAGGGGAGGGAGGGGGAGCAGGGTTTCATGAGAGACATGGAGGAAAAGGAGGTGGGAGGGTAGGCTAGGGAGGAGGATCAAACGCAAGACGAAAAAGGTTTTTAGCTCAGCTGCTCTGCTCACTGCTGGGGTTTGGCTTTTTCCACTCTCAAGCGTCTCCATCCACCTTCTGGCAGTTGTAGGGCTCAGGTCTGGCTCTTGTACACTAGCTGTTGCAAACTGTTCCTGTTCATCTGTAAGCTGTTCCGCTATACATCTGTTGGCTTCACTTCTAGGAGCATTTCTCAGACATCCACTGCTTCCTTTTCTACTGACCTCTTTCAGCTTCTGGAAGTCAGACTTCTTGTGCCTTTCTCCACTCCTTCTCTCATGAGATCTCTCCTGAAAGCCTTCCTGGAATCCTTCTTCCTCTCCAGGATCTCCCAGGGCTCTGGGATATCTCTTCCCACTGGAATCCCCTTGCTCCAGGATCTCTCCTTCTCCTGTGGAAGTGACTCTCCCTTCCTTCCTTCCTCTCTGGTCAGAGTGAGGTTTTAAAAACCGTTTCTTCCCTGCCACACCCTTGCCTTCGCACAGGCCTTTCCAATCAGTATCTAAGCCTGCCCCCACTTCAGAGTCTGGGCATGGCTTAGCCTCAGCAGAGACAGGATTATTTTTCTTTCCTGCTCTGCAAGCTCTGTGCACAGCTTATCTGTCACTTGTTTTAAAGGCAGACACATGGTTTTCTTCTATCTCCATCTGTTCTTGGCCGCTCTCATGGTCACAAAATGCAACACCATTCCTTCTTTGTCTTTCATTTCCAGCATAGTAGACCATGTGATCATCTGATGCAAAGTGCCCGATGCCAGTCCATTTCAGTTCGCTGACACCCAACAGATCAAGTTGCACACATGCCATTTCATTCTTGACCACCTCCAATTTCCCTTGGTTCATGCTTCGTACTTTCCATGTTCCAATGCGTCAGACATCTTTACAGCTTTTGAATCTCATTTCATGCGCAGCTACATCAGCAGTTAGACATCCCAAGGGCTTTGATCCAACCACATCATAAATGCTGGCTTTACTCTGAAAAGTCTTCAGCTCTTCCCCAGTAGCTAGTTGAGTGCCTTCCGACCTGGGGGTCTCATCTTCCAGCACTATAGCACAATTTGTTTTGTTGTAACTATCCATTGGGTTTTCATGGCAAGATACAGACGTAGATTGCCGGGCCTTTCTTCCACGCAGTTTATGTTTGGTGTTGTTGCCATTGTCACAGAAATGTGATCCTCCGCCATCAACACTATCCCATTCTGCTGCTGCCCAGATGGATGAGGAAGTACCGGGAATAAAAGCCATGACCTCGAAGGTGGGGAGGGACCTTCTCAACTGCCCGCTGGGCGAGGAGAGAGTGTAACTGCCGCTGTAGCAGAAGCTGGTGTGCGGGGAGTCAAGGAGGCTCCGCCGGGGAGAAAGGGGGTGGGAGCCTGTTGAAGTGGAGGTGACAGCCCTCCCAGATGACCCAGGTTTCCGAGGTGATAAACGCCCATGACTGGGCAAAGCTGGACAGGTGTCCACCTAAGGGCTGCTGTATCGCCGGAGGGCGAAGGGCTATGCCGCTGGCGTTAAAACCCCTGAGGGGGTTGTGGGGGAGCCGGAAACTGGGCCTTTGGTCCCTTTGGTTTCCAGTGACCCTGGCCAGGCTTCCCCTGCGCGGGAGTGGTCGGCGCGGGGGTAGCTGGGTACGACAAGTAGCCGCGGTACTGGAGGCCTTTCCAGGGGAAAAAGGGCTTCTTGGAAGGCTGCTTCTTCCGAGGTAGCGTCGAGGTCTTGCGGGAGAGAAGGGTCCTAATGACGTACTCCGTCTCGATCTCAGCCTCCTTCTCCATCGGCTTACCAAAAAGTTGCTCACCGAGGCAGGGCACGTCCAGGAGCTTCTCCTGCACCCACTGCTCCAAATCTGAAGACTGGAGCCAAGCCTGGCAGTGGGCTCCAATGCCTGCGGCCACCACCCGAGCCGAAGTCTCGAAGCCATCGTAGGAGGCTCAAGAAATATACTTGGAGCAATTAGCTACTGATTTCAACAGTGTACGGAACCTATTGAGGGGCTCGCTCTCGAGGCCCGCGGAGAAGCCTCCAAGTTCTTTCACCAAGTCGCGGAGGAACATACCTATAAATAACTGGTATGCCTGGATGCGACAGGAGAGCATGGAACCCTGATAGGCCTTGCGGCCCAGGGCATCAAGGGCTCTGGACTCTCGGCTCAGTGGGATCAAGGAGTGGGACTTCAGGCTTTTCTGCTTCCTCATGGCTGATTCCACTACCATCGAGGTGTATGGAAGTTGAGTCTTACGGAAGCCTGGCCCCCGCTGCACCTTGTACATTGTGTCAAGGCGCTTGCTCATGATGGGGACTGAGGCTGGGGCCTCCCACATGCGGAGCAATAGCCGGGAGAGGATCAGTGGTACCGGCACGGTGAGGGATTCCTTGGGCGGGGCCTCGTACTGAAGAATATCTCGTTCTTCAGCACGAGGGTCTTCCTTGGCAGGGGTAATCAGGCTGAGGGCCGAGTCATGTCCAAAAAAAACACCAGAAAGGGTGGTGAACGCCGCTGGAGACCAGGTGGCGAGGGGTCAAACATAAGATCCTGGAGGGTGCAGATCTCCGGGGATGTGTCCCCATCAGATTCCCAGTCTGAGAAATCGGTGGAGGGATCCGAGCCGGGGGGTTCGCCCTGTCCGAAGGCCGGCGGCCTGGAGCCAGAGGCCCTGGACGATTTCGCCCCTGAGGAATGGGAGAGTGAGCGAGACTGACGTCGAGGATCCTCATGAGGCCCATGGCTCTCAGGGGTTTCCTGGATGGATTGGGGTGTCCCATGCGAGGGACCCGCGGTCTCTGGGCAAAAGTCAGCGAAGCTGGCCGTGAGCGCCTGCTGGGAAGCAATGAACGCAGAAATGCTGTGTTCTAGCACCAGCATATGGGACTCCCACGCGGGTGTGGGGCCCTGGGACACCGATACCAGGGTCACTGGATCGGGCATCGAGAAGGAGAGGGGGTCCTCACCAGGATAGTCGTCAGGAGAATGGGTGCCTTCACCGGAGGCCTCAGTTTCTCTGCGAGGAACCTTGCGGGGCCGCTCCTTGTCCGACTCTCGGGAATGCCGAATGGGACTAAGTGACCGGACGTGGGAGCGCTTGCGCTTGTCGGATGCCCCAGACAGTGACTTCGAGGCCTTCTTCTTTTTGCTCTGTTCCACCTCAGGGGACCCCTGATCTGAATGCCGCCTGGAACGCGGTGCCGCAGGGGGAGAACCCACTGGAGGGGAGACAAACAAAGGTGCCACTGGGGACTCCGAGGCAGCCTTTCGAAAAATGTCTTCGGACTTCTGCTTATGGCTGTTCAGGGCCTTAGAGGACATTTTCTTACAGAGCGAGCAGAGCTCTGGGTCATGGTCGGCTCCCTGACACCTTAGACGGCAGTCATGAGTGTCCTTAAGCGACATGTTCCTAGAACATCTATCGCATTTTTTAAACCCGGTGGCCATGGGGGCAAAAGCAGCCCCTGCAAGGTCGAAGACCCAGGCAGCCAGCGGTTGGAAGAAAAAAGGCCGCGAAGCCCGGGAAGAAAAAATTTAGGAAGGGTATTCCCGCAAGCTCCTAAAGGGAGCAAGGGGGAGGATGGGTAGAGGACTGGTGCAACTGGAAAAAAGAGATATAACCTGTTAAGGCGAAGAAAATGAAAACTTTTTCCGAGGGACGAGGACGTGCGTCCGAATGGCTCCACGGAGAAAGGGAGACTGAGCAAGATGGCACCCTTGGGCGGGAAGAGGACCACGCATGCATGGCAGCAATCCCAAAGGCTTTCTTTGAAAGCTGGGGAATTGCTCCACGTGGGCTCCGTCGGTGCCGACATCACCCATAAGTGAGGACTGACTTCCTGCTTGTTCCTGGAGAAACTTTAGACTGGTGAGCCTGACATCCATGCTAGGCAAAATGGTAGAAACCATTATAAAAAACAAAATTACTGAACATGTAGATGGTTATGGTTTAATTGCAGAAAACCAACATGGATTTATCTTATTTATTTTATTTATTTATATTCTCTTATATACCGCGCTATTCTGCATCAGTGCAGTTTACATTGAACAAACTGAAATTACATTGAACAGGGCATTATAACTTGGAGATAACTATTTTACAGGGAACATGGGCTATGGAGGGTTAAGTGGCTTGCCCAAGACCACAAGGAGCACCTGTGGGACTAGAAACCCCAGTCCTTCTGGCCCAAGGTTGCTGTCCTCTAGTGGGATTAGAACCCCCGACCTTCCGGCCTGAAGTACCTTGCCCCAACCACTAGACCACTCCTCTACTCTAAGGAAAGTCTTGACTTACTCATCTTATATTTTTTCTGAAGGTGTGAACAAACAACTAGATAAAGGTGAGCCGGTTATATTGTGTATCTCGATTTTCAGAAAGCCTTTGACACGGTCCCTCATGAGAGATTTTTGGTGAAACTAAAAAGTCATGAGATGGGAGGCAGTGTACTATTGTGGCTAAGGAACTGGTTAAAACATAGAAAGCAGAGAGTAGGGCTAAATGGCCAATTTTCTCAATGGAGAAAGGTGAAGAGTGGAGTACCCCAAGGATCTGTGCTGTGCCCGTTGCTTTTTACAGTCTTCATAAATGACCTGGAAATGCGAAAGCGTAGTTACTCACCTGTAACAGGTGTTCTCCAGGAGCAGCAGGAATCAGTCCTCACATATGGGTGACGTCGGCGCCGACGGAGCCCTCGCGGAGCAATTTTCCCCAGCTTTCAAAGAAAGCCTTTGGGAATTGCAGCGCGCATGTGCGGTCCCCTTCCCGCCCAAGGGTGCCATCTTAGCCAGTCAGATGACATAGCTAAAAGACAGCATAAAAATTTGCAATAAAACTAAAGCAGATGACTGCAACTCCAAGGGGAGGAGGGAGGGTTGTGAGGACTGATTCCTGCTGCTCCTGGAGAACACCTGTTACAGGTGAGTAACTACGCTTTCTCCAGGACCAAGCAGGAAGTCAGTCCTCACATATGGGACTCCCAAGCTTAAGGCTACCGGAGACCCTAAGCACAAAAATGAGCTCCCTCTAGCTCAGCAGCACAGAAGGAAGGAATCTTCACTGAATTATTACCCACCGGTAGCCCCCATCCGGGATGGAGGGTAGGAGTTGCTCAAACCTCGAAGAGATTTCGGAGGACTGCCTGTCCGAAAGCACTGTCCCTGCGGGACTCCCTCTCGAGGCAGTAATGGACCGCAAAAGTCTGGCTCGAAGACCAAGTAGCGGCCTGGCAGATGTCTGCCAATGGAACAGAGCGGAGGTAAGCCACTGACGTAGCCTTCGCCCGAACACAATGAGCCGTGACCCGACTTTCTAAGGAGAGTCCGGCTGCCCCATAAGCCCAAGCGATACAGTCAGCAACCCAGATGGACAGAGTACGCTTGGAGACCGGGAGCCCCAATTTATTGGGGTCAAAAGATACAAAAAGCTGAGCAGCTTTACGGTGCTCCCGCGTACGGTCAAGGTAGAAGTTCAATGCCCTTCTACAGTCCAGGGTATGCAGGACCATTTCAGCTCGGCTGGAGTGTGGCCTGGGAAAGAAGGTCGGAAGTACCACCTCCTGATTGATGTGAAAAGGGGAGACCACTTTTGGAAGAAATTTTGGGTGAGTCCGTAGGACTACCCTATTTTTGTAGAACCGAGTGTAAGGGGGATCAGACACGAGGGCCTGCAATTCACTTACGCGTCTAGCGGAAGTGAGGGCTATCAGGAATAAGGTTTTCCAAGAAAGAAAACGGAGAGAACAGGTAGCCATAGGTTCAAAAGGCGGACAGGTGATCCGCTGTAAAACCACATTCAGATCCCAGTCAGGTGCTGGCGGGCGCAGAGGTGGTTTAAGTAGAAGGAGACCTCGGAGAAACCTCGCCACGAGAGGGTCGCTGGAAAGAGGTCTGCCGTCCACCGGCACATGATGTGCTGAGAGAGCACTGAGGTGAACTTTGACGGAGTTGGACTTAAGTCCCAGATTAGAGAGGTAGAGCAAGTACTGCAAGATCACCGACACCGAGCAGGAGAAGGGATCCTGAGACTGCTGGGCACACCAAGCGGAAAAGCGACGCCATTTAAGGGTGTAGCATTTGCGGGTAGAAGGTCGCCGGGAAGCTAGGACGACCTCTTCCACCTCTGCCGGCAATAGAAGGGGAGTAAGGACTACCCTTTCAGCAGCCAGGCCATCAGATGTAGAGATCTGAGGTTGGGGTGTAGCAGGGACCCCTGATCCTGTGTTAGGAGATCTGGTTGAAACCCCAGAGGGAACGGATCCTCCACCGCTAATTGCAGCAGGAGTGGAAACCACGGCTGTCTGGGCCAGCGAGGAGCTATCAGGATCATGGAAGCTTTGTCTCGGAGAACCTTGAAAAGAGTTCGGGAGACTAGCGGTATGGGAGGAAAGGCATACAGAAGGCTTTTCGACCATGAGAGCAGAAAAGCATCCGCCGCTACTCGAAGGGGATGCGGCTGCCGAGAGCAGAAGCGAGGAAGTTGCCGGTTGAGAGGACTGGCAAAGAGATCCATCGTGGGGAGGCCCCACTTCAGAAAAAGTTTCTGAACTACCAAGGGATCCAGGCGCCACTCGTGCGGCTGGAGGATTCTGCTGAGTTTGTCCGCCAGGCAATTTTCTTGGCCTGGGAGATAAACTGCCTTTAGAAGAATGCCGTGGCTTACGGCCCAAGAGCAGAGCCTCTGTGCTTCTCGACAGAGAAGGAAGGAGCCCGTGCCTCCCTGTTTGTTCATGTAGAACATGGCAACTTGATTGTCCGTCTGGACAAGGACGGACTGGTGAGAAGTCAGGTGGGAGAAAGCCTTGAGAGCCAGACGGATTGCTCTTAGCTCCAGGAAGTTGATCTGCTGCGCAGACTCCCACGTGGTCCAGAGACCTTGAGTACATGCCCCTTGGCAATGCGCTCCCCATCCTAGGAGAGAAGCATCGGTCATCAGCACTTGAGCTGGCGGAGGAGACTGAAAAGGCATTCCGAGCATCAGGTTCGGCCGATGAAGCCACCACTGTAGAGAAGAGGCCAGCGGGCCGGAGATGCGCACTAAGTCGGCTAGGCCGCCCGTGGCCTGTTGCCACTGCTTGCGAAGGCACCACTGAGCAGGCCGCATATTCAGGCGGGCATTGGGGGTCACGTGGACGGTGGAAGCCATATGGCCGAGTAATCTCAGGAAGCGCCTGGCGGAGACCAGGGACTGGCTGCGAAAGCGGCCGGCTAGGTCCATGAGCCGTTGAGCCCTGTCGAGAGGCAGGAAAGCTCGTGCCTGAAGAGTGTGCAATCTTGCGCCGATGAACTCGAGATCTTGCGAGGGGAGCAAAGTGGACTTTGCGAAGTTTATGACAAAGCCCAAGTACTGCAGAAGAGTCACAGTGCGGTGTGTGGCTTTTGTGACTTCTGGAGAGGATGATGCTCTGATGAGCCAGTCGTCTAGGTACGGAAAGACATAGAGGCCGTGAAGCCGGAGATAAGCCGCCACCACCGCGAGACATTTTGTGAAGACTCGTGGTGCGGAGGATAGGCCAAAGGGCAGTACTCTGTACTGGTAATGATTTCCTGCCACCACAAGCCTTAGGTATTGGCGGTGGCTTGGGTGGATGAGGATGTGCGTGTAGGCATCCTTAAGATCCAAGGAGCATAGCCAATCTCCCTGCTGGAGGTAGGGCAGAAGGATTCCAAGGGTAAGCATCTTGAACTCCTCCCTGACGAGGAACTGGTTGAGGTTGCGCAAGTCCAGGATGGGTCGGAGGCCTCCTGTTCTTTTTGGTATTAGGAAATACCTGGAATAGAAGCCTTGACCCCTCAGGTGGTGGGGCACCGGTTCCACAGCCTGTTCCTGAAGAAGACTTGCTAACTCCTGAAGGAGTAAGTCCCTGTGCAGAGGGAGTCGTGGAGGTTCTCCCGGGAAATAGGAGGGAGGGACCTGGTGGAAGTGGAGAAGATAGCCTTCTCTCACCACCTGAAGCACCCAGGCATCTGAGGTGATGTTGGACCACCTGTGGGCAAAGTGAACCAGCCGGCCTCCTGTGCTGGGAGGAACCAGCTGAGGGGGAGAGGCTATGCTGATGAAGTCAAAAACCCCCACCCTGCTGAGCAGGGGCCGGTGGTGCAGGCTTGGGGGCTTGCTGCCTACGGGACCCGTTACCCCGTCCCTTGGCCTGCTGACCCTGTTGGGGAGCTGCGGAGGCCTGATATTGAGGGTAGTGTTTATAGGCAGCCGCCTTTCTCGGGTAAAATGACTTCTTTCCCGAGCCCTTCTTCTTCTGGGAAGGGGCGGAGGTCTTCCTAGAAAGCCTAGTTCTGGTGAGAGTCTCCGTCTCGATTTGTGCAGCCTTTTCAGCCATGGGCTTGCCAAAGAGGTTCTCACCTCGGCAGGGGACATCGACCAACTTGTCCTGCACCCAGGGTTCAAGGTCAGACGACTGAAGCCAAGCCTGTCGGCGGGCACCGATGCCGGCTGCGGCCACTCGTGCCGATGCTTCAAAGCCATCATAGGCTGCTCGAGACATGAATTTGGAGCATTCCCGAATACCAGTTGTCAAGGCTAGGAACCTCCGCAAAGGTTCCTCGGACAGCCCAGCGGAGAATCCGGCTATCTCTTTAGCCAGGTCTCTGAGATACATGCCCATGTAGAGCTAGTAGGTCTGGACCCGACAAGCAAGCATAGAGCCCTGGAAACACTTCTTACCGAGGCCATCCAGGTTGCGGGCCTCCCTGCCAGGAGGCACCGAGGAGTGCATCTTCTGGCTCTTAAGCCTATGCATGGCCGATTCCACCACCATGGAATGGTGCGGTAGCTGTGCTTTTTGGAAGCCCGGGCTCTTGCGGACTCGATAAATGGAATCGACCCGCTTGCTTAATACCGGCGACGATGCCAGACTCTCCCACATGCGGAAGAGTAGTCGTTCCAGCATGGGAGGAACCGGTACAGTAAAGTGCTCCCTGGCGGGAGAGTCGTACTGAAGGGCATCGAGCTCTTCGGCTCGGGGCTCCTCCTCGGGATCCGCAGGGAAGGCCAAAGCCTTGGCCATATCCCTGACGAAGTCCGAGAACCGGGCGTCCTCCGGAGGGGACTGTTTCCGAGGTTCGGACTCAGGCGAGTCCGAGGGGACACACCGAGTCCGAAACGAATCAGGTGACTCTTCCTCTTCAGACTCCCAGGCCGACTCCGAGGAGGAATCGGTGGGGTCGGTCCGGGCGGGCGGAGGCGTCGGCGTCGACGACCTCGGTCCCGAACGGGAGGCCGAGGGTGACCTCGACCGAGGATCGACTCGAGCCCGCATGGACTCGAGGATCGGCTCGGTCTCCGGGGTCGACTTAGATGTCGACGTCCCGGCGGTCGGGGCAGAGGCGCCAGCGAGGCTAGCGATCAGTGCCCGCTGCTGGTCCATGAAGGCAGATAGTCTGCTCTCCAAGGCCGTCAACCTGAGTCCGACCTCAGGTGACCCAGCAGCCCCCGACTCGGGCCCCGACGGCGTCGGGCCCGACGTCGGACCCCTCGGAGGCGAGTCCAGGAGGACTACAGGACTTACCCGAGCAGGCAACTCCGACTCCAGACGAGGTCGCTTCGGGAGATGCTCCTTCTCCAAAGACCTGGGACGGCTATCGGGGCTATGCGACCTGGCCCTCGCGGAACCAGGAGCGTCCACCGACGCCGCCCTCGCGGGTTTCACCTTCCGATGATGGTCCCCGGAGGGAGAACCCCTGTCGGAGGAACTCCGGCAACGGTCAGAGCTGGAACCTCTGGACGCCGAGGCCTCCGACGAGGTCCGGGTACGGGTGGGATCAGCGAAGATTCGTTCCCGCTGATGCCGCCGACTCCTTAACGCTTTGGAGGACATTTTGCTGCAGGCCCCACAGATCAGTTCCTCGTGATCCGGGCCAAGGCAGCGGAGGCAATTATCATGTGTGTCAGTGAGTGACATATTTCTGTCACACTGAACACACCGCTTGAAACCACTGGCAGCCATCGGGGGAAAAAGGGCCCCTGCAAGGTCAAAGGACTGGGCTGCCAGCGAAAAACCGAAAACGAAACTGACAGAAAATCAGAAAAACCGAAAAATAACAGAAGGACTCGCAACGGCGTCGCGAGTCCGGGCAGGAAAGAGACCGGCGTCGAACCGAAGAAAAAAGAGAGATAAATCACGAAAAATCAACTTTTTCAGCGGGGACAAGACGGGCATGTCTGTAGGGCTCCGCGGAAAAAAGAAGACTGGCTAAGATGGCACCCTTGGGCGGGAAGGGGACCGCGCATGCGCGCTGCAATTCCCAAAGGCTTTCTTTGAAAGCTGGGGAAAATTGCTCCGCGAGGGCTCCGTCGGCGCCGACGTCACCCATATGTGAGGACTGACTTCCTGCTTGGTCCTGGAGAATAACGAGTTAGGTGATCAAATTTGCAGATGACACAAAATTATTCAAAGTTATTAAAACCCAAGAGGTTTATGAAAAATTGCAAAAGGATCTTGATAAATTGGAAGACTAGATGTCCAAATGGCAGATGAAATGTAATGTGGACAAGTGCAAAGTTATGCCCTTAGGGAAGAAAAACCCAAACTATGCTTACATTAGGAACCACCACCCAGGAAAACAATTTAGGTGTTATCATGAATAATATGTTGAAACCCTCTGCCCAGTGTGTAGCTATGGCCTAGAAAGTAAATAGAATGCTAGAAAAAGAATAGAAAACAAAACCAAGGATATTATAATGCCTCTGCATCGTTACGTGGTGCGACCGTACCCTGTACATTGTGTAATTCTGGTCAACCATATCTTTAAAAAGATATAGCAGAATTAGAAAAGGTACAGAGAAGAGCCACCAAAATGGTAAAGGGGATGGAGGGATACCCTTATGAGGAGAGGCTTAAAAGGGTTAGGGTTCTTCAACTTGGAAGGGAGACAGCTGAGAGGAAATATGATAGAGATCTATAAATTAATGAATGTAGTAGAACAAGAAAACATAGATCGGTTGTTTACTCCTTCAAAAAGTAGAAAGATTAGGGGACACTCAATGTAGCTACAATGTAGCCCATTTAGGACTAATAAGAGAAACTATTTTTTTGCTCAATGAGTAATCAAACTCTGGAATTCGTTACCGGAGATGTAGTAAAAGCTGTTAGTATAAATGGGTTTAGAAAGGTTTTGGACATGTTTCTGGAGAAGTCCATAAACCATTATTAAGGAGGACCAGGGAAATCCACAGATTACCCCAGGATAAGCGTTGTGGAATTGTTGTACCTTTTTGGGAACCTGACAGGTACTTGTGACCTGGATTTACTGCTGTTGGGAACATGATACTGGGCTTGATGGATCTTGGTCTGACCCAATATGGCATTTCTTATGTTCTTAACTCTGCTTCTCCAAAACCAGCCTTGTCAATCACAATATTTATTCCCTCTGTGCCTTATATTTACCTGCCCAAATAAATTCCACCAGATTCCAGGGTAAGTATCAAACAAAAATATAACCCCAGAATATAGAATCCAACAACCCATAAAGGATCATTTTTGTCAGACTCACAGTGGCATCAATGGATTCTCATACACCCTTAATGGTAGTTCTTTTACTTTATTTCAATCTGTAACCACGGTCACTTAAAAAAAATTTCAATATATATAGTTAGGTTCATATGAAAAATATATATATAAGTAAAGCTACTTGCATGTTGTCAGACTCAAAGTTTATTCCAGCTCTTGCTCCAATCCCTGACATGGTCCATAGCATGCATCTACAGTACATTTCGATGGCACAATCCCACTATCTGTTAAGTTTATCTTTGGAGATTGGAGAGGTTCTGAGGAACCAGAGGAAAGCATGCAGATTGTTGGAATCTATATTCTGGGGTTATATTTTTGATTGATACTTACACTGGAATCTGGTGGAATTTATTTGGGCAGGTAAATATAAGGGAAACTTCTTAATTGGTCACAATGAAGAGCAATAACTTGCTCCAACAAAACCTCCTTTAAGCTCTTATCACAATAAATTCAGAAGACATGCCAGGATACTGCAGCTTGTTCATGGAGGATGGGACAGGCATGCAATTGAACAAGCTGCGGTATGCAGGCATGGCTGCTGAATTTAATGTGATAAGAGCCTAAAAGAGGTTTTTTCAGAGCAAGATTTGGGACAAGTTACTGCCCTTTATTGTGACCAATTGAGAAGCTGGGCAAGTTACTGCCTTTCACTGTGATAAATTAAGAAGTTTCCCTGACATAGATGGTGGGATTGTGCCATCAAAATGTAGATGCATGCTATGGACTATGGTGGGAACTGGAGCACACAGGTTACTATATTATATATATTTTTCATATGAACCTAACTGGATATACTGAAAGATTTTTTAAGTGATTGAAATGAAGTAAAAAGACTACCGTTAAGGGTGTATGAGAATCCACTGATGCACTCTTATACCACTATGTGTGCAACAAATATTTTCCTTTTGGGATTGTTGGACTCTATATTCTGGGGTTATACTTTTGTTTCCGTGTACATTTACCTGCAAAATACAAAACTATTTCTCCTCTCATAAAAGCTTTGATAGTCTCTCAAAGCAGCACCAAGGAGATGTCTGCATATTGAATAAACTTCAGGTATTTCTTCCACTTACGGATAAGATAATCCCCAAAACCCTTATCCAGATAAAGTCCTGGGCACATCTGTCATTTCCTTACATCCTGCCTCAGAATCCCCATGTCAAGATACAATTGCCCTCCAGTCATAAGAACATAAGATATGCCATACTGGGTCAGACCAAGGTCCATCAAGCCCAGTATCCTGTTTCCAACAGTGGCCAATCTAGGTCACAAGTACCTTGCATCGTGTAACCAAAGTTTGGGTTGTTCTTTCCTAGATGCATAACTTTGCACTTGTCCACATTAAATTTCATCTGCCATTTAGATGCCCAGTCTTCCACTTTATCAAGATCCTCTTGCAATTTTCCACAATCCCCATGGGTTTTAACAACTTTGAATAGTTTTGTGTCATCTGCAAATTTGATAACCTCACTCGTTAGTCCCATTTCCAGGTCATTTATGAATACGTTAAAAAGCAGCAGACCCAGCACAGATCCCTGGGGTACTCCACTATTCATCTTTCTCCATTGGAAAAATTGGCCATTCAGCCCTACCCTCTGCTTTCTATCTTTTAACCAGTTCCTGATCCACAATAGTACATTGCCTTCTATCCCATGACTTTTTAATTTTGCCAAATGTCTCTCATGAGGGACCTTGTCAAAGGCTTTCTGAAAGTCCAGATACACTATATCAATTGACTCACCTTTGTCTACCTGTTTATTCACACCTTCAAAAAAAACATAACAGATTAGTAAGACAAGACCTTCCTTGGCTAAAGCCATGTTGGCTGTCTCCCATTAAGCCATGACTATCTACATGTTCAGTCCTTATATAATTTATTTATTTAACAGTTTTTTTATACTGCTTTATCATTTTAGTCAAAGCAGTTTACATTGTAACTTAAACTTGGTAAGTATAATAAACAGGGACACTGATAACTTGGATTCTTCTGAGGCAATGGAGGATTAAGTGACTTGCCCAAAGCCACAAGAAGTGCTAGTGGGAATCAAACCCTAGTCTCCTCGTTTCCAAGCCAGTGCCCTAACCACTAGGCTACTCACCACTAGGCTAACAGCACTGTTAAAGATATTGAAAAAAACTGACCCTTGCAGAGGGCCCAAAGATACCTCACTAGTAAATTAATCATAACCAAAGTGGATGCCACTAACGACCACTTTGCCTTCTGTCACTCAACCAGATTCTCAGCCAATTAACAGCTTTCTGTCCTGCTTCTATACCATACAGCTTGCACCCATTATTCTAAGTGGTATATTATCTAAATCTTACTTTTTGTAGCTTTCCAAAGCTTTACCTACTACTGATGTTAGACTAACATCTGTAGTTGCCCACCTTCTTCCTTATTTCTATTTTAGGGATATGGGACTGCATCTGCATGCTTTCCTATGGTTCCTCAGAACCTCTCGAATCTCCAAAGATAAACTGAACAGAGTTACATATATTGAGCAGTCAGCAATTTCTGGAGCTTTTTCACTATTCTACAATATACTCCTTTGGGTTCCATGGTCTTATCTGCTCATTTGCAGGGCTGGATTAACTCTTTGATAGGCCCTAGGCAAACAAGTGTGTTGGCCCCTCATCATAATATAAATGCATTTTAAAAATGCCAAAAATTGGGCCCCATGTGCTTCTGACTGCAGAGGAAAACTGGCAGAGAAGGAAGCAGCAGGTAAGAAATGCCAACTGAAAGACAATGCACAGGTGTAGTGGAGAACAGACAGACCTCCATGGGTAGTGATGGCTCTGGTCATACTTTCCTCCCCCCGCCCACCCCATCCCACCATTGTTCTTTCTGCCAGCATCTGATTTAGACAAAAATATGCCTTAGGAGCCACTGAATTAGTACATTTAAGAGGGCCTCTCTGAAACATTTGGGCTCTAGGCACATGCCTAGTTTGCCTATGTGTTAATCCTGCCCTGCTTGCTTGTATAACTATTTCCTGCTCTGTAAATATGCTTATGAACATTTCACAGACATTCACTGCCCTGTATTTTTCCTTAGGCATATCACCTTCTCATTTTGTAGATGCTAAGCAAAAGGACCTAGTTAAGATTTTAGCCTTCTGTTGGTCCTCCCTCTGTACAACACTGCATATATATCACAGTAATTTGTAACAGTAAGAGTAGTTACCAACTATTCTGTTTGATTTCATCTGTCCTTTATGGAAGTAATTTTATAAAGTCATTAATACACATATATGGCAGTTTATGCATGTTAATGGCCTCTTCTAAAATTACATGCACCAACATAAGCATGGCAGAGTTTGCAAGTGCGCGTATTAATTATAAATACCTTAATTTACACATACATTTGCATTCTTCATGCGTGTTCATTTACACCTACTATAGAATTGGTGTAAATACCTGCACTTGCTATATAAAATGTTTACATTGGTATTTTATAAAGAGAAATAGGTGCCTTTGTATCTTTGTAAAATAGGCTAATAGGTGCCTGCTAACTCTCTTAGCCTATGCATCCTGTTATAAAGTTACCTTCTATAAGCCCATAGATGATTTTAGTTCCTAAATTTTATTGATTGGGAGACATTCTCCTCTGTTTGTGTCTGTACTTGTCTACTCCTGCAAACTCCTTTTTTTTCGTGATATTTTGCCTTTGTTTGTATTTTCTAAATGCTAGAAAAGAAGCTTGGGAAGAGAAAAAAAACAAAGGTGAAAGAAAACCTGATAGCAAAAGGAGGAAGGCACTTACCAGAAAAAACATTCGTTGCTGGAGGCCTTTCTTTGTCAGCTTGTAGAGACAGCCTTCACGTATGAAGTCCTGTGGGACAGAGCAAGAGTTTTATCTTTCTGGGCGAAACTTGAAATAACATCACTCTTAGAATGCATAAGGCCTTCACTGTGCTCATTTACTTGCCCCCTTACCTTGCCAGAAAAAGGGGCACACAGTGCAGCTACTAAAATCTGTAAAACAATTGAACAGCAAAAAGGGGCATTATAGTTAATCACAACTGAAAGATCACTAGCTCCATCAGGATCTCGATTATGCACACTTGGGCTAAGTTTGTCCCACTCGAGTTCTTTGGCCTAATAAGACTTTTATCCAATTCTAGGGCAACCACCTATCTCCTTGACTCCATTCCCTCTGACTAGCTCCCTGAGCCTTCTTTGGGTCTTTCCATACTCAACTCCAGCCTCTCAACTAGAACTCTCCCCTTCCTCGATAAAGGCCTTAATTCACGCCCAGTTGAAAGCTCCTAAATTGTACCCAGCCGACCCCAATCACTATCACCCTATCTCTAACCTTCCATTCCTCATGAAACTTACTGAATGCCTCATCCTTTCACAATTAGCTGATCACCTAGAACACACCTCATCATTACACCCCTGTCAATCAGGATTCCACATTGAGACCATTGTCGCTGCTGTTCTCAATGACATCCACAACATACTAGACCAAGGATCCTTTGCTCTGGCAATCTCTTTAGACTTGACTGTGGTCTTTTACTTGGTAAACCATAACCTCCTCCTGACGCATCTATACGATGTGGGTCTACATGGTGTAGTTATTTCCTGGTTTACCTCCTTTCTAAACTGCCGGTCCTACCAAGTCCCACATCATGATTACACTTTAGCCCCCTATTCCCCACCCTGCGCTGTTCTGCAAGGATCAGCTTAATCCCTCCTGTTTTTAATATCTTCCTTAGTCCCCTGGACACCCTTAAACACTAGGAGTCACTTTTTATATGTACACAGATGATATCCTACTCCTCACACGTACTGACAGCAAATCTACCGATTTTTCCATTATCAACTTCGCCCTAGTCTCCATCTCATCATGGCTCCACAAAAATGCTCAAGCTAAACCCTTCAAAGACTACTACCACCTGGTTCACAGGCTCAAAAACCACTCCGGCCCTGGTCCCCTCCATTGGTACCACTTCCATTTCATTGCATACTTCCTTCAAATATCTTGGAGTCTATCTTAACTTGGAACTTTCTTTTCTCCCCATATTAATCACCTCACCCTGTCCTCCTTTGTGGTCCTTCGCCGGTTCCGTGCTCTTCGACCCCTCTTTGACGAAGACGCCTTAACAACTCTCCTACTCTGTACTGTCATTTCAAAGCTTGTCTATTGCAACATTATTTTTTCCTGTCTCCTCAAACATCAGCTCAAGCATCTTCAATCCATCCAAAACACGGTCATTCGTGCACTCACCCATGCTAGAAAATTTGATCATGTTACCCCCCCCCCCCCCTTTCATCCAACATCACTGGCTCCCTATTCCCCAACGCATTCACTTCAAAATTCTTACCTTTGCACACAAGGCCTTTCAAAATCAGGCACCACAATACCTTTCCTCATTGACTATTCCCCATGATCCATGATAACCGCTTGGTCCTCCCCCTCTCAACTGTGCAAAGGACGAGTCTACTCATTGTTCAGGCTTCTTTTTAACAGCTCCCTCCCTTTGGAATTGTCTGCCTTCTCAATTTTGCCTTGAACCCTCGTTCCCTAAATTCAAGACCCTTTTAAAGACACATTTGTTCACCCAAGCTTTTGGCACAGATAGCACATAGGATACTGCACAGACAATTCTGCTTCCAGTTTTCATGTTTTTCCTCCCTGTCCTCTCCCGCTCTACTTTTCTGTTACTAACGAAGATCAATTTCTTTCTTTATGTCCTCTAGACTTATAGTTTTGTGTTTTTACTTTTTTTACTTATTGTGAACTGCTCTGCCTGCCTTAAGCCAAAGATGGTATATCAAGGCTAATAAATGATAATCTCATGATGTCAAGTGGTGAATCTGGATATCACATATAAGAGACAATAGATGGCAAAGTAAACGTCAAAAAGGGTCATAAGAAAGTGTAGTAACTCACCTGTAACTGGTGTTCTCCAGGGACAGCAGGAATCAGTCCTCACTTATACGGGTGACGTCTGCATCGACGGAGTCCACGCAGTGCAATTCCCCAGCTTTCAAAGAAAGTCTTTGGGATTACTGCCACGCATGCGTGGTCCTCTTCCTGCCCAAGGGTGCCATCTTGCTCAGTCAGGTCCCTTAGCTTGAGCCCCACCAAGCAGATGGCAAGGGAAGGACAAAAATTCAGCAACTCATCAGGGGAGGCAGAAGGGTAGTGAGGACTGATTCCTGCTGTCCCTGGAGAACACCTGTTACAGGTGAGTAACTACGCTTTCTCCAGGAACAAGCAGGAAGTCAGTCCTCACCTATGGGACTCCCTAGCTACAGGCTACTGAACCTGTAACCAAAAAATGCCTCCGCGAGGCCATAAGCAGAAGCTGAAGCCTGAAGGAGCCCGAGTCCTCAGGGTCGAAACCCTCAGTAGCCGTGAAGAAGGGTCGGAGGGCAGGAGTTGCTTATACCCCGAACAGGTTATGGAGTACAGCCTGTCCGAAGGCGCCGTCCCGGCGGGACTCCCTCTCCAGGTAATAGTGGGCAGCGAAAGTGTTTGTGGAAGACCAGGTCGCCGCCCGGCAGATGTCCATCAGGGGCACAGAGTGCAGCGAGGCCACAGAGACTGCGTTGGCTCGGACCCCATGTGCGGTGACTCGATGATCCAGAGGGATGCCCACCTTCGCATGGGCGAAAGCAATGCAGTCCGCCACCCAAACTGAGAGGGTGTGCTTGGTGACTGTTTGCCCTGGTCTATTGGGATTGTAGGTGGCGAAAAGCCTGTCAGACTTGCAATGAGTCTGGGTACGCTGCAAATAAAATGCGAGGGCCCGTTTGCAGTCAAGGGTGTGGAGAGCCATCGACGCCTGGTCGGCGTGGGACCTCGGGAAAAAAGTTGGCAGCACTATCTCTTGGTTGAGATGGAAGTCCGAAATTACCTTAGGCAGGAATTTATGGTGGGTTCGGTGGACCACCTGTTCCGATAAAACCTGGTGTAAGGGGCACCAGCCATGAGAGCCTGGAGCTCACTGACTTGGAGGGCCAAGGTCAGTGCCACCAGGAAGGCCAACTTCCAGAACAGGTGCCAGAGTGAACACGTCGCCATTGGCACGAAGGGTGGACGGGTGAGCTGCGTGAGTACCACATTTATGTTCCATTCCACCAGAGGATGACGGATGGGTGGCTTGGATAGCAGAAGATCCCGCATGATGCGGGAGACTAACAGCTGCCCTGAGTGGGGTTTTCCCTCGATAGGGAGATGATTAGCTGAGATGGCGCTCAAATGAACTCTGACAGAGCCATTCCCTTGAGAGGTGGAGGAGGTACTGGAGAACTCACCGAAAAGGATACGAGAAGTGGTCGATCTGGTGTTACGAGCACCAGACGGAGAAGCGTTTCCACTTGAAGGAGTAAGTTCGCCTAGTGGATTCCTTCCTCGAGGCGAGAACGACCTCCTCAACCTCCTCCAGAAGGGTCAGAGAGACTAGGGAGACCCGTTCAGCCACCAGGCCATGAGTGATAGGGAGGTTAGGTTCGGGTGCAGTACCCGACCCTCCTCCTGCATTAGCAGACCCCTGGCAAGGGGGCCACGAGAATCAACGATGCCCCGTCCCGCTGAGCCTTGGACAGAGTCCTTGCAATGAGGGGTAAAGGAGGGAATGCATAAAGAAGACTGGAGGACCAGTCCAGGAGAAATACATCGGGGCCCTCCCTGCTCGGGTGCAGCACCAGCCCGCAAAAGCGGGGAACTGCGTGTTCTGGGGACTGGCGAAGAGGTCTATCGCCAGAGTCCCCCAGCGGAGAAACGGCCTCTGCTACTCTGGGATCCAGCCGCCATTCGTGGGGGGAAAGAATTCTGCTGAGTCTGTCCGCCAGGCCATTCTCCTGACTCGGGTGGTACATCGCCCTGAGGGACATCATCTGTCGGGCACAGAAAAAACAGATGAGGACCGCTTCCCGACAGAGGGAGCAGGATCACGGTTGTCAGTATGCACTAGAACCGATTTCGCTGAGGTGTTCCTCGAAGGCCTTCAGGGCCCACCGAATGGCCCGGAGTTCGAGCAGGTTTATCTGCTGCTGAGACTCCTCAGGTGACCATTGCCCCTGCATGCAGAGTGGTCCGCAATGGGCTCCCCACCCTAACAGGGAAGCATCTGTCATAAGCACCGCATCGTGCCGCGGGGCCTGAAAGGGCAATCCCCGCAGGAGGTTGCGGGGGTTTTGCCATTAGCTCAGGGACAAGCGGAGGTCGGGAAGAACCCTGACGGGGTCCCTGAAGAGTCTGAGGGACTGGCTCTATTGGACCACTGAGTCATCCGCATGTGCAGGCGGGCGTGAAGAACCACATGCATGGTTGAGGCCATGTGGCCCAGGAGACATAGCATGGACCGAGCAGTGACCTGTGAGCACTTTGGACGCAAGCCGCCAGAGCTCGAAGGCGGGTGGAGCAATCCACAGGTGAGACTTCAGGTAGTTGATCAAGAACCCCAAGCTCTCCAAGAGGAGGACAGTGTGCGACATCGCTCGCCGAGCCTCCTCAGCTGAGGAGCCAGTCGTCAAGGAAGGGAAAGACCGGCATGCCCTGACGCCGAAGGTAAGTGACAACCACAACGAGGCGCTTTGTAAAGACCCATGGGGTGGATGCAAGGACGAAGGGGAACACCCTGTATTGGAAGTGCTCTCCCTGCACCCTGAAACGCAGATACTGCCTGTGTTGGGGGTGGATTAAGATGTGGGCGTAAGCGTCCTTTAGATGCAAGGAACATAGCCAGTCACCCTGCCAGAGGAAGGGCAGCAGCACACCAAGAGATAATATCTTGAACTTCTCCCGCACCAGGAACCTGTTTAGTCTGCGGTGGTCGAGGATGGGCCACAGACCCGCCGTCTTTTTTAGGATGAGGAAGTACCAGAAATAGAAGCCCCGACCTCGAAGGTGGGGAGGGACCTTCTCGACTGCCCGTTGGGCGAGGAGAGAGTGTAATTCCCGCTGCAGCAGAAGCTGGTGTGCAGGGGAGTTCAGGAGGCTCCGCCAAAGAGAAAGGAGGTGGAAGCCTGTCCAAGTGGAGGCAATAGCCATCCCGGATGACTTGGAGGACCCAAGTGTCCTAGGTGATGGGAGCCCACGATGGGGAGAAGCGGGACAGGCATCCCCCTACTGGCTTCTGCGTTGCCGAAAGGCGAGGAGCTATGCTGAAGGCATCAAAACCCCTGAGTGGGTTGAAGGGGGAGCAGGCGTTTGGACCTTCGGTCTCTTTGGCTTACGATGCCCCTGAACAGACTTTCCCTGTGCCGGAATGGTCGGCATGGAGGTAGTTGGGTATGGCGGATAGCCACGATACTGGAGACCCTTTCGAGGGAAGAAGGGCTTTAGGTTGGCTGCTTCTTCCGAGGCAGGGTAGAGGTTTTGCGGGAGAGAGGGGTCCTGTCTCAATTTCCACAGCCTTAAGAACATAAGAAATGCCATACTGGGTCAGACCAAGGTCCATCAAGCCCAGTATCCTGTTTTCAACAGTGGCCAATCTAGGTCATAAGTACCTAGCAGTTTCCCCAAGGACACAGGTTCCTCAATGCTTGTTTGGGGTCAAGCAGTGATATCCTGGGTCCCTTTTAATAATGGTTTATGGACCTTTCCTCCAGGAACTTGTCCAAAACTTTTTTAAACCCCGCTACACTAACAGCTCTTACTACATCCTCCGGTAACAAATTCCAGAGTTTGATTACACATTGAGTGAAAAGATATTTTCTCTTATTAGTTTTAAATAGGTTACCCTGCAGCTTCATTGCATTTCCCCTAGTCTTTTTATATTCTGACGACGTAAACAATCTACGTTTACCCGTTCCACTCCATTCATTAATTTTACAGACCTCTATCACATCTCCCCTCAGCCGTCTCTTTTGCAGGTTGAAAAGCCCTAACCTTTTTAGCCTCTCTTCATAGGAGAAGCCTTCCATCCCCTATATCATTTTGCTAACTCTTCTCTGTACCTTTTCTAATAACGCTATATCCTTTTAAAGATACGGCGACCAGAATTGCACACAATATTCAAGGTGCAGAACGATACAGAGGCAGTATAATATCCTTTGTTTTAGTTTCCATTCCATTCCTTCTGATACCTAGCATTCTATTTGCTCTCTGGGCCGCTGCTGCACACTGGGCGGAGGGTTTTAACATGTTATCCACGATGACGCCTAAATCTTTTTCCTGGGTGGTGGTTCCCAATGTGGAACCTTGCATCGTGTAACCATAGTTTGGGTTGTTCTTTCCTAGATGCATAACTTTGCACTTGTCCACATTAAATTTCATATGCCACTCTTGCAATTTTCCACAATCCTCATGGGTTTTAACAACTTTAAATAGTTTTGTGTCATCTGCAAATCTGATAACCTCACTCGTTATTCTCTTTTCCAGGTCATTTATGAATATGTCAAAAAGCAGCGGACCCAGCAAAGATCCCTGGGGTACTCCACTATTCACCTTTTTCCATTGGGAAAATTGGCCATTTAGCCCTACCCTTTGCTTTCTATCTTTTAACCAGTTCCTGATCCACAATAGTACACTGCTTCCTATCCCATGACTTTTTAGTTTTGCCAAAAGTCTCTGATAAGGGACCTTGTCAAAGGCTTTCTGAAAGTCCAGATACACTATACCAACTGACTCACCTTTGTCTACCTGTATATTCACACCTTCAAAAAAACATAATAGATTAGTAAGACAAGATCTTCCTTGTCTAATGCCATGTTGGCTGTCTCCCATTAAGCCATGACTATCTACATGAAGAGCAATTTTGTAATTTATGGCTTATTCCTTTTTTCCAGGTACTGACGTCAGGCTCACCAGTCTGTAGTTTCCCGATCACCCCTGGAACCCTTTTTAAAAATTGGCATTACATTGGCGATCCTCCAATCTTCAGGTATTACAGATGATTTTAATTATAGTTCACAGATTACTAATAGCAAGTCTGCAATCTCATATTTCAGTTCTTCAGTTTATCAAATAGTTGTAATACATCTTCCCAGTATAGCGATATTTCTTTCAATTCTCTGCAGTATCACCTTTAAATACCAATTCAGTCATGGGTAACATCCCTATATCTTCCTCAGTAAAGACTAAAGCAAAGAATTCATTCAGTCTCTCCGCTATAGCCTTGTTCCCTCTAATTGCTCCTTTTACCCCTCTATGGTCAACTGACTCTCTCTCACAGGTATTTTGCTACGAATGTAGTTGAAAAAGTCTTTATTATGCGCGTTTTTGCTTCCACAGCAAGTTTCTTCTCAAATTCTCTCTTTTCCTGCCTTATCAATGCCTTGCATTTAACTTGCCAGTGCTTGTGCTGTTTCCAGTTTTCATCATTTGGCTCTTTTTTTCCATTTCCTGAAAGATGCTTTTTTGGCAACAGCCGCCTCTCTGACCTCACCTTTAAACCATGTTGTCAGTTTTTTGGACTTCCTTCCACTTTTCTTAAAGCATGGAATACAGCTGGTCTGGGGTTCCAAGATAGTATTTTTAAACAACACTCAAGCTTGATGTAAGTCTTTGACCTTTGCAACTGCTCCTTTTATTTTTTTCTTAACTATTTTCCTCATTTTATCATAGTCTCCATTTCGAAAATTAAAAGGTGGATTTCCTTACCATCCCTCCTCCATTAATTAAATCAAATGCGATCAAGTGGCCCCAACACCCTTATCTCCTGCACCAGATCTGACTTTAGCAGGGCGCGGAATCTATCAAGGGGCTCTCCCTCGAAGCCCGCGGAGAACCCCCCGAGTTCCTTAGCCAAATCGCGCAGGAACATACCAATTTACAGTTGATATGCCTGGATGCGACAAGACAGCATGGAACCTTGGTAGGCTTTGCAGCCCAGGGCATCAAGGGCTCTCGACTCTCGGATGGGTGGTACCACCGAGTTCGATTTTGGGCTCTTTTGCTTCCTCATGGCTGATTCCACCACCATCGAGGTGTGTGGGAGCTGGGTCTTTCAGAAGCCTGGCCCCCGCTGCACCCTGTACATCGTGTCAAGGCGCTTGCTCATGATGGGGACCGAGGCTAGGGCCTCCCACCTGCGGAGCAGCAGCTGAGATAGAATAGGCGGTAAAGGCACAGTGAGAGATTCCCTGGGCAGAGACTCGTACTGAAAAATGTCAAGTTCTTCAGCACGAGGAGAGGGGGTCCTCACAGGGATGACCCTCAGGAGACCGGGCGTCTTTGCTGGAGGCCTCCACTTCCGTGTGCCGTACCTTGCGGGGACACTCCTTGTCCGACTCTCAGGAATGCTGAAGGGGGCTAAGTTACCAGGCGTGGGAGCGCTCGCAGAAGTCCCGGACAGCGACTTTGAGGCCGCCTTCTTTTTGCGCCGCTCCACCTCAGGGGACCCCTGTTCAGAGTGCCACCGAGACCGTGGGGCCGCAGGAGGATAACCCACCGGAGGAGAGATGACTGAGGGCACTTCTGGGGACTCCAAGGCGGCCTTTCAGAAAATGTCTTCGGACTTCTGCTTAAGAATGAGCAGGACCTTAGAGGACATTTTATTGCAGAGCGAACAGAGCTCTGGGTCATGATAGGCTCCCAAGCACCGCAGACAACAGTCATGAGTGTCCGTAAGCGATATGCTCCTAGAGCATCTATCACATTTTTTGAATCCTGGGGCCATGGGGGCAAAAATGGCCCCGTGAGGTCAAAGACCTACGTGGCCAGTGGTTAGAGAAGGAAAAAAGGGCGCAAAGCCCATAAGGAAAAAATGAGAAAGGAGTATCCCTGATACGAGGGATGAGGACATGCGTCTGAAGTGCTCCGTGGAAAAAGGCAGACTGAGCAAGATGGCACCCTTGTGCGGGAAGAGGACCATGCATGCGTGGCAGCAATCCCAAAGGCTTTCTTTGAAAGCTGGGGAATTACTCCACGCGGGCTCCGTCGGTGCCGACGTCACTCGTATAAGTGAGAACTGACTTCTTGCTTGTTCCTGGAGAACATAAGATATGCCATACTGGGTCAGACCAAGGTCCATCAAGCTCAGTATCCTGATTCCAACAGTGGCCCGTGTAGATCACAAGTACTTAGCAGTTTCCCCAAAAGACATAGGTTCCACAATACTTGCATTGGGGCAAGGAGTGGATATCCCGGGTCCCCTTTAATAATGGTTTATGGACCTTTCCTCCATGAACTTGTCCAAACCTTTTTTAAACTCGGCTACACTGACAGCTTTTACTACATCCTCTGGTAATGAATTCCAGAGTTTGATTACACGTTGAGTGAAAAAATATTTTCTCTTATTAGTCTTAAATAGGTTACCTTTTAGCTTCATTGCATGACCCCCTAGTCTTTCTATATTTTGATGGCGTAAACAATCGATCTACGTTTACCCATTCCACTCCATAAATTAATTTATAGACCTCTAGCATATCTCTCCCTCAGCCATCTCTTTTCCAGATTGAAGAGCCCTAACCTTTTTAGCCTCTCTTCATAGGGGTATCCTTTCATCCCCTTTACCATTTTGGTGGCTCTTCTCTGTACCTTTTCTAATAACGCTACATCCTTTTTAAGATACGGCGAATAGAATTGCACACAATATTCAAGGTGCGACCACACCATGGAATGATACAGAGGCATTATAATATCCTTTGTTTTATTCTCCATTCCTTTCCTTATGATACCTAGCATTCTATTTGCTCTCTTGGCCGCCGCTGCACACTGGGCAGAGGATTTTAACATGTTATCCATGATGACGCCTAAATCTTTTTCCTGGGTGGGGGTTCCTAATGTGGAACCTTGCATCGTGTAACCATAGTTTGGGTTGTTCTTTCCTAGATGCATAATTTTGCATTTGTCCACATTAAATTTAATCTGCCATTTGGATGTCCGGTCTTCCAATTTATCAAGGTCCTCTTGCAATTTTTCACAATCCTCATGGGTTTTAAAAACTTTGAATAACTTTGTCTCATCTGCAAACTTGATTACCTCACTCGTTATTCCCATTTCCAGGTCATTTATAAGCATGTTAAAAAGCAGCAGACCCAGCACAGATCCCTGGGGGTACTCCACTATTCATCTTTCTCCATTGGGAAAATTGGCCATTCAGCTCTACCCTCTGCTTTCCATCTTTTAACCAGTTCCTGATCCAGAATAGTATACTGCCTCCTATCCCATGACTTTTTAATTCCGCCAAAAGTCTCTCATGAAGGACCTTGTCAAAGGCTTTCTGAAAATCCAGTTACACTATATTAACCGACTCACCTTTGTCTACATGTTTATTCACACCTTCAAAAAAACATAACAGATTAGTAAGACAAGACCATTCTTGGCTGTCTCCTATGAAAACATGACTATCTACATGTTCAGCAATTTTGTTCTTTATAATGGTTTCTACCATTTTCCCGGTACTGACGTCAGGCTCACGGGGAAAAATGCAGTTTGATCAGTGCCATTTTGGTCATACCATTGATTTATCTTATTGCAATGGTTAGAGAAAGTCCTGCTCATTAAAATAACTGTTTTCTTTTAAATAGTTCTGACAAATTAAGGTATATGGCAAGGAAAGCATAGTTACTCACCTGTAACTGATGATCTCCGGGAACAGCAGGAATCAGTCCTCACATACGGGTGACATCGGCACAGACGGAACCCGGCACAGGAACACTCCCCAGCATCCAATAGGAATGCTTTTGGGAGCATTCCTCCATGCACGCATGGCTGCCTTCCCGCCTGGTCTCCTCAGTCAGGTGAATAGTGGAGAAATAAAAATCTTTGTATACCAGGAATGAGAAAAAAGGGGACAACTTGATGGGGAGGTGGGTGGGTTGTGAAGACTGATTCCTGCTCTTCCTGGAGATCACCTGTTACAGGTGAGTAACCACACTATCTCCAGGAACAAACAGGAAGTAAGTCTTCACATATACGATTCCCTAGCCTAAAACAACCGAGCAAGAGAAGAATCCTGGTGCAGCTAAAGGTTGCAGCAGGGATCCAACAGACTCAGCTCATTCAGAGTACTCTTTGCGAGGTAGTCAGATGGGTGGTGGGCAAGTTGTCTAAATTTGAAAAAGGTTACGCAGAACAGCTTGTCCAAATTGAGCATTAGCTCTGGAGTATTTGTCCAGGCAATAGTGTGCTGCGAAGGTATGCAGGGAAGAATATGTCACTGCTTGGCAGACCTCTCAGATAGGGACAGACCAGAGATTAGCTACAGTAGTAGCCATGGCTCTGACATTAAGAGCTGCCACTCGGTGTGGAAGAGACAGCCCAGCCTATGAATAAGCAAAGGATATGCAATCTGCTAGCCAGTTCAAAAGTGTTCTTTTGGATACTGGTGTTCCTAGATGACTATGGTCAAAAGAGACAAACAACTGAGAGGATTGGTGATAGTCCTTAGTACAGTCTAGATAAAATGCCACTGTTCTCTTGCAATCCAGGGTATGAAGTCTGGCCTCAGCCAGTGAGGTGTGAGGTCTTGGAAAGAATCTTGGCAGCGAGACAGATTGGTTCAAGTGGAACAAAGTGACGACCTTCAGCAAGAACTTCGTATGTGTGCAAAGGATCACCTTGTCATGGTGAAAAGTGGTATAGGGAGCATAGCTCACTAAAGCTTACAGTTCACTGACTCTTCAAGCTGAAGTGACTGCTATGAGAAAAAGAAGCTTCCATGTTACGAACTTTAAAGGAGCTGAAACCATTGGTTCAAAAGGACTATGCATGAGCTGTGCAAGAACAACATTCAGATCCCAAAGTGCGGGAGGTGGACGGAAAGGCGGCTTGGTCAGAAGATCACGCATAAATCTGGCTACTAAGGGGGTGTGCCGAGATGGGTCGGTTCTCTAAAGTATGGTCGGAGAGTGCAATGACGGATAAATGTACTCACACCTTGTTGGTCATAAGGCCAGAGGATGATAAATGGAGCAGGTACTGGAATGAGTCCGGAATGGGACATGTGAAAGGATCTAGTGTTTTATGAGAACACCAGATGGAAAGCCTGTGCTATTTAAAAGCTTAAGAATGTTTGTTTGAATCTTTTCTTGAAGAAGGCAGCACATGCAATATGTCCTCTTGGAGATCTAAGTGCGAGAGGACAAAGCGCTCAATCTCCACGCCGTCAAGCGGAGTGTCTTGAGGCTGGGGTGCAGAAGGGTCCCCTGTTCCTGAGAGAGTAGGGCTGGTGAATAACCGAGCCTGAGGGGGGGTGCTTGAGCTGTTGAAGGAGTAGAGGAAACCACTGTTGTCTGGGCCAGTAAGGAGCAATGAAAATAATTTGTCCCTGGTCGGCCTGGAGATTGAAGAGTGTTTTTGATATGAGTGGAAGGGGAGGGAAAAAATAGAGGAGATTCTGTCCCCAATGGATGAGGAACGCATCCGACGTCTCCCTCTGAGGGGAAAGAATCCTCAGGCAGAAACCGTGGTAGTTAGGCAGTGAGGGAAAAAGCAAAGAGGTCGAGTAGTGGCATCCCCAGAGGTGGAACAAGTATTGCGCTACTTGAGGTTCCAGCATCCACTCATGTGGATGGAGGATCCGGCTTAGTCTGTTGGCTAAGTGATTCTCTGCTCCTGGAAGGTATACTACATGAAGGTGAATTCCTTGAGGAATTGCCCAGTTCCAAAGGCAAATGGCTTCCATACATAGGACCTAAAAGCCTGTTCCCCCTTGCTTGTTTATATAAAACATAGCTACCTGGTTGTTCATCTATATGAGAAGAGACTGTCCCTTGAGTTGGGGAGAGAAGATTCTGACGGCATTGAAGACTGCCCTGAGCTCCAGGGAACATATCAAAAGTGACTTCATGGCTCTGGGACAGAGGGTGAAGCAGTTAGGTGCACAAGTGGTGTTCTCTTCAATCCTCCCTGTTGAGGGTAAAGGCCAAGGCAGAGAGGCTCGCATCCTGGAGATGAATGCATGGCTGCGTGGATGGTGTCATCGAGAGCGTTTTGGTTTCCTAGACCATGGGATGCTGTTCCAAGGGTTGCAGAGAAGAGATGGCATCCATCTGTCCAAGAAAGGTCAACGCATCTTTGGTAGTAGACTGGCTAATATACTGAAGAGGGCTTTAAACTAGATTCGTTGGAGATGGGTGAAGAAAGCCTCCAGGTAAGTGAAAGCCCCCAGGTAGGTGATACATTAAATACCTTTATGGAAATGGGTAACAGGGGTAACATATGGAAAGCAGTGTGTATTAATACCTGTAGCATGGGAAATAAGATCCCTGAAGTTGAAGCTTTGGTGGGAGTGGCTGACTTGGATTTAGTGGCAGTTACAGAAACATGGTTCACAGAAAACCATGACTGGGATGTAACTATACCTGGCTATACTTTATTCAGAAAGGACAGGGTAGGAAGAAGGGGAGGAGGAGTGGCACTATATGTAAAAACTACTATTAAAGCTTTGAAATTACAGAGCTTAAAAGGGAGAGAGGAGGCATTGTGGGTTAAACTAGAAAGAGGGAAAGAGAAATCTATTTGCATTGGTGTGATATACAGAACTCCCTCACAAGAGGAAGAAGTGGACAGAGAGTTAATTGAAGACATACGCAGCATTGCTGGGAAAGGAGACGTGCTACTGATAGGAGATTTCAATATGTCAGATGTTGATTGGCACATTCCTGCTGCAGTATCATCTAGAAGTAAGGAGATCCTGGATTCTCTACAGGGAGAACTATTCAGGCAATTGGTAACAGACCCCACACGTGAAGGGGCCATACTGGACTTGGTGCTTACCAATGGTGAAAGTGTTTCTGATGTTGCAGTGGGAGATCATTTTGCAACCAGTGATCACCAGATGGTGTGGTTCAGTATTAGGACTAGGGCTGTTAGAATCCATTCCAAGGTGAGGATCTTAAACTTCAGGAAGACTAACTTTGCGAAGATGGGCCAATACCTCAGGGAGTCGTTAGTGGGATGGGAACAGCTGGGGGATGTAGAAAAACAGTGGGCAAAACTGAAAGGGGGTATTTTAAGGGCAAGCAACCTTTTTGTTAAAATGGTAAATAAAGGCAAAAGGAACAGGAGACCGCTATGGTTTTCGAAGGAAGTAGCTGAAAAAGTGAAGAAAAAGAGGGAGGCCTTCATGAAATACAAGAGATCACAGAGAGAGGAAGACAGGCATCTGTATTTGGAAAAACTTAGAGAAATTAGCAAAGTAGTCAAGAAGGCAAAAATTCAAAAGGAGGAGGAAATAGCCAATGCAATAAAATGGGGGGATAAGACATTTTTCAGATATATTAGTGAGAAGAGGAAGGGCAAAAGTGGTATTGTCAGACTCAAGGGTGCAGGGGGGGAATATGTAGAAGCTGGTAAGGATAAAGCGGAATTGCTTAACAAATATTTTTGTTCTGTGTTCACAGATGAAGAACCAGGAGCAGGACCTCAGAAAACACCCACAAATAAGAACAGAAGCGAGGGACATCTTGAACAATTTTCAGGAGACTGTGTTTGTGAGAAACTAGCTCAACTTAAAGTAGACAAGGGATGGGACCGGATGGGATACACCCTAGAATACTGAGGGAACTTGGGGACGTTCTAGCAACTCCACTGAGTGACCTTTTCAATGCCTCATTGGAGTCGGGAGTGGTGCCAAAGGACTGGAGAGAGGCTCATGTGGTGCCTTTACACAAAAGCGGAAGTAAGGATGTGGTTGAAAACTACAGGCTGGTTAGTTTAACTTCGGTGGTGAGTAAATTATTGGAAACGCTGCTGAAAGAGAAAATAGTGAGGTTTCTGGAGTCCAGCGGATTACAGGATCCGAGGCAGCATGGATTCACCAGAGGCAGGTCTTGTCAGACAAATCTGATTGATTTCTTTGACTGGGTGACCAGGGAGTTGGACTGAGGGAGAGCTCTAGATGTGGTGTATTTAGATTTCAGTAAAGCCTTTGACACTGTTCCTCACAGGCGACTTATAAACAAACTGAGCACCCTAGGGATGGACCCTAAAGTTACTGCTTGGGTTAGAAATTGGTTGGGTGGGAGGCGACAAAGAGTACAAGTAAATGGAGCTCACTCTGAGGAGAAGAGTAGTTACTCACCTGTAACAGGTGTTCTCCAGGAGCAGCAGGAATCAGTCCTCACTTATGGGTGACGTCGGCGCCGACGGAGCCCTCGCGGAGCAATTTTCCCAGCTTTCGAAGAAAGCCTTTGGGAATTGCAGCGCGCATGCGCGGTCCCCTTTCCGCCCAAGGGTGCCATCTTGCTCAGTCTGATGACATAGCTAAAAGACAGCAAAAAATTAGCAAAAACAAATCATATGACTGCAACTCCAAGGGGAGGAGGGAGGGTTGTGAGGACTGATTCCTGCTGCTCCTGGAGAACACCTGTTACAGGTGAGTAACTACTCTTTCTCCAGGACCAAGCAGGAAGTCAGTCCTCACTTATGGGACTCCCCAGCTTAAGGCTACCGGAGACCCCAAGCGGAAAAATGAGCTCCCTCTAGCTCGTCAGCACAGAAGGAAGGAATCCTCTCTGAGAACGCCCCCGACCGGTAGCCCAACACCAGGGCCGGAGGGTAGGAGTTGCCTAAACCCCAAAGAGATTATGGAGTACTGCCTGTCCAAAAGCACTGTCCCTGCGGGACTCCCTCTCCAGGCAGTAATGAGCCGCAAAAGTCTGGCTTGAAGACCAAGTTGCGGCCCGGCAGATGTCTGCCAACGGAACAGAGCAGAGATGAGCCACTGACGCAGCCTTCGCCCTGACACGGTGAGCCGTGACTCGACTCTCTAAGGAGAGGCCGGCTGCCCCATAAGCCCAGGCGATACAGTCAGCTACCCAGATGGACAAAGTACGCTTGGAGACAGGCACCCCCAACCTATTGGGGTCAAAAGAAACGAAAAGCTGAACAGCCTTTCTATGCTCCCGCGTACGGTCAAGGTAGAAGGATAAGGCCCTCCTACAGTCCAGGGTATGCAGAACCGTCTCAGCCCGGCTGGTATGCGGCCTGGGAAAGAAGGTTGGAAGAACCACCTCTTGGTTGAGATGAAAAGGGGAAACCACTTTTGGAAGAAACTTAGGGTGAGTCCTTAAGACCACCCTATTCGGGTAGAACCTAGTGTAAGGAGGCTCAGACACTAAGGCTTGAAGTTCACTAATGCGCCTAGCGGAGGTAAGGGCTACCAAGAAGAGAGTTTTCCAGGAAAGGAAACGAAGAGGGCAGGTAGCCATAGGTTCAAAAGGCGTACAGGTAATCCGCTGCAAGACCACATTGAGATCCCAGCCAGGGGCTGGTGAGCGCAAGGGAGGCTTAAGCAGAAGGAGGCCTCTGAGAAAACGCGCCACCAAGGGGTGTGCGGAAAGAGGTCTGCCGTCCACCGGCGAGTGATGTGCAGAGAGAGCACTGAGGTGGACCCTTACAGAGTTGGACTTGAGGCCGAGATTGGAAAGGTGAAGCAAATATTGCAGTACCACCGATACCAAGCAGGAGAAGGGGTTCTCAGACTGCTGAGAACACCACACGGAGAAGCAACGCCATTTAAGGGCATAAGACTTCCGGGTGGATGGTCGCCTAGACGCTAGGATGACATCTTCCACCTCCGGAGGTAGGAGTAGCGGAGCTAAGACTACCCTTTCAGCAGCCAGGCCATCAGGTGAAGGGCTCGGAGGTTGGGGTGCAGGAGAGTGCCTTGATCCTGAGTCAGGAGATTGGGCTGAAACCCCAGAGGAAGAGGAGTGTCCACTGCCAGTTGTAGCAGGAGCGGGAACCAGGGCTGTCTCGGCCACCTGGGCGCTACCAGGATTACCGAGGCTCTGTCCCGGAGAACTTTGAAAAGCGTCCGGGACACGAGTGGCGTGGGAGGGAAGGCATACAGTAGGCCCGTGGACCACGGGATGAGGAAAGCATCCGCCGCTACTCTGAGCGGGTGCCTGGAGCAGAACCTGGGAAGTTGCCGGTTCAGAGGACTGGCAAAAAGATCCATGGTGGGGAGGCCCCATCGGAGGAAGATCCGCTGAACCACCAACGGGTCTAACCTCCACTCGTGTGGCTGCAGAACCCTGCTCAGTTTGTCGGCCAGGTAATTTTCCTGTCCTGGCAGGTAAACCGCTTTGAGGAGGATGCCATGGTCGACTGCCCAAGAGCACAGTCTCCGAGCCTCCTGACATAGAAGGAGGGAGCCGGTGCCCCCCTGTTTGTTGACATAGAATATGGCAACCTGATTGTCCGTCTGGACTAGTACAGACTGATGAGAGGTGAGGTGAGAGAAGGTCCGTAGAGCTAGGCGGATCGCCCTGAGCTCCAGGAAGTTTATCTGTTGAGCAGCCTTCCCAAGGGGTCCAAAGGCCTTGAGTACATGTCCCCTGGCAATGTGCTCCCCATCCCAGGAGAGAGGCATCTGACGTCAGCACTTGGGAAGGCGGAGGAGACTGAAAAGTCATGCCGAGTACCAGATTGGGCAGATGAAGCCACCATTGCAGAGAGGAGACCAGGCGGTCGGAGATCTGTACTAAGTCCGCAAGACTCCCTGTGGCTTGATGCCATTTAGTGTGAAGGCTCCACTGAGCAGGCCTCATATGTAGACGGGCATTCAGAGTGACATGGACCGTGGAAGCCATATGGCCGAGCAGCTGCAGGAATTGCCTGGCCGAGACCAGGGAAGTGCTGTGAAACCTGCTGGCCAGAGCTCTGAGCCGGTTGGCCCGTTCCAGAGGCAAGAAGGCATGAGCTTGCAGAGTGTCCAACCGTGCTCCTATGAATTCGAGATCCTGAGAGGGGAGCAAAGTGGACTTTGCGAAGTTTTATGACAAACCCCAAGTGCTGAAGTAGAGCCACAGTGCGATGAGTGGCCTGAGTGACCTCCAGGGAAGACTGTGTCCGGATGAGCCAGTCGTCCAGGTAGGGAAAGACAAAGAGGCCTTGAAGCCTCAGGAAGGCTGCCACCACTGCCAGGCATTTGGTGAATACCCTGGGAGCGGAGGACAGGGCAAAGGGCAGTACCCTGTACTGATAATGATTTCCTGCCACAACAAATCATAGATATTGTCTGTGGTCCGGATGGATAAGGATGTGAGTATAAGCATCCTTTAGATCCAAGGAGCATAGCCAATCTCCCTGCTGGAGGTAGGGCAGCAGGATTCCAAGGGTAAGCATCTTGAACTTTTCCCTTTGCAGGAACTTGTTGAGATTGCGCAAGTCTAGGATGGGTCTGAGGCCTCCTGTTCTTTTTGGTATCAGAAAGTACCTGGAATAAAAGCCATGACCTCTCAGGTGGTGGGGCACCGGTTCCACAGCCTGTTCCTGAAGAAGACTTGCCAACCACTGAAGGAGTAAGTCCCTGTGCAGAGGGGGTCTTGGAGGCTCCCCTGGAAAGTAGGAGGGAGGTACTTGGTGAAAATGCAAAAGGTAACCCTCTTGAACTAC
The DNA here is from genome assembly GCA_033557465.1 of Ichthyophis bannanicus. Lineage (NCBI taxonomy): Eukaryota > Metazoa > Chordata > Amphibia > Gymnophiona > Ichthyophiidae > Ichthyophis > Ichthyophis bannanicus. The sequence continues at coordinate 333,008,008 of CM066038.1, forward strand.
CTGAAGCACCCAGGTATCTGATGTTATGGCTGACCACCTGTGGGCAAAGTGGGCCAGCCAGCCTCCCGTGCTGAGAGAAACCAGCAGGGGGGAAGAGGCTATGCTTACGGAGTCAAAACCCCCCACCCTGCTGAGCAGGGGCCGGTGTAGTGGGCTTGGGGGCCTTCTGCCTACAGGACCCATTACCCTGTCCCTTAGCCTGCTGACCCTGATGGGGAGCTGCTGAGGCTTGATATTGTGGGTGGTGTTGTTTATAGGCAGACACCTTCCTTGGGTAAAAGGGCTTTTTCCCCGAGCCCTTCCTCTTCTGTGAAGGGGCAGAGGTCTTTCTGGACAGGCGAGTCCTGGTTAGAGTCTCGGTCTCGAGTTGTGCAGCCTTTTCAGCCATGGGCTTGCCAAAGAGGTTTTCACCTCTGCAGGGGACATCGACCAACTTGTCCTGCACCCATGGCTCGAGGTCGGATGACTGAAGCCAAGCCTGTCGGCAGGCACCGATGCCGGCCCCGGCTACTCGAGCCGATGCTTCGAAGCCATCGTAGGCTGCTCGAGAAATAAACTTCGAGCACTCTCGAATACCAGTGGACAAGGCCTGGAACCTCTGCAAAGGTTCCTCGGAGAGACCAGCAGAGAACCCGGCAATTTCCTTTTCCAGGTCTCGGAGATACATGCCCATGTAGAGCTGGTATGTCTGGACTCGACAAGCAAGCATAGAGCCCTGGAAGCACTTCCTACCGAGGGCATCCAGGTTCCAGGCCTCCTTGCCGGGAGGCACCGAGGAGTGCATCTTTTGACTCTTGAGTCGATGCATGGTCGATTCCACCACCATGGAATGGTGCGGTAGTTGTGCCTTCTGGAACCCGGGGCTCTTGCGGACTCGATACATGGAATCGACCCGCTTGCTTAACACCGGTGTCGATGCCAGGCTCTCCCACATGCGGAAGAGAAGTCTTTCCAGCATCGGAGGAACCGGTACAGTAAAGGCCTCCTTCGGGGGAGAGTCATACTGGAGGGCCTCGAGCTCTTCGGCTCGAGGCTCCTCCTCGGGATCCGCGGGGAAGGCCAAAGCCTTGGCCATATCCCTCACGGTCCGAGAACCGGGTATCCTCCGGGGGGGACCGTCTCCGAAGCTCAGACTCGGGCGAGTCGGAGGGGACGCACCGAGTCTGAAAAGAAACGGGTGACTCGTCCTCCTCCGTGTCCCAGCCCGACTCCTCCGTGGAGAATTCGAGCGGCTCCGTGCGGGCGACCGCCCGCCGAGGACCTCCGCCCCGACGCCGAGGCTGGCGTCGACGACCTCGGTCCCGAACGAGAGGCCGAGGGAGACCGTGGCCGAGGATCGACTCGAGCCTGCATGGACTCAAGGATCGGCTCGGCCTCCGGGGTCGACTTGGATGTCGACGTCCCGGTGGTCGGGGCAGATGCACCAGCGAGGCCAGCGATCAATGCCCGCTGCTGGTCCATGAAGGCAGCGAAACTGCTCTCCAAGGCCGTCAACCTGAGTCCAAGCTCAGGAGACCCAGCAGCCCCCGACTCGGGCCCCGACGGCGTCGGGCCCGACGTCGGCTCCTTCAGAGGCGAGTCCACGAGGACTACAGTACTCACGTGTCCAGGAGACTCCACTTCGAGACGAGGATGCTTCGAAGGCCTCTCCGACTCCGAGGACCCGGGGCGGCTATCGGGGCTATGCGACCTGGCCCTCGAGGGACCAGGAGCGTCCTCCGACGCCGCCCTCGCGGGTTTCTTCTTCCGACAATGTTCCCGGGCGGGAGACCCCCACTCAGAGGAGCTCCGATGATGCTCGGGGCCGGAGTCACGAGACGTTGAAGCCTCAGACAAGGTCCGGGCCCGGCCGGATGCTGAGTCAGAGAAGATTCGCTCCTTTTGAGACTGCCGACTCCTCAACGCCTTCGAGGACATTTTGGTACACGGACCACAAATCATCGGGTCATGATTGGGTCCGAGGCAGCGAAGGCAGCAGTCGTGTGTGTCGGTAAGAGACATAAGGCTCATACACCGATCACACTTTTTAAACCCGCTGGCAGCCATCGGGGAAAAAAGGGCCCCTGCGAGGTCAAAAGACCGTGCTGCCAGAGAAAAAGAAAAAAGTGGCGGGAACGCCAGTCACGAAGGACAAAAAACGAAAAATAGTGAACGGACTCGACACCGGAGTATCGAGGCCGGGCGGGAAAAGGACACGGCGTTGAACCGAGAAAAACAGAACGAAAAAATCAACTTTTTCAGCGGTGATCACAAACTACGTCTGTAGGGCTCCGCGGAAAAAAGAAGACTGAGCAAGATGGTACCCTTGGGCGGGAAGGGGACCGCGCATGCGCGCTGCAGTTCCCAAAGGCTTTCTTCGAAAGCTGGGGAAATTGCTCTGCGAGGGCTCCGTCAGCGCCGACGTCACCCATAAGTGAGGACTGACTTCCTGCTTGGTCCTGGAGAAAGGATGTTACCAGTGGTGTACCCCAGGGATCTGTCCTTGGTCCGATTCTTTTTAACATCTTTGTTAGTGAAATAGCGGAAGGGCTGTCGGGTAAGGTTTGCCTCTTTGCAGATGATACCAAAAACTGCAATAGAGTAGACACCCAGGAAGGTGTAGATAACATGAGGAGGGATCTAGCTAAGCTTGAAGAATGGTCTAGAATTTGGCAGCTGGGATTTAATGTTAAAAAATGTAACGTCATGCATTTGGGCTGCAGCAATCCAAGGGAGCAATACAGTATAGGAGGTGAAGTACTTTTGTCCACTAAAGAAGAGCGGGACCTAGGTCTGGTTGTGTCTGATGATCTTAAAGTAGCTAAACAGGTAGAAAAGGCGACGGCAAAAGCTAGAAGGATGCTTGGGTGCATACGGAGAGGAATGGTTAGCAGAAAAAAAGAGGTGATAATGCCTCTGTATAAGTCTTTGGTGCGACCTCATTTGGAGTATGGTGTGCAATTCTGGAGACCGCACCTTCAAAAGGATGTGAACAGGATGGAGTCGGTGCAGAGGGTTGCTACTAAAATGATTAGTGGGCTTCATTATAAAGCATATGAGGACAGACTTAAGGATCTTAATATGTACACCTTAGAGGAAAGGCGGGATAGAGGTGATATGATTGAGATGTTTAAATACCTCCGTGGCATAAATGTTCAGGGAGAGAGCCTCTTTCAATTGAAAGCAAGTTCTGCTACGAGGGGACATGGGATGAGGGTGAAGGGAGATAGATTCAGGAGTGATATGCGGAAATATTTCTTTACAGAAAGAGTAGTGGATCCGTGGAATAGTTTCCCAGTGGAGGTGGTAGAGATGAGGACAGTAACTGAATTCAAAAAAGCATGGGACCAACACATCTCTAAAGGTAAAAAGTGGACTGTTGTAGTTGTTGTTATGGAAGGACAGACTAGATAGGCCATGTGGTCTTTTTCTGTCATCATGTTTCTATGTTTCTAAGTGCTTCTTGAGAAGACCAAAGGCCTTGTGTTGTAAGGCCATTGAGATGGACTCCCCAGTTTTGATGCATTGGTCGTTAGAGTATACTGCGATGCAGATTACTGAAAAGGTTGCCAGGTTTGGTAGTGTGCACCACCACTGAAGGGCTTTTCTCATTTGCGGAGTGATGTTGGTGAGGTCGGATAGGCAACCTGCGGACTGCTTCCACTGTTGTGAGAGAGAGACCACTGCCTGATCCTCATGTTGAGATGGGAGTGGGGCATGACATGGACTGTGGAAGCCATGTGGCCTAGAAGGCATAGAAATGTTTTGGCTGTATCTGATGATTGTTGTTGGACCTGTGTGGCTAAGGCAATGAGATAGAGGTATATGTCCTCTGGCAGGAACGCCCTGATTCTTACTGTGTCTAATCGAGTCCTATAAGCCCGAGGTCCTGGGTTAGCATGAGATGTGATTTTGGATAATTTATCACAAAACCTAACTCTTGGAGGACATGAATGGTTTGATTTAGGGCAGAGGTGACTGCTGAAGCGGTATCTGCCCTTAGCAGCCAGTCATCTAAGTAGGGGAACAGAAAGATCCCCAAAGTTCAAAGGTAGGCTGCGACAACAACCAAACACTTTGTGAAGACTCTGGGTGCTGAGGCCAGTCCGAATGGGAGGACTCAGTACTGGTAGTGATTGTTCTGAAAAACGAACCTGAGAAACGTTCTTTAATCTGGGTGGATCAGGATGTATGTATAAGCATCTTTTAGATCCAGAGAGCATACGGCAGAAGAATTTCTAGAGAAATCATCTTGAATTTCTCCTTGACGAAAAATTTATTGAGATTTCGGAAATGTCTTTTTTTTTTTTTAACATAATGTTTATTAACCAAAGACAACAAAACAGGAGAGCGGAGTAGGTACACTTACACTCCACCCCAGATTACAACATTTGAACTTCAACATTTTTACATTTTAAATTTTTCATATTTACCCCCCCCCCCCCCCATCTTTCCCTCCTCCCTACCCCTTATGTGGCATCAAGGGTCAATGTTAATATCTGGGTATTGGGACGTACAAGCTCTCAGCAATCTGATACTTCTCTAAGACCCTGTTAGTCTGTGGGCTGCCAAACCCCCTCCTCTGCGACCCAATCCCTTCCTCTCCCAGAAAGTTAAAGTGTCAATAGCTCATTACACGCCCAGGTTGTCAAAGTATTAATGTAACACTCCCGTATGGCCAGAAACATTTCTCTTCTCTTGCCCTCTCCCCGAGCTAACAATTGCTCCAGGAACATCAACTGATGGAAGCAACTCCTCCATTCCCAAAACGTTGGTCGGAGGGGTGATATACAGTGGTGCAGAACAGGTTGTTTCGCTACTAGATAGGCTTTGCGGACCAGCAAAAGAGCCCATCTGCCCTTAGGAAGAGGAGAGAGCAGACGGTCAAAAACCACCAAGGTCCCTGTACATTCCACTTCTTGCCCAGTTAGGGTTCCAAGATACTGTTGAATCTGGTTCGAGTTGTGTCAAATTTTTTCACCCCCCCCCCCCGACATACGACCCAAATCCGCTCAAATAGCTGAGCACCAGGGACATCCCCCAGCTTCAGCCATGAAATTTCGCTGTGCTCGCCAGGGAGAGAAATGGGCGTGACACACCACACGCAACTGTAGCTCTCGTAGAATAGCTCCGCCTTCTAAGTTTGGGATGTGCCGTATTGTCCCCCCTATTGTCCCTGGTTCTACTGGGGTTCCCAGCTCCTCCTCCTACTTCCTCTCCAGGCCCGCATAATCAGGATGTGGGATCCAGCTCTCTAATTGGCACGCATAGATCGATATTGACAGGCACCTCTCCTCTCCCAGGTGGAAAATCTGCAATACCCTCTCAGAGGCCGCCAAAGAAAGAGATTCTCTGGGTAATGAACCAACATAATGGTGCACCTGGATATACGCGAAGAAATGTTTACTGCTTAGTTTGTATTTGTTTTGCAAGGTGCTAAAGGATTTTCATCCACCTGAAAGAGCCACTACGTGTCCCACATTCCGAATTCCTTTCTGTGTCCATTCCCGGAGTACCTATGTCTCTGTTCCTGGCTGAAAGGATATTCCCCTTTAGGGGCAGCCAACTTGACGATCTTGTGGCCACCCCCCAGTTAGCACATAGCTGCTGCCATATCTGTCGGATTGGTCTTATCAATATACTCTTGCTCAGCCTCTGTGGTAGGAGTGAGCTCCACCTGGAGCACTGCCAGCAATGAGTAGGGAGAGGTATATGCCTCCCCCAATGCCCTTGGGATGAATATTTCTGCGTATCCCAACCAGTCGAATAGGTGTTGAAATTGATAGGCTCGTGCATATCTAAGGATATCTGGCAGTCCCACCCCCCCCATGACTTCGAGAAGCCTTTAGGCGCGCCCAAAAGATCTGCACGTCAGCCTTGTCAAAGGAACCGCCGCACCTCCTTCTTCATCTGTGCCATATCCTTAGATAACAGCTGCAAAGTAGATTTTGGAGTACGTATATTAATTTGGGGAACATTACCATTCAAAAGGCTGCCACCCTCTCAAGCAATGATAGTGGCAGAGGGTCCCACTCCTGTAGTTTGGAGCGCATCTATTGTATTATCTTATTACAGTTTTGCCTATACAACGAGCGGGGATCACCGGTCAACTGAATCCTCAAATATGTGAATGCCGAGTCAGCCCACCACAGTAGGAATCCAGTCCCCCAGGTATTCTGCAACAGTCCCAACATGTCTAGTGCCTCTGACTTGTCATAGTTTATTTGCATACCCACTACTCTTCCGAAGGCTTGGAACTCCAGCAGTACTATAGGAAGGGCAGTCTGCGGGGAGGAAAGTGTACCAAAGTAGCCGACACTTTGAATACCATGTGCCATATTCAAACCCCAGGTGCCTCCCAACATTCTATCAGCCACCGCAGCAAGGTGTCCAGAGACAAAATGAATAAGAGAGATGACAAAGGGCACCCCTGCCGTGTTCCCTTACCCAATTCAAAGGGCTCCGAGAGCTGTCCGTTAAGTTATCACTGCCGTGGTGAGGCAGGTATACAGCAGCTTTACCATTTTTAAAAAAGGTTCTCCCAGGTCATACTGAGGCAGCAAATGAAAGAAATAGTCCCAGCTTACCTTATCAAAAGCCTTCTCGGCGTTGAAGCTAATTAACAAAGAAGGGATCTGGTATTCATGTACCCACTCCAGTGATGCTATAATTTTACATAGGTTATGTACTGTATAGCGACTTTTCACAAACCCTACCTGTGAAACTTGGACTATGTTAGACAGCAGAGGCGCTAGCTGCTCTGCCAAGATTTTTGCCAGTATCTTCACGTCAAAATTTATCAATGAAATTGGCCAATATGACAAAGCCTGATGAGGGTCTTTCCCCAACTTAGGTAGAAGAATGACGTGGATGTGATTATTGCCCCATCTGAAACCACCCTTCTCTATCCTTTCTTGGTATGTAGCTACCATTGAGGGGATCACTAGGTCTTGAACAAGTTTGTAAAATTTGGCGGTGAATCCATCAGGGTCAGGGTTTTATAAAGTTGGGCTTGTTGAATACCTTTTTGAACTTCTGCCACTGAGATCCCCCCTCCCCCGAAATTTTTTGTTGTTCTGAGATTTGGGGTAACGACAGCCCATCCAGATATGCTGCCACCCACGAAGGGGACACAGGTTCCACTGCATATAGCACAGTTACTTACCTGTAACAGGTGATCTCTGGGAACAGCAGGAATTAGTCTTTACATATGGGGTACGTCGGTACCGACGGAGCCTGCACGGGAATGCTCCCCAGCATCCAATCAGAAAGCTTTTGGGAGCATCCCTCGCGCCTGCGCGCTGACTTCCCGCCTTTCCCACTGCCTCTCCTCAGTTGAGTTTCATAGCTGAGACAGAAGGAGAGAAAGAGGAAAGGAGATAGATAGATACAACTCCTAGGGGAGGTGGGTGGGTTGTGAAGACTAATTCCTGCTGTTCCCAGAGATCACCTGATACAGGTAAGTAATTGTGCTATCTCCAGGAACAAGCAGGAATGAGTCTTCACATATGGGGACTCCCTAGCTGTGGGTGCCAGGGGAGATCCCATAAAATGCATATCCCTGGAACAGGATGGCATTTCCCAAACCTGGATCCCCGGCATCCCCTGAGGGATGGGGGGTAGGAGTTGAATAGAGAAGAGCTGTAGAGGAACAGCGAATCTAAAGACTACAGAAAAAATGAGTCTTTAGAATGTATGTCAAGTATCATTAAAACATTTAATGAATTAGCACAATATAGAGCTTACCTACTGGATTGTAGGAAGTAGAACTGTGATGGAGTGTACTGTAGATGCAGTAGCGGAATCTTCAAGGTAACTTCACAGCAGTGAGGATGAAGTTCCAAGCCTGGAATGGGCAGGTGACCCAGGTGTCAACTGGGGTAGGAGAAGAACGGCAGGTCTTCAATGGAAAGCTTTATGGAAAAAAGCTGAAAACTCTTTTAGGTACAGAGTTATTAACATTGAGGACTAAAAGAAGACAACTGACCGATCTGAAGAATTAGCCCAGTCCGGAAAGGAAGAGCGGGTATGAAAAAAAGCCCCAATTCCCAAAGAGAACAGAAGTGTACTCAGAAATACTGAAGATGTACACTGTCTTTCCTAGCTGGTAAGAGATAGGAAGACATTGAAGTTTGAAACTTCATAGACAGGGAGATGTATAACAAAAATAGAAGCTGTTGACATCACAGCAGTAATTGTATGTATAACCGCTCCCACTTACTGAGCCGTATGAAAATAGGCAAGTTGACTGTCTGGACCCCTTAAGAAGGTAAAAGCCTTATAGCACAGACAGTTAGGGAGATAGTAGGTAATACTTAGCGTCCTATGGACATCTCCCAATGGGCACATATATATATATGGAGAGACATACATATCTATATACATGTGCATATATGTCTAGATATGTGTAATATATATATATATATATATATATATATATATATAGGGGCATGACTTATGCCCACACAGACTACAGAAATATGTATGTATAGGACATATACATACATGAATATAAGTCTGAGGATACATGCCTGCAACTGAGCCCCACAAAAACATTCACATGGGGAATGTGATGGGAAAAGATTCATCTAATAATGAGGGGGTAAAAACCGCCTGAAGATATATAGAGAATCTATTTCAGCGGTGCAGGAATGTAGTTCAGTGGAATAACCAGTATGGTTGCGTGAAAAAACAGAGGATAAGAGCAGTCTGGCAAGAGCACGTCAGGAGTACTTTAGGACTCTGACATGTCCAAAGGACAAAAAAAACCGCATAGACTAAGACACCAGGATGACCCAGCCAAGGGACACAGGGGTATCATGTACACTAAAAGAGTATGCGTTGTCCAAGTGGAGAAGAAAAGCATAATGCCAAGCTGTAAGGAAAAAAAGGGGTAGATTCCTGCAAGATTGGGAACTCCTTGGACATTCACGCCATGGAATGATTATAGAAGCTTTTTCTACTATATAGAAAAAAACCCCAGAGACAAAGTTCAATGCTCTGTAGCAAGGGCCCATTGTAGAAAGCTTCTCTGAAGATTGCAGAGAGCATTGTGCAGGAGAATTATAAGAGAAAGCTGACAGAAGTCAAGGGAATTGCCAAATCCCAGGAAAGGATATGGCTAGAAGAAGATAACCTGCACTGAGTAGTATTATGCAAGATAGTTGAAGTAACTTGCAATGAGTACTAGAGTAATCACTGGAACTCCTGCATATACAGCAACTGAACAAAACAGCAGAGGGGATTCTCCTGTATAAGAACAGAGAGAAAACAGACCAAGGGAGCAGAAGTATTCCCGTCTCTGTCTGATGAGTTGTTCAGAGCATGCATTGAAGGATAAGAAAAAGTCTACACTGGAAAGAAAGAGAAGTGTTTCAGTATGGTACCAACTCAAGCAGGGGAACCCCCGGAAGAGAGGGGGTTGGAGAATGACTTACCATATGGTAAGTCAGCTGAAGGAAACAATGTCCATGTGGGGACAGAACTATCATGGGATAGTTGTAACCTCCCTTCGTAGGAGTAAGAAGGGGAGAATTCTGTAACCCATGGACAAAAGTATCCTAACAGCTTAGCATACTGAAAAAGAAAAAAACAGTGTAGAGTTTGAAGAAGAAACTTCTGCTAAGAAGAAGGGAACTGTAGATTGCAACATACAGGAACCTATGGTTGCTGGTTATGATTAGACTGGTTAGAGTCTGGAGACTTCAGACTAAGATGAGATGTCCCTTGCTTGGGTACATCTGGAGGATGGGCAGGAGAAGGGTGAAACCTTCTTTTCTTAGGGAAAGAAGGTTTGGCAGGACATTTCCTACGTCCTGGAGAAAAAGAAGGCTTAGGATGGTGTCCAGAACCAGGGAAGTCAGTGGAGCAATGAGCAACCTGACGTAAAGCCTCCTTATTGAAGAGATTTTCTCCAGTACAAGGAGAATTACCCAGTGTATGCTGTGCCCATCTGCTCAAGTCTGAAGCTTGCAGCCAGGCTGTACGACGTGCTCCAATGGCAATAGCAGAGGATCTGCTAACAGACTCAAAAGAGTCTAGGGAAGCACGAGAAAGAAACCAAGAGATATTCCTGCTATGATTAAGAAGCAAGGAATAGTCAGTGGCCCTAGGCTCTGACAAAAAAGGGGACAGAAGAGATCATTTCTCTGTGACCTCCTGAAGTGTCAGACTCATATAAAAAATATATGAGATAATTCTTGAAGCCAGCATAGACGTTTGGAAGGTTTGACGTCCAAAGGCATCAAGTGCTTTAGATGCACGACCTGGCGAATAAGAAGAATGCTGCTTCTTGCTTCTTACCTTCCTCATTGCTGATTCCACTACAATGGAATGATGTGGAAGTTGTTTCTTTTGAAACCCTGGAGAGGGAGGCACCTGATACAGAACATTCATGGCTGTAGAAGGCGAAGGAACCTTTAAGGGTGATTCCCACATCCTCAGAAGAAGATCCTGCAAAGAATGATGTAAAGGAAGCATTATATTTTCCTTATCTGCAGGATCTTGGTCAAGAGTAAAGCCAGGAATAGGAATGGCAAGAAAGGTTGCCATGTCAAGGAGAAATTTCTGAAAAGAAGGATCTCCAATAGGAACTATTCCTGGGTAAGTTGAGGTTGAGGGAGCAGCTTGAGCACCAGAAGACATACTGGACTGGTGCAGAAAAAGAATCCTGCTAGATGGACAGTGATACTGACAGTTCTGAGTTGAGGCAGTTAGTACTGCATTGTCAGTGCCTGGTATCGATTCCAAACTAGGCATAGAAAGGATCGATGGCACCGATGGAACTGCAGGAATCGACATCGATACCGGTACCAGTATCGGAGACGATAATGTCATCGAAGCAGTAATCGGGGGCTGCTGAAGCGGTGCCGAGGTAACCAGAGAGCCTTGGTAAGTATCCTCGGTACTGCGTAGTCGGAAACGAAAGGGATCGGTTCCGAAACACGTCGGTACCAAGTCATCGAGACTGGATATCGATTCTAGACTCGGCATCGAAGTGAACGAGCCCATCGATGCATGTCTAGAAGGTACTGACGTTGGTGGTGGTATCGGCGATGCCGATACAGGAAAGTCAATCGGAGTCGCATCGATCGGTTCCGAAGGTACCGAGGACATCCGAAGACGATGCCCGGTGAAGAGCGGAACACTCGACACCGGCGCCGATGTCGGGGTATCGGTACCGCTCGAAGCCGATACCAACCCCGAACATGGCGAAGATACAGGAAAGTCAATCTGGTTCGCATCGATCGGCCCCGAAGGTACCGAGGATACCAGTTGACAATCCCAGGTGAAGAGTGGAAGACTCGACACCAATGCTGATGCCGGGGTATTGGTACCGCTCGAAGCCGGTACCAACCCCAAGCATGGCGGAGATACAGAAAAGTCAATCTGGGTCGTATCGATCGGTCCCGAAGGTACCAAGGACACCAGATGACGATCCCTGGTGAAGAGTGGAACACTCGACACAGGTGCCGATGCTGGGTTATCGGTACCGCTCGAAGCGGATACCACCCCCAAGCATGGCTCAGGTATGTTCTGTGATGGGGTGAGCCCCAGGAACAACCTGAAACCCCGTAAATGCTTTGGAGCCTGAAGACTCCCGCCAGGGTTTTATTGCCAATGAGGTCTTGAGGGCAAGGCCGGAGCCGTCATCATTCTGGGCATGAGACTTACCCTTCAAGAATTGGCTAGTCTTAACAGACTGTTTGTGGGTTACCTGATCCTGGAGAGAAGAATAAACCGGTGTCCTCACCTCAGGAGGAAAAACGGCATCGAGGGAAACTCGAAAAAGGGAAGGTCTTCTCCCAATAATATAGCCTGAGGTATCAGGGGAAAAAGGGTCAGGACCCAAAGAGGTTAGACACCAAGCATTGGAGTCTAAAAAGAAAACTAAGTTTCCACAGTGAAGGCACTTCTTAGGGGAAGAAGGCTCCATGTTGGAAAAGGCCTAGTAGGCCCCAAAAAGTTAAAACAAAAAACTGAGGAGAAAATATTTCTCTAAGTTTGAAAAAGAAAAGAATAAAGGACCGGCGGTACCGGTATCGGCGGGAAAGACAGCCGCGACCACAAGAAAACAAGAAAAAAAGGATTTTAAAGAAAAAAGTTTCTGCGGTGACAGGAAAACGTCCTGTTGGCTCCGCGGAAAAACGAAAACTGAGGAGAGGCAGTGGGAAAGGTGGGAAGTCAGCGCGCAGGCACGAGGGATGCTCCCAAAAGCTTTTTGATTGGATGCTGGGGAGCATTCCCGTGCAGGCTCCATCGGTACCGACGTACCCCATATGTGAAGACTCATTCCTGCTTGTTCCTGGAGATAGGGTTTGATAAAAGGTACGAAATAGGTTTGTGATCCCCGGTGCATCTTTGTGGACCCAATCAATCCTGTCTCTCAGGCTGGCTACCATCTGTGCCCCTCTACCACCCCTAAGACAACGGGCCAGTAGATGACCCGACTTATCTCCATACCGATAAAGCTGGTATTTGTACTACATTAGCGACTTCTTAGCATGCTGGTGAAGAGTTTCATTCAAAACTGCTCAAGTCTATAATAACCGAGCTAGCGTCTCTGCGGAAGGGTGCACTGTGTATTGCCGCCTGTCCCGGACCACTTGTTTTTCTAAGCGAATCACTCGAACATTTAGTTGTCGACGCTTCCGTGTGACATAGACGATAATCAACTTGCCAATTGTTTCTACTGTTCTATGTATATTAGTTAAATTGTTCTAAAAATGTTCATTGTAAAAATTATAATAGTTCCATTATTATTTTCGTTACGTTACCTGTAAACCGCATCTGATCTCTGGAAGAAGCGGTATAAAAAAATGTACAAATAAATAAATATCGCCCCGTAGCACTATTTCGCAGAATAATTCCAGCGTTTTCATATGGCCTTTGTTGTTTTGCATGTATGACTGCCAGCACTCCCGGATGTAGACTCGAAACCCCTCATCTCTATATAGGTCTAGTGGGAATCGCCAGATTGTAGTTCGGGAGTGACTGCCTGCCAGATCATGTCCAGCCACACCAGGGCACGATCCGAGTTTGTCTGGCCCAGTTGTGGCCTCCTCCACCTTATGGAACAACGTTTCTGAAACTAGGAGGTAGTCAATACATGCGCTTGACGCATGGGCTTGCGCTTGATGTGTATTTATTTATTTATATTATTTATTTATTTAATTGTATTTATATCCCGCTTTTCACCGGGTCAAAGTGGTTTAACATTAAAGGGTGGGGGACAATAATCAATTCTAGGGTTGGGGCTATCACCGGGAGGCCAACATTAATGATCTGAACAGATATTAAGGACATAGACAATGGGCATCAGTGTTTTAGAAAATAGATCTAAGTGTATGATTAGGGGGTCTGGGGGTAGTCAGTGATGTGTGTATGTTTCTGGTCCGAGGTATTCCTGGAATAGGATGGTTTTTAGTTGTTTCCTGAATGTCAAGGGATCTCCGTTGCTTCTGATATGACTTGGTACAGAGTTCCAGAGGGATGGTGCGTACAGTTCGAAGGCTCTGTTGCAGGTCCGTTGATTGTATTTGGTCTGTTTATGGGGGATGGTGAGGGAGTTGCTGGTGGTTTGTCTGGTTGTTCTGTTGTGGGTGGGTTGGGGCAGTACAGTGCGGAGCTGGGAAGTCTGAGTTTGGTAGAGGGCTTTGTGAATAAGTAGGGCAGATTTGTATTTGATTCTTGCTTCGAGAGGGAGTATGTGCAGCTCCCTCAGGACTGGGGTAATGTGATCTTGTTTTTTTGCTTTCTGGATAATTCTTGCTGTGGTATTTAAGGCAGTTCGTAGTGGGTTGGTGTGGGTGGCAGGTAGTCCGTGGTAGATTATATTGCAGTAGTCCAGGGGAGTGTCATGGCTTGCATGACTGTCCTGAAGTCCTGCAGTTCGATGAGAGGTCTGAGGCATTGTACTGTTTTTGCTTTGTGGAATATTATTCTGTTAGTTTTTTTGATCTGTTGCTTGAGTGTCAGCGCTTAGTCTATGATGATAACTAGGTATTTTATGTGGTTGAATTTGTATTTGTGTGGCTCCTATGTTGAGGTGTATAGGTGGTGTGAAGTCTGGGTCTTTGGTTACTATGAGGGCTTCTGTTTTTTTTATGTTGATGGATAGGTTGTTCTTTTGTAGCCAGCTGGAGACTTCTATGAAGCAGTCTGATAGGTGTTTGTTCATTGGGTTAGTGGTTGTGATTGGACCATAGGACACAGTACAAACCGTGATTATGTGGAAAAACAAAATGTACTTTATTGCATAATATTGACCTATTACCAACCCGACACAGGCCGTGTTTCGCTACCCTTCGTCAGGGGTTGATCAGGCAAAGGTACTAAAACATAGAAAAACATAAACACTTAATACACAATACATAATAAAACATTAATGAACATGATAAGAACAGATGACTAAAACCCATTATAAATGAACACATAAATATGTGTTATAATAACATCAATACCTTAAAATATATAAATATATAAATAAGGGTAAAAAATGTTTGATGCATAATTAACATAAATACAAATAACACAAATATAAATAATTAAAATCAAATCATAATCAATTTGCTATATCGCATAAACGTGTATATTAGGAGATTAAACACTACTAATAAATAATAAAAACTTAATGAATGGGGATGTGACCAACCACATGTATTATGCAGTAATGAATACCTCTGTGTTGAATAGTGAGGACCCATCAACTTGTGGCCTTTGTAAAGTAATATGCTTGTATAACTAAAAATAATAACCAACACTGAGGTCAAAATACCACACGTAGCTAATACATAACATACAAATATACATGTGTATCTGACCCTATCTTCTAAATTAAAATGAAACACCCTAGGGGGAACACAAGAACGCAGCAGGAGCAACAGAGGGCAAATGAACAAAATTTCTAAAGTGCTTCTTATTGTAGCATATAAGACCGGGAAAAAAAAGAATGAAAAATTTTTTGGAAAAATACTCTTATCTAAAAAATCTTGTAACAAAAAATGTGAAAGCTACTTAAGCAGAGAGAATCTATACCCCTTCTTTGCTTTCTTTAAATATTTTTAAAAAACAGTTTGTAGAATACTATAAGAACACCGAAATTATATAAAATAGTCATTTTAAAACTCTACATTTAGCTTTATAAACAGGTAGGCAAATGAACGCGTACAGGAGGACCCTTCGGTCTCCTCGAGTACTAGGTATACACAAAAGTAACTCTTCTTATAACTCTATCATGACACTAACACTTATAAATCAACAAGGCTTATAGAAAAGCCGAAAGATTGTAGAACTATATTACTTGCGAAAGTTTACCGCTAGTGAAAAATCAACTCCATGGTGTACATGAATCATTTAAAACAAATAAATTCTTCTATTTCCCTGCGTATATATATCGTAAATTCAATGAACAGAGTAAAATACCATAAAACCCGTTGACAGATTAAAAGTATTCTTACTAATGTGCACAGCGCAGACCATATTGTGCCAATGTGAATAGTATTCTGAAAAACGCCGGCTCATTCGCATACTTGAACGATGAGTCAGAGGCGGGAACGTGTAGAGGCGGAGCTGGAGCCGCGAGACCAGGCTCTAGAGAAAAGTAGATGGTAATCTCGGACTAGCCACGGGCATGGAGGGAAAATGTAACTATAGTGAAATTTTTGTAAGAGAATCAATCATATCAATGAACTATCACCCATTGCACCCAAATAAATTATTTCATATCATCATCTAACCAATCTAAAGAATATGATAGTATACGACCAAACTATTTATAATTATAAAAACACTGATCGAATGTCACAGGAAAGACAGAACCATGTATGAGATGAGTAATTTTATACAAAGGCCAACTCAAAACATTAAAGAAAAACAGAAAAGTCTTTATCTAAATTGAGGCCATTTGGAATGAGTGAATCTAATAAAAATATAAACCTTTGTTCAAGACTCAAAATAGTTTTATTGATGTCTCCACCTCTCCAATTGACTTTTACTTATTTGATAACGAAAAATTTATCCGCTATCAGGTCAAAAACATCAATAAGATCTCCCTCTACCACCAACGGGTCCTCTGGGAGCTGCTCCAGTTCTGATGCCACTCGGGCGTAAAAGGCGGCCTCTGGCCCATTAGGTCTGTAGAGGCTACACAAAATGATAGGCCTCCCCTCTAGTTCTCCTTTTACAATGATATATCGACCCACTACATCTGGGAGTGTCACGAAACTGACAAATTGAACTCTTTTATGTATTAAAATAACAATTCCCCCTTTCTCCCATGCACGGGAGCTCCAAACACCTGCCTCACCCAGTCTCTGCGAAGTTTAGAATGCTCTTTTATCATTTGGTGCATTTCTTGTAGAAAGGCTATATCACATTGATGTTATGCCAAGTCTCAGTATCTTATTCCTCTTGATGGGGTTGCCAAGCCCACATACATTCCACGATACTACCTTCACTGTGGAATCCAATGAAAGAGCTTCATTTCAGTTCAATCTTTAACAATGTACATATTGGGAGGGGGCTCCCCCAGCCTAGAGCTGCTCCCATCACTTCTTAATAATTGCCACACTCTTCCTTTGACCTTAGCCTTGAAATGCCACAGCATTGTCCATGTCTTCCTCTGCTCTCACCCCATCCACCCTGTTTCAATCCCTGCCCTTGTACTACCCCATTCCTTCTTACATGACCTCTCCTCCTTTATTGTGGTCACTTTAGATGTTGAGAGGCCCTCTCCCCAACCATCTTACATATGCTCTTATTTGGTCTTCCTCATCCTCGCTATCTGTAACTTCCTATTTACTATGCCTTCCCCCTTGGCTCCACCCTGCTCCATCCAACCCTGCTCTGGTTTCTGTCCCTCCCCCCTCTAGTTCTCACTTCATCTCTTACCACTGCCCAAATTTCAGATCCTCCCCCCCCACACAGGTATCCCTCTTCCCCTCCTATATTTCGAGCCCACTCCTCCCTAATGACAACATATTATGGAGATAATTTTTTTTCTACCTTTCAGCAAGGTAGAAATCACCGCCCTCGAATAACTCCTCGCTGTCAATCTAGCCCACTCAATAGCCAGGCGTAAGCGAGAAGCGATCCACTTGGGGCATGTAAAGAGGTCCCTGCGTTAGAAGGTCCTTGCGAAGAGGAAGTCTTGAAGGACTAGAAAGGGGGACTGTTACTTCTGGAGAAAAATCTGCAACTGTGAGTATATACTTCTGGTAATTTTCTAAAACGAATTCTTTGTATTAAAGCTACTTAATCTGTGAACCCACTGTTTTTTGTTGGATCAGTTAGGGCCTAGTAGCAGCAATTAAAGTTTGAATTTAAAACACAGAGGAGAGCTTTCTGGTTACATTTCATACCCAGCAGAGAGCTTGTAGTTTAAATTTAATAGTCACTCAGGGCCAATTAACAGCATAGTACTTTTAGTTTAAATTTAACACACAGAAGAGAGCTTTCTGGTTAAATTTAGTACCCAGCAGAGAGCTTGTAGTTTAAATTTCATAAGAAGTTAGAGCCTAGCAGCAGCTAAGAGCTATAATTTAAATCAAATCAGAATTTAGCTTACCTCAGCAGCACAAGACAGGGTACTGTGTAGCAGCCCTCTTTTAATAAGTGTTATTTCCCTCCCCACACCCACCCACCCCTGGGATAATCATAGCTTTATAGGTACTTACACATCTTAAAAGACAGGAGGTGCTTTCAGGTGAAGCTCATTAACCAAATCATTCATACACTAAGGACCTGAGATTAATTAAGCTTCAGGTGAACAAGGTATATTAAACGTATTAGGTACAGTTTTATTGGTAGAAATACCCATAGCAACCCCTAGTAAGTAAGAACTTAAAGATCTAGACACAAACTTAAAACTAATATGCAGACAGCAGTCCAGCAGCGGGATGGGGGCTTTCCAGTCTTTTGCATTGAGTGTCACATGTATGATTTTCTCCTAGTTGGTGAGAGGTCTTAAGTGTGCACTAGGTGCAAGGAGCTCTTTTCTCTCAGGGAACAAGTCCGTTCTCTAGAGGCTAAAGTAGCAGACTTGGAAAGCATAAGACAGACAGAGAGGTACACAGACAAGACCTACAGGGATATAGTCCTAAAGTCCCACCTCCAGTCTGGCAGCACCCCTGTTGCCATGGAGGAGAGAGGTCACGTGACAGAAAAGCATCACCCTGGTGTGGCAGGAAGTGATCCTGTAACTAGGACCTGTCCTCCAGGTGATGTAAAACCCTCTCGCACCGAGGAAGTTTCTCCAGGGCCATGTGCCCATGAGGGAAGGGTTAGGACAGCCGTTATAGTTGGTGATTCGATCATTAGGCATGTAGATAGCTGGGTGGCTGGTGGACGTGAGGATCGCCTGGTAACATGCTGCCTGGTGCGAAGGTAGCGGACCTCACGCACCACCTAGATAAGGTCTTAGATAGTGCTGGGGAGGAGTCTGCTGTTTTGGTACATGTCAGTACCAATGACATAGGAAAATGTGGTGGGGAAGTTCTGGAGGCAAAATTTAGGCTTTTAGGTAGGAAGTTGAAATCCAGAACTTCCAGGGTAGCATTCTCCGAAATGCTTCCTGTTCCACGCGCAGGACCCAAAAGGCAGGCAGAGCTCCGGAGTCTCAATGCGTGGATGAGACAATGGTGCAGAGATGAGGGTTTTGGATTTGTTAGGAACTGGGGAACATTCTGGGGAAAGGAGGGGATCTTCCGAAGGGATGGGCTTCACCTTAACCGGGATGGAACCAGGCTGCTGGCATTAACCTTTAAAAAGGAGATAGAGCAGCTTTTAAACTAGATATTAGGGGAAAGCCGACAGTCGCCCAAGAGTGGATGGTTTGGAAGAATGTATCCTTGAAGGATACTACCAAAAGCAGAGAGGTTCCACAAAAGAGTAAAGTAGCCCAAATGCCCTCAAGTATGGAGCAGACAGAGCTTAAAGATCCCAATTTACCCATGTCTAACAATAGCCAAATTAACATGAATAAAATACATTCTCTAAAATGCTTGTATGCAAATGCTAGAAGTGTAAAGAATAAGATGGAAGAGTTAGAATATATAGCACTAAATGAAAGGTTAGATATGATTGGAATATCAGAGACATGGTGGAAGGAGGACAACCAGTGGGACAATGTGATACCTGGGTACAAACTATATCGTAATGATAGAGCTGATCAAATTGTGGAGGGGTTGTGCTCTATGTTAGAGAGGGCATTGACTCAGAAAGGATTAAAGTTTTGCAGGAAACAAAATCTGCTGAAGAATCTATATGGATTGAAATTCCATATAAAAGGGGGAAGGCGATGGCAGTGGGGGTGTACTATCGAGCACCTGGCCAGAATGACCAAATGGATGATGAAATGCTCAAAGAAATCAAGGAAGCTAACAAAAGTTACAGCGCAGTAATAATAATGGGTGATTTCAATTACTCCGGTATCGACTGGGTCAGTGTCACGTCAGGACATGCTAGGGAGATAAAGTTCCTAGATGAAATAAATGACTGCTTCTTGGAGCAGCTGGTTCATGAACCGACCAGAGGGGAAGCCATATTAGACCTAGTCCTTAGGGGAACACCAGATCTAGTGCAAGAGATAAGAGTGTTGGGGCCATTTGGCAATAGTGATCATAGCATGATCGCCTTTGATTTAATTAGTGGAGGAGGGATAGTAAGGAAATCCACAGTACTACCTTTTAACTTTTGAAAGGGAGACTATGATAAAATGAGGAAAACAGTTAAGAAAAAACTAAAAGGAGCAGTTGCGAAGGTTAAAGCCGTACATCAAGCTTGGGTGTTGTTGAAAAATACTATCTTGGAAGCCCAGACCAGCTGTATTCCACGCTTTAAGAAAAGTGAAAGGAAGTCCAAAAAACTGCCAGCATGGTTTAAAGGTGAGGTCAGAGAGGCTGTTGTTGCCAAAAAAGCATCTTTCAGGAAATGGAAAAAAGAGCCAAACGACGAAACCTGGAAACAGCACAAGCACTGGAAAGTCAAATGCAAGGCATTGATAAGGCAGGCAAAGAGAGAATTTGAGAAGAAGCTTGCTGTGGAAGCAAAAACGCGAAATAAAGACCTTTTCAAGAACATTCGTAGCAAAAAACCTGTGAGAGAGTCAGTTGGTCCATTAGATGATAAAGGGGTTAAAGGAGCACTAAGAGGCGACAAGGCGATAGCGGAGAGACTGAATGGATTCTTTGCTTCGGTCTTTACTGAGGAAGATGTAGGGATGTTACCCATGACTGAAGTGGTATTTAAAGGTGCGGAAGAATTGGAGGAAATATCGATACATCAGGAAGATGTCTTACAACTATTAGATAAACTGAAGAGTAGCAAATCACCTGGGCCGGATGGTATACATCCAAGGGTGTTGAAAGAACTGAAATATGAGATTGCAGAACTGCTATCAGTAATCTGTGAACTATCATTAAAATCATCTCTAATACCTGAAGATTGGAGGATCGCCAATGTAACACCAATTTTTAAAAAGGGTTCCAGGGGTGATCCGGGAAACTACAGACCGGTGAGCCTGACGTCAGTACCGGGAAAAATGGTAGAAACCATCATAAAGAATAAAATTACTCAGCATGTAGATAGTCACAACCTAATGGGAGACAGCCAACATGGCTTTAGACAAGGAAGATCTTGTCTTACTAATCTGTTATGTTTTTTTGAAGGAGTGAATAAACAGGTGGACAAAGGTGAGTCGGTTGATATTGTGTATCTGGACTTTCAGAAAGCCTTTGACAAGGTCCCTCATCAGAGACTTTTGGAAAAACTAAAGAGTCATGGGATAGGAGGCAATGTACTATTGTGGATCAGGAACTGGTTAAAAGATAGAAAGCAGAGGGTAGGGCTAAATGGCCAATTTTCCCAATGGAGAAAGGTGAATAGTGGTGTACCCCAGGGATCTGTACTGGGTCCGCTGCTTTTTGACATATTCATAAATGACCTGGAAAGTGGAACAACGAGTGAGGTTATCAAATTTGCAGATGACACAAAGCTATTTAAAGTTGTTAAAACCCAAGAGGATTGTGAAAAATTGCAAGAGGATCTTGATAAATTGGAAGACTGGGCATCAAAATGGCAGATGAAATTTAATGTGGACAAGTGCAAGGTTATGCACCTAGGGAAGAACAACCCAAACTATGGTTACACGATGCAAGGTTCCACATTAGGAACCACCACCCAGGAAAAAGATTTAGGCGTCATTGTGGATACCATGTTAAAACCCTCGGTCCAGTGTGCAGCGGCGGCCAAGAGAGCAAATAGAATGCTAGGTATGATAAGGAAAGGAATGGAAAATAAAACAAAGGATATTATAATGCCTCTATATCGTTCCATGGTGAGACAGCACCTTGAATATTGTGTGCAATTCTGGTCGCCGTATCTTAAAAAGGATATAGAGTTATTAGAAAAGGTTCAGAGAAGAGCCACCAAAATGGTAAAGGGGATGGAAGGATACTCCTATGAAGAAAGGCTAAAAAGGTTAGGGCAATTTAACCTGGAAAAGAGACGGCTGAGGGGAGATATGATAGAAGTCTATAAATTAATGAGCGGAGTGGAACGGGTAAACGTAGATCGATTGTTTACCTTATCAGAATATAGAAAGACTAGGGGACATGCAATGAAGCTACAGGGTAAACTATTTAAGACTAATAAAAGAAAATATTTTTTCACTCAACGTGTAATCAAACTCTGGAATTTGTTACCGGAGGATGTAGTAAAGGCTGTTAGTGTAGCTGGGTTTAAAAAAGGTTTGGACAAGTTCCTGGAGGAAAGGTCCATAAGCCATTATTAAGAAGGGACCCAGGATATCAATGCTTGAACCAATACAAGCATTGTGGAACCTGTGTCCCTTGGGGAAACTGCTAGGTACATATGACCTAGATTGGCCACTGTTGGAAACAGAATACTGGGCTTGATGGACCTTGGTCTGACCCAGTATGGCATATCTTATGATCTTATGTTCTTATGTTCTGTTAGTGTAGCTGGGTTTAAAAAATGTTTGGACAAGTTCCTGGAGGAAAGGTCCATAAACCATTATTAAGAAGTGACCGAAGATATCAATGCTTGACCCAGTACAAGCATTGTGGAACTTGTGTCTCTTGGGGAAACTGCTAGGTACATATGACCTAGATTGGCCACTGTTGAAAACAGAAATACTGGGCTTGATGGACCTTGGTCTGACCCAGTATGGCATATCTTATGTTTTTATGTTCTTATGTAGCTTCCAGGGCTCCCCCACCAAAAGCCTCACCAAGTCCGCGTAACATGGCCTTCTTGGCCAATCCGGAGAAATTAGGATCACTCGCCCTTTGTGATGCTCTATCCGCTGCAACACCCGACCGATTAACACCCACGGAGGGAACACATACAGGAGTTGCCCTTCTGGCCAAGCCTGAACAAGAGCATCCAGACCTTCCGCCATTCTCTCCTTTCGTTTGCTGAAGAACCGTCCGGCTTTTGCCGACTGAAAAGTCGCCATGAGATCCATCACCGGCTCCCCCCAGCGCCTAACCAACATTTCGAATACCTCTGGATGCAGAACCCACTCTCCTGGGTCTACCTTCACCCGACTCAAGAAATCGGCCTCTACATTGTCCACCCCTGCGACATGTGCTGCCGACAAAGCCACTAGATTCCTCTCGGCCCATTCGAACAAACTCTCTGCCTCGGCTTCCAGCTCAATACTGCTGGTGCCTCCCTGTCGGTTTATATAAGCCACCGCAGTCACGTTGTCTGAGAACACTCGAACGGCCATCTCCCGAAGATACGGGCGAAACTCTTGCAGAGCCAATGCTACCGCTCTCAACTCCAATCTGTTGATTGACCAAGTCTGTTCCAGGGTGGACCACTGTCCCTGCGCCAGGCGACCCTGACAATGGGCTCCCCAGCCCTGTAGACTGGCATCCGTTGTCAGGGATATCCATGCCGGTATCTCTAATGAGATTCCTTTCTCTAGACAACCTGGAGTCAACCACTATTGGAGAGCTTGGCAAGTCTGTGGCGGGCACGCCAATCTCTGGAACAGGGAATCCCTTTGATGCGACCACCTCCTTAACAGCGCTCTATGCAAAGGCCTCATGTGGGCTCACGCCCACGGCACCAATTCCAGCGTGGCCGCCATGGTTCGCAATACCCGCAGGTAGTCCCAGGCAGTGGGACACCGCTTGCTGAGAAACTGCCGAATCAAATGCCTGAGCCCGAGCACCTGCTGCCTGGGTAGAAATACTCAACCGTCCTTCGTGTCGAAACGCGCTCCCAGATACTCCAGCTTTTGAGATGGGTCCAACTTGCTTTTGGTCATGTTGACTACCCAACCGAGACTCTGCAGAAGAGCTACCACTTTGGAAGTAGCCGAAACACACTCTTCCCGAGACTTTGCCCAGATCAACCAATCGTCCAGATACGGGTGCACTAACACCCCCTCCTTCCGCAAGGCTGCCGCCACCACCACCATCACCTTGGTGAAGGTGCGTGGTGCGGTCGCCAGGCCAAAAGGAAGGGCCTGAAACTGAAAATGCCCCATAGGCACTGCAAAGCGGAGGAATTTTTGATGTTCTTGCCGTATCGGAATGTGCAGATACGCCTCCAACAGATCCAAGGACGTCAGAAATTCCCCCTTTCTCACCGCCACGATGACTGACCTGAGAGTCTCCATCCGAAAATGAGAAATGCGGAGACAGCGATTTATCCTTTTCAGATCCAGGATAGGTCGCCACGTACCTTCCTTCTTTGGCACCACAAAATAGATAGAGTATCGACCTCAACCTAACTGGTATGCCAGAACCGGCACAATTGCCTTGAGAAATAACAGCCTTTTTACCATCTCCCGCACTGCCTTGCACTTTGCGCTTGCTTTGCACGGTGACCGAATGAAGGAATCGGTCACCGGATGCTGCAACTCCAACGCATAACCTGCTCGAATGACCTCTAACACCCACCAATCGGATGTGAGTTGGGCCCAGGCAGGGTAAAACTCCCGCAGACGACCTCCCACGGGAACTAGTCCTGCCTGAACCCCCTGGCTTCATTGTAATTTTCTAAAAGAGGAGGAAGCGGAGGCAGCCGCAAATTCCCTGCTCGCTCCTCGAAATCCTCGAAAACCTTGGCTTTGTCCAGGGAAACACCCCCGCTGCCCCTGACCAAACCTTGTAGGGCGAAAATGGCAAAACTCCCATTACTGCCCCTTAGCCCCGGGACCAGGACGCCCTTGCCTTTGTTTGTTCTCTGGCAACCTACCACCCTTGGATTCTCCCAAATCCTTTACTAACTTATCTAACTCCTCTCCAAAAAGCAACTTATCGCGAAAAGGAAGTCTACTCAACCTTGCCTTGGACGAACCATCTGCTGCCCAATTTCGCAGCCAAATACATCTCCGTCCCGCGACCACCGAAGCCATACTCTTCACCAACCCCCAGATAAGATCATAATGAATATCCGCTAAATACGCTGCGCCAGATTCCAACCTGGACGCGTCCTTGGTCTCTTCCCCCGAGCGCTCCCCCTGAATCCGCTGTGCTCACCGTAAACAGGCTCTGGCTACCCAGGCTCCGCAAATAGACGCCCGTAAGGATAGCGCATTTGCTTCAAAGACCTGTTTTAGCAAGGTCTCTAATTTACGATCCTGCGCATCTTTGAGCGCTGCTGATCCTTTCACTGGGATGGTAGTTTTCTTGGTCACCACTGCCACTGCGGCATCCACTCTCGGAGCTTTAAATAACTCCCGATCCTGATCCACCAGAGGGTAAAGCCTCGCCATAACTCTAGACCCCTTAAGCGCGGCTTCCGGCATATCCCATTCTTCTTGAATCATTTCCTTAAACACTCTATGTACTGGGAATGCCCTCTGAGTTTTCCGAAAGGTCTGCAGCAAAGGATCTTCCAGGGCAGAATCCTCCGCAGGTCCTCCAGTAGGCATATTAAGAGTCTTGAGGGACTCCGCAATGAGCGCCGGTAATTCCTCCCTACGGAACACCCGCACCACCCTTGCCTGGTCTTCCTGGTCCTTTATCTCACATTCCTGTAAGTCCTCTTCCAGACCCTCTTCCATATCTGCGTCTTCTGAGCGTATGTCCTCTGAAATGATTGAGAGCTCCAACAGATCCCTATCTCCTCTAGCTCTCTTAGCGCTGACACCAGAAACCTCTGCCGTCAACGGAGAAGGCGGCCTCTTTTCCCTGAGTGCAGTCCCTGAAGTACCCGCTACTGGTACCCCCTGTGGGCTGCCTAATGCCTTTTGAATCAGAGTCATAAAATCTGAAGAAAAAATCGCCACCAAAGCCCCCGCGCCAGGCGGCTGCGAAACCGGGGATTCCCGCGCTGAAGAAGTATTGGGCCCCGGCTCAGGAGCAGGCAGAGAAGCCACAGTGGGCTCCACCACCTCCCTCAAAGTCTCTTGCCCCCCTGCCTCTGGCTCGGAAGCTAGGTCCCTAGCCTCAGACTCAAGACTGCAACCCCTGCAGACACCTTCTTGCGTTAGGGAACTCCTCCTGGTCTCACACATGAGGCAGAGCTGCTTGGCTGGCATGTTGCACTAACACCTCTTTGCCTCAGCAAAGGAAAATAATTTTTTTTTTTTTTTACTAGCTGTACCTTCAGACTCGACCCCCCATCTAGAATCTGAAGACCCCAGCTAAAAACGAAGCTTCCTAAACGAAATACCAACTGTTGAAGCCCCGAGATTGCAACGGCGATTTCCCGTGTGGTTTCCACGCTGTCCGGCCTGTCACAACTGAAACCACTTGTTGTTCCCGCCTAATAATGGCTTCTTACCTCCTGTGCCTCTGGCGAACTGCTTACCCTCCAAGGCAGACGACTGAAGAAGTTTTAAATGCCAGGGTAGAAAACTCCCCCGAAGCAGCTCCAAATGTATAGGACGGCTCTAGGCGCTGGCAGGCAAGTCTTCTGCACATGCCGAGCTCAGCCCTTCACCGACACCTGAACCTTTCTCTCTTGGCCCGGTAATCAGCTGCCGGTCCTCCCCTCAGCTCGCTGCCGCTATTCAGCAGGTTTCCGACTGGTCCTAAGAAGGGAAAATAATCAAGCTAACAGGAAAGGAGGACCTCAGGACAATGGGAGGCCAGCTCAGCCACATAATGTCCAGATAGAGCCTTTAAAATAGCTCTCCTTAGAATTTGCTCTTCACAGTCTTCCTTTTTTTTTTATCTTTTAAATTCTGTCTAAATTCTGTTTAAATTCTGCTTAATCGTTCCTCAAGTGAGCCCTGAAACCCCTGGGCTCACCACCCCTCCAGCTGCTTTGGAGACTGATAACTGGTGTGAGGAGGCAGTTCCAGTGCTTATATACCAGTGACATCTCCAAAGCTGCTGGAGGAGGTTGACAACCCCAGAGATTCCGGGACTAGACTGGAGGGACGATCAGGAACTGGGCAATGATGCCTGATGAGACCATAGGCCTCAAAGTTTGTGAAAAAACTGAAAATAATGTAAAAATTATGTGTAAAAAAAAAAAAAAAAGGGAACCGGAATCGACAGGGAATCAAGTCAGTTGACGGGAAGGCAACCTAATTACTTTGACAGTACTAGCGAAAAAATACTGAAGTCTCTAGACGCAGCTGACAGAGACAAGGTCCTGATTGCTCCGCAGAAAAAAGATGACTGAGAACACCAGGAGGGAAGGCGGGAAGACAGCCACGCATGCATGGAGGAACACTCCCAAAAGCATTCTTACTGGATGCTGGGGAGTGCTCCTGCGCTATGCTCCGTTGGTGCCGACGTCACCCATATGTGAAGACTGACTTCCTGCTTGTTTCTGGAGATTGTTATACAGTCAGTTAAGTTCAACTGCTTACTTCAGCTCTACTTCTGAGGTCTGCAATATGGAAGGAATAAAGAGGTGTATGGCAGAAGAGACCCCAGTCTTATGTCCGTGGGCTTATCTTCAACCTGGGATAGATGCATCCCCTCCCACAGCAAGTGAGAGGGTGTATAGAAGTTAACAGGTTCACAATAGTTAAAGAAGAATAAAAAAAAAGCAAAACAATCTAGTGACCATTCAAATTCAGATACCAGTCTTGACCACAAACTAGACTGAAAGTCCACATTCTTCATGGTCAGGGAGAATTTCCATTTGTGAACGAGCAAAATTAATTCCTCCCCTCACTTCCTCCTAAAGCTCAAGGGAAGGACTGTAGAGCATGTTCTGCCTGGATCAAAGCAGCTCTCCTTCTAGAATGCAAAGTCCACATAACCTACCCGATAGGGAACGGTCAAGTTCTCTATGCCAATCAGGTCTCGCTGAAGCTCTGTCAGTTTCTGGAAATTCTCCAGGATGACCAAGCCATCCTGTAGCTGAGAGGTCATTTCTGTCACTTCATTCAATGCACCTAGTAAGAGAAAACACAGAAAGCATAGTTACTCACTTGTAACAGGTGATCTCTGGGAACAGCAGGAATTTAGTCTTCACATATGGGTATCGTCGGTACCGACGGAGCCTGCGCGTGAACGCTCCCCAGCGTCCAATTAGAAAGCTTTTGGGAGCATCCCACAGCGCCTGCGTGCTGCCTTCCCGCCTTTCCCAACTGTCTCTCTCCAGCTGAGTTTAAAGCTGAGACAAAGAGAGAGAGAGAGAGGGAGAAAGAAAAAGAGAGAGATAGAGAGATACAACTCCTAGGGGAGGTGGGTGGGTTGTGAAGACTAAATTCCTGCTGTTCCCGGAGATCACCTGTTACAGGTGAGTAAGTATGCTATCTCCAGGAACAAGCAGGAATGTAGTCTTCACATATGGGGACTCCCTAGCTACAGATGCCAGGGAGAAACCCCAGAAGTTGTGTGCCCTTTTGAAAGAGCTCCACTTCCCCCCATGGATCTCTGGCATACTACCAGGGATGGTGGGTAGGAGTTGATTAAGTATGGAACAGGTGTTGAAGAACAGCCTGACCAAACAAGGCATCCTGGCGGGAGTCCTTCTCCAAGCAGTAATGGGCTGTGAAGGTATGAACCGAGGCCCAGGTAGCTGCTCGACAGATGTCATCGATGGACACAGAGTGAAGATGAGCCATAGAGGCTGCCATGGCTCTCACATTGTGCGCTGTGACATAGCCTTCAAGAGGAAGGTTCTTACTCCGATAGGCAAAAGATATACACTGTGCAATGCAGTTGGACAGTGTCCTTTTGGAGACTGAAAGTCCTAAATGACTAGGATCAAAAGCAACAAAGAGTTGAGAGGACTTTCTATGTTGCTGCATCCTTTGCAAGTAAAAAGCCAAAGCTCTTTTACAGTCCAAAGTATGAAGATTCCTTTCTGCATTAGAGGTATGAGGCCTTGGGAAAAAAACAGGAAGGTAAACTGCTTGGTTTAAATGAAAAGGTGAAACCACCTTTGACATAAAGTGAGGATGAGTCCTAAGGACTACCTTATCATGATGGAACCTTGTATAAGGAGGATCAGCCACCAATGCTTGCAATTCACTGATGCGACGTGCTGATGTGATTGCAATAAGAAAAATAACCTTCCAGGAAAGGAATTTCAAAGAGGTAGTAGCTAATGGTTCAAAAGGCGGCTTCATGAGCTGGCCAAGAACCATCTCGCTATGATAGGATAAGAGGAAATAGGTTGCCCATTTAAAGGCTTGAGAGAAGCTGCAATAGCACTCAAATGAACTCTCACTGAATTGGTCTTAAGCCCTGCATTAGACAAATGAAGGAGATATTCCAGTAATGATTCCAGAGGTATTGCAAGAGGGTTAAGACCCCTCTGCGAACACCATATGGTAAACCTTTTCCACTTGAAAACATAAGAGCGTCTTGTGGATGGTTTCCTGGAAGCATAAAGGATATCCTTTACTTGCTGAGAAAGGTTAAGACCATGAAGTTCTAGGCTTTCAGCAACCAGGCCCTGAGATGTAGAGACTGGGGATTGGGATGTCACAGCATCCCGTCCTCCTGGGATAGGAGATCAGGAGCAGATCCCAACTCCAGAGATGGAGCTTGAGAGAGATGTAAAAGCAGAGGGTACCACACTTGTCGTGGCCAATGTGGGGCTATGAGAATCATATGGCCTCTGTCTCACCTGAAGCTTGAATAAAGTTTTAGGAATTAGGGGAATGGTTGGGAAGGCATACAGAAAGTCCTGACCCCAATGGAGGAGGAAGGTGTCCCTGGCCTGACAACCCTGAGCCAGAATTCTGGAACAGAACCGGGCAAGTTTGGCATTCAGCAGACTTGCAAAGAGGTCTATGTCCGGGGTTCCCCAAAATTGGAAAATTTTGGCCACCTGGTCTGCATGGAGAGACCATTCGTGTGGAAGCAGAACTTGACTGAGTCTGTCTGCCCAAGAGTTTTGAATGCCTCGTACACTGCAAGGAGATGAATCTGATGCTCTCTGGTGAGGGCCCAAAGTCGCAAAGCTTCGTTGCAGAGAGACAGAGAGCCTGTTCCGCCCTACTTGTTCACATAGAACATGGCTACCTGGTTGTCCGTTTGAATTAGGACAGTTTTGTAGCTGAGCTGGGTGTGAAACACTCGAAGAGCAAGAAAGATTGCTCTGAGCTCTAGGAGATTGATGTGTAGATCGGTCTCCTGTGAAGTCCAGGAACCCTGGGTAAGAGAGGCCTTGCAAATGGGCTCCCCAACCCACCTGTGAGGCATCTGTTGTTACAGTTACTTGGGGTGGGGGTTGCTGAAAAGGGGACCCCACCAACAGATTCTGGGGTGACTGCCACCATTGGAGAGACAAAGTAAGACAATCTGAGGTTGTTATTTTGTCTGACAGGCAACCTGACGCCTGAGTCCACTGAGTGGATAGAGTCCACTGGGCTGCCCTCATATGGAGGCGGGCATAAGGGACCACATGCACGGTGGATGCCATGTGCCCTAGCAATTGTAACATTTCCCGAGCAGTGAGGTGAGACTTTAGCATTGCTTGGGAAGCTAACTGCACAATGCGAAGGCAGCGGGACTGTGGAAGATAGGCCCTTGTCTTCTGGTATCCAGCAGGGCTCCTATGAACTCTAGAGACTGAGTGGGAGCTAGGTTGGATTTTGGGACGTTTATGACAAGTCCCAAATATTGAAAGATACGCATTGTGCGAGATAGAGAAAACCTGGCCTCTGGCTCTGATGGGGCTCGAATGAGCCAATCGTCCAAGTAAGGGAAGACAAATATTTTTAGGGTGCGGAGAAATGCTGCCACCACAGCCATGCATTTTGTGAACACCCTTGGTGCCGAGGCCAGGCCAAAAGGAAGAACTCTGTATTGGTAGTGCTTTCCTTGAAATAGAAAGCGAAGAAACCTTTGGTGAGTTGGATGGATGAGAACATGAGTGTACGCATCCTTGAGATCTAGAGAACAAAGCTAGTCCTGACTCTGAAGGTATGGCAGTAGAGTTCCCAGAGAAATCATTTTGAATTTCTCTTTGAACAGGAATTTGTTCAATTCTCTGAGGTCCAAAATGGGTCTGTGCTCTCCTGTTTTCTTTGGAATAAGGAAAAAGGGGGAACAGAACCCTGCACCTTGTTGATGAATAGGTACTTCTTCTATTGCCCCTTGGGCAAGAAGCAGACTGACCTCGTGATCTAACTGGGAGTTGAGAGAGGTCTGAGAATTGAACTGTCTTACCGTTGTAGGAGGGGGCATGCTGAGGAAGTGAAGCTTGTATCCCTCTTTTACAATGGACAGAGTCCAACTTTCTGCTGTTATCTGCCCCCATCTGGGGGCAAAATAACATAACCTTCCTGGAATGGTGGAAGGCTCTGGCCCGTTCAGGGCCAAGAAGACAAAGTTCTCTAGATGAGAGTCAAAGCCCCTGTGGAGGCTGAGTCTGCTGAGCCGGTTGAGGCTTAGCAGCCTTTGTTTTTCTTTGTTTAGGTTGTTGCTGACCCTTTTGGGCAGACTGACCCGAACGATGCCCTTGCTGGGTATAGGATGGGTAGAACTTCTTCTTTCTAGTGAAGAATGTTTTTTTGTAGGACTTTTTCCTTGCAGGATCAGCTGTAGATTTTGATAATCTATCCAAGGTGAGATTATCAGCATCTAGCTCATTAGCTTTCTCTTGCCAATTTTTGCCAAAGAGATTCTCTCCTGTGCAAGGAATATTCCCCAGTTTGTCCTGTACCCAAAGTTCCAAGTCAGATGCCTGGAGCCAGGCAATCCTACGTGCGCCTACGGCAATAGCAGAAGTTCTGCTTATGCACTCAAAACAATCAAAAGCTGCACGATTTACGAATTTGGAAACATCCTGAGGTTTGATAAGTGCAAGATAATCTTGTCTCTTATCATCAGGAAGGAGAGGGCTCATAAGCTCTCGATCTCCTGTAACTTCCTTAAGGAACATTCCCATATATAAAATGTAGGAACTAATCCTGGCAGAAAGCATAGAGGCCTGGAAGGTTCGACACCCAAAGGCATCAAGAGTTCTACATTCACGTCCTGGAGGATTAGATGGATGTCTTTTTGAACTCTTGATCCTTCTCATAGCTGATTCCACCACCATGGAATGGTGGGACAGCTGAGTTTTTTGAAATCCAGGACAGGAAGGAACTCAATACATGGTATCGAGCCTACGAGAATGAGGAGAAGTGGTGAGAGGTGTTTCCCACATCCTTAGCATGAGATCATGCAAGATCTGTTCAATGTAATTTCAGTTTGTTCAATGTAAACCGCCTTGATATCATGAAAGGCGGTATATAAGAAATGTTAAATAAATAAATAAATAAAAATAAAAATCTCATGAATAGGCAAAGTAGCTGCCTCTTTGGGAGCTTTAGGATACTGCAAAATCTCCAATTCCTTTGCCCTAGGCTCTGTTTCAGGAGCCACGATGATGGAAAGACCTCGAGTCACATCCCAGATAAAATCCTGGAAGGATATATCCTCTGGAGGAGACATCCTACGTTTAGGAGAGGAAGAATCTTCAGGAAGAAGTACTCTAGTATCGACAGAGCTGTCAGAGTCTTCAGACTCGTCAGAGGATTCAAAGTATCTCCTGTCCGGGTAATCGTGCAGCGCACGATACCGGTACCGATCGAAGTCGGTATCGAGAGGGTCCGGTACCGACTTGTCAGTACCGGAGGGCACAGCATGCATCTGTTCCGGTAGTCCACCTGCCGACGTCGATGCAATTGGCCCGGGTACCGATGTAGGTGCCTGTACCGGTACCGGTTGAATTGTCTGAAGCAGTTTCGGGGTCATCGATGCCGAAAGAAGAGCCGCCAGACTGCGTTCAATAGCCAAGAATCTCTGGTCTATCGACGATGACGATGCCTGGGTATCGGTACCAGACAAAGCGGCCGGTACCCCAGAGCATGGCACCAGTAGTTGTGCCGAGGTTGGGGCCTTGAGAACATCCTGGAGCCCCGATGATGCTTTGGAAGCCGAAGCCTCCCGCTGGGGCAATTTTGTCGGTGTGAGTCCCTCAAGGGCAACGCCAGAAGCATCTCGATACTTAGAAGGAGATCTACCCTTTGAGGACCAGCTAGACTTATGTTTAGTTACCTGAGATCCATGGGAGGAAGACGAAGCCCTGGAAGATGTTGATGCCACAGATGCTGCATCAGAGGGAAAAAGGGTGCTAAGTTTAGCAGCTTGGTTTTGCCAACCCCTCTTCGACATCATCCCACAGACAACACACTCGGAGATAGAGTGGTCAGGACCTAAACATTTGAGGCATCACTCATGGATGTTGGTGACGGAGATGGTACCGCCACACTTGGAACACTTTTTAAAACCTGAAGCGGGTTTTTCCATTGTAGAGGAAAGTTGGGCCTAGTACCCAAAATGGCGCGTGGCACCAGAGGAGAAAATAGCTGGAAGACTCCAGGAAAAGATTTTTTTTTTTTTTTTACAAGGAAACGAAAGAAAGAACCGGCGGTACCGGTGTAGCGTCATATGAAGGCAGACGCGACCACAAAAAATAAGAATAAATGGGATATTTTCTGCGGTGACAGGAAGTGCGACCTGCCGGCTCTGTGGAAAACGAAGAACTGGAGAGAGACAGTTGGGAAAGGCGGGAAGGCAGCACGCAGGCGCTGCAGGATGCTCCCAAAAGCTTTCTAATTGGATGCTGGGGAGTGTTCCTGCGCAGGCTCCGTCGGTACCGACTATACCCATATGTGAAGACTACATTCCTGCTTATTCCTGGAGATGTAAATTTCTCTCTACAGCTGTACTTTAAAGCTCAATTAGTTAGGGCCATGAGACCATATATAGCAGGGGTCTCAAACTCAAATTGCTTTGAGGGCCAAATGAGGACTTGTAAAATAACCCGGGGGCCGCATAAGACGTGGAGCCTCATTTGCATAAGGGGGTCTCATTTGCATAAATATTTAAATACTGTTACCATACCCTAACTTTTAGTAAACATGCCTCTTCATGAGTGTATGGATAAAGAAAGACTAAAAGATTTCTACATTACTATAATCCAGTGCCAACCGCCAGGCACATTAGGAACTACTACAAACAAACACTGCCTATTTAGAACCCATAGCAAACCCGTCATATCCTAACAGCACTACCAGGACTCAAAAAGCACCATACCCTACCCATCAAAAGGCAACACTGCAAATATTAAACCAATACATTTCAGAGAATAACAATACATGACCTACTGGGGAAAGAGAACAAGTAGCAATGTCAAATAGGAATTACATAAACAGAATACCTCAGCTCAGTTACACATGCAGAACATACACCATCACCAAACAAGGAATCAAAATTTAGAAACAAGAAGACAATAATTAAACTGGGAACCCCAAAAGCCAAACTTGGAATGTACAACAACACTGTAGAAATAAAACTATAAATTAATTTCCTCTTGTACTAAACAAAGCGCAGACGTTATTGATGCACATTTCCCAAAGCTGACATATTCCAGTTAATAAATTTAAAATAAAGAGATATTTTTCTACCTTTTTTGCATTTTTTTTCAGTTGCAATTGTTCCAGCCACTTTCTTCTGGTTTCTTCGTGCCTTCTGCTAACTCTCCATCGTCTGCTGTCCATTTGTCCTTTCTTCTCTCTTCTAGTTTTTTTCCATTCTCCCCTTACATCTGCTTTAGCATACTAATCTTTCTCCTTTTGCTCCTTTCTCATTCCTATTTCATCCACTCAAATTTTACCCCTCCATCCTCAATCACCACTTACTCTCCCAATACCCGGCCAATTGCAGATTTTTCTTCCCTCCCACACAAAATATTTTCCCCCTCTCCATTTCACTCTCCCAGCCCCATACCATTCTAATCCTCCCCAAACATCAGCTCCCTTCTAGTTCCAGCCCCACCCAGCATCCGCTCCCTTCTAGTCCCCGCATCAGCCCATTTCCAGTCATATCCTAGCCCCACCATCAGCCCATTTCCTGTCCTAGCTCCCCCCACTAAGCCCATTTCCAGTCCTAGCAACCCCCCCAGTCCATTACCATTTCTAGTCCCCCCCCATAGCCCATTACCAGTCCTAAGCCCAACAGCCCACTTCCAGTCCTAACCCTCCCATCACCCCTTTTTCATTCTTAGCCCCCCCATATCCCATTACCAGTCTTAACCCACCAATTAGCCCACCTCCAGTCCTAACCCCCATCTGCCCATTTCCAGTCCTAACCCCCCCTCCCCCCCCATCAGCCCAGGTAAATTTAAAAAAAAACCCTGGCTTCTGCTGCTGCAGCCGTGGCAGCAGCAGAATCAGCTGTCCCACGGCCCCTTCCCCTCTGCCCGGAAGAGCCCTGAGTCTGCTCCATCAGCGGCGGGCTTTTCAAGCCGCGAAGAGAGTATTTCTCTCTCGCGCGGCTTGAAAAGTGAATAGGCTTAAGCCGCGCGAGAGGGAAATACTCTCTTCGCGGCTTGAAAAGCTCGCCGCTGATGGAGCAGACACAGGGGTCTTCCGGGCACAGGAGAAGGGGCCGCGGGACAGCTGATTCTGCTGCTGCCACGGCTGCAGCAGCAGAAGCCAGGGTTTTTGTTTTTTGGTTTCCCTCCGTCGCGGGACACACAAAGTTCTCTCGCGGGCCGCGTGTTTGAGACCCCGGATATATAGCAAGGGTTTCATGCTGGTATTCAGTGTAAACTTCACCTGCCCTCAATACACCCACTGAATTTCACATTGAACCACTATATTTATGATAGAGGATAACAAATGCCACTCTGTAGTAGGATACAAAACACATCTACAGAGGCAACATATGCTCAAAATAATTACAACATTTCTACTTGGTATCATATTGGATTGTAATTTGTACTTCATATCATAAAGATATAGATCAGAATCATACAAGCAATATGGATATAAATGGCCATGAAGTACTTTAATTGCATCAATTTGATTTATATGCTATGATTGTAAGTCTGTTTGGAAAATAAAATCTACCTTTAAAATATAAAAAAAAAACCAGAATGTAAAGTAAACAAAGACAAATACCATTCCTCTTTTTTCAATTCATTCCTGTGAATTATTGAAGCCATCGGTACTGTACAGCCATTGAGAATAAAGGTGATTACACCCTTCTCAATCAAAGTATTCCTTAACACCTGTGAGCATTCTACCTACTGGGCTCCTCATCCACCAGCCATAGACGTTTTCATAGAAACTCCTCCACAGTCTCCCATACATACCCAAATTTCTTGCAGTCTGAAACTATTAAAAGCAATTCTGTTGCTAATCTCACCAAGACTAAGCTAAGCATATAGGAGTGTTGTTATCTTGTTTGTCATCAGAAATATATGTTCTTACCAGCTTAAAGTATGAAAAATATGATCACAATAAGGGTAATTTTTATAAAACATTTTCATACGTATATGCCAATGAACATGCATAAAATACTTATTATAAAGCGTAGTTACTCACCTGTAACAGGTGTTCTCCAGGGACAGCAGGAATCAGTCCTCAAATATGGGTGACGTCGGTGTCAACGGAGCCTCCATGCGGAGCAAATCCTCAGCTTTCGAAGAAAGCCTTTGGGACTGCATCACACATGCGCGGTCCCCTTCCCGTCCAAGGGTGCCATCTTGCTCAGTTAAATGACATAGCTAAAAAGACCTTCCGTCATTGTGCTACACAAATATAGTAGTGGTCTAGCTTGTCACAGAGCAATAACTTTGTCAATCAAAAAACCAACTCTGTATATATAACTCGAAAGTGCAACAGTATCACCTAAACTGAGTTGTTTGTATAGAAAGTATCAACTTTTTTAAAGTTTAATTAGTGAACCCCACACAAAGCGGCTATGACCAGTCAAATACTTCAGACTTCACGGGCAAACATAACTCAGTCTAAAGCATTTGACTGGTCATAGCTCTTATTGCATCAACGACCTTTAGTAATGAGTCGCTCTGGATAGGGCATAAACCAACTCTTTAAATCAGAACAATTGACGACTTAAACCAAAAAGCTTAGCCCGATTTGTAGTACAAGAGTGGTTAGCTTAACTTAACTTTGAAGGCAGTGCTTTGCTTGAGAAACAGTGCTTGGCCATCGCCTTATCCCCAACGCTCTCACTTGCGCTTCCTGCGTTTCACCTATATAAGGTTTCTTCAGGGGGTGGCTAAAAGCACTAAAATTCAAAAAGACATCAGGTTTTAGTAGGTACACACTTTCAATGGTGGTATAATTCATTACATCCAGTACAAGAATAGAAATAGGAGCCATATACCTCACGACACGTTGGTTATAAAGCACTATCAAAGCTTGCCGTTTTTTTCTGAACGCCGCGCATGCGGACTGAACATTTTATAGAGTAAGTGCTTATCATCTGCTCCTCTAACAAAGGACTCAGATGCAGACTTCCCATTCCACCCGCAGATTAAGGCCATTAGGGAACACTGATCCTATCCTATGGATCCAGCATTGTTCATGCCATAAGAGAGTGCGGTCTCTGGATTTCCCTTGTTGTGTTGAAGTAATTACATCCAAACAGAAACATTGTAATTCCTCAAATGTATGCTGCAGCTGTAAGCAGTGGTCTACGATCGGTGCTTCACGGCGTTGGCATTTTAGTTTACTCGTGTTCATTCATGCGTGTTTTAAACGTTCGAATGGTTTTTCCTATGTAGGCTAAGCCACATGGACAAAGGATACAATACACAACATATGTAGAAGTGCAGGAGGTAGAATGTTTAAGCCGGTACGTCTTACCCCGATAGCTAAATTCACACAGTTCTTTTGTGATGTGGCAGATGTTACACCCGCCACATTTCATATGCCCAAATTCGGTGCAATCAGGTAATGGGGATAAAGGGCGCAATACTGCCGGGCTCAACATTTCCTTGAAATTGCTGTTCCGTTGCCATACACATCGTACGGTTTTATCTTCGAGACTAGGGATACTGTGTAACACATTTGCATGGCGTTTAATGATACGCTTCAACTGGGAGCTATAGGGGGAGTATTTTGTAATAAGATTGACCGAGAAGTCAGCCCCCATCTTTGAGGCCGACCTCTCTCGGGGATGCAAAAGCAAATCTCTATTGGCATACAGTGCTCTTTTATACGCCTTATTAACAACATACCTGGGGTAGCCACGATCATAAAAATTTTGTTTTAATAGTTTTGATTGGTCTTTTAAAACCTGAACACTAGTACAGTTTCGACGATATCGCACAAATTGCGACAGTGGTAAGCTGTCTTTCAATTGTAGAGGGTGCGCACTAGTGTAGTGAAGGAAAGTGTTTCGATCTGTCACTTTCCTATGTACAGAGGTAAGCCAACCGGTTGCATCCTTTCGAACATCAACATCCAAAAAGGTAATCCTTGGAATTAATCCATCCAAAAAGGTGATGTTCGAAAGGATGCAACCGGTTGGCTTACCTCTGTACATAGGAAAGTGACAGATCGAAACACTTTCCTTCACTACACTAGTGCGCACCCTCTACAATTGAAAGACAGCTTACCACTGTCGCAATTTGTGCATCTGAGTCCCTTGTTTGTTAGAGGAGCAGGTGATAAGCACTAACTCTATAAAATGTTCAGTCCGCATGTGCGGCGTTCAGAAAAAAACGGCAAGCTTTGATAGTGCTTTATAACCAACGTGTCGTGAGGTATGTGGCTCCTATTTCTATTCTTGTACTGGATGTAATGAATTATACCACCATTGAAAGTGTGTACCTACTAAAACCTGATGTCTTTTTGAATTTTAGTGCTTTTAGCCACCCCCTGAAGAAACCTTATATAGGTGAAACGCAGGAAAGCGCAAGTGAGAGCGTTGGAGATAAGGCGATGGCCAAGCACTGTTTCTCAAGCAAAGCACTGCCTTCAAAGTTAAGTTAAGCTAACCACTCTTGTACTACAAATCGGGCTAAGCCTTTTGGTTTAAGTCGTCAATTGTTCTGATTTAAAGAGTTGGTTTATGCCCTATCCAGAGCGACTCATTACTAAAGGTCGTTGATGCAATAAGGGCTATGACCAGTCAAATGCTTTAGACTGAGTTATGTTTGCCCATGAAGTCTGAGACCTAATAGCCGCTTTGTGTGGGGTTCACTAATTAAACTTTAAAAAAGTTGATACTTTCTATACAAACAACTCAGTTTAGGTGATACTGTTGCACTTTCGAGTTATATATACAGAGTTGGTTTTTTGATTGACTTAGCTAAAAAGACGCCAAAAGGATAAAATTTAATCAAAGGACTGCAACTCCAAGGGGAGGAGGGAGGGTCATGAGGACTGATTCCTGCTGTCCCTGGAGAACACCTGTTACAGGTGAGTAACTACGCTGAAGCAGGAGCAGCGGAAACTATGGCTGTCTCGGCCACCTGGGCGCCACCAGGATGACCGAGGCTTTGTCCTGAAGGATCTTGAATAAGGTCCGAGCTACCAGGGGTGTGAGAGGAAATGCATTTAGGAGGCCCACAGACCATGATATTAGAAAAGCATCTGCAGCCACCCTGTGTGGGTGCGGCTGTCTGAAACAGAAATAGGGCAACTGGTGATTTAGTGGACTCGCAAACAAATCCATGGATGGGCGCACCCAGCACTGAAAGAGCTGTTGGGCTATGTTGGGATTCAGTTGCCACTTGTGCGGCTGGAGAATTCTGCTTAGCTTGTCGGCTAAGAAGTTCTCCTGACCGGGCAAGTAAACCGCTTTGAGGTGCATACCCTGTCTGACCGCAAAGGAGCATAAGTCCAGAGTTTCCTGGCACAGGATGTGAGAGCCTGTGCCCCCCTTGCTTGTTCACATAGAACATTGACACTTGATTGTCTGTCTGAATCAAGACAGTTTGATGAGCCAGGGTTTGGCAGAATGTCCGAAGAGCTAGGCGGATCGCTCGAAGCTCTAGGAGATTGATTTGTTGTGCGCTCTCCCATGGAGACCACACACCCTGAGTGCAGACCTGCTGGCAATGGGCACCCCCCATCCCAGCAGGGATGCATCTGTAGTCAGCACCCTCGAGTGCGTGGGAGGCTGGAAAGGCACTCCCCCAGAAGGTTGTGAGGCTGAAGCCACCATTCCAATGACTTTACCAGGTGTTGGGACACCCTGATGTTGTCTCT
The DNA here is from genome assembly GCA_033557465.1 of Ichthyophis bannanicus. Lineage (NCBI taxonomy): Eukaryota > Metazoa > Chordata > Amphibia > Gymnophiona > Ichthyophiidae > Ichthyophis > Ichthyophis bannanicus. The sequence goes on from CM066038.1 coordinate 333,047,408, forward strand.
GAGTCTGCCTGTGGCTTGAGTCCACTTGCCCCTGAGGCACCACTGAGCTGTTCTCATGTGTAGTTGGGCATTTCTTGTCACATGCACTGTGGAGGCCATGTGCCCCAGGAGGCGCAGAAAGTGTCTTGCTGAGATTCGGGATCTGCGACTCACTTGCTGTACAAGGGCTACAAGTCTTCGTACCCTGTCCTCTGGTAGATAAGCCCTTGCCTGAAGGGTGTCTAACCTTGCTCCTATGAATTCCAGGCCCTGAGTGGGAACCAGAGTGGACTTTATGTAGTTGATCACAAAGCCCAGGTGCTGGAGCAACTGGATAGTGCGGGACATGGCTTGTTGGGCTTCTAGAGATGACCGGTCTCTGATGAGCCAGTCGTCTAAGTAGGGGAAGACAAACACCCCTTGAGTTCTTAGGAAGGCTGCCACCACCGCAAGGCACTTTGTGAATACCCTTGGTGCCGAGGTTAGGCCAAATGAAAGTACTTTGTACTGAAAATGGTTTCCTCCCACTACAAATCTTAGATATTGTCTGTGGTCTGGATGAATCAAGATGTGCGTATACGCATCTTTGAGAGCTAAGGAGCATAGCCAGTCTCCCTGGCGGAGGTAAGACAGCAATATTCCAAGGGAAAGCATCTTGAACTTTTCCCTCACCAGGAACTTGTTTAAGTGTCGCAGGTCGAGGATAGGTCTTAGGCCTCCAGTTTTCTTTGGTATCAGAAAGTACCTGGAGTAGAAGCCTGTGCCCTGCAGGTGGTGGGGCACCTGTTCTACCGCCTGATCCTCGAGAAAACCTGCTAATTCCTTCATGAGGAGGTCCCTGTGAAGAGGGGGTCTGAGAGGCTCCCCTGGAAAGTAAGAGGAAGGCACCTGGGTGAGATGTAACCGATAGCCTATTTCGACTATCTGGAGAACCCAGGTGTCTGTTGTAATGGCTGGCCACCTGTGGGCATACAGGGTTAGCCTTCCTCCTGTGCATGGCCTTGCTTCCTTTGAGAGAGGGACTATGCTCTGGGAGTCAAAAGCCCCCTTCCGGCTGGGCCAGAGCCGGTGCCTGGGGCTTGGGGGCCTTTTGCTTACGCGGACCTTGCCCCCGCCCAATGGTCTGCTGCCCCTGCTGGGGAGCTGGGGAGGCCTGATACATGGGGTAGTTTCGGTAAGCTGATCCTTTCCTCAGGAAAAAGGGCTTCTTACCCGAGCCCTTCTTCTTAGAAGGGGCAGATGTCTTCTTCTCGAGTCTTGTCCAGGTCAGGTACTCGGACGATCTCGGCAGCCTTCTCAGTCATGGGCTTACCAAAGAGGTTTTCACCCCAGCAAGGGACATCGACCAACTTGTCCTGAATCCATGGTTCCAGGTCTGATGACTGTAGCCATGCCTGGCGTTGGGCACCGATGCCAGCAGCAGCTACTTGGGCCAAAGCCTCGAAGCCCTCATATGCTGCTCGAGTCATAAACTTTGAGCACTCTCAGATCCTGGTGGACAAAACTTGGAAGCACTGCAAAGGTCCCTCGGAGAGACCAGCTGAGAACCCAGCAATCTCCTTTGCCAGGTCTCGCAGGTACATGCCCATGTGAAGCTGGTACGTCTGGATTCGGCAGGACAGCATCGAACCCTGGTAGCACTTTCTGCCGAGAGCATCCATGTTGTGGGCCTTCCGGCTAGAAGGCATCAAGGAGTGCATCGTCTGGCTCTTGAGCCGGCGCATGGCCAATTCCACAACCATGAAGTTGTGCGGCAGCTGTGCCTTTTGAAACCCAGGGCTCTTGCGAACTTGATAGATGGAATCGATTCAACTGCTGAGGACTGGCACCGAAGCCGGTGTCTCCCACATGTGGAGCATCAGCCATTCCAGAATGGGGGGCACCGCTACAGTAAGGGCTTCCTTCGGAGGAAAGTCATACTGGAGGACCTCGAGCTCCTCGGCTCAAGGCTCCTCCTTGGCATCCGCCGGGAAAGGCAAAGCCTTTGCCATATCCAGGATGAAGTCCAAGAACTGGGTGTCCTCCGGGGGTGACCTTCTCTGAGGCTCAGATCCCGGGGAATCTGATGGGATATACTTGGTATGGTGGGTGTCCGGAGACTCCTCGTCCTCTATCTCCCAATCGGACCCCTCTGAGGAGGTGTCGAGTGGCTCCGGCCTCGAGGGCTTCGGTTTCAACCGCCCCGATGCCGAGCGGATAGGCGTCAATGACCTCAGTCCCGAACGGGAGGTCGAGGGGGACCTCAGCTGAGGATCGACTCAAGTTCTTAGGGTCTCGAGGATCGGCTCGGCCTCCGGGGTCGACTTGGACGTCGAAGTCCCGGTGGTCGGGGCGGACAGACGTGTGAGACCGGCCATAAGCACCCGCTGCGCTCCAAGGCCACCAACCTGAGGCTGTGCTCAGGAGGCTCCACAGTCCCCGGGTCGGGCCCGACGCCAGCTCTCCCGGAGGAGAGTCCACAACAAGGACAGGGCTTACCTTCCACGGTGTCTCCAGTTCCTTTCGAGGGAGTTTGGCAGGCTTCTCCGACTCCGAGGATTCAGGGCGGTGTGCCGGGCTCCGCGACAGAGCCTGTGATGGCCCAGGCCACTCAGAGCTGTCAGACAACGCCGCCCTCACAGATTTTTTCTTTCTCCAGTGTTCCCGCGAGGGAGACCCCCTTTCAGAGGACACCCGACGCTGCTCGGGATCAGACAGCTCCCGAGAGGTCGAGGCCTCTGACGAGGTCCGGGCCCGGACGGGTGCGGACTCGGGAAAATTCCTATCATGTTGCTTCTGTCTGCTCCTCAAGGCCTTAGAAGACATCTTTTTGCAAGGGCCACAGACCACGGGGTTGGGCCCGGGCCCCTAGGCAGCTGAGGCAACAGTCGTGTGTGTCGGTGAGAGACATCAGTTTCGTGCACCGATCACACTTCTTAAAGCTGCTGGCAGCCATCGGGGGAAAAAGGGCCCCTGCAAGGTCAAAGGACCGGACTGCCAGCTAAAAAGAAAAAAAGAACGTGAATGCTAGTCTCTAAGGACAAAAACGAAAAATCTGACTGGACTTGATACCAGTGTAACGAGCTGAGGCGGGAAGGCGTCAAACCGGCAAAACAGAAAATAAATTTTCTTTTATCTACTTTTTCCACGGGGGAATTAGGACAACATCCGTTGGGCTCTGCGGAAAAAAGGAGACTGAGTAAGATGGCACCCTTGGGCGGGAAAGGGACCGCGCATGCGTGATGCAGTTCCAAAGGCTTTCTTCGAAAGCTGGGGATTTGCTCCGCATGGGGGCTCTGTCGACGCTGATGTCACCCATATGTGAGGAATGACTTCCTGATTGTTGCTGGAGAAAATTACTTCACATGTAAAAGTACACGGGATGACAAAAAACGTAGTTACTCACCTTTAACAGGTGTTCTCCAGGGACAGCAGGAATCAGTCCTCACATATGGGTGACGTCGGCACCGACGGAGCCATCATGGAAGCATCCCCCCAGCTTTCAAAGAAAGCCTTTGGGAAATGCCACCACGCATGCGTGGTCCCTTTCCCACCCAAGAGTGCCATCGTGCTCAGTCAGATGACATAGCTAAAAGATGGCAAAAATAAGATGGTAAAGGAGCAACTCCAAGGGGAGGGGGAGAGTTGTGAGGACTGATTCCTGCTGTCCCTGGAGAACACCCGCTACAGATGAGTAACTATGCTTTCTCCAGGAACAAACAGAAGTCAGTCCTCACATATGGGACTCCCCAGCTACAGAAAGCCCATAGCAAAAATAGGGGCTCCCTCATGGGGAGCCACAAGAAGCAGCAAATTAGCCCGTGTACACAGACCACAGTAGGATCCCTGTGTCTGTTGAAACCAGCACTCCAGTAGCCTGAACACAGAAGGGTCGGAGGATAGGAGTAGCCTAAACTTTGAAAAGGTTACTGAACACAGCCTGATTGAAGCACTGTCCCGTCAGAATTCTCCTTCTAAGCAGTAATGGGCTGCGAAGGTATGGACTGAAGACCAGGTGGCTGCCCAGCAGATGTCCACCATTGGGACAGAGCGCAAGTTTGCCACCGAGCTGCCATGGCCCTGACACGGTGCGCCGTGATGCAGCCTTCCAGTGGGAGCCTCACCTGCTCATAAGCAAGAGCAATACAGTCCGCCACCCATGTGGATAGCATACTCTTGGTCACTGCCTCCCCCAGCCTACTAGGGTTGTAGGAGATGAAAAGCTGAGATGTTTGGTGGTGGCCCTGAGTACACTGGATATAGAAGGACAAAGCCCTCTTACAGTCCAAGGTATGGAGGACCGTCTCCGCCCAACTAGATTGAGGTCTGGGAAAGAAGGTGGGGAGCACTACTTCCTGGTTGAGACAGAAGGGCAACACTACCTTCGGCAGGAATTTGGTGTGCGTGCGAAGCACCACTCTGTTCTTGTAGAACCTGGTATAGGGCCCCTCCACCACAAGGGCCTGAAGCTTGCTAACTATGCGAGTGGAGGTAAGTGCAACCAGGAAAACCACCTTCCAAGAGAGGTAGTGAAGGTGGCAGGAAGCCAGAGGTTCAAAAGGAGGGCGAGTGAGCTGCCCTAACACTATGCTGAGGTCCCATTCAGTCGCCGGAGGGCGAATGAGGGGCTTTGATAAGAGTAGGCCCTAAAGGAAGCAGGTCACCAATGGTTGGGCCAAGAGGGGCTTGCCATCCACCAGATGGTAGTGCGCCTCCAGGGCACTAAGGTGCACTCGGACGGAGTTAGACTTGAGTCAGGACTGAGAGAGGTGGAGAAGGTACTGTAACACCAGAGCCACCGGGCAAGAGAAAAGGTCAGCCCCGTGTTCGGCACACCAAACAGAGAACCTGTGCCATTTAAGAGCAAACGCCTTCCTAGTAGAGACCTTGCGAGAGGCCAGGAGAATGTCTTCAAATGGAAGGTTGAGAAGGGCCAGAGTCATCCTTTCACCAGCCACGCTGTCAGCGATAGGGACCCCAGGTTGGAGTACAGGAGAGAGCCCTCCTCCTGAGATAGGATTCCCGGGGCTGTCCCCAAGGGGATGGAGGCTTCCATTGCCAACTGTAGAAGCAGTGGGAACCATGGTTGCCTGGGCCACCGAGGAGCTATCAGGATGAGCGAGGCCCTGATGCAGAGGGCCCTGAACAAGGTCTTGGTGATCAGCAGTGTAGGAGGGAAGGCGTACATGAGGCCTTCCGACCATGAGATCAGGAATGTGTCCGCTGCCACCCTGGAGGGATGGGGGCCTGCCGGGAGCAGAAGAGGGGAAACAGAAAGTTGTCCGGGCTGGCAAACAGGTCCATCACGGGTTCCCCCAGAGCCGGAAAAGCCGACTGGCTACCTTGGGGTCCAGCTGCCACTTGTGCGGCTGGAGAACTCTGCTGAGCCTGTCGGCCAGCAGGTTGTCCTGGCCTGACAGATACACTGCCCACAGGAGGATACCCTGTTGGACTGTGTACGAACAGAGGACCAGTGCCTCCTGAAAATAGGTACGAGACCCCGTGCCCCACTGTTTGTTCACATAGAACATCGCCACCTAGTTGTCTGTCTGGACCAGCACTGGCTGATGATGCAGGTGGTGACAGAAGATCCTCAGGGCTAGGTGTATGGCTCAGAACTCCAGGAGGTGGATCTGCTGGGTGCTCTTGTCTGGTGACCATTCAGTGTGGAAATCTCCGTAGTGGGCTCCCCAGCCGAACAAGGAGGCGTCCGTGGTGAAGACCCTTGAGGGACTTGGGTTCTGAAAAGGCATGCCCACCTCGAGATGCTGGGGGGACTGCCACCAGACCAGAGAATCTGCCAATTGATGGGTCAGAGAAACTGTCACGGAGGTGGCCCATGGCCTGAGACTACTGATCTTGGAGACACCACTGCGCCACCCTCATGTGGAGGTGAGTGTCAGGGGTGATGTGGAACATGGAGACCAGGTGTCCAAGGAGGCACAGGAGAAGCTGAGCAGGCACCGAGGGACGGTACTGCATGTCCCGAGCCAGAGTCCTGAGATGAAGGGCTCGGTCTCTGGGAAGAAAGCCTTCGACTGGAGAGTGTTGATCTTTGCCCCAATGAACTTCAGACACTACGTCGGGAGGAGGTGAGACTTGGGATAGTTTATAACAAAGCCCAAGTGTTGCAGAACCTAGATGGTGCATGCGATGGCCTGCTGCATCTCTGAGACCCTGCCTCCCTTTATGAGCTCGTTGTCCAAGTAGGGAAAGACGAAGACCCCCTGGAGCTGGAGGAAGGCGGCCATGACAGCCAGGCATTTTGTAAAAACTCTTGGGGCAGAAGCTAGGCCGAAGGGGAGCACCCTGTACTGGAAGTGCCTGCCCCCCACTACGAACCGCAGGTACTGGCTGTGGTTGGGGTGAATGAGGATATGGGTATAAGCATCCCTTGAGGTCTAAGGAGCATAGCCAGTCTCCCTGCTGGAGGTATGGCAGCAATGTTCCAAGGGAGAGCATCTTGAACTTCTCCCTCACCAGGAATTTGTTGAGGTTGTGCAGGTCGAGGATGGGCCTTAGGCCCCCTGTCCTTTCTGGCATGAGGAAGTATCTGGAGTAGAACCCCATGCCCTTGAGGTGGTGGGGCATCGGTTTCACCGCTTTGTCCTCGAGAAGACCTGCCAACTCTTTCAGAAGAAGGTCCCGGTGGAGAGGAGACCTGAAGGGCTCTCCTGGGAAATAAAGGGGAGGTGTCTGAGTCAGGTGGAGGCGGTAACCCTCCCTGACCACCCGAAGTGTCCAGGAATCGGTGGTGATGGACATCCATCTCTGGGCAGAGAGGGCCAGACGTCCCCCTGTGGGCTGCTGATCTCCTTGGAGCAGAAAGGCTATGCTCAAGGAGTCAAAAACTCCCCGCTGGCTGGGCCGGAGAAGGTGCCTGGGGTTTTGGAGCCTTCTGCTTACGCAGGTCATGCCTATGTCCCTTGGCCTGCTGACCCTGTTGGGGAGCTGGAGAGGCCCGATAAGGTGAGTAGTTTTGGTAACAGCTCCCTTCCTCGGGTAAAAGGACTTTTTGCCTGAGCCCTCCCATCAGGGAGGGGAAGTAGTCTTTTTGGAGAGCCTGGCCCTTGTCATGAACTCGGTCTCCAGCTCGGCAGCCTTGTCAGTCATGGGTTTGCCAAAGAGATTCTCTCCTTGTCAGGGGACATCAACCATTTTGTCCTAAACCCACTTCTCGAGGTCGGACGACAGTAGCCAAGCCTAGTGGCATGCACTGATGCCAGCTGCTGCTACTCGAGCCACTGACTCGAACCCATCATAGGTCGCTCGAGACATGAATTTGGAGCATTCACGAACTGCTTTGGCCAGGTCTCTCAGGTACATGCCCATGTACAGCTGGTAGGCCTGGATGCGGCCGATGAGCATTGAGCCTTGTTAGCACTTTCTGCCGAGGGTGTCCAGGGTGCGGGGCCTCGCTATCAGGGGGCACCGAGGAGTGCGTCTTCTGGCTTTTCAGCCGATGCATGGCCAACTCCACTACCATGGAGTTATGCAACAGCTGTGACTTTTGGAAGCTCGGGCTCCAGCGGATTCAATTTTATTTTATTTATTTATTTATTTAGACAGTTTTGTATACCGCCTTATCCTTCAATCAAAGCGGTCACAACACAATTGGGGGATACATTTAACACGCAGGGATATGAGACACATACACTAATACTTACAGGAAACATGGGCAATGGAGGGTTAAGTGGCTTGCCCAAGACCACAAGGAGCATCTGTGGGACTAGAAACCCCAGTCCTTCCGGCCCAAGGTTGCTGTCCTCTAGTGGGATTTGAACCTCCGACCTTCCGGCCTGAAGTACCTTGCCCCAACCACTAGGCTACTCCTCCTCCTCAAGACTTCCTAGCTTCAATACATCGAGTCGAGCCGTTTGCTCACCACCGGCACCGAAGCCGGTGTCTCCCACATTCGGAACATCAGTCATTCCAGGATGGGAGGGATGGGCACCATAAGCAATTCCCACAGAGGGGCCTCATATTGGAGGATTTCCAACTCATTCGCCCGAGGGTCGGGAATGCCAGGGCTTTAGACATGCCCTTGACAAAATCAAGGAAGCCTATATCCTCGGGTGGGGATCGCCATTGAGACTCCAAGATGGGAGAGTCAGATGGGACGTCATGGTGGTGAAGAGTATCAGGGGACTCCTCGTCCTCCGTTTCCCACTTGGAGTAGTCCATCAAGGACTCATAAGAGGGCTGATCCGCAGGCCTCGAGGCCCCTTATGCCCTGCGGCTGATGCCCGGCAAACTTGCCAGGGATGACCATGGTCCCGTTGAATGGGACTTAGATTGCGACCTTGGCTGAAGATCGATTTGGGGCCTAAGGACCTCGAAGATCGGCTCGGCCTCCGGGTACGTCTTGGATGTCGAGGGCCCGGTGGTCGGGGCGGATGAACAGGTTGTACCGGACAACAGCACCCTCTGCTTGTCCATGAAGGCAGACAAACTGCGCTTCAGGGCTGCCATTCTGGACTCCAGGTCAGAAGGCTCCGCAGTCTTCGGCACAGGCACCGAGGGACTTGGGCCCAACTCCGGCTCCTCAGAAGGGGAATCCTCGACGAGGATAGTGTCTGGGGACCGAGGCCGGTCTGCAGTCAGATCTTTCCGGGGGACCTTTGCAGGCTGCTCCTTCTTCGACACCTCGGACGAACGTCTCGAACTGCGGGACTGGGCCCGGGGAGCACCTGGCCAGTTGGAACCGTCCAAGGATGCCGCCTTCAAGAGTTTCTTCTTCTTCTTCTTCCTGGGTTCCCTCGATGGAGACCCCCATTCTGAGGACCCATGACGAGGCTTGGGTTTGGAAGGCTCTGCCCAAGATGTCAGGGCCTCAGACAAGGCCCTGACCTTCAGAGGCACTGGGGACTCAAGGAAAAAATTATTGTGCTGCTACTGGTAGCTCTTGAGGGCCTTACTGGACATTCTCTTGCAGAGATCGTAGGCTGCCGGGTCGTGGTCTGGCCTGAGGCAGCAGAGACAGCAGTCGTGTGTGTCAGTCAAAGATATAATTTTGGGGCACCGATCATACTTCTTAAAGCCACTGGTAGCCATGGGGGAAAAAAAGCACCCCTGTGAGGTCGAAGATCCTCCGGGCTACCAGTAGGAGAAAAAAGGCGTGAAGACGCCAGGAAAAGAAAAGAACGAAAAACTACAAAAATAGATCAAACTCGATGCCGAGGCAACGATGTCAGTAGGCAGGAAGAGTACCGGTGCGATAGCGGAGATGAATATGAAACTTGGAGAGAAAAAATCTACTTTTTCTGGGGACAAGCCAGACAAACGTCTGAAGGGCTCCGTGGAAAAAAGGAGACTAAGCAAGATGGTACCCCTGGGTGGGAAGGGGACAACACATGCGTGGTGGCATCTCCCAAAGGCTTTCTTTGAAAGCTGGGGGGATGCTTCCACGAAGGCTCCATTGGTGCCGACATCACCCATATGTGAGGACTGACTTCCTGCTTGTTCCCAGAGAAACATTTGTACTTTTATGCAACTCAAGTGTGGGCATTTTCGAGTTCAGACTTTGGGAGGAGGCCAGGTGGAAACATAATTTATATGTGAATTTCATAAAATAACTGCATACTTTATGCACAAACATAGGTGCCTCATATAAAGAGGCTTAAAGAGACTAAGACTTCCTAGCTTCAAGTGATCTCCCCCCCCCCCTCCCAACTCAGGGTCAAACTAGCAGGCAGCACTGCTATGTAAACTGCCTGCCAGTTTGACTCGTCACTGGCGCAGTCTCCCCCTCTCCCCTGGGTGCCCCTTCCACTACTGCTTTCTTTGATCTGCGGTAGCGGCTAAGTTCCTAAAAAGGTGCAGGGACTTCACTCCTTGTGCACCACTTATGGCTCTGATGATCCCACCACTTTTAAACAGGAAGCCTATATCAGAGGGGTGGGGCCATCCCTTCTTTACCATCCTCACTTCTCCTACCATCTTGTCATCTACCCTATCATCCGCTCTTGAGCTACACCATTTTCTTCCTTTTATTCAGTCATCTCCTCTCTCTCTGAAAGAACCTCACCCTTGTTACCGCCATGCTGCCTCCTCTCTGCCCCACACTCTTTTGCTCCTTCTCCTTCTCTCATTTGGAGATATGAATCCCAACCTTGACCCCTCCCCCCATCCCTGACTTTTTTCACACTCCCAGGACAGATCCTCATGGAACTACTCAAATCTTATTAATATTCATCTCCTTTCCCCCTTTTCTCTCCCTTTCTTATACACCTTGTGGAATGCACACGCCATCTCAAATAAGCTTGCCTTTATTCATGACCTCTTTATCTCTAATACTCTCCCATCTTCTTACTCTGAGACCTGGCTCCTCCCCGAAGACTCAGCTTCAGTCACTGCCCTCTATCATGGCGGCTAACAATTCTCCCACACGGCTCGTCCCATTGTCCATGGTGGTCGTGTTGGTTTTCTACTCTCTCATTCCTGCTAATTTCAACCCTTCCTTCTGCCTCAGTCTCACTCCTCTTCCTCCTTTGAAGTCCACTCCATCTGCATTTTTATTCCATTATCTCTCCAGATAGCTGTTATTTATCAACCCCCTGACAAGTCCACCTCTACCTTTCTCAATGACTTTGACTCGTGGCTTTCCTTCTTTCTGGATTCATCTTCCCCTCCCTTATTCTCGGGGATTTTAACATTCATGTTGATAACCCCTCCAATCCTTATGCTTTAAAGCTCCTTTCCCTTACCTCCTCATTTAATCTCCAGCTGTGCTCTACTGCTCCCACTTACCAGCATGGTGACTGTCTCGACCTTGTCTTCTCCTCTAATTGCTTACCCTCAAACATCTGTATCTCAGTTCTTCCATTATCTGACCATCTCCTGCTAAGCTTCACCCTTCATCATCCCCCACCTCATTCTCATCCAGTCTCCTCCAACCTCTTTAGAAATCTTCATCCTATTGACCCATTGGCTCTCTCCACCACTGTCTCATCACCTCTTTCCTCCACTATGTCATCTGCGTCTGTTGATGAGGCAGTAGCTTCCTATAATACTGCACTCTTCTCTGCTGTGGATGTTCTTGCTCCTGCCATGCCACGTCCTGTGAGGTGGCGTACTGTACCTCAGCCCTGGTTGTCTTCGACTACCCACTACCTATGTTCCTGTACCTGTTCAGCTGAGCTTATTTGGCTCAAATCCCACACCCTTGAAGACTTTCTACACTTCAGATTAATGCTTGCCTCTTTCCAGTCAGCCATAGCACACACCAAACAAGACTATTAAGTCCACCTGACTAGCTCTCTGGCCTCTAACCCTCACCATCTCTCTTTACAACTCTCAACTCTTTCCTTGAGGTGCCTCCACCTCCGACCCCTTCCTCCCTTTCTGCACAGACTTTGGCCAACTATTCCATGAAAAAGTCCACAAGATTACACTCAAATTCCCCATAAGGTCAGCTCCATCCCCTCTTCCCCCCCCCCCCCCAACTCCTCTTCTCAACCTCTGCTACCATTTCTTCCTATTCTAAGATCTCTGAAGAGAAAACCACACATTTTTCCTCCTTCAAACTCACTATTTGCTCCTCTGTTTCCCACCCATCTCCTAAGCTCCATCTCCTCCAATGTCATCCCTTCCATCTGTCATATTCTCAAACTATTGCTTTCCTCTGCAACTGTCCCTGCAGTCTTCAAGCATGCTGTGGTTACACCTCCCCTCAAGAAAGCCTCACTAGACCCTACCTGTCCTTCTAATTATTGACCCATCTGCCTCCTCCCCTTCATTTCTAAACTACTTGAATGTGCGGTTCACTTGCTGTTGCCTTGACTCTCTCTCCTCTCAAGCTCTTCTAGATCCATTACAATCTGGCTTTTGTCCTTTACATTCTACTGAAATGGCTTTTAACAAAATCTCCAGCAACCTTTTCCCAGCCAAATGCAAAGGCCTTTACTTGATCCTCATGCTTCTTGACCTTTCTGCTGCTTCTGACACTGTTGACTACTACCATCTCCTTGATATCTTGTTCTCGCTTGGTTTTAAGGGCTCTGTGCTTTCCTGGTTCTCTTCTTATCTTTCCCACCACACTTTTGATGTTTGTTCTGATGATCTTCCTCTACTGCTATCTCACTCTCAGTTGGTGTACCCCAAGGGTCTATCTTGGGTCCATTCCTCTTCTCTATCTATACCCAGTCTCTTCGTGCACTATTCTCCTCCCATGGTTTTCAGTACCATCTTTGTGCTGATGACTCAGATCTACCTCTATACACCTGAAATCTCTTTGGCAATCCAGGCACAGATCTTGGCCTGCCTATCTGACATTGCTCCCTGGATGTCTCACTGCCTTTTGAAATTGAACATGACCAAAACCAAGATTTTTATCTTTCCCCCTAAACCCACCTCCCCCTTCCTCCTTTCTCTATCTCTGTGGATAACACTCTACTCCTTCTTGTTTCCTTGGCTTGCAACTTTGGGGTTGCCTGACTCCTCCCTTCCCCTTCTCCACACACATCCAATTGATAGCTAAAGCTGTTTCTTTTTCTATAACATCGGCAACATTCGCCCCTTTTTCCTGAACACACTACTAAGACACTTACCCACTCTTTAGTCACCTCCTGTCTAGATTATTGCAACCTCCTCCTTACTGGTCTCCCTCTGAATCATCTCTCCCTTCCTTTCTTGTCTCTCTCTACACCCCTTCTTGGGATCTTCGCTCTTCTGGCAAATCGCTTCTATCAGTACCCTTCTCTTCTACTACCAACCCCAGACTTCGATTCTTTCACCTTGCTTCTCCGTATGCCTGGAACAAATTACCTGAGTCTCTATGGCAGGCTTCATCTCAGGCTCTTTTCAAATCCAGGCTGAAAGCTCACCTCTTTGAGGCCGCTTTTGGATCTTGATCCGCTTAGTCACCTGCTCTCCAAATACGTTTTTCCTTATCAATCCCCTAGATGTATCCCTGTCCTCAACTGTTGTGTTGTTTGTCCTGACTAGATTGTAAGCCCCCAATGAGCAGGAACTGTCTCTTACATGTGTCTGTACAGTGCTGTGTATGCCTTGTAGCGCTATACCAATGATCAGTAGTAGTAATCATCTCTCTCCTCTTCAATCTGTCCAAAACTCAGCTGAGCGGCTAATCTTCTGCCAGCCTTGATATGCTCATATAACCCCTCTTTTCAAGTTGCTTCACTGGCTCTCTATCCATTTCTGTATCCAGTTCAAACTTCTCCTACTGACCTATAAGTGCATTCATTCTGCTGCTCCTCACCACCTTTCTTCTCTTATCTCTCCCTACACCCCTCCTCGGGAACTTTGCTCTACTGGCAGATCCCTTCTATCTGTGCCCTTCTCTTCTACTGCCAACTCCAGGCTTCAAGCCTTCCACCCTGCTGCTCCTTATATCTGGAACAAATTACCCGAGTTTGTACATCAGGCTTCATCTCTGGCTCTTTTCAAATCCAGGCTGAAAACTCACCTCTTCTAGGCTGCTTTTGATCCTGATCTGCTTAATCTCCTGCTCTCCAACTACGTGTTTCCTTACCATTTCCCTAGACATATCCTTGTCTCCAGCTGTTGTGTTGTCTGTCTTGACAAATGAGCAGGGACTGTCTTTTTTCATGTGTCTGTACAGCACTACAGACATCTTGTGGCATTTTACAAATAATCAGTAGTAGTAGTAGTAGACCGGCAGAGCTATCAGTAGTGCATATTGAATAAATGTTCCCACATCTTTTTAGGCATTTAGCTAGTGCTGCAGTTTGAAGGAAATGACAGTGAAGAGGGCAGCAAAGTGTGTGGGGGGCAGGAAAGGGAGGAAGATGCCAGAATGGGGTGGGAGGAGAGGGAAGGGGAAGACGCATGAGATGCTGGATTACAGGATGGGATATGGATGGTAGCTTGTGGGGGGGGGACTCAAGAAGGAAAGTTCCGTGACAGAATATGTTGGTTCAGGGATGGAGAAAGAAAGGCTAGGGACAAAAGGTTCATGCTGGGGATGGGAAGAGGCAGGAAGGGATGGGAAGGGAGAAGGGGATATGGAGACTTGGGAGAATGGGCACAGGAAGGGAAGTTGGGTAACAGGGGATATGCTGGCTCAGAGATTGGGAAAGGAAGGCTATGAATACAAATGGCAGATGCTACAGTGGAAGGAGGGAATAGGGTGACAAGGGATGCTGACATGGAATGTGAAAAGAGTGACAGCAGAGATGTTTGACATAGGGGGAATAAAAAGACAAGAAAGATGCTGTACACAGGTTGGGGAGGGAGACAGAGGGGAAATGCTGGATACAAGAGAAATAGGAAGATTGAGAGGAGCTGGACAGTGGGGGAATAGGAAGACAGAAGGGAAATGCTTGACCCAAGGGAGGGGTAGAGAGACAGAGGGGTGATGCTGGATGGAAGGCAGAAGAGAGAGGAAAGACTGGATGGAAAGGGAAAGAGAAGGGGACATGCTGAACAGGGATGGGAGAGAGGAAATGTGGAATTTGGGGTAGAGAAGGGGATAGTTAGTAAAAGAGGGCTGGAATGAGGGAAAGAGACAGAAAGCTGAAGACAGATTGAAGACTGTATAGTAAGAAAGAATGAAATCTGAGTGGAAAGAGAGGCCGAAAAATAAATGGAAACGTAAAAGATCAATGTCAGAGATGGATATAGGAAAGAAAGTGAAGATGACAGAAGGAGAAATTAAAATGACAAATGGACAGGAGACCCTCGAAAAGAGAGTTAACAGAAGAAAACATCCTCTGGAACCATTAGGATTAGAAAACAAAAAGACCAAACAACAAAGGTAGAAAAGGTTATTTTATTGTTAATGATTGTAAAGAGTAATTACTCACCTGTAACAGGGGTTCCTCCAGGAGCAGCAGGAATCAGTCCTCACATATGGGTGACGTCGGCGCCGACGGAGCCCCCATGCGGAGCATTTCCCCAGCTTTCAAAGAAAGCCTTTGGGAATTGTGATGAGGAAGCTGCCCAGAGCCCAGAGAATACTGATAAAGGAAAGGAATTTACCCTAATCAAGGGACCTGTTTTGGCAGGTCATAGGAATAAAACTGCATATTTACCTAAAAGACAGGTTATTCCAGGCTGTAGTGGCCTGCAGAAAGCCTCTAGTGGAGATGAGGTGCAAGAGTATAAGTCCAGATAGAGAAACCCTTATGTCACTCCTAATTACTCAGCTGCCAGGAGGGAGTTTGACCACCAACACCTGGGGACTGCAAGGGAAGGTTTGGAAACTGGGAAATTTAAAACTAGAACAGAATATGCAGAAAGAAGATGAAGAGGAGAGCTTAAGCCTGGAAGACGAGGAGAGCGAGGAGACAATCCTGAGAGGAGGCTTGAAGGCAAGCGTGAGAGCAAGGAGAGAGGAGCTCTGAGAGATTCATGTTCTTGGAGAGATTCCAGGGAGAAGCCAGCTTCAAGGGATTGGGAAAATCCAAAGGCTTGGAGAACGTCAGCTGGGAACCCTACGAAGAGGTATGGAGCAGATGCCCTGAGGTCCAGGAATATAGATTGGAGGACAGGATATAAAAGCTCCAATGCATACTGGCCAGAATATTTGAGGGGACAGCCTAATGCCAGCTTTAACCCAGGTATGAACTATGAACGTTTGTCTAACCTAAAGCAAGGCAAAGTGTTTAGACACAGTTCTTGTCCTAGTGAAGGTCAGTTAATAAAGCCCTCTGATCCAGCTCCTGATATAGAACCTATGCAAATTGAAGAACAAGCTATAGTTACAGAGGAGGATGATAATCTCATGGACTGTTCTTTATGCAAGGTTGCTAGCACACAGAAATCCTGAAAGTGGGATCAAACATCAAAAGGGAAACGTTCTAGTAACTGGCACTAGAAGTTTGTGTAAATACTTGTGCAGAGAAGGAAAAGAGCTGTTGATTGGAGCTTGTTAGCCAGCTGGTATCAGAGAAGCACACAGCTCAGGCTATGCACACGTTGGATACAAAAGTGCTTTAAATGTGGAAAGAAAAGCTGTTTTTGGTGAAGAAGCTTTTAGTTTTGGTTTCCTTTACTCCAGCCTTGCTGAGCAGGTGTGTCAGCAGTGACTGAAAAAGGCTATCTGTTGTTAATGGACTTTACAAGCAACTTGCTTTACCTTTCAGTTGTATTATTATTTTGAATATAAAATCCTGGAAAATACATCCTAAGGTGTTACCAAGTAGAATCTGTGTGCATCTGGATTTACCTCATAAATAAATATTCTGTTACTGCCTTACACTCGAGCCAACTACATTCTCTTCATTTACATCAAAGGCAAGCACTGCATGACTGGACTACCAGTACCATAATCCTTTGCAAGATAGCCAGTCTGGAACATTGCTTAATTGAGGAACTCTATCTAACAAGCACACCCCTCCATACACATGTAAGGGGCTATGGGTGTGACAGAATGCAGCGCGCATGCGCAGTCCCCTTCCCGCCCAAGGGTGCCGTCTTGCTCAGTCTGATGACATAGCTAAAAGACAGCAAAAAACAAAATGAACTATATGATTGCAACTCCAAGGGGAGGAGGGAGGGTTGTGAGGACTGATTCCTGCTGTTCCTGGAGAACACCTGTTACAGGTGAGTAACTACTCTTTCTCCAGGACCAAGCAGGAAGTCAATCCTCACATATGGGACTCCCCAGCTTAAGGCTACCGGGGACCCCAAGCTGAAAAATAAGCTCCCTCTAGAGCCTCAGCATGTGTGAAAAGAATCTTCTCTGATAACGCCCCCGAACGGTAGCCCAACACCAGGGCTGTAGGGTAGGAGTTGTCTATACCTCAAAGAGATTACGGAGTACCGCCTGCCCAAAAGCACTGTCCCTGCGGGACTCCCTCTCGAGGCAGTAATGGGCCGCAAAAGTCTGGCTTGAAGACCAAGTAGCGGCCCTGAAGATGTCTGCCAACGGAACAGAGCGGAGATGAGCCACTAACGCAGCCTTCGCCCTGACACGGTGGGCCGTGACCCGACCCTGCAAGGAGAGGCCGGCTGCCCTATACGCCCAGGTGATACAGTCTGCTACCCAGATAGACAAGGTATTCTTAGAGACAGGCAACTCCAGCTCATTAGGGTCAAAAGATACGAAGAGCTGCACAGTCCTTCGGTGTCCCTGCATACGGTCAAGGTAGAAGGACAATGTCCAGGGTATGCAAGACCATCTCAGCCCGGCTGGCATGCGGCCTGGGAAAGAAAGTCGGAAGAACCACTTCCTGATTGAGGTGGAAGAAGGAGACCACCTTTGGAAGGAACTTACGGTGAGTCCGTAAGACTACCCTGTTCCTATAGAACCTAGTGTAAGGTGCGTCTGACACCTGGGCTTGAAGCTCGCTCACTCGCCTTGCTGAGGTAAGAGCTACCAAAAACAACGCTTTCCAGGAGAGGAAGCGTAAAGGACAAGTAGCCATAGGCTCAAATGGTGGGCAAGTAAGCTGTTGCAAGACCACATTGAAATCCCACTCAGGGGCCGGTGGACGAACTGGAGGCTTAAGCAAAAGTAGGCCTCTGAGGAAGCGAGCCACCAAAGGGTGGCTTGAGAGAGACTGACCGTCCACCTGTGAGTGGTGCGCTGAGAGAGCACTGAGATGGACCCTAACAGAGTTGGATTTAAGGCCCAGGTTGGACAGGTGAAGCAAATATTGCAGTACCACTGGTACTAGGCATGAGAAAGGATCTTCCTTGTGTTGAGCACACCAGGTGGAGAACCTACGCCACTTGAGGGCATAAGACTTCCAGGTGGACTGCTTTCTAGAGGCCAAGACCACGTCCTCCACCTCCCTAGGCAGCAGCAAGGGTGTGAGAACTACCCTCTCAGCAGCCAAGCCAACAGATTGAGGGACTGGAGGTTCGGGTGTAAGAGAGATCCCTGCTTCTGAGACAGATCGGGCTGCATCCCCAGAGGAAGAGGAGTGTCCACCGCTAGTTGCAACAGAAGTGGGAACCATGGTTGCCTTGGCCATCTGGGGGCTACCAGGATCACCGAGGCCTTGTCCCAGATCACTTTGAACAGTGTCTTGGGCACTAAAGGCGTGGGAGGAAACGCATATAGGAGGCCTGTAGACCAGGGAATGAGAAACGCATCCGCTGCTACTCTGAGAGGATGTGGTTGTCTGGAGCAGAACCTGGGCAGTTGATAGTTCACTGGACTGGCAAAGAGATCTATGGTCGGAAGACCCCATCGGAGGAAGATCTGTTGAACCACTAGAGGATTCAACTGCCATTCATGTGGCTATAGAATCCTGCTCAATCTGTCTGTCAGGCAATTCTCCTGTCCAGGGAGGTAGACCGCCTTGAGAAGTATGCCATGATTGACTGCCCAGGAGCACAGGTCCTGTGCTTCCTGACAGAGAGGTCGGGACCCTGTGCCCCCCCTGTTTGTTCACATAGAACATAGCCATTTGATTGTCTGTCTGAACTAAGACGGACCGGTGAGAGAGGACATGAGAGAAAGTCTGCAGGGCTAAGCGGATAGCTCTCAGTTCCAAGAGATTGATCTGCTGTGCGGCCTCCCAAGGAGACCACAGGCCCTGAGTGCATGCTCCTTGGCAATGTGCACCCCAACCTTGAAGAGAAGCATCGGTTGTCAGCACATGTGAGTGTGGAGGTGTTTGAAAAGGCACTCCTTGCATCAGATTCGGAAGATGAAGCCACCAATGCAGAGAAGACGCTAGTAGCTTGGACACTTTTACTTTGTCCCTCAGGCTTCCTGTGGCCTTCAGCCACTGAGTCCTGAGGCCCCACTGAGCTGGCCTCATGTGCAGACGGGCATTTGGAGTTACATGGACCATGGATGCCATGTGGCCTAAGAGCCGCAGGAAGTGTCTGGCGGAGACCAGAGAATTGCTGCGGAATTGTCTGGCCAAATCATTCAGTCTGTGGGCCCTGTCCACAGGTAAAAAAGCCTTTGCCTGAAGGGTGTCCAGTCTTGCTCCTATGAACTCCATGTTCTGTGAAGGGCGCAAAATGGACTTTGCGAAGTTTATGACAAACCCCAGATGCTGGAGAAGAGAGTGCGAAGGGTGGCCTGATTGGTCTCCTGTGGAGACTGACCCCTGATGAGCCAGTCGTCCAGGTATGGAAAGACAAAGAGTCCTTGAACCCTGAGGTAGGCCGCCACCACCGTCAGGCACTTGGTGAAAACCCTGGGGGCGGAGGTTAGGCCAAAAGGGAGTACCCTGTACTGAAAATGGTTTCCTCCCACCACAAATCTGAGATATTGTCTCTGGTCTGGATGAATAAGGATGCGAGTATAAGCATCCTTTAGGTCTAAGGAGCATAGCCAATCTCCCTGCTGGAGGTAGGGCAGCAGTATTCCAACGGTAAGCATCTTGAACTTTTCCCTCTCCAGGAACCTATTTAGATTTCGCAAGTCTAGGATGGGCCTGAGGCCTCCTGTCCTTTTTGGTACCAGAAAGTACCTGGAGTAAAAACCTTGACCTCTTAGGTGGTGGGGCACCGGTTCCACCGCCTGTTCCTTTAGAAGACTTGCCAACTCCTGCAGGAGTAGGGTCCTGTGCAGAGGGAGTCTGGGAGGCTCCCCTGGAAAGTAGGAGGGGGGTACCTGGTGGAAGTGGAGCAGATAGCCTCTCTGGACTATGCTTAGTACCCAGGTATCCCTTGTGACGGCTGACCACCTGTGGGCGTACAGGGGACAGCCGGCCTCTTGTGCTGAAAGGGACCAGCTGAGGAGGAGAGGCTATGCCATTGGAGTCAAAACCCCGCTCCCTGCTGTGCAGGAGCCGGAGCTGGAGGCTTGGGGGTTTTATGCCTACGGGGCCCATGTCCCTGCCCCTTGGCCTGCTGACCCTGCTGGGGAGCTATGGAGGCCTGGAAATGAGGGTAGGATTTGTAGGCAGATGACTTCCTCGGGTAAAAGGTCTTTTTCCCCGAGCCCTTCTTCTTCTGAGAAGGGGTAGAGGTTTTCCTGGACAGCCTTGTCCGTGTGCGAGTCTCAGACTCGAGTTCTGCAGCCTTTTCAGCCATGGGCTTGCCAAAGAGGTTTTCACCTCGGCAAGGGACATCAACCAACTTGTCCTGAACCCATGGTTCAAGGTCCGATGACTGTAGCCAGGCCTGACGGCGTGCACCGATGCCGGCCGCGGCTACTCGGGCCGAAGCCTCGAAGCCATCATAGGCTGCTCGAGAGATAAACTTCGAGCACTCCCGGATCCCCGATGACAGGGCTGTGAACCTCTGCAAAGGTTCCTCGGAGAGACCAGCAGAGAACCCGGCAATCTCCTTTGCCAGGTCTTGAAGGTACATGCCCATGTACAGCTGGTAGGTCTGGACACGGCAAGCAAGCATAGAGCCCTGGAAGCACTTTCTACCGAGGGCATCCAGGTTCTGGGCCTCCCGGCCGGGAGGCACCGAGGAGTGCATCTTCTGACTCTTCAGACGATGCATGGCCAATTCCACAAACATGGATTGGTGCGGTAGCTGTGCCTTCTGGAACCCAGGACTCTTGCGGACTAGATAGATGGAATCGACCTGCTTGCTCAGTACCGGCGTCAAAGCTGGTGCCTCCCACATGCGGAAGAGCAACCGTTCCAGCATCAGAGGAACCGGTACAGTAAAGGCCTCCTTTGGGGGGAGAGTCATACTGCAGAGCCTCGAGCTCCTTGGCTCCTCCTCGGGATCTGCGGGGAAGGCCAAAGCCTTGGCCATGTCCCGCACGATGTCCGAGAACCGAGTGTCCTCCGGGGGGGACCGTCTCCGAGGCTCGGACTCCAGTGAGTCCGAAGGGACACATCGGGTCCGAAATGTGTCCGGGGACTCCTCGTCCTCTGTTTCCCAGCCCGACCCCTCGGAGGAGGAATCGAGCGGCTCTGGTCAGGCAGGCACCGATGCCATCCGCCCTGACGACGAGGGTACCGGCGTCGACGACCTTGGTCCCAAACGGGAGGCCGAGGGAGACCTTGGCCGAGGATCGACTCGAGACCGCATGGACTTATTTATTTATTTAGCGTACATTTGTATACCGCTACTTCCAGCGATCAGTAGTGGATTAGATTATATATTGGAGCTGTCTGATTAGGACAGAGAAATTTGCATTATATACAAGGTGATTGATAGGATAAGCACAACACACAGCAAATTATGTAAATGAGTTTCCTTCCATAAGAAGGGAGGAGTTCTTACCTATGTACATTTTCTTTTTTTACATCTATACATTTTCACATATGTACATTTTTACATAATTTTACAAATATATATCTTTGGTTTTCTGGGTAGCACGGCTTAGGCCACATTGTTTATATCATGTTGTAATGACTCTGAAATAGGTGAGTCTTGAGTTTTTTCCTAAAGTCCATTAAGTCTTTGCTAGCTCGTAGCTCAGGCGGCAGTTGGTTCCAGAGTGTTGGTGCTGTGAATGAGTATGCTCTGTTACTTGTAACTGATTTGACAGATCTTATGTTTTTCGGTACGCAGAGGGTATTTAAGTTGGTGGTTCTTCTGCTTCTGTTGAGAGGTTGTGTGTGCTGATTAGGTTGGAGAGGAAAGATGGCGCTATGTTTTGCATGAGTTTGAATGTGGTTATTAGGGTTTTATATTTTATGCAAGCTGTAATGGGGAGCCAGTGTAGCTCGATCAACACTGGTGTGATGTGTTCAGCAAAACCTTTTTTCATGATGATTCTAGCTGCCACGTTCTGCGCTATTTGGAGTATGTTCAGGGTTTTCTTTGGTAGGCCCTGTAAAATGGCGTTACAGTAGTCGAGATGAGGCGTGATGAGAGCTTGTGCTACTGTCCTGAAATCATGAGGTTCAATAATGCTCCGTAGTGGTTGTATGACTCTTAGTCTGTGGAAGATAGCCCTGTTTATTATGCGGAGATGTTTTTCCATCTTTAGGTCGCTATCGAGCGTTACCCCCAGATATTTTATTTCCTTCTTCGTGTGGTAGGTATTGTTGCACAGGGTGATTGTTGCAGGCGGGACTTGAGGATCGGCTCGGCCTCCGGGGTCGACTTGGACGTCGATGTCCCGGTGGTCGGGGCAGATGCACCGGTGAGACCGGCAATCAGTGCCCGCTGCTGCTCCATGAAGGCAGCCAAGCTGCTCTCCAAGGCCGTCAACCTGAGTCCGAGCTCAGGAGACTCAGCAGCCCCCGACTCGGGCCCCGACGGCGTTGGGCCCGACGTCGGCTCCCCCTGAGGAGAGTCCACGAGGACTACAGTACTCACTTGACTCGGGGCCTCCGTCTCTACATGAGGTTGTTTAGCAAGCCTCTCCGACGCCGAAGACCCGGGACGGCGGTCGGAGCTATGCTACCTGGCCCTCGAGGAGCCAAGTGCGTCTACCGATGCCGCCCTCGCGGGTTTTTTCTTCCTGCGGTGCTCCCGCAAGGGAGACCCCTTCTCAGAGGAGCCACGGCGATGCTCGGGAACGGAGTCCCGAGACGTCGAGGCCTCTGACGAAGTCCGGGCCCGGCCTGACGCGGAGTCAGAGAAGATTCTTTCCTTCTGGTGTTGACGGCTCCTCAACGCCTTCGAGGACATTTTCCCACACGGGCCACAGATCATCGGCTCATAATTGGGCCCGAGGCAGTGGAGGCAGCAGTCATGTGTGTCGGTGAGAGACATAAGTTTCTTACACCGATCACATTTTTTAAACCCGCTGGCAGCCATCGGGGGAAAAAGAGCCCCTGCAAGGTCAAAAGACAGGGCTGCCAGTGAAAAATGCAAAAATGGCGCGAACGCTAGTCTCAAAGGACAAAAACCGAAAAATGAAGTCCGGGCTTTATACCGGTGTACCGGGCCCAGGCGGAAAAGGGAAACCGGCGTTGAAACGAGTAAAAAACAAGGATCTACACAGAAATCAACTTTTTTCACGGGTAACAATGAGACACGTCCGTTGGGCTCCACGGAAAAAAGAAGATTGAGCAAGATGGTACCCTTGGGCGGGAAGGGGACCACACATGCGTGCTGCATTCCCAAAGGCTTTCTTTGAAAGCTGGGGAAATGCTCCACATGGGGGCTCCGTCGGCGCCGACGTCACCCATATGTGAGAACTGACTTCCTGCTTGGTCCTGGAGAATATGTCAGTTTTCAAAATGTATATATTTTGTATCTTTATATTTTATATATTACAAGGGGACATGCATCAGTGTTTATATTTCTCAGGTGTTGCATTATTTGTGGAGTCTGGCTTTTTAATGTTGTCAAGTCAATGCTGACTCCTGGTGACCCAGCTGCCTCTGAGTTTTCTTGACAATGCATCCTTGAAGTAGACTGCCAGGCCTTTTCTTCTGCGGCAATGGAGGGTAAAGTGACTTCCTCAAGGTCACAAGGACTGCCAGTGGGAATTGAACCCTTGATATTCTGGGTACTAGGCAGTTGCTCTAAAACCACTAGGCTACTCTTCCACTCCTCTTGGGGTATTGTTTTCATTTTTGTCTACATATTTCTATTTTTAATTTGTGGTTATTTGTTCTATATTTGGTGAAGTTTTATCTGTGGTCTTTGTGTGAGAAAGAGGCCAGGAATTCTGTTAGTATTCAATGTTTGTGTAGGATCAATCTGTACTAATCTTACTTGCTTAGTTTTCTCAAGAGGCATAGTTATGTTCTAGTGCCCACTGCAGTGGTTAAGGATTTTTTTCTAAATAGGCCCTTATTGTGAGACTCCTGGGAAGTAAGTGATGTTGTGGTATGGCAGAATTGTTGCTGTACTGATGTTAAGCGACTTTTGTAGGGTTTTGTTACTATTTCACAATATGCCTGGTACTGAAGAGGGTTTACGTTAAAAGACACTGATACAGCTAATAGAGATGATACATATTCTAAACATGCTTGGAAACTCAGCAATAAACTAAAAGCCAGCATATATATAGCCTACTGGCTATTTGACAACATACCAAAAGAACTGATAGACGAATCATTTTATGGTTGCCAGTAGCCATGGGGCTTCTGATACAGTGCAGCTGAATACCACTGTTCATATGGCCAACAGGAAGATGGAGGACTAGGGCTGACTGAGAGCCAAGTGTTAAAGTACCTGCATATATTCTAGAATACTGCAAATAGTGTTGTGCTTAATATGTTGTATTATTTTGATCTTCTGGCATATCATTCCCTGAAGTAGTACTAGATGGGAGGTGGCTGATGCAGTTGCACTGTGGCAGGTGAAGGCCTGTGATCCACAGTGTCTGACATAAGCAGGTAGGCCTAACTAGCTTGACCTGTAAATGAAGCCTGTGAAGAGGCCCATAGGAATTGCACATCCCCCAATAGGCTGCTATTGTAGAATTAGAATTAAATTAGTTTGAACAAGCAGAGCTGAAACTTGGAAAAATATAGAAAAATATGTTTAAATGCCCCTGATAAGAAAGTACAGCTGTAAGGGATTTAATTAAAACTGCTGACAGAAAGGTTACAGAGCCCTGCTTCCCTACACGTACTAACTAGCTAAATGGCCTTGGAAGTAGGAAAGTAACAAGTTGGTAAACTGGCCATTGTAATTGGGACTAGAAGGGGGGGTAAGCAGGTGCTGAGCCCACTCTAAGAACATAATTGGATAATCATATCAGTACCGGGACCAATAGAAGGGGTACGGGAGGTACGGGAGGTTACCGGGACCAATGAACTAGTTTTCTATACCTAGAATGGAGCAAAAATCTATAAAAGTTGTTGTATTGCCAGAGAATATCGCTCAGCCATTTTGAATTTGACTTTGCTTGAGACTTGTGCACAAATAAATGATTTGGACCTTCTGAACAGACTCCTGGTATTATTGGTTTGTCTGCGCTCTGCTGCTACAGCACCAATTACATAGTGTAGAGGCCCTTTCCTGCTGTTTTCAAAACTGCCTTCACTATCCCTGTACTGCCTATACAGATGTTGCCCTCTATCCCAAGGATTTTAACTCACTTTGCCAGGCCCCATCCAACCCTGACCTAGCCCCATTCTATTTTAGCCTCCCCAAAAAGCTGAGTCACTGACTGCCCATGTGCATGAACATTTATACCTGTTTCCAAGCAGGCGTAAACATTCACAGCTTCATTTTACCCACAATTTTGGCTGCTTTGGTAGAGTGAACCTATGTGTGTATAAAATAAGCTTGAAATAGACATCTACTTGGCCTTCACAAATAGGCAGCCTGTTATAAAATTAGATGATTACATGAAGTGACTTTAGGAAGAGACTTCACAGTAACAGGGAGGTTCCAAACTAATCTTCCTCACATCTCATGACACTCTGGGGGAGCCAATGTTGTTGTATTGCTCCCTGCCACTAGCTATCTCACTAACAACTGATCTTAGCTTAACTGAGATGACCCTTAGTGGAGACAGTTCTGTCTATAATTCTCTAACAGGCCCATACAGAAAGCTAGGGTGAGCTTTATAAGCCTATAATGCCATGTTTAAGGACATTTTATGATCCTTTTAAATGC
Organism: Ichthyophis bannanicus; assembly: GCA_033557465.1. Taxonomy (NCBI): domain Eukaryota; kingdom Metazoa; phylum Chordata; class Amphibia; order Gymnophiona; family Ichthyophiidae; genus Ichthyophis; species Ichthyophis bannanicus. Next base: position 333,072,698 of record CM066038.1, read on the forward strand.
AGGAAATAGATGTAAATGCTGATGGAAAAACTAGCGCCCAATTAATGCCACACATATTTAAATTTATTTAAATGATCCTAATTATTCAAATGTTTTTAATCAGCTGGGCTGGTATGCAAATCATGGCTACGTCTGATGCAGAAGCAGGCGTAGAGGATTTTGCAACCAGTCATCGCGCCAAAATTTTTACTGGAGGGTCTGAGTAGAAGTAAATCTCTAACGCTGATCCTGACAGTATTTTGATGGCACTGGGTACTTTTCCAGATGCCTAGATCATCTTCTCCTTAGATGATCAGGCATCGGGAAAAGCCCCCGATGCTATCAAAATACTGGCAGCAGCCGTGCCAGACAAAAAAGAGTCCCTGGTGGCCCCCTCCCCTGCAACAAAGAGCTCTTTGTCTCGTGTAGCTCTGCAAATGTCTTAAAGGAAACCGTCTGTTACTGCTCCCTGTAGCCAGCAATAGGCCCTTATGAGCATTTTTGTAGCGGAACCTTTAAGTTTTCATATTAATCTCATATTTCGCAGTCTTTGTTAAACAGCTAGGCGTGTCATGCGTTCCTTCAACATTTTAATATTTCTTTGAAAAGCCCCCCGATGCCATGCCCCGACAGAAAGGAATCACCTGGTGAGTGCTCTGTTCCTGTTTGCTGCATTTACCTTTCTGACTGAACCCTGGGCTCAGCTGATTCGCACCAGCATGTGACGTGGGGCTGTAAGGGTTATTTCATCCAGCCCCACCATGGGACGTGGCCATGGGTGCGTGCTCCAAAGGGGTGTATCCAAAGGGGCAGGACCTGCCCTTTTAGAGTCCCTTTGGAGCACGAAGAAGGTTTAAGGAAGCTGCCTGCTCTCGGTATGGGGAATCAAAAAAAGAAAGCTTCTGCTCCTCCGACGGTGAAAGCTGTTAAAGTTGTTGGTCCTCTTGACACTCATTTTGGAGTTATGGAGAAAGCTCCTGCAACTGCCGCTATCAAGAAGGAGTCTCCAGCTGTGAGTATTGTCTCTTCCTCCTCCTCGACTCCGTTGGGTTTTACTCCTTCCAACCTGTGTAGTAGCTCTGCTAATGCTTTCCCTGCTCTAGATAAGAGTGGGGGCGCATTGGGACCTACTCCTCTGCCAGATTCTTTCCTACATTTTGAATCTCTCTCCGACTCAAAATTTGTTTTGCCTAAACCAGTTACCTTTTTAGAAGTTTCTGAGAAACCTGAGCTTCCGCAAGATATTTCACTTAAAGATATATGGGGAGTAGTGAAACGGACTGAATTATTTCTGCAATCTTCTCTTTCTTGTATTTCTACTTTTTCTGAGGAGGTGGTGGCTGCTCTTGATGAGCATGAGGTTAAATTTCTTTAAATGATAATTGATGTTCTAAACTTGAACCTCAAACCTCATTGCTCCAGTCTGCCCTTGCCTCCCCAGTAAAAGATTCTCTTGTTTTGCAAAGTCAGGGTGAATTTTGTGAAAATGCTTTTCGTTCAAAAAATTTGAGGTTTGTGAATTTTCCTTGTATTCATTTCTTGTCATTCGGGATTTTGTTCTCTAAGTATCTTATTGCACACTGATCCTGATTCAATTAAAATATCAAAAATGTATTATTTACCTAAGGGTGTGAAGGAGACACTTAAGGATGTTTGTTTGGATGGGCAGGAGATGGATCAATTAAGTGGGCCAAGCTTGGATTTGTCTGCTTATTTAGAGATGTCAATGGAGGAAATTTCCTCAAGAGCAACACTTTTGGTGATTTTCCTAATGGAGTTAAAGTCTTGATCTTAAAGCTCACTTTAAAAAAAAAGCAGGTGAAATATTGTGGTCAGACAATACAGATATTTCCTGATGTATCATGGATTGCTCAGAAGCATAGGAAGGCCTTCCTGGAGCTGCGACCACGGTTCTTGGCTCTGGGGGCCTCTTTTTATTTAACGTTTCCCTGTAAATGTAATTTGGTTTATCAAAGAGTGAGGTATGTCTTTTTTGAGCCTTCTCAATTGGAGAATTTCTTTCAGGGTAAGGGTTGAATTAGCATAATTTTTTTTTTAAATTTCATTTTCTTCGCTGCTCAGGATATGACAAAAGGGGTTAAGTAGTTATGTTTCGGGATGATTCTGGTTACAATTTGGGGCTCACCGTTGATGTGGACTGTTTATTATGTACGAATTTATCATGGCATTCGTATATTTTTTGTTTCCTTTTCTAATGTAAAATTATAAAAATAAAATAAAGAAAGAAAGCAATCATCTAGTGGTCTAGCAGCCCTTGAACCCCCCACCCTAAAGTAAAATGTACAAAAATGTAAATTAGCCATGCAGTGCCTGGAGAGCAAGTCAAACTAGCGCAGACTTCTTGTGTGCATGTGTTTGACTTGCTCTCCCAGTTTAACGGCGCGGTGGCTCATTTACATGTCAACTGTTACCGCAGTGGGCATTTGCATACCCTAACCTTCCTGCATCGCATGTTAAAATGTGTGCGTTGCCAGGAACATAAAAAAAAATCGGCCTGTAACTCAGTTATGCATCTGTGCCATAACCCGACTAATCACAGATATCTCTGACTGCCTCCCCCAGACTCTCTCCTTATCCTCTACTTACTCCTGTGCTTTCTCCTGACCATTCCTCCAGGTCTTATGGCTCTCTTCCACATTTGTCTCTGACTCTCTACTCTAACTCACTCCTGCAGCTTCCTCTAGCTCTTCCCTCCTCAATTCCCACAGCCTCCATTGACTCTTCCTCCTTGCCTCCTACTCACTCTGACAATCGTGGTAGTCATGGTGCTCTGGAGTGTAATGTTGGCAGAGCCTGGTCAGGATCAGTTTGTAGTGCATCAGCCTCTGGATAGGTTTCAGCAGAAAGGCATTGAGGGGTAAGTAGCAAACCTTCTGCAACTCAAACTCCTTGTAGGCTGCCTCTAGCCTTTTTAGCCGTCTTGTGGCTTTTTCCAGCTCTGTTAGTACCTCACTGTGTTTCTTCAGGTAGGCAGCAAAGTCCTGGGGTCAACAAGTCAGAACACAGAGGCTTCAATGCATCAAATTTCATTTCAATGTAACAAAATTATAAATTCCAATAAGCACATGATACTTTATAGAATTCTAAACAGTTTTTTTCAGGAAGAATTTCCACAACAGAAATGTTTCCATGATATCATTTGTAAATAGGCAAATTATACTTTTAAAAGTTGATTTTATTACAGGGTACCTACAAAAATGTCAAAACATTGATCGTTTTTATGCAGGCAACATACATATGTATGTGCCTTTATAAAACAAGCTCTCAGAACTACCCTAACAGCATACAAATAGTCCTGCACAAAATTACACCTGCTCTGAGGCAGGTGAAACTATGTGCATATATTCTGTACCAGTATGTGCATACTTTATAAAGTAAATGCATATCTTGCAACTCTGTCTCAGTTCCACCCAACGTCAGCCCTCAGGAATACCTACACATGGGTCATTAGAAATTTGCCCTTCATCAATGCAGATAGGTCTACACGTTCTTCCACAATGCACATTCCTTCAGCTGTGCTGAAAGACGACACCCTCAGGGATGTGTTTAAGTCAAGGGAGGAAAATAATGCAAGAATATTTCATTTTCTAATCTTTGTGCATTATTTTTAATTTAGAAAGTACCAAAAGAAAAAAGCAGATACAAATGCCCACTGGCACTTCGTACCTTTGGCAAGTTTCAAAGTGCAGCACATACTTTCACTTCAAAAATTAATGCAAAGTCTGCAGCTTAAAAATGCCAACTGACTTTCTCATGTCTTCTTTAGCAGCATTTCCAAAGCTTTACCTGCTACTGATATTAGACTAAAAAATTTGTAGTTGCCCACCTTAGATATTATTTTTTGGAAGGTGGACTGCATCTGCATGCTTTCCTCCAGTCCCTCAGAACCTTTCCAATCTCCAAAGATAAACTAAGGTGAAATTAGACTTACCTGCTAATTGTTGTTCCTGGAGTGGAACCAGTCTAGTCCTGAAACCTCTGGGTTGCCCATCTCATCCAGCAGCTTGGAGACTGAGAAACTCCTCTTTTTGTGACATCACCAGTATATCCCTCCGGTGTCCGCCTCCAGCCACCAGTAACCTATTGACAAAGCAGACTCCCTGGAGAAACAGGTAAGAATTTACCAACAACATTAAATCAACCAGGACTATATGAACTCGCCAACATTTAAAAAGGACATTAACGCCCTCAGCAATACTGTGACTGGGAACTGGAACAGGCCACTCCTTCACCCAAAGAAAGGATAGTAAGCCCCAAAGAAACAAGGTTAGTAGTCAGCTCCCTCTGCTCTCTCCCCTTTTATGTATTTTAGGTTTGTTGTTTTTTGTTTTTACTGAAAATCGCAAAAGTAAAACATGTCTTACCTGTGAACCACGGAGACACTTCAGGCTTCCATTTGCCAAAGAATGCTGGGAGGGATACGGGACTAGACTGGTTCCACTCCAGGAACAACAATTAGCAGGTAAGTCTAATTTCACCTTCCTGATCGTGTCCCCAGTCTAGTCCCGAAACCTCTGGGTCAGTACCAGAGCAGTAAATAAATTCAATTGCAGGAGGGACCCGGCAAACCAGCCTGAAGAACCGCCAACCCAAACAACGTGTCCTCCGCCATCTGTACATCCAGGCGATAGTGCCGAACAAAGGAATTCAAAGATGACCACGTCGCCGCCTTACAAATCTCCACCGGTGACACCAACCGGACCTCCGCCCAGGAAGTAGCCTGAGCCCTAGTAGAGTGGGCCCTCAAACCCTCCGGCACTGCTCTACCCTTCAGGACATAAGTCGACGCAATAGCCTCCTTAATCCAACGCGCAATAGTCGCCTTGGATGCCGCTTCTCCCTTTCTCGGACCCGCGAAGAGAACAAAAAGCCTATCTGACCTTCGAAAATCCGCCGTGCGACTAAGATATTTCTTCAAAGCTCACCGGACATCCAAAAGATGCAGCTTCTTAAACGAATGAGCAACCTTGCCCTCCGCAAACACCGGAAAGGAAATCTCCTGGTTCACATGAAAAGCTGAAACCACCTTTGGCAGAAAAGCCGGGACAGTCCTCAAGACTACCTTAGCCGCAAAGAAGGAAATATAAGGTTCCCTGCAGGAAAGAGCTTGCAACTCTGACACTCATCTAGCTGAGCAAACAGCCACTAAGAGCACCACCTTTAAAGTGAGATCTTTGAGCGATGAGCGTGCTAACGGCTCAAAAGGCGCCTGCTTCAAGGCGTCCATACGAAGGGAAGATGCCACTTGGGAAAGACCTGCCTAGCCGGCAGCCTCACAAGCGACACTGCCCTTAAAAACCGCTTCACATCACGATGAACTCCGAGCGTCTGTCCCGCCAACCTGCCTCTGTAACAAGACAACTCCGCCACCTGAACACGCAAAGACGCCACCGCTAGACCTTTGTCAAAGCCATTCTGCAAGAATTCCAAGATCTGGGGAATAGAAGACTTAAGGGCCTCGCACTTTCTGGCCTTGTACGAGGCCTCAAAAATTCTCCAGACACGAACATACGCTAGTGAGGTAGACTGTCTCCGGGATTTCAACAAGGTCGCAATAACCGCCGCCGAGTACCCATAAGAACATAAGATATGCCATACTGGGTCAGACCAAGGTCCATCAAGCCCAGTATTTTGTTTCCAACAGTGGCCAATCTAGGTCATATGTACCTAACAGTTTCCACAAGGGACAAAGGTTCCACAATGCTTGTATTGGTTCAAGCATTGATATCCTGGGTCCCTTCTTAATAATGGTTTATGGACCTTTCCTCCAGGAACTTGTCCAAACCTTTTTTAAACCCAGCTACACTAACAGCCTTTACTACATCCTCCGATAACAAATTCCAGAGTTTGATTATACGTTGAGTGAAAAAATATTTTCTTTTATTAGTCTTAAATAGTTTACCCTGTAGCTTCATTGCATGTCCCCTAGTCTTTCTATATTCTGATAAGGTAAACAATCGATCTGCGTTTATCCGTTCCACTCCGTTCATTAATTTATAGACTTCTATCATATCTCCCATCAGCCGTCTCTTTTCCAGGTTAAAGAGCCCTAACCTTTTTAGTCTTTCTTCATAAGAGTATCCTTCCATCCCCTTTACCATTTTGGTGGCTCTTCTCTGAACCTTTTCTAAAATCGCTATATCCTTTTTAAGATACGGCGACCAGAATTGCACACGATATTCAAGGTGCGGTCTCACCATGGAACGATATAGAGGCATTATAATATCTTTTGTTTTATTTTCCATTCCTTTCCTTATGATACCTAGCATTCTATTTGCTCTCTTGGCCGCTGCTGCACACTGGGCCGAGGGTTTTAACATGGTATCCACAATGACGCCTAAATCTTTTTCCTGGGTGGTAGTTCCTAATGTGGAACCTTGCATTGTGTAACCATAGTTTGGGTTGTTCTTCCCTAGGTGCATAACTTTGCACTTGTCCACATTAAATTTCATCTGCCATTTTGATGCCCAGTCTTCCAATTTATCAAGAACCTCTTGCAATTTTCCACAATCCTCTTGGGTTTTAACAACTTTAAATAGTTTTGTGTCATCTGCAAATTTGATAACCTCACTCTTTATTCCACTTTCCAGGTCATTTATGAATATGTCAAAAAGCAGCGGACCCAGCACAGATCCCTGGGGTACACCACTATTCACCTTTCTCCATTGGGAAAATTGGCCATTTAGCCCTACCCTCTACTTTCTATCTTTTAACCAGTTCCTGATCCACAATAGTACACTGCCTCCTATCCCATGACTCTTTAGTTTTGCCAAAAGTCTCTCATGAGGGACCTTGTCAAAGGCTTTCTGAAAGTTCAGATACACAATATCAACCGACTCACCTTTGTCCACCTGATTATTCACTCCTTCAAAAAAACATAACAGATTAGTAAGACAAGATCGTCCTTGTTTAAAGCCATGTTGGCTGTCTCCCATTAGGTCATGGCTATCTACATGCTGAGTAATTTTATTCTTTATGATGGTTTCTACCATTTTTCCTGGTACTGATGTCAGGCTCACCAGTCTGTAGTTTCCTGGATCACCCCTGGAACCCTTTTTAAAAATTGGTGTTACATTGGCGATCCTCCAATCTTCAAGTATTAGAGATGATTTTAATGATAGTTCACAGATTACTAATAGCAGGTCTGCAATCTCATATTTCAGTTCTTTCAACACCCTTGGATGTATACCATCTGGCACAGGTGATTTTCTACTCTTCAGTTTATCTAATAGTTGTAATACATCTTCCCGATGTATCGATATTTCCTTCAATTCTTCCGCACCTTTAAATACCACTTCAGTCATGGGTAACATCCCTACGTCTTCCTCAGTAAAGACTGAAGCAAAGAATTCATTCAGTCTCTCTGCTATCGTCTTGTCGCCTCTTAGTGCTCCTTTAACCCCTTTATCATCTAATGGACCAACTGACTCTCTCACAGGTTTTTTGCTACAAATGTACTTGAAAAGGTCTTTACCTCGCGTTTTTGCTTCCGCAGCAAGCTTCTTCTCAAATTCTCCCTTTGCCTGCCTTATCAGTGCCTTGCATTTGACTTGCCAGTGCTTGTGCTGTTTCCAGGTTTCGTTGTTTGGCTCTTTTTTCCATTTCCTGAAAGATGCTTTTTTGGCAACAGCCTCTCTGACCTCACCTTTAAACCATGCTGGCAGTTTTTTGGACTTCCTTCAACTTTTCTTAAAGTGTGGAATACAGCTGGTCTAGGCTTCCAAGATAGTATTTTTCAACAACACCCAAGCCTGATGTACGTCTTTAACCTTTGCAACTGCTCCTTTTAGTTTTTTCTTAACTGTTTTCCTCATTTTATCATAGTCTCCCTTTCGAAAGTTAAAAGGTAGTACTGTGGATTTCCTTACTATCCCTCCTCCACTAATTAAATCAAAGGCGGTCATGCTATGATCACTATTGCCAAGTGGCCCCAACAACCTTATCTCTTGCAGTAGATATGGTGTTCCACTAAGGACTAGGTCTAATATGGCTTCCCCTCTGGTCGGTTCATGAACCAGCTGCTCCAAGAAGCAGTCATTTATTTCATCTAGGAACTTTATCTCCCTAGCATGTCCTGACGTAACACTGACCCAGTCGATACCGGGGTAGTTGAAATCACCCATTATTATTACTGCGCTGTAACTTTTGTTAGCTTCCTTGATTTCTTTGAGCATTTCATCATACATTTGGTCCTTCTGGCCAGGCGCTCGATAGTACACCCCCACTGCCATTGCCTTCCCCCTTTTACATGGGATTTCAATTCATATAGATTCTACAGGAGATTTTGTTTCCTGCAAAACTTTAATCCTTTCTGACTCAATGCCCTCTCTAACATAGAGAGCAACCCCTCCACCAATTTGATCAGCTCTATCATTACGATATAGTTTGTACCCAGGTATCACAGTGTCCCACTGGTTGTCCTCCTTCCACCATGTCTCTGATATTCCAATCATATCTAACCTTTCATTTAGTGCTATATATTCTAACTCTCCCATCTTATATTTTAGACTTCTAGCATTTGCATACAAGCATTTTAGAGAATGTATTTTATTCATATTAATTTGGCTATTGTTAGACATGGGCAATTTGGGATCTTTAAGCTCTGTCTGCTCCATACTTGAGGGCATTTGGGCTACTTTACTCTTTTGTGGAACCTCTCTGCTTTTGGTAGTATCCTTCAAAGATACATTCTTCCGAACCATCCGCTCTTGGGCGACTGTCGGCTTTCCCCTAATATCTAGTTTAAAAGCTGCTCTATCTCCTTTTTAAAGGTTAATTTTATTTATTTATTTAACAATTATTTCTAAACCGCTCTTTCCCAAGTATCAAGTGCGGTTTACAATGAACAGTAAGTTATATGGTATGTGAAATAGCATACCTAGTCATTTTACATAGAACAGGTGGAACTATTTACAAGTAACAATATAAGGTTTGAACAGTAAACTATTAGAACATATTTACATTGTAGGTATTTACATATTATATCATAGATCAATTGTGATGCATAAATTATTTTAAATATAACAGATCACAGCAGCCTGGTTCCATCCCGGTTAAGGTGAAGCCCATCCCTTCGGAAGAGCCCCTCATTTCCCCAGAATTTTCCCCAGTTGCTAACAAATCCAAAACCCTCATCTCTGCACCATTGTCTCATCCACGCATTGAGACTCCGGAGCTCTGCCTGCCTTTTGGGTCCTGCGCGTGGAACAGGAAGCATTTCGGAGAATGCTACCCTGGAAGTTCTGGATTTCAATTTCCTACCTAAAAGCCTAAATTTAGCCTCCAGAACCTCCCTACCACATTTTCCTATGTCATTAGTACAAACATGTACCAAGACAGCAGACTCCTCCCCAGCACTATCTAAGACCTTATCTAGGTGGCGCGTGAGGTCCGCTACCTTCGAACCAGGCAGGCATGTTACCAGGCGATCCTCATGTCCACCAGCCACCCAGCTATCTACATACCTAATGATCGAATCACCAACTATAACGGCTGTCCTAACACTTCCCTCATGGGCACATGGCCCTGGAGAAACTTCCTCGGTGCGAGAGGGTTTTACATCACCTGGAGGACAGGTCCTAGTTACAGGATCACTTCTTGCCACATCAGGGTGATGCTCTCCTGTCACGCGACCTCTCTCCTCCATGGCAACAGGGATGCTGCCAGACTGGAGGTGGGACTTCAGGACTTCAGTGGAGGAGTGGCCTAGTGGTTGGGGCAAGGTACTTCGGGCCGGAAGGTCGGGGGTTCAAATCCCACTAGAGGACAGCAACCTTGGGCCGGAAGGACTGGGGTTTCTAGTCCCACAGGTGCTCCTTGTGGTCTTGGGCAAGCCACTTAACCCTCCATAGCCCATGTTCCCTGTAAAATAGTTCTCTGTGTGCTGTGCTTTCCTGTCTAATCAATGTGTTTATACCTCAAAAATTTCCTGTCATGATTTGACAATTTCCAATCTGTAATCAAACCGCTGCTGATCGCTGGAAGTAGCGGTATACAAATGTATACTAAATAAATAAATAAATAAATAAATATATCCCTGTAGGTCTCGTCTATGTACCTCTCTGTCTGTCTTATGCATTCCAAGTCTGCTACTTTAGCCTCTAGAGAACGGACTCATTCCCTGAGAGCAAAGAGCTCCTTGCACTTAGTGCCCACGTAAGACCTCTCACCAATTGGGAGAAAATCGTACATGTGACACTCAGTGCAAAAGACTGGAAAGCCCCCATCCCGCTGCTGGACTGCTGTCTGCATCTCAGTTTTAGGTTTGTGTTTAGATCTAAGTTCTTTACTTACTAAGGGTTGCTATGGATAATTATACTAATAAAACTGTACCTAATATGTGTAATATACCTTGTTCACCTGAAGCTTAACTAATCTCAGGTCCTTAGTGTATGACTGATTTGGGTAATGAGCTTCACCTGAGAGCACCTCCTGCCTTTTAAGATGTGTAAGTACCTATAAAGCTACGATTATCCCAGGGGTGGGTGGGTGAGGGGATGGAGGGAGATAACACTTATTAAAAGAGGGCTGCTACACAGTACCCTGTCTTGTGCTGCTGAGGTAAGCTATATTCTGATTTGATTTAAATTATAGCTCTTAGCTGCTGCTAGGCTCTAACTTCTTATGAAATTTAAACTACAAGCTCTCTGCTGGGTTCTAAATTTAACCAGAAAGCTCTCTTCTGTGTTTTAAATTTAAGCTAAAAGTACTTTGCTGATGCTAGGCCCTGAGTGACTATTAAATTTAGACTACAAGCTCTCTGCTGGGTTCCAAATGTAACCAGAAAGCTCTCTTCTGTGTTTTAAATTTAAAGTAAAAGTACTTTGCTGTTACTAGGCCCTGAGTGACTATTAAATTTAAACTTCAAGCTCTCTGCTGGGTATGAAATGTAACCAGAAAGTTCTCCTCTGTGTTTTAAATTTAAAGTTAAACTGCTGCTACTAGGCCCTGACTGATTTAACAAAAATATGGGTTCACAGATTAATTAGCTTTTATACAGAGAATTCCTTTTAGAAAATTACCAGAAGTATACACTCACAGTTGCAGATCTCTCTCCAGAAGTAACAGTCCCTTTTTCTAGTCCTTCAAGACAGACTTTAACCGGGACATTAACCGAGACCTCTCAAGAGCCAAGCCGTAAGCGAGAACCAACCCACGTGAGGCATGACCAGGGGCCCCTGAATTAACAGATCCGCCCTGCAGGGAAGCCACCAGGGCTTTGCCACCAGCAACCGTACCAGGTCTGAGTACCAGGGGTGACGAGGCCAATCTGGTGCTATTAGAATCACGCGACCCCTGAACTTCTCTATCCTTTGCAGGACCCATCCTATCAGCACCCACGGGGGAAAGACATACAGCAGTTGTCCCTCCTGCCAGACCTGCATGAGAGCGTCCAAGCCTTCCGACATTCTTTCTCTGCACCTGATGAAGAAGCGACTGGCCTTTGCTGAGGTGAAGGTCACCATGAGATCCATGACCGGCAATCCCCACCTGCGAACCACCATCTCAAAGACCTCGGGATGTAGGACCCATTCCCCTGGATCCACTGTCACCCGGCTGAGAAAATCGGCTTCCACGTTGTCCACTCCTGCTACATGCGCTGCCGACAGATCCAAGAGATTTTCTTCTGCCCATCCACACAGGACTCCAGCTTCGGCCTCTAGTGTCACACTGCTGGTGCCCCCTTGCTTGTTGACATAGGCAACCGCTGTCGCTTTGTCGTTCAACACTCGGACCGCCTTCCCCCCGAGTAACGACTGAAACTCTTGCATTGCCAGAAACACCGCTCTTAACTCCAACCAGTTTATCGCCCACATCCTCTCCTGAGGATTCCAAAGCCCCTGCGCAAAGCTGCCCCGACAATGAGCTCCCCAGTCCAGTAGACTGGTGTCCGTCATCACTGCCACCCAGTATGGAGCCTCCAAGGACTTTCCCTGCTCCAGCGACTCGGGAAGTAACCACCAGCGTAGAACCTGACGAGTCTCCTCTGGGCAGACTAGCTTCCGGGACAGAGGATCCAGCTGATGCGACCACCGGCGAAGTAATGCCCTCTGCATTAGCCTCATGTGAGCTCTCGCCCAAGGCACCATCTCTATTGTTGCCGCCATGGTGCCCAGCAACTGTAGGTAACGCCATGCCGAGGGGGCCTTGGACCTCAAGAAACGCCCCACAAGAGTTAGCAGACCTAGTGCTCGCTGCCTTGTTAAAAATACCTTCCCGCTCTGCATGTTGAAGCGAGCTCCCAGATATTACAGATTCTGGGTAGGCACCAAGTGACTCTTTGTCATATTGACTATCCACCCGAGACTTTCCAAGAATGTTACCACCCGGGCCGTCACCTTTTCACTTTCGGCCTGCGACTTTGCACGAATCAACCAATCGTCTACGTAAGGATGCACAAGGATGCCCTCCTTGCGCTGCGCTGCCGCTACTACCACCATAACCTTGGTGAAGGCTCTCGGGGCAGTTGCTAGACCGAAGGGCAATGCTTGGAACTGATAATGCCCGAACGACACTGCAAACCTCAGAAATTTGTGATGATCCTTTCTTATGGGAATATGAAGGTATGCTTCCGACAAGTCCAGGGAGGTGAGAAACTCTCCTTTCTGCACCGCCACTATAACTGAGTGCAACGTTTCCATGTGAAAATGCGACACCCGCAGACATCAATTGACGCTTTTGAGATCCAGAATCGGTCGAACCCCTCCGTCTTTTTTTGGGACGACGAAGTAGATGGAGTATCGACCGCCTCCGCACTGGTCAGAGGGCACGGGGACTATCGCCCTGAGGTCCAACAGCCTTTGCACTGTCTCCCACACACTTTGTTACCGACTTGCCGGGAGACTGCACAAAGGTGTCCCGCAATGGACCTAAGATCTCCAGAGCGTAGCCTTCCCGGATGATTTCCAGAACCCATTGATCTCAAGTGATTTGGACTCAGGCAGGATAGAACTCCCGCAAACGCCCCCCTACCAGAACGAGGGGCGACTGGGTCCCCCTCATCTCATTGTGACTTCTTGAAGTTGGCAGAGGAGGAAGAGGAGGGACCGAAGCCCCTTCCCGCTCCGCGAAACCCTCGAAACCCCTGGTTTCTATAGGGAAAATGCCCCCTTTGCCCGGGAGAGAACTTTTGGGATCGAAAACGACAGAAATCCCGTAAGTGCCCCCTACCTCCGGGGGCACCCCGAGTCGGCTTGGGCTTATCCTCCGGTAACTTCCCACCTTTGGACTCCCCGAGATCTTTCACCAGCTTCTCTAAATCCTCACCGAACAGCAGCCAACCCTTGAAGGGCAGCTTACTCAATCTAGTCTTAGAGGAGCTATCTGCCGCCCAATTGCGCAGCCAAAGGTACCGCCGTGCTGCTACCACCAACGCCATGCTTTTAGACAGGCCGCGCATAAGATCATAATGAATATCCACCAGGTAGGCCCCCCCTGATTCCAAACGGGCAGCCTCACTCGCCACGGGACTCGGCTGCCCCTCTTGTACCTGCTGCGCCTAGCAAAAGCAGGCTCTAGCTACCCACGCTCCACACACAGCCGCCTGAAGGGAAATCGCACTGACGTCGAAAACTTGTCTTAACAATACATCCAACTTTCTGTCCTGCGCATCTTTGAGGGCCGCACTGCCTTCAAGAGGAATTGTCGTTTTCTTGGTCACCGCCGACACGGCCGCGTCCAACGTAGGTGACTTAAAGACTTCTTTATCCTGATCTAACAATGGATACAACCGACCCATAACCCTGGCCCCCTTCAACGGTGCCTCAGGCACGTTCCACTCCTCCTGAATCATCTCCTGAAACACCCTATGCACAGGGAAGGCCGTTTGGGTCTTTCTGAACACCTGTAACAAGGGATCCTCCAGCGTGTCATCCTCCGCTGAACATGGAACCGGCATACTGAGCACTTTTAGGGTCTCCACAATGAAAGCAGGCAGTTCCTCTCTCCTGAAGACTCTCAACACTCTAGGCTGGTCTTCTCTCTCAGAGATCTCTCCTTCTTCCAGTTCGCCTTCTAAGGCCACACTGTGATCCTCCTCATCTGACAGAGGACTCTCCGAAGCCTCAGGTCGTTCTCTCATCTCTTCCCCGCCACGGGGCTGCTTGCCCCCGCTCGGAGGAATCTCCACTCGCTGGGACGCCGGGCGCTTCCTCGCTCCGCTAGCGTCCGCCGCCAGCTTCTGTTGTGGGGCCCCGCCAAAAACTGCCTGCTGAAGAAGCGCCACAAACTGTTGTGAAAAAATGGCTGTCAAATCCGCAGGAAGAGACGCTTGTGAGGGCAGGGTGCCCGCGAAGGAAGAGGGCCCCGCCATTGGCTCCTCCTGCACTCAAGAACTAGGGAGTCCGAGGCTTCTGAAGCATCCCCCAGACTGCCCGACTGAAGCGCTGAGGGCAGGTCCGAATCCGTAGACTCCCCTACGCAGGCTTTACACACTCCGGAGCTGGAGCCCTTCCTAGCCCCACACACCATGCACTGCGACTTGGAGGGCATTGTCTCCCTAGAACCGCAGGGCTGAAAGCTGCTCACCTTCCTTGTAGAGCCTTTTTATACCCCCAACAAGAAGCAGAGCAACAAACCTACCCGGAGCGTAGATAAGCAAATCCAGTTATACAGCCTATAACCAATATCTGGAAAAGAGCCACTAGCCTCTCTTTTTTTTAAACAAGCACCAGGCAAGAACAAGGAGCAGGACCTCAGACAACACCCACAAATAGGAACAGAAGCGAGGGACATTTTGAACAATTTTCAGAAGACTGTGTTCGTGAGAAACTAGCTCAACTTAAAGTAGACAAAGCGATGGGACCAGATGGGATACACCCTAGAATACTGAAGGAACTTGGGGACGTTCTAGCAACTCCACTGACTGACCTTTTCAATGCCTCGCTGGAGTCAGGAGTGGTGCCAAAGGACTGGAGAGAGGCTCATGTGGTGCCTTTATACAAAAGCGGAAGTAAGGATGTGGTTGAAAACTACAGGCCGGTTAGTTTAACTTCGGTGGTGAGTAAAATATTGGAAACGCTGCTGAAAGAGAAAATAGTGAGGTTTCTGGAGTCCAGCGGATTACAGGATCCGAGGCAGCATGGATTCACCAGAGGCAGGTCTTGTCAGACAAATCTGATTGATTTCTTTGACTGGGTGACCAGGGAGTTGGACCGAGGGAGAGCTCTAGATGTGGTGTATTTAGATTTCAGTAAAGCCTTTGACACTGTTCCTCACAGGTGACTTATAAACAAACTGAGCACCCTAGGGATGGACCCTAAAGTTACTGCTTGGGTTAGAAATTGGTTGGGTGGGAGGTGACAAAGAGTACAAGTAAATGGAGCTCACTCTGAGGAGAAGGATGTTACCAGTGGTGTGCCCCAGGGATCTGTCCTTGGTCCGATTCTTTTTAACATCTTTGTTAGTGATATAGCAGAAGGGCTGTCGGGTAAGGTTTGCCTCTTTGCGGATGATATCAAAATCTGCAATAGAGTAGACACCCAGGAAGGTGTAGATAACATGAGGAGGGATCTAGCTAAGCTTGAAGAATGGTCTAGAATTTGGCAGCTGGGATTTAATGTTAAAAAATGTAAGGTCATGCATTTGGGCTGCAGCAATCCAAGTGAGCAATATAGTATAAGGGGTGAAGTACTTTTGTCCACTAAAGAAGAGCGGGACCTAGGCATCGTTGTGTCTGATGATCTTAAAGTAGCTAAACAGGTAGAAAAGGCGACGGCAAAAGCTAAAAGGATGCTTGGGTGCATACAGAGAGGAATGGCTAGCAGAAAAAAGGAGGTGATAATGCCTCTCTGTTAGTCTTTCATGCGATCTCATTTCGAGTATAGTAGCCACCCTCTGCACCTTTAAAAGGATGTGAACAGGATGGAATCGGTGTAGAGGGTGGCTACTAAAATGATTAGTGGTCTTCATTATAAAGCATATGAGGACAGACTTAAGGATCTTAATATGTACACCTTAGAGGAAAGGCGGGATAGAGGTGATATGATTGAGATGGCATAAATGTTCAGGGAGAGAGCCTCTTTCAATTGAAAGCAAGTTCTGCTACGAGGGGACATGGGATGAGGGTGAAGGGAGATAGATTCAGGAGTGATATGCAGAAATATTTCTTTACGGAAAGAGTAGTGGATCCATGGAATAGTCTCCCAGTGGAAGTGGTAGAGATGAGGACAGTAACTGAATTCAAAAAAGCATGGGACAAACACAGAGGATCTCTAAAGGTAAAAAGGGGACTGTTGTAGTTGTTGATATGGAAGGACAGACTAGATAGGCCATGTGGTCTTTTTCTGTCATCATGTTTCTATGTTTCTAAGGCCTCATTAGCCCCATTAAATGTGAGCGAAACTGCTCTGCTGGGCCTGCGGCCGCCACGCAGCCAGGTCATCGATTTTGCGCCAAAATTGCGCTGAGGAAAAATCCTGCCCAGAGAGCCAGAACGCTTACCTCGTGTGAGAGAGGGACGAAAACGCAGCTTGTTTTAAGCAACCACGTGTACCTCCGGCTCCGGCCACGCTCAGCTGTTCTGGGCCCGATCACACTCCCCGCATCGCACAAATTAATCTGCAGGCTCCGTGCGGCGGGACAGAGTCGCCAGGTGCGCTGGCAGGCACAACTTCTGCGCGGCGTCAGCAGACTCTGTTTTCTGCTCTCCAACACCTTTTCTCCACTCCGCTGATCACCGTTACTTCCTTACCGAAGGAAGCAGTTACCAATCCGGCAGGCCCCGGCTGATCCCAAATACCCCGAGAGACGGAAGACAGGTAGGGGGAAAGGAGGGAGAAGGAGAAACTAAAATGAAAGAGACGGTCTGCTGCCAGTTGTAAAGCCACAGACTTTTAAAGTAACAGGACTGTTTTAATTAAAAAACAAAACCCCAAAGATTTAACTAAACTATCACTAAGAATCCTCAATTGTTTCTCCAGTGAGCGCGGACCCCCCGGGCTCCCATCTATCCAGCTGCTTGGAGACTGAGGTAACTGGTGGCAGGAGGCGGACACCGGAGGGATATACTGGTGATGTCACAAAAAGAGGAGTTTCTCAGTCTCCAAGCTGCTGGATGAGATGGGTAACCCAGAGGTTTCGGCACTAGACTGGGGACACGATCAGGAAAACGAGTTATATATTCAGTGCAGTCAGCAATTTCTTGAATATTTTCACAATTCTAAAGAGTACTCCACTGAGTCCCATGATCTTATCTACTCATTTGCAGGGCAGGATTAGCCCTTTGATGGGCCCTAGGCAAAGAAGTGTGTCAGGTCCCTTAATATAATATAAATGCATTTTAAAATCACAACAAATGTAGACTCTCATGTGCTTCTGAGTGCAGAAGAAAACTGGCAGGTAAGAGATGCCAACCTAAGGATAATGCATGGGTGTAGGCAAGAACGAACAGACAGACCTCAAGGGCAGTGATGGCTCTGGGTCATCCTTTCCTCCCCCCGCCCCCCTCCCTTCTTTCTGTCAGCATCTGACTTACAAGGACAAATATATGTCTTGGGAGCCATCAAATATAAATCTAAAAGGACCTCTCAAATATTTGGCCCTAGGAACATGTTTAGTTTGACTATGCGCTAATCCTCATTTGTATAAATACTTCTTCCTCTGTAAATATGAACTTTTCACAAATCATTCATGCCTCTGTATTTTGTTTTAGTCATCCCACTTTCTCCTCAGGTGTGTAGCATCATTAGCGCATAGTGGTGCACGTGCACCATCAACTTCAGAAAAGTGCATGCTGTGCACCAATCAGCCCCTGCATCATCCTACAGAGCCTTGTGCTGAAGCACTCTGCAAAGCAATGCCAGTCCTGCCCCCACCAACATACACTTCTTGGGGGGGGCAGGACTGGAAGAGCCCCACCGAGTGCTTCAGCACAAGGCTGCACAGAATAATGACTTTCTTTCAGCTCTGATTCTATTGCGGCAGTGGGCAGATGCCACGACAGCAAGAGGTTTGATGGGAGGGAGCAAAAGGAGGAGATGATAGTCGGGAGAGAGAAAAGAGGGGGACATGCTGGAACACATGGGAAGGGGTGTAGATGAAAGATGGTTTATGGTTTATTTGATCTTGTTATACCACTTTTTAAAGCAAATATCAAAGTGATTTACAAAATAACATAAAAAGAAAAGAACTCCAATCAATATATAGGAAATATCAGTGAAGGATTATTAGTACAGCTTAATAGAGAATATACAAAATTAAAGCTAAAATTTAGAAGTTAAAATTAAAAATAGGACTCCTCCAGTCTCTGGCCCCAATGAACATCAACCTTTCCCAAATGTTAAAGAGATGTGTTTTAAGCCCTGCTTTAAATGTCTTGAACATTCAAGACAAAGTGATAGAGGCAGGTTATTCCAAAGATAAGGGGTCCAGACCAATGCAAAATATGCTTCCCTCAGAGTGTTTTCTAGTCTGGTTCTAGATACTGAGAGTATATTTAGTTGGTTTGAGTGAATGAAATGTAATGTACGAGCTGGAACTGCAAAGAAACAAGTGATGCAAGATAAGGTTATATATACTGACTTCCCAACGTATGTGTCATAACCAAAATCTTGTAGTGAAAATGAAATTTCACTAGTAACTAGTGTTCTTGGTACAGGCCAGAAGACACATGATTGTATTTGTGTACATGGCAATTGATGCATGCTGCCATATTTTGTATTCTGCGAAGCTTCTTCAATTGATACAAAAAATTCCAGTATAGACAGTATTGCAATAGTCCAAGTGCGACACAATAAAACTAAGGACAAAAGTATGTAACGCAGAATGGTCCAAAAAAATAAGGGCATTTTCTCCCGCTGTCCTTGGCTGGGAGAATAGCGGCGGTGCAGATGATTATTTTACCTCAAATCCTATATTGGTTGCAAACCTTGCCGGTCTGGTTACTAGGTCGAGATTTGCGTAAAGTGGAGGCTAAGTTTAAGAGGTTCTTTTGGCGGGGGAAGCGGGCGCGCATCCCGTGGCATCGCCTACTTGGAAAATGGCGAGAAGGGGGCATGGGTCTACCCGACTTGAAGACCTATGCACTGGCCTGTCAAGCTAGACATTTGGGAGATTGGTTAGGGGGGACGGAAGTATACACACCTAGGACTTTAGAGGAGTGCTTAGTGGCTCCTGCAACTCTGTTGGGGATTTTGCACGGGTCGCATAAGGACCTATTGGATCCTATTCGGCAGAGTACATTAGTAGACTCGGCCCGACGTACCTGGCAGCAGATTAACAAAAACTGGAATGACGCATGGAAGGTGTCTTGTTGGTTGCCACTGCAGGGGAACGCCCAATTCACCTCTGGGTCCGAGACAGCGGTGTTTCGGGATTGGTGGATACGCGGTATTCGGAATGTGGGGCACCTAGTTGACCCCGAGGGGAGCTGTAAATCTTTTCGAACTTTGAGTCGGGAATATGATCTACCCACTACGCACTGCTTTGCATATATACAAGTCTCCCATTATGTGGCCTCCTTGCCGCGTGGCGCGCTGCACACTGAGCGGTCAGCCCGTATATTGGAATTTTTTCAGTTGGGGGAGGAACGCCCACCCTCGATTTCCAAATTGAAACTCAGTTTAGATCGATATAGAAACCTCCCCGATTATAGTGGAGTCGAACGGGCTTGGGCAGCTGAACTGGGGGAGGACGTATACCCGGGATTGGTTTTGGAGGCATTGAAAAGGATTGGCCGGGTGGCGCAAGGGGTGCGTTGGAGAGAGATTCAGTTCAAATGCGTGACTAGGGCTCACTTTTCACCTCGGCGGGCATTGCGAAGTCGCCTGGAGACAGATGGTTCTTGCCCACGTTGTTCAGAGTCTTTGGCGACTCTCTTACATATGTGGTGGGGCTGTCGGGGAATACGGGCCTACTGGGCGAGGATATGCAACTTTCTCAATACACTGCTTCAGCGAAGGCTCCGCTGGACTGGCTCATTTGTAGTACTCGACCGGATGACGACCCCGGGACCTGTGAAAGCAGGTGAACGTTTGCTTATGCGAAAGGCCTGTTTGGTGGGTAAGGGGCCGATCCTTAGACTGTGGAGAGATCGCCAGCTGCCTACTTTTGGGGAATGGCGGAACAGCTTCCATCAATTGATGCTAACAGAGCGCTGGTTGGCGCGGGGCAGTGCCAAGCGTTGGACAGTCTTTCTGTCGGTCTGGGAGCCTTATATTCAGCAACTCGGGGCTCACAGCCGTAATGCAACCCTTCAATTGGGGAGTTAAATGAGTTTGGCCATAGAGAGTGGCAATGGGGGCACACACTAAACTGTCCCTTGATGATCAGCTTAGATTAGGATGTTGGAAGTGGAGTGAGGGAAGGTTAGTGGGTGGGGGGGATGGGAAGGGGGGGAGATGGGAAATAATGTAAAATAACCACCTACTATATATATTTTTTTTTCTGTTAGCTCCCGGTGGGGATAAGAGTACACCCCCCCGTGGAGACGTCTGTTGATGTGTTGTTTGAACTTGTTGGTGGAATTAAATAAAGTTTCAAAAAAAAAAAAGGGCATTTTGTTCTAAATTGTCTAAGAGACAGAAAAGAATGTCTGACTACTGCTGAAATTTGTTGATCAATGTTAAGCACACTATCCAGAATAATCCCTAGATATTGAAAAGATGATTGAAATGTGATAGGGTGGGCATGAAGTACTGGTGAAGTGCAAAGTATAGCTGAACTTCAAGTCAGGACTGGCCCAGTCTTAGCTGTAAGAATTTTTACTGTGAACTTGAAATTAATAGTTGCAAACTGGAAGGATTCACTTGTATTGGAGGTTAATCACTGGTGGTATACAGTTTGGGCCAGATTCCATCCTGCACATCCGGGCCCTCTTTGCGTCCGTTCAGAACCAGACGCCCAGAGGAAGTCACAATTCTGATCCTGTGGGGCATGTATAGCCCTGTGGGATCAGAATTGCAAACAGGCCTGTACATTGAAGAGCCACTATCCCTGGCCATTGGCTCCAGAAGCGAATTCCCGCAGCCTGACCCTCGATCTGGCTTCCTAAGACCAGGGTTGGGCTGCGGAGAATGTCCTCGGCCCCCTCTTCCCCATCCATGCCCCGGACCCGCTGTCCACCACCGAATAGGGGAACTTATTCCACCTCGGAGATGAAATAAGTTCCCCGTGCAAGTCACTGGCCCCGGACATACAGGACCGACATTAGAATCAGCACTGTATGTCCGCAGCCGACGACTGCCCATTGCCTGCCCTAACGCGGCCCCTGATCCGCCCCTTTCCCGCCCCCATCTACCTTCCCCGTACAAGATGTGGGGAAGGTAAACAGGACCGGGAAGAGGCACGAATAGCCGGGATGGACATCCAAACGGGACGTCCATGCCCGCTATTTGTGCCTCAGTATGACCTTGTTTGTCTTTACTGGAAATATGAAAGTGTAGCATTAGAGAAGTTGTGTTGTGTAACTTATTGCACATGGGGTTGGTTCCATCTAGATACATATGCATGACACTTGCTGTGTAATATAAAATTTTGCTATCTGATATGGCCATTGTTCAGAAGGAAATTGTTCTTTGTGCTTGATGGTATAACTATATAATTAATAAAATAATTTGAGCAAAAAACAAACAAACAGATTAAGGCTAATTTGCCAATTTTTTCAATGGAGAAAGTTGAGTGGAATGCTCCAGGGATATGTACTGAGTCCATTACTTTTTAAAATATTTATAAATGAACTGGAAATGGGAACAAGTACCTGATCAACTCTAGTCTTCACAGCTTCCAGAGCCTCCACACAGTTAAGCTTTCAGCCTTGTATCTTTTTTGCCTGCTTTGTTGCTGATGATATAGAATTTAACTGTTGGTTATACAATCATTTTTGGGAATATTCTGACTGCCTACATTCCTTGTGAAGCTCTTAAATCAGATATCTAAGTGTGCCCTCAATCCGTGTAAGGCCTACTGGCCAGGGACACTTGTGATATAAAACTACTTGGAATAGAAATACTTTGATTTGCAGGGACCTGGTCTTTACCTGAGTCTCCCACTTACTTTAGAAGCAAAGGTATCATTAAAGGTTACAGGGACCTTTGCACAGTAGGCAGATACATAGAAGTTAAAAGTTCAGTTTGACTATTTCTGCTTCCATTGTTTGAATTGTCTGTTGCAAGCCTGCTCACAGGGCGGGGCTAATTAAATTACCTTATAGCCTTTCCACAAGTACCTGATCAACTCTAGTCTTCACAGCTTCCAGAGCCTCCACACAGCTAAGCTTTCAGCCTTGTATCTTTTTCGCCTGTTTTGTTGCTGATGATATAGAATTTAACTGTTGCTTATACATTCATTTTTTGAAATATTCTTACTGCCTACATTCCTTGTGTAGCCCTTAAATCAGATATCTAAGTGTGCCCTCAGTTCATGTAAGGCCCACTGGCCAAGGACACTTAGGTTCCCATCCAACTTACCCCTCACCCCACCCACCCCAGAGCTGCATTGCCTATATAGTGGTCACATACGTTGACATCTATCCTTTTAATATGGTGTTAAGCCCGCCTTTTCTTCTTCTTCTAGGACCACTTAATCAGCATATCGTGTATTCAGTGCAATAACTGTGATGCCTTCATTCTGAGAAGAATCATTTGGAACCTAAGAGTTGTCCTATATGCCTCAAGTTAGCTGCCATGCATAAAGAATTAACTCTACTAAGGGAAGAACTAGCTGCAATGAAGCACACCTATTCTAGGATACAAACCAACCAAAGTCCACCACCGCTCCCACAAAGAATCAAACATCCCAGGAACAAATGGATCACAGTGGCCTTGGGTAGATTACGACCTGTACTGCAGAGACATCCTATACACCATGAGATATCCCTGCATAATGCCTTCTCTGCTTTGGTTAATGAGGATGCCCAATCCATGCAAACTGAAGGGCCCTTAAAAGGGACAGTCAATGCTCAATCTCCTGATAAAGCACCAAATATGAAGAAAAACTCACCAAACAGAAAACTACTACTACTACTTGGAGATTCCATCATCAGAGGCACCAACTTGGGAACACAGTTCAAAGGACAGAAGATAGTCAAATGCCTCCCATGCTCTTCAGCCAGCAGGAATACAAACCAAATTGTTGATGCAATTAGCACAGAAAGTAAGCACTCCAAAATTGATGTCATCCACTTGGGTACAAATGATCTGGTTAGAAACAGTGCCTCTACAGTTCAAAGGGACTTCCAAACTCTGGGAGAGAAACTCAAGCCCATTGTTAACACTGTAGCATTCTCAGAGGTTCTACCTGTTCTTGGTAAGGGGGCAGAAAGGCTACATCGCATAAACAGCTTTAATACATGGCTCCAGACCAGGTGCAAACAAGAAGGATTCAGATTTATAGGCGACTGGGGAAATAGATTGAACAACAAGAGACTATACTGTGCTGATGGACTACATCTCTCTGTCGCAGGGAAAAGAATCCTAAGTGAAAAATGCAGGCAGTATGTGGATATGCTTTTAAACTAGAAAAAGGGGGTGACTGATGGGGAAGGACAAGTTCAGGACGTCACTCCCAGCAAAAGCAGAATAACATCAGAAACAGCCACACTTTTAAACCACACATCAACGACAAGTGGGAAGAAGTGGGCAGAACAAAATCAATGCAAAATACATGCAAGCCAGTTAAATGCTGGAAAGCAATGAGCACAAATGCTCGAAGCTTAGCCAACAAAGTTCCGGACCTGGAAGCCCTAATGGTGGAAAAGGGCTTGGACATTGTGGCCATTACAGAAACATGGTTTAATGAATCACATGATTAGGATATAGCCATAGCTGGCTATAATCTATTCAGAATAAAAGGAGGAGGAGTAGCCTTATATGTAAAAAGCAATATTAAAGCTACTGAAATGCAGGGGGCATGGGGAAAAGAAGCAGCACTCTGGATTGTGTTGGAAAGAGGAGATGGCACTGTCATCCATACTGCTGTAGTCTACAGACCTCCAACTCAAATCGAAAAAAATAGATAATGAATTGATTATAGATATTGCCAAGATAGCCACAAAGTGATCATACTGGGTGACTTTAATCTACCCAATGTGGATTGGATTACTCCTTCTGGAAAGAAGCAAAAAAACTGTGGATGCTTTCCAAGATGTGTTACTTAGACAAATGATGATGGAACCAACCAGGGAAAGCTCAATGCTGGATTTAGTGCTCACCAAAGGTGATAGCGTGTTGAATCCCTGTGAGCAGCAGCGATCATCACACGGTGTGGTATGAGATAAAAGCCAAGGTGCAGTCCAATCACAGCAAGCTCAAAGTCCTAAACTTCAAAAACACTGACTTCAGTAAAATGGCCAAGTACCTGAAGGAGGAGTTGGCAGAGTGGGAGGGGATAAGGGAAGAGGAATTGCAATGGGCTAAACTAAAGGTGGCAATAAAAGGGGCAACAGATAAATATGTAAGGAAAGTAAATAAAAACAAGAGGAGAAGGAAACCTATTTGTTTTTCCAAAGAAGTGGCTGCTCAAATAAAGGCAAAAAACACAGCTTTCACAAAATTCAAAAACTTGCAAACGGATGAACACAGAAAGGAATACAGGATCAAACTAAAAGAGACAAAAAGAGAAATAAGGGAAGCAAAATCAAAGGCAGAGGAAAAGATGGCTAAAGATGTGAAGTGTGGCGATAAAACTTTCTTAAGGTATATTCGGGAGAGGAGGAAAATCAGAGGTGGAATTGCAGGACTCAGAAATGCTGGGAACGGACTCATGGAAAGTGACATTGAAAAAGCAAAATTGCTAAACAAATACTTCTGCTCTGTTTTTACTAAAGAAAATCCGGGAGAAGGACCACTTGTGACTCCCAAATATAAAAATGGGAATGAAGTAGATACCACACCATTCACAGAAGAGGATGTGTTAGAACAACTTGCAAAACTGAAAGTGGATAAGGCCATGGAACCAGATGGGATACATCCCAAGATACTGAAAGAGCTCAAAGAGGTTCTTGCAGGGCCGTTAAAGGATGTTTTCAACAGATCCTTGGAAACAGGAGAAGTTCCTCAGGACTCGAGAATGGCTGATGTCGTACCTCTACACAAAAGTGGTGACAGGGAAGAAGTGTCAAACTACAGGCCTGTGAGCCTTACCTCGGTGGCGGAAAAAGTAATGGAGGCGCTCCTGAAAGAGCGAATAGTGGACTTTCTCAAAACCAACAGGTTGCATGATCCGAGGCAACATGGTTTTACCGAAGGACCATCTTGCCAAACAAATCTAATTGAGTTCTTTGACTGGGCGACCAGAGAACTAGATCAGGGGCATGCGATGGATGTCATTGCATGCCCCTGGACTTCAGCAAAGTCTTTGATACTGTTCCTCATAGGAGGCTTATTAATAAACAGTAGTTTGGGGATGGGTCCCAAGGTGGTGAACTGGATCAGAAATTGGTTGACTGACAAACAACAGAAGGTGATGGTAAATGGAGTTCACTCGGATGAAAGGAGGGTGATTAGCGGGGTGCCCCAGGTTTTGGTCCTGGGCCCGGCACTGTACAAAGTATTTGTGAGTGATATTGCTGAAGGACTGAATGGAAAAGTCTGTCTTTTTGCAGATGACACAAAAATTTGCAACAGAGTGGACTCCCCTGAGGGAGTGGATAACATGAGGAAAGATCTACAAAAGCTGGAAGAATGGTCTAATGCTTGGCAGTTAAGATTTAATGCGAAGAAGTGCAGTGTGATGCACTTGGGAAGCAGAAATCCAAGGGACATGTATGCGATAGGGGGCGAGAGGTTGGTGTGCACGGACCAGGAGAAGGACCTTGGTGTGATTATTTCTGAGCATCTCAAGGTGGCAAACAGTGCGACAAGGCAGTGGCAAAAGCCAGAAGGATGTTGGGTTGCAAACAAAGAGAAATTATCAGCAGAAAGGAAGAGGTACTAATGCCACCGTATAAGTCTCTGGTGAGGCCTCGCTTGGAATACTGTGTTCGGTTTTGGAGACCATATCTTGCAAAGGATGTAAAAAGACTGGAAACTGTTCAGAGGAAGGCACCCAAAATGATTTGGGGCCTGCGTTAGAAGCCTTATGAAAAGAGACTTGAAGACCTAAATATGTACACTCTGGAGGAGAGGAGGGATAGAGTAGTTACTCACCTGTAACAGGTGTTCTCCAGGAGCAACAGGAATCAGTCCTCACATATGGGTGTCATCGGCGCCGATGAAGCCCCAGCGGAGCATTTCCCCAGCTTTCTATGAAAGCCTTTGGGAATGCAGGCACGCATGCTCGGTTCCCTTCCCGCCCAAAGGTGCCATCTTACCTCAGTCAAATGACATAGCTAAGAACAGCACACAAAAATGAAAAATAAACTATGTACAACTGCAACTCCCAGGGGAGGAGGGAGGGTTGTGAGGACTGATTCCTGCTGCTCCTGGAGAACACCTGTTACAGGTGAGTAACTACTCTTTCTCCAGGACCAAGCAGGAAGTCAGTCCTCACATATGGGTGACTCCCTAGCTCTGGGCTACCGAGGAACCCAGGATGAACAAGAGAACTCCCTCTAGTCTCAAAAGCAAAGAAAGGCTTTTCAAGGACACAACCTCCACCGGTAGCCCAACAGAGGGCAGGAGGGCAGGAGTTGCCTAAACCTCAAAAAGATTCCGGAGTACTGCTTGGCCTAAAGCACTGTCCCTATGGGACTCCCTCTCCAGACAGTAATGGGCCGCAAAAGTCTGGCTTGAAGACCAAGTTGCAGCCCTGCAGATGTCTACCAAGGGCACAGAGCAGAGATGAGCCACTGAGGCAGCCATTGCCCTGACACAATGGGCCGTGACCCGACCCTGCAAGGGAAGGTCAGCCGCCTTGTAAGCCCATGTGATACAGTCAGCCACCCAGATGGACAAGGTATGCTTGGACACAGCCAACCCCAACTTATTAGGGTCAAAGGATATGAACAGCTGAGTAGCCCTCCTATGCCCCTGCGTACGGTCAAGGTAGAAGGATAAGGCCCTCCTACAGTCCAGGGTATGCAGGACTGCTTCAGCCTGGCTTGCATGAGGCCTAGGGAAGAATGTTGGAAGAACCACCTCCTGATTGAGGTGGAAAGAGGAGACAACCTTTGGGAGGAACTTTGGATGATTCCTGAGGACTACCCTGTTCCTATAAATCCTGGTGTAAGGTCTATCACAGACCAGGGCCTGAAGCTCACTCACTCGCCTAGCCGAGGTAAGGGCTATCAGGAAGAGTGTCTTCCAGGATAGGAAGCGTAGTGGACAAGTAGCCATCGGCTCAAAAGATGGGCGAGTCAGCTGCTGCAAGACCACATTCAACTCCCACTCAGGGGCAGGAGGACGGATTGGAGGCTTGAGCAAAAGCAAACCCCTGAGAAAGCGGGACACCAAGGGGTGACCTGACAGAGAATGTCCCTCCACCGGTGAGTGGTGAGCTGCTAGAGCTGAGAAGT
Organism: Ichthyophis bannanicus; assembly: GCA_033557465.1. NCBI lineage: Eukaryota > Metazoa > Chordata > Amphibia > Gymnophiona > Ichthyophiidae > Ichthyophis > Ichthyophis bannanicus. The sequence goes on from CM066038.1 coordinate 333,100,086, forward strand.
GGACCCGAACAGAAATGGACTTAAGTCCCTGATTTGATAAGTGCAGTAAGTACTGAAGCACTACTGGCACAGTACAGGAGAAAGGATTCTCTGTACGTAGCTGACACCACACAGAAAACCTTTTCCATTTGAGAGCATAGGTTTTCCTAGTGGACTGTTTCCTAGAGGCTAGGACAACCTCCTCAACTTCCTGAGGTAGGCCCCAGGGAACCAAAACTACCCTTGCAGCCTCCAGGCCATCAAATTGAGAGCTTTGAGATTGGGGTGCAGAAGGGAACCCTGCTCCTGTGAGAGAAGGTCGGGTTGCAACCCCAGAGGCAGTGGGGGAAGGGATCCACCGCCAGTTGAAGCAGAAGAGGAAACCAAGGCTGTCTCGGCCACCTGGGAGCCACCAGCAGGACCGAGGCCTTGTCCTGAAGAATTTTGAAGAGAGTTCGGGCCATCAAGGGCGTGGGAGGAAACGCATACAGGAGGCCCTGAGACCATGGAATCAGAAAAGCATCTGCTGCTATTCTCAGAGGATGCAGTTGCCTGGAGCAGAACTTTGGCAGTTGCTTGTTCATTGGGCTGGCAAAGAGATCTACCAAAGGGAGACCCCATTTTAGAAAGATCTTCTGAACTACTGAAGGATGCAACTGCCACTCGTGGGGCTGCAGAATTCTGCTTAATCTGTCGGCCAGGTAGTTGTCCTGGCCTGGAAGGTACACAGCCTTGAGGAGCATGTTGTGCTTGAGGGCAAATGAACAAAGGTCCTGAGCCTCCCGACAAAGGATTCGGGACGCAGTCCCGCCCTGTTTGTTCACATATAACATGGCTACTTGGTTGTCTGTCTGAACCAGGACAGATTGATGAGCCAGGGTAGGAGAGAAAGCTTTGAGTGCTAATCGAATAGCTTGGAGTTCGAGGAGATTGATCTGCTGTGCAGCTTCCCAAGGAGACCACAGGCCCTGGGTGCACTTGCCTAGACAATGAGCTCCCCAGCCCTGCAGGGAGGCGTCTGTGGTTAGTACCACTGTGTACCCAGGAATCTGAAAAGGCACCCCTTTCAGTAGATTGGGTGGGTGCAGCCATCAGTTGAGGGAGTTCAGAAATTGTCTGGACACCCTTATCCTGTCTCTGAGGCTGCCTGTGGCCTGTGACCACTGAGTCCGAAGGCACCACTGTGCAGGCTTCATATGGAGCCTGGCATTGGGGGTCACATGTACTGTCGAAGCCATGCGGCCAAGCAGCCTCAGGCAGAGTCTGGCAGAGATCAGCGACCTGCTGAGAAACTGATTTGCCAAAGCTATCAACCTTTGGGCCCTGTCTTCTGGCAAGAAAGCCTTTGCCAGCAGAGAGTCCAGCCTTGCTCCTATGAACTCCAAGTTCTGGGAGGGGAGCAAAGTGGACTTTGCGAAGTTTATGACAAACCCCAGGCTTTGAAGAAGAGCAATAGTTCTGAGGGTGGCTTGTCTGGCCTCCTGGCACGTCTGACCCCTGATGAGCCAGTCGTCCAGATAGGGGAAGACAAAGATTCCCTGATTTCTCAGGTAGGCCGCCACCACCGCCAGGCATTTGGTAAAGACCCTGGGAGCGGAGGTGAGGCCAAAAGGCAGCACTCTGTACTGATAATGGTTTCCTCCCACAATGAACCTGAGGTACTTTCTGTGGTCTGGATGAATGAGGATGTGAGTGTACGCATCCTTTAGATCTAAGGAGCATAGCCAATCTCCCTGCTGGAGGTAGGGCAGAAGTGTTCCAAGAGTAAGCATCTTGAACTTTTCTTTCTCTAGGAACTTGTTGAGGTTCCTGAGATCCAGAATGGGTCGAAGGCCACCAGTTCTTTTGGGCACCAGGAAATACCTGGAGTAGAATCCGTGACCTTGCAAGTGGGGAGGCACAGGCTCCACCGCCCTGTACACCAACAGACCTTGAAGCTCTTGAAGGAGAAGGTCTGTGTGCAGGGGAGGCCTTGGAGGCTCGCCTGGAAAGTAAGGAGGAGGCAGTTGGTGAAAATGAAGGGCATAGCTCCTGTGGACTATGTCCAACACCCAACTGTCCCCGGTGATGAGGGGCCACTGGTGGGCAAGGCGACCTCCTGTGCAGGGTTGGGAGAGCAGGGATGGATAGGCTACACTCAAGGAGTCAAAAACCCCCACCCTGCTGAGTGGGAGCAGGGGCCAGAGGCTTGGGGGTCCTCTGCCTACGGGGCCCATTACCCTGCCCCTTGGCTTGCTGACCCTGGGGTGCAGCTTGGGCAGCCTGATATTGAGGGTACTGTTTGTAGGCAGTGCCCTTCCTCGGGTAAAAGGGCTTTTTACCTGAGCCCTTCTTTTTATGAGAAGGGGCAGAGGTCTTCCTAGACAGCCTTGTCCGTGTAAGGTGCTCTGTTTCGAGCTGGGCGGCTTTCTCAGTCATGGGCTTGCCAAAAAGGTTTTCACCTCGGCAAGGGAAATCGACCAACTTGTCCTGAACCCATGGCTCGAGGTCCGATGACTGCAGCCATGCCTGGCGTCGAGCCGCGATGCCGGCTGCCGCAACTCGGGCCGAAGCCTCGAAGCCATTGTAGGCAGCGCGGGACATGAACTTCGAGCAGTCCCGAATCCCCGAGGACAAGGACTTGAATCTCTGCAAGGGTTCCCCAGAAAGACCAGCAGAGAACCCGGCCAACTCCTTGGCCAGGTCCCGCAAATACATGCCCATGTACAGCTGGTAAGACTGGACACGGCAAGCAAGCATCGAGCCCTGGAAGCACTTTCTACCGACGCCATCGAGGTTCCGGGCCTCCCTGCTGGGGGGCACCGCGGAGTGCATCTTCTGGCTCTTCAGACGATGCATGGCCGATTCCACAACCATGCAATGATGTGGTAGCTGTGCCTTCTGAAAGCCAGGGCTCTTCCTGAGTCAATAGGTCGAGTCGACTCGCTTGCTTAAAACCGGCGCCGAGGCCGGTGCCTCCCACATCCCGGTTCCAGCATCGGAGGAACCGGGACAGTAAAGGCCTCCTTCGGAGGATTGTCATACTGCAGGGCCTCGAGCTCTTCAGCTCGAGGCTCTTCCTCAGGGTCCGCCGGAATAGCCAAGGCAGTGGCCATATCCCGGATGAACTCCGAGGACCGAGTATCCTCTGGAGGGGATCTACTCCGGGGCTCAGACTGCGGTGAGTCCGACGGGACGCACCGAGTCTTGAACGTATCGGGGGACTCCTCATCCTCCGTCTCCCAGGCGGACTCGTCTGATGAGGAGTCAGGGTCCGACCCCGCAGGGCCCTGGAGCACCCGCCCCGATGCCGGAGGCACCGGCGTCAACGCCCTCGGTCCCAAGCGGGAGGTCGAGGGAGACCGCGACCAAAGTCGACTTCGAGCCATGATGGACTCGAGTATCGGCTCGGTCTCCGGGGTCGACTTCGAAGTCGATGTCCCGGTAGTCGGGGCAGATGCGCCAAACAGGCTGGCCATCAGTGCCTGCTGCTGCTCCATGAAGGCAGACAATCTGCTCTCCAAGGCTGTCATCCTGAGACAGCTCAGGAGACGCAGCAACCACCGACTCGGGCCCCGGCGGCGCCGGTCCCGATGTCGGCTCTCTGGGAGGAGTGTCCTCGAGGACTACGGAGCTTACGTGTCCAGCAGACTCCGGCTCCACACGAGGAACTTTGGCAGGCTTCTCTTGTTCCACGGGCCCGGGGCGACGGTCGGGGGTCTTAGACCTGGCCCTCGAGGAGCCAGGGACCTCCGACGACGACGCCCTCGCGAGCCGCTTCTTCCTCTTGCGTTCCCGGTCAGGGAACCCCCTGTCCGAGGAGCTCCGACAGCTCTCGGGATCCGAATCCCGAGATGTCGAGGCCTCAGACGAGGTTTGGGCCCGGCCGGAGGCTGAGTCCGAGAAAAGTCTTTCTTTCTGCTGCTGGCGACTTCGGAGTGCCTTGGAAGACATCTTCCCACATGGTCCACATGACCTAGGGTCGTGATCAGGACCGAGGCACCGAAGACAGCAGTCGTGTGTGTCGGTGAGAGACATTAATTTCTTACACCGATCACACTTCTTGAAACCGCTGGAAGCCATCGGGGAAAAAAAGAGTCCCCGCGAGGTCAAAGGACCGGCCTTCCAGGGAAAAAGCAAAAAAGGGCGCGAACGCCAGCCACGAAGGGCAAAAACCGAAAAAGAAGAATCGGGTTCGATACCGGTATACCGAACCCGGCGGGAGGGGAACCGGAGTCGAACCGGGAGAAAAAACAGCGAGGATCGCCGAAAAAAATCACTTTTATCCGGGATGACAGGACACACGTCCAGTGGGCTTCTCGGAAAAAAAAGAGACTGAGGTAAGATGGCACCTTTGGGTGGGAAGGGAACCACGCATGTGTGCCTGTATTCCCAAAGGCTTTCATAGAAAGCTGGGGAAATGCTCCGCTGGGGCTTCATCGACGCCGATGACACCCATATGTGAGGACTGACTTCCTGCTTGGTCCTGTAGAAAGGAGAGATATGATTCCGACCTTTAAATACTTTAAGAGAAATAATGAACAAACAAACCTCTTCCAAAGACAGGGAAGCTGTAAAACTAGAGGGCATGACATGAAGCTGCAAGGGGGTAAACTGAAAGGCAATGTCAGGAAATACTTTTCACTGAAAGGGTGGTGGATGCTTGGAATGCCCTCCCGATGGAAGTGGTGGGTGCAAATACAGTGACAGAATTCAAAATGGCATGGGACAGACACAGTGGATCCCTTTATAGCAACAGGATAAAATCAAAATAAACTTAACTATCTAATTTCTCAACAAATAGGGGTGTCCTACACGGAGCGGTGGGTTCACCCCTAAAAAAAGACATGGGGAGGGGAGGCCTGCACAGAGCAGCAGGTGCACCTACTCTTGCCATCTTACTGGGCAGACTAGATGGACCATACTGCTCTTTATCTGCGGTCATTTAGTATGTTACTATGATCAAATTTGGAGATGACACAAAATTATTCAGTTAATTCTCAGATCTTTGCCTTATCCGACATTGCTGCCTAGATATCACACCACAGTCTGAAATTGGACATGGCCAAAACTGAGCTCCTTATTTTAACCCCTTCCTCCCTTCTCTATTTCTGTGGATAGCATGACACTTCTCGCTGTTTCCTCAGCTCGCAATCTTGGGGTCATCTTTGACTCTACTCAGTCTTTCTCTGCAGACATCCAACAGATAGCTAAATCCTGTCGCTTTTTCTCTACATCAGCAGCAAAATTCATCCCTTCTTTTCTACACATACTACTAAGATCCTTATCCACTCTTCTAGTCACCTCCCATCTTGACTACTATAACCTGCTTCTCGCTGATCTCCCTCTGAATCATCTCTCTTCTCTTCAATCTGTTCAAAATTCAGCTGCACAGCTTATCTTCCACCATTGTTGCTATACTTATTTATTTATTTTATTTATTTAACAGTATTTCTAAACCGCCTTATCTTATGTAAACCCTCTTTCTCAAGTCACTCCACTGGCTCCCTATCTTTTCCACATCCAGTTCAAATTTCTCCTACTTACTTACAAGTGCTCCTTGCTACCTTTCCTCTCTTATCTCATTCTACACCTTTCCTTGGGAATTCCACGCCTCTGGCAGATCCCTCTTGTCTGTGCTCTTCTCTGCCACTGCCAAATTCAGACTTCATTCATTCTACCTTGCTGCTCCATGTACCTAGAACAAACTACCTGAGACAGTGCTTCAAGCTCCTTCTTTAGCCCTATTCAAATTCAGACTAAAATGCACATTTTTTGAGGCTGTTTTTGGATCCTGATGCTTCTCACTCTCTTGCTCTCCTCGCTCTCTTGTTCACATTCTCATCACATTGTCTTCCTCTTCTTCATACTTCCTGTTTCCCCTCTTACCAGCACCTTCACTCCTCCCCTCATTTCTCCTTTAATGTCCTCACTTCCCCCTCCATTCTGTCTTCTACCCTATCATCAGCTCTTGAGCTTCATCACTTTCTCCCTCTCATTCAACTATTTCCTCTCTCTCTAAGGCAACTTCACTCTCGTTTCCGTCGTACTGTCTCCTCTCTACCCCATACTCTGTTACTCCTTCTCCTTCTCTCATCCGGAGATATCAACCCCAATCCTGGCCCCACCTAGACTTCTGTCTCACTCTGAGAAGAGATAGAAACATAGAAATATGACGACAGAAAAAGACCACATGGCCTATCTAATCTGTCCTTCCATATCAACAACTACAACATTCCCCTTTTTACCTTTAGAGATCCTCTATGTTTGTCCCATGCTTTTTTAATTCAGTTACTGTCCTCATCTCTACCACATCCACTGGGAGACTATTCCACGGATCCACTACTCTTTCCGTAAAGAAATATTTCCGCATATCACTCCTGAATCTATCTCCCTTCACCCTCATCCCATGTCCCCTCGTAGGAGATCTTCACGCAACATCTCTAATCTTATCTATATCCCTCTCCTTTCCCCTTCCACTCTCCCTTTCTCATGTGCCTTGTGGAATGCACACTCTGTCTCTAATAAACTTGCTTTTACTCATGATTTCTTTATCTCTAATGCTCTACATCTCCTTGCTCTAACTGAGACATGGATCCTCCCAGATGATGCTGCATCTACTGCTGCTCTCTGTCATCGGGGCTATCAATTCTCCCACACGCCTCGTCCCACTGGCCGTGGTGGTGGTGTTGGGCTTATGCTTTCTCCCTCTTGCCAATTCCAACCCCTCCTGCCGCCTCAGTCTCACTCCTTTCTCTCTTTTGAAGTCCACTCCATCTGCCTTTTCACTTCACTCCCTCTCCGGACAGCTGTTATTTATCGACCTCCTGACAAGTCTGCTTCTACCTTTCTCACTGACTTTGACTCGTGGCTTTCGCTCTTTCTGGATTCCTCTTCCCCCACTCTTATTCTTGGGGATTTTAACAATCATATTGATAACCCCTCTGATCCTTATGCTTTAAAGCTCCTCTCCCTTACCTCCTCATTTGACCTCCAACTTTGTTCCACTGCCCCCACTCACCAGCATGGCCACTGCCTTGACCTGATATTTTTCTCTTGTTGCTTACCCTCGAACGTCTGTAGCTCATTGTTCCCTTATCTGACCATCACCTTTTAAGCTTTAATCTTCATCACCTGCTGCCTCAGCCTCGTCCTGTCTCCTTCAACCTATTTAGAAATCTTCATGCTATTGATCCCTTGGCTCTCTCTTCCACTATTTTTTCATCTGTTTCTTCCACTATGTCATCTAAGTCTGTCGATGAGGCACTAATGTCTTACAATGCTGCACTCTCCTTGGCTCTGGATGCTCCCGCTCCGCCCATGCCACGTCCTGTGAGACGTTCTGCACCCCAGCCCTGGCTTTCATCCACTACCCGCTATCTATGTTCCTGTGCCCGTTCTGCTGAGCATGCTTGGCTCAAATCCCGCTCCCCTGCAGACTTTCTGCACTTCAAATTCATGCTTGTCTCTTTCCAGTCAGCCATAGCTCTTGCCAAACAAGACTACTATGTCCATCTGACTAACTCTCTTGCCTCTGATCCTCGCCGTCTCTTTACTACTCTCAGCTCTCTTTCAAAGTGCCTCCGCCTCTGATCTCTCCCTCCCTTTCTGCCCAAACCCTGGCTGACTATTTTCATGACAAAATCCACAAAATCACCCTCCAATTCCCCACAAAGTCAGCTACTTCCCCTCCGCCTCCTCTTCACTCCTAACTCTCCCCCCCCCCCCCACCTCTGCTACCCTCTCTTCCTTTCCTGTGATCTTTGAAGAAGAAACTGCACACCTTCTTTCTTCCTCCAAACTCACCACCTGCTTCTCTGATCCTATCCCCACCCATCTCCTAAGCCCCATCTCCTCCACCATTGTCCCATCCATCTCTCATATTCTCAACCTATCGCTCTCCACTGCAACAGTCCCTGCAGACTTCAAGCATGCTGTGGTCACACCTCTCAAGAAACCCTCACTTGATCCCACCAGTCCTTCTAATTATCGACCCATCTCTCTCCTTCACTTCATTTCTAAACTACTTGAACGTGCGGTTCACCGCTGCTGTCTCAACTTCCTCTCCTCTCATGCCCTCCTGGATCCCTTACAGTCTGGCTTTCGTCCTTTACACTCTACTGAAACGGCTCTTGCCAAAGTCTCCAATGACTTGTTCCTGGCAAAATCCAAGGGCCTTTACTCTGTCCTCATCCTTCTTGACCTCTCTGCTGCTTTTGACACTGTTGACCACAACCTTCTCCTCGATACCCTGTCCTTGCTTGGTTTTAGGGGCTCTGTACTATCCTGGTTCTCCTATCTCTCCCATCGCTCTTTCAGTGTGTGTTCTGGTGGCTCCTCCTCCTCTGCTACCTCGCTCCCAGTTGGTGTACCCCAAGGATCTGTCTTGGGTCCGCTCCTTTTCTCTATATATACCCAGTCCCTTGGTGCGCTTATCTCTTCCCATGGCTTTCAATATCATCTGTATGCTGATGACTCTCAGATCTACCTCTCTATGCCGGAAATCTCTCCGGCAATCCAGACCCGGATCTCTGCCTGCCTTTCTGACATTGCTGCCTGGATGTCTCACCGCCGCTTGAAACTGAACATGGCCAAGACTGAACTTCTTATCTTTCCCCCTAAAACCTCCCCTCCTCTTCCTCCTTTCTCAGTCTCTGTGTATAACTCTGTACTCCTTCCTGTTTCCTCAGCCCGCAATCTGGGGGTTGTCTTTGACTCCTCTCTCTCTTTCTCCTCACATATCCATCTGATAGCTAAGACCTGCTGTTTCTCTCTCTATAACATCAGCAAAATCCGCCCTTTCCTTTCTGAACACACTACTAAAATGCTTTTCCACTCCTTAATCACCTCCCAGCTTGACTACTGTAACCTAATCCTTGCTGGTCTCCCTTTGAATTATCTCTCTCCCCTTCAATCTGTTCAACACTCTGCTGCGCGGCTAATCTTCCACCAGCCTCGTCATGCCCAAATTACTCCTCTTCCCAAATCACTTTATTGGCTCCCTATCCATTTCCACATCCAGTTCAAACTTCTGCTGACCTATAAATGCATTCACTCTGCGGCTCCTCACTACCTTTCTTCTCTTATCTCTCCTTACAACCCCCCTCGGGAACTCCGCTCTTCTAGCAAACTGCTTCTGTCTGTGCCCTTCTCTTCTACTGCTAACTCCTGACTTTGCTCCTTTCACCTTGCTGCGTCTTACGCCTGGAACAAACTACCTGTGTCTGTATGCCAGGCACCTTCTCTAACCCTCTTCAAATCCAGGCTGAAAACTCACCTCTTCACTGCTGCTTTTGGATCTTGATTCACCTGATCTCCTTTTTCTTTCCCCTTGTTTTATCCCTGCTTACACCTTCTGTGTTTGTCTTGACTAGACTGTAAGCTCTGATGAGCAGGGACTGTCTCGTACATGTCTGTGCAGCGCTCTGTACGACTTGTAGCGCTATATAAATTCTCAGTAGTAGTAGTATTTATTTATTTATTTATTTGCATTCTCTTATATACCGCGCTATTCTGCATCAGCGTGGTTTACATTGAACAAACTGAAATTACATTGAACAGGGCATTACAACTTGGAGATAACTATTTTACAGGGAACATGGGCTATGGAGGGTTAAGTGGCTTGCCCAAGACCACAAGGAGCACCTGTGGGACTAGAAACCCCAGTCCTTCCGGCCCAAGGTTGCTATCCTCTAGTGGGATTTGAACCCCCGACCTTCCGGCCTGAAGTACCTTGCCCCAACCACTAGGCCACTCCTCCGCTCCCAGTAGTAGTAGTAGTAGTAGTAGTGTTCACTAGTTATGTGTATCTTACCATACTCTAGTCCCGTTTTGTGGGTTTTTTTGTCTTGATTAGATTTATAAGCTCTGATGAGCAGGGACTGTGTCTTACATCTGAATGTACAGCAATGGGTTTCCCGGGTACCGGCCGATTCGTCATCCGATGAATCGGAGTCGGAAGACTCAAAGTATCAACGGGCAGGGTGCTTGCGCTCTGCACATACTCAATACCGCTCAAAGCCGGTATCTGAAAGTCACGGTGCTGGAACCTCTGTACCGGACACAGATTCGAAGGCTGGCATGGGTGGTAGCGTGGTAAGCGGCAAAAAAGTTGATGCAGGCACTTTCGGTACCGTCGTCGGTACCGATGGCTGAGGAATCGACTATAGAGGCTTTACCAACTGGTAAGGTTGCTAAGCTCCGCTCAATAGCCAGGATGCGTTGATCCATGGAGATTGCCGATGCTTGGGTATTGGTACCGGAGCTGCAGGCCATGATCCCTGATCATGGCACCAAGAGCTCTCCGGAGGTGCTCGGGAGCATCCTGGGACCCCACTAAGGCTTTGGAGGCAAGGGCCTCCCGCTGGGGTTGTTTGGCTGGTGTGTCCCCCTCCAGGGCAACGCCCAAGGCATCTCGATACTTAGAAGGAGATCTACCCTTGAAGGGCTGGCTAATCTTCAGTGAAGAGCTGGGTTTTGATACCTGAGATCCCTGAGAGGAAGATGAAGCTCTCGATGATGTCGATGCTACCAACATTGCATCTGTGGCAAAGAGGGTGCCGAGTTTCACAGCTCTGTTTCATCTTCCTATAGAGGGAGGAGTGGCCTAGTGGTTGGGGCAAGGTACCTCAGGCCGGAAGGTCGGTGGTTCAAATCCCACTAGAGGACAGTAACCTTGGGCCAGAAGGACTGGGGTTTCTAGTCCCACAGGTGCTCCTTGTGGCCTTGGGCAAGCCACTTAACCCTCCATTGCCCATGTTCCTTGTATGTATTAGTGTATGTGTCTCATATCCCCTCGTGTTAAATGTATCCCCCAATTGTGTTGTGACCACTTTGATTGAAGGATAAGGTGGTATACAAAACTGTCTAAATAAATAAATAAAATAGAGAGGACATTCTGATGGTTGATGATCCAGTCCCAAACATTTTAGACACCAGTCATGGGTGTCCGTGGCTGAATTTGTACTGCTACATTTGGAACACTTCTTGAAACCACTGACTGGTTTTTCCATTTTGGGAAAAAGGCCCAAGCATAAGATGGCGTCGATGTGCCCTGAGGGAAGAAAGGTTTCTCCTCTCAGAAAAAGTATTTTCTTTTTTAAGAAAGAAAAAAAGAAAGTACCGAGGGGGTCAGTACCAGCGTTGGGAAGGCAGACACGACCACAAAAAATAAGAAAAAAAACAAACTTTCTGCAGTGATAGGAACTGCTTGGCTCCGCGGATAACGAAAAACTGAGGAGGGAGAGCTGGAAAGGCAGGAAGGCAGCTACGCGGGTGCAGTGGGATGCTCCCAAAAGCTTTCCTATTGGACACTGGGGAGCATTCCCGTGCGGGCTCCATTGGTACCGACATCACTCATATGTGAAGACTACATTCCTGCTTGTTCCTAGAGATTTGAGTGATCAAAAGGAGCTTTCATCAGCTGCGCAAGAACCACATTGAAGTCCCAAGACACTGTAGAAGACTTGTAGGGTGGTTTTAACAGTAATAAGCCCCACATAAAACTAACTACTAAAGGTTGTACAAGATGGGTTTACCTTCAACCCTTCACTGGTATGCTCCAATTGCCCTGAGGTGAACCCTTCCAGAGTTGGACTTGAGTACAGACTTTGAGTGTTGTAGAAGTTATTCAAGCAGTGTTTGTGTGGGACAGGCAAAAGGATCTAGGGAGCATCCCTCAGACCAGACAGCAAACCTCTTCCAGTTGCATGAATAGGTTTCCTCATTAAGGCCCTGCTGGAGGCCAAAAGGACACTTGTGACAACAGCTAGCAGGTTGAGAGCAGATAATGTTAGCCTCTCAACATTCAAGCCATAAGGCTAGGGACTTGATATTGAGGTGCAACATTGTTCTGTTTTCCTGCAAAATGAGATAAGGTGCTTGCCCTAGCTACATTGGTTTCTGAATGGACAGTTCGAGGAGGAGAGCTAACCATGGTTGTCTGGGACAATAAGGAGAATCATTATGCCATTGTTTGATTTAAGTTTCAGGAGGGTCTTGGCAAGGAGAGGTACTAGAGGGGAGACATATATAAGACCCTCCTCCCAATCCAGGAGGAAGGTATCTGAGGCTAGTTTGCTGTATGCCCCCACTCTGGGGAGATATGATAGAGACGTTTAAATACCTCCATGGCATAAATGCACAGGAGGAGAGCCTCTTTCAATTGAAAGTAAGCTTTGCAAGAAGGGGACCTAGGATGAGGTTGAAAGGGGATAGATTCAGGAGTAATATGCGGAAATATTTCTTTATGGAAAGAGTGGTAGTGGAGAAAGTAGAGATGAGGACAGTATCTGAATTCAAGAAAGCATGGGTCAAACATAGAACTCTAAAGAAAAAAAAGGGACTATAGTAGTTGATATGGAAGGGTAGACTAGAAAAAAACATGAATGTAGAAAAAGACCATATGGCCTATATGTAAAAAAAACAAAAAAACCTAACAACAAAATTTGCCTGCTGGATTTCACACATCACAAAAATATCCCAGTGGCCCCTGGACTTCCCGGATTACTGATTTCAACTCCCCTCTCCTCAAGGCTATCTGATACAGGGTACCTCAGGGGAGCCTCCAGTGGTAGACCAGTCTCCCCTACATCCTGCCCCCCTCTAAGGTTGATGGGGGGATGGGCAATGCCCACTTGCTCCTGCCTCCAGCATCATCATAGAAACAGAAATATGATAGCAGAAGAAGATGATATAGACTATTCAGTCTACTTTTCCATACCAATTACTAAGCTTTAGAGTCCTTTTTTCCCTTAGAGATACCTCTGTGTTTGACCCATGCTTTCTTGAATTCAAATACAGACCAGCTCTATTACTTCCACTAGGAGGCTATTCCATGCATTTACTACTCTTTCTGTAAATAAATATTTCCTCAAATTACTCTTGAGTCTATCCCCTGTCACCTTATTACACCTGTCAGACGGCTGCCTGGGTGAGAATCTTCACAGTCTTGTCAAGTGCATATATCTATATGATTTTCAAGGTATTGTGGGCAATGTAGTTCATTCACACCAGACACAGCTGCTGACAATAATTTAGTTGTGCTCTTGGGTAAAGCCAATAAGATATTTATTTATGGGGTTATTTCTCCCAACACAGATATGCTTGGTAGCACATAAATCAGGTAACTTGCTTTCAGTGTTAACTTGGAAAAACAAAGTCAAAATCAGGAAAACAACAAATGAAAAGCCACAAAGCAAGAAACAAACTGTTCTTTTCAGGTTAACTTCTGATTACTTCCCACATAGATACAGAAGTGATTCTCTCCTAGCTCACAAGCAATTAGGTAAGGCTTAATTGCTAGCAGTTATCCAGCTGAAACCCCTTAGCTGGCTTGCTTTGTACTGTGTGGGTCAAATCCTGCTTCAGGAGCTTTTCTGAGTAGATTAAAGAACAAATTTTTATTTCTTTGTGATGGTTGCTATACTTTATAACAGAAAGTTACCAACGGAGTTTGGATAGAGAACAGTCCATATAAACAGGATCCTCATCTGCTATTATTCCCCCCTTGTTCAACAAGCATGGGTTCAATATCATGGATTGGCACAGATGAATCTCTCAATGGAACATTTTCAGGAGAATACTTGTTTCCCTGCTGTCTTTCAAGGTTATAGCTAGGGCATAGATCAGTGTTCATACCTGAGCTTCCATTGCTGCTAGAGTTCCTCTCTATATAGCCTGGCCAGTATGTAGTCCAGTTCTTATGTCCAGCCTTCCAATCCAGATCCCTGGACACTGGATCTCTCTTCACATACCTTCTGGCATAGGTCTTAGGGTCCCTTCCACGTGCAGCCGTCTCCCTCACAGGTAGCGTCTGGTGATTCCTAGCTCTGCAGCACCATTCCTCTGGCTTTCTCCAGTCCAATGGTGTATGCTGGCCCTTGAAATGCCTCCCAGTATACGTACTGCTTTGGACTCTTCTAGACCTCTCAAAGGCTTTTCTCCTCTTTCTTCCAGAGGGTCTCTTTCCCTCTCTGTCCGTCCGGTTTGGCTTCTGCTTCTGATGATCCTTCAGATGAAACTGATGATCCTTCTCTGGATATCCAAGGTGATCATGAAGATGGTCATCTGTAGAATAAACTCTACTCTTATTCTGCTTAGATGAGTGATCCTCCCTAACACAGCGCAGCTGTGCTGAATCAGGCCCTGCCCTTTGAGATGAGTGCTTAGGGATTACCTCATAGCCCTCCTGATTGAACACACGTTTCCCCACTTCAGCTCCTCTAATGGCTGCTGGAAACCTGGTGCATTCTGGGACTGGTAGTTTTTTATGGGAAAATTCTGTTTTCTTATTTCTACCAGAACTGACAGGTTGCTTGTTCAGAGTCACTTCACCTTTTCTATAGCCCCTTCCTGAGCTATGATAAGCTTCCTTATCACACACCTCATTGTAGAGTTCTCTTTCAACTGAAATATTTCTATCATATCTCTGTTCTCCTGCCTTTCTTCCAAAGTATACATATTCAGATGTGTAAGTCTGTCCCCATATATTTTATAATAAAGGCCACAGACCATTTTAGCGGCCATCCTCTGTGCCAGCTCCATCCTATTTATATCCTTTTGAAGAAAGGTGGCAGGCAGGCCAAACAATTGCCAATATGATTTAAAGGAGAGGTCAGAGGCTGTTATAGCTAAAAAGCATCCTTCAGGAAATGGAAAGAGAGTCAAATGACGATAACAGGAAGCAATATAAACAATGGCAAATTAGATGCAAGGCATTGATAAGGCAGGCAAAGAGAGAATTTGAAAAGCAGCTTGCAGTGAAAGCTAAAACATGTAATAAAAACTTTTTCAAGCACATTCTTAGCAAAAAAAACAAAACTGTGAGACAGTCAATTCGACCTTTAGATGAGAGAGGAGTAAGTGGACAATTTACTTATCAGTTAATGTTTTCACTGAGTCCTGCTAGACCAGTCCAGACAAGTGGGTTGTGTTACTCTATGAGCAGATTGGTGGAGACAAAGAATCAATGAAAAGCCCAGGTTTCAATGACTTCAATCTCATGATCTATTCCCCTCAGCCACCAGAGGTCCCTTTAGTATTCATCCCAAAGCAATGGGAGATACAGAGCAAGTCTCATACAACCTCAAATGTTGGCAACAGTGAGCAATCAACAATAAAAAAACTATGTACAGGAAAGTATAAACAAAAGGTTGTCGGCAGAAGATGAACCTAGAAAACCAAGTATAAAAATTATAGTGGACCCAAGGGTACCACAGCAGAAGAACAGAACAATAAAGTTTCAGGGGTGGGCCCCTAGACTGGTCTAGAAGGACTCAAGGAAAGGACATTAATAGGTAAGTATACTGAATACTGAACAATTGAACATCCAGTATTCTCCCCAATAATCAAATGTTTTGAGGCTGTAGCTGAATGGTTGCTATCACAAAACCTTCGGATAAACCACAGCAAAACCGACGTTCTTTTTGTCACAAGGAACCGTAATTTCATATCGCCTCCATCACTACGCGTCAACAACATAGAGTTGAAATCAAAAGCTACCATCCGTTACCTCGGCATCACATTGGATCAGCACTTGGATATGACAACTCATATCAAGAACATCACAAAAAACGTATATTATAAGATCAAATCGCTACATCACCTCCGCTCCCTACTAGAACCCACAGACTTCCGAACAACCTTCCAAGCATTAGTCCTCCCACACCTGGATTTTGCCAACATCATCCTACATGGCCTCCCTCAATCAACGTTAAACCCCGCTCCGCCTAGCCATGAATACAGCCGCCAGAGTCCTCTCCGGCTCATCAAGATCTGACCATATAACACCCATCATGAAAGAACTGCATTGGTTACCATTACATGCCAGAATCCAGTATAAGTCTTTAGTCCTTACTTTCAAGGCACTAAATAACTGCCCCCCTACGCCAATCAGCAAGCTCATCCATGGCACCCTGGAAAACAGAAAAAGGAGAACCACATCAATGAACACCTTAATTGTCCCGAAGATAATAACGAAGTGTACTAAGGCCACCTCCAACAGGGCCTTCTCCTTATTTGCTCCTCTAAACTGGAATGCACTACCTCACGAAATCCGTGCTATCAAAAACCTAATCCTATTCAGAAAAACATTGAAATACCACCTGTTTACAAAATGCTACCCAGAAGTCAACCTAGTCACTAACAAAACTACCACCTCAATACAACCTGAAAAGGGCTAGCAGGTCAACCTTTCTCTCTAGTCTTATTAGTAAACCACATTGTAACATCCAATCGAGTTTGATATTACTGTATATACCATTAAGTTATTCTGTACATAGTTCCCCCGGTTGTCCTATTATTGAATTTCCCTGTTCAATGTAAAACTCAATGTTACCTGTATGCATTGTAGTATGTTCTTGTTCTATTGTACACCGCACTGATTATAATAGCGCGGTATAAAAGAATTGTTAAATAAATAAATAAATAAAAGTAAAATTTCACCTTCCATATCATCCTGCTAGACCAGTCCAGACAAGTGAGATGTACCAAAGCTACAACACTACCGGGCGGAAAGAAGACACAGTAGCTGGCAAAACCCTTGACAATGTCTGCAGAGGCCACTGAGCTCCACTGCCCACGAAGATGCTTGTGCTCGAGTAGAATGGGTGTGCACAACTTCCGGAAACGGCTGGTTCCACAACAGATACACTGAAGCAATGGCCTCCTTAATCCAGCACCCCAAAGTCGACATGGCCTCTTCTTCACCCTTGTATGGGCCAGCAAACAGTACAAAGAGATGGTCGGCCTTACAAAGGCATTAGTAACCTCCAGGTATCAGAGGAGTGCCCTCCGGACATCCATCAGATGAAGATCCTTATCCTTTCCCCGACACTGCCCCTTTGGGAAGCAGGACAGGCAAACCACCTGGTTCACATGAAAGGGAGAAAGCAATTTTAGGCAAGGAAGGCAGGCATAGGCTGAATGGAAAATGGGCACCTCCGAAAAGGATAGATGAATCTCGGCAAGACAGAGCCTGCAGCTTGGAAATCTGCCTTGCAAAATAAATGTGACCAAGTAGTAAGTCTTGAGCGTCAAATCCTTTAAGGTAGCATGCTTCAATGGCTCTCAGGGGACCGCCATCAGGGCCTGGGGCACCAAACACAGATCCTAGGATGGGATCACAGATGGAGAGGATGCAGACACAGACGCTGAACCCCCTGGAGAAAACTTTAGATGTCTGGGTGAAATGCCAAAGACTTGTCCACCACTGGACTACGGAAACAGGCCACAGCTACCACATGAACTTTCAGGGAGCTAAGTGAAAAGCCTTTCTCTAGGCCATCCTGCAGAAAGGTCAATGGGGAAGACACCTTGGCCACCTCAGGAGCCAACTGCTGCGCACTGCACCGCACCGCACCAGCAGTCAAAGAGGCACTATATCCATATATATATGCTAGCTTGGCAGACCTCCGGGCACCAAGCATAGTAGAGTGTCTTGCTGGAGAGTAGTCCTTATGCGCTAGCCGTATCCTTTCAAGAGTGAGAAGGGAGCTAGGTCCTCCAGGATGATCGATCCTTGCTGCAATAGCCCCACAAGACAGAAGCAGCAGAAGAGGAGGCGTCTTCAGGAGCCACATCAAGTCTCTGAACCACACTCTCTGCGGCCAATGTAATGATACCACAACAATCCTGCCCGGGTGGTGCTCTATACGCCAAAACATATGCCCCACCAGGAGCTATAGAGGAAACACGTACAGCAGCCACTGACTCAGCCAAAGCTGGGTCAGGGCATTGATACTCTCAGACCCCAATTCCGTGTGGTGACTGAAGAAGTGGCAATCTTTGGTACTGGAGCGGGTCGCCATCAAATCCATTTCAGGGCAACCCCAGCGGTGCAGAATCAACTGAAGCGCCTCCTGACAACTCTCACTCTCCAGGATTCAGAGAGTGCTGGCTGAGAAAATCCGCTTCCACGTTATCCACTCCGGCAATGTGCTGGGCTGAGAAGGTTCTTCTCCACCCAGGCAAACAGGAGATCCATCTCCAGAACCACCCCAGCACTCCTTATGCTGCCTCTCTGATTGACACAGGCCATCACCGTGGTGTTGTCTGAAAACATTTGAACTGCCTAGTTCTCGACCAGGGGCTGGAAACACAGAACCACCAACCTGATGGCACTTGCCTCGCATTTGGAAGATTTTGCCGCCGCCACTGCAAGCTGGCCTTCACAATCAACAGGAGCGGAAGCATGCTCTCGAACTCCTGAGAACTCGGGGATCATTGAGTCAACAAGGACTGCTGGAACAGTCACATGTGAGCAAGCACACACAGCACTATCTCTATGGTCACAGCCATCAATTCAAGGAGCTGAAGATAATTCCAGATTCTGTGGCCCTGCTGCACACTGAACAGCGCCAGGCAATCCAACAGTCTTCTGACCTTTTCCTCTGGCAGAAAAACTCTGCCTACTTGAGTGTCGAAACATGCTCCAGAAACTCCAAGGACTGGGAAGGCAAAAGCTGGCTTGTGCCCTGGTTGATCATCCAGCTGAGATTTTCCAAAAAGGACACCACTCAGGATGCCATCCGAGACACATCAAACAGGAAATGGGCTCGGATGGGCCATTCATCCAGATAGGGATGAACACAGATCCTTTGTCACTGGAGCACCACTGCTGCCACTACCATAGAGAACATTCTTGGGGTGGTGGATAGCCCACAAAGGAGGGGGGGCAAACTGATAGTGAGAGTGAAGCACAATAAAATGCAGATACTTCTGCTGATCTGCCCAGAATGAGATATGAAAATACGCCTTGGCCAGATCCAGAAATGCCAAGAATTCCCCTCAGTGCACTACTTGAAATATGGAGTGCAAGGTTTCCATCTGGAAGTGCAGGATGCACAAGTGCTCAATGACCCCCTTGAGGTCCAGAATGGTTTGGAAGGAACCGTCCTTCTTTGGCACCACAAAATAGATGGAGTATCTACCCTTGTCCCAATCATCCAGGGGGAAGGGCACCACTGCCTTTAGGCGCCGCAACTTGTCAAAGGTGGTCCCGCATAGCAGTACCTTTGGTCGCAGACCCACAAGGGAAAATGACAAAGGCATCGGAAATCATTTCTTTGTATTCCAGGACATAGCAAAACTAAATTGTGTCTATCACCAAGCGATCCTTGGTATCCCTGGGCCCATTAGTGAAAGAAGAGGCGAAGCATGCTACCCACTGGAGAAACCAGGGAATGGGCCCCCATACCTTCACTGTGCAGCCCAGGAGGGTCCTCTGAAGGAGACCGAGTTCCAGGGCCCACGCATTCCATGAAAGGACTGAGAATGAACCTGAGGCCCTGAAGCAGAAGGGAAGAAAAGGTTTCCTGGTAATGACTGGGCTTTGGAGGATGTGTCCGCTATCCAGTGCCAGAGCCAAATCCAACACTGTGACACAGTCATCAGGGCACCATCCCTGCCGCCAAACATACCAGATCATACACTGCCTCAGAACGGAATCCATTGGAGCATGACTCGAGATGTCAGGCTGGTACATACTGCCAGCTTAGAATAGCCACCGCCACGGCAAACTTGCTCTTCAGCAAGAAATCTACCTTGCAGTCCAGAATATCCTTTAAGGTTGATCCGCCTTCCACAGGAATGGTAGTCCATCTGGTAACCACCATGACATGCGAATCCACCTTGGGAATAGAGCACCCTCATACACCCTCAACCCTGCAGGTAGGGAGCTGGGGAAATACAACTTCAACTGGATCATATCCTGTACCATCTCCAGGAACAGGAAGACAGCAGTGGATTTCCACACCCCTTGAAAGAGCGGGGTGTACGTTTGGCTCCTGCTCTGTGCCAGAAGCATCCATCCAGGGCCGGCCCCGTCCATTGTGCAGGAATGTTGTTTGCACAGGGCCCCACGTTTCAGCGGCGCCCCACGCAAACAACATTCTGCATCTGCCGGTAAATTTAAAAAAAAAAAAAAACTTGCTGCTGCTCCCTCAGCGCGGGCTTTTCAGAGCCGCAAAGGGAGAGAGCTTCTCCCTCGCAACTGTGTTAAGCCGCTGGCGCTGATGGGAAACAAGATTTCCTGTTTCCCATCAGCCCCGCGGGCTTAAACAGAGTCACGAAAAAGGGAAACTCTTCCTTCGCTGCTCTGAAAAGCCCGCGCTGAGGGAGCATGGAGGAATCTGCCGGGCAGGGGGGGCCCCGCGGGATGCTTGATTCTGCTGCTGCCATGGCGGCAGCAGCAGCGGCAGTAACAGGTTTGTTTGTTTTTTTAATCTACCTGGGCTGGGGGGGGGCTAAGACTGGAAATGGGCTGATGGGGGGGCTAGGACTGGTAATGGGCTATGGGGGGGCTAGGATTGGAAATGGGCTGATGGGGGGGCTAGGACTGGTATTGCGCTATGGGGGGGGCTAGGAGTGGAAGTGGGCTGATGGGGTTTTAGGACTGGTAATGGGTAATGGGGGGGGCTAGGACTGGAAATGGGGGGGCAGGACTGGTAATGGGCTGATGGGGAGCTAGGACTGGTAATGGGCTATTGGGGGGGCTAGGACTGGAAGTAGGCTCATGGGGGGCTTGGATTGGAAATGGGCTGAGTGGCGGGGAGCTTGGATTTGACATCGGCTGATGGTGGGGCTAGGAAAGGACTAGAAATGGGCTGATGGGGGGCTGAGATTAGAAATGAGCTGATGGAGGGACTCGGATAGGACTGGAAATGGACGGGGGAGCTAGGACTGGAAATGGGCTGATGGTGTGGCTAGGATAGGATTGGAAATGGGCTGATGGGGGACTAGGACTGGAAATGGGCTGATGTGGGGACTAGAAGGGAGTGGATGCTGGGTGGGGCTGGAACTAGAAGGGAGCTGATGTTGAGGGAGGATTAGAATGGGATGGAGCTGGGAGAGTGAAATGGAGAGGGGAAAGATATTTTGTGTGGGAGGGAGGACAAATCTACAATTGGCCGGGTATTGGGAGAGTAAGTAGGGATTGAGGATGGAGGGGTAAAATTTGAGTGGATGAAATAGGAATGAGGAAAGAGCAAAAAGAGAAAGATTAGTATGTTAAAGCAGATGTAGACAGAGAATGGAAAAAAAACCTAGAAGAGAGAAGAAAGGACAAATGGACAGCAGACGATGGAGAGTTAGCAGAAGACACAAAGAAACCAGAAGAAAGTGGCTGGAACAATTGCAACTGAAACAAAAATGCACAAAAGGTAGAAAAATATCTCTTTATTTTGAATTTATTAACTGGAATATGTCAGCTCTGGGAAATGTGCATCATTAACGTCTGCGCTTTGTTTAGTACAAGAGGAAATTAATTTATAGTTTTATTTCTAGTGTTGTTGTACATTCCAAGTTTGGCTTTTGGGGTTCCCAGTTTAATTATTGTCTTCCTGTTTCTAAATTGTGATTCCTTGTTTGGTGATGGTCTATGTTCTGCATGTGTAACTGAGCTGAGGTATTCTGTTTATGTAATTCCTATTTGACATTGCCACTTGTTCTCTTTCCCCAGTAAGTCATGTATTGTTATTCTCTGAAATGTATTGGTTTAATATTTGCAGTGTTGCCTTTTGATAGGTAATGGTGCTTTGTGAGTCCTGGTAGTGCTGTTACGATACAGTGGGTTTGCTATGGGTTCTAAATGGGCAGTGTTTGTAGTAGTTCCTAATGTGCCTGGCGGTTGGCACTGAATTATAGTAATGTAGAAATCTTTTAGTCTTTCTTTATCCATACACTCATTAAGAGGCATGTTTACTAAAAGTTAGAGTATGGTAACATTATGCAAATGAGGTCCCTTATGCAAATGAGGCCCCGCACCCATTCTCTGCACATGGCCCCGCACCCCCATTGGGATGCCCCTGCATCCATCAAGTTCAAAGTGGAGGAGACTCTAGTAATCAACACTGCCACCTCCTCCTTCCGGAATGGTTGGATTACGCCAGCCTCTGCATAATCCTCTGAAGGTGAGAGCACTTCCTCATCCACATCAGAACCCAGTACCAAGCCATCTGAATCCAAGGCATAGTCAACATCTTGGATAGCTCCCAGCTGTTTCCCATCTCCAGGGACACTTAGTGAAAGGTAATTGAACAGGGCTTCTATTTTCAGCCTGCCCGGCACAAGACTGCATCCGGGGGTACCAAGAGGCTGCATTTGAATTTCCACACCAGAAGGACCAGATCTGTTGTAAAAAAGAAAATAATTCCAGGGAGTTCAGAAGCTCTCCTCTCGGATAAGGCTCCCCAACACCAGAGGGCACAGCCACTAGAGACCCCATAGAAGATGAAGAGTGACTCACAGCACAGTCACTGGAGCCTCCAGTTGGTTGAATATCATTACCCATAGTGCCATCCATCACCTCCTGCTCTGAGGCAGGTAATGGCGGACTAATCGCATCCCCTGGCTGAGAGAGGGAAAGCCCCTCTAGGGATGACACAGAAGCTGCCATACAGGAAGGGCAGATTCCAGAATCCAAGGATGAGGCTCCTTGCTTGTCACAGGTCAAACAACGTTTCCTGGAAGAAGACAGAGAGATAGAGTAAGTATTACAAGAGAGTGTGCTAAGGCTGCATCAGCCCACAAGCATGTGTTAACTGCGCTTTTACATCACACGTGATAAAGGTGCTAGGGAAGGCGCGCATATTGGAGCCGATTGGGTGGAAGGACCGTGTGATCTCCAGGCACACAATAGGCAAAAAAACGTTAGTAACACATGCAGAAAACGATGGGACATCCCCACACAGCGCCAACAGTTGCTAGCAAAAATGCAACGTGTGCCTTCGAGTCAGTCCTGACTCCTGGCGACCCAGAAGTCCACCCCAAATTGCATCCCTCAGAGATGGAACGGGGAGCCCTCAACAAGGACAATGAGAAGGTTAAGCCTTAGTACTCACCCCCTGAGAGCCCAAGGAAGAGGATCCATGCTGGGCTCAGCTCTACTTTCCTGAAAGCTACTTCACTGGCTGGTTGTGCAGCAGTGTGTGTGAGGTGGCTGGCAGGCAGATCTCGGACAGTCTTCCGTAATCTTCAGGAGAGAGCAGGGGGGACAGAGGAGGAAGAAGGGGGCGACAAGGTTGTTTGAGGCTGCTGCACTCTTCCAGATTCTTCCAAATCCTTCCCAATTTGTGGTTCCTCAACAGGCCCTTATCATAAGAGCGTGGAGTTGAACCAATTTTCCTGCCTCCTATGGCTGTTGAAAAGATCACAATCTAGTGAAGCCTCCCATGTTGCGCTCAAGTGAGAGTCACCTTTCCGTATTCAAGGTAGTTGTTCATGAGTGTTTAATCAATCTCTTTTTCTCTCGATCCTTAGATTTTCTACAAGAGACAAAAATTTTCTGCTGGAAACAAAGAAATACTGAAGGGACCTCTGGTGGCTGAAGCGAATAAAGGCATGAGAGTAATGTCATTGAAACTTGGGCTTGTCATGGGTTCTTTGTCCACACCAATCTGTTAGTTGTTGTTGTTGTTAAGTGCCGTCGAGTCGGAGTCGACTCATGGCGACCCTCTGGATAGCTATCCTAAATTGTGTTCGGTCTTCAGTCAGGCGGCTCATTGTTGACAGACTGGTACCCGTAGCTGCTGTTATTGTATCGATCCATCTCATTGCTGGCCTTCCTCTTTTGCGTTGACCTTCTATCTTGCCAAGCATAATGTCTTTCTCTAATGATCTCTCTCTTCGCATGATGTGTCCAAAGTATGAAAGTCAAAGTCTTGTCATCTGAGCTTCTAAAGAAAGCTTAGGTTTGATCTCCTCTAGTACCGACTGGTTTGTTCTTCAGGCAGTCCATGGTATACACAGTATTCGCCGCCAGCACCATAATTCAAAGGCATCAATTTTCTTCCTGTCTATCTTTTTCACTGTCCAGCTTTCACATCCATATGATGTTATTGAAAATACCATGGCTCGAACAAGTCGAATCTTTGTATGGAGAGAGACATCTCTGCTCTTGAGAATCTTATCTAGGTCTTTCATAGCCATTCTGCCAATGTTGGTAGGGGAACACAAACTACTTGTCTGGTCTGGACTAGCAGGACAATATGGAAAAGGGGTACTAAGGGAGGACAAGGCCATAGTGGAGAGACTGAATTCTTTCCTTCGGTCTTTACTGAAGATGTAGGGAAGGTCACTGTGTTCTCAACAGAGGCAATGTTGCCTTGGTTGCTTCCCTAGATCTTTCCTCCGCATTTGAATTAGTTGACCATAACATCTTGCTCTCCAACCTCTATTAGTGCGGTATCTATGAATCTGTCTTACTATGGTTCCAATCTTTTCTTTCTAATCGCTCTCATCTCTCATCCAATTGTCCTCTCTTGAGTGGGATGCGACCAAAGTTTGGTTCAGGCCCCACTGCTCTTCAACATCTTTCTGAGCCTCTACCCCATCCTTATCCAAGAGTCTGGAATTACCCCTTACCTGTACACTGATGACATTCTTCTTGTCTCATATGCCAACCCTCACAGTCCTAACTTCCCTCAATTTTTGTCTGGCAAAGGTTGCTGATTGATTCTACAGCAACTGTCACCATCTTAACCCTCAAAAAAACCACAGCAATCTAACTCACTGGTTCATCAACTCATCCTACCCTCAGTTCTATACTTAACGGGTTCCCCCATCCCTCTCACCACCTCATTTAAATATCTTGGTATTACTATTGATACCAAACTGCTTCTCTCAGCAAATTCGTTTTATCGCAAGTTCGTCTTCTAATACCCTCTGACGATTCTGCGCCATCTGCCCATTTCTGGATCTTCAAGCTCAAGACTTATTCTGAGCCTCACCATTTCATAACTAGATTACTGCAACATGGTTTACTCGGATCTTCCTGGCTATGAGATTAATAGACTTCAGATGGTTCAAAACACAGCGATTTGCTTACTTTGTAGTGCCTGTAAATTTGATCATGTAACACCCCTTTTGATTGAGCACCACTGGCTCCTGGTTCTTGCCTGTATCCATTTCAAGATCTTCTCTCACATACAAAGCCTTTCACAATGAAGTATCCGTGTACCTCTCCTCTCTCATCTTTCATCATGCTCTCACTCTCATCTTTCATCATGCTCTCACTCATCTACTCTGTTTGGTGCATGGCAATTATCTTTCCATTCCATCTCCTTCCAAAGCTCACCATGAAACAACCCAGCACTCATCGCTTCGTCACACTTGCCTCCCTCTCCCCCGTGTATTGCCCCCACATAGAAATCCTTCAAGACAGATCTTAAGATATTTCTATTTGAAAATTCCTTCAGTATTCTGGTTGGCTGAGGAGTTGGGTGAGCAACTGCGCCGAATTTTGCGGGACGTCCCGATTTTCAGCTCTCATTAGATGCATCCCAAAAGAACCCTAGGTGGGATGCTATTTGTCCCGATTTATCTCATAAATCCCACAAGCTGCCTGCCCTTTCCCTGCCTCCGTCACTTTTTGTGTTTTCTCGACGGCGGTGGCGCCAGCAGCAGCGGAGCAAACCTGACCTCAAATAAAAAAAATAATCAAAAAAAGAAAAACAAACACGTGACTCTTTCCGACTTCATGCTTGCACGCATTGTCTGGTTCCTCCCTCCTCTTTCATAGGTTTGCATCAGAGGAGGGAGGGACCAGACCAGCCATTTAAGCACAGAGTTGCAAAGACCCACATTTGAAAGGCTAGTCTTGTCCCTCCCTCCTCTGACATGAACTTACGTCAGAGGAAGGAGGGACCAGATATTGGGGGAAAGAAAAACAGACGAGTCTTTCCATCAGAGGTCAGGTCCGCTCCGTTGCTGCCGGCGCCGCCACTGAGAACACACAAAAAATGGTGGCAGCAGGGCAAGGGCAGGCAGCTGGCTGCATATAGAGGTGTGGGTAAGATGCTGGGCAGAGGTGTGGGTAAGATGGAGCATAAGAGGGGAGATGGGCGCGCCAGATTTGCAATTATGGCTTGTTATAGACATGTTATTACACATTGGCTTTCTTTACATCCAGCAATTGAAAGACTTTAAATCTGATGCACCAATGAAAAAAATCGCAATTGTGTCCTGATTTTTTAAAGTTGATATTCCGAAATTGGCTGATCAAGAGTTGGTCACCCTAGTATAGAGCCTGGGCAGCGGCCTCAATCAAGTTTCTTCCCCACTGTCCTGTCTCAAATGGCGTTTCCTTCTGTCTCCTTCCCTAGTGTGTATCAGTTTTACTGTGACCACTGTATAGTCTATGCTTTTTAAAATTGTTATTTTATAAACTGTTTTGCTTTTGATTATAAAGGTAAAACCATTAACCATAAGCCATGCCTCAAATGGCATTTAAAGGTGATATATCAGAGGAAATGAAATAAATCTCAATAAACAAAAAAAATGTAATACAGCTATTTATGAAGAGTAGCAAATGACTTGGATCAGAAGATATACATCTCAGGGTACTGGGACGAGATTGCAGACCTACTATCGTTTATTGGGATTTGATTGACTGCCTTTAGTGAGGCAGACAGAGTGGTTTACAGATTAAAAAACAATACATACAAATTAAAGGCAAAGAAGAAAGGAACTCCATATTGTGATAGGAAGGGGGGGGACAGAACATAGTAGTAGAAGGAGACAGACAGTAGACAGTATCCAGGCATACAAGGAGGTCTGGCTATCTATAGAGCAGGTCTCAAGTGGCTTCTATTCCATACACTTGGATGAATAAGTATGTTTTAAGGAGCTTTTTAAACTTGGGGAATGAAAAGGTGGGCGAGAAGACACTTTCAGAGAGCAGGGGAAACGAAGAAAAATGGAGAACAGTGTGTGGATTCATATTTAGCATGTGCGGGGGATGGGAAGACCAGGCAGTTACCTTGGAGGGAACAAAGACAGCGTTGCAGCACATAGGGGATAGTCAAGGAGGAAAGATATTGTGGGGCTTGGTTGGTATCTGTGAAGGTATCTGTGAAAGTCTTATCTCAGTCCTTAGGAGAATGGCCTTGCACACACGTAGTGTGTGTGTCTGTCTTGTCGACAGATCAGGTAGCAGACACAAGGTAAAAAGGCACAAACGGCAAAAAGGCACAAATGTTCTTCTGTGCAGATTATATTATTCTTTGTGATGAGTCTCCGTCATAGGTCTGGTGATTGGTTGGCACAAGAGAGTCCGAGGTGTTCTCAGAGAATCAGAAGGTAATGAACAGGTGTTCATCCTGCAGGCCTAGGAGGCATAATGAAGGAAGATAATAGTATGCAGTTCCAGACATCCCAAGGCCAGTAGCATTGTTAGTGGATGATGAAGATCAGAGAAGCAGATGTTCTTGCATGTAGACAACTAATTGGCCTGGGAAAGTCTTCTGTATGCTTAGGTATGATCACAGCAAAAGTCCTTTGTAGCAGAAAACCATCTTGTTTGGTCAGCTTTGGTTCAGGCTTCAGCATCTGAGTAGGCCGAAGATCTGCAGGTGCAGAATTGCAGGAGTACCAGCCCTACAGGAGCAGTTGGAGAAGCAGGGTTCTATGAAAAGTTGAAACAGCAGCTGTATGCTCCCATCACACAGGAGCAAGAGAAAGCAGACTCAAAGGATAGCAGCAGCAGTGGGGGAACAGTAATGGAAGAGCTAGGGCCAACCTAACCAGCACATGGCCCTGCGCCTACCTGACCAGCTTCAGAAGGAGCTGGGGAGGCCAGAAGCATGGCACTCCAGCTCACCTCTGCACAACTGCGGGAGTGAAGAGCGGCATTTTCCTTCACTCCCGCGGCTAACTCGCAGCCCTCCAGCACACTGAATGCCAAGAGGTTAAATGGGGGCATTTCCTGTCTTGTGCAAGACAGGAAATGCTGGAAATGCCTCTGTTTAACTTCCCAACACTCAGCATGCCGGCGGGCTGCAAGTTAACAGCCACAGGAGTGAAGGAAAATGCCCCTCTTCACTCCCACGGTTGTGCAGAGGAGAATTGGAGCACCAGGCTTCAGGCCTCCCTGACTTCCTGTGAAGCTACAGGCAGGCGTGGAACTTTTCTTGTGTAGGGACATATGGGGGAGGGGGGAAGAGGAGAGAGCTGCTGGCCCTGGAAGAAGACAAGGGGCTATGGCTGGAAATGGGCTGATATGGGGGAAGGGAGGGGAGAGCTGCTGGCCCTGGAAGAAGACTGGGGGCTAAGACTGGAAATGGGCTGTTGTGGGGAGAAGGGGAGGAGAGAGCTGCTGGCCCTGGAAGAAGATTGGGGGCTAGGACTTGACATGGACTGATGTGGGGGGATGGGAGAATGTGACTAGAAGGGAGCGGATCCTGGGTGGGTATGGAACTAGAACGGGGATGGGGTTGGGGATGGGGTTGGGGTTGGGGATGGGGTTGGGGTTGGGGCTGGGGCTGGAGGGAGAAAAAAAGCT
Organism: Ichthyophis bannanicus; assembly: GCA_033557465.1. NCBI lineage: Eukaryota > Metazoa > Chordata > Amphibia > Gymnophiona > Ichthyophiidae > Ichthyophis > Ichthyophis bannanicus. The sequence goes on from CM066038.1 coordinate 333,128,320, forward strand.
GGGGGAGTGAGAGAGGAACAGATATTTTGTGTGGGAAGGACAAAAATATCTATGATTGGCTAGGTACTGGGCGATTAATTTGGGTTTGAGCATAGAGGGGTAAAATTTGAGTGGATGAAAAAGGAATAAAAAAGAAATGAGGGATAACACAAAAGGGGAAGATCAGTATGTTAAAGCAGAAGTAGAATAGAAAAAAACTAGAAGAGAGAAGAAAGGACAAATGGACAGCAGACAATCTTTGTTAGTGATATAGCGGAAGGGCTGTCGGGTAAGGTTTGCCTCTTTGCAGATGATACCAAAATATGCAATAGAGTAGACACCCAGGAAAGTGTAGATAACATGAGGAGGGATCTAGCTAAGCTTGAAGAATGGTCTAGAATTTGGCAGCTGGGATTATAATGTTAAAAAATGTAAGGTCATGCATTTGGGCTGCAGCAATCCAAGGGAGCAATACAGTATAGGAGGTGAAGTACGTTTGTCCACTAAAGAAGAGCGGGACCTAGGCGTGGTTGTGTCTGATGATCTTAAAGTAGCTAAACAGGTAGAAAAGGCGACAGCAAAAGCTAGAAGGATGCTTGGGTGCATACGGAGAGGAATGGCTAGCAGAAAAAAGGAGGTGATAATGCCTCTGTATAAGTCTTTGGTGCGACCTCATTTGGAGTATAGTGTGCAATTCTGGAGACCGCACCTTCAAAAGGATGTGAACAGGATGGAGTCAGTGCAGAGGGTGGCTACTAAAATGATTAGTGGGCTTCATTATAAAGCATATGAGGACAGACTTAAGGATCTTAATATGTACACCTTAGAGGAAAGGCGGGATAGAGGTGATATGATTGAGATGTTTAAATACCTCTGTGGCATAAATGTTCAGGGAGAGAGCCTCTTTCAATTGAAAGCAAGTTCTGCTACGAGGGGACATGGGATGAGGGTGAAGGGAGATAGATTCAGGAGTGATATGCGGAAATATTTCTTTACGGAAAGAGTAGTGGATCCATGGAATAGTCTCCCAGTGGAGGTGGTAGAGATGAGGCCAGTAACTGAATTCAAAAAAGCATGGGACCAACACAGAGGATCTCTAAAGGTAAAAAGTGGACTGTTGTAGTTGTTGATATGGAAGGACAGACTAGATAGGCCATGTGGTCTTTTTCTGTCATCATGTTTCTATGTAATGGAGAGTTTGCAGAAGACATGAAGAAAGCAGAAGAAAGCGACTGGGGTAATTGTGACTGAAAAATAAAATGCCCAAACAACAAAAGGTAAAAAAATACTTTTTTATTTTGAATTTATTAACTGGAATATGTCAGCTTGGGGAAATGTGCATCGCTAACATCTGCATTTTGTTTAGTACAAGAGAAAATTAATTTTATAGTTTTATTTTTGCAGTGTTGTTCTACATTCCAAGTTTGGCTTTTGGGGTTCCCAGTTTAATTATTGTCTTCTTATTTCTAAATTGTGATCCTTTGTTTTATGTTTGGTGATGGTCTATGTTTTGCATGTGTAACTGAGCTGCATTATTCTATTCATGTAGTTTCTATGTGACAGTCAGAGTAGTTACTCACCTGTAACAGGTGTTCTCCAGGAGCAGCAGGAATCAGTCCTCACATATGGGTGACATCGATGCCGATGGAGCCCCCTGCGGAGCATTTCCCCAGCTTTCTAAGAAAGCCTTTGGGAATGCAGGCACGCATGCGCGGTCCCCTTCCCGCCTAAAGGTGCCATCTTTGCCAGTCAAATGACATAGCTAATAACAGCACTTAAAATGCAAAAACAATAAACTATGTACAACTGCAACTCCAAGGGGAGGAGGGAGGGTTGTGAGGACTGATTCCTACTGCTCCTGGAGAACACCTGTTACAGGTGAGTAACTACTCTTTCTCCAGGACCAAGCAGGAAGTCAGTCCTCACATATGGGACTCCCCAGCTTCAGGATACGGGGGACCCTAGAGCTGAAAAATGAGCTCCCTCTAGCCACAGCATCAGAGAAAGGATTTCACTGGACTACACCTCCACCGGTAGCCCAACCAGAGGGCTGGAGGGTAGGAGTTGCCTAAACCTCAAAGAGATTCCGGAGTACTGCCTGACCGAAAGCACTGTCCCTATGGGACTCCCTCTCCAGGCAGTAATGAGCTGCAAAAGTCTGGCTTGAGGACCAAGTTGCAGCCCTGCAGATGTCTGCCAACGGTACACAGCGGAGATGAGCTACTGAGGCAGCCATAGCCCTGACACGGTGGGCCGTGACCCAACCCTGCAAAGGGAAGGTCTGCTGCCCTGTAAGCCCAAGTGATACAGTCAGCCACCCAGATGGACAAGGTACGCTTGGACACAGGCACCCCCAAGTTATTGGGGTCAAAAGATACGAAGAGCTGAGTAGCCCTTCTATGCCCCTGCGTACGCTCAAGGTAGAAGGACAAGGCCCTTCTACAGTCCAGGGTATCCAGGACTGTCTCAGCCCGGCTAGCATGGGGCCTAGGGAAGAATGTTGGAAGAACCACCTCCTGGTTGAGATGGAAGGAGGAGACAACCTTAGGGAGGAACTTAGGATGAGTCCTAAAGACTACCCTGTTCCTATAGAAGCGAGTGTAAGGCCTATCACAGACCAAGGCCTGAAGTTCACTTACTCGCCTGGCCAAGGTTAAGGCCACTAGAAAGAGAGTCTTCCAAGAAAGGAAGCGAAGATGGCATGTAGCCATCGGTTCAAAAGGAGGGCGAGTTAACTGCTGCAAGACCACATTCAACTCCCACTCAGGGGCTGGTGGACGGATAGGAGGCTTGAGCAGAAGCAAGCCTCTGAGGAACCGGGACACCAATGAGTGAACCGACAAGGAGTGTCCTTCCACCAGTGAGTGGTGAGCTGCTAGAGCAGAGAGGTGTACCCGAACAGAGTTAGACTTAAGGCCCTGATTGTACAAATGCAAGAGATATTGAAGCACCACTGGTACAGTGCAGGAGAAGGGATCGGCCTGGTGTTCGACACCACAAGGAGAATCTTCTCCATTTCAGGGCATAGGTTTTCCTGGTGGATTGCTTTCTAGAGGCTAATACCACCTCCTCCACTTCCTGAGGCAGGCCCCAGGGAGCTAACACTACCCATGCAGCCTCCAGGCCATCAAATTGAGAGATTTGAGATTGGGGTGTAGAAGGAAACCCTGATCCTGAGATAGGAGATCAGGCTGTAACCCCAGAGGCAGAGGGGTGTCCACTGCCAGCTGAAGCAGAAGTGGAAACTAGGGTTGCCTCGGCCATCTGGGAGCTACCAGAAGCACCGAGGCCTTGTCCCTCACAATCTTGAACAAAGTTCGGGCCACCAAAGGCGTGGGAGGAAACGCATAGAGAAGGCCCTGGTTCCAGGACATGAGAAAAGCATCCGCTGCTACTCTTAGGGGATGCGGTTGCCTGGAGCAGAACCTGGGTAACTGGTGGTTCAGAGGACTGGCAAAGAGATCTATGGATGGAAGTCCCCATTTCAGAAAAATTCGTTGAACCACTAATGGGTGCAGCTGCCACTCGTGGGGCTGCAGAATCCTGCTCAACCTGTCTGCTAGAAAGTTCTCTTGGCCTGGCAGGTAGACCGCCTTGAGCACCATGCTGTGCTTGAGCGCAAAAGAGCTAAGGGCCTGTGCTTCCAGACACAGGAGTCTGGACCCAGTGCCCCCTTCTTTGTTCACATAAAACATGGCTACCTGATTGTCTGTCTGTACTAGAACAGACTGGTGAGCCAGGGTGTGAGAGAAGGCCTTGAGGGCTAAGCGAATGGCTCGAAACTCTAAGAGGTTGATCTGCTTTGTGGCCTCCGTAGGAGACCACAGACCCTGGGTGCACTTGTCTGCACAATGAGCACCCCAGCCCTGCAGAGAGGCATCCGTGGTCAACACCACAGTGGGGACAGGAACTTGAAAGGACACCCCCTGTAATAAGTTGGGGGGGGGGCGTAGCCACCCCCGAAGGGAGTCCAGGAATGGCTTGGACACCCGCACTTTGTCCGTGAGGCGTCCTGTGGCCTGCTGGCACTGAGTCCTGAGGCACCACTGGGCCGGCCGCATATAAAGACGAGCATTGGGGGTCACATGCGCCGTTGATGCCATGTGGCCCAGAAGCTGTAGGCAAAGCTTGGCAGACACCCTTGGCACAGTGATAAATTGGTGTGCTAAGGTGATGAGCCTTTGTGCTCGGTGCTCGGTCCTGTGGCAAGAAGGCCTTCGTCTCCTTGGAGTCCAGCCTTGCTCCTATGAACTCTAGATTCTGGGAGGGGAGCAAAGTGGACTTTGCGAAGTTTATGACAAAGCCTAGGTGTTGCAGGAGGGACACCACTCTGGAGGTGGCCTGTCTGGCTTCCTGGTAAGTCTGACCCCTGATAAGCCGGTCGTCCAGGTAGGGGAAGACAAATACCCCCTGATTTCTGAGGTAGGCCGCTACTACAGCCAGGCACTTTGTGAAGACTCTTGGTGCGGAGGTGAGGCCAAAGGGCAGTACCCTGTACTGGTAATGGTTTCCTCCCACAATGAACCTGAGATACTTTCTGTGGTCTGGATGAATGAGGATGTGAGTGTACTGTCGCGCCTCTGTCGGCTAGGCGGTTGCCTAGAGACGTGAACTTTTTATATGTTTCCCTCGATGATTGCCTATAATTGTAGTTGTGCGGTTGAAATGACTCAGCCGAGAGGGTTTATAGGCTCGCAGGATTTTTATTATTTTTTTTTTCTTCAGCCAAATGAACTTCTTATTTATAGTTCAATATAGCAAACATAAGTGCCGGTGTTTTTCCCAGAGTAATCAAAAGAGTTCCCAATTATGTCTTAAATTGTAAATAGTTACCCTGTTATCCAAGTTGCATTACCTGTTCAACTGTAAACACAAAGTACCATCGGAAATGTGTATTTTATTGTTCATTGTAAATCGCACTGATGCTGAATAGCGCAGTATAAAAGAGACTCTAATAAATAAATAAATAACATAAAGTGCTTCCATATTCAGCTTGGCAATCAAAACAACAGAAAGTATTTCTTCATACAAAAACAGCAGTGAAACTCTTGTGCAGACAAAACCAGCTTCCCACGTGGCTTTAAAACAGGTACAGTTTACAATTCTCCAGTATTGTACAAACTCTATTGCAGACTGTTTCCTTCTTCTCACAATCAATTAGTTTCTCTATTTGCTGTATTGCAACTCTATACTTCTTAGCCAACAGTCCTTTAAACACACAGTCAGAGCTTAGAATCTCAGCAACCTCATTTGCATATTCTGCTCAGCCGTGCTCTTCTTGAAACACAGTCAGAGCTTAGAATCTCAGCAACCTCATTAGCATATTCTGCTCAGCAGTGCTCTTTTGAAAACAGCTGCCAGGTTTTCAGAGTATCTAGAAACCGTCTAGCTTTCCTTATTTCTTATAAACTAGAGAGCAATCCATTTCTATGTCTGAGCTTGCTTCATTTATCACAGGGGCTCCTAAATCCATGCTGCTTTCCACGTCTGACCCTGTTAGAGAAGCATTGGATTCAATCTCAGACCTATAGTGCTTTAACCTCTCTAGGATTTTCAACACTCTGCCTAATGCAGACTCTTCTCTCTTCTGAGGAGTGCTTTTACAATTAGGAGGTTTCTTAACTTTCAGAAAATTAGTAAAGGATTTTAAACGGCTCACCTTAGTTTGTGGAAGTAAGCTTTTGGCAGGCTTTTCTGCTGTAAGCTCTGTTTCCATATAAATTTCAGGAGAATGCTTTCTGCTACTCACATGGCTTGCAATTTCCCCTGGGTAAGCTTTCCCTCTAAACGGAGTTCTCCTGTCTCTCTTACAGGTCACTAGGCTAACTTCAATACCTCTGGCTGGCCTTGCCTTCCTCCAAGAGGTCTCTGGTGAAGTTTTCCTCACTCTCCGTGTTCCTTCCTTGGTTAGTGCTCTGGAGCTCCTAGGGCCTCCTCCCCTTCTGGGACCTTCTGCCCTATTCCAACCGGTTCCAGAATCAGAGCTAGGACTCCTCCTTGTCCTTCCTCTCTCAATGAAAGTTTCACCTTCTCTGGCAGTCCGTCTCCCAATGCACTTCCTCTCCAGGCTCTCTAGGCCCTCTAGCCTCTTTAGCCTTCCTGGGTTCTCTAACCCTCCTCGGTTCTCTCCAAGGCTCTCTAGGCCCTCTAGCCTCTTTAGCCTTTCAAAGCCCCTCTCATGCCTTTCTCCAAGTTCCTGCCGTTTATATCTGTGATTTCCCTTTCTGCCTCCTAGCCACTCCCCCAGCTGTCCCTCGTGAGCAGGGCTGGTAACTATGGAGCTAGGGCATGTCTCTTCACTACAAACTTTCTGCAGGGAGTTTTTTTCTGAACCAGGAGTTTTAACCCTTAAACTCCTGGATTTGGTTCCTTTCTCTGGGGAAAATGACTGATTTTTCCCTATTTTCTTATGCTCTCTCTCGGCTGCGCCATCACAGTACGCATCCTTTAGATCCAAAGAGCATAGCCAATCTCCCTGCTGGAGATAGGGCAGAAGTGTTCCAAGAGAAAGCATCTTGAACTTTTCTTTCACTAAGAACTTGTTGAAGTTCCTGAGGTCGAGAATGGGCTGGAGGCCCCCTGTCCTCTTTGGTACCAGGAAGTACCTGGAGTAGAACCCTTGCCCTTTCAGGTGTGGAGGGACAGGCTCCACCACCTTGTCCAGAAGCAGGCCTTGAAGCTCCTGAAGGAGAAGGTCTGTGTGTAAGGGAGGCCTTGGAGGCTCTCCTGGGAAGTAAGCAGGAGGGAACTGTTGGAAATGGAGCATATAGCCCTTGCGGACTATGCTCAGAACCCATGAATCTCCTGTTACTTTTGGCCACCTGTGGGCAAACAGGGCCATAAGAACATAAGAACATAAGATATGCCATACTGAGTCAGACCAAGGTCCATCAAGCCCAGTATTCTGTTTCCAACAGTGGCCAATCTAGGTCATACGTACCTAGCAGTTTCCCCAAGGGACACAGGTGCCACAATGCTTGTATTGCTTCAAGCATTGATATCCTGGGTCCCTTCTTAATAATGGTTTATGGACCTTTCCTCCAGGAACTTGTCCAACCTGTGCAGAGAGGGGACCGCAAAGGAGGAAAGGCTATGCTTAGGGAGTCAAAACCCCCCTCCCTGCTGTGTAGGAGCAGGAGCCGGAGGCTTGGGGGTTGGCTGCCTACGGGGCCCACGTCCCTGCCCCTTGGCCTGCTGCCCCTGTTGGGGAGCTTGGGAGGTCTGGTAATGAGGGAAAGGTTTGTAGGTAGCCGCCTTCCTCGGGTAAAAGGACTTCTTACCCAAGCCCTTCTTTTTCTGAGAAGGGGGGCAGAGGTCTTTCTGGACAGTCTGGTCCGAGTAAGGGGCTCGGTCTCGAGCTCAGCAGCCTTCTTGGCCATGGGTTTGCGAAAAAGGTTTTCACCTCGGCAAAGGACATCGACCAACTTGTCCTGAACCCAAGGCTCGAGGTCCGATGACTGCAGCCATGCCTGGCGTTGGGCGGCGATGCCGGCTGCTGCTGCTCGGGCCGAAGCCTCGAAGCCATCGTAGGCCGCTCGGGACATGAATTTAGAGCAGTCACGGATACCTGTAGACAATGACTGGAACCTCTGCAAAGGTTCCCCGGAGAGGCCAGCCGCGAACCCTGACATTTCCTTGGCCAGGTCCTGAAGGTACATGCCCATGTACAGCTGGTAAGACTGGACACGGCAAGCAAGCATCGAGCCCTGGAAGCACTTTCTGCCGAAAGCATCCAGGTTCCGGGCCTCCCTGCCGGGAGGTACCGCAGAGTGCATCTTCTGGCTTTTCAGACGATGCATGGCCGATTCCACCACCATGGAATGGTGCGGCAGCTGCGCCTTCTGGAATCCAGGGCTCTTCCTGAGTCGATAGATGGAATAGACTCTCTTGCTTAAAACCGGCGCCGAGGCCGGTGCCTCCCACATCCTGAAGAGGAGCCGTTCTAGCATCGGAGGAACCGGCACAGTAAAAGCCTCCTTCGGAGGAGAGTCATACTGAAGGGCCTCAAGCTCTTCGACTTGGGGCTCCTCCTCGGGGTCCGCGGGAATGGCCAAGGCCTTAGCCATATCCCTGACAAACTCCGAGAACCGGGTATACTCCAGAGAGGACCTACTCCGGGGTTCAGACTGCGGTGAGTCCGATGGGACGCACCGTCTCCCAAGCAGACTCGTCCGAGGAGGAGTCGGGGGACTCCGACCGCGTGGGTCTCAGTGGCACCCGCCCCGACGCCGAAGGCACTGGCGTTGACGCCCTCGGTTCCGAACGGGAGGTCGAGGGTGACCACGACCGAGGATGACCTCGAGCCTTCATGGTCTCGAGTATCGGCTCGGTCTCCGGGGTCGACTTCGACATCGATGTACCGGTGGTCGGGGCAGATGCACCAGCGAGGCTGGCCATCAGTATCCGCTGCTGCTCCATGAAGGCAGACAATCTGCACTCCAAGGATATCAGCCTGAGTCCCAGCTCAGGAGAAGCAGCAGCCCCCGACTCGGCTCCCTCGGAGGAGAGTCCACGAGGACTACAGGACTTACGTGTGCAATGGACTCCGGCTCCACACGAGGCATTTTGGTCAGCTTCTCCGGCTCCAAAGGCCCAGGCCGGCGGTCAGGGGTCTGAGACCTGGCCCTCAAGGAGCCAGGGACCTCTTCCGACGACGCCCTCGCGAGCCGCTTCTTCCTCTTGCGTTCCCGGTTGGGGGACCCCCTGTCTGAGGAACCCCGGCGATGCTCGGGATCCGACTCCCGAGACGTCGAGGCCTCAGACGAGGTCCGGGCCCGGCCGGAGGTAGAGTCCGAAAAAATCCTTTCCTTTTGATGCTGTCGGCTGCGTAGTGCCTTGGTAGACATTTTACCACATGGGCCACAGGACTGAGGATCGTGGTCCGGGCCAAGGCACCGAAGGCAGCAGTCGTGTGTGTCAGTGAGAGACATGAGTTTCTTACACCGATCACACTTTTTGAAACCACTGGAAGCCATCGGGGAAAAAAGGGCCCCCGCGAGGTCAAAGGACCGGCTATCCAGGGAAAACAGAGAAAAAAGGCGCGAACAGCAGCCATGAAGGGCAAAAACCGAAAAATAGAAAAACGGGCTCGATACCGGTGTACCGAACCCGGCGGGAAGGGGAACCGGCGTCAAACTGGGGAAAAACAAAGAATCGCTGAAGAAGAAAGTCAACTTTTCCGGGCGACTAGGACAAGCGTCCGACGGGCTCCACGGAAAAAGAGAGACTGGCAAAGATGGCACCTTTAGGCGGGAAGGGGACCGCGCATGCGTGCCTGCATTCCCAAAGGCTTTCTTAGAAAGCTGGGGAAATGCTCCGCAGGGGGCTCCATCGGCATCGATGTCACCCATATGTGAGGACTGACTTCCTGCTTGGTCCTAGAGAATCACTTGCTCTCTTTCTCCAATAGATGAGTAGGGTTTGGTGCTTTGTGAATCCTGGTAGTGCTGTTATGATATGGCAGGTTTGCTATGAGTTGTAAATGAGAAGGGTTATAGTACTTCCTAATGTGCCTGGCAGTCGGCACTGGAGTATAGTAATATAGAAATCTGAAGTCTTTCTTTATCCTCACTGCCCATGCAAATAGTATTCAGACATTCATTAAGAGGCATGTTTACTAAAAGTTAATGTGCAGTCACAAATATTAATGTGCGCTAAGTGCAGGAATACCTATTTATTTCTGTTGGTGCAGTGGCACTTAACACACATTAACGTCAACGCACATTAACCTCAGAACTTATCTCTTTACTGAAACTTATCAGCAGACGGAAAACACTCCCCACCCAAACAGTAATACATCTACTGCCAATAATTTGATATTCACTCATCCCGAATAGGCATATAAGTTAATGACAAAACATCAACTCAGTACCCACTCACCCCAAACACTCACCCTAAACAATCATAATATAATGTTGTTAATTACCTCGTACTGTCTATATGTTACCCCTATGATAAATGCAACCCTCCAATTGTACTGTCTAGATGTTGTTAAGTACCTCTATGTTGTTATGTACCCCTATGTTAAATGTAACCCTCCAATTGTTATGTGACCACTTTGAATGTAGGATAAGGTGGTATACAAATCTGTTTAAATAAATAAATAAATAAACAAACATTAATATTTAATAAACATGCCCTTAAATCATTGCCAGGACAAAAAAAGAGATTTGTGAAGGGCTTCTTTGAAAGCTGCCTAAAATTTTATATGGGCAAGATATACATTTTAAAATAAAATAAATTATATTTATGCAGATGAGGTCCAGTGGATATGCAAATGACGCCCTGCAATGAGTCTCTGCATGTGACCAGGCATCACCCTTGGGCCCCTCTGGAAAGAGCATCAAGTAAAAGCTAGCAAAATGCAATAGGTGTATATTGTTCTCTTCTCAGACGTCTTCAAGTAGATTCTGACAGATACTGCTTTGCTCCACTCCTGGGGCTCTGAATCATTTCTTCCACTGTTGGTGCTGCTTTGCTCCTCTCTGAGTTACCTGGAGAATTCCTACCACTGTTGTGCTGCATTGGTGCCTTAGGACATTCATTACTCTGTCAGTGCTATTTTGCCGTCTTTCGGTATCCTGAGGTATTCACTCAATCTGTGTTTTGAGGTGTTAATGCTACAGTCCATGCATGCGCCCCTCTCACAGCAATCTAAACTGTTCATGCCACTGTTGCTGTCCTTTACCATCTTTAGATGCTGTGCAGTGTTCATGCCATTCTTGAATATTGGAGTGCTGTTCGCTCAGCAAGTTTCAAGCAAATTTCATAAAAATCAGATGGAAATTTAAAGCCCAAAATTGCTTCCCCATTTGTTTTATTGAAAATTAATGGAACGAACTAAATGAATGAGTTCCAGTGCCCCAAACATGAATGAAATGAAAAATTAAAAAACGTGTGATATACAGATCTCCTTCACAGGGAGACGTGGAGGGAGATTTAATATAAGACATTTGAAATGCTTCCTGTTCCATGCACAGGACACAAAAGGCAGGCAGAGCTCTGGAGTCTCAATGCATGGATGAGACGATGGTGCAAGGATGAGGGTTTTGGATTTGTTAAGAACTGGGAAGCATTCTAGGGAAAGGAGGAGCTCTTCCGAAGGGATGGGCTTCACCTTAACCGGGATGGAACCAGGCTGCTGGCATTAACCTTTAAAAAGGAGATAGAGCAGCTTTTAAACTAGATAATAGGGGAGAGCCGACAGTCGTCCAAGATCCCATGATTCGGAACAATGTATCCTTAAAGGATACTAGCAAAAAAATGAAGCTAGGGCATATCAGCAGAGAGGTTCCAATAAAGACAAAAGTAGTCCAAATGCTCGAGTACGGAGCAGACAGAGCTTAAAGATTCCAAATTACCCCTGCCTACCGATAGCCAGATTAATATGAATAAAATACAGTCTCTAAAATGCTTGTATGCAAATGCTAGAAGTCTAAAATATAAGATGGGAGAGTTAGACTATATAGCACTGAATGAGAGGTTAGATATGATTGGTATCTCAGAGACATGGTGGAAGCAGGACAACCAGTGGGACACTGTGATATCTGGGTACAAACTATATCGTAATGATAGAGCTGATCAAATTGGTGGAGGGGTTGCACTCTATGTTAGAGAGAGCATTGAGTCATAAAGGATTAAAGTTTTGCAGGAAACAAAATTTGCTGTAGAATCTCTATGGATCGAAATTCCATGTAAAAAGGGGAAGGAGATGGCAATGGGGGTGTACAATCGACCGCCTGGCCAGAATGAACAAATGTATGATGAAATGTTCAAAGAAATCAGGGAAGCTAACAAAAGTTACAACACAGTAATAATAATGGGCGATTTCAATTACCCTGATATTGACTGGGTCAATGTCACGGCAGGACATGCTAGGGAGATAAAGTTTCTAGATGAAACAAATGTCTGCTTCTTAGAGCAGCTGGTTCATGAACTGACCAGAGGGGAAGCCATTTTGGACCTAGTCCTTAGTGGAACACCAGATCTGGTGCAAAAAATAAGGGTTTTGGGGACACTTGGCCAATAGTGATCACACCATGATCGCATCCACATTACTACCCTTTAACTTTTAAAAGGGAGACTATGATAAAATGAGGAAAATAGTTAAGAAAAAACTAAAACGAGCAGTTGCAAAGGTTAAAGACTTACATCAAGCTTAAATGTTTAAAAATACTATCTTGGAAGCCCAGACCAGCTGTATTCCACGCTTTAAGAAAAGTGGAAGGAAGTCCAAAAAACTACTAGTATGGTCAGAGAGGCTGTTGTTGCCAAAAAAGCATCTTTCAAGAAATGGAAAAAATAGCCAAATGACGAAAACTGGAAACAGCACAAGCACTGGCAAGTTAGATACAAGACATTGGTAAGGCAGACAAAGAGAAGAAGCTTGCTGTAGAAGCAAAAAGGCGTAATATAGACTTTTTCAAGTACATTCGTAGCAAAAAACCTGTGAGATAGTCAGTTGGACCATTAGATGATAGAGAGGTAAAAGGGGCAGTAAGAGGGGACAAGGCTATAGTGGAGAGACTGAATGAATTCTTTGCTTCGGTCTTTACTGAGGAAGATGTAGGGATGTTACCCATGACTGAAGTGGTATTTAAAGGCGATACTGCAGAAGAGTTGAAAGAAATATTGATACACCGGGAAGATGTATTACAACTATTTGATAAATTGAAGAGTAGCAAATCATCTGGACCGGATGGTATAAATCCAAGGGTGTTGAAAGAACTGAAATACGAGATTGTAGACCTGCTATTAGTAATCTGTGAACTATCATTAAAATCATCTGTAATACCTGAAGATTGGAGGATGGTCAATGTAACACCAATTTTTAAAAAGGGCTCCAGGGGTAATCCGGGAAACTACAGACCAGTGAGCCTGATGTCAGTACCGGGAAAAATGGTAGAAACCATCATAAAGAACAAAATTACTGAACATGTGGATAGTCATGGCTTAATGGGAGACTGCCAACATGGCTTTAGACCAGGGGTCTCAAACTCAAATTGCTTTGAGGGCCAAATGAGGACTTGTAAAATAACCCGGGGGCCGCATGAGACGTGGGACCTCATTTGCATAAGGGACCTCATTTGCATAAATATTTGCATAATGTTACCATACCCTAACTTTTAGTAAACATGCCTCTTAATGAGTGCATGAATAAAGAAAGACTAAAAGATTTCTACATTACTATAATCCAGTGGCAACCGCCAGGCACATTAGGAACTACTACAAACAAACACTGCCCATTTAGAACCCATAGCAAACCCGCCATATCCTAACAGCACTACCAGGACTCACAAAGCACCATACCCTACCTATCAAAAGGCAACACTGCAAATATTAAATCAATACATTTCAGAGAATAACAATACATGACCTACTGGGGACAGAGAACAAGTAGCAATGTCAAATAGGAATTACATAAACAGAATACCTCAGCTCAGTTACACATGCAGAATACACCATCACCAAACAAGGAATCAAAATTTAGAAACAAGACAATTTAAACTGGGACCCCCAAAAGCCAAACTTGGAATGTACAACAACACTGTAGAAATAAAACTATAAATTAATTTCCTCTTGTACTAAACAAAGCGCAGACGTTATTGATGCACATTTCCCAGAACTGACATATTCCAGTTAATAAATTCAAAATAAAGATATTTTTCTACCTTTTGTGCATTTTTTTTCAGTTCCAGCCACTTTCTTCTGGTTTCTTCGTGCCTTCTGCTAACTCTCCATCGTCTGCTGTCCATTTGTCCTTCTCTCTTCTAGCTTTTTCCATTCTCCCTCTACATCTGCTTTAACATATTAATCTTTCTCCTTTTGCTCTTTCCTCATTCCTATTTTCATCCACTCAAATTTTACCCCTCCATCCTCAATCCCCACTTACCTGGCCAATTGTAGATTTGTCTTCCCTCCCACACAAAATATTTTCCCCTCTCCATTTCACTCTCCCAGCTCCATCCCATTCTAATCCTCCCCCAACATCAGCTCCCTTCTAGTTCCAGTCCCACACAGCACCCCCTCCCTTCTAGTCACTGCATCAGCCCATTTTCAGTCCTAGCCCCCCATCAGCCCATTTCCAATCGTAGCTCCCTCCCCTCACAGCCCATTTCCATTCCAAGCCCCCCTCCCCATCAGCCATTTGCAGTTCAAGCCCCCCTTCCACTCAGCCCATTTCCAGTCCTAGCAGACCCCCCAGCCTATTATCAGTCCTAGCCCCCCCATAGCCGATTACCAGTCCTAACCCCCCATAGCCCACTTCCAGTCTTACCCCTCATAGCCCATTACCAGTCCTAACCCCCCCCCATCACCTCATTTTCAGTGTTACCCCCATCACCCCATTTTCAGTTACCCCCTCATAGGCCATTACCAGTACTACCCCCCATCACCCCATTTTCAGTGTTACCCCCATCACCCCATTTTCAGTTACCCCCTCATAGGCCATTATCAGTACTACCCCCCCCCATCACCTCATTTTCAGTGTTACCCCCATCACCCCATTTTCAGTTACCCCCTCATAGGCCATTACCAGTACTAACCCATCCCCATCACCTCATTTTCAGTGTTACCCCCATCACCCCAGTTTCAGTTACCCCCGCATAGGCCAGTTCCAGTACTAACCCCCCCCCCATCACCTCATTTTCAGTGTTACCCCCATCACCCCATTTTCAGTTACCCCCTCATAGGCCATTACCAGTACTAACCCATCCCCATCACCTCATTTTCAGTGTTACCCCCATCACCCCATTTTCAGTTACCCCCTCATAGGCCATTACCAGTACTAACCCCCTATCACCCCATTTTCAGTGTTACCCCCATCACCCCATTTTCAGTTACCCCCCCTCATAGCCCATTACAAGTCCTAGCCCCCCCCATAGCCCATTTCCAGTCCTAACCCCCCTCCCACCATCAGCCAAATTAGATGAAAAAAAAAATGTATATTTGCTGCTGCTGCTGCAGTATTAAGCGTCCCGCGGGCCTCTCTGCCTGGTCCTCTCCTCCCTGCAGCATTCAGCTCCAAAAGCGGCGGCTTTCAGAGCCGCGAAGAGAGAGAGAGTTTCTCTCGCGCGGTTCGGTAGACTCTCGCGTTGCGCTTCAGAACCGCGCGAGAGAAACTCTCTCTCTTCGCGGCTCTGAAAGCCGCCGCTTTTGGAGCTGATACTGCAGGGAGGAGAGGACCAGGCAGAGGGGCCCGCGGGACGCTTAATACTGCGGCGGCAAGTTTGGAATTTTTTTTTTTTACTCGCCGGTACTTCGCGGGCCGCACAAGATGCTCTCGCGGGCCGCGTGTTTGAGACCCCTGTTTTAGACAAGGAAGATCTTGTCTTACTAATCTGTTGTTTTTTTGAAGGTGTGAATAAACAGGTAGACAAAGGTGAGTTGGTTGATATAGCGTATCTAGACTTTCAGAAAGCCTTTGACAAGGTCCCTCATCAGAGACCTTTGACAAAACTAAAAAGTCATTGGATAAGAACCAGTGTACTATTGTGGATCAGGAACTGGTTAAAAGTTAGAAAGCAGAGGGTAAGGCTAAATGGCCAATTTTCCCAATGGAGAAAGGTGAATAGTTGAGTACTCCAGGGATCTGTGCTGGGTGCGCTGCTTTTTAACATATTCATAAATGACCTGGAAATGGGAATAATGAGTGAGATTATCAAATTTGCAGATGACACAAAACTAAAGTTGTTAAAACCCATGAGGATTGTGGAAAATTGCAAGAGGATCTTGATAAATTGGAAGATTGGGCATCCAAATGGCAGATGAAATTTAAGGTGGACAAGTGCAAAGTTATGCACCAAGGAAAGAACAACCCAAACTATGGTTACACAATGCAAGGAAAAAGATTTAGACGTCATCATAGATAATATGTTAAACTCCTCTGCCCAATGTGCAGCGGCGGCCAAGACAGCAAATAGAATGTAGGCATCATAAGGAAAGGAATGGAAAATAAAACAAAGGATATTATAATGCCTCTGTATCGTTCCATGGTGCAACCGCACTATGAATATTGTGTGCAATTCTGGTTGCCATACCTTAAAAAGGATATGGCGTTATTAGAAAAGGTACAGAGAAGAGGCACCAAAATGGTAAAAGGGATGGAAGAATACCCCTATGAAGAGAGGCTAAAAAGGTTAGGGCTCTTCAAACTGGAAAAGAGATGGCTGACGGGAGATATGACAGAGGTCTATAAATTAATGAATGGAGTGGAATGGGTAAACGTAAATCAGTTATTTACATCATCAGAATATAGAAAGACTAGGGGACATGCCATGAAGCTACAGGGTAATCTATTTAAGATAAATAAGAGAAAATATTTTTTCACTCGTGTAATCAAACTCTGGAATTTGTTACCGGAGGATGTAGTAAAGGCTGTTAGTATAGCTGGGTTTAAAAAAGGTTTGGACAAGTTCCTGGAGGAAAAGTCCATAAACCATTATTAAAAGGGACCCGGGTATATCATTGCTTGACCCAATACAAGCATTGAGTAACCTGTGTCTTTTGGGGAAACTGCTAGTTACTTATGACTTAGATTGGCTACTGTTGGATACAGGATACTGGGCTTGATGGAACTTGGTCTGACCCAGTATGGCATATCTTATGTTCTTATGCCATGAAAGGAAAAGTGCAATTGATAGGTGACTTCATTATGCTGGATGTTAACTGTCACATCCCTACTGCAGAGTTATCTAGAAGTAAGGAGATGCTGGATTCTCTATAGAGAGAACTATTCTGGGAAATGGTAACAGAACCCGTAAGTAAAGGGGCCATACTGGACCTGACAGTTATCAATGGGGAAAGAGTTTCTGATATTATAGTAGGTTATCATCTTGTATCCAGTGATTACCAGATGGCGTGGTTCAGTATTAGGACTAGGACTGATACTCAAAAGCGAGGGTCTTAGACTTTAGGAAAATTAACTTTTCCAAGATGGGACAATACCGCACTGAGTTGTTAGTGAGAGGGGAACAGCTGGGGGATGTAAAAAAGCGATGGGCAAAACTAAAAGGGGATATTTTAAGGGCTACAAGCCTTTGTGTTAGAAAGGTAAACAAATGTAAAAGGAAAAGGAGGCCACTACTGTTCTCAAATAAAGTAGCTGAAAAGGTGAAGAAAAAAAAAAAGGGTG
The DNA here is from genome assembly GCA_033557465.1 of Ichthyophis bannanicus. Classification (NCBI taxonomy): domain Eukaryota; kingdom Metazoa; phylum Chordata; class Amphibia; order Gymnophiona; family Ichthyophiidae; genus Ichthyophis; species Ichthyophis bannanicus. The sequence goes on from CM066038.1 coordinate 333,145,430, forward strand.
ACCTTCATAAAATACAAGAGATCACAGAAAGAGGAAGACAAGCATCAATATTCAGAAAAACCTAGAGAAGCTAGGAATGTAGTCAGGAAAGCAAAGATACAAAAAGAAGAATAAATAGCCAATGTAACAAAATGAGGGACAACAAATTTTTCAGTTAAGTTAGCAAGAGGAGGAAGTGCAAAAGTGGTACTGTCAGACTCAAAGGTAAAGGGGAGGAATATGTAGAAGTTGATGAGGACATAGCAGAATTGCTTAACAAATATTTCTGTTATGTATTCACAGATGAAGGACTAGGAGCAAGACTTCAGAAAACACTGACAAATAAGAATAAAAGTGAACTGGATCTTGAACAGTTTTCAGAAGACTGTTCGCAAGGAGCTATCTAAACTGAGACAAAGCAGTGGGGCCAGATGGAATATATTCAAGAGTGCTGAAGGAACTTAGAGAAGTTAAAGTGGCTCCACTGTTTGACCTTTTCAATACTTCTTTAGAGTCTGACATGGTCCCAGAAGACTGGAGAAAGGCACATGTGGTCCCTTTACACAAAAGCGGAACCAAGGATGAGGCTGGGAACTAGAGGCTGTTTAGTCCGACTTCTGTGGTGAGCAAATTAATGGAAATGCTGCTAAAACAGAGGATAGTGAGCCTTCTGGAATCCAATAGATTGCAGGATCAGAGGCAGCATGGGTTTATTAGAGGTATGTCTTGTCAGACAAATCTGATTTCTTTGAGTAGGTGAGAAGAGTTGGACCGAGGGAGAGTTCTAGATGTGTTGTACTTAGATTTCAGTAAAGCCTTTGACACCATTTCACACAGGTGACTTATAAATAAATTGAATGCCCTGAGAATGAAACTTAGAGTGACAGGGTTAGAAACTGGTTGAGTGGGAGGAGACAAAAGATACACATAAATGGCACTTACTCTGAGGAGGAGGATGTTGTTATATTGTGAACCGCTGATGCTAAATAGTGCGGTATATAAGAGCCTGTAATAAATAAATAAATGTTACCATGGTGTGCCATAGAGACCTGTCATTGTTCTGATTCTTTTTAACATTTTTGTAAATGATATTGCAAAAGGGCTATCAGGAAAGGTTTGCCAACTTAGCTTTCATATAGTTTTCTGACGAACCGCTCTCGCTGAACACACTTCGCCCTTTCAATTCTTACATCCAGCGATTTACAGCAGTCCACCAGAGAGCCGTCAAAAAAGTCCGCTTTTGAAACAGCCCTCAACAGTTGTAACTGTTGAGGGCCGTTTCAACGGCAGACTTTTTTGAAAGCTAAGTTGGCATTGCTTTTATAAATTCTTTCCTTGAGGATATGGGAAAGTGATGTTGGCATTGCTTTTAAAAGTTTAGGAGGGGATCATATGATGTGAGTCTCCTTGAGTTTTCACTGTGGGGGTTGAATTGAATTATTGAGTTATAGGGGAGACTAAAGCAGGAGGTGTAGCAATCTTGCTTCATAGCTCTTTGGCAGTGGAGGTTGTTGGGGTTCAGAAGGATGCTGGGGGGGTAATTTATTGCTGTCAAGGAATCTCTTAATGGTAGTAAGATTACTATGGTGTGCTTATACAGGCCTAATCATGGACAGGGAGAGTTTTTTGATATGGTAGGACTGGAGTTAACAGAATTTATAGAGGGTCAAGTAATTGTAGGGGGATTTTAACTAGGCTTTGGATCATAGGATGGATAAGACAAGGGGAAGGAGGGAAGCAGATAAGGAGCATAGGACCACGCAACTGGTGGACTGCTGAAGGCCCATGCACCAGGGTGGAAGGCAGTTTTCATATTAGTCGGCAGCACACCGGGCTTATTCTTGCATTGATCATCTAATGATGGATCGTGGTGCCTATGCAGTGGGGAAAGGAGACAGAGGTAGAGCCTATAAACTGGTCAGACCATGGCCCAGTATGGATTTCAGTGAGTAGAATTGGGGGGAGGAGAGATGTATGGTACTGGTGGCTGAATGATAGTTTGTTGCATGATAAGTGGATGGTGCAGGCCATTTCTCAAGATTATCAAGGAGTATTTTGAGATTAAAGATGATGGGGAGGTACATTTAGTTATTTTATGGGATGGGATGGGATGGGATGGGATGAAGGCGGTAATTCAGAGAAAATTGATAATGTGGGCGAAGGAGAAAAAAAGGAAAGAAACAGGGCTTTGAATGAGGGATATGCCAGAGTACGGGAGCCTGAGGAACAGCATATGTGCAAGGGCACTGTGAGAGTTCTGGTAGCATTAGAGGAGGCCAGGATGAGGTTACAAACTTTGCAATTGGAAGAACCTAACAATAAATTGTAATGTGTACAGCAACAATACTACGAGATGGGTAATAAACTAGGTAAGTTGCTTGTTCGAGTACTTAAGGCACGTCAAACACATAGGGTAGTGGTAAAGGTTCATGGTAGTCGGGGAGACTGGTTGGTTGGGGATACTGAAATTCATAGGATGAGACAATTGGTGTTAAACTATAGTGTAGTATTTAGATGGAGTGGCTGTTCCTGAGCTACAGGGTACAGAAAGAGAAAGTTTGAAAGCTCAATATGGATGGAGGAGGAAGAGAAGGCTATCAAGGGGTTGGTAAATGATAAATCCTCGGGCTTAGATGGGCTGACCACTCATTTCTATAAACTGTTTAGTGCCCAGCCATGCCCAGTTCTGGTTGATTTATTCTATGGGCTAGCGGAAGGAGTGAAGCGTACTCTGGTCTATGAGGCAAGTGGGTATTAGTTTAATGTTGAAGCCTGGCAGAAATCCCACCCTTTGCTCTTCACATCACCCTATATCATTGCTAAATATTGACATCAAGCTCTGGGTGCATGTACTGGCCCAATGTTTGGGGAAGTATATGCCTTCATTGATAAATTCACATCAGATGGGTAATGAACCTTATTTTGGGTGGCGTGCACAGAGCAGGTGCCAGCAATGATGCTTTCAGTGGATGTGGAAAAAACCTTTGTCTGTGTTCACTGGGAATATCTCTGGAAGATCCTTGAAAAGTCTGGGCTGAGAGCTATATTTGTTGAATGGGTGCAGAGGGTGTTTAGCTCTCCACAGGTGGGAGTCATGGTGAATAGAGGATATTCAAAGCTTTTTCCCTTGGGAAGGGATACTCGCCAGGGGTACCCCTCTTTCACCACTGCTCTTGCGATGGAACCATTTACTGCCAGGATTTGAGAAAGGTGGGAAGTTCGTGGGATTAGAGTGGGGGAAGAACAACGTAAAATCTCTTTGTTTGCAGATGATATGCTCTTGGTGGTGTCTGATCCGCAGGGCATTAGATGAAATGGACTCATTTGGGAGGGTCTGTCAGGGTTTAAAATTAATCTGGATAAAATTGAGGTGCTCAACTTGACATTGTTTCGAGAAAGAGAAGATAGTTTGCGGGTGCAGTATCCATTTAGGTGGGCTGAAAGGTGTTTAAAGTATTTGAGAGTTATTATAAGACAATATCCTTCCAAATGTTACACACTTAACTACCCACCTTTGTGGAGACTGGTTGATGTGGAGCTGGAGAAATGGTCGAATCTTACTCTGCCATGGTTGGGGAGAGCTGCATGTGTGAAGATGGTGGTTTTAGCCCAGGTTCCCTGTTATTTCCAAACATTACCAGTGAGGGTGCCTAAGGAGGAGTTGGAGATTCTACAGAGGAAGGTTTTTCAATATATCTGAAAAAAGCATCAGCTGCAAGTAGCACAGAAGGTTTTATATTAGCATAAGCAGCATGGGGGACTGAGAGTGCCCAGTTTTTATTACTACTATTTGGCAGCCTAATTCAAAAATATAGTGAACTGGTGGTGAGATGAGGGATGAAAGTGGGTTCAAATTGAACAATGTTATGTTCTAGGGATTCCTTTGCATTATTTACCATGGGTGGGGGTGGGAGGATCAGTTAATGATAATTCTTTTATTCTGAATTTTTTACATTTGTGGCAGAGGGTATCATGTGCCCGATGGCTGTGAGGTAAATATTCTTTATTGATGCTCCTGGGTTATAATTCTTTTTTTCACCCCGAGGTTGTGTGATCCATTACACAGGTACACTAAAAAAAATTTTTTTTAAACTGCCTCTAATGTTTCGATTGATTTTTACGTTTTTTGGTGCGCTGAATCCAAATCTGGTAACCAATTTGCTCCATCACGTACAGATTTTTTGCTACATTGGGTTAGCAGTTTGAGGTGAACGTTTCAGATTGAGTGCGATCGAGATAAAAGTTTCTTGGATGAATTCTTTATACTAATTGTTTAGTAGTTATTCAAATAAGAATAAAGAAAATTGTAACAAGGCAGCACATAAGAATAGAGTAATGTCAACAAAACACACTGTGATGGTAGCAAAATTGTCTGCACTTAAAACAGCCACATACATGTGCACAAACATTGAGCATATAAGAGCGAGGTTAGACACAAAGCAAAGCAAAGAAATGTGCAAAAAATGTTGTACAGGTATGTATGTAAGAATAGAAAACGCAAACCGCACCATTGCAATACATGAAGACAAACACCCGATGGTGTGAAAATAAAATTCTAATAAATGAGATCCGACACTGTGGTAATAACTAGCAAATTTTTATTTCAAAGTTTAGTAAAAACACGATATTTGTCAACACAGTTTAGATTTTAAAGTCATTCTTGGGTCAATCAATCTCCTGGTGGGCCCATTTCTTCTTCCCCCGAATGCTTCTCTTGGTGCGCTGCTTGGCGTATTTTTCATCTGGGGTTTCCCGCAGCAGCAACCAGCAGAAATCAGCCATCATAGTGGTGTTCCATCTTCCTTGGTACCTTCTCTCTGCGTCCTTGATGTCCTGGTGAAACCTTTCACCTTGTTCTTCACTGTACGCCCCCAAGTTTTCGGGAAAGTAGTTCACATGGGAGTGCAAGAAATGGACTTTCAGGCTCATGTTACAGCCTTGTTCTTTGAAGGCATTGAGCATCCTGGCAACAATATCCTTATAGTTCTCATCCCGCCTGTTCCCCAAGAATTTGAGATCATCATAACGAATCTTCTGAAGAATCAGGGCCAAATTCTCGTATTTTTCTTGGAGAATAACAGAGTGAGCAATAGGAACTGAAGCGAATGTGTTGCCATTATGAAGAAGAACACCTTTTATGCTGTCTTTTGACGAATCAATGAACAGCCGCCATTCAGCAGGATCATACTTGAGTTTAAACTTTTCCATCACTCCGTATATATCGTTGCAAAATACCAAATCTTCCTCTTTGCTGAAATACTTCAAAAATTGTGTCTCGCGGTTGCGGTACCAATAAAAAGTTGTTCCTGGTGACAATAGATTTTTCTGTTTAAGCCGAGAACCTAGCAGTTGGGCAGCATCTTTTGGGAGTCCTAAATCCCGGACTAAATCATTCAATTCAGCTTGAGAGAAAAGTTCAGGTTTCGGATCTGGTTCAGTTTCAAACTCGGAAGTACTGGACTCATCGGGAAAAGCCATCTGATGAGTTTCATCATGATCAGAACCGTCCACACAAATATGATCCAAAGATTTTGGTGGTTCAGGCACAGGTACTTCGTTGCTATGAGGCATAGGCCTAATTGCTGAGGGAAGGTTGGGGTAACTTATTACGTTCTTATTTTTTAAGTTGTATCCCTTCACAATGCAAGAGCAAAAATAGCAGTCACTGCTGTGGTCTCTTTGTTCACGCCACATCATAGGTATTCCGAAACGAAATGCTTGTTTTTTACCTTTCATCCATAAGCGTAGATCTTCCTCACATGTCTTGCACACTTTGTGAGGAGCCCACGGTTTGTCTTGATCGCCTAATTTCAAACCGAAATAGGCGAAATATACTTTTTTAATAAATGCAGAAATGTTCCTCTGCCGCTTTTTCACGGTATATTCCCCACAAATAAAACAAAAACTGTCCGGAGAGTTGACGCAACCTCTGGCTCTGTGAGCCATCACAAATACACAGCACTGCAAACTACAACTGTAGTGAACCACTTCGGAATAAAGCTGGATTACGACTGAGCAAACAAAAGGTAATAATGAACTTGCAAAAAACTGAAATTTGACAGGAACTGAAATTTGACAGGAACGTTCATGTCGCAACCACCGTGTTTGAGCGAGCGAACGAGGCGAAGCGAACAGGAAAGAACATGCGCCAGCACGAGTACTGGATTTAGCCCCCCGCCTCCCAATTGTCCTGTTAATGTATAAAATGAATACAAAACACTCTAAAATATCATGAGGGAGTGTTTCTAGTTAGTTAACCATTACAACCTCTATTTTGGGCCAAGAAAATAAACTGCAGTCGGCTAAAAAGAAATTATGTGAACATTCCTTATATGGGTAAGAAATCTAATTTTGCAAGAAAACGTGACGTGATGGAACATTTTGGCTATTTTTCCTGGATTCAGCACCCCAAAATCTATAGGAATCAGTTGCAAAACTGGAGGCAGTTTTTTGGTAGTGTACCTGTGATTTAGGCAATGGAAAGGTTGGGCTTGAGTTACTTAATGCAATTCTGCTCAGAGGGTGAATGTGTGGCCTTTGTGGACCTGCAGGAGTATGAGGTTTATCAAAGGGACTTTTATGGATACCTGCAAATATGGCATTTGTTATGCTCTGGGGAGTGGATAAAGATGCGGGCAGAGGGCCTACAGGATTTTGAGGCACTCTGCTGGTACAAGGTGAACAGAGTGAAGGATATATCTGGGATCTATAAATGTTTGGTGGGAAAGGTGGAGGAGAAGTAAAACTTTCAAAAAGCGTGGGAGACTGATTTGGGAATAACTCTCGAGGAGAAACAGTGGAAAAGGCGTTTAAGAAAGTAGGAAAAGTGTTGGTGTCTAGCCTAATAGTGGAAAATCGATACAAGCTTCTGTATCGCTGGTACCTGACATCACTGCAATTGCATAGGTTGGATCCCATAATTTCTCCATTGTGCTGGTAGTCAGGGAGATTTTATGCATATATGGTGGCACTGTCCCAGGATACAGACAATCTGGAAGGTGGTAGAAGGTTATGTTTGGCAGATGGTCACAGAACCTGTTGAGTGGGAGGGAGGGGAGGTTCTTTTCAGTAAAGAGGGAAAGGGAGGGCTGGTATGTGGGGGTCAGTGGTTGGCTATAGGTGCAAGTGGGGCACGATGTGAAATTGCTCTGAAATGGGGATCTTTTATAAAATGTGCTATGCCTAATGCTGAGTTATTGTAGTGTCTTGGCGGGGAGTGGAGGGAGGGAGGGGAGGATTCTGTTGTAAAGTGTTAAATTCATCAATAAATATTAAATATAAAAAATATAAATATGAAATATAATATAAAAATATTAAATATAAAAAATATAAATATTAAATATAAAAAGACCAAGACAAACCACCCATCTGGGCAGCAGCAGAATGGGATAGTGTTGACGGCAGAGGATCACATTTTTGTGACAACGGCAACACCACCAAACTTAAACTGTGCGGAAGAAAGGCCCGGCAATCTACTTCTGTATCTTGCCATGAAAACCCAATGGATAGTTACAACAAAACAAATTGTGCTATGGTGCTGGAAGATGAGACCCCCAGGTCGGAAGGCACTCAGCTAGCTACTGGGGAAAAGCTGAAGACTTTTCAGAGTAAAGCCAGCATTTATGATGTGGTTGGATCAAAGCCCTCGGGAAGTCTGACTGCTGATGTAGCTGTGCATGAAATGAGAGTCAGAAGCTGTAAAGATGTCTTACGCATTGGAACATGGAACGTACGAAGCATGAACCAAGGGAAGTTGGAGGTGGTCAAGAATGAAATGGAACGTGTACAACTTGATCTGTTGGGTGTCAGCAAACTGAAATGGACTGGCATCGGGCACTTTGCATCAGATGATTACATGGTCTACTATGCTGGAAATGAAAGACAAAGAAGAAATGGTGTTGCATTTATTTATTTATTTAATTTATTTATTTGCAGTCTCTTTTATACCGCGCTATTCGACATCAGTGCGGTTTACAATGAACATAAGAGTTGCACATCTCAATTTTGTGATTTGTGCTTACAGTGAAACAGGTATAATAACTTGGATATACATTAAACATTTATAATTTATAAAATGTATAATAAAGAAGAAACTTGCAAGAACTGTAATGAAATACAATGCAGTCAGCGAACGCTTAATCTCTATTCGTCTACAAGGAATGCCTATCAACACAACTATAATTCAAGTATATGCCCCAACAACAGCTGCAGAAGAGAATGAAATTGAAGAGTTCTATGAATAAATACAAGCTGAAATTGACAGAACATGCAAACAGAATATCCTGATAGTCATGGGGGACTGGAACGCAAAAGTTGGCAACAAAGAAGAAGGCAAAATAGTTGGAAAATATGGACTTGGCAACAGAAATGAAGCTGGAGAAAGACTGATAGAATTCTGCAAGACCAATGATCTATTCATCTCAAACACCTTCTTCCAGCAACACAAGCGGCGACTGTACACATGGACTTCACCCAATGGATTGTATAAAAATCAAATTGACTACATCTGTGGAAGTCAACGATGGAAAAGTTCTATAACATCAACAAAGAGAAAACCTGGAGCTGACTGTGGTACAGATCATCAACTACTAGTATGCAAACTCAAGCTAAACTTGAAAAAAGAGCAAACCACTCATGAATGCAGCAAAATATGACCTTGAGAATATACCACTGGAATTTAAAGACTGCCTGCAAAATCGATTTGCTGCTTTAGATACAAATGACAGAGCTCCGGAAGAGTTATGGAATGACATCAAGAAGGTTGTGTTGGAAGAAAGCGAGAAGTCTCTACAAAAGGTGAAAAAGCAAAAGCGGCCAAAATGGATGACGGAAGAAACTCTGAAAATTGCCCAGAAACGCAGAGAAGCTAAAGCCAGAGGAGAAAGAAATACAATCGCAGAACTCAACAGAGATTTCCAACGTGCAGCAAGACAGAACAAGGAAAAGTACTACAATGACACTTGCAAGGAAATAGAAGCAGAAACTATTAGAGGAAGAACAAGATCGGCTTTCCTAAAGCTACGAGAGTTAAAGAAAAAGTTCCAGCCTCGAATTGGAATGTTACAAAATGCTCAAGGTTCTATGTTGAATGATGCTGAGAAGATCAAGAAAAGGTGGAAGGAATATACAGAGTTTTTATATGATAAAGATCATGTGGACCAATAGCCGTTTCAACCTGTACCTTATGATCGGGAACCATTGGTGATGAAAGAAGAAGTTGAAGCAGCATTGAAAGCTTTAGCAAAGAACAAAGCGCCAGGCATTGATATCATTCCTATAGAAGTATTGCAGCAATCTGATGCAGCTGTTACCATACTTACAAGGCTCTGCCAAGAAATATGGAAGACAACATCATGACCAACTGACTGGAAAAGATCTGTGTTTATACCAATACTAAAGAAAGGTGATCCAACTGACTGTGGAAATTATCGAACAATCGCTCTGATCCCACATGCCAGCAAGATTCTACTGAAGATTATTCAAAAGAGACTACAACCATACCTGGAACAAGAACTACCTGAAGTGCATGCAGGGTTCAGGAAAGGGCGAGGAACGAGAGACATCATTGCGGATGTGAGATGGATCCTTGAAAAGACTAAAGAATACCAAAAGGATATCTATTTGTGCTTTATCGACTATAGCAAGGCTTTTGACTGTGTAAACCATGAGAAACTCTGGGCCACATTAAGAAGGATGGGTATACCAGAACACCTGATCATTCTCTTGCGCAATCTGTACATTGATCAAGAAGCAACAGTTCCAATGGAACAAGGAGAAACAGAATGGTTTAAAATAAGCAAAGGTGTAAGACAAGGCTGCATACTTTCCCCCTACTGTTCAATTTATATGCAGACCAAATCATCAGAGAAGCAGGATTGTATGAAGACAACAGAGGTGTGAAGATTGGTGGAAGACTCATCAACAATCTTCGCTATGCTGATGATACTACATTACTGGCTGAAAGTGAAGATGATCTAAAACATTTGCTTCTCACAATCAAAGAACATAGTCTCAAAATGGGCCTGCACCTTAATGTAAAGAAGACAAAGATCACGACAACTGGCATAATCAACAGGTTCATCGTTGAAGGAGAAGAAATTGAAATTGTGAACAACTTTAACCTACTTGGATCAACTATCAATAAAGAAGCAACAAGCAGTCAAGAAATCAAACGACGCATTGCTTTTGGCAGAATGGCTATGAAAGACCTGGATAAGATTCTCAAGAGCAGAGATGTCTCTCTCCATACAAAGATTCGACTTGTTCAAGCCATGGTATTTTCAATAACATCATATGGATGTGAAAGCTGGACATTGAAAAAGACAGACAGGAAGAAAATTGATGCCTTTGAATTATGGTGCTGGCGGCGAATACTGTGTATACCATGGACTGCCCGAAGAACAAACCAGTTGGTACTAGAGGAGATCAAACCTAAGCTTTCTTTAGAAGCTCAGATGACAAGACTTCGACTTTCATACTTTGGACACATCAAGGCGAAGAGAGAGATCATTAGAGAAAGACATCATGCTTGGCAAGATAGAAGGTCAATGCAAAAGAGGAAGGCCAGCAATGAGATAGATCGATACAATAACAGCAGCTACGGGTACCAGTCTGTCAACAATGAGCCGCCTGACTGAAGACCGAACACAATTTAGGATAGCTATCCAGAGGGTCGCCATGAGTTGACTCCGACTCGACGGCACTTAACAATAACAACATAAAAAGAAAAGAAGTTGTTTTGAGTGCCAGACTTGTCCTCCTTCCTTTCTCATGGGAACACAGGTGGTGAGCTGGCTAAGAAGCCTGCTTTGAGGCCAGCTCAATTTATGGAACTCTCATATCAACCAAAAGTAACCAAGTTACCCATACTTGACTTGCTTGGGGACTCAACATTTATTCTAGGAACTCCCGATGAAGAACTAAAATACACTGTGTGAAGATGACAAAATATTTCTGTCATTACTATAGTGAGTAACATTCCTAATTCAAATTACATTCATAGAGCAGCATTAGAAAAAGGGAAAGACAGAATCCTCTTCAACTTGAGTTGCTACTCTTACCTTTAGTGTACGCATGTTGTGGAGCATAACATCCCCAATCCGCTGGTAATCTCCTTTTGCATGGGCGTTGGACCTTCCCTCCCTGAAAAACACAAAGGCATCTCTGTAAAGAGATTCAGAAATAACCTCAGCGTGCATCCCTTTTGTCCCTCAACCACAGCTCCATCTTTATATTTTCAAAGAGAACTGCTGAGAAAGAATCTTGAAGCCTCAAAATACTACCTGCAAATTTATGTGTTACATTATCATACATTGGCTAAGTGGTTCCCAAACAATTCCTTAGGCCCACTAGCCAGTTTAGCTTTGAAGATATCCTTAATGAATATGCTTGAGATATTTTTGCTTATCAGCCTTGTTTTTAGACTGGTTATATGGAAATTTAATTTCACATATTCATTGACGAGATCCTGAAAACCAGACTGGCTAATTGCATTTCAAAGACCATTTTAGGAACCATTCCACTAATTCTTTCATCTATCAGGAAAACTAAACTGAAACACATGAGACCAACTGGGGAGGAAAGACATCTTAAAACAAGCATCTCTTCAGAATGATTAATCTGCTTCCCTCATGTACACAGATATCAAAGTCAGTTTACTAAAATAAGTACAGTGATCAAACAGGAGGGTAACAAACTCATTTAGGATTATGTGCCCTGGTACATTCAGGATATGATATACACATTACCAGCAAATGAGGAAGCTCTTAAGAACAGTGGGAACCAGAGCCCAGGCCATCTTTCACAGAGTTGTGTTCTGAGTGAAAATATTCTAGACTTGAGACTAATACTTCTTTGAAAAAAGGCATTGGTTTTAAATATACTTTGAAATTATATTTTATTCATATTTTTAGACTTCTGATGCAGGCATGTTTGCTGAAACAACTGAGTCAGGTCCTTCAATTTAAACATTGGACTGGACTTTCAAGTTCCTCAATTAAAGCAATGGCTTGGACTGTCTATATTTGTGGCCATTGCTAGCTCCATTTTTGTTTCTTTCTGTTTGTACTGGTCTTTTGGAGGTTTCTTTCTCCTTGTCTTGGTCGCCTTACATTTCTGAAGGAAGACTATGACCTTTACACGTTGAGATAATGTGTTCAGTTACACGGAAGAACACCTGAACCAATGTTACAGGATCCACCCTATTTTGAAGAAGAGGAGAAACAACAGACCTACATTGACCGCTGGATTGAAGTGGTCAGGATTAAGAAGGTAGTCATAAAAAATGAATTACACTATGCCAATTTTCTTCATTATTGTTGGGCACAACGCATATCTAGGGGCTTAAGGATTTTCAAAGAGCCCAAGATGGCTCATGCAGACAAAGTTTTTAGAGAGATGGTGTGCAATTTTGACTAAGTGTTCCTTGGATATTATGGTTCTGATAGCAGAGACTTCTAAAACGAAAGCGGAGTTAAAAATCAATGTGATAACCTGAAGGCAGAATATACAAATTTTAATACATTTTTAAATAATTTCAACAAGAAGTTAGATGAATACAAAAAAATAAATCAAAGAGAATAAATTAGATAAATCCAAACACGATGAAATACATTACAAAATGGCAATGTTTATCAGTGGTTGAAAATGAAATCATCTTTGAAAACAGAAACAGGTCACATTTAAAAATAAGAGGACTTATCCGGTAGAAGAAAGAGAATCTTATGAGAGAAGTACAAAAAATGTAAGAAGTGAATCAGAAGATTTGTTTGCATCCCCCAGCTCCATTTGCCTCCCAAATTCACCAAGTACCTCAAAGAGTTTTTTTGTGTGAAGATAGTTGGGAAAGGGAATTAGAGAGAACAAACCTCATTGGAAAAAGGCATCTTGAAGGAGGTTAGAGTTCAGAGTTCGAGGCAGTATGTGTTACTGATCCCTTGTGCTAGGGAGGAATTACCAGTGATCAATCTTTTGAAGGTTAGTTTTTCAGAATCTGAGTTGAGCCTGTTAAAGTTTCTTTTGTGCCCACCACACGATATGCTGCTTTTCAAACATATATTGATTTGTTCAGATTCAATCATAAGTTACAGATAAAAAAATATTTTTCCAATAGAATGACTGGACAATCTAATATGTCTTTGGTCAGACATAAATCACATTGACTTCCTCCGGGTCTTCTTGACCTTGTCTTTAACAAGTTAGTCACTAGAGACAATGAAATTATAGAAAGAAAACATAATAAATATTATGATAGCCTAACACACAATCAGAAAGTGTCATAAAAACATTGACAGAATATAGTAATAAAACCAGCAGACAAAGGAGGTGGGATTGTTATCTTAGATAAGGAGTATTACATTAGCGAAGTTAATCGACAACTAACGATACTAATTTTTATCAGTTACTCAGTGATGATCCCATGCCCTTGATTAAACATGATGTGGATTCATTCATACAACTGGGTTTTGAGGCAAGATATTTGATTGCTCGAGAAAAATATTTTTTTTCTGTTAAACCCCCAGATATACCTATGATACATATCCTACCCAAGATTCTTAAGTCTATGATTGCCCCACAGGGTAGACCAATAGTTTTGGGCATTGGTTCAGTGTTGGAGCCTCTCTCTACGTTTAGAGATGTTTTTCTCAGACCCTTTGTGCCTAGTGTTCAGTCTTATATTAGAGATTCCACACATGTAATTAATGTTCTTAATAATTTTGAAGGTGAAACATGGGGCTTCTTTTGGTGACTTCTGACCTGGAATCATTATATACAAATGTAACCCAGGAGGAAACCTTGGACGTAATTAGGAAGTACAGTTCCTTCTCTGGCCTTTGTTTCAAATCCAGGCTGAAAACTCACCTCTCCGCTGCCATTTTCAGATTTTGACTCGCCTAATCTCCTTTGTGATTCCTTACCATTTCCCCTAGATGTATTCCGTGTCTACAGCTACTGTGTTGTCTGTCTTGACTAGACTGTAAGCTCTGATGAGCTGGGACAGGCTTTTACATGTGCCAGTGCAGTGTTGCGTACAACTTGTAGCGCTATACAAATGTTCAGAAGTAGTAATAGCAATCGGAGCTTCAGAATTCCCATGGAATATCTGGATGAGTTGGCAAAGATAGCACTGACTAAGAACTTTTTTTCCTCTCTCAAGGGTCATACTATAAACAAATAAAAGGAACTGGTAATTCTCTAAGTAGCTGAATTTAAATTAATTTACAGGATTTCCCTTTTTCTACAGAAATGATTCTTTGGAAGAGTTATATCTATACATTTGTGTCTTAAGGAGAGGCAGTGAGTGTTTACTTCAATTCCATGGTTGCTTAAATATTAGGGATGACAATTTTAAATTTCAGATTCAGTTTCATAATGATCACATTCCATTTTTGGATATCCTTATTATGAGAACTATATATGGTTTTGATACACTGAATGCATAATCAAACTCTGGAATTCACTACCGGAGGATGTAGTAAAAGCTGTTAGTGTAGTTGGGTTTAAAAAGGGTTTGGACAAGTTCCAGGAGGAAAAGTCCATAAACCATTATTAAAGAGGACCAGAGAAATCCACTGCTTACCCTGGGATAAGCAACATGGAATCTGTGTACTTTTTTGGGAACCTGACAAGTACTTGTGATCTGAATGGGCTACTGTTGGAAATAGGATACGGCGCTTGATGGACCTTGACCTGACCCAGGTATGGCATATCTTATGTTCTTATGATATACCCAAAACCAGCTGAGAAACTGATAATAGCTCCTTTTGCAAGTGATACTATTGTGCTTGACATTACATTACTCTGTTCTGGTAATTGCACCCCCACCTGTAATAACTCTCTGTTACAAGCTTAATTCCTGAAATATTACCCTACACCTTTCCTGCACGGCCCCTTGAATCTACCTAGCCAACCATGCCTCCCCTCACCCCAACTAAACACTTCTATGCTCTGTTCAGCTGCCTCATAGTGATCACATTAACACAGATTTCCCAAGCCCTCACCCCCACATTTAACCACATTCCAATTCTACACAGTGCCTGGAGGAAACCCCATAGCCACCTTAACCACCAACCTGTCAGACATGGCCCTATACCACACCCTCACCTCATATACATTGCCCTACATCAGTCCAAAGCCTCTCAGAATGACTCTCACTCCCCACCTCTTGACCTTAAATGTGCCCTCCTAAACGCCCGCTCTATCCGTAAGAAATGGCCCGCCATAACCGAAATATTATCAACCTTCGACCTCGACATCCTTTGTATCACCGAGACTTGATTGTCACCCTCAGACATGGTTCTCCTCCATCAGTTTGTCCCCCCTAACTTCTCCACTCACTCATGCCATAGAGTTGACAGAAGAGGCGGAGGAGTTCTCATATTAAGCAAGACCGACCTACAATTCAAGACGAGTGCCTCCAATACTACCCCCTACCTTGACTATATCTCCATAACAAATAAAAACCATTCCATCAACCTATTATACAGGACACCCTCCTCATCGTCAGATGATCTCTCTACAATCATCGATCTCGCCTGCAATCCCACCGTGACCCACATTCCAAACTGGATACTTGGTGACTTCAATCTCCCTTCCCTTCAAGATACTCAGGCCAAAGCCCTTATCGAGGCATTCGAATCATCAGGCTACACCCAATTGATCAATACACCCACCCATGTCAAGGGGAATATGCTTGATCTTATCTTCGCCCCACAAATCTCCTCCAGCCACATGTACAAGATCGATCTCTCAGTATGTGCAGTACCTTGGTCCGACCATAATTTAATCAGGTTCACTATGCCAGAATACCCCCAATTCATTGCTCCACATTCTCCATTGGATCCAGCAGCACCAACCTCAACTCGGTTCCAGCAATTCAACAGAGATGAGATATTGGAAAAAATACAGCATCTCCACACCCAACCAGCTCAAGACCTAAACAACATGATTTCCTCATGGAATAAATGCCTCAATGCGACAATAGATGTTCCTCCCAGTAAAAAGAGACCACTTAGAAGAACAAGGGCTCCATGGTACTCACCTGAATTAAAGAGCTCCCTCTATCAACTCAGACAGCTTGAACGACGCTGGCGCCGTTCCAGATCAATCGAAAGCCAGGTCGCTTATTTCGCCTAACTAGATGCCCACCGCATTGCAGTCTCCAAGAGAATGAAACAATATCACGCAGAAGTACTACAAAGAGCCCTAAACAAGCCTCACGAGCTCTTCAACCTGGTCAAAACCTTAACTAAAGAGCCTTCCTCGGGGCAACCAATTCAACTTGACCCACAGGCATACGCGGACTATCTGCAAGCCAAGACAAGCCTAGCTATTACAACTGTGAACAACTGCCCTCTTGACACTTCACCTGTTCTCTCCCCCTCTTCTTCACCTCATCGAATCATATCAGGGGCCCAACAACTCATCACCTCTTTAACTACTCCATCTGAAAAGGAGATACAAGATACCATCTCCAACATAAATTCCTCCACTGCTCCGAACGATCCATGTCCAGCCTTCTGGATAAAAACCTTACGATCTGAACTCAGTCCGTTCCTTGCCAAACTGATTAGTACATCCTTCCAGACAGGTATCTTCCCCCTCAGTCTAAAACAAACATCTATTAGACCACTACTCAAGAATAATAAATTGGACCCAGAAAAGATGGACTCATTTAGACCCATCTCCAGTATCCCATTCCTAGCCAAGATCATGGAAAAAATAGCCCAGCGTCAACTGAACCACCACATTGAGAACAACGCTCCCCTCGACCCCTGTCAACATGGTTTCCGGGAGGCTCATGGTGTCGAAAACCTGTTAACAACCTTATTCAACACGTTAATAACAGGTCTGGATAACATCAGACAAGGCTTCGCTCTAGTGTTCCTCGACATTGCAGCCGCCTTTGACTCTGTCAACCACGAGTTACTCCTGCTACGCCTAAATGAGAAGGGAATACATGGAAATGCCCTAGCCTGGTGTGCCTCCTACCTTAAGGATAGGATGGCAGCATGTTCGTTCTCGCGCATCCAAATCCACCCCTTTTCCTCAAACCAGGGGTGTCCCACAGGGTTCATCTCTTTCAGCCCTATTTTTCAATGTGTATATGCAACCGATTTGCACCATCATTAGATCATTCAACATCAATTGCTTAGTCTATGCTGATGATGTCCTTATGTTTACTCCAATTTCCACCAAGCACCCAGACTTATCTCAGCTATCCTCCTGCTTTGATGCAGTCTCGGATTGGTTACATTCTCAGAAGCTAATGATAAACCTCAAAAAGACAGATGTGCTTTTCATCAGTAGAGATCAGACATTCATCCCACCTACATCATTGAAAGTACGTGGTGCGGAGCTTCCTACTAAGACGTCGTTACGATACCTCGGAGTAACCCTCGACCAACACTTGGACCTAACTGCCCATATAAGTAACCTAGTAAAAGCAATTTACCATAAAGTCCGGATGCTGCGACACATGAGACAGCTTCTAGAGCCAAAAGACTTCTGAACAGTATTTCAGGCAATGGTGATGCCTCACTTTGACTATGCCAACTCCATTTTGCATGGTCTACCAAAGAGCTCACTCCTTCCATTGCAGATAGCAATGAACACTGCAGCAAGGACCCTATACGGAGCATCCAGAAGAGACCATATTACCCCTATCCTAAAAGCTCTACACTGGCTCCCGGTTCACTGCAGGATCACTTTTAAAATACTGACAATGACATTCAAAGCCATTAACAACTGCACATCCAGCTCCCTTTCCGAGCTTATCCGGCTCATCCCCCCCGTTAGACTGAGAAGATCTGCTGCCTCCAACACCTTGTGCCTCCCAAAAGTATTCACCAAATGTAATAAGGCTACAGGAAACCGCGCTTTTGCACTTTATGCCCCCCACTGCTGGAACGCGCTACCAGCAAACATTCGAGCTATAAACAGCCTCTCTCAGTTCAGGAAGGAGCTGAAACATCACCTCTTTCTTCAGTACTTCCTCAACTCTGATGAAATCACATAACCAACCACTGTTCACTCCTCCCTTCTCCCCCTTTTCCGTTAATCTCATACCTGTGTCCCCAGAAAATTAGCCTTTAACATGCAAATGTTTGACGTTATCTCTCAAGCCATGTTCATGATAACTGTAGTAATATATCAACTAGGCACTATTTATCAACCTGTATATAGTTCCATGTTGTATATAGTTCCATGATGTACATAGTTAGCCTGTGTTCCATGTTCAATTCCCTGTTCAATGTAAAACGCAGTGTGTTTTTTTCCTGCTGTGCGAGTTTTGTTACCTGTGAACCGCCCTGATGGTAAATAGTGCGGTATAGAAAAACTATAAATAAATAAATAAAAATAAATAGAAAAACAAAATGTTAAGTATGACAGTTTTCACACAAGAAACCTTAAAAGCAATCTTCTGTATTCACAATCTTTGAGATTGTGTTCAGCACCAGCAGATTATGAATATCAGGCTCAAGATATAATTGACAGATTTGTCGATTTGTCAACAGGGAGATACCCTTTAAAATGTATAGAAGAGGATTATAATAAAAATGAATGCTGCTAATACAGAAGAATTATTACAATCAAGAATGCAAATCAAGATCAAGAATGCAAATTCATTTGTATTTTAAAATTCTCACATTGAGCTTCTCAAATCCAAAAAGTGTTAAAAAAAACATTGGCACATTCTAAAAAAATCTTGACTGTTCTAAAGATCAGCAACTGATAGTCGCCTACAATAGAGAAAAGAATTTAAGTGATTTGCTGGTTTCCTCTGCATTACCTGTTGTAACCAATAACAGCAATACAAAAAAAGGCACCAAGTGTTGGAAATGTTCAATTTGTCCCAATGCTTTGGAAATCAGGCTTTTGTACATCCAATAACATAACAATGTTATCATCTGTCAGCCAGATCTGATTGCAACACTTCTCTAGCTTTTTCGAGGCAGTTTCTCCAAATGGGTTAGTTTTGTGCATACCATGACAGTCATGGACCTCACTTCTTAGCCAGGGCATGTGGAGTATAATCTCAGTCTCTCAAATTCACTGCTAAGGTTCAGTGTAGAACTTGGAGTTTGTAAGATGTAACATGTATGGGTAAGTCAAGATGTACTTGGAAATTCTTCTTTATAAAGCCTGTGGCACCCAACACGATGGGAAATATTTCTGTATCTTCTGCCACATTTTCTTGGTCTCTGATTGCATTTCTTGGTATTTCAGGATCTTCTGCCTCTCCACGCGATTCAAAGAGTAGTTATTTGGAACACTAGGGGATAGATTCTATCCCGCGTTAAGCAGGGATGTACTGTACGTCCGGGTTGGACGTACATCCCTGATAAATGGCAATGGTTGTTCCCCTATCCTGGGCTCCCTACACGTACAGCGGAGATGTGCAGGAAACTCAGTACGGGGGGCAAGAGGGGGTGGGCCGGAGGAGAAGTGAGAGAGGGCAGGAGTAGTGACTCCTACCCTGGATGTACAAGGCCTATTCCGATGATGGCCCTGTATGTCCGGGATTGGGGATTTAGATGGGGGACTTATTTCACCTCTGAGGTGGAACAA
The DNA here is from genome assembly GCA_033557465.1 of Ichthyophis bannanicus. Classification (NCBI taxonomy): domain Eukaryota; kingdom Metazoa; phylum Chordata; class Amphibia; order Gymnophiona; family Ichthyophiidae; genus Ichthyophis; species Ichthyophis bannanicus. The sequence continues at coordinate 333,164,978 of CM066038.1, forward strand.
GTCCCCCCCCCCCCCCCAATGGCAGCAGGCAGCAGATTCGGACCCCCCCCCCGACAAGGTGAGCATGGCGCAGCCCGACCCCAGCCTCAGAAGGCCGGATCGGGGGTCAGGCAGTGGGGAACACAGGATATCACAGCAGGCAGACAATCAGGGATACTGCAGAGTGTCCCAGTGCCATTGGTGACGGGAAGCCATGGCACCGCAGCTCCTTGCAAGTGTGGGCATCTGGCAGGCAGCAATCGGGGCCTCTCTGGGACATCCAGACCCTATGCCTCGATTCTCCTCCCATGGGGCCATCTACCTCCCTGTGAGAGCAGAATTGGGAGTATATCCGGGCCGACCAGATTTTGGATGTCCAGATGTCCCGGACGTGCCCCGATCAGAATTGGCCTTCGCCTGTCTATGTGATCATTTGTCTGTGCAAGTTACTTTATATAGGAAAAATTAAACGTCTCTTATGAATTAGAATGCTGGAGCATAAGAGTTTTTTGAAAAGAAAAGTTGTGAGTATTGCTGGTCAAGGAATCATTTGTTTGGCGATTTGAAGTTTTTGTTATTAAAATAATCAGTCACATGGCGAGGTGGAGATATGGATAGACTCCTTCTCCAAGAAGAATGTTGTTTTATTTTTGAGCTAAATTCGATCTCATCTTCTGGATTAAACCAGGAGATCAAGTATCAGGTATTTCTGTAGTTAGATAGTTGCATTTGGCTCTTCTTCAGACGATTTTAACTCAGGTTGGCAAGCAACTGGACATTGAGGACTTCCTGTTTTTTTTAACGCATGTTGGTGGTGCAATATTATTTGTTGTGGTTATGGGTTTGTTTGGTGGGGGAGGGGGGGGGTTTACACAATTATCTGCTACCAGCAATCATTGGCAGCTTCAAACCTTAAAAGGACCCATTTTTTGGAAGTAGAGTATGCCTTTATTCATTTTTTGTTTTCTTTAGGTAATCATAGTCTGAATTCTTTCATGAGGATTCCTTTCTTTTCGCATTAAAAGGTCTTTCTCTATGGTTTTAGTATAATGGCATGGCTTAGGTTTTCATATTATGAAGATCAAGTTTAGGATTTCATTTCTAATTATCCTCTAAAAGGTTGCATATGTAAATAAGAGGCATGGTAGCCACTGACAGCCCCATTTAGATGCAAACCACCTGCATGGTATTTTTTTTAGCTGCAGTGGAAGAAAGAAGGATGCTTGGGTGCATACGCAGAGGAATGGCTAGCAGAAAAAAGGAGGTGATAGTGTCTCTGTATAAGTCTTTGGTGCGACCTCAATTGGAGTATTGTGTGCAATTCTGGAGACCGCACCTTCAAAAGGATATAAACAGGATGGCGTCGGTACAGAGGTGGCTACTAAAATGGTTAGTGGTCTTCATTATAAAGCATATGAGGACAGGCTTAAGGATCTTAATATGTACACCTCAGAGGAAAGGCAGGATAGAGGTGATATGATTGAGACGTTTAAATACCTCCATGGCATAAATGCACATGGGGAGAACCTCTTTTGATTGAAAGAAAGTTCTGCTACGAGGGGACATGGGATGAGGGTGAAAGGGGATAGATTAAGGAGTGATATGTGGAAATATTTATTTACGGAAAGAGTGGTGGATCCGTGGAATAGTCTCCCAGTGGAGGTGGTAGAGATGAGGACAGTATCTGAATTCAAAAAAGCATGGGACAAAAACAGAGTATCTCTAAAGGAAAAAAGGGGACTGTTGTAGTTGTTGATATGGAAGAACAGACTAGAAAGGCCATGTGGTCTTTTTCTGTCATTATTTTTCTATTGTTTTTATCTTTCTATCTTTGCCACAATCACAGTCATGCTCTTCTTTTCTGCCCACGGGAGATGAGATCCCTGTGGGCAAAAGAGACGGGGAAAAGTTTGCGATGCAGACTGAGTGCCTGCAGGGATCCCATCTCCTGCAGGCAAAAAAGAAGAACATGGCCACGATCGTGGCAAAGACCCTTTCTGTCTGCTCATAGGAGATTAGATTCCCACGGGTAGAAGGGAAGGCCGCAATTATGGCCTGCAGCAATAAAAAGGCAGGGGGTAGGGTAAGTGAGGGTAAGAGAAGGCAGGGAAATTTTAAAGGGGCAGTGGATATAAAAAAGGGAGGATGGGGGATTTTAGGGCAGGGAATGGGAGTGCTAGTGGGGTTGGTGAAGGGGGGAGAGTCTGGAAGGGTAATAGAATAGGGGAACCACCAGGAGAGGGGAGGGAACAGTGTAAGGTGTTGCCAAAAAGGTATAGTCCCCTCCTCCCAGAACACACGCACACACAAGCACTTACCCCCACACCACACACAACATTCACAGGTACCCCACTTCTGCACAACAGACATGAACAGAACAATGGCTGGGAAAAATCATATTGCTAAAGCTGTTGCCCCCGTTACAGCTTCTGCCTCGGTCCAGACAGAGGTCCTAATGCCAGTTGAAGGACCAGTTCCATGTGCAGGGTGCCTGCATGCTGAAGCTCTGAGGAAGCAAGTGGAGGAACTCAGAGAGGAGGTAGCGAGGCTGAGGAGCATTCAAGACAGTGAGAAGTACATTGATGAGATGCTTCTTGCAGCAACCAAGCTCTCCAGCACAGGAGAAGATGGGTGCCAACAGAATGTCGATGGTTGGACACAAATCACCAGGGCCTGCACAATCACCAATCCAACTTCTCCAGCCCTTGAATTGAAGAACCATTACGCAGCCCTGGAAGTGGAGGAGGTGAAAGCATCCCTGGAAAGGGAAGAACCAGAGTTCAAGTACCCCAAAGTTGCAGAATCAGTGACCAGAAGGAAACGAAGGGTAGTGGTGGTTGGAGACTCTCTTCTGAGGGGTACTGAGGCGTCCATCTGCCGACCAAACTTGATGTCCAGAGAGGTATGCTGTCTGCCTGGTGCCAAAATCCAAGATGTTACGGAGAGTTTGCCGAGACTCATCAAGCCCACTGACTATTACCCAATGTTGCTAATCCATGTTGGAACAAATGATACTGCCAGGTATACCTCGGAACGTATCAAAAGTAACTTCATGGCTCTGGGACAGAGGGTGAAGCAGTTAGGTGCACAGGTGGTGTTCTCTTCAATCCTCCCTGTTGAGGGTAAAGGCCAAGGCAGAGAGGCTCGCATCCTGGAGATGAATGCATGGCTGCGTGGATGGTGTCATCGAGAGCGTTTTGGTTTCCTAGACCATGGGATGCTGTTCCAAGGGTTGCAGAGCAGAGATGGCATCCATCTGTCCAAGAAAGGTCAACACATCTTCAGTAGTAGACTGGCTAATCTACTGAAGAGGGCTTTAAACTAGATTCGTTGGGGATAGGTGAAGAAAGCCCCCAGGTAGGTGATACATTAAATACCTTTATGGAAATGGGTAACAGGGGTAACATATGGAAAGCAGTGTGTATAAATGCCCGTAGCAAGGGAAATAAGATCCCTGATGTTGAAGCTTTGGTGGGAGTGGCTGACTTTATTTAGTGGCAGTTACAGAAACATGGTTCACAGAAAACCATGACTGGGATGTAACTATACCTGGCTATACTTTATTCAGAAAGGACAGGGTAGGAAGAAGGGGAGGAGGAGTGGCACTATATGTAAAAACTACTATTAAAGCTTTGGAATTACAGAGCTTAAAAGGGAGAGAGGAGGCATTGTGGGTTAAACTAGAAAGAGGGAAAGAGAAATCTATTTGCATTGGTGTGATATACAGACCTCCCTCACAAGAGGAAGAGGTGGACAGAGAGTTAATTGAAGACCTACGCAGCATTGCTAGGAAAGGGGAAGTGCTACTGATAGGAGATTTCAATATGCCAGATGTTGATCGGCACATTCCTGCTGCAGTATCATCTAGAAGTAAGGAGATCCTGGATTCTCTACAGGGAGAACTATTCAGGCAATTGGTAACAGACCCCACACGTGAAGAGACCATACTGGACTTGGTGCTTACCAATGGTGAAAGTGTTTCTGATGTTGTAGTGGGAGATCATTTTGCATCCAGTGATCACCAGATGGTGTGGTTCAGTATTAGGACTTCGGCTGTTAGAATCCATTCCAAGGTGAGGATCTTAGACTTTAGGAAGACTAACTTTGCGAAGATGGGCCAATACCTCAGGGAGTCGTTAGTGGGATGGGAACAGCTGGGGGATGCAGAAAAACAGTGGGCAAAACTGAAAGGGGATATTTTAAGGGCAACCAACCTTTTTGTTAAAATGGTAAATAAAGGCAAAAGGAAAAGGAGACCGCTATGGTTTTCTAAGGAAGTAGCTGAAAAAGTGAAGAAAAAGAGGGAGGCCTTCATGAAATAAAAGAGATCACAGAGAGAGGAAGACAGGCATCTGTATTTGGAAAAACTTAGAGAAGCTAGCAAAAGTAGTCAAGAAGGCAAAGATTCAAAAGGAGGAGGAAATAGCCAATGCAATAAAATGGGGGGATAGCACAGTTACTTACCTGTAACAGGTGATCTCCGGAACAGCAGGAATTAGTCTTCACATATGGGAGACGTCGCCGACGGAGCCCGCACGGGAATGCTCCCCAGCATCCAATCAGAAAGCCTGTGGGAGCATCCCCCGCGCCTGCGCGGTGGCTTCCCGCCCTTCCCACTGCCTCTCCCCAGTTGAGTTTCATAGCTGAGCCAGAAGGAGAGGAGAGGAAGGAATAGAGAGATACAACTCCTAGGGGAGGTGGGCGGGTTGTGAAGACTAATTCCTGCTGTTCCGGAGATCACCTGTTACAGGTAAGTAACTGTGCTATCTCCAGGAACAAGCAGGAATGAGTCTTCACATATGGGGACTCCCTAGCTAAGGATGCCCGGGGAGATCCCATAAGCGCAGCCCAGGACAGGATGGAATTTTCCCAACCTGGATCCCCGGCATCCCCTGAGGGATGGAGGGTAGGAGTTGAGAAGAAAGGAACAGCAAAAACCCAAAGACTACAAGGGGAGTAGTCTTTAGAATGCATGTGAAGTATCATTAAGTATGTAATGAATCAAGGACCTAGTACCACGTAGAGCTTACCTACTGGGTTGTAGAACTGAGATGAAGGTACTGTAGGCGCAGTAGCGAGGTCTTCAAGGGAACTTCACAGCAGCGAGGAGGAAGTTCCAAATCCGGACGGGCAGGAGACCCAGGTGTCAACTGGGGCAGGAGAAGGACGGCAGGTCTTCAAGGAAGCTCTGTGCGAAAAGCTGAGGACTAAGAGTAGAAGACTGACCGATCCGGATAGCCCAGTCCGGAGGAGAATGGGGGTGCACCCCGGACCGAAGGAGTACACAGTCTACCCTAGCTGAAGAGATAGGGAGACAAGGGTCTGAACCTCATGAAGGAGGGCATAACTAAAAGTAGAAGCTGTTGACTTCACAGCAGTAAGCGGAGTACATAAGTACCGGCCATTGGGAAATAGTCGGTAGAACACAGGCACTGTGGACATCACCCAATATGCGCCTACCGAAACAGATAATATCTAATATTCCTCTATATATATGCATATATATAATATATATCAAGGTAAGTTGGGTATGGAGGACGCCCACCCGGGTACTAACACAGGTATGCCCAGGAACCTTCCTACGTGAGCATAACACATAACCCTGATAAGGCGGACCTGCCACTGATCCACAGAAAACGCCCACCTCAGGAGGTGGCGTCAAAGATCCATCCAGAGAAGGGATCTATTCCTGTGGGGCAGGGGCAGATCAGCGAAACTAACAGCACGTTAGCGTGAAGGACAGAGGATAATATCAGTCCGGTAAGGGCACATCAGAGGTACCTCAGGCCCTAGATGTGTACCCAGGGCATTCACGCAGAAAAAAACTCGCCCCCCGCCTTAACGGGAGACATGAGGGTATAGTCAACGAAAAGCCTTGGAGTGACTATAGCAGGGGGTTCTCCTGCCTGAACAGGGAGAACAGACAAGGGGACGGGGCTGATCCGGCCTTATCGAGGGATCGCTCAGGACAAGCCGCGCAGGATAGCAAACAAAGGACTACACTGGGAGGAGGATTTCGGTATGGTATCAATCAGCAGGGGGTCCCTGGAAGAGAAGGGTTTCGGGGAACGTACCTAAGGGTAAGTCAGTCGAAGGGGAGTATGTCCATGGGCCATAACTATCATGGAATGGAGGTGATCTCCCTCTTCCGAAAGGAAGGAGAATACCTTAACCCCTGGACAGCATCCGAACCATTTGCCCCACCGAACGAACCCCAGTGTAGAGCTAAAAATTTAAACTTCTGGTAAGAGAAGTTAATTGTAAGCCGCCGCATACAGGAGCCTAAAGCTGCTTGGTATGAGTATCCTGACGCGGGCCCGGGAACTTCAGACCGGATTGAGACGTCCCTTGCTTAGGCGCACCTGGCGGGTGGGCGGAGGATGAAATTTTCTCTTCCTAGGGAAGGAAGGTCTAGTAAGACATTTTCCACCCCTGGGGGGAAGAGAGGACTTTGGACAGCTTCTAACGCTAGGAGGGTTAGCGAAGCACTGAGCAACCTGACGCAAGGCTTCGCTGTTGAAGAGGTGGTCTCCAGCACACGGAGAATTGCCCAAATTATGTTGTGCCCGCCTACACAAGTCTGACGCCTGCAACCATGCTGTACGACGTGCTCTGATGGCAATAGCAAAGGATCTGCTGACCGACAGGAAGGAGTCTAGAGAAGCATGAGAAAGGAACCCAGAGATATTCCTGCAATGATAAAGAAGCAAGGAATATTCAGAGGCCTTAGTTGCAGACAAAAAGGGAGACAAAAGAGATAATCTCTCGGTGACCTCCCGGAGTGTCAGGCTCATATAAAAAATATATGAAATAATTCTGGAAGCCAACATGGACGTTTGGAAGGTTTGACGCCCCAGGGTATCCAGCGTTTTAGAGGCACGACCTGGGGGGGCGAGAAGAATGCTTCTTCTTGCTTCCAACCTTCCTCAGCGCTGATTCCACCACGATGGAATGATGTGGAAGCTGGTGCTGCTGAAAACCCGGGGAGGGGGGCACCCGATACAGAGCATGCATGGCTGTAGACGGTGCCAGAACCCTCAAAGGCGACTGCCAAGCCCCCAGCAGAAGATCCTGCAGGGAAGGATGTAAAGGAAGCATTATGGCTGCCTGTTCCGCAGGGCCTGGACTTAGGGAAGGACCCGGAATAGGAATGGCAAGCAAGTCCGCCATGTCAAGGAGAAAATCCTGAAAAGACGGCTCTCCCAGAGGGGCTATGCCGGGGGAGGCGAAGGCGGGAGGGGCCGCCTGGGCACCAAAAGACCTATCGGACTGACGCCCGCTGGGCAGAGGGTGGTACCAGCAGTCCCGGATCGGGGCAGTCAGCACGGCGTCGACGGTTCCTGGAATTGATTCCAAGCTAGGCATCGAAGGGGTCAATGGCACCAATGGAACCGCAGGAATCGGCCTCGGCCCCGACCCCGGGGACGGCCCTGCCCCCGACGATTGAAGCGGTTCCGAGGCAACCGGAGAGCAGTGGTTAGAAATCTCTGCACTGCGTCGCAGAAAGGGACCGGGGCCGGTCCTGAAACGTGCCGTAGCCAAGCCTTCGAGGCTGGATACCGATTCGAGGCGGGCATCGAACCGAGCGAGGAGATCGACTCCCTCCTAGAGGGCCCCGGCAGCGGAGGCGGCGCCGGCGATGCCGATCCCGGGGAGCGAATCGGAACCGCGTCGATTGGTGCCGTAGGCACCAAGGGCCCCCGAGAACGAAGCTCGGTAGGGGGGGAACACCCGACACCGGCGTCGATGCCGAGCGGTAGGCACCGCCAGACGCCGGGACCCCTCTCGAGCCTGTCTTACCCAGAGGAGAATCCTTCCGGGGCATACGACCCGTCCCCGAGGGTACCCAGGTAACCCGACGACGAGCCCCTGCGGGGCGTGAAACGCACAACCCTGGCGCCGGCGCCGGGGTACCGGCGTCTCTTGACGCTGGAACCAACCCCCTGGCTGGCCGGGGCGACAGGAAACCAGACTGGATCAAAGTGATCGAAGGCACCGGGGCCCCCCTTCTAGCGATGAGCGGAGCACTCGACGTCCGCGTCGATGCCGGGGGATCGCCCGTCTGGGGCAGATTGATAGACTCCGAAGGTACCGGGGGAGCCAGGCGGCGATCCCTGGTGACGAGTGGAGCACTCGACACCCATGCCGACGCCGGGAAAACGATGCCGTTCAAATCCGGTACCGCCCCCGCGCAGGGCTGGGATGCAGGCAAGCCAGACTGGGTCGAAGCGATCGGCCCCAAAGGTACCGACGACACCAGATGACGATCCCCGTCGGAGAGTGGGACACTCGACGCCGACGCCGAGGAATCGGTACCGCCCGAAGCGGGTACCACCTCCGCGCATGGCAGGGATGAAGGAACGCCAGACTGGGTCGAGTCGATCGGCCCCGAAGGTGCCGAGGACAGCAGCTGACGATCCCCGGTGAGGAGCGGAACGCTCGACGCCGCCAATGCGGGGGGATCGGAACCGCCCGAAGCGGATACCACCTCCGCACATGGCTGGGATGTAGGGAAGCCAGACTGGGTAGAGTCGATCGGCCCCAGAGGTGCCGAGGACACCAGCTGAAGATCCCTGGCGAAGGGTGGAACACCCGACGCCGGCGCCGATGCCGGGGAATTGGCACCGCTCGAAGTGGATACCACCCTCGAGCATGGCTCGGGAATGTTCTGTGAGGAGCGAACCTCAGGAACAACCCGAAACCCCGTGAATGCTTTGGAGCCCGAAGACTCCCGCCGGGGTTTAATTGCCAAGGAGGGCTTGAGGGGTTGGCCGGAGCCGTCGTCATGCCGCGCATGAGACTCGCCCCTCAAGACTTGGCTAGTCTTAACAGACTGTTGTGTGGTTACCTGATCCTGGAGAGAAGAGAAAACCGATGACCGCACCTTAGGGGGAAAGACGCCATCGAGGGACACCCGAAAAAGGGAAGGTCTTCTCCCGATACTGAAGCCCGGAGAACCGGGGAGATAAGGGTCAGGGCCCAAACAGGAGAGGCACCAGGCATTGGAGTCTAAGTGAAAAACTAAGTCTCCACAGTGGGGGCACTTCTGAGGGGAAGAAGGCTCCATGCTGTGCAGCCCGATAGGCCTCAAAACGACCAGAGGGAAAAAAGGTTCCGTCGAGGTGACTAAAAGAATAAAAGAAAAGAAAAGAAAAAAGGCACCGGTGGTGCCGTTGTCGGCAGGAAAAGGCCGCGACCACAGGAAAACAAGAAAAGAAAGAAAAGTTTCTGCGGTGGGAGGAGGTACGTCCTGTCTGCTCCGCGGAAAAACGAAAACTGGGGAGAGGCAGTGGGAAGGGCGGGAAGCCACCGCGCAGGCGCAGGGGATGCTCCCAAAGGCTTTCTGATTGGATGCTGGGGAGCATTCCCGTGCGGGCTCCGTCGGCAACGTCTCCCATATGTGAAGACTGTCAGACGGCCACCTCGGTGAGAATGTTCACAGTCTTGGCAAAAGCATATATCTATATGATTTGCAAGGATTTGTGGGTAATGTAGTCCATTCATTCCAGACACAGCCGTGAACAATAATTAATTATACTTGCTCAAGGGTAAAGCAAATAAGATTTTTATTTATGAGGGTTTCTCCCAACACAGATAATGCTTGGTAGCACAGAACTCAGGATACTTGCTTGCAGTTTTAAAGTTAAAAAAACAAAATCAGGAAAAAAACAACATCTGAACTGGTCAGGTAATTAAAGCAAAGGATTAAAGACCTGGTTGACAACAAACTGGTCTTTCTTGTAGGCTTTAGCAAATAATGTCTTAGCAATGCAGTAAGCAACCAAATAAACCCACAAAGTAGGAAAACTGTTCTTTTCTTCAGGTTAACTTCTTATATCTTTACATATAACTTCAGAAGTGATTCCCTTAGAGCACACAAGCAATTAGGTAAGCTCAATTGCTAGCAATCACCCAGCTGAAACCCCTTAGCTGGCTTGCTTTCTACTGTGTAGCTCAAAATCTTACTCAGAAGGTTTTCTGAGTAGATTTAAAGAACAAGTTGGTATATCTTTGTGATGGTTGTTGTACTTGGTAACAGAAAACTACCATTTGAGTTTGGACAGAGAGCAGTCCATATATTCACATTCTGGTTCTAAGACCTCTCCCCTTTCTTCAATAATCATGGTTCAATATCTTGGCTTGGCACAAAGGAATTTCTCAATGGAGCACTACCAGGAGAATAATCATTTCCCTGCTTTCTTTCAAAGCAATAGCTAGGGCATAGATCAGTGTTCATACCTGAGCTTCCATTGCTGTTAGAGTTCCCCTCTAAATAGCCCGGCCAATATGTAGTCCAGTTTCTGTGTCCAGCCTTCCAATCTAGATCCCTGGACACTGGATCTCTCTTCACATACCTTCTGGCATGGGTCTTAGGGTCCCTTCCACGTGCAGCTGTTTCCCTCACAGGTGCCGTCTGGAGATTCCTGGCTCTGCAATACCACTCCTCTGGTCTCCCCCAGTCCAATGGTGTATGCTGGCCTCTTGTCTGTCTCCCAGTATACGTACTGTGCTGGACTCCTGTAGACTTCCCAGAGGCTTTTCTCTTCCTTCTTTTAAAAGGGCTTCTTGCTCTCTCTGTCCGTCCGTTCTGACCTCTGCTTCTGATGAGAATGAAGATCAGGATCCCGTGGATGATCAAGATACCAATGATCATGACATCCCAGCTCTGGATGATTCTCTGTAGAATAGACTCTATCTTTATTCTGCCTTGATGAGTGCTCCACCTTAGTACAGCGCAGCTGTGCTGAATCAGGCCTTGCCCTTTGCAATGAGTGCTTGGGGATTACCTCATAGCCCTTTTGATTGAACACACGTTTTCTCACTTCAGCTCCTCTCATGGCTGTTGGAAACCTGGTGCATTCTGGGACTGGTAGTCTTTTATGGCAAAATTCTGTTTTCTCATTTCTACCAGCACTGACAGGTTGCTTGTTCAGAGACACTTCATCTTTTCTATAGCCCCTTCCTGAGCTATGATAAGCTTCCTTATCACAAGACTCATTCCTGCTTGTTCCTGGAGATAAGACATTTTTCAGATATATTAGTGAGAAGAGGAAGGGCAAGAGTGGTATTGTCAGACTCAAGGGTGCAGGGGGGGAATATGTAGAAGCTTGTAACGATAAAGTGGAATTGCTTAACAAATATTTTTGTTCTGCGTTCACAGATGAAGAAGCAGGAGCAGGACCTCAGAAAACACCCACAAATAGGAACAGAAGCAAGGGACATCTTGAACAATTTTCAGAAGACTGTGTTCGTGACAAACTAGCTCAACTTAAAGTAGACAAAGCGATGGGACCGGATGGGATACACCCTAGAATACTGAGGGAACTTGGGGACGTTCTAGCAACTCTACTGACTGACCTTTTCAATGCCTCGTTGGAGTCGGGAGTGGTGCCAAAGGACTGGAGAGAGGCTCATGTGGTGTCTTTACACAAAAGCGGAAGTAAGGATGTGGTTGAAAACTACAGGCCGGTTAGTTTAACTTCGGTGGTGAGTAATTTATTGGAAACGCTGCTGAAAGAGAAAATAGTGAGGTTTCTGGAGTCCAGCGGATTACAGGATCCGAGGCAGCATGGATTCACCAGAGGCAGGTCTTGTCAGACAAATCTGATTGATTTCTTTGACTGGGTGACCAGGGAGTTGGACCGAGGGAGAGCTCTAGATGTGGTGTATTTAGATTTCAGTAAAGCCTTTGACACTGTTCCTCACAGGCGACTTATAAACAAACTGAGCACCCTAGGGATGGACCCTAAAGTTACTGCTTGGGTTAGAAATTGGCTGGGTGGGAGGCGACAAAGAGTACAAGTAAATGGAGCTCACTCTGAGGAGAAGGATGTTACCAGTGGTGTGCCCCAGGGATCTGTCCTTGGTCCGATTCTTTTTAACATCTTTGTTAGTGATATAGCGGAAGGGCTGTCAGGTAAGGTTTGCCTCTTTGCAGATGATACCAAAATCTGCAATAGAGTAGACACCCAAGAAGGTGTAGATAACATGAGGAGGGATCTAGCTAAGCTTGAAGAATGGTCTAGAATTTGGCAGCTGGGATTTAATGTTAAAAAATGTAAGGTCATGCATTTGGGCTGCAGCAATCCAAGGGAGCAATACAGGATAGGAGGTGAAGTACTTTTGTCCACTAAAGAAGAGCGGGACCTAGGCGTGGTTGTGTCTGATGATCTTAAAGTAGCTAAACAGGTAGAAAAGGCGATGGCAAAAGCTAGAAGGATGCTTGGGTGCATACAGAGAGGAATGGCTAGCAGAAAAAAGGAGGTGATAATGCCTCTGTATAAGTCTTTGGTGCGACCTCATTTGGAGTATAGTGTGCAATTCTGGAGACCGCACCTTCAAAAGGATGTGAACAGGATGGAGTCGGTGCAGAGGGTGGCTATAAAATGATTAGTGGACAGGCTTAAGGATCTTAATATGTACACCTTAGAGGAAAGGCGGGATAGAGGTGATATGATTGAGATGTTTAAATACCTCCGTGGCATAAATGTTCAGGGAGAGAGCCTCTTTCAATTGAAAGCAAGTTCTGCTACGAGGGAACATGGGATGAGGGTGAAGGGAGATAGATTCAGGAGTGATATGCGGAAATATTTCTTTACGGAAAGAGTAGTGGATCCGTGGAATAGTCTCCCAGTGGAGGTGGTAGAGTTGAGGACAGTAACTGAATTCAAAAAAGCATGGGACCAACACAGAGGATCTCTAAAGGTAAAAAGTGGACTGTTGTAGTTGTTGATATGGAAGGACAGACTAGATAGGCCATGTGGTCTTTTTCTGTCATCATGTTTCTATGTTTTTGTTTTATTGTGCTTGATATACCACTCCTTCACAAATGCAGCAGGACAGTGTACAATGAAAATAAACAGTCAGAAACATGAAGGAATGCCATAGTCTGATAGGAAAGGTAACAATCATGCAAAAAGGATAGGAAGTCAGGAGAGAGCTGGGATGGGAGCCTATGTCAAAGGCTGTTTGGAAATGGTGTGTCTTGAGCATGGATTTAAACTTGGTCTAGGATAATTCGAGACGGAGGTCGGAAGGTACTGCATTCTATAGGGATGGGCCAAAAAAGTAAAAGGCAGCATTACAGGTGGCTTCTAATCGGGCCCGGCACCACATGCACCCCAGATCTACACTACATATATATACACAGGCACCCCATCTCCACATATCACATGTACACACACAGACACACACGCACGCACGCACCTCACCTCTGCACCACATAGACATGGGCACCCCACCTCTGCATCACACAAACAGAGGCTCCCCAAGCTCTACAGCAGGCATGTCCAACAGGTAGATTGCAATCTACCTGTAGATCGCGGAGGAGTCAGAGGTAAATCACCAGCCCACTTGGCTCCATCTCTCCAGCAGCTCGCCCGTCGTTAGGAGAGAGCTCGTGCTGGCAGGTCGTCTGCCGAGGGCTTGTCACCGCTGCTGATCCTTTGCCTGTCTTTTTTCCCTGTCTGCGGGAATCTTGCCTATGGGTGTATTGGGGGCGCTTGCTGTTTTTGTGCCAATAGTTTGTGAGTAACCCAGGGGCCACTGCCCGCACCCCGCAACGAGACGCCACAGGCCCAGCATCATACCTGGTCTCCTGCCTCTCAGAATCACCCATTCCTACCCCTGCCCCAACACCCCTTAGAAGTGTGTTTTATACCGGGCGATATCCATTCGCCCGGGCTTTACCTGAATACACTTACCGTATTAGTTGTGTCGTGTGCTGGTCATTGGTCGCTTTATAGTTCGCTTTCATTGAACGTTTTCGGGTAGACACAACAAAGTGTCTAAAATTTGGTGATTTTGGCGGGCTTTTCCAATTTTGTTCTAACTTGCCTATGCCTTGCCTTCAAATTGGTTCAAACCACTGTGAATTTTGCTTGCCTCTGTAATTTTATTTTTCCTAGCCTTTGCGTTGATTCTACACTGCAATTTTATTTCGCCTTGCCTTTGCGTTGATTCTACACTGTGTGCAGAATTTATTAAATTGCGTGTGGTGGTATTTGAACTTGTTTGGCGGTATTTGATTTTATCTGGTTTGCTGGACAAGTGTTTGCGTTTTTTTGATGATTGTTTGGTGGTATTTGATTATTGGTGCCAGTATGATGAATTCTTATTTTTACTTTTAGAACTGCATGTGTGGTTTTGGCATCTCCAGTCCTTGTATTGCACATCATCCAAAGGTCTTCAGTTCCTGTTGATCTTTAATACTTTGGGAAAGTGACAGTTTTGGACTAGATTCAGACAGTGTTTATACTAACTTAGCAGATTTGGCCTTCTTACATCCAGCCACCCCAGTATAACGAAGATGAGTGTTCCAAAGAAGAGCAAAACCTACCACTTTCATGATGAATGGGAGATGGACTACTTCTTCATCATAGTGAAAGTCAATTGTTGTTGTCTAATTTGTAACGCCCCAGTATCCTTGCCCAAAAAGGGTAATCTGGAACGTCATTATAAGGCTCTGCATAGCAATAAGTTTGATGCTGATTTTCCAACCAAAAGTGAAATTTGTAAACTGAAGCTCAAAGAACTTAAATCAAAATTGTCTACTCAGCAACAGTTGATGGCGAAGCCAAGGTCACATTCGGTCAATGCAACCATAGCATCCTTCAAGGTCAGCAACCTGATCACAAAGAAATGCAAACCTTTCACTGAAGGGGAATTTGTAAAAGATTGTTTTCTTGAAGCAGCTGACAATCTTTTTGAAGGATTTAAAAATAAGAAAGAGATCATAGCAGCTATTCAAGATGTACAATTGTCAAGAAACACCGTCGTGCAGCGAATACAAAAGATGTGTGGAGACACAACTGAACAATTGTTGGAGGATGTTTCAAATTGTGTTGCTTTCTCACTCCAACTGGATGAATCTACAGACTTAAGAGACATAGCCCAGTTACTAGTCTTTATCTGGATGGGTTTTGAAGACTTCAATGTTAAAGAAGAACTACTTGGAATGATTTCTTTAAAAGGGAGAACTACCAGTCAGGAAATATTCAGTTCTTTCCATTCTTTTGTGACAAAGTGTAATCTTCCATTGCATAGACTTGTTTCCATCACTACTGATGGAGCAAGAGTAATGACAGGTGAGGTTAACGGTTTCATAGCCCTCTGTAGACAGCATGACGACTTCCCAGATTTCCTTTCTTACCACTGCTTCATTCACCAGCAAGTTTTGGCAAGCAAGAGACTCAATACAAAGACTGTCATGGACATCACTTTCAAAATTGTAAATTCAGTTCGTGGAAGATTACTTCAAAGACGGCTTTTCAATCTTACTCTTGATGAAGGGGCAGCGGAAATCATTTTGCACACAGATGTAAGGTGGCTAAGTAGGCACAAATTTCTGCAAAGATTTTGTGATTTGCTGAACTAAATAAGAAGCTTTTTGAAGGAAAGGGGAGATGACCAAGCAGAGTTGGAAGATGAGGAGTGATTATGTGATCTGGCATGTCTCGCTGACTTTACAGGTGAACTAAGTGATATGAACCTTGAACTACAAGGAAAAAAACAAATGCATTGGCGAGATGAGTACAGTTTCATCCTACAAGAGCAAATTTGAGCTAATGATGACTGACCTTATAAGAACATAAGACATGCCATACTGGGTCAGACCGAGGTCCATCAAGCCCAGTATCCTGTTTCCAACAGTGGCCAATCTAGGTCATACGTACCTAGCAATATCCCCAAAAGACACAGGTTCCACAATGCTTGTACTGGGTCAAGCATTGATATCCTGGGTCCCTTTTTAATAGTGGTTTATGGACCTTTCCTCCAGGAACTTGTCCAAACCTTTTTTAAACCCAGCTATACTAACAGCCCTTACTACATCCTCCGGTAACAGATTCCAGAGTTTGATTACAAGTTGAGTGAAAAAATATTTTCTCTTATTTGTCTTAAACAGTTTACCCTGTAGCTTCATTACATGTTCCCTAGTCTTTCTATACTCTGATAGCATAAACAATTGATCCACGTTTATCCGTTCCACTCCATTCATTAATTTATAGACCTCTATCATATCTCCCCTCAGCCGTCTCTTCTCCAGGCTAAAGAGCCCTAACCTTCTTAGCCATAGGAGTAGCCTTCCATCCCCTTCACCAATTTGGTGGCTCTTCTCTGTACTTTTTCTAATAACGCTATGTCCTTTTTAAGATACGGTGACCAGAATTGCACACAATATTCAAGGTGCGGTCGTACCATGGAGCGATACAGAGGCATTATAACATTCTTTGTTTTATTCTCCATCCCTTTCCTTATGATACCTAGCATTCTATTTGCTTTCTTGGCCGCCGCTGCACACTGGGCGGAGGGTTTTAACATGTTATCCACGATGACTCCTAAATCTTTTTCCTGGGTGGTGGTTTCTAATGTGGAGCCTTGCATCGTGTAACTATAGTGTGGATTGTTCTTTCCTAGGTGCATAACTTTGCACTTGTCCACATTAAATTTCATCTGCCATTTGGATGCCCAGTCTTCCAATTTATCCAGATCCTCCTGCAGTTTTCCACAATCCTCTTGGGTTTTAACAACTTTAAACAGTTTTGTGTCATCTGCAAATTTGATAACCTCACTAGTTATTCCCTTTTCCAGGTCATTTATGAATATGTCAAAAAGCAGCGGACCCAGTACAGATCCCTGGGGTACTCCACTATTCACCTTTTTTCATTGGGAATATTGGCCATTTAGCCCTACCCTCTGCTTTCTATCTTTTAACCAGTTCCCGATCCACAATAGTACACTGCCTCCTATCCCATGACTTTTTAGCTTCGCCAAAAGTCTCTGATGGGGGACTTTGTCAAAAGCTTTCTGAAAGTCCAGATACACTATATCAACCGACTCACCTTTGTCTACCTGTTTATGCACACCTTCAAAAAAACATATCAGATTAGTAAGACAAGATCTTCCTTGTCTAAAGCCATGTTGGCTGTCTCCCATTAGGCCATGACTATCTACATGCTGTGTAATTTAGTTCTTTATGATGGTTTCTGCCATTTTCCCTGGTACTGACGTCAGGCTCACCGGTCTGTAATTTCCTGGGACCTTGCAAACAACACTTTTGATCATTTTCCTAATATGCACGACCATCTGGGATAATATCCAAATTTTGTTTTTCAGAACGAGAAGTATGTGACAGAAATCTGTTCTGTTATCCAGGAATTCGAAAATAGATTCTGTGACTTCCAAAAAATTGGAACAGTTGTGGAGTACTTGTCATACCCATTCAAAGTAGATGCGGACATTAAAGAAACTGCAGCTATTAGTAAAAATTACTCATTGAACAAGCCATCTCTTGAAAACGAAATATTAACCCTTAAAAATGACATTTTTCTCAAGACCCGTGCTGAGCAAGAATCGTTTTGGAAGCTAGTGCCTAGAGACAAATTTCCCAACTTGAGAAGATGCAGTGAAGCTGTACACTCCTGTTTCGGTTCAACTTATTTGTGTGAATCTGCGTTTTGCCATCTGAAAATGACAAAGAGAACACAACATTCCAACATGACAGATGAACATCTCCAGGATTCCCTGAGACTGGCCCTCAAGCAATATTCACCCAACTTCAAAAAGCTGGTGGATGAAATGCGGGCTCAGACGTCTCACTAATGAGTGAAATGTTAAAGATTATGCAAGATCAGCCTGGATCAATACGCGACCTAAATTTAACACAAATTACTCAATAAAAGTTAAAGAAAGTTAATAAGACAGTTAAAGAAAGTTATTACTCAATAAAACTTTAAGAAAAAATGTACTTTCCATTTCCCCTCGCAGTTCTTACTGGTTCTTCGTCTCTCTGTTTTGTTTTTGCTTAATTTGCTTAACAGCTGATCACATCCAAGTAAATGACAGAAGGTTCATTAAAAATGGGGGGGGGGGAGAGGGGGAATCCTCCAACTTTATTGGGTTAAAATTTAATTTGAAACTAACTTGAAACTTAATTTTCATGGTGGTAGATCACCGGCACTTTTGGCTGGAAAAAGTAGATCACAACCTGTTCAACGTTGGACATGCCTGCTCTACAGCATACACACACATGCACCGCAGCCCCACGCCTCACCCACACAAAGGCACCTACCACCACAACCCATACACAGAAACAATGGTGTGCAAAAGTCTGGAATCACTTGTGAGTTTTGCGTTTTTCGTACTTTCTAATTTTTTTTAAATTTTGCATTAGCCCAGTATATTCATCTTTCTACCACGTTAAAAGGGATACATTTGGCTATTAGGAGTTGACTTTTTTGCATTCCTTGCTTCCAATTTAAATACTTTACAGACACTGGGAGATAGCTACTGTGATTTTTGTGGATCCTGCTCAAAACTGGATCGAGATTATCCAATATGCACACGTTATTTCTGACCAATCAGGAGGCTGGTTTCACTAACCAATCACAATGCAGATATCTAGCCAACAGTGCAGCTATAAAAATGCATGGAATTTTTGAATTTCATACAGGGGTGGCCCAAGGGGGGTGCGGGGCCATGTGCGGAGACTCGGTGCGGGGCCTCATTTGCATAAGTGGCCTTATTTGCATAAATATTTGCATAATGTTACCATACACTAACTTTTAGTAAACATGCCTCTTAATGAGTGTATGGATAAAGAAAGACTAAAAGATTTCTACATTACTATAATCCAGAGCCAACCGCCAGGCACATTAGAAACTACTACAAACACTGCCCATTTAGAACCCATAGCAAATCCGCCGTATCCTAACAGCACTACCAGGACTCACAAAGCACCATACCCTACCTATCAAAAGGCAACACTGCAAATATTAAACCAATACATCTCAGAGAATAACAATACATGACCTACTGGGGAAAGAGAACAAGTGGCAATGTCAAATAGGAATTACATAAACAGAATACCCCAGCTCAGTTACACATGCAGAACATAGACCGTCACCAAACAAGGAATCACAATTTAGAAACAGGAAGACAATAATTAAACTGGGAACCCCAAAAGCCAAACTTGGAATGCACACCACCACTGTAGAAATAAAACTATAAATTAATTTCCTCTTGTACTAAACAAAGCGCAGACATTAATGATGCACATTTCCCAGAGCTGACATATTCCAGTTAATAAATTCAAAATAAAGAGAGATTTTTCTACCTTTTGTGCATTTTTTTCAGTTGCAATTGTTCCAGACACTTTCTTCTGGTTTCTTCGTGTCTGCTGCAAACTCTCCATCGTCTGCAGTCCATTTGTCCTTGCTTCTCTTCTAGTTTTTTTCCATTCTCTTCCTACATCTGCTTTAACATACTAATCTTTCTCCTTTTGCTCTTTCCTCATTCCTCTTTCATCCACTCAAATTTTACCCCTCCATCCTCAATCCCCACTTACTCTCCCAATACCCGGCCAATTGCAGATTTGTCTTCCCTCCCACAAAAAATATTTTTTCCCTCTCCCAGCTCCATCCCATTCTATTCCTCCTCCAACATCAACTCCCTTCTAGTTCCAGCCCCACCCAGCATCCGCTCCCTTCTAGTCCCCGCATCAGCCCATTTCCAGTCCTAGCCCCCCATAAGCCCATTTCCAGTCCTAGCCCCATAAGCCCATTTCCAATCCTATCCTAGCCCCACCATCAGCCCATTTCCAGTCCTAGCTCCCCCATCCATTTCCAGTCCTATCCGCCCCTCCATCAGCTCATTTCCAATCCCAGCCCCCCATCAGCCCATTTCTAGTCCTTTCCTAGCCCCACCATCAGCCCATGTCAAATCCTAGCTCCCCTCCACTCAGCCCATTTCCAATCCAAGCCCCCCATGAGCCTACTTCCAGTTCTAGCTCCTCCATGAGTCCATTTCAATCCAAACCCCTACCACAGCCCATTTCCAATCTTAGCACCCCCCAGCAGCTGATTTCCAGTCCTATCCTAGTCCCTCCATCAGCCCATTTCCAGTCCTAGCTCCCTCCCCTCACAGCCCATTTCCATTCCAAGCCCCCCTCCCCAACAGCTATTTGCAGTTCAAGCCCCCCTTCCACTCAGCCCATTTCCATTCCAAGCCCCGTCTCCATCAGCTATTTGCAGTTCAAGCCCCCATTCCACTCAGCCCATTTCCATTCCAAGCCCCCGTCCCCATCAGCTATTTGCAGTTCAAGCCCCCCTTCCACTCAGCCCATTTCCATTCCAAGCCCCTGTCCCCATCAACTATTTGCAGTTCAAGCCCTCCTTCCACTCAGCCCATTTCCAGTCCTAGCAACCCCCCCCAGCCCATTACCAGTCCTAACCCCTATCAGCCCACTTCCAGTCCTAACCCCCCATTAGCCCATTTCCAGTCTTAGCCCCCCCACAGCCCATTACCAGTCCTGCCCCCATCAGCCCATTTCCAGTCCTAACCCCCCCATAGCCCATTACTAGTCCTAACCCCCCCTCCCCCATCAGCCCAAGTAGATAAAAAAAACCAAACAAACCAGCTGCCGCTGTGGCAGTGGCAGAATAAAGCATCCCGCCGCGGGGCCCCCCTGCCCAGCAGAGCCTCCCTGCAGCATCAGCTCCCGAGTCCCAAAGCGCGGGCTTTCAGAGCCGTGAGAGTTTCCTCTTTCTCATGGCTCTGTTAATCCCGCTGGGGCTGATGGGATTTCCTATCAACCCTGGAGGGCTTAACAGAGCCGCGAGAGGTCAGAGAAGCTCTCCCTTCGCGGCTCTGAAAGCCCGCGCTTTGGGACTCGGGAGCTGATGCTGCAGGGAGGCTCTGCTGGGCAGGGAGGCTCTGCTGGGCAGGGGGGCCCCGCAGCGGGACGCTTGATTCTGCCGCTGCCACAGCGGCGGCGGGGGCAGCAGCAGCCGGTTTGGTTTTTTTTCATCTATTTGGGCAAATGCAGAATGTTTTTTGCGCGGGGCCCTGTGCAAAAAATATTCTTGCTCAATGGACGGACCAGCCCTGATTTCATATGCTTTCTGGATCGACCATGAAGATGACTCGGATCCTAACGTTGGAGGAGCGTATTCGTGTGTCCATCATCAGCAAGGAAGGATTTTCAAGCTGTCAGATAGCCAGGAAATTTGGCTGCAGTCAGAGCGCTGTTGTTAAGATTGTACAGAAGAAGAAAGAAATGGGTTCAGTGGTGGACAAGCCTCATTCAGGACATCCACGTGCATCAACATCACACTAGGACCGCGCACTATGACGCATTTCACTGACTAATCGCAAGTGGACATCTCCTCAGCTACTTCGAGAGTGGTCAGACAAGAGTGAGGTCAGTGTCAGCTCATCAATAGTTCGTTGCCGGTGCCTGAAGTTTGGTCTCTGGGGCTGCAAAGTACGGAATAAGCCATTGATGACTGACATACAAAGGCGCAACCGGATCGTGTGGGTAAGAAAGCACTCAACCTGGTCGACTGAAATGTGGGAAAAGGTACTATTCAGCGATGAAAGCATGTTCTGCCTGTTTGGAAACCAGGCCCACACCTATGTGAGGAGATTTCCTGGAGAGGAATTCAAGCCTGAGTGTCTCAACCTCACTGTGAAGCATCCTTTGAAGGTCATGGTCTGATGCTGCCTGGTTTCCAGTGGCGTTGGATGTCTTCACATCGTCGATGGAATGGTCAACGGGGCCAAGTACATCACCATACTGCAAAAGTGCATGGTGCCATCAGCACAGCAGCTATTTCCTGGCCATTTCCTGTTCCAAAATGACAATGCACCCTGCCATCGCTCCAGACAGGTGATCAGCTGGAAGCAGCAGAACATCATGTCAATGGACTGGCCTGCCCAGTCTCCAGATCTGAATCCAATCGAGAACCTGTGGCACAAGGTGGCCTTGGAAATGTCCAAGAGGCATCCAACATCAAAGCGTGAGCTGATTGAGTCACTCATTACAGCTTGGAACCGCATTGTCACCAACGATCACCTTGTCAGACTGGTTCATTCAGTGCCGACAAGGTGCAGACAGGTGATCAAGAACAAAGGGTGGCCCATCAAATACTGAGCCATCACTGACACATAAAAACAGCCTTTTTCAAGGCCACATACATTAATTTGAAGGAAACCTGGCGTGCGTCCATAATATTTTAAAGCATACTTACAATAATATATCGTTGGCCAACGATGTACATTATGCGATTTTCACAGAAAATCTATCATCAGGACAACTATGGGGAACAAACTCAGAAAATAATGGCCAAACCAATACTAAAAGTTGGCCCTAATAGCCAAATCTATCACTTATCATGAGATACACAGAATAGGCCACTGGGAGGAAAATGAAATTAAGATATAAGGTCACGAAGTTGAAAAAACATCAAATTTACAAGTGATTCCAGACTTTTGCACACCACTGTAGGTACATCATAGTTGCACCATGTACACACATATAGATACGTAACAACAGTTATAGCTTCAGATATTATCTGTATTTCTGTCTAAAGAAACTACCTGGAGAGTGGGCTGGCTATGCTTTGGGCAACATGGACAGAACTTCAAAGGAAAATCAAAGCAGGCTTTCAGGATATGGCGGTAGAATGGTGGCATCAGCTTGTAATGGTGCAAAATGTGTCTCCATAATCCAGCAGCAGGCCATAAAGAACAAGTTACCTGGGGGCCATCCCACACAGCTTGTCTTGGTAGCTTCAAATCTCCCACAGCGTGTCTCTTCTCAGGTGCTGGCTCAAAATCCTGTAAGCATGAACCCAAAGTTGGCAGGTCAGCCACAGCACACACAGCCAGGAGACAAGCCACAGGTGGGAAACAAAAACCCTTGGCAACCACAACAGGATCAAGCCTCTACTAAAAATACAGAGACTAGGAATACAGAAAAACTGAAGGACAAAAAGAAGCAGTGGTCATTAGAAGATTTTGAAATTGGACGTCCCTTGGGAAAAGGGAAGTTCGGGAATGTGTACCTGGCCCGTGAAGGTCAGAGCACTGGGAGTTCAGGTGACATCAGCGCACAGAATGGCAGTGTGAGCCACAAGCTCCCACAACCCTTTAGCAAAAAGGTGAGATAGAACCCAGGCGGGTCGCCAGCATCCCATTCATCGGCAGTGCGAGGAAGAGTAGAAAAAGCAGGGAGAAGGGGAAATAGAATGGCAAGCAAAAAGAAGCCCACTTTAAAAGAATTTGCCTACAATCGGGCCCCAACTCCAAGAAAATAACTCAAAATGGCAGGGAGCGCAGCAGCGCCTAGTTAAATAAATAAATAAATAAAATAAAAGGAACATGCGGAGCATGGGAATGATTCAGAGGATGAAGGCAATGAAACGATGAGTGTGAAGGAAATCCGCAATTGGTTTCTAGAGTTTAAAGTTGAAATGAACAATAGAACAGATATCGGTATGATGGCAGGAGACCTAAGAGCAGAGCTGCATGAATTGGGTAGCCAAATAGAAACGGTTGAAGAACAAGACAATGATAATTCGGAGCAAAATAAAAACATTATACTCAATAATAATGGACTTTGAGAAACTTCAACAGATAAACTGGAAGATATGGAAAACAGGTGCAGAAGATGCAACATAAGAATCCAAGCAGTGCCAGAAAAGCAAGAGTATCAGGATTGCACCAAAGTTATAGAGAGCATTGTAAAGCATTTATGGGCTGACGGGCAAGTGCCAGAAGTAACTCTTGAGAGAGTACACATAGCTTTGGGCACCCCTCGGAGGAATTTACCAAGGGACATAGTGGCCTGTTTTCATCACTACCCCATTAATGAGAAGGTGATGAGGAAAGCCAGGCAAGCAAATAGCATCCAGTGGGAAGGCCACCCTATGCAGCATATGAGGATCTTTCAGCTATAACTCTGCGGAGGAGAAGAGAACTACGGGACATAACGGCAAAATTGAGAGGAGAAGGACTAGAAAAGGGGACTGCTACTTCTGGAGAGAGATCTGCAATTGTGAGTATATACTTCTGGGAATTTTTCTGAAGGAAATTCTTTGTATTAAAGCTGATTAATCTGTGAACCCAGTGTATTTGTTAAATCAGTCAGGGCCTAGTAGCGGCAGTTTAAGTTTACATTTAAAACACAGAAGTGAGCTTTCTGGTTAGGTTTAGAACCCAGCAGCGAGCTTGTAGTTTAAATGTAATACTCACTCAGGACCTAGTAGCAGCAAAGTGCTTTTAGTTTAAATTTAAAACACAGAAGAGAGCTTTCTGGTTAAATTTGGAACACAGCAGAGAGCTTCTAGTTTAAATTTAAAAATAAGTCAGAGCCTAGCAGGAGCAAAGAGCTTTAATTTAAATCAAATCAGAATATAACTTAACATAAAAGGCAAAACAGGGTCAGTATTCTTTAAGCAACAAAGTCAGTCTTCTAGAGACCTTTACAAAGAGGCCTTCTACCTAGGGGGCAAGAGACCTGTGAAACTTTTTAAGTTGGTGTTAAAGCCAGGTGGCAGGTCAAAAGGCCATTTTGAAAGACTTTGTCTATCCAAGCAAGGACTGTTAATCACTGCTTCTTGGAGCAGCTGGTTCATGAACCGACCAGAGGGGAAGCCATACTGGACCTAGCCCTTAGTGGAACACCAGATCTGGTGCAAGAGATAAGGTTGTTGGGGCCACTTGGCAATAGTGATCATAGCATTATCACGTTTGATCTAATTAATGGAAGAGGGATGGTAAGGAAATCCACAGTACTACCTTTTAACTTTCGAAAGGGAGACTATGATAAAATGAGGAAAATAGTTAAGTAAAAACTAAAAGGAGCAGTTGAAAAGGTTAAAGACTTACATCAAGCTTGGGTGCTGTTGAAAAATACTATCTTGGAAGCCCAGACCAGCTGTATTCCACGCTTTAAGAAAAGTGGAAGGAAGTCCAAAAAACTGCCAGCATTGTTTAAAGGTAAGGTCAGAGAGGCTGTTGCCAAAAAAGCATCCTTAAGGAAATGAAAAAAAGAACCAAACGACGAAACCTGGAAACGGCACAAGCACTGGCAAGTTAAATGCAAGGCAATGATAAGGCAGGCAAAGGGAGAATTTGAGAAGAAGCTTGCTGCGGAAGCAAAAACGCATAATAAAGACTTTTTCAAGTACATTTGTAGCAAAAAACCTGTGAGAGAGTCAGTTGGTCCATTAGATGATAGAGGGGTTAAAGGGGCACTAAGAGGCGACAAAGCGATAGCAGAGAGACTGAATGAATTCTTTGCTTTGGTCTTTACTGAGGAAGATGTAGGGATGTTACCCATGACTGAAGTGGTATTTAAAGGTGCGGAAGAAATGAAGGAAATATCGATACATCAGGAAGATGTATTACAACTATTAGATAAACTGAAGAGTAGCAAATCACCTGGGCCGGATGATACACATCCAAGGGTGTTGAAAGAACTGAAATATGAGATTGCAGACCTGCTATTAGTAATCTGTGAACTATCATCTGTAATACCTGAAGACTGGAGGATGGCGAACGTAACACCAATTTTCAAAAAGGGTTCCAGGAGTGATCCGGGAAACTACAGACCGGTGAGTCTGATGTCAGTACCGGGAAAAATGGTAGAAACCATCAGAAAGAACAAAATTGCTGAACATGTAGATAGTCATGGCTTAATGGGAGACAGCCAACATGGCTTTAAACAAGGAAGATCTCATCTTACTAATCTGTTATGTTTTTTTGAAGGTGTGAATAAACAGGAAGACAAAGGTGAGTCGGTTGATATAGTGTATTTGGACTTTCAGAAAGCCTTTGACAAGGTCCCTCATCAGAGACTTTTGGCAAAACTAAAGAGTCATGGGATAGGAGGCAGTGTACTATTGTGAATCGGGAACTGGTTACAAGATAGAAAGCAGAGGGTAGAGCTAAATGACCAATTTTCCCAATGGAGAAAGGTGAATAGTACTCCAGGGATCTGTGCTGGGTCCGCTGCTTTTTGACATATTCATAAATGACCTGGAAAAGGGAATAACGAGTGAGGTTATCAAATTTTCAGATGACACAAAACTAATTAAAGTTGTTAAAACCTGTGATAAGGAAGCTTATCAAAGCATAGGGAGTAATGACAAAAGAGGAGAATTTACTCTGATTAAGGGACCTGTGCTGGCAGGTTATAGGAATAAGACAGCTTGTTTCCCTAAAAGACTACATGTTCCAGAATGCACCAGTATGCAGAAAGTCCCTGAAGAATGCAAGGGAGGAGTTGCAATCTAAGCCCTTTAAAACTAGAGGGGAATCTTCAGGAAGGCAGAAGGGGGCGGAGAACCAGACGGAGAATAAGAACAGAAGGAAGAACAACCGGAACCTGAAGGAAGAAGGACAAGGAAGCAGATGGTCCAAGAGAGGAGCTCAGAGAAGTACGTATGCCTGGAGAGATTCCTGGGGGAAACAATCTTCAGAGGACTGGAGAAAGCCAGAGGTCTGGAAATCCATAGCCAGGGACTCTCAAACCGCACCTAGGAAGAGGTTTGCTGCAGCTAAGGAGAAAAGGAGCCCAAATACCTCTTGGAGGACGTCTGGAGAAAGGATCCTGAGGTCCAGAGATACCAACTGAAGGACAGGACACAGAAGCTCTATTGCATACTGACCAGAATACCAGAAGAAGCAGCCTGATGCTTGCCTGGATTCAGGTATGAACTGTGAACGTTTCTCTAGCTTTGAGCAATGCAAACAGCAGGGAAACAGTTTCTCTCCGTATAGAGGTCAGTTCATAAAACCCTCTGAGCCAGACAGTGAAAGTGAATCTATGCAATTTCAGGAGCAAGGTTTAATATCTGATGAAGAGAATGTTTATATGGACTGTTCTTTGAGTAGGTTGTTATTTTAGGAAAATCCTAAAAAAATAAGAGTAAACATCAAAAGGAAACATTCTAAATACTGGCTTCCCATAAAGTTTTGTTGGAAAGAAAAAAAGCTTTTGGGAAAGTTTGCACATGTGCTGAAAACAAGCTACTCATTGCAGCTAATTGTCACCTGTTGGTAGTGCAGAGCACAACACAAGCCGTGCACACGTGGGATTTATAAGTTCTTTTCTGTGAGGAGAAAGAGAGCTATGTTTTTGGTAAAAAGAAGTTTTCCTTTTTGATTTGTTTCCACCTCAGCACTGCTAAGGAGTTGATTAGCAGTGGCTGTAAGAAAGCCTTTCTGTTCCATAAAGGACTTTGATACTTATTTGCATAAGCATTTTTTCAGTTGCCTTGGTTATATTGAATAAACCCTGGAGAAGTTATCCTGGATGTGTTACCAAGTATATCTGTGTGTGGAATAATCACCCCATAAATAAACTCTAATGTTGCCTTACACTCGACCATCTACTAGTTTCTTCATTTATTTAAAAGGCAATCTTTGTGTGAATGGACTTCAATAACCACAATCCTTTGCAAGACAATTAATTTACATACTTGCCAAGATGGTGGTACCTTCATAACAAGCACCCCCTTTTAAAAACCCAAAAGGATTGTGGAAAATTGCAAGATGATCTTGATAAATTGGAAGACTGGGCATCAAAATGGCAGATGAAATTTAATGTGGACAAGTGCAAAGTTATGCACCTAGGGAAGAACAGCCCAAACTATGGTTATACGATGCAAGGTTCCACATTAGGAACCACCATCCAGGAAAAAGATTTAGGCGTCATTGTGGATAACATGTTAAAACCCTCGGCCCAGTGTGCAGCGGCGGCCAAGAGAGCAAATAGAATGCTAGGTATCATAAGAAAAGGAATGGAAAATAAAACAAAAGATATTATAATGCCACTATATATCGTTCCATGGTGAGACCGCACCTTGAATATTGTGTGCAATTCTGGTCGCCGTATCTTAAAAAGGATATAGTGTTATTAGAAAAGGTTCAGAGAAGAGCCACCAAAATGGTAAAGGGGATGAAAGGATACCCCTATGAAGAAAGGCTAAAAAGGTTAGGGCTCTTTAACCTGGAAAAGAGATGGCTGAGGGGAGATATGATAAAAGTCTATAAATTAATGTACGGAGTGGAACGGGTAAACGTAGATCGATTGTTATCAGAATATAGACAGACTAGGGGACATGCAATGAAGCTGTGGCAGGTGAAGGTCTGTGATCCACAATGTCTGACATAAGCAAGCAGGCCTAACTAGCTTGACCTGTAAATGAAGTCTGTGGAGAGGCTAAAAGGAATTGCACATCCCCCAACATGCTGCTATTGTAGAATTAGAACTCAGTAAAAGTATTGAATTAGCTTAGACAAGCAGAACTGAAACTTGGAAAAATACAGAAAAATATGTTTGAATGCCCCTGATAAGAAAATACAGCTGTAAGGGATTTAATTAAAACTGCTAACAGAAAGGTTACAGAGCCCTGCTTCCCTGCACGTACTAACTAGCCCAATGGCCTTGGAAGTAGGAAAGTAACAAGTTGGTGAACTGGCCATTGTAATTGGGACTAGAAGGGAGGTGAGCAGGTGCTGGGCCCACTCCAAGAACCTAATTGGATAATCGTATCAGTACCGGGACCAATAGAGGAGGTACGGGAGGTTACCGGGACCAATGAAATGTTTTTCTATACCTAGAATGGAGCAAAAGTCTATAAAAGTTGTTGTATTACCAGAGAACATCGCTCAGCCATTTTGAATTTGATTCTGCTTGAGACTTGTGCACAAATAAATGATTTGGACCTTCTGAACAGACTCCTGGTATTATTGGTTTGTCTGCGCTCTGCTGCTACATATTCTTGGTGCGTTGGCCGGGAAGGTGTGGTATTAGAGGGTATATAGGGCAATATACCACGACTTTCCGCCTCTACAGGTTTGGTCCTGCCGGCATCGCGCCCTTCCAACGGGGGCTCGCTCCCTGGCGCCACCGGTCCCTTGTATCGGAGGGAGCTAAGTCGGACCTCGGCGGGTGCCGGGCCAGGCTGGAGCCAACACCTCGAACCCGAGTGAGGGGAGTCCGAGGTCCAACTCATGCGCTTGCTTGGGAAGTTTGAGGACCGGATCCGGTGAGTAGAGTTTTGATTTTAGCATGTGTCTAGACAGATAAGAAAGAGCAGTACTGCCAATCTAGCATGAACTTAGCATGAACTTAGCATGAACTTCGCACTAGCACTCGCATGAAAGAGAGCTTGATCAACTATCCAAGACGGACCGACTACCCCTGCGTAAGTAAAGCAGGGCGAAACTCCCGTCTTCTAGCATTTGGAACTCGCATGAGACTAGTCAGAATAGATAGCAATGAATGCATTCTGGGATACATTGCTAGCATGATTGTGTGAATGGAGTGTGAATGAGAGGTCTGGCAGCACGGACCAAGCGAAGGCGGACCCCTGAGTAACGCAGTTCCTGACCGGGCGACCGCGTTCAGGTCGTAAAAAGGGGGAAGCGATTGTCGTCTTGTCTTGTTATTTGTTTCCCTTATACGTTTCTAGGGCCGTGTGGACCCCTTACCCACGGTCCGCCCTCCTTTTCCCTTCTGTCTGTTGTTGCGCGCACACATCGAAATGGGAGGGGCGGGGTCTACGAGGAACACT
The DNA here is from genome assembly GCA_033557465.1 of Ichthyophis bannanicus. Classification (NCBI taxonomy): domain Eukaryota; kingdom Metazoa; phylum Chordata; class Amphibia; order Gymnophiona; family Ichthyophiidae; genus Ichthyophis; species Ichthyophis bannanicus. The sequence goes on from CM066038.1 coordinate 333,194,323, forward strand.
CCATTAGAATGTATGATCGCACATTTTAAAGAAGGATATTCCGGAGATTATGGTATTAGAATGACTGCAGCCCGTTTACAGATTTTATGTATTAGGGAGTGGCCCGATCTAGATCCTACCTGGCCCCGAGAGGGAACCTTTAATGTAGGAATTATTCAGTTAGTGCACCATAGAGTGCGAATAGCGAACCCCGATCAGTACCCTTATATAGATTCCTGGTTAAGTATTTGTGAAGATCCGCCCCCTTGGGCGAAGCGCTGTTATGAGGAGCAGTGCAGAATAATGTTAGCAAAGACAGATTATAGTCAGAAACTAGAACAGCCTAGAAGAAAAGGGAAAGGTGAGAAGTCCAGGAAGAAACCCATCCTGGTAGATCTTGATTCCCCAGAAGTGATTACCCGACAGCCCCAAACCCAGCGCCCAGTGAGAGTAGCCCCACGTCCTGCCCCAGAACCCCGGAGACAGCGGGAGCGGGACCCAACCCCTGAGCCATCACCCGAAGAGCAGGTAGATGAGCTCCCTTTAAATGAAGAAGATGATTGTACCGAGACTGAAAAAGGAGAATCAGATACAGAAACAGAACAGGAAGAAATTGAAATTTCCCCGAGTGATACTGACAGTGTAAAAGCGGCTGCCAGTGTTAGCTCACCAGTCAAAAGAAAACCAAGAATAAAGCATGTAGAGAAAAAGATAACCCCTGACAGGAAAGCTATGAAAATATCCCTCAGATCCCAAAAGACATCTACTGCCAAGATGATGCCTTTACGGCAAGTCCCGGGAATACCCGTAAGGAATGAGGATAATGAGGTGGTGGCGGGACCCCTAAGCTATGTGTATGTCCCCTTCTCTACCACTGATTTGTTAAATTGGAGGACACATTATGCCTCCTATACCAATAAGCCCCAGGAACTTACAGAATTAGTGAATACTATTATGGAAACTCACCAACCAACATGGGCAGATTGTCGCCAGCTCCTGTCCACCTTATTCACTAGAGGAGCGGACACGAATTAGAAAAGCAGCTATTGACTGGCTGGCAGATAACCCGGTAGCTCCAGGAGAAAGGGGGGAGGAAAGAATAGATAATCGGGAAGCGGCCCAGAGGGAATTCCCGAATGAAGACCCCCGATGGGATCCAAATACAGAAAGAGGATCCAGAGCCCTAGCCCGTTTTCGCCAAGGCTTTATACAAGGCCTGAAAAGGGGGGGCCAGAAAGCTATGAACCTTTCCAAAGTTACTGAAGTTACCCAAGGTATAGATGAGAGCCCAGCAGTGTTTTATGAAAGATTAACTGAAGCATATAGAATGTATACTCCCTATGACCCAGATGCGCCAGGAAGCTTATGCATGGTGAATTATGCTTTTGTAAATCAGTCTCAACCAGACATTAGACGGAAATTACAGAAATTAGAAGGGTTTGCGGGCATGAATGCAACTCAGTTATTGGAAGTCGCTCATAAAGTGTATGTGAATCGTGATAATGAAAGGCAGAAAGAATGTGATCGAAAGATGAAGAAGAAAGCTGATTTTTTTGGCTGCGGCCATAGTTGAACAGAAAAGGGGAGGTATCCCTAGTCGACGGAGCAGAGGAAGGGGGCGGGGCCGAGGCGGAAGCCAGCCCCAGCTAGGCATAAACCAATGTGCCTACTGCAAAGAGTAAGGACATTGGAGAGATGCATGCCCGCAACTCGAAGACGCCCACCAAGATGACGAAAACAATCATCAATGGAGAGAAGGAAGACGAGGCCGTCCCCGAAATCGCAGAGGAGCCAAACGAGAGCAATACCAGCGAGAAAGAGGAGAAGCCGTACAAGCATTGGCTGCGACAGCCCATGATGAAGATGACGTGGATTAGGACAGACCGGGCTCCGAGTTTGCTTTAGGTCTCCAGGAGCCTATGGTCGGAATACAAATAGGAGACCAAGTTATGAACTTTACGGTTGATACTGGAGCAGAACATTCAGTAGTAGACAAGAAGATAGCCCCATTTTCTACAAAAGCAGTCACCATTGTAGGAGCAACTGGTGCCAAAGCTACAAAACCTTTTCTTCAGAATCGCATATGCAGTCTAGGAGGACAACAAATAACTCATCAATTCCTTTACATGCCTGAATGTCCAGTGCCACTACTGGGACGAGATATGTTAGCCAAGCTACAAGCCCAAATATCCTTTACTGAAAGAGGAGAAATGCAAATGACAGTAAATTCTCAAGCCAAGCCAGCAGCAATAATGCTGCTTACAGTTCCCCGAGAAGAAGAATGGAGATATTACAGTGATGAATCTGCCCAAGACACCTATTTTGAACAAACTTTGAAAAGCATTGATGCGCCACCTGGAGTATGGGCAGAAGGCAGTCCTCCAGGCCTAGCCAAACATATAGCTCCAATAATTGTAACCCTCAAGCCTAGTGCTACACCAGTACATGTCAAGCAGTATCCTCTCCCAAGAGCTGCAATTGAAGGCATCCACCACCACTTGCTAAGATTACTAGAACATGGCCTACTAAAAGTATGTCAATCCCCATGGAACACTCCACTTCTGCCAGTGAAAAAGCCTGGAACAGATGACTATCGCCCAGTGCAAGATCTAAGAAGAGTGAATGAAGCAGTTGAGACCATACATCCAGTTGTACCAAATCCGTACACACTTCTAGGACTGATACCTGCTGAAGCTACCCACTTTACTGTTCTGGATTTAAAAGATGCATTCTTTTGCATAAGATTAGCCCCCATAAGTCAGATATTATTTGCATTTGAATGGCAGGACCCTATCTCTGGAAGAGGGGGCCAACTTACTTGGACACGACTACCCCAAGGATTCAAGAATTCGCCTACCATCTTTAGTGCTGCTCTAAATCAAGACCTTTCAAGCTATCCAGTGGCCCCGGGGAAGAGAGTGCTTCTCCAATACGTGGACGATCTGCTGATAGCTGCTGTATCAGAAAGTGAATGTATACAAGCCACCAAAGACCTCTTGCAGTTACTAGATGAAGCTGGATACAAAGTTTCCAGAGCAAAAGCACAACTATGCCAAAAAGAAGTGAAATACTTGGGCTTTCGTATAACCAAAGGAAGCCGAAAGTTAGGCAGAGAGAGAAAAGAAGCAGTATGCAGAATTCCAACCCCAACTACCAGAAAGCAAGTCAGAGCCTTTCTGGGAGCAGCAGGATATTGCCGAATCTGGATTCCCAACTTTGCTCAAATCGCCAAACCATTGTATGAAGCCACAAAAGGAGAAGAAAAGTCGCCACTGGAGTGGGGACCTGAGCAGGATACAGCCTTCAAGACGTTAAAGGAAGAATTGATGTCATCACCAGCCCTTGGACTACCAGATGTTCACAAGCCTTTCCACTTGTTTGTACATGAAGCGCAAGGAAATGCCTTGGGCATGTTGACTCAGAAATTGGGAAATTGGGAGCGACCTGTAGCATACCTATCGAAACAATTGGACACTGTGGCCAAAGGATGGCCACCTTGCCTGAGAGCAGTTGCAGCTACAGCATTGTTAGTGAGTGAAGCAGACAAGCTCACACTAGGACAGAATATACGAGTCACTGTGCCACATGCAGTCCTTGCCCTTATGGAACAAAAAGCAAATCATTGGCTCATCAATTCCCGAATGTTGAAATATCAGAGTATGTTATGTGAGAACCCACAGATACAACTGGAAGTAAGTCATGCCTTGAATCCAGCCACATTGATACCTGTTAGTGAAGAACTCCCAGAACATGACTGTATAGAAGTCATGGACACTGTATTTTCAAGCCGACCTGACCTGACAGATGTGCCCATAGACAATTCTGACCAAATTTATTACGTAAATGGAAGCAGTCTCATCATCAATGGACGACGCTGCGCCGGATATGCAGTAGTCACTCAACATGAAGTCGTTGAGTCATCAGCTCTAGCCTCAGGTACATCAGCCCAGAAAGCCGAATTGATAGCACTTACTCGAGCACTACTGTTAGGTGCAAAACTTGTGTTAAATGTATATACAGACTCTAAATATGCCTTCTCTACCCTACATGCCCATGGAGCTCTCTATAAAGAACGAGGGCTCATCACGTCCGGAGGAAAATCAGTCAAATACGGCCCAGAGATACTGATGTTACTTGATGCAGTATGGGCCCCAACTCGTGTAGCTGTCATGCACTGTAGAGGACATCAAGCAGGAAAAGGAGAAGTTGCTCGAGGAAATAGGTTTGCAGATGCCTCAGCACGACAAGCAGCCATGACAGGACAAATTTCGCCACAAGCCATGCCAATGCAGGCAGCATTGTTTCCAGTACCCTTGAGCCTATGGACACCACGATATACCACCAAAGAATTAGATTACTACTGTAATAAGGAAGATGGAGTACTGAAAGATGGGTGGATTGAGCTGCCACCAGCAGAGGGCAGCCAACCCCCAGGACAAATAGTAATCCCTGAATTGCTGGGTCCAGCCTTTGTCAAAGCTTTCCACAAAGCCACCCACTATGGAAAAAGTGCTATGGAAAAAGCACTCAGACCACATTTCTGCATTACCATGTTAGCAGCCCTATCAGCTTCAGTGGCACGCCAGTGTCTAATTTGTGCCAAAAATAATGCCAAGCAAGGTCCCACACCAGCACCCCGAGTTCAGTCAGGAGGTGTAACCCCCATGCACCACCTGCAAATTGATTTTACTGAAATGCCAAAAGCCAATGGATATCACTACCTATTAGTATTAGTTTGTACTTTCTCTGGGTGGGTAGAAGCCTTCCCAACCAGAACTGAGAAAGCCCGAGAAGTCACCAAAGCTTTACTGAGAGAGATTGTTCCTAGATTTGGAATTCCAGCAGTAATAGGGTCAGACAATGGGCCCTCATTTGTTTCTCAGATTACTCAGCAGTTAGCAAAAGCCCTACAGATACAGTGGAAACTTCACACTGCATACAGACCCCAGAGTTCAGGGAAAGTTGAGCGAATGAATCGTACCTTAAAAGCCCAAATGTCTAAGCTTTGTCAGGAGACTCGCCTGAAGTGGCCCCAAGTGCTCCCAATAGCTTTACTCAGAATACGCTCAGCTCCTGTAAAGTCAACAGGATTTTCCCCTTTCGAAGTTTTGTATGGTAAACCCCCACCAATAGTGCAGGGAATTAAAGGGAGTTTAGCCCAGATTGGTTCAGAAATAACCAGGCAAGAACTCCTAGCTCTTAGTTTTGTTCTGCAGACTCACCATGCGTGGATCCAAGACCAGTTGCCTATCAACTTGACAGAACCCTTGCATCCCTACCAGCCTGGTACCTCGGTGTGGATCAAAGATTGGAAGAAGACACCGCTGGAACCTCATTGGAAGGGACCATACACTGTCATCCTGTCTACCCCAACTGCAGTAAAGGTAGCGGAGATCGATTCCTGGATCCACCACAGCAGAGTCAAGCCCGCAGCTGATCCAGAACCCGAGCAGTGGACAACAGAGCAGCATCCTGATGCACCTTTGCGAATCACCTTGAGACGGCAACTGGCATCCTAGACACTCTTTGGGATCATCCCAACAACTACAGTGCCTTGCAGTAGCCAAGTCTTTCGAAGAGGATTGCTGTTTCCCAAACAGCAAGAGTTTGTTTCAACGAACCTCATGTGTGTGATTTTTACACACTACTTTGATGCTACATTGATTGACCATATTTCAGAGCCAACTAAGACTGATAAGTTGGTTAATGTGTGATGGACAACTTGAGGATCTTCAATCAACACTCAGCACCCGTTGAATTGCTTCATTAGCAAACGGGACGAAGAAAAGAACGTCGTGTTCAAGATTTGCAAGCTGAGGATTCAGAAGAACTCCAATCAACATGTATCTTTGTTTTTACTTTGCCCTGGTTGCCTGTTTTGGAGGCTTTGAACTAATTCATGCCTTGCCTCCATGTACTGCTTGCATCACTTCTACTCGGACTGGACTGAAAGTAACTCAGACTTTGATTTATCACTCTTACTATTCCTGCACTGGTAAAGTGACTCGGTGTATTTATAACACCACTGAACTGAATGTTTGTACCAAAGGTAAATCTAAAGTATGCTTTAATCCGCATCAGAATCCATCCTACTACACCTTAGAAATGCGATGGAAAGATGCAGATGGACCTTTGATCAATGCCACACGCCCACTCACAGATCCTAGTAAATATGCTGTTTTGTATTTTGATGCTTGTGAAGTAATCAACAGAGATAGTCGTTCTAAGTGTGGTAATTGGGAAAAAACATACTCAACGAATGACAAATATGTGTCCAGAAGGGACCACTGGATGGGGAGCATGCACAGGAAAGAAAGTCTTAGCCGATGTGTATAGTACAGCCCCAGAGTCAGATTACTTCTGCCCAAGATGGGAATGTGTCTTTTATGCCACCTGGATTGGAATGGTAGAGAATACCAAAGATAATCGAATGGCTGCATTACGGAGGCCATATGTCAAAGATCTAGACAAATGCAAGAAAAATGCTTGCAATCCCTTAGAGCTTGTTGTTCTGAGACCTGAAAATTGGAAACGAGGATTCCGATTTGGTCTACAAACTGCGGAGTCTGGATCAGATCCAGGAACCATAATATATATAAAATTAAATACCCAAGCCCATAAATCATCCAAGTACCATATCCACGACACATTCTATGAAGCCATGCATGTAAATAAGTTTGAAATTCCCCATCCCTCTCAGAACTTACCGTATTTTTCGGACCATAAGACGCACTTTTTCCTCACCAAAAAGTGGGAGGAAAAGTGCCTGCGTCTTATGGTGCGAATAGAAGAAGTTTTAGTTTTCCTCGGGGGGTGGAGCTCACCGGAGACCGCGACACTCTCACCTCTGCAAAGTGTGCTTGCTACTGTCAAAGCCAGGTGATGCGATGGGGCAAAGCGCAGGATCCACCGGGAAGCCGAGTTCACTCACTGCTGTACTTCCCTGCGGCAGGTCAGACAGCCCCGCAGCCACGCTCAGTCTCCTCTCTTTTTCCAGCCAGCGGGCCCCGATGCAACAGCGCCAGAAGATCGCTCCACAGGAAGCATTAATAAAGGAGCCCCGCTCTGAGCAGCGTCGGTAGCCGGCAGTGGGACAGCAGCTCCAGCCGCGGATTGTGATGCCGCCGGGCTCCAAGCACCTTCACGCCCCAGCCTGCCCTTGCTTAGGGTTAGGGAGTGGAGGCCTGGAGCCTGGTCTTTACTGAGCTAGTTACCGGTATGTACTGTCCACTGGTTAGAAGGGTGATGGCGGGGCCTGGGAGTAGGGGTAGAGAACGGGCTTGGGGGCTGAGCCATTGGGGGTGGGAGGTTTGGAGAACGTGGGATGGAGCTGGGTTTCGGACTGCCTTTGCTTTAGGGTAGGTACCGGTAATTGAGGAGAAGGGGAAATATACAAACTGGTTTGAGGTGAGGTGGGATGGAGGAGTGGGTTTTGCCCTGGTTTAGGGTAACGAGTTGCGGGTGGAGGCGGAGTTTTGGGATCGGCTGAGGGGGACAGGCAGAAATGTATCCCTAGTTGCCGTTGCTTCGGTTTGGAAACAAGACTAGAGACTGGTTTCTCAGCTGTTCCCTCCCAAAGGTATGGTGTGGGCTGAAGTGTGTTTCTTTTTCCCGATTGCACCATGAGGGATTTCGTAGCCGATGGTCTTACTTTTCCTATCCCTTCTTTTTTTGTATCGCTCTTTTGTTGTTTGGCTGGTTTTCTCCCGGCTTAGATTTGTGTTTGTTTTTTTTTTTTGTGTTCCCCTTTTTAAATGAACTCTCTAACTGGTGTTACAGCAAACACTTCTGGTGATGGGCAGAAAAATTGCCTGATTTCAAGGAGTACCTGTCTTTGTTGTGTCTCTGAGAGACCACGATGATCCAGAGGAAATGGCACATAGCAGTCCTCCTACTTATAGGCCACTAGCACAATCCGAAAAATGCTGGCTTGAATTCTAAGTTTGGATCTTACTGAACTGTGAACCTAAAAGGCAAATGCTGCAAAAAAAAATAGCTTGTTGTGCCTTATTTAACCAAATATTTCAAATTTCCCTAGGTCTCCTTTGTTATCACCTATGGAGATGGTGAGGAAGTATTTTGGGGAAATTTGGTTCAGAATATTTTTTTCCTATTTTTCTCCTCTAAAAACCAGGTGCGTCTTATGGTCGGGTGCGTCTTATGGTGCGAAAAATACGGTATTTCTAGAATTAGCTGGAGCAGTAGTATCCAGTCTAAAAATCTCAGATTGTTACTTTTGTGGGGAGACACAAATGGGTGACCAATGGCCATGGGAGGCCCAAGAATTAAACTACTCTATGACTTACAATCAAACTGAATTACATAAGACTACCAGCGAATGGGTGTTAGCGCACTCAATAGTTGGACGTCTTTGCTATGCACGAACTGGACCCCAGTTCAAACAACAGGTAGGACAGCTGGTCTGTCTTAGCCAGAAGTTCTATAATGACACCACCAAAAAGACGTCTTGGTGGACAGGAATTAAAGAAACTGAACCCCCTAACCCATTAGCCAAATTCCCTGAGCTTGCTCATTTATGGACTAATCTTGCCAAACCTCAGGCCTGGCAAGCCCCACCTGGCCTATACTGGATCTGTGGAAACCGAGCATATGCCCGACTCCCTACACACTGGGGAGGGGCGTGTGTCTTAGGGACCATCAGTCCTTCTTTCTTCCTTTTAAACACAGAACATAGAGAACAATTAGGATACCCAGTGTACACTACTAATCATAGACACAAAAGAGCACTGAGACAGAAGAGAGCACCCCTCCAGGTAGGCAAGTGGGAGAAGTGGAAGGGTGATGATTGGCCACCAGAGAGAATTATTGAATATTATGGGCCTGCCACTTGGAATGATGATGGTATGTGGGGATATCGGACCCCAATCTATATGATTAATCGTATTATCCGCTTGCAAGCAGTAGTTGAAATAATAACTAATGAAACTAGCCAAGCTCTTACACTTTTAGCTAGACAGAGCACCCAAATGCGCACTGCTATATACCAGAATCGCTTAGCACTTGATTATTTGTTAGCAGCTGAAGGAGGAGTATGTGGTAAGCTGAATTTGACTAATTGTTGTTTAAAAATAGATGATAAAGGTCAAGTAGTTGAAGAAATTGCTGAAACTATGCGAAAGCAAGCTTATGTGCCAGTACAAACTTGGCATTCACTAAAGTTTCCTAACTGGTTTGCTAGTCTTTTCGCATGGCTAGGAGGACTTAAAACTTTCCTTATACTAGTACTAATAATCATTGCTGTCATTTTCTTATTGCCATGCATAATCCCATGTTGTATGCGTTCTATTCATAGTACTATTGAAAGTACAGTTGAGCGTAAGACCGCAACTAAGATTATGGCCTTATACCAACCTAAACCTCCTGCATATAGTCGGAATCCTCCGGCCATGGTGTAACCAAAGATAAGTGATTTAACTCTCACACCTTATTAAGTAATAGGGTGAGATTAATCAAAGGGGGGAATGTGGCAGGTGAAGGCCTGTGATCCATAATGTCTGACATAAGCAAGCAGGCCTAACTAGCTTGACCTGTAAATGAAGTCTGTGGAGAGGCTAAAAGGAATTGCACATCCCCCAACATGCTGCTATTGTAGAATTAGAACTCAGTAAAAGTATTGAATTAGCTTAGACAAGCAGAACTGAAACTTGGAAAAATACAGAAAAATATGTTTGAATGCCCCTGATAAGAAAATACAGCTGCAAGGGATTTAATTAAAACTGCTGACAGAAAGGTTACAGAGCCCTGCTTCCCTGCACGTACTAACTAGCCCAATGGCCTTGGAAGTAGGAAAGTAACAAGTTGGTGAACTGGCCATTGTAATTGGGACTAGAAGGGGGGTGAGCAGGTGCTGGGCCCACTCCAAGAACCTAATTGGATAATCATATCAGTACCGGGACCAATAGAGGAGGTACGGGAGGTTACCGGGACCAATGAAATGTTTTTCTATACCTAGAATGGAGCAAAAGTCTATAAAAGTTGTTGTATTACCAGAGAACATCGCTCAGCCATTTTGAATTTGATTCTGCTTGAGACTTGTGCACAAATAAATGATTTGGCCTTCTGAACAGACTCCTGGTATTACTGGTTTGTCTGCGCTCTGCTGCTACAAAGCTACAGGGTAAACTATTTAAGATTAATAAAAGAAAATATTTTTTCACTCAACGTGTAATCAAACTATGGAATTTGTTACCGGAGGATGTAGTAAAGGCTGTTAATGTAGCTGGGTTTAAAAAAGGTTTGGACAAGTTCCTGGAGGAAAGGTCCATAAACCATTATTAAGAAGTGACCCAGGATATCAATGCTTGACCCAATACAAGCATTGTGGAACCTATGTCTTTTGGGGAAACTGCTAGGTACTGTGATAAGGAGAGCTGTGTGGATCGAATGGAATGGGAGAAAAATGAGGAATACACCTTTAAAAGCAGAGGTAAACAAGGTTCCCATAGAAACCACAAGCTACCGAAGCATGCAGTAGCTAGAGCTAAGCCCTGCCCTAGCAGTGACGTTGTGGTAGGCGAAGGCCTATGCTCCATGCTAATTGAACTAATCAGACAGGCCTAGCTAGCTTGACCTGTAAATGAAGCCTGTGAAGAGGCCCATAGGAATTGCACATCCCCCAACATGCTGCTATTGTAGAATTAGAACTCAGTAAAGTATTGAATTAGCTTAGACAAGTAGAATTGAAACCTGGAAAAATACAGAAAAATATGTTTAAAAGTCACTGATAAGAAAAGTACAGCTGTAAGGGATTTAATTAAAACTGCTGACAGAAAGGTTACAGAGCCCTGCTTCCCTGCACGTATTAACTAGCCCAATGGCCTTGAAGTAGGAAAGTAACAAGTTGGTGAACTGACCATTGTAATTGGGACTAGAAGGGGGGTAAGCAGGTGCTGAGCCCACTCCAAGAACACAATTGGATAATCATATCAGTACCGGGAAAAATAGAGAAGGTACGGGAGGTTACCGGGACCAATGAAATGTTTTTCTATACCTAGAATGGAGTAAAAATCTATAAAAGTTGTTGTATTGCCAGAGAACATCGCTCAGCCATTTTGAATTTGACTTTGCTTGAGTCTTGTGCACAAATAAATGATTTGGACCTTCTGAACAGACTCCTGGTATTATTGGTTTGTCTGCGCTCTGCTGCTACAACGTAAGAGCTAGTTTGAGCCCTAACAAATCTCACATGTGCAGCAAGGAGGGTGGGGCTGGAGAGAAGCACCATTTTAAAGCTGCTTCAGAGTTTTGTAGGGAGGAGCCCGGCAGAGACACAGGTACAGTTGTAGTAGGCTATGGCCTAGAATAGCCTGTAACTGTATGAAAGGCCTGTAAGCTAGGCATGAGTCCCAGCCCCCACCTAAGAATAAGAATGCTGAGAAAGACCAAAGTCAGTATAAGTTAGAGAAACTGCTTTAAACCGCTTTTTGATAAGGTTGTGTAAGTCCTTTGTTGAATATTCTATGCTGACAGACATGTACCAGTGCTCTGTATTCACACATTTTCTAAGCTAAGCAATGACCTTGTAGGAGAAAAGTATCAAAGTTTAGAACTGTGCCTTTGTTAGAGAGTTCTGAGCAGGGGGAACAGAGCACTGGGCCCACAGAAAGATCCCAATTGGATGGGTGCAAGGGTCAGCAGGACCAATAGAACATTTGCCTGTATTAAACTGAAGAAGAAAGGTATAAAAGGTGTTGTTTACTGGACTCCATTGCTCAGACCATTTTGATTGCGACATTTGCCTGAGACTGTGCACAATAAATTGGCTTGGATCTTCGAACTGACTCCTGATTTTATTCATTGCGTGCACTTCGCTGCAACACAGTCTCTGAGCTTACCAGAGACATAGGGGAGAGAGAAGGAGAAGTGGAGACTGCTGATTCTTATTCTCAGAGAGCACTGGAATCAAAACTGAAGCTTGTGCCAAAGCTCCCCAGAAAGGAGAAACTGGAAAGGTTTGACTCCAGCTGGGGAAACAGCTCTGATAGCAAGGGGGGCAATATACGTTGGGAAGGTACATTTGGCTTTTGAGCGCTTAAAGGAGGAGCTTTGCGGTGCCCCGGTGTTGCGAGGGGTTGAGTTCGGTCTACCGTTCATTCTACAGACGGACGCCTCCGAGACTGGATTGGGAGCAGTATTATCTCAGAAGTATGAGGGTATAGAGCATCCGGTACTCTTTCTTAGTCGGAAGCTATCCCCAGATGAAAAAAAACTACTCCACTATAGAGAGAGAATGCCTGGCAATAAAGTGGGCCGTGGAGTCTTTGAAATTTTACCTTGCAGGCAGGAAGTTTCTTCTGATGACAGACCATGCCCCACTGAAATGGCTTGGTCAGATGAAGGACCATAACGCTAGACTAACGCGTTGGTACATGGTGCTACAAGCGTTTGACTTTCGCATAGAGCACAGAGCGGGCAAGTTGCATCAAAACGCCAATGCATTATCTAGAATTACGTGCTGTGAAGATGATATCTACCCAGCCCGTAATATCTTAAGGGGGGAATGTGTGATAAGGAGAGCTGTGTGGATCGAATGGAATGGGAGAAAAATGAGGAATACACCTTTAAAAGCAGAGGTAAAAAAGGTTCCCATAGAAACCACAAGCTACCGAAGCATGCAGTAGCTAGAGCTAAGCCCTGCCCTAGCAGTGACGTAAGAGCTAGTTTGAGCCTTAACAAATCTCACATGTGCAGCAAGGAGGGTGAGGCTGGAGAGAAGCACCATTTTAAAGCTGCTTCAGAGTTTTGTAGGGAGGAGCCCGGCACAGACACAGGTACAGTCTCTGAGCTTACCAGAGACATAGTGGAGAGAGAAGGAGAAGTGGAGACTGCTGATTCTTATTCTCAGAGAGCACTGGAACCAAAACTGAAGCTTGTGCCAAAGCACCCCAGAGAGGAGAAACTGGAAAGGTTTGACTCCAGGTGGGGAAACAGCTCTGATAGCAAGGGGAGCAATATACGTTGGGAAGGTACGTTTGCTTCAGTTCTTAGCAGGGGCTGTGCTGAGGACGTTGTCAGGGAGCTGAGGTTAAGCGCTGAACAGAGTGCTGACAGAAACGCAGTGAAAGCAGCTCCAAGCAGAAGTAAAAGGAATTCAAGTAAGTCCAATGAGACAGCACTAGAGGCTGTGGAAAAGCTGTTGCAAGAGAGAAAGGCTCATTCCCTAAGTAATGTGGGTGCTGACCAGAAAGAACAGTTTTTAGGAAAGCTTCAGAAGCTTCTGCACAATATTAAGTTTAAACCCTGTGATAAAGGCTCCCAGGAAGACAACCCAATTGAACCTTGTGAAGACATGCAAATAGATGTTTATGAGACACCTCTTGATAATGACGTAATTGAAATGGATTGTTCGTTTGTAAAACAAACAGCTTGAACATATGCTAGGTTCATGCTGTAAGAAGAAGTTTGCATAGCTTGTGTGTTAAGTTGAAAGGGAAAGAACTGTTGCTGAAAACCTTAAGTTTACCTGATGTCATAACCAGCCGTAGCTGTGAAGGGCATTTATCTAGGAGGAGCCTGAGAACAGCTGCTGTGTAAAGAATACCTTTGAGTTTGATGTTTCAGCCTAATTTGTTCCTGATATCCTTTACTTTGGAGAAAGAATCCTTGTCTTGTGTTGCGCTATGAATTTGATGCGAGAGGGAAACCCAGAATAAATATCTTTGTTTGCCTTGAACACCCCGTGTGGTCAAACTACTTTGTCTGAAGAGTGATAGAAACTACAAGTCCCAGCATCCATTGCTGGAAACCAAGTCTTGGGACATTACTTAAAGGCAAATAAGGCAGCCCTTTTGCCTACCAGCCCTTGGTCTAGGCAGCGGGTCACGACAGAGTGGCGTAGTTGTTGCGGATCCCGCGCAATTCGCATATGCAAGGATTTAAAACCAGGAGCAGCACTGAGGTCAAGTCTACAGAAAAGAACTCTGCTCTGAATTGCATCAGGACGGAGACGGAGTGTCTGAAGTCTGCAGAGACCTGCATTTGTACAAGGCCTGAAGCTCCATCAGTACCAGGTAATTCATATCTAACATGGGTTAGTTAAGGATACCTGTACTGTGGGGTATTGATGTAGCCGGGGACAAAAGCGGGAATATTACCTTCTGTACTCTGGTACCGCACTTGGGTGGTCGTGTTGTCTGTTTTATCGTTTCAGAAACAGAATGACCATGGAAGCCAAGGAGGTCCTTACCTGGATGGCCTCCCAGTTTGAGCGACAGAGGGAGCTTGCAATAGAAGCCCAAGAGCGAGCGGCAGCCAGAATGGAGGCTCAACAAAAACCGCTGATCGAGTTGATGGAGGCATGGATACAAGGCTTGAAGAAGGAGCCGGATCCCATTCCTCCTATACCAGGTTCAGCAGGACTGTGTCAAGCCAGTACTTTGGGACCATGGTCCAAAGAGACATTGAGCTTTGGTCAGTTGACTGACAAGGACAATGTGGACGATTTCTTAGAAACATTTGAGCGTGTGGCACACATAGTTAAATGGCCTAAAGACCAATGGGCGATATGATTAGCGATGGCTCTTACCGGTGAGGCATTAGCCGCTTACCAGACCGTGCCACCGGCTTTTGCCAATGACTATGATGAGGTCAAACGAGCTATCAAGGATAGGTTAGGTCTAACACCCTCAGTGTACCACCGTTTATTAAGGAACGCCAAATTAAGACCCGGTGAAACACCCAGAGCGTTATACCACCGTCTGAAAAGTCTGGTCAATAAATGGTTAGAACCAGAGGGAAAGACGCTGGAAACAGTGCTAGATAACATCATATTAGAACAATTCATGGCTGCTGTTCCAGTAAATATACGCACCTTCCTGATATTGCAAGGTTGCCGAAGCACCCAGGAAGCTACCGTGCTCACTGAGCGATTCCTTGAGGAGGAGGTAACCGCGCAAGGGAAGGGCGGTGCTTCTACGAAGGCGACATATGCTTTATCAGAAAGGGAAGAGAAGCCTAGGAATACTGTTGACAATATATGTTTGCCTATATGTAGGAAGAAAGATGTGAGAAGAACATGTTTCAAGTGCGGAAGTGATAGTCACTTACAACGTGAGTGCAAGGTGAAAACAGCACTAACAACAGGTGACCCAGGTCAGATCAGAGAAGGTTTTCTCTTAGTAGTGATGGTGCAAGGAGTGAGGGCAAATGCTTTACTAGATTCTGGATCAGACCAGAGAGAGTATGGTATCCAAAAGGCTTTGGCAAAAGATAGAGGCCCAAAGCAAAGCAATACCCCGTTCACCCAATGGCACAGTGAAGATCAGATGTGTACATGGGGCAGCGTCCTTGTACCCCGTCTACCGAGTCCTAATACGAGGATTAGGAGTAGAAAAAGAGATTCCGGTAGCCGTAGTACCCCGATTGCCCCAAGAATTAGTATTAGGAAGAGACTGGCCTCAGTTCCAGAAAGGTATCCAACAGGGTCTACAGAGGAGGGAAGGGCTGGTAGCCACGAACACCCCACCCGGAACCCTAGACCGGAACGCAACTAAGCCGACAGCAGTTCCTAGTCCATTATTTGGGAGGTGGCAAAAGTCAGCCCGACAGTTGTCCAAGGAGGAAACGACCAAGAAACCCATGTTTGTACTAAGGTTCTGTAAAATGAGTCCAGAGGCTCGTGCCCCGAAAAGAGCCTCACCACAAGCGGCCGGGTTTGATTTGTATAGCGCTGAGGATGTGATCGTCCCTAAACATGGGAAAGCCTTAGTGAATACCGCCCTTCAGATGGAAGTACCAGTGGGATGCTACGGACACGTCACGCCCCGTTCTGGGTTGGCAGTAAAACACTTTATCGATGTAGGAGCCGGCGTCATAGACCCTGATTATAGAGGTGAGGTCAAGATACTGCTTTTTAATTTCAGGTCCAAAGACTTCAAAATAAGTGTGGGCGACCGCATAGCCCAGCTTATTTGCGAAAGAGTTGGGTTTCCTCCACTCGAGGAAGTACCCATGGTTTCCAGCACGACTCGAGGAACACAGGGATTTGGTTCCAGGGGGTATGCCGACCTCCAAGGGTTGGCAGCGACGGTGGAGGAGAAGGCAGAAGACGACTTGGGACACCAATTGAGTGACTGTAAGAAGAGCCCAGAGCCGAGGACGGGGTGGGCCTATCGTGGACACAGAAGCGAGAGTTGGGCCAGCTTATAGAGAGTTTCTCGGATGTCCTGACACCCGTACCCAGGGAAACCCAGCTTGTCGCACACAAAATCATAACACCCCCAGGAGAAGTAGTGCGGCAATGCCCATACCGACAGCCGGAGGCCAAGAGGCAAGAGGTAATAAATCAAGTGAAAGAGATGCTCGATTTGGGAATAATTGAGGAATCGAAGAGCCCGTGGAACAGTCCTATTGTATTGGTTCCCAAACCGGATGGAACGCTACAATTCTGTATTGATTTCAGGAGGGTCAATGTCATCTCAAAATTTGATGCATATCCCATGCCTCGTATAGAGGAGTTGCTTGATCGACTGGGGCAAGCCACGTATCTCACAACACTCGACATGACCAAGGGCTACTGGCAGATACCCCTGACCAGGGAATCTCGCCCAAAAACAGCCTTCAGTACACCAGTAGGCCTATTTCAATTTAAACGAATGCCCTTTGGCCTACATGGAGCGGCTGCTACGTGTCAAAGGCTTGTCGACTTGGTACTCCGACCCCATCAGGAGTACGCAATAGCGTATATGGATGATGTTATCATTCACAGTACTTGTTGGGACCAACATCTATCAAGGTTAGGAGCAGTGTTACAGGCCATGAGGGATGCCGGCCTAACCCTAAATCCGGCAAAGTGTATGTTTGCCAGTCAAGAGGTGAAATACCTGGGCCATTTAGTTGGACACGGCACTGTAAAACCTTTGCTGGACAAGTTTGAAAGTGTGAAGGCTTTTCCCCGACCCGCCAACAAGAAACAACTACGTAGTTTCCTAGGCTTGGTGGGATACTATCGGCGGTTTCTTTCACATTTTGCTGAGAAGAGTGCCCCTTTGGGCAGATTCTTCTTTAGCATGTCTGACAATCAGCTGAGGTGGACCCCAGAGGCAATCATAGCTTTTGAGCGATTAAAGGAGGAGCTTTGCGGTGCACCGGTATTGCGAGGGGTTGAGTTCGGTCTACCGTTCATTCTACAGACAGACGCCTCCGAGACTGGATTGGGAGCAGTATTATCTCAGAAGTATGAGGGTATAGAGCATCCGGTACTCTTTCTTAGTCGGAAGCTATCCCCAGATGAAAAAAACTACTCCACTATAGAGAGAGAATGCCTGGCAATAAAGTGGGCCATGGAGTCTTTGAAATTTTACCTTGCAGGCAGGAAGTTTCTTCTGATGACAGACCATGCCCCACTGAAATGGCTTGGTCAGATGAAGGACCATAACGCTAGACTAACACGTTGGTACATGGTGCTACAAGCGTTTGACTTTCGCATAGAGCACAGAGCGGGCAAGTTGCATCAAAACGCCGATGCATTATCTAGAATTATGTGCTGTGAAGATGATATCTACCCAGCCCGTAATATCTTAAGGGGGGAATGTGTGATAAGGAGAGCTGTGTGGATCGAATGGAATGGGAGAAAAATGAGGAATACACCTTTAAAAGCAGAGGTAAACAAGGTTCCCATAGAAACCACAAGCTACCGAAGCATGCAGTAGCTAGAGCTAAGCCCTGCCCTAGCAGTGACGTAAGAGCTAGTTTGAGCCCTAACAAATCTCACATGTGCAGCAAGGAGGGTGGGGCTGGAGAGAAGCACCATTTTAAAGCTGCTTCAGAGTTTTGTAGGGAGGAGCCCGGCAGAGACACAGGTAGTGTCTCTGAGCTTACCAGAGACATAGTGGAGAGAGAAGGAGAAGTGGAGACTGCTGATTCTTATTCTCAGAGAGCACTGGAACCAAAACTGAAGCTTGTGCCAAAGCACCCCAGAGAGGAGAAACTGGAAAGGTTTGACTCCAGGTGGGGAAACAGCTCTGATAGCAAGGGGAGCAATATACGTTGGGAAGGTATGTTTGCTTCAGTTCCTAGCAGGGGCTGTGCTGAGGACGTTGTCAGGGAGCTGAGGTTAAGCGCTGAACAGAGTGCTGGCAGAAACGCAGTGAAAGCAGCTCCAAGCAGAAGTAAAAGGAATTCAAGTAAGTCCAATGAGACAGCACTAGAGGCTGTGGAAAAGCTGTTGTAAGAGAGAAAGGCTCATTCCCTAAGTAACGTGGGTGCTGACCAGAAAGAACAGTCTTTAGGAAAACTTCAGAAGCTTCTGCACAATATTAAGTTTAAACCCTGTGATAAAGGCTCCCAGGAAGACAACCCAATTGAACCTTGTGAAGACATGCAAATAGATGTTTATGAGACACCTCTTGATAATGACGTAATTGAAATGGATTGCTCGTTTTGTAAAACAAACAGCTTGAACATGTGCTAGGCTCATGCTGTAAGAAGAGGTTTGCATAGCCTGTGTGTTAAGTTGAAAGGGAAAGAACTGTTGCTGAAAACTTTAAGTTTACCTGATGTAATAACCAGCCGTAGCTGTGAAGGGCATTTATCTAGGAGGAGCCTGAGAACAGCTGCTGTTTAAAGAATACCTTTGAGTTTGATGTTTCAGCCTAATTTGTTCCTGATATCCTTTACTTTGGAGAAAGAATCATTGTCTTGTATTGCGCTATGAATTTGATGCGAGAGGGAAACCCAGAATAAATATCTTTGTTTGCCTTGAACACCCCGTGTGGTCAAACTACTTTGTCTGAAGAGTGATAGAAACTACAAGTCCCAGCATCCATTGCTGGAAACCAAGTCTTGGGACATTACTTAAAGGCAAATAAGGCAGCCCTTTTGCCTACCAGCCCTTGGCCTAGGCAGGGGGTCACGACAGTACGTATGACCTAGATTGGCCACTGTTGGAAACAGGATACTGGGCTTGATGGACCTTGGTCTGACCCAGTATGGCATATCTTATGTTCTTATGTTCTACTGGAAAAAAAATGAAGGAGCTGCTGTCTTCATGACAATTGCTAGATGCTTGGAGAGAGCTTCACCCCATGAGTAGAGTTTTGTCATGTTACTCGCACCCACATGGAACGAGCTCTTGTATTGATATGATATGGATCTCAGCTCACCTGATCGGGAGGGTTAAGGGAGGAGATTATGAACCTAATGTGTGGGCAGATAATAAGTTAGAATGGATAGAGTTCAAATGGGATAGGCACCAAAGGTGTTCCTGCTTTTGTCGAATGAATGACAGTCTGCTGAAGGATAAAAAGATGGTAGAGGAAGTACAGATGATTGAAGACTATTTTGAAAATAGTGCCCAAAAAGAGACAACCAATGATATAATATGGGATTCCTTTAAGTCCGTGGGCATTTCATCAGGTGGGAAGCAAAAAAAAAAGGAAGCAAAGAGAACGGGCCCTAGAGCAGACTATAAAAGAATTGAAAGAAGCAGAAAGGCAGGCTGCATTATTCAGAGAAAAAAAATTGAACGTACAGTTAGAGGAGGCTAAAACTAAAGTTTGAGTCTTGCAAGCGAATCGTTAGCATTCCAATTACAATGCAGTTGCAAAAGATTTTATGAGCATAGGGACAGACCGGGAAGGCTCTTGTCCTGAAGCCTTAAAATCCAACAGGCACAAGTGTCAGTGGCCAAGTTGAAGGGGGCAAGGAACAGCTGGATATATGTAGATGAGGCTATAAGGGAATCTTTTAAAAACTTTTACCAACAGCTATATAGTGAGGAGGGGAGACAGAGTTAGGAAGCAAAAAAGGAATATCTAGAAGAGATAACTATCCCTACGCTATCGTTAGAGGAAAGTGCACAATTAGATTGGCCTACTAGTGAAGAGGAAGTCCAGAAGGCCATAGAAGCTTTGTCGAACGATAAAGCCCCAGGATTAGATGGACTGACCGCAAAAGTATATAAAACCTTTAAGGAACAATTAGTGCATAGATTAATGTTGGTTTATAATGGAGTATTGGCGACGGGGCAACTCCCCCAATTAACGGGGCAAGCAGGGATAAGCATTATTTTGAAACCTGGAAAGTGGAGGAGTGGAGGAGTAGCCTAGTGGTTGGGGCAAGGTACTTCAGGCCGGAAGGTCGGGGGTTCAAATCCCACTAGAGGACAGCAACCTTGGGCCGGAAGGACTGGGGTTTCTAGTCCCACAGGTGCTCCTTGTGGTCTTGGGCAAGCCACTTAACCCTCCATAGCCCATGTTCCCTGTAAAATAGTTATCTCCAAGTTATATTGCCCTGTTCAATGTAATTTCAGTTTGTTCAATGTAAACCGCACTGATGCAGAATAGCGCGGTATATAAGAGAATTAAATAAAATAAATAAATTAAATTAAAATAAAAGTCACCTGAACAATGCACCTCATATGGGCCCATATGAGGGAGGAGTGGCCTAGTAGTTGGGGCAAGGTACCTCAGACCGAAAGGTCGGTGGTTCAAATCCCACTAGAGGACAGCAACCTTGGGCCGGAAGGACTGGGGTTTCTAGTCCCACAGATGCTCCTTGTGGGGTCTTGGGCAAGCCACTTAACCCTCCATTGCCCATGTTCCCTGTAAGTATTAGTGTATGTGTCTCATATCACCTCGTGTTAAATGTATCCCCCAATTGTGTTGTGACCACTTTGATTGAAGGATAAGGTGATATACAAAACTGTCTAAATAAATAAATAAAATAAATATCCTTAATAAATTTGGATGTGAAAATACTTGCTCACATACTAGCAGCGCAAATTAATGTATATATGCTCAGACTAATAAATAAAAATCAAGCTGGTTTCACCCCAGGTTGATTAGCAGCAGATAATGTAAATAAAGTGGTTAACCTGTGCTGGTGGGTAAAAGAAAAGCGGATACCAGCTATAATGGTAGCAATAGACACCGAAAAGGCATTTGATAGAGTAGACTGGAAATTTTTATGGACAACATTGAGAGGATTCTTTATGCAGGACCCACAGCAGCATTGGCCAGAATCAGCCAACACAAAGAGGTGGAAGGTATTAGGGTAGGCAAACAAAAATACAAGATTACCTTGTTCGCTGATGACATCTTGCTAATGCTAACAGAGCCAAGAAAGTCGCTAGAAGGGCTAAGAGATGAACTGGTGGAGTTCCAGGAGGTTTTTGGATTTAAAGCCAACTTGGAGAAAACTGAGATTCTAAATATCTCCCTAGCAGATAGAGATATGGCAAAACTGCAGGAACAATTCCCCTTTAGATGGACAAAGCACCTGCTGAGATATCTAGGGGTCCAGCTAGCAGCGGATATGTTTATGTTGTATCAAATTAATTACGGTCCACTCTGGAAAAAAAGTAGTCACAGACTTAGAGTGCTGGCACACGTTTCCTCTGTCATGGTTAGGACGAATAGCAAGCATTAAAATGGTTATACTATCCCACGTACTATATCTGTTTCAGAACAAGCATTAGCTCAAGCACAGAGAAAAATGTTTCATTATATTTGGACCAATACAAATAACTGCCTGAGGGTTAAATTTTTGAATTTTATGGAATCCTAAGTACTTTTGTGGATGTAGATTTTTTGATTGATATTAAAATAAAATATTAAAATAATAACTTAGTTTAAAGGCTATCAGACCTATGATGTGAGCGTTTGCCATTTCCCTATGGTGATTAGGTTCGCCACATCCTGAGGTCATGTATGCCTGTTTGAATTGTGTTGAAATACAGTTTTAAAAAATTGACAGAGTTTGCTGAGAAAAATTGTTTTTCATTAGAGCTTGTTACTGAAGGTGTAACTGAAGGCCACCTAGAATAGCTAGAATGACGTTGTATAGATAAAAAAAAGCGGGAGGCCTAGCAGTCCTGAATTTAATGTGGTACTACAGAGCAGCTCAACTAACTAATATTATAGGTTGGCAAGAGGGCACTAAAAGGAAATGGGTAGAATTATTACAAGAGATTTATTTATTTATTTAAACAGTTCTTTTTATACTGCTTTATCATTTCAATCAAATCGGTTTACATTGTAACTTAAAACTTGGTAAATGTACATTAAACAGGGATGTTGATAACTTGGATTTTTCTGAGCAATGGAGGGTTAAGTGACTTGCCCAAGGCCACAAGGAGTACTGGTGGGAAAAAGAGACAGAAGGAGAAGACTCCTTTGGGAGGCTGCCTTGGTTGAATCAGGGGATAGGTTCCATTAGTAACCGACATTTTCGGCAAGTGTTGGAAATTTGGAGGTCTATACGTGTGGGGAGGAAATTAAAGAGTACAAATTCTCTGCTGCAGCCAATTTGCCAGAATCCGGGTTTTCCACCTGGAATACAGGACCCCCTGTTCTAGAGATGGAAAAAGAAGGGATTAATAGCAATCATTCAACTAACAGAGAAATGTGGGATGTTAGAATACTCTAAATTGCAGGAGAAATATGGGTTGCCCCATTCAGATTTTTATGGCTTCCTGCAGGTGCGGCATTGGCTATCCAGTAAAGAATAGGTTGAGAGTATAGGATGGGGTTTGACAGACTTTGAAAGAGTGTGCTGGGGGCGGATGCCTTGCCGCAGGGGGATATCGAAGATATATGGCCTGATCAGGGAAGAGCAAAATACTGGTAGGCCATTGTGGCAGCAACAGTGGGAAAGGGATATAGGGGTATCACTGGATGACAGAGTGGGGAGAAATTTACAAAAACATGGCTAAAGGATTCACAGCTGCCAGATATGTTGGGCATATTTATAAAATGCTCTAGAGATGGTATATTACGCCACCATGTCTCACATTAATAGGAAAGGGTCAAGCAGCTGAGTGCTAGAGAGGCTGTAAAGAGAAGGGAGACTATGTTCATATGTGGCGGGGGTGCCATAAGATCCAGGTGTTTTGGGATAGCATATACATGGAAATTTCAGAAATGGTGGGACATGCAATAGAGTGGAATAAGGAGAACACATTGTTAACTCTCAGGGGAAGGGGTTGGGAGGAGAGAGATGGTGTAGCAGTAAAATACGGTATAATTGCTGCAAGATGTGTAATAGCGAGGCAGTAGAAAAAGAAGCTGCCCCTGAAAAAGTCTGTTGGTATAAATGCATACATGAAATTTATAGGTATGAAAGGCTAACAGCCATTAGCAGGGAGAAGCTAATGATAGTTGAGGAGAGTTGGATTCCTTTTGCGAAAGGTATCTCCAGTAAGGGCGAAGGGAAAAAAACAAAAAGAACAAAGGGCCGACTGGACCCTGACAGTGAGTGAAAATTGGAGACATAAAAGGAAAAGGTATCTGAGCAAAAGTAACTCAAGAAGGTTTGGGGGAAATGTATTCACATATACTGTAAATATAAGTCCATCTGACATGATACGATGATGGAAGAATGTAAAAATATATGAACTGTATGTGAGAGATGGCTTAATAAAAATTGTCAAATTAAAAAAAAAAAGTCAGAGCACTGAAGGTGCTGTTTAAATCACAGCTTTAAAAAGCAGGTGTGGAGAATCAGCTGCAGAGGGAAGTGAAAATTCAGTCACATCTTAGGCATCCTAAGATCTTTCCATGACACCACAAGAGTTTACTTAATTCTAGAAAATGCTCCACGAGGAGAGCTTTACAGAGAACTTCAAAAACATTCCAGGTTTGACGAGCGAAGAACTACTACAATCACTTCTATCTGTACCAATGGCAGACTTCAATCCTTCTACCTTGCTGCCCCTTACACCTGGAACAAACTGCCTAAATCTGCAGGTCAGGCTTCATCTCTGGCCCTTTTCAAATCCAGGCTGAAAGCTCACCTCTTTGAGGTCGCTTTTGGATACTGATCCACTTAGTCTCCTGTGTTCCCTTACCATTCCCCTAGATGTATCCTTGTTCTCAGCTGTTGTGTTATCTGTCTTGACTAGATTGTAAGCTCTGATGAGCAGCAACCATCGCATCGGTGATGTCAGCAGCTTTCTGCAAGGGCCTATAAAAGCTCTGGCTCCAATGCAGAACATGGCCATGAGGCCCAAGGGCCGTGCCCTAAGGAGCAGGTTATGCCCCTTGGGAGCACAGAGAAGCATGGAACAACATGTTCTGGTCCTTTTATACTCCCTTAAGGGGAAGAGGAAGAAGAAAGGTCCCCAATCTGGTTCCGAGAAGCCTGTCAGGCTTGTTGGATTCATATATGCAGAGACTTCCAAAGGAGGACATTTCATCAACCTCTGTGAGTACACCTTCCCCCAATGACTTCTCATTGACTTTGGGTTTAGAGACCCCATCCTCTCAATCTGTTTCTCAAGAGAAGGGATCCTCTGGGACTCTCCCGTGGAGCAGGATGTCATTCATATTTCCCATAGTAGTCCCTGTGAAGAGCATGCTTTACCTGGTTCAAATGAAAAGAGTGGGCTATGTGATGCCTTGGTGCCTAAGGTGGTGCTTTTGATGACACCATCAATGGAGCAATTAATATCTACTGCTTTGTCACAGGATCAAGACGTTACCTTAAAAGATATTTGGAAGGTGGTAACCAGAACTGAGGCTGCTGTTTTCGGGTTGCTGCAACAATTACCTGTTTTCTCTCAGGAAATAGTTATAGTTTGTTGTGATGCAAAATTTACAGAGTTGGAGTCACAAGTAGAGAAAATGTCTTCTCAGGTTAATACATTGAAGGCCTGCAGCAATAAAAAGGCTGGGGGAAGGGTAAGTAAGGTAGAGAAGGCAGGGAAATTCTAAGGGGCAGTAAGCTTATAAAAAAAAGGGAGGATGGGAGATTTTAGGGCAACTGTCCACTACTGTTAAAGACAGTTTTATAATTCAACAGCAAGTAGAAATTATGGAGAATGCTTCTAGGTTGAGGAATTTTAGATTTTTTAATTTTTCTTGCACATGCTATCTGGCCCCATTATATTGCTTAAATATTTGAAAGAAGTATTATTTTTTCCTGAGGGGTATGACCTAAAATGGCCAATATTTATCATTTACCAGGGGGGGGGGGGAAGCAGGGTAGGGGATGCTGAAGGAGAGAGGCCTAATCATATTCCTTTGCAGGATAGTTTAAATGTTTCTGTATATATATGATCCTCTCTAGATGAGATTCCAACGCGTGCCACTCTGCTGGTTACCTTTTATTCTGTTATACTATACTAAAATTGTTTTTTCAGCTTAAGGATGAATTGTTCTGTGACCAGAAATAAAATCTTTTCCTTGATGTAGCCAGAGCTACTCAGCTGTGCCAGAGAGCTTTTTTGGATTTAAAGCCTCAGGCTGTGGATTTGGGAGCCTCTTTCTTTCTTAAATTTCCATGTACGTGCTTGGCGCTACATCAAGGTAAGCAATACGTTTTTCTTGATCCTTCTCAACTTCAAATGTTTTTGCAAGGAAAATGATATACCACCTCTATATTTTCTGGGTTTGGTATCTTTTCAGATCGAGAATAATTAAAACGGGTCTAAGCTGAATCTTCTCCTCTGTGCTAGATATTTCTAACACTTTTTGTTTGTCTTCTTCCTCCCTGTGATGTGGACGTGAAGTTATGTTTTTCTTGTAATTTTTGTTTTGGTTAATAATTGTCCTTACATTGTCCTGTAAGATTTCAATGGATTGTAAATGGAAGTATTTAATTAATAAATAAATAAATACATAAATAAATAAATAACAATTCACTAGCAGTGGCTGGTGAATTGCTGTGCGTCTCTTAGGGGAGAGAATAAAGTTTCCGCCCCAAGTTTTGCCGAGTACCTTCACATGGTGACCTGGTGTACACAATCTATACTGAAATTCAGCCAGGCAACACTACAATTGAAGTATGGTAGAAAAGAAAAAGAAAAATGCATACTGGTCGCACATTGCCCATGATAACCCCCACATCAGGGCTAATGATGGTGGTAACAATAGTGCAAACACTGCAGATGCAGATAACATCCCGGCCATGGATAAAGGCCATGGTGAGCATGCTCATGGACCCACTTTGGCAGGAGATAAACAACAGAAATTAATGAAAAATTTAAGGGTATTAACTACAGTTAAGTGGACCGCTGCAGAAAAAGAGGAGATAACATACTGTCGCTTTTATGTTACAAACCCTATATTAAAATCAAGAAAACATACAAACATAATCCACCAAAAACTGGAAGAAAAAGGAAACTTCCACAACAAAAACCGCAATAAGCAATGGATGCAAATTAAGATCTTTAATTTCACAAATCAAAGTAAAGAAGTATGTGAATGATAACACCTTGAATCAACTAAGGGCTTCTGTACACAAAGAAATATAGTGAGAAGGAGGAGATCTAGGTGAGAGTAGCAGAAGAAAGGTATGCACAGAAAAAGAAAGAACAGTAGAGGGGGAAAGCTTAGAGATCTGGAACTGCAGGAGAGAGATGAATAGAGGACAGGTCAACAAATAACTGTAAAGTAAGAAGAAAGGGAGGAGAAAGAGACAGAGGTAGAGGAATTCAAGATTGAACTCCTAGACAAGATGGAAAAAGATGAATAAGCTGGGTTCCAGGCAAGGGAAAGATTACTCAAATGAAATTTAACACCTAAGGTTAAAAGTATGATTTATTTATTTATTTATTTATTTATTTCAATTTTTTATATACCGCGCTATTTACAATCAGCGCGGTTTACAGAGAACCAAAGACCAGAACAACAGGCTGTTCGGTATTACATAAAACAGGAAAATAAATTTGGATAAGATAAACATGGATAATATGGGGGTAAAACTATATACATAGAATATTGATCTGCTAATTCGATCACATGAGAGAAGTATT
This sequence comes from Ichthyophis bannanicus, assembly GCA_033557465.1. Classification (NCBI taxonomy): domain Eukaryota; kingdom Metazoa; phylum Chordata; class Amphibia; order Gymnophiona; family Ichthyophiidae; genus Ichthyophis; species Ichthyophis bannanicus. Next base: position 333,221,015 of record CM066038.1, read on the forward strand.
TAAGTAATATTATCAATAATGTTTGGAAAAGGAGGGGATTCTGTTAAGTTTGTGGTGCAATATTATGTACATTATGTGGGGTAGTATTTGATGAATAAGTTATGTTTGAGGGCCTTTCTGAATTGGACTATGCCGGTTATGGCACGAATTTCGGGTGGTAGGGAATTCCAATGTTTTGGTGCGCAAAACATGAAGGCTCTGTTCGCTGTTGCTTGGCTACAGGTTGTTATGGCCTTCGGCATTATTAGGGTGTTTGTCGCTATTTTTCTTCTGGTTCTAGTTGGAGGTAAAACTTGTGTGAGATCAGTTAGAGAGTTTGCAGATAAACCATGTATGGCCTTGTATGTGAGAATTAGGGTTTTGAATATGATTCTGCCTTGTATCGGGAGCCAGTGAAGATGTTTGAGAATTGGTGTCACGTGACTACTCCTGGATGCTCCTTGTAGAACCCTTGCAGCAGTGTTCATGGCAAGTTGAAGAGAACTTAGGGTGGATTGTGGGAGACCTTGTAGAATTGAATTTGCGAAATCGAAATGTGGTAGGATGAGTGCTTGGAAGATGGTTCTAAAATCGTCTGGGTCCAGTAATGAGCGTAGATGCCTGAGTGTGCGTATCTTGAAGTATACAGCCTTTGTTATATTGTTAACGTGTGATTTCATATTGAGACGGTGGTCCAGTGTGACTCCAAGGTATCTTATTGCTTCCTTGGTGGATAGATCAGCTCCTTTGACGCTTATTTGTGCTGGTGGTATGAAGTTAGGGTCTCTTGTAACAAAGAGAACTTCAGTTTTCTTATGTTGGATGCGGAGGTTCTGTGAGAGGAGCCACTCTGATACGGCATTGAAGCAATTTATTATGGGAAGTAGATCCAATTGCATTGTAGAAAATGGCATATAAAGTAGGATGTCGTCTGCATATATCATACCTTCCACGTTGAAAGATCTGATGATATTGCAGATGGGCTGCATGTAGATGTTAAACATGAGAGATGAAAGAGATGACCCTTGTGGTACTCCTTGTTTTTGGTGGAAAAGGTTTGATTCTCCTGTTGTAGATTTTACATATTGCATTCTGGTGTCCAGGTAAGATTTGCACCATTCCAGCGCTGAACTACCGATGCCTTTTTCCTTCAATCGTGTAATGAGTATCTCGTGATTTACCGAATCAAACGCTGCTGCAATATCTAAGAAGATTAGCACGACGCCTTGGCGGATGTTGTCTATATTGGTGAGTATGTTATTGAGGAGGGTGGTGAGGAGTGTTTCAACTCCATGGTGTTCTCTGAAGCCATGTTGAAAGTGGTCGAGAGGAGCTGTGGAGTCTATGTGGTCTTGAATTTGGCGTTGATGAACAAGGGACCATTTATTGGCATCACCAAAATCAATCAAATACAATATTATGCAGCTAAAATTATTACAGCAAGAATACTACCAACTAAAGTGCAAGACCAAAAGAAAAACAGAACAGTTTCTCCTTGGAAAAGCACACCAAAGGAAAAATACAATCACTGCGTGCAGAGGTATCCCTGATAGACGGGTATCTAAAAGGATTGAGATCATCAAAGATATTGAGGAAGATCAAAGATATCAAGCTGAAGCATGCTGCATTAACAGAAGACTATCTTCAAAAAATCCTCAAGGAGCCAATATAACACAATAAATTACCAAAACCCCAAACAAGGCTGACAAAAGCAAAAAAACAAAAAACAAACCACATGTGAGACAGAAAACCAGAAAAAACCAGCGGCGTCTTTTTGTTGTTTGGGGTTCCATTGATGCCGGGATTTGGTATAGCTTACCGCTCCACATAGCTTTTTGAAGCAAGTAGTTTTGAAGTCAGCATTCCTTTTTCAAACTGCAGTTCCCATCTGTTGTAGCTCCCTGAAGAAGCCGCAAGGCGAAACATCTGGTGTCGGGGCTCGTTTGATATTTGGACATTTTGGACATTTCTCTTCTGGATTTCAGATAAGTTTTTTTCATGCTGAACATTTTTAGCACTGAATGTTTTCTTTTCTTTTTGGTTTTGCTCTGCTTAAAGCTATACCAGCTGGTGGGGAGTGAGAGGTTTTTTTCAGACCTTTGATGTAAAAAGAGTCTTTTCACGCTTGATGGGACTTGTTCCCTTAGTGAGACTCGTTTCCTCCTTTTTCTGTATGGAGGGTTACTGAGGTCTTTTTTCCTCTGTCACGTTCACCCCATCTGGTTTTTTCTGGTTTTCTGTCTCACATGTGGTTTGTTTTTTGTTTTTTTGTTTTTGTCAGCCTTGTTTGGGGTTTTGGTAATTTATTGCATTAACAGAAGACGACATGAAGAGCCTGATATTCGAAGGACATTTACACGGTTTACAGCCCAATCAAAGCCCGCTACATGCCCCAATGCTCTGCGGTTAGCATTGGGGCGTGTTGGGAGCATTCCAGGGTGGAGCGGATGCAGAGCCTGCCGCTATCCAGGTAGTGGTGATATTGCACCACTAACCAGTTAGCGATCCATGGCTAAAACCAGGCCAGTTTTTGGCTTGCCTAGTTTTAGCCGCGGATGCTAACCGGGTAGTGGTGCAATATTGCTGCTACCCGGTTAGGCACTGCAGTAGTTTCCTCTGAGTGCCATTGCTGTGGCATTGAATATCCGGGGTTAGGGGTCAGCGGGCCCGAAATTTATATGTTCCAATAATAAACTGAAAGTAGCAGCAGAAGCGCAAAAACTGCAAAGATATGAAGAAAACAGAAAATAAAGATATGAAAATAAACTATTTTGAGAAAATGCAAAACAGTTCTAAGGGAAATTGAGAAAGAGAATTAATAAAGTAAAAACATCACCAACCAAACCTGAAATAGAAACCTTCTGGAGAAGCCTTTATGAGGACCCCATAGGGCACAATCAAGAAGTAAAATGGTGAGAGAGGTGGCCTAGTGGTTGGGGCAAGTTACCTCAGGCCGGAGGGCCAGGGGTTCGAATCCCACCTGAGGACAGCAACCTTGGGCTGGAGGGACTGGGGGTTTTAGTCTCACAGGTGCTCCTTGTGGGGCCTTGGGCAAGCCACTTAACCCTCCATTGCCTCAGGTACAAAAACAGATTGTGAGCCCTTCGGGGACAAGGGAAAAAAATATATATAGTACCTGAATGTACACCGCTTTGACTGGTAGAAAAGTGGTATATAAGCCTAGATAATCAATAAATCAATATCCTACATATAGGAATATTTAGAAAAATCAAACCTATAGAATGGCCTGCAATAACAACAAAAGAGCTGGAAAGCAGGTTAAAAAAAGTCCCAAACTGGGAGAGCCCTAGACCAGATGGAGTGACCAACTTTTGGCTCAAACAGTTAACATCACTCCTCCAAGAGAGAAAAAACATTTCTCCTTCCAAAGGAGGACCCAAGTAACATTCACAAAAGTTACAGACCAATAACTTGTCTACCTACAATCTATAAGCTGTTACCTGCAATAGATGCAAACAGAATATATGATCATATCAACTCTAATAATATCATGTGTGATGAAGAAGCCCATACTGAACATATGGAAGTAGAAGAAAAGGATGATTTCACCTTTAAACAAACTGACAGTCAGGCTGCACACACGTTTCAGCGTTTGCAAGAGAGAGGCAAGCATAGGGAAGCAGGAGCTAGGCTGACACACCCAAGCTCTGACATAACTGCAGGCCTGGAACCTAATTACACACACCTGTTCAGGAAGGCAGACCCAAGGCTCAGGGAACAGGAATATAAACCCTGGCTAGGAGAAAGCAAGGGAAGGGGAGGAGTTGGTGATTGGAGTCTCGCTGAGAGAGCCGGTAAGAGTGTTGATGAGAGTATTGACTGGAGAGGTGGTTGGAGAGACGGTTGGAGAAGAGCTGGGAGGAGACCTTTGAGGAAACCCAGCTGCAGTTCTGGAATTGAAGCAGAGAGAGCAGAAGGAGAGAAGGGATAGACTGCTGTCAGAAACCTGCCTAGAGGGAGAGAGCAGAGAGACCTTCAGACCTCATTGCCAGATAAAAAGCTTCAAGGAGCTCACAGGTGGGAACCTAGCACTAAACCCAGGAGTTTGCAAAGCTCAGTTTGGGACTGGGAACCAGAGCAGTGCTCCAGACAAGAACTCCAAGCAGGGAATCAGAGAGCGTTTCCCTAAAGCTGGAAAAAGATAGCTGAACAAAGCCAGAGAGGAATCTCCACAACCTCAGGTATTTCCAATCCTTACCATATAGAACTGTGCCCAAAGGAAGCACCAGAGGTCTTAGGGGGAAATTATCCTAAGCCGTATAATAACAGCTTAAAGCCAAACTCCTTTTGCATCTTTTCAAACTCTGGAACTAAGAGATGCAGCAGGACTTTAATGAGAGTGACTCAGCAGAAGTGCCTATGGACTGTACACTGTGTTTGGCAGATGATATAGAATCCCTTTGCTAAAGGTGTGTGAGGGAGCTGAGTGTGAACAAAGGGAAAGAAGATATTTTTCTTTGTGAGAAGAAGCTGTTATGTTTTCTATCTGTTACATGTGAGATGCATTGCACGTTTTGTGAGCAAAGAGTGTGAAGCTCAATCAGTTTAAGTTCTGTAAATATCCTCGAGCAAACACCTGAAGAGTATCCTGATTTAATCTGCACTGAATCTTTTTGTTGGGGAATAAATTCTTGTCATTTTGCCTTACCACTGGTCTCATAACTATTTCCTTATCAGAGGGCAAAAGAACTACCACTCCCAGCAGGCATAGCGAGAGCAAAAGGTTTATCTCACCTTCTGCAAGGAGCATATAATGGCAACCCCAACCCTCTGAGCCCTAGGCAGAGGGCTGGGGCTTGACACATGACAATAGAGCATAAAAGGCAATAAGAGGGGAGCATATGGAACCAAAGACTAGGTAATTTTAAATAAGGCTATCACAACCAGCGCTAAGAAAAACAGAAATCTCAGTATAGCATGGATTGATTATAAGAAAGCTTTTGACAGTGTCTCACACTCTGTGATAATAAATTACCTGGAAATGTATAAGATAAATCCTGGTTTGACAGAGTATATTCAGTTCACCTTGTCAAAGTGGCAACTGCCCTCTTTTTGAAGTATGAAAATGGTCAGTACATCATTCCTATCATCAAGATCCAGCAAGGAATATCTCAGGGAGATTCCCCATCGCCAATTCTGTTTTGTTTGGTGCTTAATCCAATGAGTACTCTCATCAAGTTTTTGGGATATGGCTTTAGCTTGAATCCTAAAAAAGGTAGAATCCAGAGGCAATATCCCATTTACTATTTGTAGACTACCTGAAGCTCTACAGTTCCAGTGACCAACAGTTAGTAGAGCAACTCAGTGTAGTGAAAAGCTTTTTTGATGGCATCAGGGTGACTTTTGACCTTGACAAATGTGCTAAGGCAACTTCTTTTCTTAGAGGAAAATCGAGTAAAACAGAAAACATCTCCCTGCCCAAGAGGCAATTTACAAGAATCAATGTCCCCTGTTCTGGAATACTATTCCTGGGACATCTATGTAGACAGCCCTGTAGATGTCTATATCAGGCGCACCTAGACATCTGAAATCATGCCTGAACTTGGACAAGCCTACTTTATTTTCAGACATTCTGGCTTGGACATCCCATATTGCACTAGGATGTCCTTTGTAAAATGTGCCTTTATGTGTTCACAACCTCAGTGAGGGGTACCAAAGACTAACAGTCAAAGGAACATAACTATACACAGAATACCCTTTAGACAGGCTTGCCAAGAGAAATACAGCCTGCAGATCATAGCAGATCAAATGGGCGGGTCCTGGACTGGCCTAACCAGACTCAAGGAAAGGACATTATCTGATAAGTTAAATGTCACCTTCCATATCGTCCTGTTAGGCCAGTCCAGACAAGTGGGATGTACCAAAGCTACATCTCCAATGGGTGGGAAGAAAAAATATGGCAGCCTTCAAGATCTCTGCACCAATGGCCATGTCTGACCAAGTGTGGATATCCAAGCGGTAATGCTTGACAAAAGTGGAATGCGATAGCCATGCTGCCACTCAACAAATATCTATGATAGTGACAAAGCAACACTCTGCCCTAGAGGAAGCCTGAGCTCATGTGGAATGTGCATGTAAGCCCTCTGGGACTGGCCATTCTGCAACAGATAGGTCAAGGTTATCATCTCCATTATTCAGCAGCCAAAGATAGGCTTTGTGGCTGCTTTGCCCTTATGCAGGCCTACAAAAAGGACAAGAAGTCTGTCTGACTCTTGGAAGAAGTTAGTGACCTCCAGGTACTGAAGAAGCACTTTCTAATATCCACTAGGTGAAGGTCCTTATCCTTCCCCTGGCCCTATTTCTTCAGGAATGAAGGCAAACAGACCACCTGATTGACGTAGAAAAATGACACCAACTTGGCAAGAAGGACGGAAAGGAACATTTATTTATTTGTTTTATTTAGCTAGTTTTATTTACCACCTTATCCTTCAATCAAAGTGGTTTACAGCATAACTTGTTGGTACACATTTAACAGGTGGGGTGAGGGTGTAAGGTCATGAACATATATACAAACTATATACAGTTAATTCTTGTATAGAAACATAGAAAAATGATGACAGAAAAAGACCACATGGCCTATCTAGTCTGTCCTTCCATATCAACTACTACAACAGTCCACCTTTTTCCTTTAGATCCTCTGTGTTTGTCCCATGCTTTTTTGAATTCAGATACTTTCCTCATCTCTACCACCTCCATTGAGAGACTATTCCATGGATCCACCACTCTTTCCGTAAAGAAATATTTCTGCATATTACTCCTGAATCTATCCCCTTTTACCCTCATCCCATGTCCCCTCATAGTAGAACTTGCTTTCAACTGAAAGAGGCTCTCCCTCTGTGCATTTATGCCATGGAGTTATTTAAACGTCTCAGTCATATCACCTCTATTCTGCCTTTCCTCTAAGGTGTACATATTAAGATCCTTATGTCTGTCCTCATATGCTTTATAATGAAGACCATTAACCATTTTAGTAGCCACCCTCTGTACTGACTCCATCCTGTTTATATCCTTTTGAAGGTGCGGTCTCCAGAATTGCACACGATACTCCAAATGAGGTTGCACCAAAGACTTATACAGAGTTGCTATCACCTTCTTTTTCTGCTAGCCATTCCTCTCCCTATGCACCTAAGCATCCTTCTAGCTTTTGCTGTCGCCTTTTCTACCTGCTTAGCTACTTTAAGATTATCAGACACAATCGCACAGAGGTCCTACTCTTCTTTAGTGGACAAAAGTACTTCGCCCCCTATACTATATTGCTCCCTTAGATTGCTGCAGCCCAAATGCATGACCTTGCATTAAATCCCAGCTGCCAAATTCTAGACCATTCTTCAAGCTTAGCTAGATCCCTCCTCATGTTATTTACACCTTCTTGGGCTGTCTACTCTATTGCAGATTTTGGTATCATCCGCAAAGAGGCAAACCTTACCCGACAGCCCTTCCGCTATATCACTAACAAAGATGTTAAAAAGAATTGGACCAAGGACAGATCCCTGGGGCACACCACTGGTAACTTCCTTCTCCTCAGAGTGAGCTCCATTTACCTGTACTCTTTGTCACCTTCCACTCAACCAATTTCTAACCCAAGCAGTAACTTTAGGGTCCATCCCTAGGGTGCTCAGTTTGTTTATAAGTCCCCTGTGAGGAACAGTGTCAAAGGCTTTACTGAAATCTAAATACACCACATCTAGGGCTCTCTCTCAGTCCAACTCCCTGGTCACCCAGTCAAAGAAATCAATCAGATTTGTCTGACAAGATCTGCCTCTGGTGAATCCATGCTGCCTCGGATCCTGTAATCCGCTGGACTCCAGAAACCTCACTGTTTTCTCTTTCAGCAGCGTTTCCAATAATTTCCTCACCACTGAAGTTAAACTAACTGGCTTGTAGTTTTCAACCACATCCTTACTTCCGCTTTTGTGTAAAGGGACCACATATGAGCCTCTCTCCAGTCCTTTGGCACCACTCCCGACTCCAATGAGGCATTGAAAAAGTCAGTCAGTGGTGCTGCTAGAACGTCCCCAAGTTCCCTCAGTATTCTAGGGTGTATTCCATCCGGTCCCATTGCTTTGTCTACTTTAAGTTTAACTCGTTTCTCACGAGCAGTCTTCTGAAAATTCTTCTCCTCGCTTCTGTTCCTGTTTGTGGGTGTTTTCTGAGGTCCTGTACCCCATAGTCTCGGATGAGATTTAGCAAACAGGGCAATCCCTCCTGCGGATCTGCTATGTGCATGAGTAAATCGTCAGCAAAGGCCGCCACTCGAAATTCCGTCCCCCCTACTGGTATACCACTAAACTGTAACGTGGACCGAATCCGAATCAGCAGGGGCTCCAACGTCAAAACAAACAGCAGCGGGGACAGGGGGCAACCCTGCCGGGTTCCTTTCTGAATATGAAATTCAGAAGACATATTGCCATTCACCATGACAGCTTCCTTAGGGTCAGCATACAGAAGCCGCACCACATCAACAAAGAAGCCAGTAAAACCCATTCCCTCCGAAACCTGATACATAAATCCCCAATCGACCCTATCAAAGGCTTTTTCTGCGTCAAAACTAATTAGCATGGAATCCCGTTGGTTTGCCCTTCCCGCACACATAGAAATCATAATTCTTTGCAAATTATAAGCTGCATGCCTCCCCCATACGAAGCCCACCTGGTCCTTATGAACTAAGGCTGGTAGGAACTCCGCCACTCTATCTGCCATAATTTTGGCCAGAATCTTAATATCAACATTGAGAAGGGAAATGGGTCTATAGGAACCCGGCAGAAGTGGGTTCCTCCCCGGCTTCGGTAGTATTGTGACCAGAGCCTTATTCGGCTCACAGGGAAAACTGCCTCTTTGTATCAAATTTCCAAAATAGTCTGTTAAGGGAACCACCGCCTTATCCCCCAATATTTTATAAAACTCACCCCGTAAACCATCCAATTCCAGGGGCCCGCCCATTCTTTAAAGCTTTAATTGTCATTTGCACTTCCCTCGGGGAGACTGGTTGATTTAGAACCCCTAAATTCTCCGCTGTTAGCTGCGGCAACTTACATTCCTTCAAAAATACCTTACCCTCTTTCTCCCATTCTCCGTCTCTGCGGTAAAGCCATTGGAAGTATTCAGTGAAAACCTTTGCGATTCCCCCCTCGTCTCTTCGAAGAGTCCTATCTGGATGTTGAATAACCCCTATATATCTGGAGCCCCCCTCGGGTCGAACCAAAGATGACAAAAGTCTCCCTGCCCAATTTCCATGTTGGTATAGTTGGTACCATTAATACATCAACGACTTTTTAGCTCGCTGGTGTAACAACATTTCCAACTCCATTTGTAATTCCTGCATCAGAGTCCTATTCGCCTTACTCCCATCCGACGCCAACCTGCGTCGCACCTTCCCCAAATCATGTTCCAATGATATAATTCTCCTATTTATCCGTTTACATTTAGAACTGTGATAACTAATAATCTCTCCCCGAAGCACCGCCTTTCCTGCCACCCAAAAAAGAATCGGGTTAATCTCAGGTCCATCATTACTCGTGGTATATGCCTCCCACTTTTCTCGCAAATACTCCTCAAATTGGACATCCCCACTGAGCTCCAAAGGATATCTCCATATCCTGTTTCAGGATTGGGTTCTCTTTCTGAGTTCCATAATCACCATCGCATGATCTGAGAGGATGGAGGGACCCACCCTCCACCTCCAAGACCCAACTGAAAAGCGATTCGGAGATCAAAAAGTAATCAATACGGGACCAGGTTCCATGAACCCTAGACATGTGAGTATATTCCCATTCTCCCGGGTGCAGCACTCTCCACACATCCATCAGGCCATTCGCTTCACATATCCCCCAAAGCTTCCGCGTACTCCTCAAGTCTCTATTCCCAGACTGTCCTGACCTATCCATGTGGTCATCTAGGACCGCATTGAAGTCTCCCCCTATTATAACTTGGTACCCATTAGTAACTGCTAGTAATTGGCCGACCCATTGATAAAAACGAGCCTCATAAACATTAGGCGCATATACTGAGCACAAGACTACTTTAATGCCTTCCAGGATTCCCCAAACCAAAACATACCTACCCTCCGGGTCGGTTTCCACTCTCTCCTCCACCTATCCCACATATTTAGTAACCAATATAACCAGCCCCCGCTTTTTTCCCCACCACTGGGGCCCCATACACCTTAGCAATATGACCTTTGCCTAGCTTCCTATGCTCAATCGCTGTTTGATGAGTTTCTTGTAGCATAATAATACCAATCTGTTTGCGTTTTAATTGTTGCATCACTTTGTATCTTTTTATCGGGGAACCCAACCCACAGACATTCCAGGAAGCTATTTTGGTGCCACTACCCATTACATATCCCATTTACTGGTACCTTTCTATATTGCTTCACTCCTGTACTAAGGCGAGGGCCCCCCCCCAGCCTGGGGCTCTCCCCTCTACCATACAATCCTTTCCCACAAACTCACATCCACATAAACAAACAACATCAGGCCAGTCATACCTAAAGCACTCTTCGAATTTCCCCCCTTGTCCCTTAACCATTATTTGTGGCCAGTCCCCCCAACCCCTTTTGCTACCCCATCCCTCTCCCTTTCTGACCCACCCTCTCCCCCTACAAATCCTAACCACCAACCTCGCACCTGAGGTCCCCTCCATTACTTCCAGTACATGTAGAGCCCCCCCTCCCCCCACCCACACCCGCCATTACTAATAACAGTGGAATTACATGTTCATTATGCCCGCCAATCAGCCACTCCCAGGATCAACCTTCCAACCTCCCAACATTCCAGCAGGTCCAAAATCATGAATTCTCCGCCACCTCCCCCCAGCCCAAATTAACAGTCTCAACTAAAATCCCTTCAGCAGATACAACATCCCCCCTCCCCTTAACCAACTGCAAACACAAACACAGGGGTAGGATCCCCCCCCAACTTTAGTCTTAATAACCTTTATATATGGATATCACACAGTATTCAACTCCAGGAGGCTCTTTCAACCCGCAAGGGCGTTATCAGAGGCTATAACTTTATACTGTTCAACCAGTTACTATAGGCTCTGCCTTCTTTCATGCCTCTGCTTTCAGCAAAGTCCAGGCCTTCCGTGTAAACCAAAATATATTGGCCTCCCACCCTGCTCCTATGCCTACCAGACAAAGCGAGAAGGCAGGGGGGGTTACCCACATTGGTTGCAATAGTCCATGGCTTCCTCCGGCATCGAGAAAAGGCGGCATACACCATCACAGTCCACTCGTAGGCATGCAGGATAGGCCAGCGAAAAACTAAGGCCTTTCTCCACCAGCCGGCTGCAAACTTCCTTACAGGCCCTTCTACGCAGTGAAACTCCGGCTGAATAATCCTGGAAGATTGGAACTTTACAGGCAGTTTCCCCTTTTCTCCGCAGTTGTTGCGCCACTCGCAAAACTCCTTCTTTTTGGACTGCATTGAGAAACCTGGCAATAACTGCCCGAGGTCTGTTGTCGCCAGCTCGGTAAGGTCCCAGTCTATGGGCTCTCTCCAAGGTAATCGCCCCCAAGGCCTCCTCCAGTGGCAAATTCGAAGGTATCCACTCCTCCAAATATCTTCGCAAATCCTTCTCCTGCACAGATTCCCCGATGCCAATGAACCGTAAATTATTCCTTCGGCTTCAATTTTCAAGGTCCTCCAATTTTATCTGCCTGTTTGACCATTGCCTCCTTCAGTTTCTGAATCCGAGCCACGGCCTGGGTCTGCACATCCTCCACCGCGCTGATGCACTGTTCCACCTGCTCCACACGCCCGTTAAACTCCGTAACCGCCTGTGCCACCGCTGCCATTTGCGCTGCCAGACCCCCGAAGCGATCCTCCAGAGCCAAGACCACCACCTTGGATACCTCCTCCACCATCGTGCCCTGAGCAATTGGGGTCAGGCCGTCTGAATCGTTTTCGGCCATCTTGGCTTCCGTTCCCCGCGGCTTTTCTCGCTTGCTGGACTTCGCCACCAAAAGCTTCCAGGCTCTACTGAGAAGCTCCGCTCCACTTAGCAAGCACTATTTCTCCCCCAAATGAATCCGTGCGGGCAGGCAATTAGCATTCAGATGAATAGAGTTAGTAGGGGAGAGAGCGGGCTCCGGAGCTAGAAAAGACGTGTCTTCCCTAGCCCACCATGACACCGGAAGTCATGGAAAATATTTATAATAAGCGAGTTGGGCAGTATGTTAGGATTTAGTTTGTCTCTTTTTATATATAGGACATGATTATTGGCACCCTTATAAACAATTCAAATCAGTTTGAGCAGAACCACCACAGTCCCATTGCAGTAAAATTAGACTAACCTGTGATCAATTGTGTGTAACAAATTTTTACTTGTTTCTTTTTTCTTGTTCATGGGTAAATAAATGTTATTTTCCGATATCTTCTGTCTCAAAACCATAGGAAATTATGACCCACAAACATTGCTTTTGGGACCAGGAGAGTGATATTTTTGAAAATTACTCATTTTGCAGGATATTCTAGATAGACTTGGTGCAAAGTAAACTTGGAATACCTTTTTAAAAATTCTAGAATTTTCTAGAGCTTTCCAGAAGTTTGCAAAACGTTTGAGAACTTTTAATAAAACCCGTTATAACGTCATTTCCAACTCGCATCTATATAAACAACGGATTTAGGCAGAGTGAGCACAGTCCTTCAGCAGCCTTCTTACCAACTGGAAACTCAGCAGTGAGCAACAGCAACACGTGTCTTAAGCTCACCAGTTTATTTTGTTCTAGCTTCTTAAGTGGGCTGACATGGCATCAAAAGGCTGTAAGCATCCAGGCAAACACATTTTGCTATGGTTGTGGCGATTTTATCAAGACAAGAGCGAAAAAGTACTCTGTGGAAGCATCTGCCAAGATGTGTGAAGCTTACGGTATATTTTGGCATGTCTGTTGGGAATCAGGACAAACCCTGGGAGCCTCATTTCACTTGCGAGCATTACAAGAAAACTCTGGAAGGTAAGATGGACAATTGATGCTGGCTTAGACTGTGGCATTTTATGTTACAAAATCTTTATTGTTACTGAATTTTTAAAATAATGTATAAAATATTTAGCAAGAACATAATTAATTTAAATTAATTTTATCATCATAATTATAAATATATATCTTTGCCCAAACCCACGTAGAGAAACCACAATCCTTCTGGGAAAATGTTCTGTGAACAGATGGAATCAAATTTGAGCTCTTTGTCAATGCAGACCAGTGATACATTTATAATTTATGAAATGAAACTTATAAGGAAAAAAACCCCACCCTTCCTACAGTTAAATATGGTTGAGGTTCCAGAGTTGATTTGTTGCCTTAGGAACTGGCGGCCTGGAAAGTATAAAAGGAATCATGAAGTCAGAGGACTACCAAGGTATTTTGGAGCAAAATGTGCTACCTAGTGTCAGAAAGATAGGTCTGGGTCCTCCAGCAGGACAATGACCCAAAACATACATCCAAAAGTATAAAAGAATGGTTAAAAAGGAACAAATGGACTTTTTAAACTGTCCAGCAATGAGTCCTGATCGCAATCCTATCGAGAACCTCTGCCATTGGTAAAAGGAATCTTGGAAACATTCATGAGCTGGAACAAACTGCAGTTGAAGAGTGGTAGAAACTACCAGCAGACAGATGTACGAAACTTATAGATGGTTACACGAAATGTTTAGAGGCTGTCATCACTGCCCAAGTGTTGTGCAACCAAATATTAGTGAAGAGTGCCATTAATCCTGTTTAGGTCATATTTTGTTTTTTTTTTCTCAGAAATTACTATATCTAAGTTGCACAGACATTTTTATTTTGTTGTATACCTTTGAACATACTATGAAAATATTATGACAACATACAGTTGGAATATTTCCAATTATTTCTCAAGATATTGTACACAACATACCTAAAATGCAAAGGTGCCAATAAAATACAATAAAATGCAAAGGTGCCAACATACCTAAAATGCAAAGGTGCCACAATTGTATCTACTGCTGACTGTTCCTTGCTCCTCCTCTGCCTTCTTTATTATCCCTCCCACACATCACCTCAGCTAAGTCTCATATAGTTGTCCTGTGCTCATTATCACTATTATCACAGGTGCACTCTAATCCCCTGAGACCTCTTCCCTGCCTATCTATCACAGGGGCGGCCCAAGGGGGGTGCGGGGCCATGTGCGGAGACTCGGTGCAGGGCCTCATTTGCATAAGTGGCCTTATTTGCATAAATATTTGCATAATGTTACCATACACTAACTTTTAGTAAACATGTCTCTTAATGAATGTATGGATAAAGAAAGACTAAAAGATTTCTACATTACTATAATCCAGTGCCAACCGCCAAGCACATTAGGAACTACTACAAACGCTGCCCATTTAGAACCCATAGCAAACCCGCTGTATCATAACAGCACTACCAGGACTCACAAAGCACCAGACCCCACCTATCAACAGGCAACACTGCAAATATTAAACCAATACATTTCAGAGAATAACAATACATGACCTACTGGGGAAAGAGAACAAGTGGCAATGTCAAAAAGCAGAATACCTCAGCTCAGTTACACATGCAGAACATAGACCATCACCAAACAAGGAATCACAGTTTAGAAACAGGAAGACAATTAAACTGGGAACCCCAAAAGCCAAACTTGGAATGTACAACACTGTAGAAATAAACTATATATTAATTTCCTCTTGTACTAAACAAAGCACAGACGTTAATGATGCACATTTCCCAGAGCTGACATATTCCAGTTAATAAATTCAAAATAAAGAGAAATATTTCTACCTTTTGTGCATTTTTTTTTTCAGTTGCAATTGCTCCAGCCACTTTCTTCTGGTTTCTTCATGTCTTCTGCTAACTCTCCATCGTCTGCTGTCCATTTGTCCTTTCTTCTCTCGTCTAGTTTTTTTCCATTCTCTCTCTACATCTGCTTTAACATACTAATCTTTCTCCTTTTGCTCTTTCCTCATTCCTATTTCATCCACTCAAATTTTACCCCTCAATCCCCACTTACTCTCCCAATACCCGGCCAATTGTAGATTTTTCATCCCTCCCACACAAAATATTTTCCCCTCTCCATTTCACTCTCCCAGCCCCATCCCATTCTAATCCTCCACCAACATCAGCTCCCTTCTAGTTCCAGCCTCACCCAACATCCGCTCCCTTCTAGTCCCTGCATCAGCCCATTTCCAGTCCTAGCCCCCCATCAGCCCATTTCCAGTCCTAGCTCCCCCATCCATTTCCAGTCCTAGCCGAATCCCTCCATCAGCTCATTTCCAATCCCAGCCCCCCATCAGCCCATTTCTAGTCATTTTCTAGCCCCACCATCAGCCCATGTCAAATCCTAGCTCCCCTCCACTCAGCCCAATTCCAAACCAAGCCCCCCCATGAGCCTACTTCCAGTTATAACCCCTCCATGAGTCCATTTCAATCAAAGCCCCCAACACAGCCCATTTCCAATCTTAGCTCCCCCCAACAGCCCATTTCCAGTCCTATCCTAGCTGTTCCATCAGCCCATTTCCTGTCCTAGCTCCCCCCACACTCAGCCCATTTCCTGTCCTAGCTCCCTCCCCTCACAGCCCATTTCCATTCCAAGCCCCCCTCCCCATCAGCTATTTGCAGTTCAAGCCTCCCTTCCACTCAGCCCATTTCCAGTCCTAGCAACCCCCCAACCCATTACCAGTCCTATCCCCCCCCATCAGCCCACTTCCAGTCCTAACCCCATTAGCCCATTACCAGTCCTAACCCCCCCATAGCCCATTACCAGTCCTAACCCCCCCCCCATAGCCCATTACCAGTCCTAACCCCCCCATCACCCCATTTCCAGACAGCCCCCCATCAGCCCACAACCCATTACCAGTCCTAACCCCCCCATAGCCCATTACTAGTCCTAACCCCACCCATCAGCCCACAGCCCATTACCAGTCTTAACCCCATCAGCCCACCTCAAGTCCTAACCCCCCATTTCCAGTCCTAGCCCCCCCATAGCCCATTATCAGTCCTAACCTCCCCATAGTCCATTACCAGTCCTAACTCCCCATCACCCAATTTCCAGACAGCCCCCAATCAGCCCACAGCCCATTACCAGTCCTAACCCCTCCCCATAGTCCATTACCAGGCCTACACCCCCCAGCAGCCCACAGCCCATTACCAGTCCTAATCCCATCAGCCCACCTCAAGTCCTAACCCCCCATCAGCCCATTTCCAGTCCTAGCCCCCCATAGCCCATTAAGAGTCCTAAATCCCCATCTCCCCTTTTCCAGACTTAGCACTGCCCCAAAGCCCATTACCAGTCCTAACCCCCCATCAGCGCACAGCCCATTACCAGTCCTAACCCCCCCATAGCCCATTACCAGGCCTAACCCCCTCCATAGCCCATTACCAGTCCTAACCCCCCCATCAGCATACAGCCCATTACCAGTCCTAACCCCATCAGCCCACCTCCAGTCCTAACCCATCAGCCCATTTCCAGTCCTAGCCCCCCCATAGCCCATTATCAGTCCTAACGCCATCAGCCAAACTCAAGTCCTAACCCCCCATAGCCGATTACCAATCCTAACCCCCCCATCAGTGCACAGCCCATTACCAGTCCTAACCCCCCATAGCCCATTACCAGTCCTAACCCCCCCATCAGCCCACAGCCCATTACCAGTCCTAAGCCCATCAGCCCACCTCAAGTCCTAACCCCCTCCATAACCCATTACCAGTCCTAACCCCATCAGCCCATTTCCAGTCCTAGCCCCCCCCCATAGCCCATTACCGGTCCTAACCCCCCCATCAGCCCACAGCCCATTACCAGTCCTAATCCCATCAGCCCACCTCAAGTCCTAACCCCCTCCATAGCCCATTACCAGTCCTAACCCCCCCATCATCACACAGCCCATTACCAGTCCTAACCCCATCAGCCCACCTCCAGTCCTAGCCCCCCCATAGCCCATTACCAGTCCTAACCCCATCAGCCCTTTCCACTCCTAGCCCCCCCATAGCCCATTACCTGTCCTAACCGACCCCACTCGGTTCAGGGATTTCAGAGGCGTTCACTCAAGATCTCACCTCCAGTCTTAACCCCCCCATCAGCCCATTTCCAGTCCTAGCCCCCCCATAGCCCATTACCAGTCCTAACCCCATCAGCTGAACTCGTCCTAACCCCCTCAATAGCCCATTACCAGCCCTAACCCCCCCATCAGTGCACGGCACATTATTAGTCCTAACCCCCCATCAGCCCACAGCCCATTACCAGTCCTAACCCCATCAACCCACGTCCAGTCCTAACCCCATCAGCCCATTTCTACTCCTAGCCCTCCCACAGCCCATTACCAGTCCTAACCCCATCAACCCATGTCCAGTCCTAAACCCCCCATCAGCCCATTTCCACTCCTAGCCCCCCCATAGCCAATTACCAGTCCTAACCCCCCCACCTCAAGTCCTAACCCCATCAGCCCAACTCAAGTCCTAACCCCCTCCATAACCCATTACAGTCCTAACCCCCCCATCAGCGCATAGCCCATTACCAGTCCTAAACCCCATCAGCCCACCTCAAGTCCTAACCCCCTCCATAGCCCATTTCCAGTCCTAGCCCCCCCATAGCCCATTAGCAGTCCTAACTCCCCATCAGCCCATAGCCCATTAGCAGTCCTAACCCCATCAGCCCACCTCAAGTCCTAACCCCCTCCATAGCCCATTACCAGTCCGAACCCCCCAGCAGCCCACAGCCCATTACGAGTCCTAACCCCCCCCCCCCCATCGGCCCAGGGAAAATTAAAAATGAAAAAAAAAAAGCTGGCTGCTGCCGCTGCCGCCATGGCAGAATCAAGTGTCCCGCGGGGCCCCCCCCCTGCCCGGCTGAGCCTCTCTGCGACGGCTTTCAAAAATTCAGATCCGCGAAGGGAGAGTGTCTCGCTCGCGGCTCTGTTAAGCCTGCAGGGGCTGATGGGAAATTTCCCATCTGCCCCTGCAGGCTTAACAGAGCTGCGAGAAGACACTCTCCCTTCACGGATCTGAAAGCCGTCGCGGAGAGGCTCAGCTGGGCAGGGAGGCCCCACGGGACACTCGATTCTGTTGTGGCAGCCAGCTTTTTTTTTTTAATTTAATTTATTTTTAAAGCAGATTGTTGTTTGCGTGGGGCCCCCTGAAATGCGGGGCCCTGTGCAAAAAACATTCTTGCTCAATGGACGGACCAGCCCTGATCTATCATATACTTCCTTTGAGTTCTACTCCCCTCTCCATCTATGGCTCCACAATACTTCCTCTTCCTATTGTTAACATTCCCTAGTCTTTTCCCCTCATACCAAAAGACCCCATTCCTTATCACCCCCCTCTTTACCGTCCTCACCTTTCCTGCTATCTTGATTTCTACCCTATCATCTGCTCTTCAATTTCACCATTGTCTTCCTCATCGTTCAGCCATCATCTCTCTCTGAAAGAACCTCACCCTTGTTACCATTGTGCCACCTCCTCTCTCCCTAGCACTCTCCTGCTCCTCTTCCTCTCATCTGGAGATATCCATCCCAACTCTGGCTCCCTAGATTTTTTTTCACACCCTCAGGGCAGATCCATATGCAGCTCCTCAAATTTTATTCATATCCCTCTCTCCTTTCCCCCCTCCTCTCTCATGCACCTTGTGACATGCACACTCTATCTCAAATAAATTTGTCTTTATTCATGACCTTATTTTCTTGTTCTAACTGAAACCTGGCTTCTCGCTGAAGACTCCGCTTCAGTTGCTGCCCTCTCTCATGGCAGCTACAAGTTTTCCCATATGCCTCATACCATTAAATAAAAAATGCCATACTGGATCAGACCAAGGCCCATCAAGCCTAGTATCATGTTTCCAATAGTGGCCCATCCAAGTCACAAGTACCTGGCAGGTTCCCAAAAAGATACATAGGTTCCACAATGCTTATCCCAGGCTAAGCAGTGGATTTCCTGGGTTCTCTTTAATAACGGTTTATGGACGTTTCCTCCAGGAACTTGTCCAAACCTTTTTTAAACAAAGCTATACTAACAGCTTCTACTACATTCTCTGGTAACGAATTCCAGAGTTTGAATATGCGTTGCGTGAAAAAATATTCTCTCTTATTAGTCTTAAATGGGTTACATTGTAGCTTCATTGCATTTCCTCTAGTCTTTCTACTTTTTGATGGAGTGAACAACTGATCTTCATTTACCTGTCCCACTCCATTCATTAATTTATAGACCTCTATCATCTCTCTCCTTAGCTGTCTCTTTTCTAAGTTTAAGAGCTCAAACCTTTTATGCCTTTCCTTATAATGGTATCCTTCCATCCCCTTTACCATATTGGTGACTCTTCTCTGTACCTTTTCTAATTCTGCTATATCATTTTTAAGATATGGCGACCTTGCACACAATATTCAAGGTGCAGTTGCAGATATCTAAGGGCTTGATAGCATGTAAAGCAGAGCAAATAAAAGACAACCATGTTGTGTCTCTTGCTAAGACAATATAGAATACATATACACATATATATATTTATTAACAGGCAGTTTAATTCTTCTACTTTGATCTTGACTGAACATTATCATTTCCCCAAAAAGGTTAAGAGTGGCAGGATGTTAGATGTTACCCTTACTCCTCATATCATACAGGTAACGCCCAGCCAAGAAGAAACCATTCTCTGCTCTTGGCTCAGACCTTATATTTGCCCCCATCAGTTATTCTGTCTCCATACTTCTTCCCTGCCCTTCCAGTTTCTCTCTCTCACCTCTCCATCCTGATCGGACAGCTCCCACCATCGTAGACTGGCCACCACCAACAGGAGAAGGGGAAGCCTGATCTTGAAGTCCTGCAAGCAAGAAAACCAGCAGGACAATAAGAACCTCTGCAGCAGTCTCATGTGCACTTGTGCCCAGGGGATCCATCTCGACTGTCACCGCCATTGACCGACCCTAGGAGCTAAAGGTAATCCCAAAGTTTGGGAGCCTGCTGCTTCTAAAAAGACATCAGCTGAGACATCAGCTTCTCTATCCTCTTCTCAGGCAGGAAGATCCTTACTCAGCTGTTGTCGAACCATGCCCCTAGGTACTGTAGCAAGTGGGTAGGTTCCTGGCGGCCCTGGCTTTATGTGATTACCCAGCCTAGACTCTTCAGAAACCACACCACTCAGGCTGATGCCCAAAGTGCTTCCAAATGCGACCTGGCTATAAAGGCCAGTCATTCAGTTAAAGATGCACACAAATCCCTTCACCCTGCTGAGTGGCAGCAGCCACAACTATTATCTTGGTGAGTGTCCTTGGGACGGCAAACTGAAAATGAGAGCAGAGAACAGGAAGCACTGCTGATCCTCGCAAATGGGAATGTAGAAACGGGCTTTGGACAAGTGTGGAAATGCAGGTAACTACTTTTGCCGAACCGACAGCGACTTTGAGGCCTCCTTCTTCGCGCACCACTCCACTTTAGGGGACACTGGTCGGAGTGCCGCCGAGAGCGCGGGGCCGAGGTGGGGGATCCCACCAGAGAGATGACCAAGGGTGCCACCGGGGATTCCGAGGTGGCCTTTCTGAAAATGTCTTCATACTTCTGCTTACGGCTGAGCAGGGCTTTAGAGGACATTTTCTTACAGAGCGAACAGAGCTCCGGATCATGATCAGCTCCGAGGCAGCGCAGACAACAGTTGTGGGTGTCCGTAAGCGACATGTTCTTAGAGCATCTATCGCATTTTTGAATCCGGTGGCCATATGGGCAAAAATGGCCCCTGCGAGGTCGAAGACCCACGCGGCCATCGGTTAGGTAAGGAAAAGGGCGCAAAGCCCGTTGGCAAAAAAGGCAAAGAGAAAAAAAGGCCCCTCTAAAAAGGTAGAGCAGGGGAAGGACAGGTAGAGGACCGGTGCAACCGGAAAATAGAAGGCCAGTGGGCCGAAAACGAAACACTTTTTCCAAGGGACGAGGACATGCGTCTGAAGGGCTCTGAAGAAAAAGGGAAACTGAGCAAGATGGCACCCTTGGGCGGGAAGAGGAGCACGCATGCGTGGCAGCAATCCCAAAGGCTTTCTGTGAAAGCTGGGGAATTGCTCCGCGCGGGCTCTGTCAGTGCCGACATCACCCATAATTGAAGGCTGATTTCCTGCTTGTTCCTGGAGAAAATCAAATTTTCTCAAAGTTTTCACAGAGCTGCTCAGATGCATCTACTCTCTGTTGGAAACAAAGAAATACTGGGGAAATATGCCCTAAGCTGCCTCAAATATGGTTACAGAATGATGTCATAAGAAACCTCTCTATTTTTAATCTGTCCCCACCTCTGCTGGTAGAGGAACACAACCCACTTGTCTGGACTGCCCTAGCAGGATGATATGGAAGGGGAATAGTTGCTGGTGTAAATCTAGGCAAATTAGTACATATACACACGTGGTGGAATTGCCCAGAGATGTGAAGGTATTTGGATAATATGCCAACATAAATGGAGGAAGATGTGGGGACCAAAATACCAAGAGCCTAAAATTTTTCTGTTGCAAAGGTATACTTCAGATATTGATAAACAGTGATGGGAGTTTCTTAAATACTGCATAGGGGCTGTGAGAAATGAAATGGCAGCAAGCTTTTGACAATCTAAGCTGCTGGAATCAAGATGTTTTGTGCGAGGTAAAGCAATTTTTATAATTTAAATAGGTTAACAGCCAGGACCGTACCTAGCCCTATGCGAGCGGTGCGGCCACACAGGGCGCAAAGGCTTAAGGGGTGCATTTCAGCTGTCTGTCGTTGCCTGCCGCCGCCACTTTTTCTTCTCTCAGCAATGGCAGGCAATGGCAGAAAGCTGAAATGCGCCCCTTATGCCTTCTCGTGGCACACTAAGCATGTCTGGTCCCTCCCTCTTCTGACGCGGCATCAGAGCATGGAGGGACAGATCTGCTTAGCGTGCCGGCGACTTGCACATCGGGCGCGCCTCTTCTTTCCCACTGCCATCCAGAAAGTGGCTAGATGGAGGTGTGGGTGGGGGGGGGGGGGACATGTGTCTGATGTGCAAGTCGCACAGGGCATGATTCACGCTCGGTACGGCCCTGTTAACAGCTATATGCAAAGGAAAGGTGTGAGATATTGTTTGCAATTCTGGTCGCCGTATCTTAAAAAGGATATAGCGTTATTAGAAAAGGTTCAGAGAAGAGCCACCAAAATGGTAAAGGGGATGGAAGGATACTCCTATGAAGAAAGGCTAAAAAGGTTAGGGCTCTTTAACCTGGAAAAGAGATGGCTGAGGGGAGATATGATAGAAGTCTATAAATTAATGAACGGAGTGGAATGGGTAAACGTAGATCGATTGTTTACGTTATCAGAATATAGACAGACTAGGGGACATGCAATGAAGCTACAGGGTAAACTATTTAAGACTAATAAAAGAAAATATTTTTTCACTCAACGTGTAATCAAACTCTGGAATTTGTTACCGGAGGATGTAGTAAAGGCTGTTAGTGTAGCTGGGTTTAAAAAAGGTTTGGACAAGTTCCTGGAGGAAAAGTCCATAAACCATTATTAAGAAGGGACCCAGGATATCAATGCTTGACCCAGTACAAGCATTGTGGAACCTGTGTCTTTTGGGGAAACTGCTAGGTACGTATGACCTAGATTGGCCACTGTTGGAAACAGGATACTGGGCTTGATGGACCTTGGTCTGACCCAGTATGGCATATCTTATGTTCTTATGTTCTTATGTATGTTATATGTTCTTAGATATGGAGATAGTGGGGAAAAATACTGGAAATGGGGCAACATATGAATGGATGAATTACGAGTTATGGATGAAGTATTTAACTGCTCTCTTTAAATATTTTGTGACAGCAAGCTGGAATGGGGCAACATGCGAATGGGTGAATGAAAGGCTTGTGAGCTGGAAAAAGCTGAACATATTGGTGATATTTTGGCCACCCAAATATCATCTATATCTAAGCTATATGGCTAGAATAGGGGAGGGGAATGGGATGGGGAGAGAAAGGGCAGGGAGGGATCATTAGTTTGACTATTTCTTTATAGGGCAATATCACAGCTTAATTATGGATGAAGTATTTAACTGCTCTTTAAATATTTTGTGACAGTAAGTTTGTGTATGAGAGGCAAGTTGTAGATTACAAAATTAATAGACAATTAAATGAAAAAAAAAAAAAAGAACAGAACACACTAGTCTGGGAAATGGAAAATAGGACCAGAATTCCATCACATGATGGCAATGCTGGATGGTGTCAAACATCATAGCAAAAATCTCTAAAATAGGGATTCAAAATTGCAACCACCAATGCAGCAGCAGTCATAGGCTCCACATATCAGCCACTTTTCCTTCCTGTTTTCTTTTACCTCTTATTAATTTTCCCTGAATTAATATGGATAAAAGGAAGGGCATACCCTTACATACCTTTGGCTCTGGCAGTTATCCATATGGACTCGCTCTCATATTGTGCTGAGTCAGCAGATCTGGCCCTGGGTTACTACCAGGGCCGGCCCATCCACTAGGTTGTCCCCTATGGTGGCCGGCCCTGGTGGGCAGCATGGTCATGCCCAGCCCCTCCAAACTTTAAAATTGCTGCTTTCTGCCACCGCGATGGGCTTTAAAGTGCCTGGGCATGTCCTCATGGTCTGCCAATCCTGTCCCCTTTCGACACAACTTCCTGTCAGAGGGGGCAGGAAGTTGCATTGACAGAAGCAACAGATGGTGAGGGCACACGCAGGTACTTTAAAGCCCACCGCGCTGCCGCTTAAAAAAAAAAGACAATAAAAACCAGCGTGCAGGGATTGCTATTCTGTACCGCCCCCCTCTCCCAGGTGAAATGGGGGGGGCGGGTAAACGGCACTGTGCGGCTGTCTAGGGTAGCAAAAGCCCTTGGGCTAGCCCTGGTTGCCACAGGAGTTCCAAATCATCATTGTCTTTGAGCCTCTGTAAAGAAGCCTTTCTGTTGGAGATTTTTCTCTGGTTATACACTATGGGCCCGATTCCGATCCCAACGTACATCTCCTTTGTACATCCGGGCTGACCCAGAGGTACAAAGGAGATCGCGATTCTGATCCCGCAGGGCACGTCTAGCCCCGCGGGATCAGAATCGCGAATAAGCTTGTACATGCAGACTGGGACTGTGATTCAATCCTGGCCTACACATACAAGCACTGCCTAACTCAGCCAGGGCTTTTAAATGAAGCCGCGGTGCCATGGCATCATGTTGCCTTGGCACTGCGGCTCCATTTAAAAGCCATGATGCCGACCGCCTGCCAAAATGTTAATTCCCCGCAGCCCGACCCCCGATCCGGCCTCCTGAGGCCAGAGTCGGGCTGCGGGGAATTAACACTGTCCCCCCAGCCCCTTCTGTCCCCCCCAGAGCAGCAAAATTGAAAGTCCAGGGAAGTTATTCCACCCCAGGGGTGGAATAACTTCCCCGGCCATTTTGCCAGCCATGGACGTACAGGGCCGACTTTAGAATCGGCCTTGGGCGTCCAGGGCCGGTGACCACCCACTGCCAACTGCCTGTCCACTCTCCACCCCTCGTGCCACCCCTTCCCTGATTCCATATAACTTTCCTGCACAACCAGCGGAGAAGTTATACAAGGGCAGGAGCCAGCACAAATAGCGGGGATGGACATCCGGTTGGGACGTCCATCCCCGCTATTCGTACCTCAAAATGACCCCCTATGGGAGTCTCTGCATTAATGGCAATGCCATTTGCATAGTGGAAGTGAGAATTGCTGGTGAGGTGAAGTTGGTATTTCATGGAACAGAGGAGAATAGAGTTGTAGGAGCAAGCGCATAGAGATGTTGTCCTTAGGTGTAAAGCAAGGCAGCCAACGTAATTTGGTAACGTCTCTTGGAGGACTATTCTCAGTTGGCAATCCCTAAGGTGGTGACACACCCAATTGTAGTGTGGAAGTCAGTTTTTTTGGGGCAATTTTCCAAATGGGTGAGTTTTGCGCATACCATGACAATCCTAAACCTCACTTTTATGCCAGGGTATATGGAGTATGATCTCCGTCTCTCAAATTTACTGCTAATGCTCGGTGTAGTACTTGCATCATGCAAAAGGAGGCTCCCTCTGGAGTTTGTAAGATGCTAAATGTATGAGTAATTTATCAATTCCTCTTAATTATGCCTGTGGCACCCAACACGCTGGGAAATATTTCTGTATCTTTCTGTCATATTTTCTTGGTCTCTAACTGCATTTCTTGGTACTTAAAGGTTTTCTCCCTGACAATATGATTAATAGAGCAGTTGTTTGGAACTGACACCTCTA
The DNA here is from genome assembly GCA_033557465.1 of Ichthyophis bannanicus. Taxonomy (NCBI): domain Eukaryota; kingdom Metazoa; phylum Chordata; class Amphibia; order Gymnophiona; family Ichthyophiidae; genus Ichthyophis; species Ichthyophis bannanicus. The sequence goes on from CM066038.1 coordinate 333,246,206, forward strand.
TAATCAATGTCATTCTGGTGTTTTCCTCCTTTACCACTATATCTGGCTTCCTTATTGGTTGGAATGAGAGTATTCCAGGTGATCATAGTAACATAGTAAATGACTTCTTTATTCTCTGTAACTATTTTAGGGTTATGAACCCAGTGCTTTTCAAGAACAGTAATGTTACAGTGTTTACAGAGTTTCCAATGGATGAGATATGCTACTTCATTGTGCCTTTCTGTATAGAAATTTTCTGCCATCAGAACTTCACAGCCAACTATGAGGTGAATCATTATTTTCAGCTCTTTCCCACAGAATCGACATAAGTCTGTTTTGCCAGTTTTTTCAATGCTTGCTGTAAACCATCTTGTCCGAAAGCCACTGCCCTGGGCAGAAACTATCAACCTTTCATCCTTCGGTTTCAGTTCACTTCTCCTTAACCATTCATGTGTCCATTCTTGATCGACAAAGGTTTCCTGGAGTAACACTCATTTCCCACTATATTTGTGCATTTGCCACTTTTTTCCTTGTTTGTTGATCTAATTTTTTTGAAGAGCTTTTTCCCTTGTTTTGCAAATTCTATTACTTCCTTCCCTGTGTATGCTTGTGGATTCTCACTCATTCCTTCTAGTCACTGGAATGCTTGTCCAAGTTTGATGATGGAGGCAGATTCTGGACATTTACTTTCATATTTCAGAACTTTTATTTGGATCTGATGATACAGTTAGGTAGGCCTGGAGACCTATGAAAGAAGCTTTGTATGTGTAATTAATCTCTGTGAGACCTAGCCCTCCTTCAGCTCTAGGGATGTACAGTCTTGGCATATACTGAATCTTATAAATTACTTCATGGGCATGGAAGAGTTTTCTTGTTTGAATATCCAGTTTTTCAAGAACTTTAAAGAGATCAGTCCACAATCCCAAAGCTGTATGAGAGTACAGGAATTGCCAGCTGATTGATGGCTTGTATCGTATTCCTTGATGTTAAAGCATTTTTCAATACTGATTTTAGTCTCCTGTAGTATTCTTTACTGACCTTTTTTTCTCAGTAATGTCTGTTTGAGTATTGTTCCTTCCTCTATTCCGAAATACTTATATATGCCTTCCTGTTCAAGGTCCGTGATATCACAGCCTTTAGTCAGGGAGATGATGTTCGTTTGCTCAATTTTCTTCTAAAAATATGTTGCCTTAGCACATTTGTCAAGGCCAAAGGTCATCTTGATGTCATTAGAAAAGATTTTCACCAGTCTTTTGTGATGCGAATAACTGAATTATTTTTTAGAACTTTTATGGGGGGCCCTGGCTTAGACTGAAGGGACACTGATGGGTTTATAAACACAACCATGAAAGTTCATTGCTAATGCAGAGTTGAAATTTCATTGTTTTGATAGGGTGACTGGGGACTTTGGGGACTCTAATGTAAATACTAGCCGATGCTGAAGTCAAGTTTTCAAAATGCAGGACACTAATGCTTTATTAGCTGATGATGCCTCTTCACTTAAAGTGGACTCTCCTATAACTAAATTTCCCTATATGAGGTCTACTCTATGAATTTCTTATAAAGCCTTTCTTTGGAATTCTAATATTTTTTCTGGAGTCTACCCTACCTATAAAAGAGAGCTAGATAGACTTTTTTGTTTCAGCTAATTAAACTGATTTATTTTTAATCTTCATAGGCTTTGGTGGGAAAGAGAGCAAAAATTTCTGGATAAAGATTTGGTGTTGTGCACTTTCTTTAAAAAGAGAGGATCTATTTATAAAGCATAAGGCAAAATATTTCTAGACATATTTAAAAAGCATTCAAAGAGTTAGAAAAAGGATTCTAGAACTGGGTCAGCCTTGGAAAAGCCTTCACACCATGTACATTTTTCACATTATGCTGTCAAAAAATATTCAAAATGTATTAAAGTAAGAATTTGTTTTACTGATCTACACCACATACTTTACAATTTCAATATGAAAGAGCAATTATAGGAACACTCAAAAAGTAATTAAGAAACTAAAAAAGTCTTCACACACTTTGTTGCTGCAAACCTAAATTGACTCATTTTCCAAAAATTGCCTTAACAAGGCCCATAATAAATGAAAGCCCAGCTGCGACCAATCACAGTAGTTGAACTGATTCAAATACTCCAAGATAAAGATAAAAACACAAATGGGGGAAGACTCTGAGAAAATGTTAGCATATTTGAATATTCCTTGGGGTGCTGTCATGTCTATCACTGTAAACAGTTTTGCATCACCAAGACACTGATTAAGTCAGGTGCTGTGCATTAAGGAAATTGCTGAAGAAAGTCACTGTGAAGCCTAAGACTACTTTAAAACAGGGGTGTGCTAGGTCAGTCCTCAAAAGCCACAAAACTTTAACTCAAATTGAAAAATGACATTTTAGCTGTAATCCTAAACTGACATATATTTTGATGTAGATCTGCATTAGGGATATCTCCTCCTCTAATTAAAATCTTCGAATGTCACTCCTGATGCAGATCTGCATCAAATTATCATATTGGATTAGGATTACAGATAAGGTTAAATTAGAATTACCTGCTAATTGTAGTTCCTGGAGGAACTCCAGTCTAGTCCCGGAATCTCTGGGGTTGTGATCCTCCTCCAGCAGCTTTGGAGAATGAGAAACTTCACTCTTGTGACATCACTGGTATATAAGCATCGGAACCGCCTCCTCACACCAGTACCCTATTGACAAAACAGACTCACTGGAGCAACAATTAAGTAGTGAATTGCACCACCAAATTTAACCCACTAACTGAAACTTTAAAGGACCCTAGGTCCAACTATGTACACAAATTCTGAAAAGCTTCCTACGAACTGAGGTCCACTTTCCTCCCGTATGAAGAATGTCGCCCCGACAACCACCCCCATGCGTTACCGTGAACTATGCCCCAATACCACTAAAGGTGCCGCTTACTTGTACAGTCGCTCCTGCTTCAGGCCACAGTCCACCAACGTATCAGGGCGGGATATGGGACTAGACTGAAGTTCCTCCAGGAACTACAATCAGCAGGTAAGTCTAATTTAACCTTCCTGATCGTCCCTCCAGTCTAGTCCCGGAATCTCTGGGGATGTAACAGAGCAGTGAATATATTCAATGGGAGGGTCCTGCTAGACCAGCCTGAAGCACAGCCGATCCAAAACAGGTGTCCCTTTCCGCCTGAACATCTAGACGGTAATGCTTCACAAAAGAATGCAAAGAGGACCAGGTCACTGCTTTACAGATTTCCACCGCTGGCACCAAACTGCACTCTGCCCAAGATGCCGCTTGCGCCCTAGTGGAATGAGCTCTCAGTCCTTCCGGAACCCCCCGGCCTTTTAAGAGATACGCCGACGCGATCGCCTCCTTCAACCACCGAGCAATCGATGCTTTAGAGGCCGCTTCTCCTTGTCTGGCGCCCGCAAACAGCACAAACAGTCTATCTGACTTACAGAAACTAACCGTCCTAGTGATATACTTCTTTAACGCTCGCCGAATATCCAACCGATGGAGCTGTCCCGTGGCATGACCCTCTCTCTCTGTCGCGAAAACTGGCAACGACACCACTTGATTCATATGAAAAGCCGACACCACCTTAGGCAAGAACGATGGCACTGGCCGCAAAACTACCTTAGAATCGAAGGACAGAAATGGCTTCCTACAGGACAGCGCTTGCAATTCGGAGACTCGCCTAGCCGAAGCAATGGCCATCAAAAACACCACCTAAAGAGTGAGATCTTTCAAAGACGCTCTCGCCAATGGCTCAAAAGGCACTTTCCCCAATGCCTCCAAGACCAAAGGGAGATCCCACGTCGGAACTATTTGCTTACGCGGCGGAGGCATTAGAGCAACTGCCCTCAAAAAAACATTTCACATCTGGATGTCCACCAAGCGCCTCGCCCTGCACCTTACCCCTATAACAGGACAGCGCCGCCAATTGAACTCTCAACGAAGTGGCTGCCAAGCCCTTCTGAAACCCGTCTTGCAAGAAAGACAGAACCTGTACAGACGCTCTTAAGGGAACGAATTCCCTATCTGCACACCATGCCTCAAAGATACGCCACACTCTAACATAAGCCAACGAGGTAGACTTCCGCCTAGCTTTCAACAAGGTAGAAATCACCTCCATCGAATAACCCCTTGCTCTCATCCTAGCCCTTTCAATAGCCAGGCCGTAAGCGAGAATCTATCCACCTGGGGCATGCAGAGGGGCCCGAGTGGAAGCTTCCAGGGCTTCCCCACCAAGAGCCGCACCAAGTCCGTGTACCTCGGCCTCCTTGGCCAATCCGGCGCTATTAGAATCACTCGTCCTTTGTGGAGCTCTAAGCGCTGCAACACTCGACCGATCAACACCCAAGGTGGAAACACGTACAGGAGCTGCCCTTCCGGCCAGGCCTGAATAAGCGCGTCCAGGCCTTCTGCCATTCTCTCTTTTCTTCTGGTGAAGAGGCGATTGACCTTTGCTGACTGGAAAGTTGACTTGAGATCCATCACCGGCATCCCCCAGCGACACACTAACATCGCAAACACTTCTGGATGCAGGACCCACTCCCCTGGGTCTACCTTCACACGACTCAGGAAGTCTGCCTCCACATTGTCCACACCTGTGACATGCACTGCCGACAAGGCCACCAGATTCTCCTCTGCCCACTCGAACAAACTCTCGGCTTCGGCCTCCAGCAGCACATTGCTGGTGCCTCGACGGTTGATATAAGCCACCACAGTCGCATTGTCGGAGAATACTCGAATGGCCTTTCCCTGGAGGTACGGTCGAAACTCCTGCAGAGCTAGTGTCACTGCCCTCAACTCCAATCTGTTGATTGACCAACCCTTCTCCAGGGCGGATCACTGCCCCTGCGCAAATCGCCCTTGATAATGGGCTCCCCAGCCCCCCAGACTGGCATCCGTTGTCAGGGATATCCATGCAGGTGTCTCCAATGACATCCCTCTTTCCAGCCATCCCGGACGTAGCCACCACTGAAGTCTGCGGCGGACAGGCCAACCTCTGGGACAGCAAATCCCTTTGATGCGACCACCTTCTCAACAGCGCTCTTTGCAACGGCCTCATGTGGGCCTGCGCCCATGGTACCAACTCCAGGGTCGCTGCCATGGTCCCTAACAACCGAAGATAATCCCAGGCCGTGGGACACTGCTTGCTGAGAAACTAGCAGACCAACTGTCTGAGCCCCAGCACCAGCTGATGAGGCAGAAAAACTTGTCCCACGTTCATATCGAAGCGCGCCCCCAGATACTCCAGTTGTTGAGTCGGCTCCAACTTGCTCTTTGCTACGTTGATCATCCAACCGAGACTCTGCAGTAGAGACACCACTTTGGTCATAGCCAACACACTCTCCGCTCGGGACTTTGCTCTGATCAACCAATCGTCCAGATACGGGTGCACCAACACTCCGTCCTTTCACAAGGCCGCAGCCACCACCACCATCACCTTGGTAAACGTCCGCGGTGCTGTTGCTAGGCCAAAAGGAAGTGCCTGAAACTGAAAATGCCCCATAGGCACCGCAAACCTGAGAAATTTCTGATGCTCCTGCCGTATCGGAATGTGAAGATATGCCTCTGACAGGTCTAGGGACGTCAGAAACTCCCTCTTCCTTACCGCTATGATAACCAACCTGAGTGTCTCCATCCAAAAATGAGATACCCAGAGACAGCGATTTACCCTTTTGAGATCTAAAATTGGTCAACACGTTCCTTCTTTCTTTGGAACCACGAAGTAAATGGAGTATCGACTGCATCCTAACTGCTCGGTAGGAACCGGGATGATTGCTTTGAGGGAGAGCAGTCTTTACACCGTCTCCTGCACCGCCTTGCGCTTTGCGCTTGCCTTGCACGGAGACTGAACGAAAGAATCGGTCACCGGCCACTGAAACTCCAACACATAACCTTCCCGAATAACCTCTAACACCCCCTGATTGGAAGTGATTTGGACCCAGACAGGGTAAAATTTCCGCAACTGACCCCCTATGGGAACTAGCCCCACCTGGGCCCCCCTGACTTCATTGCGATTTTCTGAAATTGGAGGACGAGGAGGAAGCCGCAAACCCCCTGCTCGCTCCTCGAAACCCATGAAACCCTTGGGTTCGACTAGGAAAACGCCCCCGCTGACTTTGCCCCAACCTTGGTGAACGGAAACGTTGAAACTCCCGTTGCTGTCCCTGAGGCCCCGGGCTGGAGCGTCCCAGCTTTTGCTTGTCCTCTGGCAATCTACCGCCCTTGGACTCTCCTAAATTCTTCACCAGTTTATCCAACTCTTCTCTAAATAGTAGCTTGCCCCGGAAGGGAAGTTTACTTAACCTCGCCTTGGATGAGCCACCCGCTGCCCAATTGCACAGCCAAAGACATCGCCTCCCTGCGACTACCAAAGCCATACTCTTCGCTAATCCCCAGATAAGGTCATAATTAATATCAGCCAGTTATGCTGCTCCAGATTCCAGTCTGAACGCTTCCTCAGTCTCCTCCACCGACTGCTCCCCCTGAATCCACTGCGCCCAACGCAAGCAGGCTGTCGCCACCCTCTGAGCGTATGTCTTCCGAAATGACCAACTGCTCCAGCCGTTCCCTATCTCCCCTGGGCCTTTTCGCACTGATGCCGGACACTTCCACCGTCAAAGGCGACCTCGGTCTCTTCTCTCCGAGCTCAGCCTCTAAGGAACTGGCTGCCGGCCTACCCTGGGAGCTGCTCAAGGCCTTCTGGAGCAGAGCCACGAAATCCGAAGAAAAGATCACCACCAAACTCCCCAGAAAAGGTGGTTGCGAAACTGGGGGGGGGGTCTGGAGCCAACGAAGTACTGGGCACCGGCTCTGGAACAGGCAATGATGATATAATGGGATCTAGAAGGGCCCCCCGAGCCCTCTTGCCCCCCTGCCCCTGCTTCTGAGGCTGGCTCCATAGCCTGAGATTCCTGACTGCAGCCCCTGCACACTCCTTCCTGTCACACGGAGCACCTTCTGGCACCGCACAGCAAACAGTACGGTCTAGAAGGCATACTGTCTTTCCGGAGCCCTGCAGTGTGCTTACTAGTCTGTCTAAACAGAGTCAAGCATCCCCTCGGATTACTTATTTTTTTTTCTTTTTCATTGCTGAACCCGCAGAAATGCTTCCCCAGTCAAAATCTGAGGAAAGCTTTCAAAACCGAAGCTCCCTGGCTGAATTAGAAGGCCTTTAAGTCTGTTAAATGCAAACGGCAATTCCCGCGCGTTCAACACGCGGTCTGGCCTGCCCCGCCAAAAGCTCCGCTCCCCCGGCATTTCCTGCTGCCGTTCCCGCCCAAAACAGCCTCCTTACCTCAGCTGCCACTGGCGTTGTGTCTGGTGCCTCCTCTCCCATGCTCCACCGCTTAGCGGGAGCAGATCTTATCGTGTTACACAGCCGGTGTTAAACGCTGCAGCAAGCAGCTGAAGATGCACCCGATGGCTCAAAGCGCTAGCAGGCAAATACCTCTGCACACGCTGAGCTCTGTACTCCGCCGGTTCCTCTCCTCACTTGATCGGATCAGTAACCAGCTGCAGTCCTCTCTCCTGCACGGCAGGCTCCAGGCTACCCCAAGGAAGGTAAGGGAAATGAAGGGGTAGGGAAAAGAGGACCCCTGAGCAACGGGAGGTAAAGAGCACCCGAGCAATCAGACACCCAAAGAATGGAATCCCCTTTGACATTTCTTTTTTCCAAATAGGAATAAACTCCCTCTAACAGCCTGCTATCCTAAACTCTCCTTAATCGTTCCTCTAGTGAGCCCTGAACCCCTGTGCTCACCAATCCTCCAACTGCTTGGAGACTGATAAAACTGGTGTGAGGAGGCGGTTCCGGTGCTTATATACCAGTGATGTCACAAGAGTGAAGTTTCTCAGTCTCCAAAGCTGCTGGAGGAGGATCACAACCCCAGAGATTCCGGGACTAGACTGGAGGGACGATCAGGAAGTAATATTTTTCAACATGAGTTAAAGTGGTATCAGAAATAAGATGGGTGATACTGTCTTCAGAAATTGAAAGGACTTATCCTTATAGAAGGACTTTATTTTATAGAATTTAAAAAAAATGTAAAAATGTAATATTGAAAAATACAGAATATTATTTAAACATGAAAAGACCTGCCAAATACTTGTGGCCTGGATTGGCCACTGTTGGAAACAGGATACTGGGCTTGATGGACCTTGGTCTGACCCAGTATGGCATTTCTTATGTTCTTATGATGAAAGTTAATGGCATAGTCACACAATGAGTGAGTGTCTGAAGAGTATTGTTGGATGGCCTTTATAAAATTGTCATATATTATTCAGGCTCCGGATTCTTGTACTAACCAAAAGTTTCAAAAAGAGAGAGAGCAAAGGCAGAGGGCTGGAATTACAGTTACATAAGGTCTTTGTGCAGAACGATATAATTCACTTGCCAACATCACAGAATCACCAGCAAAACAGGAATTTGAACTCAAAACCAAAGCTTTCTCCAGGATGGTAACTCAGAGTTCTAACTCCTAGATGGTTCTTTATCCTCAGGCAAGGGAAGGAAAAAAAAAGAGGACATTTGTGTTAGACCTATATGCTTCAGTAAGCAAACACAGATGTTACCTTAACTTCTCTTTTGACTAAAAAGTGGTGCAATTTTTCTAATGCCACTCTTTTATTTCTATATGTCAATGTACTGTTAAATCAATAAATAAGAGATATTATTTATTTATTTTATTTTATTTATTTAACAGTATTTCTAAACTACCTTATCTTAATAATCAAGGTGGTATCACAGCAAACAATCTGGTAAAGTGAGTGTGTTATACATGCAGTGAGGGTGAAATTTAGTTGAGTGTGTGTTGTAATGTGTGCTAGATTGGTTTGAGCTATATACAAGGTGGGCTATATACAGTGGTGCTAAAAACATTTTCCATACATACATTGTTTAGGCGGTATCATGTACTGTTATACATTCTCTGAGGTTATGTGATGTGTCCATAGTGTTCTATGAACAGCATGGTTTTCAGCTGTTTTCTAAAGTCTTTGAGGTCTGTAGTTGCCCTCAAATCATCCGGTAGTTTGTTCCATATTGTTGGAGCAGCCATGGAGAGTGCTCTGTCCGTTGTGTCCTTGCGTGTGTGTTTGTATTCACTTGTGGTGCTGACTCGGTTGTGTGTTTGTTTTCTTCTAGGACGTGTGCTGGTGTCTGGTTGTATGAGGGTGTGCAGGCTGTTGGCTGATGTGTGCTGTTTTATCTTAAATAGGTTTATGATAGTTTTGTATCTGATGCGTGCACCGATTGGGAGCCAGTGTAAGTCCTTTAAGGTAGGTGTGATGTGCTCTTGTCTTGCAGTTCTGGATATGATTCGTGCTGCAGTGTTTTGTGCCAGTTGGAGTGGTTTGAGGGCTTGTTTCAGTAGTCCAAGGTATATCGGATTGCAGAAGTCCAGTAGTGAGGTTGTCAGTGCTTGACAGACGGTACGGAAGTGATCTGGGGCGAGGAGTGGTTTCAGTCTCCTGATGATTCGCATCTTGTAGTAGGCTTTTTGGATTGTTTTGTCTATGTGTGGCTTGAGGTTGAGTTTATTGTCCAGAGTAACTCCGAGGTATCTTACTTCTGATCTTATTGGTATAGTAGTGCTTTGTATCTTTATATTTGGTGGGTGTATGAAGCTTTGGTTCCGAGTGATGATTAAAGCTTCGGTCTTGTTGTAGTTTATTGCGAGGTTGTTGTTTTGACACCAACTCGTCATTTGGGTAAGGCAGTCTGTTATTTTAGAGAAGTCCGGGTTGTCGATTGATATCGGGGTGTATATCATGATGTCGTCTGCATATACTGTGTATTGAATGTTGTTCTCTTTCATGATGTTGCATATTGGTTGGATGTAGATGTTAAATAGGAGTGCTGAGAGTGCGGATCCTTGAGGTACTCCCTGTCGGACATTTATGGGTCGGGAGGTGTTGTGTCCCACCTTGACCTGTAGCTGTCTTTCGGTTAGGTACGAATGGAACCATTTCAGTGTGATACCGTGTATACCAGTGTTCTTTAGTCTTTCCAGGAGCGTGTTGTGGTCCACTGTGTCGAAGGCTGAGGAGATGTCGATGAAGATCATTAAGATTCCATTCCTGGTGTTGTCAATTATTCTTAGGATGCTGTCGAAGAGGTAGATCAGTAGCGTTTCGACTCCATGGTTGGGACGAAATCCATGCTGGTTGTCGTCAAGTGTTTCGTGTTTGTCGATGTGTTCCTGAAGCTGTAGTTGAACCGTTTTTTCGATGATTTTTGCGAGGAAGGGTATGCTGGAGATTGGTCGGTATGCTGCTGGATCTTTTTTGTCGAGAGTTGTTTTTTTTGTGATTGGTCTTACTGTGGCAAGCTTTAGTTGCTTTGGCATGAGTCCTTGAGTGAGTGAGTTGTGTACCATTTTATGTATGGTGGGGATGAAGCTTGATTTGGTGGCTTTGACCCATGACACTGGGCACGGGTCTGTAGGAGCAGTGCTTGTGTTGATTGTAGAGATGATGTGGGATATCTGTTCTGTTGAGGGTGTGTAGAATGTGCCCCAGGTTTTGGAGTGTACGTCCGTCCTGGTGTTCCCACTAGGTGTTGTTCGTTCTGTGGAGTGAAATTTGTCTTTGATGTGGTCGGCGAATTCCTGTGGATCAACTTGTACTTCCCCTTCTGTTGTTTGCTCTTTTGTGAGGATCTTTACTATTTCGAAAAGCTCTCTGGGTTTGTTGATGGAGGAATTTATCATGTTTGTGTGGAATTCCATCTTTGATTGGTTGATGTGTTCATTGTATTGTTTTTGCTTTGTTAGGTAAAGATGCTGGTCGGCAGTTGTTTTGTTTTTTCTCCATCTCCGTTCAATCTTCCTGAGCTCCCTCTTTTCCTGTCGTATTCTTGCTGAGTACCATGGCTTGTTTTGTCTCTTGTTGTGGTGTGGTTTCTTGGTCCCGACACCAGATGGTTTGGCGGCGTTAGCTAAAATGCTGTTCCAGCTGGAAACTTGTTCCTCCAGGTCGTCTGTAGTAATGTTCAAGTGTTGTATTGTGTCCTGTATGAATTCGTCCCTGTCGAAATACTTGAATCGTCTTTGTGTGTGTGAGATGTTTGCTCTTTCGTTTGTCTGGTCCTCTTGTGATCGCAGCTTTGTCTCGATTAGGTAATGGTCAGACCATGGCACTGGGGTAATGGTGGGTGGGGAAATTAGGTCTCTTGATGTTAGGTAATTGGATGCGAAGATGAGATCTGGGGATGATCCATGTCTATGCGTTGGTGCATTGATTATCTGTGTGAATTGAAATGAGGTCATTGCTTGAAGGAAGGCCTCTGCGTCTTTGGCATTGGTGGACTTGAGGTTGAAGTCTCAAATCAGTAGCGCTGGTTTGTTGTTTGTTGTTATGGCACAGGCTTCTTCGAGTGTGAAGGCTAGTTCGTCGGGTGGAGCTCTGGGTGCTCTGTAGGTTAGGCAGATTGCAATGTTCTTGTTCTTGATGCTAATTGTGTTACATTGCTGGGTATCGGTGAAGTTCTGTGTCTTGAACTTTAGTTTTGTTTTCGCTATTATCAGGACTCCTCCTCCACGCTTGTGGGTGCGTGGGCAGTTGTACGCTGAGTAGTTGTCCGGTACTAGTTGGTTGAGTAGTACATTGTTGGTAGGGTTGAGCCATGTCTCTGTGATGCATATTACGTCGGGCTGTCGCTCTTCTATGTGGTCTACAAGAGTGTATATCTTGTTGCAGACGGATCTGGCGTTTATGAGCTCAATCGTTGTTGTCTTTGTTGCGGAGGTTGCTGTTACATGTGCTTCCTTTGTGTAGGTGTGGGTGTTTGATTTGTGTCTGTTTGGCCGCTTTGTCTGGGAAGTTCTGAGTGTCTCTTTGTGTGTGTGCTGTGGTTCTAAATATGGCAATGCAGTTGGTGGGTGCCATGTTGTGTTTGCTTGTGGGTAGTGGAGGTGTGTGGTTGGTGGTTGGTGGGAGGAGTTGTGTGGCGAGTAGGTAGAGTGGGAGGAAGTATGTGGCGTGCATGTTGGTTTTTTTGTGATGTTCTGTTAGGGTGATGCCTGTTTTCTTAAGTCTTCGTCTGTTGTCTGATTGGGGAGAGCTGAACTTGGTGCGGGAGCCTGTCCCGTGGAGGAAGAGCCGGATCTGTGGAGGGCGCCTTGGTGCGGGAGCCTGTCCCGTGGAGGGAGAGCCGGATCTGTGGAGGGCGTCTTGATGCGGGAGCCTATCCCGTGGAGGGAGAGCCGGATCTGTGGAGGGCGTCTTGATGCGGGAGCCTGTCCCGTGGAGGGAGCCTGTCCCGTGGAGGGAGAGCCGGATCTGTGGAGGGCGTCTTGATGCGGGAGCCTGTCCCGTGGAGGGAGCCTGTCCCGTGGAGGGAGAGCCGGATCTGTGGAGGGCGCCTTGGTGCGGGAGCCTGTCCCGTGGAGGGCGGGCCGGATCTATTCGGGTGTGGCTTGTGGAGGTGAGAGTTTGGTGGTGGGAAATGTGTGATGTTCTGTGAGTATTCTACTTGCGATTCTGACGTCCTTCACCTCGGTCTGCTCCTTGTTGGGTTCTGCTGTGATGCTGTCGGTGCTGCTATTTCTTTTGGTTGTTTCCTTCTGCTCGCCTTCGTGCCACGCCTAAGGGCCACGCCAAAGGGCCCTCTGGCGAGGCCCTCAGGCGCGGGCCCGCAAGGCGCGGGCGCGCCCTGCAGGGACGCCGCTTTTATCCTCTGCTGGCTGCTGCTTCTTCGAGCTCCCACTGCCCCGATTGGGCAGGAGCTGAGGCAGGAGGTGGAGTGTCCGGCCAGCGGCGTCTCTGCGAGCAGGGACGCTGCTTTTATCCTCTGCCGGCTGCTGCTTCTTCGAGCTCCCACTGCCCCGATTGGGCAGGAGCTGAGGCGGGAGGTGGAGTGTCCGGCCAGCGGCGTCTCTGCGAGCAGGGACGCCGCTTTTATCCTCTGCCGGCTGCTGCTTCTTCGAGCTCCCACTGCCCCGATTGGGCAGGAGCTGAGGCGGGAGGTGGAGTGTCCGGCCAGCGGCCAGCAATTGACTGACATAGGATTAACACAATTTTAAACTTTATAACCAAAGCCATAATCAATGTGAAAAAGTGATTTTAATGGATGTATAGAGCTATTGTTTTACTCTTATTTTCAGACCCTCCTGAAGAAACTCCGGTGTGGAGTGAAACGCTCAAAAGGTGCCGTAGGAGGCGTAGAGAACAAACAAGACAAATTACGTTAAGATAAGCTTTTCAATAGCTTTGAAACACAATGGTGGTGGAGAATCGGTGATATTTATATACATAAAAACCTTTTCCCACAGTAGTCATTGATGCTATCAAAGCGCCGTTTGTTTTCCACTAAGCTAGTGGTTTGAAGCACTACTGAGGTCTGAGACTACAATTGGGATTAGAAATAATTTAAAAAGAATAAGAAAAATTATACTTTTTAAGAAAGTCAGGATATTGCTGGCCACCTTAGACATTGATGTATGTTTGTATGGAGTAATTCCTTAATTCATGTGATTTCACTGTACTCCAAGAAGACCAAGTTCAATTTCTTGCAGATTATTTTTTAAACATTTAGTTATATATTTAAACAAACCACAAGAATAAAACCCTCTGCAGCCCACTCGAACAAACAAGTGCCCAACCCCCACCATATGGAGAGCAACAAGGCCATGGAACATTCTCTTGCTATCATGTATTAACATAAGAATCCAAATATTTTCACTTTTCTTTACTTTAAGCAAATAACAAACATTGACATTGATCCATTCAAATTTCTTATAAAGACAGACCATGTTCTACCAGTAGTGGGTTTCCAATTGTGTATTGTCTTTCTAGCTGCTATTAATTTGATTGCTACTGTGGCAGGCTATGGCCTACGGTAGCCTGCAAATATGGAAGGCCTGTAAGTTAGGCCCTGATTCCAACCCCCATCTAAGAGAAAGAACCAAAGTCTGTAAAAGTTTGAGAAAACTGTTTTAAACTGCTTAATAAGAAGTTTTCATGAATGCATAAATCTTTCATTATTCTCTTGTGCTGTGAAGATAGAAATGTTTCAATACTTGCATTCCTAGAGCCAGAAACGACCTTGCAGTAGAGAAGTATCCAAACCTAGAAACTGTACCATTGTTAGAATAGTCCTAGAGGAGGGAGCTGGGTGCTAGGCCCAGAAGGGATCTCCGATTGGACAAACGCAGGGGGCGTTGGGGCCAATAGAAAGTCTGCATGTATCAAACTGGAAAGAAATGTATAAATGAATATGTTTCTGTAAGAACTTTGCTCAATCCTTTTTGAAGCTTGACTAACTGGGCCTTGTGCACAATAAATTGGCTTGGACCCTGTAAATTGACTCCTGGATTTATTCATTGTCTGCACTTCGCTGCTACATATTCTTGGTGCGTTGGCCGGGAATGTGCGGGTAGTGAATGGTATTCAAGCAAATATTCCACGCAATTCGCCTCCAGGTTTGGCCCAGTCAGAACCATGTCTGTCCGACCGCAGGCGCCGCCGGTCCTCTTGTATCGGAGAGGGTTCTGCCTTGCCTCGGCAGGCCACTGGGTCCGGCCGGCCAACACCTCCGAACCCGAGGGGAGTCCAGGATCCAACCCAAGAACTGGTTTGGTATCAGGAACCGGATCTGGTGAGTAGATATTTTTCTTGTTTATTAGTCAGTGAAGCCTGGGGAAAGTCTTGCATGAGTGCGCGAGACTGATTTGGTATAGACTAACTGGGAAAGTCTTGCATGAGTGCGTGAGACAAGAGAGCTTGATCACCTCTCATAAGGGCGGTCCTAGTACGCTCCGCATAAGGGTTAGCGGAAGCCGAAGCCATCAACCCTTTGGTTGGGAATAGTCAGTTAGTCAGAAAACCTTGGACATTTGAAAAATAATTTCTTGTAATATGAGTGCTGTGTGATTGAGAGGTCATGAGACACAGACCGAGTGAGAGCGGACTCCTGAGTAGCACAGTTCCTAGCCGGGCGACCGCGCCCAGGTCGTGAAAAGGAGGAAGCGTGTGGTGTTTGTTCCCCTCAGTGTTTTGTGGGCTGTACGGACCCCTTACCTACAGCCATACTACCTACCCTTACTGTTTGTCGTCTTGTACGTCATTACATGTATGCCATTACGATTATGGGAGGGACGGAGTCCACGCAAACTCCGTTGGAATGTATGATCAAGAATTTCCGTAAAGGATTTTCAGGAGACTACGGCATAAGAATGTCTCCGTCTAGATTAAGAATGTTATGTGATAGGGAGTGGCCTGTGCTAGCTACTTCATGGCCCCGTGGGGGCACCTTTGATGTAGAAATAGTTTCTCGTGTTCATCAGCTTGTACAAAAAGTGCACCCTGACCAGTTCCCCTACATAGATTCCTGGTTGGGTGTTTGCGAAAGGCAGCCCTCTTGGGTAAAGCGCTGTTATGAGGAACAGTGTAGAATATTAGTAGCAACCACTAGGGGGACCCGGAAGGTTGAGGAGAGAAAGCCGCCTGTGTATTCCGCCTCAGAGTCCCCAGAAATCCTGGCCCGTTTACCCCAGTACCCGCATAGGTTAGCTCCCCCAGCTCCGCTACCTGAAGCTGAACCTGATGAGGTACCTCAGCAATTACCGCTGCAGCAGCAAAAGAAGCCAACTTCCCCGAGTGATAGCCCCGAGTCTGGCCCAAGTACGTCGGGAGGGCCAGGGTCCTCAGATGATACAGAAAGCAGAGGCTCTCCTGCCAGTTCACAGTCACCCACCAAGGAAGCTTATACCCGGGAGCATTATGATTTAAGAAGTGTAACCCCGAAGAAGAAGGAGAAAGCAGGGCGCCTAATGCCATTGCATCAAGTGCCTGGTTTACCTATCCTAAATGATCAGGGCCAGATTGCGCCAGGACCAACTAGTCTAATCTACGTGTCTTTTTCCACTAATGATTTATTAAACTGGAAAAAGCATTATGCATCCTATACTGAGAAGCCCCAAGAATTGACAGAGTTAATGTCTAGTATAATGCAAACTCATCAGCCTACCTGGACTGATTGTCGCCAGCTCCTGTCCACTCTCTTTACTACTGAGGAGCAAGCGCGGATTGTGCAAGCAGCCATCCGCTGGTTACAAGAGAATCCCGTAGAGGAGGGGGAAATGAATCTCCCACAAGCAGCCGCTGCAGCTTTCCCAAATGAAGATCCTAGATGGGATCCAAATGATGAAAGGGGAGCGGCGGCCCTAACGCGATTTCGCCAGGCCTTGCTGCAGGGCCTGAGGAAGGGAGGCCAGAGGGCCATGAATATTGTGAAGGTATCTGAAGTTATCCAGGGTCCAGATGAGAGCCCAGCGGCATTTCATGAGCGGTTGTCTGAAGCCTATAGATTATATACCCCATACGATCCTGCCGCTCATGAGAATTTGCGCATGGTAAATGCAGCCCTTGTTAGTCAGTCCCAGAGAGACATAAAACGAAAATTACAGAAACTGGATGGATTTGCGGGCATGAATACAGCACAGTTAATGGAAGTTGCTCAGAAAGTGTTTGTGAATCGTGAAAATGAACGTGACAGAGAAAGTGAATGAAAAATGAAGAAGAAAGCAGATCTTCTTGCTGCCGCTTTAGTTGAACGACGTGAAGGAGGTTTTCCTAACCAAAGGACCAGAGAACGTGGAAGAGGCCGTGGAAATAGCAGGCCTCCATTGGGTGCGAATCAGTGCGCCCATTGTAGAGAAGAAGGACATTGGAGAAGTGAATGCCCGCATCTTGACTCCACCCCCAGGAGGGGAGGAGAGAGTCCCTGGAGAACAGGAGGCCGATTTCAGAGTCGTGGAGGAATGAACCGAGCACAGTTCCAGCGAGAGAGAGAAGCAGCCATTGAGGGAGTGGCAGTAGCAATGGGCTATGACATGGATGAAGTGGATGAAGACTAGGCCAGACCGGGCTCCAAGTTCCATCCTGGGTCCCCAGGAGCCTATGGTCAGTTTGAAAGTAGGGGACCAATATATGGACTTTATGGTAGATACAGGAGCAGAACATTCAGTGGTGGCAAAGCCAGTGGATCCTCTTTCCTCTCTATCTGTCACCATTGTTGGGGCCACTGGGAACAGGGCCACCAAGCCATTCCTGCAGAACCGTATGTGTGAACTAGGGGGACAGAAAATAACGCACCAGTTCTTGTATATGCCTGAGTGCCCTATTCCACTTTTGGGCCGAGATATGCTTGCAAAACTTCAGGCACAAATATCCTTTGATGAAGGGGGAGAAATGCAGATGACTGTGAACCCAAAGCCTGCTGGATTGATGGTGCTAACTGTTCCCGAGAAGAAGAATGGCGGTTCTATAGTGCATCTCCAATCAAGTCAACCAGTTCCTGTATACCCACCAACCTTATAGCCCCGCCTGAAGTATGGGCAGAAGATAATCCACCTGGCCTAGCGAAGAACATAGCCCCTGTCATTGTCACCCTCAAGCCAGGAGCGGAACCAGTGCATGTGAAGCAGTATCCTCTTCCCCGACCAGCCATTGAAGGAATCCACTGCCATCTGATGAAACTGTTGAAGTATGGACTTCTCAAGGAATACCAGTCACCTTGGAACACCCCTCTTCTCCCAGTTAAGAAACCTGGGACAGGGGATTACCGCCTAGTACAAGATCTAAGGCGGGTAAATGATGCAGTTGAAACTATACACCCAGTGGTACCAAATCCTTATACTCTCTTGGGACTGATCCTCGCTGAGGCTACTCATTTCACCGTCCTGGACCTGAAAGATGCCTTTTTCTGCATACGCCTAGCCCCCACCAGTCAACTTTTGTTTGCTTTTGAATGGCAAGACCCCACAACAGTAAGGCGGGGCCAGCTTACCTGGACTCGATTACCTCAAGGATTCAAGAATTCACCTACTCTCTTCAGTGCTGCCCTGAATCAAGATCTTTCAAGTTACTCAGTGAACCCAGGACAAAGGGTTCTCCTTCAGTATGTGGCTGACCTGCTCATAGCCACCAATTCAGAAAGTGAATGTCTACAAGCCACCAGTGAACTTCTGTACCTTCTGAATGAGGCTGGATACAAAGTCTCAAGAGCCAAGGCGCAACTATGTCAAACTAAAGTTAAATATCTAGGGTTCCAGTTGTCCAGTGGAATTCGACGCTTGGGACCTGAGCGCAAAGAAGCTATATGCAGTATTCCCACTCCAACCACCAGGAGGCAAGTAAGAGCCTTCCTGGGGGCCGCAGGATACTGTCGCATATGGATCCCCAATTTTGCGCTGCTAGCAAAACCATTGTATCAAGTTACCAAAGGAATGGAAAAGTCTCCACTGGAGTGGGGACCCGAACAGGATGCAGCATTCCAATCTCTGAAAAGTGCTCTGATGTCATCACCAGCTCTGGGTCTCCCAGATGTCCAGAAACCTTTCCATCTCTACGTCCATGAGTCACAAGGAAATGCGTTGGGGGTACTGACTCAATCTCTTGGAAACGGCCAGTAGCCTACTTGTCAAAACAGTTAGATGTAGTAGCAAGAGGTTGGCCCCCTTGTTTGAGAGCTGTTGCAGCAACAGCCCTTTTAGTGAGCGAAGCAGACAAGCTCACTCTGGGACAGAATCTTCAAGTGACTGTGCCGCATTCTGTCCTGACCCTCATGGAACACAAAGGAAGTTTCTGGCTAACGAATTCACGAATGTTGAAATATCAGAGTATGTTGTGTGAAAACCCCCAGATACAGTTAAAAGTCAATCAAGCCCTGAATCCTGCTACGTTGTTCCCGATTGGTCCTGGGCCCCCTGATCATGACTGTTTAGAAACTATGGACATTGTATTTTCAAGCCACCTGGATTTGACTGATGTTCCTTTGGAGAACCCTGAACAGACTTTCTTTGTAGATGGAAGCAGTCTTGTCATCAATGGACATCGTTGTGCTGGATATGCAGTAGTGACCCTAGATCTGGTAGTTGAGTCCTCAGCTCTGGCCCCAGGAACTTCAGCACAGAAGGCTGAACTGATAGCTCTCACTAGAGCACTGACATTAGGAGAAGGACTCCGCTTAAATGTGTACACAGATTCCAAGTATGCCTTTACAACTTTGTACGCACATGGAGCCCTGTATAGAGAATGAGGGTTGATCACCTCAGGAGGCAAGTCCATTAGGTATGGGCCCGAGATATTGATATTATTAGATGCTGTATGGGCCCCTAAGCAAGTTGCAGTCATGCATTGTCGAGGTCATCAGGCAGGAATAGGAGAAATTGCCCGAGGGAATAGATTTGCTGATGCCACTGCCCGAAAAGCAGCCACAACTGGACGAGTTGTGACCCAAGACACTTCAGTGCAGGCAGCCTTATTCCCTGTGCCCCTTAGCTCATGGGCTCCCCGATACACTACAAGAGAGTTAGATTATTTCTGTGAAAAGGAGGGAGGGGTCCTAACAGAAAAAGGTTGGATAGTGCTTCCACCTCCAGAGGGTAGCTCACCTCCAGGTCCCACAGTCATTCCTGAAGCATTAGGGCCAGCCTTTGTTCATGCTTTTCATCAGGCCACACATTATGGGAAAACGGCCATGGAAAGAGCCCTAAGACCCCATTTCTGCATCTCACTATTAGGATCCCTGTCCGCTTCAGTGGCACAGCAATGTTTGACATGTGCCAAGAATAATGCTAAGCAAGGTCCCGTTCCACCCCCAAGAGTAGTCAGTAGGAGTGACCCCTATGAGTGATATTCAGGTAGATTTTACTGAAATGCCACAAGCAAACGGATATCACTACCTGTTAGTTCTAGTTTGCACATTTTCTGGGTGGGTAGAAGCCTGTCCCACCCGAACTGAGAAATCTTGAGAAGTCACTAAAATACTGCTCCATGAGATTATTCCTCGATTTGGAATACCATTGACTATAGGGTCAGACAATGGACCCTCATTTGTGTCCCAAGTGACTCAACAGTTAGCTCGAGCTCTACAGATACAATGGAAGCTGCACACTGCCTACAGACCCCAGAGTTCAGGGAAGGTAGAACGCATGAATAGAACCCTGAAATCTCAGCTGACCAAGCTTTGTCAAGAAACCCACCTAAAGTGGCTCCAGGTTCTCCCTATAGCCCTTCTTAGGATACGTTCTGCTCCAACCAAGTCTTTAGGAGTTTCCCCTTTTGAGATTTGTATGGGCGACCTCCACCCATTGTACAGGGAATAAAAGGAGATATAAAACAAATTGGATCTGAAATAACTAGACAAGAACTATTGGCTTTAGGTTCTGTTTTGCAGAGTCTTCATACCTGGGTGCAAGATCGATTGCCCATCAATCTGACATAACCTCTACATCCCTTCAAGCCAGGAGTGTCAGTGTGGATCAAGGAGTGGAGAAAGACCCCACTGGCACCGCATTGGAAGGGACCTTATGTTGTCATCTTGTCAACCCCAACTGCAGTTGCAGAACTCGAACCCTGGATCCATCACAGTCGAGTGAAGCCGGCAGCTGCTCCTGAACCTGGTCAATGGACTTCAGTAAATGACCCTGAGACTCCATTATGACTTACATTGCGAAGACAACCAGCATTGTAAGAGTCTCTAGATTCTATCATCCTACCTGTCGCGCAAGGGTAGCAGTTAAAGCAGAGAAGAAGAAAAGACTCTACAAGCTCAACGTACCCGATATTTCAGTTGACCTCTAAAGACTGTAATCATGATGTTCCTGTACTACTGTTTTATGGGGGTAATAACCCTGGGATTCCTGGAAAAGACTTTTGCCTTACCCCCTTGTGCAGCTTGTATAACTACCACCCGAACTGGACTGAAGGTCACTCAGACTTTACTTTATCATTCCTACTATACTCGCACTGGTATAGTTAGCCGATGTGTGTATAATGGTACAGAGTTAAATATCTGTACGAAGGGGAAAAGTAAGGCTTGTTATAACCCCCGGCAGAACCCCTCTTATTATGTACTTGAGATACGATGGAATGATGAGGATGGAGCCCTCATAAATGCCACACAACAGCTCCCTGATCCCACGAAGCATGTTACCCTGAGTTTTGATGCTTGTGATGTGATAAACAGAAATGCCTATCACAAGTGTGGATATTGGGAGCAAGCCTACTACTATGATGATAAATATATGTGTCCTGAAGGAGCATACGGATGGGGAAAGTGTACTGGGAAATCTTCCCCAACCGTCTACAGTACATCATCCAAAGATGCTTACTACTGTCCCAAGTGGGAATGCGTGTACTATGTCACCTGGTCTGGTGCGCCTACTGGACGAGAGGGAGATAAACACATAGCCAGCCTGGAAAAATTATCATTGCCTGAACCTCGAAAGTGTAAGAAAGGTGCCTGTAATCCGGTGCGGCTCATCATACTTAACCCCAGCCAGTGGAAGCAGGGGTACAGATTTGGGTTACGAATAGCAGGAGGAGGCATAGATCCTGGAACTTTTATACATATACAGCTGAATACTAAGACTCATGTATCTGCACCTTATCAAATACATCACTCTTTTTATGAAGCCATGAAGGCAGAGTTTGAGATTCCTCATGCCTCCCAAAACGTATTCATTGAGCTCGCCGGGGCAGTAGCATCTAGTCTCCACATTTTGGACTGCCTCTTCTGTGGAGGAACTAAGATGGGAGACCAATGGCCCTGGGAGGCACAAGAAGTGAACTATTCTATTCCTTATAATCAGACTGATTTATATAATGCTACTAGTGAGTGGGTACTGGCCCACCCCATTGTTGGTAACTTGTGTTTTGCTCGCTCTGGACCACAGTTTGCCATGGAGGTTGGACAGCTGGTCTGTCTCAATCAGAAGTTCTACAACAGTACCACCAAGAAGACGTCCTGGTGGTCAGGGATCAACGCTCCAGAGCCCACCAACCTTTTAGTCCGTTTCCCTAATCTTGCCAGCATCTGGACTAATCTAGCATCTTATAATACTTGGCAAGCACCACCTGGACTGTACTGGATTTGTGGAGCCCGAGCATATGCTAGGCTTCCTCACCACTGGGGGGGAGCATGTGCATTGGGAACCATACGACCTTCCTTTTTCCTGTTGCCTACGTCCCGTGGAGAACAACTGGGTTTTCCCATGTACAGGAGTCGACAGAAACGAGAGGTCTTGAAAATAGGCCAATGGGACAAATGGAATGATGAGGAGTGGCCACCTGAGAGAATCATTTCATACTATGGACCTGCTACTTGGGAGCAAGATGGTACATGGGGATATCGTACTCCTGTGTATATGATAAATCGTATTATACGCTTACAAGCTGTTGTTGAAATAATAACCAATGAAACCAGTAAAGCACTAACTCTTTTAGCTAAGCAGAGTACACAAATGCGTACAGCTATTTATCAGAATCGTTTAGCTCTAGATTATTTGTTAGCAGCTGAAGGTGGAGTGTGTGGAAAATTGAATTTAACCATCTGTTTGCAGATTGATAATAATGGGCACGTTGTTGAAGATATAGCTACTCAAATGCACACACAAGCATATGTGCCTGTTCAGACCTGGCATGGCCTGAAGCTCGATGGGTGGTTTGGTTCAGCATTTTCATGGTTGGGTGGTCTGAAGACCCTTGTGTTTATTGTATTACTCATATTAGCTGTATGCTTGTTGCTCCCATGTCTCCTACCTCTTTGCTTACGCATGATAACCTCAGTTATTGATAACACTGTAGAACGGAAGGCAGCTACAAAAATATTAGCTATGTGGCAATATTACCCAATATCCCAAGATGATGCTGTTACACAAATTTAATATGTGATTTAATACTCGCCCTTTCTCACTTGCGGGTGAGAATAATCAAAGGGGGGAATGTGGCAGGCTATGGCCTACGGTAGCCTGCAAATATGGAAGGCCTGTAAGTTAGGCCCTGATTCTAACCCCCATCTAAGAGAAAGAACCAAAGTATGTAAAAGTTTGAGAAAACTGTTTTAAACTGCTTAATAAGAAGTTTTCATGAATGCATAAATCTTTCATTATTCTCTTGTGCTGTGAAGATAGAAATGTTTCAATACTTGCATTCCTAGAGCCAGAAACGACCTTGCAGTAGAGAAGTATCCAAACCTAGAAACTGTACCATTGTTAGAACAGTCCTAGAGGAGGGAGCTGGGTGCTAGGCCCAGGAGGGATCTCCGATTGGACAAACGCAGGGGGCGTTGGGGCCAATAGAAAGTCTGCATTATCAAACTGGAAAGAAATGTATAAATGAATATGTTTCTGTAAGAACTTTGCTCAGTCCTTTTTGAAGCTTGACTAACTGGGCCTTGTGCACAATAAATTGGCTTGGACCCTGTAAATTGACTCCTGGATTTATTCATTGTCTGCACTTCGTTGCTACACTACTGTTAAAAGGAAGTCAAACAGAAAAGCCCTATCCTTCTGGTAGCCATGAAGCATAAGCTGATTTCCATATCACAATTCAGAAAGAGAGATCACCTGAATATCCATAACACTGGATATGCGCCTACACTTGATCCCAATATAAATGTATATTAGGGCACAGATACAGTATAATATATGGGACAAAATTCTTCAGTCCATTTTACATGATCAACATAGGCGATGTTGTTCCGTCTTCCATTTTGCTACTTTGACTAGCATTAGGAATGCTTGGTGTGTAAGAAAGTAGAGACACACTGTCAGGGAGGCCAATTTGGAAATCTTGATTGAAGATTCCCAGAATTTGTGTGTGCCTACATTAGGATAAAATTAACCTTTGAGCTTTTTAGCATTTACAATCCTCACCAGAGTGCAAGTCGTAGTTCAATTTGCTTCAGGAAGCCTCGATGAAACTCATAAATAGGATCAATGTTGGAGAATAGTAGTGTCATCAGTCCTTCTGGCAAGGCATTTTCCTTGATCACCGCACTGCGGAACCACTACAACAAATTACAAAGAATATTGTACATGATGATCCAAGATGGATTACTGAATTGCAGTTAAAGCTGGATAAGAATGACTGACCTGGTGTCAACACAAGTGCATAAGAACTCTATTTATTGCAAATGAACCTAAATGCTTACTTAATAGGATTTTGCATTGCGCACAGCCATCCAATATATTTTACTAGATTTGATTCAACTTCCAAATCCATTGTTTTGGAAAGGATATAATGAATCTGGTATTTATTTCCATATGTGAGGGTCTTGGTTTATCAAAACTTATAGAAACAAATTGTTAGTAGAACTTGAATGTACAGTATAGTAATAAAGTTGGGATTTCATAAAAAGTTATGATTTATACTGATTGATTGCCCTCCTCGGGTGGATCAGGATAACTGGGAGCAGATGATTTAATATATCTTGTTAGTATTACTGGATTTTGAGGAATGGATTGTATTAGGAGATTTTAATGTTCATGTAGATGTAAATAAACATGAAAGAGCAGGTTCTCTTGTGACTATGTTAGAAATGGTTGAGTTGTTACGGGTAGTGGAAGGGCCCACACAAAGGGATGGGCATACAATAGATTTTCCTTTTCTACATGCTTCTTTAGTAGCCCCATGGGGCCTGAAAATAAAGTACAATAACAGAGTCTGACCATTATTTGTTTCTCTTTATTAGTGATTAGTTTTGTATATGGGTAGAGGATAGGAAGTACAGGAGATGCTTAAAGCAGGTGAGAGAAAATTAACGTACAAAAATGGGAACACACTAGTGCTGGTCACCATATGACTTCAAAAGGAGGACCCAGCTGACTTGCAGTTAAATGACTGGCTACATGTTCTAGTGATGCTTTGAACACAGTCGTCTCAGTAAGTACAGAGTACATCTGGTAAAGATGGCATATAAGTTGACTGAATCTTTGCTTACTCAAAAAAGCCCTTTGCAGGTTAAAAAGGAGATGCAGGAAATCAGGATTAGCACTGAAAAAGAGATTATGGAGGAAAGAAGCAGACATTTGTGAAATATTCAATTATCTAAATAAGCCAGATTGAAATTAAAAAGGTTGTGAATAAACCTTGGGAAATGTTTAGGATAGTGAGAGGTTAGGTAGTGTGGGACGGATGCAGCAAAAGGAAGCCCCAGTGGGAGTAGATGCAGAAGTTTTACTTGACTCCTTTGTAGGCAATATGTAGACTTTGCAAAAGACAGTCAGTGGGGGGGGGAGGGGATGGGGGAGAGTGTACTTAACAGGAAGTATGAGCACAGTGAAGATGGAGTGAGAATGGAGTTGGGATGAAGTCGGAAATTGTTGATGTAATTTCTTTAGAGAGAATGAAACAACTATTTGGTTCACTGATGAGACCCGGGGGTGATTGTATTGGAGGAACTTAAAGTGGCCAAACAATAAAATAAATAAATAGCCAAAGCAAAGTCAGAGAGATGCCAGAGCACATTGTGATGTAGAGACCCCTACGGAGCCCATGGAAATAGAGAGAAAGGAAGATTCCACCTTTAAAACTGACAGGCAGCTAGAACACATGGCTCAATGTTTACAAAGAAAAGGTAAACAGAGAAAGACAGGAGCTGAACTGACACGCCCAAGCTCTGACGTAGCAGCAAGCCTGGAGCTTGATCAATCACACCTGTTCAGGTTCAGAGCAGAGCCAAGCCCAGGGGAACAGAATTATAAAACCCCGTCATTAGCTCACAGGAAGGGGAGAGGAGAAGCAGGAAAGAAAGGAAGCTGGAGAGGAGGCTGGAGTGCTGGCTGGAGTGGTAATTGCAGTTCAGACGGCAGTTGGAGCCGTGGCAGCAGAGAAAGTTGGAGTTGTGGCAGAGAAGGAAAAGAAGCAACACAAGGAAGGAAAGGAGGAGAAAGAGGAGTCCTGGACAGCAAAGGCAGGAGAGAGGAGAGACCTCCTGTAAGATGGGCTTGGAGAGGCTCAGAAACACCTGAGAGTTGGATACCGGGTAAAGAAACTACCTACAGTTCTGGGAGAAAAGCCAGCAGACTAGGAGGAGGGAAGGCACGCCCTGTGACCAGGAACTGGAGAGAGCAGGGAGCCCTTCAGTCAGAAGGAAGCCTTCAGAGTTTGCACAGGTGGGAGCCCAGCACAAAAGTATTTCCTCATAGCTGCCAAGAATTAGAGGAGAGCCAAAGAAGAAACTCCAGAGCAACAGGTATTTTAAACCCTTGCTGTTTTGAGTGGTGGAAAGGGAAAACACCTGAGTTTACAGAGGGAAGTTATCTTAAATCCCATAGTAACAGTTTGCAGACAAATGCTGTTAGTCCTGAGACAGAAGATATGCAAATAGACTCTAATGTTGATGAAGTAGCAGATACGCAAATGGATTGTACGCTTTGTTTGGCTGACAACATTGAGTCACTGTGTTAAACCTTGAAGTAAAAGTGCTGAGAAACAGCAAAGAAATAGGAACTATTTTTCTTTGCTGTGAGAAGCTGTTTTGTTTTCCATTTTGTACTTGCAACGAGCACTGCATGTTTCGGAACCAGAGAGTGAATAAGCAATTACCTTAGTTATTGTATATAAGCCTCATGCTAAACTCCTGGAGACTGTCCTATTTTTGTTCTGCACCAAAGTTCTAAATGTGAGGGGAATAAATCCTTGTCATTTTGCCTTAAACACTCGGACTACAATTGCTTCTTTATCAGAGAGCTAGGAAAAGGGACTACAACTTCCAAGAGGCCTTGCAAGAGCCACAGCTGTAGTCTCACTTTCTGAACAGAAGATTATCATGGCAGACCAACCCTCTGCGCCCTAGGCGGAGGGCTGGCCACGTGGTGACAACATACAGAGAGGAATGATCAGCAGGCAAAAGGAAACGATACTGCCTTCGTAAAAGTCTCTAGTGAGACCTCATTGGGAAGAGACTGCACCTTGCAAAGGATATAAACAGGATGAACCTTATGCCTCCACTCAACTTACTGAACATTTGGGTTGTGATAGAAAGGTTTAAATTGTTGTTTTTACAAAAGTGTCTATACAAAGGTGATAGAAGAACGTAAAGTGTTATTTTTAAAGAATGATCAGAAAATTAAGTCAAAGAATGTAGTTATATAGAGGTTTCTAGAAATACTTTGCAAAACAAAAATATCTGAGATAAATGCCTGCCATCTCATGTAGATTCTTCTCTCTCTCTCCACTGTTCTGCATCTAGAGATAGCAGAGCCTAAGAGACACTAAGTACATACACCTCTCTCCCGCCCCCCTTCTGATTTTTGTGGTCCTTTATGATAAGGACTGACAGACAGAACATAAGAACATAAGATATGCCATACTGGGTCAGACCAAGGTCCATCAAGCCCAGTATTCTGTTTCCAACAGTGGCCAATCTAGGTCATATGTACCTAGCAGTTTCCCCAAGAGACACAAGTTCCACAATGCTTGTACTGGGTCAAGCATTGACATCTTCGGTCACTTCTTAATAATGGTTTATGGACCTTTCCTCCAGGAACTTGTCCAAACCTTTTTTAAACCCAGCTACACTAACAGCCTTTACTACATCCTCCGGTAACAAATTCCAGAGTTTGATTACACGTTGAGTGAAAAAATATTTTCTTTTATTAGTCTTAAATAGTTTACCCTGTAGCTTCATTGCATGTCCCCTAGTCTTTCTATATTCTGATAAGGTAAACAATCGATCTACGTTTACCCGTTCCACTTCGTTCATTAATTTATAGACTTCTATCATATCTCCCCTCAGCCGTCTCTTTTCCAGGTTAAAGAGCCCTAACCTTTTTAGCCTTTCTTCATAGGAGTATCCTTCCATCCCCTTTACCATTTTGGTGGCTCTTCTCTGTACCTTTTCTAAAATCGCTATATCCTTTTTAAGATACGGCGACCAGAACTGCACACAATATTCAAGGTGCGGTCTCACCATGGAACAATATAGAGGCATTATAATATCTTTTGTTTTATTTTCCATTCCTTTCCTTATCATACCTAGCATTCTATTTGCTCTCTTGGCCGCCGCTGCACACTGGGCCGAGGGTTTTAACATGGTATCCACAATGACGCCTAAATCGTTTTCCTGGGTGTTGGTTCCTAATGTGGAACCTTGCATCGTGTAACCATAGTTTGGGTTGTTCTTCCCTAGGTGCATAACCTTGCACTTGTCCACATTAAATTTCATCTGCCATTTTGATGCCCAGTCTTCCAATTTATCAAGATCCTCTTGCAATTTTTCACAATCCTCTTGGGTTTTAACAACTTTAAATAGTTTTGTGTCATCTGCAAATTTGATAACCTCACTCGTTATTCCACTTTCCAGGTCATTTATGAATATGTCAAAAAGCAGCGGACCCAGCACAGATCCCTGGGGTACACCACTATTCACCTTTCTCCATTGGGAAAATTGGCCATTTAGCCCTACCCTCTGCTTTCTATCTTTTAACCAGTTCCTGATCCACAATAGTACATTGCCTCCTATCCCATGACTCTTTAGTTTTGCCAAAAGTCTCTGATGAGGGACCTTGTCAAAGGCTTTCTGAAAGTCCAGATACACTATATCAACTGACTCACCTTTGTCCACCTGTTTATTCACTCCTTCAAAAAAACATAACAGATTAGTAAGACAAGATCTTACTTGTCTAAAGCCATGTTGGCTGTCTCCCATTAGGTTGTGACTATCTACATGCTGAGTAATTTTATTCTTTATGATGGTTTCTACCATTTTTCCCGGTACTGACGTCAGGCTCACCGGTCTGTAGTTTCCCGGATCACCCCTGGAACCCTTTTTAAAAATTGGTGTTACATTGGCGATCCTCCAATCTTCAGGTATTAGAGATGATTTTAATGATAGTTCACAGATTACTGATAGCAGTTCTGCAATCTCATATTTCAGTTCTTTCAATACCCTTGGATGTATACCATCCAGCCCAGATGATTTGCTACTCTTCAGTTTATCTAATAGTTGTAAGACATCTTCCCGATGTATCGATATTTCCTCCAATTCTTCCGCACCTTTAAATACCACTTCAGTCATGGGTAACATCCCTACATCTTCCTCAGTAAAGACTGAAGCAAAGAATTCATTCAGTCTCTCCGTTATCGCCTTGTCGCCTCTTAGTGCTCCTTTAACCCCTTTATCATCTAATGGACCAACCGACTCTCTCACAGGTTTTTTGCTACGAATGTACTTGAAAAGGTCTTTATTTCGCGTTTTTTCTTCCGCAGCAAGCTTCTTCTCAAATTCTCTCTTTGCCTGCCTTATCAATGCCTTGCATTTGACTTGCCAGTGCTTGTGCTTTTTCCAGGTTTCGTCGTTTGGCTCTTTTTTCCATTTCCTGAAAGATGATTTTTTGGCAACAACAGCCTCTCTGACCTCACCTTTAAACCATGCTGGCAGTTTTTTGGACTTCCTTCCACTTTTCTTAAAGCGTGGAATACAGCTGGTCTGGGCTTCCAAGATAGTATTTTTCAACAACAGCCAAGCTTGATGTACGTCTTTAACCTTCGCAACTGCTCCTTTTAGTTTTTTCTTAACTGTTTTCCTCATTTTATCATAGTTTCCCTTTCGAAAGTTAAAAGGTAGTACTGTGGATTTCCTTACTATCCCTCCTCCACTAATTAAATCAAAGGCGATCATGCTATGATCACTATTGCCAAGTGGCCCCAACACCCTTATCTCTTGCACTAGATCTGGCGTTCCACTAAGGACTAGGTCTAATATGGCTTCCCCTCTGGACAGAAACCTAAAGTTAAAAGGCATACTCTGTGTGGATCATGAGAGCCAAAAATTGTTAAAAAGTCAGGGGAGTTGACCCCATATAAAATACAGAGGATTATGTTTTTGAAGTGTGTCTATTTATTGCCATATTGTAAGAGACAAGATAAAAATATGCAAGATAGAAAAACTAATTTTGTAGAGGTCAGGGTTGGTCTTAAGTTATAAAGCTATGCTGAATAAAATCCTTGCTCTGTTCACCTTTTGCAATGCAAAGGTCTTATGCAAGATAGAAAAACTAATTTTGTAGAGGTCAGGGTTGGTCTTAAGTTATAAAGCTATGCTAAATAAAATCCTTGCTCTGTTCACCTTTTGCAATGCAAAGGTCTTATGGAGCAAGCACAAATGTAAATAAACCATTGACCACCTAAAGATAAGGAGTGACATCAGTATGTACTTCCATAAAGGGGTCAGAAGAACAAGGAAAACTGCATATGGTCTGTCATGTAAGAATAAGGAATTATGTTAAATAAAGTAAAAGAATAAATAAAAGGGGATGAGCAGAAACCCACGTGTGCTGCCTGAGCACAATAGATAGGTCAATAACACTGTATTAGTTAGCCAATAAGATACTAGGGGTAGGAGCCTGTAGATCTGACAAAGGTATAAATGTCACTGAAATATTATTATTATTATTATTATTACAATTTCTTATATACCGCACTATTTATCAGCGCGGTATACATACAACAAAATGACCATAACAGACTGTTTGGCTTCACATAGAACAGGAGTAACAACTTGGATAACATGTTTGGCTTTACAGAGAACAGGGGTAACAACTTGGATAACAAGGGGGATACAAACTGAACTAATTACATATGTACAATGAGATCGAGTGCTAAGAATTTAGGGTGTTACATGTGTACAGTGAGGTTGTGTGCTAATATTGAGATGTTATCTCGAAGTAAGAGGAGAGGCAACTAGGTAGGGGTTGGGTTAATCTGGTAGTACTGTGTAAATAAATGGAATTTGAGGGCCTTTCTGAATTGTGTTAAGTCAGTAATCGCATGGATGCCTGGTGGTAATGCGTTCCAACATTTTGGGGCATAGATACTGAAAGCCCTGTTAGATGTTGCGATTGTGTACTTTGTTGATGCCTTTGGGATTATTAGCGCATTTGTAGATGGGGATCTCCTTGTTCTGTTGGGAGGGATGAGTTGAATGATGTCAGTTAGTGAAGGGGAGGTGATGCCATGGATGGATTTGAAAGTGAGTAGCAAAGATTTGAATATAAGCCTTCCTTGTATGGGGAGCCAATGAAGCTGTATTAGGATAGGCGTTACATGGTCGCATCTTGCTGCTCCCACTAAGACTCTGGCAGCAGCATTCATGGCAAGTTGCAACGGATTGAGTGTTGACTGAGGGAGACCTTGAAGAACAGCGTTGGCAAAGTCAAAGTGTGGTAAGATAAGGGATTGGTAAATTGTCCGGAAGTCTTCAGGGTTTAGAAGGGATTGCAGGTGTCTGAGGGACCGGATTTTGAAATATATGGCTTTGACTATGTTGGATATATGGGTTTTCATGTCTAAACGTTGATCGAGGGTGACCCCTAAGTACCGAATTGTTGATTTGGTTTGGAGCTCAGCTTCTTTAACCTTTATATGGGGTGGAAGGCAGAAACTCTGGTCTCTGGTGATGAATATGTAAATATGTAAAGGGGTGTGTCTTTACTTGGACACCCGTTGCTGCAGGAACGAATAATAATAATAATAATAAAGACCTCTTATACTGCTTAACAATATTCCTCTCTGTGTCTCATTGGCCAGGTTGGCCACAGGTAAATAGGCTACAGGTCAAGGTATTTATAACAGGTTGTGATCTGTCCTTTCTTACAGTAAATGTTGGTAACACAGTTCATGCATTTGTCTAGGTTCATCATTACTTTGTTTAAAAAAATAAGCCAATAAACAAGAAATAGAAAGATCATGTGCATAATATTGAAGTGGGCAAAAAGCTTACATATGCTTTACATAATGATAGGGATACCTATTTCATAAAATGTTTTCAAAACTCTTATTCATAATAATATTTCAGGACTTTTTCTTCTTATAATTCAGATTAAATACTCAAGACTGTGCATAAATCAGCATCTTTATCTTTCTGTGAACAACTATTTTATGCTCTGATTTGGTACATGAGCTATAGATATATGATGCTGAAATGTATCTGATATTCTTCCAGAAGTAAGTTATTAAAAAAATTAATAAAACACACATACTAAGGGCACAGTGCACTAAAAACCCATGCAGACACCAAAACCTATGGCAGGCAGAGATTTTAGGAAAGAAGCAAACAGAGAAGGACTCACAAACACTGTTCCCTCTAAGCTGTGCGCGTGTGCGCGCGCACACACCTCGCCGAGCGAGCGCACATACTTTACAACAAAGCGCACAAAAATGACGATTCTGATAGAAGATAACACAGACGTCTTAAAATTTAATAGTTGTGATTGTAATTACTAGAAATTTTCCGCTTCATTTAGGAATTGTCTATTTTCATTTAATTTGATTAAAATCAATGTGGTGTACATACTGTATTCTGACGTGTAGTCAAATTTTAAAGTATATAACTCCAAGTGTCATTATGTGGCGCACAAAAATTTAACCTTCCTTCAAAAGCTGCACAGCTGATATTTTATGCGCACACAGCCTACAGAAAATTAGAGGGAACATTGCTCACAAAACCCACTTTGAGAAAACATCCAATCACACCTAACCTGATATGGTCATGTTTTGGTATAATTTACATCTGCCTCAAGGGTTTTTCTCTTCTTCAGCTTTCAAATCATTAAAAGTGTGGACTCGTCAACGTAATGTACACTTCTCTGTAAACCCACCCATTGGTCTCACTGGGATTCTACAAACAGAGTATGAGATGAACCCCTTGCTGCTGCAGATGATATCTTTTTCATTATTATTTCTCATTTTTTACATGGAGTAAAACATGGAGGAGTCATGTGAGTTGTGATTGGCATTTTGCAGTTTGTATGGATTGCATACAGGGCCAGCCCAACCATTAGGCAAAATAGATGGATGTCTAAGGTGTCAGTTTCAGGGGAAGGGGCAACAAAGTACAGGCCATTCAAAGCTAAACAATAGATTCTGACAGCCAGGGGGCATAAGGCTTAACCTTTGCCTAGGGTGCCAAAACCTTGAACCATCTCTGCATGGCTGCTAAATTTCTGTATGGATTAGTTCAGACAGGACGTGTTTTGTCCACATTTCATGCGGATTTTCAAGTGGTTTTTTTAATCAATTAAAAGCTATTGTCTTCATGTTAGATCAGGTTTTCACAAAGATTTTTAAGCAATGTTTTTGCATTAATTAAAATAATTTTTTCCTTGACGGCTAGATGATTAGAGAATTTGCAAATGCTCAACCAACTCTGTTTTCATTTTCTAAAATTTTTAAAAATAATTTTCAAAACTGAGTATTTCTAATATTTTGTAATTGTTGAACAATTCAGTTTCTAACAAGATCTTTTTGTTTTGATTTGACAATTTGACATTTTGACAAGTATGCAGCTAAAGGTTTTGTTTAAACAAAGAACCTCTTTCTTGTCTTTACATATGATATCTGAGTAACATCACAGCTTCTCTTAGGTGGTTAGCATTAGATAATAGACAGTATTCTAGTGATGTTATTAGCAGCGAACATACAGCCTATGCTTCATAAACTACTTTCACTAAAAAGCAACTAAGAGTAAATATGCATGACAGAGAATCTAAGTAGTAAATTGAGATGATTTAAGTCACAAAGCTAAAGGACACACATGATTCCAAAGTAGAGCAGCTCACATTTCATAAAGTGTCTTCCAGCACCGAGAGATGCTTTCAGTCCTCCACAGAAGAGCCAGAGAAAACAAGAGCAACTCATGGAATGTTTGGCTTTCCTGCTGGAAGTCTGATGATGAGTAATTGGCAAATAGGAAAAAGGAGCATACCGAATATGTTCTCAAAATCTTTTAACATCGATTTAAAAACATTTTTGGTGAAAAACATTCTAATCAAAGAGAGAAAAAAACAAACTTGTTTAACTTAATGCTTTTAAAAAATCCTAAGGGGATGGATGGAGTTTCCATTACTCACCACTGTAATAACCTCTAGATCTTTTACGTAAGTACGTTCTGTGGTCAGAATCTCCTTTGCTATAAAATAGGCCTTGTCAGTTGGGTGGCGCTGTAAGTGAGACAACCAAAAGGAATCATGGAATGTACTGCATCATCACTTCATCTCTTAGCATAAAGAACACCTTATGGCAGTACTTTCAAACTTATCCAATATAACCCAATTTCAACACTTAAAATTCAACTAACCCCAGATGATGATAAAAAAGAATAAAAGACCTCTGTTCTCTCTTTCATGTATTTCCTCCTTCCTCCACTTATCCAAAGCAGGAAGACAGCAGCGACAGCAGCAGCAACAGTCTACACAAAACCCTGTGTGTCAGTGTGTGCTCCCAAACCAGTATTCCGTCTGCAATGGTTTAGGACTGCAAATGGGGCTGTGATGGGGGGGCTAGGACTGGATGGGCTGTGATGGGGGTGCTAGGACTGTAAATGGGCTGTGATGGGGGGACTTGGATTGGAAATGGACTGTGATGGAGGGGCTAGGACTGCAAATGGGCTGTAATGGTGGGGGGGGGGGCTAGAACTGGAAATGGGCTGTGATGGGGGGGGAACTTGGACTGGAAATGGGCTGTGATGGGGGGCTAGGACAGGAAATGGGCTGATGAGGGGGCTGGCAATTGGCTGATGGGAGAGCTTGGAGTGGAAATGGGCTGATGGGTGGCTGGAATGGAACTGGAAAAAAAGCATATAGGGGGCTAGGACTGGAAATGGGCTAATGCAGGGGCTTGGGAGATTGGGACTAGAAGGAAGCGTATGTTGGGTGGGTCTAGAACTATAAGGGAGCTGATTTTGGGAGAGGACTAGAAAGGGTTGGAGATGGGGAATGAGAATGGAGAGGGGAAAAGATATTTTGTGTGGATGGGAAGAAAAGTTTACGATAGGCTGGCTATTGGGAGAATAAGTGGGGATTGAGAATGGAAGGGTGAAATTTGAGTGGATGATAAAGGAATAAGGAAAGAAAAGGGGGAAAGAGCAAAAGGGGAAAGATCAGTTTGTTAAAGCGGATATAGAGAGAGAATGGAAAAAATCTAAAAGAGAAGAAAGGACAAATGGATAGCTCGCAGAAGACACGAAGAAACCAGAAGAAAGTGACTGGAGCAATTGCAGCTGAAAAATAAAATCCCAAACAGAAGGTAGAAAACTACCTTTTATTTGGAATTTATTAACTGGAATATGTCAGGTCTGGGAAGTATGTATTGCTAACATCTTCGCGTTTTTGCTTAGTGCAAGCAGAAATTAATTTATAGTTTTATTTCTCCAGTGCTGTACATTTCATGTTTGGCCTTTGGGGTTCCCAGTTTAATTATCATCTTCCTATTTCTAAATTGTGATCCCTTGTTCTTTGTGTAGTCACAGTCTATGTTCTGCATGTGTAACCAAGTTGAGGTATTCTCTTCATATTGTTTCTATTTGACAGTCCCATTTGTTCTCTTTCCCCCAGTGAGATGTATTGGTATTCTCTGAGATGTACTGGTTTTAATATCCTCAGTGTTGCCTTTTGATAGGTAGGGTTTGGTGCTTTGTGAGTCCTGATAGTGCTGTTATGATACGGTGGATTTGCTATGGGTTCTAAATGATCAGTGTTTGTAGTACTTCCTAATGGGCCTGGTGGTTATCACTGCAATATAGTAATGTAGAAATCTGTTAGTCTTTCTTTATTCAGACACTCATCAAGAGGCATGTTTACTAAAAGCGCATCTTAACATTATGCAAATGTTTATGCAAATTAGGTTTGTTATGCAAATGAGGCCCCCCAATTAATCTCCACACATGGCCCCGCACCCACCTGGGGCCGCTCCTGATTATGAGCTGTGACATTATCCTCAAGCATCAAACCTGGCTGGGCATAAGTGAAAAAGAACAGTCTACTAACCAAATTGAAAGTATGCATTTGTTCATGGCAGCCCCCACTCTGTTAGGATCAAAAGAAACAAAAAGGTCTATGGACAAAGAGCTTTAGTTCACTCCAGATAGAAGGCCAAGGCGCTCTTGCCATCCAAGGTGTACAGCACACTTTCCCCTTCCTGAGCATGGGGTTTTGGAAAAAATGCTGGCAGGATGACTAATTAGTTAAGATGGAAATACGGCACCACTTTTGGAAGGAATTTAGGATGAGTACCCAGCTCTGCCCTATTGTGAATAAACTTAGTGTAGGGTGAATCGACCACTAGAGCCTGGAACTCGCTATGTGCTGAACATAAGATATGCCATACTGGGTCAGACCAAGGTCCATCAAGCCCAGTATCCTGTTTCCAACAGTGGCCAATCTAGGTCATACGTACCTAGCAGTTTCCCCAAGAGATACAGGATCCACAATGCTTGTACTGGGTCAAGCATTGATATCCTGGGTCCATTCTTAATAACTGTTTATGGACCTTTCCTCCAGGAACTTGTACAAACCTTTTTAAACCCAACTACACTAACATCCAGAACTTCCAGGGTAGCATTCTCCGAAATGCTTCCTGTTCCACGCGCAGGACCCAAAAGGCAGGCAGAGCTCCGGAGTCTCAATGCGTGGATGAGACAATGGTGCAGAGATGAGGGTTTTGGATTTTTTAGGAACTGGGGAACATTCTGGGGAAAGGAGGGGCTCTTCCGAAGGGATGGGCTTCACCTTAATCGGGATAGAACCAGGCTGCTGGCATTAACCTTTAAAAAGGAGATAGAGCAGCTTTTAAACTAGATATTAGAGGAAAGCCGACAGTCGCCCAAGAGCGGATGGTTCGGAAGAATGTATCTTTGAAGGATACTACCAAAAGCAGAGAGGTTCCACAAAAGAGTCAAGTAGCCCAAATGCCCTCAAGTATGGAGCAGACAGAGCTTAAAGATCCTAAATTACCCATGTATAACAATAGCCAAATTAATATGAATAAAATACATTCTCTAAAATGCTTGTATGCAAATGCTAGAAGTCTAAAAAATAAGATGGGAGAGTTAGAATTGGAATATCAGAGACATCTTGGAAGGAGGACAACCAGTGGGACACTGTGATACCTGGGTACAAACTATACAAGGGGGTACCCAAAAAAAACAGGAATAACATTGCCGTGGGCGGAGCTTGTGTAGTACGCACTTCTGCCGCTAGGCGTGTATAGTGCAACTCATTGTCAGTTCAGTGCCGCCTGTGTTGTCGACCTGGCTTGTTCTGTTCATCTGCAGTGATTGTTTTTGCTAGCGCTGTTTTGTTCTTGTTTCTTTTTTTATGATGACAAGTTTAAGTGAACAACGTGCAGCTGTGAAATTTTGTTTTCTACTCGGTAAAAATGCTGCTGAAACTGTTTTAATGTTGAAAACAGCTTATCAAGATGACACTATGGGAAAAAGTCAAGTGTACCAGTGGTTTGCTCGGTTTAAAAATGGCGACATGTTGATTGATGACAAACCTCGTTCTGGGCGTCCATCAACTGCCCGAATCGATGAAAATATTGAAAGAATTAGAGAGCTTGTGCTCACAGACCGTCGACAGACAATTGATCAACTGTCAGAGATTAGTGGGTTATCTTGGAGCTCGGTTCAGTGAATTTTAACGGAAGATTTGGGAATGAAAAGGGTTGCTGCCAAGTTTGTTCCTCGGGTTCTGACTGACAATCAAAAGGAACATCGAGTTGAAACATGTCGTGTTTTGAAACAACAGCTTGAAACTGATCCAGATTTTCTGACAAAGGTCATTACAGGCGATGAGTCATGGTGCTATGGTTACGACCCGGAAACAAAGCAACAGTCAAGCCAATGGAAGACGTCATCGTTACCCTGTCCAAAAAAATGTCGTCAAGGCAAATCAAACATCAAAACAATGCTGATTTGCTTTTTTGATGCCAAGGGGGTAGTTCATTCAGAGTTTGTTCCCCCAGGTCAGACCATCAATCAAACCTTTAATTTGGAAGTTTTAAGAAGATTGCGCAACAGTGTTCGTCAAAAAAGACCCGATTTGTGGCAGACAGGAGACCGGTTCTTCCACCACGACAACGCACCTGCACACACAGCCATCTCTGTTAGACAGTTTTTGGCTAAAAATGGCATGGTTCCGCTGCCCCACGCACCTTACTCGCCTGACCTGGCTCCGTGTGACTTTTTCTTATTTCCACGCATGAAAAGGGGCATGAAAGGACACAGATTTGACAACATTGAAGAAGTCAAGAAAAAAAAGAGGGAGGAGCTGTCAGCCGTTTCTAAAGATGACTACAAAAAATGTTTCGAACAGTGGAAGCACCGGTGGGACAAATGTATCAGTTGTAATGGAGAGTATTTTGAAGGGGATAAGGTTGTTTTGTAAAGAATTTGAAATAAATAGCTTTTAAAAAATAATTCCTGTTTTTTTTGGGTACCCCCTCGTATCGTAATGATAGAGCTGATCAAATTGGTGGAGGGCATTGAGTCAGAAAGGATTAAAGTTTTGCAGGAAACAAAATCTGCTGTAGAATCTATATGGATTGAAATTCCATGTAAAAGTGGGAAGGCAATGGCAGTGGGGGTGTACTATCGAACGCCTGGCCAGAATGACCAAATGGATGATGAAAAGCTCAAAGAAATCAAGGAAGCTAACAAAAGTTACAGCGCAGTAATAATAATAAGTGATTTCAACTACCCCGGTATCGACTGGGTCAGTGTCATGTCAGGACATGCTAGGGAGATAAAGTTCCTAGATGAAATAAATGACTGCTTCTTGGAGCAGCTGGTTCATGAACCGACCAGAGGGGAAGCCATATTAGACCTAGTCCTTAGTGGAACACCAGATCTAGTGCAAGAGATAAGGTTGTTGGGGCCACTTGGCAATAGTGATCATAGCATGATCACCTTTGATTTAATTAGTGGAGGAGGGATAGTAAGGAAATCCACAGTACTACTTTTTAACTTTCGAAAGGGAAACTATGATAAAATGAGGAAAACAGTTAAGAAAATACTAAAGGAGCAGTTGCAAAGGTTAAAGACGTACATCAGGCTTGGCTGTTGTTGAAAAGTACTATCTTGGAAGCCCAGACCAGCTGTATTCCACGCTTTAAGTGGAAGGAAGTCCAAAAAACTGCCAGCATGGTTTAAAGGTGAGGTCAGAGAGACTGTTGTTGCCAAAAAAGCATCTTTCAGGAAATGGAAAAAAGAGCCAAACGACGAAACCTGGAAACAGCACAAGCACTGGCAAGTCAAATGCAAGACATTGATAAAGCAGGCAAAGGGAGAATTTGAGAAGAAGCTTGCTGCGGAAGCAAAAATGCGAAGTAAAGACCTTTTCAAGTACATTCGTAGCAAAAAACCTGTGAGAGAGTCAGTTGGTCCATTAGATGATAAAGGGGTTAAAGGAGCACTAAGAGGTGACAAGGCGATAGCGGAGAGACTGAATGAATTCTTTGCTTCAGTCTTTACTGAGGAAGATGTAGGGATGTTACCCATGACTGAAGTGGTATTTAAAGGTGCGGAAGAATTGAAGGAAATATCGATACATTGGGAAGATGTATTACAACTATTAGATAAACTGAAGAGTAGCAAATCACCTGGGCCGGATGGTATACATCCAAGGGTGTTGAAAGAACTGAAATATGAGATTGCAAACCTGCTATTAGTAATCTGTGAACTATCATTAAAATCATCTCTAATACCTGAAGATTGGAGGATC
The DNA here is from genome assembly GCA_033557465.1 of Ichthyophis bannanicus. Lineage (NCBI taxonomy): Eukaryota > Metazoa > Chordata > Amphibia > Gymnophiona > Ichthyophiidae > Ichthyophis > Ichthyophis bannanicus. Next base: position 333,285,472 of record CM066038.1, read on the forward strand.
GCCAAAGTAACCCCAATTTTTAAAAAAGGTTCCAGGGGTGATCCTGGAAACTACAGACCGGTGAGCCTGACATCAGTACCAGGAAAAATGGTAGAAAACCATCATAAAGAATAAAATTACTCAGCATGTAGATAGTCATGACCTAATGCGAGACAGCCAACATGGCTTTAGACAAGGAAGATCTTGTCTTACTAATCTGTTATGTTTTTTTGAAGGAGTGAATAATCAGATGGACAAAGGTAAGTCGGTTGATATTGTGTATCTGGACTTTCAGAAAGCCTTTGACAAGGTCCCTCATCAGAGCCTTTTGGCAAAACTAAAGAGTCATGTACTATTGTGGATCAGGAACTGGTTAAAAGATAGAAAGCAGAGTGTAGGGCTAAATGGCCAATTTCCCCAATGGAGAAAGGTGAATAGTGGTGTACCCCAGGGATCTGTGCTGGGTCCGCTGCTTTTTGACATATTCATAAATGACCTGGAAAGTGGAATAACGAGTGAGGTTAACAAATTTGCAGATGACACAAAACTATTTAAAGTTGTTAAAACCCAAGAGGATTGTGGAAAATTGCAAGAGGATCTTGATAAATTGGAAGACTGGGCATCAAAATGGCAGATGACATTTAATGTGGACAAGTGCAAGGTTATGCACCTAGGGAAGAACAACCCAAACTGTGGTTACACGATGCAAGGTTCCACATTAGGAACCACCACCCAGGAAAAAGATTTAGGCGTCATTGTGGATACCATGTTAAAACCCTCGGCCCAGTCTGCAGCAGCGGCCAAGAGAGCAAATAGAATGCTAAGTATGATAAGGAAAGGAATGGAAAATAAAACAAAAGATATTATAATGTCTCTATATCCTTCCATGGTGAGACCGCACCTTGAATATTGTGTGCAATTCTGGTCGCCGTATCTTAAAAAGGATATAGCGATTTTAGAAAAGGTACAGAGAAGAGCCACCAAAATGGTAAATGGGATGGAAGGATACTCCTATGAAGAAAGGCTAAAAAGGTTAGGGCTCTTTAACGTGGAAAAGAGACGACTGAGGGGAGATATGATAGAAGTCTATAAATTAATGAACAGAGTGGAACGAGTAAACGTAGATCGATTGTATACCTTATCAGAATATAGAAAGACTAGGGGACATGCAATGAAGCTATTTAAGACTAATAAAAGAAAATATTTTTTCAGTCAACGTGTAATCAAACTCTGGAATTTGTTACTGGAGGATGTAGTAAAGGCTGTTAGTGTAGCTGGGTTTAAAAAAGGTTTGGACAAGTTCCTGGAGGAAAGGTCCATAAACCATTATTAAGAAGGGACCCAGGATATCAATGCTTGAACCAATACAAGCATTGTGGAACCTGTGTCTCTTGGGGAAACTGCTAGGTACATATGACCTAGATTGGCCACTGTTAGAAACAGAATACTGGGCTTGATGGACCTTGGTCTGACCCAGTATGGCATATCTTATGTTCTTAACAGCCTTTACTACATTCTCCAGTAACAAATTCCAGAGTTTGATTACACGTTGAGTGAAAAAATAATTTCTTTTATTAGTCTTAAATAGTTTACCCTGTAGCTTCATTGCATGTCCCCTCGTCTTTCTATATTCTGATAATGTAAAGAGTAGTTACTCACCTTTAAAAGGTGTTCTCCAGGAGCAGCAGGAATCAGTCCTCACATATGGGTGACGTTGGCGCCGACGGAGCCCTCGTGCGGAGCATTTCCCCAGCTTTCAAAGAAAGCCTTTGGGAATGCAGCGCGCATGCGCAGTCCCCTTCCCGTCCAAGGGTGCCATCTTGCTCAGTCTGATGGCATAGCTAAAAGACAGCGAAAATCAAAATAAAGTATATGACTGCAACTCCAGGGGAGGAGGGGGGTCATGAGGACTGATTCCTGCTGCTCCTGGAGAACACCTGTTACAGGTGAGTAACTACTCTTTCTCCAGGACCAAGCAGGAAGTCAGTCCTCACTTATGGGACTCCCTAGCTTCAGGCTACCGGGAACCCAAGCTGAAAAATAAGCTCCCTCTAGAGCGTCAGCATCCGCGAAAGAATCCTTTCTGAGAACGCTCCCGTACGGTAGCCCAACACAAGGGCCGGAGGGTAGGAGTTGCCTTAACCTCAAAGAGATTACGGCGTATCGCCTGTCCGAAAGCACTGTCCCTACGGGACTCCCTTTCGAGGCAGTAGTGAGCCGCAAAAGTCTGGCTTGAAGACCAGGTAGCAGCCCGGCAGATCTCTGCCAAGGGAACCGAGCGGAGGTGGGCTACTGACGCGGCCTTCGCCCTGACACGGTGGGCCGTGACAAGACCATGCAAGGAGAGGCCGGCTGCCCTGTACGCCCAGGCGATACAATCCGCTACCCAAAGGGACAATGTACGCTTGGAGACAGGCAACCCAAGTTTATTAGGATCAAAAGATACGAAGAGCTGAGCAGCCCTTCGATGCCCCTGCGTACGGTCTATGTAAAAGGACAACTGGTATGCAGGACTGTTTCAGCCCGGCTGGCATGCGGCCTGGGGAAGAATGTTGGAAGAACCACCTCCTGATTGAGGTGGAAGGAGGAGACAACCTTCAGAAGGAACTTAGGGTGAGGCCGCAAGACCACCCTGTTCTTATAGAACCGTGTGTATGGCCTATCAGAAACCAGAGCTTGTAGTTCACTAACACGCCTGGCCGAGGTAAGAGCCACCAAGAACAACGCCTTCCAGGAAAGGAAACATAAATGACAGGTATCCATCGGCTCAAACGGTCGGCAAGTAAGTTGCTGCAAGACCACATTTAAATCCCACTCAGGGGCTGGTGGACGGATCGGAGGCTTGAGCAGAAGCAGGCCTCTGAGAAAGCGGGACACCAAGGGGTGGCCCGATAGAGATTGGCTCTCTACCTGCGAGTGGTGTGCCGATAGAGCACTGAGGTGGACCCAAACAGAGTTGGATTTAAGGCCTAGGTCCAAGAGGTGGAGCAGGTACTGTAGCACCACTGGAACCAGGCACGAAAAAGGATCCTCCTGGCGCTGAGCACACCAGGTGGAGAACCTACGCCACTTGAGGCCATAAGATTTCCGGGTGGATTGCCTCCTAGAGGCCAAAACCACCTCTTCCACTTCCTTAGGAAAAAGTAAGGGGGCTAGAACTACCCTTTCAGCAGCCAGGCCATCAGATTGAGGGCTTTCAGGTTGGGGTGCAGGAGAGATCCCTGATCCTGAGACAGGAGATCGGGTTGCACGCCCAGAGGGAGTGGAGTGTCCACCGCCAACTGTAGAAGGAGTGGAAACCATGGTTGCCTCGGCCATCTGGGGGCTACCAGAATCACCGAGGCCTTGTCCTGAAGAACCTTGAACAAGGTTCGGGCCACTAGAGGCGTGGGAGGAAACGCATACAGTAGGCTCGTAGACCAAGAGATTAGAAACGCATCTGCTGCTATTCGCAGAGGATGCGGTTGTCTGGAACAGACCCTGGGTAGATGATGGTTCAGTGGACTCGCAAAGAGATCGATGGTTGGAAGACCCCATCTTAGAAAGATCCCTTGGACCACCAGAGGATTCAGCTGCCATTCGTGAGGCTGTAGAATCCTGCTCAATCTGTCCGCCAGGCAATTTTCCTGCCCAGGCAGATAAACTGCCTTGAGAAACATGTTGTGTTTGATAGCCAAGGAGCACAGGGCCTGTGCCTCCTGACACAGAAGTTTGGAGCCTGTGCCCCCTTGCTTGTTCACGTAGAACATTGACACTTGATTGTCTGAACTAAGACAGACTGGTGAGAAAGGACATGAGAGAAAGTCTGTAGAGCTAAGCAGATAGCTCGCAACTCCAACAGATTGATCTGCTGTGTGGACTCCCAAGGAGACCAGAGGCCCTGAGTGCAAGCCAACTGGCAATGTGCACCCCAGCCCTGAAGGGAAACATCGGCTGTCAGCACCTGTGTGTGAGGAGGGGCCTGAAAAGGCACCCCCAGGACCAGGTTTGGGAGATGCAGCCACCACCGTAGGAAGGCTGCCAGCAGTTTGGACACCCTTATCTTGTCTTTCAAGTCGCCTGTGGCTTGCACCCACTGAGCTCTGAGGCACCACTAAGCAGGTCACATGTGCAGGCGGGCATTCAGAGTTACATGGATCGTGGATGCCATGTGGCCCAAGAGCCTTAGGAACTTTCTGGCGGAGACCAGAGAACCGCTCTGGAACTGTTTGGCCAAAGCCATCAGTCTGCGGGCCCTGTTCTCGGGCAAATAAGCCTTCGTCTGGAGGGTATCCAATCTTGCCCCTATGAACTCCATGTCCTGTGAGGGGAGCAAAGTGGACTTTGCGAAGTTTATGACAAAGCCTAGATGCTGGAGAAGAGAAACAGTGCGAAGGGTGGCCTGTCTGGCCTCCTGTGGAGACTGACCCCTGATGAGCCTGTCGTCCAGATATGGGAAGACAAAGATGCCCTGGTTTCTGAGATAGGCCGCCACCACCACCACCACCACCAGGCACGTGGTGAAAACCCTGGGGGTGGAGGTGAGGCCAAATTGAAGTACTCTGTAATGAAAATGACTTCCTCCCACTAAAAATCTGAGATATTGTCTGTGGTCTGGATGAATGAGGATGTGAGTATAAGCATCCTTCAGGTCTAAGGAGCATAGCCAATCTCCCTGCTGGAAGTAGGGCAGCAGTATTCCAAGGGTAAGCATCTTGAACTTTTCCCTCTCCAGGAACTTGTTGAGATTTCGCAAGTCTAGGATGGGCCGGAGGCCCTCAGTCCTTTTTGGTACCAGAAAGTACCTGGAATAGAAGCCTCGCCCCATCAGACTGGTTCTACTGACATTATAGCCAGTCAATGGCACTTGTATACATTAGATACATTTGCATATACTGGCTTATATTTATTTAATATCCTGAGAACTTGACTGGCTATAGGGTCAAAAGGACAGGTTTGGGAAGCTCTACCCTAGAGATGTAATAGATATTTTGTGTTTGTGTATTTATATTATGTATGTTTTCTTGTACTCTGCTAAGGGCATCAGATCGTCAGATTATAAACATTTTAAATAAATACATGAAGGATATAAATAAGAGTTCTATTTTTAGGTGTTTAGAAATTATAAATATAGGTGTTTAATTTCCAGTTAATTAGGGTTTCTTTGAGGGTACAAAAAAATCAATGTTTATCAATGTTTTTGCGGTGGAGATACTATTGTTGGCTACTGTCAGAAAAAATGTCGAGTCCCCACAAAATGTCAGCACAGAATCTCAGAAATGGGATATACTAGCTCCGAGTCCTCTTTTTGGCTTGAGTTTGTTTTTCAGATGGCCCCAGCAGGTCCTTGGTCCATTTCTGAGAGAAAATGGGTGCAGCAGAATGATACACAGAGGCAGGAGTTTGTAGAATAGAAGCTTGTTACAGCATTTGGTAAGATGTTACCATAGAGGTAGTGCATAGTGCCTGTGGTGTATTTGTAATGGTAGATTACAATTCAAGAAAGCACTCAAATACCACCTATTCCTTCATTACTACCAGGATAGTCTGACCCCAACATAATTGCCTCTCCTCCAGACTAGCCTACCATTCAGATCGTACCTAATCTGTAGCATAAGCTCACTGTACATATGTAAATAACTGTTTTTTATACTTCCCTATGTTATCCAAGTTGTCATTTCCTGTTCTATGTAAAACCTATAGTTTGCTGTTATGATACTTTGTTTTATGTAAACCGCGCTGATGATAAATAGTGCGGTATATAAGAGACTGTAATAAATAATAAATCAGGTGGTGAGGCACCTGTTCCACCCCCTGCTCCTGCAGAAGACTTGCCAACTCCTGAGGGAGGAGGTTCCTGTGCAGAGGGAGTCTTGGATGCTCCCCTGGAAAATAGGAGGGGGGTAACTGGTTGAAGTGGAGCAAATAGACCTTTTGGACTATGCTCAATACCCAGGTATCCCGTTATGGCTGACCACCTGTGGACGTACAGTGTCAGCCGGCCTCCTGTGCTGAGAGGAGCGGCTATGCAGTGGGAGTCAAAACCCCGCTCCCTGCTGTGCAGGAGCCGGAGCTGATGGCTTGGGGGTTTTCTGCCTACGGGGCCCATGTCCCTGCCCCTTGGCCTGCTGCCCCGATGGGGAGCTGTATAGGCCTGAAATTGAGGCTAGGATTTGTAGGCAGTAGCCTTCCTCGGGTAAAAGGGCTTTTTCCCCCGAGCCCTTCTTCTTCTGAGAAGGGGTAGAGGTTTTCCTGGACAGCCTTGTCCTGGTGAGAGTTTCAGACTCGAGTTCTGCAGCCTTTTCAGCAATGGGTTTGCCAAAAAGGTTCTCACCTCGGCAAGGGACATCGACCAACTTGTCCTGTACCCATGGCTCGAGGTCCAATGACTGTAGCCAGGCCTGACGGTGTGCACCAATGCCGGCCGAGGCTACTCGGGCCGAAGCCTCAAAGCCATCATAGGCTGCTCTTGAGATAAACTTTGAGCACTCTCGAATCCCGGATGACAAAGCCTTAAACCTCTGCAAAGGTTCCTCGGAGAGGACAGCTGAGAACCCGGCAATCTCATTTGACACGGCAAGCCAGAAAAGAACCCTGGAAGCACTTTCTACCGAGGGCATCCAGGTTCCGGGCCTCACGGCCGGGGGGCACCGAGGAGTGCATCTTCTGACTCTTCAGACGATGCATGGCCGATTCCACAACCATGGAGTGGTGCGGTAGCTGTGCCTTCTGGAACCCAGGGCTCTTACGGACTCGATAAATGGAATTGACCCGTTTGCTGAGAACCGGCACTGAGGTCGGTGCCTCCCACATGCGGAAGAGCAGCCGTTCCAGCATCGGAGGAACTGGTACAGTAAAAGCCTCCTTAGGCAGAGAGTCATACTGGAGGGCCTCGAGCTCTTTGGCTCGATGCTCCTCCTCAGGATCCGCGGTGAAGGCCAAGGCTTTGGCCATGTCCCGCACGAAGCCCGAGAACTGGGTATCCTCCAGTGGGGACCATCTCCGAGGCTCGGACTCCGGTGGGTCCGATGGGACGCACCAGGGCCGGAAAGTGTCCGGGGACTCCTCATCCTTCATCTCCCACTCCGACCCCTCTGAAGAGGAACCGAGCAGCTCCGGTCGGGCAGGCACCGATGCCATCCGCCCCGACGCCGAGGGCACCAGCGTCAACTACCTCGGCCCCGAGCGGGAGGCCGAGGGGGACCTTGGCCGAGAATCGACTCGAGGATCAACTCGGCCTCTGGGGTTGACTTGGACATCGAGGTCCCGGTGGTCAGGACAGATGCACCGGTCAAACCAGCGATCAGTACCCGCTGCTGCTCCATGAAGGCAGCCAAGCTGCTCTCCAAGGCCGTCAACCTGAGACTCAGCTCAGGAGACTCAGCAGCCCACGACTCGGGCCCCGACGCAGGCTCCCCCGGAGGGGAGTCTACGAGGACAACAGCACTCACGTGACTCGGGGACTCTGGCTCCACTCGAGGCAATATGGAAGGCCTCTCTGACTCTGAGGACCTGGGACGGTTGTCGGGGCTTTGCGATCTGGCCCTCGAGAGACCAAGAGCATCCACCGACGCCGCTCTCGTGGGTTTCTTCTTCCTTCTGTGTTCCCGAGGAGACCCCCTTTCAGAGGAGCCTCGTTGGTGCTCGGGGTCGGACTCCCGAGATGTCGAGGCCTCTGACGAAGTATGGGCCCAGCCGGATGCAGAGTCATTAAAGAGTCTTTCACGCTGATGCTGACGGCTCCTCAGCACCTTAGAGGACATTTTGCCGCACGGGACACAGACCACTGGGTCATCGTCGGGCCCGAGGCACCGGAGGCAGCAGTCATGTGTGTCGGTGAGAGACATCAGCTTCTTACACCGATCACACTTCTTGAACCCGCTGGCAGCCATCGGGGGAAAAAGGGCCCCAGCAAGGTCAAAATACCGGGCTGCCAGTGAAAAAGAGAAAAAAAGCGCGAGCGCTAGTCACGAAGGACAAAAACCGAAAACCTAGCTCCGGGCTCGATACCGGTGTACCGGGCCAGGCGGGAAGGGGAACCAGCGTCGAACCGGGCAAAAACCACAAATCAAATGCAGGAAAAATCAACTTTTTACCAGGTAACAACAACACACGTCTGTCGGGCTCCGCGGAAAAAAGACGACTGAGTTAGATGGCACCCTTGGGCGGGAAGGGGACCGCGCATGCGCGCTGCATTCCCAAAGGCTTTCTTTCAAAGCTGGGGAAATGCTCCGCACGAGGGCTCCATCGGCGCCGACGTCACCCATATATGAGGAATGACTTCCTGCTTGGTCCTGGAGAAACAATAGATCTACGTTTACTCATTCCACTCCATTCATTAATTTATAGACATCTATCATAACTCCCCTCAGCCGTCTCTTTTACAGGTTAAAGAACCCTAACCTTTTTAGCCTTTCTTCATAGGAGTATCCTTCCATCCCCTTTACCATTTTGGTGGCTCTTCTCTGAACCTTTTCTAATAACGCTATATCCTTTTTAAGATACGGTGACCAGAATTGCACACAATATTCAAGGTGAAGTCTCACAATGGAACGATATAGAGGCATTATAATATCTTTTGTTTTATTTTCCATTCCTTTCCTTATGATACCTAGCATTCTATTTGCTCTCTTGGCCGAGGGTTTTAACATGTTATCCACAATGACGCCTAAATCTTTTTCCTGGGTGGTGGTTCCTAATGTGGAACCTGGCATCCTGTAACCATAGTTTGGGTTGTTCTTCCCTAGGTGCATAACTTTGCACTTGTCCACATTAAATTTCATCTGCCATTTTGATGCCCAGTCTTCCAATTTATCAAGATCCTCTTGCAATTTTCCACAATCCTCTTGGGTTTTAACAACTTTAAATAGTTTTGTCTCATCTGCAAATTTGATAACCTCACTCGTTATTCCACTTTCCAGGTCATTTATGAATATGTCAAAAAGCAGCGGACCCAGCACAGATCCCTGGGGTACACCACTATTCACCTTTCTCCATTGGGAAAATTGGCCATTTAACCCTACACTCTGCTTTCTATCTTTTAACCAGTTCCTGATCCACAATAGTACACTGCCTCCTATCCCATGACTTTTTAGTTTTGCCAAAGGTCTCTGATGAGGGACCTTGTCAAAGGCTTTCTGAAAGTCCAGATACACTATATCAACAGACTCACCTTTGTCCACCTGTTTATTCACACCTTCAAAAGAACATAACAGATTAGTAAGACAAGATCTTCCTTGTCTAAAGCCGTGTTGGCTGTCTCCCATTAGGCCATGACTATCTACATGCTGAGTAATTTGGTTCTTTATGATGGTTTCTACCATTTTTCCCGGTACTGACGTCAGGCTCCCCGGTCTGTAGTTTCCCAGATCACCCCTGGAATCGTTTTTAAAAATTGGCGTTACATTAGCGATCCTCCAATCTTCCGATATTACAGATGATTTTAATGAAAGTTCACAGATTACTAACAGCAGGTCTTCAATCTCATATTTCAGTTCTTTCAACACCCTTGGATGTATACCATCCGGCCCAGGTGATTTGCTATTCTTCAGTTTATCTAATAGTTGTAATACATCTTTCCAATGTATCGATATTTCCTTCAATTCTTCCGCACCTTTAAATACCACTTCAGTTATGGGTAACATCCCTACATCTTCCTCAGTAAAGACCGAAGCAAAGAATTCATTCAGTCTCTCTGCTATTGCCTTGTCGCCTCTTAGTGCCCCTTTAACCCCTCTATCATCTAATGGACCAACTGACTCTCTCGTAGGTTTTTTTCTACGAATGTACTTGAAAAAGTCTTTATTTCGCGTTTTTGCTTCCGCAGCAAGCTTCTTCTCAAATTCTCCCTTTGCCTGCCTTATCAATGCCTTGTATTTGACTTGCCAATGCTTGTGCTGTTTCCAGGTTTTGTCGTTTGGCTCTTTTTTCCATTTCTTGAAAGATGCTTTTTTGGCAACAACAGCTTCTCTGACCTCACCTTTAAACTATGCTGGCAGTTTTTTGGACTTTCTTCCACTTTTCTTAAAGCATGGAGAACAGCTGGTCTGGGCTTCCAAGATAGTATTTTTCAACAACACCCAAGCTTGATGTAAGTCTTTAACCTTTGCAACTGCTCCTTTTATTTTTTTCTTAACTATTTTCCTCATTTTATCATAGTCTCCCTTTCGAAAGTTAAAATATAGTACTGTGGATTTCCTTACTATCCCTCCTCCACTAATTAAATCAAATGTGATCATGCTATGATCACTATTGCCAAGTGGCCCCAACACTCTTATCGCTTGCACTAGATCTGTTGTTCCACTAAGGACTGGGTCTAATATGGCTTCCCCTCTGGTCGGTTCATGAACCAGCTGCTCCAAGAAGCAGTCATTTATTTCATCTAGGAACTTTATCTCCCTAGCATGTCCTGCCGGGACACTGATCCAGTCGATACCGGGGTAATTGAAATCACCCATTATTATTACTGCGCTGTAACTTTTGTTAGCTTCCTTGATTTCTTTGAGAATTTCATCATTCATTTGTTCATTCTGGCCAGGCAGTAGATAGTACACCCCCACTGCCATCGCCTTCCTCTTTTTACATGGAATTTCAATCCATAGAGATTCTACAGCAAATCTTGTTTCCTGCAAAACTTAATCCTTTCTGACTCAGTGCCCTCTCTAACATAGACTGCAACCCCTCCACCAATTTGATCAGCTCTATCATTACGATATAGTTTGTACCCAGGTATCACAGTGTCCCTCTGGTTGTCCTCCTTCCACCATGTCTCTGATATTCCAATCATATCTAACCTCTCATTTAGTGCTATATATTCTAACTGTCCCATCTTATTTTTTAGACTTCTAGCATTTGCATACAAGCATTTTAGAGACTGTATTTTATTCATATTAAACTGACTATTGGTAGGCAGGGGTAATTTGGGATCTTTTAGCTCTGTCTGCTCCATACTCGAGGGCATTTGGGCTACTTGACTCTTTTTTGGAACCTCTCTGCTTTTGGTAGTATCCTTCAAGGATACATTCTTCCGAACCATCCGCTCTTGGGCGACTGTCGGCTTTCCCCTATTATTTAGTTTAAAAGCTGCTCTATCTCCTTTTTAAAGGTTAATGCCAGCAGCCTGGTTCCATCCCGGTTAAGGTGAAGCCCATCCCTTTGGAAGAGCCCCTCCTTTCCCCAGAATTCTCCCTAGTTCCTAACAAATCTAAAACCCTCATCTCTGCACCATTGTCTCATCCACGCATTGAGACTCCGGAGCTCTGCCTGCCTATTGGGTCCTGCGCGTGGAACAGGAAGCATTTTGGAGAAAGCTACCCTGGAAGTTCTGGATTTCAACTTCCTACCTAAAAGCCTAAATTTAGCCTCCAGAACCTCCCTACCATATTTTCCTATGTCATTGGTACCGACATGTACCAAGACTGCAGACTCCTCCCCAGCACTATCTAAGACCTTATCTAGGTAGCTGTCACAGAAAATAAGACTTTCTAGGTCAAGAATGTCAGGCCATAGTTGTCTAGTGGCTCAAAGGCAGCTTTCATAAAACTATGTTGAGATCCCAAGATACTGTACTGTAGGTGGCTTTAGGGGAAGCTTCAATATAAAGAAGCCGCATATGATGTGAACAACTAAAGGCTGTAGAGAGATGGGCTTTCCTTCTACACAATGGTGGTAGGTACCAGTCAAACTGATGTGTACCCTTTACAGAGTTGGTCTTGAGACCAGACTGCAAAAGCTAAAGAAGATATTCAAGCAGTTTTTATGTGAAACATGAGAAAGGATCTTGAGCTTGGCTCTTACACAAGATGACAAACCACCATTTAAAAACATAAGACCTCCCTAGTGGAATCCCTCCTGGAAGCCAAAAGGACATCAGCCACTCCAACAAGCAAGTACAAAGAGTTGAATTCTAGCCTCTCAACATCCAATCTATGAGGGCTTGAGACTTGACATTAGGATGCAGAAATCTGCCTTGATTTTGCAAAGTCAAGGTTGGAGAGTCGCCCAGTTGTATGGTCTTCTAGATTGACAAGTCTTAGAGAAGGGGAAGCCAAAACTGTTTGGGCCAAGTAGGCACTATGAGATTTCTGGTGCCTTTGTTGTTTTGGAGTTTCAAGAGAATTTTCCCATCTAGAGGAATGGGTGAATATATGCATAGGCAGCCTGCCCTGCAATGGAGGAGGAAAGCGTCTGAGGCTAGTCTGCCATCCAAGCCTACCCTGGAGCAAAAATGTGGGACCTGTTTGCTTTGGAGAGTACCAATGTGTCTATCGAGAGGGTGCTCCGCTCTTGAAAGACAGTCCTTGCCACCTTCCTGTCTAGAGTCCACTTGGGAGGACATAAGAACATAAGAAACAGTTGTAGTCAACATTATTGGCACCCTTGCATTTTACGTATGTTGTGCACAATATCTTTAGAAATAATTGGAATTATTCCAACTGTATGTCATTATACTAATTTAATAGTATACTCAAAAGTATACAACAAAAATAAAAAATGTCTGTGCAACTTAGAAGTAGCAATTTCTGAGAAAAAAAACAAAATATGACTTGGACAGGATTTATTATTTATACGATTTTACAATGAATAACAAGCATACGTTATAACACTTGCCATAAAAAGGGAAATAATCCGAAAAATGACAATTATTAGGCAAAAATAACAACTATGAAAAACTGATTACAGTCAAATACAAGGCAGTCCCCTCTTTAGCCCACCACATGGGGAGAGGAACACCACAGAAAAAGTGTTACTCACCTGTAACAGGTGTTCTCTGGGGACAGCAGGAATCATTCCTCACATATGGGTGATGTTGGCACCCACGGAGCCTTCACGGAAGTATCCCCCCAGCTTTCAAAGAAAGCCTTTGGGAGATGCCACCAATGCTTGCGTGGTCCCCTTCCCACCAAGGATGCCATCTTGCTCATTCAGATGACAAAGCTAAAAGACGGCAAAAATAAAAGATGGTAAAGGAGCAACTCCAAGGGGGGGAGGGAGGGATGTGAGGACTGATTCCTGCTGTCCCCAGAGAAAGAGTAGTTACTCACCTGTAACAGGTGTTCTCCAGGAGCAGCAGGAATCAGTCCTCACATATGGGTGACATCGACGTCGATGGAGCCCTTGCGGAGCATTTCCCCAGCTTTCCATGAAAGCCTTTGGGAATGGAGGCACGCATACGCGGTTCCCTTCCCGCCTAAAGGTGCCACCTTGCTCAGTCAAATGACATAGCTAAAAACAGCACACAAAAATGTAAAAAAAAACAAAAAAACTATGTACAACTGCAACTCCCAGGGGAGAAGGGAGGGTTGTGAGGACTGATTCCTGCTGCTCCTGGAGAACATCTGTTACAGGTGAGTAACTACTTTTTCTCAAGGACCAAGCAGGAAGTCAGTCCTCACATATGGGTGACTCCCTAGCTCTGGGCTACCAAGGAACCCAGGCTGAACAAGAGAACTCCCTCTAGTCCCAGCATCAAAGAAAGGCTTTTCACTGACAGAACCTCCACCAGTAGCCCAACAGAGGGCAGGAGTTGCCTAAACCTCAAAGAGATTCCGGAGTACTGCCTGGCCAAAAGCACTGTCCCTACGGGACTCCCTTTCCAGACAGTAATGGGCCGCAAATGTCTGGCTTGAAGACCAAGTAGCAGCCCTGCAGATATTTACCAACGGTACAGAGCGGAGATGAGCCACTGAGGCAGCCATTGCCCTGACACGATGGGCCGTGACCCGACCCTGCAAAGGAAGGTCAGCCGCCCTGTAAGCCCAGGTGATACAGTCAGCCACCCAGATGGACAAGGTACGCTTGGACACAGCCAACCCCAAATTATTAGGGTCAAAAGAGATGAAGAGCTGAGTAGCCCTTCTGTGCCCCTGAGTACGGTCAAGGTAGAAGGATAAGGCCCTCCTACAGTCCAGGGTATGCAGAACCGCTTCAGCCTGACTTGCATGAGGCCTAGGGAAGAATGTTGGAAGAACCACCTCCTGGTTGAGGTGGAAAGAGGAGACAACCTTCGGGAGGAACTTTGGATGAGTCCTGAGGACTACCCTGTTCCTATAAAATCTGGTGTAAGGCCTGTCACAAACCAGGGCCTGAAGCTCACTCACTCGCCTAGCCAAGGTGAGGGCTATCAGGAAGAGTGTCTTCCAGGATAGGAAGCGTAGAGGACAAGTAGCCATTGGCTCAAAAGGTGGGTGAGTCAGTTGCTGCAAGACCACATTCAATTCCCACTCAGGAGCAGGAGGAAGGATTGGAGGCTTGAGCAAGAGCAAGAGCAAGCCTTTGAGAAACCGGGACACCAAGGGGTGGACCGATAGAGAATGGCCGTCCACCAGTGAGTGGTGAGCTGCTAGAGCCGAGAGGTGGACCCGAACAGAAGTGGACTTAAGTCCCTGACTGGATAAGTGCAGTAAGTACTGAAGCACTACTGGTACCGTACAGGAGAAAGGATCCTCTGTACCAATCTGACACCACACAGAAAACCTCTTCCATTTGAGAGCATAGGTTTTCCTAGTGGACTGTTTCTTAGAGGCTAGTACAACCTCTTCAACTTCCCGTGGGAGGCCCCAGGGAGCCAAAACTACCCTTGCAGCCTCCACGCCATCAAATTGAGAGCTTTGAGATTGGGGTGCAGAAGGGTACCCTGATCCTGAGAGAGAAGGTCGGGTTGCAACCCCAGAGGCAGAGGGGGGTCCACTGCCAACTGAAGCAGAAGTAGAAACCAAGGCTGTCTGGGCCACCTGGGAGCCAACAGCAGGACTGAGGCCTTGTCCTGACGAATCTTGAACAGAGTTCGGGCCACCAAGGGCGTGGGAGGAAATGCATACAGGAGGCCCTGAGACCAGGGAATCAGAAAAGCATTTGCTGCTACCCGCAGAGGATGCGGTTGCCTGGAGCAGAACTTTGGCAGCTGCTTGTTCAGTGGACTGGCAAACAGATCTATGGATGGAAGTCCCCATTTCAGGAAAATCCTCTGAACCACCAAAGGATGGAGCTGCCACTCGTGGGGCTGCAGAATCCTGCTCAACCTGTTGGCCAGGTAGTTTTCCTGGCCAGGGAGGTACACAGCCTTGAGGAGCATGTTGTGCTTGAGGGCAAACAAGCAAAGGTCCTGTGCTTCATGGCAAAGGAGCCTGGACCCAGTTCCGCCCTGTTTGTTCACATAAAACATGGCTACCTGGTTGTCCGTTTGAACTAGGACAGATTGATGAGCCAGGGCTGGAGAGAAAGTCTTGAGGGCTAACCGAATAGCCCTGAGTTCCAGTAGATTGATTTGCTGTGCGGCTTCCCAGGGAGACCACAGGCCCTGGTTGCACTTGCCTAGACAATGAGCTCCCTAGCCCTGCAAGGAGGCATCCGTGGTCAACACCAATGTGAACCCAGGAATCTGAAAAGGCACCCCTTGCAGTAGATTGGGTGGATGTAGCCACCAGCTGAGGGATTTCAGAAACTGTCTGCACACCCTTATCCTATCTCTGAGGCTGCCTGTGGCCTGTGACCACTGAGACCGAAGGCACTACTGTGCAGGCCTCATATGGAGCCGGGCATTGGGGGACACATGTACTGTCAAAGCCATGTGGCCTAGAAGCCTCAGGCAGAGTCTGGCGGAGACCAGTGACCTGCTGAGAAACTGGCTTGCTAAGATTATCAGTCTTTGGGCTCTGTCTTCGGGCAAGAATGCCTTTGCCAGCAGAGTCCAACCTTGCCCCTATGAACTCCAAATTTTGGGATGGGAGCAAAGTGGACTTTGCGAAGTTTATGACAAACCCCAGGCTTTGAAGAAGAGCAATAGTTCGGAGGGTGGCTTGTCTGGCCTCCTGGCATGTCTGACCCCTGATGAGCCAGTCGTCCAGATAGGGGAAGACAAAGATACCCTGATTTCTCAGGTAGGCCGCCACCACTGCCAGGCATTTGGTAAAGACCCTGGGAGCGGAGGTTAGGCCAAAAGGTAGTACCCTGTACTGATAATGGTTTCCTCCCACAATGAACCTGAGGTACTTTCTGTGGTCTGAATGAATGAGGATGTGAGTATACGCATCCTTTAGATCTAAGGAGCATAGCCAATCTCCCTGCTGGAGGTAGGGCAGAAGTGTTCCAAGAGTAAGCATCTTGAGGTTTTGGAGATCTAGAATAGGTCGAAGGCCACCGGTTCTTTTGGGTACTAGGAAATACCTGGAGTAGAACCCTCGACCTTGTAAGTGGGGAGGCACAGGTTCCACTGCCCTGTCCACCAACAGACCCTGTAGCTCCTGAAGGAGAAGATCTGTGTGCAGGGGAGGTCTTGGAGGCTCCCCTAGAAAGTATGGAGGAGGCAGTTGTTGGAAGTGTAGTGCATAGCCCCTGTGGACTATTCTTAACACCCAACTGTCTCCAGTGATGAGTGGCCACTGGTGGGCAAACAGAGCGAGGCGACCTCCTGTGCAGGGTTTGGGGGGCAGGGACGGAGAGGCTATGCCTAAGGAGTCAAAAAACCCCACCCTGCTGAGTGGGAGCAGGGGCCGGAGGCTTGGGGGTCCTCTGCCTACGGGGCCCATTACCCTACCCCTTGGCTTGCTGACCCTGAGGGGCAGCTTGGGCAGCCTGATATTGTGGGTACTGTTTGTAGGCAGTGCCCTTCCTCGGGTAAAAGGACTTTTTACCTGAGCCCTTCTTCTTATGAGAAGGGGCAGAAGTCTTTCTAGACAGCCTTGTCCTTGTGAGGTGCTCGGTCTCGAGCTGTGCGGCCTTCTCAGTCATGGGCTTGCCTAAAAGGTTCTCACCTCGGCAAGGGACATCGACCAACTTGTCCTGAACCCATGGCTCGAGGTCCGATGACTGCAGCCATGCCTGGCATCGAGCCGCGATGCCGGCTGCCGCAACACGGGCCGAAGCCTCGAAGCCATCGTAGGCAGCGCAAGACATAAACTTGGAGCATTCCCGGATCCCAGAGGACAAGGACTTGAACCTCTGCAAGGGTTCCCCGGAGAGACCAGCAGAGAATCCGGCCAGCTCCTTGGCCAGATCTCGCAAGTATATGCCCATGTACAGCTGGTAAGACTGGACACGGCAAGCAAGCATCAAGCCCTGGAAGCACTTTCTACCAAAACAATCGAGGTTTCGGGCCTCCCTGCCAGGGGGCACCACTGAGTGCATCTTCTGACTTTTCAGGCGATGCATGGCCGATTCCACCACCATGGAATGGTGTGGTAGCTGCGCCTTTTGAAAGCCAGGACTCTTCCGGAGTCGATAGATCGAATCAACCCACTTGCTTAAAACCAGCGCCGAGGCCGGTGCCTCCCACATTCGGAAGAGGAGCCGTTCCAGCATCGGAGGAACCAGGACAGTAAAGGCCTCCTTCGGAGGAGAGTCGTACTGCAGGGCCTCGAGCTCCTCGGCTCGAGGCTCTTCCTCGGGGTCCGCAGGGATAGCCAACACAGTGGCCATATCCCGAACGAACTCCAAGAACCGGGTATCCTCCGGAGGGGATCTACTCCGGGGTTCAGACTGCAGTGAGTCCGATGGGACGCACCGAGTCTTGAAGGTGTCGGGGAACTCCTCGTCCTCCGTCTCCCATGCGGACTCATCCGATGAGGAATTGGGGTCTGACCTCGCGGGGCCTGCAAGCACCCGCCCCGACGCTGAAGGCACCGGCATCTACGCCCTCTGTCCTGAACAGGAGGTTGAGGGAGACCGCGACCGAGGTCGACCTTGAGCTTTTATGGCCTCGAGTATCGGCTCGGTCTCCGGGGTCGACTTCGATGTCCCGGTGGTCAGGGCAGATGCGCCAGTCAGGCTGGCCATCAGTGCCCGCTGCTGTTCCATGAAGGCAGACAGTCTGCTCTCCAAGGCTGTCAACCTGAGACCCAGCTCAGGAGACTCAGCAGCCACCGACTCGGGCCCTGGTGGCGCCGGGCCTGACGTTGGCTCCCTGGGAGTAGAGTCCATGAGGACTACAGGGCTTACGTGTCCAGCAGACTCCGGCTCCAGTCGAGGGACTTTGGAAGGCTTCTCCTGTTCCACAGGCCCGAGGCGACGGTCGGGGGTCTGAGACCGAGCTCTCGAGGAGCAAGGGACCTCTTCCGACGACGACCTCACGAGCCGTTTCTTCCTCTTGCGTTCCCGGTCGGGGGACCCCCTGTCCGAGGAGCCACGACGGTGCTCGGGATCCGACTCCCAAGATGCCGAGGCCTCAGACAAGGTCCGGGCCCTGCCAGAGGCCGAGTCAGAAAAAAGCCTTTCCTTTTGGTGCTGACGACTTCGCAGTGCCTTGGAAGACATTTTCCCACATGGTCCACACGTCTTAGGGTCGTGATCAGGACCGAGGCACCGAAGGCAGCAGTCGTGTGTGTCGGTGAGAGACATCAGTTTCTTGCACCGATCACACTTCTTAAAACCGCTGGAAGCCATCGGGGAAAAAAGAGTCCCCGCGAGGTCAAAGGACCGGCCTTCCAGGGAAAATGAAAAAATGGCACGAATGCCAGCCACTAAGGGCAAAAACCGAAAAAAGATCAGGCTCGATACTGGTGTACCGAACCCGGCGGGAAGGGAACTGGCGTCGAACCGGAGAAAAAAAAATAGCGAAGAATCGCAAAAAGTCAAACAATTTTCCGGGATGACTAGGACTCACGTCCGGTGGGCTTCACGGAAAAC
Source organism: Ichthyophis bannanicus (assembly GCA_033557465.1). NCBI lineage: Eukaryota > Metazoa > Chordata > Amphibia > Gymnophiona > Ichthyophiidae > Ichthyophis > Ichthyophis bannanicus. Next base: position 333,304,051 of record CM066038.1, read on the forward strand.
GCAAGATGAGCAAGATGGCACCTTTAGGCGGGAAGGGAACCGCGCATGCATGCCTGCATTCCCAAAGGCTTTCATGGAAAGCTCGGGAAATGCTCCGCAAGGGCTCCATCGACGTCGATGTCACCCATATGTGAGGACTGACTTCCGGCTTTGTCCTGGAGAATGCCGGTTACAGGTGAATAACAAAGCTTTCTCCGGGAACAAGCAGGAAGTCAGTCCTCACATATGGGCCTCCCCAACTACAGGCTACTGAAAGCCCATAGGAAAAGAGGGACTCCCTCATGAGGAGCCGCAAGCAGCAGCAATGAGTCTGTGTCCACAGACCACAGTAGGACCCCTGTGTCCTATGAAACCAGCACTCCGGTAGCCTGAACACAGAAAGGTCAGATGGTAAGAGTTGCCTAAACCGCGAAAAGGTTACGGAGCACAGCCTGGCCGAAGGCACTATCCCGTCAGGACTCTCTTTTCAGGCAGTAATGGGCTGCAAAGGCATGGACTGGAGACCAGGTGGCAGCCCGGCAGATGTCCACCATCGTGACAGCGCGCAAGTTTGCCACCGAACTGCCATGGCCCTGACATGATGTGCTGTGATGTGGCCTTCCAGCGGGACAGTATTGCCCTCGCTTATGAGTGGGCAACACTCATAAGCGAGGGCAATACTGTCCGCAACTGAGGTGGACAACGTATGTTTGGTCACCGCCTCCCTCAGCCTACTTGGGTAGTAGGAGATGAAAAGCTGAGAAGCTTTACGGTGGCCCTGAGTGCGTTGGATATAGAAGTAAAAGGCCGTCTTACAGTCCAAGGTGTGAAGGACCGTCTCCGCCCGACTGGAGTGAGGTCTTGGAAAGAAGGTAGGGAGCACCACCTCCTGGTTGAGATGAAAGGGTGACACTACCTTAGGCAGGAATTTGGGGTGCGTGCGAAGCACTAATCTGTTCTTGTAGAACCTGGTATAAGGCGGCTCTGCCACAAGGGCCTAAAGCTTGCTAACTCTGCGAGCGGAGGCAAACACAACCAGGAAAGCCACCTTGCAAGAGAGGTAGCGAAGGTGGCAGGTAGCCAGAGGCTCGAAGGGTGGGCAAGTGAGCTACCCCAACACTATGTTGAGGTCCCATTCGGTTGCCAGAGGGCGAACCAGGAGCTTCGATAAGAGCAAGCCCCAAATGAAATGAGTCACCTATGGTTGGACCGAGAGGGGCTTACCATGTACCATCAACTGTAGAAGCAGAGGGAACCACAGTTGCCTAGGCCACCGAGGGGCTATCAGGATAAGCGAGGCCCTGTTGCGGAGGGTCCTGAACAAGGTCTTGGCGATCAGTGGCATAGGAGGGAAGGTGTACATGAGGCCTTCGACCATGAGACCAGGAATACATCCGCTGCCACCCTAGAGGGGTGGGCCTGTCGGGAGCAGAAGCAGTGCAACTGAAAGTTGTCTGAGCTGGCGAACAGGTCCATCATGGGTTCCCCCCAGAGCCAGAAAAGCCGACCGGCTACCCTGGGGTCCAGCTGCCACTTGTGCAGCTGGAGAACTCTGCTCAGCCTGTCAGCCAGCAGGTTGTCCTGGCCTGGCAGGTAAACTATCCGCAGGAGGATACCCTGTTGGACTGCATACAAACAGAGGACCAGTGTCTCCCGGCAAAGGGTACGAGACCCTGTGCCCCCGTTTGTTCGTGTAGGACATCGCCACCTGGTTGTCGTATGGACTAGCACTAGCTGGTGATGCAGGTGGTGACAAAAGACCCTCATGGCTAGGTGTATGGCCCAGAGCTCCAGGAGGTTGATCTGCTGGGTGCTCTCATCTGGTGACCAGCTGCCCTAGGTGAGATCTCCACAGTGGGCTCCCCAGCCAAGCAGGGAGGCCTCCCATGGTGAGGACCCTCAAGGAGTTTGGGGACTGAAAAGGCATGCCCGCCTCGAGATGCTGGGGCGACTGCCACCAGACCAAGGAGTCTGCCAATTGGCGGATCACAGAAACTCGGTCTGGAAGGCAGCCTGTGGCCTGAGACCACTGGTCCTGGAGACACCACTGCGCCGCCCTCATGTGGAGCAGAGCGTCTGGGGTGACGTGGACCATGGAAGCCATGTGCCCAAGGAAGCGCAAGAGAAGCCGGTCAGGCACCAAGGGACAGTACTGTACGTCCCGAGCTAGAGACCTGAGACGATTGGTTCCTGGGCAAAAAAACCTTTGACTAGAGAGGGTCGATCATTGCCCCAATGAACTACAGACACTGTGTCGGGAGGATGTGAGACTTGGGGTAGTTTATGACAAAGCCCAAGGATTGCAGAACCTGGATGGTGCGTGCGGTGGCCTGCTGCACCTCTGAGGCTGTGCCTCCTTTTATGAGCCAGTCATCCAGGTAGGGAAAGACGAAGATCCCCTGGAGCCGGAGGAAGGCGGCCATGACTGCCAGGCATTTTGTGAAGACTCTTGGGGCAGAGGCTAGGCCGTAGGGGAGCACCCTGTATTGAAAGTGCCTGCCCCCCACTATGAACCGCAGGTACTGCTTGTGGTTGTGGTGGACGAGGATGTGGGTATAATCATCTTTGAAGTCTAAGGAGCATAGCCAGTTATCCATGCTGGAGGTATGGCAGCAATGTTCTAAAGGAGAACATCTTGAACTTCTCCCTCACCAGGAATTTGTTGAGGTTATGCAGGTCAAGGATGGGCCTTAGACCTCTTGTCCTTTTTGGCATGAGGAAGTACCTGGAATAGAACCCCTTGTCCTCGAGGTGGTAGGGCACCAGTTCCACCATTCTGTTCTCAAGAAGACCTGCTAACTCCTTCAGAAGAAGCTCCTGGTGGAGGGTCGACCTGAGCGGCTCTCCCGGGAAATAAGGGGGAGGTGTCTGAGTAAAGTGGAGTGGTAGCCGTCTCGCTATCCTTAGTGCCCAGAAATCGGTGATGATGGTCACCCACCTTTGGGCACAGAGGGCCAGACGTCCTCCTATGGGCTGATTTCCTTGGGGCTATTCTCAAGGAGTGAAAAGCACCCCCCTGGCTGGGCCAGAGCAGGTTCTTGGGGTTTTGGAGCCTTCTGCTTACGTGGGCCATACCCATGTCCCTTGGCCTGCTGACCCTGCTGGAGAGTTCGGAAGGCCAGATAAGGTGGGTAGTTTCTGTAAGCAGCTCCCTTCCTCGGGAGAAGGGCTTTTTACCCGAGCCCTTCTGTTGGGGAGGGGCATCGGTTTTTTTTAGAGAGCCTGGTCCTTGTCATGAACTCGGTCTCCAGCTCGGCAGCCTTGTTGGTCATGTGTTTGTCAATGAGATTCTCTCCTTTGCAGGGGACATCGACCAATTTGTCCTGAACCCACTGTTCAAGGTCAGACAACTGTAGCCAAGCTTGGCGGCATGCACCGATGACAGCCGCCGCTACTCGAGCCGCCAACTCAAACTTGTCATAGGTTGCCTGAGACATGAATATGGAGCATTCATGGACTGCTTTGGCCAGGTTCTTGAACCACTGCAAAGGTTCCTCGGAGAGACCAGCCGAGAACCCAGTGAGTTCCTTGCCAGGTCTCAGGTACATGCCCATATACAGCTGTTAGGCCTGGATGCAGCCTATGAGCATTGAGCCTTGGTAGCACTTTCTACCGAGGGCATCCAGGGTGCGGGCCTCCGTGCCGGAGGGGCATCTAGGAGTGCATCTTCTGGCTTTTCAGCCGACACATGGCCAACTCCACCATCATGGAGTTATGTGGCAGCTGTGACTTTTGGAAGCCTGGGCTCCGGCGGACTCGATACATCGAGTTGAGCCATTTGCTCACCACCAGCACCGAAGTCAGTGTCTCCCACATTCGGAACATCAGCCATTCCAGGATGGGAGGGATGGGCACCGTGAGCGATTCCCGTGGAGAGGACTCATATTAGAGGATTTCAAACTCATCCAACCGAGGGTCCTCCTCCAACTGGGTCGGGAATGCCAGGGCCTTACACATGTCCTTGACAAAATCAAGGAAAAGCATATCCTCGGGCAGGAACCACTGTCGAGGTTCCAAGACAGGAGAGTCAGATGGGACGTCGCGATTGCGACAGGTATCAGAGTACTCCTCGTCCTCCGTCTTCCATTCAGAGTAGTCCATCGAGGACTTGTAGGAGGGCTGCTCCGTGGGCCTCGGGGCCCCCAATGCCCTGCAGCTGGTGCCCGGTAAACTTGCCGGGGTTGACCGTGGTCACATTGAGTGGGACTTGGATCGCAACTTCAGCAGAGGATTGGCTCAGCCTCCGAGGACATCTTGGACGTCGAGGGCCCGGTGGTCGGGGTGGATGAACTGGTCGTGCCGGACAACAGCGCCTGTTGCTTGTCCATGAAGGCAGACAAACTGCGCTCCAGGGCCACCATTCTGGGCTCCAGACCAGAAGGCTCTGCAGCCTTCAGCGTGGGCACCGAGGGACTCTGGTCCAACGCCAGTTCCCCCAAAGGAGAATCCTCAACGAGGTCAGTGTCTGGGGACTGGAGCCGGTCCACAGTCGGATCCTTCTAGGGGACCTTCGCAGGCCTCTCCTTCTCTGACGCCTCAGACGAACGTCTCGGACGGCAGGACCCGGCCCAGAGATCACCCAGCCAGTTGGAACCGTCTAAGGATGCCGCCTTCGAGGGTTTTTTCTTCTTCCTGGGTCTGCCAGGAAATATGCAAGACAACATCATGGCCAACTGACTGGAAAAGATCTGTGTTTATACCAATACTAAAGAAAGGTGATCCAAATGACAGTGGAAATTATTGAATATTCACTCTTATTCCACATGCCAGCAAGATTCTACTCAAGATTATTCAGCAGAAACTACAACCATACCTGGAACGAGAACTGCCCGAGTGCAAGAGGGCTCAGGAAAAGGTGAGGAATTAGAGACATTATCACGGATGTGAGATGGATCCTTGAAAAGACAAAAGAATACCTAAAGCATATCTATATGTGTTTTATCGACTACAGCAAGGCTTCTGACTGTGTAAACCATGTGAAACTCTGGCCACAGTAAGAAGCATGGGTATATCTGATCGTTCTCTTGCACAACCTTTGTGATGATCAAGAAGCAACAGTTTGAACGGAACAAGGAGAAACAGAATTGTTTAAAATCAGTAAAGGTGTATGACAAGGTTGCATACTTTCCCCCTACCTGTTTAATTTATATGTAGAACAAATCATCAGAGAAGCAGGACTGTATGAAGGCAATCGAGGTGTGAAGTCTGGTGGCAGACTCATCAACCACCTTTGCTATGATGATACTATCACATTACTAGCTGAAAGTGAAGATGATCTGAAACATTTGCTTCTCAAGATCAAGGAACATAGGAGTATGTTTACTAAGTGGTAGTAACGGTTTCCTGAAATATTGGAGCCGCTGTTCCGATGTTGCACGAAGCCACTATCGCTGCTTAGTAAACATACCCCATAGTCTTAAAATGGTCCTGCACCTTAGTGTAAAGAAAGCAAAGATTCTGACAACTGGCAAAATCAATAAGTTCATCGTTGATGGAGAAGAAATTGAAATAGTTGACAACTTTAACCTACTTGGATCAACTATCAAAGAGATGACAAACAGTTAAGAAATCAGACAACACATTGTTCTTGGCAGAATGGCTATGAAGGACCTGGACAAGATTCTTAACAGCAGAGATGGCTCTCTGCATACAAAGATTTGACTTGCTCAAGCCATGGTATTTTCAATAATGTCATATGGATGCAAAAGTTGAATAGTGAAAAAGATAGGCAGGAAGAAAATTGATGCCTTTGAATTATGGTGCTGGCAATGAATACTGTGTATACCATGGACTGCCCGAAGAACAAACCAGTCAGTACTAGAGGAGATCAAACCTATGCTTTCTTTAGAAGCTCAGATGAAAAGACTTCGACTTTCATACTTTGGACACATCATATGAAGAGAGAGATCATTGGAGAAAGACATAATGCTTGACAAGGTAGAAGGTCAACACAAAAGAGGAAGGCCAGCAATGAGATGGAGTGATACAATAACAGCAGCTATGGGTGCCACTCTGTCAACAATGAGCCGCCTGACTGAAGATCAAACACAGTTTAAGACAACTATCCAGAGGGTCACCATGAGTCAACACCGACTCGACGGCACTTAACAACAATAAGCAACAAGTCCATTATGGCCCCTTCATGTGTGGGCTCTATTACCAGTTGCTGGAATGTCCTCCCTGTAAAGAATCCAGGATCTCCTAGATAACACCACAGCAGGGATTGTGTCAATTAACATCAGGCATAATGAAATCACCTATCAGTAGCACTTCTCCTTTCATGGCAATACTTCTTGAGGGCTGCCATGAATGAAAATATGGGGGGGGCAGCAGCAGTTACGGCCAATGTCTCTACATTTGGTCAAGAAGTATTGGCAAGTTGGTCATGGACAGAGTCTGAAGCAACCCCTCTGCTGTGCTCATGTCAGTGCTGCTTCAGGGGTCTGATAAAAAATAAATTCTGCGGTACTCCTGGCATCATTCTCTGATGAAATCTGATGCCAATGCAGTAAAGCCTCTGCCTGATGCGTAACATCAGATGTTTTTAATGCCTTTGAAGTCAAGAATGAGTCCTTCCTCTTCCTTGGGATGGAAATGGTAGATAACCAATCCCAGAGCTCTCTACTGGTACTTGTCTCCAAATGAGATCAAGAGCCCCTCAATGCAGATGCTCAGTCAGCTTCTGGTGCAGCACTGTGGTCTACATTGATCGATGCAGCTGCTGATGGGCCAGTCTTCTCAGCGCCAAAAAGTAGACTGGGCTTCTCTTTGTGACCCTTCAACCCTCATTTTATCATCTGTAAACACAAATACCCCAAACACTGCCAGCATAATTTATGAGTAGTCCTTGACTGACATGATCCTACAACACTGGGTGAACCTCTTAAACCTGCTGGCAGGTTTCTGGGACATAGCAAATAGCAACAGAACCCACACATGAAGGGGCCATACTGGACTTGGTGCTTACCAATGGTAAGCGTGTTTCTGATGTTATAGTGGGTGATCATTTTGCATCCAGTGATCACCAGATGGTGTGGTTCAGTATTAGGACTAGGGCTGATAAAATCCATTCAAAAGCAAGGGTCTTAGACTTTAGGAAAACTAACTTTGCCAAGATGGGCCAATACCTCAGAGAGTCATTAGCAGGATGAGAACAGCTGGGGGATGTAGAAAAACAGTGGTCAAAACTGAAAGGGGATATTTTAAGGGAAACCAACCTTTTTGTTAAAATGGTAAATAAAGGTAAAAAGGAAAAGGAAACCGCTATGGTTTTCGAAAGAAGTAGCTGAAAAGGTGAAGAAAAAGAGGGAGGCCTTCATGAAATACATGAGATCACAGGGAGAGGAAGACAGGCATCTATATTTGGAAAAACTCAGAGAAGCTAGCAAAGTAGTCAGGAAATCAAAGATTCAAAAAAGAAGAGGAAATAGCCAATGCAATAAAATGGAGCGATAAGACATTTTTCACATATGTTAGTGAGAAGAGGAAGGGCAAAAGAGGTACTGCCAGACTCAAGGGTGAAGGGGAGAAATATGAAGAAACTGATGAGGATAGAGCAGAATTGCTTAACAAATATTTCTGTTCTGTGTTCACTAAAGAAAAAAAGGGGACTGTTGTAGTGATTGATATAGAAGGGCAGACTAGATAGGTCCAACAACAAAGCACTATTACCACGTGTAGTTGAAAGGAAACCAGTCCAAACTGTGGTAATTCCAAATCACATTTTATTCAAAAACTTCACCATCCAGGGGTGACAAGAGCCAAACCCGACACTGTTACTTTTGCTGATGGAGAACAAAGATGTTATAAAGAAAAAGGATTATCTCTCACTACGAACCCATAACGAGTGCCAAAAAAACCCATGAAGAAGGCATCACCGAAACAAGGCCATGTCAGGTTTGGCTCTTGTCACCCCTGGATGGTGACATTTTTGAATAAAGTGTGATTTGGAATTACCACGCTCTGGACTGGGCAAACTAGAAAGGCCATGTGGTCTTTTTCTGCAGTCATGTTTCTATGTTTCTAAAAATAGGCACAGCAAAAACAGCCAGCTCAATTTTGAAAGTATGATGGAAATAAACATGACCTTTGGAGAGTGTGCTTCAGATTTAAATACAGTGCAGCACTAAAGTTAAAACAAATGAAACCTAGAAAACAACTGAGAAACCTTACAATAGAAAACTAATAAGATGATGTTGAAATGCAGTAGCAGGCAAGGAAGAATAGGAGTAGACACAAAATTAATTATGTGAGAAAAGGTAAAAAATCATTGAAAAAACAACAGTGATGTGCACAGTGCTATAAAAACATGTGGTCATCTTAGTGAGAAAAAAAAAGGAGATAAAGTTTCAGGTGCAGTGGTCACAGATGGAAACAGTCAAGAGTTTTCTAAAAGCTTTTGGAGGAGCTGAGACTGTTCCCACCTGTGATTCGCCAGTGACGTCATCCATCAGTGAGGGCTTAAACTCCTTGTCCAAGAAGAATAACTCTTGAGTAAGGAGTATGTGAACCATTAATGTCTTATTTCTTTATACAGAGTGAACTGCATTTCTAGTGTATATACTTCCATCACACATCTTAAAAAATAAAATGCCATAAAGCAAAATGAAACCCATCTAAAAAGAGTAGTTACTCACCTGTAACAGGTGTTCTCCAGGAGCAGCAGGAATCAGTCCTCACATATGGGTGACATCGACGTCGATGGAGCCCCTTGCGGAGCATTTCCCCAGCTTTCTATGAAAGCCTTTGGGAATACTGTACGCATGCGCGGTCCCCTTCCCGCCTAAAGGTGCCATCTTGCTCAGTCTGATGACATAGCTAAAAGACAGCAAAAAAAAACAAAATTAACTATATACAACTGCAACTCCCAGAGGAGGAGGGAGGCTGGTGAGGACTGATTCCTGCTGCTCCTGGAGAACACCTGTTACAGGTGAGTAACTAGTCTTTCTCCAGGACCAAGCAGGAAGTCAGTCCTCAAATATGGGTGACTCCTTAGCTCTGGGCTACCAGGAACCCAGGCTGAACAAGAGAACTCCCTCTAGTCCCAGCATCAAAGAAAGGCTTTCACTGAAAGAACCTCCACCAGTAGCCCAACAGAGGGTTGGAGGGCAGGAGTTGCCTAAACCTCAAAGAGATTCCGGAGTACTGCCTGGCCAAAAGCACTGTCCCTATGGGACTCCCTTTCCAGGCAGTAATGGGCCGCAAAAGTCTGGCTTGAGGACAAAGTTGCAGCCCTGCAGATGTCTGCCAACGGTACAGAGCGGAGATGAGCTACTGAGGCAGCCATAGCCCTAACACGGTGGGCCGTGACCCGACCCTGCAAGGGAAGGTCAGCCGCCCTGTAAGCCCAGGTGATACAGTCAGCCACCCAGATGGACAAGGTACGCTTGGACACAGCTAACCCCAAATTATTAGGGTCAAAAGAGATGAAGAGCTGAGTAGCCCTTCTATGCCCCTGCGTATGGTCAAGATAGAAGGATAAGGCCCTTCTACAGTCCAGGGTATGCAGGACCGCTTCAGCCTGGCTTGCATGAGGCCTAGGGAAGAACGTTGGAAGAACCACCTCCTGGTTGAGGTGGAAAGAGGAGACAACCTTCGGGAGGAACTTTGGATGATTCCTGAGGACTACCCTGTTCCTACAGAAGCGAGCGTAAGGCCTGTCACAGACCAGGGCCTGAAGCTCACTCACTCGTCTGGCCGAGGTTAGGGCTACCAGGAAGAGTGTCTTCCAGGAAAGGAAGCGGAGAGGACAAGTAGCCATCGGCTCCAAAGGTGGGCGAGTCAGTTGTTGCAAGACCACATTCAACTCCCACTCAGGGGCTGGAGGACGGACAGGAGGCTTGAGCAAGAGCAAACCTCTGAGGAACCGGGACACCAAGGGGTGAACCAACAAAGAGTTTCCTTCCACCTGTGAGTGGTGAGATGCTAGAGCTGAGAGGTGGACCCGAACAGAATTGGACTTGAGTCCTTGATTGGATAAGTGCAGCAGGTACTGAAGCACCACTGGTACAGAACAGGAGAAAGGATCTTCTGTACGCAGCTGACACCGCACAGAAAACCTCTTCCATTTCAGGGCATAGGTTTTTCTGGTGGACTGCTTCCTAGAGGCCAAGACGACCTCTTCAACTTCCTGAGGTAGGCCCCAGGGAGCCAAAACTACCCTTGCAGCCTCCAGGCCATCAAATTGAGAGACTTGAGATTGGGGTGCAGAAGAGAACCTTGATCCTGAGAGAGAAGGTCGGGCTGCAACGCCAGAGGCAGTGGGGTGTCCACTGCCAGTTGAAGCAGAAGTGGGAACCAAGGCTGCCTCGGCCACCTGGGAGCTACCAGAAGAACCGAGGCCTTGTCCCGCAGAATCTTGAACAGGGTTCGGGCCACCAGAGGCGTGGGAGGAAACGCATATAGGAGGCCCTGAGACCAGGAAATCAGAAAAGCATCTGCTGCTAGCCGCAGAGGATGCGGTTGCCTGGGAGCAGAACCTGGGCAGTTGTCTGTTCAGGAGACTGGCAAATAGATCTATGGATGGAAGTCCCCATTTTTTCTGAACCACTAATGGATGGAGCTGCCATTCGTGGGGCTGCAGAATCCTGCTCAACCGGTCTGCCAGGCAGCTCTCCTGGCCAGGGAGATAAACAGCCCTGAGAAACATGTTGTGCCTGAGCGCAAACAAGCAAAGGTCCTGTGCCTCCTAACAAAGGAGCCTGGACCCAGTGCCGTCCTGCTTGTTCATATAAAACATGGCTACTTGGTTGTCTGTTTGTAATAAGACAGACTGGTGAGCCAGGGTTTGAGAGAAAGTCTTGAGGGCTAAGCGAATAGCCCGTAGTTCCAGTAGGTTGATCTGTTGCGTGGCCTCCCAGGGAGACCACAGGCCCTGGGTGCACTTGTCCAGACAATGTGCCCCCCAGCCCTGCAGGGAGACATCGGTGGTTAACACCACTGTGAACCCAGGTATCTGAAAAGGCACCCCTTGCAGTAAGTTTGGGGCGTGCAGCCACCAGCGTAGGGAGGTCAGGAATGGTCTGGACACCCGTACTCTGTCTCTGAGGCTTCCTGTAGCCTGTGTCCACTGAGTTCTGAGGCACCACTGTGCAGGCCTCATATGGAGCCGGGCATTGGGAGTCACATGTACTGTCGAAGCCATGTGGCCCAGAAGCCTCAGCCAGAGTCTGGCGGAAACCAGTGGCCTGCTGAGAAACTGGTTTGCCAAGTCTATCAGTCTTTGGGCTCTGTCTCCTGGCAAGAAAGCCTTTGCCTGAAGAGAGTCTAGCCTCGCCCCAAAGTGGACTTTGCGAAGTTTATGACAAAACCCAGGTGTTGAAGGAGAGAAATAGTCGGAGGGTGGCTTGCCTGGCCTCCTGGCACGTCTGACCCCTGATGAGCCAGTCGTCCAGATAGGGGAAGACAAAGATACCCTGATTCCTCAAGTAGGCCGCCACCACTGCCAGGCATTTGGTAAAGACCCTGGGGGTGGAGGTGAGGCCGAATGGCAGCACTCTGTACTGATAATGGTTTCCTCCCACAATGAACCTGAGGTACTTTCTATGGTCTGGATGAATGAGGATGTGAGTGTATGCATCCTTTAGATCTAAAGAGCATAGCCAATCTCCCTGCTGGAGGTAGGGCAGAAGTGTTCCAAGAGTAAGCATCTTGAACTTTTCTTTCTCTAGGAACTTGTTGAGATTTCTGAGGTCGAGAATAGGCCTGAGGCCTCTGGTTCTCTTTGGTACAAGGAAGTACCTGGAGTAGAAACCGTGACCTTGTAGGTGGGGAGGCACAGGCTCCAATGCCTTGTCTCGCAACAGACCCTGAAGCTCTTGAAGGAGGAGATCTGTATGGAGAGAAGGCCTTGGAGGCTCTCCTGGGAAGTAAGGAGGAGGGAAGTGATGGAAATGAAGCATATAGCCCTTGTGGGCTATGCTTAAGATCCAACTGTCTCCTGTAATGGGTGGCCACCTGTGGGCAAACAGGGCTAGTCAACCTCCTGTGCAGGGATGGGCCAGCAGAGACGGAGAGGCTATGCCTTTGGAGTCAAAAACCCCCACCCTGCTGAGTGGGAGCAGGAGCCGGAGGTTTGGGGGCCTTCTGCCTACGGGGCCCATGTCCCTGCCCCTTGGCCTGCTGACCCTGTGGGGGAGCTGGGGAGGCCTTGTAAGGTGGGAACTGTTTGTAAGCAGACAACTTCCTCGGGTAAAAGGACTTCTTACCCGAGCCCTTCCTTTTATGAGAAGGGGCAGAGGTTTTTCTGGACAGCCTTGTCCTCGTGAGGTGCTCGGTCTCGAGCTGTGCAGCCTTCTTGGCCATGGGCTTGCCAAAAAGTTTCTCACCTCGGCAAGAGACATCGACCAACTTGTCTTGTACCCATGGCTCGAGATCTGATGACTGCAGCCATGCTTGGCGTTGAGCCGCGATGCCGGCTGCCGCAACACGGGCCGAGGCCTTGAAGCCATCGTAGGCTGCTCGGGACATGAACTTAGAGCATTCCCGGATCCCCAAAGACAAGGACTTGAACCTCTGCAAAGGTTCCCCGGAGAGACCAGCAGACAACCCGGCAAGTTCCTTTGCCAGGTCCCGCAAGTACATGCCCATGTACAGCTGGTAGGACTGGACACGGCAAGCAAGCATCGAGCCCTGGAAGCACTTTCTACCAAACGGATCCAGGTTCCGGGCCTCCCTGCTGGGGGGCACCGCAAAGTGCATCTTCTGGCTTTTCAGACAATGCATGGCCGATTCCACCACCATGGAATGGTGTGGTAGCTGCACCTTTTGAAAGCCAGGGCTCTTACAGAGTCGGTAAATGGAATCGACCCGCTTGCTCAGAGCCGGTGCCTCCCACATCAGAGGAACCGGCACAGTAAAGGCCTCCTTCGGAGGAGAGTCATACTGGAGGGCCTCCAGCTCTTTGGCTCGAGGCTCCTCCTCGGGGTCCGCGGGGATCGCCAACACTGTGGCCATATCCCGAACGAACTCCGAGAACCGGATATCCTCCGGGGGGGGGGGGGGATCTACTCCGGGGCTCGGAATGCAGTGAGTCCGACGGGACACACCGAGTCCTGAAGGTATCGGGGGACTCCTCGTCCTCCGTCTCCCAGGCGGACTCGTCCGAAGAGGAGTCGGGCTCCGACCGCGTGGGTCCTGGCAGCACCCACCCCGACGCCGAAGGCACCAGTGTCGATGCCCTCGGTCCCGACCGGGAGGTCGAGGGTGACCGCGACTGAGGACGACCTCGAGCCTTCATGGTCTCGAGTATCGGCTCGGTCTCCAGGGTCAACTTCGACGTTGATGTCCCGGTAGTCGGGGCAGATGCGCCAGCAAGGCTGGCCATCAGCACCCGCTGCTGATCCATGAAGGCAGACAATCTGCACTCCAAGGCTGTCAGCCTGAGTCCAAGCTCAGGAGGCTCAGCAGCCACCGACTCGGGCCCTGGTGGCGCCGGGCCCGACGTCAGCTCCCTGGGAGGAGAGTCCTCGAGGACAACAGGACTTACGTGTCCAGCAGACTCCGGCTCCACACGAGGCATTTTGGATGGCTTCTCCTGTTCCAAGGGCCCAGGACGGCGGTCGGGGGTCCAAGACCTAGCCCTCGAGGAGCCAGGGACCTCCTCTGATGCCACCCTCGCGAGCCGCTTCTTCCTCTTTCGCTCCCAATCGGGGACCCCCTGTCCGAGGAACCCCGACGATGCTCAGGGTCAGACTCCCGCGACATCGAGGCCTCAGACGAGGTCCGAGTCCAGCCGGAGGCCGCATCAGAAAAAAGCCTTTCCTTTTGATGCTGTCGACTTCGCAGTGCCTTAGTGGACATTTTACCACACGGCCCACAGATCTTAGGATCATGATCGGGACCAAGGCACTGAAGGCAGCAGTCGTGTGTGTCGGTGAGAGACATCAGTTTCTTGCACCGAGCACACTTTTTGAAACCACTGGAAGCCATCGGGGAAAAAAGAGACCCCGCGAGGTCAAAGGACCGACCTTCCAGGGAAAAAGAAAAAAGGGCGCGAATGCCAGCCACTAAGGGCAAAAACCAAAAAAATGAAGACGGGCTCGATACCGGTGTACCGAACCCGGAGGGAAGGGGAACCAGCATCGAACCGGACAAGAACCACGATGAAAATCGCAAGAAAAATCTAACTTTTCTCCGGGTGACTAGGACGGACGTCCATCGGGCTCCTCGGAAAAAGAAAGACTGAGCAAGATGGCACCTTTAGGCGGGAAGGGGACCGCGCATGCGTGCAGTATTCCCAAAGGTTTTCATAGAAAGCTGGGGAAATGCTCCGCAAGGGGCTCCATCGAAGTCGATGTCACCCATATGTGAGGACTGACTTCCTGCTTGGTCCTGGAGAACATACAGTATTACAGTACAAAAACCTAAGTCCTTTAATCATGTATTTTCCAATTTATTGCAACCCATGGCATGTGTTGACATTTATAGTAGGGTATTCAATAAATGTACTAAATATGAATGCAATGTGTAACTTTAACCAAATTTAATGTACTCCTTGGTTTTCTGCTGAACTCACGATACAGCTTCCTGAAAGAGCCATGGTACTGTTAATTCCTGTTTCGTGATAGGTTGAAAGTTTGTCTGATCTTGAACTACATGGAAAATTCTTCCTGGATTTTGTGTCTTGTGAATTTATTGACTCCTCCTCAAGAGACTTATTCCAAAAACCTTTCTTGTGCCTGAAATTCAGTGATATAAGTAAATGGGAATTTCAAACAAGTGGCCCTGCTAAGTTACCCAGGTTTTTCATGCCACCATAGGGCTAGAAATTCACTGAATCCCTTGAAGACCCTGACCGCACGCCACTGATTGCAACAGAGCAGGTCTGGAAGGTAATTCAAGGTTTTGGCAATGAAACAAATAACTGCACACTAATCGAATGGTGGTTAAGCAAATGAAATAAACCATAAACCATCCTTTTAATAGAAGATTATGTAGTCCCAAAAGGCCAAGTATTTAATCATCTTTAGATAACTATGTTGATTTACTAAAAGATATCATGCTACAAAGAATATACTTTATTTCAGAACCAACATGGCTACTGAAACTCTGTACTATACAAAATAATCAGTGCAATTAATACTATATGAACATCACATACACATCATGGAATTCTCAAACAGCAATTTGGCTATTTAGCATATGCTGTCTGGCCTTAAAACTGGGCACTATGAATCAATTAATAAACTCTTTGTGCACAGCTGAAATATACTATAGATCAATGTTTCCCAACTCTACCTTAGTAATATACTTGTCCAGTCGGGTCTTCGGGATTGCCACAATAAATATGCAGGAGATAGGTTTGCATATATTAGAAATGTGTGGCAACCCTGAAAAACCAACTGGCTAGGTGTGCCTCCAAAACAGGGAATGGAAACATTGTTGCATAGCATACAAACAAAGCACACTGAGGATACATTAACATTTAGACAGCATAGTTACTCACCTGTAACAGGTGTTCTCCAGGGACAGCAGGAATCAGTCTTCGCTTATGGGTGACATCGACACAGACGGAGCCCGCACAGAGTAATTCCCCAGCTTTCAAAGAAAGCATTTGGGATTGCTACAATGCATGCGTGGTCCTCTTCCCACCCAAAGGTGCCAATTTGCTCAGTCAGGTCCCATAGCTAGAGCTCTACTAAATAGATGGCAAGGGAAGGACAAAAATAGCAACTCTTCAGGGGAGATGGGAGGGTAGTGAGGACTGATTCCTGCTGTCCCTGGAGAATACCTGTTACAGGTGAGTAATTACGCTTTCTCTAGGAACAAGCAGGAAGTCAGTCCTCACTTATGGGACTTCCCAGCTACAGGCTACTGAGCCTGTAACCCAAAAACGCCTCCACGAGGCCATGAGCAGAAAGTCATTGCCCAGAGGAGACCGAGTCTTCGGGTCCCCAGGGCAAAGCTCTCGATAGCTGTCGAAGAAGGGTCAGAGGGCAGGAGTTGCTTATACCCCAACAGATTATGGAGTACAGCCTGGCCGAAGGCGCTGTCCTGGTGGGACTCCCTCTGAAGGCAGTAGTGCACAGCGAGTGTTCGCTGAAAACCAGGTCACAGCCCGACAGATGTCCGCTAGAGGCACTGAGTGCAGCGAAGCCACCTTGGCTTGGCGCCGTGCACAGTGACCCGCCGACCCAGCAGGGTGTCTGCTTTTGCTTGGGCGAAGGCGATGCAGTCCGCCACTCAGACAGAGATGGTGTGCTTGGTGACTGCCTGCCCCAGGCGATTGGGGTCACAGGCGACAAAGAGATGATCGGACTTGCAAAGACCCTGGGTATACTGCAGGTAGAAGGCAAGAACCCTCTTGCAGTCGAGTGTATACAACACCGTCAATGCCTGGTTGGCATGCGGTCTCGGGAAGGAGGTCGGTAGGACTATATCCTGGTTGAGATGAAAGTCTGAGACCACCTTCAATTGGAACTTGAGATGGGTGCGGAGGACTACCCTGTTCCAACAGAACCTGGTATATGGAGCCTCAGCCATGAGGGCCTGAAGTTTGCTGACTTGGTGAGCCGAGGTCAAAGCCACCAGGAAGACCACCTTCCAGGAGAGATGCTGAAGTGAGCACATTGTCATCGGCTCGAAGGGCGCTCACGTGAGCTGCATCAGCACCAAGTTGAGGTCCCACTCCACCGGCGGAGGCCGGATGGGAGGCTTGGAAAACAATAGACCAAGCATGAAGCGAGAGACCAAGGGCAGCCCCAAGAGAGGTTTTCCCTCAATGGGGAGGTGGTTTGCCAAAATGACACTCGGGTGTACCCTGACTGAATTGGATTTCAGCCCTGTCTTCGAGAGGTGGAGGAGGTACTGGAGGATCCACCGAGTAGAGCAGGAAAACGGGTTGATCACCAGGTCAAGAAACATCGCCGCTTAAAGGCATACGCCCATCTCATTGAATCCTTCCTTGACGTGAGGAGGATCTCCTCAATGTCTTCCGGGAGACGCAGTGGAGCTAAGGCGACCCATTCAGCCACCAGGCTGCAAGGGAGAGCGAGGCCAGGTTTGGGTGGAACACCCGACCCTCCTCCTGCATCAACAGGCACAGGGCGCAGCCCAGGGGGACTGGGGCTTGGACGCGAACCGGAGCAGAAGCGGGAACCAAGGCTGATGAGGCCAAGAGGGGGCAAGGATCACAGAAGCTCGATCTCGCTGAGCCTTGTGGAGGGTTCTCGCAATGATAGGAGTGGAAGGAAACGCGTAAAGAGGGCTGGAGGTCCAGCTCAAGAGGAACGCATCCAGGGCCACCCTGCTTCGGTGCAGAACCGAGCCACAGAAATTGGGAAGACGGACTGGCAAACAGGTCCATGGATGGGGTCCTTCACCGATGGAACAAGATGCCAGCGATCTCCAGATCCAAGCGCCACTCATGTGGGCAGAAGATCCTACTGAGTTTGTCCACGAGGACATTCTCCTGGCCTGGGAGGCAGACCTCTTGTAGGGTCATCCCCGGCAAGACGCAAAGAAGGATCGCTTTTCGGTAGAGAAGGCGTGACCCTGTTTCCCCCTCCTTGTTGATGTAAAACATGGCTACCCTGTTGTCGGTCTGCACAAGCACCGACTTCCCCCTCAGATAGCCCTCAAGGCCCATTGGACCACCTGAAGCTCGAGCAGGTTGATCTGCTGCCGAGACTCCTCGGGCGACCATTGCCCCTGGGTGCACAATGCGCCACAGTGGGCTCCCCAACGTAGCAGGGAAGCATTCGTCATTAGGACAAGCTTGTGCTGAGGGGTCTGGAAGGGCATCCCTGAAGGAGACTTCGGGGGTCCTGCCACAAATTCAGGGAGTTGTGGAGACTGCGGCAGACCCGGATAGGGTCTCTGAGGTGGCCAAAGGCCTGGCTCCATTTTCTATCAGAATCAGAGCCGTAATTTTTGTGCGCTCTGTTGTAAAGTATGTGCGCTCGCTCGGCGAGGTGTGTGCGCGCGCACACACGCACAGCTTAGAGGGAACAGTGGCCCTGAGGCACCACTGGACTGTCCGCATGTGCATGCGGGCATTGGGGACCACATGGATGATGGAGACCATGCGCCCGAGGAGGCACAGGATGGCCTGCTCCATGCCCAAAAGTCCTGTTTTGGACCTGGGACGCCACGGCCCGAAGGTGGTCTGCTCAGTCCGTGGGAAGGAAGGCAGTCACCTGAACCGTGTTGAGGCGTCCACCGATGAACTCCAGGGTCTGCACCGGCTCGAGGTGGGACTTGGAGTAGTTGACCAGGAAGCCGAGGTGCTCAAGGAAAAGGATCATGCACGATACCGCCAGGCGGGCTTTGTCAATCGAGGACCCCATGATGAGTCAGTTGTCGAGGTAGGGGAAGACGGGTATGCCCTGCCGCCTGAGGGAGGCGGTGGCCACAGAGAGGCACTTTGTGAAAACCCGCAGTGCAGATGCGAGCCCGAAGGGAAGCACTCTGTACTGGTAGTGTTTCCCCTGCACCCTGAAGCGCAGGTATTGCCTGTGCTGGGGGTGAACTAGGATGTGGGCGTAAGCGTCCTTGAGGTCCAAGGAGCACTGCCAATTGCCCTGCTGAAGGAAAGGCAGTAGGACGCCAAGCGATAACATTTTGAACTTCTCCCACACCAGGAACTTGTTGAGGTTTCTAAGGTCGAGGATGGGGCGCAGGCCCCCTGTCTTTTTCGGAACGAGAAAGTAGCGGGAGTAGAACACCTGACCTCGAAGTTGCCGCAGTACCTTCTTGAACGCCTGCTGGGTGAGGAGGTTGGACAGTTCCTGCTGCAAGAAGGTCTGGTGCACGAGGAGCTGAGCAGGCTCCGCTGGGGAGAAGGGAGGAGGGCGCCTGTCCAGATGGAGATGGTATCCGTCTCGAATCACCCAGAGGACCCAAGTGTCTGACGTGATCGATGTCCACTCTGGGGCGAACAGGGACAGGCATTCACCCATTGGCAGAAGAGCTGCCGGGGGGGGGAGGGGGGCGAGAGGCTATGCCAATGGCATCAAAACCCCTGCGTAGGCTGGGGCGGCGCTGGTGGTTGGGCCTTAGGCCCTTTAGGTTTACGGTGGCCATATGCACCTACCTTTCCCTGTGTGCTGGGAGCCGGTGCAGAGGTGAGTGGGAAAGATGGATAACCCCGGTAAGGGAGCCTCTTCCTTTGGAAGAACGGCTTCTTGGTCTGCTGCTTCTTCCTAGGGAGGGAGAAGGTTTTGCGTGAGAGACGAGTTCAAGTCACGAACTCTGTTTCAATCTCGGCGGCCTTATCCTCCATAGGTTTACCAAACAGTTGCTCGCCAAGGCAAGGGACGTCCAGGAGCTTCTCTTGGACCCACTGCTCCAGGTCCAAAGACTGGAGCCATACCTGGCATCGCGCCCCAATGCCGCCCACCGCCACCCGGGCGGAGGACTCAAACCCATCATATGCGGCGCGGGAGAGGTACTTCGAACACTCCGCGATGGATTTCAGGAGGGTTTGGAACCTTAGGAGGGGTTCACCCCTGAGGCCCGCAGCAAAACTGCCAAGCTCCTTGGCGAGGTCAGGCAGGAACATGCCCATATACAATTGGTATGTCTGGATATGGCAAGCGAGCATGGAGCCCTGATAGGCCTTATGACCCAGGACGTCAAAGGCTCTTGACTTCCTACCTGGGGGGACCGAAGAGTGAGACTTCGGGCTTTTTTGCTTCCACATCGCTGACTCTACAACCATGGAAGTATGCGGAAGCTAGGTCTTTTGGAACCCCGGGCCACACTGGAACCTATACATGGCGTTGAGGTGCTTGCTCACAATGGGTACCGAAGCAAGTGTCTCCCACATGCGGAGGAGCAGCCTTGACAATATGGGGGGAATCGGGACAGTAAGAGACTCCCAAGGTGGGGACTCATACTGTAGAATATTGAGCTCCTCAGCTTGCGGCTCCTCTTCAGTTTGCGTAGCCAGGCTGAAGGCCCGTGTCATGTCCCGCACGAACTCCAGGAACGATGTGTCCTCCGGCGGGGAACGCCTCTGATAGGCGGGCGGGGACGGGTCCAAAGGGAGGTCCCTGTGGGCACGGGTCTCCAGGGAAGTATCCCCGTCTGACTCCCAGCCTGAGAAGTCTGAGGAGGAGTCCGACTCGGGCAGGTCGCCCTGTCCAAAGGACGAGATCCACTTAGAGCCAGAGGCCTTGAAGGGAAGGCGGATGAGACTGACACTGAGGACCCTCACAAGGCCCGTGGCTCTCGGGGTTTTCCAGGGCGGGTTTTGGTGTCCTCTTGAGGGAACCTTGGTCTTGAGGCGCGGGCCAGCCTTGCTAGGCATGAGCGCCTGCTGGGCAGCTAAGAAGACAGAAATGCTGTGCTCTAGTGCCAGCATTTGAGACTCCCACACAGGAGTGGGACTCTGCGACGCTGACACCGAGGTTACTGGATTTGGGGTGGAGGAGGAGAGGGGGTACTCATCGGGACAATCCTCAGGAGACCAGGCGCCATTGCCAGAGGCCTTTGTATCTGTATGAGGTACCTTTCGAGGCTGCTCCTTGTCCGACTTTTGGGAATGCCGCGGGGGGTTGAGCGACCGAACGTGGGAGCGCTCACGCTTAACCAGAGCCCTCAACAGTGAATTCAAAGTCTTCTTACGCTGCTCCACTTCGGGGGACCTCTGGTCGGAGTGCCGCCGAGAACACGGAACCGAAATGGGGAATCCCACCAGCAGAGGGACGGCCGAGGGTGCCGCCAAGAATTCAGGGGCCACCTTCCAGAAAATGTCATCAGACTTCTGCTTACGGCTGAGCAGGGACCTTGGAGGACATTTTCCTGCAAAGAGAACAGAGCTCCGGGTCATGGTCGGCCCCAAGACACCGAAGACAACAGTCATGGGTGTCCGTGAGCAACATGTTTTTAGAGCATCTGTCGCATTTTTTAAAACCGGTGGCCATAGGGGCAAAAAGGACCCCCACTAGGTCGAAGACCTTTGCGGCCAGTGGTTGGGAGAGAAAAAAGGGTGCAAAGCCTGCAATAGTTAAAAAACTTTTAAGGAAGGATATCCCCTCGCTCGAGGAGAAAGGAGAGCAGGGGAGGATGGAAGAGGACCAGTGCTACCGGAAAAAAGACGGCCCAGAGGACAAAAATGAAACACTTTTTCCGAGGGATGAGGATGTGCGTCCGAAGGGCTCCATGGAAAAAGGGAGACTGAGCAAGGTGGCACCTTTGGGCGGGAAGAGGACCACGCACGCATTCTTTGAAAACTGGGGAATTGCTCCGCGTGGGCTCTGTCGGAGTCGACGTCACCCATAAGTGAGGACTGACTTCCTGCTTGTTCCTGAACAATACAGGAAATCTGTACATGACACCTCAAGACGATATACCCAGCAAAAGTCCAAGCTTAGTTAATTTGCTGTAATGAGCCTAGATAGCTTTTTGTGATTAGGTTAGAGTTCAATATAAGCCTACCTTTCGTCTTGTTTCCTCCTCCTCTTCCATTCTGACACCACCAGAGTCTCTCAGAAGGGGACTGAGGAGTGGGGATGTGGCTAGTGCAGCTAGATTCCTGCTCATGGTGTTCAAATTTAGTCCACTCTTCATGGTCGAGGGAGAGAGCAGAGGATTATCCACTATTAGGCCTAAAACTGGAGCAAAATGGGGTCAAGACTTAAAAAATGAGAACATCTGATATGACTAATCATAAAACTGCCCAGCACACAAAGTCTGGATTATCAGAACAAGAATCGGTTATTTGGAGTAGCTGGAGAAGAACTGAACAATTACTTTTCAAAAGCAGTTTTCACGGTTCTAATTATATGGGTACTCAAAACAGCAACAATATTAAAATCCTTCAACTTCCAAATACTTCACAATTATTTACTACTATTTATAAGATACTATCAGTGTATTCGGCCAAAATTACTCAAAGTACTTACAATCCAAGTTGGAGTATAAAGAGATTACATGACTTGCCTCAGGTTATACTGTGAGTGATGGAGATGGTTAAATGGCCAGGGATACTGTTCTGCACTTAACACTACTTACTACACTATGGGGATTATTTCAGAAGCATCTTCTAAAAAAGCAGCATTTATAAGTGTAGATTGGCATACAAGTGTAAATGCCATTTTAGAACAGGGGCTTTTTAAATGTGGAGATGCTTACCACGTTTAAAAATCCTGGAAGTATAGGGAAGGCAGGGAGAGGGAGTAGTTTGGGCATGCCTACAATGCAGATGTGGATTCCCCATTTCATAGAGGGTATCAGTTTCTGTAGGGGAAATTATAGGTATCAGCATTTACACCTGACCCAAGGTACGCGTAAGTACCTGTTGGAAGGGGCAATTGTTAATGTCAATGTCTACTGTCCCCTCCCCCCCCCCCCGATCGCTCCCCCCAACGACTTTTAAAACTTCCAATTCCTCTCACACCCCCTGATAGGCAACCCCGTCAACACATTCAATCCCCCTTACCCCTAAAGCATCTGATCCATCCCCACAAGCAATCCCAACCCTCCGCAGCACAAAGAACCCCCACTCCATGCCCCCGGGTAACAAGGCCTCCCTTTATACACACCCCTGATGCCCCCCCCCAAGCTTCATCATGGGTCCTTGGCATCTAATGGAGTGGGAGTGACCCCCACTTGCTTCGGCTCGATTGACTGCAGGTGTCAAAATGACACCTGAGATTGCTGTGATCCCTAGCAGTAAGCTTGTGATATAAACTGCTCCTGCTGGCTCAGACTCTGTGCAGATCGGAAACAATGATTTTATAAAGATGCTCCTGACATTTATGTGTGTGGGGGGAAGGGAGGTATTTCTATGTTTTTTCCTTCCATTTGCAGTTTCTAAAAATGACTGCTCCCGCTGTACATGTAATGAAGAGCTATTACATGTGCAGTCTTGCACCAAATTTACAAGAGGCTCTATTTTTGGCAGAACTTCCTATAAACTACCATAGGAATTATCCTCTCCATGGTATTATCTATAATATGGAAATTACACTAACCTGGTAATTGTAGTTCCTGGAGGGTCCAGTTTAGTCCTCCAACATCGGGTAGTGCCCCTCCTCCTGCAG
This sequence comes from Ichthyophis bannanicus, assembly GCA_033557465.1. NCBI lineage: Eukaryota > Metazoa > Chordata > Amphibia > Gymnophiona > Ichthyophiidae > Ichthyophis > Ichthyophis bannanicus. The sequence goes on from CM066038.1 coordinate 333,327,018, forward strand.
CCTGGAGACTGGACCAATCAAGTCTTCTGTAGTATATATGCAGACGGAGCTCCCAGAAGCCCCCAGTGTACTAGTAACAAAGCATACTTAACGAAGCAACACATTAGATTAATATACAAAATGACATAATGAAACTTAACGAAGCAACACATTAGATTAATATACAAAATGACATAATGAAAATGACATAATTAAAGAACAATTTGTTTCCCCCCCACAAAAATATCCAACTGTCTCTCCAAACGAGGAAGTCAGAACACTGTATTGCACTGGAACCAACGCCCCAGAAATCAAAATACAGCTCCGTATCAGAAATCTCAGAAGCTGACTGAACACCTGAGAAAGGAAGAGCCATAGCCAAAAACGTGGCTGCAAAAAAGGTTCGAACGGCAAGAGGAACCGTCTTATGATCCACCGTTCGGAAAGCGCGCCGCATTTTTATAACAGATAGTCGGGAGGGAAGGAGGACTAAACTGGACCCTCCAGGAACTACAATTACCAGGTTAGTGTAATTTCCATTTCCTGTTCGGTAATCCAGTTTAGTCCTCCAACATCGGGATGTAACAGAGCAGTTAAGACCGGGCGGGACCTTGCCATCCGGCGCGCAGAACCGCCGAACAAAAGAGGAATCCCGAGCCGCTGACACATCTAAACGATAGTGTGTACTGAAAGCATGCAGAGACGACCAGGTGGCCGCCTTACAGATATCTGCTGGCGGAACTAGGCTATACTCCGCCCAAGCGGTAGCCCGAGCCCTAGTGGAATGATCCAGTAGCCCCTCCGGAACAGACCACTGCTGCAACAGATACGCAGACGCGAACGCTTCCTTGAGCCATCTTGCAACGGAGGCCTTAGCCGCCGCTTCCCCTTTACGTGCACCACCGAAGAGCACGAATAACCGGTCAGTGTTCCGAAAAGATTCGGTAGCCTTCAAAGAACGACGAAGTGCACGACCCACATCGAGACGGTGAAGACTTTTGTCCGCCGACCCGACAGAGTGGGAAGAAAGAACTGGAAGAAACACTGCCTGATTCACATGAATAGGGGAAACCACCTTCGGCAAAAAGGAAGGGACCGGGGAAAAAGACAAAAAAGGTTCTCGGCAGGACAACGCATGTAGATCTGAAATACGCCGTGCCGAACAGATGGCTACAAGAAAAACCGTCTTCAGCGTAAAATCTTTCAGAAACGCCCTACTCAGGGGTTCAAAAGGTTCACGAACCAGGGCCCGCATCACTAGATTCAAGTCCCCCGGAGGAACGAAAATCCTGCGGGAGGGCCGCAAATGAAAAACAGTCGTAAGAAAACGACGTACGTCCGGATAAGAACCGTAGAGACGGCCTAAAACTTTGCCTCGATAACAAGAGATAGCCGCCAACCGGACTTTCAGAGAACTAGCCGCAAGGCCCTTATCAAAAGCAACCTGAAGAAACTTAAAACGACGGAAACGGAAACCGTCGCCGCCCGGACTCCACGCCGGGAGCACCAGTCTTCAAAGATCCCCCAAATCCGAACGTAAGTAAGAGAAGTGGACGTTTTCCCCGCCCGCAGTAGGGTAGAAATCACTGCGGGGGGAGTAACCCTTCTTTTTCAGCCGAGCCCTCTCCATGGCCAAACCGTAAGCGAGAATTGACCCACTTGGGGCATCCGCAAGGGTCCCTGAAAAAGAAGATTCGGCAGCGTGGATAGGAGCCAAGGAATGCCGTCGCTCAGCCGGACCAGATCGGCATACCAGGGCCACCCAGGCCAGTCCGGGTCCACCAGTAACACTCGACCCCGATGGCCCTCGATGCGCTGAACGACCCGGCCAATCAGAACCCACGGAGGAAAGACATAAAGAAGGCCGGACGTTGGCCACGGCTGAATGAGAGCGTCGAGCCCCTCGGACATACGCTCCCTTTGCCTGCTGAAGAAGCGTCCTGTCTCGGCCGATTGAAATGTCGCCATGAGATCCATGAAGGGCGGCCCCCCCCCCCCGACGAACTATTTGCGCGTAAACTTGCGGGTTTAGCTCCCACTCTCCGGGGTCCACCCGCACTCTGCAGAGAAAATCGGCCTGAACATTGTCTGCGCCTGCAATAGGCGCTGCCGAGATGGCCGGAAGACGAGACTGCACCCAATTGACCAAGGCCATCACTTCTGATTCCAGGGCCATGCTGCCGGTGCCCCCTTGGCGATTGATGTAAGCTACGGTGGTCGCAATGTCCGAGAGGACTCGCACCGGCCGGTCGAGAACTAGGGCTTTGAGGCCAAGAGGGCTAGCCGCACCACCCGCAATTCGAGGAGGTTGATCGACCAAGAAGTCTCCAGGGGAGACCATTCCCCTTGAGCGAAGCGGGTCTCGCAGTGAGCCCCCCAGCCGGTTAAGCTGGCATCCGTTGTGAACGGAACCCAAAGTGGAGGCTCCAGGGAATCCCCCGCGCCAGGTTCTCGGAGGAGAGCCACCACCGGAGTGATCGGCGAACCGCCCTTGGGCAAGTCAATCTCCTGTTCAACGAGTCAAATTGGTTGGACCAATGGCGCAGCAGAGCACTCTGCAGCCGGGCGCATGTGGAAGCGCGCCCAGGGCACCACCTCCAAGGTTGCTGCCATCGTACCGAGGAACTGTAGCTATCACCATGCAGACGGAGCGGGCATCCCCCTGAAGAGTCGGACAAGAGACCGAATGCGGCGCTCCGGCAGGCACACCAAGCCCCGTGCTGTGTCGAGGCTCACTCCCAGATACTCGAGATCCTGAGTCGGGCACAGACAACTCTTGCATTCTTTCACCACCCAGCCGAGGGACCGCAGCAGAGCCACCACCCTGCTCATGACGTGCACACACTCCCGACTGGACTTTGCCCGAATCCACCAGTCGTCGAGATACGGATGGACCAGGATGCCCTCTGTGCACAAGGCCTCCGCGACCACTACCATCACGTTTGTGAAGGTGCGGAGGGCCGTGGCGAGACCAAACGGCATGGCCGGAAATTGGAAGTGGCCCCACGGAAGAGCGAAGTGGAGAAACCGTTGATGAGACGGCCGGATGGGAATGTGTAATGTGGTCTGCAGCGGCTGTGGAAGATCCTGCAGCAGGGGCTCTGAGGAGGGGGGAGATAAGGTGCTGGGGGACCCAGCTAGCAACGCAGTGGGTATGGGGAAAGCCTCCGGGATGCAGCGTGCAGGTGTAACACAAGCAAGCTATTAATGTACCCTTCGGCTGATTACATTTCACATATAATACAGCCATAGAAAAAAGCATTGTAGAGACTTAAACCACCTTTCCTCTTCTTGTGTGGGGTTTCATTTATTTATTTATTTATTTATTTATTTATTTATTTTTTTTTGCATTTAAAACAAAAAGCAAGGAAGGCTCAGGGAAACCCAAGACTGTTTAAGAAAAGGATTTTGAAACTGCACGTGCCTCCACAGCATGATTAAGTGTGTGGAAACTGCTGTTTAGAGCTGTTTCCTCTAAAAAGAAACACTGAAGAGAAAAACAAAACAGCCGCTGGCACCGAAAAACTGTCAGGTATTCGCAGAACTGAGAAGGGAACTGTCAGTCATTCACTGTGCTGGCATAGAGAAACTTTCAAGGTCAGGGTAAGGCAATTACAGCCATTCAGACCTCCATGGTAGGGGCTGAAAGGTGTTTCTGGGGAGGGATGTAGAAGCTCAATCCAGCCATAGGAAAATTACAGTGAGCATGCTTAATTAGGCCGAGCCCAAAACAGTCAGGATCCAAAACACTGACTTAAAACCTCAACCAAATGGTATATTGAATAAGACAGGTACAATAATCAGTAGGACGTACAAAGTAACCCGGCTGCAGTTTGTGGACTAAAAAGTCAAAGTAGGCACTTCCAAACTCAGGGGCAGCCGGTCCGGATACAGCTGAAAGCATCCCAGAGCAGCTGAGGCAAGGAAGAAAAAACAAAAACAGAGTACGCACAGTTTTCTTACAGAAAATGATACCTGAACTTCCTGGAGGTATTCAAACTCTCGTGGTAAAGACTCAGTGCAGCGTAAAGCCAATGGAGAGCTCCCCCGAAGCCAAGCTCCGGAGTTCCCAAGTTCCTCAGGGGAAGCAAGATGCTGGGGGAAGAGCAGAGCTGATGCCTGAGGTCCCGGTGTTTCTTCTGACAGCCTATGCAGCGTAAACCTGAATAAGGCCCAGGGAGAACTAAAAAGAAATAACTGCGTCCCGCCGGAACAGGCATTTAACAATATTCCCCATAATAGGTAATGCCTCAGCCAGCCTTCTTTGTTGGGCACAGTGGGGAATGGAAGCCATGAGCCCTGCACCCTTCGTCAGTGACTCAGCATTGTACTGTGGCTCTGAATTGCATACTGTTCTCTATCCATGCCTTCTGTACTTTTTATCCATTATGTTCATACAGAGGCAGAGAAAAAAGTAACCTCTGCACAACTGATATCTAGCAAGTGTTGTGGAAAGTAGAAAAATACTTAAACAACAATATAGCTTTTAGAAGCCAGCAGAGAAGTAATCTGGCTTCCCGCCAAAAACCGAGGCTCATTAGCTATTCAAAATGGCCACCAGCAAAAATAAAACACCAAAAGAGTGAATTAAAACCCCCAAAAGCTAAGGAATTAACTTAAAAAGTCAAAGAAGAAGGTGGGAGGGTTGCAGGCATGAGAGAAATGCCTAAAATCGCTGAAAAATCAAGAAAAATCAATCGAGTTACCACAGAGCTGCAAACAGCAGAGGGAGAAGACATTCTAGTTCTGAAGAAACTGCAGCACAGCTCTTGCAGATGCCAGAGTCAGTCACTGTACCTCTGCGGGACCCACAAATCACACATTGAGGTTTGGCAGCCATGCTAAGGCAACCTGCTTCCAGGGGGAAAGAAGGAAACAGGAACAGGGAAGCCCACAGCAAAGGGACTAACCATATTCAAATCAGTACAGCTTTAAATTTAAAACGTTTTTTTATTTTTTTTTTTTTTACAGAAAACAAAATACTCCCCAGAATCCTAGGGGTGCCCTGAGCAAAATCGCCAGCAAAAGAAACCCCAAAAATGCCAGGGGAACCCGTGCACAAGTGTTAAAAAGTGCCCTTAAAAAGCACACTTTAGAAATCCAAAATGGCCGCCGCACCTTTCCACCCACAATAAAAAAAGGCGCGAAAATACAAAGGTAACCAAATAATATGGAAAAGAAAGAAAACGACCCTCTAATACAGGGCAAGCAAAAAAATCAGGAAAAAGTGCAATTCGGAAGCCAGGGGAGCCGACAGAGCCTCTGACAATGCAAAAAACAACAGAGCTGAAAAGATAAAGCAAGGAAAATTCCTACCAGCTCAGTGAACAGCAAGGAACTCAGCCAACTTCTCCAAGTGACAGGCAATGCTGTAGCAGGTATGGCTCTTCCCCGAACAGTCTTGGGGAGAGCTCAACCCAGGTTTCAGATATTCCCAGGCAGGAAGGCAGGAGCCCAATGCAGGTCTGGCTTCCCCCAGGATGTCCCTGTTTTTTAAAGATACAGCTACCTAGCAAAGAAATGGTAAATAAAGGACCCAAAATAAAACCCCAAAAGAACTAACTAACTAGTGTTGCTCCTTCAAGTGTCACTTAGTGTGCCCAGAAAGGGCACAGAAGTCTGCAAGCTGCAAGGAGACTGGACACACTGGGGGCTTCTGGGAGCTCCGTCTGCATATATACTACAGAAGACTTGATTGGTCCAGTCTCCAGGCTGCAGGAGGAGGGGCACTACCCGATGTTGGAGGACTAAACTGGATTACCGAACAGGAACTACCTTAATATGGCCTGCACAACAACGTACCAGCTCATCCTGCATTTCTAACACTTCTACCTATAGAGCTTCATGCCGCAACATCTAATGGCTGGGTGAGAGGACAAGCTTGTTGCTCCAATGATTGGGCTAGATTGGAGGAATGGAAGGAAACAAAAAAAAGTCAACATACGTATGCTATGTATTTAATTGTGGAAATCCTATATGTACACTTGAAGGTTTGCTTCTAGGAGTATCTATGGATTTGATAAATCAAAATGTTCTAAAATCTCAGATAATTATAGCAAATACAAATACTTCCAGAACTTTTCTGAATAAAAGGTGAGAACCCTACTGGTTTTCTACCTGCACAGTATACTTTATTTAGCACTATCTCCTACTGAACACTGCTTTGTTTGCTGCTATGTAGGACTTGTGCTGCACAGCCGTCAGAATGGTAGTCACTCTTTGATGACATCAACAGCCAGCCCTTTAAATCCTGCATCAGTCCTGAGGCATCACACCTCAGACATTGTGCTGAAGGAGCATGCCGATGGACAGGACACACCCCTTACCACGTCCCTTGACATACTTTGATGGTTTGGAGGAACGCTATACAGTGTAGAGCAGTGGTTCTTAACCAGTCCTCCTTGAACCCCTAGGCCAGTCGGGTGTTCAGGATAGCCCTAATGAATATGCATGAGATATATATGCATTAGAGATATCCTGCCAGCCTGACTGGTTTGTGGCCCTCTAGGGCTGGATTCGGAGACCCCTGCCTTACATCTCTGTCATTTAAGAATGTTAGTGGGCACACGGAATTTGAAGGATGAATCCACTGCCCAGTGGCAAAGCCATATCCAATGTCGCACCACAGTCAACAGAGCAATGGCAAGTGGATGAGATCATCCATAGCATTCAACAAAAAAGCTGTAGTTGACTCCAAGAGGGGCGTAATATCCTCTGGTGCAAGGGAATGAATTCACTGGAGTAGAACTCGAGTCAGACTTGCACACATCACCAACTGAAGAATAACAGCAGAAGTTGTAAACTGGTTCTTCAAGATAGAGGCCACCTTATGATCCATGGGATTCTGCATGGCCGCTCTGCCCTCCAACGAAATTGTGATCCACTTTGCAACCACTGTAACCTGTGCATCCACTCTCGGCGTGTTAAACCACTTGATGTATCTGTCCGGTGGCAGGGCAGAAAGCCTCCTGCAAACTTTCAGCCTCTTCTTTGGGAAGTCTAGCAAGTCCCACTCCAAGTGTATTATGCTCTTGATAACCTCTGAAAAAGGAAAGGCCATCCATCTACTGGAGACAGAGAATTACTGAAGGCTCCCCTCTAGAGGTTCTGGCTGATTTGGCATAATGATATCATAAAGAAGCCTCTTGAGATTTCCTCTGCCTCCATATCTGCTGGTAGGGGAACACAACCCACTTGTCTGGACTGGTCTACAAGGACAATATGGAATGAGAATTAGGAAGTGTGTTTGGTTTATATTCTGCCACATTGCTTCAGTAGACTACCTTTTGTTTGTTGAGTGGTTGGTGTCAGTTAAAAACGATTTGAATAACAATTTTGATGGGTGATTTCAATTTGCATGTAGATGAGAGCGATAGTGTGTCCAGTGGGAAGGTTTTTTGGATTTACTAGGAAGCAATTTTTCCACACATGATGGAGGACATAAGATTTTATTTTTGCCCTGCGACATGATGTTATTTCCAGACTCTTTTAGGGGTGTTTCATTACTGTGGACAGACCATGTCTTATTAAATCTTTTTCTTAAGGGACTGGAAGAAAAAATTTCTTAGTGAAAAAAGGCTGCTGTTAGACCAATCCTAAAAAACGGCTCCACTGCCACTGATCACCTGAGAACTACAGACCTGTCTCAACACGTCCCTTCCTTGTAAAGGTAGTTGAAAAGATAGTCTTTATTTGTCTCAGAGACTTTATAGAGAAAAGGAACATACTACATCCCCATCAATCCAGTTTTAGGCCCCACCACAGTATAGAGACATGTCTTACCTTCATGCTAAGTGAAATTTACAAGTTTCTTGATTCTGGTCATGTAATCATAGACTCACTAAACTTTTCACCGGTGTTCGATCTGGTTGATCATGACCTCTTGCTTAAGTGACTGGCAGATATTGGTATTGCCAACACTGTTCTTGCCTGTTTTTTGTCATTTCTGGCCGATCGCTCCTTTTCTGTATACCGTAAATCGCAGTGTTCTACAATAAGGAGCCTCTCTTGTGCAGTGACCATCAACCTTCAGTTGAAGAACAAATCCAAAAATGCAGACTGTGATAGTTTGGCTACATTTGCAGAATGAACACCAGTTGGCTGCCATACAAACTCCTCTGGCAAGAGTGACCTGTCCACTGGAGGGTTCAACTAGTAGCACCAAAGAAAATGTAGCTCAAACATATCGAGGAAATCCTAAGGAATCAGCAACTTACCAATGACGAGGCCAGAAATTTTGCCACCGACTGCCAATGTTGGAAGCATATTGTGAACAACACATGGAATCCAGTGGCACCTACAGCAGCATATTGGTTGAGAGGATGACCTGCTCTCCAAATGCCAGGTAAGGATTAAAGAAGAAGCAGCAGCCCCAAGGTTCATTTCTATTACCTATTCTTTTTAATAACTTCTTAGCTCCTCTGGCTTTGATTGTACAATCATTTGGAATTTCTGCTCATTTTTTTGCAGACAATATCCAGCTCATAGCATACCAGGACCCTCATTTCGAGATTTAAAGTCACTAAATTGTTGTCTCTCAGCTGCTTCCCAATGGCTGAAATCTTACCAGTTAAAATTAAAACTAAATCCAGGAGATCACGTGTGCACATGAGCGAGTGAGGAGCTTCCTCGCCACGCTCCCGGGCCGTTTGTAGAACTTTAGCAATTTACTCGGCAACATTGGTCCCATATTGAAGCGAACGGTACGGATCCTCTTGCAACTATTGTGTGCTGTAATCGGGAAGGTTGGTGGCAGCTAAATACCAATGAGAGCGGCAGCAAAGCGAGACAAAGCCGCGGGTGCCAGGGACCCTAAAATGGCGGCGACGGCCCGGGCGAGCTCTGTATTGGACTCGCCGGGAAAAGACAGTGTTGACTCGGGCCCCAATGAGATCGCTCAGGAAGTGGTGAAACTGCTGGAGCCTAAATTTGATATTGTCATGCGAAAGCTAGATGAGATGGGTGAGAGATTTGGAGAAGTTGCTAAGCGCATGGACGAGGTTGAGCAGTGGGTAACCGTACTAGAGGAGGGAGAACTGGTGCTGGAAAAAGCGAATGAGAAACAGCAGAAACAGCTGGATGAACTCCTCATGAAGGTAGACGACCTCGAGAATCGTTCAAGACGGAACAACTTGAGGCTGATTGGCGTGCCTGAGTCTTAGACGGGCAGCCAGTTGTTCACCCTGTTTGAGGAGTGGCTCCCGCAAGCGCTAGGCCTTGCAGAATTGCGGGGAAAAATACATGTGGAACGTGCTCACAGGCTTGGCCCATTGCGAGAAGGCCAGGGCCGGCCGAGGCCGGTGTTGGCGCGTCTTCTGAACTTCCATCACAAAACTTTGATACTCCAAGCATATCGGAAGAAAAGAGACCAGCAACTTGATAATGCAATGCTCCTGCTGTTTCCTGACTACTCGGCATCTCTAGCTGCACGACGCAAGGCATTTGCACCCATCTGCAGTATGCTGATCGAGCGCGGGGTGAAGTTCGCGCTGCTCTATCCTGCTATCCTAAAGGTCTTTTACAAAGGCGCTACCCGCTCCTTCGAGCAAGCGGCTGCGGCAAAGAAATATGTGGCAACGTTGGCTGACCCTACTGAGCCGAATGCGGAGTGAAGGACTTCTTTGTGTGGCCATGGTCATCGGACTGCCTTGCTGATTCAATGCAGGGCCGTGCTGGGGTGCCTTTCTGCTGTTGTGCCGTGGCGGGGCCTGGTAGCCACCATTTATTGGACGTATGGCTATGTTTTTTGCCATCCCATTTCCTGCAGGATTCCCTGGACTGGCTTGTTGCCATCTCAACTTTGACTTTGTGTTACCTGGAGGCGGCCCGGAGGGGCACTGACTGTGATCTTACTCCCCTCGGGGAGTGCCCTGCTTCTGCAGGGTTCTGTCTTGGTGATTTAGTAGGGGCGGGGAAGGAATGGCTGGTGGTGTGAATGGAGATGTGCAGGGTGGTTGGTTTGGTGAGCGAGTGGATTGTGTGGGGAGGAGTGTCTGGTGGAATGGCTGGGGAAAGTGTCTGTTGGGGGGGCATGGCTGTGGGTGAGTGTGCTGGGGGGGGGGCAGGGGGGGTTTGGATGAGTCGGGTGGGTTGGGGTGGGTTTGGGGTGGGGGAAGGGGGATTGGAAGGTTGGGAAGGGATGCTCGCAAGGGGGGGGGTGGGAGTTGTGACTGTGGTATCTAGAAGATTGTTTCTCTTCTGGGAGATGGCTTGTCTTCCTCCTGTAATTTCTTCCTCTTTGGTGGGCTGCACAGTAGACACCTGGAGACGAGGCTGGGCGTCTCTGGGTAGCTTTCATTATCACCTTCTGTACTTTTCTGAGGGTCCTACTATGCTGCTGAGATGTTAAATGCCAAGATAATCTTTTGGAATGTGGGAGGCATCGGGTCCCCGGTTAAACGCACCAAAATCTTGCAAATGTTAAAACGTAAGGGCACGCACATAGCACTCTTACAAGAAACACACTTAAGTGCATTGGAGCACAGTAAACTTAAGAGAGATTGGGTGGAGGCTGTATATGGGGCATCGTCGGGAGGTAAGAAGGCGGGTGTGGTGATATTAGTGAAGCGGGGAATCCCCTTTGAGGTGGTTAAGATGCAAGCAGACCCCAATGGTCGGTATGTTTTGCTTACTGCCAAGCTCTTTAATGAAGTGGTTTGGATAGCGAATGTCTACGCACCCAATGTTTATGACCATGAGTTTTTTAAGAAACTGCTCCGTTTTGTGCGGGACGCGGGGGTTAATAAGGTGTTGGTGGCTGGGGATTTCAATTGCCCGCATGATCCCTCGCTTGATAAATCTAAAGTGGATGGGTCGATTTCCTGGGCGTGAAGGGGAGTGGCCTATCTTTGTAAAATGGGCGACCTCGTGGACGTCTGGCGTCTGCTCCACCCGGGGGTTCGGGAGTACACACATCAGTCCCGAGCCCACCACACCTGGTCTCGTATTGATAACATTTTGGTGAGTGAAGGGGGACTCTCGAGGATTGTTCAGGCTGAAATTGACCCGATAGTAGTGTCCGATCACGGGATGGTGTGGGTGTTGTGGGATTGTCAAGAGTTATTGCAGCGGAGATGGCGCTTCCCGGCTTATTTGGGCCAGGACCAGGGGTTTCAGACTTTTCTGGAAAAGCAATGGGACGGATATGTTGCTTCTAATGATCGCCCCGATTGTTCTCCGCTCCTGTTTTGGGAGGCTAGTAAAGCTGTAATGCGGGGAGCCATTATTTCCTATACTATCCAACGGCGGCGTCATATGGATCGCAGTATTCTTGCTTTGGAGCGGAGGCTTCGGGACCTACAGCGGAAGCTCGGTAGGGGGGCTGACGGAGCCCTCCAGCGGGAATATGTGCTCTCTCAGTTGGCCCTCAATGAGTTGCTACAACGAAGAGCGGGACTCTCGCTGTCCTATTATCGTCATCAACTGTATCGCTATGGTAACAGAATGGGGCGGCTCCTTGCAAAACTAGTCAGGGACCCTGGGGGAGCACGGTTTATACCTGTTCCTCGAGATGACCGGGGGTGCTTGCAACATCAGTCTCGGAAGATTGCTAATGTTTTTCAGGATTTTTATGCACGTTTATATAGTGAAGAAGACAGAGACTATGGGAAGGGCCGTGCGTTTTTGCAGGGCTTGTCCTTACCGCAGGTGACGGCGGAACAATTGGAGACGTTGAATGCGCCCTTGACGGTGCGTGAAATCCAAGCGGAGATCATGAGAGGGAAGTCTCGTAAGGCGCCTGGGCCTGATGGTTTTAGTATCGAGTACTATAAATTACTTGTGTCCCGACTGGCGCCTTCCATGGTGGTAATGTATGATGTCGTGCGTCAGGAAGGGATTTTTCCGAGAGATATGCGATGTGCCGACATCACGGTGATCCCGAAACCGGGGAAAGACGCTATGGAGCCGGCATCTTATAGACCTATCTCCCTCATCAATTGCGATATGAAGATTCTTGCGTAGGTCCTGGCGGGCAGGCTTAATGATATTCTGCCCTCCCTCATAGCTCCGAGACAGGTGGGTTTTGTCCCTGGGCGAGAGGCGGCCAAGAATCTTGCCAGGCTGCTTTTTGGTATGGACCACTGCTTGCAGAATGAGGATGCTTTATTGTTAGTTAGCCTGGATGCTGAAAAGGCATTCGATAGGGTGGCCTGGCAGTATCTATGGGATGTTTTGGCAACGTTTGGGTTACAGGGTAATTTTGTGCAATGGGTCCGGGCCCTTTATCAGCGCCCCTTGGCGCGTATGGTGTTATGTGGGGCTAGCTCAGATGTGTTTGAACTGGGGCGTGGAACATGACAGGGATGCCCCCTGTCCCCCCTGTTATTTGTACTCTCATTGGAGCCTTTACTGCACGCTATTCAAAGCCACTCGGGCGTTCGGGGCATATCATTGGGTGGTGAAGAAAGTGCGTTCGCAGATGATATGCTCTTGTGCTTAATGGATCCGCAGCCCTCTCTGGAACGAGTCCTGTCACTTATCCATGACTATGGCGAATTCTCTGGTCTTAGAATAAATGTCTCTAAGTCCGTAGTACTAGATGTCTGAGGGAGGGGGCGGCCACTATGGAGAGGTGCGTTTCCGCTGGTCTGGGCGGCGGGGGAGATCAAATACTTAGGTATACAGTTACCTGATAACCCGGCCAACTTGTACAAAGCCAATGTTCCTGGTCTGTTGTGTACAGCCCGTCAGACTTTCTTGAAATGGCGGGGCCTGCCTTTGTCTCTTAAGGGTAGAATCGCCTTGTTCACCATGGTGGAGATGCCCCGCTGGCTGTATGTCTTAAGGTTATTACCTCTGTGGATTCGGGAGAGTGACTGGCGGTGTTTTGAGAAATATCTGAGAGGCTTTTTGTGGAAGGGCAGGCGTGCGCGAATCCCTTTGCGGGCTCTGATGCGAAGGCGGGAGGAAGGTGGTGTGATGCTCTTGGATTTGCGCAATTATAACCTCCGGTACTTGCTCAGGCATATTTGGTCTCTAGCTAGTGGGACTGATGGATGTGCTCCGGTTCCGCAGGTCAATGCTAGTTGTGCCCCTTACCATAGCTTATCGGTACTGCATTCGCCTAAGGGTAGGCGGGATCGCCATTTGGGAGGTTGGAATTATATGGCGGCCCTGCGAGTGGCGTGGCGGGCGGTCTGTCATCGTTTTGGGTGGAATTGGCAACGAACGACGCTGTTGCCCCTGGTGGGGAATCCGGATTTTCCCCCGGGGTTTACGAAACCTAGTGTCTTCCATGACTGGGCCACGAAAGGAGTTCATTGTATTGGCGATCTCTTTATCGTGGATGGCTTGTGCTTGGAGAGCTTTCGGACGTTGCAGGCTAAATTTCAGCTTTCCCGGCATGCTTTTTATGGTTATTTGCAGGCTCGGCATTATGTGGAAAAATTGTATGGCACTGGCGCTCATGTGCTCCAGCCGGCTGTGTCGGCGAGAGCGTGGCTTGAAAAACTTGACTCGGGTTCCCCGGGAGGACTGGAACGATGGGAGCTCTTACACCTGGGGGGTGATGATGCCTACCTCTTGGACTTGGCCCGCCGCTGGGATAAAGATGGGCTCGTAGGCGTGTCGGTGGTGTATCTGCGGGAGGCTTTTGAGGGGATACCGCAGGGGGACTTCTGGATGTATCTGCAAGAGATGCAGTTTAAGTTCCTCTGGAGGGCCTATACTACGGATGAGTGGGCCTTTCGGGCGGGGTTGCGTGTTTCACCTACCTGTGGCTGGTGTGATTTGGATAGAGGCACGCTACTACACAAATTTTGGGACCGCTCTAAGGTTCAGAGGTTGTGGGGCCATGTTTGTGGGAAGCTCGACCGCTGGCTAGCTGTCGGAGTTTACTGGAGCAAGGAGGTTTGTCTATTTCATCGGTGGGGTTCTGCCAACCAAGCACTTACGCCATCTCAGAGGATGTTGCTAATCCGGGGCCTGTTGTTAGTGAAGAAAATATTGCTGGGTTGCTGGGCCGCTGCGTCTCCCCCCGGGATGCAGATGTGGGAGCTTGCCCTAGGGGAATTATTATACATGGAAAAATTGACAGCCAAGCAGCAGGGTGGAAAAGCTTGGGATTCCTTTTTGGAACTTTGGGCCCCTCTTTTGACCCACTTGCCCACGCGAGAATGCAGCATGGTGGTAAATGTTTGACCCTCGTACATGCTTCTGATTGTTTTCTTTCCCTTCTCTGTTCATCTTCGCTTGTTGAGCGCTGCTTCTTTTCTCTCTGTCTCTTTCTCCCTTTGCTCCTACTATGCCCTGTTCTAGGGCGAGGAGCATGTTGCCATGTTCTGATGAGAAAGCTATGTATCTTGCCACGGTCTCTGGGCTTTGGGGTGCATGGCGGGGGACTGCTGCGATGTGGAGGATTCCTTGGTTGTGGGGAGATGGTCTTCTTCCACCTTTGGAAGTACCCGGGGTGGGGAAGGGGAGGGGGGGTTTTCTTGGGGTGAGGTGAGTTGGGGGGGGGGGCTTTCTTCTCTTCTTCTCTTCATTTCTTCTCTTCATTTCTTTTTTTTCTCTTTTTTCTTTTTTTTCTTCTTTTCTTCTCTTTCTCCTCTCCTCTATCTTTTTTTTTTCCCAATTTGTGTACTGTACAATCTGCTGCTTTATATGCTGCATATGCAGAACCTGTGACTGTATTCATATGTTCTTGTACTATGGATTGATTCTATGTTTGCCTATGAGTCCCCTTTAACTGGTGGGGGGAGAGTGCTTCTTCAGTACTTATCCGACTTATTATGGGAGACCTGTCCATCTTCTTTGTTGTTTTGGCATGTTTCATATCTGTAGTTAGATGGTTAAATACGATGCCTTTGATTGGCACCCGTGGTATGGTCTGCTATTGTTCTGCTGGATTGGTGTGTTCTCTCTAGTCTTACCTGTTGTGGCATTTGTAATAGTAAAACCTTGAATAAAAATGATTTGAACTAAAACTAAATCCAGACAAATGAAAAGCTATGTGGGTTTCTGATAACGCTAATCACATAGTAATTGCACCTTCCTTAGAAGGCATCATCTTACCAATAGTCATCACATTAAAAATTCTAGGCTTTACATTTGATCCCCAGCTAACTTTTGCTCATCACATATCTGAAATAATGAAATCCTGCTTTTACGCTCTTCATACTATTAGATCTCTCTGTTCTTACTTAGACAAACCTGTTCTTATTATATTAATCCTCTCCCTGGTAATTAACAAACTAAATTAAGGCAACTCCCTCTATAACGATCTTCCTCCCTATTTCAATAAAACCCTTCAAAGAGTCCAAAATGTTGTAATTAAACGTCTTACTCATTCCAAGGTATCTAACCATGCCACCCCTCTACTAAGATCCCACCATTGGTTCCCAGTTTCTTAACGAATCAAATTTAAAGTTTTGCTGTTAATGCATAAAGCCTTTTTCTCAGGTCTCCCGCACTATCTTGCAGATTCTCTCATTCCTTATATACCAACTAGAACCCTGCATTCTCAAAACCACAATCGCTTAGTGATTCCAGCAAACAATACTGCCAGACAAGAGTCCACATGACAATTTGCCTTCTATTTCCTGGCACCAGCCCTGTGGAACTCAATCCTCCTCTATATTTGACAAGTCAGCTCACTGAAATAATTTAAGAAGAGCCTAAAAACCTAATTTTTTGAGAATGCTTTTGGTACTCTAAGCGGATGGCATCCTGAGCTGCTGGTCTGCACTGTTCTCCTGCTCTACTATTTTGATTTCTTCTTTTTAATTTTCCCTTTTATTTACGCTATTAGCATTATTTTTCTAAACTGCTTTGCTCCCATTGGTTAAAGGCGGTATATCAAATAAAAAATAAACCATAAACCATAAGGTTAATTATGCGTATAGGACGTTTTCAACATAGTACACCTATGTTGATGGTTATGGTTTTGTTTATTTAATATACCGCAAAAGTGAAAAAACAATCTATGCAATTTACAAAGTTAAAAATAACAATAAATAATAGAAAATGAATGTCATTAAATGAAGGAAAAGAACACAATATATAGTATAAAAATAATTAAACAAGGGAAAAAGGACCGCTAAAAGGAAGATGGCAAGTTAAAGGCAGATTCAAGCAAAAAAGTCTTAAGAAGTTTCTTAAAACTTTTGTAATTTGTCTCAGCACGCACTGAAGTGGGTAAACAATTCCAGAGAGAAGGGGTGGCTACAAAAAACACTGATTTATGCGTAGACTCATATTTAATAATCAAGGGGGAAGGTATATACAGCCAAAAGCCATGCATAGAGTGAAGAGCTCTAGCTGGAGTACATCACAAATAATTTTATGCACAAAAGATAGAATCTTAAATTGAACACGAAAACCTCATGAGCAAGGGCAAAGCGGCTTCAAATCGATGGGCACGTGAAATGATGTGCACTGCCGTAATTTGCAAAGTCTGTAGCCGCTTCAACCTAACCTGGCTAATACTGTATGTACCAAGACAGTCATTTGTGTCGAAGCATTCAGAAAAGGTTGATTTGCACAAAAGTATTGAAGAGCCAAGAAAATAGATTTAATGACATGGGAAAGTTGAGGAGAAAATGACAATTCCAAATCCAAATAAATATCCAAGTAATGTAAAGAAGAACAAAGAGGTAAAGTGAACTCTTCCAAAATAGGAGCTATGGAAGGTGGAGAGGAAGAACCTGATAACCAACTCGCAAAGGATTTGGAAAAGTTAAGCTTCAGGGAGTTCATTAAAATCATCTGTAATACCTGAAGATTGGAGGATCGCCAATGGAACGCCTATTTTTAAAAAAGGGTTCCAGGGGTGATCCGGGAAACTAAAGACCAGTGAGCCTGACGTCAGTACCAGGAAAAATGGTAGAAACCATCATAAAGAACAAAATTACTGAACATGTAGATAGTCATGGCTTAATGGGAGACAGCCAACATGGCTTTAGACAAGGAAGATCTTGTCTTATTAATCTGTTATGCTTTTTTGAAGGTGTGAATAAACGGGAAGACAAAGGTGAGTCGGTTGATATAGTGTATCTGGACTTTTAGAAAGCCTTTGACAAGGTCCCTCATCAGAGACTTTTGGCAAAACTAAAAAGTCATGGGATAGGAGGCAGTGTACTACTGCGGATCAGGAACTGGTTAAAAGACAGAAAGCAGAGGGTAGGGCTAAATGGTCAATTTTCCCAATAGAAAAAGGTGAATAGTGGAGTACCGCAGGAATCTGTGCTGGGCCCGCTGCTTTTTGACATATTCATAAATGACCTGGAAAAGGGAATAACGAGTGAGGTTATCAAATTTGCAGATGACACAGAATTATTTAAAGTTGTTAAAACCCAAGAGGACTGTGGAAAATTGCAAGAGGATCTTGATAAATTGGAAGACTGGATATCCAAATGTCAGATGAAATTTAATGTGGACAAGTGCACAGTTATGCACCTAGGAAAGAACAACCCAAACTATGGTTACACGATGCAAGGTTCCACAGTGGGAACCACCACCCAGGAAAAAGATTTAGGCGTCATCGTGGATAACATGTTAAAACCCTCTGCCCAGTGTGCAGCAGTGGCAGCCAAGAGAGCCAACAGAATGCTAGGTATCATAAGGAAAGGAATGGAAAATAAAACAAAGGATATTATAAATGCCTTTGTATCGTTCCATGGTGTGACCACATCTCAAATATTGTGTGCAATTCTGGTCACCGTATCTTAAAAAGGATATAGCATTATTAGAAAAGGTACAGAGAAGAGCCACCAAAATGGCAAAGGGGATGGAAGGATACTCCTATGAAGAGCGGCTAAAAAGGTTATGGCTCTTCAACCTGGAAAAGAGATGGCTGAGGGGAGATATGATAGAGGTCTATAAATTAATGAATGGAGTGGAACGGGTAAACACAGATCGATTGTTTACGTCATCAGAATATAAAAAGACTAGGGGACATGAAATGAGGCTACAGGGTAACCTATTTAAGACTAATAAGAGAAAATATTTTTTCACTCAACATGTAATCAAACTCTGGAATTTGTTACCAGAGGATGTAGTAAAAGCTGTTAGTGTAGCTGGGTTTAAAAAAGGTTTGGAACTGCCGCTCTCTTTGGGTGCACGTGTGGCCTTATACAAGATGGTTGTCTTCCCTAAATGGTTGTATATGTTGCAGAACCTGCCTATATTGTTGTCAGGAGCAGAGATCGCTCAAGTGGAAAAGTGTATAAATTGCTTCTATTGGAGGGGGAAGAGACCTCGGTTACGTCTTAAGATTCTACAACGACCCTGGGGGGCTGGGGGGATTGGAGCCCCTGATTTACGGAGTTATAACATAGCCTGCCTATTGAGAAATCTCCGTGACTGGTTGGCGACCTCGACGGATTATACACCTCTGGCGTATGAGCAAGAGGTGGCGAAACCCTTGGCCTTACGTTACGTTTTGCATGCGCCGGCGTCTAAATTACCCCCCCTGATTGGGGGACATCCTGTTTTCCGAGTTATGCGGAGAGTCTGGCGTAGAGTGTGTTTTCTGCACTCTTGGAATCCTGGGACGTCCCCCTTTCTGCCCTTGGTGGGGAATGGGGCCTTTGAACCGGGACTGTCGGGAGGGGCCTTTCGGGGTTGGGAGGATAAAGGAATTGTGGCTTTGGAGCAAGTCGTGAATGACCGGGGGGAAGCGCGGGGGTTTTCTGACCTTCGGACTGGCTATGGGCTGGTCTCTCGGGACTGGTTCCCCTATATGCAACTCCGCAGTTACCTTCGAAGTTTGGATGGCGGGGATCTTCTTACTACTATTTGCTCTCGGTTAGAGGAATTACTATATGCCGGGAGCCTCCATCGGGCTCGGGTTACCACTTTGCATAAGGAGTATCTTTCTCTTCAAGGGTTCCCGGCAGAACGGTCCTTGGCGGAAGCATGGACGCATGATTTGGGGGTTGAACTTAGGGGGGATGATATGCGGGCATTGCTAGCGGGGATTCCCCGTCGTCTTAAGTCGGCAGAGTTTCGGGATCTGCAATATCGGATTCTGCGACGCTGCCAATTTGCTCCCTGTCGGGCGTATAGGGCTGGCTGTGGCGCTGTGGCGAGCTGCCCGCGTTGTGGAGCGGACCGGGCAGATCTGGGGCATATGTGGTGGCAATGCCCGAGGATCGTGCGCTTTTGGAAGGCCCTTGTGGGTTGGCTCGCTGAGACTCTGAGTTGTTCCATCCCTTGGGATCCCCGGGTATTGGTTCTGGGTTTGATGAGTAGGGTGGTTGGCCTGGGGGGAGCCCTGAAACGTTGGGTTTGTAAGGTTCTCTTGGTGGCTCGGAGGGTTGTTCTGTTGAATTGGCTGCTCCCATGTGGCCCGACTATGAGTCAGTGGAAGAGAGAGGTGCATAGGCTGCTCTTGTTGGAACAGCAGGGGGTCAAACATGGGACTATCCCCACGGCTCGGTTCTTGGGGGAGTGGGGTCCCTATTTAGACATTTTGACACCGCGAGAGCGGAGTCGCATCCTTAACGTGTTGAGCTGATGATTGCAAGGTTGCCTGGTATGGAGGGGGGGTGGGGGGGTGGTGAGGGAGGTTGGGGGAGAGGTGGGGGGGAGGGAGGCCCGGATGGCTGGTCGTTGTGGTCGATTAGTGGTGCTGTCCCTTCTGGGCGGATTCTCTGGCTCATCTGTGCACCGGCGGGTGTAAGAGTACCCCCCCGCCCGTGCCTGTTTGTTATTGCACGGTGGGCTCTGGGGGTGTTAGCACTACTAGATTGGATAAGCGGGGGGTGGGGGGGGATTGTTGGGCTGGGTAAGAATATACATGTGTGCTATGTTTATTGATGCCCTCTGTTGTTTGGTTTTTATGTGTGATGAGTGATTTGTCTGTTGGAGCTGTTACCTGTGTTTTATAATAAAAAAACAGATTTACACATAAAAAAGGTTTGGACAAGTTCCTGGAGGAAAGGTCCATAAACCATTTAAAAGGGACCCAGGATATCATTGCTTGACCCAATACAAGCATTGAGGAACCTGTGTCTTTTGGGGAGACTGCTAGGTACTTATGACCTAGATTGGCCACTGTTGGAAACAGGATACTGGGGGCTTGATGGATCTTGGTCTGACCCAGTATGGCATATTTTAACCTCAATACCAACACCACTTCCTTTCACCACCCTTACTTAACTCAATCCAATCAAAGTATAAACAATACAATTCAAAAGTATTCCTTGGGGTAAATATATACAGGCCTCAGTCAATGCTCACACCATTCATTTGGCGAAGTGTCACCATAGGGTAGAGCTTCAAAACCTTCGCACATCACCGGCCTTCCCTCTATAATTTAATCAAATACAATTATTTAGAACGCTATTACTAAAAAAGTATTTTTTTAGGATTCGATATATCAATTTAAAATTTCCATATCTAACTTACTTATTCCACAATGAGATTTCAATGAAATTTAAATTATCCAGAACAATTTTTTAATTTTTTGGTTTATAATTTTCATAATTTTCATTAAATTAAAAGATTCTAATTTCCATAAAGAATAGAATTTCCCAGAGTACGACAGCTTGCACCGGAACCAGTTAGTTGAACATCTAGAAAGGATAAAGATACTCTTAATAGTGCACAATCAGTCACACAACTGAAAACGTTTTTCAAGTTTTTCAAGAACTTCGTTGTACCGTTATTGAGCAACTGCTTCCCGACATACGAAGGGGAGACAGGGGACGTACACTTCTTCAGAAAGAACAACAATGGATTCATAAGATGCATACTTTAGTTCCACGGGGACTGAATGATAAAATCGAATGGACTCTGTTCTTCTAATATTCAGCCAGTAGCTCTATGGGTTCCGATCTGTTCCTTTCTTTTTTGTTTGGTTTTGTTAATTTTTGGATTGTGAGATACTGTCAATGTTTAGGTCCTTTTAATGTATAGAATTCTTTTTTGTGTGTTTTTGTGATTTATTGTTGGTTAGTTACTTTCTGTCTTTCTGCAATGCGAGATTAGAGTAATAAAGTCCGTAGGAATGCTGACGTCACGAATTCTACACCAATTAGCGTTTTCGGATGTCTGTTTAAAGGGACTGACGTCAGACGCTACTCGACAACTTGTGAAGCGAAATGGCGGCTCAAACTTAAACGATTTATTACTCTGTTCTTGATTAAATGCTGGATCCCTGACGAAGCCCGGCGGGGTGAAACAAAAGCTTTTGTCGGATCTATTATGCAGCAAAAATCCGGCGTTCTGCTCGAAGCCCTTGGAACCAGATAAAATGGTGTAGGGTTTCTGAAGCAGTGCCCATTGAAGTGATAGCTATAGCGCCAAAAGATAAGTAACGGATTATTACTTTTTCAGTTGTGTGACTGATTGTGCACTATTAAGAGTATCTTTATCCTTTCTAGATGTTCAACTAACTGGTTCCGGTGCAAGCTGTCGTACTCTGGGAAATTCTATTCTTTATGGAAATTAGAATCTTTTAATTTAATGAAAATTATGAAAATTATAAACCAAAAACTTAAAAAATTGTTCTGGATAATTTAAATTTCATTGAAATCTCATTGTGGAATAAGTAAGTTAGATATGGAAATTTTAAATTGATATATCGAATCCTAAAAAAGTACTTTTTTAGTAATAGCGTTCTAAATAATTGTATTTGATTAAATTATAGAGGGAAGGCCGGTGATGTGCGAAAGTTTTGAAGCTCTACCCTATGGTGACACTGTTCGCCAAATGAATGGTGGAGCATTGACTGAGGCCTGTATATATTTACCCCAAGGAATACTTTTGAATTGTATTGTTTATACTTTGATTGTATTGAGTTAAGTAAGTGTGGTGAAAGGAAGTGGTGTTGGTACTGTATAGATATTATTCCTTTCGGCAGTGATTTCTAGTTATATTTTAACCTCAGCCAGGCAGAAACTAAAACCAAACAAGAGTTGATAGGTGTAAGATCCGGTGAATTCCCATCAGTTGCTTGCATTAGAAACAAATCATCAGCATAGGCCTAAGATGATATACCATTAGACTGAATCATAGTAAGTAAAGACGTAAGAAAACTATTAGACAATAAAGTTGAGAGAGAAGAACCCTGGTGAACTCCACAAGGTAGTTTACGTGATAATGAAATATCACTATGTACCTGAACCTGAAAGGTTCTATTTTGAAGAAAAGAAGACAACCACTATTGCCTTTTGTTTAAGATCTAAATTTTTATACTAAGTATTTGGGTTGATATTTGTCCTAGAGTGTAATGAACTATTAACTTTTTTGTAATCACGTGATCATTATACTCTTATTGTGCCTACTGTTGCAATGATTAGGAAAGAGTCCATGCATCCGAGTGTTTTCTGTTATTGGACTGAAGGCTCTGGAACGTATTGCCCAATTTGCTCCATAATGAATGTGATTGTAAAATTTTTCAGAGAAAGGTGACGACTTTTCTTTTTAGGGAAGCATATGGTACTGCACTGAGCTAATATTTGTTACCCATTTTGGACCAGCGTATGTTTTACATACATAAGGTTTCCATACTTACTACTCAACTGTTTACTAATTAATGGTTATAAATTCAATGGAACTATGTTTAGCTATAATTATCGTTATGTCAAAAGCGTTATATACAGATTTTTTTATCTGAGATCTAGTTAGTTTAATAGGCATTTGAAGTTTGCTGATTTTGACGGTACTGGCGGCTCAACATAAAAAGACCACAAAAAATAGTAAGTAGCTTATAATGCTGTAATAGCTACTATTTTGCAAATAAAAGTATTTGTAGACTTTAGAAAATAGGTTTAGATAACTGTAAGTTACTTAGTGTCAGAGTTATTGGTGCATATATCGGCCTTGTATGTTTTTCATACGCTGGGCTAATATGTTGTCGAAACTAATTGCTGTCAAGCATTCTGTTCTAGGTGTTTCAATGGTGCAATATCGATGCACTGCATCAGAAGTGTTTTCACGTGTATCATATTCCGCCATCAGAATGGACTGTTGACAAACTATATTATATCATAATAAAGTGTTTTAAATGAAAACTGCAGTTTCAATAGTATCATACAGTATGTTTATATCAATGAATATTGGAACCGAATCCTATCTTTTCTGAAGACGGACAATATACTATATTGGACCCATGTATGAAAAACATACACTATATGAAACTTCTATTTTCTGCAAAAGTTTTAATATTTTTTATTATTGACGGTATTTCATAATTGTTTGAGTATAACAATCTAATAAATCATCCAGAACAGAGAAAGAATATGCGAGCTGTCCAAAACGGGTTAATAGTATTATTCTATAATAACTGCTTAGGAGTGTAGATAGGCAGTTTATAAAATATTTAAAGAAATAAAAAGACCTGTTCTAAAGTATTTTTTTTACTTACTAGGACAGGTTAAAACTGACTATTCAGCACCAACATATATATCAGGAAGGGACTCCTCCCCATTCCCACCACTCCATTTTGTTGTGTATGAAGATAAATTTTAAACAGTGCAATTCATTCTTTCTAGTCATTTTGACCAATAGTTTAACAAACTCATTCATTTGATTGTAAGCACTTATTGGCTAGCACCAAAGCATAAAATTTCAAATCCAATTGACCTATCCAGAAATCTTTTACACTCGCCAGACTTGCTCACACATGCTGGGGGGCAAAGGCGGAAATTCAATTCTTTTTCTGCATATATGATGGTAGCATAAATTATTACAGTATGTAGGCACTAAAATGCTTTTAGCACAACTAATGTGTTACCAGCAAGGAAAGTATCGATGACCAATAGGCCACAGGAAGAGGCAGGAGCAGTAGCATTTTTTTTTCCATTTAAATTTTTATCAAGTATTTCAGTAAATAAATACACACATCCTCTGAAGCCAACATTGTACATGTTCCACAACTATTTTACCATCAAACATACTTTTATCCCCAACTAGTTTTTATAACCTGTTATATTACCTTATCTTCAGCCTTCTCCCCTCCCTCATCCCCTCCCTTCCCCCTCCCCGCTATATTTCTCCCTTCCTTAGTGCATGCTTCTTTATCTCTTCATGATGCTCTTATGCATCCCACATATGCTTCCTCATTCACCATTTGACTCATGAGCAGTGCGTTATACTGGTAATAGTCTCTACACTGGTCTCCCCTTTACTCCCTCCTCCCCTTGCTCCCCCTCCCCAAGTTTCCAACCACCTCCACACCCTCTTCCACTGTTCCATGCTCCTGTTCTCTTTCCCTTTTCGCAACCCCGTCAGTCTATGCATCAATTTCAGGTCCTCCATTCTTCTGACAAAGCCTTCACTTTGAGGTTTCCCCCTTCCAGTCCAACATTTTGCTATCTCACTTCTCGCTGCCACAATACAATGGTGCAAGACTCCCCCCTTTCCCTCTCCGAAATATCCTCCTCCAGTTTATGCAATAAGCATACCTCTGGTTTTCTCTGTAGTCTATGTCCTGTCATTTCATAAATTATCTCCAATACCTGATCCCAGTATGCGTGAATCTGCCCACACGTATGTAACATATCCCCTCTCTCTTGACACCCCCTCCAGCATTGATCAGATTGCCCCGTCCCACTCGGGTCGGCATCCAATACCACCGATATAAGACCTTATAAGCATTTTCTTTTATTTGGGTAGCTATAGATATGTCTGCCACTGTCTGTATTACCTTATCCCACACCACTTCGTTCCATTGCACTTCTAAATCTTCCTCCCATTTTTTCATAAACTCTAGTTTACCTTCTCCACCCTCCATTAATCCTTAATAGATCTTTGATAGTGCTCCTTTTTTACCCAATTGTCCGGCACACAGGGCCTCAAACCACCCCCTATTATTCCATAGGTCCTTCCACACTTTCGGCTGTTTCACAAAGTGACTTACCTGTATATAGCTATAAAAATCGTTACCTGATAGACCATATAGGTCCTTAACACCCTCAAACTCGCTGACACCCTCTTTAACCACTATCTGGGAAATGTGTGAGCCCCAACTTACCCCATCTGCGCAGAGTTCGTTCCCCTGGCCCCTCCCAAAGCATGTGTCTATTGTCATTCCCTGCGTGTATCCTTTATCTTGTACTAATACTTTCCTATGTTCTTTCCACACATTCAGGATATGCAGGATGATGGGATTTATAGGGTGAATATCTAATATTCTACTCCCCCTCCACACCAGCCTTTCTAGTCCCACTCCCCTTACTGAATCTTCTTCCATTTGAACCCAGTGTTTCTGTGTTTCTCTTTGCCATTCATATATTGTCCTCAGCTGCGCTACCACATATTTTTGAAAATTAGGCATCCCTAGCGCCCCCCCCCCCCCCCTTTGCTCTCTTCAGAATTGACATAGCTACCCTGGGCCTCCTAATTTGCCATATGAATCTAGCAATGATTCTTTGCAATTGTTCTAACTTTCTATGCGGTACCGTTATCGGCAGCGCCTGAAACAAGAACAGAAAGCGGGGCAACATCATCATCTTTATGGCGGCAATGCGCCCGAACCAAGATAAGTATCCCTGCCCCCACCCACTCAGCAAGCTTTCAACTTGCCCAAATAATTTTGGATAATTTAAATCATATAGTGATTCCAGGCGATTACTTATTTGAATCCCTAGGTATCGAATAGCCCCCCTGGCCCACCTAAATGGGTATTTCCTTTGTAATATTCCTTGCATTTCCTCTTGTAGTGACAAGTTCAATATTTCAGATTTTGTCCAATTTATAGTAAATCCTGACAACTTTCCGTATTCTTCTAATTCCCACATTAGGATTGGTATTGAGACCCTTGGTCTAGCTACGCTCATAATGATATCATCTGCAAATAGTGATATCCGACAGTTTATCTTCCCCACTACTATGCCCTTCAGATCCTCCCGTTTTTGCACCTTCTCCGCGAACGGCTCCATGGAGATCGCAAATAATAGAGGTGATAGGGGGCACCCTTGTCTCGTCCCTCTCCCCTGCTCAAAGAAAGCCGAATAGGCTCCATTCACCCGAACACAAGCTTTCGGGTTTTGATAGAGAGCTCGTACCCACCCCAAGAACTCTTCCCCCAACCCCATTCTTTCCATTGCTTGGATAAGAAATGGCCAAGAAACCTGGTCAAAAGCCTTTTCGGCATCCAAGGACATCAACAATGCCTCCTCTTTACTTTGTTCAACTGACCAAATAATGTTTAATATCTTGTGAATGTTATCTGCTACCTGCCTACCTGGGATAAATCCCGCTTGATTGTGGTGGATCAATTTCCCTATAACCCTATTTAAACGCGTAGCCAATATTTTAGCCAGCAATTTAGCATCTAAGTTTAGCAGCAAAATTGGTCTGTATGATGAGCATTCTTGTGGGTCTTTCCCTTCTTTATGTATTACTGTTATTCCTGCCCACCCCATTGTATCGGCCAACTTAACCCCCTCCCTTGGGAGGAGTGGCCTAGTGTTTAGGACAAGGTACTTCGGGCCGGAGGTTCAAGTCCCACCTGGGGACAGCAATCTCAGGCCGGAGGGACTGGGATTTCTAGTCCTATAGGCACTCCTTGTGGTCTTGGGCAAGCCACTTAACCCTCCATTGCCCATGTTCCCTGTAAGTATTAACGTATGTGTGTCATATCCCCTCGTGTTAAATGTATCTCCCAATTGACTGCTTTGACCTGGTGAAAAGCGGGATATAAATACAGCTAAAATAAAATAAATAAATAAAATAAAATAAACAACCTCACTAATGGTGAAATTAATCTCTCTCCAAATCTTCTATAGAACCTCGCTGTGAGCCCATACAATCCTGGCGCTTTGTCTACTTTTAATTGTTTTATAGCTTTCCAAACCTCCTCTTCCTTTATAGCTCTGTTTAATTCTTTTTGTTCCTCCTCTTCCAGTTTTGGAAGCTTTATAGAATCCAGATAACTCTTTGTCCTCTCTGGCTCTGAATTAGTTCTTTCTTTGTATAGCGACTGATAAAAGCTTCTGAAGGCCTCCCTGATTTCCCCATCTTTCTGTACTAGCCTCCCCTCCAGAATCTCTAACTTTCAATATTTGTGACCTAAATTTCCGCTGTTTCAGTTTCTGTGCCATATATCTCCCCGCTTTATTTCCCCCCTCGAAAAATTCTTGCCTCAATAACTGCATACGATACCTTATAATTTCTGCCTGCATAACACTGATCTGGGCTCTAACTGCCAACACTTGCCCTCTGTAGGTTCCCTTTCTATCCTGTGCATCTAATTCTTCCAATTTCATTAATTTTTCTCTCAATTCCCTATCTCGCCCCTCCCTCTCTTTCCTTTTGTGCACCCCCCATTTAATTAGCACTCCCCTCACTACTGCCTTATAACCATCCCATATGCCGCCCCATGCCACCTCTCCATTATCATTCCATCTAAAGTATTCCCTTGTTTCCCTCTCTATCTCTGCTCGAACTCTCCCATCCTCTAAGAGGGATTCATTCAACCTCCAGAACTGCCTCTCTCCTCCCCCTCTACTGCTATCCTAACTTCCACCAATGCGTGGTCCGACCACGTTATGGGGTCCATCTCCACCCCTTTGATCCTGCCCGCTAGCTCCTTAGTTACCCAAATGACGTCTATTCTGGAGTATGAATCATGTACTGGGGAGAAATAGGAAAATTGTCTTTTTTGGGGGTATTGGAATCTCCATGCATCTATCAAACAATGTTGTGTTACAAAATGGTGATACTTACTTCTATCCGCTCGTTTGCTCTCTCTTTTTCCCGTAGCATCTCTAACCGGGTTCCACGTTAAATTGTAATCCCCCCACATATGAGTTTACCCTCTCCTAACTTCCCCACCTCGTCATTAAGCTTCCTCCAAAATTCTCTTTGCGCTCCTGTAGGCGCATAGACATTCATTATACAGTACCATTCATTCCCAATTTTCAGACACAGTAGTATATACCTCCCCTCTTTATCTCTAATTACTTTCTGTAACTCAATCTTTAATTCTGAGTCAATTAATACTGCAACTCCTCCTTTCTTTTTTTCCCCACTGTGTTTGATGCATGGACACACACTCCATACCCCTTAAGTTTAACCACATGTTCTGTTGTCCCGGTCAAGTGTGTTTCCTGTATTAGCCCTATAAATGCCTTCTGGTGTGTTATTTCTTTATATAATTTCTGTCATTTAAATGGTGAATTGAGCCCTTTTACATTCAATGTTACTACTTTTAACTCACCTTTTGACTGAGTCCCCCCCCCCCCCACACACACACTTAGCCGCTTCCTCCCCCTCCCCTCCTTTCCCCCCTCACCCTGCATCCCTTCCCCTTCACCCGTCTTACCCTTAGAGACTCAACTTCCATAAATTGTGACTGCCAATCAGACTCCCACCTGCCTTATCCCTTCTGTTCCTCCACCCCCACGTCACCTACCTCCTTCCCCTTATCGCTTACTACCCTCTATCTCGCCCTCCACCTCCCCTTCTTTAAGTAATTTATAAACTCTTTATCCCATCAATACAAATGATACCATTTCCCCCTCCCTCACCCTCCCTCCCATACACACTATCCCTTTAAATCACTTCACTTTACAGATCACTAGGCAATATCTATCACCCCATGTCTTTTAAAAAATCTTTTGAAGCTCGGCTTTCTGGTACCATCTTCCTCAGCCAACTTCCTTCGCCGCTGCTGTACCTCCCTGGCTTCCTTTGGTAAGACGTGTCAATCTCCGACCAGTAGCTGGTACTCTGTGCCATCTCGAACTTTCCCCCCTGGATGCAGGTGTTGTGTTTGCTTGGTTTTTGCTGGTCCCGCTGCTCCTTCTGGAAGATTGGTTAGTCCCAAGTTTCTGAGTGCAGTCCATGCTTCCTCGTTGGTCTTCATCTTCCTGGATACTCCTTTCACTGTTACTAATAAACCAAAAGGGTATAGCCACCTGTAGTGCATCCCCTCCCTCCTCAGGAAGGCCGTCACCTCTTTCAGCTCTCTCCAACACTGTAGCGTGCCAAGAGACAAATCCTGAAACAGTTCCACCGCATGCGCCTCCCACTTAAAATGCCCCAGTTTTCTGGCAGCCCTCAAGATGCGCTCTTTAATTTTGAAGGAGTTCATGCATACCACAATGTCTCTTGGCCGATTGTCTCTTATGGGCCCTAGCCCCATGTGCGCTCGCTCTATTTGCAGAGGTTCATCTTCTGTTCCTTCCTCTAGGGCTGCAGCGTGTAGCACATGTCCAAAGACTTTAGTAATAACTTCTTCACAGTTTTTATATTTAACGTCCTTCGGGATTCCTCTCACTCTTATATTGCAGCTCTGTGAACAGTCTTCCAAGTCCTCCATTTTTCCTTTCAATTCTTCATGAGCTTGCTTGATCTCTCCCCATTCTTTTTGTAGATCCTCCATTGCTTCCCCTTGTTGTTCCACCTGCTGTTCTGTTTCTTCCACCCTGGATCCCAGTTCCACGAGATCTTGTCTTAAAGATTGTAAAGTCTCTTAACTCATTTTTCACTCCACTGATTTCCACTTTGAGTTCCTCTTTCAACTCCTCCAGCCATGTCTTAATCATATCTGCAACTCCCAGATTCCATGGTCCCTCCATCTCGTCCTCTGGTTCATCCACCATTTTGTTTTCCTTCTACCCCTCTTTTCTTCCTTTGGATATCGCGTAAGAGGATCTAAATTCCGCCAATTTTTTCTTGGCTGACATCCCTCCTCTTGCTTTCTCCATCCACACTCTCTCCTCCTGCACCTATTACTCCAAAGGTTCTATCAATAGCCTGCGTCAGCCCAGCGATTTCTGCATTTCTGTTCGTGTCTGTCTTGCTGTTCACTCTGTGTGTCTCTTTGTCTTTTTTGTATCTTCAAAGGTTATTTTTTTATTCAGTTGATATCTGTTAATTCAAGTGACTTATACTATGCGTGTTACTTTATTTTGCTTCTTACATCAATTTGTGCGACAGTCTCCCTTTACGGCCTTCCTTTCTTCCCCTCCGTTGCTGTCCTGCATTCAGCTGTCTCTGCTTTGCCACTGCTGAGTGATTTCTGCTGTTCCTCCATCTCGCTCCAACCCTCCTGCCATGGTCTTCCTCTCCTCCACTCGCGGCCCCGAACAGGCTTCTCTCTCCGCCTGCACTTGCAGCTTCTCTGCCTTGATGTCCCAGCCTGCTTTTCTTTACTGCTGACCCACGCTGCGTGCCACTCTGGGGTCCCGCTCTCTGCCGGCTCGCTTAAGTTTCGCCGCTTTCACTCCCGGCCCTCCTGCCGTGCACACTTTCATCTTGGCCTGCACATCCGCCATTCAGGTCTGCCACGTGGAGCCCCACTCCGATTCCACGCTTCGCTAGTGCTGACCCTTCAGAGATTTGCTGCGGCCTGTTCTGCCTCTCTCATTAGTTGGGGGGGGGGGGATTATGGCACTTAATGCCCTTGCATTACGTCTCTGCCCTGCCGCTTCTAGGGATGTTTTATCCCCGCTTTTGCAGGTCTTGGTGGCGGAGCTCCTCTACTGTGCCGCCATGTAGTCCGATGACGTCACCGGAAGTCCAGGAGCAGCAGCATTTTAAAAACTTGTCTCCTAACTCCCTGGCTCGCTAGTGTGCCATCCTAATATTGGCACTGGCAAGTCATTTGCCAGCTTTGAAATTCTGGTAGAATTCACACTTTGGCATATTGAAAATCAAATCCTGGGAGATGTGCCCAATTATTTAACAGTCAGCTTGGCCATGTTTTTTTTCTTTGGTTTCCCAAAGCAACTGGAGACAGGTGGTACTGGTGAAGACAACAACTTCCAGTGAAAAAGTTGAGTGAAAGTCCAGCATTGCCCATTTTGTCTATACGTCACCTGTGATGGACAGGTGAACAGACCACACCAGATATAATAATGACCCAGAACAAAGGAGCTACGTTGACACCTGCAATTTCTTGTTTGAAGACAGGACCAATTCTACCAGCTGGATAGGCTGTATGGTCTTTATCTGCTGTCATTTTCTCTGTTTCTAGGTTTCTCATGTGTCTTGATATGGATACAGCTCTTAGTTTGAGCACTGACCTTTTCTGCATTCAAGATGACTGGAATGAAAGCAGTCTATTATCTAAAATAAAAGATGGGTGACTGGCAGTCTGACTCTTTGCTATTTACAACATCCGGGATTGCCATGGGGGGGGGGGAGGGGGGAAGAATGAGTACAGAAAAAACTTCCCTGAGACTTGCAGTAAAGTGCTCTCTACGGAATTCTCTCACTTGAAATGGCTTCTCCTGCTGTACTGCAACTGCTGAGTTTTATCCCTACTTTGCTTCTGTGCTGTTTGCTTCTATTCCAGAGGATCATGGGTGAACTGCTCCATGTTAATAAATTCAAAGCAGCACAGTTATGAGAAGTCACTGATCTTATGTCTTTAAGGAAGAAAGTGAAAACTATTATTTTCGCAAGTGTTTTAATTTATCTTAGGCATCACATGCTGCTGTTAGTGTTTGCTAAGATTGTATGCCTACTGTATGTTTATTGTAGCTTGCTGAGAACATTGTGGATTACGTGGGCTATAACTGGAATAAATACATAAATAACAAATTTAGAGAAAGTATATATAAATTTATTTCACCAATATAAAGCTATTTGTGGAGAGAATAAAAGGTCATAGTTTACCAAAACAATTCCGTATGTACTTTCAAGACCTGCAGACCTTTTTAAAATTGTATGTTATCTGTTGAAAGCCGATTTTAGCCATGATAATGAGCAAATACCAGCACCTAATGATTTTGCAAATTCTCTCTCTGCTAAACAAAACATTTAGTTTTAGATTCTTCTCTTATTAATGCTTCTTACCAGGCTCCAGCACAAAAATTAACTATGGTTGACAAGTGCTGGAACATGATTTTGGTAGTAGAGCCTGACACTATCAAGAAGGTTATAAGCAGGGCTGATCCAAACAATAGGCAAACTAGGTGATCACCTAGGGTGGCAGCTTCCAGGGGGTGGCAAAGATAGGGGCATTCAAAACTAAAGAATAGATTCTGACAAACAGGGAGGGGGGCATAAATCTTAGTGGACGGACTAGATGGACCATGCTGGTCTAACTACTATAATTTACTATGCTACTATATTTTCAGTGTGAAGGTACTGAGGGGAGGTGTTGAGCTGACGTTAGCCAGCTTCAGTGAAGCAGCAAGTTTGGGGGCATTGCTCGGTGGCAATGGTGCAGTTCAGTTTGGTTTGCAGTTGTTCACCTTTTTTTTTTCACTTCATCACGCAATTATTTGGATTTTTAGGTTGGCAATAAGGCAAGGCAGATTTTTCTATAGTAATGACTAAGTTGGAAGCTGGAAAGAATGAATGATTCTGGCTGCATGTGGTGCTACCGGACTGGAATTTTATGTTGGCTGATTTGGGTCCTGTTGCCTGAGGTCTGAGACGTGCAGCAATCCTGTTGGTGATTGTTTTGGATTCTTTTGTCTAGCTTTAATTCTTCTCTGGGTTACTGTAGTGAACAGATTAGTTACAGGGTGCTGTCAAATCCTCTCATAGCTCCCTATGAGAGATTTTAGTTAATCTGTGCGACTGTGAGGGAATTTAGTTCATTTGGCACTGATGGCATCTAAATAAACTACAGATGGCAATGTGTAGCTGGGTCAGTCTACCCATGGCGAAAGGAAGGTTAGCCTTCTCATTATCCTAAAAGCATCAGACAATGTGATAGAAGACAGCTCTGTGAAGATGAAGGTAAATTTTAAAGGAAAGTGGCGAAATGAATGGACAGAAATGGGAATGCACTGAGTGGGTGAGTTAGATCTGGAAACGGTATGAGATTTTTAAAGTTTTCATCCTCATTTGATTCTTGAGTCAGAGTGGGAAGGTAAAGATGGAAGAATTAGGGCAGGGAAGGAATTGAAAGTGATGGCTGAGAGGACAGATGGTAGTGGAGTGGATTCCATGCTGGTGTCTTACAGAGCTCAAAATGTTTGTGTGCTTTCAAATTTAGACAGACAAGTTTCTCAGAAGCTGAGGAAGAAAACTGTGAGAGCAAAATATGCTGAAATATTTTCCATTTTAGCAAAGACCAGGATAGTCAGAACAAGAAAAAAGGCAAAAAGAGTAAAGAAAACAGTACAATAAAGAAACAGAGTGGTGAAGAATATTTATAATTGGATTTTGGCATTTCACATATTGTCTGGTATACTGGGTAGTGCTAAGCCTGGTCTTTATTGGGGTTTACTGAGATAAATTTGCATTTGATTTTAAGGGCATATAGAACTTATGGTGGTTGGTCCTGGCTTAATGCTGAACAACTTCATAAGCGCTTGGCCAAGGACAACTGAAGCCTGGGGTTTTCAGGATGTGGGCATCTGGTTGTTCAAGATGACACCACTCTGGCCAGATGCAACTCAAGCAGCATTTACACCAGGGCAGGGGCAGCAGGGTTAAGCTTTGATCTGCCATATTTCAATGGGAGCCTGAGTGATGGGAGTTGGTTGTGCTGTTTAGCCATCTCAGCAGGGTCATAATGCTCGTTTTCCTGTCTCAAGGACTTAGTAGTCAGGACGACAGGAAAATGTTTGTTTTCAATTTAATGCTTGGGACTGGTGCAAATCCTACCTGGAAGGTAGATTACAACAAGTTTGTATTGGTAATGCTACTTCAAATCCCTTTCAGCAGAAACAAGGTGTACCACAAGGCTCCTCCTTGTCTGCGCTGCTGTTCAACATCTATATGCAGCCAATCTGTGACATCGCACACTCTTTTGGTATATCCTGCCTTATGTATGCGGATGATGTGTTATTATTCTCACCGATATCTGTATCATACCCAAACTATACAGTGCTAATCAACTGTTTTAATTCAATAACTGATTGGCTTCTCTCTCAAAACCTCCGTATTAACTTAAAAAAAACCAGAAGTTCTAATAATCACAAGGAATAAATCTTTCTCCCCTCCATCAATTCTAAAAGTCAGAGATGCTGATCTCCCAGTCAAATCAAATATTCGATATCTAGGAGTAATTCTGGATCAAAGGTTAGACTTCAAGGAACATATAAAACGCACTGTAAAGGCCGTTTACTTCAAGATAAAAACCCTTCGTCATCTGAGATCTATGATGAAGTCTGATGACTTCCGCACCATCTTTCAAGCTCTAGTCACGCCGCACTTTGATTATGCTAACATAATACTCCATGGCTTACCAAATATAACTATTAATCCTCTACAGTTAGCCATGAACGCAGCTGCTCGTGTCCTCTGCGGATCATCAAAGTGTGAGCATATTTCCCCCATTCTAGAGAAGCTTCATTGGTTACCAATAAACTGTAGAATCCAATATAAGGCCATCCTTACCACCTTTAGGGCCTTCAATAATATTTCTCCAGATTCCATCTCTGATCTCATCATACACACAACAAATAACAGGTCCAGGAGATCTCCAGCTGTTGACACACTACTTATACCAAAAGTTTCCTTAAAAGCTAATCAATCATCCATCAATAGGGCTTTTTCGAATTATGCTCCTAGATGTTGGAACAAACTCCCTCCCAATATCAGAGCAATTAAAGACATCAAACAATTCAAAAAAGCCCTTAAACACCACCTTTTCATCGCACACTTCAAACACCTAAACACCCCTTCCCCTCCCCATCCTTTTAACCTCATACCTACCCTAACTGTATAGATTTTATATATCTCCAACATGTATTTTCTAGAAATATAAATGATTTCCCTGTTTACTTCCATGTTAATTTTCCTGTTACTTGTAATAGGTCTGTTATATCTGACCAATTGTTGTATTGTTTCAATGTAAACCACACTGATGACAGCGCGGTATATAAGAAAATTAAATAAATAAATAAATGCGGGTCACTGTGAGTATCTCTCTTGTCACTTTAATCACCAATGCAGCTTGCATGGATGCTCCCATCCAGCCTTTTGCTGTGCCACTGGCGGCACAGGAGTTGGAAGTAGGCTGCCATTTTGGGCAACAGGTCCCTCTGCTCCAAGTAGTTCTATGCAAGGCTCCTTCACCAATTAGACAAAGTTCTGGTTCTGGAGCACTAGCTCCTGGTCTATCTGGATCAAGCAGCAGCTCTTTTAATATGGGAGGATTTTAAGTTTGTTTTTTGCATTCCTTTTGAAGGATGCCCATTGGTTTATAGGGCTAAAAATCCCCCCTCAGTGCAACAGCTGAAGAAAACTACAGCAAAATTGCAGAAAAAATTGGACGAGCAGAATTGCAGGCCTTTTAATTAATGCACCATTGTCAAATTTCATTATCTCTCCGTTAGGCAAAATTCTGAAGAAAGAGGGCAAATTTTGTTTAATCTATAACTTGTCTTATCAAATTGGATACAGTGTCACCTTGTTCACTGATTCGGCTCTTTCTTCAGTGCAGTATGTTTCATTTGATTTAGCTGTAAATCTGTTGTAAAGTGTGGGTCTTGGAGCTTTGATGGCAAAAGCTGATGTAGAGTTGGCTTTAGGCTGCTACCTATACACCAAGATTCATTTAATTATTGGGTTTCTGCTTCAAAGGCAAGTATTACTCTGATAAGTGCATACTGTGGCATGTGCTTGCTTCAAAGCATTTGCACTTTCCCCCCCACTGGATGGTTTTTACTGCATTGTGCATTATTTATATGATTATATTTTTGTGGGTCTGGCTTAATCACTGGAATGTGTATGGTTAGTGAGTGTCTTTCAGAAATTGGTTGTTGAAGTCAGCCTTCCCTTAACTCATGAAAAAAGAGTAGTTACTCACCTGTAACAAGTGTTCTCCAGGAGCAGCAGGAATCAGTCCTCACATATGGGTGACATCGACGTCGATGGAGCCCCCATGCGGAGCATTTCCCCAGCTTTCTAAGAAAGCCTTTGGGAATACACTCACGCATGCGCGGTCCCCTTCCCGCCCAAAGGTGCCATCTTGCTCAGTCAGATGACATAGCTAAAAGACAGCACAAAAAACAAATGAACTATGTACAACTGCAACTCCCAGGGGAGGAGGGAGGGTTGTGAGGACTGATTCCTGCTGCTCCTGGAGAACACCTGTTACAGGTGGGTAACTACTCTTTCTCCAGGACCAAGCAGGAAGTCAGTCCTCACATATGGGTGACTCCCTAGCTCTGGGCTACCAGGAACCCAGGCTGAAAAAGAAACTCCCTCTGTGAAGCCGTAGCATGAAGGAAAGAATTTCACTGAGACCAGAACCCCTCGGTAGCCCAACAAGAGGGCAGGAGAGATTCCGGAGTACTGCCTGACCAAAAGCAATGTCCCTATGGGACTCCCTCTCCAGGCAGTAATGGTCTGCAAAAGTCTGGCTTGAGGACCAAGTTGCAGCCCTACAGATGTCTGCCAATGGTACAGAGCGGAGATGAGCTACTGATGCAGCCATGGCCCGGACACGGTGGGCTGTAACTCGACCCCGCAAGAGAAGGTCTGCCACCCTGTAAGCCCAGGTGATACAGTCTGCCACCCATATGGACAAGGTACGCTTGGAGACAGGAACCCCCAAGTTGTTTGGGTCAAAGGAGACGAAGAGCTGAGTAGGCCTTCTATGACCCTTAGTACGCTCTAGGTAGAAAGACAAGGCCCTTCTACAGTCCAGGGTCTGGAGGACTTCTTCAGCCCTGCTTGCATGGGGCCTAGGGAAGAATGTTGGAAGAACCACCTCCTGGTTGAGGTAGAAGGAGGAGACCACCTTCGGGAGGAATTTAGGATGAGTCCTAAAGACCACTCTGTTCTTATAGAGCCAGAGCCTGAAGTTCACTTACTCGCCTGGCCGAAGTCAGGGCCACTAGGAAAAGAGTCTTCCAGGAAAGGAAGCGAAAAGGGCACGTAGCCATCAGCTCAAAGGGTGGGCGAGTAAGCTGTTGCAAAACCACATTCATAAGAACATAAGAACATAAGATATGCCATACTGGGTCAGACCAAGGTCCATCAAGCCCAGTATTCTGTTTCCAACAGTGGCCAATCTAGGTCATACGTACCTAGCAGTTTCCCCAAGGGACACAGGTTCCACAATGCTTGTATTGGTTCAAGCATTGATATCCTGGGTCCCTTCTTAATAATGGTTTATGGACCTTTCCTCCAGGAACTTGTCCAAACCTTTTTTAAACCCAGCTACACTAACAGCCTTTACTACATCATCCGGTAACAAATTCCAGAGTTTGATTACACGTTGAGTGAAAAAATATTTTCTTTTATTAGTCTTAAATAGTTTACCCTGTAGCTTCATTGCATGTCCCCTAGTCTTTCTATATTCTGATAAGGTAAACAATCGATCTACGTTTACCCGTTCCACTCCGTTCATTAATTTATAGACTTCTATCATATCTCCCCTCAGCCGTCTCTTTTCCAGGTTAAAGAGCCCCAACCTTTTTAGCCTTTCTTCATAGGAGTAGCCTTCCATCCCCTTTACCATTTTGGTGGCTCTTCTCTGAACCTTTTCTAAAATTGCTATATCCTTTTTAAGATATGGCGACCAGAATTGCACACAATATTCAAGGTGCGGTCTCACCATGGAACGATATAGAGGCATTATAATATCTTTTGTTTTATTTTCCATTCCTTTCCTTATCATACCTAGCATTCTATTTGCTCTCTTGGCCGCCGCTGCACACTGGGCCGAGGGTTTTTAACATGGTATCCACAAGGACGCCTAAATCTTTTTCTTGGGTGGTGGTTCCTAATGTGGAACCTTGCATCGTGTAACCATAGTTTGGGTTGTTCTTCCCTAGGTGCATAACCTTGCACTTCTCCACATTAAATTTCATCTGCCATTTTGATGCCCAGTCTTCCAATTTATCAAGATCCTCTTGCAATTTTCCACAATCCTCCTGGGTTTTAACAACTTTAAATAGTTTTGTGTCATCAGCAAATTTGATAACCTCACTCGTTATTCCACTTTCCAGGTCATTTATGAATATGTCAAAAAGCAGCGGACCCAGCACAGATCCCTGGGGTACACCACTATTCACCTTTCTCCATTGGGAAAATTGGCCATTTAGCCCTACCCTCTGCTTTCTATCTTTTAACCAGTTCCTGATCCACAGTAGTACACTGCCTCCTATCCCATGACTCTTTAGTTTTGCCAAAAGTCTCTCATGAGGGACCTTGTCAAAGGCTTTCTGAAAGTCCAGATACACAATATCAACCGACTCACCTTTGTCCACCTGTTTATTCACTCCTTCAAAAAAACATAACAGATTAGTAAGACAAGATCTTCCTTGTCTAAAGCCATGTTGGCTGTCTCCCATTAGGTCATGACTATCTATATGCTGAGTAATTTTATTCTTTATGATGGTTTCTACCATTTTTCCCGGTACTGACGTCAGGCTCACCGGTCTGTAGTTTCCCGGATCACCCCTCGAACCCTTTTTAAAAATTGGTGTTACATTGGCGATCCTCCAATCCTCAGGTATTAGAGATGATTTTAATGATAGTTCACAGATTACTGATAGCAGGTCTGCAATCTCAAATTTCAGTTCTTTCAACACCCTTGGATGTATACCATCCGGCCCAGGTGATTTGCTACTCTTCAGTTTATCTAATAGTTGTAAGACATCTTCCCGATGTATCGATATTTCCTTCAATTCTTCCACACCTTTAAATACCACTTCAGTCGTGGGTAACATCCCTACATCTTCCTCAGTAAAGACCGAAGCAAAGAATTCATTCAGTCTCTCCGCTATCGCCTTGTCGCCTCTTAGTGCTCCTTTAACCCCTTTATCATCTAATGGACCAACTGACTCTCTCACGGGTTTTTTGCTACGAATGTACTTGAAAAGGTCTTTATTTCGCGTTTTTGCTTCCGCAGCAAGCTTCTTCTCAAATTCTCTCTTTGCCTGCCTTATCAATGCCTTGCATTTGACTTGCCAGTGCTTGTGCTGTTTCCAGGTTTCATCATTTGGCTCTTTTTTCCATTTCTTGAAAGATGCTTTTTTGGCAACAACAGCCTCTCTGACCTCAGCTTTAAACCATGCTGGCAATTTTTTGGACTTCCTTCCACTTTTCTTAAAGCGTGGAATACAGCTGGTCTGGGCTTCCAAGATAGTATTTTTCAACAACATCCAAGCTTGATGTACGTCTTTAACCTTTGCAACTGCTCCTTTTAGTTTTTTCTTAACTGTTTTCCTCATTCTATCATAATCTCCCTTTCGAAAGTTAAAGGGTAGTACTGTGGATTTCCTTACTATCCCTCCTCCACTAATTAAATCAAAGGCGATCATGCTATGATCACTATTGCCAAGTGGCCCCAACACCCTTATCTCTTGCACTACATCTGGTGTTCCACTAAGGACTAGGTCTAATATTGCTTCCCCTCTGGTCGGTTCATGAACCAGCTGCTCCAAGAAGCAGTCATTTATTTCATCTAGGAACTTTATCTCCCTAGCATGTCCTGTTGTGACACTGACCCAGTCGATGCCGGGGTAATTGAAATCACCCATTATTATTACTGCACTGTAACTTTTGCTAGCTTCCTTGATTTCTTTGAGCATTTCATCATCCATTTGTTCATTCTGGCCAGGCGGACGATAGTACACCCCCACTGCCATCGCCTTCCCCTTTTTACATGGAATTTCAATCCATAGAGATTCTACAGCAAATTTTGTTTCTTGCAAAGCTTTAATCCTTTCTGACTCAATGCCCTCTCTAACATAGAGCGCAACCCCTCCACCAATTTGATCAGCTCTATCATTTCGATATAGTTTGTACCCAGGTATCACAGTGTCCCACTGGTTGTCCTCCTTCCACCATGTCTCTGATATTCCAATCATATCTAACCTCTCGTTTAGTGCTATATATTCTAACTCTCCCATCTTGTTTTGTAGACTTCTAGCATTTGCATACAAGCATTTTAGAGACTGTATTTTATTCATATTAATTTGGCTATTGGTAGACATGGGTAATTTGGGATCTTTAAGTTCTGTCTGCTCCATACTCGAGGGCATTTGGGCTACTTTACTCTTTTTTGGAACCTCTCTGCTTTTTGTAGTATCCTTCAAGGATACATTCTTCCGAACCATGCGCTCTTGGGCGACTGTCGGCTTTCCCCTATTATCTAGTTTAAAAGCTGCTCTATCTCCTTTTTAAAGGTTAATGCCAGCAGCCTGGTTCCATCCCGGTTAAGGTGAAGCCCATCCCTTCGGAAGAGCCCCTCCTTTCCCCAGAATGTTCCCCAGTTCCTAACAAATCCGAACCCCTCATCTCTGCACCTTTGTCTCATCCACGCATTGAGACTCCGGAGCTCTGCCTGCCTATTGGGTCCTGCGCGTGGAACGGGAAGCATTTCGGAGAACGCTACCCTGGAAGTTCTGGATTTCAACTTCCTACCTAAAAGCCTAAATTTAGCTTCCAGAACCTCCCTACCACATTTTCCTATGTCATTGGTACCAACATGTACCAAGACAGCAGACTCCTCCCCAGCACTATCTAAGACCTTATCTAGGTGGCGTGTGAGGTCCGCTACCTTCGCACCAGGCAGGCATGTTACCAGGCGATCCTCACGTCCACCAGCCACCCAGCTATCTACATGCCTAATGATCGAATCACCAACTATAACTGCTGTCCTAACCCTTCCCGCATGGGCACCTGGCCCTGGAGAAACCTCCTCGGTGCGAGAGGGGTTTACATCACCTGGAGGACAGGTCCTAGTTACAGGATCACTTCCTGCCACACCAGGGTGATGCTCTCCTGTCACGTGACCTCTCTCCTCCATGGCAACAGGGATGCTGCCAGACTGGAGGTGGGACTTCAGGACTATATCCCTGTAGGTCTCGTCTATGTACCTCTCTGTCTGTCTTATGTTTTCCAAGTCTGCTACTCTAGCCTCTAGAGAACGGACTCGTTCCCTGAGAGCAGAGAGCTCCTTGCACCTAGTGCACACGTAAGACCTCTCACCAGCTGGGAGAAAATCATACATGTGACACTCAATGCAAAAGACTGGAAAGCCCACATCCCGCTGCTGGACTGCTGTCTGCATCTTAGTTTTAAGTTTGTGTTGAGATCTTTAAGTTCTATATGTACTAAAGGGTGCAATGGATATTTATACCACTAAAACTGTACCTAAGAAGTTTAATATACCTTGTTCACCTGAAGCTTAATTAATCTCAGGTCCTTGGTGTATGACTGATTTGGGTAATGAGCTTCACCTGAGAGCACCTCCTGTCTTTTAAGTTGTGCAAGTACCTATAAAGCTGTGATTTTCCCAGGGGAGGGTGGGTGTGGGGAGGGAGGGAGGGATATAACACTTATTAAAAAAGGGCTGCTACACAGTACCTTGTCCTGTGCTGCTGAGGAAAACTATATTCTGATTTGATTTAAATTATAGCTCTTTGCTGCTACTAGGCTCTAACCTATTATGAAATTTAAACTACAAGCTCTCTGCTGGATTCTAAATTTAACCAGAAAGCTCTCTTCTGTGTTTTAATTTGAAACTAAAAGTACTTTGCTGATGCTAGGCCCTGAGTGACTATGAAATTTAAACTACAGCTGTCTACTGGGTATGAAAGGTAACCAGAAAGTTCTCTTCTGTGTTTTTAAATTGAATCTTAAACTGTTGCTACTAGGCCCTGACTGATTTAACAAAAAAAATAGTGGGTTCACAGATTAATTAGCTTTAAAAGAAAAAAAAATTCCTTTCAGAAAAATTCCCAGAAGTATATACTCACAATTTCAGATTTCTCTCCAGAAGTAACAGCCCCCCTTTCCAGTCCTTCAAGACAGGGTCACAGAGCTCTGGTTGAGCTATTTATGCTTGTGCTGATGATGTAAGCAGTGACCTACTTCCTGGGTAATTAACAGTCCTTGCTTGGATAGAAGGAGTCTTTCAAAATGGCCTTTTGAACTGCCAGCTGGTGTTAACACCTATTGAAAAAGCTTCACAGGTTGCTTGCCCACTAGGTAGAAGGCCTCTTTGTAAAGGTCTCTAGAAGACTTTATATGCTGCTCAAGGAGAATTGACCTTGTTTTGCCTCTTGTGCTAAGCTATATTCTGATTTGATTTAAATTATAGCTCTTTGCTGCTACTAGGCTCTAACCTATTATGAAATTTAAACTACAAGCTCTCTGCTGGATTCTAAATTTAACCAGAAAGCTCTCTTCTGTGTTTTAATTTGAAACTAAAAGTACTTTGCTGATGCTAGGCCCTGAGTGACTATGAAATTTAAACTACAGCTGTCTACTGGGTATGAAAGGTAACCAGAAAGTTCTCTTCTGTGTTTTTAAATTGAATCTTAAACTGTTGCTACTAGGCCCTGACTGATTTAACAAAAAAAAATAGTGGGTTCACAGATTAATTAGCTTTAAAAGAAAAAAAATTCCTTTCAGAAAAATTCCCAGAAGTATATACTCACAATTTCAGATTTCTCTCCAGAAGTAACAGCCCCCCTTTCCAGTCCTTCAAGACCAGTCAGGGGCAGGTGGACGGAGAGGAGGCTTTAGCAAGAGCAAGCCTCTGAGGAACCTGGCCACCAGGGGGTGAGCCGACAAAGAGTGCCCCTCCACCATTGAGTAGTGGGCTGCTACAGCATAGAGGTGTACCCTAACCGAATTGGACTTAAGACCCTGATTAGACAAGTGCAGCAGGTACTGAAGCACCACTGGCACAGGACAGGAGAAGAGGTTTTCCTGGCGCTGATCACACCACAGGGAGAACCGCCTCCATTTCAGGGCATAGGTCTTTCGGGTGGATTGCTTCCTTGAAGCTAAGACAACCTCCTCGACTTCCTGAGGCAAGCCCCAGGGAGCCAGCACTACCCTTGCAGCCTCCAGGCCATCAAATTG
Organism: Ichthyophis bannanicus; assembly: GCA_033557465.1. Classification (NCBI taxonomy): domain Eukaryota; kingdom Metazoa; phylum Chordata; class Amphibia; order Gymnophiona; family Ichthyophiidae; genus Ichthyophis; species Ichthyophis bannanicus. The sequence goes on from CM066038.1 coordinate 333,369,630, forward strand.
ACAGCTTTGAGATTGGGGTGCAGAAGGGATCCCTGATCCTGAGAAAGAAGATCGGGTTGAAACCCCAGAGGAAGAGGGGTGTCCACCGCCAGCTATAACAGGAGGGGGAACCAGGAAGAGGGGTGTCCACCGCCAGCTGTAACAGGAGGGGGAACCAGGAAGAGGGGTGTCCACCGCCAGGCCAACAGGAGGGGGCTACCAGGATGACCGAGGCCCTGTCCCTTAGAATCTTGAACAAGGCTCGAGCCTCCAGGGGTGTGGGAGGGAACGCATACAGTAGGCCCTGGGACCATGAGAGCAGGAAGGCATCCGCCGCCAATCTTTTGGGATGCGGCTGCCTGGAGCAGAACTGGGGCAGCTGCCGGTTCAGGAGACTGGCAAAGAGGTCGATAGAGGGAAGTCCCCATCTCAGAAAAATGGTCTGGACCACTAAAGGGTGCAGTTGCCACTCGTGAGGTTGTAGGACCCTGCTCAATCTGTCTGCCAGAAAGATTTCCTGGCCAGGAAGATAGACAGCCCTGAGCAGCATATTGTGTTGAAGTGCAAAGGAGCAGAGGGCCTGTGTCTCTCGACACAGGAGCCTTGACCCTGTGCCCCCCTGCTTGTTGACATAAAACATTGCCACTTGGTTGTCTGTCTGCACCAAGACAGCCTGGTGGGCCAGGGTATGGGCGAAGGCCTTGAGGGCCAACCGTATCGCCCTGAGTTCCAGCAGGTTGATCTGCTGAGTGGCCTCCCATGGGGACCACAGGCCCTGTGTGCACTTGTCCAGACAATGTGTACCCCAGCCCTGCAAAGAGGCATCGGTTGTGAGTACCACTGTGGGAACAGGTACCTGAAAAGGAATCCCTTGCAGCAGGTTGGGGGAGTGTAGCCACCACTGCAGGGAGTTCAGGAAGGGTTTGGACACCCTTACTTTGTCTCTGAGGTTACCTGTGGCCTGCCTCCACTGAGTTCTGAGACACCACTGTGCAGGCCGCATATGCAGGCGAGCATTGGGGGTCACATGCACTGTCGATGCCATATGTCCTAGGAGCCGTAGGCAAAGCCTGGCGGAAACCAGTGGGTTGCTTATGAACCGGCTGGCCAAGCTCATCAGCCTTTCTGCCCTGCCCTGTGGCAAGTAAGCCTTCGCTTGCAGGGAATCCAACCTTGCCCCTATGAATTCCAGATTCTGGGAGGGGAGCAAAGTGGACTTTGCGAAGATTATGACAAAGCCTAGTTGCTGAAGGAGAGAGACAGTATGGAGGGTGGCTTGCCTGGCCTCCTGGAGAGTCTGACCCCTGATGAGCCAGTCGTCCAGGTAGGGGAAGACAAATATACCCTGGTTTCTCAAGTAGGCTGCTACCACAGCTAGGAACTTTGTGAAAACTCATGGGGCGGAGGTTAGGCCAAAGGGCAGTACCCTGTACTGAAAATAGCTGAGCAAGATGGCACCTTTGGGCGGGAAGGGGACCACGCATTGTGATGCAGTGACCGGTACAGAACCTATGGTAATAGGGGAAAAAGAAGAGCTTACCTTGGAATCGCATAGGCAGCAAGCATATTCAGATTACAAGGAGCAAAAGAGTAGTGGAGCAAGGTTTCCACACACTAGTCATGACGCAGCAGAAAACCAAAAAGCTAATCAGGAGCACCTGTTGAGGGAAGCACGTACAGCGTGCAAGAAACAGGAAGCTAAAAGCTGCTGGGAAATCCCAGCAGGGGGAGGTGGCAGAACAGGAGTCTCTGAGACGAGTGCACGAGTCTCTCAGGCCAGAGAGGGCAGCGTCCTGGGAGGAGTGAGAAACCAGGTGGAAAGCAGACATCACAGAGAGGAGAGCTTGCTGGATCCAGGAAGCAGTGGGTGTGTCCCGGTAGCAAGGAGCAGCAGGAAAAAAGTCTCTCCAGAACGTGGCTATAGAACTGCTCAGAATACTGGTGGCTGGAGGTCCTGAGAAAGAGCACTCCACAGCCCAAAGAGAGAAGCCCGGATAACAGAGGGAAAAGGGGAAGCTAACTGCCACGGAGGAAAAGCTAAGTACTCTATTTTCCCTAGAGGGCAAGAGGTGGGCACAGCCAGTAAAGCAAAGGCTAGAAGCTTAGAGGAAAATCCTCATTACTGGAAAGAGAGAGAAATTCCCAGGAGAAACTGCCCAAGGTACAGGTGCCCAGAACCCTGTCTATATAGAGCAGTTTCCTGCTAGAATAACCGGTGTCGCACAAGGAGGGAGTTGGGATAATACCAGCTGTAAGGATTGTTACCCACCTGAAAACCCAGACTGTGAGCCAATGCAGTGGGAAAACGCTAGCTGTGATTTGGAATCCAGTCCCATGGATTGTACACTATGTTTCTCAGATGAGATTGAATCTTTATGTTGAACAAGCAAGCTGAAGCACTGTGATAATTACTTGGAGAAAAGAGTTTATTTTGCTGTGAAGAAACAGTTGTTCTGTTTATCCTCTGTTGCTGTTAAAAAGGAAGTCTTTAAGGGAAGGGGAATAAAGCCCTGTATTTATTTTTGCCTATAACACTCGAATACAGACTGTTCTTACATTAAAAGGCAACTCGCGCCTCACGGCCCTAGGCGGCTGCCTAATAGGGACGTGGAGGTGCGTCACAGCATGCATGAGTGTATTCCCAAAGGCTTTCTTAGAAAGCTGGGGAAATGCTCCGCATGGGGGTTCCATCGACATCGATGTCACCCATATGTGAGGACTGACTTCCTGCTTGGTCCTGGAGAATCATCTAGTCCTGGGTTATTGTTCACATTTTTGGGTATTAAGTTGAATTCTAATCTGATGGCAGGTATCAACTGCTGCCATTATTGCTTGAAGCTCGACATTCTTCAACCCCCATTATGTGTTTATTCATTTGGATGGGAAAGATTTCTGTTGAGTTAACGGTATTGACCTTGTCACACAAATGAAACAGTACTTGTTTTTGATTTGTTATTTTCCCTACCTTACTATAATTTGTTTCCAAATCATTACCCAGTGGGTGTGGTCTGATGCTCTTTGGCCGAAAGCCACTGAGAAATTACGTAAAAGGAGGAAAGCATAAATGTCTAAATTTGTACTGCTCCTACAAGGTTTGGCTTTGGCTCATATCTACTCTAAACTGACTGTCCAGGCTACATCAACCTCTGTAATATTAGGCAAGACTTAAAGTACTATCAAAGATATGTTGAATGGTGTGGCAGAGCTGAGAAAGCTGAAACTTCGGGGTGGGGGGGGTGAAGTGGTGATATGCAGGGGGCAATCACCGCTTTTAGCTGTGTTTAGAGGAAGTTTATCTGTATTCCATATGGTTTTCCCCTCACAGATTAGCTTGAAAGGAGAAATCAGGAATGTGCAACATGTGCAATACTGACAAGTGCCATTGGGGGAGACTGTTGGGGAAATAGAAACATGACAGCAGAAAAGGATCATATGGCCTATCTAGTCTGCCCTTCCATATCAACTACTATAGTCCCCTTTTTTTTTTACCTTTAGAGATCTTTTGTGTGCGGCCCTTGCTTTCTTGAATTCAGATACTGTATTTGTTTCTATTACCTCCACTGGGAGACTATCCATGCATCTACCACACTTTCTGTAAAGAAATATTTCCGCATCTTTTATGCCTGTTCTATGTAAAGTTGCTTGAATGTTAACGTTTCTTGTAAACTGCTCTGATACCAAATAGTGCGGTATATAAAAGCTAATAAAGAGTAGTTACTCACCTGTAACAGGTGTTCTCCAGGAGCAGCGGGAATCAGTCCTCACATATGGGTGACGTCGGCGCCATCAGAGCCCTCGTGCGGAGCATTTCCCCAGCTTTCAAAGAAAGCCTTTGGGAATGCAGCGCGCATGCGCGGTCCCCTTCCCGCCCAAGGGTGCCATCTTGCTCAGTCTGATGACATAGCTAAAAGACAGCAAAAATCAAAATAAAGTATATGACTGCAACTCCAGGGGAGGAGGGAGGGTCCTGAGGACTGATTCCTGCTGCTCCTGGAGAACACCTGTTACAGGTGAGTAACTACTCTTTCTCCAGGACCAAGCAGGAAGTCAGTCCTCACATATGGGACTCCCTAGCTTCAGGCTACCGGGAATCCAAGCTGAAAAATAAGCTCCCTCTAGAGCGTCAGCATCCATGAAAGAATCCTTTCTGAGAACGCCCCCGTATGGTAGCCCAACACAAGGGCCGGAGGGTAGGAGTTGCCTAAACCTCAAAGAGATTACGGAGTACCGCCTGTCCGAAAGCACTGTCCCTACGAGACTCCCTCTCGAGGCAGTAGTGAGCCGCAAAAGTCTGACTTGAAGACCAGGTAGCGGCCAGGCAGATGTCTGCCAACGGAACAGAGCGGAGGTGGGCTACTGACGCGGCCTTTGCCCTGACATGGTGGGCCGTGATATGACCCTGCAAGGAGAGGCCGGCTGCCCTGTATGCCCTGGTGATACAATCCGCTACCCAAAGGGACAACATACGCTTGGAGACAGGCAACCCCAGTTTATTAGGGTCAAAAGATATGAAGAGCTGAGCAGCCCTTCGATGCCCCAGCGTACGGTCTATGTAAAAGGACAATGCCCTTCTACAGTCCAGGGTATGCAAGACTATTTCAGTCCGGCTGGCATGCGGCCTGGGGAAGAACGTTGGAAGAACCACCTCCTGATTGAGGTGGAAGGAGGAGACAACCTTCGGAAGGAACTTTAGGGTGAGTCCGCAAGACCACCCTGTTCTTATAGAACCGTGTGTACGGTCTATCAGAAACCAGAGCTTGTAGTTCACTCACACGCCTGGCCGAGGTAAGAGCCACAAAGAACAACGCCTTCCAGGAAAGGAAGCGTAAATGACAGGTAGCCATCGGCTCAAACGGTGGGCAAGTAAGTTGTTGCAAGACCACATTTAAATCCCACTCAGGGGCTGGTGGACGGATTGGAGGCTTGAGAAGAAGCAGGCTTCTGAGGAAGCGGGACACCAAGGGGTGGCCCGACAGAGATTGGCCCTCTACCTGTGAGTGGTGTGCCGATAGAGTACTGAGGTGCACCCGAACAGAGTTGGATTTAAGGCCTAGGTCCGAGAGGTGGAGCAGGTACTGCAGCACCACTGGAACCAGGCACGAAAAAGGATCCTTCTGGCGCTGAGCACACCAGGTGGAGAACCTATGCCACTTGAGGCCATAAGATTTCCGGGTGGATTGCCTCCTAGAGGCCAAAACCACCTCTTCCACTTCCTTAGGAAGAAGTAAGGGGGCTAGAACTACCCTTTCAGCAGCCAGGCCATCAGATTGAGGGATTTGAGGTTGGGGTGCAGGAGAGATCCCTGATCGTGAGACAGGAGATCGGGTTGCACCCCCAGAGGGAGTTGAGTGTCCACCGCCAACTGTAGAAGGAGTGGAAACCATGGTTGCCTTGGCCATCTGGGGGCTACCAGAATCACCGAGGCCTTGTCCTGAAGAACCTTGAACAAGGTTCGGGCCACTAGAGGCGTGGGAGGAAACGCATACAGTAGGCCCGTAGATCAAGAGATTAGAAATGCATCTGCTGCTATTCGCAGAGGATGTGGTTGTCTGGAACGGAACCTGGGTAGATGACGGTTCAGTGGACTCGCAAAGAGATCGATGGTTGGAAGACCCCATCTTAGAAAGACCCCTTGGACCACCAGAGGATTCAACTGCCATTCGTGAGGCTGTAGAATCCTGCTCAATCTGTCTGCCAGGCAATTTTCCTGCCCAGGCAGATAAACTGCCTTGAAAAACATGTTGCGTTTGATTGCCAAGGAGCACAGGGCCTGTGCCTCCTGACACAGAAGTTTGGAGCCTGTGCCCCCTTGCTTGTTCACGTAGAACACTGCCACTTGATTGTCTGTCTGAACTAAGACAGACTGGAGAGAGAGGACATGAGAGAAAGTCTGTAGAGCTAAGCGAGTAGCACGCAACTCCAACAGATTGATCTGCTGTGTGGACTCCCAAGGAGACCAGAGGCCCTGAGTGCAAGCCCCCTGACAATGTGCACCCCAGCCCTGAAGGGAAGCATCGGTTGTCAGCACCTGTGTGAGGAGGGGCCTGAAAAGGCACCCCCAGGATCAGGTTTGGGAGATGCAGCCACCACCGTAGGGAGGCTGCCAGCAGTTTGGACACCCTTATCTTGTCTTTCAAGTCGCCTGTAACTTGCACCCATTGAGCTCTGAGGCACCACTGAGCAGGTCGCATGTGCAGGTGGGCATTCGGAGTTACATGGACCATGGATGCCATGTGGCCCAAGAGCCTTAGGAAGTTTCTGGCGGAGACCAGAGAACCGCTCTGGAACTGTTTGGCCAAAGCCATCAGTCTGCGGACCCTGTTTTTAGGCAAAGAAGCCTTCGCCTAGAGGGTATCCAATCTTGCCCCTATGAACTCCATGTCCTGTGAGGGGAGCAAAGTGGACTTTGTGAAGTTTATGACAAAGCCTAGATGCCGGAGAAGAGAAACAGTGCGAAGGGTGGCCTGTCTGGCCTCCTGTGGAGACTGACCCCTGATGAGCCAGTCATCCAGGTATGGGAAGACATAGACGCCCTGATTTCTGAGATAGGCCGCCACCACCGCCAGGCACTTGGTGAAAACCCTGGGGGCGGAGGTGAGGCCAAATGGAAGTACTCTTTATTGAAAATGACTTCCTCCCACTACAAATCTGAGATATTGTCTGTGGTCTGGATGAATGAGGATGTGAGTATAAGCATCCTTCAGGTCTAAGGAGCATAGCCAATCTCCCTGCTGGAGGTAGGGCAGCAGTATTCCAAGGGTAAGCATCTTGAACTTTTCCCTCTCCAGGAACTTGTTGAGATTTCGCAAGTCTAGGATGGGCCGGAGGCCCCCAGTCCTTTTTGGTACCAGAAAGTACCTGGAATAGAAGCCTCGCCCCATCAGGTGTTGAGGCACCGGTTCCACCACCTGCTCCTGCAGAAGACTTGCCAACTCCTGAAGGAGGAGGTTCCTGTGCAGAGGGAGTCTTGGAGGCTCACCTGGAAAATAGGAGGGGGGTAACTGGCTGAAGTGGAGAAAATAGCCCTTTTGGGCTATGCTCAGTACCCAGGTATCCTGTTATGGCTGACCACCTGTGGGCGTACAGTGTCAGTCGGCCTCCTGTGCTGAGAGGAGCGGCTATGCAGTGGGAGTCAAAACCCCGCTCCCTGCTGTGCAGGAGCCGGAGTTGATGGCTTGGGGGTTTTCTGCCTATGGGGCCCATGTCCGTGCCCCTTCGCCTGCAGCCCCTGATGGGGAGCTGTTGTTGTTGTTGTTGTTAAGTGCCGTTGAGTCGGAGTCGACTCATGGCGACCCTCTGGATAGCTATCCAAAATGGTGTTCGGTCTTCAGTCAGGCGGCTCATTGTTGACAGACTGGTACCTGTAGCTGCTGTTATTGTATTGATCCATTTCATTGCTGGCCTTCCTCTTTTGGGGAGCTGTAGAGGCCTGAAATTGAGGGTAGGATTTGTAGGCAGTAGCCTTCCTCGGGTTAAAGGACATTTTCCCCGAGCCCTTCTTCTTCTGAGAAGGGGCAGACGTTTTCCTGGACAGCCTTGTCCTGGTGAGAGTTTCAGACTCATGTTCTGCAGCTTTTTCAGCCATGGGTTTGCCAAAAAGGTTCTCACCTCGGCAAGGGACATCGACCAACTTGTCCTGTACCCATGGCTCGAGGTCCAATGACTGTAGCCAGGCCTGACGGCATGCCCCGATGCCGGCCGCGGCTACTCGGGCCGAAGCCTCAAAGCCATCATAGGCTGCTCGAGAGACAAACTTTGAGCACTCTCAAATCTCGGATGACAAAGCCTTAAACCTCTGCAAAGGTTCCTCGTAGAGGGCAGCTGAGAACCCGGTAATCTCCTTTGCCAGGTCTCGGAGGCACATGCCCATGTACAGCTGGTAAGTCTGGACACGGCAAGCCAGCATAGAGTCCTGGAAGCACTTTCTACCGAGGGCATCCAGGTTCCGGGCCTCCCGGCTGGGGGGCACTGAGGAGTGCATCTTCTGACTCTTCTGACTCAGAAAACACCCAAAAATAAGAACAGAAGCGAGGGACATCTTGAACAATTTTCAGAAGACTGTGTTCGTGAGAAACTAGCTCAACTTAAAGTAGACAAAGCGATGGGACCGGATGGGATACACCCTAGAATACTGAGGGAACTTGGGGACGTTCTAGCAACTCCACTGACTGATCTTTTCAATGCCTCGTTGGAGTCGGAAGTGGTGCCAAAGGACTGGAGAGAGGCTCATGTGGTGCCTTTACACAAAAGCGGAAGTAAGGATGTGGTTGAAAACTACAGGCCGGTTAGTTTAACTTCGGTGGTGAGTAAATTATTGGAAACGCTGCTGAAAGAGAAAATAGTGAGGTTTCTGGAGTCCAGCGGATTACAGGATCCGAGGCAGCATGGATTCACCAGAGGCAGGTCTTGTCAGACAAATCTGATTGATTTCTTTGACTGGGTGACCAGGGAGTTGGATCGAGGAAAAGCTCTAGATGTGGTGTATTTAGATTTCAGTAAAGCCTTTGTCACTGTTCCTCACAGGCGACTTATAAACAAACTGAGCACCCTAGGGATGGACCCTAAAGTTACTGCTTGGGTTAGAAATTGGTTGGGTGGGAGGCGACAAAGAGTACAAGTAAATGGAGCTCACTCTGAGGAGAAGGATGTTACCAGTGGTGTGCCCCAGGGATCTGTCCTTGGTCCGATTCTTTTTAACATCTTTGTTAGTGATATAGCGGAAGGGCTGTCGGGTAAGGTTTGCCTCTTTGCAGATGATACCAAAATCTGCAATAGAGTAGATACCCAGGAAGGTGTAGATAACATGAGGAGGGATCTAGCTAAGCTTGAAGAATGGTCTAGAATTTGGCAGCTGGGATTTAATGTTAAAAAATGTAAGGTCATGCATTTGGGCTGCAGCAATCCAAGGGAGCAATACAGTATAGGAGGTGAAGTACTTTTGTCCACTAAAGAAGAGCGGGACCTAGGCGTGGTTGTGTCTGATGATCTTAAAGTAGCTAAACAGGTAGAAAAGGCGACGGCAAAAGCTAGAAGGATGCTTGGGTGCATATGGAGAGGAATGGCTAGCAGAAAAAAGGAGGTGATAATGCCTCTGTATAAGTCTTTGGTGCAACCTCATTTGGAGTATGGTGTGCAATTCTGGAGACCGCACCTTCAAAAGGATGTGAACAGGATGGAGTCGGTGCAGAGGGTTGCTACTAAAATGATTAATGGGCTTCATTATAAAGCATATGAGGACAGACTTAAGGATCTTAATATGTACACCTTAGAGGAAAGGCGGGATAGAGGTGATATGATTGAGATGTTTAAATACCTCCGTGGCGGGAGAGAGAGCAGCCTTGTGAGGGAGCAGCCGCGGTTTCTTCTGCCGCGGAGCGACATGGTCGGCTGGAGCCGGGTGCCTGCAGAGACAGCCGCAGGCAGAGAGTGGTCGCTCCTGGTGCTGAGGACCCCCCCATGAGCCCTACAAAGAGCAGCTGGCACGGTACCTGGCTGGAGAGAGAGCAGCCTTGTGAGGGAGCAGCCGCGGTTTCTTCTGCCGCGGAGCGACGTGGTCGCCTGGAGCCGGGTGCCTGCAGAGACAGCCGCAGGCAGAGAGTGGTCGCCCCTGGTGCTGAGGACCCCCCCACGAGCCCTACAAAGAGCAGCTGGCACGGTACCTGGCTGGAGAGAGAGCAGCCTTGTGAGGGAGCAGCCGCGGTTTCTTCTGCTGCGGAGCGACGTGGTCGGCTGGAGCCGGGTGCCTGCAGAGACAGCCGCAGGCAGAGAGTGGTCGCCCCTGGTGCTGAGGACCCCCCACGAGCCCTACAAAGAGCAGCTGGCACGGTACCTGGCTGGAGAGAGAGCAGCCTTGTGAGGGAACAGCCGTGGTTTCTTCTGCCGCGGAGCGACGTGGTCGGCTGGAGCCGGGATGCCTGCAGAGACAGCCGCAGGCAGAGAGTGGTCGCCCCTGGTGCTGAGGACCCCCCCACAAGCCCTACAAAGAACAGCTGGGCTACACGCGGCTGCGTGTTCGCAGCCTGCGGGGTCGCGTCCTAAGGGGCGTGTCACAAGGGGCTAGGCCTGCTCCTTGTGTGCTCCTTTGGTGCTCTTTGGTGGTTCCAGAAGTACCAGCAGTGGTGTGCTGTTCATGGGGAAACGGAAGGCAAGGTTAGCTGCTAAAACACCGACAGGAGAAGGAGGTAAGGTCTCCGGTCCCATGGACAAACATATCACTGCTCTTCCACGTGCAAGTCAGTCCTTGGATGAGGCCTCGTTGAGTCCAGACATCCGGACTCCACCTCCCTTTCCACAACCTGCTTGTTCGTCTACTCCTTTGAAGGTGCCTTCACAAGTCCTGTCTCCCGTTCTAGTTCCTGTGGACTTTGCTACATCTGGAACTGATTCTTTACCACTTAAAAGTGAGGTGACTCTTGTAGATATCTGGTCAATGCTTCAAAAAATTGAGACTAGATTAACTACTACTGTCTCTTCCTTATGCAGTTTTTCTCATGATGTTGTTACAAAGGCTAAAGTGATTGACGACCAAATGATTGATTTAGCTGGTTCCTTGACTCAGGTGGATTCTCAACTCCGATCATATCAAGATTCCCATCTTGGTTATCTTAAAGATATTTCTTCTGTTTCTTATCGATTGGAGTTACTTGAGAACCACCAGCGTGCAAGGAACCTTCGTTTTCTAAATTTTCCATCTACTCGCTTGCTTTCACCTGAGATACTATTGAAAAAGTACTTGTCTGAAATCTTACATTTGGAGGATGCTATAGATATTGTGCAAATGTATTCTTTTTTTCCTAAAGTGGAGGCCTCGAGTCAGGCCAAGGACGAGGTTCCTGTGGCTGACTCAGTTGGCCTAAATCTCACAGAATTTTTGCAGGATTCGCTCGAGTGCATCCCAAAGCGGTGTACTTTGGTGGTGACCTTTGGGACTGAATCCCTTAAGTTGAGAATTATTCGTGCTTATTTCAAACGTAGTTATTTTGTGGTTATAAGCTACAGGTATTCCCTGATGTGGGCCGGGACACTCAGACTCGACGGAAGCAATTTTTGGAGCTTAGATCTAGAGTGGTGGCTTTGGGAGCTTCTTTTTTTTTGAAGTTCCCTTGCCGCTGCTTAGTAACTTATGAGGGTCATGATTATGTTTATATTGATGTGGCTTTATTGCGTCAGTTTCTTGCTGATAAGAAGAAAGTTGATGGGCAGGATGTTGTGTAGGTGGGTTGGCTTTTAGATTTTGCTCTCTGATTTGGAGTTTTAGTACTCCTTTTTTCTTCTATGTTTTTCTCAAGGCTCTCTTTCGAGAGTATGGTTCTCTCTCTCTCTTGATGTGTTTTCTATTGTTATTTGACTTTATTCTTGAATGTATTTATTCACTGGTTGGAGATTTTTTCTTGTATGTAATTTTGTATTCAAGAAAATTTAAATAAATAATTTAAAAAATAAATACCTCCGTGGCATAAATGTTCAGGGAGAGAGCCTCTTTCAATTGAAAGCAAGTTCTGCTACGAGGGGACATAGGATGAGGGTGAAGGGAGATAGATTCTGGGGTGATATGCGGAAATATTTCTTTACAGAAAGAGTAGTGGATCCGTGGAATAGTCTCCCAGTGGAGGTGGTAGAGATGAGGACAGTAACTGAATTCAAAAAAGCATGGGACCAACACAGAGGATCTCTAAAGGTAAAAAGTGGACTGTTGTAGTTGTTGTTATGGAAGGACAGACTAGATAGGCCATGTGGTCTTTTTCTGTCATTATGTTTCTATGTTTCTCTTCAGACGATGCATGGCCGATTCCACAACCATGGAGTGGTGCGGTAGCTGTGCCTTCTGGAACCCAAGGCTCTTACAGACTCGATAAATGGAATCGACCCATTTGCTGAGAACCGGCGCCGAGGCCGGTGCCTCCCACATGCGGAAGAGCAGCCGTTCCAGCATCGGAGGAACCAGTACAGTAAAGGCCTCTTTAGGCGGAGAGTCATACTGGAGGGCCTCGGGCTCTTCGGCTCGAGACTCCTCCTCGGGATCCGCGGGGAAGGGGAAGGCCAAAGCTTTGGCCATGTCCCGCACGAAGTCCAAGAACCGGGTATCCTCCAGTGGGGACCGTCTCTGAGGCTCGGACTCCAGTGAGTCCGATGGGACGCACCGGGTCCGGAAAGTGTCCGGGGACTCCTCATCTTCCGTCTCCCACTCCGACCCCTCCAAGGAGGAATCGAGCGGCTCCGGCCGGGCGGGCACCGATGCCATCCGCCCCGACTCCGAGGGCACCAGCGTCGACGACCTCGGCCCCAAGCGGGAGGCCGAGGGGGACCTTGGCCAAGGATCGTCTCGAGACCGCATCGACTCGAGGATCGGCTCGGCCTCCAGGGTTGACTTGGACGTCGAGGTCCCGGTGGTCGGGGCAGATGCACCAGTCAAACCGGCGATCAGTACCCGCTGCTGCTCCTTGAAGGCATTCAAGCTGCTCTCCAAGGCCGTCAACCTGAGACTCAGTTCAGGATACTCAGCAGCTCCCGACTCGGGCCCCGATGATGTCGGGCCCGACGTCAGCTCCCCCGGAGGAGAGTCTATGAGGACAACAGCACTCACGTGACTCGGGGACTCCGGCTCCACTTAAGGCAACTTGGCAGGCGTCTCCGACTCAGAGGACCCGGGACGGCGGTCGGGGCTATGTGACCTGGCCCTCGAGGGACCAAGAGCGTCCACCGACGCCACCCTCGTGGGTTTCTTCTTCCTTCTGTGTTCCTGAGAAGGAGACCCCCTTTCAGAGCAGCCTCGACGGTGCTTGGGGTCGGACTCCCGAGATGTCGAGGCCTCTGATGAAGTCCGGTCCCGGCCAGACGCGGAGTCAGATAAGAGTCTTTCACGCTGATGCTGATGGCTCCTCAATGCCTTAGAGGACATTTTGCTGCATGGGACACAGACCACTGGGTCATCGTCGGGCCCGAGGCACCGGAGGCAGCAGTCATGTGTGTCGGTGAGAGACATCAGCTTCTTTCACCAATCACGCTTTTTGAACCTGCTGGCAGCCATCGGGGGAAAAAGGGCCCCTGCAAGGTCAAAAGACAGGGATGCCAGTGAAAAAGAGAAAAAAGCGCGAGCGCTAGTCACAAAGGACAAAAACCGAAAATCTAGCTCCGGGCTCGATACCGGTGTACCGGGCCCAGGCGGGAAGGGGAACCGGCGTCGAACCGGGCAAAAACCACGAATCCAACGCAGGAAAAATCAACTTTTTACCGGGTGACAATGACACACGTCCGGCGGGCTCCATGGAAAAAAGAAGACTGAGCAAGATGGCGGGAAGGGGACCGCGCATGCGCGCTGCATTCCCAAAGGCTTTCTTTGAAAGCTGGGGAAATGCTCAGCACGAGGGCTCCGTCGGCGCCGACATCACCCATATGTGAGGACTGACTTCCTGCTTGGTCCTGGAAAAATAAATCGTACTCCTGAGACTATCCCCTTTCACCCTCATCCTACGTCACCTCGTTGCAGAGCATGCTTTCAATTGAGGAAGGCTCTTCTCTTCTGCACTTAAACCACAGAGATATTTAAACATCTCTATCATATCTCCTTTATCCCGCCTTTCCTCTAACACAGGGGTCTCAAACTCAAATTGCTTTGAGGGCCAAATGAGGACTTGTAGAGTAACCCGGGGGCCGCACAAGACGCAGGCCTCATTTGCATAAGGGCATCATTTGCATAAATATTTGCATAATGTTACCATACACTAACTTTTAGTAAACATGCCTCTTAATGAGTGTATGGATAAAGAAAGACTAAAAGATTTCTACATTACTATAAACCAGTGCCAACCGCCAGGCACATTAGGAACTACTAGAAACACTGCCCATTTAGAACCCATAGCAAACCTGCCGTGTCCTAACAGCACTACCAGGACTCACAAAGCACCATACCCTAACTATCAAAAGGCAACACTGCAAATATTAAATCAACACATTTCAGAGAATAACAATACATGACCTACTCGGGAAAGAGAACAAGTGGCAATGTCAAATAGGAATTACATAAACAGAATACCTCAGCTCAGTTACACATGCAGAACATACACCATCACCAAACAAGGAATCACAATTTAGAAACAGGAAGACAATTAAACTGGGAACCCCAAAAGCCAAACTTAGAATGTACAACACTGTAGAAATAAAACTATACATTGATTTCCTCTTGTATTAAATAAAGTGCAGACGTTAAAGATGCACATTTCCAAGAGCTGACATATTTCAGTTAATAAATTCAAAATAAAGAGATATTTTTCTACCTTTTGTGCATTTTTTTTTCAGTTGCAATTGTTCCAGTCACTTTCTTCTGGTTTCTTTGTGTCTTCTGCTAACTCTCCATCGTCTGCTGTCCATTTCTTCTTTCTTCTTTCCTAGTTTTTTTCCATTCTCTCTACATCTGCTTTAACATACTAATCATTCTCCTTTTGCTCTTTCCTCATTCCTATTTCATCCACTCAAATTTTACCCCTCCATCCTCAATCCCCACTTACTCTCCCAATACCCGGCCAATTGTAGATTTTTCTTCCCTCCCACACAAAATATATTTCCCCTCTCCATTTCACTCTCCCAGCCCCATCCCATTCTAATCGTCCCCCAACATCAACTCCCTTCTAGCTCCTGCCCAACCCAGCATCCGCTCCCTTCTAGTCCCCGCATCATCAGCCCATTTCCAGTCCTAGCTCCCTCCCCTCACAGCCCATTTCCTTTCCAAGCCCCCCTCCCCATCAGCCCATTTCCATTCCAAGCCCCCTTCCACTCAGCCCATTACCATTCCAAGACCCTGTCCCCATCAGCTATTTGCAGTTCAAGCTCCCCCTTCTACTCGGCCCATTTCCAGTCATAGCACCCCCCCCAGTCCATTACCAGTTCTAGCCCCCCCCCAGCCCATTATCGGTCCTAAGCCCCCCAACAGCCCACTTCCAGGCCTAACCCTTCCATCGCCCCATCTTCATTCTTAGCCCCCCCATAACCCCATTTTCAGTCTTAGGCCCCCAGTCAGACCACCTCCAGTCCTAACCCCCATCTGTCCATTACCAGTCCTAACCCCCATCACCCCATTTTCAGTACTACCCCCCCCCCAGCCCCCATCAAGTCCTGCTCCCCCCCTACATCAAGTCCTGCTCCCCCCCATCAAGTCCTGCTCCCCCCCCACATCAAGTCCTGCTCCCCCCCCCACATCAAGTCCTGCTCCCCCCCCACATCAAGTCCTGCTCCCCCCCAGCCACACATCAAGTCCTGCTCCCCCCCCACATCAAGTCCTGCTCCCCCCCAGCCACAAATCAAGTCCTGCTCCCTCCCCCCCCCCCGGGAAAATTAAACTTAAAAAAAAACCGGCTTCTGCTGCTGCTGCCGCCGCTGCCGTGGCCGGCAATAGCAGCAATATCGCAAGTCCCGCGGGCTCCCCCCCCCACCCGGCAGATCCCTTCCTGCTTGCCTGCCAGTTCTCCGCTTCGGCTTTCAGAGCCGCGAAGGGAGAGCTTCTCCCTCGTGACTCTGTTAAGCCCGCTGGGGCAGATGGGAAATTTCCCATCTGCCCCGGCGAGCTTAACAGAGTCGCGAGGGAGAAGTTCTCCCTTCGCGGCTCTGAAAGCCGAAGCGGAGAACTGGCAGCATTGGCAGGCAAGCAGGAAGGGATCTGCCGGGTGGGGGGGAGCCCGCGGGACTTGCGATATTGCTGCTATTGCCGGCCACGGCAGCGGCGGCAGCAGCAGCAGAAGCCGGTTTTTTTTTTCCCCCCTATGCATCGCGGGCCGCGTGTTTGAGACCCCTGCTCTAACATATACATATTAAAATCTTTAAGTCTGTCTCCATATGCTTTATAATGAATACCACTAATAATTTTAGAAGCCACCCTCTGTACCAACTCCATCCTGTTTATGTCCTGTTAAAGGTGTGTTCTCCAGAATTGCACACAATACTCCAAATGAGGTCGCACCAGAGACTTATACGGAGGCACTATCATCTCCTTTTTTCTGCTGGCCATTCCTCTCCCTATGCACCCAAGCATCCTTCTGGCTTTCGCCATCATCTTTTCTATTTCTTTAGCCACTTTAAGATCATCTGAAATAATTACACCCTGGTACCGCTCTTCTTTCGTGGAGAGAAGTACTTTGCCTCCTACATTGTACCGCTCCCTTTGATTTTTGCAGTCCAAATGCATGAAATCTCAGCTGCCAAATTCTTGAACATTCTTCAAGCTTAGCTAGATCCCATATCTGGGTGTCCACTCTATTGCAGATTTTGGTATCAACTGCAAAGAGGCAAAACTTGCCAGACAGCCCTTCCGCAATATCATAACAAAGATGTTAAAAAGAATTGGACCAAGGACAGATCCCTGTGGCACACCACTGGTAACCTCCTTCTCCTCAGAGTGAGCTCCATTTACCTGTATATTTTGTCACCTCCCACTCAACCAATTTCTAACCCAGTCAGTCACTTTAGGGTCCATACCCAGGATGCTCAATTTATTTATGTCACCTGTGTGGAACAGTGTCAAAGGCTTTACTGAAATCTAAGTACAACACATCTAAGGTTCTACCTCAGTCTAACTCTCTGGTTACCCAGTCAAAGAAATCAGATTTGTCTGACAAGATATACCTCTGGTAAACCCATACTGCCTCAGAACATGCAATCGATTGAACTGCAGAAACCTCACTGTTGTTGTTAAGTGCCGTCAAGTTGTGTCGACTCATGGCAACCCTCTGGATAGTTGTCCTAAATTGAGTTCAGTCTTCAGTCAGGCGGCTCATTGTTGCCAGACTGGTACCTGTAGTTGCTGCTATTGTATCGATCCATCTCATTGCTGGCCTTCCTCTTTTGCGTTGACCTTCTACCTTGCCAAGCATGATGTCTTTCTCTAATGATCTCTCTCTTCGCATGACGTGTCCAAAGTATGAAAGACGAAATCTTGTTAATCTGAGCTTCTAATGAAAGCTTAGGTTTGATCTCCTCTAGTACTGACTGTTTGGTTCGTCGGGCAGTCCATGGTATATGCAGTATTCGCCGCCAGCACCATAATTCAAAGTTATCAATTTTCTTCCTATCTTTTTCACTGTCCAACTTTCACATCTATATGATGTTATTGAAAATACCATGGCTTGAATGAGTCAAATCTTTGTATGGAGAGAGACATCACTGCTCTTGAGAATCTTGTCTAGGTCCTTCATAGCCATTCTGCCAAGAGCAATGCATCGTCGGATTTCTTGACTGCTTGTTGTTTCTTTGATAGTTGATCCACCTCTATTGTCTTCACACAATCCTGCTTCGCAGATGATTTGCTCTGCATATAAATTAAACAGGTAGGGGGAAAGTATGCAGCCTTGTTGCTTCTTTATTGATAGTTGATCCAAGTAGGGTAAAGTTGTTCACGATTTCAATTTCTTCTCCATCAACGACGAACCTATTAATTTTGCCAGTTTTCATGATCTTTGTCTTCTTTACAGTAAGGTGCAGGCCCATTTTAAGACTACGTCCCTTGATCGTGAGAAGCAAATGTTTCAGATCATCTTCACTTTCAGCCACTGTGGCATCATCAGCATAGCGAAGGTTGTTGATGAGTCTTCCACCAATCTTCACACCTCTATTGTCTTCACACAATCCTGCTTCTCTGATGATTTGCTCTGCATATAAATTAAACAGGTAAGGGGAAAGTATGCAGCCTTGTCATACATCTTTGCTGATTTTAAACCATTCTGTTTCTCCTTGTTCCATTTGAATTGTTGCTTCTTGATCACTGTACAGGTGTTCTGGTATACCCATGCTTCTTAATATGGCCCAGAGTTTCTCATGGTTTACAGTCAAAAGCCTTGCTGTAGTCAATAAAGCACAAACAGATATCCTTTTGGTATTCTTTAGTCTTTTCAAGGATCCGTCTCACATCTGCGATGATGTCTCTTGTTCCTCGCCCTTTCCTGAATCATGCTTGCACTTCAGGTAGTTCTTATTCCAGATATGGCTGTAGTCTCTGTTGAATCATCTTTAATAAAATCTTGCTGGCATGTGGGATCAGAGCAATTGTGCAATAATTTCCAGAGTAAATTGGACCACCTTTTCTTAGTATTGGTATAAACACAAATTGTCTTCCAAATTTCCTGGCAGAGTATAGTAACAACTGCATGAGATTGCTGTAAAACTTCCATGGGAATGCCATCAATGTTTGGTGCTTTGTTCTTTGATAAGGCTTTCAATGCTGCTTCAACTTCTTCTTTCATCACCTATGGTTCCGGATCATAAGGTACAGGTTGAAATGGCTGTTGGTCCAATTGAACTTTATCATATAAAAACTCTGTATATTCTTTCCTCCTTTTCATGATCTTCTCAGCATCATTCAACATAGAACCCTGAGCATCTTGTAACATTCCAATTCGAGGTTGGAATTTTTTCTTTAACTCTCGTAGCTTTAGGAAAGCCAATCTTGTTCTTCCTCTAATAATATCTGCTTCTATTTCCTTGCATGCGTCATTGTAGTACTTTTCCTTGTCTTGTCTTGCTGCACATTGGAAATCTTTGTTGAGTTCTGCGATTGCCTCTCTTTTTCCTTTGGCTTTAGCTTCTCTGCATTTCTGGGCATTTTTCAGAGTTTCTTCCATCATCCATTTTGGCCGTTTTTGCTTTTTCACCTTTGTAGAGACTTCTCGCTTTCTTCCAACACAACCTTCTTGATGTCATTCCATAACTCTTCTGAAGCTCTGTCATTTGTATCTAAAGCAGCAAATCGATTTTGTAGGCAATCTTTAAATTCCAGTGGTTTATTTTCAAGGTCATGTTTTGCTACATTCATGAGTGGCTTGCTCTTTTTCAACTTTAGCTTAAGTTTGCATACTAGTAGTTGATAATCTGTACCACAGTCAGCTCCAGGTTTTACCTTTGTTGATGTTATAGAGCTTTTCCATTGTTTTCCACAGATGTAGTCATTTTGATTTTTGTACAATCCACTGGGTGAAGTCCATGTGTACAGTCGCTGCTTGTGTTGCTGGAAGAAGGTGCTTGAGATGAATAGATCATTGGTCTTGCAGAATTCTATCAGTCTTTCTCCAGCTTCATTTCTGTTGCCGTCCATATTTTCCAACCATTTTGCCTTCTTCTTTTTTGACATCATTTGCGTTCCAGTTACTCTTGACTATGAGGATATCCTGTTTGCAAGTTCTGTCAATTTCAGCTCGCACTTGTTCATAGAATTCATCATTTTCATCCTCTTCTGCAGCTGTTGTTGGGGCATATGCTTGAATTATAGTTGCGTTGATAGGCATTCCTCATAGACAAATAGAGATTAAGCGTTCACTGACTGCACTGTATTTCATTACAGTTCTTGCAATTTTTTTCTTTATTATAAAATGCAACACCATTTCTTCTTTGTCTTTCATTTCCAGCATAGTAGACCATGCGATCATCTGATGCAAAGTGCCCGAAGTCCATTTCAGTTCGCTGACACGCAACAGATCAAGTTGTACATATTCCATTTCATTTTTGACAACATCCAACTTCCCTTGGTTCATGCTTTGTACATTCCATGTCCCAATATGAAAGACATCTTTGCAGCTTCTGACTCTCATTTCATGTGCAGCTACATCAGTAGTCAGCGTCCCGAGGGATTTGATCCAACTACATCATAAATGCTGACTTTACTCTGAAAAGTCTTCAGCTCCTCCCCATTAGCTAGTTGAGTGCCTTCTGACCTGGGGGTCTCATCTTCCAGCACTATAGTGTAATTTGCTTTGTTGTGACTATCCATTGGGTTTTCATGGCAAGATACAGAAGTAGATTGCCAGGCCTTTCCTCCGCACAGTTTAATGTTGTTGGCATTGTCACAGAAATGTGATCCTCCACCACCAACACTGTCCCATTCTGCTGCTGCCCAGATGGGTGGTTTGTCTTGATCTGTCACCTCAGCTGAGACCTGTCCATCTTGGGAGACCCTGCCAATAGTTAAACTACCTATAGCTTAGCCCTCAGCATCACTGATGCACACAAGCCCTTACAGCACAACAAGCTGCAAACCAAGTAAGGTAGAAATCTCACTATCCTCTGTTTTGCAGCTTTTCCATCAATCTGCTCACCACAGAGGTCAGACTAACGGGCCTCAACCTCATCCTTGCTTCTGCTTTTGTGTAAAGAGACCACATGTACCGTTCTCCAGTTCTCTGGGACCACTCCCAATGCTAAAGCAGCATTGAAAAGGTCAGTCAGTGGAGCAGCTAGAATGTACCCAAGTTCTTTCAATATTCTCGGATGTATCCCATCCGGTCCCATCGCTTTGCCTATTTTTAATTTAGCTAATTCCTCATGAACTCAGTCTACTGAAAATCATTCAAGATCCTATTTGTAGGTATCTTCTGAGGTCTTGTTCCTGGCCCCTCACTGTGAACACAGAACAAAAATATGTGTTATGCAATTCCACATTATCCTCATCAACCTCTACATATTCCCTTCCATCACCCTTGAGTCTGACAATATCACTTCTGCACTTCCTCCTCTCACTAACATATCTGAAAACTGTTTTGTCCCCCCCCCCTCCATTTTAGTGCATTAGCTATTTCTTTTAGTATCTTTGCTTGCCTGACTACTTTCCTAGCTTCTCTAAGTTTTTCCAAATATTGATGCTTGTCGTCCTCTCTCTGTGGTCTCTTGTATTTTATGGTCGCCCGCTTTTTCTTCACCTTTTTATCTACTTCTTTTGAGAACCATAGTGACTTCCTTTTCCTTTCACATTTATTTACCTTTCTAACAAAAAGGCTCGTTGCCCTTAACATATCCCCTTTCAGTTTTGCCCACTGCTTTTCTACATCCCCCAGCTGTCCCCACTCCTGCTAACGACTCCTTGAGGTATTGTACCATCTTCGCAAAGTTAGTTTTCTTAAAGTCTATTATCCTCGTTTTTGAGTGGATTTTTATCAGCCCTAGTCCTAATACTGAGCCACACCATCTGGTGAATACTGGATGCGAGATGATCTCCCACTATAAAATCTGAAATACTCTCCCCATTGGTAAGCACCAAGTCCATTATGGCCACTTCACGTGTGGGTTCTGTTACCAGTTGCTGGTCTAGTTCTCTCTATGGAGAATCTAGGATCTCCCTTCTTCTAGGTGACACCATACCAGGGATGTGCCAACCAACATCCGGCATACTGAAATCACCTACAGATACTCTGTCTGATCTATTCATGCCCTGCAGTTTTGCAACACTGTAGGCTACAGGGTAGCACAGCAAATTTGGTGCTATATGTAATAATATACAGTATGACTAGAATGACACCATGTAGTCACAGTTGATAAACTGATCTTGGGGATAGTTGTTATAGTGGGTTGCATGTATTTAAAGTCCATATTTATTAATGGTTAAAAAAAACCTGCAGCCAAGGTTTGCCATGTCCACTGAGTGTTGTGTTCTTTGCCTTGATGGGAGAGAATGATTGGGAATTAGATTTGAACTATTAGGGGCGTGGAGGTGTGAGTACCCATGCTATAAGACCTGAGGTTGTAAATTTTATTAATGCTTTGGTGCAAGCATTAACAATACAGGGAAAATTATCTGATAGCCTGAAATGGTTAGTTGTCCATCCTATAAGGAAAAAAAGAAAATCTTCCAACAAATGATTGGTCTATAGTTAGACCAATCTGAAATATCCCAATTCTAAGTAAAATAACTGAGCAGATAGTAAAAAATTATTCCCTGCAATTTCTACAATGTATCCTTTTATTTCTTGAAGATTGGAGGATCGCCAATGTAACCCCAATTTTTAAAAAGGGTTCCAGGGGTGATCCGGGAAACTACAGACCAGTGAGCCTCACGTCAGTACCGGGAAAAATGGTAGAAACCATCATAAAGAACCAAATTACTCAGCATGTAGATAGTCATGGCCGAATGGGAGACAGCCAACATGGTTTTAGACAAGGAAGATCTTGTCTTACTAATCTATTATGTTTTTTTGAAAGTGTGAATAAACAGGTGAGTCGGTTGATATAGTGTATCTGGACTTTCAGAAAGCCTTTGACAAGGTCCCTCATCAGAGACTTTTGGCAAAACTAAAGAGTCATGGGATAGGAGGCAGTGTACTACTGTGGATCAAGAACTGGTTAAAAGATAGAAAGCAGAGGGTTGGGCTAAATGGCCAATTTTCCCAATGGAGGAAGGTGAATAGTGGTGTACCCCAGGGATCTGTGCTGGGTCCGCTGCTTTTTGACATATTCATAAATGACCTGGAAAGTGGAATAACCAGTGAGGTTATCAAATTTGCAGATGACACAAAACTATTTAAAGTTGTTAAAACCCAAGAGTATTGTGGAAAATTGCAAGAGGATCTTGATAAATTGGAAGACTGGGCATCAAAATGGCAGATGAAATTTAATGTGGACAAGTGCAAAGTTATGCACCTAGGGAAGAACAACCCAAACTATGGTTACACGATACAAGGTTCCACATTAGGAACCACCACCCAGGAAAAAGATTTAGGCGTCATTGTGGATAGCATGTTAAAACCCTCAGCCCAGTGTGCAGCGGCAGCCAAGAGAGCAAATAGAATGCTAGGTATCATAAGGAAAGGAATGGAAAATAAAACAAAAGATATTATAATGCCTCTATATTGTTCCATGGTGAGACCGCACCTTGAATATTGTGTGCAATTCTGGTCGCCGTATCTTAAAAAGGATATAGCGTTATTAGAAAAGGTTCAGAGAAGAGCCACCAAAATGGTAAAGGGGATGGAAGGATACTCCTATGAAGAAAGGCTAAAAAGGTTAGGGCTTTTTAACCTGGAAAAGAGACGGCTGAGGGGAGATATGATAGAAGTCTATAAATTAATGAACGGAGTGGAACGGGTAAACGTAGATCCGACTGTTTACGTTATCAGAATATAGAAAGACTAGGGGACATGCAATGAAGCTACAGGGTAAACTATTTAAAACTAATAAAAGAAAATATTTCTTCACTCAACGTGTAATCAAACTCTGGAATTTGTTACCGGAGGATGTAGTAAAGGCTGTTAGTGTAGCTGGGTTTTAAAAAAGGTTTGGACAAGTTCCTG
Source organism: Ichthyophis bannanicus (assembly GCA_033557465.1). Classification (NCBI taxonomy): domain Eukaryota; kingdom Metazoa; phylum Chordata; class Amphibia; order Gymnophiona; family Ichthyophiidae; genus Ichthyophis; species Ichthyophis bannanicus. The sequence continues at coordinate 333,392,642 of CM066038.1, forward strand.
GAGGAAAGGTCCATAAACCATTATTAAGAAGGGACCCAGGATATCAATGCTTGACCCAGTACAAGCATTGTGGAACCTGTGTCTTTTGGGGAAACTGCTAGGTATGTATGACCTAGATTGGCCACTGTTGGAAACAGGATACTGGGCTTGATGGACCTTGGTCTGACCCAGTATGGCATATCTTATGTTATGTTCTTCCGACTTCTGTGCTCCTCTCCATTTCTCTTTATGGCTCCTCAACACTTTCTCTTCCTATTGTTCATACTGCCTAATTGTCTCCCCTCCTATCAACACCTTCAAACCCCTCCCCCTTATCTCCCCTTTACCATCCTCACTTCCCACACCATCTTGGCATCTACCCTATCATCAGGTCTTGAGCTTTACCACTTTCTCTCTCTCATCAGCCATCTCCTCTCTCCCCCTCTCAAACTGCCTTGACCCAGTGAAAGGTGGTATATAAATACAGCTAAATAAACAAATAAATTCTTGTTACCGCCTTGCTATCTCCTCTCTGTCCTGCACTCTTCTATTCCTTCTCCTGGAGATATCAACCCCAACCCTGGCCCCCCTAGACTTTTGTCACACTCTCAGAAAAGATCCTCATGCAACAGCTCAAATTAGATTCATATCCCGCTCCTTTTCCAATCCTCTCTCCCTTTCTTATGTGCCTTGTGAAATGCACACTCCATTTCAAATAAACTTGTTTTTACTCATGATCTCTCTCTCTCTAATGCTCTCCATCTCCTTGCTCTAATTGAGACCTAGCTCCTCTCAGAGGACTCAGCTTCAGTTGCTGCTCCCTGTCATAATGGCTATCAATTATCCCTCATGCCTCATCCCACTGGCCGTGGTGGTGGTGTTGGGCTTCTACTCTCTCCTTCCTGTCAACTTCAACCCCTCCTTCTGCCTCAGTCTTGCTCATTTTCCTCCTTTGAAGTCCACTCCATCCAGCTTTTTACTCCACTACCTCTCTGATTAGCTGTTATTTATCGACCTCTTGACAAGTCCACCTCTACCTTTCTCTCTGACTTTGACTCGTGACTTTCCTTCTTTCTAGATTCACCTTCCCTCTCCCTTATTCTCGGAGATTTTAACATTCATGTTGATAACCCCTCTGACCCTTATACTTTAAATCTCCTCTCCCTGACCTCATCATTCAACATCCAGCTTTGCTCTACTGCCCCTACTCATCAGCAAGGCCACTGCCTCAACCTTGTATTCTTCTCTAATTACTTACCCTCCAATTTCTGTACCTCACTTCTTCCCTTATCGGACCATCAGCTACTAATCTTCACTCTTCATCACTCATCAGCTCAACCTCGCCCTGTCTCCTGCCAACCTCTTTAGAAATTTTCATTCTATTGACCTGTAGGTTCTCTCCTCCACTGTCTCATCACCTCTTTCCTCCACTATGTCATCTGAGTCTGCTGATGAGGCAGTAACTTCCCATAATAGTGCACTCTCCTCTGCTCTGGATTCTCTTGCTCCACCCATGCCATGTCCTGTAAGGTGTACTGGACCTCAAACCTTCTTGGCTTAAATCCCGCACCCTCGCGGAGTTTCTACCCTTCAGATTCATGCTTGTCTCTTTCCAGTCAGCCATAGCATTTGCCAAACAAGCCTGTTATGTCCATGTAACTCTCTTGTCTCTGACCCTCGCAGTCTCTTTACAACGCTCAACTCTCTCCTCAAGATGCCTCTGCCTCCGACCCCTCCCTCCCTTTCTGCCCAAACACTGGCTGAATACTTCTATGACAAAATCCACAAGATCACACTCCAATTCCCCACGAGGTTAGTTACTTTCCCCTCCTTCCCCTCTTCACTCCCAACTTTCCCCCCATCCCTGCTATCCTTTCATCCTTTTCTGTAATCTCTGAGGGAAAACCCCTCACCACCTTGCCTCATCCAAACTCACTACCTACTCCTCTGATCCTATTCTCACCCATCTCTTCTTATCTCTCCAATCGCTCTTTCAGTGTTTGTTCTGGTGGATCCTCCTCTACTACTATCCTGCTCTCAGTTGGTGTACCCAAAGGATCTGTCTTGGGTCCACTCCTTTTCTCTCTATATATCCAGTCCCTTGGTGCAGTCATCTCTTCCCACGGCTTTCAGTACCATCTTTACTTTGATGACTCCCAGACCTATCTCTCTACACCTGAAATCTCGCCGGCAATCCAGGACAGGATCTCTGCCTGCTTTTCTGACATTGCTGCTTGGATGTCTCACCGCCACTTGAAATTGAGCAGGGCCAAAACTGAGGGTCTTAATTTTCCCCCTAAACACTCCTCTTCCATTCCTCCTTTCTCAGTCTGTCGATAACTCTCTACTCCTCAGCTCACAACCTTGGGGTTATCTTTGATTCCTCTCCCTCCTTATCCACACACATCCAATTGATAGCTAAAACCCACCGTTTCTTTCTCTTCATCATCAACAATATTCACCCATTCCTTTCTGAACACACTACTAAGACCTTATCCACTCCTTAGTCACATCCTGTCTAGACTACTGTAACCTACTCCTTGCTGGTCTCCCTCTGAATCATCTCTCCCCTTCAATCTTTTCAGCACTCTGCAGTGTGGATAATCTTCCGCCAGCCTCTTCATGCTCTTATTACCCCTCTTCTCAAGTTACTTCATTGGCTCCCTATCCGTTTCCACATCCAGTTCAAACTTTTCCTGCTGACCTATAAGTGCATTCCCTCTGCAGCTCCTCACTAGCTTTCCTCTCTTATCTTTCCCTTCACCCCCCCTCAGGAACTGCACTCTTCTGAAAAATCACTTCTATCTGTGCCCTTCTCTTCTATTGATAACTCCAGGCTTCGTCCTTTCACCTTGCTGCTCCTTATGCCTGGAACAAACTAAGTCTGTACGTCAAATCCAGACTGAAAACCATCATTGCTGCTGCTTTCAGATTTTGACTCACCTGATCTCCTCCTTTGTGTTTCCTTACCATTCACCCTAGATGTATCACATGTCTACAGCTACTATGTTGTCTGGCTCGACTAGATCGTAAGCTCTGATGAGCAAGGACCGTCTTTTACATGTGTCTGTGCAGCACTGCATACGTCTTGTAGCGCTATACAAATGTTCAGTAGTAGTAGTAGAAGGGGAATGATGGTTAGCCTTTATCTATAATGCTTGATGGAAATAATGTACCTATTTGATCAGAAGTTACTCTCTTGAGATTGTAACTGATGCAAATTTATCAATGTGATCTCAAGTTTTAAAAGTGATTTGGTCTGCATTTTTTTAGATTGAAAATGATACAGGAATTAAAAAGACTGTCATTTGGTCATCCAGCTATTGCTGTTGCCATATCTTCATTATAGGAACATCTTATATCTCGAGGCCTTCTGAACCCCTTGCTGAAATTTTTGTAGGTAGTTCAAAATTCTGCCATATGGCTAATTTATGGGTTAAAAATGATGGAGCACATTTCCTCTAATTTCACAGATCTACACTTGCTTCCTGATAAATAACACAATCTTTATATTTAGTTTTTAAATGTTTACATGATGAGACGTGCTGTGAATTGAATGTCTTAATGAAAAAAATATGAGCCAATTCATCCGGTGTGAACAAGTCAAACCAGTATGGTAACTTTTCCCTCAGTTTCTACAGCTTGAGGTACCCTTATTCACTCATGTGTGCTATCACTTTTAGGTCTCCACACTTCGAATGCTTTTCCTTTTGATATTCATAATGAAAATTATTTTAACTAATTTTTAAAGGAACTAAAGACACACTTTTTTAAAGTTTTACATAAAGATGCTATATTTCAGATGTTTTTTATAATGTCCTTTGATTTGCTATAGTTTAATGTAAATTATGCACTCCATTTAGAAGATTTTTTGAGATCCAGAATAGCCTATTATTTTGGAGGCAGCATAGGAAGCCCATTGTAGAGGAATTCTTACTAAAGGTTAACGCATGTTGATGAAATTAACGTGCATTAAGTGCCACTGTACCCACAGAAATAAAATGATTCTGGGCACATAACACGTTAACTTTATTAAAATGCACTAAATTCTTTAGTAAATATGCCCCATAGAGTTTCCTGTCAGACAGGGCCAGCAGAACTCAAGACTATGAAGAGAGGGAACGTAAATAACACAACTCTGTTTTCTGCCTTCAGTTTCTAAGACACCTTTTTAACTGAAGGCCCTGGGTGAGCTATAAAATATCAAATATAAAATATAACAAAAAAGTATGATGTATAGATAGAATCTAACAAAATCGCAGGATCGGAAAACAAGATGGTGAATTAAGAACATAAGATATGCCATACTGGGTCAGACCAAGGTCCATCAAGCCCAGTATTCTGTTGTCAACAGTGGCCAATCTAGGTCATATGTACCTAGCAGTTTCCCCAAGGGACACAGGTTCCACAATGCTTGTATTGGTTCAAGCATTGATATCCTGGGTCCCTTCTTAATAATGGTTTATGGACCTTTCCTCCATGAACTTGTCCAAACCTTTTTTAAACCCAGCTACATTAACAGCCTTTACTACATCCTCTGGTAACAAATTCCAGAGTTTGATTACACGTTGAGTGAAAAAATATTTTCTTTTATTAGTCTTAAATAGTTTACCCTGTAGCTTCATTGCATGTCCCCTAGTCTTTCTATATTCTGATAAGGTAAACAATCGATCTACGTTTACCCGTTCCACTCCGTTCATTAATTTATAGACTTCTATCATATCTCCCCTCAACCGTCTCTTTTCCAGGTTAAAGAGCCCTAACCTTTTTAGCCTTTCTTCATAGGAATATCCTTCCATCCCCTTTACCATTTTGGTGGCTCTTCTCTGTACCTTTTCTAAAATCGCTATATCCTTTTTAAGATACGGCGACCAGAATTGCACACAATATTCAAGGTGCGGTCTCACCATGGAACAATATAGAGGCATTATAATATCTTTTGTTTTATTTTCCATTCCTTTCCTTATCATACCTAGCATTGTTACCGGAGGATGTAGTAAAGGCTGTTAGTGTAGCTGGGTTTAAAAAAGGTTTGGACAAGTTCCTGGAGGAAAGGTCCATAAGCCATTATTAAGAAGGGACCCAGGATATCAATGCTTGAACCAATACAAGCATTGTGGAACCTGTGTCCCTTGGGGAAACTGCTAGGTACATATGACCTAGATTGGCCACTGTTGGAAACAGAATACTGGGCTTGATGGACCTTGGTCTGACCCAGTATGGCATATCTTATGTTCTTATGTTCTATTTGCTCTCTTGGCCACCGCTGCACACTGGGCCGAGGGTTTTAACATGGTATCCACAAAGACGCCTAAATCTTTTTCCTGGGTGGTGGTTCCTAATGTGGAACCTTGCATCGTGTAACCATAGTTTGGGTTGTTCTTCCCTAGGTACATAACCTTGCACTTGTCCACATTAAATTTCATCTGCCATTTTGATGCCCAGTCTTCCAATTTATCAAGATGCTCTTGCAATTTTCCACAATCCTCTTGGGTTTTAACAACTTTAAATAGTTTTGTGTCATCTGCAAATTTGATAACCTCACTCGTTATTCCACCTTCCAGGTCATTTATGAATATGTCAAAAAGCAGCGGACAAAGGAATTGATGATTCCTTTGTTAGAAGCTCTTTTACCTTATTCTCTATCCATGTTCTTTTGGATGTGGAAGCATAAGTGGCAAGTGAAACACAGTTCCCTCCTGTATTCCCAGGGAGGGATCACACTTTAAAACCATGATTCTTCAGTTTATGAGCCTGAGTATTTTGGGGCCCCAAGATGTCTAGTATGGGGCTTCGATCTGTAGCTGTCCCAAAGGAGACTGATGTCTCTCTTAGCCCAGTCATTCAACAATCATGCTCAATGTCGGGGGGGGGGGGGGGGGAGGCATACTGAATGCAGATAGGCTCAGCACTGTGGTGCCAAAGGTCAGCATGGCTTATCTATCAGGAAAAGGAGTGTTGTAGCAATTGAAAACCAATTGCTTCAAAAATTTCCATCAGTCAGGGCTCCCCCAAAGGGAGGAAAGGGCCTATACAGTCCTTGCAATTTGCCAAGATGTTCAAGAATGGGTAGCAGGTTAAAAACATTGTGACTGTAATCCCTGAAGTTGTGAGGAACCTGACAATCCAGGTATTTCAAAGTACAACTCAAGTCAGATCTTTGTTTGCTGCCTTGGAAGTATTTTTGGTCAGTGTTAAATTGATGGAGAACACTGGTGGCCTGAATTAGCTCTTCTCTGGTAGTTTTGGTTGATGAAGAACAGTTGATCTCTTTGGAACAGTAACAAGGTGCCTTTGTAAGCAGAATGGATTTGTGATAGCAGAAAGTATCAACTCTTCTGGTACCATCTTGGTGGAGGGTTGTTAGGCCATCCATAGGAAGTTGGAGGCTTTTTGAAATTTCACCTAGAGCCTGAATCTTACCTTTATTAATTTTCCCGATTATGGACACTAGGACTCCTTTAAGAACTCTCCAGAGATTTTATATTGAGATTCTTTGGGTCTCCCCTGAGACAGTTCCCCCAATTTTCAAGGCTTTTTTTTACCATCTAGGAGCTCTGAGAGGGATGATGGAGTCCAGGGTGAGGCCATAGATTGTTTACAGGCTACTGGAAGATATAGTGATGGAAGTCTCAAAGCGTGGGACATTACTGGTTACTTATGCTCTTCAACATGAAAACATTTCAATACTTAGAATGTTTTTAAAATTTAGATCTGAGTTTTTTAGGGGCTACTATTACAACTTTTCTGGAAATCTCCAGGACTCCTTGGGAGAAACATTCTCTCTTGAGGAAGAGGCAAGAGATTATTTCTTTGGATGCATCTTCTACTTTATGGATTTACATATATATGTACTGTGAAATTTCAGAAAACAATATGTATATTTTCTATAACATCCGAGACCCTCAGAAATTTCTTGATAATAGAGGGTGTGATGGGATCTATAGAATGTTACCTATTCCTCTCCAAAGGGATTATCAACAGTCCTTTTTAAGAGAGTCTGCAGCCCAGAGTTCAGGGCTGGGAGGGTGTGGCTTAAAGAAAAAGATTAAAAAGCTAGCAGGCTGCAGGAGAGGGAGAGATCCATGGAGCCAGAAGTCCTTCCAAGGTAAGCATAATAAAATCCTTTTCAAGTACATTTGTAGCAAAACACCTATGAAAGAGTCAGTTAGACCATTAGATGATAGAGGGGTAAAAGAGGCACTAAGAGGGGACAAGGTCATAGCGGATGGCTGAATGAATTCTTTGCTTCAGTCTTTACTGAAGATGATGTAAGGAAGTTACCCATGACTGAAATGGTATTTAAAGGTGATGCATTGGAAGAACTGACAGAAATATTGATAAACTGGGAAGATATAATAAACTAGTTGATAAACTAAACAGTATTAAATCACCTGGACCGGATGGTATACACCCGAGGGTGTTGAAAGCACTGAAATATGAGATTGCAGACCTACTATTAGTAATCTGTGAACAATCATCAAAATCATCTGTAGTACCTGAAGATAGGCAAATGGCTAACATAATGCCAACTTTTAAAAAGGGTTCCAGGGGTGATCTGGGAAACTACAGGCCAGTGAGCCTGAAATCAGTACCAGGAAAAATGATAGAAACCATTATAAAGAATAAAATTATTGAACATGTAGATAGTCATGGTTTAATGGGAGAAAGCCAAACTATCTTTAGGCAAGGAAGGTCTTGTCTTACTAATCTGTTATATTTTTTAAAGATGTGAATAAACAGGTGGACAAAAGTGAGTCAGTTGATACAGTGTATCTGGATTTTCAGAAATCCTTTGACAAGGTCCCTCATGAGAGACTATTGGCAAAGTTAAAAAGTCATGGGCTTGGAGGCAGTGACTATAGTGGATCATGAACTGGTTAAAAGACAGAAAGCAGAGGGTAGGGCTAAATGGCCAACTTTCCCAATGGAGAAAGACGAATAGTGGAGTACCCCAGAGATGTGCGCTGGATCCGTTGCTTTTTAACATATTTGTAAATAACCTGGAAAAGGGAATAACGAGTGAAATAGTCAAATTTGCATATGACACAAAATTAATCAAAGTTGTTAAAATCCAAGAGGATTGTGAAATTGCTAGAGGGCCTTGATAAATTGGAAGACTGGATGTTCAAATGGCAGATGAAATTTAATGTGGACAAGTGCAAAGTTATGCACCTAGGAAAGAACAACCCAAACTATGGTTACATGATGCAAGGTTCCATATTAGGAGCCACCACCCAGGAAAAAGATTTAGGCGTCATCATGGATAACACATTAAAACCCTCCACCCAGTGTGCAGCGGTGGCCAAGAAGGCAAATAAAATGCTAGGAATCATAAGAAAAGGAATGGAGAATAAGACAAAGGATATTATAATGCCTCTGTGTCATTCCATGGTGCGACCGCATCTTAATATAGTGTGCAATTCTGGTCACCGTATCTTAAAAAGGATATAGCGGAATTAGAAAAGGTACAGAGAAGAGACACAAAAATGGTAAACAGGATGGAAGGATACCCCTTTAAGGAGAGGCCTGGAAAAGAGACAACTGAGGGGAGATATGATAGAGGTCTACAAATTAATGAATAGAGTGGAATGGGTAAACGTTGATCGATTGCTTATGCCATCAAAAAGTAGAAAGGGGACATGCAATGAAGTTACAGTGTAACCTGTTTAAGACTAATAAGAGAAAATATTTTTTTCACTCAACGTGTAATCAAACTCTGAAATTCGTTACCGGAAGATATAGAGTAGTTACTCACCTGTAACAGGTGTTCTCCAGGAGCAGCAGGAATCAGTCCTCACATATGGGTGACGTCGGCGCCGACGGAGCCCCCGTGCGGAGCATTTCCCCAGCTTTCAAAGAAAGCCTTTGGGAATTGCAGCGCGCATGCGCGGTCCCCTTCCCGCCCAAGGGTGCTATCTTGCTCAGTCTGATGACATAGCTAAAAGACAGCAAAAATAGCAAAAAATAAATCATATGACTGCAACTCCAAGGGGAAGAGGGAGGGTTGTGAGGACTGATTCCTGCTGCTCCTGGAGAACACCTGTTACAGGTGAGTAACTACTCTTTCTCCAGGACCAAGCAGGAAGTCAGTCCTCACATATGGGACTCCCCAGCTTAAGGCTACCGGAGACCCCAAGCTGAAAAAATGAGCTCCCTCTAGAGCGTCAGTACGTAAGGAAGGAATCTTCTCTGAAAACGCCCCCGACCGGTAGCCCAACATCAGGGCCGGAGGGAAGGAGTTGCCTAAACCCCAAAGAGATTATGGAGTACTGCCTGTCCGAAAGCACTGTCCCTGCGGGACTCCCTCTCAAGGCAGTAATGGGCCGCAAACGTCTGGCTTGAAGACCAAGTAGCGGCCCGGCAGATGTCTGCCAACGGAACAAAGCGGAGATGAGCCACTGACGCAGCCTTCGCCCTGACACGATGAGCCGTGACTCGACCCTCCAACGAGAGGCCGGCTGCCCCATAAGCCCAGGCGATACAGTCAGCGACCCATATGGACAAAGTACGCTTGGAGACAGGTAACCCCAACTTATTGGAGTCAAAAGAAACGAAGAGCTGAACAGCCCTCCGGTGCTCCCGCATACAGTCAAGGTAGAAGGATAACGCCCTCCTACAGTCCAGGGTATGCAGGACCATCTCAGCCCGGCTGGCATGCGGCCTGGGAAAGAAAGTCGGAAGAACCACCTCCTGATTGAGGTGGAAAGAGGAGACAACCTTAGGGAGAAACTTAGGACGAGTCCGTAAGACTACCCTATTCCTGTAGAACCTAGTGTAAGGGGGATCAGACACTAGCGCCTGAAGTTCACTTACTCGCCTAGCAGAGGTAAGAGCTACCAGAAACAAAGTTTTCCAGGAGAGAAAACGGAGAGGACAGGTAGCCATAGGTTCAAAGGGCGGACAAGTGATCCGCTGTAAGACCACATTTAAATCCCACTCAGGGGCCGGTGGACGTAGAGGAGGCTTAAGCAGGAGGAGGCCTCTGAGGAAACGAGCCACCAAAGGGTGGTTGGAAAGAGGCCTCCCGTCCACCGGCGAGTGGTGTGCTGAGAGAGCACTGAGGTGAACTCTGACAGAATTGGACTTGAGGCCTAGATTGGAGAGGTAAAGCAAATATTGCAATACTACCGCTACCAAGCACGAGAAGGGATTCTCGCTGTGCTGAGCACACCAGGCGGAGAATCTACGCCACTTAAGAGCGTAGGATTTCTGGGTGGATTGCCTTCTAGAGGCTAAGACTACGTCTTCCACCTCTCTAGGCAGTAGTAGGGGAGACAGAACTACCCTTTCAGCAGCCAGGCCATCAGATGAAGGGACTGGAGGTTGGGGTGTAAGAGAGATCCCTATTCTTGAGACAGGAGATCGTGTTGAATCCCCAGAGGAATAGGAGTGTCCACCGCCAGTTGCAGCAGAAGTGGGAACCACGGTTGCCTCGGCCACCTGGGGCTATCAGAATCATGGAGGCCCCGTCCTTGAGTACTTTGAACAGTGTTCTGGACACTAGTGGCGTGGGAGGAAACGCATACAGCAGGCCTTTGGACCACGGGAGCAGAAACGCATCCGCTGCTACTCTGAGAGGATGCAGTTGTCTGGAACAGAATCTCGGGAGTTGCCGGTTCAGAGGACTGACGAAAAGATCCATGGTGGGGAGGCCCCACCTCAGAAAGATCTGCTGAACCACCAATGGATTCAATTTCCATTCGTGTGGTTGCAGGATCCTGCTCAGTCTGTCCGCCAGGTAATTCTCTTGACCTGGGAGGTAGACTGCCTTGAGAAGGATTCCGTGATTGACAGCCCAGGAGCACAGTCATTGTGCTTCCTGACATAGAAGGAAGGAGCCTGTGCCTCCTTGCTTGTTCACGTAAAACATGGCAACTTGATTGTCTGTCTGGACCAGTACAGACTGGTGAGACGTGAGATGGGAGAAGGCCCTCAGAGCTAAGCGTATCGCTCGCAGCTCCAGGAAATTCATCTGCTGTGCAGCCTCCCAAGGGGTCCAGAGACCCTGAGTACATGCCCCTTGGCAATGTGCTCCCCAACCTTGAAGAGAAGCATCGGTTGTCAGCACTTGAGAGTGCGGAGGGGTTTGAAAAAACACTCCGAGCACCAGATTCGGAAGATGAAGCCAACATTGCAGAGAGGAGGCAAGCAGTGTGGATATTCTTACTGAGTCTGCAAGGCTCCCTGTGGCCTGATGCCACTGAGTTTGAAGACTCCACTGAGCAGGCCGCATATGCAGGCGGGCATTGGGGGTTACATGAACCGTGGAAGCCATATGGCCGAGAAGTCTCAGGAATTGCCTGGCGGAGACCAGGGAATTGCTGCGAAACTGCCTGGCTAGATCCATTAATCTGTGGGCTCTGTCCACGGGCAGAAAAGCCTTCGCCTGAAGGGTGTCTAGCCTTGCTCCTATGAACTCCATGTTCTGGGACGAGAGCAAAGTGGACTTTGCGAAGTTTATGACAAACCCCAAGTGCTGAAGCAGAGCCACAGTGCGAAGGGTGGCTTGACTGGCCTCCTGTGAAGACTGGCCCCTTATGAGCCAGTCGTCCAGGTATGGGAATACAAAAAGACCTTGAAGCCTTAGGTAGACCGCCACCACCGCCAGGCACTTGGTGAACACCCTGGGGGCGGAGGTTAGGCCAAAGGGTAGTACTCTGTACTGATAGTGGTTTCCTCCCACAACAAATCTGAGATATTGTCTGTGGTCTGGATGAATAAGGATGTGAGTATAAGCATCCTTTAGATCTAAGGAGCATAGCCAATCTCCCTGCTGGAGGTAGGGCAGCAGGATTCCAAGGGTAAGCATCTTGAACTTTTCCCTCTCCAGGAACTTGTTGAGGTTTCACAAGTCCAGGATGGGACTGAGGCCTCCTGTTCTTTTTGGTACCAGAAAGTACCTGGAATAAAAGCCGTGACCTCTCAGGTGATGGGGCACCGGTTCCACAGCCTGTTCCTTTAGCAGACTTGATAACTCCTGTAGGAGTAGATCCCTGTGCAGAGGGGGTCTTGGAGGCTCCCCTGGAAAAAAGGAGGGAGGTACCTGGTGAAAATGAAGAAGATAGCTCTTTTGGACTATATGGAGCACCCAGGTATCTGATGTGACGGCTGACCACCTGTGGGCAAAGAGGGCCAGCCGGCCTCCTGTGCTGATGTGAGCCAGCTGAGGAGGAGAGGCTATGCTTTCGGAGTCAAAAAATCCCCGCCCTGCTGTGCAGGAGCCGATGTTGGTGCCTTGGGGGCCTTCTGCCTACGGGGTCCATGACCCTGCCCCTTGGCCTGCTGACCCTGATGGGGAGCTGCAGAGGCCTGATAATGAGGGTATTGTTTATAGGCAGATGCCTTCCTCGGGTAAAAGGTCTTTTTTCCCCGAGCCCTTCTTCTTCTGAGAAGGGGCAGAGGTTTTTCTGGACAGCCTAGTCCTGGTCAGAGTCCTGGTCAGAGTCTCGGTCTCGAGTTCAGCAGCCTTTTCAGCCATGGGTTTGCCAAAAAGGTTTTCACCTCGGCAGGGGACATCGACCAACTTGTCCTGTACCCATGGCTCGAGGTCGGATGACTGTAGCCAAGCCTGGCTACTCGGGCTGAAGCCTCGAAGCCATCGTAGGCTGCTCGAGAGATAAACTTCGAGCACTCTCGAATACCAGTGGACAAGGCCTGGAACCTCTGCAAAGGTTCCTCGGAGAGACCAGCAGAGAACCCGGCAATCTCCTTTGCCAGGTCTCGAAGGTGCATGCCCATGTAGAGCTGGTATGTCTGGACACCGTAAGCAAGTATAGAGCCCTGGAAGCACTTCTTACCGAGGGCATCCAGGTTCCGGGCCTCCCAGTCGGGAGGCACCGAGGAGTGCATCTTCTGACTTTTCAGTCGATGCATGGCCGATTCCACAACCATGGAGTGGTGCGGTAATTGTGCCTTTTGGAACCCGGGGCTCTTGCGGACTCGATAGATGGAATCGACCCGCTTGCTTAACACCGGCGTCAAGGCCGGGGTCTCCCACATGCGGAACAGCAGCCACTCCAGCATCGGAGGAACCGGAACAGTAAAGACCTCCTTCGGGGGAGAGTCATACTGGAGGGCCTCAAGCTCCTCGGCTCAAGGCTCCTCCTCGGGATCCGCGGGGAATGCCAAGGCTTTGGCCATATCCCGCACGAAGTCCGAGAACCGGGTATCCTCCAGTGGGGATCGTCTCCGAGGTTCGGACTCCGGTGAGTCCGATGGGACACACCGAGTCCGAAAGGTGTCGGGTGACTCCTCATCCTCCGTCTCTCAGCCCGACTCCTCGGAGGAGGAATTGAGCAGTTCCGGTCGGGCGGGCACCGATGCCCTCCGCCCCGACGCCAAGGGTACCGGCGTCGACGACCTCGGTCCCGAACGGGAGGCCGAGGGAGACCGTGGCCGAGGATCGACTCGAGCTCGCAAGGACTCGAAGATCGGCTCGGCCTCTGGGGTCGACTTGGACATCGATGTCCTGGTGGTCGGGGCAGATGCACCGGTGAGACCGGCGATCAGTGCCCGCTGCTGCTCCATGAAGGCAGCCAAGCTGCTCTCCAAGGCCGTCAACCTGAGTCCGAGCTCAGGAGACTCAGCAGCCCCCGACCCGGGCCCCGACGGTGTCGGGCCCGACGTTGGCTCCCCTGGAGGAGAGTCCACGAGGACTACAGTACTCACGTGCCCAGGAGACTCCATCTCGAAAAGAGGTTGTTTGGCAGGCCTCTCCGACTCCAAAGACCCGGGACGGCGGTCGGGGCTATGCGACCTGGCCGAGGAACCACGTGCGTCCGCTGACGCCGCCCTCGCGGGTTTTATCTTCCTGCGCTGCTCCCGCGAAGGAGACCCCCGCTCAGAGGAACCCCGACGCTGCTCGGGGCCAGAGTCCCGAGACATCGAGGCCTCTGACGAGGTCCGGGCCCGTCCGGACGCGGAGTCAGAGAAGATTCTGTCCTTTTGGTGCTGCCAACTCCTCAACGCCTTCGAGGACATTTTGCCACACGGATCACAGATCATCGGGTCATGATCGGGTCCGAGGCAGCGGAGGCAGCAGTCATGTGTGTCAGTAAGAGACATAGGTTTCTTACACCGATCACACTTTTTAAACCCGCTGGCAGCCATCGGGGGAAAAAGGGCCCCTGCGAGGTCGAAAGACAGGGCTGCCAGTGAAAAAGAAAAATGGCGCGAATGCTAGTCACGAAGGACAAAAACTGAAAAAAGAGAGAGTGGGCTCGATACCGGCGTATCGGGCCCGGGCGGGAAAAGGATCTGGCATCGAACCGAAGGAGGAAGACAAAAAACAGGGTAATCAACTTTTTCCTCGGCGAAAAACGAACTACGTCCGTCGGGCTCCGCGGAAAAAAGAAGACTGAGCAAGATGGCACCCTTGGGCGGGAAGGGGACCGCGCATGCGCGCTGCAATTCCCAAAGGCTTTCTTTGAAAGCTGGGGAAATGCTCCGCACAGGGGCTCCGTCGGCGCCGACGTCACCCATATGTGAGGACTGACTTCCTGCTTGGTCCTGGAGAAAGTAAAAGCTATTAGTGTAGCTGGGTTTAAAAAAAGTTTGGACAAGTTCTTGGAGGAAAGGTCCATAAACCATTATTAAAGAGGACCTAAGTAATCCACTGCTTGCCCCAATACAAGTATTATGGAACCGGTGTGTCTCTTTGGGAAACTGCTAGGTACTTGTGTTATAGATCGGCCACTGTTGGAAACAGGATACTGGGCTTGATGGACCTTGGTCTACCCAGCATGGCATTTCTTATGTTTTCATGAGTGGAATGGGTAAACGTAGATCAGTTGTTTACTCCATCAAAAAAGTAGGAAGACTAGGGGACACGCATTGAAGTTACAATGTAACCCATTTAAGACTAATAAGAAAAAATATTTTTTCACTCAATGCATAATCAAACTGGAATTCGTTACCAGAGGATGTGGTTAAAGCTGTTAGCGTAGCTGTGTATTAAAGGAGGACCTTGGAAATCCACTGATTACCCCAGATTAAGCTTTGTGGAATCTGCGCACCTTTTTGGGAACCTGACAGGTACTTGGTGACCTGGACTGGTCACTGTTGGAAACAGGATACTGGGCTTGATGGTCCTTGGTCTGACCCAGCATGGCATTTCTTATGTTTTTATGTTCTTTTGTGCAAAGGAGTTCTGAGGTAGGAGCTTTAACGGGGGCTGGAGGAAGGGCTGGGAGACCAGTTTGTGGATTTTTAACAAGCTGGGCACAATAGAAGCACGTTTTGTTTTCTCTGAACTGCAGTCTGTTCTGTGTTTTAAAAGAACATCCCTTCCCACCACACACCACATGCGGTGGCAGCTTGGAGATTTCCTCCATCCTCGTGACCGAAGGCAAAGCCACATCCCTCCAGGGTTGGGCCTCTACAGCAGGTCAGCATGTTTGTTTGTATGGGCTAAGAGTCTTAGCCTCACCCTAGTTAGGGAGCTTGAAGAAGGTATAATCAGTGCTGGACAGGTAGGCTTTGTTTTGGCCACTTGAGGCCACTAAACATTTGGAGCTGGAATACTGCAGGGTTAACCCAGCTGCAGAAGAGGAAGCGGTGGGTAGTGTTGCAAGGGAACAGTGACAAGCCAGGATAGAGCAGCTCCTTCAGATTCTGACAGAAGGTTAGCAGCAACAGCCAACAGTATAATCATCAGCAGATACAGGATCTTATTCAAGCACAGGGGGGAGCTACAAAAGAGTTCCCTAGCTCAGTTGACCCAGGCCCTGCAAAGACCGCAACTTCACCCTCCAGTACAAAAGCTTCTTAAAATGACAGCAGAAAATGAATCAGACCATTTGACAGTTGTTATCAGTATGGATTAAATGGGCACTTGAGATAGGGAAACAGTCCCGAAACGTGCACGTCATGCTTTCTTATCTACAATTTTCAACTGCATCATATTTACAGATAAGTGGAGTGTTTAATATATTAGCTTTTGGTGGTGAACCTTATATGAATAAAAGAAGTGTACCGTCTGGTGTGGATGATATACAGTTCATTCCTCCCTCGGTACGCTCCCACAAAAAAATTTAAATTACTTTGGGGACCATATCGGTGAATGTTTTTGAGTACTTAATTTTTTCACTGTGATAAGGTTTGTTTTTCGTAGGGTGCAGACAATGGCACCTGCACAATGCTCCGGTGTACCATCTTCCTATGCTATCGCCAGCTGCTACTTCTGGACACCATTTGCTGGTCCCCTACAGTGCCCTCTCTGTCCATGTGACCCATCCTGTAGGTCCCAGGTCCTTGCTTATGGGCACCCTCATGAACACTGCTGATGGCTGACATCTGTGGTTGTGCACTCTGTTCCAGCACTGCCTGCAACCATGTGCACATTATGCATGGCGTGTGCACTGACCTGAGGACTGGGTCTTTGCAGGGCCTCATACATGCCTGCACATGTGGCCTTGCTTCTCCATGCACAGGGGCCATGACATTTACAGACATACCCAGATATCACACACACACCCCAGCACCCTTAGCATGTATCAGCCATGTCCTGCCTGTCTCTCGTCTCCTGTTCCCTTTCCACTGCTCTGTATGTGTGTGCCTACTCTCCATGCAAGGTTCCCAATTGTGCTTCTGGTTGTCTGTGTCTTTATGGATATACTCATCTCTTTGTTTGCTCTGACTGGTGCTGCTCTTACATGTCCCTCAAAAGGTGTCTCACAGGGGGACTGGCCTGTCTTGGCTATCTTTTCATCTTCCCTGCTGCTGCATGTCCCGCCTATGTGCTGTGTCTTTTGAGAGTAACTCACCCTGCCAGGGCCGCACAGATTCTCTCCCAGATTTATCTTCCTGCAGCATGGGGAGGCCCGTGCTAATCTGGGGGATAGAGTAACTCCTCCTCCTACAGGACCAGGTAGAAGAGCATAAGGATTTCTGCTCTCAAAATGTTTGGCTGCCTGGTAGCTATCCAGGTGTGCTTTCTGTAGAGCGCTTGGGCACATGTAGAGGTTCAGCTGGGTGGGGGATAGTGCACATGCCCACATAAAGGGCCGCCTCCACTGCATGCACACACTTTTACAAGCATGGCACATGATTTGCTTGTATGTCTCCACACCACTGTCCTCTCAGCATTTTGACCTTGTGAAGCACAACTATTTCCTTTTGTGCACACATACAAACCCCTACACCAGTGACATGTGCATATTCACAGATTGGGAAGTGGTGATTCTGGAAGCTCCATAAACATGCATGGAATCATTTCCAAAACTACCATTACGCTCTGCACATTTGATTTTGCATGTCCCTGCTGCTGTCGCCACCTGGAAGGCTGCTCTAAAATGTGCCTTTAAGCTAATTTAATAGCATGCTGTGAAACTACTGCTCTTGATTAAAAAGACATGGATGTTAAGGTGAAGCAGGGAGCTGGTGTTTCAAGCAATGTTAGCAGTTCTGAGCAATGTACCTATCAAATACACATGCAAAACGTGCAATGTCAAGTCATTGCTAACTCCTGCAACCCAGTCCCTGGGTTTTCTTGGTGAGGTACTATCAGAAGTAGATTGCCAGGCCTTTCTTCCACACAGTGAGTTTACAGCCCCTGGAATGCCAAGGTGGCTACCCATCCACTGGTTAACATTGAAATCGTTACTGACTTTAAAAGGCCCTAATCTGTAGTATCTTGGTGAGCTGAACACGAATATAACATTTAAAAAAATGTATTGGCTCTCGTTTTGAAGATATTGCATGTAGTTCATTTTTGACGTTTCACCGTGTAAATTTAATCAGTAGGACATCAACAACATCCCAAATAAGCCTTGAATGATGTAATATTGCATCACATTGCATAATACCAGCATGCACACATCATCCAGAGTTGATTGCATCATTTTCTGATGCAATGCAATACTACTACTAGACGGCTGCTGAAGCCATCTGACGTCAGCAGTGTACTATACACAGTCGGAAAGGTTGAGCATTTAAAATATTTCAGACTGTGTGCGAGACAGTTTAAGCTACTGTTACATGTAACTTTTATTAATCATATAATTTTAGCCATTTAGGTACAATACAGAACAGTAATGCCACGAAAGTGCGTTAATACCGTTAACAATTTCTGCTACATTTGTGGGGAAGTGACATTTGCCAACCAGAAGAAAAGTATCACTTCTCAACTGAAGGCGGCATATCATCTTTACTTCGGATGCAAGATTGGTGACCAAGACAAGCCTTGGGCCCCGCATATATGCTGCGCTACATGTACAACACAGCTTTCACAATGGTTGAATTGCAAAAGACCATCAATGCTGTTTGCAGTCCTCAAGGTGTGGAGAGAGCCCAGCAACCACATAAATGATTGTTACTTCTGCTTGGTTCCTCCTCTTTACAGCGGAATAACGAAGCAAAAGAAGTCGAGCATAGTCTACTCAAACATTCCGTCTGCATTGAGACCAGTTCCACATGGTGAGGGACTTCCTATTCCAGAACCTCCATCAGAATATTCTCTTGATTCATCTGATGAGGACAAGGGTGAGCCGACCTGTTCTTCTCCTGGTCCGTCAGCATGCAGTGACCCAGATTGTCACTGGGATGCATATCAACTCCACAAAGAATAACACAGGAAGAACTAAATGACCTGGTTCGTGATTTGGACTTATCCAAGAACAAGGGGGAAGGAGAGAAAGAAGATGGCCTTCCGCAGATAATCAAACCAAAAGAGCAGCGGAGGCAATGACCACGGCCTACCAAAACGATAGGTAAAATTCTTTATTAAGGACCCAACTGTACAAGTTTCGGCCGAGGCCTTCGTCAGGGGTCTAAAAAACATAAACATATAACAAACATGATAAAAACATAAATATCATTACATATTAAAAATTAAAAATATGAATATCATTACATATAAAAAAATTTAAGATTAAAATAAAAGGGACTATATGATGTATCTGAACATTACCAAAACACCACATAGAAGGTGTGGGGAACCAAAAGAACCAAAACCAAAAGAGCAGCGGAGGCAATGACCACGGCCTACAAAAATGATAGGTAAAATTCTTTATTAAGGACCCAACCCGTTTAGGTTTATGGTCCATAAAGTACATACTATTTCATTATATTTGTGTTTTTAATTATTTCTTAAGCTGTATGTTTTATTTATAATTAGTCATTTTTGACAATGCCCATGGTTACTCTATTACGCACGACATAACTTCTTATTTAAATATTGATGTGACGGTTTTTTCGCTCTCTTTAACCCATGTGGGAGGTTTTTTAGTCAGCGGAGTACATTACTTTTTGGTTTGTAAAGCACATCCCCTTTAATATATCTTTGTGGATCTCCAATCTATGCGTTTTAAGTTGTAGCTTTTGTTTTTGTTTTGTTAACTATTATCTATCTATTTATTTATTCATTGTTCTTTCTGGCTCTATTGGTTGTTAGTTTTAGTGTGTCTTCTTATCAAATTTCTGTTATTTGGTATTCTACTCGTTTTGACATGAAAATATATGTTGTCTCTCAAGATATTTCCTTTTTTTCACACATGAGAGATCCTTAGGTATGTTCTCTTTGCCTCAATGTATCCATCACACCTCTGATGGGTTCCATTTCTAATTGGTAATGGTACTACTGAAATACTTTTTTCACACTAATACATGTGTCGACAGTAGTTTTTCCCTCTTGTCAAATGCATTTTAACATTCTCACCTTTATGGTTTTTTGTTTAGCATATTCAGTACTCTCCTGCATATACCACATATTTGACAGTTCACAGTCCCCATTGGTGGTACCACTTTGGTTTTTATCTTTTTAAGTTTTTATCAGTATATATTTCTCTGTTACATGCGCAGGTCGCCCTCCATTTTCACTGTTTTTTGTTTTTTTATTTCATTATTTACACTGTCTTGCAATTTAGCGCTTGTATTTCCATGATTTCATTATGTGTCGAACCATTATGCCATATGTTTTCCTCAAAGTTTTTTTTAATCATTTTAAATTGTTCTGTATTAAGTTTTTTGTCTGCTAGTTCTTTTATATATGTGTGTATACATTTACACATTATTAGTTTTTAACATATATATACATATATTTCTTAATATATGCAGTTTGTATTTTATGAAGTTTTTTGACATCTGTATATGATGCCCTGTACTATTCATAATGATTATATCCCACATAACTTGTATATGTATTTAATAATATAATGTTAATGTACATAATGTATATAGTGTTGCACTGTTCAGTGCTATCTGTTCAACATTTCTGTTTACTGTACATTGTTTATAGTTATATGACGTTATATGTAAAACAAATCCATGATTTGTTGCCTGTTGTTAATTGTGAACCGCAGCTGATCTTAGGAAGCTGCGGTATATAAGAGATTGTTAAATAAATAAATAAATAAATGATGTTGTTGTATATGCATATATTTATGTGGACTAACGCTTTTTCTATTATATTTTGTATTTCTATCATATTCTAGATTGGGAAGAGTGGTAGCTTCATCCCATAGACGTGTTCCCCACACCTTCTATGTGGTGTTTTGGTAATGTTCAGATACATCATATAGTCCCTTTTATTTTAATCTTAAATTTTTTTTATATGTAATGATATTCATATTTTTAATTTTTAATATGTAATGATATTTATGTTTTTATCATGTTTATGTTATATGTTTATGTTTTTTAGACCCCTGACGAAGGCCTCGGCCGAAACTTGTACAGTTGGGTCCTTAATAAAGAATTTTACCTATCATTTTGGTAGGCCGTGGTCATTGCCTCCGCTGCTCTTTTGGTTTGATTATCTGCGGAAGGCCATCTTCTTTCTCTCCTTCCCCCTTGTTTTTGAAGACCACTATGGCTTACACCAAATGGGACAACATTTTCAGCTATTCAGAAGACCATCTCAACCATCTCCAGCAGGAGCCTCCTCTTATAGAAGATGAAGTCAAAGATGTCCGCCTTGCAGATCGATGGATTGACATGATTCGTACTAGGAAGGCTGTTATTCGATATGAACTTCATTATGCAAGTCTATTACAATATTGCAGAGTCAAAAGGATTCCACGATGTCTGAGAATGACTAGAGAACCCAACATGTTCCGTGACGATAAATCTTTCACAGACCGGTGGTGCGCCATTCTCAACAAATGCTCTTTAGACCTCATGGTCCTTCTGGCTGAGACTGCAAAGAAGAAAGCTGATAAAATTAAGGATGAAGCGGATAAAAAGATGGAGTCTCTTGTCGACGATAGACATTTTAATAGACTAATAGTCGACTACAATAAGAAGCTAGAAGAATATCGAAAAGAAGTCAAGAAAGGCAAATTAGACAAGCACAGACGAGATGAATTGGACTATTAAAATGGCAATGTGTATTTGTGGTTAAAATCTTCTGCTTCTTCCAACAGTTCAAGCCAGGTTAGTTTTAAAGAAAAAAATCTTGATAATCACAATCATGATCATTTTAGACAATGCGATCAAACAACATACAGACAGGAAGATCCCTCTACATCAATCCCCTTTACGTCACAATGGAGATACATGTAAAAAGAAGGTTTCACCGGCATGCAGAACCAATGGCACACACGAAAGGAGTAAAAAACGGATCAGAAGTGAATCTGAGGAACTCTTTGCCTCTCCTGTTTCCACTCCTCTTCCTCTCTCTCCCAATACATCACAAGGTTTTTTATTCGAAGATCTCTGGGAAAAAGAATCAGCACGACGTCCCCCCAAAAAAACCTCATTCTCACACCTAGAGTTCAGAGGGAGAGGAAGAGGCAGAGGCAGATCCTTCCGACCCCCATACAACCGCTCACACGATCAGTTTTAGTTCATGAATCCTATACCAATGAGTCAGGTTCCTTTAATGATCTTCCTGTTTTCAATTTGTCTTCGGTAGATCTCACTACATCAGAAATAGACCTTTTACAGAAAGGCCTCTCTTTCGTCCCCACTGCTAAATATGATGCCTTCCAGACCAGAATTGACCTTCACAAGTTCTTTCGTAAATTACAGATTAAAAAGTTCTTTTCTGATAAACCTTCCACCTCTAGTGATCCATCGGTTATACGTAACAAGTCACGATGGTATCCGCCTGGACCTGTAGACTGTACCATACAATCTTTCATGGACTGTGTCCTCCGTGATTTCAAATCTTTGGAACAAAAGTCTAGATGTCGATTTAATAATCTTTCGCATGGAGAGTGGTCAGCTTTACATACACTTACTAAACGACAAGATATTATCATCAAACCCGCGGACAAAGGCGGCGGTATCGTTATCATGGATCGGTCTTATTAAATAGAAGAGCTTACAAATCAACTTAATGATAAGAACTTTTACCAGGTCTTACCACATGACCCTACTTTGACCATCAAACGTGATACTGACTCCCTGTTACTGTATGGCCTTAATGCCGGTTTTTTGACTTCACGCGAATTTTCATTTTTACAAGTTTCACACCCTGTAAGTCCTACAATTTATACCATTCAGAAAATCGATAAGTCTCTTCAATCTCCACCCGGCAGGCCTATAGTTTCAGGCATTGGGTCTGTCCTTGAGCCCTTGTCTCAATTTATTGACATTTTTTTAAGTCCCTTTGTACCACTCATTGCTACATACGTTAGAGACTCAGCTGATATCATTACTTTTTTAAACAGTTTCAGTGGAAACCTTTCAGATATTACCTTGGTGTTCTTTGACATTGAGTCTCTTTACACCAATATCCCACAAGACGGTGCCATTGCTGTTATCACTAAATATTTAGATCGACGCACTCCACCTGTCCGCATCCCCACTCATTTTTTGGTGGATTTGGCCCACATAGCATTGACCAAAAATTATTTCCTGTTTAATGATCGGTTCTTTCAACAAATAAAAGGCACAGTCATGGGGGCCGCCATGGCACCTGATATAGCTAACCTATATGTGGCACAATTTGAAGACACCCATTTACAAGATTGCCCTTTTGCATCCCTTGCCATTTCCTGGAAGAGGTATATTGATGATATTCTAGTATTATGGAAAGGTACCAATTCCGAATTACATCAATTCCACAACTGGCTCAACAATTTAGATGTCAATCTTAAATTCAAAATGCAATCTAGTACTATAGAACTCCCTTTCCTTGATATTCTCATTGGAAAATCGCAGTATGGCTTCACTACCACCATTTACCGTAAACCCGCTGACCATAACAAGCCTCTTCGCTTTGAAAGCTTTCACAACAGCCATCTTAAGAAGAATTTACCCTTATCACAATTTTTACGTCTGCGGCGTCTATGTTCCAATAATGATGATTTTAAAGAGAAATCTTCTCACATGGCAGCGCGATTTCACACTCGAGGCTATCCGAGAGAGTGTGTTCAAAAGGGTTTTGAACGTGCTCGGTCTTCCTCTAGATCACAGTTACTTTTACCTAAAGAAAAACAATCTAATGACAAATTTGTTTGTGTCCTTCGTTTTTCCTACCTTTCTTCTAAAATACAAAGAATTTTGAGATCTCATTGGCACATTTTGCAAACACGTCCCTGTTTTTCAAGCCAACCTCTTACTATTGCACATAGCAGACAACGTAATTTAGGTGATATACTGGTCTCCTCGTTTATGCCTCCGGCTCCAACTGTCACACATAAAGGAAAAGGACATTATAAATGTAACAAATGTTCCATCTGTAGGCATGCTATCATAATAAGGGATATTTTCACACACCCCTCTACCAATAAACAGTATCCATTACATGATTATACTGACTGTTTGTCTACACATGTGGTGTACATTATAATTTGTCCTTGTCCCCTTTTGTATGTTGGTAAAACAATACATGCTGTTAGAACTCGTATTCAAGAACACAGAAGTTGCATCAAAAGACGGATCATTACAGCCCCACTTGTATCACAATGGATCCAATTCTAGCACAACATTAACGATATAAGGTTTTTTGTTATCAAGAAACTCTTCCCCTCCCCCCGAGGAGGAGATTTGAATCGTAAATTAATTCAAGAGGAACAAAGATTCATTTTTCTGTTTGATACAGTCTGTCCAAAAGGATTGAACAAGGAAATCGAATATAACATTTTCCTTTAAGCTTCTTCCCCCTTTTTTTTTCTTCTATAAGGTTGTATATTCATGTACGTTGTACTCAACATTTTAATTATCATACTTTATGATGTATTTTATAACAAGGTACATGTCTCATGAGTTCTGTTACCACATCTGATATTTAGCTGATGAAGTATGATGTTTTTAATTATATTTTTATCACACATTTTGTGTTTATATACATTTTTTTGTTTTTTGCATGTTTCATTATGACCTGCAAAGTTTTTATTGCACTTTTAATGTATCTTTTAGTGCTTTGTTGTGATGCACCTGTGGGTGCTTTCAACATAAGATTTTTCTCATTGATGTTTTCTCTTTGCTGCATCAGTTTTTTTTACCTTTTATCACCTTTATTTTAGTTCCCACATTAGCTGCCATTTTTACTGCCATATTGCTCTTTTGCAATTCTTTGCGATCTTGCTAGCTTTTAGTGATACAATGCTTATTAGCAGCTACTTATATTGTTCACTGGTTTATCATTTCATGGTAATTTTTAGTGCATATTGAGTAAACCACCAGTAGGAGGAGCCCTTTCCTCCCTTTCTCTTCTTTAAATAGTGCTCCCATGCCCTGCGCGGCGTTTTCCCACCTCTCACTGCGTGTGCAGGTATGGTGTTTTTCTTATGGTTTGTTTTATGGCTTAATTACACACATCGTTTTTAAACAACAGGTTTTTTATTTAATTCATTTTTTTGTAGATGTTCTAATCATGGTTTCTTTTACCTTGGATGTTCTTTATGGTTTGTTTTGTGTGGTCCACACCATTTGTACAATTCCCCCCGATGTAACAATGTGGGTTCTGTTTACTTCTTCCTCTCCTTTTCTGATATGCAGAAGTACTTTTTTATTGTCGGTGCATCAGGTTTTTATGTTAGATAATTTTATACTCTTTTGATCCACCCATTTACTTATTCCATTATTGTTAAATCCTATGTAATTGCATATAATATACTCTTCTGTGGTTCTCGCCACGGTCTTTTTTGGTCCACGGTCTGATTGTTTTTGGTTAAGTACTGCTTTTTACGTCTTTTATAGGTTTCGGTATAACATTCCTCCAAATTCAGCAATGACCTTTTTTACTTCTATTCTTTTAAGTTGCACTTTTCCACTTTCTAGGTTTTTTGTTTTTTATCCATTAGATAATGTTTTTTGAAGCATATAATGCTAGTGGGAGGAGCCTCCTTCTCCTCTTTAAGTAGGCTCTCTGTGCTTCTGCACGGCGTTTTCCCGCCTTCGCAGTCCATGCAGGTACAGTGCGTTCTGTTTTTTATACCATGCACGATTGGTTTCTCACAACATAACCTTTTCCATATAGACACAACTAATGGTTTTCTATCTTCCAATTGGTGCATGCTGTACATCTGGATGCTGTTTATTGCTAGCAGGTCTATTTTTTACTTATTTGTGTTCTTTGAACAACGGTGTTTGTGTCCGTTTGATCCTTGCACTGGATGGTTTATCTGCGCCCCACTTTCATTTTGTACTATGGTATTTGCTTATGCACTCCCTTACAATTTCTGTAGTTTATATGTTTTGATTCAACCTTTATGTACCGCTGTGGCGATTTTCTCCGCCTTCTACAGCCCATTTAGGTTTATGGTCCATAAAGTACATACTATTTCATTATATTTGTCTGTGTTTTTAATTATTTCTTAAGCTGTATGTTTTATTTATAATTAGTCATTTTTGACAATGCCCATGGTTACTCTATTATGCACGACATAACTTCTTATTTAAATATTGGAGGAGGAGTAGCCTAGTGGTTGGGGCAAGGTACTTCAGGCCGGAAGGTCAGGGGTTCAAATCCCACTAGAGGACAGCAACCTTGGGCCGGAAGGACTGGGGTTTCTAGTCCCACAGATGCTCCTTGTGGTCTTAGGCAAGCCACTTAACCCTCCATTGCCCATGTTCCCTGTAAGTATTAGTGTATGTGTCTCATATCCCCACATGTTAAATGTATCCCCCAATTGTGTTGTGACCGCTTTGATTGAAGGATAAGGCGGTATACAAAACTGTCTAAATAAATAAATAAAATAAATAAATAAATAAATAAATATTGATGTGACGGTTTTTTCGCTCTCTTTAACCCATGTGGAAGGTTTTTTAGTCAGCGGAGTACATTACTTTTTGGTTTGTAAAGCACATCCCCTTTAATATATCTTTGTGGATCTCCAATCTATGCGTTTTAAGTTGTAGCTTTTGTTTTTGTTTTGTTAACTATCTATCTATTTATTTATTCATTGTTCTTTCTGGCTCTATTGGTTGTTAGTTTTAGTGTGTCTTCTTATCAAATTTCTGTTATTTGGTATTCTACTAGTTTTGACATGAAAATGTATGTTGTCTCTCAAGATATTTCCTTTTTTTCACACATAATGAGAGATCCTTAGGTATGCTTTCTTTCCCTCAATGTATCCATCACACCTCTGATGGGTTACATTTCTAATTGGTAAAGATACTACTGAAATACTTTTTTCACACTAACACATGTGTCGACAGTAGTTTTTCCCTCTTGTCAAATGCATTTTAACATTCTCACCTTTATGGTTTTTTGTTTAGCATATTCAGTGCTCCCCTGCATTTACCACATATTTGACAGTTCACAGTCCCCATTGGTGGTACCACTTTGGTTTTTACCTTTTTAAGTTTTTATCAGTATATATATTTCTCTGTTACATGCGCAGGTCGCCCTCCATTTTCACTTTTTTTTGTTTTTTTGTTTCATTATTTACACTGTCTTGCAATTTTAGCGCTTGTATTTCCATGATTTCATTATGTGTCGAACCATTATGCCATATGTTTTCCTCAAAGTTTTTTTTAATCATTTTAAATTGTTCTGTATTAAGTTTTTTGTCTGCTAGTTCTTTTATATATGTGTGTATACATTTACACATTATTAGTTTTTAACATATATATACATATATTTCTTAATATATGCAGTTTGTATTTTATGAAGTTTTTTGACATCTGTATATGATGCCCTTTTATTATGATGTTGTTGTATATGCATATATTTATGTGGACTAACGCTTTTTCTATTATATTTTGTATTTCTATCATATTCTAGATTGGGAAGAGTGGTAGCTTCATCCCATAGACGTGTTCCCCACACCTTCTATGTGGTATTTTGGTCATGTTCAGATACATCATATAGTCCCTTTTATTTTAATCTTAAATTTTTTTTTATATGTAATGATATTCATATTTTTAATTTTTAATTTTTAATATGTAATGATATTTATGTTTTTATCATGTTTATGTTATATGTTTATGTTTTTTAGACCCCTGACGAAGGCCTCGGCCGAAACTTGTACAGTTGGGTCCTTAATAAAGAATTTTACCTATCATTTTGGTAGGCCATGGTCATTGCCTCCGCTGCTCTTTTTGGTTGGTTGGCTTATCCAAGAACAAGGCAGAATTGCTAGGATCAAGACTCCAACAATGGAATCTTCTAGAAGAAGATGTCAACATTACTTCATATCAAAAGCACCACCAGCAGTTGGAGCCTTTCTTCAGAAAGGAAAGTAATCTGGTATTCTGTTCCGATATTGAAAGCATCATGAATGCCTTAAAAATCACTCATGACCCAAAAGACTGGAGACTATTTATAGACTCTTCGAAACTGAGTCTGAAGGCTGTGCATGGAAACTGTCTTCCATCTATTCCAGTAGCACATGCCGTCCACATGAAAGAGACATACGATAACTTAAAGTATCTACTGACTTCCATTAACTATAACAAGTACAGCTGGCACCTCTGTGGTGACTTGAAGGTAGTTGCCCTTTTAATGGGACTGCAACAGAGATATATAAAATACATGTATTTCTTATGTGAGTGGGATAGCCGAGCAAGAGATTGGCACTACTTGCGGAAGGAATGGAATTGCAGACAAAATGTAACAGTTGAAGAGAAGAATATCCAGCACCCAGCTCTGGTTGAGGCTTACAAAATCCTGCTACCACCCCTTCACACCAAACTAGGTTTGATGAAAAACTTTGTGAAAGCCATGGACCGCACTTCGTCAGCTTTCCGATACCTGCATGAAAAATTCCCTCGACTCAGCGAAGCAAAGATTAAAGAGGGAGTTTTTGTGGGTCCTCAGATTCGAGAGCTCTTCAAAGATGACCGGTTCAACAACTTGCTGCAGGGTGATGCGAAACAAGCATGGAATGCTTTTCGCCTGGTGTCAACAAACGTTCTCGGGAATGTTAGGGCAGAAAACTACAAGGAACTAGTAGAAGACATGCTGATGCAGTATCAGAAGCTTGGCTGCAATATGTCTCTAAAGATCCATTTCCTTGATTCCCATCTCGATTTCTTTCCTGACAGCTGTGGTATAGTTAGTGATGAACAGGGCGAACATTTTCACCAGGATATCGCAACGATGGAGCAAAGATACCATGGAAAATGGTCCACTACAATGCCGGCTGACTACTGCTGGACACTCTCCAGAGAAGCTCCCGAACAGCTGTACAAGAGACAGGCGAAAAAATCTAAGAAGTAGTCTATGACTTGGTTTTTTACAGGTATTAACCGAAGGCCTATTATATTTACTATTGACATGCATTTCATGATGTAAACATTAATTCTTGTAGATTACAAAAAAACTAGAGCCAACTTTGCAATTTCACTGTCATATTCGTGTTCAGCATATAAAAATTGATAAGAAATGACTATTTTTATTTCAGTTAACATGACTTTTGTAAAACTTTGTTGACCAGTGACGTATTAGCCAGGCCTCACTCTGCTTAGCTTTAGAGATAAACTGAGAGTAGGTTCATTCAGGACAGCACTTCAATCTCTCAGTCTCCGGGTCCCTTTCCCTAGTTACTAACATAAAAGCAAATAAATGTGCATTTCACAGACTGCAACAGATTTGTGGTTTATAAGGGATGAAAAAAATAATTAAACTTGGCAAAACACAATTCAAGGGAGAAGCACATCATCTGGCTGAATCCAGTCTGTCAGCTACCACAGGCAGAGGACCAGGGAAGGGAGGCAAAGAAAGGTTCTTTCAAAAAATCAGAAGAGGACAAAGGGTTTCAGTTTTTGGATGCCTTCTGAATTTGGTGCTCTTGGCACTTATAT
Organism: Ichthyophis bannanicus; assembly: GCA_033557465.1. Lineage (NCBI taxonomy): Eukaryota > Metazoa > Chordata > Amphibia > Gymnophiona > Ichthyophiidae > Ichthyophis > Ichthyophis bannanicus. Next base: position 333,421,757 of record CM066038.1, read on the forward strand.
TGTCTGTACCTAAATCCAGCCATGGACATAAACTGGCCTAGTAAACAAACAACAATGCAAACAGTTTTAAAATTAGCAGGCCAGCTGTATGAACTTATGCATTACTAAATAAGCACAGCAAGTCTAGCAGTCAACAGTTCCCCAAGTTTGTGGCTCAGGTGATACCTATGTCAAAAAGAAAATTGTACTAATAATACATGCAAATTCAGGTGGTAATCATCTCATGGCAGCCACAGACACCCTCTAAAGCTATTTACTTTAAGTATCAGGGTATACCAGCCATTATGCCCCTTATTAAACTTCTGTGCTATTGAAAACAAATTATCTTGTATTCCAAGCCCTCTGCTGGTCCTCAGTTTCATAACATGAATTGAAAAATAAGTGACTATGATGCAATAGCAGCAGAATAAGGTGACATTTTACTTACCAGTTTATGTCCTTTCCTTGAGGCCTGCTAGACCATTCCAGACAAGTGGATTGGGTTCCCCTACCAGCAGATTGGTGGAGACAAAGAACCAATTTAAAGCCCAGGCTTTAATGACATCATTCCTATGCCTCTATTCACCTTAGCCACCAGAGGTCCCTTCAGTATTTGTCCCAAAGCATATGGGAGAAACATAGTAAGCCTCACACAACTTCAATAGTGGGCAACAAGACTTATCAACAGTAGAGAATGACGTACGGGAAAGCATAAACAGAAGGCTGTTAGCAGAAGATGAACCTGCAGAGTCAAGCATAAGAATCATAGCAGACCCAAGGGTACTGCAGAAGAAGAACAGAGCAAAGACAGTTTCAGGGGTGGGCCATGGACTGGTCTAGCAGGACTCAAGAAAAGGACATTAACTGGTAAATAAAATGTCACCTTCCATATCGTCCTGCCATATCGTCCTGCTAGACCTGTCCAGACAAGTGGAATGTAACAAAGCTATACCTCCACTAGGCGGGAAGAAGACACATCGGCTCACAAAAACCTTGAGCCATAGGCCATATTTGCCCACGCGTGGACATCCAAGAGGAAATGCTGGACAAGAGGAAAGTGATGTCCACGTTACTGCCTGACAGTATCTGCAGGGGCCATCAATCTTCGCTCGGCCCACAAGGATGCTCGTGCTCGGATAGAATGGGTGCGCAAACCCTCTGGAATCGGCCAGTTCCAGAATAGATATGCAGAGGCAATGGCCTCCTGAATCCAGTATCTCAAAATTAACTTGGCCGCCGCATAACCCTTGCACGGGCCAGCAAACACAAAAAGATGGCCAGACTTAATGAAGAGAATCCATAGCCTCCAAGTACCAGAGAAGCACCCTCTGGAGATACACAAGGTGAAGATCCTTATCTTTCCCAAGACACTACTCCTTAGAGAAAGGCCGGCAGACCATCTGGCTCATGTGAAAGGAGAAAGCAAATTAGGCAAGAAGGAAAGCACAGGCCGAATGGAAACAGCCTCCTCTGAAAAGATATGGAATCTGGCAAGACAGAGCCTGCAGCTCGGCAATCTGCCTTGTGGAATACACCTTGACCATGAAGACCATCTTGAGCAACAAATCCTTTAAGGTAATGTGCTTCAAAGGCACCGCCATCAGGGCCCTGAGCACCAGACAGATCCCAGGAAGGGATCACAGACAGAAGGGTGGATGCAGACATCGAACCCCTGGAGAAGCGTGAGACGTCTGGGTGCAAGGCCAGAAACTTACCATTCACCATACCTTGGAAACAGGTCAAAGCTGCCACCTGAACCTTCAGGGAGCTAAAGGAAAACTCTTCTCTAGGTCATCCTGCAGTAAGGCCAGCAGGGAGGGCTCCTTGGCTGCCTTAGGAGCCAATGGCCGCACCATTGCTCATAGAGGAACCAGATCACCACTTATGCTAGATTGGGAGATCTCCTCCGGGCTCTGAGGAGAGTAGAGACCACTGCTGAAGAGTAACCCTAATGCACTAGCCATCTGCTTTCAAGAGCCAAGACGTGAGAAGGGAGTTGGGCCCTCCAGGATAATTGGTCTCTGTTGCAATAAGCCCCGAGAAAGAGCCAAGCGAAGAAGCAGTGCCTGCAGGAGCTGCATTAGGTCTCCAAACCACATTCTCCTCGGCCAACCAGGTGCCACCAGAACAATCCTGCCTGGTTGGTGTTCTATATGCCTGATCACATGCCCCACTAGAAGCCATGGAGGAAACACATACAGCAGATGCTGACTTGGCCAAGGCTGTGTCAGGGCATAGATACCCTCAGACCCCATCTCCATGTAGCGACTGAAGAAGCAGCAAATTTAGTATTGGAGCAGGTCACCATCGGATCCATTTAGGGGCAACCCCAGTGGCACAGAATCATCTGAAGCGCCTCCTAACTCAACTCCCACTCTCAAGGATCCAGAGAGTGCCGGCTGAGGAAGTCCACTTTCACACTGTCCATCCCGGCAATGTGCAGAGCCAACATAGCTAGGAGACTCTTCTCTGCAAACAGAACAGTCATCTCCACAGCTACCCCAGCACTCCTTGTGCTGCCTTGTGTCACCACCAGGTGGGCAGGCTGCCGCCTAGGGGTAGCAGGTCTGTGTCTGATGGCAATTAAGTAGATGTGCACACGAGTGGTTGAAGGTAAAAGGATTTATTTCCCCTCCCGGGGTCGGATTATTCAGATAACATAACACAATACTCAAAATAAATGAGCCATACTTTCTGGCAAAACAAAGGAAAGTAGAACAGCTTCTTCTTGCTTCTTAAAGTAAATGGTCAAAGTTAAACATTTAAACTCAGCACATAGTTTCACTATGTGCAAACCAGCACTCTTCAGTTGTAGTGTTTTCCTTATACACTATACATAGCCTTGACTAACACAGAGACGTCACTTTATCAGATAAAATCAATGTGCAGTCCATTGGGTCACCATTAAATGAGCATTCACTGAGTGTATCAATGACCATAGGCTCCTGCATGCATTCAGAATTATCTGAGTTCTCTTTATCAAAATACCTTTGCAAGTTCCCCTGTAACGTGCTGTTACAGTGTCTCTCTGCACCACTCCCTCTATGGCTGGAATAACAGCTACCGTATTCCTCTGTGTCTGGGAGAGGCCACCATTCAGGGTTTTTATAGTCCCACTTCTTGTAGGAGGTTCTACCCCTGGAAAGCTTACTGGTTCCATCTTCAGGCTTTGATAGATAATATTCTTCTCCCCTCCTAACACCAGGTTTCAGCCTGCGGGGTTTTCTTTGAGGCTTAGGAACTTCTAGGATATCTTCCTCAGACATGCACACATCTTCAGGGAAATACCTTTCTCTCTCTGGAGGTGTTAACTGCTCTCTCTTCAGCTCTGTGCTTAAATCCCTCGGCTGGGTGTTAAAGCCCTGCCCCCACCTAGGATTTCCTACACGAGGCTTCTCAGCATTAACCCTGTAGGTATTTCTTTTATCAACAAACTTTAGCTTCCCACCAGAATCATTCTTCAGGCTACAGCTCTCAGATACATACTGTTTGTCATTAGGCTTCCAATCACTCCGGTTGGAACGTTGCCTCTGAGCTCCAAAGGGTTTGCTATCAGCAGAACATTCACACCTGTTCTCTGCCCTCACTAGCTGTTTCCTCCTGTAGGACTCTGGGTAGTTTCTGTAGTGAACGCTTCCTGGTTCTGCCTCTGACTCATGTCCTGGGTCAGAGTCTGAAACTCCTCCTTCTTCCTCTAGGTCAGCTGGTTCAGGTAAGACAGCCTGTTCTCCTCGTTTAGCCGGTTCTCCTCGTTCTAACTCTGTGTTTCCTGCATAGCTCTTATAGTGGCTATAAGCTCTTCCCCTTTCCAGGTGCAAGCTATTAGGAACTGGGGAATGTTTCTCAGCTGAGCGTGTTTTCAAACCTCGTGGCTGAGTTTGTTTTTGTCGTCCCTGACAACAGCTGCTCACATGGCCTGCCTGCCTGTCAGCTTCAGGACTAGAATGCAGTGAATCCTGTGTTTTTAAGGTGGAGAATGGAACTTCCTCATCACACTTGCCAACTGACATAAGCCATCGGCATGGTGTTGTAGGAAAACACTTGAACCACTCGCCCTTGACCAAGGGCCAGAAACGCAGAAGAGCCAGCCTGTCAGCCCTCGCCTCAAGGTGGTTTATGGACCACACCACTTCCCTGCAGTTACAATGGCCCTGTGCTGTATGGTCCTGGCAATGGGCTCTCTAGCCCAAGAGACTGGCATCCATCGTTAGGAAGATCTCGGAGAAATCGTCCAGTGGAACACAATTCCTCAGAAGACAGGGCCCACTGCCATCATCACAAGCCAAACTTCACCATCAATGGGAGCCTGTGATTGAATCCCTGAGAACGCAGGGACCACCAAATCAGCAAGGACCATTGGAGTGGCTGCATGTGAGAATGCACCCATGGCACCATCTCTATGGTTGCCGCCATCACTCCAAAGAGCTAAGATAATCCCAGACTCTGTGAGCCTGCTGCACACAACAGTGCCAAGCAATCCAACAGTCCCGACTTTCTCCTCTGGCAGGAAAACTCTGCCCATTAGAGTGTCAAAACATGATCCCAGAAACTCCAGGGACTGGAAAGGCAACAGCTGGCTCTTTCTCCGATTGATCAACCAGCCGAGGCTTTCTAAAAGGATGCCACCTGAGACGCTTCTGGAAGAAAATGGGCCCGGATGAACCAGCCGTCCAGATATGGATGGAAACAGATCCCTTGGTGCCGTAGTCGCCACCACCATGACTATGGAGAACATCCTCGGGGTAGTGGATAGCCTGAAAGGGAGGGTGGCGAACTGAGAGCAAGAGCAAAAAATGCAGATACTTTGCTTATCCCACCTGGATCAGGATATGAAATACACCTCGGCCAGATCCAGAGAAGCCAAGAACTCTCCTCGGTGAAAGCTTGAGTCACAGAGTTTAAGGTTTCCATCCAGAAGCACAGGAAACGCAAGTGCTTGTTGACAATCTTGGGGTCCAGAATGGGCCGGAAGAAACTGTCCTTTTTTGGGCACCATAAAATAGATGGAGTATCTGACCCTGCCCCACTCATCCGGAAGGATGGGCACCACCACCTTTGGGCGCAACGACTTGTTCAAGGTGGTTCACATAGTGGCTTTTATTTTTTTGAATTTATCGCAGACCCACAAGGGGAGATAATGAAGCCATCCTGAATTGGCTCTTTGAATTCCAAGATGCAGCCAAACTAAATGTCGTCTAGCACCCAGAGATCATTGGTGACCCAGGACCATTCCTGAAAGAAAAGACAAAGCCTGTCTCCAATCAGAAGAACCAAGGAATGGGCTCCCCCAAACCTTCAAAGGATAGTCCAGGAGAGTCCTCCTCTGGAAGGGATTGAGTTCCTGGAACAATGCGCTCCACAAAAGGACTGAGAACAAGCGTGAGGCCCAGAAACAGAGGGGAAAAAGGTTTTCCAGGTTGGTAATGACGAGAGTCCCAAAACCTCTGGGAATCCTGCCACCATGCTCTTGGTGGATGGGCAGAGGCTGCAGAGAAAGAGGCACTAGCCCGCTTAAAAGCCTGTTGGACCTATTTTCCAGAAGTCGGTAAGATTTTTTTCTCACCCAGGTCCTTCACCAGCTTCTCCAAATAGGCGCCATTAAAAGCCAGTTGGGTCAACCAGGCTTTGGAAGATATGTCCGCTGCCCAGTGCCAGAGCTAATCCAACGCTGTCATACCATCATCAGGGCACCAGGTTATATATGGCATCAGAAAGGAAGGATGCAGCCGACTCCAAATGAGGGGTAGTATCATCCAACAGAAGACAATGAATCCACTGGATCAGAATTCAGGACATCAGGCTGGTACATACGGCCAGGTGCAGAATACTAGCCACCACAGCGAACTGGCTTCTCAGCAATGAATGCTCCATAGGGTCCAGAAAATCCTTTCAGGCCAATCCGCCTTCCGCAGGAATGGTGGTCTGTATGGTAACTGCCGTAACCTGCGCATCCACCTTGAGAATGCCAAACCACTCAAAGCACCTCCCCTCTGGCAGCAGGGAGTTGAAAGACCAGATCAAATCTTCAATCACATCCGGAGACGGGAAGACAGTAGTGGATTTTCGTACCTCTTGAAGGAGCGGGTGTACATTCTGCTCCTGCTCTGTGTCGGAAGCATCCATCAAGTTCAAAATGGTTGAGACCCTGGTAATCAACGCCATCGGATCCTCCTTCCAGGATAGGTGTATCACTCCGGCCTCTGCACAATCCTCTGAATGTGAGCGTGCTTCTTCATCCACATCAGAGCCTAGTACAGAGCCAACTGAATCCACATGATTGTCATCATTTCTAACAGCTCCGAGTTGTTCCCCATTTCCAGGGGGGGGGGGGGGGCGCCACTTGCTAGGGATGCTTAGCCAAAGATAATCAAACAGAGGCCTGCCTTGCATGAGACTATGCCTATCAGGACCAGGACTGCTGAAAAAAGGAAAAGAATTCAGAGGGGACAATCTGGAGTCCGGAAGCTCTCCTCTTGGAAATGACTCCCCAATGCCTGGGGGCAAAGCTGACAAGGACCTTCCCTAGAGGATGATGAGTGGCTCACAGTACGGTTGCCGAATCCTTCAGATGGCTGAATATCCTTATCCATAGCGCCATTCGTCACCTCCTGCCCTGAGGCAGGCAAGGTCAGACTAACTGTATCCCCCAGCAGGGAAGGGAAAAGTAAGCTCTCGAGGGATGACTCAGAAGCTGCTATGCAAGAAGAGCAGGGCCCAGAATCCAGGGATAAGGCAACTCGCTTGCCACAGGTCAAACAATGTTTCCTGGAAGAAGATATAAAGAGAGTTAGGAAAGAAAGAGTAGTTACTCACCTGTAACAGGTGTTCTCCAGGAGCAGCAGGAAATAGTCCTCACTGATGGGTGACGTCGGCGCCGACAGAGCCCTCGCGGAGCAATTTCCCCAGCTTTTGAAGAAAGCCTTTGGGAATTGCAGCGCGAATGCGTGGTCCCCTTCCCGCCCAAGGGTGCCATCTTGCTCAGTCTGATGACATAGCGAAAAGACAGCAAAAAAGTTAGCAAAACAATGGATAAGAATGCCTGCAACTCCGAGGGGAGGAGGGAGGGTTGTGAGGACTGATTCCTGCTGCTCCTGGAGAACACCTGTTACAGGTGAGTAACTACTCTTTCTCCAGGACCAAGCAGGAAGTCAGTCCTCACTGATGGGACTCCCAAGCTTAAGGCTACCGGAGACCTCAAGCAGAAAAAATGAGCTCCCTCTAGCTCAGCAGTACAGAAGTAAGGAATCTTCTCTGAATACGCTTCCGGCCGGTAGCCCAACACCAGGGCCGGAGGGTAGGAGTTGCCTAAACCTCAAAGAGATTGTGGAGGACTGCCTGTCCGAAAGCACTGTCCCTGCGGGACTCCCTCTCCAGGCAGTAATGAGCCGCAAAAGTCTGGCCTGAAGACCAAGTAGCGGCCCGGCAGATGTCTGCCAACGGAACAGAGCGGAGATGAGCCACTGACGCAGCCTTCGCCCTGACACGGTGAGCCGTGACTCGACGCTCTAAGGAGAGGCCGGCTGCCCCATAAGCCCAGGCGATACAGTCAGCTACCCAGATGGACAAAGTATGCTTGGAGACAGGCACCCTCAACCTATTGGGGTCAAAAGAAATGAAAAGCTGAACAGCCTTTCTATGCTCCCGCGTACGGTCAAGGTAGAAGGATAAGGCCCTCCTACAGTCCAGGGTATGCAGAACTGTCTCAGCCCGGCTGGTATGCGGCCTGGGAAAGAAGGTTGGAAGAACCACCTCTTGGTTGAGATGAAAAGGGGAAACCACTTTTGGAAAAAACTTTGGGTGAGTCCGTAAGACCGCCCTATTAGGGTAGAACCTAGTGTAAGGAGGCTCAGACACTAGGGCTTGCAGTTCACTAACGCGCCTAGCGGAGGTAAGGGCTACCAAGAAGAGAGTTTTCCAAGAAAGGAAACGAAGAGGGCAGGTAGCCATAGGTTCAAAAGGCGGACAGGTAATCCGCTGCAAGACCATATTGAGATCCCAGTCAGGGGCTGGGGGGCGCAAGGGAGGCTTAAGCAGAAGGAGGCCTCTGAGAAAACGCGCCACCAAGGGGTGTGCGGAAAGAGGCCTGCCGTCCACCGGCGAATGATGTGCAGAGAGAGCAATGAGGTGGACTCTTACAGAGTTGGACTTGAGGCTGAGATCGGAAAGGTGAAGCAAGTATTGCAGAATCACCGATACCAAGCAGGAGAAGGGGTTCTCAGATTGCTGAGAACACCACACAGAGAAGCGACGCCATTTAAGGGCGTAAGACCTCCGGGTCGACGGACGCCTAGAGGCCAGGACGATATCTTCCACCTCCGGAGGGAGGAGCAGCGGAGCTAGGACTACCCTTTCAGCAGCCAGGCCATCAGGTGAAGGGCCCGGAGGTTGGGGTGCAGGAGAGTGCCTTGATCCTGAGTCAGGAGATCGGGCTGAAACCCCAGAGGAAGGGGAGTGTCCACTGCCAGTTGTAGCAGGAGTGGGAACCAGGGCTGTCTCGGCCACCTGGGCGCTACCAGGATTACCGAGGCCCTGTCCCGGAGAACCTTGAAAAGCGTCCTGGACACGAGTGGTGTGGGAGGAAAGGCATACAGTAGGCCCGTGGACCACGGAATGAGGAAAGCATCCGCCGCTACTCTGAGCGGGTGCGGGTGCCTGGAGCAGAACCTGGGAAGTTGCCGGTTCAGAGGACTGGCAAAAAGATCCATGGTGGGGAGGCCCCACCGGAGGAAGATCCGCTGAACAACCAACGGGTCTAATCTCCACGCGTGTGGCTGCAGAATCCTGCTCAGTTTGTCGGCCAGTACAGGAATAAATGTTACTCCAAAGGAAACAAAGTATTTAACACAAAGAAGGGAACCGAAGGTAATTTAATGAAAATTACGGAATGGCCTCAGACCGGTGGGTTACTTCAAGACAGACACCTGTAAACATAGTGTCTATCAGTACCCTTTAGCATCAATGGCCATATATCCGCAGTTTTTATGATTGTTAAGCACACCTCTCCCTTAACAATGGCTCATGTATACTTGACTTTTATAAATCTCTTCAATCAACTTTGGTAATCAAATCTTGCACTTAGCTTTTTGTAATGCTGAGGATATCTATAAAAAACTGTGTATTTTTCTCTCTTTCTTGCTAGATATCTCAGCTGTCCCAACGCCTCACAAACAACGTTGACACACGTTTCTCTCAGTGGCTTGAGGTTCTTCAGGGGACTAGTTAATGAACAGCCAAATGTTTAACTGAAAAAAAGATCATAAAAACCAGCATAAATTCAAAATAATCACCTTGTGCTGTGATAAATATCAAAATGTAAAACTTTTTTCTAAAATTACAATTAAAATCCTACCCAGAAGTTTGGCTGAAGTTGATGCACAGTTTGCGTTGAAAACAAATTCCTTCCGATCGCTCTAGTTGAATCTGGCGATCATTTAAAAAAACGCCGCGCACGGACACTCATGTAGGACCTCCCCTTCTTATAGTCACTCATACTCTCAAAACATTGCATCAACGTCATAGCAGTGAGCCAATAGCCTTTAGCACACTCCCCATTCTATCTCGGCATTCAATCCTGCCGGCTGTAAAGTATGTAGCAAAAAAATCCACCGTTGTTCATGAAACAACAGTGTTTGATTTAAGGATTTGCCAAACATGGAATAGTTTATTTGTTCTATACAAAAACAACGAAGTTCTTGGAAACAATGGTGCATCTCTTCACAGTGTGTCACTAGCGGTGCTGATAATACTTTCTGTTTTATGCGACTTTTGTGTTCCAGCATCCTGATCTTAAAGGGTCTAATTGTCTTCCCGACATAAAATAAATCGCAGGGGCATGTTATCACATAGATCACATTCATAGATTCACAAGTTGTTCTGTGTTTTAAAACAAAACGTTTCCCTTGATGGGTAAAATGTTGTGTTTCGTTAGTGATTGCACTTATGGAGCAATGCCCGCATTTGTAATGACCTAAAGGGTCCTGTGAAATGTCCAAGGACTCAGATCGTAAGGCAGCTGGACTCAACCTCTCCTTCAGGTTCCTACCTCGCCGCCAAACACACCGAATAGATTTAGTGCCCAGCCCGGGGACAACCTGGAGTACTTTTAGATGTTTAGAAATGATCCTTTTGATTCGATAGCTGAAAGGAGAATAATGTGTTACAAAGTTGACAACATCAGGATCAGTTCGTTTCTCCTTACGGGGTGACCTAAGCATTTGAAATCTGTCGTTAAATAACGCCCGATGATATGCTTGAGTGACAATTCGTGTAGGATATCCCCTCGCCCGAAAATTAGAAGCCAGTTCTTTCGCATTTTTTCGATAATCCTGAGTGTCAGAACAGTTTCTGCGATACCGCAGAAACTGTGAAAAAGGTAACCCCTCCTTTAAACGGGAGGGGTGTGCACTGTCAAAGTGGAGAAAAGTATTGCGATCAATGGCTTTACGAAAAATCGAAGTCTTCCATTTGGTGGCTGATTTCATAACTAGAACGTCTAGAAAAATTATTTCTGTGCTATGAATGTTGGAAGTAAATTGAATATGCTCATCCTGAGTGTTCAACCATACTAAAAACCGATGTAAACTTTCCATAGATCCTAGCCATAGCATGAAAATGTCATCTATGAATCTTTGCCAAAGCTTAATGTGAACCAGAAAAGAAGATGACATAATGACCTGCCTCTCAAAAAATCCCATAAAGAGGTTAGCAATGGAAGGGGCCATGCTTACGGAGTCAAAAACCCCCACCCTGCTGAGCAGGGGCCTGTGTAGTGGGCTTGGGGGCCTTCTGCCTACGGGACCCATTACCCTGTCCCTTAGCCTGCTGACCCTGATGGGGAGCTGCTGAGGCTTGATATTGTGGGTGGTGTTGTTTATAGGCAGACACCTTCCTCGGGTAAAAGGGCTTTTTCCCAGAGCTCTTCTTCTTCTGTGAAGGGGCAGAGGTCTTTCTGGACAGGCGAGTCCTGGTTAGAGTCTCGGTCTCAAGTTGCGCTGCCTTTTCAGCCATGGGCTTGCCAAAGAGGTTTTCACCTCTGCAGGGGACATCAACCAACTTGTCCTGCACCCATGGCTCGAGGTCGGATGACTGAAGCCAAGCCTGCCGGCGGGCACCGATGCCTGCCCCGGCTACTCGAGCCGATGCTTCGAAGCCATCGTAGGCTGCCCGAGAAATAAATTTTGAGCACTCTCGAATACCAGTGGACAAGGCCTGGAACCTCTGCAAAGGTTCCTCGGAGAGACCAGCAGAGAACCCGGCAATTTCCTTTGCCAGGTCTCAGAGATACATGCCCATGTAGAGCTGGTATGTCTGGACTCGACAAGCAAGCATAGAGCCCTGGAAGCACTTCCTACCGAGGGCATCCAGGTTCCGGGCCTCCTTGCCGGGAGGCACCGAGGAGTGCATCTTTTGACTCTTGAGTTGATGCATGGCCGATTCCACCACCATGGAATGGTGCGGTAGTTGTGCCTTCTGGAACCCGGGGCTCTTGCGGACTCGATACATGGAATCGACCCGCTTGCTTAACACCGGCGTCGATGCCGGGCTCTCCCACATGCGGAAGAGAAGTCTTTCCAGCATCGGAGGAACCGGTACAGTAAAGGCCTCCTTCGGGGGAGAGTCATACTGGAGGGCCTCGAGCTCCGGCTCGAGGCTCCTCCTCGGGATCCGCGGGGAAGGCCAAAGCCTTGGCCATATCCCTCACGAAGTCCGAGAACCGGGTATCCTCCGGGGGGGGACCGTCTCCGAGGCTCAGACTCGGGTGAGTCGGAGGGGACGCACCGAGTCTGAAAAGAACCGGGTGATTCGTCCTCCTCCGTGTCCCAGCCCGACTCCTCCGAGGAGGAATCGAGCGGCTCCGTGCGGGCGGCTGCCGAGGACCTCTGCCCCGACGGCGAGGCCGGCGTCGATGACCTCGGTCCCGAACGGGAGGCCAAGGGAGACTGTGGCCGAGGATCGACTCGAGCCCGCATGGACTCGAGGATCGGCTCGGCCTCCGGGGTCGATTTGGACGTCGACGTCCCGGTGGTCGGGGCAGATGCACTGGCGAGGCCAGCGATCAATGCCCGCTGCTGGTCCATGAAGGCAGCGAATCTGCTCTCCAAGGCCGTCAGCCTGAGTCCAAGCTCAGGAGACCCAGCAGCCCCCGACTCGGGCCCCAACGGCGTCGGGCCCGACATCGGCTCCTTCGGAGGCGAGTCCACGAGGACTACAGTACTCACGTGTCCAGGAGACTCCACTTCGAGACGAGGATGCTTCGAAGGCCTCTCCGACTCAGAGGACCCGGGGCGGCTATTGGGGCTATGCGACCTGGCCCTCGAGGAACCAGGAGCGTCCTCAGACGCTGCCCTCGCGGGTTTCTTCTTCCGACGATGTTCCCGGGCGGGAGACCCCCGCTCAGAGGAGCTCCGACGACGCTCGGGGCCGGAGTCACGAGACGTCGAAGCCTCTGACGAGGTCCGGGCCCGGCCGTACGCGGAGTCAGAGAAGATTCACTCCTTTTGAGACTGCCGACTCCTCAATGTCTTCGAGGATATTTTGGTACACGGACCACAAATCATCGGGTCATGATTGGGTCCAAGACAGCGGAGGCAGCAGTCGTGTGTGTCGGTAAGAGACATAAGCCTCGTACACCGATCACACTTTTTAATCCCGCTGGCAGCCATCGGGGGAAAAAGGGCCCCTGCGAGGTCAAAAGACTGGACTGCCAGAGAAAAAGAAAAAAGTGGCGGGAAGGACAAAAACCGAAAAATAGTGAACGTACTCGACACCGGAGTATCGAGGCCGGGCGGGAAAAGGACACGGCGTTGAACCGAGAAAACAGAACGAAAAAAATCAACTTTTTCAGCGGTGATCACAAACTACGTCTGTAGGGCTCTGCGGAAAAAAGAAGACTGAGCAAGATGGCACCCTTGGGCGGGAAGGGGACTGCGCATGCGTGCTGCAATTCCCAAAGGCTTTCTTCGAAAGCTGGGGAAATTGCTCCGCGAGGGCTCCGTCGGCGCCGACGTCACCCATCAGTGAGGACTGACTTCCTGCTTGGTCCTGGAGAATCACTATAGCATGCACTGAGGCTGCAATGGTCTGAAGGTGTGTGTTAACTGCACTTTTATGTGACACATGTTACTGGCTCTAGGGAAGGAGGGCGTGTTGGAGCTGCTAGGGTGGAACAAATATTAGGATAATGCGATCACCAGGTGCACAATAGGTAAAAACGCTATTAACGAGTGCAAAAAATGGCAGGAAGCGTCAATGGTCACCAGCAGTCCACCCCGAATTGCATCACATGAAGATGGATTTCAGAGCCCCCAACAAGGACAACGACAAGGCCAAACCTTGGTGCTCACCCCCTGAGAGCTCTGGGCAGATGATCCGTGCCAGGCTCAGCTCTACTTCTCTGAAACTGTATTACTGGCTGGTTATGCAGCACTGCATTTAAGGTGGCTGGCAGGCACATTCCTCTGCAATATTCAGGAGAGTGCAAGGGGGACAGAGGAGGGGGGAGGGGGCACTGAGGTTGGGTGAGGCTGCTGCACTCTTCCAGACCCTTACAAATCCTTCCAATTTGTGTCTGCTCAACAGGCTCTTATCATGATAAGAGCATGGAGCTGAACCAATTTTCCCTCCTCCTATGGCTGCCAAAAAGACCGCAGTCAAGCAGAGCCTCCCACATCACACTCAAGAGAGCGACTCACCTTTGTTTTCCAAGGAGGACGTTCATGAGCATTTAATCAATCTTTTCCTCTCAATCCTCAGATTTTCTTTAGAGAGGTGAAAATCCATCCACCATCTGCTGGAGACAAAGAAATACTAAAGGGACCTCTGTGGCTGAGGCAAATAAAGGCATAGGAGTGATATCATTGAAACATGGGCTTTTCATTGGTTCTTTCTCTCCACCAATCTGCTGGTAATGGAACACAACCCACTTGTCTGGACTGGTCTAGGGGGGCGCTATGGAACTTAACATTTTAATACAAACATTAACTCTCAATTAAGCGTAGTTATTGCCCTGTAACAGGTGTTCTCTGGAGACAGCAGGAATCAGTCCTCATATATGGGTGGCATCAGTGCCGACGGAGCCCCCGCAGAAGCATCTCTCCAACTTTCAAAGAAAGCCTTTGCGAGATGCACCCCGCATGCGTGGTCCCCTTCCTACCCAAGGGTGTGATCTTGCCTCAGTCTAATGACATAGCTAAGATGGCAAAAATTAAAACATGGTAAAGAAGCAACTCCAAGGGGAGGAGGGAGGGTTGTGAAAACTGATTCCTGCTGTCCCTGGAGAACATCTGTTACAGGTGAGTAACTATGCTTTATCCAGTAAAAAGCAGGAAATCAGTCCTCACATAAGTGACTCTCTAGCTACAGGCTACTGAGAACCTGTAAAAAAACGCTATGGTGACCTGCAAAGGGTGAGCCGTGAGCAGCAGCAGTTGAGTCCCTACTGAGAGACCCTCGCAAGACCAAAGTATCCAGTGGGTAATGCTATCGGTATTAGTGATGACCTGTTGCACTGGACCTTGAATAGGGTCTTGGCGACTAGTGGTATTGGCAGGAAGGCATACAGGAGGCCTTCCGTCCATGGAATGAGGAACACGTCTGCTGCCACCCAGGATGGGTGCAGCTGGCAGGAGCAGAAGCAGGGCAACTGCGTGCTGTCGGGCTGGCGAACAATGTCTACTAGGGGGACATCCCAGAGTCAAAACAGCCGGGAGGCGACTTCGGGATCCAGGCACCACTTGTGCAGCTGGAGTACTCTGCTCAGCTTGTACGTCAGAGCATTGTCTTGGTCTGGGAGGTAGACCGCTCTTAGGAGCATCCCGCTTCATGTCGCATAGGAGCGGAGGGCTACTGCCTCCTGGCAGAGGGAATACGACCCCGTAGCCCTTCTTTGTTCACGTAGAACACTGCAACTTGATTATCAGTCTGGAACATCACCGACTGGCGCTGCAGCCGGTGGTGGAAGGCTCAGAGAGCCAGAAATTGCCAGCAGACTGATTTGCATCTGAGATTCAATCTGTGGTGAGGATTCTCTGAGGGGTGGGTGCCTGAATGGGCATCCCAGCCTGAAGGTGATGAGGGATCTGCCACCATCTGAGCGAGTTCACCAGCTGGTGGGTCACTCTCACTCTGTCCCAGAGCCTGCCTGTGGCTTGTGTCCATTGAGAGCAGAGGCAGCACTGGGCCGCCCTCGTGTATAGTTGGGCATATGTGGTCACCTGGATCGTGGAGGTCATGTGACCCAGCAGGCAGAGGAGAAGCCAGGCAGGTAGAGACCGGCGGCGTTGTACACTGCGACTAGTCCCCTGAGGCATTCTGACCTCTCCTGAGGGAGGAAGGCCTTGGCCTGGAGGGTGTGAGAGAGGTGGGGTAGTTGATGACGAACCCCCAATGCTGCAGGATGTTGATGGTGTGTCCTCTGGTACAGTGCACCTCTGCAGTTGTGCCTCACCTTATGAGCCAGTCATCCAGGTAGGTGGAGGTGGGCTGCGACCACTGCAAAGCACTGGGTGAAGACCCTTGGCGATGAGGCCAGTGAAAAGGGCAGCACCCTGTATTGGTTGTGCTCTCCTCCCACCATGAACCTGAGGTATTTTCTGTGGCTGGGATGGATCAGGATGTGTCTGTAGGCATCCTTTAGGCAATCTCCCTGCTGGAGGAATGATATCAATGTTCCAAGGGAGAGAATTCTGAACTTTTCCTTTATCAGGAACTTGTTCAGGTCCCACAGATCTAGGATGGGTCTTAGGCACCCTGTTCTCTTGGGGATGAGGAAATACCTGGAGTAGAAGCTGGTGCCCCAGAAATGATTTGGCACTGGCTCTACCGCCTTGTCCTCAAGAAGATCTACAAGCTCAGTGAAGAGCAGGGTGTGGTGGAGGAGATATCTTACGGGCTCTCCTGGAAAGTAGGAGGGTGGCATCTGCTGTAGGTGGAGGAGGAAGCCTTCCTTGACCACTTGTAGGACCCTGGTACCGGTGTTGATAATGGACCACCTGTGGGTAAACAGGGCCAGCCACCCCCCTGTGGGCTAAATGGGACCTCCTGGGGGAGAGGAGGTCCCGCCCAGGGAGTCAAAAGCTACCCCCAGGCAGGGCCGGCACCTGGGACTTGGGGATATTTTGCTGATGGGGGCTGTGCCAGTCTTTTGTGCTGTTGGCTATGCTGTGGGGTCAGGAAGGCCTGGAACTGTGAGGTGTTGCCAAAGCCGTCCCTTTTCTTCTGAAAGAAAGGCTTCTTTCCTGGGGCCTTCTTTTAGGGCTGCACCGAGGTCTTTTTTGAGAGTCTGGTCCTCGTGAGGAACTCATTCTCTATCTCTGCTGCTTTGTCTGTCATGGGTTTCCTAAACAGGTTCTCTCCGATGCAGGGGACATCAATAAGTTTGTCCTAAACCCATTGTACAAGGTTAGACAATTGCAGCCATGCCTGGTGACGAGCGCCAATGTCGGCTGCAGTCACCCTAGCTAACTACTCAAAGCTGTCGTAAGCTGCTTGAAACAGGAACCTCGAGCACTCTTTGACCGCCGAGGCCAGTGACTTGAATCTTTGGAGGGGGTCTCCATTGAGGTCTGCAGAGAACCCACAGAGTTCCTTCAACAGCTCTTTGAAGTACATACCGATGTAGAGCTGGTAGGACTGGACTCGGCATGTCAGCATCGAGCCCTGTAAGGATTTCTGCCACGGGCATCAAGGGGCTGGGCCTTCCTGCCAGGGGGCACCGAGGAATGGGTCTTTTGGCTCTTGAGTCTGTCTATTGCAGACTCAATGACCATTGAATTGTGGGTAAGTTGGGCTTTCTGGAACCCAGGGCCTCGGCAGACTCGATACATGGAGTCATCTGCTGACAATGGGCACCAATGCTGTTGTCTCCCACATGCGGAGGAAGTGACATTGTAGGATCAGTGGAACAGGTACCGTGAAAGCCTCCTTTGGAGGGGCTTCATACTGGAGGATCTCCAGTTTCTCCGTGTGAAGGTCCTCCTCAGTCTCGATGGAGAGCACCCTAGCCATGTCCCGCACAAAGTCGAGGAAGGCAACATCCTCTGGCGGGGAATGGCGTCAGGACGCTGGGGGAGGGGGATGGGTCTTGGTGGTGCTGATTGTCCTGTCTCCCAATCGTACTGGAAGTCCAGGGTCAATTCTGAGGCTTCGCAGTCACCGCGGTCAAGGTCCAAGCCGAAGGGTCCGGGGCTTCTGGAGGACCTGAGGTCCGAGCCACGTGCACCTGCTGGAGAGGACTGGTGACCCAAGGAACAGGACCGGGACCTCATCTAATGAGGCTCTCGAGGCCAGAGGTGCTCGAGGATCGGCTCGACGTCCAGGGAGGCCCTCAATGTTGAGGGTCTCATCACTGGGGCAGATGAAACAGATGAACCAAACATGAATGCCTGCTGCTGGGCAATGAGGGCAGAAATACTGTGCTCTAAGCCTACTATCCTGGTCTCCATGTCAGTTGGCTCCGCAGCTTTTGATGCGGACGCTGAGGATTTCGGGTCCAGTGTCTATTCTGCTGAGTGGGAATCTTCGACAATGATGGCCTTGGGTGTCTGAGGCCTGTTGGTGGGTACAGACGACTCTTTCCGGGGCAGCTTGTGAGGCTCCTCCAGCTCAGACTCCTCCAACTCAAGTCAGGGACTGTGGGGTCTGGAAATCGTAGTTACTCACCTGTAAAAGGTGATCTCCGGGAACAGCATGAATTTAGTCTTCACATATGGGTATCGTCGGTACCGACGGAGCCTGCACGGGAATGCTTTTGGGAACATCCCTCAGCACATGCGCGCTGCCTTCCCAACTGTCCCTCTTCAGTTAAGTTTGCAACTGAGTGAAAGGATAGAGGGAGAGAGGAAAGAAACAAAGAGATTGAGAGTCAATTCCTAGGGGAGGTGGGTGGGTTGTGAAGACTACATTCTTGCTGTTCCTGGAGATCACCTGTTACAGGTGAGTAACTACGCTCTCTCCAGGAACAAGCAGGAATGTAGTCTTCACATACGGGGACTCCCTAGCTGAAGATGCTAGGGAGATAGCCCCAGGAAGATGCCACCCTAGAAAGGTAGGCATCCTTCCTCCCATGGATCTCTGGCATTCCACCAGGATTGGTGGGCAGGAGTTGAATTAGGTCTGAAAGAGATTTTGAACAGCAGCTTGGCTAAAGAAGACAACCCGACGGGAGGCTTTATCCAGGCAGTAGTGGGCTGTGAAGGTGTGTACTGAAGCCCAGGTGGCTGCTCAACAAATGTCATCGACAGACACACAGTGGAGATTAGCCATGGAAGTTGCCATGGTTCTCACGTTAGGAGCTGTGACATGGTCCTGAAGAGGAAGACCCTTACTCTCATAAGCAAAGGATAATATTCATTGGGCAATCCATTTAGATAATGTTCTTTTGGAGACTAGAAGTCCTAAATGACTAGGGTCAAAAGCTATAAAAAGATGTGAGGACTTTCTATGTTGCTGTGTTCTCTGTAGGTAAAAGGCTAAGGCTCTTTTACAATCCAAAGTATGATGGTTTCTTTCTGCATTAGAGGCGTGAGGCCTTGGAAAAAATACAGGAAGATATATTGATTGATTTAAATGAAAAGGCGAAAGCACCTTTGGCATAAATTGTGGATGAGTTCTAAGAACAACCTTATCATGATGAAATCTAGTATAAGGAGGATCAGCCACTAAAGCTTGCAGTTCACTAATGCGACGTGCAGAGGTGATTGCAATTAGGAAGATGACCTTCCAGGTCAAAAACATAAGGGCTGTAGTGGCTAAAGGCTCAAAAGGCGGCTTCATGAGCTGCCCAAGAACTAGATTAAATCCCATGCCACCGGTGGTGGCTTAATGAGAGGTTTGGTTAATAGAAGACCTCTCATAAATCTGGATATGAGTGGATGAGAGGAAATTGGTTGTCCATTCAGAGGCTTATAAGAAGCTGCAATTGCACTAAGATGGACTCTTACCAAACTGGTCTTTAGACCAGAATTTGATAAGTGAAGGAGATACTATAGTATTGATTCTAAGGGTATAACAAGGGGGTTTAATTCCTTCTTGGAGCACCATATAGTAAAACATTTCCACTTGAAGGCATAAGATCTTCTCGTGGAAAGTTTCCTAGAAGCCTGAAGGATATCCTTTACCTGTTCGGACAGATTGAAATCCTGGAGGTCTAAGACTTCAGCTTCCAGGCTGCGAGATGCAGGGACTGGGGATTCGAGTGCCATAGCATCCCGTTCTCTTGGGAAAGGTGATCTGGAGCAAGCCTTAACTCCAGAGGTGCAGCTTGAGCGAGATGTAGAAGCAGGGGATACCACGCTTGGCGTGGCCATCGTGGCGCTATGAGAATTATGTGACCCCTGTCTCTCTGAAGCTTGAAGAGTGTTTTGGGGATGAGGGGAACGGGTGGGAAGGCATAAAGGAAGTCTTGACTCCAGTGAAGGAGGAAGGCATCCCTTGCCTGACAATTGTGAGCCGGAATCCTGGAACAGAACCGGGGAAGTTTGGCATTCAGTGGACTTGCAAAGAGGTCTATATCTGGAGTGCCCCAGAAATGAAATATCTTTGCCACCTGGTCTAGGTGGAAGGACCACTCGTGAGGCAGCAGTACTTGACTGAGTTTGTCTGTCCAAAGGTTTTGAATGCCTTGAAGATATACCACTAGAAGGTGAATTTGATACTCTCCGGCAAGGGCCCACAGTCATAAAGCTTTGTTGCATAATGACAGAGAGCCTGTCCCGCCCTGCTTGTTCACATAGAACATGGCTACTTGATTATCCGTCTGGATTAGGACTGTCCTGTAGCTGAGCTGGGCGTGGAATACTCAAAGAGTTAAATAGATTGCTCTTAATTCCAGGAGGTTTATGTGTAGACCAGCCTCCTGTGGAGTCCAGGTTCCCTGAGTAGAGAGATGATTCAGGTGTGCTCCCCAACCCACCTGTGATGCATCTGTTGTTAGGGTGGCCTGAAAAAGGGGTTGATGGAAAGGAGACCCCACTGTCAGATTTTCTAGTGATTGCCACCATTGGAGGGCAAAATTAGTCGTTGAGAGTTTATTATTTTGTCCAACAAATGACCTGTGGCCTGTGTCCACTGTGTGGATAGGGTCCACTGAGCTGCTCGCATGTGGAGGCGAGCATATGGGACTACATGAACTGTGGATGCCATATGTCCCAGCAACTGTAGTAGCTCTCGAGCAGTTAGGGAGGATTTCCCTGCTGCTTGAGAAGCTAGTTGCATTATGCAAAGACACCGGGCCTGTGGGAGGAAAGCCTTTGCCTGTCTGGTATCTAGACAGGCCCCTATGAATTCCAGGCATTGGGAAGGAACAAGTTGGGATTTTGGGAAGTTTATTTCTAACCCCAAGTATTGGAAGATTCGCATTGTGCGGGATAGTGCAATGCTGGCCTCTGCAACTGTAGGGGCTCGAATGAGCCAGTCGTCTAAGTAAGGGAAGACGAATATCCCCAGGGTTCGTAGAAATGCAGCTACTACTGCCATGCATTTCGTAAATACCCTTGGTGCTGAAGCCAGACCAAAGGGAAGAACCCTGTACTGGAAATGTTTTCCCCTGAAAAGGAATCGTAAGAATTTCCTGTGATCTGGATGGATCAGAATGTGAGTGTATGCATCCTTTAAGTCTAGAGAGCAAAGCCAATCCTGGCTTTGAAGGTATGGCAGAAGAGTTCCTAGAGAAATCATTTTGAACTTCAATCGAAACAGGTATTTGTTCAATTCTCTGAGGTCTAAAATGGGTCCGAGTCCTCCTGTTTTCTTTGGAACAAGAAGATAGGGGGAGTAGAACCCTGCACCCCATTGAAGAATGGGTACCTCCTCTACTGCCCCTTGGGCAAGAAGTGTTGAGACCTCGTGATCTAGCAGATTGTCTGCGGAGGTTTGAGAATTGAATTGCCTTAGAATTGTAGGAGGGGGCATGCTGTGGAAATGAAACTTGTACCCTTCTCCTACAATGGACAAAGTCCAATCTTCTGCTGTTATCTGATGCCATCTGTTGGCAAAGTGGCATAACCTGCCTGGGATATTGGGGGGTTGGGGACCCCTCAGAGGCAGGAAGGCTAAGCTCTCTAGGAAGGAGTCAAAGCCCTTGAGGGGGCTGAACCTGCAGAGCTGGGCCTTTTGGCTTCTTTTGCTGTCTAGTTTGACTCTGCTGGGTATAGGAAGGATAAAATTTCCTCTTTTTGCTGAAAGAGGGTTTTTTATAAGGCTTCTTTTTGGCTGGAGTGGCTGTAGATTTCGACAATCTATCTAGGGTAGTATTGTCAGCATCTAACTAGTTAGCCTTTTCCTGCCAGTTCTTGCCTAAGAGATTCTCCCCCGTGCAAGGAATGTTGCCTAACCTGTCCTGTACCCAAGTCTACAAGTCTGATGCCTGAAGCCAGGCAATCCGTCGTGCGCCAATGGCAATAGCAGAGGTTCTGCTAATGCATTCAAAGCAGTCAAAGGCTGCACGATTTACAAACTTGGAGACATCTTGAGCATGCTTAACTAGAGCAAGAAAATCTTGTCTCTTCTCATCTGGGAGAAATGGGCTCATAAGCTCCAAGTCTCCTGTAACTTCCTTGAGGAACATTCCCATATATAGGATATATGAACTGATCCTAGCTGAAAGCATGGAAGCTTGAAAGGTTTGGCGCGCAAAAGCATCCAGAGTCCTGCATTCACGACCTGGAGGATTGGATGCATGCCTCTTTGCACTTTTCATCCTACGCATGGCTGACTCCACCACCATTGAATGGTGTGGCAGATGAGTCTTTTGAAATTCGGGACATGGCGGAACTCAATACATAGTATCAAGTCTCCTAGAGTGAGGAGATGTAGTCAGAGGTGTCTCCCACATTCTGAGCATCAAGTTATGCAGAATTTCATGGATGGGCAAAGTGGCTGCCTCCTTTGGAGCTCTAGGATATTGGAGAATTTCCAATTCCTTTGCTCTGGGTTCCTCTTTAGGAGCTATCGTGATTGAAAGGCCTTTGGCCATATCACAAATAAAATCCTGAAAAGACATGTCCTCTGGAGGTGACATTCTGCGTTGCGGAGAAGAGGGATCTTCTGGGAGAAATCCTCTAGTACCAGCAGAATTGTCAGAGTCTTCGGAATCAGAGGATTCAAAGTATTCCTGACCACGATGCTCATGCAAAGCACAGTCCCAGTATCGATCGAAGTCGGTACTGAGTTGATCTGGTACCGATCTGTCGATTCCAGCCAAAGATGGCGTGGGAAGAATTCCCACCAGGGCCGGTACCGTCGGTACCAGTACTGGTGCAGGTACCGGTGCCCGTTGGACCAACGGTACCGCAGCTGAGAGAAGAGCTGCGATGCTGCATTCGATAGCGAGGAACCTCTGGTCTATCAACGCTGCCGATGCCTGGATGTCAGTACCGGTGAAAATGGCCGGAACCCCTGAGCATGGCACAGGTAGTTCTTGCGAGGTCGGGGCCTCGAGAACATCCTGAAGCCCCATCGATGCTTTGGAAGCCGAAGCCTCCCACCGGGGCTGCTTTGCCGGTGTGGTTCCCGTAAGGGCAATGCCAATGGCCTCTCAATGCTTGGCAGGAGAGCTACCCTTTGAGGACCGGCTTTTATGTTTAGTTACCTGAGATCCATGGGAGGAAGAGGAGGCCCTTGAAGATATCGATGCAATGGATCTGGCATCCAAAGAAAAGAGGGTACCAAGCTTTGCAGCCCGGTTCTGTCTTCCTCTTTTAGTCATCCCCATACAGAAGAGACATTAAGATGGAGAATGTTCAGGTCCTAAACATTTGAGACACCAATCATGGGTGTCAGTGACGGAAATGGTACCGCCACACTTAGTACTTTTTTTTTAAAACCACTAGTTGGTTTTCCATGTTTTAGGAATATGGGGCCTAGTGCCCAAAATGGCGCCTAGCACCAAAAAAGAAAAGTTTCTGAAGAGAAACAGTTTAGAGTATAAGGTTTTTGTTTTTTTTGAAAAAGAAAAGAACTGGCGGTACCGGTAAGCGTCGTGCGGCAGGCAAACGTGACCACAAGAAAACAATTTTAAAGACGGAATTTTCTGCGGTGACAGGGTATGGATCCTGTCGGCTCCGTGGAAAACAAAGAACTGAAGAGGGACAGTTGGAAAGGCGGGAAGGCAGTGCGCATGTGTTGAGGGATGCTCCCAAAAGCGTTCCTATTGGATGCTGGGGAGCGCTCCCGCGCAGGCTCCGTCAGTACCGACGATACCCATATGTGAAGACTACATTCCTGCTTGTTCCTGGAGATTGGGATTTTACCATCTTCCCGGACCCGGTCTCCAAGAAGGTATTTGAGGACTTCGACTTCTTGCATTCCAACTCTGTGGATTTTCTCTCAGAGGAACCATGGCTGCGGAACTCCAAGGAAGCCTGGGCTTTATGAGGCACTGAGGTACCGGAGGGGGCCTGGAGCAGAGTGTTGCCAGAGGCTCCGGCACGGGCTTTTAGAAAACATGTTCCTGTTGCTGGTAGCGGCTTTTAAGGGCCTTTGAGGTGATGTTCTGCATAGTTTGCAATCCAAGTAGTTATGTTCTGGGCCAAGGCACCGGAGGCAGCAGTTATGTGGATTGGTGAGAGACATCTTGCTGCACCGATCGCACTTCTTGGAAAAAAAGTGAGTGCCTGCCACACAGCAGGGGTCCGAGGCTTTCAGCCAAAAAAAGGCACGAATGCCAGTCAAGGGATACCTCGAGGCAAAAAAGTAAAGCAAGGGTACGAACCCAAGGAGCGGGAGGTGAGCTGGCTCGGAGGTGGGAAAGGAACCAGTACACAAACCGGACAGGAATGTATAAAACAAAACCACGCTTTTTCCCAGCGGAACTGGACAGATGTCCAGAGGTCTCCGTGGAAAAAAGGAGACTGAGGCAAGATGGCACCCTTAGGCGGGAAGGGGACCATGCATGCGTGATGCATCTCCCAAAGGCTTTCTTTGAAAGCTGGTGACATGCTTTCCCTGGGGGCTCAGTCAGCGCAGACATTACCAATATGTAACGAATGACTTCCTGCTTTGTTTCCGGAGATGCTTTATAACTTTATATAACTTCATAAATATACATGCAGTCACTTCTAGGGTGGATAGCTTAAAAGCACATGGACTGTAAAACTATTTTGAGGAATAGATGGAGCAATATCTACAGTATATGAAGTGTGGAGTAGTACCTCTAATGGTTAGGAGCAGGCTAAGAACCAGGGAAGCCAGGTTTGAATCCTGCTGCTGCTCCTTGTGACCTTGGGCAGGTCATTTAAACCCCCACTGCGTCAGGTACAAGGACAGAAAAATACATGCTATAGCTGAATGTAACTCACCTTGAACTACTACTGAAAAAGGCATGAGCTAAATCTAAATTCCTCCCCCCTTATGACTAAGCTGGCGAGATTAAAAAAAATATAATGGCTTGCTCAACATCCCCGAGTTAAATATCAGAGTAGGTACAAACTTGGTTCTCAAGCCAGTCCTAGGGGACTGGTCAGCCAGTCTGTTTTTCGGGATATCCATATACATAAAAAGGAGTGAAGTAGCCTCCTAGTGATTAGGGCAGCAGCGTGGAACTAGAAAGACCAGGGGTCAAATCCCACTGATGCTCTTTGTGGCCTTGGGCAAGCCATTTAACTCTCCACTGCCTCAGGTATAGAGTAATTAATCACCTGTAACAGGTGTTCTCCAGGAGCAGCAGGAATCAATCCTCACGTATGGGTGATGTCGGCGCCGACGGAGCCCTCGCGGAGCAATTTCCCCAGCTTTCGAAGAAAGCCCTTGGGATTGCAGCGCACATGCGTGGTCCTCTTCCCGCCCAAGGATGCCATCTTGCTCAGTCGAATGACATAGCGGAAGACAGCAACCATAAGAATGACTGCAACTCCAGGGGAGGAGGGAGGGTAGTGAGGACTGATTCCTGCTGCTCCTGGAGAACACCTGTTACAGGTGAGTAACTACTCTTTCTCCAGGACCAAGCAGGAAGTCAGTCCTCACTTATGGGACTCCCTAGCTTAAGGCTACCGGAGACCTCAAGCTGGAAAAAGAGAGCTCCCTCCAGCTCAATTGCACAGAAGGAAGGAATGTTCTCTGAATACGAATCCGGCCGGTAGCCAACATCGGGGCGGGCGGGTAGGAGTTGCCTAAACCTCAAAGAGATTGTGGAGGACTGCCTATCCGAAAGCACTATCCCTGTGGGACTCCCTCTCCAGGCAGTAATGAGCCGCAAAAGTCTGGCTAGAAGACCAAGTAGCGGCCCGGCAGATGTCTGCCAACAGAACAGCGCGGAGGTGTGCGACAGACGCCGCCTTCGTCCGGACATGGTGCGCCGTGACTCGACTCTCCAAAGAGAGGCCGGCTGCCCCATACGCCCAGGCGATGCAGTCAGCTACCCAGATGGACAGAGTACGCTTCGATACAGATAACCCCAACCGTTTGGGGTCAAAGGAAACGAAAAGCTGGGCAGCTTTCCTATGCTCACGCGTACGGTCAAGGTAGAAGGACAAGGCTCTTCGACAGTCCAGGGTATGCAGAACAGTCTCAGCTCTGCTGGTATGTGGCCTGGGAAAGAAGGTCGGAAGAACCACCTCTTGATTGATGTGGAAGGAGGAAACCACCTTAGGAAGAAACTTAGGGTGAGTCCGTAAGACAACCCTATTCCTGTAGAACCTAGTGTAAGGGGGCTCCGACACTAGGGCCTGTAGTTCACTAACGCGCCTAGCGGAGGTGAGGGCTACCAAGAAGAGAGCTTTCCATGAGAGGAAGCGGAGGGGGCAGGTAGCCATGGGTTCGAAAGGCGGGCAAGTAAGCCTTTGTAAAAACACATTGAGGTCCCAGTCAGGAGCCGGAGGGTGCAACGGGGGCTTAAGCAGAAGAAGGCCCCTGAGGAAATGCGCCACCAAGGGATGCGAGGAAAGGGGCTGGCCCTCCACTGGCGAATGATGTGCAGAGAGAGCACTGAGGTGGACTCTGACAGAGTTGGACTTGAGGCCTAGATCGGAGAGGTGCAGCAAGTATTGCAGTACCACCGACGCTAGGCAGGCGAATGGGTCCTCAGAACGCTGAGAACACCATGCAGAGAAGCGACGCCATTTGAGTGCGTAAGACTTCCGGGTAGAAGGTCGCCGAGACGCCAGGACGACAGCTTCCACCTCCGGGGGGAGCGAGAGAGGGGCCAGGACTACCCTCTCAGCAGCCAGGCCATCAGGTGAAGGGCCTGGAGGTTGGGGTGCAGAAGAGTACCCTGATCTTGGGTCAGAAGATCGGGCTGAAACCCCAGAGGGAGAGGGGTGTCCACCGCTAACTGCAGGAGCAGAGGAAACCAGGGTTGCCTCGGCCATCGGGGCGCTATCAGGATCACGTAGGCCCCGTCCCGGGCAACCTTGAAGAGCGTCCGGGACACCAGCGGCGTGGGAGGAAAGGCATACAGTAGGCCTGTGGACCACGAAATGAGGAAAGCATCCGGGGCCACTCTGAGGGGATGCGGATGCCGAGAGCAGAACCGGGGGAGCTGCCGGTTCAGGGGACTGGCAAAGAGGTCCATGGTGGGGGTGCCCCACCGGCGGAAGATTTGCTGGGCAACGCCGGGGTTCAACCTCCACTCGTGGGGCTGCAAGACCCGGCTCAGCCTGTCGGCCAGGCAATTCTCCTGCCCGGGCAGGTAAACAGCCTTGAGGAGGATGTTGTGGTCGACAGCCCAGGAGCACAGTCGCCGGGCCTCCTGACAGAGCAGGAGGGAGCCCGTGCCCCCCTGTTTGTTCACGTAGAACATGGCCACCTGATTGTCCGCCTGCACCAGTACGGACTGGCGAGAGGTGAGGTGAGAGAAGGTCCGCAGAGCTAGGCGGATCGCCCGCAGCTCCAGGAAGTTGATTTGTTGAGCCGCCTCCCAAGGAGTCCAAAGGCCTTGAGTGCGCGCTCCCTGGCAATGCGCTCCCCATCCCAAGAGAGAGGCATTGGTCGTCAGCACCTGGGAGGGTGCGGGAGACTGAAAGGGCATACCCCGTACCAGGTTGGGCAGTTGTAGCCACCACTGCAGAGAGGAGACCAGGCGGTCGGAGATCTGTAGAAGGTCCGCCAGACCTCCTGTGGCCTGATGCCATTGAGTGCGGAGACACCACTGGATAGGCCTCATATGCAGTCGGGCGTTCGGCGTGACATGGACCGTGGAGGCCATATGACCGAGCAGCTGCAGGAACCTCCGGGCCGGAACCGGAGACGCACTGTGGAACCTGCCGGCCAAAGCCATGAGCCTGTCGGCTCGCTCTCGAGGCAAGAAGGCACGAGCTCGCAGAGTGTCGAGCCGAGCTCCTATGAACTCGAGATCCTGAGAGGGGCGCAACGTGGACTTCCCGACGTTTATGACGAAGCCCAAGTGCTGAAGCAGAGCCACCATACGCTGCGTGGCCTGAGCGACCTCTGGGGCCGACTGCGCCCGTACGAGCCAGTCGTCCAGGTAAGGAAAAACGAACAGGCCCTGAAGCCAAAAGGAAGGCCGCGACCACCACCAGGCATTTTGTGAACACCCTGGGGGCGGAGCACAAGCCGAAGGGAAGCACGCGGTACTGATAGTGTTTCCCGGCCACTACAAATCTGAGATACTGTCGGTGGTCCGGATGAATCAGGATGTGAGTATAGGCATCCGTTAGATCCAAGGAGCATAGCCAATCTCCCTGCTGGAGGTAGGGCAGCAAGATTCCAAGGGTAAGCATCCTGAACTTTTCCCGCTGCAGGAACATGTTGAGGTTGCACAAGTCCAGAATGGGTCTGAGGCCTCCCGTCCTCTTTGGGACCAGGAAGTATCTGGAGTAGAACCCCTGACCCCACTGAGGTTGGGGCACTGGTTCCACAGCCTGCTCCTCCAGTAGACCCTGCAGCTCCTGAAGGAGTAAGTCTCTGTGCAGAGGGGGCCTCGGAGGCTCCCCCGGAAAGTAGGGGGGAGGCACCTGGTGAAAATGCAAGAGGTAGCCCCTTTGAACCACCCGCAGCACCCAGGAATCGGATGTTATGGCTGACCACCTGTGAGCGAAGTGGATCAGCCTGCCCCCCGTGCTGAGCGACGGGCGCGGAGGGGGAGAGGCTATGCTGGCATAATCAAAAACCCCCACCCTGCGTGGCAGGCGGCTGTGTAGCTGGCTTGGGGGCCCGCGGCCTACGGGGGCCATTCCCCTGACCCTTAGTCTGTGGGCACTGAGTGGAAGCCGCCGGTACTTGGTATTGAAGGTGGGATTGCTTATAGGCAAGCACCTTCCTCGGGTAAAAAGGCTTCTTCCCCGGACCCTTCCTCTTCTGCGTGGGAGCGGAGGTCTTTCGGGACAGTCGAGTCCGAGTGAGAGTCTCGGACTCGAGTTCCGCAGCCTTATCGGGCATGGGCTTGCCGAAAAGGTTGTCACCTCGGCAGGGGACATTGACTAACTTGTCCTGTACCCACGGCTCGAGGTCGGATGACTGGAGCCAGGCCTGTCGGCGGGCACCGATGCCGGCTCCGGCTACTCGGGCCGACGCCTCGAAGCCGTCGTAGGCCACCCGAGAAAGGAAAGAGTAGTTACTCAACTGTAACAGGTGTTCTCCAGGAGCAGCAGGAATCAGTCCTCACATATGGGTGACGTCGGCGCCGACGGAGCCCTCGCGGAGCAATTTTCCCCAGCTTTCAAAGAAAGCCTTTGGGAATTGCAGCGCGCATGCGCGGTCCCCTTCCCGCCCAAGGGTGCCATCTTGCTCAGTCTGATGACATAGCTAAAAGACAGCAAAAAATTAGCAAAAACGAAATCATAGGACTGCAACTCCAAGGGGAGGAGGGAGGGTTGTGAGGACTGATTCCTGCTGCTCCTGGAGAACACCTGTTACAGGTGAGTAACTACTCTTTCTCCAGGACCAAGCAGGAAGTCAGTCCTCACATATGGAACTCCCAAGCTTAAGGCTACCGGAGACCCTAAGCACAAAAAAGGAGCTCCCTCAAGCTCAGTAGCACAGAAGGAAGGAATCTTCTCTGAGTACGCCTCCAACCAGTAGCCCAACATCCGGGACGGAGGGCAGGAGTTGCCTATACCTCAAAGAGATTACGGAGGACTGCCTGTCCGAAAGCACTGTCCCTGCAGGACTCCCTCTCCAGGCAGTAATGGGCTGCAAAAGTCTGGCTTGAAGACCAAGTAGCGGCCCGGCAGATGTCTGCCAATGGAACAGAGTGGAGGTAAGCCACTGACGCAGCCTTCGCCCTAACACGATGAGCCGTGACTTGACTTTCCAAAGAGGTCGGCTGCCCCATAAGCCCAAGCGATACAGTCAGCAATCCAGATGGACAGAGTACGCTTGGAGACAGGGAGCCCCAACTTATTGGGGTCATAAGACACGAAGAGCTGAACAGCCCTTCGGTGCTCCCGCGTACGGTCACGGTAGAAGGTTAACGCCCTCCTACAGTCCAGGTTATGCAGGACCATTTCAGCTCGGCTGGAGTGTGGCCTGGGAAAGAAGGTCGGAAGTACCACCTCCTGGTTGATGTGAAAAGGGGAAACCACTTTAGGAAGAAACTTAGGGTGAGTCCGTAGGACTACCCTATTCTTGTAGAACCTAGTGTAAGGAGAATCAGATACTAGGGCCTGTAGCTCACTAACGCGTCTAGCAGAAGTGAGGGCTACCAAGAATAAGGTTTTCCAAGAAAGAAAATGAAGATGACAGGTAGCCATAGGTTCAAAAGGCGGACAGGTAATCCGCTGTAAAACCACATTCAGATCCCAGTCAGGGGCTGGTGGGCGCAAAGGTGGTTTAAGGAGAAGGAGGCCTCTGAGAAAACGAGCCACTAGAGGGTGGCTGGAAAGAGGTCTGCCATCCACCGGCATGTGATGCGCAGAAAGAGCACTGAGGTGGACCCTGACCGAGTTGGACTTAAGTCCAAGATCGGAGAGGCAAAGCAAGTATTGCAAGACCACTGATACCGAACAGGAGAAGGGATCTTGAGACTGCTGAGCACACCAGACGGAGAACTGACGCCACTTAAGAGCGTAGGACTTCCGGGTGGAGGGTCGCCTGGAGGCCAAGACGACTTCCTCCACATCTGGAGGCAGCAGGAGGGGAGCAAGGACTACCCTTTCAGCAGCCAGGCCATCAGATGAAGGGACCGGAGGTTGGGGTGTAGGAGAGTCCCGTGATCCTGGGTCAGGAGATCGGGCTGAAACCCCAGAGGGAGAGGAGTGTCCACTGCCAGCTGCATCAGAAGCGGGAACCAGGGCTGTCTCGGCCACCGGGGAGCCACGAGGATCATTGAGGCTTTGTCCTGGAGAACTCTAAAGAGCGTCCGAGACACCAGTGGCATGGGAGGAAAGGCATACAGAAGGCCTGTGGACCAGGAGAGAAGAAAAGCATCCGCCGCTACTCTGAGAGGATGCGGTTGTCGAGAGCAGAATCGGGGAAGTTGCCGGTTGAGAGGACTGGCAAAGAGATCCATGGTGGGTAGGCCCCATTTGAGAAAGATCCGCTGAAGCACTAACGGATCCAATCTCCACTCGTGTGGCTGGAGGATTCTGCTCAGTTTGTCTGCCAGGCAATTTTCTTGACCTGGAAGATAAACAGCTTTGAGGAGGATGCCACGGCTGACGGCCCAAGAGCACAGCTTTTGTGCTTCCCGACAGAGAAGGAAGGAGCCTGTGCCCCCTTGTTTGTTCACATAGAACATCGCAACTTGATTGTCCGTCTGGACCAGCACAGACTGGTGAGAAGTGAGGTGGGAGAAGGCCCTCAGAGCTAGGCGGATAGCTCTGAGCTCCAGGAAGTTGATCTGCTGGGCAGACTCCCAAGGAGTCCAGAGGCCTTGAGTACATGTCCCTTGGCAATGTGCTCCCCAACCCAGGAGAGAAGCATCGGTCGTCAGGACCTGAGAAGGCAGAGGAGACTGAAAAGCCATTCCTAGCACTAGGTTTGGCAGATGAAGCCACCATTGCAGAGAAGAGACCAGCGGGTCGGAGATCTGTACGGAGTCCGCTAGGCTCCCAGTGGCCTGATGCCATTTTGTGCGAAGGCACCATTGAGCAGGCCGCATGTTCAGGCGGGCATTGGGGGTCACATGGACTGTGGAAGCCATATGGCCGAGCAGTCTCAGAAATTGCCTGGCAGAGACCAGGGAATTGCTGTGAAAGTGGCTGGCAAGATCCATGAGCCTGTTTGCTCTGTCGAGAGGCAGAAAGGCTCACGCCTGAAGCGTGTTTAATCTTGCGCCGATGAACTCGAGATCCTGAGAGGGGAGCAAAGTGGACTTTGCGAAGTTTATGACAAAGCCCAAGTGCTGAAGCAGAGCCACAGTGCGGTGCGTGGCGTGAGTGGCCTCTTGGGAAGACTGTGCTCTGATGAGCCAGTCGTCCAGGTATGGAAATACAAAGAGGCCTTGAAGTCTTAGATAAGCCGCCACCACTGCTAGACATTTGGTGAACACCCTTGGTGCGGAGGATAGGCCAAAGGGTAGTACTCTGTACTGGTAATGATTGCCCCCCACAACAAACCTGAGATATTGTCTGTGGCTGGGGTGGATGAGGATGTGAGTGTAGGCATCCTTTAGATCCAAGGAGCATAGCCAGTCTCCCTGCTGGAGGTACGGCAGCAGGATTCCAAGGGTAAGCATTTTGAACTTTTCCTTTGCAAAGACCTTGTAGAGGCTCCGCAAGTCCAGGATGGGTCTGAGGCCTCCTGTTCTTTTTGGTATCAGAAAGTACCTGGAGTAAAAGCCTTGACTTCTCAGGTGGTGGGGCACTGGTTCCACAGCCTGTTCCTGAAGAAGACTTGCTAACTCCTGAAGGATTAAGTCCCTGTGCAGAGGGAGTCTGAGAGGCTCCCCTGGAAAGTAGGAGGAAGGTACCTGGTGGAAGTGCAGAAGATAGCCTTCTTGGACTATGTGAAGCACCCAGGTATCTGTAGTGATGTTGGACCACCTGTGGGCAAAGTGGACCAGCCGGCCTCCTGTGCTGAGAGAAACCAGCTGAGGGGGAGAGGCTATGCTGATGAAGTCAAAAACCCCCACCCTGCTGAGCAGGGGCCGGTGGTGCAGGCTTGGCGGCTTGCTGCCTACGGGACCCATTACCCCGTCCCTTGGCCTGCTGACTCTGTTGGGGAGATGCTGAGGCCTGATAATGAGGGTAGTGTTTATAGGCAGCCGCCTTCCTCGGGTAAAAGGGCTTTTTCCCCGAGCCCTTCTTCTTCTGAGAAGGAGCAGAGGTCTTCCTTGAGAGCCGAGTCCTGGTGAGAGTCTCGGTCTCGATCTGTGCAGCCTTCTCATCCATGGGTTTGCCAAAGAGGATTTCACCCCTGCAGGGGACATCGACCAACTTGTCCTGCACCCATGGCTCGAGGTCGGATGACTGAAGCCAAGCCTGTCGGCGGCCACCGATGCCGGCTGCGGCTACTCGAGCCGATGCTTCAAAGCCATCGTAGGCTGCTCGAGAGATAAACTTTGAGCACTCCCGAATACCAGTTGACAAGGCTTGGAACCTCTGCAAAGGTTCTTCGGAGAGACCAGCAGAGAACCCGGCTATTTCTTTAGCCAGGTCTCGGAGATACATGCCCATATAGAGCTGGTAGGTCTGGACTCGACAAACAAGCATAGAGCCCTGGAAACACTTCCTACCGAGGGCATCCAGGCTTCGAGCCTCCCGACCGGGAGGCACCGAGGAGTGCATCTTCTGACTCTTAAGTCTATGCATGGCCGATTCCACCACCATGGAATGGTGCAGTAGTTGTGCCTTTTGGAACCCGGGGCTCTTGCGGACTCGATAAATGGAATCGACCCGCTTGCGTAACACTGGCGACGACGCCGGGCTCTCCCACATGCGGAAGAGAAGTCGTTCCAGCATCGGAGGAACCGGTACAGTAAAGGCCTCCTTTGGGGGAGAGTCATACTGGAGGGCATCGAGCTCTTCGGCTCGAGGCTCCTCCTCGGGATCCGCGGGGAAGGCCAAGGCCTTGGCCATATCCCGCACGAAGTCCGAGAACCGGGTATCCTCCGGGGGGGACCGTCTCTGAGGTTCGGACTCGGGGGAGTCCGATGGGACACACCGAGTCCGAAAAGAACCAGGTGACTCTTCGTCCTCGGATTCCCAGGCTGACTCCTCGGAGGAGTCGAGCAGCTCCGGTCGAGCGGGCATCGATGCCGTCCGCCCCGACGCCGAGGGAGTCGGCATCGACAACCTCGGTCCCGAACGGGAGGCCGAAGGAGACCGTGACCGAGGATCGACTCGAGCCCTCATGGACTCGAGGATCGGCTCGGTCTCCGGGGTCGACTTGGACATCGACGTCCCGGTGGTCAGGGCAGAAGCACCGGCGAGGCCAGCGATCAATGCCCGCTGCTGGTCCATGAAGGCAGTCAGACTGCTCTCCAAGGCCGTCAACCTGAGTCCGAGCTCAGGAGACCCAGCAGCCCCCGACTCGGGCCCCGACGGCGTTGGGCCCAACGTCGGCTCCTTCGGAGGCGAGTCCACGAGGACTACAGCACTTACGTGAGCAGGCGAGTCCATCTCGAGACGAGGATGTTTGGAAGGCCTCTCCATCTCCGAGGACCCGGGACGGCTATCGGGGCTATGCGACCTGGCCCTCCAGGAACCAGGAGCGTCCACCGACGCCGCCCTCGTGGGTTTCTTCTTCCGATGATGTTCCCGGGTAGGAGACCCCCGCTCAGAGGAACTTCGACGATGCTCAGGACCAGAGTCCCGAGACGTCGAGGCCTCTGACGAGGTCCGGGCCCGGCCGGAGTCAGAGAAGATACGTTCCCGCTGATGCTGCCGACTCCTCAACGCTTTTGAGGACATCTTGCCACACGGACCACAGATCATCGGGTCATGATCGGGTTCGAGGCAGCGGAGGCAGCAGTCGTGTGTGTCGGTAAGAGACATGAGCTTCTTACACCGATCACACTTTTTAAACCCGCTGGCAGCCATCGGGGGAAAAAGGGCCCCTGCGAGGTCAAAAGACAGGGCTGCCAGTGAAAAAGAAAAAAAGGCGCGAAATCTGTCACGAAGGACAAAAAAATGAAAAATAAAGAACGGACTCGCAACCGGCGTCGCGGGTCTGGGAGGGAAAAGAACCGGCGTCGAACCGAGAAAAAAGACAAATAAAATCAACTTTTCTAGCGGTGAAGTACAAACAACGTCTGTAGGGCTCCGCGGAAAAAAGAAGACTGAGCAAGATGGCACCCTTGGGCGGGAAGGGGACCGCGCATGCGCGCTGCAATTCCCAAAGGCTTTCTTTGAAAGCTGGGGAAAATTGCTCCGCGAGGGCTCCGTCGGCGCTGACGTCACCCATATGTGAGGACTGACTTCCTGCTTGGTCCTGGAGAACTTCGAGCACTCTCAAATACTATCGGACAAGGCCAGGAACCTCTGCAAAGGTTCGTCGGAGCGACCAGCCGAGAACCCGGTGAGCTCTTTCGCCAGGTCTCGGAGGAACATGCCCATATACAGCTGGTATGTCTGGACTCTGCAGGCAAGCATGGAACCCTGGAAGCACTTCCTACCGAGGGCATCCAGGTTACGGGCCTCCTTACCCGGGGGCACCGAGGAGTGCATCTTTTGACTCTTAAGCCAATGCATTGCCGATTCCACAACCATGGAGTGGTGTGGCAGTTGCGCCTTCTGGAACCCGGGGCTCTTGCGGACTCGATAAATCGAATCGATCCGCTTGCTTAACACCGGTGTTGAGGCCGGGCTTTCCCACATGCGGAAGAGCAGCCGCTCCAGCATCGGAGGGACCGGCACAGTAAAGGCCTCCTTCGGGGGAGAGTCGTACTGGAGTGCCTCGAGCTCTTCCGCGCGAGGCTCCTCCTCGGGATCCGCGGGGAAAGCCAAAGCCTTGGCCATATCCCGCACAAAGTCAGAGAAGCGCGTATCCTCCGGAGGGGATCGCCTTCGAGGCTCCGACTCGGGCAAGTCGGAGGGGACGCACCGGGTCTGAAAAGAGCCGGGCGACTCGTCCCCTTCCGTGTCCCAGTCCGACGCCTCCGTGGAGGAATCGAGGGGCTCCGTGCGGGCGAGGGTTCGTCCCGTCGACGACCTCGGTCCCGAACAGGAGGCCGAGGGAGACCTCGACCGAGGATCGACTCGAGCATGCATCGACTCGAGGATCGACTCAGCCGCCGGGGTCGACTTTGGCGTCGACGTCCCAGTGGTCTGGGCAGATGCACTGGCGATGCCGGTCATCCAAACCCGCTGCTGGTCCAAGAAGGCAGAGATACTGCGCTCCAAGGATGTCAATCTGAGGTCAAGCCCAGAAGACCCGGCAGCCACCGACTCGGGCCCCGATGGTGTCGGGCCCGACGACGGTTCCGTAGGGGAGTCCAGGAGGACAATAGTACTCACGTGCGGCTCCACCTCGAGTCGAGGAAGTTTAGAAGGTCTCTCCGCCTCCGAGGACTCGGGGCGGCTGGCGGGGCTATGCGACCCGGCCCGCGAGGGACCAGGTGCGTCCTCCGACGACGCCCGTGCGAGTTTCCTCTGCCGACGATGCTCCCGGCCAGGGGACCCCCGCTCAGAGGAACTCCGACGGAGCTCGTGGCCGGAGTCACGAGACGTCGAAGCCTCCGACGAGGTCCGGGCCGGACCGGACTCGGGGTCAGAGAAGATTCTGTCCTTTTGCGATTGCCGACTCCTCAGCGACTTGGAGGACATCTTGCCACACGGACCACAGCTCCCAGAGTCATGGTTGGGTCCGAGGCAACGGAGGCAGAAATTATGCGTGTCTGTAAGAGACATTAATTTAGAACAATGATCACATTTTTTGAACCCGCTGGCAGCCATCGGGGGAAAAAGGGCCCCCGCGAGGTCGAAAGACCGAGCCGCCAGGGGTGGAAAATAAGTGGCGGGAACGCCAGTTAAAAACTGAAAACAAAAACAAAAAAGAAATGTGAACGGACTCGATAAGGAAAAATCGAGGCCGGGCAGGAAAAGGACACGCGACCGAGAAAACAACAAAGAATTAATCAACTTTTTCAGCGGTGGTAACAAACGACTTCTGTAGGGCTCCGCGGAAAAAAGAAGACTGAGCAAGATGGCATCCTTGGGCGGGAAGAGGACCGCGCATGCGCGCTGCAATCCCAAGGGCTTTCTTCGAAAGCTGGGGAAATTGCTCCGCGAGGGCTCCATCAGCGCCGACGTCACCCATAAGTGAGGACTGACTTCCTGCTTGGTCCTGGAGAAAAACTTAGATTGTAAGTCCTCTAGGGACAGGGAAATGACTACTGAACTTGAATGTAACTCTTCTTGAACTGCTACTGGAAAGGTGTGAGCTAAATACTAATAATAAATAAAATAAAATAAAACTAAAATTACTTCATGAATATTCATTATGGATATTATGAAAACCAATTAGCTAAGTGTTGTCCTAGGACTGGGTGAAAGCCACTACTCTAAGCACTACTCCTCTCCTCCTCAGGGGCAGCATTATACTTGTGTGGGGCCTTTCTTATAATGCAGTGTGCTGAAGACTTGGAACCTGGAGCACTTCAGAGTCCCATTTGGGCAACCCTCCTACCTGCAAGCTCTAACGGCAGCTATTGTCCTCTTTCCTCTGAATGGCTGTGTACACTGATGGCACTCAACCTATACAATTTGTTAGCAAGTACATATACCCATCAGTCAAAAAATTTATTACAGCTGAATATTTGCTGCATGGTTTCTGAAATGAAGCTTGTTTTTTTCACTTCAGGGAATGAAAAATGGCAATTCTCTCTGTTCTAGCACTAGCCAGTATCAACAGTATACACTACTTTGCCCTTGTTCTGGTCCCAGGATACACATGTGCGTATGACCTTTTAGAGCATTGGAGAACAGCTTTTAAATTCAATATAGTGTATACAGGGACTGAGGTTCTGGGACTCCATAAAAATGGAGTGAATGAAAGAAGAGGGGGAGTCCAAGGGTTTTATTTTCACATTGACAAACTCAAGCGGTGGAGTGCAGTCAGCTGGAAGGGATTCTGCTTATCAAGGCAACAGCAAGCCTTTTATAGTGGCTGCATCTGGAAGACACAATGCATTTCTAGTAGTGATGAGTTCTTTCAGAATCGCTCCTTGTCTTGTTAGCTGTAATAGGTGGAAACTTAGCAGTTCAATGCACCAACAGTATGTAGATTTCTTAATCAAGTACAACACCCATTTCTTGCCTCTCTGGTTCTATTAACCGTATTTAAGTTTTATTGTTTGAAATGGTTTCAGAATAAAAGATCTCTTATGCCTACAGCTCACATACGTACATTTCACATCTTTGTGCTATATTCATGCTCACATTCATCAGTGTATTGTAATCACAAGTTTCTGATGACTACCAGAACAGCACCAGCTCAATTTACATCATCAATAATAGAACGAACACCAAACAAACTTAAAAAAAATAGATTAATAAATGTGACAGAATATTGATAAGGTATAATGGCGGCTACCTATAATAATTCATGAGGGTGTCGGGCTTTTCCTAGATCATAGCCAAGGAGGAAAATCTTTTGACATGTTTAAAGAAAATACATTTTAGGAAGGAATAAAGGGTCAGAGAAAATGCAATGTAATAGGTTAATGTTCTACCTCATAACTGCAACCTCTTTTTTGTTCGCATCTCTGTAATGCCATCACTCCTCTACGAGCTATAAAAAGGTACTACATAAAGCGACAACAAGAGCATATACTGTAAAAAAATTGTTTAAATTACTTTATTATAATTTGTCATTTACAGAAGGAATATTTTTCAAATGATGTATGGCATTAGGAACTCTGGAGTTAAAAAGTCTAGCAATTGCTCTATTTTTTCCTAAGTGTTGTCACATTGACAGGATTTGCTCTAGGATGGAGGTAGCTCTTATTTGGATAAGGCACACATACTGCAGTATGACCCATTCCAAACAAGTTGTTTTCAGGGGCCAATTCTACTACTACTATTAATCATTTGTATAGCACTACAAGGTGTCAGCAGAACATATAGATGTAAGACACAGTCTCTGCTCATCAGAGCTTACAATCTAAACAAGATGAAAAAAACATTGCAAAACTGTGGACTAGAGTATGGAAAGGTAAGTAGTGGACAAGACAATGAGGAGCATCAGGATTCAAAGGCAGCCTCAAGAGGTGGGTCTTCAGCCTGGACTGGAGTGAGATAAGAGAGGAAAGGTAGTGAGGAACCGCAGAATGAATGCACTTGTAGGTAAGTAGGAGAAGTTTGAACTGGATGCGGAATGGATAGAGAGCCAGTGAAGTGACTTGAGAAAAGGAGCTACATGGGTATAGCGACACTAGTGGAAGATAAGCAGTGCAGCTGAGTTTTGAAGGGGAGAGAGATGATTCAGAGGGAGACCAGTGAGGAGCAGGTTACAATAGTCAAGATAGGAGGTAACTAGTGAGTGGATGAGGGTTTTAGTAGTGTGTGTTGAAAGGAAGGGACATTTTGCCAATATTATAGAGAAAGAAGCAACAGGTTCTATAGATGAATAGTAGTGTACCCAGGGATCTGTGCTGGGTCCGCTGCTTTTTGACATATTCATAAATGACCTGGAAAGTGGAATAATGAGTGAGGTTATCAAATTTGCAGATGACACAAAACTATTTAAAGTTGTTAAAACCCAAGAGGATTGTGGAAAATTGCAAGAGGATCTTGATAAATTGGAAGACTGGGCATCAAAATGGCAGATGAATTTAATGTGGACAAGTGAAAAGTTATGCACCTAGGGAAGAACAACCCAAACTATGGTTACACGATACAAGGTTCCACATTAGGAACCACCACCCAGGAAAAAGATTTAGGCGTCATTATGGATAACATGTTAAAACCATCGGCCCAGTGTGCAGCAGCAGCCAAGAGAGCAAATAGAATGCTAGGTATCATAAGGAAAGGAATGGAAAATAAAACAAAATATATTATAATGCCTCTATATCGTTCTATGGTGAGACTGCACCTTGAATATTGTGTGCAATTATGGTCACCGTATCTTAAAAAGGATATAGCGTTATTAGAAAAGGTTCAGAGAAGAGCCACCAAAATGGTAAAGGGGATGGAAGGATACTCCTATGAAGAAAGGCTAAAAAGGTTAGGGCTCTTTAACCTGGAAAAGAGAGGGCTGAGGGGAGATATGATAGAAGTCTAATGAATGGAGTGGAACGGGTAAACGTAGATCAATTGTTTATGTTATCAGAATATAGAAAGACTATATTCAATAAAGCTACAGGGTAAACTATTTAAGACTAATAAAAGAAAATATTTTCACTCAACGCGTAATCAAACTCTGGAATTTGTTACCGGAGGATGTAGTAAAGGCTGTTAGTGTAGCTGGGTTTAAAAAAGGTTTGGACAAGTTCCTGGAGGAAAGGTCCATAAACCATTATTAAGAAGGGACCCAGGATATCAATGCTTGACCCAGTACAAGCATTGTGGAACCTGTGTCTTTTGGGGAAACTGCTAGGTACGTATGACCTAGATTGGCCACTGTTGGAAACAGGATACCGGGCTTGATAGACCTTGGTCTGACCCAGTATGGCATACCTTATGTTCTTATCTTTGGATGTGTGCAAAAAAAGAGAGAGTAGAGTCAAAGATGACCCCAAGGTTGTGAGCTGAGGAAACAGAGACGAGTGCAGTTTTATCCACAGAAATATGTTTATGTTTATTGATTTAATATACCGCTCTACAAATAAATATCAGAGCGGTTTACATGGTACAAAAAAAACAAAGAAATCAAAAGGTGAAAAGAGGAAAGGAAATTACAATATTAACAGGAAAGCAAACCAGGCAGAACCAATCGACAGGACAAGAGGAGAAAAGAGGGGAAGTGGGAAGAGAAGGGGTGAGGGCTACACAGAGGGGTCAGGGAGATCGAAAGCAAGGCAAAGAGATGGGTTTTGAGTTTGTTCTTGAAGGTAGTATGTGTCTGTTCGAGTCGGATGGTGGAGGGGAGAGAGTTCCATAGGGCGGGGCCAAGGAAAAAGAAAGCGGAGGAACGAGTGGACTGAAGGTGAGCATGGGCTGGTGAAGGGAGATGAAGGTGGTTGAGGTGGAAGGACCACAGGGAACGAGATGAGGTATGAAAATGGACAAGGTCAGCGAGATACTGAGGGGAATGGGAGTAGAGGACACGATGCAGGATTGTCAGAACTTTGAAACGGATGCAAGACTTGACAGGAAGCCAATGGAGGTGGATGAGCAAAGGTTTAACATGGTCACGGGGGGAGGAGTGGAAAATGAGACGGGCAGCGGTGAAATAGAGAAAGGAGGAAGGTAGGAGTTAGGTTTTAATGGGAAAGATAAGGATGTTCAGTTTCAGATGGCGGCGAGACATCCAGGCAGCAATGTCGGATAAGCAGGTAAAGATCTAGGCCTGGATTCCAGGAGAGGTTTCAGGCACAGAAAGGTAGATCTGAGAGTTGCCAGTATAAAGATGGTACTGAAAACCATGGGAGGAAATAAGTGCACCAAGGGACTGAGTGTAGAAAGAGAAAAGGAGGGGTCCCAAGAGAAAGTGCTGTACCTCACCAACTAAAGGCAGGATGGCAGTAGAAAAGTCACAAATTACAAGTACAGGAGGAATATAGGAAACAAGATATTGACAGACTACAGGTTCTGTAGCATCCAAAATATATCAGAGAACAGATTTTTTCCATCAAAGGAGCTTAATTTTTTAATATTAAACTGTTTTACTAGATACACTGAATTGCATATTTAGCATAGTTACTCACCTGTAACAGGTGTTCTCCAGGGACAGCAGGAATCAGTCCTCACATATGGGTGACGTCGGCGCCGACGGAACCCTCGTGCGGAGCAATTCCCCAGCTTTCAAAGAAAGCCTTTGGGAATGCATCACGCATGAGCGGTCCCTTTCCCGCCCAAGGGTGCCATCTTGCTCAGTCAGATGACATAGCTAAAAAGACGGCAAAAATGAAAAAAATTAATCAAGGAGTGCAACTCCAAGGGAGGAGGGAGGGTCGTAAGGACTGATTCCTGCTGTCCCTGGAGAACACTTGTTACAGGTGAGGAACTACGCTTTCTCCAGGATCAAGCAGGAAGTCAGTCCTCACATATGGATTTCCCTAGCTATAGGCTACCGAGAACCCATAGCTGAAAAAGGCTCCCTCTAGAAGAGCCGCAGCAGCAGTGATAGGATTTTTCTCCGAGAACACAACCCCATGGTAGCCTGACACCAAAGGGTCAGAGGGTAGGAGTTGCCTAAACCTCGAATAGGTTACGGAGTACTGCCTGACTGAAAACACTGTCCCGCTGGGACTCTCTCTCCAGGCAGTAGTGGGCTGCAAAAGTCTGGCTTGAAGACCAAGTTGCGGCCCGGCAGATATATGCCAATGGAACAGAGTGGTGGTTAGCCACTGATGCGGCCTTAGC
Source organism: Ichthyophis bannanicus (assembly GCA_033557465.1). Taxonomy (NCBI): domain Eukaryota; kingdom Metazoa; phylum Chordata; class Amphibia; order Gymnophiona; family Ichthyophiidae; genus Ichthyophis; species Ichthyophis bannanicus. The sequence continues at coordinate 333,463,033 of CM066038.1, forward strand.
CCTGACAGAGTGGGCTGTGACTTGGCCCTGCAGCTGGAGGTCAGCTGCCCTATACGCCCAGGCTATGCAGTCTGCCACCCAGGTGGATAACGTGCGCTTGGAGACAGGTAGACTCAGTTTACTAGGGTCATACGAGACTAAGAGCTGGGAAGCTCTCCGGTGTCCCCGCGTACGCTCCAGGTAGAAGGCGAGCGCCCTCTTACAGCCCAGGGTATGCAGAACCGCCTCTGCCCTGCTGGTATGTGGCCTGGGAAAGAAGGTTGGAAGAACCACCTCTTGGTTAAGGTGAAGAGGAAATCACCTTTGGGAGGAACTTGGGGTGAGTACGTAGGACCACCCTGTTTTTGTAAAACCGTGTATACGGCCTATCCGATACTAAGGCTTGCAACTCGCTCCCACGTCGAGCAGACGTGAGTGCCACCAGAAAGAGTGCTTTCCAGGAAAGGAAGCAGAGAGGACAGTTGGACATTGATTTAAAAGGTGGGCAAGTAAGCCGCTGCAAGACCACATTTAAGTCCCACTCTGTAGCTGGTGGGCGAATCGGAGGCTTCAAGAGTAGGAGGCCTCTGAGAAATCGGGATATCAAAGGATGAGCTGAAAGAGGTTGCCCATCCACGGGAGAGTGGTTAGTTGATAAAGCATTGAGGTGGACCTAACAGAGTTAGACTTGAGGCCTAACTCCGAGAGGTGGAGCAAGTACTGCTATACCTGAGGTACATGACAAGTGAACGGGTTTTCCTTATTCTGAGCACACCATCCTTCAAATCTACGCCACTTGAAGGCGTAGGATTTCCTAGTGGATTGCCTCCTAGAGGCCAGCAAAACCTCTTCAACCTCCTTGGGAAGGAGTAGAGGCGCAAGTACTACCCTCTCAGCAGCCAGGCCATTAAGTTGAGGGATCTGAGATTGGGGTGTAGCCAGGAACCCTGTTCCTGGGTCAAGAGGTCGGGCTGCACCCCCAGTGGGAGTGGAGTCTTGACTGCCAGTTGAAGGAGAAGAGGGTACCAAGGCTGTCTGGGCCACCTGGGGGCTACGACCGAGGCCTTGTCCCGAAGAATCTTGAACAGAGTGCATGCCACCAGGGGCGTGGGTGGGAACACATAGAGAAGGCCCTGTGCCCACGAGATCAGGAAAGCATCCGCCGCTATGCTCCAGCAGATGCAGCTGTCTCGAGCAGAACCAGGGCACCTGATGGTTTTGTGGACTAGCAAAGAGATCCATGGATGGGAGACCCCAACGAATGAAGATCCTCTGGGCTACATCCCGGTTCAGTTGCCATTCGTGAGGCTGAAGAATCCTGCTCAACTTGTCTGCCAGGAGGTTCTCCTGACCTGGCAGATAAACTGCCTTTAGGGACATGTGATGTGCCACTGTAAAAGAGCAGAGGTCCAGAGTTTCCTGGCATAGGACACGAGATCCTGTGCCCCCCTGTTTGTGGATGTAGAACATCGCTACCTGATTGTCTGTCTGTATCAGCTCCGATTGATGTGCAAGAAGATGACAGAAGGCTTGAAGAGCTAGGCGGATGGCTCGAAGCTCTAGAAGATTGATCTGGAGTGTGGCCTCTTGCGAGGACCACAGACCCTGAGTGCATGAACCCTGGCAATGGGCCCCCCCAGCCCAGCAAGGAGGCATCTGTCGTCAGCACTCTGGTGTGAGAGGGAGGTTGGAATGGTACTCCCTGAAGCAAGTTGGGGGGGGGGTGAAGCCACCATTGCAAGGCTGTCACCAGTAGCTTGGAAATCGCTACTCTGTCACCGAGGCAGCCAGTGGCTTGCGTCCACTGGTCCCTGAGGCTCCATTGAGCTGTGTGCATGTGGAAACGAGCATATGGAGTCACATGCACCGTGGAGGCCATGTGGCCCAGGAGGCGTAAGAAGACTCTTGTGGAGACTTGAGGTTTGTGCTGGACCTGCTGTACCAAGTCCAGCAACCTCCGTGCCCTGTCCAGCGGTAGGTAAGCTTTTGCCTGAAGTGTGTCCAGTCTTGCCCCTATGAACTCCAGGTTCTGCGTGGGGAGTAAAGTGGACTTTTTGTGATTTAAAACCCTAGGTGCTGGAGCAGGGTGACTGTGCGAGCAGTGGCCTGCTGTGCCTCCTGTGCTGACTGGCCCCTGATGAGCCAGTCATCCAGATATGGAAAGACGAAGACACCCTGGCTTCTGAGGAAGGCCGCCACCACTGCTAGTCATTTGGTAAATACCCAGGGAGCAGACGCTAGGCCAAAGAAAAGCACCTTGTACTGGAAGTGGTTTCCTCCAACCATAAACCTGAGGTATTGTCTGTGGTCTGGGTGTATGAGGATGTGAGTATAAGCATCCTTTAAATCTAAGGAGCATAGCCAGTCTCCCTGGTGGAGGTAAGGCAGTAGGATCCCAAGGGAAAGCATCTTGAACTTTTCCCTCACCAGAAACTTGTTTAAATTTTGCAAGTCCAGGATGGGGCGTAGGCCTCCTTTTCGTTATGGTATGAGGAAATACCTGGAGTAAAAGCCTTGCCCCTGCCGGTGGTGGGGCACCAGTTCCACCACCTGATCCTTTAGCAGACCTGCCAACTCCTGCAGGAGGAGGTTCCTGTGAAGAGGGGGTCTTAGAGGCTCTCCTGGGAAAAAGGAGGTGGGTACCTGGTGGAAGTGAAGTAAGTAGCCTTGTTGGACTACCTGCAGAACCCAGACGTCGGTAGTAATGGCTGGCCACCTTTGAGCGTACAGGACCAACCGTCCTCCTGTGCAGGGCCAAACCACCGGTGGGAGAGGAGCTATGCACTGGGAGTCCAAAACCCCCTCCCGGCTGGGTAGGAGCCGGAGCTGGAGGCTTTGGGGTCTTCGGCTTACGTGGGCCATGCCCCTGTCCCCTGACCTGCTGCACCTGTTAGGGAGCTGGGGCAGCCTGGTAAGTGGGGTAGTTTCTGTAAGCCATACCCTTCCTAGGGAAAAAGGGCTTTCCTCCCCCCCCCCCCCAAGGCCTTCTTCTTATGAGAAGGTGCAGATGTCTTCTTCGACAACCTTGTCCGGGTCAAGTACTCGGACTCGGGTTCTGCAGCTTTCTCAGTCATGGGTTTGCCGAAGAGGTTGTCTCCTCGGCATGGGACATCGACCAACTTGTCCTGAACCCATGGCTCTAGGTCCGACAACATTAGCCAGGCTTGACGGCGTGCACCAATGTCGGCCGCGGCTACTCGGGCCGAAGCCTCGACGCCGTCATAAGCTGTTCGAGACATGAACTTCGAGCACTCTCTGATCCCTATGGACAAGGCCTTGAAGCGCTGCAAGGGATCCTCGGACAGGCCAGCCGAGAACCTGGCAATCTCCTTTGCCAGGTCCTGCAAGTACATGCCCATGTACAGCTGGTATGTTTGGACACGGCATGACAGCATCGAGCCCTGGTAGCACTTTCTGCCGAGGGTGTCCAGGTTCCAGGCCTCCCAGTCGGGAAGCACCGAGGAGTGCGTATTTTGGCTTTTCAGCCGGTGCATGGTCGATTCCACAACCATGGAGTTGTGCAGCAGCTGCGCCTTCTGGAACCCAGGACTCTTGCGGACTCGATAGATGGAATCGACCCGCTTGCTGAGCACCAGCATCGAGGCCGGGGACTCCCACATGCGGAGCATCAGCCGTTCCAACATCGGAGGCACTGGTACAGTAAGGGCCTCCTTTAGGGGAGAGTCATACTGGAGGGCATCGAGCTCTTCGGCTCGAGGCTCCTCCTCGGTATCGGCAGGGAATGCCAAAGCCTTGGCCATGTCCCTGATGAAGTCCAAGAACCGAGTGTCCTCCGGAGCAGACCTAGTCTGAGGCTCCGAACCCGGAGAGTCCAAGGAGACACACTGGGATCAGAAGGTGTCTAGGGAGTCTTCCTCCTCCGTCTCCCACGCCGAGTCCTCGATGGTCTCCGGCCTCGAGGGCATTGAGCCGGACGGCACCAGCGTTGACGACCTCGGTCCTGAATGGGAGGCTGAGGGCGACCTTGGCCGAGGATCGACTCGAGACCTGATCGACCCGAGGATCGGCTCGGAAGTCGACGCCAACGTCCCGGTGGTCGGGGCGGATGAACCGGCGAGACCGGCCATCAGTGCCCGCTGCTGCTCCATGAAGGCAGCCATGATGCTCTCCAGGGCCACCAGGCTGAGACCGAGCTCAGAAGGCTCCGCAGCTCCTGGTCGGACCCCGACATCGTCGGGCCTGACGCCGGCTCTCCCGGAGGAGAGTCCAAGAGGACAACAGAAGTTACCTTGTCCGACGTCTTGGGCTCCCTGTGAGGTAGTTTAGCCAGCCGCTCCGACTCCGAGGACCCGGGGCGGTGGTCCGGGCTCCGTGGCTTGGAACCCAAGGTCCCAGGCCGATCAGAGGCGTCCAGCGACGCCGCCCTCATGAGTTTCTTCTTTCTCTGTGTTCCCTGGAGGGAGACCCCCGCTCAGAAGACCCACGACAGTGCTCAGGCTCCGATTCTCGAGATGTCGAGGCTTCTGACGAGGTTTGGGCTCGGCCGGAGGCGGACTCAGAAAAAATCCTGTCATGCTGCTGCTGCCTGCTCCTCAAAGACTTCGAAGACATCTTACCACACGGCCCACAGACCACCGGGTCATGGTCGGGGCCGAGGCATCGGAGGCAGCAGTCGTGTGTGTCGGTGAGAGACATCAGTTTCTTACACCAATCACATTTTTTAAACCCGCTGGCAGCCATCGGGGGAAAAAGGGCCCCTGCGAGGTCAAACAACCGGGCTGCCAGTGAAAACTAAAAAGAGCGTGAATGCTAGTCATGAAGGACAAAAACAAAAAATAGAACCGGACTCAATACCGGTGTACCGAGCCGGGGCGGGAACAGGAACCGGTGTCAACCGGGAAGCTGAAAAAAGAATAATCAACTTTTCCACTTTTTCCACGGTGGAAACAGGACCACGCCCATTGGGCTCCGCAGAAAAAAGAAGACTGAGCAGGATGGCACCTTGGGCGGGAAGGGGACCGCGCATGCGCGACGCATTCCCAAAGGCTTTCTTTGAAAGCTGGGGAATTGCTCCGCACGAGGGCTCCGTCGGCGCCGACGTCACCCATATGTGAGGACTGACTTTCTGCTTGTTCCTGGAGAAACTTCTTATTCTTCTAGATTTAGAAAGCATGGAGGGAAAGATTATGATTCGGTGCATACAAAAGGAGGTCTGGGTCATACCAACTGTGGTGTCGGACAAGATCTTGGAATAAATTTGTGGTTCTATTCTAAAACTTGGCAAATTCATGGATATGCAACCAAACTGACACTAAGGGATAGCAAGCACTACATTATGTCCTTTCCAATCCCTCCCCCTGAAAAAAATAAATTATGTCCCTTCCACTCCCCTTTCCTCAACCTACTCTCCCTTCTATAAAGCACACTGCATGTGCAGCAAAATTCTTGCTCCTTTAAATGAGCACAAGTCCGTTGTGAATGTGCTTGCTTACATAAAGCTTTATCACAACTCCTGCATTGGGATGGTTCAGGAGAGTGATATATTATATCTTTTGGATGCCAATCCAATGGACCTAGCTAATGCTTCCACAGGAGGCAAACACTTCCTTATCATGGTTTGGCCTCCATTGCTTCTTTGTCTTTTGGCTAAGATCAAGGGTAGAATGCATAACTTCTGCAAAGAATATATATTTATATTTATATTATTTAGCTGTATTTATATCCCGCTTTTCACCGGGTCAAAGTGGTCAATTGGGGGATACATTTAACACGAGGGGATATGAGACACATATGCTAATACTTACAGGGAACATGGGCAATGGAGGGTTAAGTGGCTTGCCCAAGACCACAAGGAGTGCCTATAGGACTAGAAATCCCAGTCCCTCCGGCCTGAGATTGCTGTCCCCAGGTGGGACTTGAACCCCTGGCCCTCCGGCCTGAAGTACCTTGTCCTAACCACTAGACCACTCCTCCCTCCTGTCTGACTGATAGCACTGTTAGAATGCTGTCTATCAGTGCTACTGCCCTGTATGACTTCAGAATTACAAACTTAAAAGAGTACTGAAGGAATCAAAGTCATATGCTCAACATATTATTCAGTGAAAATGGCATCGTAAGCGTATTTACTCACCTGTAGAAGGTGTTCTCTGGGGACAGCAGGAATCAGTCCTCACATGTGTGTGACATCGGCACCAATGGATCCCTCGCGGAAGCATCTCCCCAGCTTTCAAAGAAAGCCTTTGGGAGATGCCACCACGCATGCATGGTCCCCTTCCTGCCCAAGTGTACCATCTTACTCAAATGACATACAGTAGCTAGCCGACAAAAGAAGATGGCAAAATATATATATACAGAAACTCCAAGGAAAGGAGGGAGGATTGTGAGGACTGAGTCCTGCTATCCCTGGAGAACACCTGTTACAGGTGAGTAACTACACTTTCTCCAGGAACAAGCAGGAAGTCAGTCCTCACATATGGGACTTCCTAGCTACAGGCTACAGAAAGCCGTTAGAGAAAAACACGGTCACCATCAAGGGGTGAGCAGCAGCAATTGAGTCTGCAGATACAGACTGCAGTAGGACCCGTGTGTCCGATGGAAACCAATGCTCTGGTACCCTGAACCAGAAGGTTCGGAGGGTAGGAGTTGCCTAGACTCGAAGAGATTGCAGAGCATGGCCTGGACGAAGGCACTTTCCCTCTTCAGGCAGTAATGAGCTACAAAGCTATGGACTGAAAACCAAGTGGCAGCCTGGCAGATGTCAGACGTTGGGACGGAGCTCAGGTTTGCCACAGAGGCTGCCATAGCCCTGACATTGTGTGCTGTGACCTGGCCATCCAGCGTGAGCCTACCTGTTCATAGGCAAGGGCAATGCAGTCTGACACCCAGGTGGACAGTGTTCGCTTGGTTACCACTTCCCCCAGCCGACTGGGATCGTAGGAAACAAAAAGCTGAGCAGCCTTTCGGTGGCCCTGGGTACGTTGAATGTAGAAGGACAGGGCCGTCTTACAGCTCGGGGCTTGGAAGGGCATCCCTGCCAGGAAGTGTTGCGGGTTTTGCCACAACGTCAGGGAGTCTGCTAGCTGGTGGGTCACACAGACTCTGTCTTGGAGCTGACCCGTGGCCTGTGTCCACTGATCTCAAAGGCACCACTGGGCAACCCTCATGTGCAGATGGGTGTCTGGGATAGCATGGACAGTGGAGGTCATTTGGCTGAGTAGGCACAGCAGAAGCTGGGCAGACACTGAGGGACGGTGTTGCATGTCTGCAGCCAATGCTCAGACAGTCGGCCCGATCCAGGAGGAAGAGGGCCTTTGCCTGGGCCATGTCCAGCTTTGTCCCTATGAACTCCGGACCCTGTGTCGGGAGGAGATGGGAAGTAAGGTGGTTTATTACAAATCCAGATGTTGTAGGATGTGGATGGTGTGAGCTGTAGCTTGCTGTATCTCAGAGGCTGTGCTTCCTTTTATGAGCCAGTCATTCAGGTAGGGGAAGACGAATACCCCCTGGAGATGGAGGAAGGTGGCCACCAATGTAAGGCATTTGGTGAAGATCCTTGGGGTGGGTGCCAGTCCAAAGGGTAGTGTCCTGTACTGGTAGTGGCCTCCCCACACCATGAAACAAAGGTACTGCCTGTGGTTGGGGTGAATGAGAATGTGGGTATAAGAATCCTTCAGATCCAAGGAGAAAAGCCAGTCTCCCTGTTGGCGGTAAGGCAAAAATGTTCCAAGGGAGAGTGTATCTTGAACTTCTCCCTTACCAGGAACTTGTTCAGGTTTTGCAGGTCCAGGATGGCCCTGTCCTTTTTGGCATGAGGAAATACCTGAGTAGAACCCTTTGCCCCTGAGATGTTGGGGTACTGGTTCCACTGCCTTGTCCTCGAGAAGGCCTTGAGTTCTTGTAGTGGAAGATCCTGGTGAAGGGGAGACTTAGGGGGCTCTCCTGGGAAGAAGGGGGGACGTGTCTGTGCCAGGTGGAGAAGGTAGCCCTCCCTGACTACCTGGAGTGCCCAGGAATCAGTGGTGATGGCTAGCCACCTGTGGGCATAGTGAATTGGACATCCCCCTGTAGGCTGCTGTCCTCCTTGGGGAAGAGAGGCTATGCCCAAGGAGTCAAAAGCTCCCCCCAGACTGGGCCGGAGCAGACACTAGGGCTTGGTAATCTTCTGCTTATGAGGGACATGCCTCTCCTGTTAACCCTGCTGGTGAGCTGGGAAGGCTTGGAAATGTGGGTAGTTTTTGTAATCAGCCCCTTTCCTCAGATAAAAGGGCTTTATCCCCGAACCCTTCTGACGGGGAAGGGTAGCAGTCTTCTTGGAGAGCCTGGTCCTCGTCACGAGTTTGGTCTCCAACTTGGCAGCCTTCTCAATCATGGGTTTGCCAAAGAAGTTCTCCCCTTGGCATGGGACATCGATCAATTTGTCCTGAGCCCAATGCTCGAGGTCAAAAGACTGTAGCCAGGCTTGGCGTCGAGCACCAATGCCCGCCCGGTTACTCTAGTCGCCGACCCAAAGCTGTTGTAGGCTGCTCAAGTCATAAACTTGGAGCACTCACGGACAGCATTGGATACGTTTCTGAACCACTGTAGGGGCTTCTTCAGAGAGACCAGCCGAGAACCCAGCAAGCTCCTTCGCCAGGTCTTTCAGGTACAGTTCATAGGCCTAGATACGGCCAATAAGCATCAAGCCCTAGTAGCACTTTCTACCGAGGTATCGGCCTCCTTACCGGTGGACAACAAGGAGTGCATCTTCTGGCTCTTCAGCCGATGCATGGCCGACTCTACCACCATGGAGTTATGCGGCAGCTGTGCCTTCTGGAAGCCAGGGCTCCGGTGGACCCAATACATCGTCGAGCTGCTTGCTCATGACAGGCACAGATGCCGGAGTTTCCCACATGTGAAACACGAGCCGTTCAGGATGGGGGGAATGGGCACCATCCATGATTCCCTCAGTGGTGTCTCGTATTGAAGGATTCTAGCTCCTCCATACGCGGGTCCTCCTCCGATTCTGTTGGGAACACTAGAGCCTTCGACATGTCCTGCACGAAGTCAAGGAACTCCATGTTCTCAGGCGGGGACCAATATTGAGACTCAGAGGGGGATGGGTCAGAGGGAATGTAGCAGTGGTGACGAGTATTGGGGGAACTCCTCGACCTCAGCCTCCCATTCCGAGTAATTGGTGGAATACTAGAGGGGAGGGCAACCTAGGAGATCCAGGCCCGAGCCTGGTGCAAGCCCCTTAGAGGCCCCTTGGCTGGTGTTGTGCACATTAGCCGGGGAAGACCTCGGTCCCATCGAATGGGACCCAGATCGAGACTCGGGGCCGTATGGTCTCGAAGATCGGCTCGGCCTCCAGGGATGTCCTCAATGTCGGAACCAGCGGCCGTGCCGGACATCAGCGCCCGCTGCTGGTCCATGAAGTTAGACAGGCTGCTTTCCAGGGCGGCCATTCTGGACTCCAGATGGCTCTGCAGCTCTCGGCGTGGGCACCAAGGAACTCGGGCCTGGCGCCAGTTATCCCAAAGGGGAGTCCTCAATGAAGATAGCTTCAGGTGTCCGGGGCCGATCTCTGGGCGATTCCTTCCGGGCAACTTTCATAGGCTGCTCCTGTTGCAAGCCCTTGGATGAGTGGCATGGGCTGCAAGATCTGGCTCAGGACTTACCTGGCCTGTCAGAATCCTCTAGGGACGCTGCCTTCAAGGGTTGTTTCTTCTTCCTCTGCTCCCTCAAGGTAGGCCCTCTTTCTGAGGACCCATGGTGTCGACCGGGATCCGCGGGAGCGCCATGGGAGTCCGAGGCTTCAGATGGGGCCTTGGTCTTCGGATACACTGGGGACTCCAGGAAAAAGTTGTCATGCTGCTGTTGATGGCTCATGAGGGCCTTGGTGGACATCGTTTTACAAAGGCCACAGGGTCGTGGTCTGGCCTGAGACAGGGTAGACAAGTCGTGTGTATCGGTGAGAGACAATCTTTGTACACTGATCACACTTCTTAAAACCACTGGCAGCCATGAGTAAAAAATTACTCCAGTGAGGTCGAAGACCCGCGGTGCTGCCAGTTGGAAAAAAAGGCATGAAGGTGCCAATGGTGAAAAAAAGAGTAGAGACCCGAGACTCAATGCCGAAGCAGCAGGCTTGGGTGGTGGGAAGAGTACCAGTGCAACCGGAGGGAGAGTATGAAACTCAGATAGCAAAATAATCAACTTTTTCCAGGGGAAGGCAGACAGACATCTGGTGGGCTCCGCACAAAAAAGGAGACTAAGTAAGATGGCACCCTTGGGCGGAAGGAGACCACGCATGCGTGGTGGCATCTTCCAAAGGCTTTGTTTGAAAGCTGGCGAGATGCTTACGTGAAGGCTCCATCGGTGCTGACATCACCTATATGTGAGGTATGACTTCCTTCTTGTTCCCGGAGAATGCTTTTTACCATCATCATCTTTCCCAGAAATGTTGCATACCCAAGCTCATACCCATAAATGTGAACAAAACAAAGTCTAGGTTACAAGAGAGCCCTTGTATTTTAGCTGGAATAAAGCCCAGAGAAGACTGACCCAACTTTGTTGACCTCACCCCTAACCAAGGATCAATCCTGCTCCACCTTTAAAAAGAGAATAAGCAAAGGCCATTTTCCTTGACGTTGGAGGTGGACGGTGAGCCCATGATACCTTTTTGGGCCTCAAATTCCTCAATATCCCTTAGGAGCTGTGGGTATACAATTTTGTGTTTTATTTACTGTATTATAATGCGTTTGGATTTTATTTTTATATGTAAATACTACTTTTCACACACCTAGTGAGTAGGGGATGTGATCAGCAATATTAGGGATTTTTTAATACTTGTTTTATTATGCAACTGATATTTTATTGATGTATTATGTTACTGTATTTTACTGTTTTCACAAGTAAACCAGTTTGGGTCTTCTTAAGATGGAGGAAGGTGATATAAAAGTCTAAACAGAAAGAGGAAAATAAATTTCCTGCCCTATTTCTTTGGCTCCCATAAACTAATCAGGAAGATGCTGAGTAGTTTGGAGTAACTAGATGACAAGAGGGGGAATTTTATTGCTGTTTCTTTGCTCATGGCTGCATTTTACAAGAGTGAAAGAGTTTGTGATTTTTTTTTTAAATTGTGTGCTTTAAAATCTATTATATTGCTGTTTTGCAATTAATTATAAAGTGTGTTAATATACATTGCTCACCATCATGGGCAGTTTATGCAGTTGGAGAGAGGATGTGTAATCTAATAAATAAAATTAAACCATCCCAACATCACTACACTACTGCAGAAGCAAGAAACACTCCCTTCACTGTTTAAGAGTACAGGTAGATTGTTCATATACAATGTGCTTTCTTTACATAGCCTAGTTGAAATATGGAAGTATGTCCTTATATTTTATTAGAAGTGACTGCAGATACATGTTCCTTGTTTAGGAGTCATTGCACCAGGCAGCTCAGAAAAAGCCCATAATTCATAGTACGTTTTATAGCAGTGTTAGATTACGCAGCCCTGTACAGTGGTGATAAGCACTCAGGTACGATATGATTCTAGCCAAAAAAGCTTACAATTTAAGTGGGTACCTGAGGCAATGGAAGATAAAGTGACTTTCCCAAGGTCATAAGGATTGATAGTCTCAGAAACAGGATTTGAACTCTGGCTTCCCTGGTTCACAGCCTAATTTCTCTAACCACTAGGCCACTTCCTCCTATAAGACAGCAGCTAATGTACTAGAATGATATCAGCAGTAGTTTAAGGTACCATGATGAGAGGACGTACTTCCACGCATCAAAGTCATGTGTGCTCCCCTAAAATGAGACTTTGGCCTGAGCGGTATATCAAATGTAATAAACATAAACATAAACAGAATAAAAGTCACTCTGACTGCCAGTAAATTTTGGGTCATGTTCACTCATGGATGGTCCTGCAAAGGAGGAATAAATATAAAAGTGAATCCAGGACTATGATGAGAGCTTGGGAACATACACTTCAGGTCTGAAATTATTTTACCATTCAATAGGATGCCCTGGCTGTCTTTTCCCCAAAAAAATACTTATAAAAACTGTATAGCCAGGATGAAGAAACAGAAGGTGAAATTAGGCCTTACCTGCTATTTTTCTTTCTTTGAGTCCCTCCAGTCTGATCCAGACGCGTGGGTTATGCCCTATCACCAGCAGATGGAGACTGAGAACCACTGGTTTTGATCACCCTATAAGGGACCTGAACAGACCTACTAACACCAGAATTTTGAATAACCAAGTAGACTCCAAACCTCTACTACTACTACTATTACTTATAATTTGTATAGCACTACAAAGTGTATGCAGCGCTGTACAGACACATGTAAAAGATGGTCCCTGCTCATCAGAGCTTACAATCTAGTCAAGACAGACAACACAACAGCTGAGGGCAAGGATATATCTAGGGCAATGGTAAGGAAACACATAGGAGACTAAGTGGATAAGGATCCAAATGGCCTCGAAAAGGTGAGTTTCCAGCCTGGATTTGAAAAAAGTCAGAGATGAAGCCTTGATGCACAAACTCTGATAGTTTGTTCCAGGCATAAAGAACAGCAAGGTGGAAGGAGCGGTCTTGAGTTGGCAGTAGAAGAGAAGGGCACAGATAGAAAGGATCTGTCAGAAGAGCGGTGCTCCCGAGAAGGGATGTAGGGAGAGACAACAGGAAATGTAGTGAGGAGCAGCAGAATGAATGTACTTATAAGTCAGTAGGAGAAGTTTGAACTGGATACAGAAATGAATAGGGAGCCAGTGAAACGACTTAAGAAGAGGAGTTATATGAGCATATCGAGACTGGTAGAAGATTAGCCGTGCAACTGAGTTTTGAAGAGACTGAAGGGAGCGAGATGATTCAGAGAGAGACAAGCAAGGAGGAGGCGACTAAAGAGTGGATAAGTGTCTTAGTAGTGTGTATAGAAAGGAAGGGATAAATTTTGCCAGTTTTATAGAAAAAGACATGACAGGTTTTAGCTGCCTGTTGGATGTGCAGAGAAAAATTGTGGCGTTGAAGATGACCCCAAGGCTGCGAGCTGAAGAAACAAGGAGGAGTGGGGAGGAAGAGGGGAGGTAGGTTTAGGGGGAAAGATAAGGAGCTCAGTTATGGCTATGTTCAGTTACAGATGGCAGTGAGACATCCACGCAGCAATGTTGAATAAGCAGGCAGAGATCCGGATCTGGATTCCTGGGGAGATTTCAGGCACAGAAAAGTAGATCTGAGGGTCGTCAGCATAAAAATAGTACTGAAAACCATGGGAGGAAATAAGTGCACCAAGGGAACAAGCATAGAGAGAGAAAAGAAGATGTCCAAAGACAGAGCCCTGAGGTACACCAACTGAGAGGGAGATGGCGGTAGAGAAGGAACTACCAGAACAGACACTACAAGTACGATGGGAGAGAAGAAAAAAACCCAGGACAAAACAGCACCCCTAAATCCAAGCGAGGGACACGGTATAGAGGAGAAGGTGGTGATCAACAGCGTCAAAGGCAGCAGAAAGGTCAAGAAGAGGCCTTTCGATATGGCAAAGAACAAGCTGCTGCAGACTTTGGCAAGAGCCATTTCTGTGGAATGTAGACAACAAAAGCCAGATTGCAGTGGGTCCCAGAAGGTCTTGAGAGGAAAGAAAGTCATGACACTGAATTATACCTAAACTACAGAGCATATACCTAAACTTCAACTACTATTGCTATCTTTAGCATAACAAGAGTGGCTACTCCATATAGGAAACTAGAACATTCTAACTATAATTCCACAATCTGAAAAGCTCCCCTGAACAAATGTTCCCGGGAGCATCAAGAAAGAGTAGTTACTCACCTGTAACAGATGTTCTCCAGGGATAGCAGGAATCAGTTCTCACATATGGGTGACATTTGCACTGATGGAGCCTGCACAGAAGCATCTCCCCAACTTTCAAAGAAACCCTTTGGGAGATGCACCAAGCATGCATGATCCAAGGGTGCCATCTTGCCTCAATCAAATGTCATAGCTAAGACGGCCAAGGAAAAAATAAAGGAAAATACTATAAGGTAGCAACTCCAAGGGGAGAGTTGTGAGGACTAATTCCTATTATCCACGGAAAACACTTGTTACAGGTAACTATGCTTTCTCCAGGAACAAGCAGGAAGTCAGTCCTCACATATGGGACTCCCCAGCTACAGGCTACCAAGAACCTGTAAAAACGCCATGATGACCTGTAAAGGATGAGCCGTGATCAGCAGCAGTCAAATTCCTACTGAGAGACCCTTGTAAGGCCCAGGTGTCCGGCAGAGGACCAGCAAGCTGTCAGCCTGAACATAGAAGGGTCGGAGGGCAGGAGTTGCATACATCCCAAAGAGATTACGGAGAATGGCCTGGTCGAAGGCGCTGTCCCATCAGACTCCCTCTGCAGACAGTAGTGAGCTGCGAAGGTATGGTCTGAAGACCAGGTGGCAGCCCAGCAGATTTATGTCACGGGGAAGGAATGCAGATTTGCCACAGAAGTAGCCATGGCCCTGATGCGGTGTGCCATGACCTTCTGGTCCAGAGAAATCCACACCTGCTCAGAGGCAAGGGTAATGCAGTCCGCTACCCAAGCGGACAGAGTTTGCTTAGTCACTGGGAGCAATAGACAGCTGGGATCATAGAATATGAAAAGCCGAGATGCTTTGCAGTGGCCCTGAGGAGTCCGTTGCAAGTAGAAGGACAGGGCTCTTTTACAATCAAGAGTATGGAGAGAATGGTCTCTGCCCTGCCAGCGTGAGGCCTCAGAAAGAAGGTGGGGAGCACTACCCTCCTGACTGAGCTGGAATGGGGACACCACCTTCAGCAGAAATGTGGAGTGTGTGCGGAGCATGACCCTGTTCTTGTAGAACTTCGTGTAGGGCGGCTCTGCCATACTCTGTGAGCTGATGTGAGTGCTATCAGGAAGGCGACTTTCCAGGAGAGGTACCACAGGTGGCAGGTAGCCAGAGGCTCAAACGGAGGTTTAGTGAGCTGCGAGAGCACCACATTGAGATCCGATTCCACTGCTGGAGGGCAGATGGGGGTTCGGATAACATGAGGCCCTCCAGGAATCGAGACACAAGGGGCTGAGCCAAGAGGGACTTTCCCTCAACAGGATGGTGATGCACTGCATTGGTGCTCATGTGTACTCTGACCGAATTGGACTTTAGTCCCACCTTGCAACAGGTGGACCACCACTTGTACCGAGCAGGAGAATGAGTTTGCCCATCTTTCTGTGTACCACACCGAGAATCGGCACCCTTCTTCTGGAGGCCTTACGGAAGGCCAGGAGAACCTCCTCCACGTTCCAGGGGAGGTTGAAGGGGGCTAATGCTACCCTTTCAGCAGCCAAGCCTTGAGAGACAGGGACCCCAGGTTGGGGTGTAGGAGAGAGCCCTGCTCCTGTAAAAGTAGTCCTGGAGCTTGGCCCAGGGGAAATTGGAGATGCCGCCGCCAATAGGGAGAGGAGCAGTGGGAACTAGGGCTGCCTGGGCTACCGAAGAGATAACAGCATTAGTGATGCTCTGTTGTGCTGCAGTGTCAGTGGGAAAGCATACAAAAGGCCTTTCGTCCATGGGATGAGGAATGCATCCGCTGCTACCTAGGACGGGTGGGGTTGGTGGGAGCAGAATCGGGGCAACTGTGTGTTGTTCGGTCTGGTGAACAGGCCCATCGAGGGAAGGCTACTACTGGATCCAGGCGCCATTCGTGCGGCTGGAGGACTCTGCTCAGTTTGTCTGCCAGGGCATTTTCCTGGCCCGGGAGGTAAACCGCCCTTAGGAGCATCCCCTTGCATGCCGCATAGGAGTGGAGGGCTACCGCCTTCTGGCAGAGAGCGTACAACTCTGTTCCCCCTTGTTTGTTCACACAGAACATTGCGACCTGGTTGTCGGTTTGGATCAGCACCGAGTGGCGCTGCAGTTGATGGTAGAAGGCTCAGAAAGCCAGGAATATCGCCCGGAGCTCTAGTAGGTTGATTTGCATCCAGGATTCCTTTGGGTACCTGCCGCCTTGAGTCTGGAGACCCTCGCAATGCACTCCCCATCCCAGCAGGGAGGCGTCTGTGGTGAGGGCCCTCTGGAGGGTGGGTGCCTGGAAGGGCATCCCAGCCTGAAGGTGACGTGGGTTCTGCCACCATCCGAGGGAGTCTGCCAACTGATAGGTCACCGTCACTCTGTCCCAGAGCCTGCCTGTGGCTTGTGTCCACTGAGAGCGGAGGCACTGGGTTGCCCTCATGTGCAGGTGGGCATATGGGGTCATGTGAACCGTGAAAGCTATGTGTCCCAACAGGCGGAGCAGAAGCCAGGCAGGTAGCATCCAGCAACAGTGTACCACTGCAGTTAACTCACTGAGGCATTCTGACCTCTCCCGAGGGAGGAAGGCTTTTGCCTGGAGGTTATCTAGTTGCACCCCTATGAACTAGGCACTGGGCTGGAGTGAGGTGAGATTTTGGATAGTTTATGATGAACCCCAGATGCTGCGCGATGTTTATGGAGCACCTGGTGGCGCATTGTGCCTCTGCAGCTGTGCCCCCCTTTATGAGCCCGCCATCCAGATACGGGAAGACGAAGGTCTCTTGGAGCAGGAGATGGGCTGCAACCACTGCAAGGCACTTTACGAAGACCCTTGGTGACGAGGACAGACCAAAGGGCAGCACCCTGTATTGGTAGTGCTGTCCCCCCACCATGAACTGGATGTGTTTTCTGTGGCTGGGATGAATTAGGATGTGTCTGCAGGCATCCTTTAGGTTTAACAAGCATAGCCCATCTTCCCGCTGGAAGAATGGCAGCAGTGTCCCAAGGGACAGCATCTTGAACTTCTCCCTGACCAGAAACCTGTTGAGCTCTCGCAGGTCCAGGATGGGCCTGAGGACCCCTATCCTCTTGGGGATGAGGAAATACCTGGAGTAGAAACCTGTGCCCCAGAGATGTTTCGGCACTGGCTCCATTGCCTTGTCCTGGATTAGGCCTGCTAGCTTGGTGAGAAGCAGGGTCTGGTGAAGGAGAGGTCTGGTGGGCTCTCTTAGGAAGTATGAGGGTAGCGCCCACTCTAGGTGGAGGAAGTAGCCCTCCTTGACTACTTGTAGCATCCAGGTATCGGATGTGAAGGCTGTCCACCTGTGGGCAAACAGGGCTAGGCATCCCCCTGTGGGCTGCAAAGGACCCCCTATGGGAGGCGGGGGGAGGCAGCACCCAGGCAGTCCAAAGCTCCCCCCAGGCTGGGCCCGGGCCGGGGTCGGCACCTGGGACTTCAGGGCTTTCTGCTTTTGGGACAATGTCCCTGGCCTTTTTGCTGCTGGCCTTGTTGGGAGGCCAAGAAGGCCTGGAAATGTGGGGTACTGCCAAAGCCCCCTTTCTTCCTCGGGAAGAAGGGCTTCTTACCTGAGACTTTCTTCCAGGGTTGCACCGAAGTCTTCTTTGAGAGCCTGGTTCGCGTCAGGAACTCGATGTCTATCTCTGCAGTCTTGTCTACCATGGGTTTCCCCAAATAGGTTCTCTCTTATCCAGGGGACATCAATCAGTTTGTCCTGCACCCATTGCTCTAGGTCAGATGATTGCAGTCATGCTTGGCACTGTGTCCCGATGCTTGTGGCAGCCACCCTGGCTGAAGACTCAAAGCCATTGTAGGCTGCTGGAGACAAAAACTTCGAGCACTCTTTTACCACCAAGGTCAGGGTCTTAAACCTCTGTAGGGGTTCCCATTGAGGCCTGCCAAAAATCCACTCAGCTCCTTCGACAGTTTCTTCAGGTACATGCCGATATAAGGCTGGTAGGATTGGATTTAGCATTGAGCCCCGAAAGGCCTTCAGGCCGAGGGCTTGGGCCTCCCTTCTGGGTGGCAGCGACAAATTAGTTTTTTGGCTTTTGGGCTGGAGCATGGCTGACTCCATGACCATCAAGTTGTGGAAAAACTGGATCTTTTGGAACCCAGGGCTTCAGAGTACCTGGTACATGGTGTCGAGGACCCTATTGACAATTGGTACAGATGCTGGTGTTTTCCATATACGAAGGAGGAGGCAGTCAAGGATCAGGGGCACTAGTACCATAAGGGTTTCCTTAGGGGGTGCCTCGTATTGGAGTATCTCCAATTCCTCAGTGCATGGGTCCCTCCTCGGCCTCAGTCTCGATAGTAAGAGCCTTGACCATGTCCTGCACAAAATCGAGGAAGGCGATGTCCTCGGGCGGGGAATGGCATCATGGCAAAGAGGGAATAGGGTCCGAGAGCACGTCTTGGTGTTGCTTCATGTCCAGTAAGTCTTCGTCCTCAGTCTCTCATTCAGACTCAAAGTCCGAGTATGAGTCCGATGCCATGTGATCACCTCAATCGAGGTCCGCTCTAGGCGGTCTGTGACCTCTGGAGGATCTGCGGTCCGAACGGCAAGCACTTGCTGGTGAGGACTAGTGCCCGAGGAATGGGACCGGTACCTCATCCGGTGCCAGGGGCTCTGGAGGCCGGTGGTGCTCAAGGACCGGCTCAATGTCTGGGGAAGCCCTCAATGTTGACGGTCCTGTCGTCGAGGTGGATGAACCAGACAAGTCTAACATAAATGCCCGCTGCATGGCCACGAAGGCGGATATATCGCTCTGCTCTCTAAGACTGCCATCCTGGTCTCCATACCAGCTGGCTCCGCAGCCTTCGACATGGACACAGAGGGCTTTGGGCCTGCTGTCAGTACTGTCGAGGAGTCGTCCTCGATGAGGACGGCCTCGGGGGTCCAAGGTTGGTCAGCGGGTACTGACGACTACTTGCAGGGCAGCTTGGAAGGCTACTCCTGCTCCGACTCCTCAGACTCAAGCCTGGGACTGCAGGGGCTGGGGTGGGATTTCCTCTTCTTTCTGGACCCATCCTCCGAGGCAGTCTTTGAGGGTTTCTTCTTTTTGTTTTCCACCTCCAGGGATTTCTGCTCGAAGGAACCACGGCCACGGGACTCCGAAGAGGCTCGGGCTTCGTGGGGCACAGAGGTATCAGAGGGGGCCCTGGAGTGTGGTGCTACCGGAGACTCTGGCATGGAGTCTGACTTCTGGAAAAACATTTCCTGCCACTGCTGACAGATTTTTAGGGCCTTTGAGATCATAGTTCTGCTGAGTTTGCAGTCAGAGCCATTATGTTCCGGGCCGAGGCACAGGATGCAGTAGTCATGTGGGTCAGTGAAAGACATCATTTTGCCACATCAGTTGCACTTCTTGAAGCCACTGGAGGTCATCGGAAAAAGGGAGACCTGCCCCCTGGTAGGGGTCTGAGGTCTTCAGCTGAAAAAGGGCGTGAATGCCGGTTCGAGGGACACCATGATGAAAAAGGAGAAAATGAATTAACAAAGCAGAGGAGCGAAGCTGAGGCAAGCTGGCTCGGGGGCGGAAAAGAACCAGTATGCAAACCAAACAAAACATAACAAAAAAAAAAATCACACTTTTTTTCGGGGGAAACTGGACAACGTCCGAAGGGTTTTGCGGAAAAAAGGAGACTGAGGCAAGATAGCACCTTTGGAAGGGAAGGGGACCATACATGCATGGTGCATCTCCCAAAGGCTTTCTTTGAAAGCTGGGGAGATGCTTCCACGCAGGCTCCATCGGCGCAGATGTCACCCATATGTGAGGAATGACTTCCTGCTGGTTCCCAGAGAAAGCGTGGTTACTCAATTGTAACAGGTGTTCTCCGGGAGCAGCAGTAATCAGTCCTCATAGGGGATGTCACCGATGGAGCCCACATGGAAACGCTTCCCAGCTTTCAAAAGAAGCTTTTGAAAGTGCACCACACATGCATGTCCGGTCTTCGCGCCTGAAGGAGCCATCTATTTACCTCAGTATGACTACATAGCTTAATCAAGCCCAAAAAGAAAACTCCACGGGGAGGCAGGAGGGTCGTAAGGACTGATTCCTGCTGCTCCCAGAGAATAACAGGAAGTCAGTCCTCAAATGGAACTCCCATAGTTACAGGTATACCGAAAAAAAACCCCTGTAAAAACCCAATGGGGCAACAAGAAAAAATGAACCGAGAAAACAGCATAAGCAAATGCTGAAGGTTCCGAGAGTCAGTGGTCAGCAGGAACATCAACATCAGCACAACTCTATAGTAGCCTGGACAGACTGGCCTGGCCGAAGTTGCTGTCACACTAGGAATCTCCATCCAGATAATAACAGGCTGTAAAGGTATGGACAGAAGACCACGTAGTAGCCCTACAGATCTCCACTGTGGAGGCTGAAAGAAGATTGGTAAGTGGCCACTGCACTGAGGTGTACTCTGACAGAGTTGCATTTTAGGCCAGATGCTGAAAGATGTAAGAGATATGAGAAAACTGAATCGATCAGACAAGAGAATGGGTCCAGGCCCCTGCTCGTATACCATATGGAGAATCTGCGCCACTTCAAAGTGTAGGCTCGTCGTATGGAGTCCTTGCACGAAGCAAGGAGAACGTTCTCTATCTCCGGTGGCAGCTGGTGGGCAACAAGTGCTACTCGTTCAGCATCCACACCATGAGAGCCATGGATTGAAGCATGGGATATAGCCATGGATATTGAAGCATGGGATATTCTGTGTGCTGTGATTTACCTCTGAACTATTGTATATATGCCCCAACTTCTCTGTCTTGATTTTTGACAAATCCCAAAGATGTAATCAAACCGCTTCTGATCGCTGGAAGTAGCGGTATATAAGTGTTACTAAATAAATAAATAAATAATAAATATAGCAAGGTCCCTCTGTCCTGAGAAATGAGATCCGGGAAAAATCCCAACCGAAGAGGTTTTCGCTGTGACAGTTGTAGCAGGAGGGGGATCCAGGGTTGTCCGGGCCAATACAGCACAATGAGAATCATGGAAGCGCTGTCCGCCCAAACTTTAAAAAGGGTCTTGGTCACTAGAGAAGTGGATGGGTATGCATAGAGAAAACCCTTGCTCCAGTTGAGAAGGAAGGCATTGGAAGCTACCCAATGTTGGCAGGGCACCCAAGAGCAAAATTGCGGCAGCTGGGCATTGTGAAGAGTGGCAAAGAGGCATAGAGGCATCAAGGAATGATTCTTCTGATTCTTGATACAGCTTATAGCCGACTGGACCGCCATAGAATTATGTGAGAACTGTGGTTTCTCTTGGTAACCTGATACTTCAAGTCCAGGTGCCGGCTCATGATGGGCACCGAGAGGGAGGCCTCCCAGATGTGGAAGAGGAACCCCTCCAGGATGCGGTGTACCAGTACTGTGATGGCTTCTTTCAGAGGTGAAGGTACTGAAGGATTTCCAGTTCCTCTCCTCGAGGCTCCTCTTCAGCCTCAATAGTAAAGGGGTCAAGCTTCATCCATGCCCTTCACAAAGTCCAGGAAAGACAAGTCCTCCTGAGGGGACTTTCAGCGCTCATGTGGTGGTGAGGGATCCAAGGAATTTCCCAATGCCACACAGTCTCAAGCGATTTCCTCCTCAATTTCCCAATCATCGGACTCTGAATCCGAGAGGAATTTGAAGTAGCGGTGCGATTCCTCTCAGTGCCACTGGTGGTCTGGTGGAGTGGAGGGAGTCCAAAAGCACCGATGATCTGACCTTGAAACACTCGGGGGCAAAAGCCAGTGTGCTGAGAGAGATCTCGAGTGCCTCTTGGAGGCACTGTCTACCCAAGGGAGGGCATGTGCCTCGAGGATGGTCTGCATCTCCTCTGGCGAGGCTGCCGCCATGGAGAGGGCTGTCGCTGGGACTGAGGAACCCGAGGTCATCAGGTCCTTGGATTCCTGCTGGGCGAAGAACACAGAGAGGATTCGTTCAAGCACCTCCATGTGCTGAGCCAGGAGCTCAGTCCCCAATGGTGTTGGGAGCCGGCGCAGCAAATACTGGTGTCAATGCTGGTTCCTTCTGTGCAGACTCCACGATCATGACTGGTTCGGGAGTACCCGCCGGCCCTCTTCTGTCTCGGGAGGCCTCTCCTTCTGCTGGGGTAGACTGGGAGGCAGCTTCTGGTTCTCACCCTCCAAGTCGTGTTGAGGGCTCCAATATTGATGTGAGTGGACCTTTGCCCAGGGCTCAGCATCACCCTTTGATTCTGAATGGGTGTGAGGCTGGTCTTTCCGGGGGCGCTCCTTACCAAAGAAGAGCCGCTGGTCCGATGCATCTTGACTCCTCGGCTCTGAATGAGGATGGTCCCGCACAAAGCCAAAAGCCTTGGCAGAGGCCTTAGAGGGCATTGATGCAGACGTCGATGGCGGGGCCAATGCCAAGGACTCAGAGGAACCAAATAATGATTCACGTTGCTTTCCCGGTTCTGAAGCCCTTTGCGCATCATCTGAAAGCAGAGAATGCAGGATGAGGGCTGATAGTAAGGCCCATGGCACTACAAATACCAGCTGTGGGGGTAGGTCACTGATATCATCCAACCACACTGGATGCATTTTTTAAAACCACTGGCCGGCTTCTACATGTTGGGGAAGACGACTTCCGCCAAGTCAAATGACTCCAATGTCTGGGCTGACCAGGGGGCGCGAGAGAAAATACCTTTGTGCCTCAAAAAAGAAAAAGAAACCTGAAGAAAACGCAGTGCTGAGGTACCGACACTCCCAGGAATAGGAAGGAAGGGTAACAAAGGCACGCTACCGAAAGAGAGAAAAAAAGGAGACAAAAAATTGTACCGAAAGGTATCAACTCTTTCCAGTGTGTCAGACTACATCTAAAGGGCTCCGCAATCTCGCGCACTGAAACTCGTATCCCCCATGCATGTACATCGAGATGATAGTGGCGCACAAAGGAATGGAGTGACGACCAAGTCACAGCCTTGCAGATATCCGCCAGAGGAACCAGCCAAAACTCCACCCACGACGCAGCCTGCACTCTAGTGGAGTGAGTCCACTAGCCCTCCAGCACCAACCGATATTTAAGCAGATAAGCAGATGCAACTTCCTCTTTTAGCCAACATGTGATGGATGCCCTAGATATCACTTCCCCTTTATGGGGGGCCCCAAAACAGAATAGAGATGATCAGACCTCCTAAATTCCTGGGTACTCTTAAGACACTGCTTCAGGACACGTCGAACAGCCAACAACCAGAGCTCCCTCGACTCAGAGTCTGCTGACATCCCCGAGAAGACCAGCAATGTGACTGACTGATTAAGATGGAACGTGGACACCACCTTTGGAAGGAAGTAAGGGACTAGTCTAATGACCATCTTCTCCTTCAAAATCTGCAAAAACTGCTCTCTACACGATAAAGCTTGTAGTTTGGAAACTCATCTTGCTAAGCAAATGGCCACCAGAAACAGTTTTCAAAGTGAGATCCTTCAGGGAAGTCTGCCGCAGAGGTTCAAATAGGGTTTGCCCTAACATCGACAAAATCAGATTCAAATTCCAAGAAGGCACTGGCCACTGCAGCAGCAGTCTCATGTGTTTCACACCCCTCAGAAAACGCACCATGTCTGGATGAGAGGCCAAGATTAATCCCTGAATCCTGCCTCAAAAACAGGCTAAAGCCGCCACGTGAACCCGGAGGGAACCTAATGCCAGCCCCTTTTCCAAACCAGCCTACAGGAATGCCAGAATATCAGGAAGCAATGCTGAGAGGGGTCTAAGTCTCCTCTCTCCACATCAACCTTCAAATTTCCACCAGACTCGCACATGTCAGAAAGGTTGAATACTTTCTAGCCCGAAGCAGCGTCCTAATGACCTTAAGAGAATAACCTCACTTGCTCAGCCAAGCCCTCAAAAACCAGGCTGTAAGTGAGAATTGACCCACCTGTAACATCAAGATGGGATTTTGCAACAGGAGACTGTCCTTCTCCGGTAGCCTCCATGGATCTGCCACTGACAACCATTTCAAGTCGGCATGTCAAGGTGTCTGGGGCCAATCTGATGTTATCTGAATTATTAATCCCTGATGGGTCTCTACCCTTCGGAATACCCAGTCTACAGACAGTATCAGTGGCCAGGGGGAAACACATACAAGGTACCCTCTCTTGGCTGCCTTTACGCCAGAGTGCCCAGTCCTTCCGACATCCTTTCTCGATAGCAGCTGAAGAAACGGCCTACCTTGGCATTGTTTGCCGCCACCTTTAAATCCATTACCGGCTGCTCCCAGTGGTCTCTGATCTCCTGAAATACCACCTCACCCAGGGCCCATTTGCCTGGATCTAACAAGCGTCGAGAAAATCAGATTGCACATTCTCCTTCCAAACCACATGGACTGCTGATAAAGCCACAAGATGGAGCTCCACCCATTGAAGTGGAGGATCCACCTCCTCCACTAGCATCTGACTTCTGGTGCCACCCTGGTGATTGATATAAGCCACTGTGATTGCATTGTCTGAAAAATCTTCATTGCCTTGCGATGAATGAGGGAACAGAACACCTGTAGGGCCAAGAACAGTGCCCGCATCTCCAGGTAATTTATAGACCAACTCCACTCTTCAGGAGACTACTGCCCTTGAGTTTCCTGTCACTGACAGTGCACTCCCCAACCGGCCAGACTGACATTGGTCAACACAAGCATCCATTCCGGAGGGTCTAGGGGCACCCACAGTCAACTTGCCTGAATCCAGCCATCATTAGAGACTCGCTCTTGCCTTTTTTGGACACCGCAACCTCCTCCCAAAGCGAGTGCTCTGAAGGGGCAACATCTGCGCCCACAGCACTAGATCTAATGTCATCGCCATGGACCCCAAAAGCTGAAGGTAGTCCTATGCCCAGAGACCTCACCTTGCAGAAATTCCACATCTGCGCTTGTACCTTTAGGATGCGTCAGAGGGCAGTGAAACCACCCCATCATTGGTATCGAAACATGCCCTTAAATACATGATTTTCTGGGCTCATGACTCAGCCCAAGTTCTGCAGGCAATTCACCACTCTTTCTGTTGCTGTTTGACTGTCCCAGAGTGACTTTTGCCCTGATCAATCAATCGTTCAGGTAAGGATGCAATAACACTCCCTCACGCATGAGTGCAGCCACTACCACCACCATCACCTTTGCGAAAGTCCGAGGCACCGTGGCTTGACAAAGGCAGGGCTCAAAATGGGAAATGACCCAACAGCAGAGCGAAGTGAAGGAATCTCTGGTGATCTTCTCAGATCGGAATGTGAAGGTAAGCCTCAGAGATCTAGGGAAGTGAAGAATTCTCCCTTTCTGACCACCATAACGGACAGCAAAGTTTCAATGTGAAAATGCGGCATCCACAGCACCCTATTGACATGCTTCAGGTCCAGGATGGGATGGAAAGATCCCTTCCTTCTTAGGAACCACAAAATAAATGGAAGACAGTAAAATCTAAAAGAACATCATTATGAAAATAGAAAACAGACCCAGATGAGGAAAATAGGGATGAGCATAAGCACCAAGTTATATGTAAAACAGTACAGTACTAAGGCAGGCCAAGAAAGACTTTGAAAAGAAACTTGCCATGCAGGGAAAAACTAATACTAAACTTTTTCAAGTATACACAACTCAAAGCCTATGATTGTCAGCTGGACTACTAGATGAAAAAGGGACAAAATGAGTTTTCAATGAGAATAAAGTTAACAGTAAATTATCTCCTTAGTTTTTCAGCTAATGCTTAACATGTGCTATCTTCTGCAGGGCCCAATTAATTCATATGGCCCTATGGCAGCTATTGCTAACAATTAGCAAATGGCTCAGTAACTCAATTTTCTGGATTTGATCTTTACCAAAGAGAATGCTGGGATCATACCCACTTCAGAAACATTCTATAATGTTGTTAACTTGCAGCACCCATCACTAAAGCAAATCACTAAATCTAGAAGACACAGAGCAAATTAAATTAAAGAGTAACAAATAACCAAGACCTAATTGTATTCACCCCAGAGTTCTAAATGAGCTAACATGAAATTACATAAAAGATATACCATACTGGTCCATCAAGCCTAGTATCCTTTTTCCAACCGTGGCTAATCCAGGTCACAAGTATCTAGCTGTTTCACAGAAAAAAGACATACAGGTTCCACAATGCTTGTATTGGGGCAAGAAGTGGTTTTCCCGGGTCATCTTTAATAATGGTTTAAGGACCTTTCCTCCAGGAACTTGTCCAAACCATTTTTATACCCAGCTACACTAACAGCTTTTGCTACACCATGGGTAACGAATTCCAGAGTTCGATTACTTGTAGAGTGAAAAAATATGTTCTCTTATTAGTCCTAAATGGGCTACATTGTAGCTTCATTGAGGGTCCTCTAGTCTTTCTACTTTTTAAAGAAGAAAACAACCGATCTACGTTTACCCGTTCCACTACATTCACTAATTTATAGACCTCTTTCATACCTCCCCTCAGCTGTCTCTTTTTACAATTTTGCTATATCCTTTTCAAGATATGGCGACCAGAACTGCACACAATCTTCAGGGTGTGGTCGCACCATGGAACGATACAGAGGCATTATAATAGCCTTGGTTTTGTTCTCCATTCTTTTCATTATGATTCTTAGCATTCTATTTCCTTTCTTGGCCACAGCTACACACTGGGCAGGAACTGGTTAAAAGATAGAAAGCAGAGAATACGGCTAAATGGCCAATTTTCCCAATGGAAAAAGGTGAATTGTGGAGTACCCAGGGTAAATTTCATCTGCAATTTGAATGTCCAGTCTTCCAATTTATCAAGGTCCTCTTGCAATGTTTCACAATCCACTTGGGTTTTAACAACTTTGAATAATTTTCTGTCATCTGCAAATTTGATTACCTCACAGTATTCCCATTTCCAAGTCATTTACGAATATGTTAAAAAGCAGTGTGTCCAGCACAAATCTCTGGGGTACTCCACTATTCACCTTTCTCCATTGGGAAAATTGGCCACTGAGCCCTACCCTCTGCTTTCTATCTTTGAACCAGTTCCTGATGCACAATAGTTCACTACCCTCCTATCCCATGACTTTTTAATTTTGCCAAGAGTCTCTCATGAGGGACATTGTCAAAGGCTTTCTGAAAATCCAGATACACTATATCGACAGGCTCACCCTTGTCTACCTATTTATCCACACCTTCAAAAAAATAACATTTTAGTAAGACAAGACCTTCCTTGGCTAAAGCCATATTGGCTTTCTCCCACTAAACCATGATTATCTACATGTTCAGTAATTTTGTTCTTTATAATGGTTTCTACCATTTTACCTGGTACTGATGTCAGGCTCACAGGTCTGTAGTTTCCGGGCCAACCCTGGAACACTTTTTAAAAATTGGCATTACATTGGCCATTCACCAATCTTCAGGTCTTTGTTTTTGCTTCCACAGCAAACCTTTTTTCAAAGCCAAGAACAGCGCCGGGTCCGGCACTGTTTCGAGGCGGGAAAAGGAATCGGTATGCAAACAGGGAAAAGCTAGCTTTTAAGGATATAGCAAGGATTTTTTCCAGGGAAACAGAACAGACGTCGGTTGAGCTCCCCAAAAAAAAGGAGACTTGGGTGGGAAGGGGACCACACATGCGCGGTAGCATGTCCTAAAGGCTTTGTTTGAAAGCTGTGGAAATGCTTCACGCAGACTCTGTCGGTGCCGATGACACTCATATATGAGGACTGACTTTCTGCTTGTTCCTGGAGAACTTTTGCTAGTATCTTTCAAGGATACATCGTTCTGAACCATGTGCTCTTTGGCGACTGTCGGCTTTCCCCTACTATCTAGTTTAAAAGCTGCTCTATCTCCTTTTTAAAGGTTAATACCAGCAGCCTGGTTCCATCCCAGTTAAGGTGGAGCCCATTTTTTTATTTATTTATCTTTCTTATATACCGCGCTCTTCAGCATCAGTGCGGTTTACAAATAACAAAATTTGCATCAGAACAAAGCTCTTTTGCATATATTGTAACAGGATTTGCAACTTGGGATTGTAACAAAGGTAACTATATACAAATTAGCATAGTGGTTGTTGTCAAAACTATTTACAGTATATATTATACGGTGGAATCATAATGCAAGAGACTTGTAATCTATGCTCGTTGTGGGTCTGTTTTGTACATCGTCAAGAGTTATGTTGTTGGAATGTCGGAGGCTGTGTGGGCTAGTTGAGGTGCCGGAAGTGATTGTGTTAGGTTAGGGTGGACGAAGTGGAGGCAGAATAAGTGGTGTTTAAGGGCTTTTCTGAACTGTGAGACGTCACCAATTGATCGGATATGAGGTGGGAGATTGTTCCAGCACCTAGGCGCATAGAATGTAAAGGCTCTGTTTCTGGTTGTTTGAGTACATTTAGTAGACTCTGGTGGTATATTCAGCATATTGGCAGCTATTGACCTTCTTAGACTGTTTGTAGGGATGATGGTCAGGAGTGCAGAGAGGGATGAAGAGGATAGCCGGTTAATTGCTTTAAACGATAGAAATAGTGCCTTGTAGGTGATCCTGCATTGTAACGGTAGCCAGTGTAGTTCCATAAGTATGGGTGTGATATGATCCATTCTGGAAATTCCGCAGAGAATGCGGGCAGCTACATTCATCGCCATCTGCAGTGGATTGAGAGTGCTCTTAGGGAGGCCGTGTAGGATGATGTTGGCATAGTCAAAGTGTGGCATAACAAGTGTCTGGAATATTGTTCTGAAGTCGTCTGGGGCTAGTAGTGGTCTTAGATGTCTTAGTGTCCGTATTTTATTGTAGATGGACTTGGTGGTATTCTTTATATGTTCTTTGAAGTTGAGCTGTTGATCTATTGTGACACCCAGATAGCGTATCACAGATTTACATGGAAGCTCTGCATCTCGTACTTTGAATGAGGTGGGGGGAGAGAAGTTCTTGTTCTTGGTTATGAATAGGACCTCGGTTTTCCCTTCAGAAAAGCCCCTCTCTTCTCCAGAATGTTGCCCAGTTCCTACAAATCCAAAATCCTCTTCCTTTCATCATTGTCTCATCCATGCATTGAGACTCCAGAGATCTGCCTGCTTTTTGGTTTCTGCTTGTTAAACGTGATGCATTTCTGAGAATGCTACCCTAGACGTTCTGGATTTCAATTCTTACCTTAAAGCCTAAATTGTTAACCTATCGTTAAAACACAACAGAACCCAAGACTAAACATTTAAAACAGCCACAGTACCTGAAACTAGAGTGTGGCCAAAGTAGTGCCAATTTTTAAAAATAAATCCATAGGTGATCCATGAAATTAATGGCCAGGTACTCGGCCTTCAATAAAATGGCTGAGTACCTAAAGGAGGAGATGACAGGGTGGAAGGAGATAAGGGAAGTTGAATTGCAATGGGCTAAACTAAAGGTGGCAATAAAAGGGGCAACAGATAAATATGCAAAAAAAGTAAATAAAAACAAAAGGAGAAGAAAACCTATTTAGTTTTCCAAAGAAGTGGCTGCTCAAATAAAGGCAAAAAACACAGCTTTCGCAAAATTCAAAAGCTTGCAAACAGAAGAACACAGAAATGAATAGAGGATCAAACTCAAAGAGTCAAAAAGAGAAATAAGGATAGCAAAATCAAAGGCAGAGGAAAAAATGGCTAAAGATGTTAAGGGTGGCGACAAAACTTTCTTCAGGTATATTCGGGAAAGGAAGAAGATCAGAGTTGGAATTGCAGGACTCAGAAGTGCTGGGAAAGGTCTCGTGGAAAGTGACATAGAAAAAGAAAAATTGCTAAACAAATACTTCTGCTCTGTTTTTACTAAAGAAAATCCTGGAGATGGACCAGCTGTGACTCCCAAATATAAAAATGGGAATGAAGTAGATACCACACCATTCACAGAAGACGAGGTGTTGGAGCAATTTGCTAAATTGAAAGTGGACAAAGCCATGGGATACATCCCAGGATACTGAAAGAGCTCAGAGAGGTTCTTGCAGGGCCGTTAAAGGATGTATTCAACAGATCCTTGGAAACAGGAGAGGTTCCTCAGGACTGGAAAATGGCTGATGTCATAACTCTACACAAAAGTGGTGACAGGGAAGAAGTGTCAAACTACAGACCCATGAGCCTTACCTCGGTGGCGGGAAAAGTAATGGAGGTGCTCCTGAAAGAGCGAATAGTGAACTTTCTCAAAACCAACAGGTTGCAAGATTCGAGGCAACATGGTTTTACTGAAGGACGGTCTTGCCAAACAAATCTGATTGAGTTCTTTGACTGGGTGACCAAGGAACTAGATCGGGGCATGCGATGGATGTCATCTACCTGGATTTCAGCAAAGCCTTTGATACTGTTCCTCATAGGAGGCTTGTCAAACTCAGTAGCTTGGGGATGGGTCCCAAGGTGGTAAACTGGATTAGAAATTGGTTGACTGACAGACGACAGAAGGTGATGGTACATGGAGCTCATGCGGATGAAAGGAAGGTGATTAGCGGGGTGCCCCAGGGTTCGGTCCTGGGCCTGGCACTGTTCAATGTATTTGTGAATGATATTGCTGAAGGACTGAATGGAAGGGTCTGTCTTTTTGCAGATGACACATAAATTTGCAACAGAGTGGACTCCCCCGAGGGAATGGATAATATGAGGAAAGATCTACAAAAACTGGAAGAATGGTCTAATGCTTGGCAATTACGATTTAATGCGAAAAAGTGCAGTGTCATGCACTTGTGTAGCAGAAATCCAAGGGAAATGTACGCAATATGGGGCGAGAAGTTGGTGAGCATGGTTCAGGAGAAAGACCTTGGTGTGATTATCTCTGATGATCTCAAGGTGGCAAAACAGTGCGACAAGGCGGTGGCAAAAGCCAGAAGGATGTTGGGCTGCATACAAAGAGGGATAACCAGCAGAAAGGAAGAGGTACTTATGCCACTGTACAGGTCGCTGGTGAGGCCTCACTTGGAATACTGTGTTCAGTTTTGGAGACCATATCTTGCAAAAGATGTAAAAAGACTGGAAACTGTTCAGAGGAAGGCCACCAAAATGATTTGGAGCCTGCGTAAGAAACCTTATGAGAAGAGACTTGAAGACCTAAATATGTACACTTTGGAGGAGAGGAGGGATAGGGGAGATATGATTCAGACCTTTAAATACTTAAAGAGGAACGATGAACAAACAAACCTCTTCCAAAGACAGGGAAGCTGCAAAACTAGAGGGTATAACATGAAGCTGCAAGGTGGTAAATTGAAAGGCAATGTCAGGAAATATTTTTTCACTGAAAGGGTGGTGGATGCTTGGAATGCTCTCCCGATGGAAGTGGTGGGGGCAAACACGGTGACGGAATTCAAAACAGCATGGGACAAGCACAGCGGATCCCTTTACAGCAACAGGATAAAAACAAAATAAACTGAACCATCTAACTTCTCAACAAATAGGGGTGTCCTACATGGAGTGGTGGGTCCACCCCTAAACAAAGACATGGGGAGGGGTGGCCTGCACAGAGCGACAGGTGCACCTACTCTTGCCGTATTGCTGGGCAGACTGGATGGACCATGCTGGTCTTTATCTGCCGTCATTTACTATGTTACTGTGTTACACAGATAACCTTACATGTAAATGGGACATGGTGGAGGCATGGTTTGGGAATGACTTGGGCAGTGTATTCCCCATTTTACAAACAGAATCCCTGTAAGTCTAAAAATGTTCATGTTGGGATTTACACCTGCTTTGAGATATGAATAGATAAAAGTGCTTTCAGCCATTCTCCATAATTCCCCATTGTTTACTTAGTTTTCCAAAATGAAAATCAGCACAAATTGTATCCTCATTACTTAATTGGTGGCACTTGTACATATAATTTTGAAAAACAGTCTGGCTACATGTGAAAGCTGCTGTGTTAGTTATGTGTAGTTTTCCCACATGTAAATTTGCAAAATGGCTTCTGTCTCTATGTGGCAGCAAATCTATGTGCAGTCCTACACATTCTTATACATATTTTACAAAAGGCTCCACATTTGACATAGCCTTTTGTATAAACTGCCAGAATTGAGCACATCTCAGCCTTGATGTCTCATTTCCAATCTCAATATGCTAGGTAACATTGCCCTTATATTGTATTCGGTTTTTCAGAAATCATTTGACAAAGTCCCTCCTGGCGTTGCTTTTACATTTACTTCCTCACAGATTCATTTTATGACCCTTAGTTTTACAGCTTTCCTTCTTTGAAAAAGGCTTGTTTGTTCATTAATATCCTTTAAGTATTTAAAGTTATGTATCATATCTCCCCTGTCCTTGAGGAGAGGAAGGGACAGGGGAGATATGATAGAGGAGGTCCTCTAGGGTACACATATTTAAGTCTTCAAGTCTATTCATACGTCTTCTGGCACAGGCTCCAAATCATTTTGGTTGCTTTCCTCTGAACCATTTCAAGTTAATTTCCTTTGTGAGATATGGTCTCCAAAAAACGACTATATTATTTCAAGTGAGGCCTTACCAATGACTTGTACCTCCTTCTTTCTTATGGTTATTCCTCTCTGTATGCAACCCAACTACTCGTCCACTATCACATACAATTTCTTTGGATTTCTGCATCCGAAGTGCATGACTCTGCACTGCTTTGCATTAAATCTTAACTGCCAAGCATTACATCATTCTTCCAGTTTTTGTAGATTTTTTCTCACATCGTCCACTCCCTCAGAAGACTCCATTCTGTGGCAAATTTTCGTATCATTTGGAAAAAGGCTGACAGTTCCCTTCAATCCTTCAGCAATATCACTCACAAATACATTGAACAGTACTGGTCCCAGAACTGATCCCTGGGGCACACCACTACTCACCTTCCTTTCTTCTGAGTGAGTTCCGTTTACCACCACTTTCTGTCATTTGTCAGTCAACCAATGTCTGATCCAGTTCACCACCTTGGGACCCATCCCCAAGCTGCTCACATCCAGTGCATGTCCTTGATCTAGTTCTCGGTTCACAGAGTCAAAGAACAAAATTAAATTTGTTTGGTGTAATTGTCCTTTGGTAAAATCGTGTTGCCTTGGATCATGCAACCCACTGGTTTCTAGAAAGTCCACTATTCTCTCAAGAGCGCCTCCATTACATTATTGACCACTGAAGTAAGGCTTATCAGTCTATAGTTTGTCACCTCTTACCTATTACCATTTTTGTGAAGAGGTACTACATCAGCCCTTCTCCAGTCCTACAGAACTTCTCCCATCTCCATGGATCTATTAAAAACATCCTTTAAAGGCTCTGAGCTCTTTCAGTATCCTGGGATGTATCTCAACTGGTGCCATGGCCTTACATTTTAGAACTGAGCAAATAGAGGCTTGCTTCAGGGTTTTTGGCATGTAGCCCTGGGATAATGATAAGTTAACTATTTTTAGTATGGCCAGTACTAGTTCGTCTCAGGACATTTTTAAACAGCTACTGTAATTGGGCAAGGATCACTCAAAGATGTGGTAGTGTTTACTGCTGTAATTATTTGATCCAGGTGTTCTACAGTGAATGGGGTGAGGGACTGCCAAGCCGGGATGTTAGGTGGTGCTCCTGATTTATATGTTGTAAATCGCAGGTATGGAGTCATTGCGTTAATGATTTCACAATCTCAAAGAACTCTCTTGGTCTATTCAGAGACATCATTAGCATTCTAGTGTGTTTTTTTTTCTCTTAAGGTTGTTGATGGCATCTCTGTATGATTGTAGTAATTGTAATATATTATATCTTGTCATCTGGTAGCATTGATCTCCTCCATGTTCCGATTTTAAGTTAAAATTTAAAATCAGAGGCCTTATTTACATCTCACAAACTCACAATACTGAGGGATTCTAGCAAAAAATAAGCAACAGTAGAAGATGAGGGATTAGTGCAAATCACCATAACCCATGCCTACCCACTTAATTTTTCAATCTGTTGTTTATATGTTTTAATATCAGACACTAGATGGCAGGAAAGTAGTAAAATCAGCCCATATCACTGATCCTGAATTATTCAACAGCAATTAAAATGCATAAAAAAATCCCTCTATCAATCATTTTACATGAGACACTAAATTCTCCAGCACAGTAGCCACATGACCAGAGAGGTCTAAGATTATATAGAAAGTGGTAATGGTCCTGTATCTGTTATTTTAAATGTTGACAATATGGAAACATTTTGCCTTTGTACTATCAATATAAAACCTTTTCTTTTTAAGTTATGTAAATCTTAACCACCTACCACTGAATATATGTTTACTTCAGTCAAAAGCAAAAGATGAAGCTGAGATATTTATGGAGAAAGATCTGCTACTGTTCTCCTAGAACTAGTATGACATTCTCATTATTACAACTGAAGACATGCTAGGTTGTGTGTGGCATCTTTCTAAATGACCAATAAAACAATGTAGTCTTGAAGGACTACAAAATGGGACTGCTACTTCTGGAGAGAGATCTGCAAATGTAAGTATTTACTTTGGGGGATTTTTTCTAAATCTTGGGGAAAAGGGAATTCTTCAGATTAAAGCTGATTAATCTGTGTAAATTAGAATCCAGTGTATTTGTTAAATCAGTCAGGGCCTAGTATCAGCAAAGAGCTTTTAGATAAATTGAAAACTCAACAGGTAGCTTTCAGTTTAAATTTAAAACCCAGCAGAGGGCTTTCAGTTTAAAATCAGAACACAGCAGAGAGTTTTCTAGTTAAATTTAAAACCTAGCAGAGAGCTTCTAGTTTAAATTTAATACTCAGTCAGGGCCTAATATCAGCAAAGATCTTTCAGTTTAAATTTAAAACCCAGCAGAGCGCTTTCTGCTTAAATTTAAAACCCAGCAGAGAGCTTCTATTTTAAATTTAATACTCGGTCAAGGATCAGTAACAGCAAAGAGCTTTAATTTAAATCAACTCAGAGTATAACTTAGCATAAAAGGAAAACAGGGTCAGTAGTCTTTGAGCAATAAATTGTTTCTAGAGACCTTTACAATGAGGCCTTCTAGACAGGAGGCAAGAGACCTGTGAAATTGTAAAAAATGGGTGTTAAAGCCAAGGGACAGATCATAGGGGCATTTTGAAAGACTCCCTCTATCCAAGCAAGGGATATGTGAATCACCCAGGAAATTGGTCACAGATGACCTTAGCAGCACAAGACAGGGTAGACTGTGTAGCAGCTAGTTTTCAATAAGTCTTCTTTCCCTCCCTCCCTGACTCACAACCACCCTTGGGATAATCATAGCTTTAAAGGTGCTTAAAACTCTTAAAGAAAAGGATGTGCCATATTCACTCTCAGGTGCAGCTGTTTATCCTCATCAGGCATACATTAAGGACCTGAGATTAATTAATGTTGAGGTGAACGAAGTCATTAAACGTATTAGGTATAGTTTTATTACTATAAGTATCCCCAGCAAACCTTAGTAAGTAAACAACTTAAATACCTAAACACACCCCTAAAACTAAGATAAGTGCCTGTTAGTGTATGCATATGTATATGTATATCTATCTATCTATATATGTATATGTAAACCGCTCTGATACACATAGTAAAGGGTGGTATATCAAGTGCCTAAGCCACAAACCATAAGATGCAGACAGCAGTCCAAAAGCGAGATGTCTTGTGCATTGAGTGTCACATGTATGATTTTCTCCTAGTTGGTGAGGAGTAATATGTGTGCACTAAGTGCAAGGAGTTCTTTGCTCTCAGGGAACAAGTCCGATCTCTGGAGGCTAGAATAGCAGACTTGGAGGACATAAGGAAGACAGAGAGGTACATAGACGAGATCTACAGGGATGTAGTACTGAAGTCCCACCTTCAGTCTGGCAGCATCCCTGTTACCATGAAGGAGAGAGGTCACATGACAGGAGGGCAGCACCCTGGTGAGGCAGGAAGTGATTCTGTAGCTAGGACCTGTCCTCCAGGTGAAGTAAAACCCTCTCGCACCGAGGAGGTTTCTCCAGGGCCATGTTCCCACGAAGGAAGGGTTAGGACAGCTGTTATAGTTGGTGATTCGATCATTAGGCATGTAGATAGCTGGGTGACTGGTGGACGTGGGGATCGCCTGGTAACATGCCTGCTTGCTTTGAAGGTAGCGGACCTCACTCGCCACATAGACAAGGTCTTAGATCGTGCTGGGAAGGAGTCTACTGTCTTGGTACATGTCAGTACCAATGACATAGGAAAGTGTGGTAGGGAGGTTCTGGAGCTAAATTTAGGCTTTTAGGTAGGACGTTGAAATCCAGAACTTCCAGGGTAGCATTCTCCAAAATGCTTCCCGTTCTATGCGCAGAAGCCAAAAGGCAGGCAGAGCTCCAGAGTCTCAATGCATGGATGAGACGATGATGCAAGGATGAGGATTTCAGATTTGTTAGGAACTGGGGTACATTTTGGGGAGAGGCTTTTCCAAAGGGATGGCTCCACCTTAACCGGGATGGAACTAGGCTGCTGGCATTAACCTTTAAAAAGGAGATAGAGCAGCTTTTCAACTAGATAATAGGGGAAAGCCGACAGTCGCCCAGAAGCGCATGGTTCGGAACACTGTATTTATTTATTTATTTAACATCTTTTATATACCGCGCTATTTGTTTTCAGTGCGGTTTACAAGTAACAGAACTGCACAATCAGAAAACACTGGTGTGCTTACATTATAACAGGTAACTTAAACTTGGAAAAGGGGTAATAAAACTATAACTATGTACACACAGTGAAACTATATACAAAAAACAGTGTAAAAACTGAGCTATGTATAAACATATTGGGTTCTTTAGTATTCACAGGCAGACTATGGTCGGAATAAGATAAGATAGGGCATAAAAGAACTTGAGGCAGAAATTACTTGTGAGGGAATTGGGGAGAAGAGTGAGAGTTTGTCGGTTTAGGAGGGCTGATGATCCGATGAGGATTGGAAGCTTGTGCAAAATGGATCTTTGAAGGATATTAGCAAAAGAGTGAAGTAAGGGCATATCAGTAGATAAAGACAAAAGTAGGCCAAATGCCCTTGAGTGCAGAGCAAACAGAGCTTAAAGATTCCAAATTACCCCTGCCTACCGATAGCCAGATTAATATAAATAAAATACAGCCTCTGAAATTCTTTTATGCAAAAGCAAGAAGTCTAAAAAAATAAGATGAGAGAGTTAGAATATAGAGCACTAAATAAGAGGTTAGATATGACTGGTATCTCAGAGACATGGTGGAAGGAAGACAACCAGTGGGATACTGTGATATTGGGTACAAAGAACATCGCAATGATAGAGCAGATCAAATTGGTGGTGGGGTTGCACTCTATGTTAGAAAGAGCATTGAGTCACAAAGGATTCAAGTTTTTCAGGAAACAAAATTCACTGTAGAATCTCTGGATTGAAATTCCATGTAAAAAGAGGAAGGGGAAGGCGATGGCAGTGGGGGTGTACTATCGACCGCCTGGCCAGAGTGAACAAATGGATGATGAAATACTCAAAGAAATCAGGGAAGCTAACAAAAGTTACAGCACAGTAATAATAATGGGTGATTTCAATTACCCTGGTATCGACTGGGTCAGTGTCACGGCAGGACATGCTAGGGAGATAACATTTCTAGATGAAATAAATGACTGCTTCTTGGAGCAGCTGGTTCATGAACCAACCAGAGGGGAAGCCATTTTGGATCTAGTCATTAGTGCAACACAAGATCTGGTGCAAGAGATAAGGGTATTGGGGCCACTTGGCAATAGTGATCATAGCATGATCGCGTTTGATTTAATAAATGGAGGAAGGATAGTAAGGAAATCCACAGTACTACCTTTTAACTTTCAGAAGGAAGACCATGATAAAATGAGGAAAATAGTTAAGGAAAAACTAAAAAGAGCAGTTTCAAAAGTTAAAGACTTACATCAAGCTTGGGTGATGTTTAAAAATACTATCTTGGAAGCCCAGACCAGCAGTATTCCACGCTTCAAGAAAAGTGGAAGGGCGTCCAAAAAACTGCCAGCATGGTTTAAAGGTGAGGTTAGAGAGGCTGTTGCCAAAAATACATTTTTCAGGAAATGGAAAAAGGAGCCAAATGACAAAAATTGGAAACAACATAAGCACTGGCAAGTTAGATGCAAGGCATTGGATAAAGGCAGGCAAAGAGAGAATTTGAGCTTGCTGTGGAAGCAAAAACGTGTAATGAAGACATTTTTCAAGTACATTCGTACAAAAAAACCTGTGAGAGAGTCAGTTGGCCATAGCGGAACAACTGAATGAATTCTTTGCTTCGGTCTTTACTGAGGAAGATATAGGGATGTTAACTGTGACTGAATAAGAACTGAAAAAATATCGATACACCGGGAAGATGTATTACAACTATTTGATAAACTGAACAGTAGCAAATCACCTGGACCAGATGTTATACATCCAAGGGTGATAAAAGAACTGAAATAGGAGATTGCAGACCTACTATTTGTAATCTGTGAACTATCAGTAAAATCATCTGTAATACCTGAAGACTGGAGGATGGCCAATGTAACGCCTATTTTTAAAGAGAGTTCCAGGGGTGATCCGGGAAACTACAGACCAGTGAGAGTGACGTCAGTGCCGGGAAAAATGGTAGAAACCATTATAAAGAACAAAATTACTGAACATGTAGATAGTCATGGCTTAATGGGAAACAGCCAACATAGCTTTAGCCAAGGAAGGTCTTTTCTTACTAATCTGTTATGTTTTTTTGAAGGTGTGAATAAACAGGAAGACAAAGGTGAGTCAGTTGATATAGTGTATTTGGATTTTCAGAAAGCCTTTGACAAGGTCCCTCATGAGAGACTTTTGGAAAAATTAAGAAGTCGTGGGATAGCAGTCAGTGTACTATTGTGGATCAGGAACTGGTTAAAAGATAAAAAGCAGAGGGTAGGGTTAAATGGCCAATTTTCCCAATGGAGAAAGGTGAATAGCGGAGTACCCCAGGGATCTGTGCTGGGTCCGCTGCTTTTTAACATATTAAAAAATGACCTGGAAATGGGAATAACAAGTGAGGTAATCAAATCTGCAGATGAGACAAAATTATTCAAAGTTGTTAAAACCCAAGTGTATTGTGAAAAATTGCAAGAGGACCTTGATAAATTGGAAGACTGGGCATCCAAATGGCAGATGAAATTTAATGTAGACAAGTGCAAAGTTATGCACCTATTACTACTACTACTATTCAGCACTTAGAAAGCGCCACGCACGCAGTGCTGCACAGCTAACCTACAAGAGGTAGCCAACATACAAGAGATAGTCCCTGCTTGTCAGAGTCATGCTCATCGGAGCTTACAATCTAATTATAAGAACAGTACAGAGCATTAGTCAGTTCTGTGCAAGGTACGGTGTGGTACAGTTTGGTCTATAGTTTGGTCATAACGTTGACGGGGGTTAGGGTAAGATGAGGGAGGAGTCAGGATCTGAATGCAACGGTGAAGAGGTGAGTCTTCAACCTGGATTTGAAGAGGGCCAGGGAGGATGCCTGGCGCACAGACGCAGGTAGGCTGTTCCAGGCATAAGGTGCAGCAAGGTGAAAGGAGCGCAGTCGGGAGTTCGTGGTGCGGGTGAAAGACATTGGTAGAAGTAATTTCTTAGCGGAGCGCAAATTTTGAGAGGGGACGTAGGGCGAGATAGGAGGTATTGAGGGGCCATAGAGTGAATGCATTTATAGGTCAGTAGGAGAAGCTCGAATTGGATACGGAATTGGACAGGGAGCCAATGAAGCGACTTGAGAAGAGGAGTAATGTGAGCATGGCGAGGATGGCAGAAGATTAGTCGAGCTGCGTGATTTTGTGTAGATTGAAGGGGAAGGAGGTGGCTCACGGGAAAACCAGCGAGGAGTAGGTTGCAGTAATCGAGGCGAGAGGAGATTAAGGAGTGGATAAGCGTTTTGGTAGTGTGTCCAGAGAGGAAGGGGCGGATTTTGCTGATGTTGTAGAGAATACAATTGCATTTATAATAAAGAAGAAACCTGCCAGAACACCACAAATAATAGGTAGTCCCCCAAACCCTACCAACCTTCACAAAACTAATGCAACACCCAGTTACATTAGAGCATTGTACATAGTTTGAGTTAATATGTATTTAGTTTCCCCGTTTTCTCCCCCATGTTCAATTCCCTGTTATTTGTAAACTCAATGTTATTTGTATACATTGCAGTATTCTTGTTCGATGTACACCGCGCTGATTTTAATAGCGCGGTATAGAAGAAAATGTTAAATAAATAAATAAATAAATAATGAAATACAATGCAGTCAGCGAACGCTTAATCTCTATTCGTCTGCGAGGAATGCCTATCAACACAACTATAATTCAAGTATATGCCCCAACAACAGCTGCAGAAGAGAATGAAATTGAAGAGTTCTATGAACAAGTACATGCTGAAATTGACAGAACATACAAACAGGATATCAAGATAGTCATGGGTGACTGGAACGCAAAAGTTGGCAACAAAGAAGACGACAAAGTAGTTGGAAAATATGGACTTGGCAACAGAAATGAAGCTGGAGAAAGACTGATAGAATTCTGCAAGACCAATGATCTATTCATCTCAAACACCCTCTTCCAGCAACACAAGCGGCGACTATACACATGGACTTCACCCAATGGATTGTATAAAAATCAAATTGACTACATCTGTGGACGTCAACGATGGAAAAGCTCTATAACATCAACAAAGAATAAAACCTGGAGCTGACTGTGGTACAGATCATCAACTACTAGTATGCAAACTCAAGCTAAAGTTGAAAAAGAGCAAACCACTCACGAATGCAGCAAAATATGATCTTGAGAATATACCACTGGAATTTAAAGACTGCCTGCAAAATCGATTTGCTGCTTTAGATACAAATGACAGACCTCCAGAAGAGTTATGGAATGACATCAAGAAGGTTGTGTTGGAAGAAAGCAAAAAGTCTCTACAAAAGGTGAAAAAAGGTGAAAAAGCAAAAACGGCCAAAATGGATGACGGAAGAAACTCTGAAAATTGCCCAGAAACGTAGAGAAGCTAAAGCCAGAGGAGAAAGAAAGACAATCACAGAACTCAACAGAGATTTCCAATGTGCAGCAAGACAGGACAAGGAAAAGTACTACAATGACGCATGCAAGGAAACAGAAGCAGAAACTATTAGAGGAAAAACACGATCGGCTTTCCTAAAGCTACAAGAGTTAAAGAAAAAGTTCCAGCCTCGAACTGGAATGTTACAAGATGCTCAAGGTTCTATGTTGAATGATGTTGAGAAGATCAAGAAAAGATGGAAGGAATATACAGAGTTTTTATATGATAAAGATCAAGTGGACCAACAGCCATTTCAACCTATACCTTATGATCGGGAACCATTGGTGATGAAAGAAGAAATTGAAGCAGCATTGAAAGCCTTATCAAAGAACAAAGCACCAGGCATTGATAGCATTCCCACAGAAGTATTACAGCAATCTGATGCAGCTGTTACCGTACTTACAAGGCTCTGCCAAGAAATATGGAAGACATCATGGCCAACTGACTGGAAAAGATCTGTGTTTATACCAATACTAAAGAAAGGTGATCCAACTGACTGTGGAAATTATCGCACAATCGCTCTGATCCCACATGCCAGCAAGATTCTACTGAAGATTATTCAAAGGAGACTACAACCATACCTGGAACAAGAACTACCTGAAATACAAGCAGGGTTAAGGAAAGGGCGAGGAACAAGAGACATCATTGCAGATGTGAGATGGATCCTTGAAAAGACTAAAGAATACCAAAAGGATATCTATTTGTGCTTTATCGACTATAGCAAAGCTTTTGACTGTGTAAACCATGAGAAACTCTGGGCCACATTAAGAAGCATGGGTATACCAGAACACCTGATCATACTCTTCTACAATCTGTACATTGATCAAGAAGGAAGAGTTCCAAGGAGAAACAGAATGGTTTAAAATAAGCAAAGGTGTAAGACAAGGCTGCATACTTTCCCCCTACCTGTTTAATTTATTTGCAGAACAAATCATCAGAGAAGCAG
This sequence comes from Ichthyophis bannanicus, assembly GCA_033557465.1. Lineage (NCBI taxonomy): Eukaryota > Metazoa > Chordata > Amphibia > Gymnophiona > Ichthyophiidae > Ichthyophis > Ichthyophis bannanicus. The sequence goes on from CM066038.1 coordinate 333,504,614, forward strand.
GATTGTATGAAGACAACAGAGGTGTGAAGACTGGTGGAAGACTCATCAACAACCTTCGCTATGCTGATGATACCACATTACTGGCTGAAAGTGAAGATGATCTGAAACATTTGCTTCTCACAATCAAAGAACATAGTCTCAAAATGGGCCTGCACCTTAATGTAAAGACGACAAAGATCATAATAACTGGCCTAATCAACAGGTTCATCGTTGAAGGAGAAGAAATTGAAATCGTGAACAACTTTAACCTACTTGGATCAACTATCAATAAAGAAGCAACAAGCAGTCAAGAAACCAGATGACGCATTGCTCTTGGCAGAATGGCTATGAAAGACCTAGATAAGATTATCAAGAGCAGAGATGTCTCTCACCATACAAAGATTTGACTTGTTCAAGCCATGGTATTTTCAATAACATCATATGGATGTGAAAGTGGGACAGTGAAAAAGATAGGAAGAAAACTGATGCCTTCGAATTATGGTGCTGGCGGCGAATACTGTGTATACCATGGACTGCTCGAAGAACAAACCAGTCGGTACTAGAGGAGATCAAACCTAAGCTTTCTTTAGAAGCTCAAATGACAAGACTTCGACTTTCATACTTTGGACACATCATGCGAAGAGAGAGATCATTAGAGAAAGACATCATACTTGGCAAGATAGAAGGTCAATGCAAAAGAGGAAGGCCAGCAATGAGATGAATCGATACAATAACAGCAGCTACGGGTACCAGTCTGTCAACAATGAGCCGCCTAACTGAAGACCAAACACAATTTAGGATAGCTATCCAGAGGATCGCCATGAGTCGACTCCGACTCGATGGCACTTAACAACAACAAGCGTTTTGGTAGTGTGTTCAGAGAGGAAGGGGCAGATTTTGCTGATGTTGTAGAGAAAGAAGAGGCAGGTCTTAGCTACAAGCTGGATATGAGCGGAGAAGGAGAGAGAAGTGTCAAAGATAACCCCTAGATTGCGGGCCGAGGGAACAGGAAGGATAGTAGATCCATCCACATGGATTGAGAGAGGGGGAAGTGGTGGGGAGGAATTGGGTGGAAAAAACAAGGAGTTCAGTCTTGACCATGTTCAATTTCAATCGGCGATGAGACATCCAGGTAGCGATGTCTGAAAGACAGGCAGAGATCTTGGACTGGATTGCCGGAGAAATATTAGGTGTAGAGAGGTAGATTTGGGAGTCATCGGCATAGAGATGGTACTGAAAGCCATGGGAGGAGATAAGCATGCCAAGGCCTTGGGTATAGAGAGAGAAGAGGAGGGGGGCCCAAGACAAATCCCTGGGGTACACCTACATGGAGCGGGGTAGGGGAGGAGGAGGAGCCACCAGAGCATACACTGAATGAGCGATGGGAGAGGTAGGAGGAGAACCAGGATAGTACGGAATCCTTGAAGCCAAGCGAGGAGAGGGTGATGAGGAGAAGGTCATGGTCAACGGTGTCAAAGGCAGGAGAAAGTTCAAGAAGGATGAGGATAGAATAGAGGTCCTTGGATTTAGCCAGGAACAGGTCGTTTGTGACTTTTGTGAGTGCCATTTCAGTGGAGTGTAGAGGACGGAAGCCAGACTGTAGTGGGTCTAGGAGGGCCTGGGAGGTTAGGAAGTCGAGGCAGCGATGGTGGACTGCTCGTTCTAATAGTTTGGATATGAAGGGAAGGAGGGAGATGGGTCGATAGTTAGAAGGGCATGTGGGATCAAGTGAGGGTTTCTTGAGGAGGGGTGTGACAACAGTATGTTTGAAGTCAACAGGGACAGTTGCAGTGGAGAGTGAAAGGTTGAGGATATGAGTGATGGAGGGGATAATGGTGAGGGGGATGGAACGTAGAAGATGGGTGAGGATAGGGTCTGAAGAACAGGTGGTGGGTTTGGAGGAGGACAAAAGGAGTGCGGTTTCTTCTTCAGAGATCGGAGGGAAGGAGGGGGTGGCAGGGGGAGTATGGATGGGGAGAATTGGGGAGGAGGGCAGGTAGATGGGGGGTAGGGAATTGGAGGGTAATCTTGTGAATTCTGTCATGGAAGTAGTCGGCTAGGGTTTGGGCAGAAAGGGAGGGTGGGATCAGGGGCGGGGGGACCTTGAGGAGAGAATTGAAGGTATTAAAGAGACGGCGAGAATCAGAGGCAAGGGAGTTGGTCAGATGGATGTAGTAATCTTGTTTGGCAAGTGCTAAGGCTGACTCGAAGGAGCCAAGCATGAATTTGAAGTGTAGAAGATCTTCTGGGGTGCGGGATTTGGACCAAGCTCGTTCGGCAGAACGGGTGCAGATGCGTAGGTAACGGATTGTGGGTGAAAGCCAGGGTTCAGGAGTAGATCGTTTGACAGGATATGGGGTGGGAGGGGCAAGAGTGTCAAGGGCTGAGGACAGTATAGCATTGTATGAAGATAATGCCTCGTCGACGGACTTGGAGGATAAAATGGAGGAAAGAGATGGAGAGATGGTGGAGGAGAGAGTCAGGGGATCAATATTATGAAGGTTTCTAGATAGGTCGGAGGAGACAGGATGAGGTTGGGATGGTGGAAGCTGAAGAGTAAATGTTAAGCGGTGATGGTCAGATGAGGGAAATGCAAAGGAAAGAACCCAAGCTATGGTTACATGATGCAAGGTTCCACATTAGGAATCACCACAGAGGAAAAAGATATAGGTGTCATCGTGGATAACATGTTGAAACCCTTCGCCAAGTGTGCAGCGGCGGCCAAGAGAGCAAATAGAATGCTAGGAATCATAAGGAAAGGAATGGAGAATAAAACAAAGGATATTATAATGCCTCTGTATCATTCCAAACCTTGAATAGTGTGTGCAATTCTGGTTGCCATATCTTAAACAGGATATAGCGTTATTAGAAAAGGTACAGAGAAGAACTACCAAAATGGTAAAAGGGAGGAAAGGAAACCCCTATGAAGAGAGGCTAAAAAGGCTCTTCAACCTAGAAAAGAGACGGCTGAGGGGAGATATGATAGAAGTCTATAAATTAATAAATGGAGTGGAATGGGTAAACATAGATCAATTGTTTATGCCATCAAAATACAGAAAGACTACGGGACACGCAATGAAGCTATAAGGTAACCTATTTAAGACTAATAAGAGAAAATATTTTTTCATTTAACATGTAATCAAATTCTGGAATTCATTACCGGAGGGTGTAGTAAATGGAAATTACACTAACCTGGTAATTGTAGTTCCTGGAGGGTCCAGTTTAGTCCTCCAACATCAGGTAGTGCCCCTCCTCCTGCAGCCGGGAGACTGGACCAATCAAATCTTCTGTAGTATATATGCAGCAGGAGCTCCCAGAAGTCCCCAGTGTACTAGTAACAAAGCATACTTAACGAAGCAACACATTAGATTAATATACAAAATGACCTAATTAAAGAACAATTTGTTCCCCCCCAAGGAATATCCAACCCCCTCCCCAAACGAGGAAGTCAGAACACTGCATTGCGCCGGCACCGACGCCTCAGGAATCAAAACACCGCTCCCCACCAGAAGTTCAGGAGCTGCCTGAACCCCCGAGACAGAGAAGAGCCTCTGCAAAAAAACGCGGCTGCCACAGAGGGACCGAACGGCAAGAGGAACCGTCTTAATATCAACCGTTCGGAAAGGCGCGCCGCACCACATTAGCAGATAGTCGGGAGGGAAGGAGGACTAAACTGGACCCTCCAGGAACTACAATTACCAGGTTAGTGTAATTTCCATTTCCTGTTCGGTAATCCAGTTTAGTCCTCCAACATCGGGATGTAACAGAGCAGTTAAGACCGGGCGGGACCTTGCCATCCGGCGCGCAGAACCGCCGAACCAAAACAGGAATCCCGAGCCGCTGACACATCTAAGCGATAGTGTCTACTGAAAGCATGCAGAGACGACCAAGTGGCCGCCCTACAGATATCTGCCGGCGGAACCAGGCTATACTCCGCCCAAGAGGTCGCCTGAGCCCTAGTAGAATGAGCCCTCAGACCCTCCGGAACAGACCACTGTTGCAACAGATACGCAGACGCGATCGCCTCTTTGAGCCATCTAGCAATGGAGGCTTTAGCCGCCGCTTCCCCTTTACGCGCACCCCCGAAGAGCACGAAAAGCCGGTCAGATTTCCGAAAAGACTCGGTAACCTTTAAATAACGATGGAGCGTACGACCCACATCGAGCCGGAGAAGACCTTTGTCCGTTGACCCGACAGATTGCGAAGAAAGCACTGGAAGAAACACTGCCTGATTCATGTGAAAGGGAGACACCACCTTTGGCAGAAAGGAAGGAACCGGACGGAGAACGATCCGATCCGCGGAAAAAGACAAGAAAGGCTCTCGACAGGACAATGCATGCAGATCTGAAATGCGCCGTGCCGAACAGATGGCTACAAGAAAAACCGCCTTCAGCGTGAGATCTTTCAGAGACGCCCTGCGCAGGGGCTCAAAAGGTTCACGAACCAGGGCCCTCCGAACTAAATTCAAGTCCCAAGGAGGAACGAAAACTCTGCGGGAGGGCCGCAAATGAAAAACAGCCGTAAGGAATCGGCGTACATCCGGATGAGCCCCGAGCAGATGACCCAAAACCTTGCCGCGGTAACACGAGATAGCCGCCAGCTGGACTTTTAGGGAACTAGCCGCAAGGCCCTTATCGAAACCATCCTGAAGAAAACTTAAAACGACGGGCACTGAAACCGTCGCCGCCCGGACTCCCCGCCGGGAGCACCAGTCTTCAAAAATCCTCCAAATCCGAACGTAAGTAAGAGAAGTGGACGTTTTCCTCGCCCGCAGAAGGGTAGAAATCACCGCGGGGGAGTAGCCCTTCCTTTTCAGCCGAGCCCTCTCAATGGCCAAACCGTAAGCGAGAATCGATCCACTTGGGGCATCCGCAACGGACCCTGAAGAAGAAGATCCGGTAGAGCGGGCAGGAGCCAAGGAACGCCGTCGCTCAACCGGACCAGATCGGCATACCAGGGCCTCCGGGGCCAATCCGGGGCCACCAGTAACACGCGACCCCGGTGGCTCTCGATACGTTGTACGACCCGGCCGATCAGAGCCCACGGAGGAAAGACATAAAGAAGACCGGACGTTGGCCACGGCTGAATGAGAGCGTCGAGCCCCTCGGACATGCGCTCCCTTCGCCTGCTGAAGAAGCACCCTGTCTTGGCTGATTGAAAGGTCGCCATGAGATCCATGATGGGTGGACCCCACCGCCGGACGATTTGTGCGTAAACCTGTGGGTTTAGCTCCCATTCTCCGGGGTCCACCCGCACTCTGCTGAGAAAATCGGCCTGGACATTGTCTACGCCCGCAATGTGAGCCGCCGAGATTCCTGGAAGGCGAGTTTGCACCCAGTTGAACAAGGCCGCCGCTTCTGCCTCCAGGGCCACGCTGCTGGTACCCCCTTGGCGATTGATGTAAGCTACAGTGGACGCATTGTCCGACAGGACTCTCACCGGCCGTCCGAGAACCAGGGTCTCCAGGTCCACCAGGGCTAGCCGGACTGCCCGCAATTCGAGACGGTTGATCGACCAAGAGGCCTCCAGGGGAGACCATTGCCCCTGAGCAAAGCGGGACTCGCAGTGAGCCCCCCAGCCGGTTAAGCTCGCATCCGTCGTGAACGGAACCCACAGAGGAGGCTCCAAGGGAACCCCTCGCGACAGGTTCTCGGCGGAGAGCCACCACCGGAGGGATCGGCGAACCGTCTTTGGGCAAGGCAATCTCTTGTTCAGCAAGTCGAACTGGTTGGACCAACGTCGCAGAAGAGCACTCTGCAGCGGACGCATGTGGAAGCGCGCCCAAGGCACCACCTCCAAGGTCACCGCCATCGTGCCGAGGAGCCGCAGGTACCACCACGCCGACGGAGCTGGCATCCCCCGGAAGAGACGGACCAGAGCCCGCAACGCCAGCACGCGTCGCTCCGGAAGGCACACCAAGCCCCTTGCTGTGTCGAAGCGGACTCCCAGATACTCGAGATCCTGTGACGGAGACAGACAACTCTTGCATTCGTTCACCACCCATCCGAGGGACCGAAGGAGATCCACCACCCTGCTCGTGACTTGCACACACTCCCGACTGGCTTCGCTCGAATCAACCAGTCGTCGAGATATGGATGGACCAGGATGCCCTCCTTGCGCAACGCCGCCGCGACTACAACCATTACCTTTGTGAAGGTGCGGGGAGCCGTAGCGAGTCCGAACGGCATGGCCCGGAATTGAAAATGGCCCCACGGGAGCGCAAAGCGGAGAAACCGTTGATGGGAGGGCCGGATGGGAATGTGTAAATAGGCCTCTGTAAGATCGAGGGATGTCAAAAATTCCCCTTGACGCACCGCTACGATGACTGACCGCAGGGTCTCCATGCGAAAGTGCGGTACTCTGAGAGCGCGATTCACGCCTTTGAGATCCAAGATCGGACGAAGGGAACCGCCCTTTATGGGAACCACAAAATAGATGGAGTAGCGACCTGCGCCTCTTTCCAAGGGCGGGACCGGAACCACGGCCCCCAGAGAGAGAAGCCGATCCAGGGTCACGCGGATGTCCCGCGCCTTTTGAGCTCCCTTGCTGGGAGACAGAACAAACGAATCCGGAAGTGGGTGCGCAAACTCTAGGGCATAACCTTCTTCTATAATCTGCAGCACCCACCGATCTGACGTAATTTGGGCCCAAGAAGGAAGAAAGTCGCGCAAACGACCCCCGATGACCGGGTCTTCCTCTAGAGCCCACCTCGTTTCATTGTGGCTTGCGATTAAAGGAAGAGGCCGAGGAAGAGGCAGCTCCGGAGAAGCCCCTTCCCGTTCCTCTGAAACCACGAAACCCTTGATGACGGGTTCCAAAACGACCGCGCTGCGAAGTCCACAGCCGGGAAGAACGAAATCTGCGCACATCCCGAAACTGGCCGCGCGCTGAGGTGGACGACCTATTAAGCTCAGGCTTATCCTCTGGAAGCCGACCACCCTTAGACTCACCGAGATCCTTCACCAACTTATCCAGAGCCTCACCAAATAACAACCTGCCCTTAAAGGGTAGTTTACTGAGGCGAGACTTGGAAGAACCGTCGGCCGCCCAATTGCGCAACCAGATGGACCGTCGTGCCGCTACCATGGAGGCCATGCTATTAGCTAGGGAGCGTATTAAATCATAACACAGATCCGCCAAGTAGGCCGATCCCGACTCCACGCGGGCAACGTCCAACAGCCCCTGTTGGTCCATACCGGACCCCGAGCGCAGGTGCTGCGACCATCGCAAACAAGCTCGAGCTACCCACGCCCCACAAATAGAAGCTTGTAACGATAAGGCGTTGGTCTCGAAGGCTTGCTTCAACAAATTATCAACCTTTTTGTCCTGAACATCCCTCAGGGCCGCGGCCCCTTCAACCGGGATGGTGGTTTTCTTAGTCACTGCCGAAACGGCAGCATCCACACGTGGAGACTTAAACAAGTCCCTGTCCTTGTCTGCAAGGGGGTAAAGACGATTCATGGTCCGAATCCCTTTCAAAGCGGATTCCGGTTGCTCCCATTCCGCATGGATCATCTGCTCAACTACTCGGTGCACAGGCAAAACTACCTGGGCATCCCTGACCGCCTGAATGAGAGGATCCTCGAGACCCTCCTCCTCCAGCGGCCGCACCGCAGAGAGGTTAAGTGCTTGGAGAGACTCCGTGACCAAAGGTACCAGCTCGTCCCTTCGAAACACCCGAATGATGCGAGCCTGATCTTCCAGTTCTGGAAGCTCTCCGTCTTCTAACTCCTCCGCCTCAATATCCGGATCCCCCTCAGTCTCGGAATCCGGGAGGCAAAGGGCGCCCTGATCCTGGTCCCCCAACCTGGGCCGCTTGACCGCGGGTTGGGAAGACCGCTGAACCCCCCCCGCGGATGCTGGGGGGAGAGAGGCGGGCCAAGCCTCCGGCAAATGACCAGACCGGCAAATGACCAGACCTCATACAACCACCCACACCCAACAGGATAAGAAGAACCTCTGCAGCCAACATGCTAGCAATACCAAAAGTGATGACAAGATGCGCCATATCAACTTCAAACAGAGCCTTCAGTCTGAGTGCCCCAAGCCTCTGGAACTCCCTACCACCACACATCAGAGCTATCCCCAACTTGAGCCAGTTTAGGAAGGCCTTAAAACACTTCCTCTTCATTAAATACCTCTCAGCCTCCCCCGAACCCCAGCCACCATGCATGAGCAACACACAATAACTCCATCTCTCATATATACAGTTACCTGTTTAATATTCCACACATGTAGATAGTTTCCCCTGTTATCCAAGTTTACTGCTCCTGTTCATTGTAATGACCTGACTCTTGTTTATTGTCGGATATGGTTTGTTCTATGTAAACCGCGCTGATCGCAAATAGTGCGGTATATAAGAGATGTAAATAAATAAATAAATAAATAAGCGGAAGGCCTGATGCATGAGAAGAACAAAATCCGGGGAAAAGTCTATAGGCGACGCTACCATAGCCGCCTGCTGGAGCTCAGGGACCGACGTATTAGACGCCGGGCCCAGACCAGAAGGAAGGATGCTCGGTGAAGGGACACTGTCCCCCGAAAGGGAAGGGTCCCCGGGCACATGCTGTTCCTTAATTTCAATAGGCAGCTCCAGTTCTGAAGAAACTGCAGCACAGCTCTTACAGATTCCAGAGTCAGTCATTGTACCTCTGCGGGAGCCACAAATTACACACTGAGGTTTGGCAGCCATGCCCAGGCCACCTGCTCTCAGGGAAAAATAAGGCAACAGGAACAGGGAAGCCCACACCAAGGGGACTAACCTTATTCAATTCAGCACAGTATTAAATTTAAAACCTTTTTTTTTTTTTTTTTTTTTTACAGTAAACAAAATATTCCCCAGAATCCTAGGGGTGCCCTGAGCAAAATCGCCAGCAAAAGAAACCCCAAAAACACCAGGGGAACCCGTGCGCAAGTGTTAAAAAGTGCCCTTAAAAAGCACACTTTAGAAATCCAAAATGGCCGCCGCACTTTTTCACCCGCTATAAAAAACGGCGCGAAAATACAACGGTACCCAATTAATATGCAAAACAAACAAAACGACCCTCTAATACAGGGCAAGCGAAAAAAAGCAGGAAAAAGTGCAATTTGGAAGCCAGGGGAGCCGACAGAGCCTCTGCCCAAGCAAAGAACAGAGAGCTTAAATAAGGAAAATTCCTACCAGCTCTGGGAACAGCAAGGAACTCAGCCCACTTCTCCAAGTGACAGGCAATGTTGCAGCCGGTATGGCTCTTCCCCGAACAGCCTTGGGGAGAGCTCAACCCAGGCTTCAGAGATTCCCAGGCAGAAAGGCAGGAGCCCAAGGCAGGTCTGGCTTTCCCCAGAAAGTCTCCTGTGTCTTTTTCTTTTTTAAAGATACAGCTACCTAGCAAAAGAAATAGAATATAAAGGACCAGAAATAAACCCCAAAAGAACTAACTAACTAGTGTTGCTCCTTCAAGTGTCACTTAGCGTGCCCAGCAAGGGCACAGAAGTCCTCCAGCTGCAGGGAGACTGGACACACTGGGGACTTCTGGGAGCTCCTGCTGCATATATACTACAGAAGATTTGATTGGTCCAGTCTCCCGGCTGCAGGAGGAGGGGCACTACCCGATGTTGGAGGACTAAACTGGATTACCGAACAGGAAAAGCTGTTAGTGTAGCCGGGTTTAAAAAGGATTTGGACAAGTTCCTGGAGGAAAAGTCCATAAACCATTATTAAAGGGAACTCTGGATATCCACTTCTTGCCCCAGTACAAGCATTGTGGTATCTGTGTATTTTGGGGAAACTGCTAGGTACTTGTGACCTAGATTGGCCACTGTTGGAAACAGGATACTGGACTTCATGGACCTTGGTATGACCCAGTATAGCATATCTTATTGTTCTTAGTCCATGAGTTTTTGAAACCTCAGAGGCCCCCTTCTCCATTTGGCAGTCTGGAAAGCATGTATACTATATATATGTGCATTACCTTTTTGCCAGTCCTTTGAAAGATCTCAGAACTTGCAAAAAGTCAATTTTTCTCTAGGATCATTAGGGCTGTCCCAGTTCTTCTCTACTATATAATAAGCTAAACTGTTTTGTAGTTGAATACCTTCCAGAGGGACTCATATATTCAACAACCTGGAATTAGCAATTAGCTCACAGTAGGTTAGGAAACACTTTGTACTGCGAAAAATGCACAAGATGCCCCAGCTTCTGATTGGCTGAAGATTTTCCATTTGGATCTGAATTTAATATCAGGTATCTTCTCAGAAATGGTTTTGTATGATTTTTTTTTAAACAAAGGAATTAATTAATCCTTTTGATTTGGGATGGGTCACAACATTGTTTCCAGTGGGGTTGGGTGTCAGGGCCTTAACCTTCCATAGTACAGAATCTGAAACTCAGTCAAAAAGGAACCATCCACAACTTATAGCTCAGATCCTGTGTACTTGGATCTTAGCCATAAAGAAGCTGAGGGGCAATCATAACAGTTTTGAAACTTTTTTTTTAACAGATGATTTAATCCTTCTGCTATAGTTGTTACACAATCCAGGGCAATGAAACAAATAGCAAAACATCCTCTTATACCCCTTATCCCTCCCTCTCGAGACTAAGCTCCACTATGTTCCACTGTATAATACTACTCTATAATAGTTCACCAAGTTCATATACGTTATATATACCTCTCCAAGTTAATCTCCATTTATTGTAAAGTTGTTGAAGTTGTAATGTAAACCGTCCTGAATGGAAGATAGGGTGGAATAAAATACCTGTTAAATAAACTAAATAAAATAAAATAATCTAGGAAGAGGAGCTTTGGGTAAAATTTTTAAAAACGACAAACAAATATAAATCATTATCTTACAATGTGAATTCCATTCTTTAGGGTAACTAGAATTCTCAAAAGAAGAGGTATAACATGAGCATGTTTCATACTGTATGTGAAAAGGAGAGAAGGATGGATACTTAGGAGGTAATTTTATAAGCATTTTTCATGTGTAAAAGAACACTTACAAAATTAGTTCATAGCTAAAAGCAGCACATTTTTCCCAGCAAAAAAAGGTGTTGGTACTCGTATGCAGGGCTCTGTCATGAATACATGAGGACCATGGATCACTTTTAGTAAGAAATGAAAAAGATGTTGGCAACTCAGTACCACTTAGGGTTGCCAACTGACTGGTTTTAGGCCAGCCTGGCTGGTTTTTCATGTTGGAGACCGTCAGCCAGCAGAATGGCAAAACCAGCCAATGAAGGGCCGGTTTTCTGCCAAGTCTGCCCGTTAGGATCCCAAGTCCTGCGGCTAGAAGTGCAGAAATGGCCGCAATCCAATGGCCAGGAGAGCTGGTGACAGCCCATGGGGATCTCAAGCCCTGAGGGTACATGTTTAGAAATGTCCGCAATCCCACACCAGTAGAGCTAGTAACTGCCCACAGGGATCCCAAGCTCTGCGGGCAGAAGTGCAGAAGAAGCTGCTTCGCAGCTGGGAGAGCCGATGACTGCACAGTCTGACAAAAATAAAAGATCCAGGTCTCCCAGCCGTGATAGGAACTGCTTCTGTATTTCTGCCGGTATTTATGCCAATCCTGACATCTGCTGTCTTTAGTTTTGTACAATATAAGGGAAATGCATTTCTTTTTGTTTCTCTGGTGTTGCACTGTCTGGTTTTCTGATGTTTTAATTTTTGTCTACATATTTCTGTTTTCACTTTGTGGTTACTGTAATGTGTTTGTGTGTCTGTGTGTGAGAGAGACCAAGACTGGATATTCTGTTAGTATGGAATTTCTGTTTAAGAGTGTGTAGCAATCTGGCTTGTTCAGCTTTCCTAATAGGTTTATTGATGTTTTAGGGCGGCTGCCTTTTTCTAGATAGGGTTGTGAGTTTTGGAAGTTAGTACTGGCATGGTAGATTTGATCTTGGTCCTGAATGATTTTTTAAAATTAATTCCAGGGCTGGCCTAGCCATCAGACAACCTAAGTGATCGCTTCTGAGGGTTGGCAAAGAGTAAGGCATTCAAAGCTAAACAAATTCTGACATCCAGAGAGACATATGGGTTAAGATTTGCTTTGGGTGCCTATACTTTGAATCAACTCTGGGACTGGTCCTGATTAATTCACAATATGCTTGTTATTGAGAGAGATTTTTTTCTCGTATGGTAAGTTTTATGGGGAAGATTCTAGCTCTGCTCTGCAAAGATTGATGGGGAAGGAGACGGGGGGGGGGCGGGGTTTGGTGGATGCAGAATATATATTTGGATTTAATGCCATATGGGAGAGCATATGTGTGTTGGAGGGGCCTGAGAAGAGGACTGTGGCTGAATAGGTGCTGAAGAGTTCAACCTCTTGTAACCCCCCCCCCCCCTGATATTGCCTGCAGATGCTAAGGCTTGTACTGTTGCCCTCTTTGCCAGGTGGCAGGCTTTTCTCTTTCAAACAGTTGGCAACACTAGTACCACTGCGTTCCCCTCAAAAAATACCCTGCCTAAAAGCATGCAAGGTGCAAGCAAGTGCATGTTTGTTGAGTGCTTGAGGGAGAGGTTTGGGCAGAGCATGAGTATACTCATGAAGAAAATACTCATAAAATACACATGAAGAAAGCCCCCAGGTAAGTAAAACATAGTTACTCATCTGTAACAGGTGTTCTCTGGGGACAGCAAGAATCAGTTCTCACATATGGATGATGTTGGCGCCAACAGAGCCTGCACGGATCCTCCACTCCCCAGCTTTCATAGAAAGCCTTTGGGAGTTACACCGCGCATGTGCGGTCACCTTCCCACCCAAGGGTGCCATCTTACCTCAGTATGATGACATAGCTCAATGAAGCATGAAAAAGAAAAACAATTCCATGGGGAGGGTTGTGAGGACTAATTCCTACTGTCCCCAAAGAACACCTGTTACAGGTAACTAGGCTTTCTCTGGGAACAAGCAGGAAGTCGGTCTTCACAATGGGACTCCCAAGCTACAGACTATCAAAAAATCCTGTAGAAGCCACAGGCGAACCAAAAAGTGTACCATAAAGGACAGCAGGGAGCACTGGTTGGATGGAAGACTGGCAATGCAGCACCAACATCAAAGATGTAATCCTCTCTCCAGTAGCCTGGACACAGAGGGCTGGAGGGAAGGAGTGGCATTATTCCCCAAAGAAGTGAGCTCTCCTCCAACCAGTAATGTGCTGCACAGGTATGCATGGAGGACCAGGTGGGGACCCAGCAGATGTCCAGCAAGGGCACTGAGTGCAGATTGGCCACAGAGGCCGCCATGGTGCATGCACTGTGTGCAGTGACATGATGTTGCAGAGAACGTCCAGCCTACTCATAAGCGAAGGAAATGCAGTCTGCCACCAACCAGGAGAGGATACGCTTGGAGACAGCAACCCCAAGCCAATTGGGGTCTTAAGAGACAAAGATCTGTGCCAAATGGCGATAGGTCTGTGTCCTCTGATGGTAGAAGGACAAAGCCCTCTTGCAATCGAAAGCGTGCAGGGAGGTCTCTGCCCGAAAGGAGTGAGGCCAGGGAAAGAAGGTGGGGAGCATCACCTCTTGATTCAGGTGGAAAGCAGAGACTATCTTGAGCAAGAACTTAGGGCGAGTCTGAAGGACAGCTCTGTTACTGTGAAATCTAGTGTAGGGCATCTGCAGCATACTCATCCATCTGGCTGAGGTGAGTGCCACCAGGAAAACAATCTTCCATGACAAGTACTTGAGATAGCACTTGGCCAAGGGTTCAAAGAGGGGAGCCATATTGAGGTCCCATGCCACCAGTGGTAGATGGATTTGGGGCTGTGACAGGAGTCCCTTCATGAAATAACCCACCAGGGAGTGCACAGACATGGCCAGGCCATCTACAGGGTGGTGGTGTGCGGAAATGGCACTAAGGTGCACTCTGACAGTGTTGGACTTCAGACCAGCTCCGGAAAGATGCAGAAGATACCTCAGAAGGTCTTACACTGAGCAAGAGAAGGGGTTAAAACCCCTAGACAGAGAACCTGCCCCAGACAGAGAACCTGCCCCACTTAACCTGCCCCTTGGCCAGACAGAGAACCTGCCCCACTTGGCCAGAGAACCTGCCCCACTTGGCCAGAGAACCTGCCCCTTGGCCAGACAGAGAACCTGCCCCACTTAAAGGTGTACGCTTGAAGCGTGGAATCCCTACGCAAAGCCAGCAGGACAATCTCCACTATGGCTAACCTCTCAGCATCCAGACCATCAGGGCGAGGGACGGGAGGTTGGCATGGAGAAGCATCCTGTTCTCCTGTGACAGTAGGTTCGGGGAGCTCCCTAGTGGCAGTGGGTCCCTCCAGGACAGCTGCAGGAGCAGGGGGGACCATGGTTGCCTGGGTCACCTCGGAGTGATGAGGATGATAGAGGCCGCCTCTGATTGCATCTTGAGGAGAGTCTGGGGAACCAGAGGTGTAGGCGGGAAAGCATATAGGAGGACGCTGGACCAAGGGAGGAGGAAGGTGTCTGCCGCCTCCCACCCCCAGGCTGGTCTCCAAGCAGAAGCAGAGCAGTTGCACATTCTCCAGTCTGGCAAAGAGATCTATCTCCGGAGTCCCTCACCGGCAAAAGACAACGCTGAGCACCCCCGGGTTGAGTCGTCATTCATGGCATTAAAGGACCTGGCACAAAAGGTCCGCGAGCACATTGTCCTGGCCCGGCAGGGAGATCTGTCTCCCCACTGCGAAGTTCCACAAACAAACTGCTTCCCAGCAGAGGTGGTATGACCCCATACCTCCCTGCTTGTTGAGATAGTACATCGCTACCATCTGGACTTGAACCACCTGCCCTGTCAGATGATCTTGAAACACCCGAAGGCCAATGCAGACAGCCCTGAGTTCCAGCAGGTTGCTCTGAAGGGCTCTCTCCACTGACGACCAAGGGCCCTGCCACTGCAGATGGTTGCAGTGGGCTCCCCAGCCCTGCTTTGACACGTCTGTCATGAGAATGCACTGTACCAGGGATGCCTGGAAGGGTAGGCTAGTCCTGAGGTAGTGGTGGCTCTATTTATTTATTTATTTATAAATTTCTTCTATACCGCCCCTTCCAGAGATCAAGGGCGGTTTACAAGGAACAGTTAACAATTTTGTATACTTCAGTATACTTTACATAGAACAGTGTTTAAACTATGTACAGGTAAGATTACATGGAACATTAACTGAACTAATATGAGTATATGCATCCTTTAGATCTAGAGAGCAAAGCCAATCCTGAAGGTATGGCAGAAGAGTTCTCAGAGAAATCATTTTGAACTTTTCTTGGAACAGATATTTGTTCAATTCTCTGAGGTCTAGAATGGGTCTGTGTCCTCCTGTTTTCTTTGGAATAAGAAAATAGGGGGAGTAGAACCCTGTACCCTGTTGGGGAATGAGCCTCTATTGCATCCTGAGCAAGGAGTGTTGAGACCTCTTGATCCAGTAGATTGTCTGGAGAGGTTTGGGAATTGAACTGTCTTATGATTGTAGGAGGGGGCATGCTGTGAAAATGAAGCCTGTACCCCTCCCCTACAATGGACAGAGTCCAATTTTCTGCTGCTATTTGGTGCCATCTGTTGACAAAATGACACAACCTGCCTGGAATGTTTAGGGGTTCTGGACCCTTCAGAGGCAGGAAAGCTAAGCTCTCTAGTATGGAGTCAAAGCCCTTGAGGGGGCTGAGCCTGTGGAGCTGGTTGAGCTCTCAGGCCTTTTGGCTTCTTTTGTTGTCTGGATTGCTGCTGTTGTCCCTTTTGGGCAATTTGACCCTGAGCTTGCCCTTGCTGGGTATAGGATGAATAAAACTTCCTCTTTTTGCTGAAAAAGGGTTTTTTATAGGGTTTTTTTTGGCTGGGGTGGCTGTAGATTTTGACAATCTGTCTAAAGTGAGATTGTCAGTATCTATCTCATTAGCCTTTTCCTGCCAATTCTTGCCAAAGAGGTTTTCTCCTGTGCAAGGGATGTTTCCTAATTTGTCCTGTACCCAAGTCTCCAAGTCTGATGCCTGAAGCCAGGCAATCCGACGTGCACCAATGGCAATAGCAGAGGTTCTGCTGATGCATTCAAAGCAGTCAAAGGCTGCACGATTTACAAACTTGGAAACGTCTTGAGCATGCTTGACAATAGTAAGGAAGTCTTGTTGTTTGTCATCAGGGAGAAGGGGGCTCATAAGCTCCAAGTCTCCTGTGACTTCTCTGAGGAACATTCCCATATATAAAATATATGAGCTGATCCTAGCTGAAAGCATGGAAGCCTGAAATGTTCGACGCCCAAAGGCGTCAACAGTCCTGCATTCACGACCTGGAGGATTGGATGCATGTCTTTTTGCACTTTTCATCCTATACATGGCTGATTCCACTACCATTGAATGGTGTGGCAGCTGAGTCTTTTGAAAACCAGGACATGATGGAATTCAATACATGGTATTGAGTCTCCTAGAATGAGGAGATGTGGTCAGAGGTGTTTCCCACATTCTGAGCATCAAATCATGAAGAATTTCATGAATGGGCAGGGTAGCTGCCTCATTGGGAGCCTTAGGTACTGGAGTATTTCCAATTCCTTTGCTCTAGGTTCATTTTCAGGAGCTACGGTGATTGATAGGCCTCGGGCCACATCACGAATAAAATCCTGAAAAGACATGTCCTCCGGAAGAGACATTCTGCATTGAGGAGAAGAGGAGCCTTCCGGAAGAAGTACTCTGGTACCGACCGAGTTATCCGAGTCATCGGAATTGGAAGATTCGAAGCATCTCTGATCCCAATGTTCATGCAAAGCACGGTATCGGTATCGATCGAAGTCGGCACCGAGTTGGTCTGGTACCGATCTGTCAATGCCCGAAAAGTCGGCATGGGCAGAATTCCCACCGGAGCCGGTACTGTCGGTGCTGGTACCGGTGCCCATTGAACCGTCGGTAGCGGTGTCAACGGTACCGCAGCTGTAAGGAGAGCTGCAAGACTGCATTTGATAGCGAGGAATCTCTGGTCTATTGACGCTGCCGATGCCTGGGTGTGGGTACCGGTAGAAGCAGCCGGAACCCCTGAGCATGACCACCAGTAGTTCTGCCGAGGTAGAGGCCTCGAGAACATCCTGGAGCCCCATTAGTGCTTTGGAGGCCGAAGCCTCCCGCCGGGGCTGTTTTGCCGGAATAGTATCCTCAAGGGCAATGCCAAAGGCTTCTCGATGCTTGGAAGGAGATCTACCCTTTGAGGACTGGCTCTTATGTTTAGTTACCTGAGATCCATGGGAGGAAGACGAGGCTCTGGAAGACGTTGACGCAATGGGCATCGCATATGAAGAAAAGAGGGTACTGAGCTTTGCAGCCCGGTTCTGTCTTCCTTTTTTAGTCATCCCCATACAAGAGGAACACTCCGAAGGAGAATGGTCAGGGCCTAAACATTTGAGACACCAGTCATGGGTTTCAGTGACAGAAATGCTACCGCCACACTTAGTCAATTTTTTTAAAGCCACTACCTGATTTTTCCATTTCTTTAGGAAAATGGGGCCTAATGCCCAAAATGGCGCCTAGCACCAAAAAGCAAAGGTTTCTGAAGAGAAACACTTCAGATAGTACTTTTTTTTTTTTGAAAAGAAGAAAAGAGAACACAAAACTATTTAAAGTTGTTAAAACCCAAGAGGATTGTGGAAAATTGCAAAAGGATCTTGATAAATTGGAAGACTGGGCATCAAAATGGCAGATGAAATTTAATGTGGACAAGTGCAAGGTTATGCACCTAGGGAAGAACAACCCAAACTATGGTTACACGATGCAAGGTTCCACATTAGGAACCACCACCCAGGAAAACGATTTAGGCGTCATTGTGGATACCATGTTAAAACCCTCGGCCCAGTGTGCAGCGGCGGCCAAGAGAGCAAATAGAATGCTAGGTATGATAAGGAAAGGAATGGAAAATAAAACAAAGGATATTATAATGCCTCTATATCGTTCCATGGTGAGACCGCACCTTGAATATTGTGTGCAATTCTGGTCGCCGTATCTTAAAAAGGATATAGAGTTATTAGAAAAGGTTCAGAGAAGAGCCACCAAAATGGTAAAGGGGATGGAAGGATACTCCTATGAAGAAAGGCTAAAAAGGTTAGGGCTCTTTAACCTGGAAAAGAGACGGCTGAGGGGAGATATGATAGAAGTCTATAAATTAATGAGCGGAGTGGAACGGGTAAACGTAGATCGATTGTTTACCTTATCAGAATATAGAAAGACTAGGGGACATGCAATGAAGCTACAGGGTAAACTATTTAAGACTAATAAAAGAAAATATTTTTTCACTCAACGTGTAATCAAACTCTGGAATTTGTTACCGGAGGATGTAGTAAAGGCTGTTAGTGTAGCTGGGTTTAAAAAAGGTTTGGACAAGTTCCTGGAGGAAAGGTCCATAAGCCATTATTAAGAAGGGACCCAGGATATCAATGCTTGAACCAATACAAGCATTGTGGAACCTGTGTCCCTTGGGGAGACTGCTAGGTACATGTGACCTAGATTGGCCACTGTTGGAAACAGAATACTGGGCTTGATGGACCTTGGTCTGACCCAGTATGGCATATCTTATGTTCTTATGAACCGGCGGTACCAGTAGGCATCGAACGGAGGCAGGTGCGACCACAAGAAATACAAATTTAAAGAAGTAATTTTCTGCGGTGACATGTCGGCTCCACAGAAAACGAAGAACTAAAGAGGGACAGTTGGAAAGGCGGGCCGCGCAGGCTCCGTCGGTACCGACGATACCCATATGTGAAGACTACATTCCTGCTTGTTCCTGGAGATCTAAGGTGACCTGCTCAGCAGCCAAGCTGTAAGGGACAGAGACCCCAGATTGGGATGAAGGAGCAGGCCTCCTTCCTGCATCAGGAGCCCCGGTGAGTTCCTGAGAAGGACTGGGGGTTCTGTCGAGAGACGGAGTAGCAGAGGGAACCATGGCTGTCTGGGCCACCTCAGGGCCACGAGGATCACCGAGGCCCTTTTTCGCTGGAACATGAGGAGGGTCCAAGCTATGAGCAGCATGGGGAGGGAAGGCATACAGCAGGCCCGTCATCCACGAGAGGAGGAAGGCATCCGGAGCCACTCTGCCTGGGTGCGGGAGGGGGCCACAAAAACAGGGAAGTTGTGTATTCGCAGGAGTGGTAAAGAGATCTAGATCTATAGTATCACAGCGCTGGAAGAGCCACTGCGCCGTCTCTGGGCACAAGCACCACTCGTGCAGCTGCAGGACTCTGCTCAGTTGGTCCGCCAAGGCATTGTCCTGGCCCAGAAGATAGACGGCTCAGAGGGTTATGCTCTGGCTCACCGCAGACAAGCACAGGGATACTGCCTCTTGGCAGAGGCTGTAAGAGCCGGTACCCCCTGTTTGTTCAAGTAGAACATTGTGACCTGGAAGGCCTTCAGTGTGAGGTGGACAGCTCAGAGCTCCAGCAGATTGATCTGCTGCCGACTCTCCTTGTGGGACCAAGTCCCTTGGATGCGCAACTCCTCACAATGGGCCCCCAGGCCCGAGAGGGAGGCAGCCATAGTTAGGACTGCATGGCGGGTCAGAGTCTGGAAGGGCATGCCTCGGAGCAGGTTCTGTGTGTCCTGCCACCAGTTCAGGGACTCCCTCAAGTGAGGTGTGACAGAGATGGGATCCTGGAGTCAGACAGTCACCTGGGTCAACTGCGCGCAGAGGCACCACTGCACCGCCCACATGTTGAGGTGGGCGTTGAGCACGACATGGACAGTGGAGGCCATGTGGTCGAGAAGGCGAAGCATCGTCCATGCGGCTCTGCACGTCAGACGCCAGGGATCTGAGGTGGTCTGCCTTATCTCAGGGAAGGAAGGCCAAGGCCTGAAAAGTGTCCAGGCAAGCCTCTATGAACTCCAGGGATTGAACCGGAGTAAGGTGGGATTTCAGGTAGCTGACCATGAAGCCCAAGTGCTGCAGAAGCTGGATCGTGTGGCCCGTGATCTGCAGGGCCTCTGAGGTCGTGTCCCCTTTTATGAGCCAATTGTCTGGATAGGGGTAGATGAAGGTGCCTTGTAGACAGAGGTGGGTCGCTACCATTGCAAGACACTTTGTGAAGACCCGTGGGGCAGCGGAGAGTCCAAAGGGAAGCACCCTGTACTGGTAGTGGTTCCTTGCTACCACAAAGCGCAGGTACTGTCTTGTGCTTGGGATGGACAGTATGTGGGTATAAGCATCCTTTAAGTCCAAGGAGCATAGGCAATTGCCCTGCTGGAGGTCAGGCAACAGTGTTCCAAGGGAGAGCATTCTGAACTTCTCCCGCACAAGGAATCTGTTCAGGTTCTTCAGATTGAGGATGGGTCGGAGACTTTCTGTTCTCTTCAGGACGAGGAAGTACCAGGAGTAAAATCCCCTTCCTCTGAGGTGTGGTGGGATGGTTTCCACCACCCCGTCTTTGAGGAGGCCTGCAAGCTTCTGAATTAGCAGGGCCTGGTGCAGGGGAAGCTGCCGGGGCTCCCCAGGGAAGTAAGGGGGAGGCAACTGGTTCAGATGGAGGAGACAGCCCTCCCAGATGACCTGGAGGACCAAGGCATCTGTGGCGATGGTTTCCCACCTGAGGGCAAAGTGGATCAGCCTTCTCCCTACCGGCAGCTGGTCCTCCAGCAGTCAAGAGGCTATGCTGATGGCATCAAAACCCCGAGGTTGGCTGCGTTGGAGCCCGTGGCCGGGTCTTTTGTCCCCTAGACTTGCGAGGTCCATGGGCCATGCTCTTACCCTGACCATCCTGGGTTGGGGTTAGTGTAGACTGGTACGGAGGATAGCCCCTGTATGGGTGTCCTTTTCTGGTGAAAAGGGGTTTCTTGCCCTGCAGTTTCTTCCTGGGGGGGGGAGGTCTTCTGAGAGAGCAGAGTATGGGTGACATATTCGGTCTCAATCTCGGCTGTTTTATCCTCCATTGGTTTACCAAAGAGCTGCTCCCCAGGGCAAGGGACATCGAGGTGCTTCTACTGGACCCACTGTTCCAGGTCGGATGATTGGAGCCAAGCCTGCAGGTGGGCACCGATGCTGGCCGCCACTACTTGGGCGGAAGACTCGAAGCCATCAAAGCTGCTCATGAGAGGTACTTAGAGTACTCCCCGACGGACTTCAAGAGCACCTGGAAGCGCCAGAGGTGGTCCCCATTAAGAGCCGCCGCAAATCCTCTGAGCTCTTTAGTGAGGTCTCAGAGGAACATACCAATATGCAGTTGGTAGACCTAGATGCGACATGCTAGCATGGAGCCTTGGTCAGCTTTCCGCCTGAGGGCGTCGAAAGTGTGGGACTCTCTGCCCAGGGGGACCGAAGAGGAAGTAATTAGATCTTACCTGCTAATTAGTGTTCCTGAAGGAACGACAGTCCAGTCCCTTCACTTCTGGGTTGCGTAACCCTTCCAGCAGCTTGGAGGCTGAGCCCAACCTTTTTGGGGATGGAGCGGTATAAATACCACTGATGCCACCCACCAACTCCTGTAATCGAATGAAAAAGCAGAATAAACGAACCTCTGTAACCAAATTATAACCCAAACTTAACCCCGAAGGGGAAACAACCATTAAACTCCTTTTTTTTTTTTTTCGGAATAGGTAACAAAAAAGGGGGGGGAGGGAGAGGAGGGGGAAGGCGCCGTAGAAGGATTGCCTGATACTGCTCGCGCCTGCCTTCACCTGGCCTCCCTCACCTTGATCTGCTTCCCAGCTCGGTACGCCGCTCCGCCCTTTAGGCCTTCAGGTCCGGCATATCCGGGTGGGATCAGGGACTGGACTGTCGTTCCTTCAGGAACACTAATTAGCAGGTAAGATCTAATTACTTCTTCCTTATCGTCAGTCCAGTCCAGTCCCTTCACTTCTGGGATGTACCAGAGCAGTTCAACCCTGGGTGGGCTCCGGCAGGCCGGACTGAAGAACCGCTTGGCCAAACCGAGCATCCGCTGCACTCTGTACGTCTAGCCTGTAGTGCTTGGTGAAGGTATGCAGCGAGGACCAAGTTGCCGCCCTGCAAATATCCAAGGGGGGAACGAGACCGAACTCCGCCCAAGAAGTAGCCTGAGCTCGGGTGGAATGTGCCCGCAGCCCCACCGGGACCTGCTTTCCTTTCAGGATGTAGGCAGAGGCAATCGCTTCCCTAATCCATCTGGAGATGGAAGCCTTGGCCGCCGCTTCCCCTCTGTGAGGACCTCCGAACTGGACAAATAGCCGGTCTGATTTCCTAAACGAAGCTGTTCAGGAGAGGTACCGCTTCAAGGCCCTCTGGACGTCCAGCAGCCGAAGCCTGCTGTCCTTATCTCCCGGACCCCCGGATGGGAAGGCTGGGAGCGTGACTGCCTGGTTTATATGAAAGGGAGAGATGACCTTGGGTAGGAAGGAAGGCACTGTGCGTAGGACCACCTTGTCCTTCAGGAAGGCCAGGAAGGGAGGTTTGGAGGACGGCGCTTGCAACTCGGAAACCCGTCTGGCCGAGCAGATCGCGACCAGGAAGACTGTCTTCAAGGTTAAATCCTTCAGGGAAGCCTTCTTTACTGGTTCAAAGGGTTCCCCTATCAGTGCATTAAGGACGAGATTGAGGTCCCAGAGGGGGATGACCGCCCTCCTCTGGGGGCGCAGACGTCTGACCGCTCTCAGGAACATGGAGACGTCCGTGTTAGTCCCTAGAGGCTTGCCGCGGACCTTCCCCCTATAACACGAGATAGCCGCTAGCTGGACTCGTAGAGAACTGTGCGCCAGACCTTTGTCAAACCCTGCTTGCAAAAATTCCAGGATTTCCGGGACCGAGGCCGAAAGGGGCTTCTTTTGACGCTCCGCGCACCATGCCTCGAAAATGCGCCAGACCCTAATATAGGAGAGACAGGTAGAGCGCTTCTTTGCGTTCAACAGCGTTGAAATCACTGCACCTGAATATCCTCGCTTCAGGAGCCGCGCCCTCTCAAGAGCCAGGCCGTAAGCGAGAATCGATCCACGTGCGGCATCCGCACCGGGCCTTGTCTGAGCAGGTCCCTCCTGCAAGGCAGTCGCCAGGGCTGGTCGGCCAGCAGCCTCAGCAGGTCCGCGTACCAGGGGCGACGAGGCCAATCCGGGGCTATGAGGATTACCAGACCCTGGTGGGACCCCACTCGTTGAAGAACCTTTCCGATCAGCGCCCAAGGAGGGAATACATAGAGAAGCCCCTCCGCCGGCCACTTCTGAGATAGAGCATTCAGACCTTCGGACATTCTCTCCTTCCGTCGGCTGAAAAATCGGTTCACCTTGGCTGAGGAGAATCTCGCCATGAGATCCATAACCGGGGACCCCCATCGGGTCACTATTTGGTCGAAGGTCGATTGCTCCAGTTCCCACTCCCCATGGTCTATCATGTGCCTGCTGAGGTAATCGGCCGTGACATTGTCCGTGCCTGCTACGTGCTGCGCCAAAAGCGCTTCCAGGCGGATCTCCGCCCATTGGAGGAGAGTTTCCGCTTCCTTCTCCAAGGCGGGGCTGCTGGTGCCGCCCTGGTGGTTGATGTAAGCTACCGTGGTTACATTGTCGGAGAGGACGCGGATTGCCTTGCTTTGTACCCGGGACTCGAGTGCCCTGAGCGCCAGGGTGACGGCCCGCAATTCCAGTCTGTTTATGGGCCATTGAGATTCCAACGGAGACCATCGCCACTGGACAAACTGGTCCTCGCAGTGCGCCCCCCAGCCTACCAGGCTGGCATCGGTTGTCAACAGCACCCACCGGTGTGGCTCGAGGGGCATCCCGTGTTCCAGGTTCCGTGGGCACTGCCACCAACGAAGGGATCTTCTGGTCCTTGGAGCGCAGGGTAACTGTGTCGACAGGGGATGGAGTTGCGGAGACCACCGCCGCAATAGAGCTCGCTGTAATGGACGCATGTGGGCCCTGGCCCAGGGTACTACCTCTATAGCCGCCGCCATTGTGCCCAGGACCTGAAGATAATGCCATGCTGATGGGGATCGCTTGCCTAGAAACCGCGTGACCAGTAGTCTTAGGTCCCTGGCCCGAGTTCGGGACAAGAACACTCTGCCCTTGCCGGTGTTGAATCTTGCGCCGAGATACTCTAGATCCTGGGAAGGAGTCATCTTGCTCTTTGCTCGGTTGATGATCTACCCCAACTCTTCTAGGAGATGAACTACTGTGTCCGTCGCCTCGCGACTTTCCTCCTCTGACTTTGCCCGGATCAGCCAATCGTCTAGGTACGGGTGAACGAGAATTCCCTCCTTCCGAAGGAAGGCCGCTACGACCACCATCACCTTGGTGAAAGTCCGTGGAGCCGTCGCTAGGCCGAAGGGAAGGGCCTGGAATTGAAAGTGGCACACTGGCACCGCGAATCTTAGGAACCGTTGATGGGATTCCCTGACGGGGATATGCAAGTAGGCCTCTGTCAGGTCGAGGGACGTCAGGAACTCCCCGCTCCTTACGGCTGCAATGACTGACCGCAGAGTTTCCATCCGGAAGTGTGGAACCTTGAGACAGCGGTTGACCTGTTTTAAGTCCAGGATTGGCCGGAAGGCGCCTTCCTTCTTTGGCACAACGAAGTAAATTGAGTATCGACCCGAACCGCACTGATCTGGAGGTACTGGAACCACCGCCCCGAGAGCAATTAACCGAGCGAGAGTTGACTCCACCGCTGAACTTTTTGCCAAGGTACCGCAGGGGGACTGAACAAAGGCTGGAGGTATCTGCTTTGAGAATTCGAGAGCGTAGCCCTCTCTGATCACTTCTAGAACCCATTGATCTGACGTGACCCGGAACCAGGCGGGAAGAAACTGCCTTAAGCGTCCTCCAACTGGCAGCTCTTCCCCCTGGACCCCAGCGACTTCACTGTTGTTTTCTAAGGCTCGAGGAGGAGGAGGAGGAGGCTGCTCCAAAACCGCGGCCTGCTCCCCGAAACCCTCGAAAGCCCTGACCCCTAGAGGGAAAACGCCCTCTGGCAAAGGAGCTGGATCTGGCTGAGTGAAACCTCCGGGAGTCCCTCGGCTGGGAACGCGCCGGGGGCGGGGGACGGCCTTGTTTCGGTCTATCTTCCGGGAGCCTGCCTCCCTTGGACTCGCCGAGATCCTTTACCAGCTTCTCTAAATCCTCGCCGAACAACAGCTTCCCCTTAAAGGGGAGCCGGCTCAGGCGTGCTTTCGAGGAGGTATCTGCTGCCCAGTTCCGTAACCACAGATATCTCCTGGCCGCCACCACTGAATCCATGTTCTTAGCTAGGCTTCTGATGAGGTCATACTGGCTATCTGCCAAGTAGGCTGTTCCGGATTCCAATCTGGTCGCGTTGGTCCGCGCCTCGCCTGCGGAGCTCTCGTCTGCCTGAAGCTGTTGAGACCACCTTAAACAGGCCCTAGCTACCCAAGCTCCGGAGACCGAGGCCTGCAAGGCGAGGGCGCTTACATCAAATGCTTGCTTCAGGAGAGTATCCAACTTTCTATCTTGAGGATCCCTTAAGGCTGTACTGCCCTCGACTGGGATAGTGGTTTTCTTAGTGACCGCTGACACCGCCGCATCCACCCTAGGGGACTTCAGTAGCTCCTTGTCTGTCTCCGGGAGAGGATATAGCCGAAGCATGGACCGGACCCCCCTTAGACTTGACTCAGGTTGGTCCCATTCTTCCTGTATCATCTGTCGTACCACCCTATGCACAGGAAAGACCTTCTGGGATTTCCTAATGGCTTGGATCAAAGGATCTTCCAACACTTCATCCTCTGCCGGCGTATCCGAGGCCATATTGAGGGCCTTCAGAGACTCGTTGATCAATGCCGGTAGCTCCTCCCGACGAAAGACTCTAACTATCCTGGACTGGTCTTCCTCTGGAATCTCCCCTTCTTCCAGCTCCTCTTCATCCTCGTCAAGGTCCTTATCCGAGGGCGACTCCTCCAGAGACCCCTGAGAGAGGAGCTCCTCTTCAGACACCCGGGGGCGCTTCGGTGGAATGACGGAATCCGGGTTGCTCGTCCTCAGGGGCCTGGATGGCTTGACCCCCAATGCCGGGCCGGCCTCTACTCCTGCCCCTGAATTCTGCTTACGTAAGCAATATGCCTTGTGAAGTAAGAGGATGAAATCCGGGGAGAATAAGTCACCTACTCCACCCTCCCCTGCAGTGGGGGGGGGGGGGGGTAAGGGGGGTAGGGAAGGGGCAGGTAAGTCCAAGGACGTTGAAGGAGGCACTTGTGACCCCCCCTCCCCGCCAAGGAGATCGTCAGACTCCTGGGAGGGATGGGTCATGGCCAGATTAATCTCCTGTTCCGCTGAAGCCGCCATGGCGGTACAGCTCCTGCAGATCCCTGTCTCTGCAGATGTACCCCTGCGTATCCCACAGGAAAGGCAGCGCGACTTGGTTGACATGACCTAGAGCTGAGCCCTCTGTTGCAAGCTCTCCTGGTCCTAATGGGGAGGGTCTGTCCTTACTGTGGAGATAGCTCACTCTCCGGTCAATTTACCCCAAAGAATTACCCCAGGAGGGAAACCAAAGCCTATTAGCCTTAGAGACAAAAATAAAGAAATACTCTAGCCGAGTTAAACCCCCCAAAATTAAACCAGGATACTAGCAATAAAACTAGAAATAAATTTTAAACGCAAATTAAAGAAAAAGTAAATTACAGCCCTAAGCAAATAGGGGTACTTGCGGTTTTTTTCCCGTTTCTCAGGGCTGGGCTAGCTTCAGGGCCGCCGCAGCGGTGCCCACCCGTTGGCTCCACACGTGGTAGGCCTCACCACGTGGAGCCTGAACGGGGGATCCTGAGACTCTCCTCTCGGATGATGGCTGAGTCTCCCGCTGCCCTCCGGAGCGAAAAGCTTCTGCTCCCGATGCAAGTCGCTGCTCCAAAGCTCCCCCGCGGACCTCGAAGAGATCGTATGTGGCCGCCGCGTCCTTCCGATCTCGGACGGGTCTGGCTGTGCACGCGGTCCCGCGGTGCTGCCTCCAGCGCTCAGCCTGCCGGAGGGCTTCGGCGCGAGGCAGCAGATGAGGGTGAGGAAGGCGCAGGAATCTGTGGTCTCTGCAGCAGAGAAGGGCAGAAGGGCCCTCCTCAATGCTGCGAGCAGCGGCTCTCCTCCGACGTTCTATCCGGCGGGAGGGGGGGGGGGGGAGGAGCAGGAGCAATTAAAGAGGCAGAGCTCTAGAAATTAAATTAAATCAAATCAAATCCAATCAAAATAAAATTCAAATAGAAATAAATGAATAAATAAATACAGTGGAATCAGTGAAATAAAGGCAAAGAATGACTCCAGTAAGCCCTAGGCTTACGGAACCCTCCAGCTGCTTGGAGGCTGAGATTACTGGAGTTGGTGGGTGGCATCAGTGGTATTTATACCGCTCCACCCCCAAAAAGGTTGGGCTCAGCCTCCAAGCTGCTGGAAGGGTTACGCAACCCAGAAGTGAAGGGACTGGACTGGAGTGACGATAAGGAATCAGTCTTCAGGCTCTTCTGTTTACGCATGGCTGATTCGACGACCATGGAAGTGTGGGGAAACTGTGCCTTCCAGAACCCCGGTCCCCGCTGGACCCTATACATAGAGTCCAGGTGTTTGCTGATGATTAGGACGGAAGCCAGGGTCTCCAACATTATTGGCACCCTTTCATTTTAGGTATGTTCTTTACAATATCTTGAGAAATAATTAGAAATATTCCAACTGTATGTCAGAATATTGTAATAGTAAGTTCAAAGGTATAAAACTCAGGATCGGGCGGTTCCAGAGGGGTCAGCAACCAGCACTGAGCTCCTGAGGCCGGAGCCTGTCTGGAGCCGGTGGTGCTCGCTCTAAATGATCTCACGCCCGAAGAACGGAACGGAGATCGAGAACCTCACCAAGGACCCTCAAGAGGCATCTGGCTCTCGGGAGTCATTGCGGCGGCCCAAGGAGTCCTCAAGGTCGAGGTCCCTGCGGTCTCATGGCATGTGCCGGCACAGCCAGGCATCTGCACCTGCTGGGCTGCGAGGAACGCAGAAATGCTGCGTTCCAAGGCCAGCAGTCGGGCCTCCCACTTGGGAGTGAGGCTCTGCAACACCAAGGTGGGTGACCGAGTCGGTAGTCAAGGAGGAGAGGGGGCCCTCGCCAGGACAATCCTTGGGAGACTGGGTGCCATCACCGGAGGCCTCCACATTGGTTCGAGTTACCTTTCTCGGCAGCTCCCTCTCTGACTCTTCAGACTGCCGTATGGAGTTGAGAGACCATGCGTGTGACTTCTCATGCTTCTCTTAACCCCCTGGACTATGTCCTCGCAGTCTTCTTTTTCTTTTGCTTATGCTCGGGGGACCCTTGGTCGGAGTGCCTGCAGGCCCGCGGAGGGGCCTTGAGAGACTCCAAGGTTGCAGGGCCGTGGAACGCAAGGCTACCGGGGATACTGGTATCAAGTCTGCCTTATGAAAGATATCACCTAGCTTCTGCCGGTGACTCTGGATGGCTTTAGAAGTCATCTTTTTGTAGAGGGATAATTGCTCCGGATCATTGTCAGCTTCCAGATACCAGAGACATCATGGGCATCTGTGAGAGACATGTTCTTAGAATACCGATCGCATTTTTTGAAATTGGAGGCCATCGGGGCAAAAAGAACCCCTGCGAGGTTGAAGACCCTCGGCACGGCCAGCAGTTAAAAACAGCGCAAAAGCACAAAAAGGTGAAAGAAGGGAAAAATGGATCACGAGACAAACAGCTGAGGCAGTGGTGCTCGAGATGGCGGGAAGGGAACCGGAAGCTAGCCAGAAAAGACAAAAATTGTATTAGTACGAAGAAAAACTTTTTCCGGGGATGAGACACACGTCTGAAGGACTCCGCAGCAAAAGGGAGATCGAGCAATATGGCACCCTTGGGTGGGAAGGGGACCATGCATGTGTGGTGGCATTTCCAAAGGCTTTCTTTGAAAGCTGGGAAATGCTCCGTGCAGGCTCCGTCGGTGCCAACGTCACCCATATGCGAGGACTGACTTCCTGCTTGTTCTTGTAGAATATATAAAACACTAATGTACATGCATAAGGTACATGTAGAAATGTACACATTCTTTAAAATAGATGTGCTTTTTTGTACTGCCATTTGTGCACTATTTGGGCTGGATATGGCGGGAGGGGGGGCTTTTTTTTTTTAAAGCACACTAGCGCCTATGTTGAATTTTGGACTTCTACAATAGATGTCTTGTTATAAAATTAATACCCCTTTCCCCCAGTAATTTTATATAAGGGTGCCTATATGAAAAAAACCTGAATTGTACCTATTTTATAAAGGCAACATAAGTGCTTCTGAACTATCCCCCATAGTGCACAAATTTATTTATTTGATATACCTCTTTTCACAGGAATTTTCACACACAAATTTACACATGGAAAATGTTTTATAAATTACCCTCTCCATATATGAAACTACCATATACCTAAATATTAATCATGCATCAAACCAAACCTGTTTACAGCCATTGTGCACCTCTGATCTAGAACAAACTATTGGAGTGGAGTAGCCGCATAGAGCAGTCATAATTAAACCTTAATATGGCCATGTGTTTTGGAAAAAGCCTCACTAGGTTTGGTGATCATGTTGATTATTTTAAAACTTTGCAGTAAGATACAGGAGAGGGCTGGATGTTAGATTAAGTATGGAATTGTAAGAAAATAGGATGAAGACATGCAGACTGCTAACTGAATGATTTAAATATTTTATTTTTTGCTAGCAGTACTGCTTCATATAACACAAGTTTTTTGAATTCTAATTTAAGACTCTCAGAATGTGCTCAAGAACCTGAGCGATACTGACTCGCTCTTCAATGCTCATCCAATAACTCAGGCAGGATAAGATAAGGAACACCCTCACAGGCTGCAAATTGCTTGGAGTGCAGTTGCCAATGACAGCAAATTAAGCCCACACTCAGCAAATTTCAATTTATGTGCATTCTGAAAGCATGAATCATTCCTAGCCTTTGAGGCACCTGTTATTTACCTGTAGCATAGATTCCTAAAGGATGTTTCATGTATAGATTTGCTACACATGTAAAAAGCTCAACAATGGGAAATGATACAGAAGGTAGTAAATATTAGAGACGGAGATCATATCCACTATACCAAGACTTAAGGGTAAGGCTTATTTCTATAATGCTATATATAACATTCACTGGAGATTTAACTCAAAAAAGATGGGAAGAGCCTGAAGAGATCTACTCATTGGGACCAATCTGTATAAACCTACCCGAAACTCAGGAGTGTCCATGTTTTCTAACCAATAATTGCTCACAGACAGTATGAAAAAAGGAAAGTTTAAACCAAACATGCTTTGTCAAATATATAATTTTCCTCATTTTATTGTATAATAAAGAAAACATTCTCAGTACAAATTGTTGAAGACATAAATCAGCAATTTCAACAGATAAAGAAGTGTAAAAAATAAACTATCCATTTACCAATAAAAAATATCTACCATAAGAAAAATAAATCAACGTATTAAGAAATCTCCTGTCCACTTTATCCTACATAATATCTGAAGGCAATACATCCCTTGAAATGAGCTTACCCATCCCCAGACAGAAGGGATAATACTAAATCAACAAAATCTTCTCATTCTTACTCTAACCTCTAGTGAATTTATGTGATTCTATTTTAAATGAAAGAATGCCACTAAATATATATTAGGCTCTAAGAGGAAAATACCAAAGCTATGAGAGAAATATCTCCATTACACTCGGGGATGTTAAGATACATTTCATCTGGGAAAATATAAAGAAAATGTACAGAAACTAAAGACAGTATCAAAGATTTATGTCCATTTACATTAAATGGAAAGAATTTCTTTCAAAGCACTTTAACCATAATTGTTTTTTTCTCAATAAAATTACTTCAGAAAAACCTAAAAACTCTTTGCTGTATGGTAAATGAAGGGACTGATAATTTATAAGATACACATCTATAAAGAAATTTTGTTGATTCCCAGTTAACTCTGACAAATTGTCCCATGAAAGTTTAAGTGTGTGTGCAAAGACGTTTCCTTGCATAGCAGACAGCAAAGAACCAAGCAGGCTATGGTTTATGGGAGAAACCACCCAGCACCTGACATTTTCACTAAAGTAATGTGGTTTCCCGTGACTGCTTTCAAATATCACTTTTCTTCTATATAAGTATTTAGATTTGATTCCTTACAATATTATGATTCTCTGTCAATTTTTGTCCTGACCCTCCACAGGCTGAAGATATATTTGCGGGTACAGTATAATCATAGCTTGCACAATCAACTACATTCACCATAATAAATGCCACAATAAATTATATGCTTGTCTTGCATATTTTTTTCTAGGATCAACAGAAGCTAACTGAGCAGTGAGGAAAATGCAGCAGCAAATTAAAAAAGGTCATCATACAAAAACTGAGCCTTCAGGAAATCAGAAAGTAGGATTTGCTATATAAACCTAGTTTTATTTTAAGATGCAAGAAGAGCATATCTTTTGAAGTGTATCACATTTAAATGGCTTATTTTACCACTATTTAATATCACAATTCAATTACATGACTTCCATTTAACATCTGTGTATAGATATATTTGTTCTACATTTGAGTCCTAGAAATTAATCTCATTAAAAGTGAATCCAGTAAGAAAACTATCACTAGTCAGCTGCCACAATGCTTCTTTTTAACAAGTATTTGTTGATATTTATCATATATTGTCTCATTTTACTTTGCTCTGGCCCTGAGGATTTTTCCAAAATCTGCAAGTTTCTGCCCCCTCTCTAGGATGATCAAGGCTAAATCTAGGGTGGTTATGACCATACACAGGATAGAGTTTTACAGATGGCACATCATGCTGTATTAAAAAAGAATGTCTGTAGAAAACCTTATGAAAACTTTTTTTTAGCTGTCAGCTAACATGACAGATTTTATCTTGGATTCTTTGAATATAGTTTCATAATGCACAAGGCCCTCCAGCCCTATCAAGATAGGAATGCAGTAGCTGCCCCAAATTGTTGAAATGCCTTGTGTTCATACTGCCACATATTAAAGATATGGGGACCAGAGAAAAAAAACACTATGATATCACTTGGCAATTAAAAATAAAGTCTTAATTCAAGTTAAAAAAAAAAAAATACACACACTGTAAAACAGTAACATGGTTGCACAGGATTAACATGGCATCCCAGGGATTTGCAACTTAACCTCATTCATGAGGTAAGTGTCCTCAGAAGCCATGGATGGCTATATGGCCTTAGTGTGCATATTTTCCTGAGCAGTATTCCTAAGTATACACATGTGCATTCATACCACCAACTTGTTCTATACTGATCACTAAAGCTACATCAGTATATATTAATGCTGTGGTAGTGTTAAATAGTAAAAATGCACAAGATTGACTTCGACACTGTAAAAATGACAACAATGAAAACAATTTACCAACAGGTTAGCAATAGCATAAGAATACAATCAGATAGCCTGAATACGACTTTGCAATCGTGCTTCACTTCTGACTTAAGTTATAGAAAACACTTAATACCAGATAAGGGTCAGGGAGCCAGAAGCAGTCTCTCTAATCTACTTTTTGGGATCTGCCAGGCAGTTGTGACCCAGACTGCCTACCAATGTTCCCTCTAATTTTGTGTAGGCTGTGTGCGCATAAAATATCAGCTGTGCAGCTTTTGAAGGAAGGTTAAATTTTTGTGCGCCACATAACGACACTCGGAGTTATATACTTAAAAATTTGACTACACGTCAGAATACAGTTTGTACACCACATTGATTGCACTAGAAAATATTGTAGAACTTGTGAAAACCATAAATACTCAACAACTTTTCAATTTTAAGAACGTTTGTGTTGTTTTCTATCAGAATCAGAACCGTAATTTTTGTGCGCTCTGTTGTAAAGTATGTGCGCTCACTCGGCGAGGTGTGTGCGCGCGCACACGCGCACAGCTTAGAGGGAACAGTGCTGCCTACTATTATAGACAGAATGCAGGGCTCAAAGGACTTTGGTCTGATTCTGCATGACTTAACTTACATTCTATCTTGCAATATCGACCGTACTATACTGAATACAGTGTGCAAGACAGTCATATTTTAATACCAATGATGAATGATAAAATATAATAAAACATGATCTAAAAATATTATACAAAATATTATTTATAAACTAATGATTTTACAATTCCAATAAAAATTATACACATTGGGGCTCATTCCATCGGAGACGTACAGCCCCTCTGTACAACCGGTCTGAGCCAGACGTACAGATGGGTTCACGATTCTGATCCTGTGGGGCACATCTAGCCCTGCAGGATCAGAATCGTGAATAGGCCTGTAAGTGCAGGCCGGGACTGTGATTCAGCCCGGCCTGCACGTACAAGCCTGTCCCCGGCTAACTCAGTCAGGGCTCTACAATGGAGCCGCAGCGCCATGGCACCGCAGCTCCATTGTAAAGTCGCAATCCCCGACCAGAGATACAGAAAAATGCATTCCCTGCAGCCTAACCCCCAATCCGGCCTTCCAAAGCCAGGGTTGGATGTAGGGAATTTCCTCCACCCCCTGCTGCCTCTTTTGAGCCCTGGGCCGCCGTCCCCTGCAAGATCAGGGAACTTATTCCACCTCAAAAGTGGAATAGGTTCCCCATCTAAGCCGTCGACCCTGGATGTACAGGGCCAACCACCACCCACCTTTCTCTGTCTAACCTCCCTGTACAACCGGTGGGGAAGTTAGACGCTGGTGGGAAGGGCACGAATAGTGGGGATGGACATCCAGTTAGGACGTCCATCTCTAGTATTCGTGGCACAAAATAACCCCCTATATACCACAATCAATAACACATGCAGGAAACTACACCAGGCCTCACAGCAGAACGTCAGCACAGCCACTATGAAATATGCTATGATGAAATGTTCATTCATGGGCTCACATAGCTATGCTATCACCCAGCACAGTGCTGTATCACCCATGGTTCAGGAGTTGTGTCAAGCTCTTCAAGGACTGTAGTGTGGCTTTTTCACATTAGGGACTTCAATAGAAGGATTAATATAGCAAGACCAAATCAGCACCCAAAACATACAAAGCAACAGTGCTTGGAAAATGGGATTTAATTTTCTTGTTTTTTCAGGGAGAAGGGAGGAGAAGAGGTTTGGGTAAAATCAAAATCAATGTGTTATACATTTTTTTAGTCTAACTTATTTCATTCTTGAGGAGATATTACAGTTTAAATTTTTTGAAAGCTTCTACTTAGTGTAGTAGTAGCGCATTGGTTAGAGCAGCATGTTGACGATCAAGGAAACCAGGGTTCAATTCCTGCTATCTCCTTATGATCTTGGGCAACACACTCCTCCATTGCTAGATATAAAAGACTGTAAGCATCTGGAGACAGAGAAATACCTGAATGTAACTCGCCTTGAGCCATTACTGAAAAGGTATGAGCCAAATCCAAATAAAATTCCCGCCATTTATTTATTTATTTCAGATTTCTTTCTATACCACTTTTCAGAGCACTGTCAAAGCAATCTACAATAAAACTGTACGATTAAAACAAACATATAAGTTAATAGGATTGGAGTAAAATCTGCATTATAAATTGGCCTAAGTAGAAGGTGGGGAATAGCCTGGAAATTAACGAGACAGGAAATCGAGGGAGGGAATCAATGGCATAGAGAAAAAGAAACTGGCAATCTTAAGGGAAATTGTTTAATGGGAGATGTTGCGATGCAGAACTCCATGCTGATATACGTGAAGCATGCATACAGCATAACAGCTAAAGAGAGAACTCAAGAAAATAGTTTTTAAATCAGTGATAATAGCTACAACACATCTACACATTTTTGTATGAAACGTATGCAAGGCTGAAACCTTGATGATGGTGCCATTGCTCACAATGTTCAAACATGTGATAATTCAACCCTATTGTGTGCCTATGACTCAAAAGGTGTCAAATTAAAGTGGAGTAGCAACCTACTGGTTCGAGCAGTAGGCTAAAATCAGGGAAACCAGAATTTGAACCCCACTGTGGCTCTTTACGATCTTGGGCTAGTTACTTAATCCTCTATTGCAACAGGTACAAACTTAGGGCCCCTTTAACTAAAGCCCGCAAAGGATGTCTGATTAACCTGCCAAATGAGTATGCATTAACTGCAAAGCTTCTGCATGACCAGCATGTTCTTGGCAGTTAATGTGTGATAGGCCACTTGAGTGTGTGCTCCGCTAAGGTGGATTCACTTAACTCCCATAGAGGAGTCATTAGGTGAACCCATAAGAGCCGTGTTGCCTCTGAGTGCATGGCTATTGCCCTGGCATTAGCAGTAACATGCTCTTCATGTCCACTTTCCGCCCGTTTCCCATCCCAACCTATGATCGCCAATTAACGTGTGTTTCAGCATGTGGTGACAGACACACTCATGTGTTAGTGTTTCCAACTGAAATTTGCCACATGTTAAATACTACTACACAAACATATCATAGCCTAAATTGATACCTCGAACCATATGAGCCACTTACCCAATTCCTATGATATTTCTTCTCATGTTATAAGTTAATGTCTCTTGTATTTTGTACATTGCACTTGTGTTACCATGTAAAAGTTTGAGTTTGTTAATTTGTAAACCACTTTGACTACGAGATAAAGTGGTATACAAAAGTAGCTAAATAAATAAATGTTAACCAACTAACAGGCTTTAGTCAAAAGGGGCCCTTAGATTGTAAGCCCTCTGGGAACAGGAAAATACCTACTGTACCTGAATGTAACATGCCTTGAGCTTCTGAGAAAAGGTATGAGCTAAATCAGATTCCCTTCCCTATATTAAACCAAAGAAAGGAAATACAAAAAAAAGACCAGCAAAGTAAACCAAAGCCAAGCAACAGGAAAACAAATAATTTGAAGAATTCAGCGAGTATGGCTTCATTAAACAGGAGTGGTTTTAGGACAACGGCTGTGTGTAAGTGACATAGCACTGTATTCCTTTTAGTAGAAATTATGAGTTATTTCAATATTTTTTACTGAAAAAAGTACCCTAATTTTAACTGACTCACACTGGGGGTAATTATATAAAGCATTTTCTAAGTGTAATGCATGTTTTACATGTGGAAAAAAACTCATAAAAATTCTGTGGCCAAATATAAGTGCATAAGTACATACGCCAGCAAGTTAGTGAGTAATTATATGCACACTACATATAGGCATTCCTGAAGGCATAGTTTGGAAAGAGTAGGAGAACATATTCAGAATGTGTATAAAACTGTGCACTACTGGGGTTGATTCTGGAGTCCTATTTTATAACACAGCATTATAAAATAGGCATAGAATAAGCAAATTTGCAGACATCCCACATAGGCGCCCTTTTATATAATTACTGCCATTGTGCTTAGTGTTAAAATATGGCACTATATACCTTCAAACAGAGATGTTGTCTTTTACACTAAATGCTATTTACACCACAGTTACACAACATTATTGGCACCCTTTCATTTTAGGTATGTTCTTTACAATATCTTGAGAAATAATTAGAAATATTCCAACTATGTCAGAATATTGTAATAGTAAGTTCAAAGGTATAAAGCAAAAAAAGATGTCTGTGCAACATAAAAGTAGTAATTTCTGGGGGAAAAAATATGACCTGGATAGGATTAATGGCACCCTTCACTAATACTTGGTTGCATAACCCTTGGCAGTGATGACAGCCTCCAAATGTTTCTTGTAGCAATCTATACATTTTGTACATCTGTCTCCTGGTAGTTTCTCC
Organism: Ichthyophis bannanicus; assembly: GCA_033557465.1. Taxonomy (NCBI): domain Eukaryota; kingdom Metazoa; phylum Chordata; class Amphibia; order Gymnophiona; family Ichthyophiidae; genus Ichthyophis; species Ichthyophis bannanicus. The sequence goes on from CM066038.1 coordinate 333,541,163, forward strand.
CACTCTTCAACTGCGATTGTTCAAGCTCATGAATGTTTACATAATTCCTTTTAGCAATGGCAGATTTTAACTCTTTCCAAAAGTTCTTGACTGGACTGAGATCAGGACTCATTGCTGGCCAGTTTAACCATTCTTTTGTATGTATGTTTTCAGTCATTGTCCTGCTGGAGGACCCATGACCTTCGACCCAGCTTTCTGACACTAGGTAATACATTTTGCTCCAAAATACTCTAACTTTATGATACCTTTAATACGCTCCAGGTCTCCAGTTCCTGAGGTGAAAAACAGCCCCGCAACTTTATGGAACCTCCAACATATTTAAATGAAGAAAGGATGTTTTTTTTCTTTATAAACTTCACTTCTTCGCCTGTAAATGTATCATGGTCTGCATTGCCAAAGAGCTCAAATTTGGTTTCATCTATCCATGAAACAGTTTCCCTGGAGGATTGTGGTTTCTCAAGGTGGGTTTGGGCAAAGATCAGGTGTGCATTTTTATATCTGTCTTTGAGCAGTAGGGTCCCCTCCTTGGCCTTCATCTATGAAGTCCTTCTTTGTTTAATGTGCGGCATATGGGGTGGGTTGAAACCACCACTCCAGATTGCTCCAGGTCAGCCTTAAGCTCTTGGATGGTGTTTTTCACCTTCGAAGACTTCTTGGATTAATTTTCCTCTTCCCACCACGCCCTGGGAGGTTCTTGACAACTCCATGAGCAGAACTTCTTAATAACATTGTGAACTTTAGACACAGGAATCCCTATGTCTTTGGAGATGGCCTTGTAGCCCTTTGAACTTTGATGTTTGGTGATGATGGCTTTTCTGATGATTTCAGGAAGCTATCGCCTTCACCACTGTGAAAATGGAAGAGGGAGTGAATGTGGCCATTTTAAACATTAGAGCCATCATTCATTGGTTAATTCAAGTCTTGTGAGTACTGACAATTGATGACAGGTGCGCTAATTTGACAGCAATGGGAATGTGGTTCTTCTGTTCAAACTAATTTGAGTTGTTTATAAGGGTGCCAATAATCATGTCAATAACTCTCAAAAAGTCCCTCCAAATCTTAAAAAGACTTAACACCAATTCATTATGCAATAATTTTCAACCATGCAACTATTTCCACTCAAAACAAAACTTAAATGACTTTCATAAATAAAAAAAAAGCATAAGAGGCTAACTTACACAGAGAGGCAGTTACAACACTACTGAGCAGACTGGATTAATCATGCTGCTCTTTTTCTGCTATCATTTACTATGTTGCTATGTTAAAAGACAAGAAAATGTTTTAAATGAGAACCAGAATTTTCTTCACTAGACCTGTCTAACATACTCTTCACAATTTTAATAATTACACTAATTCCTGACAGCATTTAGAAAATCACAGCAAACTATCCTAAGGGATTCCTCTGCTCTTTGCCATATGGCAATATACTGCTGAATATGTCTGAAAACTGGCATGAAATTCAACTTTAATACATAAGTGCCATAAAACAACACTTCTTATCCCTAGGGGTAAGTATCATGTAACTGGCTATCTGTGGGGTACATCGGGTAAGTGTGACCTGAATTGGCCACTGTTGAAAACAAGACATTGGGCTTGATGGACCATTGATCTGAGACACTATGGTACTTCTTACGTTCTTAGGTTCTAATAGATCATGGATCTGACAATTGATATTTTATCTGACTACCACACAAGCAGCTATGTATAGTTTACATTATAGAAGAAATGTAAATGCAAATAGCATTTTTATGTACCATTCTGAAAGCTTATATGCACACATATCGCAAACCCGAGACCAGGTCAATCCTACTATCAGTTCCACTTCCTTCTTCAAAGGCTACATTTTCCGAAATGGATAAATTCTACCAGTTGCCCTTTCGCTCTGTGAATTGTTACTGTGTAAATGCCTACACTGGGATTTTCCAAAGGCACCTACACGGGTAGTGCCTTTGGAAAATCCCTAGTTTATCTCTTACACGCCCCGATGCTATGTGCTTAGCGTCAGGGGCATTCCATGGCAAAGGAAGTGGCTAACTGGGCAGCACCAATTTTTTATGCTACCCGGTTAGCCCTCGGTGCCTTAAAGGTAGGCGTGGAAAACCCTCACCTATCTTTAAGGCGATGGAGCTAACTGGGTAGCATCGAAAATCAGTACTACCTGGCTAGCTCCTGTGGCTTCCGGGGTGTGCGGCGATAACCAGATTTTCAATGCCAGGGCCGCATATGTACCCCAGCATTGAAAATCAGGGTTAGACGGACACAAGGTGGGCGGGCTATGCGGTGACATGGCACACTGCACCGCTCAACTGACTATCAGGCCCATAGTAACTTTACATAGTAGATGGCAGAAAAAGCGTAGTTACTCACCTGTAACAGGTGTTCTCCGGGGACAGCGGGAATCAGTCCTCACATATGGGTGATGTCGACGCTGACAAAGCCCGCGCGGAGCAAATCCCCAGCTTTCAAAGAAAGCTTTTGGGAGTTGCTACCATGCATGCGTGGTCCCCTTCCCAACCTAAGGAGCCATCTTGCTCAGGCAAATGACATAGCTAAAGACGGCAAAAAAAAGAACAAAACACTAAATACAGGAGGACTGCAACTCCAAGAGGAGAAGGGAGGGTTGTGAGGACTGATTCCTGCTGTCCCTGGAAAACACCTGTTACAGGTGAGTAATTATGCTTTCTCCGGGAACAAGCAGGAAGTCAGTCCTCACATATGGGACTCCCCAGCTACAGGCTAACATTAACCTGTAGCCCAAAAAAGGCTCCCTCATTGAGCACCGCAAGTAGCCACAATGAAAACCTCTGCATCCAAGGAATTAGCACTCCGGTAGCCTGAACACAGAAGGGTCGGAGGGCAGGAGTTGCCTAGACCCCAAAAAGCTTATGGAGTATAGCCTGGCCGAAGGCACTGTCCCGTCAGGACTCACTATCCAGGCAGTAATGGGCTGCAAAGGTATGAGCTGAAGACCAGATGGCAGCCCAGCAGACATCTGCTAGAGGAACGGAGTGCAGATGAGCCACTGATGCTGCCATGGCCCTGACTTTGTGAGCCGTGACACAGCCCTCCAAAGGGCCGAGCAATATAGTCCACCACCCACATGGCCAGCGTAAGCTTGGTCACCGCCTGCCCCAGCTTACTGGGGTCATAGGAAACGAAAAGCTGAAATGCTTTCCAGTGGCCTTGAGTATGTTGAATGTAGAAGGATAAGGCCCTCTTACAGTCCAGGATATGGAGGGCCGCCTCAGCCCGAACAGCGTGCAGTCTGGGAAAGAAGGTAGGGAGGACCACCTCCTGATTGAAGTGGAACGAGGAGGTACTTGGGGTGTGTACGAAGCACCACCCTATTATTGTAGAACCTGGTATAACGCCTCTCAGCCACAAGGGTCTCAAGCTGGCTCACCCTTCGGGCGGAAGTGAGTGCGACAAGGAACACCACCTTCAAGGAGAGATGGCGGAGATGACATGTAGCCATCGGTTCGAAAGGTGGCACGGTGAGCCGCCTCAGCACTACACTGAGATCCCATTCGGTCGCCAGGTGCTGACCAGGGGCTTAGACAGGAGTAGGCCCTTAAGGAAATGGGACACCGTTGGGTGAGCCGAGAGGGGCTTCCCATCCACCTGATGGTGGTTAGCCGCAAGGGCACTGAGATGCACCCTGACGGAGTTGGAATTGAGCCCCATGCTGGAGAGGTGGAGAAGGTATTGCAACACCACAACCACTGGGCAAGAAAAGGGGTTGACCCCCCCCCCCCCAGTGCCACACACCAAAGCGCAAACCTGCGCCACTTAAAAGCGTAAGTCCAGCTGGTAGATGTTCTGCGTGAAGCCAGCAGAACATCCTCCACGTCCTTCGGAAGTAGGAACAGAGCTAGTGCAACCTCACAGAAGTCACACTGTCAGCGAAAGGGAGCTGGGGTTGGGGTACAGGAGAGAGCCCCACTCCTGGGAGAGGAGCTGTGGAGCTGTCCCCAGGGGGATGGGGGTCTCCACCACTAGCTGCAGGAGGAGTGGGAACCACGGTTGCTGAGGCCACAGTGGGGCTATCAGAACGACTGAAGCTCTGTCGCGAAGAATCTTGAACAGGGTCTTGGCGATCAGAGGTGTCGAGGGAAAAGCATACAGAAGACCCACCGATCATAAAATTAGAAAAGCATCAGCGGCCACCCTGGCAGGGTGTGGTTGCCTGGAACAGAAGCGGGGTAAATGGTGGTTGTCCGGGCTGACAAACAGGTCCATCACCAGTTCCCCCCGATCTGGAAAAGCCCGCAGGCAACTTCTGGGTCCAGCTGGCACTCGTGCGCTGGAGCAGCCTGCTGAGTCTGTCGGCCAGCCAGTTGTACTGGCACAGCAGGTACACTGCCCTGAGGAGAATACCTTGTCGGGCTGCGAACGAGCACAAGTCCAGGGCATCCAGGCAAGGGCGCGGGACCCCATGCCCCCTTGCTTGTTCACATAGAACATGCGACCTGGTTGTCCGTCTGGACCAGGATGGACCTGTGGCTCAGGGACCGCCAAAATGCTTTTAGGGTGAGATGGATTGCACGCAGTTCCAACAGGTTGATCTGTTGGGCACTCTCATCTGGGGACCAAACATTCTGGGTGCAGTACCCCTGGCAGTTGGGCTCCTCAGCCCAGCAGGAAGGCATCTGTGGTGAGGACCCTCGAGTGATGAGGGGCCTGAAAAGGCATCCCCGCTTGCAAGTGACGGGGCAAGAGCCACCAGGTCAGGGACTGTGCCAGGTGCCTTTGACTCTGTCCTGGAGATGCCCTGTGGCCTGGGACCACTGGTCCCTGAGGTGCCACTGCGCAGTTCGCATGCGTAGGTGGGCATCTGGCATGACATGGACCATGGAGGCCATGTGCCTGAGGAGGCGCAACAGGTGTCTTGCTGGCACCGAAGGACGGCGCTGTATGTCTTTGGCCAGCGCCATAAGCCTGCCTACCCTGTCTGCAGGTAGGAAGGCCTTGGAGTGAAGGGCACTGATCCTTGCCCCAATAAATTCCAGCTCTTAAGTCGGGCGAAGGCTGGACTTGGGATAGTTGATAATGAAACCCAAGTGCTGAAGGACCTGGATAGTGCGTGCCGTGGCCTGCTGCGCCTCGAGGGCCGTGGTGCCCCTGATGAGCCAGTCATCGAGATAGGGGAAGACAAAGATCCCACGAAGTCTGAGAAAGGTGGCAACCACCGCTAGGCACTTTGTGAATACCCTGGGGGCCGAGGCGAGGCCGAAGGGAAGCACCCTGTATTGAAAATGATGGCCCCCCACCGCAAAGCATAGGTATTGCCTGTGGTAAGGGTGGATTAGGATGTGTGTATAAGCATCCTTTAGGTCTAAGGAGCATAGCCAGTCTCCCTGGTGGAGGTAAGGCAGCAATGTTCCAAGGGAGAGCATCTTGAACTTCTCCCTCACCAGGAATCTGTTGAGGTTGCGCAGGTCTAGGATGGGCCTTACGCCCCCTGTCCCTTTGGCATGAGGAAGTACCTGGAGTAGAACCAATTGCTCTTGAGATGGTGGGGCACTGGTTCCACTGCTCGGTCCTTGAGAAGACCTGCCAACTCCTTCAAAAGAAGGTTCCGGTGAAGGGGAGGCCGGAGGGGCTCTCCAGGGAAATAATGCAGAGGCACTTCAGCTAGGCGGAGGAGGTAACCCTCCTTGATCACCTGTAATGCCCATGGATCAGTGGTGATAGCTCCCCACCTGTGGGCGTACAGGGTGAGCCGACCTCCTGTGGGCTGCCAAGCCTTGGTTGGGAGAGAGGCCATGCTGCAGGAGTCAAAAGCTCCCTCCGGGCTGGGCCGGAGTTGAAGCCTGGAGCTTGGGAGCCTTCTGCTTATGCGGGCCATGCCCTTGTCCCTTGACCTGCTGCCCCTGTTGGGGAGCTGGGGAGGACTGATAAGGGGGGTAATTTTGGTAAGCAGTGAACTTCCTTTGGTAGAAGGGGTTTCTACCCGAGCCCTTCTTTTGGAAAGGGGCAGAGGTCTTCTTAGAGAGCCTAGTCCTCGTCATGAACTTGGTCTCCAGTTTGGCGTCTTTGTCAGTCATGGGTTTGCAGAAGAGGTTCTCCCCTCGGCATGGGACATCGACCAACTTGTTTTGTACCCATTGCTCGAGGTCTGAAGACTGTAGCCCTTGGCGGCATGCGCCGATGCCTGCCACGGCTACCCTGGCCGCCGACTCAAACCCGCTGTAGGCCGCCCGAGACATGAACTTGGAGCATTCACCGATGGCTCTGGCTAGGCCCTTGAAGCACTGCAAAGGCTCCTCAGAGAGACCAGCCGAGAACCTAGCGATTTCCTTCGCCAGGTCCCTCAGGTACATGCCCATTTTCAGCTGGTAGGCCTAGATCTGGCAATTCAGCATTGCGCTCTGGTAACATTTCCTGCTGAGGGCATGCAAGGTGAAGGCCTTCCTGCCGGGTGGCACCAAGAAGTGCGTCTTCTGACTTTTTAGTCGATACATGGTTGATTCCACCACCATGGAATTATGCGGCAGTTGTGACTTTTGAAACCCAGGGCTCCAGCGTACCCAATACATCGAGTCCAGCCGCTTCCTGATCATCTGCGTCGACGCCGGTGTTTCCCACATGCGGAGCATGAGGCATTCCAGGATAGGAGGGATAGGCACCGTGACGGTCTCCCGAGGGGGGGCCTCATATTGGAGGATCTTGAGTTCATCTGCTCGAGGATCCTCCTTGGACTCCATTGGGAAAGCCAAGGCCTTGGACATGTCTCGAACTAAGTCCTGAATGCTCACGTCCCCCGGAGGAGACCGAGGTTCCGATACTGGGGAATCAGACGGGATATCTCAGTGAAGGCGAGTGTCCGGTGACTCCTCGTCTTCGGACTCACAAGCGGAGGCCTCCAAGGGAGACGGGTGGCATTCCTCAGGCCCCAAGAGGTCTGGCGCCATCCGTTCCGGCGCTCGCTGGCTTGCTGGCAATGACCTCCGTCCCAAAAAATTGGAGACCGAGCGGGACCATGGCCGAGGATCTACTTGGGCCCACAGGGTTTTGAGGATCGGCTCAGCCTCTGGGGTCGACTGCGACATCGAGCACCCGGTGGTCTGGGCGGAGGAACCAGATGTGCCGGATACTAGCGCCCACCACTGCTTCAGCAAGGCAGTGATCCTGCATTCCATCCTGGACATCAGTTCCGGAGGCTCCGCAGCATACAGCTCGGACACCGATATACTCGGGCCTGAAGCCGGTTCCCCGGAGGGGAGTCCTCGAGTAGGATAGGATGCACTTGCCAGGGCCGGTCCGTGGCCGGGTCCTTCTGGGGAAGCTTAGATGGGCACTCCTTCTCCGACGCCTCAGGCCGGCGCTCGGGGCTCTGCGACTGGCCCCGCGAGGGACCTGGCCATTGTGAACCATCCAGAGACGTAGCCATCGAGGATTTTTTCCTTCTTTTTGGTTTCCTCAAGGGGGACACCATCTCTGAGGTCCCTCAACGACGTTTGGGTTCGGAGCACTCCTCCCTAGGTCCTAGCTCTCGGAGGCCTGGGGAAATCAGGAAAAAAATTTTCATGCTGCTGCTGGCAGCTTCTCAAGGCCTTCGAGGACATCTTTTTTTGCAGAGGCCACAGACCGCCGGGTCGTGGTCTGGGCCGAGGCACCAGAGGCAGCAGTCATGAGTATCAGTGAAGGATATAATCTTCCCACACCTATCACACTTTTTGAACTCTCTGGTAGCCATGGGGGAGAAAAAGGACCGCATCAAGGTCGAAGACCCTTTGGGTTGCCAGCAAGGGAAAAACAAGGGCTGAGATGCCCAAAAGGAAATATCGAAAGAGAAGAAAAAAAAAGAGAGCCGACCCAGTACTGGGGGCGAGCAGGAAAGGGTACCAGTGCTAACCGAAAAGAAAAAGAAAAAAAAGAACAGCTAATAAGGTAAGAAGAAAATTCCGTTTTTTTCCGGGAAGGGACAGACTACGTCTGATGGGTTCTGCAGAAAAAAGGAGAATGAGCAAGATGGCTCCTTTGGGCGGGAAGGGGACCAAGCATGCGTGGTAGCAACTCCCAAAAGCTTTTTTTGAAAGCTGGGGATTTGCTCTGCGCAGTCTCCGTCGGCGTCACCCATATGTGAGGATTGACTTCCTGCTTGTTTCAGGAGAAAGATCAAAATTGCCCATCTAATCTTCCCTTATTATTTTGATAAAATAATGATTATTTAAAAAGGGTGAAATGCAGTTTAAGTCTTAAAGGTCCTTTCCTGCGATCTCTCAGTAGCAAGATATTGCCTTTAGTCAGGTAATCATCGTATGGCATCAAAATCATCTACTGAAGCTCGTTACCCAAATCAGTCATACACTAAGGACCTGAGATTAATTAAGCTTCAGGTGAACAAGGTATATTAAACGTATTAGGTACAGTTTTATCGGTATAAATATCCATAGCAACCCTTAGTAAGTAAAAAACTTAAAGATCTAAACAAAAACTTAGGGGAAAGCCGACAGTCGCCCAAGAGCAGATGGTTCGGAAGAATGTATCTTTGAAGGATACTACCAAAAGCAGAGAGGTTCCACAAAAGAGTAAAGTAGCCCAAATGCCCTCAAGTATGGAGCAGACAGAGCTTAAAGATCCTAAATTACCCATGTCTAACAATAGCCAAATTAATATGAATAAAATACATTCTCTAAAATGCTTGTATGCAAATGCTAGAAGTCTAAAAAATAAGATGGGAGAGTTAGAATATATAGCACTAAATGAAAGGTTAGATATGATTGGAATATCAAAAACATGGTGGAAGGAGGACAACCAGTGGGACACTGTGATACCTGGTACAAACTATATCGTAATGATAGAGCTGATCAAATTGGTGGAGGTGTTGCTCTCTATGTTAGAGAGGGCATTGAGTCAGAAAGGATTAAAGTTTTGCAGGAAACAAAATCTGCTGTAGAATCTATATGGATTGAAATTCCATGTAAAAGGGGGAAGGCAATGGCAGTGGGGGTGTACTATCGAGCGCCTTGCCAGAATGACCAAATGGATGATGAAATGCTCAAAGAAATCAAGGAAGCTAACAAAAGTTACAGCACAGTAATAATAATGGGCGATTTCAACTACCCCGGTATCAACTGGGTCAGTGTCACGGCAGGACATGCTAGGGAGATAAAGTTCCTAGATGAAATAAATGACTGCTTCTTGGAGCAGCTGGTTAATGAACCGACCAGAGGGGAAGCCATATTAGACCTAATCCTTAGTGGAACACCAGATCTAATGCAAGAGATAAGGTTGTTGGGGCCACTTGGCAATAGTGATCATAGCATGATCGCCTTTGATTTAATTAGTGGAGGAGGGATAGTAAGGAAATCCACAGTACTACCTTTCGAAAGGGAGACTATGATAAAATGAGGAAAATAGTTAAGAAAAAACTAAAAGGAGCAGTTGCAAAGGTTAAAGACTTACATCAAGCTTGGGTGTTGTTGAAAAATACTATCTTGGAAGCCCAGACCAGCTGTATTCCATGCTTTAAGAAAAGTGGAAGGAAGTCCAAAAAACTGCCAGCATGGTTTAAAGGTGAGGTCAGAGAGGCTGTTGTTGCCAAAAAAGCATCTTTCAGGAAATGGAAAAAAGAACCAGACGACGAAACCTGGAAACAGCACAAGCACTGGCAGGTCAAATGCAAGGCATTGATAAAGCCGGCAAAGGGAGAATTTGAGAAGAAGCTTGCTGCGGAAGCAAAAACGCGAAATAAAGATTTTTTCAAGTAGATTTGTAGCAAAAAACCTGTGAGAGAGTCAGTTGGTCCATTAGATGATAGAGGAGTTAAAGGGGCACTAAGAGGTGACAAGGCGATAGCGGAGAGACTGAATGAATTCTTTGCTTCGGTCTTTACTGAGGAAGATGTAGGGATGTTACCCATGACTGAAGTGGTATTTAAAGGTGCGGAAGAATTGAAGGAAATATTGATACATCGGGAAGATGTATTAAAACTATTAGATAAACTGAAGAGTAGCAAATCACCTGGGCCGGATGGTATACATCCAAGGGTGTTGAAAGAACTGAAATATGAGATTGCAGACCTGCTATTAGTAATCTGTGAACTATCATTAAAATCATCTCTAATACCTGAAGATTGGAGGAATGCCAATGTAACACCAATTTTTAAAAAGGGTTCCAGGGGTGATCTGGGAAACTACAGACCGGTGAGCCTGACGTCAGTACCGGGAAAAATGGTAGAAACCATCATAAAGAATAAAATTACTCAGCATGTAGCTAGTCATGGCCTAATGGGAGACAGCCAACATGGCTTTAGACAAGGAAGATCTTGTCTTACTAATCTGTCATGTTTTTTTGAAAGTGTGAATAAACAGGTGGACAATGGTGAGTCGGTTGATATAGTGTATCTGGACTTTCAGAAAGCCTTTGACAAGGTCCCTCATCAGAGACTTTTGGCAAAACTAAAGAGTCATGGGATAGGAAGCAGTGTACTACTGTGGATCAGGAACTGGTTAAAAGATAGAATGCAGGGAGTTGGGCTAAATGGCCAATTTTCCCAATGGAGAAAGGTGAATAGTGGTGTACCCCAGGGATCTGTGCTGGGTCCGCTACTTTTTGACATATTCATAAATGACCTGGAAAGTGGAATAACGAGTGAGGTTATCAAATTTGCAGATGACACAAAAATATTTAAAGTTGTTAAAACCCAAGAGGATTGTGGAAAATTGCAAGAGGATCTTGATAAATTGTAAGACTGGGCATCAAAATGGCAGATGAAATTTAATGTGGACACGTGCAAAGTTATGCACCTAGGGAAGAACAACCCAAACTATGGTTACACAATGCAAGGTTCCATATTAGGAACCACCACCCAGGAAAAAGATTTAGGCATCATTGTGGATAACATGTTAAAACCCTCGGCCCAGTGTGCAGCGGCAGCCAAGAGAGCAAATAGAATGCTAGGTATCATAAGGAAAGGAATGGAAAATAAAACAAAAGATATTATAATGCCTCTATACCGCTCCATGGTGAGACCGCACCTTGAATATTGTGTGCAATTCTGGTCGCCGTATCTTAAAAAGGATATAGCATTATTAGAAAAGGTTCAGAGAAGAGCTACCAAAATGGTAAAGGGGATGGAAGGATACTCCTATGAAGAAAGGCTAAAAAAGTTAGGGCTCTTTAACCTGAAAAAGAGACAGCTGAGGGGAGATATGATAGAAGTCTATAAATTAATGAACGGAGTGGAACGGATAAACGTAGATTGATTGTTTACGTTATCAGAATATAGAAAGACTAGGGGACATGCAATGAAGCTACAGGGTAAACTACTTAAGACTAATAAAAGAAAATATTTTTTCACTCAACGTGTAATCAAACTCTGGAATTTGTTACCGGAGGATGTAGTAAAGACTGTTAGTGTAGCTGGGTTTAAAAAAGGTTTGGACAAGTTCCTGTAGGAAAGGTCCATAAACCATTATTAAGAAGGGACCCAGGATATCAATGCTTGACCCAGTACAAGCATTACGGAACCTGTGTCTTTTGGGGAAACTGCTAGGTACGTATGACCTAGATTGGCCACTGTTGGAAACAGGATACTGGGCTTGATGAACCTTGGTCTGACCCAGTATGGCATATCTCATGTTCTTATGTTCTTATGAAGATAGTGACCTCAGAATACAGGAAGATGCTAAAATTCTGTTATCACAGACTGAAAATAAACAAAAATTTCAAACAGCGATTAATCTGTCCCAGTACTGCCGGTCTAAGTTTCCATATAAGGTGTCTAGTCTCAAATGCAAGTAGGGACTTAAGAACATATTAATACAGGTTATTTAAAATTGTCTCCTTCAGCCTTTCTCAAGAAAAAATAAATTGAAACACACATGTGAACTACAAATAGAAAAACATAACACAACATTACCAATTCGGAAAGGAAAATTTAATATAAATGTACATACTCATGCATTTTGGTATCATAGTTAGAAATACATAAATTGACTATGTACTCACCTAAAGCATCACCAAGCCACCCAATGAAATGTGAAAACTTTGCTCACTTCCAACACGAAAGAAATAGCGTTGTTACTCACCTGTAACAGAGGCTCTCCATAGATAGCAGGAATCAGTCCTCACATATGAGTGACATTGGCGCCCATGGAGCCCTCGCGGAAGCATCTCCCTAGATTCAAAGAAAGCCTTTGGGAGATGCAACATGCATGGTCTTCTCCTTCCTGCCCAAGAGTGCTATCTTGCCTAATGACATAGCTAAGATGACAAAAATTAAAATACAGTAAAGAAGCAACTCCAAGGGTAGGAGGGAGGGTTGTGAGGCCTGATTCCTGCTGTCCCCAGAGAACTCCTGTTACAGGTAGGTAAAGCACAGTTACTTACCTGTAACAGGTGATCTCTGGGAACAGCAGGAATTAGTCTTCACATATGGGTACGTCGGTACCGACGGAGCCTGCACGGGAATGCTGCCCAGCTTCCAATCAGAAAGCTTTTGGCAGCATCCCTTGCGCCTGCGCAGTGACTTCCCGCCTTCTCCACAGCCTCTCTTCAGTTGAGTTTCAGAGCTGAGACAAAGGCGAGGAGAGAAAAGGAAGAAGATAAAAAAGATGCAACTCCTAGGGGAGGTGGGAGGGTTGTGAAGACTAATGCCTGCTGTTCCCAGAGATTACCTGTTACAGGTAAGTAACTGTGCTATCTCCAGGAACAAGCTGGAATGAGTCTTCACATATGGGGACTCCCTAGCTGGAGATGCCAGGGGGAGATCCCATAAAAATGCAAGTGCCTGGATCAGGGGTGCATTTTGACTCCAGGAATCCCTGGCATCCAATGTGGGATGGAGGGAAGGAGTTGACAATAAAGGAGCTGTGAGGAAAAAACAGCATAGCCAAGGACTAGAGGGTTGTACAAACTACAGGAGTCCTTGGTAGACATGATGAGTAGCATTAAAAGACATTTAATGTACACTTAAAATATGCAGCTTACCTACTGTATTGAAGGAAGTAGAAAGCATGATGAAGTCTACTGGATAAGCAGTAGCGGAATCTTCAAGGTGACCTCTCAGTAGTGAGGATGAAGGTCCAGACCTGGAGGTAGTAGATGATCCAGGTGTCAACTGGGTAGGATTTGACGTCAGGTCTTCAATGGAAAGCTTTATGGGAAAAGCTGAAAACTCATTTAGGCATAAGGTCATTAACAATGAGGACTAAAGGAAGAAGACTGACGGAGTTGGACAACTAGCCCAGTCCTGGCGGGAAGAGGGGAACTGGAAAAAATCCCCTATTCCCACGGAAAACAGTTGTGTACTCAAGAAAAAGAGGTACACTGTTTTTCCTAGCTGGTGAGAGATAGGAAAAATATTGAAGCTTGATGCTTCATGGATTTAAAGAAAAAATGGAGATGTTAGCACCAAAGAGGGTATTGGTGCCTAACAGTTTTTTCATCGAAAGATGGTATGGGAAGTAGGGCGACAGACTGTCTAAAACCTCTAGGAGGTAAAACATGTGGTAGAGACAGTAAGGGTGATATAGTGTGTAAGACAGAGCAACCCTTAAGATGCCCCCTATCAAACACATAGATATATAGGGATATATACATGTGGCTGGGAAATATAAGAATGTATTCATATATATATATATATATATATATATACACATAGACATATATACATATGTTCAGATGCGTATATTAGGATATGGGTGGTGAAATATATCAAATATATATATATAGATAGATAGATATAGATATGATATACCTGAAGATATGTAAATTTGTGGGGCTTGATTTAGCACCACCAGAGCAATGATATAGGTATGTAGACCTATATGGAGATGCTACATACAAGACAACAGGTTGAAGATACATGTTTACCACCCAGACCCATAATTGTACATGGGGAATATAAAAGAAAAAGATTCTGTGCTCTACAAGAGGGTGAACCCACTTGGGATATGAAGAGAGAATCTATTTTCATGGATTGAGGGATGCAGAAAGGCAATCTAACCAGATAACCGTGATGTTCGTGTGAGAACAGATGAACATATGAATCTGTAAAAAACAAGGCGGGAATTCCACAGAACACTGACATGGTAGATGTGGAGAAACGCAGGGAAGATACCAGAGGGACCTATGGAAGGACCCAGAGGTAGCATGCGTAAACAGAAGCCTTGGATTTTCACGCAGAATAACTGATATCTTGTGTTAACACCCCAGACTAACGGGGGTGTGGAGAACCCTTACAGGCATAGGAAGGGTTTATAAGTTTTTCCCTACTAATAGAGAAACTTCAGAGATAAGGTCAATGCTCTATAGCAAAGCCCTCATAGTAGAAAGCTTCTCTGAAGACTGCAGAGAGCATTGTGCAGGAGAGTTATGAGATAAACTGACTGAAGTCAGGTGTGTTGCCATATCCTAGGAGAGGAGATGGTTAGAATAATATGAGAAAGCCTAAACGAGTAGGAGGATCCAAGATAGTTTGGAATCACTACTGAGGCTAGACAAATTTTGAAGGGACTGGAACTTGGAAAAAGTTCCAGTAATACAATTACTGTAACTCCTGCAGGCAGAGCTGCTGACGGAAACAGCAGAGAGATTGTCCTGTGCTGAATAAAGTAAAACAGACAAGAAAAGAGAGGAGATATCTCTTCTCCCTGTCTGGGGAACGAGCTTGGCAGAGAAGCTGTTCAGTATGGTACCCCTCAAGTGATTGGAGGGTGACGTACCCATAGGGCAAGTCAACTGAAGGAAAAAATGTTCAGTTGGGATAGAAACTATCAGGGGATAGTTGCAACTGCTCTTCTAAGGAGTAAGAAGAGGAGAAGTGTGTTGTCCCTGAACATAAAATTTTTCCCCCTGTCAGGTTAGTACACTGAAAAGAAAAGCACAGTGAATAAACTTCTAATATGTAGAAGTGAAGTGTAAGTTACAATTCCCGGCCCCTATGGTTGCTGGGAATGCTGAGACTGGCCAGAACTGGAGGACTGCAGACTAGGCTGAGGAGTCCCTTGGTTAGGTACAGCCGAATGATGGGCAGGAGATGAATGAAACTTTCTTTTCTTAGGGAAAGAAGGTTTGGTAGGACATTTCCTACTCTTTGAAGAAGGAGGTGGCTTAGAATGGTTTTTAGTGGAAGGAGAGTCAGTGGAGCATTGAGCAACCTGACGTAAAGCCTCCTTATTGAAAAGACCTTCTCCTGTACAAGGAGAATGAGCCAGTATAGTTTGTGCCCATCTGCTCAAGTCTGAAGCTTCAAGCCAGGCTCTGCGACGTGCTGCAAAGGCAATAGCAGAGGATCTGCTAATGGACTCAAAAGAGTCTATAGAAGCACGAGACAGGAACCAAGATATATTCCGGCTGTGATTGATGAGCAAGGAATAATCCGTAGCCTTGGGCTCTGGTAAAAAAGGAGTCAAAAGAGACAATTTCTCTGTGACTTCCTGGAGTGTTAGACTAATGTGAAAAATATATGAAAGAACTCTGGAGGCCAGCATAGAGTTTTGGAAGGCCTGACAACCAAAAGCATCGAGTGTTCTTGAAGAACGACCCGGCGGATAAGAAGAATGTTTCTTCTTGCTCTTAATTTTCCTCAGTGCCGATTCCACTACAAGGGAACGATGAGAAAGTTGAGGCTTTTGGAACCCTGGAGAGGATGGCACCCGGTACCGAACCTCAATGTCTGTAGAAACTGGAGCAAGTCGCAAGGGCGATTTCCAGACCCTGAGAAGGAGATCCTGCAGAGCAGGATGTAAAGGAAACTTTATATTTTCTATTTGTGCCGGTGAGCCATGAGTAGGATCACAACCAGGGATAGAAATGTTAAGAAAGGTTGCCATATCCCGGAGAAAAGCCTGAAAAGACTGATCTCCTATGGGAACCATCCCTGGTAAGGCTAAAGAAAGAGCCTGAGCACCAGAGGAGGTACAGGGGACTGCACCAATGCCAGGTATCGGTTCCAAACTAGGCATCGGTGCAAGAACAGGCATCGATACTGATACAGGACTAGCAGATGAAGTAGCCATCGGGAACTGCTGTAGTGGTACCGAGATCATGAGGGAGTTATGGCTATGATCTTCGGAACTGCCTATCTGGAAACGACAGGAGTCGGTTCCGGGACGCGTCGGTATGCAGTCCTCGAGACTAGATATCGGCTCAAGACTCGGCATCGAAATAAGCGATACTATCGATGCATAACGCGAAAGTGCCGACGCCGATGCCGATACCACTAAGGCAGAGTGGGTTACATCGATCGATACCGACGGTACCGAGGATACCCCATGAGCACCTCTTGCAAAGGGTGAGGTGGTCCACCTCGATGCCGATGCCAGGGTATCGGAACCGATCGAAGCCGGTACCGTCCCGGAGCATGGCTGAGATTGAGGGAAGTCAATGCGGTGCGTATCGATCGGTCCCGAAGGTACCGAGGATGCCCGATGACGATCCCTGGTGAAGAGTGGGATACTCGACACCGGTGCCGATGCCGGAGGCTCGGTACCGCTCGAAGCGGATACCACCCCCGCGCATGGCTCAGGTATGTTCTGTGAGGGGTGAGCCCCAGGAACATCCTGAAACCCCTTTAACGCTTTGGAGCCCGAAGACTCCCGCAGGGGTAATGCCAATGGGTTCTTGAGGGTAAGGCCGGAGCCGTCACCATGCTAGGCATGGGACATACCACCCAAGCATTGGCTAGTCTTAACAGACTGTTTTTGGGTTACCTGATCCTGTGAAGTAGAGAAACCGGGTACCCTCACTGCCGAGGAAAAAACAGTATCGAGGGAAACTCTAAATACTGAAGGTTTCCTCACAAAATTATCTCCTGACAAGTCAGGGGAAAAAGGGTCAGGACCCACACAGTTGAGACACCAATTTGGTGTCTAAAAAGAAACAAGTGTTTCGACATCGAATGCACTTCTTAGGAAAAGAAGGCTCCATAATGAAAAAGGCCTAGTAGGCCCAAGAAGTTAAGGTAAAAAAACTGAAGAAAAGTTTCTCAGAATTTAGCCAAAAATCCACCGGCGATTCCGGTGGTAGCGGGAAATATAGCCGCGACCACAAGAAAACAAAAAACTAAAGTAATTAAAGCAATTAAAAAGAAAGGTTTCTGCGGTGACAGGAGGACATCCTGCCGGCTCCGCGGAAAAACGAAAACTGAAGAGAGGCTGTGGAGAAGGCGGGAAGTCACTGCGCAGGCGCGAGGGATGCTGCCAAAAGCTTTCTGATTGGAAGCTGGGCAGCATTCCCGTGCAGGCTCCATCGGTACCGATGTACCCATAGGTGAAGACTCATTCCTGCTTGTTCCTGGAGATCTATGCTTTCTCCAGGAACAAGCAGGAAGTCAGCCCTCACATATAAGACTCCCCAGCTGCAGGCTACCGAGAACCTGTACAAAATGCCACAGTGAAACAAAACCAAAAGAGAGAGGGTATTCTCCACAAATTGACACAGTCCAACTTCAGAGTGGAGACAAACCACAGCCACACCAATACTTCTTCAAGCAACCAATTTATTAAAGAACTCAACTTGGCCAATTTTTGGCACCCAGGCCTTCGTCAGGGGTCAGTAGATAGCACAAAACGTTACCCATGCTTTGTGATTTAAAGAGGCTGGGCATGCAATTTTGCCTGTTTTACTGTCATCATTCTAGTTTTGCCAGACATTTTCTTCCAATCTACTGACCTCAAACGGCAGCTTAGTGAACTGTGAGTGTACCACGTTTCGATCCCACTCCACCTTGGTGGGCAGATAGGGGCTTAGACAACATGAGGCCATGCAGAAAATGAGAAACAAGGGGCTGAGCCAAGAGGGGCTTGGTGGTGCGCCGCGATAGCCCTCAAGTGCACCCTGACTGAGCTGGACTTCAGTCCCACCTGGGAGAGGTGGAGTAGGTACTGGAGTACTATCTGCACCGAACAGGAGAACGGGTTCACCTGTCTCTTGGTGCACCACACCGAACAATGGTGCCAGTTAAAGGCATATGCTCTTCTCGTGGAGGCCTTGTGGGAAGCAAGAAGGACCTCCTCCACATCTCGTGGGAGGTCAAAGTGAGCGAGAGCTACACTTTCAGCAGCCAGGCCATGAGTGATGGGAACGCCAGGTTGGGGTGCAGGAGAGAGCCCTCCTCCTGTGACAGAAGTCCTGGGGCGTGGTCCAGGGGAACTGGACATGTCATTGACAGGCGGAGAAGTAGCAGGAACAAATGTTGCCTGGACACTGTCGCTCTGAACCTTGAAGAGGGTCTTGGTGACCAGCAGCGTTGGCGGGAAGACATATAGGAGGCCTTCCATCAATGAAATGAGGAACATATCCGCTGCTGCCTGGGATGGGTGCAGCTGATGGGAGAAGCGGGACTACTGCATGTTGTCTGGGCTGGCAAACAGGTCCACAAGGGGGATGTTGCAGAGCCGGAAAAGCCAGGAGGCCACTCTGGGTCCAGGTGCCACTCCTGTGGCTTGTGGACTCTGCTCAGCTTGTCCGCCAGGGCATTTTGCTGGCACAGTAGATAGTCCACAGGAGCATTCCATTGTGTGTAGTATATGAGCAGAGGGTCACCGCCTCCTGGCATATGGAGTATGACCCCGTGCCCCCCTGCTTGTTCACGTAGAACATTGTGACTTCATTGTCCATCTGGACTAGCACTGACTGGCATTGCAGCAAATGACAGAAGGCTCAGAGAGCAAGGAATATCGCCCAGAGCTCCAGAAGGTTGATTTGCAACAGGAATTCTGCCTGGAACCAACTGCATTGTGTGTGAAGATCCTTGCAATGAGCTCCCCAACCCAGCAGGGAGGTGTTCATAGTTAGGACCCTCTGGGGATTGGGTGCCTGAAAGGGCATCCAGGCCTGAAGGTGGTGGGGAAGCTGCCATCAGTAGAGGGAGTCCGCTAGCTGGCAGGTCACTCTTATCCTGTCTCGGAGCCTACCAGTGGCTTGTGTCCAATGGGAGCGGAGGCACCACTGAGCTGCCTTCATGTGCAGGCAGGTGTATGGGGTCACGTGGACCGTGGAGGCCATGTGGCCCAGCAGGCGGAGATGGCGGACGCGCAGCAACCAGTCGTGCTGCACCTCTGCAGCTAGCATCCTGAGGCATTCTGACCTCTCCAAAGGGAGAAAGGCCTTAGCCTGGAGAGTGTCTAGCTGCGGCCCCTATGAACTCCAGGCACTGAGCCGGGGAGAGGTGGGACTTGGGGTAGTTGATGATGAATCCCAGGTGCTGCAGGGTGTGGATGGTGCGCTCGGTGGCATGGTGCACCTCTGCAGCTGTGCCTCCTCTTATGAGCCAGTTGTCCAGGTAGGGAAAGACGAAGACCCCTTGGAGACGAAGGTGGGCTGCGACCACCACTAGGCACTTGATGAAGACCCTTGGCAATGAAGCCAGTCCGAAAGGCAGCACCCTATATTGGTAGTGACCTCCTCCCACCACAAACCAGAAATATTTTCGGTGGCTGGGATGAATCAAGATGTGTGTATAAGCATCCTTCAAGTCTAAGGAGCATAGCCAGTCTCCCTGCAGAGTTCCAAGGGAGATCATCTTGAACGTCTCCTTCACCATCAATCTGTTCAGGTCCCACAGGTCTAGAATGGGTCTGAGGCCCCCCGTTCGTTTGGGAATTAGGAAATATCTAGAGTAGAAGTCTTTGCTCCAGAGGTGTTTGGGCACTGGCTCTACTGTCTTGTCCTTGAGGAGAGGCCTGCAAGGTCTGTAAGAAGCCGAGCCTAGTGAAGGAGAGGCCTGAAAGTTCTCCTGAAAAGTAAGAGGTCTGTTGCAGGTGGAAGAGGTAACCCTCCCTGATAACTTGCTGTACCCAGGAATCGGTGGTGATGGAGGACCAACTGTGGGCAAACAGAGCCAGATGCCCCCCACCCCCATGTGGGCTGTAGGGGACCTCATGGGGGGAGAGAAGTCATGCCCGAGTCAAAAACTCCATCCAGGCTGGGCCAGGGCTGGTGCCTGGATCTTAGAAGTCTCTTGCTTGTGGGGGCCATGCCCTTGCCCCTTGTGCTGCTGGCCATGCTGCAGAGCAGAGAAAGTGTAGTTACTCACCTTTAACAGGTGATCGCAATCCCAGGTGACATTTGACCTCAGTCACCTGGGATTGCCTGTATCTAAGCATACGCTCTCCAAGTGAATAGTGTTCTGCATTTCATTTGCCTATGACAAAGCAGGGGCTCTCCCTCAAAGCCACACCAATACTCATTTAAGAACTGTGAGACTTTACGATGATCTTGAGTCCTTTGGAGATAGAAAGCCAATGCACATTTGCAGTCTAGAGTTACTTCCACTCTAGATGCATGCGATTAAGGAAAGAAAACTGGAAGGTTGACTGGTTTAAAACTGGAAGGTTGATTGGTTTAAAACTGGAAGGTTGACTGGTTTAGGAAATTAACTGGTTTAAATGGAAGGGAGACAACACCTTTGGCATAAATTGTGGGCGAGTCCAAAGGACGACTTTGCCATGGTGGAAGTGGGTGTAGGGAGCATCCTTCACCAAAGTCTGAAGCTCACTAAAGCACCTAGCTGATGTGAGGGCAATTAGGAAGATTGCCTTCCAAGAGAGGAACTTAAGTGAGGCTGTGGCTAATGGTTCAAAGGGTGGCTTGAGAAGTATGCTAGAACAACACTGAGGTCCCAAGCTACTGGAGCTGGCTTAATGGACGATTTGGACAACAGGAGATCTCTCATGAACCATGCTACTAGCGGTTGTGTGGAGATGAGCTGCCCATCGAGTAGATGGTGAGAGGCCGCAATGGCACAGAGGTGGACCATCACGGAGTTTGTCTTTAGATCTGTCAAGGACAGGTGGAGGAGATACTGGAGGAGTGACTCCACTGGAGCAGAAAAGGAATTGAGATCCTTCTGGGAACACCAGACAGAGAATCTATGCTACTTAAAAAAAAAAACAGTATGAAGTTTGGTGGAGGGCTTTTGAGAAGCCAAAAGGATATCCTTAACCTCTTGAATAAGGTCACAGCCTTGTAAAACTATGCTCTCAGGAGCCAAGCTGTGAGGCGGAGAGACTGTGGATCGGGATGGAGTAGTGAGCCGTCGTCCTGGGAGAGGAGATCTGGTGCAGATCCTAATCACAGAGGTTGAGTTTGAGTCAGACATAGTAGCAGAGGAAACCATGGTTGCCTCAGCCAGTGGGGGGCTATGAGTATCATGGAGCCCTTATCCAACTGAAGTTTGAAAAGCATCTTGGGAGTGAGGAGCACAGGAGAGAAAGCGTAAAGCAGATCCCGACTGCAGTGTAGTTGGAAGGCATCCACTGGTTGGTTGGCGGATGTCGGAGTTCTTGCGCAAGAGCGAGGAAGCTTAGCATTTTGGGGCGTCGTGAACAGATCTATGTCTGGAGTTCTCCAGGTCTGGAAGATGTAGGATGCTTTGTCTGGATGGAGAGACCATTTGTGGGGAAGAAGGATGCGATTCAGTCTGTCTGCCAAGACATTCAACTCCCCTGGGAAGTACACCACTTGGAGGTGTATTTGATGAGCAATGGCAAAGGACCATAGGTGTAGCATCTCCTCGCAGAGGGCCCAAGAGCCTGTTCTTCCCTGCTTGTTCACACAGAACACGGCAACCTGATTTTCCATCCTGACTAGGACTTGTGCTCTGAGGTGGTGTTGAAATACCTGAAGAGCATTCGAGATAGCACAAAGTTCCAGGAGATTGATTTGGAGTTGTGACTGTTGCGCTGTCCAAAGCCCCTGTGTAGTCAGGTTGCCCAGATGGGCTCCCCAACCCAGTATGGAGGCATATGTTGTCAGGGTGCATTGAAGGAAAGCATCTGAAAAGGTGATGCTACGAGCAGATTTTCTAGAGAACATCACCACTGAAGGTATGTGGTTAGATGGGCAGCGACTTGGATCCTGTCCCGGAGATGGCCCAAAGCCTGTTTCCAGTGGGAGGAAAGAGTCTACTGGGCTGTCTGCATACGTAGTCAGGCATATGGAATGACATGTACTGTAGAGGCCATGTGCCCCAGGAGTTGCAGCATCTCTTGAGCAGTCAGATGGTCTCATAGGAGCGTCTGGGATGCTAGTTCGACTAGATGGGCACAACAGAGTAGAGACAGAAATGCCCTGGACTGTTGGAAGTCTAGTAGGACACCGATCAACTCTAGTTTTTGAATCTGAGTGAGCTGGGATTTGGGAGGTTTTATCACAAATCCCAAATGTTGTAGTACTGTGAAGGTACAATAAAAGGAAAGCAGTACCTCTTGGAAGGTGTCTACTTTTATTAGACAGTCGTCTAAGTAAGGAAAGACTAATCCCCAGAGATTTTAGATAAGTGGCTATGACCGCCATGCATTTTGTGAAGAACCTTGGGGCAGAGGTGAGTCCAAAGGGAAGGACTCTGTATTGCTAATGCTTTCCTTGAAAAGTGAAGCGTAGATATTTCCTGTGTCCTGGATGGATGAGGATATGTGTGTACACTTCTTTTACTTCTAGAGAACAGAGCCAGTCCTGACTCTGGAGGTAGGGAAGAAGAGTCCCGAGAGAGATCATCTTGAACTTTTCGTGGACTAGAAACTTGTTGAGGTTTCTGAGGTCCAGAGTGGGACTGTACCCTCCTGTTTTCTTTGGAATGAGAAAGTACGGAGAGTACAAGCCCATTCCCTGTTAGGATGTTGAGGCATCTTCTATGGCCTCCTGAGACAGAAGAGAGGACACCTCGTCCTGTAGGAGAGCAGTGAGTGGGGGTTGCGTTTGATATTCCCCTGTGAAAGTGAAGGGGGGCAGAGTTGTAGATGAAGTCTGTACCCTTCCTGGACTATGGTCTGTGTCCAGTGCTCTGAAGTGATGAGCTGCCATCTGTGGGTGTAGTGACACAGTCTGCCTGTTATGTGGAGAGGGTGGGGTCCTCCAGAGGCAGGGTGGCAATGTTCTCTAGAAAAACGTCAAAAAACAGGCGCAGACTATGGCTACAGAGTTAGTTGAGATTTAGCCACCTGTGGCTTCTTTTGTTGCTTAGGAGGCTGCTGCTTCATCTATGGGGCTTGACCCTAGTATTGAAAAGCAGGAGGATAAGAAGAGAAGAATTTCTACTTCTTATTGTAGGAAGACTTCTTTGCAAGTGTCTTTTTCCTAGCAGGGTCAGCTGTTACTCCAGACAGTCTCTTTAGAGAAGTATTTTCTGAATCTAATCGAGAGGCCTAATCTTGCCAGTCTTTGCCAAAGAGGTTTTCCCCTGTGCAAGGTGCATTGCCCAGCTTATCTTGAACCCACTGTTCAAGATCTGAGGCCTGACGCCATGCAATTCAACGTGCACCAATGCATATTGCTGAGGCCCTGCTTCTGCATTCAAAAGCATCAAAGGTAACCCCTATTAACAAACTTTGAGACATTTTGGCTATGCTTAACTAGGGCACGATAATTTTGCCCTTTTGTCATTTGGGAGGAGAGGGCAAAAGCCTCAAGATTCCTGGAGACCTCTTTCAGGAACATTCCCATATAGAGGATATAGGAGTTAATCCTAGCCGAGAGAATGGATGCTTGGAAGCATAGATGCCCAAAGGTGTTGAGAATTCTCGATTCTCTATCTGGAGGATTAGAGGAGTGAGACGTCAAGCTTTTGATTCGGTGCATCGCTGATTCAACAACCATAGAGTGATGGGGAAGCTGGGACACTCCAGTACCCGACAAATTGTATTGAGACATCCATTTCGAGGTTAGACAGTGAGAGGCATCTCCCATATCCAGAGTATAAGGTCATGAAGGATGGGGTGCACTAGTAAGGTGGCTGCCTCTCTGGGTGCTGGGTATTGGAGGATCTCTAATTCCTCTGCCCTTGGGCTCCTTCTCCGATGTTGCCATGATACAGAGACCCTTGGCTAGGTCTCAAATGAATTCCTAGAAGGACATGTCTTCCGGAGGCGACATGCGTCACTGTTGAGGCGGGGAAGGGGCCGAAAGTAGGTCCCAGGGTCCCTGAGAATCAAGTGACTCTGCATCTGAAACTGGGGAATTGGAGGACTCGAATTATCGACGGGCACGGTGTTCACTGGAAGCTAGATGCCGGTACTGATGCTCAGAGGTATCAGCCTCAGAGAGCCACTTGGGTTTGGCACCAGTATCAGTAAGAGTTTCAAGGGTGAGCATGGGTGGGAGCAATGTTGAAGTCATCTGCAGCAGCCCTGATGCGTACCCGGAATCAGTGTTGATGTTGGTACCGTAACCAGTATCGACAGGGCGGTGCCTGTAGCCAAGGGTTTTATCTGTACAGAGGCTGCAAGGAGGGCTGCCAAGCTCCACTCGATGGTCAGTATGCACTGGTCAATCAAGTTTGCCGATGCTTGGGTGTTGGTGACAGGTATTTGTGCTACCGTCCCAGAGCATGGCACCAGCAGCTACAGAGGTCGAGGCCTCAGGAGCATCCTGGGGCTCCTCAATAGCTTTAGAGGACAGGGCCTCTCACCGGGGCTGTTTAACAGGCCAATCTGCCTTCAAGGCAACACCTGAGGGGTCTCGATGTTTTGAACGAGATTTTCCACCAGAGGTATTGTCAGACTTCGATGCGGCCTTGTACTTGGACTTCAAAGATACCTGAGATCCATGGGAGGATTATGAGGCCCTCAACCAAGTGGATGTCATTGATACCATGTCTGAAGAGAAGAGTGGTCCAAATTTAGAAGCCCAGTTTTGTAGGCCTCTCCCCGTGTCATTTTCTGACAGAGGGAACAGTTTTTTGGCTGGTGACCTGGGCCAAGCCATTTTAAACAGCAGTCATTTCTGTCAGTCACCGAAATGGTGTTGGCACAATTAGAACATTTTTTGAAACCACTAGTTAGTTTCTCCATACCTTCAAGAATGTGAGGGGTATGGTAGGCTTAAGGCCTAAAAAGGGCATTGATGCCCAAAAGATTTTTTTTTTAAGTAGATAACAAAAGTAGTAAAAGAAAAGAATAAGGGAACAAGCGATGTCTTAGACGGTGCTGCTGTTGACGGGAAGGCAGAAGTGCTATCCACAAAAAGAACTTTTTCTGCGGTGACAGGATTTGCTTCCTGCTGGCTCTGTGGAAAACGAAGAACTGAAGAGAGGGAGTTGGGAAGGCAGTCGCACAGGTGCAGTGGAGTGCTCCCAAAAGCTTTTCCAATTGGATGCTGGGGAGCGTTCCCATGCAGGCTCCGTCAGTACAGACGTCACCCATATGTGAAGACTTCATTCCTGCTTGTTCCTGGAGATGGCTTGGAACTGTGCGGCATTGCAACCCCCCCCCGCACACCTTTTTCCTCGGGTAGACTGTCTTCGTCCCTGGACCCTTCTTACGGGTATGCACAGATGTCTTAGAAAGTCTGGTCCTTGTCAGGAACTCAGTTTCTATTTCAGCTGTTTTATCTGCTATGGGTTTCCTGAAGAGATTCTCTTCGATATAGGGGACATCATTGAGTATTTCTCGAGGTCAGATGACTGCAGTCAGGTCTAGTTTCAGACTCCAATGCCCACTCTGGCTACTCTGGCTAAGGGCTTGAAGTTGTTGTATGCTGCTCGATATAAGAGCTTCGAGCACTCCTTGAACCGCTAGAGAGGTTCCCCGTTGAGGTCTGCTGAGAAAGCATAGTTACTCACCTGTAACAGGTGATCTCCAGGAACAGCAGGAATTTAGTCTTCTCATATGGGTATCGTCGGTACCGATGGAGCCTGCAGGGGAATGCTTCCCAGCGTCCAATAGGAAAGCTTTTGGAAGCATCCCACAGCGCATGTGTGCTGCCATCCCGCCTTTCCCAACTGTCCCTCTCCAGTTGAGTTTAAAGCTGAGACAAAGAGAGAGGGAAAGAGAGAGAGAGAGAGATACAACTCCTAGGGGAGGTGGGTGGGTTGTGAAGACTAAATTCCTGCTGTTCCCGGAGATCACCTGTTACAGGTGAGTAACTGCCACTTCCAGGAACAAGCAGGAATTTAGTCTTCACATATGGGGACTCCCTAGCTGCAGATGCCAGGGAGAAGGCCCGAGAAGTTGTGTGCCCCTGTGAAAGGGCTCCACTTCCCCCCATGGATCTCTGGCATCCTACCAGGGATGGTGGGTACGAGTTGATTAAGTATGGAACAGGTGTTGAAGAACAGCCTGACCAAACAAGGCATCCCCGGCAGGAGTCCTTGTCTAAGCAGTAATGGGCTGTGAAGGTATGAACCGAAGCCCAAGTAGCTGCTTGACAGATGTCGTTGACAGACACAGAGTGAAGAAGAGCCATAGAGGCTGCCATGGCTCTCACACTGTGAGCTGTGACATGGCCTTCAAGAGGAAGGTTCTTACTCTCATAGGAAAAGATATACACTGTGCAATCCAGCCGGACAGTGTTCTTTTGGAGACTTGAAGTCCCAAATGACTAGGATCAAAAGCAACAAAGAGTTGAGAGGACTTTCTATGTTGCAGTGTCCTTTGCAAGTAAAAGGCTAAAGCCCTTTTACAGTCCAAAGTATGAAGATTCCTTTCTGCATTTGAGGCGTGAGGCCTTGGGAAGAATACAGGAAGGGAAACCGCTTGGTTTAAATGAAAAGGTGACACCACCTTTGGCATAAAGTGTGGATGAGTCCTAAGGACTACCTTATCATGATGGAACCTTGTATAAGGAGGATCAGCCACCAACACTTGCAATTCACTGATGCGACGTGCTGATGTGATTGCATTAAGAAAGATGACCTTCCAGGAAAGGAATTTCAAAGACGTAGTAGCTAATGGCTCAAAAGGCAGCTTCATGAGCTGCCCAAGAACCAGATTTAAGTCCCATGCCACCGGTGGTGGCTTAATGGGAGGCCTAGTTAAAAGAAGGCCTCTCATAAATCTTGCTATGAGAGGATGAGAGGAAATAGGTTGTCCATTTAGAGGCTTGAAAGAAGCTGCAATAGCACTCAAATGAACTCTCACTGAATTGGTCTTAAGCCCTGCATTAGATAAATGAAGGAGATACTCCAGAGGTATCGCAAGAGGGTCAAGACCCTTCTGCGAGCACCATATGGTAAACCTTTTCCACTTGAATGCATAAGAGCGTCTTGTGGAAAGCTTCCTGGAAGCATAAAGGATATCCTTTACCTGCTGAGAAAAGTTAAGACTGTGAAGTTCTAGGCTTTCAGCAACCAGGCCCTGAGATGCAGAGACTGGGGATTGGGATGCCACAGCATCCCGTCCTCCTGAGAAAGAAGATTTGGAGCAGATGCTAACTCCAGAGGCGGAGCTTGAGAGAGATGTAGGAGCAAAGGGTACCACATTTGCCGTGGACAATGTGGAGCTATGAGAATCATATGACCTCTGTCTCTCTGAAGCTTGAACAGGGTTTTGGGAATTAGGGGAATGGGTGGGAAGGCATACAGGAAGTCCTGACCCCAATGGAGGAGGAAAGCATCCCTGGCCTGACAACCCTGAGCCGGAATTCTGGAACAGAACCGGGGAAGTCTGACATTCAGTGGACTTGCAAAGAGGTCTATGTCCAGGGTTCCCCAAATTTGGAAATTTTTGGCCACATGGTCTGCATGGAGAGACCATTCGTGTGGAAGCAGAACTCGACTGAGTCTGTCTGCCCAAGAGCTTTGAATGCCTGGAAGATATACCGCAAGGAGATGAATCTGATGCTCTCTGGTGAGGGCCCATAGTCGCAAAGCTTCATTGCATAGTGACAAAGAGCCTGTTCCGCCCTGCTTGTTCACATAGAACATGGCTATTTGATTGTCTGTTTGAACTAGGACTGTCTTGTAGCTGATCTGGGTGTGGAATACTCGAAGAGCAAGGAAGATTGCTCTGAGTTCCAGGAGGCTGATGTGTAGATAAGCCTCCTGTGGAGTTCAGGTACCCTGGATAGAGAGGCCTTGCAGGTGGGCTCCCCAACCCACCTGTGAGGCATCTGTTGTTAGAGAGTCTTGCGGTGGGGGGTTGCTGAAAAGGAGACCCTACCAAAAGGTTTTGGGGTGACTGCCACCATTGGAGGGACAAAATAAGGCGATATGAGTTTGCTATCTTGTCTGACAGGCAACCTGACGCCTGAGTCCACTGAGTGGATAAAGTCCACTGGGCTGCCCTCATATGGAGGCGAGTAGAAGGGACCACATGCACGGTGGATGCCATGTGGCCTAGCAACTAACATTTCCCGAGCAGTGAGGTGAGGCTTTAGCACTGCTTGTGAAGCTAAATGCACAATGCGAAGGCAGCAGGGCTGTGGAAGGTAGGCCCTTGTCTGTCTGGTATCCAGCAGAGCTCCTATAAACTCTAGGGACTGAGTGGGAGCAAGGTTGGATTTTGGGAAGTTTATGACAAATCCTAAATACTGAAGGATGCTCATTGTGTGAGAGGGCAACCCTGGCCTTTGGCTCTGAAGGGGCTCGAATGAGCCAGTCGTCTAAATAAGGGAAGACGAATATTCCTAGGGTGCGGAGAAATGCTGCCACCACAGCCATGCATTTTAAGAACACCCTTGGTGCAGAGGCCAGGCCAAAAGAAAGAACCCTGTATTAGTAGTGCATCCCTTGAAACAGAAAGCGAAGGAACTTTCGGTGAGTTGGATGGATGAGAACATGAGTGTACGCATCCTTGAGATCTAGAGAACAAAGCCAATCCTGACTCTGAAGGTATAGCAGCAGAGTTCCCAGAGAAATCATTTTGAATTTTTCTTTGAACAGGAATTTGTTCAGGTCTCTGAGGTCTAAAATGGGTCTGTGTCCTCCTGTTTTCTTTGGAATAAGGAAATAGGGGGAGTAAAACCCTATACCCCGTTGGGGAATGGGTACCTCTTCTATTGCTCGTTTAGCAAGGATCACAGTGACCTCCTGACCTAACTGGTCGTTGAGAGAGGTCTGAGAATTGAACTGTCTTACCATTGTAGGAGGAGGCATGCTGAGGAAATGAAGCTTGTACCCCTCTCTTACAACAGACAGAGTCCAATTTTCTGCTGTTATCTGACTCCATCTGGGGGCAAAATGACATAACCTTCCTGGGATGGTGGAGGGTTCTGGGCCGTTCAGGGCCAGGCAGGCAAAGTTCTCTAGATAGGAGTCAAAGCCCCTGTGGAGGTTGAGTTTGCTGAGCCGGTTGAGGCTTAGCTGCTTTTGTCTTTCTTTGCCTAGGTTGTTGCTGCTGTCCCTTTTGGGCAGACTGAGCTAAACGATGCCCCTGCTGGGTATAGGAGGGATAAAACTACTTCTTCTTACTGAAGAATGGTTTCTTATAGGATTTTTTCCTTGCAGGATCAGCTGTAGATTTAGACAATCTATCCAAAGTGATATTGTCAGCATCTATCTCATTAGCTTTTTCCTGCCAATTCTTGCCAAAGAGATTCTCTCCTGTGCAAGAAATATTCCCTAATTTACCCTGTACCCAAATTTCCAGATCAGATGCCTGGAGCCAGGCAATCCTATGTGCACCTATGGCATGAACAGAGGTTCTGCTTATGCACTCACAGCAGTCAAAGGCTGCACGATTCACAAACTTGGAAACATCCTGGGCATGTTTGACAAGGGCGAGATAATCTTGCCTCTTATCATCAGGAAGGAGAGGGCTCATAAGCTCTAAATCTCCTGTGACCTCCTTAAGGAACATTCCCATATATAAGATATAGGAACTGATCCTAGCAGAGAGCATGGAAGCCTGGAAGGTTCGACGTCCAAAGACATTAAGAGTCCTACACTCACATCCTGGAGGATTAGATGCATGCCTTTTTGTACTCTTTATCCTTCTCATTGCTGACTCCACCACCATGGAATGGTGTGGTAACTGAGTCTTCTGAAACCCAGGACAGGGAGGAACTCGATACATGGTGTCGAGTCTTCGAGAGTGAAGAGATGTAGTTAGAGGTGTTTCCCACATCCTTAACATGAGATCATGCAAGATCTCATGAATAGGTAAGGTAGCTGTCTCTTTGGGAGCTTTAGGGTACTGCAGGATTTCTAATTCCTTTGCCCTAGGCTCTTTTTCAGGAGCCACTGTGATGGAAAGACCTCGAGCCACATCTCGGATAAAATCCTGAAAGGACATATCCTCTGGTGGAGACATCCTATGCTGAGGAGAAGAGGAATCCTCAGGAAGAAGTACTCTGGTATCGGCAGAGCTTTCAGAGTCTTCAGACTCATCTGAGGATTCGAAGTATCTCCGATCTGGGTGATCATGCAAGGCACGGTACCGGTACCGATCGAAGTCGGCATTGGAGTGGTCCGGTACCGACCTATCGATACCAGATGGATACGCATGACTCGGTCCCGGTAGAATGCCTGCTGATGTCGATGCAGTCGGTGCCGGCACTGGAGTCAGTGCCGGTACCGGTTGAATTGTCTGAAGCGGTTTCAAGGGCATCGAGGCCGTGAGAAGAGCCGCCAAACTGCATTCAATAGCCAAGAATCTCTGGTCTATCGACGCTGCCGATGCTTGGGTATCGGTACCGGAAGAAGCGGCCGGTACCCCAGAGCATGGCACCAGTAGTTCTGCTGATGTTGAAGCCTCGAGAACATCATGGAGCCCCGTTACTGCTTTGGAAGCCGAAGCCTCCCGCCGGGGCAATTTTGCCGGTGAAAGTCCCTCAAGGGAAACGCCAGAGGCATCTCGCTGTCTAGAAGGAGATCTACCCTTTGAGGACTGGCAAGATTTATGTTTAGTTACCTGAGATCCATGGGAGGAAGACGAAGCCCTGGACGACGTCGATGCCACGGAGGCTGCATCGGAGGGAAAAAGGGTGCTAAGCTTAGCAGCTCGGTTCTGCCGGCCTCTTTTCGACATCATCCCACAAGCAACACACTCTGAAATAGAGTGGTCAGGACCTAAACATTTGAGGCACCACTCATGGGTGTCGGTGACGGAGATGGTACTGCCACACTTAGAACACTTTTTAAAACCCAAAGCGGGTTTTTCCATTCTGAAGGAAAAGTTGGGCCTAGTGCTCAAAATGGCATGTAGCACCTGAGAGAAAATTACTGGAAAGACTCCAGAAGAAATTTTTTTTTTTTTAAAGAAAAGAAAGAAGAACCACCGGCGGTACTGGTGTAGCATCGAGGGAAGGCAGACACGACCACAAAAAAGAAGAATAGAAGGGATTTTTTTCTGCGGTGACAGGATGTGCGACCTGTCGGCTCCGCGGAAAATGAATTACTAGAGAGGGACAGTTGGGAAAGGTGGGAAGGCAGCACGTAAGCGCTGTGGGATGCTCCCAAAAGCTTTCCTATTGGACGCTGGGGAGCGTTCCCACACAGGCTCAGTTGGTATCGACGATACCCCTATGTGAAGACTATATTCCTGCTTGTTCCTGGAGATACTGACGAACTCCCTCGGTCTCCCAATCAGACTCGGTCTGAGGGCCCACTGTTCTCACGGTCAAGGCTCATGTCCTCTGGCCACCGCCTCTGGAGGACCTGCAGTCTTAGCCACGCACACTGGCCTGGGAGGACCAGTGCCCCCAGGAATGGGATGAGGATCTCATCCTCTGTCGATGTGCCTTGCGAGGCTGGTGGCGCTCAAGGATCGGCTTGACTTCTGGAGAAGACCTCTATGTCTAGGGTCCGGTCGTCGGGGCAAATGAACTGGAGGAACCGGACATGAATGCCCGCTGCTGGGCCACGAGGGCAGAGATAGTGTGCTCTAAGGCCGCCATCATGGTCTCTATGCCAGTTGGCTCCGTAGCCTTCAACGCGGGCACCGAGGGCTTTGGGCCCAGCGTCTGTTCGGTCGAGAGGGAGACCTCGACAAGGATAGCCTTGGGTGTCAGAGACCGATCGTCAGCTGTTGACAACTCCTTCTGGGGCAGCTTGTGAGACTGCTCCCCCTCTGACCCTTCAGACTCACGTCTGGGGCTGCAGGGCCTGGAATGGGATTTCCCAGACCTATCCTCTGAGCAGTCTTCAAGGGTTTTGACTTCTTGTGCTCCACCTCTGGGGATTTTCCCTCGGAGGACCCACAGTTGCGGGACGCTGAGGCTGCCCTGGCATCACGGGGCATCGAGGTACCGGAGGGGGCACTGGAGCGCAGTGTCACTGGAGACTCTGGTGCAGAGTTGGACTTGTGAAAAATCTTTATCTGCTGCAGCTGACGGCTCTTGATGGCTTTTGTGGTCATTGCCTTGCAGAGTTCGCAATCCGAGTTGGCATGGTCTGGCCCAAGATAGTGGAGGCAACAGTCATGTGGATCAGTGAGGGACATCATCTTACCTTACTGATCACATTTTTTGAAACCACTGGAGGCCATTGGGCACAGGTCTGAGGCCTATGGCCAAAAAATGGCACGAAAAGTCAGTCGAGGAACACTTTGAGAAAACAAAAAGGAAAAGAGACGACGCTGAGGCGAGCTGGCTCGGGGGTGGGAAAGAACCAGTACATGTACCGAATAAAACAAGACAAAAAAAAGGCACGTTGGGGAAACTGGACAGATGTCCGAAGGGCTCCGCAGAAAAAAGGAAATTGAAGCAAGATGGCACTCTTGGGCGGGACCACGCATGTGTGGTGCATCTTCCAAAGGCTTTCTTTGAAAGCTGGGGAGATGCCTCCAAAAGGGCTCCCTCAACACCGACATCACCCATATGTGAGGGATGACTTCCTGCTTGTTCCAGGAGAATACAACATATCAAACCTGGCTCCAATCTATTTTGATTATGTCAATTTTCCAGTCAGGACCACCAGGTTAGAAGATCGTAGTAGTACTTGTCAACACAAACCTTATTAAACACTTCCAAGTCACATGATAACTTCCAGAGTAAACAAAGGCATAGATTGTCATATGGTGCTGCATAATGTGGCAATTTATCTCAAGTTTAGAGAGCATATTACTACCATTTTATACAAGTTACATTGGGAACCAGTTGTAGCACAAGTCATATTCAAGATATTGGTAATATTGTTTAAAGTAGTTAGATATGTAAAGCCACAACCGTTAGCAGTTCTATTACCTGATCACCATTATCATTATTACGCTGGGCAAAGAAAACAGGTATGCGAAACTAACATGTTCTATCATGGTTCTTGATTATGGAATTCCTTACTTTTGAAGGATTTTCATAAGAAAATCAAAACTTACTTATTGAGTTGTTCATTAAATGGTGGAATGCTTATAATGACCAGAACCCAGATATACTCATAATGATAATGAAACAGAAAGGAATGATGATGTATTAGATAAACAGAGAGGTTCTTTTTATGAGAAAAGTAAGAAACGTGCTAGGAGTAATTCAGATGAATTATTTGCATCTCCCCCTTCTAGCCCAGCTCCTGTTACATCAGGTACTGTCGCACCGCCGCCCTAGTGGCCAAGGGTGGTTAAGGCAGGTCGGGTGGACATGAGTTATTTTTCTGTCTTTGAGTTTGGTCCTTGTATGCGGGGTCTGGGTACCTGTTCCCAAGACCTACCGTGTACCAAAACTTCAAGTGAACACACAGTCCGAGTGTAGGGAAAGAAAGGCTTTTTATTTCCCCTAATGTACAATGGTTCAAATAGTGGAGTCTACATCAACATAAAGAAAACCTTGCTTCAGGTAGAAAAGAAAACATATTCAGATATTGCTTTGTCTACTGTTACTTCACAGGACCTTATGCAAATAAAACACACAGGCTTTGCTACTGAGCCCTGCTTTACACATCAGGCAGAGACTCTAGGCTTCCTGCCTGACAGTAGCTGCAATCCATGGCTATCTCAGGAGGGTCCTCATTGAATTCCACCTGCATAGGCTGTGGGTCTGATAACTGTGACTCTGTATCAGTATATTCTTGTGGAATACGTTGAGGCTTCTCATATACCGCTTGCACTAGCCTCCAGTGTTCTGGGCCTAGGTCTGGGCTTTGGCCATGTGAATGCTTGCTATGGAAGTATCTTCCTTTGTCTTGGTGCCTTGTATTAAACAGTCTTTCTTTTGATAAAAGCTTGTGTCTTGTCTTACAGACAGCTTGGTAAGGAGTGCACACCTCTGTTCCTTGTGCTCCCTGTGTCAGCAAGTTATAACGCTTATTAGAATAAAAAGGTGGTTTACCTTGTTCTCTGGGCCTATCCCAGTTAGCTGAGTCTTGAGGCCTAGTCCTGCTGCAATTCAGCCTTACTCGAGTAGTAGGCTTCCCACTGTTCAGCTGGCCTTCGGGTGGAGTTACCACTCTTTCACACCCACACCTTTTGCTCCTTGAATGAAGAGTGTTACCTCTTATGGCAATGACTTCCTCATCTCTCTGGTAACTTCCACAGTGTCCTGCATCTGCTGGTACCGGTTCCTCATACAAAACTCTGACCTTTGTTTCTCTCCTGGTACCTTTCTTTCCAGTGTCTCTTTGCCAAGAACTCCTGGTATTCTGCTGCACCGGACTCACTGTGTCTTCTTGCCAGGAACTCCTTCCTCTCAAGTCTCTTTGCCAAGACTCCTTTTCCTCTTCGGCTTCTGCCTCTACCTCTGCCTCTGCCCTTCTTGCTTGTCCTACTTCCTCCTTTTCAACTTCCCAGCCTTTCCTAAGAGGAACTCCCCCTCTCCTGGATTGGCTGTTGGCCGGCATTACATCACCAGCTCTGGGGTGCGGTTCTCTAGGCCTTGGAAGGTCTCTCTTGCTCCCCCTATCTGGCTCCTCGTAATGTCGCATCTGGTGATGGAATCTTTTTTCTGAATTTAAAACCTTTTTTTCTGTTTGCATAGGCTCTGCAGTACCACAGTACCTCTAAAGATTTTTTATCCAACGACCTGTGGGATACAAATGTAGCCAGACGGGATCAGTTTCCCCAGAAGGCAGCATCAAATATATCGAAAGATTTTCAAATCGACGATCTTTGGGAACAGGAGTCAGCAAGGAAGAAACCCTATTGAAAGGATGCCTCTTCCAGGTCGATAGAGTTTTGGGGCAGAGGGAGAGGCAGATACTTGGAGATTTATCGAAACAAATACCATTAGAGACTCAAGATATCCCTATTTTCAACCTCTCTAAAGTTCAGTTTTCACAATCTGAGTGTGATTTATTAAAGACAGGTTTGTCCTTTGTTCCTTCACCTTCCTATGATGATTTTCAGACTAGGATAGATCTTCACAGACTTAGTAGGAAACTACAAATTACAAACTTTTTCTTTGACAAGCCAAGGGTAGCCTCTGACCCATCGATTATTAGGGATAAGTCACATTGGGCACCTCCAGAGCCCATGGACCCCATTATATAAAGACATTTTTGAAATGTGTCTTACATGATGTTGATACTTTGGAAACAAAACAAGATCTTCGATTTGACAATCTTAGACGGGAGGAAAGACAGGCTATCTGATCTCTCTCCCACCGTAACAATGTGGTCATCAAACCTGCTGACAAAGGTGGTAGTGTTGTCATCATGGATCATGAATATTATGTGGGAGAAGTTACTAGACAATTGCATGATGCCTGTTTCTACCTTCCACTTATATCTGATCCTACAGCAACTATCCAAGCTGAAATTAATAACCTTCTATCCCTTGGTTTGAATGCTGGTTATATTACTTCACGGGAAATGTCCTTTTTACAAGTCACCCACCCTGTTACACCCATGATTTATATCCTACCTAAAGTGCATAAATCAATGACTGTGCCTCCAGGTCAGCCCATTGTGTCTGGAATAGGTTCCATTTTGGAACCCTTGTTGAAATTTATTGATATTTTTCTCCGCCCCTTTGATTCTATCCTATGTGCGAGATTCAGCAGATAGCTTTCTAGACACTTTCAATGGAGATACATCAAACGTTGTTCTTGTTACCTTAGATATAGAATCTTTATATACAAACATTCCTCAGGATGCAGCAATAGAAGTTGTGCGCAAATACCTCAATTTGCGCACAGGTCCTATCAGAGTGCCGACTGAGTTTCTAGTGGGGCTGGCAAGAATTGCTTTGACATGTAACTATTTTGTTTTTGGAGGTTGCTTCTATCAACAGATTAAGGGTACGGCAATGGGGGCGGCTATGGCCCCCGACATAGCTAATTTATATGTTGCAGAGTTTGAATTTCTTCATCTTTCTTCCCTCCTTTTGCAGATAATGTCATTACATGGAAACGTTATATAGATGACATTTTCATTTTATGTAGAGGAGATGTGTCCAAGCTTTCTCAGTTTATTGAATGGTTGAACACTTGTGACTCTAATATTAAGTTTCAAATGCAATTTAATGAGGCCCAGATATCTTTTCTGGATATTCTTTATCATGAAAACTCCCTATGGTTTTTGTACAACTATCTATAGAAAACCAACTGATAGAAATAAGCTGCTACATTTTGACAGCTTTCATAATAGCAGTCTCAAAAAAAAATCTTCCAGTTTCAGTTTTTACAGCTTCGTAGGCTCTGCACCAATTTAGACGAATTTGATTTGCAATCAAAAGATATGGCTTTACGTTTCAGGTAACGTGGATACCCTCCTGACTGTATTAAGAAGGGTTTCCATAGGGCTCGTATTTCAGATAGACAAGAATTGTTAAAGGTGAAAAGTAAAAAGTTTCATGATAATTATATTTGCACCCTGCATTTTTCAAGTTTGTCTGCAAACATAGCTAAGATCATGTGGCAACATTGGCATATCCTTTAGACATTACCATGCTTTCAGAAGCATGACAGTTGCCTATAGCAGAGGAAAGAATCTCAGGGATAAGTTGGTTTCTGCTTACCTCCCGGACTCCTCAAGTAGACACCCCCAATCTGAATCAGGTCACAAGAAATGTGGAAAGTGTTCAGTTTGTCCAAATGCAGTAGCCCCTGATATTTTCATACATCCAAAAACAGGCAAACGATATGAACTACATCACACCTCTGATTGTAATTCTCAGTTTGTCATCTATGTTGTTTTGTGCCCCTGTGGGATGCTGTACGTCGAGAAAACTAGACGAATGGTTAAGGTTCGTATACAAGAACATTTGAGCTGTCTGAAGCGTAAAGTTATCAAGGCTCCTCTCGTCGACCATTGGATACAATATGGACATTGAGTAAGTGATTTGTCCTTTTTTGTACTGAAGGTTATCCATCCATCACCACGGGGAGGTGGTATAGATACTATACTTTTGCGAGAAGAACAATGCTCGATTTTCGAGCTGGCGACGGTACATCCTGATGGCCTAAATAAAGAGATTGAATATCACATTTTTTTTCTGAGTCTGGTATTTTTAGATCATTTTTATATTATAGATTGAATATCAAGTTTTATTCAGAGTCCATTCTTGCATTGCAGGTTATTCTAGGAGAGCATTTTCTTGCATTTAAGAAGGTGGGATTTGCACTTGGAGCTTTACAAAACAACATAAACGGCCTACAGTGATACAGCATTGATTGCTTCTATAAAGAGTGGATTATCCATGTAAAAGGCTTATTCTCCTGGTTCTTTTTAATCCATATGTAATTTTAACAATGTTAATATTTGGTGAAGTCCTTTTTCCTTTAGGTTCACCCTTTTTAAGTGTAATGATTATGGCTTGGTTATTGTATTTTTAAAGGGACAGTGGATTTGTTTGACACCATAATATTTTCTAGTGCTGTGTCTAGATTTATTAGAAATTGGTTCTTTTAGGAGCACCCTCTTGCTATTTCACATATGAATTAGTGTACAGGTCCTAAGGGAGGTCATGTGCTCACTTGTTGATCTATTTATGCATTAATGCACAGGTCTTCAGGGAAGTCATGTGCTCTCTTGGTAATCTACATATGTATTAGTGCATAGGTCTTAAGGGAAGTCATGTGCTTACTTGCTAATTGTGGTAAGGAAGCCTATCCTGAGTTAGGGGAAAGGGAAAAAGGCAAAGAGTTCACCCTAGTAAAAGGGCCCCTTTTGCAAGGTCAGGGTAACAAAACCACAACCCCACCTAGGAACCAGAAAACCCCCAGCTGGAACAGGTTTCATGTTTCCCCTAGTGAAATAAGTGAGAGTGAATACAGACCTAAGGTCCAAGACCCTTACGTCAGTAAGCTCCCTGATTACTCAGGTGCCAGAAGGCAGCATGATCTCCGTCACCTGGGAAGAGAGGAGGTGGGGCTAGAACCCTGGAGATATAAGCCTATGCTAGATTATAGGAGAAGGAGAAGGAGAGAGGGTGGAAGGAACGCCAGAAGCAAGGGCTGAGGGAAAGGCAAGAAGAGGAGAAAGAGAGAGAAGCTGATACAAGCCGAGGCACAGGTACGAGCCTAAGAAGCCTGATTAATGCTGAGCAGAGCAGGAGAAGCCTGATTAATGCTGGGCAGTGCAGAGGTGCAGGAGACACTCTCAGCTCTAACAAGAGGCTATCAGCTAGCCCAGTGAGCCAGAAGGATAGTCAGAGTCTATGCAGCTAGGAGAGCCTGATGCTGAGCTGAATGAGGAAGACACCCTCATGGATTGCTCTATGTGCCAAGCCTTAGCCACAGAAGGGTTGAAGGAAAGCCAGCCCTGAGAGAAAACCCTCCAGAGAAAGGTAACCATAAGAAGCAGGTAGATGGATCGTAAATTCCCACATGGTAAAGAGGGGATGTTTTACTAAGACGTAAGAACAA
This sequence comes from Ichthyophis bannanicus, assembly GCA_033557465.1. Taxonomy (NCBI): domain Eukaryota; kingdom Metazoa; phylum Chordata; class Amphibia; order Gymnophiona; family Ichthyophiidae; genus Ichthyophis; species Ichthyophis bannanicus. The sequence continues at coordinate 333,579,503 of CM066038.1, forward strand.
GCTGGAGTTGTGAATGGTGCTTGTTAACCACCTGCTACCTGTGAAGTGAGACGGCAAGAAGCCAAATTAACTGTGAGGAAAAAGCTTTCTTTTTGCTCTTGAATTTTCCTGAGAAACCTGAATAGAACTTTGCTTGCACGTTGAAAGTTTGTTCCTGTTTGGAGTTTTTGTTTTTGCTTGTAAATTGGAAAACAGCCTGGAAAGGTTTGAGATTGGAAAAGAAGGCAAACTGCCACAGAAGAGAGCCTGTTTTGGTGTTTTTGCTTTAACCAGCAAGGCTATAGGAAGCTGGTAGCCTTGCTGTTAAAAGGCTATGTTTTTCTGAGCTGAAGAATACTTTAAGCTGTCACTTTGGTTTTGGGTTTTGTTTTGCTTATAACCTGTTGTACTTTGAAGAAGCCTGGAGCAGCATGTCTGAATGTGGTATTTATGAACCTTTTTTGTGCTCAATAAATTTCTGTCATTGCTTTACCCAAGGAGCCTGACTACAGTTTTCTACCTGAAGCCCATATGTATCGCAATTAAACTACATTTCCCAGAAAGCATTGCAGGGAACTAGTCAGTTAAGGCTGAAAGGGGAAAGTTCCTTATACAACCACACCCCTCTAAGCTGGAGGTGAGTGGTGAGGGCGTGACATAATTTACATATGTATCAGTGCACAGGTCTTAAGGGAGGTCATGTGCTCATTTGCTAATTTACATAGGTATTAGTGCACAGGTTTTAAGGGAGGTCAGGTGCTCTAGTTATTTTTACTTTTACTTTCTCAGTAGATGCCAAAGGTAAGAGCTGTTACTTGTTAAATTTGGAGCTGTTTTGTGCTAGTTTTTTGCAGTGCCGCAACATCCTTTTTTGTTTTATTATTATGACCTTTTCTGGCCATTAGTTGTTCTGTGTGTTTTTGATTTACAGATAGTGTGGCCTTTGTGTGCCTTATTATTTAGACCACAAGTTTTTCTACACTGACTTTACTGTTGTAATAAGGCTAGATATGGGCAGATGTACACTCTTTTATGTGGCTATACAATAGGGTTATGAATTAAAGTGTGCATCCACAATGTTTGTCTCCCTCAAAAGGCATTTTCTTTTCTTATGAGTTAGATAGGAAGATGTAGCCCCTTTTTTTTTCCTCCGCTGTTGTACTGCTGTGTTCCTGCTGGTGTTTGACATCACCTAGTCAGCTTTTTATGAGTATTATGTTTTATCTTTTTTCCTTTGCTGTCATACAGGCATACCTGAGAAGCGCTTTTTGAGCTTTCAACTACTGGTAGGACTGCAATAGTTTGTTTCCCCTTTTTTCACCCTCCTCCTCCTCCTCTTTGTATAAGGTTTAGCTCAGTTAGTAGGTGTGGTCTTATTTGTTTTGTCTAATATGTATTAGCTATTAATATTCTTTTCTTGTGTTTTTTATATTTATGTAAAAGATCACGTAACAAGTTAGCTGCAGAATTTTATGGTATTGTCTGTAGCCATTGTACTACCTCCTATGCACTTTTTAGGTCACATATGTATGTTTTCTTATAGGCTCTTGTTACAATGTCCTGACTGCTTTTGGAATATATATGCAATTGCATCTTAATTGGTATTGTATGGTGTTTCTGGTTTTGTTTGTTTTTTTTTACTGTACATTTTAGAGAATATTATTGTATTTTTAATATTCATGTGTTTTGTTTTTTGACCCCTGATGCAGGCTGACTGCCGAAACTTGGCCAAGTCGGGTCTGTACCTTAGAAGGTTTTACAAAATAAAAGGTTTCTTTGTTTTAAGAGGTGTGGCTGTGTCCTCCCTGCGCTGTTCTAGTGACTTCTATGATTTCTGCAGAGGGCTGTTGCTCCTCTTATTTAGAAAAGTTAGCACAAGGGTGTCATTTGACTTTTATTTTGTACGTAATGGAAATATTTAAGTTTTATTGGAAACTACCTAGAACTTTGTGAGTGGTGGTATAAAATATTTAAAATAAACCAATTTATTGCACACAATTAGAAATAATATGCTTTGTTTTAGTGCCGTCAAGTCAGTGCTGACTTCTGCTGACTCAGCTGCCTCTGGGTTTTCTTGGCAATGTAACACCAGAAGTAGATTGCCAGGCAGTTGCACTAACCACTAGGCTACTCCTCCACTAGAAATGAGTATACCAATAACCAAAATGATAAAAGTACTTCTCACGGAAATGAAAATTGAAACATCTCTGATAATGAATGTATGAAAAATGAACCATATGCAGTTGGTTAACAAGTGCTTTTACAGGCTACAATAAGGAAAATGATAAGCTTCCTCAGAAAGCGTAGTTACTCACCTGTAACAGGTGTTCTCCAGGGACAACAGGAATCAGTCCTCACATATGGGTGACGTCGGCGCCGACAGAGCCCTCGTGCGGAGCAATTCCCTAGCTTTTAAAGAAAGCCTTTGGGATTGCATCACGCAGGCGCAGTCCCCTTCCCGCCCAAGGGTGCCATCTTGCTCAGTCAAATGACATAGCTAAAGAGACAAAATGAACAAAATATAATAAGACTGCAATTCCAGGGGAAGAGGGAGGGTCGGGAGGACTGATTTCTGCTGTCCCTGGAGAACACCTGTTACAGGTGAGTAACTACGCTTTCTCCAGAAACAAGCAGGAAAGTCAGTCCTCACATATGGGACTCCCTAGCTATAGGCTACTGAGAACCCATAGCTGAAAAATGCCTCCCTCTAGAAGAGCTGCAGCAGCTGTGCTAGGAATTCAGCAGAGAACTCAACACCTCCGGTAGACTGACACCAAAGGGCCGGAGGGTAGGAGTTGCCTATACCTCAAATAAGTTATGGAGTACTGCCTGGCCAAAAGCACTGTCCCGTCGGGACTCCCTATCCAAGCAGTAATGGGCTGCAAAAGTCTGGCCTGAAGACCAGGTGGCGGCCCGGCAGATGTCTGCTAGCAGAACAGAGTGGAAGTGAGCCACTGATGCGGCCTTAGCCCTGACACGGTGGGCCATGATTCGACCTGAAAGGGGAGGTCGGCCGCCTTGTATACCCAAGCAATACAGTCTGCCACCCAGGTGGACAACATGCATTTGGAGACAGGTAGCCCCAGCCTACTGGGGTCATAAGAGATAAAGCGCTGAGTAGCCCTTCGATGTCCCCGTATACGCTCCAGGTAGAAGGACCACCTCTGCCCGGCTGGCATGCGGTCTGGGAAAGAAGGTTGGAAGAACCACCTCTTGGTTGAGGTGTAACGAAGAGACCACTTTCGGAAGGAACTTGGGGTGGGTGCGAAGGACCACTCTGTTCCTATAAAACCTTGTGTACGGTCTATCCGAAATAAGAGCTTGCAGCTCACTCACTCGTCTGCCAAATGTGAGTGCCACCAGGAAGAGCACCTTCCAGGAAAGGAAGCGCAGATGACAAGTAGACATCGGCTCAAAAGGTGGGCGAGTAAGCTGCTCCAAGACCACATTCAAATCCCACTCGGTTGCCGGGGGACGAACCGGGGGGTTTTAGTAGAAGTAGACCTCTAAGGAATCTGGACACCAAGGGGTGAGCCAAATGAGGGTTGTCCTTCTACTGGAGAGTGGTGTGCTGACAAAGCACTTAGGTGGACCCTGACAGAGTTAGACTTAAGACCTAATTCTGAGAAGTGAAGCAAGTACTGCAATACCACTGGTACAAGGCAAGCAAACGGGTTTTCATTGTGCTGGGTACACCACACCTCAAACATGCGCCACTTGAAGGCATAGGTTTTCCTAGTGGACTGTCTCCTTGAGGCCAGTAACACTTCAACATTCTTAGGTAGGAGGAAAGGTGCCAGCACTACCCTTTCAGCAGCCATGCCATCAGGTTGAGGGACCTGAGGTTGGGATGTAAGAGCGAGCCCTGCTCCTGGGACAGGAGGTCGGGCTGCATCCCCAGCAGGAGTGGGGCTTCCACTGCCAGCTGAAGGAGAAGAGGAAACCAAGGCTGCCTCGGCCATCTGGGGGCTACCAGAATGACAGAGGCCTTGTCCCGAAGGATTCTGAACAGAGTCCGGGCCACCAGAGGCATGGGAGGAAACGCATACATGAAGCCCCCTGACCAGGAGATCAGAAAAGCATCTGCAGCCACCCTCTGAGGGTGTGGCTCTCTGGAGCAAAAGCTGGGCAACTGGTGATTTTGCGGACTGGCAAAGAGATCTATGGACGGATGCCCCCAGCAGGGGAAGATCTGCTGGGCAACTTCCGGATTCAGTTACCACTCGTGAGGTTGAAGAATCCTGCTTAGCTTGTCTGCTAGGAAGTTCTCCTGAACTGACAGGTAAACTGCTTTGAGGGACATACCCTGCCTGATTGCAAAGGAGCAGGAGACACTTGAGCTCTGACATAGGATTTGGGACCCTGTACCTCCCTGCTTGTTCACGTAGAACATCGCTACCTGATTGTCAGTCTGCACCAAGACAGACTGATGTGAGAGAACATGACAGAAGGTTTGAAGAGCTAGGCGAATCGCCCGAAGCTCTAAGAGGTTGATTTAGTGTGTACTCTCCTGAGGAGACCACAACCCCTGAGTGCATGATCCCTGGCAATGGGCTCCCCAGCCCAGCAAGGAGGCATCTGTTGTCAGCACTCTTGTGTGCGAGGGAGGCTGAAAAGGCACTCCCTCGAGCAGGTTGGGTGGCTGAGGCCACCACGTCAACGACTTCATCAGTCGTCTGGACACTCTGATCCTGTCTCGGAGTTGTCCGGTGGCTTGTGTCCACTGATCTCTGAGACACCACTGAGCTGTCCTCATGTGGAGACTGGCGTTTGGGGTCACATGTACCGTAGAGGCCATGTGGCCCAGGAGGCGTAGAAAGTGTCTCGCTGAGATCTGAGACTTGTGGCTGACTTGGTGCAACAGTGCCAGAAGCCTCTGTGCCCTGTCCTCCGGCAGGTAAGCTCTTGCCCAAAGGTGTCTAAGTCTTGCTCCTATGAACTCTAAGTTTTGAGTGGGCAGCAAAGTGGACTTTGCCTGATTTATGACGAAGCCTAAATGCTGTAGCATGTTGATAGTGCGAGCTGTGGCCTGTTGGGCCTCCTGAGGCGACTGGACCCTGATGAGCCAGTCATCCAGGTAAGGGAAGACAAAAATCCCTTTGTTCCTGAGGAAGGCCGCCACCACCGCCAGGCATTTGGTAAACACTCTGGGAGCAGAGGCTAGGCCAAATGGTAGTACTCTGTACTGAAAATGGTTTCCTCTCACTACAAATCTGAGATATTGTCTGTGGTCAGGATGTATGAGGATGTGCGTGTAGGCATCCTTCAGGTCTAAGGAGCATAGCCAGTCTCCCTGGTGGAGGTAAGGCAGCAATATTCCAAGGGAAAGCATCTTGAACTTTTCCCTCACCAGGAACTTGTTTAAGTTTCGCAGGTCGAGGATGGGTCTGAGGCCCCCTGTTCTCTTTGGTATCAGAAAATACCTGGAGTAGAAGCCTTGTCCCTGCAGGTGGTGGGGCACCGGTTCCACCGCCTGATCCTCTAGAAGAAGGGCCAACTCCTGCAAGAGGAGGTCCCTGTGTATAGGGGGTCTGAGAGGCTCTCCTGGAAAGAAGGAGGGAGGTACCTGGTTGAAGTGGAGCAAATAGCCCCTTTGGACTATTTGAAGGACCCAGGTATCTGTGGTGATTGTTGGCCACCTGTGGGCATACAGGCTCAGCCTTCCTCCGGTGCAGGACCTCACCCATTGTTGGAGAGAGACTATGCTTTGTGTCATACCCCCTTGCCTAGGCCAGAGGCTTAGGGCAAAAAGGGCTGCCTTATTTGTCCTTAAATAAAGAGTCACTGGTTTTCTCCACCAGAGAATTCTGGGAGTTGTAGTTCTTACTTAAAGACAAAGTAGTATGACCACTCGGGTTTGTTCAGGCAAAACAAGGAAATTTATTTTGGGGTTCCACTTTCTCATCAAATTCAAACACAAGGCAAAATAGGATTATTCTCCAAAGATAACAGGAACAAAAATTGCATCTGGAACCTCAGAACTGAAAACACCTTTTCACATCACAGCTGTTCCCAGCTAATTCTTCAGCATGTTAATCCAAAGCTACCTCTTTTCATTCAAACCAGGTAAATTCATTCCATTTATATCCAATGTAGCTTTAGTTAATAAACTCAGGGTTAAGTAAATGTTCTTTAGTTTAACAGAAGGTCTTAGCTTTCTCCTAGCTAAGTACAATATTGTTCTTCAAAGACTTCCTGTCTCAGTCCTTTTCCTTATAATAGTTAAACTTCCCTTCTACATAGAGAACAATCCATCGGTGCTTCATTACACCCAGAATCTTCCTCACAAGGATCAATCTGCATGTCCTCTTGCACCATACATTGCTTATCTTCCCCTGGGTTTTCAACAACACGTTCAAACTTACTGTTTTGTAGAAACTTCTGGAGTTCCTCTAAAAGCTGCTCTCCTTGATAAGAACTGGTTGTACCTTGATAGCAGGCTTTTCTGTCTTGGAACAGTTTCTTTAATACTTTAATTGTATTCAGGTCTATCTCTCTGCTCGAGGCTGGGTTCTGGTTATCTCTGTCTATAACTGCTTGCACCCACCTTCTCTCAGCTTGGGTTCCTGGAACCGGGTTTTGCACACTCTGCTCTGCAGTCTGGCTCAGCTCATTAGCAACGTCCCCAGCTATCCATCTGCTGGACATGTGCCTGTGATTAGAGCTCAAACCTGCACCTACGTTAGGGCTTGGGCGTAGCTCAGCCTCAGCTAGTATGTGTTTCTTTAGCTTATCTGAAGCTTGAACCCTGTGGAAACAGAGTAGTTACTCACCTGTAACAGGTGTTCTCCAGGAGCAGCAGGAATCAGTCCTCACATATGGGTGACGTCGGCGCCGACGGAGCCCTCGCGGAGCAATTTTCCCCAGCTTTCAAAGAAAGCCTTTGGTTATTGCAGCGCGCATGCGCGGTCCTCTTCCCGCCCAAGGGTACCATCTTGCTCAGTCTGATGACATAGCTAAAAGACAGCAAAAAAATTAGCAAAAAATGAAAGCATAGAACTGCAACTCCAAGGGGAGGAGGGAGGGTTGTGAGGACTGATTCCTGCTGCTCCTGGAGAACACCTGTTACAGGTGAGTAACTACTCTTTCTCCAGGACCAAGCAGGAAGTCAGTCCTCACATATGGGACTCCCAAGCTTAAGGCTACCGGAGACCCCAAGCACAAAAAAAAAGGAGCTCCCTCAAGCTCAGTAGCACAGAAGGAAGGAATCTTCTCTGAGTACGCCCCCAACCGGTAGCCCAACATCCGGGACGGAGGGCAGGAGTTGCCTATACCTCAAAGAGGTTACGGAGGACTGCCTGTCCGAAAGCACTGTCCCTGCGGGACTCCCTCTCCAGGCAGTAATGGGCTGCAAAAGTCTGGCTTGAAGACCAAGTAGCGGCCCGGCAGATGTCTGCCAATGGAACAGAGCGGAGGTAAGTCACTGACGCAGCCTTCGCCCTAACACGATGAGCCGTGACTCGACTTTCCAACGAGAGGCCGGCTGCCCCATAAGCCCAAGCGATACAGTCAGCAATCCAGATGGACAGAGTACGCTTGGAGACAGGGAGCCCCAACTTATTGGGGTCATAAGACACGAAGAGCTGAACAGCCCTTCGGTGCTCCCGCGTACGGTCAAGGTAGAAGGTTAATGCCCTCCTACAGTCCAGGGTATGCAGGACCATTTCAGCTCGGCTGGAGTGTGGCCTGGGAAAGAAGGTCGGAAGTACCAGCTCCTGGTTGATGTGAAAAGGGGAAACCACTTTAGGAAGAAACTTAGGGTGAGTCCGTAGGACTACCCTATTCTTGTAGAACCTAGTGTAAGGAGGATCAGATACTAGGGCCTGTAGCTCACTAACGCGTCTAGCAGAAGTGAGGGCTACCAAGAATAAGGTTTTCCAAGAAAGAAAACGAAGATGACAGGTAGCCATAGGTTCAAAAGGCAGACAGGTAATCTGCTGCAAAACCACATTCAGATCCCAGTCAGGGGCTGGTGGGCGCAAAGGTGGTTTAAGGAGAAGGAGGCCTCTGAGAAAACGAGCCACAAGAGGGTGGTTGGAAAGAGGCCTGCCATCCACCGGCATGTGATGCGCATAAAGAGCACTGAGGTGGACTCTGACCGAGTTGGACTTAAGTCCAAGATCGGAGAGGCAAAGCAAGTACTGCAAGACCACTGATACCGAACAGGAGAAGGGATCTTGAGACTGCTGAGCACACCAGACGGAGAACCGTCGCCACTTAAGAGCGTAGGACTTCCGGGTGGAGGGCCGCCTGGAGGCCAAGACGACTTCCTCCACATCTGGAGGCAGCAGGAGGGGAGCAAGGACTACCCTCTCAGCAGCCAGGCCATCAGATGAAGAGACCGGAGGTTGGGGTGCAGGAGAGTCCCCTGATCCTGTGACAGGAGGTCGGGCTGAAACCCCAGAGGAAGAGGAGTGTCCACCGCTAGCTGCATCAGAAGCGGGAACCAAGGTTGTCTCGGCCACCGGGGAGCCACTAGGATCATCGAGGCTTTGTCTCTGAGAACTTTGAAGAGTGTCCGAGACACCAGCGGCATGGGAGGGAAGGCATACAATAGGCCTGTGGACCATGGAATCAGAAAAGCATCCGCCGCTACTCTGAGAGGATGCGGTTGTCGAGAGCAGAATCTGGGAAGTTGCCGGTTCAGAGGACTGGCAAACAGATCCATGGTGAGGAGGCCCCACTTGAGAAAGATCCGCTGAACCACCAAGGGATCCAATCTCCACTCGTGTGGTTGGAGGATCCTGCTCAGCTTGTCTGCCAAGTAATTTTCCTGACCTGGGAGATAGACAGCTTTGAGGAGGATGCCGTGGCGGACGGCCCAAGAGCACAGTTTTTGTGCCTCCTGACAGAGAAGGAAGGAGCCTGTTCCGCCTTGTTTGTTCACGTAGAACATTGCAACTTGATTGTCCGTCTGGACTAGCACAGACTGGTGAGAAGTGAGGTGGGAGAAGGCTCTGAGAGCTAGGCGGATGGCTCTGAGCTCCAGGAAGTTTATCTGCTGAGCAGACTCCCAAGGAGTCCAGAGGCCTTGAGTACATGTCCCTTGGCAATGTGCTCCCCAACCCAGGAGAGAAGCATCGGTTGTTAGGACCTGAGAAGGCGGAGGAGGCTGGAAAGCCATTCCGAGCACTAGGTTTGGCAGATGAAGCCACCATTGCAGAGAAGAGACCAGCGGGTCGGAGATCTGTACGGAGTCCGCTAGGCTCCCGGTGGCCTGATGCCATTGTGCGCGAAGGCACCATTGAGCAGGCCACATGTTCAGGCGGGCATTGGGGGTCACATGGACTGTGGAAGCCATATGGCCGAGCAGTCTCAGAAATTGCCTGGCAGAGACCAGGGAATTGCTGCGAAAGTGGATGGCAAGATCCATGAGCCTGTTTGCCCTGTCGAGAGGCAGAAAAGCTTGTTTAATCGTGCGCCGATGAACTCGAGATCCTGAGAGGGGAGCAAAGTGGACTTTGCGAAGTTTATGACAAAGCCCAAGTGCTGGAGCAGAGCCACAGTGCGGTGCGTGGCGTGAATGGCCTCTTGGGAAGACTGTGCTCTGATGAGCCAGTCGTCCAGGTATGGAAATACAAAGAGGCCTTGAAGTCTCAGATAAGCCGCCACCACTGCTAGACATTTGGTGAACACCCTTGGTGCTGAGGATAGGCCAAAGGGCAGTACCCTGTACTGGTAATGATTGCCCCCCACAACAAACCTGAGATATTGTCTGTGGCTGGGGTGGATGAGAATGTGAGTGTAGGCATCCTTTAGATCTAAGGAGCATAGCCAGTCTCCCTGCTGGAGGTAGGGCAGCAGGATTCCAAGGGTAAGCATCTTGAACTTTTCCTTTGCGAGGAACTTGTTGAGGTTCCGCAAGTCCAGGATGGGTCTGAGGCCTCCAGTTCTTTTTGGTATCAGAAAGTACCTGGAGTAAAAACCTTGACCTCTCAGGTGGTGGGGCACCGGTTCCACAGCCTGTTCCTGAAGAAGACTTGCTAACTCCTGAAGGAGTAAGTCCCTGTGCAGAGGGAGTCTGAGAGGCTCCCCTGGAAAGTAGGAGGGAGGTACCTGGTGGAAGTGTAGAAGATAGCCCTCTTGGACTATGTGAAGCACCCAGGTATCCGTAGTGATGTGGGACCACCTGTGGGCAAAGTGGACCAGCCGGCCTCCTGTGCTGGGAGAAACCAGCTGAGGGGGAGAGGCTATGCTGATGAAGTCAAAAACCCCCACCCTGCTGAGCAGGGGCCGGTGGTGCAGGCTTGGGGGCTTGCTGCCTACGGGACCCATTACCCTGTCCTTTGGCTTGCTTCCCCTGTTGGGGAGCTGCTGAGGCCTGATGAGGGTAGTGGTGATAGGCAGCCGCCTTCCTCGGGTAAAAGGGCTTTTTCCCCGAGCCCTTCTTCTTCTGAGAAGGGGCAGAGGTCTTCCTTGAGAGACGAGTCCTGGTGAGAGTCTCGGTCTCCATCTGTGCAGCCTTCTCATCCATGGGTTTGCCAAAGAGGTTTTCACCTCTGCAGGGGACATCGACCAACTTGTCCTGCACCCATGGCTCGAGGTCGGATGACTGAAGCCAAGCCTGTCGACGGCCACCAATGCCGGCTGCGGCTACTCGAGCCGATGCTTCAAAGCCATCGTAGGCTGCTCGAGAGATAAATTTTGAGCACTCCCGAATACCAGTTGACAAGGCTTGGAACCTCTGCAAAGGTTCTTCGGAGAGACCAGCAGAGAACCCGGCTATTTCTTTAGCCAGGTCTCAGAGATACATGCCCATATAGAGCTGGTAGGTCTGGACTCGACAAGCAAGCATAGAGCCCTGGAAACACTTCCTACCGAGGGCATCCAGGCTTCGAGCCTCCCGACCGGGAGGCACCGAGGAGTGCATTTTCTGACTCTTAAGTCTATGCACGGCCGATTCCACCACCATGGAATGGTGCGGTAGTTGTGCCTTTTGGAACCCGGGGCTCTTGCGGACTCGATAAATGGAATTGACCCGCTTGCTTAACACCGGCGACGACGCCGGGCTCTCCCACATGCGAAAGAGAAGTCGTTCCAGCATCGGAGGAACCGGTACAATAAAGGCCTCCTTTGGGGGAGAGTCATATTGGAGGACATCGAGCTCTTCGACTCGAGGCTCCTCCTCGGGATCCGCGGGGAAGGCCAAGGCCTTGGCCATATCCCGCACGAAGTCCGAGAACCGGGTATCCTCCGGGGGGGACCGTCTCCGAGGTTCGGACTCGGGGGAGTCCGATGGGACACACCGAGTCCGAAAAGAACCAGGTGACTCTTCGTCCTCGGATTCCCAGGCTGACTCCTCGGAGGAGGAGTCGAGCGGCTCCGGTTGGGCGGGAATCGATGCTGTTCGCCCCGACGCCGAGGGAGTCGGCGTCGACGACCTCGGTCCCGAACGGGAGGCCGAAGGAGACCGCGACCGAGGATCGACTCGAGCCCTCATGGACTCGAGGATCGGCTCGGTCTCCGGGGTCGACTTGGACGTCGACGTCCCGGTGGTCAGGGCAGAAGCACCGGCGAGGCCAGCGATCAATGCCCGCTGCTGGTCCATGAAGGCAGCGAAACTGCTCTCCAAGGCCGTCAACCTGAGTCCGAGCTCAGGAGACCCAGCAGTCCCCGACTCGGGCCCCGACGGCGTCGGGCCCGACGTCGGCTCCTTTGGAGGCGAGTCCACGAGGACAACAGTACTCACGTGAGCGGGCGAGTCCATCTCGAGACGAGGATGTTTGGAAGGCCTCTCCATCTCCGAGGACCCGGGACGGCTATCAGGGCTATGCGACCTGGCCCTCCAGGAACCAGGAGCGTCCACCGACGCCGCCCTCGCGGGTTTCTTCTTCCGATGATGTTCCCGGGTAGGAGACCCCCTTTCAGAGGAACTTCGATGATGCTCAGGACCAGAGTCCCGAGACGTCGAAGCCTCTGACGAGGTTCGAGCCCGGCCGGAGTCAGAGAAGATACGCTCCCGCTGATGCTGCCGACTCCTCAACGCTTTTGAGGACATTTTGCCACAGGGACCACAGATCATCGGGTCATGATCGGGTCCGAGGCAGCGGAGGCAGTAGTCGTGTGTGTCGGTAAGAGACATGAGTTTCTTACAGCGATCACACTTCTTAAACCCGCTGGCAGCCATCGGGGGAAAAAGGGCCCCTGCGAGGTCAAAAGACCGGGCTGCCAGTGAAAAAGAAAAAAAGGCGCGAAATCTGTCACGAAGGACAAAAAACTGAAAAATAAAGAACAGACTCGCAACTGGCGTCGCGGGTCCGGGCGGGAAAAGAACCGGCGTCGAATTCGAGAAACAAACAAAGAAAATCAACTTTTCTAGCGGGGAATTACAAACAACGTCTGTAGGGCTCCGCGGAAAAAAGAAGACTGAGCAAGATGGCACCCTTGGGCGGGAAGAGGACCGCGCATGCGCGCTGCAATTCCCAAAGGCTTTCTTTGAAAGCTGGGGAAAATTGCTCCGCGAGGGCTCCGTCGGCGCCGACGTCACCCATATGTGAGGACTGACTTCCTGCTTGGTCCTGGAGAACTTGCCTGTCTCTTGTCTTAAAGGCATATTCCCTATTTTCCTCTGTTTCCATCTGTTCAACACCACTCTCATCGTCACATTTGGCAGTCAAAATCCCCCTCCCAGCTGGGCTGGAGCCGGGCCGGAGGCTTGGGGGTCTTCTGCTCACGCGGGCCATGCCCCTGTCCCTTGGCCTTCTGCACCTGTGGGCGAGCTGGGGAGGCCTGCTGAGTGGGTAGTTGCGATAAGCAGCATCCTTCCTCAGGAAAAAGGGCTTGTTACCCGAGCCCTTCTTTTTAAAAGGGGCAAAAGTCTTCTTGGATAGTCTTGTCTGGGTCAAGTTCTCGGACTTGATTTCAGAAGACTTCTCAGTCATGGGTTTGCCAAAGAGGTTGTCACCCCGGCAAGGGACATCGACCAACTTGTCCTGAACCCATGTATCCAGGTCCGACAACATTAGCCATGCCTGGCGGAAGGGCACCAATGCCGGCTGCGGCTACTCGGGCCAAGGCCTCGAAGCCATCATAGACTGCTCGAGACAAACTTCAAGCACTCCTGAGTCCTCGTGGACAAGTTCTTGAAGCAATGCAAGGGTACCTCAGAGAGCACAGCTGAGAACACGGCAATCTCCTTTGCCGGGTCCCGTAAGTACATGCCCATGTACAGCTGGTATGTTTGGACTCGGCATGACAGCATCGAGCCCTGGTAGCACTTTCTGCCGAGGGTGTCCAGGTTCCAGGCTTCCCTGCCAGGAGGCACCGAGGAGTGCGTTTTTTGGCTTTTGAGCCTGTGCATGGCCGATTCCACAACCATGGAGTTGTGCGGCAGCTGTGCTTTCTGGAACCCAGGGCTCTTGCGGACTCCATAGATGGAATCGACCCGCTTGCTGAGAAACGGCATCGAGGCCGGTGACTCCCACATGCGGAGCATCAGCCATTCCAACATCGGAGGAACCGATACCGTAAGGGCTTCCCGAGGGGGAAAGTCATACTGGAGGGCTTCGAGCTCCTCGGCTCGAGGCTCCTCCTCGGAGTCCGCCAGGAATGCCAAAGCCTTGGCCATGTCCCTGACGAAGTCCGAGAACTGAGTATCCTCCGGGCGGGACCTTCTCCGAGGCTCGGAATCCAGCGAGTCCAATGGGACATACCGGGTCCAGAGGGTGGCTGGGGACTCATCTTCCGTTTCCCATGCCGAGTCCTCCGAGGAGGAATCAATGGGCTCCGGCCGCAAGGGCTTTGGTCTCGACCTCCCCGACGCCAAGGGCACCGGCATCGATGACCTCGGTCCCGAATGGGAGGTCAAGGGAGACCTCGGCCGAGGATCGACCCAAGTCCGAAGAGTCTCCAGGATCGGCTCGACCTCTGGGGTCGATTTGGACGTCGAGGTCCCAGTGGTCGGGGCGGATGGACCTGTGAGACCAGCCATCAGCGCCCATTGCTGCTCCATGAAGGCAGACATGCTGCGCTCCAGGGCCGCCAACCTGAGACCGAGCTCAGAAGGGCTTCGCATCCTCCGGGTCGGGTCCCAACACCGGTTCTCCTGGAGGAGAGTTAATGAGAACAGCAGTTACCTTCCTCGGCGTCTCCGGCTCCGTGCAAAGCACCTTTGCAGGCTGCTCCGACTCCGAGGACCCGGGGCGATGGTCCAGGCCAATCAGAGGCATCCAACGATGCCGTTCTTGCAGGTTTCTTCTTCCTCCGGTGTTCCCACGAGGGAGACCCCCGCTCAGAAGACCCCCGATGATGCTCGGAGTCAGATAGCTCCCGAGACGTCGAGGCTTCTGAAGAGGTCCAGAACCGGGTGGATGCGGACTCGGAGAAAATCCTTTCACGCTGCTGCTGCCGCCTACTTCTAAGTGCCTTGGAAGACATCTTGCCACACAGGCCACAGACATTCGGGTCATGGTCAGGCCCGAGGCAGCGGATACAGCAGTTTTGTGTCGGTGAGACACATTAATCTTTTACACCGATCACACTTTTTAAACCCGCTGGCAGCCATCGGGGGAAAAAGGGCACCTGCGAGGTCAAACAACTGGGCTGCCAGTAAAAAAGAAAAAAAAGAGCGCGAACGCTAGCCACTAAGGGCAAAAACCGAAAAATAGTGACACAAATTTAGAAAGGCAGTAAGGAATTTAGTCTTCACATATGGGTATCGTCGGTACCAATGGAGCCTGCATGGGAACGCTCCCCAGCGTCCAATTAGAAAGCTTTTGGGAGCATCCCACAGCACCTGCGTGCTGCCTTCCCACCTTTCCCAACTGCCTCTCTCCAGTTGAGTTTTAAAGCTGAGACACAAAGAGAGAGAGGGAAAGAAAAGAAAGAGAGATACAACTCCTAGGGGAGGTGGGTGGGTTCTGAAGACTAAATTCCTGCTGTTCCCGGAGATCAGCTGTTACAGGTGAGTAACTATGCTATCTCCAGGAACAAGCAGGAATGTAGTCTTCACATATGGGGACTCCCTAGCTACAGATGCCAGGGAGAGACTCCAGAAGTTGTGTGCCCCTGTGAAAGGGCTCCACTTCCCCCCATGGATCTCTGGCATCCTACCGGGAATGGTGGGTAGGAGTTGATTAAGTATGGAACAGGTGTCGTAGAACAGCCTGACCAAATAATGCATCCCGGCAGGAGTCCTTGTCCAAGCAGTAATGGGCTGTGAAGGTATGAACTGAGGCCCAAGTAGCTGCTCGACAGATGTCGTGTATAGACACAGAGTGTAGATGAACCATTGAGGCTGCCATGGCTCTCACATTGTGAGCTGTGACATGGCCTTCCAGAGAAAGATTTTTACTCTGATAGGCAAAAGAAATACACTGTGCAATCCAGTTGGACAATGTTCTCTTGGAGACTGGATGTCCCAAATGAGAAGGATCGAAAGCAACAAAGAGTTGGGAGGACTTTCTATGTTGCTGTGTCCTCTGAAGTAAAAGGCAAGTGCTCTTTTGCAGTCCAAAGTATGAAGATTCCTTTCTGCATTTGAAGCATGAGGCCTTGGAAAAAATACAGGCAGGTAAACCGCCTGGTTTAAATGAAAATGTGAGACCACCTTTGGCATAAAGTGTGAATGAGTCCTAAGCACTACCTTATCATGATGGAACCTCGTGCAAGGAGGATCAGCAACTAATGCTTGCAGTTCACTGATGTGACATGCTGACGTGATTGCAACAAGAAAGATAACTTTCCAGGAAAGGAATTTCAAGGGGGTAGTAGCTAAAGGTTCAAAAGGCGGCTTCATGAGCTGCCCAAGAACCAGATTCAGGTCCCACACCACTGGAGGTGGCCTAATGGGAGGCTTAGTTAGAAGAATGCCCCTCATAAATCTCGCTATGAGAGGATGAGAGGAAATAGGTTGTCCATTTAAAGGCTTTAAAGAAGCTGAGATAGCACTTAAATGAACTCTTACTGAGTTAGTCTTAAGTTCTGCATTAGATAAATGCAGGAGATACTCCAGTAATGATTCCAGAGGTATCGCAGAGGGGTGAAGACCCTTTTGCGAACACCATATGGAAAACCTTTTCCACTTGAAAGCATAAGAGCTTCTTGTGGAAGGTTTCCTGGAAGCACAAAGGACATCCCTTACTTGTTGAGAAAGGTTAAGACCATGAAGGTCTAGGCTCTCAGCAACCAGGCCCTGAGATGCAGAGAGTGGGGACTGGGATGCCACAACATCTCGTCCTAATGAGACAGGAGATCTGGAGCAGATCCTAACTCCAGAGAGGGAGCTTGAGAGGGATGCAGGAGCAGAGGGTACCACACCTGCCGTGGCCAATGTGGAGCTACGAGAATCATGTGGCCTTTGTCTCTCTGAAGCTTGAATAGGGTCTTGGGAATTAGGGGAATGGGTAGAAAGGCATATAGGAAGTCCTGCCCCAATGGAGGAGGAAAGCATCCCTGGCCTGACAACCCTGAGCCGGAATTCTGGAACAGAACCGGGAAAGTTTGGCATTCAACGGACTTGCAAAGTGGTCTATGTCCGGAGTTCCCCAAATTTGAAAAATATTTGCTACCTGGTCTGCATGGAGAGACCATTCGTGTGGAAGCAGAACTCGACTGAGTCTGTCTGCCCAAGAGTTTTGAATGCCTGGCAGATACACCGCCAGGAGATGAATTTGATGCTCTCTAGCGAGGGCCCATAGTCGCAAAGCTTCGTTGCAAAGCGACAGAGAGCCTGTTCCTCCCTGCTTGTTCAGATACAACATAGCTACCTGATTGACCGTCTGAATTAGGACTGTCTTGTAGCTGAGCTGGGTATGGAACACTCGAAGAGCAAGCACGATTGCTCTGAGTTCCAGGAGATTGATATGTAAGTGGGTCTCCTGTGGAGTCCAGGTGCCTTGGGTAGAGAGATCTTGCAGATGAGCTCCCCAACCCACTTGTGAGGCATCTGTTGTTAGAGTGACCTGGGGTAGGGGTTGATGGAAAGGGGACCCCACCAACAAGTTTTGGGTTGACTGCCACCATTGTAGAGACAGAACAAGGCGACTTGTGTTTGCTATTTTGTCTGATAGGCAGCCTGATGCCTGAGTCCACTGAGTGGATAGAGTCCATTGGGCTGCTCTCATATGGAGGCGAGCATAGGGAACCACGTGCACGGTAGATGCCATGTGGCCTAGTAGTTGTAACATTTCCCGAGCAGTGAGATGAGTCTTCAACAATGCCTGGGAGGCTAACTGCACAATGCGAAGGCAACGGGTCTGTGGAAGATAGGCCCTTGCTTTTCTGGTGTCCAGCAAAGCTCCTATAAACTCTAGAGATTGAGTCGGAGTTAGGCTGGATTTTGGAATGTTTATGACCAGGCCCAAATACTGAAGGATACGCATTGTGCAAGATAGGGAAATTCTGGCTTCTGACTCTGATGGGGCTCGAATGAGCCAGTCGTCTAAGTAGGGGAAAACGAATATTCCTAGAGTGCGAAGAAATGCTGCCACTACAGCCATGCATTTCGTAAACACCCTTGATGCTGAGGCCAGGCCAAAAGGAAGCACCCTGTATTGGTAGTGCTTTCCTTGAAAGAGGAAGCGAAGGAACCTTCGGTGAGTTGGATGGATGAGAACATGAGTGTACGCTTCCTTGAGATCTAGAGAACAAAGCCAATCCTGACTCTGAAGGTATGGCAGCAGCGTTCCCAGAGAAATCATCTTGAATTTCTCTTTGAACAGGAATTTGTTCAGTTCTCTGAGGTCTAAAATGGGTCTGTGTCCCCCTGTTTTCTTTGGAATAAGGAAATAAGGGGAGTAAAACCCCGTACCCTGTTGGGAAATGGGTACGTTTTCTATTGCCCCCTGGGCAAGAAGTAAATTGACCTCTTGACTCAACTGAGTGTTGAGAGAAGCCTGAGAATTGAACTGTCTTACCACTGTAGGAGGGGGCATGTTGAAAAAAAGCAGCTTGTATCCCTCTCTTACAATGGAAAGAGTCCATTCTTCTGCTGTTATTTGCCCCCATCTGGAGGCAAAATGACACAACCTTCCTGGAATGGTGGAAGGCTCTGACCCGTTCAGGGCCAGGAAGGCCAAGTTCTCTAGATGAGAGTCAAAGCCCCTGTGGAGGCTGAGCCTGTTGGGCCGGTTGAGGCTTAACAGTCTTTGATTTCTTTTGCTTTGGGGGCTGCTTTCCCTTTTGGGCGGACTGACCTGCAGAATGCACCTGCTGAGTACAGGAGGGATAAAACCTCTTCTTTTTAGAGAAGAATGGTTTCTTGTAGGATTTCCTCCTTGCAGGATCAGCTGTAGCTTTGGATAGTCTATCCAAAGTGGTGTTATCAGCATCCAGCTCATTAGCTTTCTCTTGCCAATTTTTGCCAAAGAGATTTTCGCCTGTACAAGGGATATTGCCCAGCTTGTCCTGTACCCAGAGTTCTAAGTCAGATGCCTGGAGCCAGGCAATTCTGCGAGCCCCTATGGCAATGGCAGAGGTTCTGCTTATGCACGCAAAGCAGTCAAAAGCTGCCTGATTTAACAACTTGGAAACATCCTGGGCGTGTTTGACAAGTGTAAGGTAATCCTGCCTTTTATCATCCGGAAGGAGAGGGCTCGTAAGCTCTAGATCTCCTGTGACCTCCTTAAGGAACATTCCCATATATAAGATGTAGGAATTAATCCTGGCAGAAAGCATAGAGGCCTGGAATGTTCGACGCCCAAAGGCATCAAGAGTCCTACATTCACGTCCTGGAGGATTAGATGCATGTCTTTTTGCACTCTTGATCCTTCTCATAGCTGACTCCACCACTATGGAGTGGTGTGGCAACTGAGTCTTTTGAAATCCAGGACAAGGATGACCTCGATACATGGTATCCAGCCTACGGGAATGAGGAGAGGTGGTAAGAGGTGTTTCCCACATTCTTAACATGAGATCATGCAAGATCTCATGAATAGGCAAAGTAGCCGCTTGTTTGGGAGCTTTAGGATATTGTAAAATCTCCAACTCCTTTGCCCTGGGCTCTGTTTCAGGAGCCACTGTGATGGAAAGACCTCTAGCCACCTCCCTGATGAAATCCTGAAAAGATATATCCTCTGGAGGAGACATCCTACGTTTAGGAGAAGGTGGCTCCTCAGAGAGAAGTACTCCGGCATCGACAGAACTGTCAGGATCCTCAGAGTCATCGGAGGATTCAAAATATCTTCTGTCTGGGTGCTGTTGTAAAGCATGATACCGGTACCGATCGAAGTCGGTACCGGAGGGATCCGGTACCGGCCGGTCAATACCAGAGGAAATTGCATGACTCGGTGTTGGAAGCACACTTGCCGATGTCGATGCTGTCGGCACCGGTACCGATGTCGGTGCCGGAACCGGTGTCGATACCCGTTGAACTGTCTGAAGTGGTCCCGAAGGCACCGATGCAGCAAGGAAAGCTGCCAGACTGTGCTCAATAGCCAGGAATCTCTGGTCAATTGACACTGCCGATGCCTGGGTGTCGGTACCGGACAAAGCGGCTGGTACCCCAGAGCATAGCACCAGTAGTTCTGCCGAGGTTGAGGCCTCGAGAACATCCTGGAGCCCTGATAGTGCTTTGGAAGCCGAAGCCTCCCGCCGGGGCAATTTTGCCGGTACAAGTTCCTCAAGGGCAACGCCAGAGGCATCTCGATACTTGGAAGGAGATCTACCCTTTGAGGACCGGCCAGATTTATGTTTGCTTACCTGAGATCCATGGGAGGAAGACAAAGCTCTGGAAGATGTCGATGCCAAGGATGCTGCATCGGAGGGAAAAAGGGTGCTAAGCTTAGCAGTTCAGTTCTGCCGACCCCTCTTCGACATCATCCCACAGGCAACACACTCCGAGATGGAGTGGTCAGGACCTAAACATTTAAGACACCACTCGTGAGTGTCGATGACAGAGATGGTACCGCCACACTTTGAACCCCGAAGCGGGCTTTTCCATTTTGAGGAAAAATTTGGGCCTAGTGCCCAAAATGGAAAAAGGCTGGAAAATCCAGAGAAAAGATTAGAAATTATTATTATTTTTCTAAATGAAAGAAAGAAAGAAAGAACCAGCGGTACCGGTATAGCGTTGAGGAAGGCAGACGCTACCACAAAAAAGAATGAAAAAAATACGGGATAATTTCTGCGGCGACAGGAAAACGACCTGCTGGCTCCGCGGAAAACGAAGAACTGGAGAGAGGCAGTTGGGAAAGGCGGGAAGGCAGCAAGCAGGCGCTGTGGGATGCTCCCAAAAGCTTTCTAATTGGACGCTGGGGAGCGTTCCCGTGCAGGCTCCGTCGGTACCGACGATATCCATATGTGAAGACTACATTCCTGCTTGTTCCTGGACATATGATCATACAAAAGTATTGGTGTGCGGGAAGAGGGGAGGGGGGAAGGGAATGGGGGATGGGAGGGGTTGGGAAGGAGAGAGGGGGTTGGCTGGAGGGTAGCGGAAAAGAGAGAGGGGGAAAAAGAGAAAAATAGAAAATGAAGAGATTTGTTACAATGCTCTTGTATTATTGGGCAACTAACTGTGGACTATTGCCCATTGTTCTTGATGCTGCGTGTTCCGAAATTGTTGTTGAATAAACAAATTTGACTATAAGACACATTTTAGATAGCCTCTTTATGTGCCCCCCTCCCTCCCGAGCTGTTGAAATCAAAATTTCTAAAATTCCATAGGAGCGACAGTAGAGAAGGTGGACATGTGTTCCTCTCCCGAAAGATAACATTCTCTGTCAATGTCCCAGAAAATGAGGCCATGCAGAATAAAGGTCCAGACACATGCCAGGAGTTGGACAATTTCAGAACAGTGTATGTGCAAATTTTAGACATAGCAGGACCCGGCAACATAGATATATCAGTGCCAATATTTTGGAACCTGCGTACAATTGAGTTGGGACAAAAACGTGCATGCTGGCCATTTTTCAAATGGAGATTTGCAGTGGCATGGCACTACATACAAAGCCTTCGATAGTTTCCTGCTGTATTATTTTTGAGGAGAAATAAAATATTGGGGAATTGAGAGGGTATTTCCCTGTTATCTCTACTGTCAAAAGTTGACCAAAGAGCACTTTTGAAATGCTTATTCATTCCGAGGAGCAGGTCTAAACATGGATATGTTCACTGGCTGATTTACACATGCAATGCCACTGTGAAATCGGGAATGCATATGGATCTATTTTGGACCATGATGGACACACCACCAGCATGCCCCTGTGTGACTTGGACATGATTGGGCACACCAATGCAAATTTCTAAAATGGCTTTTGGGACTTAGATCTGATTTGAATATGTCAATGGTTGTTTTCACACATGCAAATTACAAATAGGACTTCTAAAATACCTCTACATTTTATCGTGCTAATTCATTTGTGGCTAGTTTTCAAAGCTGTGCACTTACCTAGTAAAGGTAGAATAGCTCTCAAAAATCACTAAAGTTAGTGCAATAAAAAGTATTACATACAGTTTGATTGTTGGCCTTCATTTTAATTAGATCACAATTTGGCTGTTTGCTCTTTTTCTCTTATGTCAGTTCAAAGTAGCTACATTTGAAAATTAAAAAAATAAAACATTGGAATACTGTCTGCTCTTATTGCAATGAAAGAGGAAAAATGAGCAATCAGAAGCCAACTGAACCTTATGAGGCAAAGCTAAAACATTCTATAGTGTAAAATTAGGGGAATACAATACTTCAGCACGGGTAACTGATAAGTAAGTTGAGCACCTAAGGATGGACCTTAAAGTGACTGACAGGTTAGAAATTGGTTGAGTGGGAGGCGACAAAGAGTACAGGTAAATGGAGCCCAGTCTGAGGAGAAGGATGTTAGCAGTTGTGTGCCGCAGGGATCTGTCCTTGGTCCAGTTCTTTTTAACATTTTTGTTAGTGATACTGCGAATGGGCTGTTGGGTAAGATTTGCCTCTTTGCATATGATACCAAAACTTACAACACAGTAGACACACAGTAAAGAGTAGATAACATGAGGAAGGATCTAGTGAAGCCTGACGTATCGTTGAGAATTTGGCAGCTATGCATTTGGGCTGCAAAAATCCAAGAGCATGAAGTACTTCTGTCCACGAAAGAAGAGTGGATACCTGGGCGGGATTGTTTCTGATTATCTTAAGATGGCTAAACAGGTAGAAAAGACAATGGCAAAAGTCAGAAGGATGCCTGGGTGCACTGGGAGAGGAACAGCCAGCAGGAAGGAAGAGGTGGATAGTGCTTCTGTACGTCTTTGGAGAGACCTCATCTGGAGTATTGTGTGCAATTCTAGATTCCACACCTTCAAAAGGATATAAACAGGATGGAGTCGGTGCAGAGGGTGATTACCAAAATGGTCAGTGGGCTCCAACACAAGGCACATGGGGACAGACGTAAAAATCTCAGTATGTGTACTTTTGAGGAAAGGCAGGAGAGAGGCAATATGATAGAAATGTTTAAATGCCTCCATAGCATAAATTCAAAGGAGAACCTCTTTGAATTGAAATAAAGCTCTGCAACGAGGGGCATAAGATGAAAGTGAAAGGGGATAGACCCGGGAGCATTATGCAGAAATATTTCTTTTCAGAAAGAGTGGCAGATACATGCAATAGTCTCCACTACAAGCACGTTACTTCTGTTGCACTTGAATACAAACTCTCTGCCTGAGAACTCTCTTCATTTTTAATTGCTAACTTTTTCTGCTGCATTGCCTAGTGAATTGTAGCTGTATTGCAAAAGGGGTATTTTTGTGTTCTTAGGCAAAGCTTTTTTCTGCTGTTATAGTTTTCTTTTCTTCTTTTCTCGCCCTCAGGTTCAAAGAGGAAAGCAAACCTTTTGATGTCACTGCCCTTCTCAGGTGTTACATTCCCTCCCTTCCCATCCCAGCTCCCACCCCCCCCCCCCCCATGTGAGAATTCTTGCTATATAGGTCAACTCACCAATTAGCTTGTTAACAAAGATAACAGATTTTTTTTATTAATTGGTAGGGAAAATCTAGGAAGTAAACAGTTGCACATTTGGATATCTATTAAAAGTAAACAATTTGATATTATTGAAGGAGCTCTGATTAGGTAATTTTACAAAGGGAACACATTAAACAATATACCTCAGACACATAATATCAGAATTTAGTAATGTAAAGTAGTGCAAGCTAGCAGGACTACACACAGGTACACAGAACAGAACAGTTAGAACACACATAAAAGAGGCTAGCTGCTTTTTCTCCGAGTTAAAGTTAGGGACTTGGATAGGTCTTTCTCATTTCCTTCAACAGGTACGACAGTTCCAACAACTAAACTATGGCCAGGAAGAATTGTGTTGCCAAAGCTGTTGCCTCTGTTACATCTTCTGTCTCTGTCAATCCCAGCCCAATCCCAGTCAAAGGATCAGTTCCATGTGCACAATGCCTGCAAGCTGAAGCTCTTATGAAGCACCCCAAAATTGCAGAATCAGTGACCACAAAGAAGCGAAGGGTAGTGGTGGTTGATGAATCTCTTCTGAGGGGTACTGAGGCCTCCATCTGTCGACTAGACTTGTCCAATGAGGTGTACTGTCTGCCAGGTGCCAAAATCAGAGATGTTATAGAGAGTATGCAGAGACTCATCAAGCCTACTATTCCTTGATGATGCTCATCCATGTCGGCTAGGTATCCCTCTGAACATATTAAGCGTAACGTCATGGCTCTTGGAGATCTGGGAGAGAGAGTGAAATAGATGAGTGTGCAGGTAGTGTTCTCTTCAGTCCTCCCTGTTGAGGGTAAAAGCTAAGGGAGAGAAGCTCGCATCCTGGAGATGATGAATGCATGGCTGTGTGGATGGTGTCATCCAGAGCATTTTGGTTTCCTGGACTATGGGATGATTTTCCAAGGGCTGCTGAATACAAGAAAGCATGGGACCAACACAGAAGATCTCTAAAGGAAAAAAAGGGCCTGTAGTAGTCGGTATGTAAGTGCAAACTGGATAGGCCATATAGTCTTTATCTGCCATCACGTTTCTATGAAACCCAAGATCTTACGGCATCTTGCAGTAAAGTCAGTTTGCACAATTATAGTGCACAAAGAGGAACTCACAGCTTAAAAGGATGAGCCTTTTTATGACTATATCAGGATCCTTCTCACAAGCTCTAAATGTCATAGCTAAAAACCTCTAAGAAAATGCTATCAGTGCTACATTAAGATGCAGCTTCATTCACTAGGAAAACTAAAATACATTACACTACCTTTTTAAGAATTTTAACCTTACTGAGAAACTCAACAAGGTATAAAGCAATCTCTGGAACCTAGGACTCTTTAGATCTCAACTGGCAAACACCCTCTGAAAGAAAGCAGACATTCAAACTAGCTCCTAACACAAAAGGTTTTGTTAAAACAAATGTGTAATGATTAACAATTTTACTTTTATATGCTCAAGTTCTCCATGGTTTAAAGTTCCATAGCTCAGAGCCCAAAAAGCAAGATAGACAGGAAATGCAGCTGATGGAGCAAACACACTGGAGTCCTTGCCCCAGCTAAGCATTTAGACTTCAATGCACCTGCATTGCTTGCACCTGCTTGTTTGCTCCTGCTTTCTCGCTGCAAACTCCAAATAGTCCATACATAACTGAGAGCTGAGGAGAATTGTGCAGATGATGTTACTAATCTTGACCATGTCTCTTTTCTTTTTTGAGAGGAAGGCGGGGGGGGGGGGGAAGGGTGGTAAGTGTGGCTGCATTTCCCTGCTGTCTATGGAGAATGTCTGTTACAGCTAAGCAACCTCGCTTTCTCCATTGACAAGGCAGGGAAATACAGACGCGATTCTGGTGAATCTAGGGCTAAGGCCCACTGATGTTTTTTGCTATGGTAAGTCAAGGATTACGAAAGGGTGAATTGTAGTCAAAGAAAGTATGATGAACTAGTTTGCAAATAAAGTCTTCACAACCTCTTGTCCAAAAGCATCATGTTGCGCAGTAGACTGATTGAGGCAGTAGTGTTTCAAGAAGATATGAAGAGAAGACCATGTTGCTGCTTTCCAAATGTTGATAACTGGAATAGAACACATTTGCTGTTGATGTAGCTTTTGTCCTAACTTGATGAGATCCAACTGTACCACATTTGTCCGAGTACAACAAGGTGATGAAAATCAAATATTCATGGTGAAAGAGTCAGTTTTGATACTGGCTTGCCAGGATTATTGGGATTGTAGGCTACAAAAAGCTGTGAGGTTTGGCTGACATCTTTAGTAGCATGAAGGTAATAAAAGAGCATGTGTCTGCAGTCCAAGATATAGAGGATAGACCCTGACTCTTCCACCTGAGTATTTAGACAAAAGATGTGCAGGACAACAGATTGGTTCAAAGTGATATTCAGAGATGACTTTAGGGAAGAATTTGATATGCTTGCGAAGGACTACTCGATTGCTGTAAAACTGCATGTAAGGTGGATAATGTACAAGAGCTTGGAGCTCACTAATTCTTCTTGCTGAGGTGATAGCTACCAGAAAAAAGCATTTTCCAGATAAGATGCTTCAGTCAGGCTGTACTCATTGGCTCAAAGAGAGTTTCCAAATGTTTAGCAAGAATGATATTAAGGTGGAGGAGATATAAACAGCGTTGTGGTATTCACAAGACCTCTCAAAAACTTGGATATTAATGGGTCTGTAGAAAGAGATGTCCCATTGATATGAGCATGGCATGCTGCTATGGCTGCTAGATGGAACTAACTGAAGACATTTTACAACCCAACTCAGAGAGGTGGAAAAGATATGAAGTGACCTGTGCAGACTGGTAAAGGGATTTTGTTGATGTTCTTTTACCCATTTGGCAAAATGAGTCCCATTGTTCTGGTAAGATTTGCGAGTTGATGGCCACCTAACGGTTAGGATGACAATTTTCACTTCCTGAGAGAGTGAAAGTCTTTCTATGAATTGCCACACAATCCCCATGCTGTGAAGGACAGACTCTTGAGACTGGGATAATTCATTCCCCAAATGGCTCAGTAGCAATGGATGTTGACCCAACAGTATTGGTAGAGCTGAGTGCCAATAGTCTAGGAAACCCCAACGTTGAGCAATTAGAATGATTCGAGCTTTGTCTTTGCAAACCTTTTGTAACACTCGTGAGATTAGTGGAAACGAAGGAAATGCATACAGAAGGCCCACAGACCAATAGATATTGCAAAGGCATTGTGTGCTACCCACTTCAGAATGGGACAAATGAAGCAGGAGTGCATTTTTTGTTGTCTGCCATGGCAGACAGGTTTATACTGGGGGTTTCCCATGTCCGGAATAGATTGGCCATGATCTTTGGGTCTAGAAGACCATGCATTATGATCCAATTCTCACCTGAGAGAATCTGCCAATTGTTTCTGCTGACCAGGTAGATAAACTGACTGTAGAAATGTGTAGAGAGTACATTTATTTATTTATTTTCTTTTATATACTGCGCATTTAGCAATCAGTGTGGTTTACATACAACAAAGGCATGCCACAATTGTTATTGCTTCTAGAGACAGATGGAGAGAATGCAACTCACCTTGTTTGTTTACATAAAATACTGCTACTTGATTGTCTTTTTTATCATGACTAATTTTCCTTGTAGCCATGCTTTGAAGGCTCTGATGGGCTTGTACAAGGCTCTGAGCTCCAGAAGGTTAATGTGTTCGTGGCACTCATACTGGGACCATATCCCTGAGTGGTCATGTCTGCCAAGATGTGCTCCCCAGTCCACTGTGGACGCATCTATGGTGAGGATAATTTTGGACTGGTGAGAGTGAAGTAACTGATTTGTCAAGAGGCTGCTTGAATTCATCCACCACAGTAGAGAATTAT
This sequence comes from Ichthyophis bannanicus, assembly GCA_033557465.1. Classification (NCBI taxonomy): domain Eukaryota; kingdom Metazoa; phylum Chordata; class Amphibia; order Gymnophiona; family Ichthyophiidae; genus Ichthyophis; species Ichthyophis bannanicus. The sequence continues at coordinate 333,606,189 of CM066038.1, forward strand.
GTACTGCCGCCGACAGAGGAATAGTTTGGCTGAGTGATTCGTAACACTGCTACCAATGTCTCTTGAAGTGCTACAACAGAAGCTAAAGGGAGAATATATACTACTGCAGACATGCGTCCTAGTATTTTCAGAACCTGATAGGCCGGGGAAGAATGAACACGGTTGGCATGTGAGGTCAGATATAATAGCATGGACATCTGTCTTTAGGAAGGAAAGCTTTTGCAAGCCTGGTACTGAGCTGTGTCCCAATGAAAAGCAGATTTTGAGAAGGAGTTAAGCTGTATTTTTCATAATTGTTCAGGAAACCCAAGCTTTTGAGAAGAACTATGGATTTCTTGAAGAGTTTTCTACACTCTCTCTCAAGGCAGTGGAAAGAAGCCAATCGTCTAGATATGGGAGAATGTAATAATCCTTTATCCAAAGTAGAGCTGCCACTATGACTGGTATTTTGTGAAGACTTAGCTGATGAAAGACCAAATGGAAATATTTTGTACTGGAAATGTTGACTTTGAAGAGTGAAGCACAGCTATTTCCAATGTTTGGATGTGGTAATAAACATCCTTCAGATCCAGAGAGACAAGCTAATCATTCGTTCTAATAGAGACAATATCATGGCCAAGTAGTTCATCTTGAATTTTTCTCTTTTTATGAAAAGACTGAGGTCACATAAATAGAGAATGTGCTGCAGACCACCTTATTTCCTTGAGATAAGAAGAAAACCTATAATAAAACCCTTGATCCCCTTGTGAGAAGGATTGCTTCGATGGAATTGTTGAGCAAGCGTGATGCTACCTCTTTTTCCAGAATTTCCTGATGATATTGGGGAAGAAAGAGTACTGGGAGATTTCTTTAATGGAGGAAGAGTTACAAAAATTTAATTTGCAGCCTTGACTGACTATAGCGAGAACCCACTGATCTGCAGTGATTGCTTTCCATGCTTCCTTTAGCTGAAGGATTTTGTCTCCCACTGGGGGATAGTCAAAATTTTTGATTTAATTTCCCAGAAGGAACCAAAGTGCTAGGCTGTTGCTTACACTCACATGGTCTCTAAAGTTGGGTATAGGTCTGTAGTATGGTTGAAATTTTCTCCTTGGATAAAATCATTAGAAATACCAGTGCGATATGGTTGTCTGTGTGATGGTGGGTAATTTTCCCCAGAAAGTGATGGGTTTTGTGACAAGATGGCAAGCTCCTTTACTGCCATACTGTCATCTTTTATCTGAGAAACTGCTTCTTTGATTTTATCTCTGAAAAGATTATCCCCTAGGCAGGAAGCATTGGCTAGCCTGTCATCATACAAGAAATAGATTAGATGATATGTGGATTCTTGAAGGTCTAGGTTCTATTGGTGCTGCTGTTTGTTGAGTTGACTCAACAAAATGTGATGATAGAATAAAATTTGTAGTTGATGTGCTACAATTTTCAGGAAAAGCATAGCACTTTGGTAAACGTTTTTGTTCATGGTATTGAGGATATTGTGATCCTTCTCCAGAGGAGTATGGTAGTGTGATCTAGATGATTTTCTATGTTTGAAAACGGCTTCTGAAACCATGGATTGGTGAGGTATATGCTAGAGGTTATGTTCTGGCATCAGGAGGACTTAAATATAAAGTTCTAGAAGCCTGGTGGTCGAGGGTATGGACAATGGAGTTCTTCATATGGACAACTGGAGATCAGAGAGTGCTATGGCCTCTTTAAGGACGCCACAGGACAGGAAATATGGACTGGAAGTCCTTCTTATTACTGTAGCTAGTGAATGAGTTTTGCCTAGGGATAAAACTTTAGATATTTTCTGAAGAAACTCAGGGTATGAAAATACTTCCTGCATTTCCTGAGCTGAGGTCTCACAGAGATTCTTGATATTTTGAGGAGTCTTCGCAATTATGGGAATAATGAGGGCTCTCAGATAGAGAATTGTCCTCCAAGCATTCAGAGGGTGGGTAAACTTGTAGAGATCACTGTCCACAGGAATGGATGAATGGCCTTGATTAAGACAGAGGTGGAGAGGAAACATCTGAAACAAGCTGATACAGAGAAGCTTGAGCAGAGAGGCTATCAGGGCATTGTAGAATAGCTGCAGTTTCCTGAAAAAAATTTTGAAAGCAACTGAAGAGTGCCATAGAAGCTAGGCATAAGGGTCCTTTGCTGCAGCATGAAACTCAGGAGGAAGAGACAGCATTTAATAACCAGTGTTAGAATCCTGCACTCCAGAAAAATGAGGAGAAGAATGTTTCTTTCCTCCTTTGTGTTTGGAGCCAGAACCCTTGTTTCTGACTGATCAAGGGCAGGTTTTAATAATGTAGCAGTACTCTTCCATTCGTGTTTACTCAGTTTCCTGAGAGAGGGAAGATGTTCATATGTCACTTCAAGAGAGACCTCTGATGAAGCGGGAGATCTTTCCTTTAACAATGATGGCAATTTGGGAGTAAAGCAACTGTCCTAGGCAGGGCTGGGTCAACCATTAGGCAAGCCAGATGACTGTCTAGGGTGGCAACCTCTTGAGTGGAGGGGGGGGGGGAGCATGCAACAAAGAGCAGGGCATGCAAAGCTTCATGACAGATTTTGATAGCTGGGGTGGGGGAGGGCATAAAGCTAAAGATTTGCTTAGGGCACCAACCCTCTGAATCAACTCTATTCCTTGCACTTAACAAAAGATGTGCTGCTTGTAGTGCTGTCTGTGTGGCTGACAGAAATTGTTAAAGCTTCCACTTTCAACACTGAGGCTGACCCCAGCAGGGCCTCTGGGAGTATCTGAGGGGCTTTGGTTATTGTCCCAAAGCAGCCATTAGTGCGGTGACAGAGGCAACATGGGCAAGTCGGAAAGGAGAGTCTATAAAGAAAAAAAGCTATGGGCAGATTCACTCCTCTTCAGAGATCTGAGAGGAAAACTAATTTGTTATATTTTTTTCCCTATATCACTGAGGCAGCAGGCACGGAATGGGGAGGGCTTTTGTACACTTGATTGCAGAGACAATAAGACCGCCATTTGAGGCTTGGAACAAGCATGCAGGAGCAAGCAACACAGATGCATTGAAGTGTAAAGACTTCACTGCATTTCCCTGCCTTGTCTATGGAGAAATGAAAGTCAGCTAGCAGAGTCAGCAGAGCAGACTTTACTGCACTATCCCCAAAGGCCAGTTCCCAATGACTGGACTCTGATGTGCAAGTATTTTCACTACTGTATGCAATATAAAGGACTGTCTCCACCTTGGTGATCTGTTAAAGTGTTACAAAATTCTTGCTCAAATAGCTAAGGTGGGCATAAAGCTATCCTTGGAAATTAATCTAGTTTTGGTAGTAATCTCTGTCACAAAAGCCAGTTCACAGAAAAATGCAAAACTGAACTTACTTTCTACTATTTTTTTCAAATACAGATCAACTCCGCACGTCTTGATTTGTTTTATTAAATATCCTGTATCAACACTGATTAAGTTAGGATGATAAACTAAAAGTTATGGTATTAAGACTGCTTGTTCCATCTGTACACCTCATTGTTTCAGACAGAATGAATTTGGATTGGATTAAATTTGATCTAAACATGCCAGCTGTGAAGCCAATGACATTTAGTATAGGTCACAGAGACTGGACTTGCCTAGTTTTCCTGTAAAACTAGTTCCTCCACTTATGCTAAACTAACAGTAATATGAAGTAAAAGAATCAGCATTACATAAATTTGACTAAAATAATATCCTTCATAGTATAGACAACATAACTCTTTTTTGAAAAAGATAAAAATTTCACAAATAAAATGAACAAACCTCTAGCTCATGGCTCATCAGTTGCTGAAACTGCCAATACCCCTGGCATAAAAATAATAAAATAGCATGATTTCTAAGCCGCAGTTTTAAATTTTATCTATACTGAATGTGATATTAAGAAAGTGATATGGGTTAATTTTATCCCAGTGAATTTGCCATCAGCCCTGCTAAAAGTTAGCACTGCATAACTACACTTCTGCATTAAAACACAATTCTGAAGAAGATAGACCAATACCTGGTCAAATTAAAGAAAGGCACAGAAACAGTTGATCAAAGATTCATGGAGACCTTCTCATTCTTATCATCTTGGGTGAGATTTCTCAAATTATTCTGAAAATCAAAACTGTAATTCTCCCCAGAGACCTGCACAAAAGGATTGGTGAAGAAGAGGTTGACATCCAGGGGCGTTCCGGTTTCTGAATCCCAGGAGTCCGTGTCTGTGCTACTAGAGTCTTCTGTCATGGTGGGTGGGTAGCTGAGTTGTTCCATTTGGTCAATTATGTCGCTAAATTGGAAGGCAGAACTTGATTCTGAATGCACAGAGCACGCTGGGAAGTTCACCATCGAACTGGCTCCAGAGTGGTTGGCAGACGCCGACAGATTTAAAGCTGCAACTCCGTTGAGAGGCAGGTTATTGAGGGAACTGCTTTCTGACCTGTTATTTATTAATGAGCTGGTTTCTGAAGGACTCAAGAGACACTGCATTCGGCTGGCGTGTGCTTTCACCTCAAAAAGTTCAGAAGTATCTGAAGGTTGTGCATTTCCATTGAAATCGTTTCCGTCATCAAATCTAAAATCATCTACATTCACACCCATGGGCTCTGGATAGTATTGACTGGGGCCAGAAAACAAGGGCCTCAACCTCTGCTGCACTACACTGCAGTTGGGCAACAAAAACGAGTCTTGCAAATGCCTAGACAAACTGGACCCAGTCACATCTATGTCACCATATTTATAAGAAAAGGCCTCAGACCCTCCAGCAAAAAATGAGATCTCTGCAGGATCATCATCAAAAAATTCTTCCATCAGCTGCAGCTGAGAGTTTGTCAATGTGAAAACAGGAGCAGCAGCCCTGACATGCTGCTGCTCCTCATTATGCTCTTTACCAGCAACACAAATACCTGTGGTAAAGTCATCTTCATCATTGTCATTTTTACACTTAACTCTATTTTCTCTGCTCCCTCTTTCTATAACTAGCTCTACACCATGACTATCCTCCCCACTATGAGAAGACATGGAGCTACAATTCCCTGTAACACTATAAGAACCAACACCTTGGAATGACTGAAGGGAGGTGGATCCAGGCTGCTCTGTCCGTTTCTGGCCAGCCTCCTCTGCTGCTGCTGTTGTTGGTGCTGGAGTGCTGCTATCACGAGTCTGACTTCTTGCCACAGGTTTTTGGGGGTCCATGGAGGAAGGACTGCTGCCTGTAAAGACAGACAAGCTGGCAGCAGTCATGGAAGAGGTGTGGACTGACTGGAAGGAGACAGTCGAGGAGGGGGACTCAGGAACTCTTAAGCCCTCAATGAACGAGAGTCTCTGAGGAAGAGGAAGAAGAAAAAAGAATAAGCATATCTCATAATGGGCTGAATTTTATGTACCCACATGAATTAAGTAACAGCATGTGGCCTTCTTCAGCATATCTTTTAAACAATACAATCAACACAGGACAGAAAGCAACTTTTAATTTATAAATTTTCAAAACCATATATGTTACCTTCAAAAGGTTGTAAAGTCTCTGTGTTTTTGTGAAAAAGAATGGTAGGCAATGTGGTAAGGAAAAACACAGTTTGTAAGTAAAAATATCTTTCCCTAATTCTGCAGAAATGTGTATTGCAAGATATATGTTAATGGCTTTAAAAATGACTGCAAAAAGCAGATGCCATATAACTTGAATGCAAGGTTAGTAAGTGGACTAGGCATTTTGTGCCCTTATTGTGCCTTAATAAAGAGAAAATGATGCATGCTAGGACCAGGAACCGCTGTTTTAATGAAAATATGTCCTACAGTGCCCTGTATGTGAATTAAAAGCTACACCAACACAAACTAACATATATGAACAGCTTGCAAAGAATACCAAAACTGACATTAAAAGAAGCGTAGTTACTCACCTGTAACAGGTGTTCTCCAGGAGCAGCAGGAATCAGTCCTCACTTATGGGTGACGTCGGCGCCGACGGAGCCCTCGCGGAGCAATTTTCCCCAGCTTTCAAAGAAAGCCTTTGGGAATTGCAGCGCGCATGCGCGGTCGTCTTCCCGCCCGAAGGTGCCATCTTAGCCAGTCAGATGACATAGCTAAAAAGACAGCATAAAAATTTGCAAAAAGAACATAAGCAGACGATTGCAACTCCAAGGGGAGGAGGGAGGGTAGTGAGGACTGATTCCTGCTGCTCCTGGAGAACACCTGTTACAGGTGAGTAACTACGCTTTCTCCAGGACCAAGCAGGAAGTCAGTCCTCACTTATGGGACTCCCAAGCTCAAGGCTACCGGAGACCCTAAGCACAAAAATGAGCTCCCTCTAGCTCAGCAGCACAGAAGGATAGAATCTTCGCTGAATTATCACCCACCGGTAGCCCACATCCGGGATGGAGGGTAGGAGTTGCTCAGACCTCAAAGAGATTACGGAGGACTGCCTGTCCGAAAGCACTGTCCCTACAGGACTCCCTCTCGAGACAGTAATGGACCGCAAAAGTCTGGCTCGAAGACCAAGTAGCGGCCCGGCAGATGTCTGCCAGCGGAACAGAGCGGAGGTAAGCCACAGACGTGGCCTTTGCCCGAACGCAATGAGCCGTGACTCTACTTTCTAAGGAGAGTCCGGCCGCCCCATAAGCCCAAGAGATACAGTCCGCAACCCAGATGGACAGAGTACGCTTGGAGACCGGGAGCCCCAATCTATTGGGGTCAAAAGACACAAAAAGCTGAGCAGCTTTACGGTGCTCCCGCGTACGGTCAAGGTAGAAGTTCAATGCCCTTCTACAGTCCAGGGTATGGAGGACCGTCTCAGCTCGGCTGGAGTGTGGTCTGGGAAAGAAGGTTGGAAGTACCACCTCCTGATTCATGTGAAAAGGGGAGACCACTTTAGGCAGAAACTTTGGGTGAGTCCGTAGGACTACCCTATTCTTGTAGAATCGAGTGTAGGGGGGATCAGACACGAGGGCCTGCAATTCACTTACGCGCCTAGCGGAAGTGAGGGCTATCAAGAACAGTGTTTTCCAAGACAGAAAACGGAGAGAACATGTAGCCATAGGTTCAAAAGGCGGACAGGTGATCCGCTGCAAAACCACATTCAGGTCCCAATCCGGCGCTGGCGGGCGCAGAGGTGGTTTAAGTAGAAGGAGACCTCGGAGAAACCTCGCTACGAGAGGGTCGTTGGAGAGAGGTCTGCCGTCCACCGGCACATGATGTGCTGAAAGAGCACTGAGGTGAACTTTGACGGAGTTGGACTTAAGTCCCAGATTAGAGAGGTGTAGCAAGTATTGTAGGATCACCGACACCGGGCAGGAGAAGGGATCCTGAGACTGTTGGGAACACCAGATTGCAAAGCGACGCCATTTAAGGGCGTAGCATTTGCGGGTAGAAGGCCGTCGCGAAGCCAAGACGACCTCCTCCACCTCCGCCGGCAAGAGAAGAGGAGCAAGGACTACCCTTTCAGCAGCCAGGCCATGAGGTTGAGAGACCTGAGGTTGGGGTGCAGTAGGGACCCCTGATCCTGAGTGAGGAGATCCGGTTGTACCCCCAGAGGGATTGGATCCTCCACCGCCAGTTGCAGCAGGAGCGGAAACCACGGCTGCCTGGGCCAGCGAGGGGCCACCAGGATCATGAAGGCTTTGTCTCGGAGAACCTTGAAAAGAGTCCGAGAGACTAACGGAATGGGAGGGAAAGCGTACAGAAGGCTCCCCGACCATGAGATCAGAAAGGCGTCCGCCGCAACCCGAAGGGGGTGTGGCTGACGAGAGCAGAAGCGAGGAAGCTGCCGGTTGTGAGGACTGGCAAAGAGATCCACCGTGGGGAGGCCCCACCTGAGGAAGAGCTTCTAAACGATCAAGGGATCCAGACGCCACTCGTGCGGCTGGAGGACCCTGCTGAGCTTGTCCGCCAGGCAATTTTCTTGGCCCGGGAGATAAACTGCCTTGAGGAGAATGCCGTGACTGACGGCCCAAGAGCAGAGCTTCTGTGCCTCCCGGCAGAGGAGGAAGGAGCCCGTGCCCCCCTGCTTGTTCACGTAGAACATGGCAACTTGATTGTCCGTCTGGACAAGGACGGACTGTTGGGAGGTCAGGTGGGAGAAGGCCTTGAGAGCTAGGCGGATCGCCCTGAGCTCCAGGAAGTTGATCTGCTGAGCAGACTCCCACTTGGTCCAGAGGCCCTGAGTACGTGCCTCTTGGCAATGTGCTCCCCAGCCCAGGAGGGATGCATCGGTGGTCAGCACCCGGGTCGGCTGAGGTGACTGGAAAGGCATTCCTAATATCAGGTTCGGCTGCCGGAGCCACCACCGGATAGACGAGACCAGCGGTTCGGAGACGCGCACTAGGTCTGCTAGGCCGCCTGTGGCTTGTCGCCACTGCCGGCGGAGACACCATTGAGCAGACCGCATATTCAGGCGGGCATTGGGGGTCACATGGACGGTGGAAGCCATATGGCCGAGCAGTCTCAGGAAGCGCCTGGCGGAGACCAGGGGCTGGCTGCGAAAGCGGTCGGCTAGGTCCATGAGCCGCTGAGCCCTGTCGAGCGGTAGGTACGCTCGCGCCTGAGGAGTGTGCAGCCTTGCGCCGATGAACTCGAGATCCTGTGAGGGGAGCAAAGTGGACTTTGCGAAGTTTATGACAAAGCCCAAGTGCTGCAGCAGAGTCACCGTGCGGCACGTGGCGTTGGTGACCTCCTGAGCGGACGCTGCTCTGATGAGCCAGTCGTCGAGGTATGGAAAGACATAGAGGCCGTGAAGCCGGAGATGGGCCGCCACGACCGCGAGACATTTTGTGAAGACTCGCGGTGCGGAGGACAGGCCAAAGGGGAGTACTCTGTACTGGTAATGATTTCCTGCCACCACAAACCTGAGGTATTGGCGGTGGCTTGGGTGGATGAGGATGTGCGTGTAGGCATCCTTTAGATCCAAGGAGCATAGCCAATCTCCCTGCTGGAGGTAGGGCAGAAGGATTCCAAGGGTAAGCATTTTGAACTTCTCCCGCACAAGGAACTTGTTGAGGTTGCGCAAGTCCAGGATGGGTCTGAGGCCTCCTGTTCTCTTTGGTATCAGAAAATACCTTGAATAGAAGCCTTGACCTCTCAGGTGGTGTGGCACCGGTTCCACCGCCTGTTCCTGCAGAAGACCTGCTAACTCCTGAAGGAGCAACTCCCTGTGCAGAGGGGGGCGCGGAGGCTCTCCCGGAAAATAGGAGGGAGGGACCTGATGGAAGTGGAGAAGGTAGCCCTCTCGCACGACCTGAAGCACCCAGGCATCTGCGGTGATGCTGGACCACCTGTGGGCGAAGTGAACCAGCCGGCCTCCGGTGCTGGGGGGAACCAGCGGGGGGGGAGAGGCTATGCTGAGCGAGTCAAAAACCCCCACCCTGCTGAGCAGGGGCTGGTGGTGCAGGCTTGGGGGCTTGCTGCCTACGGGACCCGTTACCCCGTCCCTTGGCCTGCTGGCCCTGTTGGGGAGCTGCAGGGGCCTGATAATGGGGGTATTGTTTGTAGGCAGCTGCCTTCCTCGGGTTAAAAGGACTTTTTTCCCGAGCCCTTCTCTTTCTGGGAAGGGGCGGAGGTCTTCCTAGAAAGCCTGGTCCTGGTGAGAGTCTCAGTCTCAATTTGTGCAGCCTTTTCCGCCATGGGCTTGCCAAAGAGGTTTTCGCCTCGGCAGGGGACATCGACCAACTTGTCCTGTACCCAGGGCTCAAGGTCGGACGACTGAAGCCAAGCCTGTCGGCGGGCACCGATGCCGGCTGCGGCTACGCGAGCCGAGGCTTCAAAGCCATCATAGGCTGCTCGGGGCATGAACTTTGAGCATTCCCGAATACCCGTGGACAAGGCAAGGAACCTCCGCAAGGGCTCCTCGGAGAGACCAGCGGAGAATCCGGCTAGCTCTTTAGCCAGATCCCTGAGATACATGCCCATGTATAGCTGGTAAGTCTGGACACGACAGGCGAGCATAGAGCCCTGGAAGCACTTCTTGCCAAGGCCATCCAGGTTACGGGCCTCCCTTCCAGGAGGCACCGAGGAGTGCATCTTCTGGCTCTTAAGACGATGCATGGCCGATTCCACTACCATGGAATGGTGTGGCAGCTGTGCCTTTTGAAAGCCAGGGCTCTTGCGGACTCGATAGATAGAATCGACCCGCTTGCTCAGGACCGGCGAGGAGGCCGGACTCTCCCACATGCGGAAGAGTAGACGTTCCAGCATAGGAGGAACCGGCACAGTAAAGTGTTCCCTCGCGGGAGAGTCATACTGGAGGGCGTCGAGCTCTTCGGCTCGAGGCTCCTCCTCGGGATCCGCAGGGAAGGCCAAAGCCTTGGCCATATCCCTAACGAAGTCCGAGAACCGGGCATCCTCCGGGGGGGACTGCTTCCGAGGCTCGGACTCCGGAGAGTCCGATGGGACACACCGAGTCCGGAAAGAATCAGGTGACTCTTCCTCCTCAGACTCCCAGACCGACTCCGACGAGGACTCGGTGGGGTCGGCCCGGGCAGGGTGCGGCGCCAGCCGCCCCGACGCCGAGGGAGTCGGCGACCTCGGTCCCGAACGGGAGGCCGAGGGTGACCTCGACCGAGGATCGACTCGAGTTCTCATCGACTCGAGGATCGGCTCGGTCTCCGGGGTCGACTTGGACGTCGACGTCCCGGCGGTCGGGGCAGCGACGCCAGCGAAGCCAGCGAGCAGTGCCCGCTGCTGGTCCATGAAGGCAGACAGTCTGCTCTCCAAGGCCGTCAACCTGAGTCCGAGCTCAGGTGACCCAGCAGCCCCCGACTCGGGCCCCGACGGCGTCGGGCCTGACGTCGGCTGTCGCGGAGGCGAGTCCAGAAGGACTACAGGACTTACCCGGGCAGGCATCTCCGACTCCAGTCGAGGTCGCTTCGGGAGGTGTTCCTTCTCCAAGGACCCGGGGCGGCTGTCGGGGCTATGCGACCTGGCCCTCGCGGAGCCAGGAGCGTCCACCGACGCCGCCCTCGCGGGTTTTTCCTTCCGACGATGGTCCCCGGAGGGAGAACCCCGGTCGGAGGAGCTCCGGCGACGGTCCGAGCTGGAGCCTTTCGACACGGAGGCCTCCGACAAGGTCCGGTTACGGCTGGGGTCAGCGAAGATTCTCTCACGCTGATGCCGCCGACTTCTCAACGCCTTCGAGGACAGTTTGCTGCAGGGCCCACAGATCAGTTCCTCATGATCCGGGCCCAGGCAGCGGAGGCAAAAGTCGTGTGTGTCGGTTAGTGACATATTGCGGTCACACCGACCACACCGCTTAAAGCCACTGGCAGCCATCGGGGGAAAAAGGGCCCCTGCGAGGTCAAAGGACTGGGCTGCCAGGGAAAACGAAAACGAAAGCTGACTAAGTCAGAAAAACCGAAAAAAAGTAAGAGGACTCGAGACCGGCGTCGCGAGTCCGGGCGGGAAAACGATCGGCGTCGAACCGAAAGAAAAAAGTATAAAATAAAGAGGAAAATCAACTTTTCGCGGGGACAAGACGGGGACGTCTGTAGGGCTCCGCGGAAAAAAGAAGACTGGCTAAGATGGCACCTTCGGGCGGGAAGACGACCGCGCATGCGCGCTGCAATTCCCAAAGGCTTTCTTTGAAAGCTGGGGAAAATTGCTCCGCGAGGGCTCCGTCGGCGCCGACGTCACCCATAAGTGAGGACTGACTTCCTGCTTGGTCCTGGAGAAACTTTGCTAGCAAAGATTTCTTATACAAACAGACTAAAAGAATGGATACTAGAAAATGACATTGATTAGTAAGACGGGGAAAACACACACACATAGGCAAAATAATTGCAGAGTGTCCCTGATTTAGGAAGAAGAATGAAGATGATTTGAATGAATGACAGGATCACCTTTGCTCCCAGGAGAAAAGTTGCAATCAGTTTACGGACTGTGATACTTAAGTGCCGCAGGACTAACCTGTTTTGGCACGTCTGCATTCAAAGTGTGAGTAGAAACTCGAGCTTTGCTGTGCCTCCTGTGGAACAGAGAGCATGCTGTGAGGAGTCAAGAACAGAACCCAGAACAGCTAGTAATCAGAACCCAAACAAGTGGGGGGGGGGGGGAAGGAAGGTGCCAGTTAATGCTGTATGTACGTACAGTGTTTCTAAGCTACCATAAACACATAGGAGAGGAACAGGAAGTAAAAGGTTAGTACATTAGGAATTTGAGAGTGAAAGCCAATGTTTTTTACATGTGGAAAATAAAACCATCATAACATACTGGATGGAGAAATATAGTTTTACAAAGCTTAACTATCAATGGAGTTCAAAAGGCAGGATTAACACCCATTCACACTTACTTTCCATTTTGAGTGCTCATTCTGAAAACAAAAGAAAAATCACTCTCAAAAACAAAAGAAAAATAACTCTCAAAACCAACCCCACTCACCACACATTTGCACTGTCCCTACTGTAGCTGGTGATCTCAAAACATCCTACAACTATACTGTAATATTCTACACCATGTCTGACTGTATCACTTTCCACACGCATTTTGTTGAATGGTGATAGGAATTAAAGCAGAACCATCAGTCAGATTCTCCTTAGGCTCACTTGTCCATTTCTCAGTTCTGTTGCTCCATCTTTTGGTCCTGCTCCTCGGTTACCTTTCTCTTTCATCCTAATACATTGTGCAGATAATTTTATAAGAGATTTGAGTGTGTAGAACAGCATTTTATGCACGCAAATAGGCTCTTATAAAACTGCCTGGGATATAATTGTGTAAAAAAATAGAGCACAGAAACATAACACCTATTTTTAGATGATATATCTGTAGGCATTCCCAATGGCAGAGATTAGATGGAGTGTGGCAGCAGGACTAGCACTTATGTACATATTTTATAAAATGCATACTTATGTGCCTATACTTAATAACACATAAAAATGAACACAATTACATGGTCTCAGAACAGGTGTAAATGCGTTCACCTACTTTTTCTAGGGCAATTTTATATAGGTGCATGTGTTGCCTTTAGTTTTAACTAGAGAATTTGAACATGGAATGCTGCTTTTGAAAGATGAACACTGGCTTCCTATAACAGTGAGAGTCAGTTTCAAAATCTTGATGTTGACATTCAAGGTTTTTTTTTTTCTTTTTTTAATACAAGTTCACCATTATCACACTTCAAAAATTGCTCCTTATTGTTCTTCTAGGGTGGTGAGATCCTCTCAGGATCAGTTATTCATTTTACCATCACCTGCTAAAATAAGACAAGAGAGAACTAGGCGTTTGGCTTTTTCATATCTAGCCCCAAAATTATGGAACTCCCTTGCAGAAAGAGTTGAGAATGGAAAGTTTCTTGAAAATTTTTAAAGAGAGTGCTTTGTTTAATTTTTTGTTAAGGCATTTGGTCTTGAATTACTGCATCTGTGATTTACTGTCTGGGAGCCCTTCCTTCTGCGATTTATGTCTTAAATATTGTAATTTCTGTGATGAGTTGTGTTTTTATAGTGTCGTTGTGTACTGCTTTTATTTTATGCTTCCCCTGTTATGCTCTTGTATACCACGCTGATGTTTTTTTATTAAGAGCAGTATACTAAATGCTTCTAAATAATTAAGAATACATTTATATGTATTACCTCCATGTGTCTTAAGCTATTATTTTCACTATAACCATGCTCCTATTATAAATCTCCTTCCCCCCAGTGACCGGGTGGTAGTACTATGCACCCTATCTATTTCCATATCCAGTTCAGACTTCTCTTACTAACCTATAAGTGCACTTATTCTGCTGTCCTTCACTACCTTTCCTCTCTTACTCTCCCCTACACCCCTAATCATGAACTCTGCTCTTCTGATGGATTGCTTCTGTCTGTACCCTTTTCTTCTACTGCAAACTCCAAACTTCCATCCTTTCACCTTGCTGCTCCTAAGTCTGTACGTCAGGCTTCATCTCTGCCCCTTTTCAAATCCATGCTAAAAACTCACCTCTTTGAGGCTGCTTTTGGATCCAGTTCTGCTTAGTCTCCTATCTCCTTAACTTTCCCTGAATGTACTCAACTGTTGTGCTATCTTGACTAGATTGTAAACTCTTATGAGCAGGGACCGTCTTTTACATATTCCTGTGCAGTGCTGCATATGCCTTGTGGCACTATATAAATGAGGAGTGGCCCAGTAGTTAGGAAAAGGTACTTCAGGCTGGAGGGCCGGGAGTTCAATTCCCTCCTGGGGACAGCAATCTCAGGCTGGAGGGACTGGAGTTTCTAGTCCTATAGGTACTCCTTGTGGCCTTGGACAAGCCACTTAACCCTCTGTTGCCTCAAGTATGCGTAGATTGTGAGCCCTTTGAGTACGAGGGAATGCATCCAGTACCTGCTTGTAGTGATTGTCAACAGCTCTGATGCCCTTCAGCCTGGGTGGTATATCAAGAAATTGCATAAACATAAATGATAAGTAGTAGTAGTAGTACTACCCTCCTTCCCAGACCCAGCTTCTGCATCTCAGGCTGGATGATATTGGAGTGGCAGCAGAAGTAGTGATCATAGAGCCCTGGGGAAGATGATTCTCAGACATTGCTCAATGGAGATATCTACTAGTTGGAATAAGGGCTTGCATGTATCAAGTTCTGGAGGAAACAGCAAACCATGTAAATCTCTTTGGATATCCCCCCCCCCCTCCCCCCATACTGTTTTGTGAAATCTGCAAAAAAGAAAAAAGGAATTGGTTTTGTTATGCTTTTCAATAAAGACTTTGTTCTGAACCTGGGCTCTGTTGGCTTTTTTTGACATAGGGGCTTTGCCACCAGCCCAGACCCTTGGCCATCACATCTGAATGGGCTGGAAAGGGTAGCACATGAATTTTTAGAAGGGTCCAGGTTGATGAAAAATCTCTTAAGTTTGCCTGGGAACAAACTCAAATGATAAATGGGAAGATGTCCCTAGTCTAGGAACCCAGATACTGTCTACACGTTTCTTCATAGTTAAAAAGGACTTGGTGTATAGGGTAGCTAAAGGAAACCATTGCGGAAGTACAGTGGTGTGCAAAAGTCTGGAATCATTTGTGAGTTTTGCGTTTTTTGTACTTTCTAACGTATTTTTTTTTTTTTAATTTTACGTTAGCCCAGCATATTCAACTTTCTACCACGTTAAAAGGGATACATTTGGCTATTAGAGTTGACTTTTTTGCATTCCTTGCAAATACTTTACAGACACTGGGAGATAGCTATTGCAATTTTTGTGGATCCTGCGTCAAAACTGGATCGAGATTATCCAATATGCACACGTTATTTCTGACCAATCAGGAGGCTGATTTCACTAACCAATCACAATGCAGATATCTAGCCAACAGTGCAGATATAAAAACGCATGGAATTTTTGAATTTCATACGCTTTCTGGATCGACCATGAAGATGACTCGGACCCTGACGTTGGAGGAGCGTGTTTGTCTGTCCTTTATGAGCGAGGATTTTCAAGCCATCAAATAGCTAGGAAAGTTGGCTGCAGTCAGAGCGCTGTTGTTAAGATTGTACAGAATAAGATAGAAAGAAACGGGTTCAGTGGTGGACAAGCCTCGTTCAGGTCGTCCACGTGCATCAACATCATGCCAGGACCGTGCACTATGACACATTTCGCTGACTAATCGCAAGTTGACCTCTCCTCAGTGACTTCGAGAGTGGTCAGACAAGAGGGAGGTCAGTGTCAGCTCATCAACGGTTCGTCGCCGGTGCCTGCAGTTTGGTCTCTGGAGCTGCAAAGCACGGAATAAGCCACTGATGACTGACATACAAAGGCGCAACTGGATCGTGTGGGCGAGAAAGCACTCAACCTGGTTGACTGAAATGTGGAAAAAGGTGCTATTCAGCGATGAAAGCACCTTCTGCCTGTTTGGTAACCAGGCCCACACCTATGTGAGGAGATTTCCTGGAGAGGAATTCAAGCCCGAGTGTCTCAACCTCACTGTGAAGCATCCTTTGAAGGTCATGATCTGGGGCTGCATGGCTGCCAGTGTCGTTGGACGTCTTCACATCATTGATGGAATGGTCAACGGGGCCAAGTACATCACCATACTGCAAAAGTGCATGGTGCCATCAGCACACCAGCTGTTTCCTGGCCAGTTCCTGTTCCAAGATGACAATGCACCCTGCCATCGCTCCAGACAGGTGATCAGCTGGAAGCAGCAGAACAACATCAAGTCAATGGACTAGCCTGCCCAATCTCCAGATCTGAATCCAATCGAGAACCTGTGGCACAAGGTGGCCTTCAAAATATCCAAGAGGCATCTGAATCAAAGCATGAGCTAATTGAGTCACTCATTGCAGCTTGGAACCGCGTTGTCACCAACGATCACCTTGTCAGACTGGTTCATTCAATGCCGACAAGGTGCAGTCAGGTGATCAAGAACAAAGAGTGACCCATCAAATACTGAACCATCACTGACACATAAAAACGGCCTTTTTCAAGGCCACATACATTAATTTGAAGGAAACCTGGCGTGCATCCATAATATTTTAAAACATACTTACAATAATATATCGTTGGCCAACGATGTACATTACGTGATTTTCACAGAAAATCTATCAACAGGACAACTATGGGGAACAAACTCAGAAAATAAGGGCCAAACCCATACTAAAAGTTGGCCCTAATAGCCAAATCTATCACTTATCATGAGATACACAGAAAAAGCCACTGGGAAGAAAAAGATATAAGGTCACGAAGTTGAAAAAAAAGTCAAATTTACAAGTGATTCCAGACTTCTGCACACCACTGTATATGAATAGGTCCTATATCCCAACCCTACCACCATCAAGTGCTTTAGCTAACTCATAGCCATCTACTGGGGTTTATCTAAGGAAAGGGAAAATCCATGTGCAAGTATTAGCACAATTCTATTGGCCAGAGTTATACAAGCAAATTCAGCAATGTCAGTCAGTCCCCCCACATGTCAAGCTATCTAAACCTATTGGAGTCCTGCTAGCTTCCTTATTTCTAATGCCTAACATGAAAATGCCTTATGAGAGGATTGTCATCAGGGGGTGGCAAAGAGCAGGATATTCAAAGCTAAACAATAGAGACTGACTGGCTGGGGGGGGGGGGGGGGGGTTAGAGATGGACAGCTAGGATGCCAGCACCTTGAACCAACTCTGGGACTGGCCCTAGTTGTCAAATTTGGTATGTTCTCTGAAGAGGACCACCCCGGACAACAGGTATATTCTCATTCTTTGTTACACCGCCTGATAATTGAAGGCCTTAAATATGACAACTGAAATACTGAAAAATACACAGATATAAATTCTCTCATGAATTGGCTTGCCTGAGGTAGTTTTAATGGACCAAGGGACCCAGTAGGTGTTTCCAGTAATGCAGCAGGTTTATGGGGATGTGCTTACGGGATCAATCGATTCACTCTATGAAGATATAGCTGACAAGTTACAATCCTGTCTGGGCATTATAAGTATTGGAGATATGTGACTTGTTTCAATGTTTTGGAGATTACTAAATTTGTCTAATCCGCTATTATTTTTCACATATCAATTGACCTCCCATACTGTCCGCCATATGAGTGCTGTCATCTATGTGATTATCTGTCCTTGCCAGGTATATATTGGGAAAACCATGAACAAAGTCAAAACAAGGAACATTGAACACTGCTCATCAATAAGAATTAAAAATGAATCTGCTCCATTGAACACCTACTGGATATCTGCAGCACACGAGCTGTCCAATTTAATATACTTTGTGACTGAGAAATGTATCTTAAAACATGGGGGCAACTTACAGAAATATTTATTGTAGCAGGAACAGCAATATATTTTCAGATGGCAAACTCTGGTCCTGAGTGGTTTAAACTAGGAAAAAAGAACAGCAAGTATTCCTTCAAAATGTTCTTTTAAAATTCTACACTGATGATTCTATTTAAAGGACTGTCTTGAAGGCGCATGCATTGTCGTTTTTCCTGGGTGGGAGAGCAATCTGACAAGGTAAGAGTGCTCAACTAAAATTCATTTCCAGTAAGTGCTTCTTCCAATATGAATGTTTATAATGAATTGATTAATATATTTATCAGTATTGTGTATGGGCATCATGACATTTGTTGAGTTCATCTTCTTCACAAGGAATTGATGCAAAACTGTAGGCAAGGCTGAAGAGAATTGCTGCTGCGGTTGTTGTTGTTGTTGTTATTGTTGTTAAGTGCCGTCGAGTCAATGTCGACTCAAGGCAATCCTATGGATAGTTGTTTTAAACTGTGTTCAGTCTTCAGACAGGTGGTTCATTGTTGACAGAATGGCACCCATGGCTGCTGTTTGTTATAATCGATCCACCTCATTGCTGGCCTTCCTCTTTTGCATTGGTCTTCTACCTTGCCAAGCATGATGTCTTCCTCTAATGACCTTCGCATGATATGTCCAAAGTATGACAGTTGAAGTCTTGTCATCTGAGCTTCTAAGGAAAGCTTAGCTTTGATCTCCTCTAGTACTGACTGGTTTATTCTTCGGGCAGTCAATGGGATACACGGTATCCGTAGCCAGCACCATAATTCAAAGGCATCAATTTTCTTCCTGTTTATCTTTTTCATTGTCCAACTTTCCCATCCATATGACATTATTGAAAATACCATTAGATTGCAAACACCATTAGAATTAAAAATACCAAGAGAATTTCAAGACATTTTTTGAGAATCTATTATACAGACAGATGTGATGAGGAGACTTTTTGGATTTTATAAGGTAAAGTCCTATTTTTAATGGTGTAGTTTTTTGGGTATTTTTCACCAGTTCATCTGCACTTTCCACTATATATATTTCTCCATACACCGTGGGAAATGCAGGCACAAAGACATCGTTGCTCCTAAAGCAGCTACAGCAATCCCCATCCCAGTCTCAAACATCCACTCAGCAGGAATGGACACAAGCTACAGTGCAAGTTTACAAGTTACATTAAACCGAGAACAATATCATAGCAAAAATATCAGCAAATCTTCAAATCCCAATGGACCTTTTCAGAAATACCCGTAGGAATAATTGATAAAACTTCAAGCAGTCCATCTTTGGGCAGAAAAACTGCAAAAGTCATCTAACCCTCTCAACTTCCATCTTTGAAAGGGAGAGAAGCGACTGGAAAAAGAAACTTATCATAAGTAGCAATTCTTTGACTCCTTCTCCACCTCCTTTAGATTATCTGATTTTTTGCAGCTTTTTGAATGAACAGTTTTTGTCTTTGACGTATAGGGTAGATATTTAGCAGCAGCAGCTAGCATGATTACAGTGGCTAGCTGTTGCCGCTGAAAGCAGCACTCAGATATTCAATGCCGCATTAGTGCCGCTGAATATCCCTGTGATCGCGCATAACGTTGTTAGCAGGTCTGCTGTGTTAATTATGCTGGATATCCCCACCAATTAGATATGGATATTAGATGGGTAAGCAATGATGAGACGAGAAAGGAATCACACTTAAGAACTTCATAATGAGTTCTAATGTAATATGAGCTCCCCTCCTCCATTTCTTATTTATCTTGGTTGATTTATTATTATTTTGAGTATGATTTTAATTTATCAGAATATTTTTTTTTCTTATAATTTTTTTTCCTGTAGGTGAGGACCTTACTTGGTGTATCACAGAGATCGATTTGTCAAATGCTTCAATGGAACCCCAAAGGAGATATCAAAAAGCTTTATCATAGATCTCATATTTTATTGAAGGTGTGAATAAACAGATAAAAATGAGCCGGTTGATATAATGTATCTTGATTTTCATAAAGCTTTTGACAAGGGTCTTCACTGCAGACTCTTGGCGAAATTGAAAAGTCCTGGGATAGGAAGTAGTGTAATATTGTGGTTTAGGAACTGGTTAAGAGAGAGAAAACAGAGAATAAGGCTAAATAGACAATTTTCTCAATGGAGAAAGGTGAATAATAGAGTATGCCAGAAATCTGTGCTGGGCCCGCTGCTTTTTAACATTTATAAATGACCTGGAAATGGAGATAATGAGTGAGATGATCAAATTTGCAGATGACATAAAATTATTCAAAGTTGTTAGAAAACAACAGGATTGTGGATAATTGCTAGAGGACCTTGATAAACCGGGAGACTGGGTGTCCAAATAGCAGATGAAATATAATGTGGACAAGCGTAAACTTATGCACTTAGGGAAAACACCCAAACCATGGTTACAGAAATCAAGGTTCCATATTAAGAATCACCACCCAGCAAAAGGATCTGGACATCATTGTGGATAAAGCGTAGTTACTCACCTGCAACAGGTGTTCTTCCTTGGACAGCAGGAATCAGTCCTCACATATGGGTGACATTGACGCCAATGAAACCCTGCATGGAAACTTCTCCCCAACTTTCAAAGAAAGCCTTTGGAAGATGCACCACACATGTGTGGTCCCCTTCCCACCCAAGGGTGCTATCTTGCCTCAGTCAAATGACATAGCTAAAGACTGCAAAAATGATAAAGAACCAATTCCAGAGGGAGGAGGGAGGGTTGTGAGGACTGAATTCTGCTGTCCCTGGAGAACAACTGTTACAGGAGGAAGTCAGTCCTCACATAAGGGACTCCCTAAATAATGGCTACTGAAAACCTGTAGAAAAGCCACGGGTGAGCCGTGAGGAGCAGCAAGTCTTAAGGAGACAGACTTTCAAGAGAGCCAAGTGTCCAGTGAGAACCAGCACTCTGGTAGCTTGAACACAAGGGTCGGAGGGCAGGAGTTGTCTACACCCTGAACAGATGATGGAGCATGGCCTGGCCGAAGGCACTGTCCCATCAGGACTCTATCTCTAGGCAGTAATGAGCTCCAAAGGTGTGGACTGAAGACCAGGTGGCGGCCCGGCAAATGTCTGACAGAGTGACAGAATGCAGGTTTGCCACCGACGCCACCATTGCCCTGACATTGTGTGCCATGACCCAGCGCTCCAGCAAGAGCCCACCCTGCTCATAGGAGGGGGCAATGCAGTCCACCATCCAAGTAGACAGAATTTGCTTGGTAACTGCCTCCCCTAGTCGACTGGGGTCATACTAGATGAAAAGCTGTAAGGCTTTGCAGAGGCCCTGGGTGCTTTGAAGGTAGAAAGACAGTGCCTTATTACAGTCCAGGGTATGAAGGACAGCATCCGCTCTGCTGGCGTGAGGCCACGGAAAGAAGGTGGGGGAGCACCACCTCTTGAATGAAGTAGAACGGCGACACCACCTTGGAAAGAAACTTGGGGTACGTGCAGAGCACCACCCTATTCTTATAGAAACTTGTGTACGTCAGATCCGCTACTAACACCTGAAACTAGCTGACCCTCCGAGCGGACATGAGCGCTACTAGGAAGACAACCTTACATGAGAGGTACCGTAGGGTAGCAGGTAGCCAGGCACTCGAATGGCGGCCTGGTGAGCTTGGATAGCACCACACTGAGGTCCCACTCTGCAGGGGGGCAGACAGGAGGCTTGGATAACAGGAGGCCTCGAAAGAGGCAGGTCGCGAGGGGCTGGACTAAGAAGGGCTTGCCTTCTATAAGGTGGTGGTGTGCTGCTGGAGCACTCAGATGCACAATGGAGGAATATAGCCTGAAGCTCCAGCAGGTTGATCTGCAGTTGGCTCTCTGACTATGACCAGCTGCCCTGGGTGCAGAGATAGCACAGTTACTTACCTGTAACAGGTGATCTCTGGGAACAGCAGGAATAAGTCTTCACATATGGGTATCGTCGGTACCGACGGAGCCTGCGCGGGAACGCTCCCCAGCGTCCAGTAAGAAAGCTTTTGGGAGCATCCCACAGCGCCTGCGCACTGCCTTCCCACCTTTCCCAACCGCCTCTCTCCAGTTCGAGTTTTAAAGCTGAGACAGAGAGGAAAGGAAAGATAGATAGAGAGATACAACTCCTAGGGGAGGTGAGTGGATTGTGAAGACTTATTCCTGCTGTTCCCAGAGATCACCTGTTACAGGTAAGTAACTGTGCTATCTCCAGGAACAAGCAGGAATGAGTCTTCACATATGGGGACTCCCTAGCTGCAGATGCCAGGGGAAGACCCCAGGTTGTGTGTCCTTGAAAAGGACTCTACCTCCCCCATGGATCTCTGGCATCCAACCAGGGTAGGTGGGTAGGAGTTGATTAGGAATGGAACAGGTGTTTGAGAACAGCCTGACCAAACGAGGCATCCCGGCGGGAGTTCTTGCCCAAACAGTAATGGGCTGTGAAGGTATGAATCGAGGCCCAGGTGGCCGCTCGACAGATTTGGTCGATGGACACAGAGTTTAGATGAGCCATTGAGGCTGCCATGGCTCTCACATTGTGAGCTGTGACATGGCCCTTCAGAGAAAGGTTCCTACTCTGGTAGGTGAAAGAAATACACTGAGCAATCCAGTTGGACAGTGTTCTCTTAGAAACTGGAAGTCCTAAATGGGAAGGATCAAAAGCAACAAAGAGTTGAGAAGACTTTCTATGTTGCTGTGTTCTTTGTAAGTAAAAGGCGAGAGCTCTTTTACAATCCAAAGTATGCGGTCCTGGAAAAAAGACAGGCAAGTATACCTCCTGGTTCAGATGAAAAGGCGAGACCACTTTGGGCATAAAGTGTGGATTGGTCCTGAGGACTACCTTATCATGATGGAACCTTGTATAAGGAGGATTAGCCACCAAGGCTTGCAACTCACTGATGCGACGTGCTGAGGTGACTGCAATGAGAAAGATAACTTTCCAAGAAAGAAATTTCAAGGAGGTGGTGGCTAAAGGTTCAAAGGGTGGCTTCATAAGCTGGCGAAGAACCAGAGTTAAGTCCCTTGCCACTGGAGGTGGTCTAATGGGAGGCTTAGTTAAAAGAAGGCCTCTCATGAATCTTGCTATAAGAGGATGAGAGGAAACAGGCTGTCTATTGAGCGGCTTGAGGGACGCTGCAATAGCACTCAAATGGACTCTTACCGAATTCGTTTTGAGGCCTGCATGGGAAAGATGCAGAAGATACCCTAGTAAAGAATTCAAAGGTATTGCAAGAGGGTTAAGACCCTTCTCTGAACACCAAATGGTAAATCTTTTCCATTTGAAAGCATAGGAACGTCCAGTGGAAGGCTTTCTAGAAGCATGAATAATATCTCTGACTTGCTGAGAGAGAGGGAAAACTTGAAGGTCTAGGCCTTCAGCAACCAGGCCCTGAGATGGAGAGACTGGGGGTTTGGGTGCCACAACGTTCTATTTTCCTGGGAGAGAAGATATGCAGCAGAGCCCAACTCCAGGGATGGGGCTTGAGAGAGAAGCAGAAGTAGAGGGTACCACACTTGACGTGGCCAATGTGGTGCTATGAGGATCATAGAACCCCGGTCTCTCTGAAACTTGAACAGTGTTTTGGGAATTAGGGGAATGGGTGGAAAGGCATAAAGAAAGTCTTGACCCCAGTGAAGGAGGAAGGCATCCTTGGCCTGAATTCCCTGACACGGAATTCTGGAACAGAACTGGGGAAGTTTGGCATTCCACGGACTTGCAAATAGGTCTATGTCCGGGGTTCCCCAAATTCGAAAAATCCTGGCTACCTGGTCCCTGTGGAGGGACCATTCGTGTGGAAGCAGAACTCGACTGAGTCTGTCTGCCCAAGAGTTTTGAACGCCTGGAAGATATACAGCCATAAGATGAATCTGATGCTCTCTGGCGAAGGCCCACAGTTGCAAAGCTTCGTTGCAAAGCAACAGAAAGCCAGTCCCTCCCTGCTTGTTTACATAGAACATGGCTACTTGATTGTCCGTGTGGATAAGGACTGTCCTGTAGCTGAGCAGGGAGTGGAACACTCTGAGAGCTAAGAAAATTGCTCTGAGTTCCAAGAGATTTACGTGTAGTGAAGTCTCCTGTGGAGACCAGATGCCCTGGGTGGAGAAATCTTGCAGATGAGCTCCCCAGCCCATTGGAGAGGCATCTGTTGTAAGGGTTGCTTGGGGAAGTGACTGTTGAAAAGGGGACTCCAGCAACAGGTTTTGAGAGGACTTCCACCACTGGAGAGACCAAAAGAGGCGACTGGAGTTTGCTATTTTGTCTGACAGGCAACCTGATGCCTGAGTCCATTGGGTGGACAAAGTCCATTGAGCTGCCCTCATGTGAAGGCAAGCATATGGAACCACATGCACAGTGGATGCCATGTGGCCTAAGAGTTGTAACATTTCCCGAGCAGTTAAAAGGGGCTTTAACTGTATTTGGGAGACTAACTGCACCAAGCGTAGGCAACAGGCCTGAGGAAGATAGGCCCTTGCAGTTGTGGTATCCAACAAAGCCCTTATAAACTCGAGGGACTGAGCAGGGGTGAGACTGGATTTTGGGATGTTTATTACTAGTCCCAAATATTGAAGGACACGCATTGTGCAGGTTAGACAAGTCTTGGCCTCTGCTTGAGATGGAGCTCGAATGAGCCAGTCATCCAGATATGGGAAGACGAATATTCCTAGAGTGCGTAGAAATGCAGCTACTACTTGCCATGCATTTCGTGAACACCCTTGGTGCAGAGGCCAGACTGAAAGGAAGCACCCTGTATTGGTAGTGCTTTCCTTGAAAAAGGAACCGAAGGAACCTTCTGTGTGTTGGATGGATGAGGACATGGGTGTACGCATCCTTGAGATCTAGAGAACAAAGCCAGTCCTGACTCTGAAGGTATGGAAGCAGAGCACCGAGAGAAATCATCTTGAATTTCTCTTTGAATAGAAACTTGTTCAATTCTCTGAGATCTAATATGAGTCTGTAGCCCCTGTTTTCTTTGGAATAAGAAAATAAGGGGAGTAGAACCCTGAGCCCTGTTGAAGAAGAGGTACTTCTTCTATTGCCCCTTGGGCAAGAAGGGTGGCAATCTCCTGACCCAGAAGGTTGAGGAGAGATGTTGGAGAATTGAACTGTTTCACCATGGTGTGGGGAGGAAGGTTTAAGAAATGAAGCTTGTACCCTTTCCTTATGATGGAGAGGGTCCATTGCTCTGCTGTGATTTGTTCCCATCTGGGAGCAAAGTAAGCCAACCTTCCTGGAATGGTGAGGGGCTCTGGTTCTTCCAGAGCTAGAAAGGCTAAGTTCTCTAGTTGCAAGTCAAAGGCCCTGAGGAGGCTGAGGCTGCTGGGCCGTGGAAGGCCTAGCAGCCTTTGACTTGGCCTGTTTAGGTGTTTGCTGACGTTTTGCAGCAAAACGACCTGCAGAAGATGCCTGCTGACCATAAGCAGGATAATATCTTCCCTTTTTAGAAAAAGATGTCTTTTTGAACAATCTTTTCTTAGCAGGAGCAGAGGTGGACTTTGAAAGTCGATCCAAAGCAGAGTTCTCAGCATCCATCTGAGTGGCCTTTGCTTGCCAATCCTTGCCAAAAAGGTTTTCACCTGTACAAGGAAGATTTCCCAATTCATCTTGGACCCAGAGTTCCAAATCAGAAGCTTGTAGCCAAGCAATTCTGCGTGCACCTATGGCAATAGCCGAGGCTCTGCTTACACACTCAAAAGAGTCAAAGGCTGCACGGTTGGAAAATTTGGAAACATCCTGGGCATGTTTGAGCCAAGTGAGAAACTCCTGCCTTTTATCTTCTGAAATAAAAGGGGTCAAAGTCTGCAGATGATCTATGACTTCTTTTAGAAACATCCCTATATAGAGACTATAGAAGTTGATTCTGGCAGCTAGCATAGAAGCTTGAAAAACCCTATGGCCAAAAGCATCTAGGGTCCTGCATTCACGTCCTGGAGGATTAGATGAGTGTCTTTTTGCACTCTTTATCTTCCTCATGGCAGACTCTACCACAATCGAGTGGTGAGGAAGCTGAGTCTTATGAAAGCCAGGACAAGGAGGGACACGATACATGGTGTCTAGCCTGCGAGAATGAGGAGAGGTGGTAAGAGATGTCTCCCACATGCTCAACATGAGATCATACAAAATCTCATGAATAGGTAAAGTAGCTGCCTCTTTAGGAGCTTTAGGATATTGCAAAATATCCAGCTGCTTGGCTCTAGGCTCTGACTCAGGGGCCACTGTGATGGAGAGGCCCCTAGCCACTTCCCTAATGAAGTCTTGAAAAGACAAGTCTTCTGGAGGAGACATTCTTCGTTTAGGAGAAGACGACTCCTGAGGAAGAAGTATCGATGCCTCGACAGATCCTTCAGACTCTTCAGAGTCTTCGGAGGAATCGAAGTATCGCCTGTCTGGATGCTCCTGTAAAGCCCGATATGCGTACCGAGTGGGATCGAGATCGGGAGTAACCGGTACCAGATCGGTACCGATGGGCATCATAGGACAGGGTACCGTTGCAGTAGACACCGAAGCCGATGTCGATGCAATCGGTACCGGCACCGGGAATGATGCCGGAGCCGGTACCGGCAAAGGGGGTTGTTGCGGTACCGGAGGTGTCGCAGCCTGCATGAATGCTGTCAGGGTGCGCTGCATGGTCAGAATCTTCTGATCCATCGACGCCACCAAAGTCTGGATGTCG
This sequence comes from Ichthyophis bannanicus, assembly GCA_033557465.1. Taxonomy (NCBI): domain Eukaryota; kingdom Metazoa; phylum Chordata; class Amphibia; order Gymnophiona; family Ichthyophiidae; genus Ichthyophis; species Ichthyophis bannanicus. The sequence goes on from CM066038.1 coordinate 333,632,483, forward strand.
GTACCAGTGGGAGCCACCGGTACCCCAGAACACGGCAACAGGTGATCAGTCGGGGCCGAGCCATCGATGTCAACCTGTGACCCCATAGACAATGCTTTGGAAGCCGGAACTTCCCGCCGGGGTAATTTTGCCAGTGCGGAATCCTCGAGGACAAGCCCGAAGGCATCTCGATGCTTAGAGGGAGATTTGCCCTTCGAGGACCGGCCAGATTTATGCTTGGTTACCTGAGATCCATGGAAGGAAGAAGCAGCCCTGGAAGACGTCGATGCCACCGAAGCTGCATCAGAGGGAAACAGGGTACTGAGCTTGGCTGCTTGGTTCTGCCAACCTCTTTTAGACATCATGGTACAGGGGACACAATCCGTGATGGAATGGTCAGGACCCAAACACTTTAGACACCAATCATGGGTGTCGGTGACAGAAATAGTACCGCCACATTTTGTGCACTTTTTAAACCCGGAGGCGGGCTTCTCCATGAGGAGAAAAATTTTTAGGCCTAAGGCCCAAAAACTGAAAATGCACAGTGAAGAAAGTATAAGGTTTTTTTTTTGTTTTTTTTTAAAGAAAGAAAAGAAAAGACCGGCGGTACCGGTCCGACGTCGAAGAAGGCAGACGCGACACAAAAGAATAAAGAAAAAATAAAGAACTTCTTCTGCGGTGACAGGAACATGACCTGCTGGCTCCGCGGAAAAGAAGAACTGGAGAGAGGCGGTTAGGAAAGGCGGGAAGGCAGCACGCAGGCGTTGTGGGATGCTCCCAAAAGCTTTCTTACTGGACGCTGGGGAGCGTTCCCGCGCAGGCTCCGTCGGTACTGACAATACCCATATGTGAAGACTCATTCCTGCTTGTTCCTGGAGATCTTGACAGTGTACACACCAACTCAGCAGGTATCAGGGGTCTGGAAGGGCATCCCCGCCTGGAGGTGCTGCAGAACGTGCCACGGGCTGAGGGAGTCCACAAGTTGGTGGGTCATCATCGCCCTATCTCGCAGCCGTAGAGTGGCTTGGGTCTACTGGGAGCAGAGGCACCACTGGCCAGCCCTCATGTGGAGGTGGGCATCTAGGGTGACATGAACTGTGGATGCCATGTAGCCCAGCAGGCATAGCAGGACGCAAGCAGACACAGTGCGTCTGCATTGTACATCTGCGGCTAGTGCCCTGACGCGGTTGGCCCTGTCCTGGGCTAAGAACATAAAAAATGCCATACTAGGTCAGGCCAAGGTCCTTCAAGCTCAGTATCCTGTTTCCAACAATGGCCAATCCAGGTCACAAGTACCTGGCAGGTATCCAAAGTCCACATCTTCCACAATGCTCATCCTTGGGTAAGCAGTGGATTTGCTGGATCCTCTTTAATAATGGCTTATGGACCTTTCCTTCAGGAACTTGTCCAAACCTTTTTTAAACCCAGCTACACTAAAAGCTTTTACTACATCCTCCGGTAACAAATTCCAGAGTTTCAGTACGCATTGAGTGAAAAAATATTTTCTCTTATTAGTCTTAAATGGGTTACATTGTAGCTTCATTGCGTTTCCTCTAGTCTTTCTACTTTTTGATGGCACAAACGACCAATCTATGTTAACCTGTTCCACTCCATTCATTAATTTATAGACTTTTATTATATCTCCCCCTCACTTGGTTTGCAGCTTGTCATGCGAAGAGAGAAATCATTAGAGAAAGACATCATGCTTGGCAAGATAGAAGGTCAAAGCAAAAGAGGAAGGCCAGCTATGAGATGGATCGATACAATAACAGCAGCTACGGGTACCAGTCTGTCAACAATGAGCCGCCTGACTGAAGACCGAACACAATTTAGGATAGCTATCCAGAGGGTCGCCATGAGTCGACTCAAAGACTCGACGGCACTTAATAACAACATTATATCTCCTCTCAGCCTTCTCTTTTCCAAGTTGAAGAGCCCTAACCTTTTAAGCCTTTCCTCGTAGGGGTATCCTTCCATCCTCTTTACCATACTGGTTTACTCTTCTCTGTACCTTTTCTAATTCTGTTATATCCTTTTTAAGATACGGTGATCAGAATTGCACGTAATATTCAAGGTGTGGTTGAATCATGGAACGATAGAGGCATTATAATAGCCTTGATTTTATTCTCCATTCCTTTCCTTATGATATTTGGCATTCTATTAGCTTTCTTGGCCGCTGCTGCACACTGGGTAGAGGGTTTCAAAGTATTATCCATGATGACGCCTAAATCATTTTCCTGGGTGGTGGTTTATAAGATGGCATTTTGCATCGTGTAACCAATGTTTGGGGTGTTCTTTCTTGGTGCATAACTTTGCACTTGTCCACATTAAATTTCATCTGCCATTTAGACTCCCATTTAGACTCCCAGTCTTCCAATTTATCAAGGTCCTCTTGCAATTTTGCACAATCCTCTTGGGTTATAACAACTTAAAATAATTTTGTGTCATCTGCAAATTTGATCACTTCACTCGTTATTCCCATTTCCATGTCATTTATGAATACGTTAAAAAGCAGTGGGCTCAGCACAGATCCCTGGAGTACTCCACTGTTTACTTTTCTCCATTGAGAAAACTGGTCATTTACTACTATTTACTACTATTCAGCACTTGTAAAGCGCCACGCACGCAGCGCTGCACAGCTGACCTACAAGAGGTAGCCAACATACAAGAGACAGTCCCTGCCCGTCAGAGTCAAGCTCATCGGAGCTTACAATCTAGTTAGAACAAAACATAAATTAGAACAGTATAGAGCATTAGTCAGTTCTGCGCAAGGTAGAGCATTAGTCAGTTCTGCGCAAGGTACGGTTGGGTCAGTAGTTTGGTCATAAATGATGACGGGGGTTAGGGTAAGATGAGGAAGGAGTCAGGATCTGAATGCAACAGTGAAGTGGTGGATCTTCAATCTGGATTTGAAGAGGGCCAAGGAGGATGCCTGGCGCACAGACGCAGGTAGGCTGTTCCAGGCGTAAGGTGCAACAAGGTGAAAAGAGCGCAGTCGGGAGTTCGCAGTGCGTGTAAAAGGCATTGATAGAAGTAATTTGTTAACGAAGCGCAGGTTTCGAGAGGGGACGTAGGGAGGGATAAGGGAAGATGTAGTGAGGGGCCATAGAGTGGATGCACTTATAGGTTAGCAGGAGAAGCTTGAATTACATGCGGAATTGGACAGGGAGCCAGTGAAGCGACCTGAGAAGAGGAGTAATGTGGGCATGGCGAGGTTGGCAGAAGATTAGTCGAGCGGCGTGATTTTGTATAGATTGGAGGGGAAGGAGGTGGCTTGCAGGAAGACCAGCGAGGAGTAGGTTGCAGTAATCAAGGTGAGAGGAGATTAAGGAGTGGATAAGCATTTTGGTAGTGTGTTCAGAGAGGAAGGGGCGGATTTTGCTGATGTAGAGAAAGAAGCGCCAGGACTTAGCTACAAGCTGGATATGAGGAGAAGAGGAGAGAGATGTCAAAGATAACCCCCAGATTGTGGGCCGAGGGAACAGGAAGGATAGTAGATCCATCCACATGGACTGAGAGAGGGGGAAGTGGGGGGGAGGAGTTAGGTGGAAAGACAAGGAGTTCAGTCTTGGCCATGTTCAATTTTAATTGGCGATGAGACATCCAGGCAGCGATGTCCAAAAGACAGGCAGAGATCTTGGACTGGGTTGCCGGAGAAATATCAGGTGTAGAGAGGTAGATTTGGGAGTCACCGGCATAGAGATGGTATTGAAAGCCATGGGAGGAGATGAGCGCGCCAAGGCCTTGGGTATAGAGAGAGAAGAGGAGGGGGCCCATGACAGATCCCTGGGGTATTCCTACATGGAGTGGGGTAGGGGAGGAGGAGGAGCCACCAGAGCATACACTGAATGAGTGATGGGAGAGGTAGGAGGAGAACCAGGATAGTACGGAACCCTTGAAGCCAAGCGAGGAGAGGGTGATGAGGAGAAGGTCATGGTCAATGGTGTCAAAGGCAGCAGAAAGGACACGAAGGATGAGGATAGAGTAGAGGCCCTTGGATTTAGCCAAGAACAGGTCATTTGTGACTTTAGTGAGTGCCGTTTCAGTGGAATGTAGGGGACGGAAGCCGGATTGAAGTGGGTCCAGAAAGGCCTGGGAGGTGAGGAAGTTGAGGCAGCGATGGTGGACTGCTCGTTCTAATAGTTTGGATATCAAGGGAAGGAGGGAGATGGGTCGATAGTTAGAAGGGCATGTGGGATAAAGTGAGGGTTTCTTGAGGAGGGGTGTGACAACAGCGTGTTTGAAGTCAGCGGGGACAGTTGCAGTGGAGAGTGAAAGGTTGAGGATATGAGTGATGGAGGGGACAATGGTGAGGGAGATGGAACGTAGGAGATGGGTGGGGATAGGGTCTGAAGGACAGGTGGTGGGTTTGAAGAAGGAAAGAAGGAGTGTGGTTTCTTCATCAGAGATCGAAGGGGAGGAGGAGAGGGTGGCAGGGGGAGTATGGATGGGGAAGGAGAAATGGGGAGGAGGGGAGGTAGATGAGGGGGTAGGGAATTGGAGGATTTTGAGGATTTTGTCGTGGAAGTATGCTAGGGTTTGAGCAGAAAGGGAGGGCGGGATTGGGGACGGGGGGACCTTGAGGAGAGAATTGAGGGTGTTAAAGAGACGGCGAGGATCAGAGGCAAGAGAATTAGTCAGATGGATGTAGTAGTCTTATTTGGCAAGTGCTAAGGCTGACTGGAAGGAGCCAAGCATGAATTTGAAGTGTAGGTGGTTTTTTGGGGAGAGGGATTTGGACCAGGCTCGTTCGGCAGAACGGGCAAAGATGCATAAGTAACGGATTGTGGGTGAAAGCCAGGGTTGGGGAGTAGATCGTTTAACAGGACGTGGGGTGGAAGGGGCAAGAGTGTCAAGGGATGAGGATAGTGTAGTACTGTATGAGGATAATGCCTCGTTGACGGACTCGGATGATAAAATGGAGGAAAGAGATGGAGAAATGGTGGAGGAGAGAGTCAGGGGATCAATATTATGAAGATTTCTAAATAGGTCGGAGGAGACAGGATGAGGTTGGGATGGCGGGAGCTGAAGAGTAAAAGTTAAGAGGTGATGGTCAGATAAGGGAAGGATTGATTTACAGAGGTTTGAGGGAGAGGAAATGGAGAAGAGTATTAGGTCAAGGCAGTGGCCGTGTAGGTGTATGGGGGCAGTGGAGCAAAGCTGGAGGTCAAACGAGGCAGTAAGAGTGAGGAACTTGGAGGCATGGGGGTCGGAGGGGTTGTCGACGTGAATGTTGAAATCGCCAAGAATAAGAGTGGGGAGGAGGGATCCATAAAGGCAGAGAGCCAGGAGTAGAAGTCGGTGAGGAAGGTTGATTTGGAGTAGTCGGGTGGGCGATAAATAACCAATACTCAGAGGGGAAGTGGTGTGAGGAGGCGAATGGAGTGGACTTTGAAGGAGAGGGGCGAGAGTGATTGGGGTGGCAGGAGGGGATGGAATTGACAAGAGGGAGAGAGTAGGAGGCCAACGCCACCACCGCAACCAGTAGATCGAGGTGTATGGGAGAATTGGTAGCCCCCATAGCAGAGAGAGGCAATGGATGCGGTGTTGTCTGGGGCGAGCCAGGTCTCGGTCAGGGCAAGGAGGTGTAGGGCATTAGAGATGAAAATATCATGAATAAAAGAGGTTTTTTTAATGACTGAGCATGCGTTCCATAGGGCGCAAGTAAACAGGAGAGGGGGAGGAGAGGGATTTAGTCCTAATCTGCCTTCTATCTTTTAACAAGTTTCTGATCTACAATACTACACTCCTCCAATCCCATGACTTTTTAATTTCGCCATGAGGGACCTTGTCAAAGGATTTCTGAAAATCCAGATGCACTATATCAACCGGCTCACCACTGTCTACCTGTTTATTCATACCTTCAAAAAATAACACAGATTAGTAAGACAAGGCTTTCCCTTGGCTGAATCCATGTTGGCTTTCTCCCATTAAACCATGACCATATACATAATCAGTAATTTTATTCTTTATAATGGTTTCTACCATTTTGCCCGATACTGATGTCAGACTCACAGGTCTGTAGTTTCCCGGTTTATCCCTGGAATCCTTTTTAAATATTGGCTTTACATTGGCCATTCTCCACTCTTAAGGTACTACAGTTCAATGCTCTGGCCTGAAGGGTGTCTAGCTGGGCTCCAATGAACTCCAGACACTGCGTCGGGAGAAGATGAGACTTGGGTGGTTTATGACGAACCCCAGATGTTGTAGGATACTGATGGTGCAGGCCATGACTTGCTACACCGCAGCGGCCAAGCCCCATCTGATGAGCCAGTCGTCCAAGTAGGGGAAGATGAAGGCTCCTTGGAGATGGAGATGAGCCATGACCACTGCTAAGCACTTGGTAAAAACCCTTGGGGCACAGGCCAGGCCAGAGGGTAGTACCCCACCATGAACCTGAGGTACCGGATGGATGAGGATGTGAGTGTATGCATATTTTAGGTCCAAGGAGCATAGCCAGTCTCCCTGCTGAAGGTATGGCAGCAGTGTTCAAAGGGAGAGCATCTTGAACTTCTCCCTCACTGGGAACCAGTTGAGGTCCTGCAGGTCTAGGATGGGCCTTAGGCCCCCTATTCATTTTGGTACGAGGTAGTACCTGGAGTAGAATCCCCTGCCCTAGAGGTGTAGGGTACAGTTCCACTGCCTTTTCCTCTCGAAGGCCGGCGACCTCCTGCAGTTGCAAGATCTGGTGGAGGGGAATCCTGATGGACTCTAATGGGAAGAATGGAGGGGGGTTCTGCTTCATTTGGAGGAGGTAGCCCTCTTTGATCTCCTGGAGGGCCCAGGTGTTGGTGGTGATAGTTGACCACCTGTGGGCAAATAGGATCAGACATTCCCCTGTGGGCTGCTGGGGAGGGCCTCCTGGGGGTAGAGAAGCTATGCCCAAGGAGTCAAAAACTACCATCAGGTGCATGTGTTGCCTTTAGTTTTAACTAGAGAATTTGAACATGGAATGCTGCTTTTGAAAGATGAACACTGGCTTCCTATAACAGTGAGAGTCAGTTTCAAAATCTTGATGTTGACATTCAAGGGTTTTTTTTTCTTTTTTTAATACAAGTTCACCATTATCACACTTCAAAAATTGCTCCTTATTGTTCTTCTAGGGTGGTGAAATCCTCTCAGGATCAGTTATTCATTTTACCATCACCTGCTAAAATAAGACAAGAGAGAACTAGGCGTTTGGCTTTTTCATATCTAGCCCCAAAATTATGGAACTCCCTTGCAGAAAGAGTTGAGAATGGAAAGTTTCTTGAAAATTTTTAAAGAGAGTGCTTTGTTTAATTTTTTGTTAAGGCATTTGGTCTTGAATTACTGCATCTGTGATTTACTGTCTGGGAGCCCTTCCTTCTGCGATTTATGTCTTAAATATTGTAATTTCTGTGATGAGTTGTGTTTTTATAGTGTCGTTGTGTACTGCTTTTATTTTATGCTTCCCCTGTTATGCTCTTGTATACCACGCTGATGTTTTTTTATTAAGAGCAGTATACTAAATGCTTCTAAATAATTAAGAATACATTTATATGTATTACCTCCATGTGTCTTAAGCTATTATTTTCACTATAACCATGCTCCTATTATAAATCTCCTTCCCCCCAGTGACCGGGTGGTAGTACTATGCACCCTATCTATTTCCATATCCAGTTCAGACTTCTCTTACTAACCTATAAGTGCACTTATTCTGCTGTCCTTCACTACCTTTCCTCTCTTACTCTCCCCTACACCCCTAATCATGAACTCTGCTCTTCTGATGGATTGCTTCTGTCTGTACCCTTTTCTTCTACTGCAAACTCCAAACTTCCATCCTTTCACCTTGCTGCTCCTAAGTCTGTACGTCAGGCTTCATCTCTGCCCCTTTTCAAATCCATGCTAAAAACTCACCTCTTTGAGGCTGCTTTTGGATCCAGTTCTGCTTAGTCTCCTATCTCCTTAACTTTCCCTGAATGTACTCAACTGTTGTGCTGTCTTGACTAGATTGTAAACTCTTATGAGCAGGGACCGTCTTTTACATATTCCTGTGCAGTGCTGCATATGCCTTGTGGCACTATATAAATGAGGAGTGGCCCAGTAGTTAGGAAAAGGTACTTCAGGCTGGAGGGCCGGGAGTTCAATTCCCTCCTGGGGACAGCAATCTCAGGCTGGAGGGACTGGAGTTTCTAGTCCTATAGGTACTCCTTGTGGCCTTGGACAAGCCACTTAACCCTCTGTTGCCTCAGGTATGCGTAGATTGTGAGCCCTTTGGGTACGAGGGAATGCATCCAGTACCTGCTTGTAGTGATTGTCAACAGCTCTGATGCCCTTCAGCCTGGGTGGTATATCAAGAAATTGCATAAACATAAATGATAAGTAGTAGTAGTAGTACTACCCTCCTTCCCAGACCCAGCTTCTGCATCTCAGGCTGGATGATATTGGAGTGGCAGCAGAAGTAGTGATCATAGAGCCCTGGGGAAGATGATTCTCAGACATTGCTCAATGGAGATATCTACTAGTTGGAATAAGGGCTTGCATGTATCAAGTTCTGGAGGAAACAGCAAACCATGTAAATCTCTTTGGATATCCCTCCCCCCTCCCCCCAAACTGTTTTGTGAAATCTGCAAAAAAGAAAAAAGGAATTGGTTTTGTTATGCTTTTCAATAAAGACTTTGTTCTGAACCTGGGCTCTGTTGGCTTTTTTTGACATAGGGGCTTTGCCACCAGCCCAGACCCTTGGCCATCACATCTGAATGGGCTGGAAAGGGTAGCACATGAATTTTTAGAAGGGCCCAGGTTGATGAAAAATCTCTTAAGTTTGCCTGGGAACAAACTCAAATGATAAATGGGAAGATGTCCCTAGTCTAGGAACCCAGATACTGTCTACACGTTTCTTCATAGTTAAAAAGGACTTGGTGTATAGGGTAGCTAAAGGAAACCATTGCGGAAGTACAGTGGTGTGCAAAAGTCTGGAATCATTTGTGAGTTTTGCGTTTTTCGTACTTTCTAATGTGTTTTTTTTTTTTTAATTTTACGTTAGCCCAGCATATTCAACTTTCTACCACGTTAAAAGGGATACATTTGGCTATTAGAGTTGACTTTTTTTGCATTCCTTGCAAATACTTTACAGACACTGGGAGATAGCTACTGCAATTTTTGTGGATCCTGCGTCAAAACTGGATCGAGATTATCCAATATGCACACGTTATTTCTGACCAATCAGGAGGCTGATTTCACTAACCAATCACAATGCAGATATCTAGCCAACAGTGCAGATATAAAAACGCATGGAATTTTTGAATTTCATACGCTTTCTGGATCGACCATGAAGATGACTCGGACCCTGACGTTGGAGGAGCGTGTTTGTCTGTCCTTTATGAGCGAGGATTTTCAAGCCATCAAATAGCTAGGAAAGTTGGCTGCAGTCAGAGCGCTGTTGTTAAGATTGTACAGAAGAAGAAAGAAACGGGTTCAGTGGTGGACAAGCCTCGTTCAGGTCGTCCACGTGCATCAACATCATGCCAGGACCGTGCACTATGACACATTTCACTGACTAATCGCAAGTTGACCTCTCCTCAGTGACTTCGAGAATGGTCAGACAAGAGTGAGGTCAGTGTCAGCTCATCAACGGTTCGTCGCTGGTGCCTGCAGTTTGGTCTCTGGAGCTGCAAAGCACGGAATAAGCCACTGATGACTGACATACAAAGGCGCAACTGGATCGTGTGGGCGAGAAAGCACTCAACCTGGTTGACTGAAATGTGGAAAAAGGTGCTATTCAGCGATGAAAGCACCTTCTGCCTGTTTGGTAACCAGGCCCACACCTATGTGAGGAGATTTCCTGGAGAGGAATTCAAGCCCGAGTGTCTCAACCTCACTGTGAAGCATCCTTTGAAGGTCATGATCTGGGGCTGCATGGCTGCCAGTGTCGTTGGACGTCTTCACATCATTGATGGAATGGTCAACGGGGCCAAGTACATCACCATACTGCAAAAGTGCATGGTGCCATCAGCACACCAGCTGTTTCCTGGCCAGTTCCTGTTCCAAGATGACAATGCACCCTGCCATCGCTCCAGACAGGTGATCAGCTGGAAGCAGCAGAACAACATCAAGTCGATGGACTAGCCTGCCCAATCTCCAGATCTGAATCCAATCGAGAACCTGTGGCACAAGGTGGCCTTCAAAATATCCAAGAGGCATCTGAATCAAAGCATGAGCTAATTGAGTCACTCATTGCAGCTTGGAACCGCGTTGTCACCAACGATCACCTTGTCAGACTGGTTCATTCAATGCCGACAAGGTGCAGTCAGGTGATCAAGAACAAAGAGTGACCCATCAAATACTGAACCATCACTGACACATAAAAACGGCCTTTTTCAAGGCCACATACATTAATTTGAAGGAAACCTGGCGTGCATCCATAATATTTTAAAACATACTTACAATAATATATCGTTGGCCAACGATGTACATTACGTGATTTTCACAGAAAATCTATCAACAGGACAACTATGGGGAACAAACTCAGAAAATAAGGGCCAAACCCATACTAAAAGTTGGCCCTAATAGCCAAATCTATCACTTATCATGAGATACACAGAAAAAGCCACTGGGAAGAAAAAGATATAAGGTCACGAAGTTGAAAAAAACGTCAAATTTACAAGTGATTCTAGACTTCTGCACACCACTGTATATGAATAGGTCCTATATCCCAACCCTACCACCATCAAGTGCTTTAGCTAACTCATAGCCATCTACTGGGGTTTATCTAAGGAAAGGGAAAATCCATGTGCAAGTATTAGCACAATTCTATTGGCCAGAGTTATACAAGCAAATTCAGCAATGTCAGTCAGTCCCCCCACATGTCAAGCTATCTAAACCTATTGGAGTCCTGCTAGCTTCCTTATTTCTAATGCCTAACATGAAAATGCCTTATGAGAGGATTGTCATCAGGGCCAGTCCAACTATTAGGAAAACTAGGCACTTCTTGGGGGTGGCAAAGAGCAGGATATTCAAAGCTAAACAATAGAGACTGACTGGCTGGGGGGGGGGGGGGGGGGGTTAGAGATGGACAGCTAGGATGCCAGCACCTTGAACCAACTCTGGGACTGGCCCTAGTTGTCAAATTTGGTATGTTCTCTGAAGAGGACCACCCCGGACAACAGGTATATTCTCATTCTTTGTTACACCGCCTGATAATTGAAGGCCTTAAATATGACAACTGAAATACTGAAAAATACACAGATATAAATTCTCTCATGAATTGGCTTGCCTGAGGTAGTTTTAATGGACCAAGGGACCCAGTAGGTGTTTCCAGTAATGCAGCAGGTTTATGGGGATGTGCTTACGGGATCAATCGATTCACTCTATGAAGATATAGCTGACAAGTTACAATCCTGTCTGGGCATTATAAGTATTGGAGATATGTGACTTGTTTCAATGTTTTGGAGATTACTAAATTTGTCTAATCCGCTATTATTTTTCACATATCAATTGACCTCCCATACTGTCCGCCATATGAGTGCTGTCATCTATGTGATTATCTGTCCTTGCCAGGTATATATTGGGAAAACCATGAACAAAGTCAAAACAAGGAACATTGAACACTGCTCATCAATAAGAATTAAAAATGAATCTGCTCCATTGAACACCTACTGGATATCTGCAGCACACGAGCTGTCCAATTTAATATACTTTGTGACTGAGAAATGTATCTTGAAACATGGGGGCAACTTACAGAAATATTTATTGTAGCAGGAACAGCAATATATTTTCAGATGGCAAACTCTGGTCCTGAGTGGTTTAAACTAGGAAAAAAGAACAGCAAGTATTCCTTCAAAATGTTCTTTTAAAATTCTACACTGATGATTCTATTTAAAGGACTGTCTTGAAGGCGCATGCATTGTCGTTTTTCCTGGGTGGGAGAGCAATCTGACAAGGTAAGAGTGCTCAACTAAAATTCATTTCCAGTAAGTGCTTCTTCCAATATGAATGTTTATAATGAATTGATTAATATATTTATCAGTATTGTGTATGGGCATCATGACATTTGTTGAGTTCATCTTCTTCACAAGGAATTGATGCAAAACTGTAGGCAAGGCTGAAGAGAATTGCTGCTGCGGTTGTTGTTGTTGTTGTTATTGTTGTTAAGTGCCGTCGAGTCAATGTCGACTCAAGGCAATCCTATGGATAGTTGTTTTAAACTGTGTTCAGTCTTCAGACAGGTGGTTCATTGTTGACAGAATGGCACCCATGGCTGCTGTTGTTATAATCGATCCACCTCATTGCTGGCCTTCCTCTTTTGCATTGGTCTTCTACCTTGCCAAGCATGATGTCTTCCTCTAATGACCTTCGCATGATATGTCCAAAGTATGACAGTTGAAGTCTTGTCATCTGAGCTTCTAAGGAAAGCTTAGCTTTGATCTCCTCTAGTACTGACTGGTTTATTCTTCGGGCAGTCAATGGGATACACGGTATCCGTAGCCAGCACCATAATTCAAAGGCATCAATTTTCTTCCTGTTTATCTTTTTCATTGTCCAACTTTCCCATCCATATGACATTATTGAAAATACCATTAGATTGCAAACACCATTAGAATTAAAAATACCAAGAGAATTTCAAGACATTTTTTGAGAATCTATTATACAGACAGATGTGATGAGGAGACTTTTTGGATTTTATAAGGTAAGTCCTATTTTTAATGGTGTAGTTTTTTGGGTATTTTTCACCAGTTCATCTGCACTTTCCACTATATATATTTCTCCATACACCGTGGGAAATGCAGGCACAAAGACATCGTTGCTCCTAAAGCAGCAACAGCAATCCCCATCCCAGTCTCAAACATCCACTCAGCAGGAATGGACACAAGCTACAGTGCAAGTTTACAAGTTACATTAAACCGAGAACAATATCATAGCAAAAATATCAGCAAATCTTCAAATCCCAATGGACCTTTTCAGAAATACCCGTAGGAATAATTGATAAAACTTCAAGCAGTCCATCTTTGGGCAGAAAAACTGCAAAAGTCATCTAACCCTCTCAACTTCCATCTTTGAAAGGGAGAGAAGCGACTGGAAAAAGAAACTTATCATAAGTAGCAATTCTTTGACTCCTTCTCCACCTCCTTTAGATTATCTGATTTTTTGCAGCTTTTTGAATGAACAGTTTTTGTCTTTGACGTATAGGGTAGATATTTAGCAGCAGCAGCTAGCATGATTACAGTGGCTAGCTGTTGCCGCTGAAAGCAGCACTCAGATATTCAATGCCGCATTAGTGCCGCTGAATATCCCTGTGATCGCGCATAACGTTGTTAGCAGGTCTGCTGTGTTAATTATGCCATCTACATAAGGAAGCGCCATTAGGTGCAACAGCGCCTGGCAATCCCAACAATATAAGCAATAGAGACTCTCAACTCATGCTATGAATCCATGCTCCCTGAACCCGCAATACCTACTACGCAGCATGCTCTCAATTTACCCACTGCTCTACGTGCTGCTGGTACTCCTACTACTTACCACAGCACATACATCTCGCACAAATTCAACATCTCTACTTTGGCCCATCAACCTATCACACAATCAAACGCTCGCACCACCAACATGCAACACATATAGAACCCCCAACACCTAATACGCATAATGAATGCTACCCTTTACACTACTACAACCTTTTCTAAATCTCCACACATACAGACATTACATTGTGCTTTAATTAATTCCCGCTCAATCCGGAACAAAATACAGAACATTAGAGACCTTATATTATCCCACAACATAGACATACTTTGCATAACAGAAACATGGATCACTGATACAGACAACATGCTAGTGAATCAACTCATGCCAAGCAGATACACCTTATTCCATTGCCCAAGAACTCAACGCAAAAGCGGTGGAGTGATGATCCTAGCCAAGAAACATCTCAACTTCTGCTATCATTCAAGTGACAGCACCAATGAATCTGACTTCATCACTGTCATAAACAAATCAACCACTATACTATAATCATAGGAGGCTTATCAATAAACTCAACAGCTTGGGGTTGGGTCCCAAGATGGTGATCTGGATCAGAAATTGGTTGACTAACAGACGACAGAAGGTGACAGTAAATTGAATCCACTCGGATGAAAGGAAGGTAATTAGCGGTGTGCCACAGGGTTCAGTCCTGGGACCACTACTGTTCAATATATTTGTGAGTGATATTGCCGAAAGGCTGAATGGAAAAGTCTGTCTTTTTGCAGATGACACCAACATTTGCAACAGGATGGACTCCCCTGAGAGAGTGGAGAACATGAGGAAAGATCTACAAAAGCTGGAAGAATGGTCTAATGCTTGGCAGTTAAGATTTAATGTGAAGAAGTGCAGTGTCATGCACTTGGGAAGCAGAAATCCAAGGAAACTGTATGCGATAGTGGATGAGAGATTGGTGTGCACAGACCAGGACGACGACCTTGGAGTGATTGTTTCTGACGATCTCAAGGTGGCGAAACAGTGTGACAAGGCAGTGGCAAAAGCCAGAAGGATGCTAGGTTGCATACAGCGTAGTTACTCACCTGTAACAGGTGATCTCTGGGAACAGCAGGAATTTAGTCTTCACATATGGGTATCGTCGGTACCGACGGAGCCTGCGCGGGAACGCTCCCCAGCGTCCAATAGGAACACTTTTGGGAACATCCCTCAGCACATGCGCACTGCCTTCCCACCTTTCCAACTGTCCCTCTTCAGTTAAGTTTGTAGCTGAGTAAAAGGATAGAGGGAGAGAGGAAAGAGAGAAAGACAACTCCTAGGGGAGGTGGGTGGGTTGTGAAGACTAAATTCCTGCTGTTCCCGGAGATCACCTGTTACAGGTGAGTAACTATGCTATCTCCAGGAACAAGCAGGAATGTAGTCTTCACATATGGGGACTCCCTAGCTGAAGATGCCAGGGAGATAGCCCCAGGAAGGTGCCACCCTAGAAAGGTAGGCATCCTTCCTCTCATGGATCTCTGGCATTCCACCAGGGTTGGTGGGTAGGAGTTGAATTAGGTCTGAAAGAGATTTTGAAGAACAGCTTGGCCAAAGAAGGCATCCCGACGGGAGGCTTTATCCAGGCAGTAGTGGGCTGTGAAGGTGTGTACCGAAGCCCAGGTGGCTGCTCGATAAATGTCATCGATAGACACAGAGTGGAGATTAGCCATAGAAGTTGCCATGGCTCTCACATTATGAGCTGTGACATGGCCTTGAAGAGGAAGACCTTTACTCTCATAAGCAAAGGATATGCATTGGGCAAGCCATTTAGATAAAGTTCTTTTGGAGACTGGAAGTCCCAAATGACTAGGGTCAAAAGCTATAAAAAGTTGTGAGGACTTTCTATGTTGCTGTGTTCTCTGAAGGTAAAAGGCTAAGGCTCCTTTCTGAATTAGAGGCGTGATGCCTCGGAAAAAATACAGCAAGATAAATTGATCGATTTAAATGAAAAGGCGAAACCACCTTTGGCATAAAGTATGGATGAGTTCTAAGAACAACCTTATCATGATGAAACCTAGTATAAGGAGGATCAGCCACTAAAGTTTGCAATTCACTAATGCGACGTGCAGAGGTGATTGCAATTAGGAAGATGACCTTCCAGGTCAAAATCTTAAGGGTTGTAGTGGCTAAAGCCTCAAAAGGCGGCTTCATGAGCTGCCCGCGAACTAGATTTAGATCCCATGCCACCGGTGGTGGCTTAATGGGAGGTTTGGTTAATAGGAGACCTGTCATAAATCTGGATATGAGTGGATGAGAGGAAATTGGTTGTCCATTCAGAGGCTTTAAGCTGCAATTGCACTAAGATGGACTCTTACCGAATTGGTCTTTAGACCAGAATTCGATAAGTGAAGGAAATACTCTAGTATCGATTCTAAAGGTATGACAAGGGTGTTTAGTCCCTTCTTGGAGCACCATATAGTAAAACGTTTCCACTTGAAGGCATAAGATCTTCTTGTGGAAAGTTTCCTAGAAGCCTTAAGGATATCCTTTACCTGTTGGGACAGGTTGAAATCCTGGAGGTCTAAGCCTTCAGCAACCAGGCTGTGAGATGCAGGGACTGGGGATTCGGGTGCCATAGCATCCCGTTCTCTTGGGAAAGGAGATCTGGAGCATGCCCTAACTCCAGAGATGCAGCTTGAGAGAGATGTAGAAGCAGGGGATACCACGCTTAGTGTGGCCATTGTGGCGCTATGAGAATCATGCGACCCCTATCTCTCTGAAGCTTGAAGAGTGTTTTGGGGATGAGGGGAATGGGTGGGAAGGCATAAAGGAAGTCCTGACCCCAGTGAAGGAGGAAGGCATCCCTTGTCTGACAATTGTGAGATGGAATCCTGGAACAGAACTGGGGAAGTTTGGCATTCAGTGGACTTGTAAAGAGGTCTACATCTGGAGTGCCCCAAAGATGAAATATCTTTGCCACCTGGTCTAGGTGGAGGGACCACTCGTGAGGCAGCAATACTCGACTGAGTTTGTCTGCCCCAAGGTTTTGAATGCCTGGAAGTTATACCATTAGAAGGTGAATTTGATACTCTCTGGTGAGGGCCCACAGTCGTAAAGCTTTGTTGCATAACGACAGAGAGCCTGTCCCGCCCCGCTTGTTCACATAGAACATGGCTACTTGATTGTCCGTATGGCTAGGACTGTCTTGTAGCTGAGCTAAGCGTGGAACACTCGAAGAGCTAATTCCAGGAGGTTTATGTGTAGACCAGCCTCCTGTGGAGTCCAGGTTCCCTGGGTAGAGAGATGATTCAGGTGTGCTCCCCAACCCACCTGTGATGCATCTGTTGTTAGGGTAGCCTGAAAAAGGGGTTGATGAAAAGGAGACTCCACTGTCAGATTTTCTAGTGATTGCCACCATTGGAGGGACAAAATTAGTCGTTGAGAGTTTATTATTTTGTCCGATAAATGACCTGTGGCCTGTGTCCACTGTGTGGATAGGGTCCACTGAGCTGCTCGCATGTGGAGGCGAGCATATGGGACTACATGAACTGTGGATGCCATATGTCCCAGCAACTGTAGTAGCTCTCATCAGTTAGGGAGGATTTGCCTGCTGCTTGAGAAGCTAGTTGCATTATGCGAAGACACCGGGCCTGTGGAAGGAAAGCCTTTGCCTGTCTTGTATCTAGACAGGCACCTATGAATTCTAGGCATTGGGAAGGAACAAGTTGGGATTTTGGGAAGTTTATTACCAACCCCAAGTATTGGAGGATTCGCATTGTGCGAGACAGTGCAGTACTGGCCTCTGTAACTGTAGGGGCTCGAATGAGCCAGTCGTCTAAGTAAGGGAAGACGAATATCCCCAGGGATCGAAGAAATACAGCTACTACTGCCATGCATTTTGTGAATACCCTTGGTGCTGAAGCCAGACCAAAGGGAAGAACCCTGTATTGGAAATGTTTTCCCCTGAAAAGTTATTGTAAGAATTTCCTGTGATCTGGATGGATCAGAATGTGAGTTTATGCATCCTTTAAGTCTAGAGAGCAAAGCCAATCCTGAAGGTATGGCAGAAGAGTTCCTAGAGAAATCATTTTGAACTTCTCTCGAAACAGGTATTTGGTTCGTTGAAGAATGGGTACCTCCTCTATTGCCCCTTGGGCAAGAAGTGTTGAGACCTCGTGATCTAGCAGATTGTCTGCGGAGGTTTGAGAAATGAATTGTTTTAGAATTATAGGAGGGGGCATGCTGTGAAAATGGAGCTTGTATCCTTCTCCTACAATGGACAAAGTCCAATCTTCTGCTGTTATCTGATGCCATCTGTTGACAAAGTGGCATAACCTGCCTGGGATATTGGGGGGTTGGGGACCCCTCAGAGGCAGGAAGGCTAAGCTCTCTAGGAAGGAGTCAAAGCCCTTGAGGGGGCTAAACCTGTAGAGCTGGTTGGGCTCTCAGGCCTTTTAGCTTCTTTTGCTATCTAGTTTGTCCCTTTTGGGCAACCTGACCCCGAGTTTGACTCTGTTGGGTATAGGAAGGATAAAATGTCCTCTTTTTGCTAAAAGAGGGTTTTTTATAAGGCTTCTTTTTGGCTGGAGTGGCTGTAGATTTTGACAATCTATCTATAGTATTGTCAGCATCTAACTCGTTAGCCTTTTCCTGCCAGTTCTTACCTTAGAGATTCTCTCCCGTGCAAGGAATGTTGCCTAACTTGTCCTGTGCCCAAGTCTCCAAGTCTAATGCCTGAAGCCAGGCAATCCGTCGTGCGCCAATGGCAATAGCAAAGGTTCTGCTGATGCATTCAAAGAAGTCAAAGGCTGCACGATTTACAAACTTGGAAACATCTTGAGCATGCTTAACTAGAGCAAGAAAGTCTTGTCTCTTGTCATCTGGGAGAAATGGGCTCATAAGCTCCAAGTCTCCTGTAACTTCCTTGAGGAACATTCCCATATACAGTATATATTTATTGCTCTTATATACCGCGCTCTTTAAAATCAGTGCGGTTTACAGGTAACATTTAAGCAACTCAGCATAACAGATATGCATTTACAGAGAACGGGAGAGATACAACTTGGATTTCAACTGGGGGAACTATTTACAATATCTACATATATGAACTGATCCTAGCTAAAAGCATGGAAGCCTGAAAAGTTCGGCGCCCAAAAGCATCCAGAGTCCTGCATTCACGACCTGGAGGACTGGATGCATGCCTCTTTGCACTTTTCATCCTACGCATGGCTGACTTCACCACCAATGAATAGTGTGGCAGCTGAGTCTTTTGAAATCCAGGACATGGCGGAACTCGATACATAGTATCAAGTCTCCTAGAGTGAGGAGATGTAGTCAGAGGTGTCTCCCACATTCTGAGCATCGAGTTATGCAGAATTTCATGGATGGGCAGAGTGGCTGCCTCCTTTGCAGCTTTAGGATACTGGAGAATTTCCAATTCCTTTGCTCTGGGTTCCTCTTCAGGAGCTACCGTGATTGAAAGGCCCTTGGCAATATCACGAATAAAATCCTGAAAAGACATGTCCTCTGGAGGCGACATTCTGCATTGGGGAGAAGAGGGATCTTCTGGGAGAAACCCTCTAGTACCAGCAGAATTGTCAAAGTCTTCGGAATTGGAGGATTCAAAGTATTCTGACCATGATGCTCATGCAAAGCACGGTCCCGGTATCGATCGAAGTAGGTACCGAGTTGATTCGGTACCGATCTGTCGATTCCAGCCAAAGATGGCGTGGGAAGAATTCCCACCGGGTCCAGTACCGTCAGTACCGGTACCGGTGTCTGTACCGTCATCGGTGTCAATGTCAGTACCGGTGCCCGTTGGACCAACTGTACCGCAGCTGAGAGAAGAGCTGCGATGCTGCATTCGATAGCGAGGAACCTCTGGTCTATCGACGCTGACGGATGCCTGGGTATCGGTACCGGTGAAAACAGCCGGAACCCCTGAGCATGGCACAGGTAGTTCTTGCGAGGTCGGGGCCTTGAGAACATCCTGGAGCCCCATTGATGCTTTGGAAGCCGAAGCCTCCCGCCGGGGCTGCTTTGCCGATGTGGTTCCCTGAAGGGCAATGCCAATGGCCTCTCGATGCTTAGCAGGAGAGCTACCCTTTGAGGACCGGTTTTTATGTTTAGTTACCTGAGATCCATGGGAGGAAGAGGAGGCCCTTGAAGATGTCGATGCAATGGATCTGGCATCTGAAGAAAAGAGGGTACCGAGCTTTGCAGCCCGGTTCTGTCTTCCTCCTTTAGTCATCCCCATGCATGAGAGACATTCAGATGGAGAATGTTAAGGCCCTAAACATTTAAGACACCAATCATGGGTGTCAGTGACGGAAATGGTACCGCCACACTTAGTACATTTTTTAAAACCACTAGTTGGTTTTTCCATATTTTAGGAATATGGGGCCTAGTGCCCAAAATGGCGCCTAGCACAAAAAAAGAAAAGTTTCTGAAGAGAAACAGTTCAAAGTATAAGTTTTTGGTTTGTTTTTTTTGAAAAAGAAAAGAAAAGAACCAGCGGTACCGGTAAGCGTCGTGCGGCAGGTAAACGCGACCACAAGAAAAGAATTTTAAAGACGGAATTTTCTGCGGTGACAGGGTATGGATCCTGTCGGCTCCGCGGAAAATGAAGAGGGACAGTTGGAAAGGTGGGAAGGCAGCGCGTATGTGCTGAGGGATGCTCCCAAAAGCGTTCCTATTGGACGCTGGGGAGTGTTCCCACGTAGGCTCCGTCAGTACCGACGATACCCATATGTGAAGACTACATTCCTGCTTGTTCCTGGAGATAGAGAGGAATTACCAGCAGAAACTAGTGCCATTGTACAAGTCGCTGGTGAGGCCTTACTTGGAATATTGTGCTTTGTTTTGGAGACCGTATCTCGCAAAAGATATAAAAAGGCTGGAAGCGGTTCAGAGGAAGGCAACTAAAATGATTTGGAGCCTGCGTCAGAAGCCTTATGAGAAGAGACTTGAAGACCTAAATATGTACACTCTGGAGAAGACGAGGGACAGGGGAGATATGATTCAGACCTTTAAATACTTAAAGGGTATTAATGGACAAACAAACCTCTTCCAAAGACGGGGAAGCTGTAAAACTAGAGAGCATAACATGAAGCTGCAAGGGGGTAAACTGAAAGGCAATGTCAGGAAATACTTTTTCACTGAAAGGGTGGTGGATGCTTGGAATGCCATCCCGATGGACACAGTGATAGAATTCAAAATGGCATGGGACAGACACAGTGGATCCCTTTATAGCAACAGGATAAAATCAAAATAAGCATAACTATCTCTTATATCTGAACAAATAAGGGTGACCTGCACGGAGTGGTGGGTACAACCCTAAACAAAGGCATGAGGAGGGGTGACCTTCACAGAGCGGCAAGTGAACCTACTCTTGCTGCCTTGGCTGGGCAGACTAGATGGACCATACTGGTCTTTATCTGCTGTCATATACTATATTACTATCTGGCTCATATATAGGACTCCTACCTCCAATGCCAATGACTTATCATCAGTCCTGGAGATAATAATAGCAGCATCAAAAACCAGAAGAGATAGCCTAGTGCTAGGAAACTTTAACCTCCCATCGCTGAAACAAAACCACATGCACTCCTTCATCCAAGCAATGGCAGCAATGGACCTAGTGCAACTCATCAACTTTCCCATACACACAAGAGGCAATTCCCTTGATCTAATTTTCTTCAATGACCGCAATGCACAATCAAACCACCTTCATTGCCATCCAAGCCCAACCAGTTTCTTTCTACCACAGATCATCATTAGGGATAGCCATATCCAGTGCACAACAACCAGAAGATTCAAATCCTTCAACAAGAAGAACTTCATTCAGGAGATTCTCATACACCTACCTGAAGTCACCGACCTTGACACCCTCATTGACTACTGAAACAGTTCCAAAATTGCCACCGCTGCCACCAACACAGCCAATAACACACACAGGAAGCAACCTAAGACAAACTGGCATATGCCTACCCTCCACAACCTGAAATGGCAACTACGCAAACATGAAAGAAAATGGTGCAAAACAAACACTGAGGAAAAATTGGTATATCTGCAACTGCTGAAAGACTACCACACCACAACAGATAAAGTCAAACGTGACCACCACTCAAAACTACTAAAATCAACAATCAATCATAGTAACATAGTAAATGATGGCAGATAAAGACCAGTATGGTCCATCTAGTCTGCCCAGTAAGATGGCAAGAGTAGGTGCACCTGCCGATCTGTGCAGGCCACCCCTCCCCATGTCTTTGTGTAGGGGTGAACCCACCGCTCCATGTAGGACACCCCTATTTGTTGAGAAATTAGATAGTTAAGTTTATTTTGATTTTATCCTGTTGCTGTAAAGGGATCCACTGTGTCTGTCCCATGCCATTTTGAATTCTGTCAATCGATCAAGAGAGTTGTTCAACATAGTGAAACAGCTGACTGAAACACCTTCAACCGAAAACCAAGAAATCTCCATCACCCCCAAACAGCTAGCCTACATTACAAGCAACTTCTTCCCAAACCAGATATCTACCTCCCACCCACCATTGGAAACAGCTACCCTGACCCCTGGATTCTTTCACCAAAATTACTGAAAGCCAAATCGAATACACCATATCAGCCCTGAACACAACAACTTCCCCTCTGGATCCCTGCCTGGCAGCGTGGATTAAAGCGACCAAGGAGTTTAGCGTGTAATCACTAAAATTACACAATTGGGACTTCAACAGGACATCATTCCCTTAAGCCTGAAAACCTCCTTCATTCACCTAACATTAAAAAAGCCTACCATCGATCCATCTGACCTATCATCATACATACTCATCGTAAGCCTTCCCTTCCTAGCAAAGATAGTTGATAAAACAGTACAGCACCAACTGCAAGACCACATCGAAGAGCATAACCTACTCAACCCCCAGCAACATGGGTTCCGCCCACATCATGGAGTGGAAACTCTACTAACCACACTGATAAATACCCTAACACAAGGTATGCAACAAGCCTATTAAGGCTTCTTACTAATCTTCCTGGATATTTCCTCAGCCTTCGATACCGTAAACCACCACCTGCTACTACAACATCTCCACACCAAAGGAATTCAAGGCACCTTGCTCAAGTGGTTCACATTTTACCTCACTGATAGATGCCAACAGATAAAAAATAGGAAATAACACCGCCATCCCATACAAGCAAACACACGGGTCCCCCAAGGATCCACCCTCTCCGCCATATTCTTTAACCTCTACCTGTGACTACTCTGCACAATCATAAGATCGCACAGATTTAACATCCACGTTTATGCTGATTATATTACGATATATGGACCAATTGAGACAAACCATCCCATCCTCTCTGCCCATCAGGACTCTTTCATGGAAGTTTCAGACTGGCTAAGAGACAACAACCTGCAAATTAATTACAACAAGACTGAAGCCCTCTACATAATGAGACACACCACATTTGTCCCCTCCCCTACGATAACACTGAACAGCACCACAATCAAAACTATGGCAGAGGTCAGATACACCTAATCAACACCTAACATTCAAATCCCATATAAACAAAACCACCAAACAATTTACCACAAAACAAAGACACTCCAACGACTCCGTCCACTCTTCAAACCAGAAGACGTTTGGACTGTATTTCAAGCATCAGTAATACCCCACCTAGATTACTGCAACACCATATACCAAGGATTACCTCAGTCCACACTTCTACCACGCCAAATAGCTCTCCATTTATCAGCAAGAACCCTACAAGAAGCAGCAAGGCAGGATCATATTACTCCAATACTCAAACAGCTCCACTGGCTCCCACTGCAGAGCCATATAAGAAATAAAACAATAATGTTAATCCATAAAGCTATCAACTCAGAACCCCCCCCCCCTCCCATGCACCTCAGCTCACATTTGCAACCCTCCCAACCACAAAGAACTAGACGAACATCCACAATGAACATCCTGGTCATTCCTTACACTAGGACCAAATCAAACCAGCAAGCATGTAAAAGAGCATTCCAGTTATACACATCCTCCACATGGAACAAACTACCAGAAAAGCTCAGATTCAGTGACCTCAGGGCTTTCCGAAAACACTTAAAAACACATCTATTCATAAAACATTTCAAAAAAACGGCATAACCCCCTTCCTCATAAAGAACAAAACATGATAGATATCATTACTGCAGTACACAGTCTGAAATGTATATAGTTAAGAATCCTCTGGGTCCTGATCACATGTTGTATATAGTTTCATGCCACTGTTATAATGTACTTGCATTTGTTCTATGTAAACCGCTTTGACCCGGTGAAAGGCGGTATATAAATAAAGCTAAATAAATAAATAAAAATAAATACTCTAGCCACCGATTTGAAGCAGTCATAGGCTACTCGAGTCATAAATTTGGAGCACTCTGACAGCAGAGGATAGACTCCGGAACTGCTGGAAGGGTTCCTCTTAGAGACCAGCTGAGAACCCAGTGAATTCCTTCGCCAGGTCCTTCAAGTACATGCCCATGCCGATGAGAATCGAGATCTAGTAGCACTTCCTGCCCAGGGCGTCCAAGGTATGGGCCTCCCTACACAGGGCACCAAGGAGTGCGTCTTCTGGTTCTTGAACCAGCACATGGCCGACTCCACCACCATGGAGTTATGTGGCAGTTATGCTTTCTGGAAGACCTGATACATCGAATCCAACAGTCTGCTCACAATGGGTACTGATGCAGGCGTTTCCCACATGCAGAGAAGCAGCCATTCCAGGATTGGGAGGATGGAGTCTCCTTCAGAGGGGCCTCGTACTGGAGAATCTCGAGCTCCTCCAAGCGAGGGTCCTCCTCCGACTCTGTATCAATTGACAACGCCTTTGACATGTCCTGCACGAAGTTGAGGGAGGCCATATCCTCAGGCGAGGACCGGTAGAGTCTCGGTGGGAGACTGATCTGAAGGCACGCTGTGGAGGTGATGGGTGTCCGGTGATTCCTCATCATCGGTCACCCAGTCTGGCTCGTAGTTGGTGGAGTCGAGATCAGGCTGGATAGTGAGGTCAGGCCCTGAGCCATGCCCCTCAGAGGTTCTGTGAGCAGAGCCACAGCCACTCATTGGGACCAGGATTGCGACCAATGTCGAGGATAGGCTCGATGTCCGGGGAGGTCCTCGAGGTCGAGGCCCTGGTGGTCTGGACAGAGGACCCAGTGGAACCAAGCATCAAGGCCTGCTACTGGGCCATGAAGGCAGACATGCTGTGCTCCAAGGCTGCCATTCTGGACTTGTCCAGATGGCTCTGCAGCCTTCAACGCAAGCACCGAGGGTCTCGGGCCTGGCACTGGCTCCGACGAGGGGGAGTCCTCGACCAGGATGGCCTTGTGGGTCAGAGGTCAATCACTGGAGGCCATTGCTTCTTTTCGGGTGACCTTGGTAGGCTGCTCCTGCTCTGATCCCTCAGACTTGCGGCATGGACTGCGGGACCTGGCGTGGGGTCTACCCACCTTCCACGACTCATCCACGGACACTGTCCTAGAGGATTTCTTCTTCTTCTTGTGCTTCACCTCTGGGGTTCTCTGCTCGGAGGACCCACGGCCCTGGTCGGAGGCGGTGGGGTCACTTCAGGGCTCCAGAGACCTGGATGGAGGCTTGGAGTACAGCATTGTTGGAGACTCCGGAGCAGAGTCTGACCTTTGGAAGATCTTGTCATGCTGCTGCTGACGACTCCTAATGGCCTTGGAGGACATCTTTTTACAGAGGCCACAATCCAAGGGGTCGTGGTCTGCTCTGAGGCAGCAGTCGTGTGTGCTGGTGAGGGACATGGTCCTCGAACACCGATCACACTTCTTGAAGCTGCTGACAGAGACCATGGGGGGGAAAGGGCCCCAGCGAGGTCGAAGACCCGGGGCTCTGCCAGTTAAAAGGGCACGAAACCACGCCGATCATAAAAGTAAAGGAAAAAAAATACGAATGCGAGATGCAATGCCAAGGCAAGCAAGCTCGGGGGCAGGAAAGGGAACCGGTGCAACCGATGAAGAAAATTTCCAAGAGAAAAAAACAGACTTTTCTGAGGAAATCAGACACACATCCGATGGACTCCACGGAAAAAATGAGACTGAGGCAAGATGGCACCCTCGGGCAGGAAGGGGACCATGCATGCGTGGTGCATCTCCCAAAGGCTTTCTTTGAAAGGTGGGGAGAAGCTTCCACGCAGGGCTCTGTCGGCACAGACATCACCCATATGTGAGGGACAGACATCCTGCTTGTTCCCGGAGAATCCATTGAAACCCTCTGCCCAGTGTGCAGTGGTAGCCAAGAAAGCAAATGGAATGTTAGGGATTATAAGGAAAGGAATGGAGAATAAAACCTATGATATTATAATGAGTCTGTACCGTTCCATGGTGTGACTGCACCTTGAATATTGTATGCAATTCTGGTCGCCATATCTTAGAAAGGACATGGCAGAATCAGAAAAGGTACAGAGAAGAGCAAACAAAATGGTAAAGGGGATGTAAAGATATCCCTACGAGCAGAGCCAGTGCAAGGACTGGAGGTGCTCTAGGTGGACCCTACATCTTGCCGCCCCCGCTGTCCCCCCACCCCCATCACTGACGCTCTTTTCTGAGACAGACAGCAGTGGCACTTATCCTCCGTCTCCAGGGCTGCATCGCAATTTCATTCTGTTCAATCTGCCTCTTTAGTGCCCCCTCCACCACAGACTTCCAATTTATACAAAACCAGAAGTCTAGGGCCAAAGTGGCAGATAGAATTGAATGAAACTGACACAGCTCTGGAAACAGAGGGTATGTACTGGTCATGGTTTCAGGGGTAATTGCCGCCACAGAGAGAGACGCCAGTAGCAGCAATGGCATGAAAGGGTGCCCCCGGAGGGCCAGCACTCTAGGCAGCTTCCTAATTTGCATAATGGTAGCACCAGCCCTGCCTACGAGAAAAGGTTTAAAAGGGTAGGGCTCTTCAACTTCAAAAAGACGGCTGGGGGAGAAATGATATTAGTTGATAAAATAATGAATGAGGTGGAATGTGTAAACACAGATCTCTTGTTTACTCTTTCAAAAAATAAAAAGACTAGGGAACATGTAATGAAGCTACAATATAGCACAGTTACTTACCTGTAACAGGTGATCTCTGGGAACAGCAGGAATAAGTCTTCACATATGGGTACGTCGGTACCGACGGAGTCTGCGTGGGAACGCTTCCCAGCGTCCAATCAAAGAGCTTTTGGAAGCATCCCACCACGTCTGCGTGCTTCCTTCCCGCCTTTCCCAACTGCCTCTCCTCAGTTAAGTTTTAAAGCTGAGACAAAGAGAGAGAGAGAGAGGAAAGGAAAGATAGAGATACAACTCCTGGGGAGGTGGGTGGGTTGTGAAGACTTATTCCTGCTGTTCCCAGAGATCACCTGTTACAGGTAAGTAACTGTGCTATCTCCAGGAACAAGCAGGAATGAGTCTTCACATATGGGGACTCCCAAGCTGCCTGGAGTCCCAGCATATTATAGGTTGGAACATGCTATCCTGCACAACACCAGGCATCCTGAGGATGGAGGGTAGGAGTTGAAGAAAGAAAGGTGCTGTGGAACAGCTAACCTAGCATAGGACTGCAGAAAGGAGTCCATGTGCGGATGATAATTGTCATCAATGATATTGCAAAGAAATAAATTGCAATAGGGACCTCCCCTAACAGGACTTTAGAGAAGTATGGAGGTTCATGGGATCTACTGGGGAACCCAGTAGAGGAACCTCAAGAAAGACCTCACTATAGTGGAGGTAGGAAACCTGTAGGAAAAATAAAGGAGGTCAGAATCCTGAAAGGGAACAGGGAACCCCAGTAGGAAAACCTGGGGTAGTACAAAAATGGTGGGCCTTCAGCGGAAGGCTTTATGATAAAAACCCAACTCTTTTGGCAAAAGAGTGGCTCACTCTTAGGAACAAAAGAGAAAAGCTAACCGATTTGGACAAACAGGCTCAGTCCTTGTGGGGAGAAAGTCTTGTATCCCAAAAGAAAGGACAACGCCGGAGGTGTTAGCCTGTGAGTAACTGAAGATCCGCAATATCTCTCCTAAATGAAGTCAGCTGGGAGAGATATTGGGCATGGAGAGCTTCAGAAGTACCTAAACCTTGGGGTTATGGTAGGTGTTAACTATCACCAAGTGGTTGTGAGTGTAGGATCCCAAAACATGCTGGATAGCATAGTATGGGTAAAACCCTTCTGTCAGAATCATATGGCTATATGAGTCTGGACAGTCAGGTAGATAAAGCAGAAAACATATCTACCGATAGTAGAATATCTCGACATATACATATAGATATATATAGATATACATATATATATATATATATATATACATATAACATATAGATATATGAGAATATATCTATAGTGAGATATGAAGGGCATAAATACTCACACATGATAGACATAGACATCTGTAAGATGTGTGCTATAGGTATGAATATATATATATATATATACCTCTATATGGAAGTCTGCAAGAAGCAGACAGAAATATGTCCACAAGGCATTCACATAGGAAAAATGTGGAGAGGAAAGATTCATCTAAAAACAAGAAGGTGGAACCTACTTGAGAAGACATATAGAGAATCAATTCCCACTGGTTATGGCTACAGGGATGCTAGGTAGTAGAATAACCAGGATGGTTACGTGAAAAGCAGAGGATGATATCAGTCAGCAGCCCGCAAGTCCTGAGTATTTTAGAACTCTAGCATGGTAAGTGAATAGAAGACGCATAGGAAAGAGATACCATGGTGACCTGCTTAAGGACAAAAAGGTATCATGCGTTCTTACCATGAGGACGAGCTGGAAGGAGGAAACATATTCCCTATTGGAAATACTATGGACCAAAGAAGGGAATTAGCAACTCCTTAAGCTTTCACGTAAGAGTAGGCCTATGTGCATTATTTATTTATTTATTATTTATTTAACATTTCTTCTATACCGCGCTATTATAATCAGCGCGGTGTACATCGAACAAAAACACACTACAATGTATACAAGCAACATTGAGTTTACAATGAACAGGAAATTAAACATGGGATAAACCGGGGGAACTATGTACATGTTAATTCGATACTATGTACAATACTCTAACTCTTTTGGATGATACATGTGCTTTTGTGGGTGGATGGAACATGGATGATGATTAGCAGTTGGGCTTATGTGAAGGCTAATCATTTTCTGTTTGTATTAAGGTGCTAGGGCGGCTGGGGCATGTGGGAAGCTTGCCGGCTGTGTGTCTGCCTCGGAAGGTTTCTGGGTAGCATTTTGTGAACAGGTGGTGTTTTAAGGCTTTTCTGAATAGGATTAGGCTTTTGATGCCACAGATTTCATAGGGAAGGGCATTCCAGTTTAAAGGAGCAAATATAGAGAAGTCCCTGTTGGAGGTAGCCTTTGTACACTTAGTCATCATCTTGGGGACTACTAAGGTGTTCATTGCGGTAGGCCTCCTGTTTCTATTTTCCAGGGTACCGTGAATTAGCTTGCTGATTGGCGTAGGGGGGTAGTTATTTAGGGCTTTGAAAGTAAGGACTAGTGACTTGTATTGGAGTCTGGCATGTAAAGGTAGCCAATGCAGATCCTTCATGATAGGCGTTATGTGGTCAGATCTTGACGATCCAGAAAGGACTCTCGCGGCCGCATTCATAGCTAGGCGGAACGGATTTAAGGTTGATTGAGAGAGACCATGGAGGATGATGTTCGCGAAATCCAGATGTGGGAGGACTAATGCCTGGAAGGTTGTTCGGTAGTCGGTGAAATCCAGTAGGTGGCGGAGGTGACGTAGCGTTCTGATTTTATGGTATATTGCCTTTGTGACGTTTTTCACATGTGTTGTCATATCCAGGTGCTGGTCCAGTGTGATGCCAAGATAACGGATTGTGGATTTGGATTTCAACTCTACATTGTTGGCAAGTAGTGATGGGGGAGGTATGAACTTACGGTTCCTCGTGACGAATAGGACATCAGTTTTGTCATGGTTGATCCTTAGGTTTTGTGTCAACAGCCATTCGGCTACCGCTTCGAAGCATCTGATTATTGGGGAGAGCACTGGTTGGTCAATTGTGAACGGCATGTAGAGGAGGATGTCATCTGCGTAGGCAAGGCATTGTACGTTGAAGGATCGGATCAAATCACATATCGGTTGCATATAGATATTGAACATCAGTGCCGATAAGGACGATCCTTGGGGAACCCCCTGTGTCTGCAGAAATGGTTCTGAGGATGAGTGGCCAGCCTTGACTTGTTGCCACCTATTAGATAGGTAGGATTTACACCATTTCAGTGCTGTGCTTTGAATCCCCTTTTCTTTCAGGCGTTGCAGAAGTATGTCATGGCTCACCGAATCGAAGGCGGCAGAGATGTCGAGAAAGATGAGGACAAAACCTTGTTGGATGCTGTTTATTCCTGTGACCAAATCGTTGAATAGGGTTGTAAGGATGGTGTCGACTCCATGCGCTTCCCTGAATCCGTGTTGGGCTGGATTTAGCGGTGCTTCAGTATCGATATGATGCTGGATTTGTTGTTGAGCAGCTTTTTCGATGATCTTGGCAAGCTGGGGGATGCTTGAGATTGGCCTAAAAGATTCAACTTTGGATGGGTCTAGTCTGCTGTTTTTCAGTAGCGGCCTAATAGAGGTGTGTTTCAGACTCTGCGGGAACGAACCCGTTAAGAAGGACTGGTTCAGTATTTTGCTCAGGATTTGACTTAGGTCATGTCGCAGTTCTCTGATCCAGCTGGCTGGGCAGGGGTCATTGGGTGCGGTGCTGGGATTGATGGAAGCAATAATGTTCTCAACCTCTTTATTGGATACCGTGGTGAAATTGCATAGTGGTGTTGCTTGAGATGCTTTAGGCGATACAGAGGGGTTACTAACACTTGCGTTGGTCTTAATCATCTTTGATTGTAAATAGTTTGCGTAGTCCTGTGGCTGAGGCATTGGAGGTTGGGTTGAGACTGGCTCTCCTGCTATGGATTTTACTATATTGAACAGGGAGTATGGTTTATTGATGGAGTGTTTTAATATATCGGTGTGGTAGAGTTTCCTACTCTGCGATATCTTCGCACGGTGGGTAATTAAGTGTGAGTTGTATGCAGCATGCGTCTCAGGGGAGTGGGTTCGTCGCCACCGTCTCAAGTTTGCGTAGGTGGTGGAGAGATGTTCGTAGTTCCGTGGAGAACCATGGTGCATGTTCTCGTTGTCTTATTTTCTTTTCGGTGTATGATGGACAGGAGGCAGCTCTAAGGTTCTCGTCCCATTTGGATATGAGATCATCTAAGTTGAGGGTTGTGTTGGTCATAAGAGGTTGGAGATTCTCTAGGACTTCGCTCCGGTTGAGTGGTCGGAAGCGGGCTGTTGGGGTTCCGGATGTATTTGATATCATCCGACTATTGTGGGTTGTACTTATGGGTATATGGAAACTGAGTAGATAGTGATCGGACCAAGGCACTGGTGTTACGGACAGTGTGAGGTCTTGGGATGTCGTGGCATCAGAGTGAGGTGCGAAGATGAGGTCTAGCTTACCTCCCTTAGCGTGGGTGGGAGAGTCGACATATTGTTTGTAACCTAGATCCTCTAGGGCCTCTAGGAATGCTGCTGTGTGGCTGTCTTGAAGGGATGGGAGGTTGAAGTCACCAACTAACCAATTTGGAGAGCGTGGAGTGGATGTGGTGCATGCGAGCTCAATTATCGTTGAAAGGTCATCAGGTGATGGAGTGGGTGCCCGGTATAGAAGGTTGATTGTGCAGAGATCATTTGATATAGTGAGAGAGTCAAGGTGGGTTGAGCTGGAGGTGTTGCACAACTTGAAATATAGATCGGCTTTGGCGAGGATGAGTGTCCCGCCTCTTTTCTGAATGGGCCTGTAGCATGTGTATAGGGAAAATACCGGTGGCAGTATCTGGTTCAAGAGAACGTTGTCGCAATCAGATAGCCATGTCTCCGTGATTATCAATATGTCGAGGTTGTATAGGGGTATCAGGTCAATGGCTGCAGGCCATTTTGATCGTACTGATCTGGCGTTTATCAACGCACACTTCAGTAGGCGTTGGTGATGTTGCTTCTCGGCTTGTGTCTTTTTGATGATTTGGAGGGGGATGTTAAGTAGATGGGAGTGGGATGTGTGGTTGTTTTTTGCTGTGGTGTGGTGGGGGAATTCAGACCATCTCCTTCCATAGTTGTGTAGGATTGGTATGTAATTAGGTACCATGGTTGAGAGTTTTTGAGATGCTGGGGAGTCCAAGGGTAAGGAGGGAGATGAATAATAGCAGGAATATGTACATTCTAGATTGGCAGCAGTACAGTCAATTCGTGACAACAGTGTAAGTAGAGACAGGTTACTAGTGCTGACGAGGTTAACTGTGGGAATACTGACAACAGTGCAGGAAGATACTGGATATTAGCAATCGGGAGATTAATTGTAACAATGCAGTGAATGCAAGTTGATAGCAATAGTGACAACAGTACAGGATGATTCTAGTTACTAGCAAACAAGAAGTTAACTGCAGAATACTGCCAACAGTACAGTGAATGCAAGTTAATAGCAATAGTGACAACAGTGCAGGAGGATTCTAGTTACTAGTAATCAGTAAGTTAACTGCAGAATACTGACGACAGTATCGGTGAGGGCAAGTTAATAGCAAAATTGAAGCTGACTGACGGCATACAGATGTGCCTGAGGTGATTCTTTCCAAAACAGTAAGAAGAAGAACTTGTTTATGTTTATTGTATTTGATAAAAACCACCTTTCACAAAACCAAAGCGGTGTACAATTAAAATTCAATAAAAGAAGCCCGAGGCCAACGAAAAGGAAAAGAAGTGTACAATGTTCGATAGGACAGAAGAGCAAACAAAGAAACAGAACAAACATAACATAGGGTGGGTCTAGGCAAGAAACAAAAGGTAGGGAAGAGGAGCAATCATACGAAGGGGGAGGGAACATTAAAGGCTAGGGAGAACAAGTGAGTTTTTAACTGTTGTTTGAAGGTGGCATACTGAGGTTCTAGGCGGAGGGACGGGGGAGGGCATTCCAGAGGGCAGGAGCAGCAAAAAAGAAGGCAGAGGAGCGGGTAGATTGTAGGTGAGCGCGGGAAGGGGAAGGGAGGGTAAGGCGGTTAAGGTGGAAAGAGCGGGGAGTGTGTCTAGGAGAATGGAAGAAGAGGAGATCAGTCAAGTATTGGGGAGTGCTAATGTGAAAAGCTTTATGAGTCAGGATAAGTAATCTGAAAGTGACCCTAAAAGGGACAGGCAACCAGTGAAGGTGAAAGAGCAGAGGGGTTACATGATCCCGAGGTGAAGAGTGTGTGACCAGGCGTGCGGCAGTTGCCTACTGCTTGTTCACTGCGTATCTAAAATGCTTGTTCACTGCTTGTTCACTGCGTATCTAAAATGTTCACTGCTTGTTCACTGCGTATCTAAAATGTATTAATAAAGGTTACAACACATGGCTTTAGTTGTAAAATATAAATAATGGTAATGCAGGGTTTATGGTTTGGGGCATGTGGTCGTCTAAAAGATAAAAAAGGAGAACTTTTCTAGTCATGGAAGATATGACTGAAAAAAGCCTTTTTCAACCATCTAGTATAGCTATTGGAGAAAAAACCCCCATGCTCTCTAGCAAGGGCCCATAGCGGAGAGCTTCTCTGTAGAAATGCAGAGAGCATTATGCAGGAGAATGAGGAGATAGAACTGGCCGCAGAAAAGCCAGTAGCTATGTCAACTATGCTGCCAAAACCATGGGAATGGAGATGGTAGAAACAGAAGACAATGCAACAAGTTTGTAGTGAAACGTTTTCCAAGACAGATGACAGCACTGACTTGGAGTCACTACTAAGACTAGACAGAATGTTATTGGAGGACAAATCTGGTTACTGGTGGACAAGAACCAGTGGTCGAAACATAAAGGCTCCTGCATTGGTAGCTGCTTGCCAGACAGCAGAAGAATGGTACTGTTGAAAAACAGAAAGAACAGACAAAACAAGAGTAGAAACTCTGGAGGTGTCTGATGAACTGTTGCAAAGCAAGATTGAAAAAGAGGAGTGACTCAGAAGAGAAACTCCGCACTAGAAAAGAAAGAAAATTAGAGAGGCTGAAGAAAAGCCCTCCAGTGAGCAATACCACTCTTACAGAGGAAAAACCCTGGTAAGAGGGTAAAGAAAATGGAGCTGAAGAAAACTTACAAAATAGTAAGTTAATAGAAAGGAAAGGAGACATGCTGGCACAGGAAACTATCATTTGATAGTGGATGGACCGCTTTCCCTAGAAGGAAAAGAGGAGAACCCTGTGACCTAGAAGCATGAACATCCTGACAGTTCATAGAGAAAAGATGGATGTCTTTCGGGAAGAGATCCATGTTTAGGATTTAGAATGACAGCAGTGGATTGTCTCTATTGAGAAGAAACAACTGCAGATTGTAATTCCCAGAGTCACAAGCATCTGATGGGTTGATTAGAAACCCTGTGGTTGCTGGGTTTGCTGAGCCTGGTGAGAGGTTGAACCCTGCAGACCAGGACGATGCTTCCCCTGTTTGGGAACATCTGTAGGATGGGCAGATGATGCATAAAACCTTCTTCTCCTATGGGAAGAATGTTTGGCAGGACATTTCCTACCTACTGGGACAGAAGAAGGTGCAGAAGAGCCCCTAGGAACAGGTAAGTCAGTGGAAAACTGAGTAACCTGACGTAAAGACTCCTTGTTGAAAAGATTATCTCCAGTGCAAGGTGTATGTCCCAGTCTGTGTTGTGCCCATTTGTCCAAGCCTGAAGCTTGGAGCCAGGCTCTACGTTGTGCCCCTATAGTTATAGCAGAAGTCCTGCTAACAGACTCAAAAGAGTCTAGGGAAGCACGAGTAAGAAACCAAGAGATATTCTGGAGATGCTTGAGCAGTGAAGAATAGTCTGCACTCCTGGACTCTGGAAGGGAAGGAGTCAAAAGATGTAATTGCTTTGTGACCTCCTCAAGAGATAGACTCATATAGAAAATATATGGGAGAATTCTTGCAGAAAGCATAGATGTCTGGAAGGTTTGACGTCCAAAGTCATCAAGCATCCTAGATTCACGACCTGGCGGATAAGAAGAGTGCTTTTTCTTGCTCTTTACCCGCCTCAATGCTGATTCCACAACTATGGAATGATGAGGAAGTTGAGTCTTTTGAAACCCTGGAGAGGGGGGCACCTGATATAAGAGATCAGTTGCTCTGGAAGGTGGGGGTACCCTTAAAGGTGTTTCCCACATTCCTAGAAGGAGATCCTGCAAGGAATGATGCAAAGGAAGCATCATGTTCTCCTTTGCTTTGGTAGAAAGAGAGGCCTGTGCAGGATCATGTCCTGGGATAGGAATGGCAAGAGATCTTGCTATATCCCGGAGGAAACTCTGAAAAGAGGGTTCCCCAACAGGAATTTCCCTTGGGCAGGTTAGATCCGAAGAACTAGCCTGAGCACCGACAGAGCTATCCAGATATATAGGAATAGAAGATCCTGCACAGTGCAATGTGGAATGCTTAAAGGATGGTCGCCGGTACTGACTGTCAGGAGCAGCGACCGACATTACCACATTGTCCATGCCAGGTATCGACTCCAAGCTTGGCATAGAAGGGAGCGACCCTGTTGAAAAAAGCATGGCAGGAGTTGGCCACGATGGTACTGTGGATATCGGTACCGAAGTCAATACCGGTACCGATGTCAGAGTCGAGCCCGACAAAGACATCGGAGCAGTCATTGGAGACTGTTCAATCGGTACCGAGGCAACCGAAAACGTCCGGGTGCTATCCTCGGTACCGAGCTACCGGTGTCGGTACCAAATGATATTGGTACCGAGTCTTCCAGACTAGAGAGCGATTCTAAACTGGGCATCGATGAACAAAGCATGGAAGACACCGACCGTAAGGGTAATGAGGACATCGGCACCGACTTCGGTACCGTGCCTGATACCGGTGAATGAAGGTCAACCAGTGGCAACTCAGTGGGCCTCGAGGGAACCGAGAGTTGCGGATCTGAATCATCGGAACAGAGCCTTTGGTACCGCCCAGAGCCGGTACAAAGGTGAGTCGGTACCCAGTCCTCCAGACTGGAGATCGATTCCAGACTCGGCATCGAAGGAAGCGAGGCTATCGATGCACGTCTGGAGGGTACCGACGTTGGTGGTAGTATCGGTGTTGGTACCGATAATGGAAGGTCAGTCTGGAGTGTATCCACCGGTCCCGAAGGCACCAAGGACGCCAGATGACCATCCCTGGTGAGGAGTGTTTCATCCAACACCAGTGCCGATGTCGGGGTATCGGTACCGCTCGAAGCGGATGCCACCACCAGACACGGCTCAGGTATGTTCTGTGAGGGGTGAACCCCAGGAACAACCTGAAACCCCTCAAATGCTTTGGAGACCGAAGACTCCAGCCGGGGTTTTGAAGCCAGTGGGCCCTCGAGGGCAAGGCCGGAGCCGTCTACATGCTGTGCATGAGACCTACCACTCGAGGGCTGGCTAGTCTTAACAGACTGTTTGTGGGTTACCTGATGCTGTGTAGAAGAAGAAAGGGACGGTGCCCCGAAGCTGGAGGGAAACCGTGTATCGAGGGAACTTCGATATTGAAAACTTCTTCTCACCAAACTGTTGTCAAGACCCAAGCAGGTTAGACACCGATTTTGAGGGTCTAAAAATAAAGTTGTACCGCCACAGTGTGAACATTTCTTGGAGAAAGTGGCTGGCGGTTCCATGAAGGAAAAAGAAGAGGCCTAAAAGGCCTAAGATACTGTGAGACACTATGAAGAAAAAATATTCCTTGAAGAAGGAAGATTTTACAAGAAAAGAAAAGAAAACACCGGCGGTACCGGTGGCGTCGGGAAGACATCCGCGACCACAAGAAAAATAAAGAAATAAAACAAGAATTTTCTGCGGTGACAGGACGACGTCCTGCCGGCTCCGCGGAAAACGAAAACTGAGGAGAGGCAGTTGGGAAAGGCGGGAAGGCAGCACGCAGGCGTGGTGGGATGCTTCCAAAAGCTCTTTGATTGGATGCTGGGAAGCGTTCCCGCGCAGACTCCGTCGGTACCGACGTACCCATATGTGAAGACTCATTCCTGCTTGTTCCTGGAGATAGCACATTTACAACTAATCGGAGGAAATAGGTTTTTCACTCAACGCATAATCAAACTCTGGAATTCGTTACCAGAAGATGTAACAACAGCTTTTAGTGTAGCTGGGTTTAAAAGAGGCTTGGATGGGTTTCTGGAGAGAAAGCGTAGTTACTCACCTGTAACAGGTGTTCTCCAGGAGCAGCAGGAATCAGTCCTCACTTATGGGTGACGTCGGCGCCGACGGAGCCCTCGCGGAGCAATTTTCCCCAGCTTTCAAAGAAAGCCTTTGGGAATTGCAGCGCGCATGCGCGGTAGTCTTCCCGCCCGAAGGTGCCATCTTAGCCAGTCAGATGACATAGCTAAAAAAGACAGCATAAAAATTTGCAAAAAGAACATAAGCAGACGATTGCAACTCCAAGGGGAGGAGGGAGGGTAGTGAGGACTGATTCCTGCTGCTCCTGGAGAACACCTGTTACAGGTGAGTAACTACGCTTTCTCCAGGACCAAGCAGGAAGTCAGTCCTCACTTATGGGACTCCCAAGCTCAAGGCTACCGGAGACCCTAAGCACAAAAATGAGCTCCCTCTAGCTCAGCAGCACAGAAGGAAAGAATCTTCGCTGAATTATCACCCACCGGTAGCCCACATCCGGGATGGAGGGTAGGAGTTGCTCAGACCTCAAAGAGATTACGGAGGACTGCCTGTCCGAAAGCACTGTCCCTACGGGACTCCCTCTCGAGACAGTAATGGACCGCAAAAGTCTGGCTCGAAGACCAAGTAGCGGCCCGGCAGATGTCTGCCAGCGGAACAGAGCGGAGGTAAGCCACTGACGTGGCCTTTGCCCGAACGCAATGAGCCGTGACTCGACTTTCTAAGGCGAGTCCGGCTGCCCCATAAGCCCAAGAGATACAGTCCGCAACCCAGATGGACAGAGTACGCTTGGAGACCGGGAGCCCCAATTTATTGGGGTCAAAGGACACAAAAAGCTGCGCAGCTTTACGGTGCTCCCGCGTACGGTCAAGGTAGAAGTTCAACGCCCTTCTACAGTCCAGGGTATGGAGGACCGTCTCAGCTCGGCTGGAGTGTGGTCTGGGAAAGAAGGTTGGAAGTACCACCTCCTGATTCAAGTGAAAAGGGGAGACCACTTTAGGCAGAAACTTTGGGTGAGTCCGTAGGACTACCCTATTCTTGTAGAACCGAGTGTAGGGGGGATCAGACACGAGGGCCTGTAATTCACTTACGCGCCTGGCGGAAGTGAGGGCTATCAAGAACAGCGTTTTCCAAGACAGAAAACGGAGAGAGCAGGTAGCCATAGGTTCAAAAGGCGGACAGGTGATCCGCTGTAAAACCACATTCAGGTCCCAGTCAGGCGCTGGCGGGCGCAGAGGTGGTTTAAGTAGTAGGAGACCTCGGAGAAACCTCGCTACGAGAGGGTCGTTGGAGAGAGGTCTGCCGTCCACCGGCACATGATGTGCGGAAAGAGCACTGAGGTGAACTTTGACGGAGTTGGACTTAAGTCCCAGATTAGAGAGGTGTAGCAAGTACTGTAAGATCACCGACACCGGGCAGGAGAAGGGATCCTGAGACTGTTGGGTACACCAGACTGCAAAGCGACGCCATTTAAGGGCGTAGCATTTGCGGGTAGAAGGCCGTCGCGAAGCCAAGACGACCTCCTCCACCTCTGCCGGCAAGAGGAGAGGAGCAAGGACTACCCTCTCAGCAGCCAGGCCATGAGGTTGAGAGACCTGAGGTTGGGGTGCAGTAGGGACCCCTGATCCTGGGTGAGGAGATCCGGTTGCACCCCCAGAGGGATTGGATCCTCCACCGCCAGTTGCAGCAAGAGCGGAAACCACGGCTGCCTGGGCCAGCGAGGGGCCACCAGGATCATGAAAGCTTTGTCTCGGAGAACCTTGAAAAGGGTCCGAGAGACTAACGGGATGGGAGGGAAAGCGTACAGAAGGCTCCCCGACCATGAGATCAGAAAGGCGTCCGCCGCCACCCGAAGGGGGTGAGGCTGACGAGAGCAGAAGCGAGGAAGCTGCCGGTTGTGAGGACTGGCAAAGAGATCCACTGTGGGGAGGCCCCACCTGAGGAAGAGCTTCTGAACAATCAAGGGGTCCAGACGCCACTCGTGCGGCTGGAGGACCCTGCTGAGTTTGTCCGCCAGGCAATTTTCTTGGCCCGGGAGATAAACTGCCTTGAGGAGAATGCCGTGACTGACGGCCCAAGAGCAGAGCTTCTGTGCCTCCCGGCAGAGGAGGAAGGAGCCCGTGCCCCCCTGCTTGTTCACGTAGAACATGGCAACTTGATTGTCCGTCTGGACAAGGACGGACTGCTGGGAGGTCAGGTGGGAGAAGGCCTTGAGAGCTAGGCGGATCGCCCTGAGCTCCAGGAAGTTGATCTGCTGAGCAGACTCCCACTTGGTCCAGAGGCCCTGAGTACGTGCCTCTTGGCAATGGGCTCCCCAGCCCAGGAGGGATGCATCGGTGGTCAGCACCCGGGTCGGCTGAGGTGACTGGAAAGGCATTCCCAATACCAGGTGCGGCTGCCGGAGCCACCACCGGATAGACGAGACCAGCGGCTCGGAGACGCGCACCAGGTCTGCTAGGCCGCCCGTGGCCTGTCGCCACTGCTGGCGGAGACACCACTGAGCAGGCCGCATATTCAGGCGGGCATTGGGGGTCACATGGACGGTGGAAGCCATATGGCCGAGCAGTCTCAGGAAGCGCCTGGCGGAGACCAGGGGCTGGCTGCGAAAGCGGTCGGCTAGGTCCATGAGCCGCTGAGCCCTGTCGAGCGGTAGGTACGCTCGCGCCTGAGGGGTGTGCAGCCTTGCGCCGATGAACTCGAGATCCTGTGAGGGGAGCAAAGTGGACTTTGCGAAGTTGATGACAAAGCCCAAGTGCTGCAGCAGAGTCACCGTGCGGCACGTGGCGGTGGTGACCTCCTGAGCGGACGCTGCTCTGATGAGCCAGTCGTCGAGGTACGGAAAAACATAGAGGCCGTGAAGCCAGAGATGGGCCGCCACGACCGCGAGACATTTTGTGAAGACTCGCGGTGCGGAGGACAGGCCGAAGGGCAGTACTCTGTACTGGTAATGATTTCCTGCCACCACAAACCTTAGGTATTGGCGGTGGCTTGGGTGGATGAGGATGTGCGTGTAAGCATCCTTTAGATCCAAGGAGCATAGCCAATCTCCCTGCTGGAGGTAGGGCAGAAGGATTCCAAGGGTAAGCATTTTGAACTTCTCCCGCACAAGGAACTTGTTGAGGTTGCGCAAGTCCAGGATGGGTCGGAGGCCTCCTGTTCTCTTTGGTATCAGAAAATACCTTGAATAGAAGCCCTGACCTCTCAGGTGGTGTGGCACCGGTTCCACCGCCTGATCCTGCAGAAGACCTGCTAACTCCTGAAGGAGCAACTCCCTGTGCAGAGGGGGGCGCGGAGGCTCTCCCGGAAAATAGGAGGGAGGGACCTGATGGAAGTGGAGAAGGTAGCCCTCTCGCACGACCTGAAGCACCCAGGCATCCGCGGTGATGCTGGACCACCTGTCGGCGAAGTGAACCAGCCGGCCTCCGGTGCTGGGGGGAACCAGCGGGGGGGGAGAGGCTATGCTGAGCGAGTCAAAAACCCCCACCCTGCTGAGCAGGGGCTGGTGGCGCAGGCTTGGGGGCTTGCTGCCTACGGGACCCGTTACCCCGTCCCTTGGCCTGCTGGCCCTGTTGGGGAGCTGCAGGGGCCTGATAATGGGGGTATTGTTTGTAGGCAGCCGCCTTCCTCGGGTAAAAGGTCTTTTTTCCCGAGCCCTTCTTTTTCTGGGAAGGGGCGGAGGTCTTCCTAGAAAGCCTGGTCCTGGTGAGAGTCTCAGTCTCAATTTGTGCAGCCTTTTCCGCCATGGGCTTGCCAAAGAGGTTTTCGCCTCGGCAGGGGACATCGACCAACTTGTCCTGTACCCAGGGCTCAAGGTCGGACGACTGAAGCCAAGCCTGTCGGCGGGCACCGATGCCGGCTGCGGCTACTCGAGCCGAGGCTTCAAAGCCATCATAGGCTGCTCGGGACATGAACTTTGAGCATTCCCGAATACCTGTGGACAAGGCTAGGAACCTCCGCAAGGGTTCCTCGGACAAACCAGCGGAGAAGCCGGCTAGCTCTTTAGCCAGATCCCTGAGATACATGCCCATGTAGAGCTGGTAAGTCTGGACACGACAGGCGAGCATAGAGCCCTGGAAGCACTTTTTGCCAAGGCCATCCAGGTTACGGGCCTCCCTTCCAGGAGGCACCGAGGAGTGCATCTTCTGGCTCTTAAGACGATGCATGGCCGATTCCACTACCATGGAATGGTGTGGCAACTGCGCCTTTTGAAAGCCAGGGCTCTTGCGGACTCGATAGATAGAATCGACCCGCTTGCTCAGGACCGGCGAGGAGGCCGGACTCTCCCACATGCGGAAGAGTAGTCGTTCCAGCATAGGAGGAACCGGCACAGTAAAGTGCTCCCTCGCGGGAGAGTCATACTGGAGGGCGTCGAGCTCTTCGGCTCGAGGCTCCTCCTCGGGGTCCGCAGGGAAGGCCAAAGCCTTGGCCATATCCCTAACGAAATCCGAGAACCGGGCATCCTCCGGGGGGGACTGCTTCCGAGGCTCGGACTCCGGAGAGTCCGATGGGACACACCGAGTCCGGAAAGAATCAGGTGACTCTTCCTCCTCCGACTCCCAGACCGACTCCGACGAGGACTCGGTGGGGTCGGCTCGGGCAGGGTGCGGCGCCAGCCGCCCCGACGCCGAGGGAGTCGGCGTCGGCGACCTCGGTCCCGAACGGGAGGCCGAGGGCGACCTCGACCGAGGATCGACTCGAGTTCTCATCGACTCGAGGATCGGCTCGGTCTCCGGGGTCGACTTGGACGTCGACGTCCCGGCGGTCGGGGCAGCGACGCCAGCGAAGCCAGCGAGCAGTGCCCGCTGCTGGTCCATGAAGGCAGACAATCTGCTCTCCAAGGCCGTCAACCTGAGTCCGAGCTCAGGCGACCCAGCAGCCCCCGACTCGGGCCCCGACGGCGTCGGGCCCGACGTCGGCTGACGCGGAGGCGAGTCCAGAAGGACAACAGGACTTACCCGGGCAGGCATCTCCGACTCCAGGCGAGGTCGCTTCGGGAGGTGATCCTTCTCCAAGGACCCGGGGCGGCTGTCGGGGCTATGCGACCTGGCCCTCGCGGAGCCAGGAGCGTCCACCGACGCCGCCCTCGCGGGTTTTTCCTTCCGTCGATGGTCCCCGGAGGGAGAACCCCGGTCGGAGGAGCTCCGTCGACGGTCCGAACTGGAGCCTTTCGACAGTGAGGCCTCCGACGAGGTCCGGGTACGGCTGGGGTCAGCGAAGATTCTTTCGCGCTGATGCCGCCGACTTCTCAACGCCTTCGAGGACAGTTTGCTGCAGGGCCCACAGATCAGTTCCTCGTGATCTGGGCCCAGGCAGCGGAGGCAAAGGTCGTGTGAGTCGGTGAGTGACATATTTCGGTCACACCGACCACACCGCTTAAAGCCACTGGCAGCCATCGGGGGAAAAAGGGCCCCTGCGAGGTCAAAGGACCGGGCTGCCAGGGAAAAAACGAAAACGAAAACTGACTAAGTCAGAAAAACCGAAAAAACCGTTAGAGGACTCGAGACCGGCGTCGCGAGTCCGGGCGGGAAAACGACCGGCGTCGAACCGAAAGAAAAAAGGATAAATACAGAGGAAAATCAACTTTTTCGCGGGGACAAGACGGGGACGTCTGTAGGGCTCCGCGGAAAAAAGAAGACTGGCTAAGATGGCACCTTCGGGCGGGAAGACTACCGCGCATGCGCGCTGCAATTCCCAAAGGCTTTCTTTGAAAGCTGGGGAAAATTGCTCCGCGAGGGCTCCGTCGGCGCCGACGTCACCCATAAGTGAGGACTGACTTCCTGCTTGGTCCTGGAGAAAGTCCATAAAGCATTATTAAAGAGGACCAGGGAAATCCATTGCTTACCTCCTGGGACAAGCAGCATGGAATCTGTATACCTCTTTAGAACCCAATAGGTATTTGTGATCTGGATTGGCTATTGTTGGAAACAGGATACTGGGCTCGATAGACCCTTGGTCTGATCCAGTATGGCATCTCTTATGTTCTTATGATGGCAAGAACTAATTCCTTGCTGACAAATGTACTGTTGCCTATCTGAAAAGTTCCCTGCAGTACAACAGATTTTCCTCGTTTTGAGGTGTTTTATGAGAGAAGTCCCAGGAGAATCCTAGATGTAGTTCAGAAGTCTTGGGAAGAGGAGCACAGCCCGAGACAGAACCTTGTGGACTATGTCATTTGAATACAAATGTGGCTGAGGAAAGCTGGGAAAGCAGCCAGGCTGTGTCTGGAGAAAACGCAAGCTACCGAAGGCCAGCAATACAATTGCACCATGATACCGTGGCTCTTTCAACCAGGAGATCAAGTTTTGTGCTATTAGCATTGAACAGTATGTTGCTGTGTCAGTGGCAAGGTCCTTACTACTACTACTTACAAGGTCATAGAGAACTATAAACTACAAGATGTCCCAACTGGACAAGCAGAAAATGGCAGACACCTTCCATGTAAACCTCTTTAAAAAAAAAAGGGTCATCTCAATCTGTGCTCTGGTGAGAAAGAGGAAGATTTTCGACCATAAATTCCACTGAACCACTACAAGCTCTGTTTGAAGACCAGCTAAGACTGACAGCATGCAGTAACTATGAAAGTGAAGGAGATGCATTAACTCGGAGTGAATGAAGAGTTCAATAGTAACTGGTCATCTCCCAGTCGTGCTGGAAGTCTCAGATTCTACACTGATTTTAGAAAGGTTAATGAAATCTCTATGCCTGAAGCTAGCTGCAGCCTTGGGTTGAAGAACTCTTTGAAAGACTGGGAGAAGCTAGTTTCTCTCAATGTTGGATTTAACAAAGAACTATTGGCAAGTACCCTCACTCCAGCAGCAAAGGAGAAGACGGCCTTTTCTACATCTGAGGGGCTGTTTCATTCTGCTATCTAGACTTCACAAAGCTCTGCTACTTTCCAGCACCTGATCAACTGCCTCCTACAGCCCCATGACAACTATGCAGCAGCTTACCATGATGATATTATTTTCTGCAGTGCTAAATGGGAGTAGAAGTACAAGCTGTTCCCAGAAGTCTGAAAAAGGCTGGGTCTATTGTAAATCCAAAGAAATGCTTTCTAGCAGGATGAGAGGTCTAATAGCTGGATTATTCCATAGGGAAAGAGCAAGTCCACCTACAAATGCAGAAAACAAATCATCCCCAGACAAAGCAACAGTTGAGAGCCTTCCTGGAGGCTTGTTGATTACTACTGATGTTTCACCCCAAACGTCGCAAAAGAGGCAGAACTCTAACTCATCTGTTGCAAAAGAAAAGGCATCAATGACTATTTACTGGTCTGAAGAGTTGGAAGAAGCCTTCCAAACATTAAAAGAGGCCCTAACCGGTTCTATTGAGCCCTGACTTCAATCTCCCTCTCCCACATTCCTAGTACAGTGGGATGCCTCAGAAGTAGGTGTGGGAGCAGTCCTGGCCCAAGGGGAAGATGGCTAGGAACACTCTGTAGATTTTATAAAATGGAAACCACTTCCCCAAGAGAGTCTATGCAGTGATCAAGAAGGAAACACTGGCAGCAAAATGGGCATTGGATACATTCCATTATTACTTTCTGGGACACAGGTTCGCTTTAGTAACAGATCACCAACCACTCAAGTGAATAGCTAGAAATAAGGAGACCAATGGCAGAGCTGTGATTGTTATTAAGCTTCCAAATCTTTACCTATGAGATTCAACATAGCAAAGGCAAGGACAATCAAAATGCTGATTTCCTTTGCTGAGAAGGGGCA
Organism: Ichthyophis bannanicus; assembly: GCA_033557465.1. NCBI lineage: Eukaryota > Metazoa > Chordata > Amphibia > Gymnophiona > Ichthyophiidae > Ichthyophis > Ichthyophis bannanicus. Next base: position 333,676,828 of record CM066038.1, read on the forward strand.
CCGACACAAACAGATGTTCAACCCAAAAAAATCAAGATGAGGGGGGGAAGATGCATGAAGGTGTGAATAGATGAGATCCCTGGTCCTTCCTAAAGAATGCGGCCCAGCCTACCTTAAAAGAAATATAATAAGGGTGGGAACCAGGTGAGAAAGCATAGTTACTCACCTGTAACAGGTGATCTCCGGGAACAGCAGGAATTTAGTCTTTACATATGGGGTGACGTCGGCACCGACGGAGCCTGCACGGGAACACTCCCCAGCATCCAATAGGAAAGTCTTTAGGAGCATTCCACTGCACCTGCGTAGCTGCCTTCTCGCCTTTCCAGCTCTCCCTCCTCGGTTGAGTTTGTAGCTGAGATAAAAGGAGAGAAAGAGAAGAGACCTACAACTCCTAGGGGAGGAGGGTGGGTTGTGAAGACTAAATTCCTGCTGTTTCCGGAGATCACTTGTTACAGATGAGTAACTACGCTATCTCCAGTAACAAGCAGGAATGCAGTCTTCACATATGGGACTTCCTAGCTAGGAGATGCCAGAGAGATGACCTCAGGGTCGGCTGTGGATCGCACAGGTATGCCTTGAGAGGTCATTTGTCCTCCAAGGATGTCTGGTATCGAAAGCTGGGATGGAGGGTAGAAGTTGCTCTAAGTCTGAAAGAGATGCTGGAGAACAGCTTGGCCAAACAAAGCATCACGGCAGGAGTCCTTCTCCAGGCAGTAGTGAGCAGCAAAAGTGTGGACCGAAGACTAAGTTGCTGCTTTGCATATCTCGTTAATAGCTACAGAGCATATATTTGCCATAGAGGCAGCCTTGGCTCGAACATTATGGGCAGTGACATGACCCTCGAGAGAAAGTCCTGCCTTTTCATAGGCAAAAGTGATGCAGTCAGCTATCCACTTGGAGGGAGTTCGATTGGATACTGGCAAGCCAAGGTGACTCGAGTCAAAGGAAATGAAAATCTGGGAAGCTTTTCAGTGCTCTCGAGTTCACTAGAGATAAAAAGCTAGGGCACATTTGCAGTCCAGAGTGAGAAGGGTTGCCTCTGCCCTAGAGAAATGAGGTCTAGAGAAAAGGGAAGTAGACTGACTTGTTTAAGTGGAAGGGCGAGACCACCTTCGGCATAAAGTGAGGATAAGTCCTAAGGACAACCTTATCATGGTGGAATCGTGTATAAGGAGGATCAGCCACCAAAGCCTGGAGCTCACTAATGCATCTAGCTGAAGTGAGAGCAATAAGGAAGATGACCTTCCATGTAAAAAACTTCAGTGAAGTAGTGGCTAGAGATTCAAAGGGCAGCTTAACAAGCTGTCCTAGAATAAAGCACAGTTACTTACCTGTAACAGGTGATCTCTGGGAACAGCAGGAATTAGTCTTCACATATGGGTACGTCGGTACCGACGGAGCCTGCACGGGAATGCTCCCCAGCATCCAATCAGAAAGCTTTTGGGAGCATCCCTCGTGCCTGCGCGCTGACTTCCCGCCTTTCTCACTGCCTCTCCTCAGTTGAGTTTCATAGCTGAGACAGAAGGAGAGAAAGAGGAAAGGAAGATAGATAGATACAACTCCTAGGGGAGGTGGGTGGGTTGTGAAGACTAATTCCTGCTGTTCCCAGAGATCAACTGTTACAGGTAAGTAACTGTGCTATCTCCAGGAACAAGCAGGAATGAGTCTTCACATATGGGGACTCCCTAGCTGTGGGTGCCAGGGGAGATCCCATAAAATGCGTATCCCTGGAACAGGACGGCATTTCCCAAACCTGGATCTCCGGCATCCCATGAGGGATGGAGAGTAGGAGTTGAACAGAGAAGAGCTGTAGAGGAACAGCAAATCTAAAGACTACAGAAAAAATGAGTCTTTAGAATGTATATCAAGTATCATTAAAAGTATTTAATGAACTAGCACAATATAGAGCTTACCTACTGGATTGCAGGAAGTAGAACTGTGATGGAGTGTACTGTAGATGCAGTAGCGGAATCCTCAAGGTAACTTCACAGCAGTGAGGATGAAGTTCCAAACCTGGAATGGGCAGGTGACCCAGGTGTCAACTGGGGTAGGATAAGAACGGCAGGTCTTCAATGGAAAGCTTTATGGAAAAAAGCTGAAAATTCTTTTAGGTATAGAGTTATTAACATTGAGGACTAAAAGAAGAAGACTGACCGATCTGGACAATTAGCCCAGTCCTGAAAGGAAGAGGGGGTATAGAAAAAAGTCCCTATTCCCAAGGAGAACAGAAGTGTACTCAGAAATACTGAAGGTGTACACTGTCTTTCCTAGCTGGTAAGAGATAGGAAGAAATTGAAGCTTGATACTTCATAGACAGGGAGATCTATAACAAAAATAGAAGCTGTTGACATCACAGCAGTAATTGTGTGTATAACCGCTCCCACTTACTGAGCCCTATGAGAATAGGCAAGTGGACTGTCTGGACCCCTTAAGAAGGTAAAAGCTGTATAGCACAGACAGTTAGGGAGATAGTAGGTAATATATAGCGTCCTATGGACATCTCCCAATGGACACACATATATATATATATATATATGGATGGAGATACATACATATATATAGATATGTATAGATATGTGTGATATATATATATATATATATATATAGATATATATAGATAGATAGATATAGATAGATAGATAGATGGGCAGGACATGCCCACACAGCTTACAGAAATATGTATGTATAGGATATATACATACATGGATATAAGTCTGAGGATACATGCCTGCAACTGAGCCCCACAAGAACATTCACATGGGGAATGTGATGGGAAAAGATTAATTTAATAACAAGAAGGTGAGAACCACTTAAAGATATATAGAGAATCTATTTCTGCGGTGCAGGAATGTAGTTCAGCGAAATAACCAGTATGTTTGCGTGAAAAGCACAGTTACTTACCTGTAATAGGTGATCTCTGGGAACAGCAGGAATTAGTCCTCACATATGGGTACGTCGGTTCCGACGGAGCCTGCGCGGGAAAGCTCCCCAGCTTCCCAGAAGAAAGCTTTTGGGAGCCTCCCAAAGCGCATGCGCGCTGCCTTCCCGCCTTTCTCACCAACTCTCCTCAGTTCAAGTTTAAAGCTAAGAAAATAGAGAGAGAGTAAAGGAAAGACAAAGAGAGAGAAAGATACAACTCCTAGGGGAGGTGGGTGGGTTGTGAGGACTAATTCCTGCTGTTCCCAGAGATCACCTGTTACAGGTAAGTAACTGTGCTATCTCCAGGAACAAGCAGGAATAAGTCCTCACATATGTGGACTCCCTAGCTAAGATGCCTGGGAGATCCCCAAGGGTATGAGACCCTGAAAGGTTCCTCGTCTTCCTATGGATCTCAGGCATCCATTCAGGGAAGGAGGGCAGGAGTTGTTCAAGAATGGAACAGGTGTCTGAGGACAGCCTGACCAAACAAGGCATCCCAGCGGGAGTCCTTGTCCAAACAGTAATGGGCTGTGAAGGTATGAACCGAGGCCCAGGTGGCTGCTCGACAGATCTGATCGATGGACACAGAATGAAGATGAGCCATAGAGGTGGCCATGGCCCTCACATTGTGAGCTGTGACATGGCCTTCCAGAGAAAGGTTCTTACTCTGGTAAGCAAAAGAGATACACTGAGCAATCCAATTGGACAGTGTTCTTTTAGAGACTGGAAGTCCTAGATGAGAAGGATCAAAAGCAACAAAAAGCTGGGAAGACTTTCTATGTTGCTGTGTCCTGTGTAAGTAAAAAGCAAGAGCTCTTTTACAATCTAGAGTATGAAGGTTCCTCTCTGCAGTGGATGCATGAGGAGCTGGAAAAAAGACAGGTAAATATACCTCTTGATTAAGATGAAAAGGCGAGACCAATTTAGGCATAAAGTGAGGATTTCTCCTAAGGACTACCTTATCATGATGGAACCTTGTATAAGGTGGATTAGCCACTAAGGTCTGCAGCTCACTAATGCGGCGAGCAGAAGTGATTGCAATAAGGAAAATAATCTTCCAGGAAAGAAATTTCAAGGAGGTAGTGGCTAAGGGTTCAAAAGGTGGCTTCATAAGCTGACCAAGAACCAAGTTTAAGTCCCATGCCACCGGAGGAGGTCGAATGGGAGGTTTAGTTAAGGTTAGGCCTCTCATGAATCTTGCAATAAGAGGATGAGAGGAAACAGGTTGTCCATTGATAGGCTTAAGGGATGCTGCAATAGCACTTAAATGGACCCTTACGGAATTTGTCTTAAGGCCTGCATTGGAGAGATGCAGGAGATATTCTAAGAGAGAATTCAGAGGAAGTGCTAGAGGGTCAAGACCCTTTTGAGCACACCAAATGGAAAATCTCTTCCATTTAAAAGCATAGGAACGCCTAGTGGAAGGTTTCCTGGAAGCATGAAGGATATCCTGCACTTGTTGCGAAAGATTGAAGTCTTGAAGGTCTAGGCCTTCAGTAACCAAGCTCTGAGGTGAAGGGACTTGGGGTTTGGATGCCACAAAGTCCCCTCCTCCTGAGACAGAAGGTCTGGAGCAGCTCCCAAGTCCAGGGAGGGGGCTTGGGAGAGATGCAGAAGTAGAGGGTACCACACTTGACGTGGCCAGCGTGGAGCTATGAGGATCATAGATCCTTGATCCCTCTGAAGTTTGAACAGAGTCTTGGGGATCAAAGGAATGGGTGGAAAGGCATACAGGAAGTCCTGACCCCAGTGGAGGAGGAAGGCATCCTTGGCCTGAACTCCCTGACATGGAATTCTGGAACAGAACTGGGGAAGTATGGCATTCCACGGACTTGCAAATAGGTCTATGTCCGGGGTACCCCATTCCTGAAAGATTCTGAGTACCTGATCCATGTGCAGGGACCATTCGTGTGGAAGCAGAACTCGACTGAGTCTGTCCGCCCAAGAGTTTTGAATTCCTGGGAGGTATACTGCCAGGAGATGGATTTGATGCTCTCTGGCGAAGGCCCATAATCTGAGAGCTTCGTTGCAAAGCGACAGAGAGCCGGTTCCTCCTTGCTTGTTTATGTAAAACATGGCTACCTGATTGTCCGTTTGAATGAGGACTGTCTGGTAGCTGAGGAGGGTATGAAAGACCTTGAGAGCTAAGAACACTGCTCGAAGCTCCAAGTGATTGATATGAAGAGAGGTCTCCTGTGGAGACCAAGTACCTTGGGTGGAGAGGTCCTGCAGATGAGCTCCCCAACCTGTTTGGGAGGCATCTGTTGTGAGGATTGCTTGGGGCAACAAAGGTTGGAAGGGGGACCCCAGCAACAGATTTTGAGTGGACATCCACCATTGGAGAGACCAAAGGAGACATTTGGAGTTTGCTATTTGGTCTGAGAGAGCTCCTGAGGCTTGAGTCCACTGGGTGGACAAAGTCCATTGAGTTGCTCTCATGTGTAGGCGAGCATAGGGGACCACATGTACTGTGGAAGCCATGTGGCCTAGCAGTTGTAGCATCTCCCTGGCAGTTAAGTGGCTCTTTGACTGAATCTGGGAGGCTAGCTGCACTAGACGTTGGCAACGGGCCTGAGGAAGGTAGGCCCTTGCAGTGGTGGTATCCAACCAGGCCCCTATGAATTCCAGGGACTGAGTAGGGATGAGCTGGGACTTTGGGAGGTTTACCACCAGTCCCAGATACTGCAGAATGCGCCTTGTGCGGTCCAGGAAAATCTGGGCTTCTGACTGAGATGGAGCTCTGATGAGCCAGTCGTCCAGATATGGGAAGACAAAGACTCCCAGAGTACGCAGAAATGCAGCAACTATTGCCATGCATTTGGTGAACACTCTTGGAGCAGAGGCCAGACCGAAAGGAAGGACTCTGTATTGGTAATGTTTTCCCTGGAACAGAAAACGTAGGAATTTTCTGTGGGATGGATGGATGAGTATATGGGTGTACGCATCTTTGAGATCTAGAGAACAAAGCCAATCCTGACTCTGTAGGTATGGAAGGAGAGTGCCTAAAGAGAGCATCTTGAACTTCTCCTTGTACAGAAATTTGTTCAATTCTCGGAGATCTAGAATAGGTCTGTAGCCCCCTGTTTTCTTTGGGATGAGAAAGTAGGGGGAGTAAAAACCTGACTCCTGTTGAAGAAGAGGAACTTCTTCTATGGCCCTCTGGGCAAGAAGGGAGGTTACCTCCTGATCCAGAAGGTCGAGGAGAGATGTGGGAGAATTGAAATGTCTCACCATGGTGTAGGGAGGAAGGTCTGAGAAATGAAGTTTGTAGCCCTCTCTGATGATGGAGAGGGTCCACTGCTCTGATGTGATTTGCTCCCATCTGGGAGCAAAATGAGCCAACCTTCCTGGAATGGTGAGAGGTTCTGGCTGTTGTAGAGCCAGAAAGGTTAAGTTCTCTAGCACTAAGTCAAAACCCCTGAGGGGCTTGGGACTGCTGGGTTGCAGCAGCCCCTGCAGGTTTAGGCCTGGCCTGTTTGGGTTGCTGACGCTTAGTAGCAAAGCAACCTGCAGAAGACTGTTGACCAGAAGTGGAAGGAAATCTGCCCTTCTTGTAAAAAGACTTTTTAAAAGACTTTTTCTTGGCTGGAGTGGAGGTAGACTTAGAAAGTCTATCAAGAGCAGCATTTTCTGCATCCATTTGAGTGGCTTTAATCTGCCACTCTTTGCCAAATAGGTTTTCACCTGTACAGGGTAGATTTCCTAAACCATCTTGAACCCAGGGTTCTAGATCAGAAGCCTGGAGCCAAGCAATTCTACGAGCAGCTATAGCAATGCCTGAGGCTCTACTGGCAACCTCAAAGGAATCAAAGGCTGCTCTGTTGGAAAACTTTGAAATGTCTTGCGTATGCTTAAGCCAAAGAAGGAATTCCTCCCTTTTATCCTCTGGAATAAAAGGGAGAAAGTTGTGCAGCTTTTCTGCAACCTCCTTCAGAAACATACCCATATAAAGGCTGTATGAATTGATTCTGGCAGTAAGCATGCTAGCTTGGAAGATCTTTCTACCAAAAGCATCCAAGGTCCTGCATTCTCTTCCTGGAGGAGTAGAAGAGTGTCTTTTGGTACTCTTTATTCTCTTCATAGCTGACTGCACCACAATAGAATGGTGAGGAAGCTGAGTTTTTTGAAAACCAGGAGAAGGAGGGACACGGTACATAGTGTCCAATCTACGAGAATGAGGAGAAAGGGTAAGAGGAGTCTCCCACAATTCAAGCAAATGTTCTTGGAGAATTTCATGAATTGGCAAGGTGACTGCCTCTCTGGGAACCTTAGAGTATCCCAAAATGTCTAATTTTTTTGCTCTAGGTTCTTTTTCAGAGGTTACTGAAATACAGAGTCCTTTAGCTACTTCCATGATGAAGTCTTGAAAGGACAAATCCTCTGGAGGAGACATTCTCCTCTTTGGAGAAGAGGGCTCCTCAGGAAGAGCAAGAGATACTTCAGGAGAGTCATCCGATGAATCAGAATCATCAGAAGACTGGAAATATCGTCTGTTGGCTTCCAGGGATCGATACGCGTATCGACCGGTATCGACATCGGGCGTACCCGGAACCGGATCGGTATCGGGAAAAGCCCCGGAACCGGGAACTGGAACCGGTATCCTGGTCGATGTGGATGCCCTGGGTACTGGTATCGATTGTGGTACCGGAACCGAGGTCGGTACCGCTTGCTGCGGTACCGTGGGCGTCGCAGCCTTAATGAAAGCCATTATGGCCTGCTGCATGGATTGAACTGTATGATCCATGGACGCCACGACTGCCTGGATGTCGGTACCGGAAGAGTGTGCCGGTACCCCAGAGCAGTCTAACAGGTGATCGGTCGAGGCCGTGCCATCGATGTCAACCTGTAACCCAATAGGAGGAGCTTTGGAAGTCGGAGCTTCCCGCCGGGGTTGTTTGGCTGGGGCAGGGTCCTCAGGGTCAAGCCCGGGGGCATCTCGATACTTAGAGGGAGATTTGCCCTTTGAGGACCTGCCAGAGGAATGTTTGGTTACCTGAGATCCATCAGGAGAGGAAGACCTGGAAGATGTCGATGCTGGAGTATCTGTGGAAAACAGCACATGAAACTTGGCTGCTCGGTTCTGTAAGTCACATTTAGACATCAGGGAACAGGACTGACAATCCGGAATGGAGTGGTCAGGCCCCTAACATTTAAGACACCATTCATGTGTGTCGGTAACAGAGATGGTACCGCTACACTTGGTGCATTTTTTAAAACCAGAAGCTGGTTTTTCCATGAGGGAAAATTGTTCTCTAGGCCTAGGGGCCTAAAGAGAGAAAATTTCACCAAGTAGTGAAAAGAAAATTTTTATTTTTTATTTTTTTTGAAAAGTAAAAAGAAAAAGACTGGCGGTACCGGTCCAGTAGTCGGGGAAGGCAGACACGCGGCCAAAGAAACAAATTAAAATAAGAACTTCTTCAGCGGTGACAGGAACACGACCTGCTGGCTCCGCGGAAAAGAAGAACTGAGGAGAGTTGGTGAGAAAGCCGGGAAGGCAGCGCACATGCGCTGTGGGAGGCTCCCAAAAGCTTTCTGCTGGGGAGCTTTCCCGCGCAGGCTCCGTCGGTACCAACGTACCCATATGTGAGGACTTATTCCTGCTTGTTCCTGGAGATAACAGAGGATAATAGTAGTCTGTCAAGAGCACATCAGGAGTTCTCTAGAACTCTGACATGTCCAAAGGACAGAAAACACATAGAAGACGATACCAGGGTGACCCAGCAAAGGGACACAGGGGTATCATGTATACTAACAGAGTATGCGTTGTCCAAGAGGAGCAGAAGAGCATAATGCCAAACTGCAAGGAAAAAAGAGTAGATTCCTGCAAGATTGGGAACTCCTTGGACATTCACGCAGAAAAAAAGCTTGTCTTCTGTGTCATAACAGGAGACAAGAGGGTATAAAGAACCCTTATGTCATGGATTGATTTATAAGCTTTTTCTACTATATGGAAAAGCCCCCAGAGACAAAGTTCAATGCTCTGTAGCAAGGGCCCATAGTAGAAAGCTTCTCTTAAGACTGCAGAGAGCATTGTGCAGGAGAAGTAAGACTGAAGTCAGGTGTGTTGCCACATCCTAGGAAAGGATATGGCTAGAAGAAGATAACCTGAGGTGAGTAGTATTATGCAAGATGGATGAAAGTAGCTTGCAATGACTACTAAGGTGAGTAATCACTGGAACTCCTGCCTGCACAGAAACTGAACAAAACAGCAGAGGGGATTCTCCTGTGTAAAACAGAGAGAAACAGACAAAGGGAGCGGAGATATTCCTGTCCCTGTCTGATGAGTTGTTTAGAGCATGCATTCAAGGACAACAAAAAGTCTACACTGGAAAGAAAGAGAAGTGTTTCAGTATGGTACCAACTCAATCAGGGGAAACCCTGGAGGAGAGGGGATTGGAAGGTGACTTACCATATGGTGAGTCAGCTGAAGGAAAAGATGTTCATGTGGGGACAGAAACTATCATGGGATAGTTGTAATCTCCCTTCTTAGAGTAAGAAGAGGAGAATTCTATAACCCATGGACAAGAGTATTCTAACAGCTTAGCATACAGAAAAAGGAAAAAACAGTGTAGAGTTTTAAGAACAAACTTCTGCTAAAAAGAAGTTAACTGTAGATTGCAACGTTCAGGAACCTATGGTTGCTGAGTATGCTTAGACTGGTTAGAGTCTGGAGACTTCAGACTAGGACGAGATGTCCCTTGCTTGGGTACATCTGGAGGATGGGCAGGAGAAGAGTAAAACCTTCTTTTTTTAGGGAGAGAAGGTTTGGTAGGACATTTCCTACCTCCTGGGGAAGAAGAAGGCTTAGGATGGTTTCCAGAACCAGGGAAGTCAGTGGAGCAATGAGCAACCTGACGTAAAGCCTCTCTATTGAAGAGATATTCTCCAGTACAAGGAGAATTACCCAGTGTATGTTGTGCCCATCTGCTCAAGTCTGAAGCTTGTAGCCAGGCTTTACGACGTGCTCCAATGGCAATAGCAGAGGACCTGCTAACAGACTCAAAAGAGTCTAGAGAAGCACGAGAAAGAAACCAAGAAATATTCCTGCTATGATTAAGAAGCAAGGAATAGTCAGTGGCCTTAGGCTCTGACAAAAAAGGGGACAGAAGAGATAATTTCTCTGTGACCTCCTGAAGTGTCAGACTCATATAAAAAATATATGAGATAATCCTTGAAGCCAGCATAGAAGTGTGGAAGGTTTGACGTCCAAAGACATCAAGTGCTTTAGATGCACGACCTGGCGGATAAGAAGAATGCTTTTTCTTGCTTCTTACCTTCCTCATTGCTGATTCCACTACCATGGAATGATGTGGAAGTTGGTTTTTTTGAAACCCCGGAGAGGGAGGCACCTGATACAGAACATTAGTGGCTGTAGAAGGCGAAGGAACTCTTAAAGGTGATTCCCACATCCTCAGAAGAAGATCCTGCAAAGAATGATGTAAAAGCGTAGTTACTCACCTGTAACAGGTGTTCTCCAGGAGCAGCAGGAATCAGTCCTCACTTATGGGTGACGTCGGCGCCGACGGAGCCCTCGCGGAGCAATTTTCCCCCAGCTTTCAAAGAAAGCCTTTGGGAATTGCAGCGCGCATGCGCGGTCCTCTTCCCGCCCAAGGGTGCCATCTTAGCCAGTCAGATGACATAGCTAAAAAAGACAGCATAAAAATTTGCAAAAAAAGTAAAGCAGACGATTGCAACTCCAAGGGGAGGAGGGAGGGTTGTGAGGACTGATTCCTGCTGCTCCTGGAGAACACCTGTTACAGGTGAGTAACTACGCTTTCTCCAGGACCAAGCAGGAAGTCAGTCCTCACTTATGGGACTCCCAAGCTTAAGGCTACCGGAGACCCTAAGCACAAAAATGAGCTCCCTCTAGCTCAGCAGCACAGAAGGAAAGAATCTTCGCTGAATTATTACCCACCGGTAGCCCACATCTGGGATGGAGGGTAGGAGTTGCTCAGACCTCAAAGAGATTACGGAGGACTGCCTGTCCGAAAGCACTGTCCCTGCGGGACTCCCTCTCGAGACAGTAATGGACCGCAAAAGTCTGGCTCGAAGACCAAGTAGCGGCCCAGCAGATGTCTGCCAGCGGAACAGAGCGGAGGTAAGCCACTGACGTAGCCTTTGCCCGAACACAATGAGCCGTGACTCGACCATCCAAGGGGAGTCCGGCTGCCCCATAAGCCCAAGAGATACAGTCCGCAACCCAGATGGACAGAGTACGCTTGGAGACCGGGAGCCCCAATTTATTGGGGTCAAAAGACACAAAAAGCTGAGCAGCTTTACGGTGCTCCCGCGTACGGTCAAGGTAGAAGTTTAAAGCCCTTCTACAGTCCAGGGTATGGAGGACCGTTTCAGCTCGGCTGGAGTGTGGTCTGGGAAAGAAGGTTGGAAGTACCACCTCCTGATTGATGTGAAAGGGGGAGACCACTTTTGGAAGAAATTTTGGGTGAGTCCGTAGGACTACCCTATTTTTGTAGAACCGAGTGTAAGGGGGATCAGACACGAGGGCCTGCAATTCACTTACGCGTCTAGCGGAAGTGAGGGCTATCAAGAACAGTGTTTTCCAAGAAAGAAAACGGAGAGAACAGGTAGCCATAGGTTCAAAAGGCGGACAGGTGATCCGCTGTAAAACCACATTCAGGTCCCAGTCAGGCGCTGGCGGGCGCAGAGGTGGTTTAAGTAGAAGGAGACCTCGGAGAAACCTCGCTACGAGAGGGTCGCTGGAAAGAGGTCTGCCGTCCACCGGCACATGATGTGCCGAAAGAGCACTGAGGTGAACTTTGACGGAGTTGGACTTAAGTCCCAGGTTTGAGAGGTAGAGCAAGTATTGCAAGATCACCGACACCGAGCAGGAGAAGGGATCCTGAGACTGCTGGGCACACCAAGCGGAAAAGCGACGCCATTTAAGGGCGTAGCATTTGTGGGTAGAAGGTCGTCGCGAAGCTAGGACGACCTCCTCCACCTCTGCCGGCAGGAGAAGGGGAGCGAGGACTACCCTCTCAGCAGCCAGGCCATTAGGTTGAGAGACCTGAGGTTGGGGTGTAGCAGAGACCCCTGATCCTGAGTGAGGAGATCCGGTTGTAACCCCAGAGGGAATGGATCCTCCACCGCTAATTGCAGCAGGAGCGGAAACCACGGCTGTCTGGGCCAGCGAGGGGCCACCAGGATCATGAAGGCTTTGTCTCGGAGAACCTTGAAAAGAGTCCGAGAGACTAGCGGGATGGGAGGGAAAGCGTACAGAAGGCTCCCCGACCATGAGAGTAGAAAAGCGTCCGCCGCAACCCGAAGGGGGTGTGGCTGACGAGAGCAGAAGCGAGGAAGTTGCCGGTTGTGAGGACTGGCAAAGAGATCCACCATGGGGAGGCCCCACTTTAGAAAGAGCTTCTGAACTACCAAGGGATCCAGACGCCACTCGTGCGGCTGGAGGATCCTGCTGAGTTTGTCCGCCAGGCAATTCTCTTGGCCTGGGAGATAAACTGCCTTGAGGAGAATGCCGTGACTGACGGCCCAAGAGCAGAGCTTCTGTGCCTCCCGGCAGAGGAGGAAGGAACCCGTGCCCCCCTGCTTGTTCACGTAGAACATGGCAACTTGATTGTCCGTCTGGACAAGGACGGACTGGTGAGAAGTCAGGTGGGAGAAGGCCTTGAGAGCCAGGCGGATCGCCCTGAGCTCCAGGAAGTTGATCTGCTGAGCAGACTCCCACGTGGTCCAGAGGCCCTGAGTACGTGCCCCTTGGCAATGCGCTCCCCAGCCCAGGAGGGATGCATCTGTTGTCAGCACCCGGGCCGGCTGAGGTGACTGGAAAGGCATTCCGAATATCAGGTTCGGCTGCTGAAGCCACCACCGGAGAGACGAGATCAGCGGCTCGGAGACGCGCACTAGGTCTGCTAGGCCGCCTGTGGCTTGTCGCCACTGCTGGCGGAGACACCATTGAGCAGGCCGCATATTCAGGCGGGCATTGGGGGTCACATGGACGGTGGAAGCCATATGGCCGAGTAGTCTCAGGAAGCGCCTGGCGGAGACCAGGGGCTGGCTGCGAAAACGGTCGGCTATGTCCATGAGCCGTTGAGCCCTGTCGAGCGGTAGGTACGCTCGTGCCTGAGGAGTGTGCAGCCTTGCGCCGATGAACTCGAGATCCTGTGAGGGGAGCAAAGTGGACTTTGCGAAGTTTATAACAAAGCCCAAGTACTGCAGAAGAGTCACCGTGCGGCGCGTGGCGTTGGTGACCTCCAGAGCGGACGCTGCTCTGATGAGCCAGTCGTCGAGGTACGGAAAGACATAGAGGCCGTGAAGCCTGAGATGGGCCGCCACCACCGCGAGACATTTTGTGAAGACTCGCGGTGCGGAGGACAGGCCAAAGGGCAGTACTCTGTACTGGTAATGATTCCCTGCCACCACAAACCTTAGGTATTGGCGGTGGCTTGGGTGGATGAGGATGTGCGTGTAGGCATCCTTTAGATCCAAGGAGCATAGCCAATCTCCCTGCTGGAGGTAGGGCAGAAGGATTCCAAGGGTAAGCATCTTGAACTTCTCCCGCACGAGGAACTTGTTGAGGTTGCGCAAGTCCAGGATGGGTCTGAGGCCTCCTGTTCTCTTTGGTATTAGAAAATACGTGGAATAAAAGCCTTGACCTTTCAGGTGGTGGGGCACCGGTTCCACCGCCTGTTCCTGTAGAAGACCTGCTAACTCCTGAAGGAGTAATTCCCTGTGCAGAGGGGGTCGTGGAGGTTCTCCCGGAAAATAGGAGGGAGGGACCTGGTGGAAGTGGAGAAGATAGCCTTCTCGCACGACTTGAAGCACCCAGGCATCTGAGGTGATGCTGGACCACCTGTGGGCGAAGTGAACCAGCCGGCCTCCGGTGCTGGGAGGAACCAGCGGGGGGGGGAGAGGCTATGCTTAAGGAGTCAAAAACCCCCACCCTGCTGAGCAGGGGCTGGTGGTGCAGGCTTGGGGGCTTGCTGCCTACGGGACCCGTTACCCCGTCCCTTGGCCTGCTGGCCCTGTTGGGGAGCTGCAGGGGCCTGATAATGGGGGTATTGTTTGTAGGCAGCTGCCTTCCTCGGGTAAAAGGACTTTTTTCCCGAACCCTTCTTTTTCTGGGAAGGGGCGGAGGTCTTCCTAGAAAGCCTGGTCCTGGTAAGAGTCTCCGTCTCAATTTGTGCAGCCTTTTCAGCCATGGGCTTGCCAAAGAGGTTTTCGCCTCGGCAGGGGACATCGACCAACTTGTCCTGCACCCAGGGCTCAAGGTCAGACGACTGAAGCCAAGCCTGTCGGCGGGCACCGATGCCGGCTGCGGCCACTCGAGCCGATGCTTCAAAGCCATCATAGGCTGCTCGGGACATGAACTTTGAGCATTCCCGAATGCCAGTGGACAAGGCCAGGAACCTCCGCAAGGGTTCCTCGGACAAACCAGCGGAGAAACCGGCTAGCTCTTTAGCCAGGTCTCGGAGATACATGCCCATGTATAGCTGGTAGGTCTGGACACGACACGCAAGCATAGAGCCCTGGAAACACTTCTTACCAAGGCCATCCAGGTTACGGGTGCCAGGAGGCACCGAGGAGTGCATCTTCTGGCTCTTAAGACGATGCATGGCCGATTCCACTACCATGGAATGGTGTGGTAGCTGTGCTTTTTGGAAGCCAGGGCTCTTGCGGACTCGATAGATAGAATCGACCCGCTTGCTCAGGACCGGCGAGGTGGCCGGACTCTCCCACATGCGGAAGAGTAGTCGTTCCAGCATAGGAGGAACCGGTACAGTAAAGTGTTCCCTTGCAGGAGAGTCATACTGGAGGGCGTCGAGCTCTTCGGCTCGAGGCTCCTCCTCGGGGTCCGCAGGGAAGGCCAAAGCCTTGGCCATATCCCTGACGAAGTCCGAGAACCGGGCATCCTCCGGGGGGGACTGCTTCCGAGGTTCGGACTCCGGTGAGTCCGAGGGGACACACCGAGTCCGGAAAGAATCAGGCGACTCTTCCTCTTCAGACTCCCAGACCGACTCCGACGAGGACTCGGTGGGGTCGGCCCGGGCAGGGCGCGGCGCCTGCCGCCGAGGGAGTCGGCGTCGGCGACCTCGGTCCCGAACGGGAGGCCGAGGGTGACCTCGACCGAGGATCGACTCGAGTTCGCATCGACTCGAGGATCGGCTCGGTCTCCGGGGTCGACTTGGACGTCGACGTCCCGGCGGTCGGGGCAGCGACGCCAGCGAAGCCAGCGAGCAGTGCCCGCTGCTGGTCCATGAAGGCAGACAGTCTGCTCTCCAAGGCCGTCAACCTGAGTCCGAGCTCAGGTGACCCAGCAGCCCCCGACTCGGGCCCCAACGGCGTCGGGCCCGACGTCGGCTGTCGCGGAGGCGAGTCCAGGAGGACCACAGGACTTACCCGAGCAGGCAGCTCCGACTCCAGGCGAGGTCGCTTCGTGAGGTGCTCCTTCTCCAAGGACCCGGGGCGGCTATCGGGGCTATGCGACCTGGCCCTCGCGGAGCCAGGAGCGTCCACCGACGCCGCCCTCGCGGGTTTCACCTTACGTCGATGGTCCCCGGAGGGAGAACCCCTGTCGGAGGAACTCCGGCGACGGTCCGAGCTGGAACCTTTGGACGCGGAGGCCTCCGACGAGGTCCGGGTACGGCTGGGGTCAGCGAAGATCCTATCCCGCTGATGCCGCCGACTTCTCAACGCTTTGGAGGACATTTTGCCGCAGGGCCCACAGATCATTTCTTCATGATCCGGGCCCAGGCAGCGGAGGCAAAAGTCGTGTGTGTCAGTTAGTGACATATTTCGGTCACACTGACCACACCGTTTGAAACCACTGGCAGCCATCGGGGGAAAAAGGGCCCCGGCGAGGTCAAAGGACCGGGCTGCCAGGGAAAAACCGAAAACGAAAACTGACTAAGTCAGAAAAACCGAAAAGAAGAAGAGGACTCGTGACCGGCGTCGCGAGTCCGGGCGGGAAAAAGACCGGCGTCGAACCGAAGGAAAAAGACGGGGACGTCTGTAGGGCTCCGCGGAAAAAAGAAGACTGGCTAAGATGGCACCCTTGGGCGGGAACAGGACCGCGCATGCGCGCTGCAATTCCCAAAGGCTTTCTTTGAAAGCTGGGGGAAAATTGCTCCGCGAGGGCTCCGTCGGCGCCGACGTCACCCATAAGTGAGGACTGACTTCCTGCTTGGTCCTGGAGAAAGAAGCATTATATTTTCCTTTTCTGCAGGAGAGTCTTGGTTAATAGTAGAGCCAGGAATAGGAATGGCAAGAAAGGTTGCCATGTCAAGGAGAAATTTCTGAAAAGAAGGATCTCCAATGGGAACTATTCCTGGGTAAGCTGAGGTTGAAGCAGCAGCTTGAGCACCAGAAGACATACTGGACTGGTGCAGAAAAAATATCCTGCTAGATGGACAGTGATACTGACAGTCCCGATTTGAGGCAGGTAGTACTGCATCGTCAGTGCCCGGTATCGATTCCAAGCTAGGCATAGAAAGGATCGATGGCACCGATGGAACTGCAGGAATCGACATCGATACCGATACCGGTACCGGAGACGGTAATGTCATCGAAGCAGTAATCGGGGGCTGCTGAAACGGTACCAAGGTAGCCAGAGAGGCTTGGTGAATATCCTCGGTACTGCGTAGTCGGAAACGATATGGGTCGGTTCCGAAACGCGTCGGTACCAAATCATCTAGACTGGATATCGATTCCAGACTCGGTATCGAAGGGAGTGAGTCTATCGATGCATGTCTAGAAGGTACCGACGTCGATGGTGGTATCGGCGATGCCGATACAGGAAAGTCAATCGGAGTCGTATCGATTGGTACCGAAGGTACCGAGGACGTCCGATGACGATTCCTGGTGAAGAGTGGAACACTCGACACCGGTGCCGATGCCGGGGTGTCGGTACCGCTCGAAACCGATACCAACCCCGAGCATGGCGAAGATGCAGGAAAGTCAGTCTGGGTCGTATCGATCGGCCCCGAAAGTACCGAGGACACCAAATGACGATCCCTGGTGAAGAGTGGAACACTCGACGCCGATGCCGGGGTATCGGTACCGCTCGAAGCGGATACCACCCCCGAGCATGGCTCAGGTATGTTCTGTGAGGGGTGAACCCCAGGAACAACCTGAAACCCCGTAAATGCTTTGGAGCCCGAAGACTCCCGCCGGGGTTTTATTGCCAATGAGGTCTTGAGGGCAAGGCCGGAGCCGTCATCATGCTTGGCATGAGACTTACCACTCAAGGATTGGCTAGTCTTAACAGACTGTTTGTGGGTTACCTGATCCTGGAGAGAAGAATAAACTGGTGTCCTCACCTCAGGAGGAAAAACGGCATCGAGGGAAACTCGAAAAAGGGAAGGTCTTCTCCCAATACTACAGCCTGATGGTTCAGGGGAAAAAGGGTCAGGACCCAAACAGGTTAGACACCAAGCATTGGAGTCTAAAAAGAAAACTATGTTTCCACAGTGAAGGCACTTCTTAGGGGAAGAAGGCTCCATGCTGGAGAGGCCTGGTAGGCCCAAAAAGTTAAGACAAAAACTGAGGAGAAAAAATCTCTCTAATTTTAGAAAAGAAAAAAGCACCGGCGGTACCGGTATCGGCGGGGAACACAGCCGCGACCACAAGAAAACAAGTAAATAGAATTTTAAAGAAAAAAGTTTCTGCGGTGACAGGAGGACGTCCTGCCGGCTCCGCGGAAAAATGAAAACTGAGGAGAGGCAGTGAGCAAGGCGGGAAGTCAGCGCGCAGGCGCGAGGGATGCTCCCAAAAGCTTTCTGATTGGATGCTGGGGAGCATTCCCGTGCAGGCTCCGTCGGTACCGACGTACCCATATGTGAAGACTCATTCCTGCTTGTTCCTGGAGATGATTATGGTCTCATGCCACTGGAAGGGGCTTAATGGGAGGTTTAGTTAATAGAAGACCCCTCATGAAGCGTGTTACTAGCGGCTGAGAAGTGATGGGCTGGCCAACTAAGGGCATGTGAGAGGCCGCAATTGCGCTTAGATGTACTCTTACCAAACTGATTTGAGTCCAGAAGAAGAAAGGTGGAGGAAATACTCAAGTAATGCCACCACCGGAGCTGAGAAGGGGTTAAGATATCTCTGAGAACACCAAAGAGAAAATCTATGCCACTTGAAGGCATAGGAGCACCTAGTGGATGGCTTCCTAGAAGCTAAGAGGATGTCCATAACCTCCTGGAAAGGTTAAATGTCCTGGAAAGCTATGCCCTCTCAGCAGCCATGCTGTGAGATGGAGGGACTGCCGAATGGGATGGAGCAGCATCCCCTCCTCCTGAGAGAGGAGATCTGGAGCAGTCCCCAGATCTATGGGTTGAGCACAAGACAGATGTACATAAGAACATAAGATATGCCATACTGGGTCATTCCAAGGTCCATCAAGCCCAGTATCCTGTTTCCAACAGTGGCCAATCTAGGTCATAAGTACCTAGCAGTCTCCTCAAAAGACACAGGTTCCTCAATGCTTGTATTGGGTCAAGTAGTGATATCCTGGGTTCCTTTTAATAATGGCTTATGGACCTTTCCTCCAGGAACTTATCCAAACCTTTTTTAAACCCAGCTACACTAACAGCTTTTATTACATCCTCTGGTAACAAATTCCAGAGTTAGATTACACGTTGAGTGAAAAAATATTTTCTTTTATTAGTTTTAAATAGGTTATCCTGTAGCTTCATTGCATGTCCCCTAGTCTTTTTATATTCTGATGACAAACAATCGATCTACGTTTACCCTTTTCATTCCATTCATTAATTTATAGACCTCTATCATATCTCTCCCCTCAGCCGTCTTTTCCAGGTTGAAGAGCCCTAACCTTTTTAGCCTATCTTCATAGGAGTATCCTTCCATCCCCTTTACCATTTTGGTGGCTCTTCTCTGTACCTTTTCTAATAACGCTATATCCTTTTTAAAATATGTCGACCAGAATTGCACACAATATTCAAGGTGTGGTTGCGCCATGGAACGATGCAGAGGATACAGAAGGAGAGGGTACCACGGTTGATGTGGCCAGCATGGGGCTATGAGTATCATGCAGCCCTTGTCTCTCTGGAGTTTGAAAAAAGTCTTGGGAATTAAGGGAATGGAAGGGAAGGCATATAGGAAGCCCTGACCCAGCAAAGGTGTAAAACATCCACTTGCTGGCTATGCAGTGCAGGAGTCCTGGTGCAGAAATGAGGAAGCTTGGCACTCTGAGGACTTGCGAACAGGTCTATCTCTGGAGTCCTCCAGATTTGAAAAATGTGAGAGACTTTGTCTGCATGAAGAGACCACTCGTGGGGGAGAAGGACTCGGCTTAGTTTGTCTGCTAAGACATTGTGCTTGCCCAGTAGATACACCGCATGCAGGTGAATGCGATGCTGTATGGCAAAGGACCACAGATGTAGAGCCTTGCTGCAGAGGGTCCAAGAGCCTGTTCCGCCATGCTTGTTCAAGTAGATTGTCCATCTGAACTAGAGCTATGCAGTCTCGAAGATGGTCCTGGAATATTTTGAGAGCAATGTGAATGGCTTTAAGTTTCAGCAAATTTATGTGGAGTTGTGTCTCCTGACGAGACTAGTCCCTGAGTGGAAAGTGTGTCCAGATGAGCTCCCCAGCCCAGTCTGGATGCATCCGTTGTCAGGGTACATTGATGTGCTGGCATCTGAAAAGGTAACCCTACCAGGAGTTTTTCTGGTGAATGCCACCACTGAAGTGACAAGATTAGGAGGGTAGAGACCACTATTTTGTCTCCCAGGTGACCCACAGCCTGAGACCACTGGGATTCCAATGTCCATTGTGCTGTGCGCATATGTAGACGAGCATATGGAACAACATGCACCATTGATGCCATATGGCTCAGAAGCCGTAGCATTTCTCGAGCGGTGAGAAAGCATCTCAGGCATGCCTCAAAACTAACCGACTGAGTCAAGCACAGTGGAGTTGGGGCAGAAATGCCCTTGATTGCTGAGTGTCTAGGAGAGCCCCCTATAAACTCTAAAGTTTGAGAGGGGACAAGTTGGGACTTTGGAAGATTTATTACAAATCCCAAGTGTTGTAGCACCTGCATGGTACGTGAGAGGGATAGGCTGGCCTCTAGAGAGGTGCTCGCTCGAATGAGCCAGTTGTCTAAGTAAGGGAAGACAAATATCCCTAGAGTCCTTAGGAATGCGACCACTACCGCCATGCATTTTGTGAAGACTCTTGGGGCAGAGGCGAGACCAAAAGGCAGGACTCTGTATTGATAACACAGGTACACTACCAAAAAACTGCCTCCAGTTTTGCAACTGATTCCTATAGATTTTGGGGTGCTGAATCCAGGAAAAATAGCCAAAATGTTCCATCACGTCACGTTTTCTTGCAAAATTAGATTTCTTACCCATATAAGGAATGTTCACATAATTTCTTTTTAGCCGACTGCAGTTTATTTTCTTGGCCCAAAATAGAGGTTGTAATGGTTAACTAACTAGAAACACTCCCTCATGATATTTTAGAGTGTTTTGTATTCATTTTATACATTAACAGGACAATTGGGAGGAGGGGGGCTAAATCCAGTACTCGCGCTGTTCTTTCCTGTTCGCCTCGCCTTGTTCGCTCGCTCAAACACGGTGGTTGCGACATGAACGTTCCTGTCAAATTTCAGTTTCTTGCAAGTTCATTATTACCTTTTGTTTGCTCAGTCGTAATCCAGCTTTATTCCGAAGTGGTTCACTACAGTTGTAGTTTGCAGTGCTGTGTATTTGTGATGGCTCACAGAGCCAGAGGTTGCGTCAACTCTCCGGACAGTTTTTGTTTTATTTGTGGGGAATATACCGTGAAAAAGTGGCAGAGGAACATTTCTGCATGTATTAAAAAAGTATATTTCGCCTATTTCGGTTTGAAGTTAGGCGATCAAGACAAACCGTGGGCTCCTCACAAAGTGTGCAAGACATGTGAGGAAGATCTACGCTTATGGATGAAAGGTAAAAAACAAGCATTTCGTTTCGGAATACCTATGATGTGGCGTGAACAAAGAGACCACAGCAGTGACTGCTATTTTTGCTCTTGCATTGTGAAGGGATACAACTTAAAAAATAAGAACGTAATAAGTTACCCCAACCTTCCCTCAGCAATTAGGCCTATGCCTCATAGCAACGAAGTACCTGTGCCTGAACCACCAAAATCTTTGGATCATATTTGTGTGGACGGTTCTGATCATGATGAGACTCATCAGATGGCTTTTCCCGATGAGTCCAGTACTTCCGAGTTTGAAACTGAACCAGATCCGAAACCTGAACTTTTCTCTCAAGCTGAATTAAATGATTTAGTCCGGGATTTAGGACTCCCAAAAGATGCTGCCCAAATGCTAGGTTCTCGGCTTAAACAGAAAAATCTATTGTCACCAGGAACAACGTTTTATTGGTACCGCAACCGCGAGACACAATTTTTGAAGTATTTCAGCAAAGAGGAAGATTTGGTATTTTGCAACGATATATACGGAGTGATGGAAAAGTTTAAACTCAAGTATGATCCTGCTGAATGGCGGCTGTTCATTGATTCGTCAAAAGACAGCATAAAAGGTGTTCTTCTTCATAATGGCAACACATTCGCTTCAGTTCCTATTGCTCACTCTGTTATTCTCCAAGAAAAATACGAGAATTTGGCCCTGATTCTTCAGAAGATTCGTTATGATGAGCATAAGTGGATGATTTGTGGAGACTTTAAAATTCTATCCATGCTATTAGGGCAGCAATCCGGTTTCACCAAATATCCCTGTTTCCTTTGCTTGTGGGATAGCCGGGCCCGCGACCTACATTGGGGGAATAAAGACTGGCCAATTCGGGAGTATTTGAGACCCGGTGAGAAAAATGTTCTTCATGAGAGCTTGGTACCTCGTGATAAAATTCTATTACCACCTCTCCACATTAAGTTGGGTCTCATTAAGCAATTCATCAAGTCCCTTCCAAAAGATGGTGAGTGCTTTCGGTACCTTTGCTCAAAGTTCCCCCGACTTTCTGAAGCAAAGCTAAAGGAAGGAGTGTTTGTTGGCCCTGATATAAGGAAACTCATTTCAGATGGAGCATTCGCTGAAACGATGTCTGAGAAGGAAAAAGAAGCCTGGGATTCCTTCAAGGATGTTGTTCTCAAATTCTTGGGGAACAGGCGGGATGAGAACTATAAGGATATTGTTGCCAGGATGCTCAATGCCTTCAAAGAACAAGGCTGTAACATGAGCCTGAAAGTCCATTTCTTGCACTCCCATGTGAACTACTTTCCCAAAAACTTGGGGGCGTACAGTGAAGAACAAGGTGAAAGGTTTCACCAGGACATCAAGGACGCAGAGAGAAGGTACCAAGGAAGATGGAACACCACACTATGATGGCTGATTTCTGCTGGTTGCTGCTGCGGGAAACCCCAGATGAAAAATACGCCAAGCAGCGCACCAAGAGAAGCATTCGGGGGAAGAAGAAACGGGCCCACCAGGAGATTGATTGACCCAAGAATGACTTTAAAATCTAAACTGTGTTGACAAATATTGTGTTTTTACTAAACTTTGAAATAAAAATTTGCTAGTTATTACCACAGTGTCGGATCTCATTTATTAGAATTTTATTTTCACACCATCGGGTGTTTGTCTTCATGTATTGCAATGGTGCGGTTTGCGTTTTCTATTCTTACATACATACCTGTACAACATTTTTTGCACATTTCTTTGCTTTGCTTTGTGTCTAACCTCGCTCTTATATGCTCAATGTTTGTGCACATGTATGTGGCTGTTTTAAGTGCAGACAATTTTGCTACCATCACAGTGTGTTTTGTTGACATTACTCTATTCTTATGTGCTGCCTTGTTACAATTTTCTTTATTCTTATTTGAATAACTACTAAACAATTAGTATAAAGAATTCATCCAAGAAACTTTTATCTCGATCGCACTCAATCTGAAACGTTCACCTCAAACTGCTAACCCAATGTAGCAAAAAATCTGTACGTGATGGAGCAAATTGGTTACCAGATTTGGATTCAGTGCACCAAAAAACATAAAAATCAATCGAAACATTAGAGGCAGTTTAAAAAAAAAATTTTTTAGTGTACCTGTGATAATGTTTCCTCCGAAACATGAAGCGCAGGAACTTTCTGTGCTGCAAATGAATAAGTATGTGAGTGTATGCTTCCTTTAGATCTAGAACCAATCCTGACTCTGGAGATAGGGGAGAAGGGTTGCTAGGGAGATCATTTTGAACTTCTCTCATAGTAGGTACTTGTTCAGTTCTCTGAGGTCCAGAATGAGCCTGTACCCTCCTGTTTTCTTTGGAATGAGGAAGTATGGAGAATAAAAGCCCATTCCCTGTTGGGATGGTTGAACCTCCTCTATTGCACCTTGCAAGAGAGGGGAGGTGACGTCTTGGAGCAACAGAGCAGTGAGGGGAGGTTGAGAGTGGAACTCTCTTGGAGGAGTCTGGGGAGGTAGACTTTGTAGATGAAGCTTGTACCCCTCCCATACTATGGACAAAGTCCACTGCTCTGATGTTATAAGATTCCACCTGTGGGCAAAGTGACAGAGTCTGCAGTGGATGTGGATGGGATCTGGAATCTCCAGAGGCAGAGCTGCTATGTTTTCTAGAGAGGAGTCAAAGACCCTGAAGAGGCTGGGTCTGCTGAGGCGGCTGTGACTTAGGTCTGAGCCTTTTTTTGCTGCTTTGGTGGTTGCTGCCCCTTATGAGGAGCATGATACTGACAGTGAACAGCAAGGATATAAGAGGGATAGTACTTATTATTGAAAAAAGCTTTCCATGCTGCTTTTTTCCTAGCTGGGTTGGCAGTAGATCTAGATGGCCTATTGAGGGCAGTGTTCTCAGATTCTGAGAAGCTTTGTCTTGCCCATCCTTGCCAAAAAGGTTTTCCCTGGGGCAAGGGATATTACCCAGCTTATCTTGAACCCACTGTTCAAGATCCAATGCTTGAAGCCAAGCAATCCTGCTTGCACCAATGCAGATGGATGAAGTCCTATTGATGCGCTCAAAACAGTCAAAAATTGCTCTATTAACAAACTTTTTAACATTCTGAGCATGCTTTATAAGAATGAGATAATCTGCTTCTTGTCATGGGTGAGAAGAGGAGCCATTAACTCTACATACTTAGCCACCTCTCTAAGGAACATACCCATATAGAATATGTAGGAACTGATCCTGGCCGATAACATGGAGGCCTAGAAACATCGTTGACCAAAGGCGTCAAGGGTTCTGGATTCCCTACCAGGAGGATTTGAGGAATGTGTCTTAGCACTCTTTATTCAATGCACTGCAGATTCCACCACCATGGAATGGTGTGGCAATTGGGTCTTTTGGAAACCAGGACACTCCAGTACCCGGTACATGGTATAGAGTCGCCAGGTATGGGGAGATCTGGTAAGGGGTGTCTCCCACATACGAAGCATAAGGTCGTGAAGTATCCGATGGTCGTGAAGCATAAGGTCATGAAGTATCCGTTCTTCGGCCCTAGGCTCTTTCTCCAGTGTCACTGTTATGGACAGACCTCTAGCAACATCACGAATAAAGTCTTGAAAAGACATGTCCTCTGGAAGGGACATGCGACATTGCGGAGACAGAGCTGGGTCTTCCGGGATTGTTCTCATGTCCCAGGTATCGACCTATTCACCATCCAATGAATCAGAATCCGAAGACTCAAAGTATCGACAGGCAGGGTGTTCCCGCTCCGCACGAACTCAGTACCGATCAAAACCGTTAGCTGAGGCTTGCGGTGCCGGAACCTTGGTACCAGAAACAGATTCGAGGGCCAGTATGGGCGGTAGAGTGGTAAGCAGCATAAAAGTCGATGCGGGTTGTATTGGTACCGGAGCCGGTACCAATGCCTGAGGAACCGATTGTAAGGGTTTTATTGGTATCGAGGCTGCCACTAAGGCAGCTAAGCTCTGCTCGATGGCCAGGATACGTTGATCCATTGAGCTTGACGATGCTTAGGTATCGGTAACGGAATTGCAGACCTCGATACCTGAGCATGACACCAGGAGCTCTCTGGAGGTGGAGGACTCGGGAGCATCCTGGGACCCCACTGAGGCTTTGGAGGGAAGGTCCTCCCGCTGGGGTTGTTTGGCCAGTGTGTCTCCCTCCAGGGGAATTCCCAAGGCACCTAGATACTTAAAAGGAGATCTACCCTTGGAGGGCTGGCCAGTCTTCATTGAAGACTTCGGTTTCGATACCTGAGATTCTTGTGAGGAAGATGAAGCTTTCGATGATGTCAATGCTAAAGATACTGCATCGGAGGCAAAGAGGGTGCCCAGCTTTGCAGCTCGATTCTGTAGGCCTCTCTTTGTCATCTTCCTACAGAGAGGACACTCTGATGACTAATGATCCTGCCCTAAGCATTTCAGTGTGGCCGAAATGGTACCACCACATTTGGAACACTTTTTAAAACCATTGGATGTTTTTTCCATTTTGTCTGTGATAAAAAGGAAGGCCTAAGTATAAGATGGTGTTCATGCGCCCGAAGGAAAGAATAATTCTTTCCCTCACAGAATTTTTTTTTTTAAAGAAAGAAAGAAAGAAAAAAGAGAGAGCACCGACGGGAGTCGGTACCAGCGTTGACAGGCAAGCAGACGCAACCACAACAAATATGAAAAAAATACATTTTCTGCGATGAGAGGATTTGCTTCTTGTCAGTTCTGCAGAAAATGAAGAACTGAGGAGGGAGAGCTGGAAAGGCGGGAAGGCAGCTACGCAGGCGCAGTGGGATGCTCCCAAAGGCTTTCCTATTTGACGCTGGGGAGCGTTCCCATGCAGGCTCCGTCGGTGCCGATGTCACCCCATATGTGAAGATTCCTGCTTGTTCCTGGAGATATTTAAAACCCCAAGGCCAGAGAGTGGGAGGTCTAGATTAGGAGGATGGGGAATATACTCACACAGTCACACTGTTTATTTATCTGTTGCATGTGATACTGTTTTGAAAAGCCTACAAAAGGCATTCCTTTTGTTCTGCTTTTGAATAAAGATTTTCTTTTTGTGCTGAACCTGGGCTCTGCTGGCCTTCTGAGACAAAAGGGGTTTTATTATCATCCCATAACCCAGACTGCTCTCCCATGCTATTACACCACCTTTCCTTCCCTTTTAATATTCAACCAGTTATATTTTTTGAAATGAAAGAAGCAGGGATAGCTTTTATGGAAAGATCCCATTTGGCTGAACTGCAAAGATTTCAAGACAACAAGCACAGTAACACCTTTCATTCAGATGGAAATGTAGTTGAAGACAAAGTATAAGAAATTTCAGAACCACAGAGCATGAGGGTTTTTTAATTTTGCTTACTATGGCTAAATAAATTACTTATAAATTGATCACAACTGAATTTTCATTTAATTTTTAAAAATAATTTTATTGCTGTTCTCTTAGGCTTCCACGGCTAATATCATGATCTTTGCACTTTTCCAGGTCATGCCGTGCCTTGGTAAGTGGAACTGATGTTTCAGCCATCATTCTGTGGCTTTCTTCAGGGTGAAGTGATTATGCAGTGAATGTCTGTTCTTATATACAGTGGTTCTCAAACCAAACTGGTGGGTAGGAAGCAGGAAATTTTAATTTTTGGCGGAAAAGTCCATTGAAGAAAAGGCACGAGATCTGAATTTGATTTTAGAGGGAAAGTTTGTTTTATTGCTCATTAAAAAGATGCTGAATTTACTGCTCTAAAATTGAAAAAAAAGCTCCTTCATCCTATAGAGGGATAGTGCCAATGCCTCTCACTTCTGCTAGGATGGGACCATCTCTGG
Source organism: Ichthyophis bannanicus (assembly GCA_033557465.1). NCBI lineage: Eukaryota > Metazoa > Chordata > Amphibia > Gymnophiona > Ichthyophiidae > Ichthyophis > Ichthyophis bannanicus. Next base: position 333,703,474 of record CM066038.1, read on the forward strand.
GGGAACAGGTTAATATAGTCTCCATGCTTCTGTGATCTTTGCCCTCCACTGAGCACAAATGTCAGTTTTATGTCAGCAGTGGCACTCTGAAACAGTTCTAGTTTTACCCTATGCAGGGCCAGCCCAAGGGTATTTGGCATCCTAGGCACACCTTCAGCCAGGCTCCCCCCCCAGCCTCCCCCCCCCCAACATGTCCAGCAACTACCCTTGCCTTTATTCCCCCTCCATCACCTTTATGTCCAGCATGTCTTGCCTTCCTCCCTCAAGGTGTCCAGCATCTCTCTCCTCCCCTTCCTCCTACATTTGTTAAGTATCATACCCCTCTTCCATCTCTCTTGCCGCTACTTCTGCTGACACCAATATCTCTGACACAGCCTATGTCAAACAAGCAAAGTGTGGTGATGAGCCTTTGAGTTCCTTTTCGCGCATGTTTAAGGCCTGCACATCCTGTACCCTCTGGATTGATACCCCAGCATGTGGGTGTTCAAAGATTGACTGCTGCTGCCTGATCTGTCGCTGTGTTTCCCAACTGTGCCGGGGCTATGCTGCTGCCCCCTGATGTAAGCTTCCCCAGGCAGATGCCTAGTTTGCCCAGTGGTAGGGCCAGTCCTCATCCTAGGGCATGTGCAGAAATGGAGATCTGATTTTTCTTGACCCTCCTGGTTCTTTGAGCAACCAAATGTCAGAGCCAACCTCTTGAGGGCATCATTTGCAAGTACCAGAGTTTTATTTCCTATTTTATATCTCCACTCTCAATTTCGTTTAACTCAATCATTGAAGAAAGTCTTCAGCTAGGGCCCCCTCCTGTCCCCTATGATATGGTATCATTAGTCAGTAACTTGCTTATTGACAAGATTGATGCCAATTGATGGTAAACGTAATGGTGGATTTAGAAACAGAGGACACATTAACAACATAATTTATATGAGCCAATCATCATTCTGATGATAGATGATCTGAATCAGGGACCTAGAAGTAAAAGACTTTTCATCCCTGTGGCTAATTCATTTGGCCAGTCAAGACTGCTAAAAACTAATTTTTGAATTTGCTGAAGCTGTAACATGATAGCAAGCATTTAAAACAAATATTTGCTCTTTGTAGGTATATAACATCTTATGCAAAAGGCGCTAAGAAATATAAAAGCACTCCGATCACTGGATAAGCTAATGACACCAGAGTCCCTTTTCTCCTGCAAAGGAAATAAACATGTTTTACCTTTTGTAGGGAGCTTTCCTCATTCCGCTGTCCCGAACATAATCCACCAGTTGTTTCTGTGTTCGGCCACTGTAAACACACACAAGGGCACAAAGCATCACAGAAGGGCATCAAAACATTGGCAGAAAAAGTTATTTAGGTATTAGTAAAAGAACCAGGAATTCATCTAAGCAGAAAAATTGAATAGGGCATCTGAAAGTATCAGAATTTAGGTCCTGCTAAAAAGACTGAAAGAGATGCTATTGCAGGTGCCATAAGTATCTTACTTCACTCTTGGGCATGATTAGTAATTATCTGCTATAAGCCAAACTTACTTTCAAGAATACCTCTCATCTAGGCTTTTAACAAGAACACAGTCACCTAAGTATTCCTCAACCTCTTCCATAATTTGGCAAATTAACTCCAAGGCCTTGCCCTATACCCATCGCAAGTTAGAGAATCAATGTTCATTATGGCACCTCAACTTGCCTCACTATGAATCATTTCACAATTAAATCATCGATACCATGCTCTGTTATGGCATCACTGTGTTAAATATTAAAGTTATAAAAGTTGAATTTACTAGTGGCACAGCAAACTGGAAGCTATGGATGTGGGAAGTAATGATTAGCGGCCAAGCTAGTCACTATCATATACAGCAACCGTCCCAACTGTCATCAACTATCATTTTGACATAAAAGTTCTGAATTTGCACAGAAATTAAACAAACCAATTCAAAACTCAGTCAAACGAGTTTACTCCTTGGGAAATTTACAAAAAAATAATAAATGTTAAATAAATAAATAATAATAAACAAACCTACAATCATTATTAAATAGAAGAGATGAGAGGAAGAAGTGTCAGCAATCAGAAGGCCTCAAACCATATTACAAGTGGGAAAAGCTTGAGGAGCATGGCTCATGTAATTTTTTCAAACCCCACTATATATGTATATTGGTGTATGTCTGCACGCGTTACCTCTGTGTTTTTTTTTTTTTTTTTTTTTTAATCTTTATTTTCAATTTTCCAACATTACAAACACAGCAAACCATTCACAATACTAACTAGACACAGCTAACTAAGCTACTACAAACAATACAAACAAAGAAAGCCCTGAGATATCCTCCCACCCCCCCCCCCACCCACCCTCCCCTGCACTCTCCTCCAGGGTTCATCCTTCAGGCTCTCTAAGGAGCCTACCCATACTAGGGCTGGTCAGCTACGCACCTTAGCAGATGCAATAAAGTCACTTAACATCTGCCATTTAAGAAGGAATTTCCCTGATAAGGGCTTAAGTTGACAGGCGTTCTGTTCAAATTGACTGTACAAACTAACCCGGTTCCACCATTCCTGAAAAGTAGCATTTCGGGTAGCTTTCCAGTGCCTAATGACCAGGCATATAGCGATGCCAACCATGAAATCTAGGAGAAAGGCACCGTCCTTGGGCAGTGAAGGTAGATCCGCTGCAGATCGGAAAACAATGATCTGCCAAGAGAGGGGTTCTCGAAACTGCAGAATGAGCTGCACCTGCTGCCACACTGCGGCCCAGAAGGTGCACACCCCCGGGCATTCAAAGACTAAGTGTCTTAGGGTACCAGGTTCGGCCCCGCAGGTCCAGCAAAGAGAGCTAAGCGTGCCATCCCAACGTGCAAGTTTAACAGGGGTAAAAAAACAATTGTGAGCAAAATAAAATAGGGTCTGGGTCAAAGAAGCAGACCTGGTCACTCTAATTTGTTTACTCCAGAACTTCTTCCATTGAAGATCAGACAGCGCCCTCCCTGTATCCCGCTCCCAGCTCTGTTTCAACTTTCCCATCAACACAGGTAAGGACCCCGTCAACTTTTGATAAATTTTGGAGGCTATTCCTTTCCCTTGTCTAAGCTTATCCAGTATCTCTATTGCTCCTTCTGATCCAGAGCCGTGATCCGGGACTATTCCTGCCCCGCCCAGACAATGGCGAAGCTGACACCATTGAAAATAGCAGGATGAGGGAAGACCAAACTCCTGCCCAAGCTCCCCATACGTTTTCCACTTGCCAGAAGTATGCAGATGACTCACCATCCAAACCCCCCGGGAATACCAGGCCTTCCAGGCAAAGGGCTTTCTTTGAATTTTGAACAAAGGGTTGTGCCATATGGGCAGCCAGGCTCGGGAGCAGCCATCAGGATCACAAACTTTAATAAACGACTGAAAGGCCTTAAGTGTGTCAAGGATTACAGCAGGAAGTGTTGATGTAGTGGGAAATTGCATCCCTGGGGCACACCACAATGGTACTGGTGCTAGCATCCGCTCCTCTAGGTCGACCCAAACCGGCCTCCCCGGAGCAAGGGTTTCCAACCAGCGAGACCCTTGTTTAAGAAGAAAGGCATGGTGATAAGCCTGAAAATTAGGGAAATTCACGCCACCCTGCTCGCGATGAAGTCTTAACTTAACTTTAGCTATCCGTGGAGTTTTGTTTTGCCACAAAAACTGAAGGAGGAGCCTTTCGAGATGGCGATACGTTTGGGCAGGGAGATGGCAAGGAAGCATCTCCAAGAAGTAGTTAATTTTAGGGGTAATCATCATTTTAATAGTATCTAATCTACCCCACCAAGAAAGCAGCAGGGGAGACCATCGCATGGTCAGCTCCCGGGTCAGAGCCAAAAGCTCTTCGGTATTTCGTCTAATCGTTTCTTCAAAAGGATAGCAATAGCGGACTCCTAAGTATTTCACAGCACCCGATTCCCAAATGAAAGGATACTCACCGAGGTCCTCCCTATACGTCCATTTGTTCAAAGGAAACATCACAGACTTGGACCAGTTGATTTTATACCCTGAATAAAGTGAGTATTTCTCAATTTGGTCCAAGATTCTGGGGATAGAATCCGGCGTTGCGAAGAGAAGAAGATCGTCCGCGTACGCTGAGAGTTTAATCTCCCGCCCCGCAATTACAGCGCCGTGAATATCAGGATTTTGCCGTATGAGGAGAGCCAAAGGCTCCATCGCTAGATTGAAGAGCATCGGGGATAGGGGACAACCCTGCCGAGTACCCCGTCGCAAGGCAAGCGGGGCCGAGGTCACGCCATTGACACAAATCCGCGCTGTGGGACCCATATACAAGAGTTCTAGGGCTCGCAGAAAGGCCTCCCCGAAGCCGAACCAGCGGAGAGCCGCAAAAAGAAAAGGCCACTCCAAACGATCGAAAGCCTTTTCTGCATCTAATGACAAACCGAGCAGCGGCTTCTCAGACGCGTCGGCACCCAACAAGACATGAGACAAAAGGCGCGCGTTGTCGGCCGTCGAACGGCCTGCGGTAAAGCCACACTGATCCGGGTGTATTAAAGTTGGGATAATCCCAGAGAGCCGGGTAGACAACACCGTTGCATATATCTTATAATCAGCGTTGAGCAGCGAAATGGGGCGATAGTTGGGTACTAACAGGGGATCCCTGCCTGGTTTCTCGAATACAACTAAGTTGGCTGCCGCGAAGGCACCGGCGGGTTGACCCGACGTAGAGAGCAGTCGATAATATTGCTCTAAATGAGGGGCGAGGGTCTTAACAAAGCGTTTAAAGAATTCGACCGGTATCCCATCTGGCCCCGCTGCTTTCCCCGAGGCCATTGAAGCTATGGCCTGTTTGATCTCCTCCTTGCTGAGAGGGGCGTCAAGCTCCGCTTGCTGAGCTTCGGAAAGACTAGGATGCTGCAGAGTATCAACTAACTGCGCAAATCCGTCTGACGAAAATTCATGCTCCGAGGTGTAGAGGTGGGAGTAATATTCTCGAAAGGCTTCTGCGATCTGAGCATCCTTTACTAGGAGATCCGAGCCCAACGGCTTCCGAATTGCACTGACCCGTTTGACCTCCCGCTTACCCTTTAATGTAGTGGCCAACTGCTTCCCGGCTCTATTCCCCTCCCGATAATAGTTCCCTTGTTGTCGCCGGACGTATTGAGAGGCCGTGGCAGACATAATGGTGTTATACTGAAAACGCAGACGCTGCAATCGCAATAAGATACAGGGGTCCGTACGTCGTGTGAGGACCCTTTCTCCCGCTTTGATCTGCGACTCTAAGTCTTGTAGCTGCTGTTTCCTTTGCTTTGCCAGTCGTATAGCAAAGCTAGTGATGGCTGCTCTAAGCGAGGCCTTAAAGCCCTCCCACCAAGCCCATACGGGTGTAGCGTGGACAGAATTTAACTGGAAATACTCGGCTATGACTGCTTGCATCGCTATCTGGAAGTCTGGACGATCAAGGAGAGATCTATCTAAGGCCCAAGTTGGATCGGGGTTAGATAATGAGTCATCTTGTAAGCATACTGAGACAGGAGCATGATCTGAGATGTGGATTGAGTGAATACTAGCAGGACCCATATTAGGGACCAGAGCCCGGGAGACCAAAAAGTAATCTATTCGGGATTGTGACGCATGCGGAGCCGAAAAGAATGTAAATTCCAATTCTTGTGGATGCTGCAAACGCCATATGTCAACCAGGGCTAATTCTGATAGCATGGAAGCAAGAAGAAGCTGCCCCCTGGGCCGCTTAGCCGACCTAGGAGGTTGCCGGTCAATAAGTGGATCGAGCGTTTGATTATAATCCCCTCCTACAATAAGCAGCTTCCCTCTGTCAGCGTGCAGCTCTCTCGCAACCGCAGCAAAAAAGTCTGAGTTATCCGCAGTGGGAGCATATAAACACATGATAAGAACTTCTAGCTCACCTAGCCGAAGTAGCACTTTGGTCCAACGGCCCTCTGCATCGGCACTAGAGCTTAGTACTGTTAGTTTGAGGGAGTTTCTGGCTAAAATGGCAACCCCATTGTGTTTACGAACAGCAGGGGAATACGCTATTACTCTATAGGGCCTCTGCCCAAGTTTCAAAGACTCATGCAAATTCAAGTGCGTCTCCTGTAACAGTAGTATGTCGACCCCCTCCTGTCGTGCATAATCAAGAATTTTCCGCCTCTTTATCGGGCTATTGATGCCCTGCACGTTGAGAGAGGCAATTTTACAGGGAGCCATCAAAAATTGCATCGAGAAAGGCCCCGAGGGGCCTGAGCAGAGGGCTGACTGAATTCTGGAAAAGGTACCAGTTATCACATAGAGTAATCCTGAGATAGCTATAGTATAGGGAAATTAATAGCCCCTCTTGGAGCTTGTTAGAGCCAGTAGAAAGTATTGACCCTGGAGGAGAGGCGAAACCCTGAAAATGTATCGGTGAGCACAGGCCGGCTGAGCTAGCTCCGGAGACCTGAAAAATGGACAGGCCCTTACCGCCATTAGCACGGAGCTACCAGGGGGGGAGATATCTGTAAGAAAACATGTTAGGGAGCAACAATACATGATGAAACTAACATACAATGGAATTGCAAGTATCAGAATGAACACTTGCGATATGTAAGTATGAATACACAGCAAATATATAACACAATAACGAAGGAAACCCATCCCCCTGAATAAAGCACAAACCGCTCCAGTTACAGGGACTCTGGGGAGAGTCCCTTCAACCGATTGAAGACACCATTAGGCTCGCAGCTCAGTACTGAGAACCGGAGTTCTGTAAAGCAAGGGTTTCCAAACCATCAATCATCCATATCGCAATAGTTCAGCGCATCTGAGCTGCTTCCATCTCTTCCAGAAATTGAAGGAGCGCATCAGGTTCCTCAAAGGTGCGAGTTTGATTATGGAAGGTGACGCGCATTCGCGCTGGGTACAGAAGCCCATATCGCGCCTGGAGCTGCTGAAGTCGCGGCCGTAGTTCCAGTAATCTTTTACGCCGATTCACAGTGTACTTGGCCAAGTCCGGGTAAAAGGAAAGCTTGCGTCCCTCATATTCCAGCGGTCCTCTTGATCGCGCCAAATCTAAGATCTGTGCAGCTTGTTGATAGCGTAGAGGGCGAAAGATAATAGGCCGCGGCCTGGAGATGCTAGGGGTGGTGTGGGATGGGACGCGGTGAGCGCGGTCGATTTCAAAGTCCTTATCGAACGTACAATGTAATAGCTCAGGAATGGCCTTGCGTAGGAAGGCACGCATATCTGTTCCTTCTGCTCCCTCCGGAAGGCCCACCATGCGGACATTATTTCGGCGTGCCCGGTTGTTGCCGTCTTCCACCTCCCGCTGTAAAGTTTTGAGCTGCCTCTCCAACTTAGTAAGTGTTTCCAGGCGAACCTCATGAACAGAGAGTGTTGCCTCCACCTTGTCTTGTCGCAGAGATATGCCGTCCATTTTAGCGTTGAGCCCTGCGAGTTCTTCTTGCACCGAGATCATCGTTGCCCCATTAGTTTTAACCAGCTCTTTGACTCCTCGGATTTCAGTGAGGAGCTCGAGGAGAGCATCAGGCCCTCTCGTGTGGGCGCCATTTTTTGTGGGGATATGGGCTCCGTTTTCGTTCGTTTAGCACTGCTGTTCAGAGCCCCGGAGTAGTCCAAACGCTGCGGTTTTGGGCCCGCCATCAGGGAGGTGCCGTGTTGCGTTTCAGGAGGCTTTTTATCTTAAAATGGCACTAATTTACAGGATGTTTGTAAGGTCTCTACAGAGCTACCGCACTAGACGTCTACTCCGCTCGGCATCAGGCTCCGCCCCCCGTTACCTCTGTGTTTTTGAGGTGTGGGTGTGGATGTGTGCCTGGATGCGCGAGTTGCTCGTGAGTTTGTGAATGTATGAGTATTTCTGTAGGTTGTAGCTGTGTGTTGCTACTGTTGTCCTTCGTACAGCAGCAGCAGTAGAGCATATGTTATAATTCTAGTTTTTATTATATTTGTATGCATATATGTGGCTCTTAGAAAATATCTATAGGGGTACATTTTGCGCTCATTTATCTTACACCAGAAAGGCTTGTAGTTCAGCAAGTTGCGGGGGTGGTAGTTTTTGGGTTGGGGCGATTGGCAAGTTGGTGGGACAATTGCAAAAGTATTTTTAGCAGTAGGGCAGCATGCAGGATGATGGGGCAGTTGTGTGGAGGTAGTTTTGGGGTTGGTTGAAGTTTGCAGGGTGGTGAGGCAGTTGCAGAATTGTGATTTTTGGGATGAAGCAGTTAGCAGTGCGCTGGTATTGTTTATGGGGGTGGGGCAAAACTGCAGATAGTGAAGCAATTATGGGAGGGGGGGAGATTTTTTTTCCAGGTGGGTGCATTTGGTGGATTGGTAGGTAAGGTCAGTTCTGAGGAAGTATTTTTTTGGGGATGAGGCATTTTGGGGGGATGGGTGAGTAGAGAACAGGGAAAGGGATTTTTAAAGGTGGAATTCTATAACTATGTTTCATTGTATTTAAGTTTCTATGCTACAGAAGCTGAAATGCCTCTCACAGAAATTCACTGGACTTCTGGGGGGGGGCTTGTTTCTCTGGAACCCATGGTCCGATCTGGCCTTTTTTTTTTAACTCAATGTGTCCTTTAATTTGTCTTTCCTAAATGTCAAGTTTCCCATTTCGTTAATTTTTTGGATTGCTATTTTGTCCTCAGATGGACAGACAGTCATTCTCGACTGCTTTTGTATAATTCTTCCGGCTTCTATTGGGTTGATAAGAATGAAAAGAAAAGGTTAAAAAATATTTACTGTAGTGAACAGAGATCAGATATGAAAGCAAAAGGGCAGGTTGCAGCCCCAAATGCTGTAAAAGCAGGTCATCTACAATCAGCATGAGTTGCCATGTAATTTACAACCCTTTCTGCATGCCATTTTCTTCCCTTTTGTCTTTTGTACAAATCTGACAAATTTGCCATGACTTGAGCGTTCTTTTATGATTGTTTAATACCCATGTTCATTTGGTTGTGAACCTGTGTGCAAAGATGCAATGTGTGCACAAAACACTGTTGTGTTTTCTGCTCTGTGTATGTTGGCAGTGTGCATGTTTCCTCCTTAATTTCATTAAGTAGCCCTGAAAAGGGCTATATTTTGTTGTTGGTGGCCATTAGTACTTGATGGGCCAGCTCTTGCTCTTTCTCACTAGATGACATCTGTCTGGCATGGAGTGGACCAGTTTGACAAGGTATTCTCGCATTATGATGCGATTCCAGGCTGCAATCAGTGATTCAATCAGTTCTCGCTTAGTCTGTGGCTGCTTCTTGGCAATCTCAACTGATATCTTGTATCAAAGATTCTCAATCGGTTTGAGATCAGGTGATTGAGCTGGCCAGTCAATGGTCTGAACTCCGTTTATTTTCTTCCAGTCGGCAACAGTTTTCATCCAGTGGCAAGGTGCATTGTCATCCTGGAAGAAACATCTGCCAGGAAACAGTTGCTCAGCTGATGGTAGCATGCACTTCTGAAGAATTCCTATGTATTTCGCGGCATTCACCATACCCTCAACGATATGGAGTCTTCCAACATCACTGGCTGCCATGCATCCCCAGATCATGACCTTGGTTGGATGCTTCACGGAGATATTCAAAGCACTCTGGTTTGTACTCTAAATGAGGAAACCTCCTCACATAGGTTTTGCCCTGGTCACCCAGAATGTGCTTTTGTTGCTGAACAGAACTTTCTCCCATTCAGTCTTGCTCCATTTTGAGTACTTGGATGCCCACTCAATGCGTCTCTTCCTCTGTTCCAGTGTTAGCTGTGGTTTCCTCCACGCCTTACAGCCCCTCAACCTGTACTCCAAGCATCGTTGCCTCACAGTGGAAGCTCAAACTGCAACGGAACACTTCTCCTTCCATTCCTGCAGAAGCTCAGGGGAGGTTAGCTTGTGTTTGCCAAGAGAAGTCCTTATGAAGGTCCTGTCGTCCCTCTTGATTGATATTCTAGGTGACTGCTACGATGTCGGTCCTGCATATTTCCTGTCTCATGCTTCTGCAGAATGAAGACAACCATGCTCTGATTACAGCCAACCTTTGCTGCAATCTGCGGGCTGGAATACCCTTCCTCGTGCAAAACCACATCTCAGACCCAGTCCTCCATTGATAGAAAATGCGACCTCTTCGTCATGCCAGGACATTGAGCATCAGATGCGAATCACACCAGTTGATCCACATTAAATTCAAACCTTGTGTGCCACCAAAATACCATGCACTGATTGGCTATCAAATAGGACTTCCTACTGGCTGAGGAAGTGCAGTATTCTATTGGTTCATTTCGATCCGCTTTGACACAGAAATCCGGTTTATCGTACAGGGACATAGTTTCCTCATGATAGCCAAACAAAAGTTCATACACAAGTAATTTGGCATGCAGAAATGGCTGCCAAATTAAATTTGCAACAAAACAGTATGTAATAAGCCAGGATTCTGCCAAGGAATTTGGAAAGATTGTCAAAATAAAGCTGAGAATAGCTTGATCATGCAGCCTTTGAAAGACTTTTGCACACCACTGTACTTCCGCTTTTGTGAAAGGGACAACATTCATATTTCTCCAGTCCTCTGGGACCACTCCCAATTCTAAAGAGGAGGATGACTAATTCTCCTTCTTTTGGGCAGGAACCAGTTGATGTCCTATCCTGATGGGATCTATCAATGTTTAGTGTCGAGGGTGATCAATGCACTCCTGATGCCAATGCATCCTGAACATTTGATACAGATCCTGGACCTTTCAAGAGCAATTCCTCAGATGTCAAGTCAATGGTGATCTCCGTGGACAGCAGGAAAAGTCCTCGCGTATGAGTGATGTTATGTGACTGAGTCCGTGCAGGAGTATTCCCCAGCTTCTTCAAGAAGCTTTCAGGAGACTCCTCTATCTTCTCACCTGCCACCGCTTTGCCATTCTTCCTCAGTCTTATACTATAGCTATAGAAGACTATAACTCCTAGCGGAGGTGGGTGGGTTGTGAGGACTTTTCCTGCTGTACAACAGGAAATAAGTCATCACATATGGAACTCCCTAGCTATTGGCTACCTCAAACAAAAGAAAGAAACAAGTGTTACCCAACATGGCCAATCCCATAATTTTTCCTTTGGCAACAGACTTTTTGTATTTTATGTATACTTTTTATTTATTTTATTTTTTAGGTATCCTGAACTGAAATCAAAATGTTTTTGTTTGTTTACTGGACACTTGATATCCCACAACACTGTACACAGTCTACGTGATTTACACATTTCTAAAAACCTTAGTAATAGAAATAGAAAGGAACTTCCATTCATTGATAGGAAAGTATAGGTCAGAAAGAAAGTGACCAGCAAGATATAGTTTCTTCAAAGGGAGGACATACATGGGCCTAGGAGGATGGAATTGGATTCTACTCCACAAATAGATTCCATAGTACTGATTGGCAGAAACTGTTGTTGTGTTAGGAACCCCCTTCAGATAGTAGTGAGATGTGAATGTGTGGACTGATGTCCATGCTGCAGCCTTGCAAATCTATTCCATGGAAACCAAGGCCAAGTGGGTTTGTCTGGGCCATAAGCGAAAGAGATGCAGTCTGCTAGCCAATTTGAAAGTAAGCATTCGAGATGGCATCCCCTAGTTTGTTGGGGGTCAAAAGAAACAAAAGGTTGGATGGACTTTCTATAAACTTTCATCCGCTTCAAGTAGAAGGCTAAAGCTCATTTGAAGTTCAATATGTGCAGTACAGTTTCCTCTTTATGAGCGTGAAGTTTTGGGAAAAATGTTTATAGAACTGACTAAGACGGAAATACAATGCCACTTTTGGAAAGAATTTAGGATGAGTATGGTGGACTATGCTATTGTGATGGAATTTAGTTTAAGGTTGATGAACTACTAGAGCCTGAAGCTTGCAGACTCTGTGTGCTGAAGTGACCGCCACCAGAAATAATACTTTCCAGGTCAAGAACGTCAATGGAGAGGAATGGAGCAGTTCAAAAGGAGCTTTCATCACTTGCGCAAGAACCACATTAAGGTCCCAAGACACTGCGGGTGGTTTGTACAGAGGTTTCAACAGAAGAAAACCCTGCATAAAATGAACTAAAGGCTGTACAGAGATGGGTTTACCCTTTACACCCAGATGGTAAGCTTCAATTGCATAGAAATGGACTTGAGTCCAGCTCGGAGAGGTGTAAAAGATACTTAAGTAGTTTTTGTGTGGTACAGGCAAAAGGATCTAGGAAATGTTCCTCACACCAGACAGCAAACCTCTTCCATTTGCATGAATAGGATTTTCTCGTTGAGATCCTCCTGGAAGAGCAAAGAACATCGGTGATACTGGCTGAAAATTAAGCTCAGACAAACTTAGTCTCTCAACATCCAAGATGTGAGGACCTGTGGATAGGGTCTATAGAATGTTACCCATCCCACTCCAAAGGGAGTATCCCCTTTAAGAAAGTCTGCTGGCCGGAATTCAGAACTGGGAGGGCCATGGCTCATCAGAAGAGATTAAGAACCCATAAGGCTGCAGGAAGGAGAGAGGCCCATAGAGACAGAAGTCCTTCCAAGACAAGCCATGCAAAGGAATTCTGAGGAAGGAACTTTAACTGAGGCTGGAGGAGGGGCCAGAAGAACCAGCTTGTGGAGGTTTCACAAGCTGGGACAGAAGTAAAGCTGATTTTAATTTCCCCTGAACAACTATCTGGCCTGTGTTTTAAAGAAAACCCCTTCCCACCGCATGCCACACTACAACAGAGCCAAGGACTTGATGTTGGGATGTTTTGTTCTCCTATGATATAAGATCCAGTGCATGGCCCAAACACATTAGCTCCTGACTAGAGAGTTATAGCAGGAAAGGAAACAAAGGTTATCTGGGCCTGTAAGCAGCGATGAGAATTATCAAGTCTTTGTTTGTTTTGAGCTTCAGGAGGGTCTTGGCAATGAGAGGAAATGGAGGATACACATACAGAAGATCCTCCCCTCAATCGAGGAGGAAACCATCAGAGGCTAGTTTGCTGTGTGGCCTTACTCTAGTGCAGTATTGATCCACCAGGGCATTCTGAGGAGTTGTGAAGAGATATACGAAGGGGATGCCCCACTCTTGAAGATGCAGGCTGCAACCTCCCTGTCCAACGTCAACTTTTGCGGTTTAAGGACTCGACTCATTCTGTTCGCCAGAGTGTTTTGCTCATCTGGCAGTCCCTTTGGTAGTCTTGAAGAACTACAAAAAGGGACTGCTACAACTGGAAGTAGATCTACACTTGTGGGTATAATATTTATTTATTTAACATTTCTTATATACCATCTTTCATATCATCAAGGCGGTTTACATTGAACAAACTGAAATTACATTGAACAAGGCATTATAACTTGGAGATACCTATATTACAGGGAACATGGGCAATTGAGGGTTAAGTGGCTTGCCCAAGACCACAAGGAGCACCTGTGGGACTAGAAACCCCAGTCCTTCCGGCCCAAGGTTACTGTCCTCTAGTGGGATTTGAACCCCGACCTGGCTTGAGGTAACTTGCCCCAACCACTAGGCCACTCCTCCATTCTGGAATATCTTCTATCTTCTGGAATAAACTCTAAATCATGGGGTAAAGGGACTTCTTTGGGATAAATCTGATAAAATCGGAGTATTTTAGAATTCAGTGTTTTTGCTGAGTCAGCCAGGTCTTAATACCATAAGTGAGCTTTGTATTTAAGTCAAAGAAGAGTATAGCTTAGCATAAAACATAAAATAAGAGTAAACAGACTTTGAAATAAATTTCTTTCTAGAGAGCTTGTCATTTAAATCAAATCATAGTAATAGCTTAATCTAGAAAGTAAAAAAGAGTAAATAGTTACTGAAATAAATTCTTTCTAGAGAGCTTTCTTTTTACTTAAATCAAATCAGAATATAATTTAGCATACAAGTAGAATAGTCTCTGAGTAGAAAGAAAAATAAACTGGTTTCTAGTGACCTTTACAAAGAGCACTTCCAATTAGAAGGCAAAAGATCTGTGAAGTTGCCTTAAATAGGTGTTAAAGGCAAGTGACAGATAAAAGGGGCAAATTAAAAGGCCCCTTCTATCAAACCAAAGGCCGTGTGAATCACCCAGGAAATTGGTAAAACTTTACTTTAGAAGCACAGAACAGGGCACTGTGTAGCAGCCAACCTTTAATTAATCTTCTTTGCTTCCCTCCCTCCCTGACTCCCACCCATCCCTGGGATAAACATTTATTTATTTATTTAATTAACAGTTTTTATATAACGTCTTTCATCAATTCAAGATGGTTTACAGAGAACAAAACGTAACAGCATGGCACTGCTGTTTTACATGGAACAGAACTTAGTTAAAATTAAACTTTTATAAAATGAAAATATAAGGTACCATCAGGTAACTATGTACACATTTACATTGTAAGAGAAGTCAATGAGAGAGGAATGTTTAAGGGCAGATGCGGAGGGGAGAAAAGGTGCAGTGGCCATAGAGGGAGAAGTTAGGGTGGTACGGAGAAGTATTCATGGAAAAGGTGAGTTTTAAGTCTCTTTCTGAATTCAGAATGGTCATCACAGTTCTGTAGTTCAGAGGGAAGAGTGTTCCGTATAGATGGTGCATAGAGTGAGAAGGCCCTCTTATCGGTGCTTTGCTTGCAGATTTTCCTTAGTGAGAGTATTTTTAGCAGGTTTTGGTGTTTGAGCGGCGTGATCTACTGTTATTGAGGTTGGAAATAAGAGAGGATAGGCATGGAGCTGATTTGTTGTGTATAACTTTATGGATAAGAGTTAAGACTTTAAATTTGATTCTGGATAGTATAGGGGGTCAATGTAGATCATAGAGGATTGGGGTTATGGTGTGAGCTAGTATTATTTGTGATTAAGCGCACAATTGTATTCTGTGCAATTTGGAGAGGATGAATACTGTTTTTAGGGCGACCATGGTAGATGAGGTTGCAGTAGTCTAGGGTAGGTATAGTGAGGGATTGGCAGACAGTATGAAAGGAATCAGGGTTTAAGAGCAGTCGGAGGTTGCAGAGGGTTCATAATTTGGCACAGAAAGAATTTGAAGTTTTTCTTATGTGTTCAAGGAAAGAGTAGTTATTCACCTGTAACAGGTGTTCTCCAGGAATCAGTCCTCACTTATGGGTAACATCGGCACCGATGGAGCCCCCGCGCGGCGCATTTCCCCAGCTTTCTATGAAAGCCTTTGGGAATGCTACACGCATGCGCGGTCCCCTTCCCGCCTAAAGGTGCCATCTTGCTCAGTCAAATGACATAGCTAAAAAACAGCACACAAAAATGAAAAAATATAACTATGTACAACTGCAACTCCCAGGGGAGGAGGGAGGGTTGTGAGGACTGATTCCTGCTGCTCCTGGAGAACACCTGTTACAGGTGAGTAACTACTCTTTCTCCAGGACCAAGCAGGAAGTCAGTCCTCACTTATGGGACTCCCCAGCTTCAGGCTACCGAGGACCCAGAGCCGAAAAATGAGTTCCCTCTAGCCTCAGCATCAGAGAAAGGATTTCACTGAAAACATACCTCCACCGGTAGCCCAACCAGAGGGCTGGAGGGTAGGAGTTGCCTAAACCTCAAAGAGATTCCGGAGCACTGCCTGACCAAAAGCACTGTCCCTGCGGGACTCCCTCTCCAGGCAGTCAGTAATGGGCCGCAAAAGTCTGGCTTGAGGACCAAGTTGCAGCCCTGCAGATGTCTGCCAATGGTACAGAGTGGAGATGAGCTACTGAGGCAGCCATTGCCCTGACACGGTGGGCCGTGACCTGACCCTGCAAAGGAAGGTCAGCTGCCCTGTAAGCCTAGGTGATACAGTCAGCCACCCAGATGGACAAGGTACGCTTGGACACAGGTACCCCCAAGTTATCGGGGTCAAAAGATACGAAGAGCTGAGTAGCCCTCCTATGCCCCTGCATACGTTCAATGTAGAAGGATAAGGCCCTTCTACAGTCCAGGGTATGCAGGACTGTCTCAGCCCGGCTGGCATGGGGCCTAGGGAAGAACGTTGGAAGAACCACCTCCTGGTTGAGATGGAAAGAGGAGACAACCTTGGGGAGGAACTTAGGATGAGTCCTAAGGACTACCCTGTTCCTATAGAAGCGAGTGTATGGCCTGTCACAGAGCAGGGCTTGAAGTTCACTCACTCGCCTGGCCGAGGTCAAGGCCACCAGGAATAGAGTCTTCCAGGATAGGAAGCGTAAAGGACATGTAAGCCATGGGCTCAAAAGGTGGGCGAGTAAGTTGCTGCAAGACCACATTCAACTCCCACTCAGGAGCCGGTGGACAGAGGGGAGGCTTGAGCAATAGTAAGCCTCTGAGAAATCTGGACACCAAGGAGTGAACTGACAAAGAGTGTCCCTCCACCAGAGAGTGATGAGCTGCCAGAGCAGAGAGGTGGACACGAACAGAATTGGACTTAAGGCCCTGATTGGACAAGTGTAGTAGGTACTGGAGCACTACTGGCACAGTGCAGGTGAAAGGATCTTCCCTGCGCTGCTGACACCACAAGGAGAACCACTTTAGGGCATATGTTTTCCTGGTGGATTGCTTTCTAGAGGCCAAGAGCACCTCTTCCACTTCCTGAGGTAGACCCCAGGGAGCCAAGACTACCCTTGCAGCCTCCATGCCATCAGATGGAGAGATTTGAGAGTGGGATGCAGAAAGGAACCCTGATCCTGAGATAGAAAGTCGGGTTGGAATCCCAGAGGCATGGGAGTCTCCACTGCCAGTTGAAGTAGCAGGGGGAACCAGGGCTGCCTCGGCCTCCTGGGAGCAACCAGCAGTACTGAGGCCTTGCCCCTGAGAATCTTGAACAAGGTTCGGGCCACCAGAGGCGTGGGAGGAAACGCATAGAGCAGGCCCTGGGACCAAGAAATTAGGAAGGCATCCGCCGCCATCCTCAGGGGATGCGGTTGCCTGGAACAAAACCTGGGAAGTTGGTGATTCAGGGGACTGGCAAAGAGATCCATGGATGGAAGTCCCCACTTTAGGAAAATCTGTTGAACCACTAAAGGATGCAGCTTCCACTCGTGGGGCTGCAAAATCCTGCTTAATCGGTCGGCCAGAAAGTTCTCCTGGCCAGGAAGATACACAGCACTCAGCAACATCTGGTGCTGTAGGGCAAAAGAGCAAAGGGCCTGTGCTTCCAGGCATAGAGGCCTGGACCCAGTGCCGCCCTGTTTGTTCACATAGAACATGGCTACTTGGTTGTCCGTCTGAACTAGAACAGAATGGTGGGCCAAGGAGTGAGAAAAAGCCTTGAGGGCTAAGCGAATAGCCCGCAGTTCCAGTAGGTTGATCTGTTGCAGGGCTTCCCAGGGGGACCAGAGGCCTTGGGTGCAACTCCCTTGACAGTGTGCACCCCAGCCCTGCAAGGAGGTATCGGTTGTCAACACTACTGTGGGGGCAGCTACCTGAAAAGGCACCCCCTGCAGCAAGTTGGGGGGGGGGTGTAGCCACTACTGAAGAGAATGCAGGAAAGGTTTGGATACCCTGACTTTGTCTGCTAGGCTCCCTGTGGCTTGCTTCCACTGAGTTCTGAGGCACCACTGGGCAGGCCTCATGTGGAGGCGGGCATTGGGGATCATGTGCACAGTCGATGCCATGTATCCCAGGAGCTGCAGACAGAGCCTGGCAGGAACCCTCGGCAGACTGAGAAATCGGGATGCCAACTCCATAAGCCTTTGAGCTCTGTCCTCTGGCAAGTAAGCCCTTGCTTGCAGAGTCTCCAGCTGTGCTCCTATGAACTCGAGGTTCTGGGAGGGGAGCAAAGTGGACTTTGCGAAGTTTATGACAAAGCCTAGGTCTTGAAGGAGTGTGACAGTCCTGAAGGTGGCCTGCCTGGCCTCCTGTTAAGTCTGACCCCGGATGAGCCAGTCGTCCAGATAGGCAAATATTCCTTGAGTTCTCAAGTAGGCTGCCACCACAGCTAGGCACTTTGTAAAGACCCGTGGGGCGGACGTTAGGCCAAAAGGCAGTACCCTGTACTGGTAATGGTTTCCTCCCACCACGAACCTGAGGTACTTTCTGTGGTCTGGATGAATGAGGATGTGAGTGTACGCATCCTTTAGATCTAAGGAGCATAGCCAATCTCCCTGCTGGAGGTAGGGCAGAAGTGTCCCAAGAGTAAGCATCTTGAACTTCTCTTTCTCCAAGAACTTGTTGAGGTTTCTGAGGTCTAGGATAGGCCTTAGGCTCCCTGTTCTCTATGGCACCAGAAAATACCTGGAGTAGTACCCATGCCCTTGTAGGCGAGGAGGTACTGGCTCCACCGCCTTGTCCAGAAGCAGACCCTGAAGTTCTTGGAGGAGGAGGTTGGTGTGCAGGAGAGGACTCAGAGGTTCTCCTGGAAAGTAGACAGGAGGTAGCTGTTGGAAATGAAACATATAGCCCTGGTGAATGATGCTTAAGACCCAAGCATCCCCTGTAATGGGTGGCCACCTGTGGGCAAAGAGGGCTAAGCGACCTCCTGTGCAGGGATGGGACAGCAGGGATGGAGAGGCTATGCCTTGGGAGTCAAAAACCCCCTCCCTGCTGGGTAGGAGCAGAAGCCGGAGGCTTGGGGGTCTTCTGCCTACGGGGACCATGTCCCTGCCCCTTGGCCTTCTGCCCCTGAGGGGGAGCTGGGGTGGCCTGGTATTGAGGGAAAGGTTTGTAGGCAGACACCTTTCTCGGGTAGAAGGACTTTTTACCCGAGCCCTTCTTTTTGTGAGAAGGGGCAGAAGTCTTTCTGGACAGCCTAGTCCTGGTCAGGTGCTCGGTTTCGAGCTCAGCGGCCTTCTCGGCCATGGGTTTGCCAAAAAGATTCTCACTTCGGCAAGGGACATCGACCAACTTGTCCTGTACCCAAGGCTCGAGGTCCGATGACTGCAGCCATGCCTGGCATCGGGCTGCGATGCCGGCGGCCGCCACACGAGCCGAAGCCTCAAAGCCATCGTAGGCTGCTCGGGACATGAATTTGGAACAGTCCCGGATTCCTGAAGACAAAGACTGGAACCTCTGCAAAGGTTCCCCGGAGAGGCCAGCAGAGAACCCGGCAAGCTCCTTTGCCAGGTCTCGGAGGAACATGCCCATGTACAGCTGGTATGACTGGACACGGCAAGCAAGCATCGAGCCCTGGAAGCACTTTCTGCCGAAAGCATCCAGGTTCCGGGTCTCCCTGCCGGGGGGCACCGCAGAGTGCATCTTCTGGCTCTTCAATCGATGCATGGCTGATTCCACCACCATGGAATGGTGCGGCAGCTGTGCCTTTTGGAAGCCAGGGCTCTTATGGAGCCGATAAATGGTATCAACTCGCTTGCTCAACATCGGCGCCGAGGCCGGTGCCTCCCACATCCAGAAGAGGAGCCGTTCCAGCATCGGAAGAATCGGCACAGTAAAGGCCTCCTTCTGAGGAGAGTCATACTGGAGGACCTCGAGCTCCTCGGCTCAAGGCTCCTCCTCGGGGTCGGCGGGAATCGCCAAAGCTTTGGCCATATCCTGCATGAACTCCGAGAACCGGGTGTCCTCCGGAGGGGACCTACTCTGGGGCTCGGACTGCGGTGAGTCCGATGGGACGCACCGAGTCCGAAGGTATCGGGGGACTCCTCATCCTCCGTCTCCCAGGCTGACTCATCTGAAGAGGAGTCGAGGGGCTCCGACCGCGTGGGTCGAGGTGGCAACCGCCCCGACGCCGAAGGCACCAGCGTCAACACCCTCGGTTCCGAGCGAGAGGTTGAGGGAGACCTTGACCGAGGACGACCTCGAGCCTTCATGGTCTCGAGCATCGGCTCGGTCTCCGGGATCAACTTTGACGTCGATGTCTAGGTGGTCGGGGCCGATGCACCAGCGAGGCTGGCCATCAGTACCCGTTGCTGCTCAATGAAGGCAGACAATCTGCACTCCAAGGCTGTCAGCCTGAGACCAAGCTCAGGAGACTCAGCAGCCCCCGACTCGGGCCCCGGCGGCGCCAGGCCCGATGTCGGCTCCCTTGGAGGAGAGTCCACGAGGACTACAGGACTTACGTGTCCGACGGTCTCCGGCTCTACACGAGGTACTTTGGACAGCTTCTCCTGCTCCAAAGGCCCGGGACGGCGGTCGGGGGTCTTAGACCTGGCCCTCGAGGAAGCAGGGACCTCTTCCGACGCCGCCCTCGCGAGCCGTTTCTTCCTCTTGCGTTCCCGGCCGGGGGATCCCCTGTCTGAGGAACCCCGGTGATGCTCGGGATCAGACTCCCGAGACGTCGAGGCCTCAGACGAGGTCCGGGCCCGGCTGGAGGCAGAATCCGAAAAAATCCTTTCCTTCTGGTGCTGATGGCTTCGAAGAGCCTTGGTGGACATTTTGCCACACGGGCCACAGATCATGGGATCATGATTTGGGCCGAGGCACCGAAGGCAGCAGTCGTGTGTGTCGGTGAGAGACATTATTTTCTTGCACTGATCACACTTCTTGAAACCACTGAAAGCCATCAGGGAAAAAAGGGCCCCCGCGAGGTCAAAAGACCGGCCTTCCAGGGAAAAACAGAAAAAAGTGCGTGAACGCCAGCCACGAAGGGCAAAAACCGAAAAATAGAGAACAGGCTCGATACCGGTGTACCGAACCCGGCGGGAAGGGGAACCGGCGTCGAACTCGGAGAAAAAGCGAAGAAATCTTCGAAAAAACATCAACTTTTCCCGGGTGACTAGGTCGAACGTCCGAAGGGCTCCACGGAAAAAGAGAGACTGAGCAAGATGGCACCTTTAGGCGGGAAGGGGACCGCGTATGCGTGTAGTATTCCTAAAGGCTTTCATAGAAAGCTGGGGAAATGCTCCGCGCGGGGGCTCCATGGGCGCCAATGTCACCCATAAGTGAGGACTGACTTCCTGCTTGGTCCTGGAGAATGTGAGGTTCTGGTCGAGGGTAATACCAAGATATTTGATGTGATTTTTTATGGGGAGGGTGAGAGATGAAGGAGGAGAGTAGGAGGTGTTGGTGAATATTTGGAGAGCTTCTGATTTAGCTTGGCTGATTATTAGGTTGTGATGAGTGAGTCAAGTCCTTATATTTGGTTACATTCGTGAAGTCGGGGTTTGCGACATTGAAAGGGGAGAAGCACATGATGTCATCTGCATAAATTTGGTAAAAGATTTCATGGTTTTGAAAAATTTTACATATAGGTTACAGGAAGATGTTAAATAAGAGAGCGGATAAACTGGATCCTTGAGGAACTCCCTGTTTTAGTGTGAAGGGTTGGGAGGTGCTATTTCCAATGCGAACCTGTTGTGTTCTGTTGTCAAGGTAGGAGCGGAACCAGTTCAGGGTTGTGTCTCCAAGTCCAATTTCATGGAGTCTATTCAATAGTTGGTGGTGGGGAAGAGAGTCAAAAGCTGAGGATAGATCAAGAAAACTGAATAGGCAACCTTGGGTGGGGTTCTGGGTGTGAATTGTCAAAGTGTCTAAAAGGGATGTTATAAGAGTTTCAACTCCATGGTTCTTTTTGAAGCCGTGTTGGAATAAGTCAAGGGGGGGAATGATCATCTATGAAATCCTGAAGCTGAGTCTGGACTATTTTTTGAGTAATCTTTGCAAGAAAGGAGATCCTTGAGATAGACCTATAAGACGTGGGTAATGATGGGTCCAGTTTTAATCCTTTGAGGATAGGGCAGATTGAAGCACATAGTTTTAGAAGTGCTTAAAGCTCTTAAAGGGAAGGAGATGACCATATTCACTCTCAGGTGCAGTTGTTTATCTTCATCAGGCATAATTAAGGACCTGAGATTAATTAATCCTGAGGTGAACAATTAAACATATTAGGTAGTTTTATTATTGTAAGAATCCCCAGCAAACCTAAGTAAACGAACAATTTAATACCTAAACACAACCTTAAAACTAAGATGCAGACAGCAGTCCAGTACGAGATGGGGGCTTTCCAGTCTTTTGCAATGAGAGTCACATGTATGATTTTCACCCAGTTGGTGAGAGGTCTTATGTGTGCAATAGGTGCAAGGAGCTCTTTGCTCTCAGGGAACGAGTCCGATCTCTAGAGGCTAGAGTAGCAGACTTGGCGGACCATAAGGAAGACAGAGAGGTACAAAGAGTTCTACAGAGATGTAGTACTGAAGTCCCACATCCAGTCTGGCAGCATCCCTGTTGCCATGGAGGAGAGAGGTCACGTGACAGGAGAGCATCACCCTGGTATGGCAGGAAGTGATCCTGTAGCTAGGACCTATCCTTCATGTGATGTAAAACCCTCTTGCACAGAGGAGGTATCTCCAGGGTCATGTGCCTACGAGAGAAGGATTAGAACAGCCGTTATAGTTGGTGATTCGATCATTAGGCATGTAAATAGCTGGGTGGCTGATGTATGTAAGGATTGCCTGGTAACATGCCCGTCTGGTGCGAAGGTAGCAGATCTCTTGTGCCACCTAGACAAGTCTTAGATAATGCTGGGGCGGAGTCTGCTGTCTTGGTACATGCTGGTAACAATGACATAGGAAAGTGTGGTAAAGAGGTTCTGGAGGCCAAATTTAGGCTTTTAGGTAGGAAGTTGAAATCCAGAACTTCCAGGGTAACATTCTCTGAAATGCTTCCTGTTCCACGCGCAGGACCCAAAAGGCAGGCAGAGCTCCGGAGTCTCAATACGTGGATGAGACAATGGTGCAAGGAAGAAAGTTTTGGATTTGTTAGGAACTGGGCAACATTCTGGAGAAAGGAGAGGCTTTTCCAAAGGAACGGGGCTCCACCTTAATGAGGATGGAACCAGGCTGCTGACATTAACCTTTAAAAAGAAGAGCGAGCAGCTTTTAAACTTGATAATTGAGGAAAGCAGACATTCACCCAAGAGCGCATGGTTCAGAACAATGCATCCTTGAAGGATACTAGCAAAAGACTGAAGTTAGGATATTATCAATAGAGAGGCTCCAATAAAGACAAATGTAACCCAAATGCTCTTGAGTACAGAGCAGACAGAGCTTAAAGATTCCAAATTAGCCCTGCCTACCGATAACCAGATTAATATGAATAAAATACAGCCTCTAAAATGCTTGTATGGAAATGCTAGAAGTCTAAAAAATAAGCAGGAAGAGTTAGAATATCTAGCACTAAATGAGAGGTTAGATATCATTGGTATCTCAGTGACATGGTGGAAGGAGGACAACTAGTGGGAAACTGTGATACCTGGGTACAAACTATATCTTAATGATAGAGCAAATCAAATTGGTGGAGAGGTTGCACTCTATGTTATAGAGGATATTGAATCACAAAGGATTAAAGTTTTGCAGGAAACAAAATACAGTGCAGAACCTCTATGGATTGAAATTTCATGTAAAAAGGGGAAGGCAATGGTAGTGGGGGTGTACTATCGACCGCCTGCCCAGAACGAACAAATGGATGATGAAATGCTCAAAGAAATCATGGAAGCTAACAAACTTTACAGCACAGTAATAATAATGGGTGATTTCAATTACCCCGGTATCGACTGGGTCGGTGTCACAGAAGGACATGTTAGGGAGATAACGTTTCTAGATGAAATAAATGAGTGCTTCTTGGAGCAGTTGGTTCATGAACCGACAAGAGGGGAAGCCATCTTGGACCTAGTCCTTAGTGAAAACCAAGATCTGGAGCAAGAGATAAGGGTGTTGGGGCCACTTAGCAAAAGTGATCATAGCATGATCGTATTTGATTTAATAAATGGAGGAAGGACGGCAAGGAAATCCACAGTACTACCTTTTAACTTTCAAAAGGGAGACTATGATTAAATGAGGAAAATAGTTCAGAAAAAACTAAAAGGAGCAGTTGCAAAGGTTAAAAATTTACATCAAGCATGGGTGTTTAAAAATACTATCTTGGAAGCCCAGACCACAGCTGTATTCCATGCTTTAAGAAAAGTAGAAGGAAGTCCCAAAAACTGCCAGCATGGTTTAAAGGTGAGGTCAGAGAAGCTGTTGTTGCCAAAAAAAAGCATCTTTCAGGAAATGGAAAAAAGAGCCAAATGACGAAAACTGGAAACAGCACAAGCACTGGCAAGTTAGATGCAAGGCACTGATAAGGCAGGCAAAGAGAAGAAGCTTGCTGTGGAAGCAAAAACGAGTAATAAAGACTTTTTCAAGTACAGTCATAGCAAAAAAACTTGAGAGAGTCAGGTTTAAAGGTGAGGTCAAAGAGGCTGTTGCCAAAAAGCATCTTTCAGGAAATGGAAAATGAGCCAAATGACTAAAACTGAAAACAACATAAGCACTGGGACGTTTGATGAAGGCACTGATAAGGCAGACAAAGAATTTGAGAAGAAGCTTACTGTCGAAGCAAAAACACATAATAAAGACTTTTTAAAGTACATTTGTAGCAGAAAAACTGTGATTGAGTCAGAAAGACCATTAGATGATAGAGGGGTAAAAGGGGCACTAAGAGGGGACAAGGCCATAGCTGAGAGACTGAATGAATTCTTTGCTTCAGTCTTTACTGAGGAAGATGTAGGGATGTTACCCATGACTGAAATGGTATTTAAAGGTGATGCCACAGAAGAAGCAAAAGAAATATTAATACACCGGGAAGATGTATTACAACTAATAAATTGAAGAGTAGCAAATCATCTGGACTGGATGGTATACATCCAAGTGTGTTGAAAGAACTGAAATATGAGATTGCAGACCTATTATTAGTAATCTGTGAACTATCATTAAAATTATTAATGCCTGAAGAGTGGAGGATGGACAATGTAGCACCAATTTTTAAAAAGGGTTCCAGGGGTGATCAGGGAAACTACAGACCAGTGAACCTGATGTCAGTAGCGGGAAAAATGGCAAAAACTGTTATAAAGAACAAAATTACTGAACCTGTAGATAGTCATGGCTTAATGGGAGACTGCCAACATAGCTTTAGCCAAGGAAGGTCTTATTAATCTGTTATGTTTTTTGAAAGTGTGAATAAAGCAGGTAGACAAAGGTGAGTCGGTTAATATACTGTATCTGGATGTTCAGAAAGCCTTTGACAAGGTCCCTCATGAGAGACTCTTGGCGAAATTAATACATCATGGGATAGGAAGCAGTGTACTATTGTGGATCAGGAACTGGTTAAAAGATGGAAAGCAGAGGGTAGGGCTAAATGTCCAATTTTCCCAGCGAAGAAAGATGAATAGTGGAGTACCTCAGGGATCTGTGTGGGTCTGCTGCTTTTTAACATGTTCATAAATGACCTGGAAATGGGAATAACGAGTGAGGTAATCAAATTTTCAGAGGACACAAAATTATTCAAAGTTGTTAAAAGTCCAGAAGATTGTGAAAAATTGCAGGAGGACCTTGATAAATTGGAAGACTGAATGTTCAAATGGCAGATGAAATTGAATGTGGACAAGTGCAGAGTTCTGCACCTAGGAAAGAACAACCCAAACTATGGTTACATGATGCAAGGTTCCATATTAGGAATCACCACCCAGGAAAGATTTAGGCATCATCGTGGCTAGCATGCTCCCCAGCCCCCCACCCCCCGCTGATGCCACGCTATGTTTTGCCCTCCCCAGTATAGCACAGTCACCGTCTGCTCTTCACTCTAGCTCTTGCCTTTCCTTTCATGTCTAAATTTATATTGACGTTCTTTTCCCTTTCACAGCAGTTCGAAGTTTTATTGTAAACCACTCTGATGCTTCTGTATGAGTGGTATATTAAGCTCCAAATAAAGATAAAGATGTTGAACTCTGCCCAGTGTTCAGTGCCGGCCAAGAAAACAAATAGAATGCTAGGAATGATAAAAAAAAGGAATGGAGAAGAAAACAGAGGATTTTATAATGCCTCTGTATTGTTCCATGGTGTAACCGCACCTTGAATATTGTGTGCAATTCCGGTTGCCATATCTTAAAAAGGATATAGCAGACTTGGTACATAGAAGAGCCACCAAAATGGTAAAGGGGCTGGAAGGATACGCCTATGAAGAGAGGCTAAAAAGGTTAGGGCTCTTCAATCTAGAAAAGAGATGGCTGAGGGGAGATATGATAGAGGTCTATAAATTAATGAATGGAGTGGAACGGGTAAAAATAGATCATTTGTTTACATTATCAGAATATAGAAAGACTAGGGGACATGCAATGAAGCTACAGGGTAAACTATTTAAGACTAATAAAAGAAAATATTTTTTCACTCAACGCATACTCAGACTCTGTAATTAGTTACCGAAGGAATAAGTAAAAGCTGTTAGTGGAGTTGGGTTTAAAAAAGGTTTGGATAAGTTCCTGGAGGAAAAGTCCATAAAACATTTCTAAAGGGGACTGGGGAAATCCACTGCTTGCCCCAATACAAGCATTGTGGTATCCGTGTCTTTTGGGGAAACTGCTAGGTACTTGTGACCTAGACTGGCCACTCTTGGAAACAGGATACTAGGCTTGATGGACCTTGGTCTGACCCAGTATGGCATATCTTATGTTCTTATGGCAGGTATGTGGTTCTTAAGTCCATCCTGTGGTCAATGGCAAATTTTCACAACTGTTCCCAACACAGGAGGTATGAGTCTGTTCCTCTCTGCTTGATGATGTAGAACATTGCCATCTGATTATTTAAGGACAATTTGATTGGACAAATGATCTTTCAAAGCCTTTAGAGAGGCTAACCAGGTCTCTACAGAGAGGCTTTCCTAACCAGGGCTCTACAGATCAACAAACGGTAAGGATTTGAGGGGTTTTTATTATATTAAATTGCTAGCTCTCTGACTGGAAGCTCTTAAAAGGGTTTTTTGTATATTTTTAAAGCAAGGTTACTTTCTTTTTGGTGCTTTAGTGGAACTTTCCTAGAGCACAGTAGGTTGCTGAACTCTAGTAACCTCCTCAGGTTTGGAAACTGCTAACACCTAATCAACAGTTAGTGGGCCTGATTTCCTGAGAGCAGCTGAGGCCTGCATAAAAGGCTCTAGTGCCCTGCTCTGTTGAGGCTTTCCTAACCAGGGCTCTACAGATCAACAAACAGTAAGGATTTGAGGTTTTTTTTATTATATTAAATTGCTAGTTCTCTGACTGGAAGCTCTTAAAAGGGTTTTTTGTATATTAAAAAAGCAAGGTTACTTTCTTTTTGGTGCTTTAGTGGAACTTTCCTTGAGCACAGTAGGTTGCTGAACTCTAGTAACCTCCTCAGGTTTGGAAACTGCTAACACCTAATCAGGAGTTAGTGGGCCTGATTTCCTGAGAGCAGCTGAGGCCTGCATAAAAGGCTCCAGTGCCCTGCCCTGTTGAGGCTTTCCTAACCAGGGCTCTACAGATCAACAAACAGTAAGGATTTGAGTTTTTTTTTATTATATTAGAGGGAGGAGTGGTCTAGTGGTTAGGACAAGGTACTTCAGGCCGGAGGGCCGGGGGTTCAAGTCCCACCTAGGGACAGCAATCTCAGGCAGGAGGGACTGGGATTTCTAGTCCTGTAGGCACTCCTTGTGGTCTTGGGCAAGCCACTTAACCCTCCATTGCCCATGTTCCCTGTAAGTATTAGCGTATGTGTCTCATATCTCCTCGTGTTAAATGTATCCCCCAATTGACCGCTTTGACCCGGTGAAAAGCGGGATATAAATACAGCTAAATAAAAATAAATAAAATAAAAATATTAAATTGCTAGTTCTCTGACTGGAAGCTCTTAAAAGGGTTTTTTGCATATTTTTAAAGCAAAGTTACTTCCTTTTTGGTGCTTTAGTGGAACTTTCCTTGAGCACAGTAGGTTGCTGAAATCTAGTAACCTCCTCAGGTTTGGAAACTGCTAACACCTAATCAGGTGTTAGTTCCCTCCCTACCCACCCCGACTCCCACCCACCCCTAGTGAGCAGTCTTGCTTTATAGGGCACCTCCCCCTTTAACAAATCATAGAGAATTGGACCAGCACATTTTGAATATAATTAAAGAGATTTAACTGCTTTTTCTCTGAAGGGACAGCTGGGAAACCGGCTGGTACTTGGTAGATCTCTCTCTTTTGCTTTAACAGATACCTAAGCTCCACGAACAGAACAATGGCTGGGAAAAATCGTATTACTAAAGCTGTTGCCCCCGTTACAGCTTCTGCCTCGGAACAGAGAGAGGTCTTAATGCCAGATGAAGGACCAGTTCCATGTGCAGGGTGCCTGCATGCTGCCTGCATGCTGAAGCTCTAAGGAAACAAGTGGAGGAACTCAGAGAGGAGGTGGCGAGGCTGAGGAGCATTCAAGACAGTGAGAAGTACATTGATGAGATGCTTCTTGCAGCAACCAAGGTCTCCAGCACAGGAGAAGATGGGTGCCAACAGAATGTCTATGGTTGGACACTAGTCACCAGGCCTGCAAAATCACCAATCCAACTTCTCCAGCCCTTAAACTGAAGAACCATTATGCAGCCCTGGAAGTGGAGGAGGTGAAAGCATCCCTGGAAAGGGAAGAACCAGAGCTCAAGTACCCCAAAGTTGCAGAATCAGTGACCAGAAGGAAACGAAGGGTAGTGGTGGTTGGAGACTCTCTTCTGAGGGGTACTGAGGCGTCCATCTGCCAACCAGACTTGATGTCCAGAGAGGTATGCTGTCTGCCTGGTGCCAAAATCCAAGATGTTACGGAGAGTTTGCCGAGACTTATCAAGCCCACTGACTATTACCCAATGTTGCTAATCCATGTTGGAACAAATGATACTGCCAGGTTTACCTCGAACGTATCAAAAGTGACTTCATGGCTCTGGGACAGAGGGTGAAGCAGTTAGGTGCACAGGTGGTGTTCTCTTCAATCCTCCCTGTTGAGGGCAAAGGCCAAGGCAGAGAGGCTCGCATCCTGGAGATGACTGCATGGCTGCATGGATGGTGTCATCGAGAGCGTTTTGGTTTCCTAGACCATGGGATGCTGTTCCAAGGGTTGCAGAGCAGAGATGGAATCCATCTGTCCAAGAAAGGTCAACGCATCTTCGGTAGTAGACTGGCTAATCTACTGAAGAGGGCTTTAAACTAGATTCATTGGGGATGGGTGAAGAAAGCCTCCAGGTAAGTGAAAGCCCTCAGGTAGGTGATACATTAAATACCTTTATGGAAATGGGTAACAGGGGTAACATATGGAAAGCAGTGTGTATAAATGCCCGTAGCATGGGAAATAAGATCCCTGAAGTTGAAGCTTTGGTGGGAGTGGCTGACTTGGATTTAGTGGCAGTTACAGAAACATGGTTCACAGAAAACCATGATTGGGATGTAACTATACCTGGCTATACTTTATTCAGAAAGGACAGGGTAGGAAGAAGGGGAGGAGGAGTGGCACTATATGTAAAAACTACTATTAAAGGTTGGAATTACAGAGCTGAAAAGAGAGAGAGGAGGCATTGTGGGTTAAACTAGAAAGAGGGAATGAGAAATCTATTTGCATTGGTGTGATATACAGACCTCCCTCACAAGAGGAAGAGGTGGACAGAGAGTTAATTGAAGACATACGCAGCATTGCTAGGAAAGGGGAAGTGCTACTGATAGGAGATTTCAATATGCCAGATGTTGATTGGCACATTCCTGCTGCAGTATCATCTAGAAGTAAGGAGATCATGGATTCTCTACAGGGAGAACTATTCAGGCAATTGGTAACAGACCGCACACGTGAAGGGGCCAATGGTGAAAGTGTTTCTGATGTTGTAGTGGGAGATCATTTTGCATCCAGTGATCACCAGATGGTGTGGTTCAGTATTAGGACTAGGGCTGTTAGAATCCATTCAAAGGTGAGGATCTTAGACTTTAGGAAGACTAACTTTGCGAAGATGGGCCAATACCTCAGGGAGTCGTTAGTAGGATGGGAACAGCTGGGGTATGTAGAAAAACAGTGGGAAAAACTGAAAGGGGATATTTTAAGGGCAACCAACCTTTTTGTTAAAATGGTAAATAAAGGCAAAAGGAAAAGGAGACCACTATGGTTTTCGAAGGAAGTAGCTGAAAAAGTGAAGAAAAAGAGGGAGGCCTTCATGAAATACAAGAGATCACAGAGAGAGGAAGACAGGCATCTGTATTTGGAAAAACTTAGAGAAGCTAGCAAAGTAGTCAAGAAGGCAAAGATTCAAAAGGAGGAGGAAATAGCCAATGCAATAAAATGGGGGGATAAGACATTTTTCAGATATAATAGTGAGAAGAGGAAGGGCAAAAGTGGTATTGTCAGACTCTAAGGTGCAGGGGAGGAATATGTAGAAGCTGATAAGGATAAAGCGGAATTGCTTAACAAATATTTTTGTTCTGTGTTCACAGATGAAGAACCAGGAGCAGGACCTCTGAAAACACCCAGAAATAGGAACAGAAGCGAGGGACATCTTGAACAATTTTCAGAAGACTGTATTCGTGAGAAACTAGCTCAACTTAAAGTAGACAAAGCGATGGGACCGGATGGGATACACCCTAGAATACTGAGGGAACTTTGGGACGTTCTAGCAACTCCACTGACTGACCTTTTCAATGCCTCGTTGGAGTCGGGACTGGTGCCAAAGGACTGGAGAGAGGCTCATGTGGTGCCTTTACACAAAAGCGGAAGTAAGGATGTGGTTGAAAACTACAGGCCGGTTAGTTTAACTTCGGTGGTGAGTAAATTATTGGAAATGCTGCTGAAAGAGAAAATAGTGAGGTTTCTGGAGTCCAGTGGATTACAGGATCCGAGGCAGCATGGATTCACCATAGGCAGGTCTTGTCAGACAAATCTGATTGATTTCTTTGGCTGGGTGACCAGGGAGTTGGACCGAGGGAGAGCTCTAGATGTGGTGTATTTAGATTTCAGTAAAGCCTTTGGCACTGTTCCTCACAGGCGACTTATAAACAAACTGAGCACCCTAGGGATGGACCCTAAAGTTACTGTTTGGGTTAGAAATTGGTTGGGTGGGAGGCGACAAAGAGTACAAGTAAATGGAGCTCACTCTGAGGAGAAGGATGTTACCAGTGGTGTGCCCCAGGGATCTGTCCTTGGTCCGATTCTTTTTAACATCTTTGTTAGTGATATAGCGGAAGGGCTGTTGGGTAAGATTTTCCTCTTTGCAGATGATACCAAAATCTGCAATAGAGTAGACACCCAGGAAGGTGTAGATAACATGAGGAGGGATCTAGCTAAGCTTGAAGAATGGTCTAGAATTTGGCAGCTGGGATTTAATGTTAAAAAATGTAAGGTCATGCATTTGGGCTGCAGCAATCCAAGGGAGCAATACAGTATAGGGGGTGAGGTACTTTTGTCCACTAAAGAAGAGCGGGACCTAGGCGTGGTTGTGTCTGATGATCTTAAAGTGGCTAAACAGGGAGAAAAGGCAACAGCAAAAGCTAGAAGGATGCTTGGGTGCATACAGAGAGGAATGGCTAGCAGAAAAAAGGAGGTGATAATGCCTCTCTATAAGTCTTTGGTGCGACCTCATTTGGAGTATAGTGTGCAATTCTGGAGACCGCACCTTCAAAAGGATGTGAACAGGATGGAGTCGGTGCAGAGGGTGGCTACTAAAATGATTAGTGGGCTTCATCATCAAGCATATGAGGACAGACTTAAGGATCTTAATATGTACACCTTAGAGGAAAGGCGGGATAGCGGTGATATGATTGAGATGTTTAAATACCTCCGTGGCATAAATGTTCAGGGAGAGAGCCTCTTTCAATTGAAAGCAAGTTCTGCTACGAGGGGACATGAGATGATGGTGAAGGGAGATAGATTCAGGAGTGATATGCGGAACTATTTCTTTACGGAAAGAGTAGTGGATCCATGGAATAGTCTCCCAATGGAGGTGGTAGAGATGAGGACAGTAACTGAATTCAAAAAAGCATGGGACAAACACAGAGGATCTCTAAAGGTAAAAAGGGGACTGTTGTAGTTGTTATGGAAGGACAGACTAGATAGGCCATGTGGTCTTTTTCTGTCATCATGTTTCTATGTTTCTAGAGCATTTGTTATGGCTCTTGTTCGAAGAAGTAGATCTGATGGAGACTTTCCAAGAAGGATCAATTGTCCCAAGTGTGAAACTAGTTGAGATGAGCTCCCCAACACAGTCTGGATGGGTTTGTCATTACTATCTTCTGTGGTGGAGTAATTTAGAAGTGGAGACCTTTAAGCAAATTGCGAGGGATCGTTCACCATTCTAAACACTGAATAAGAGGGTTGGTGATGTACAGACAATCCCTGAGATGTCCTGCGGCTGGATCTATTGGGTTCTCAGAGTCCACTGGAGATGTCCAAGTGTGTTACATGCAACGTGGAAGCCATGTGTCCCAGAGCAGTTAACATCTTGTGAGCCGTTACCTGCTGGCTCAGTTGAGTCTCTCACACTATTGTCGTCAACCTGCACAGTCTGTTATGTGGGAGGAAGGCTCTCACTTGTGTAGTTTTCATTTCATTGATTTAAGATTTGATATACTGCTTAATGTGGGTACAGCAGAGCGGTTTACAATAGAATACAATAAAAACTGAACCAGAAAGTAGAAAGAGCACCAGTATATATAGGACAGATGGGAAAATGAGACATGACAAGACAGGGCTAGAGGAGGAGCAGGGATTCTATGAATTCCAATTGTTAAGAGGGTTGCAGGTGGGATTTTGGGTAATTTATTACAAACCCAGGAGTTCCATCACCCAAATGGTCAACCGTCTTGATTCTCGCACTTCTTCCCTAGTACTCAGGATCAGCCAATCATCCAAGCAAGGAAAGACAAACACTACCAGTGTTTGAAGGTAAGCTGCTACTATCGTGAGGCATTTTATAAAGCTCGATGTGCTGAGGCTAGGCCAAAAGGCAGAACTTGATACTGGAAGTGAAGTCCCCCTAGAATGAATCTGAAATACATCCTATGGGATGGATGTATCTGTATGTGGGTATATGAATCCTTTAGATCCAGTGATCATAACCATAAGAACATAAGAAATGCCTTACAGAGTCAGACCAAGATCCATCAAGCCCAGTATCCTGTTTCCAACAGTGGCCTATCCAAACCATAAGTACCTGGCAGGTTTCCAAAGAGGCACACAGGTTTCACAATGCTTGTCATGAGGCAAGCAATGGATTTCCTGGGTCCTCTTTAATAATGGTTTATGGACCTTTCCTCCAGGAACTTCTCCAAACCTTTTTCTAAACCCAGCTACACCAACAGCTTTTACTACATTCTCCAGTAATGAATTTCAGAGTTTGATAAAGTGTCGAATAAAAAATATTTTTTCTTATTAGTCTTAAATGGGTTGCATTGTAGAATCATTGTGTGTCTTCTAGCCTTTCTACTTTTTGATGGTGTAAACAACCAATCTATGTTTACCCGTTCCACTCCATTCATTAATTTATAGACCTTATCATATCCTCCCTCAGCGGTCTCTTTTCCAAGTTGAAGAGCCCCAAACTTTTAAGTCTCTCCTTAAAGGGGAATTCTTCCATTCCGTTACCATTTTTGATGCTCTTCTTTGTACCTTTTCTAATTCAGCTATATCCATTTTAAGATATGGCGACCAGAACTGCACACAATATTCAAGGTGCGTTTGCACCATGAAACGATACAGAGGCTTTATAATACCCTTTGTTATATTCTCCATTCCTTTCCTTATCATTCCTAGCATTCTATTTGCTTTCTTGGCCAATACTGCACACTGGGCAGAGGGTTTCAACGTATTATCCACAATGATGACTGTCTTTTTCCTGGGTGGTGGTTCCTAATGTGGAACCTTGCATCGTGTAATCATAGTTTGGGTTGTTCTTTCCTAGTTGCGTAACTTCGCACTTGTCCACATTAAATTTCACCTGCCATTCAGACGTCCAGTCTTTCAGTTTTTCAGGTTCATCTTGCAATTTTTCACAATCCTCTGAATAATTTTTGTCATCTGCAAATTTGATCATCTCACTTGTTATTCCTATTTCCAGGTCATTTGTGAAATGTGGGAAATATGTGAAAAAGCAGCAGGCTCAGCATAGATCTCCGAGGTACTCCACTATTCACCTTTCTCCAGTGAGAAAATTGATCATTTAGTCCTATTCACTGCTTTCTATCTTTTAAGTAGTTCCTGATACACAATACTACACTGCCTCCAATCCCATGAGAGATCTTGTCAAAGGCTTTCTGAAAATCCAGATACACTATATCAACTTGCTCACCTTTGTCTACCTGTTTATTCACATCTTCAAAAAAATATAACAGATTAATAAGACAAGACTTTTTTTGGCTAATTCCATATTGGCTTTCTGCCATTAAACCATGGCTATCTAATCTCCTTTTGAAGATAAGGCAGTATGGTGTCTAGAGAAATCATTCTGAACTTTCCTCTGACTGTTCAGATCTCTTAGGTCTAGGATGGGACAGAATCCTCTCGTTTTCTTGGGTATGAGGGAATACCTGGAATAAAATCCCGACCTCTTTATTCTGGTGAGACAAACTCGATTTCAAGATCTGAAAAGAAGGCGGTGACTTTTATCTGAAGTAGTTTCTGAGGCTGTGGGCAATTTAGAGGGATGTCAAATAGATGCAATTTGTAACCACTCTGGATAATTTTCAAAACCCAAGTGTCTGAGGTATGAGGGGCCACCTTTGGGCAAAAAGAGTAAGTCTCCATCCGATAGGAGAGTTCTCCATTGTGGTTACAGCCTATGCTTCTCAGAAACCAGTCAAAACCCATCGCATGTTTTGGCTGAGGAGCAGGCTGGGCCTTCTGAGGCTTTCTCTTGCTTTGCGTGCTTGAGGAGCCTGCTTCAATTGGGAATAATGTGAACCAGGAAAATACCTACACCTATGGGAGTAATGAGTCTTTTTCTGGTTACCTCCTTGAAACATCCTGTGATAGGAGGCCGGTTCGGACATGCGCCTTCAGAGATTACAAAGAGTGACATGCTGCTTTTTTGATGAAGCCAGCCTTCTCTTCAACTTTTTCTCCAAAGAGATTCTATCCATGGCACAGTACATCAGTAAGTTTATCCTGCCCCGACTGTTCCACTAGGAGTGCAGGAGTGGCCTAGTGGTTGGGGCAAGGTACTTCAGGCCGGAAGGTCGGGGGTTCAAACCCCACTAGAGGACAGCAAACTTGGGCCGGAAGGACTGGGGTTTCTAGTCCCACAGGTGCTCCTTGTGGTCTTGGGCAAGCCACTTAACCCTCCATAGCCCATGTTCCCTGTAAAATAGTTATCTCCAAGTTATAATGCCCTGTTCAATGTAATTTCAGTTTGTTCAATGTAAACCGCACTGATGCAGAATAGCGCGGTATATAAGAGAATGTAAATAAATCTGAGGACCAGAGCCAGGTGAGTCTCCAGGCACCAATACCCATTGCAGAATCTCTCAATACCATTTTGAAGATATCATAGGTCGTGGCAATTATGGCCCACAAACATTGCTTTTGGGACCAGGAGAGTGATATTTTTGAAAATTACCTATTTTGCAGGACATTCTACATATATTTAGTGCAAAGTAAACTTGGAGTACCTTTTGGAAAATTCTAGAACTTTCTAGAGCTTTCCAGAATTTTGCAAAACTTTTGGAACTTTGTATAACTTTTGAGAACTTTTAATAAAAGCCTTTTGGTGACCATTCTATAATGTCACTTCTGCCTCGCGTTTATATAAACAACGAATTTAAGCGGAGTGAACACAGTCATTCAGCAGTCTCCTTACCGACTGGAAACCTAGGAGCAAGCAACAACAAAATGTGTCTTAAGATCACCAGTTTATTTTCATTCTAGCTTCTTAAGTGAACTGAAATGGCATCAAGAGGCTGTAAGCATCCGGCAGAAGCATTTTGCTATGTCTGTGGCGATTTTATCAAGACAAGAACGAAAAAGTACTCCGTGGAAGCATCTACCAAGATGTGTGAAGCTTACAAGACATATTTTGGCATGCCTGTTGGGGATCAGGACAAACCCTGGCTGCCTCATTTCACTTGCAAGCACTGCAAGAAAATTCTGGAAGGTAAGATGGACAATTGAATCTGGCTTAGACTGTGGTATTTAATGTTATAAAATCTTTATTGTTACTTAAATTTTACATAATTTATGAAATATTTAGCAAGATCATCATTCATTTAAATTAATTTTATCATCATAATTATAAATATATATAATTATTTTTTATTTTCACATTTTTATTTTTCCTTTGGCAGGATGGTACAGAGAGGAAAAGAGAGTGATGAAGTTCGCTATCCCAAGAATTTGGCGGGAACCCGCTGACCACTTGAGAAATTGCTACTTCTGCATGGTGGAGCCTTCCAAACATCGGACTGGCAAGAATGCTCCTTCTGTCATGTATCTGAGCATTCCTTCATCCACTGCCCCGGTGCCATACTGTCCAGAGCTCCCTGTATCCACTCCTTCGCAGAGAAAGCAGCTGTCTTCAGAAGAAAGCAGCAATTCACAAAATAAAAAAGACGTTGCATATCTAGATTACAATATCAGAGATGGAGCTGAGGAGAGAAACCCTTACTACTTGAACCAAAATGACATCAACGACTTGGTTAGAGATCTTGGTGTCACCAAGTCCAATGCCGAGCTTTTGACATCCAGGTTCAAGCAGTGGAAGTTGTTGTATGAAAGTGTGCAAGTCTCAGATCAGAGAAAGCATTACCACACTTTTTCTAGCTTCTTCATTAGTCAAGGTGGGCTCTGCTTTTGCCACAATGTGACTAGTCTGTTCGACACTATCAGAATTGCATGTAACCCAAAGGTGTGGCACCTGTTCATTGACAGCTCTTCCAAAAGCCTCAAAGCCATGCTGCTACATACTGGAAACAAGTACCTGTCTTTTCCTCTAGCTCACTCAGTGAGCCTCAAAAAAGATTACAGCAGCATCAAGACCTTGCTAGAAGCCGTGAAATATTTAAAGTATGGTTTGGAGGTTATCGGGGACTTTAAAATGGTGGCATTTCTGATGGGTCTCCAAAGCGGTTTTACCAAGTTTCCCTGCTATCTTTGTCTTTGGGACAGTAGGGATACCATGGCGCACCACCACAGGCGGGACTGGCCACAGCAAACTGAATTTTCTGTTCGACAAAGAACGTGACGTGGGAGCCACTGGTGGAACCACAGAAGGTGCTGATGCCACCACTGCACATCAAATTGGGCCTTATGAAAAAATTGTCACACTTCTAGAGAAAGCATCAACAGCCTTCAAGTACAAGACTTCTTCCCTAAACTGTCTGAGACAAAGGTCAAAGCTGGTGTCTTTGTTGGACCACAAATAAAGATTCTTGAGTGCATGGAATTTCCCAAGTTGCTTACTAGGAAGGAGAAAATGGCTTCGAACAGCTTTGTTGCAGTGGTTTGTGGCTTTTTGGAAAATCACAAGGCCGAAAACTATATTGAGCTAGTTGAGACTCTGATTAAGAATTACAGCAAAATGGGCTGCAGGATGTCTCTCAAAGTCCATATCCTTGATGCTCATCTTAATAAATTCAAGGAAAACATGGGGGTGTACTCAGGGGAGCAAGGCAAACATTTCCACCAGGATATACTGGAATTTGAGTGCCACTACCAAGGATAGTATAATGAGAACATGTTGTCAGACTACATCTGGGGGCTTTATCGTGAAAGTGATTTACAATATAATCATAAATGTCGAAAATCTACTCACCTCTAAATGTTTTATGGTCTTTCTTGAATAACTTAAATATTAGTAAATATTATATATTTGTTTTTTTATTTTATGTGAACAAAAAGGCATAAGTAAACATGTTTTAACAATGGGAATATATAAATTTCACAAATATCAATCTCCTGTTCACAAAGGCAAGGTTTAATGAGAATAACCACCATTTTCCATACTTTTAAATTATAAGCAATTAGGAAATAACAGTCACTACCCACAAACAAAAATTGTGTTATACAGTGATCAAGGCTACACATGATATACTTCAATAACATGGCCATGTAAAGCTGGTACAAGGCCATGGTGCTCCGGAAAACCATTCTCCCAAAAGATCTAATGTCTAAACTTCCCTCTCTGGGGGCACCAAGGAGCGAGTCTTGGAACTTTTAGACCTCAAGAGCAGATTCAAACACCAAGGAATTGTGAGGAAGCTGGGGCTTCTCGAACCCGGGAAAAGTTTGAACTCGATACGTGGTCAAGCTTTCTATTAACTGAAGGTACACTAAGGGGTTCTCCCACAATCTCATCTGTGGTCTCTGAAGGATGCAGTGTATGGGCACTGTCACCACTTCCTTAGGGACAGAACAATACTGAAGGATCGCCAGTTCTTCTGCCCAGGGCTCTTCTTCAGTCTCCAAAAACAGTATGGCCATGGCCATATCCCTGACAAAATCATGGAAAGTCATATCCTCAGGAGGTGATCTGTGTCTCTCATGAGAACATAAACATAAAATATGCCATACTGGGTCAGACCAAGGACCATCAAAGCACAGTACCCTGTTTCCAACAGTGGCCAATCTAGGTCATAAGTACCTAGCAGTTTCCCCAAAAAACATAGGTTCTGCAATGCTTGTATTGGGTCAAGCAGTGATATCCTGGGTCCCTTTTAATAATGGTTTATGGACCTTTCCTCCAGGAACTTGTCCAAACCTCCTTTAAACCCAGCTACACTAACAGTTTTTACTACATTCTCCGGTAACAAATTCCAGAGTTTGATTACACGTTGAGTGAAAAAATATTTTCTCTTATTAGTCTTAGTCTTAAATAGATTACCCTACACATTCACTGCATGTCCCCCTAGTCTTTCTATATTCTGATGACGGAAACAATCGACCTACATTTACCCATTTCACTCCATTCATTAATTTATAGACCTCTATCATATCTCCCCTCAGCCGTCTCTTTTCCAGGTTAGAGCGCCCTAACCTTTTTAGCCTCTCTTCATAGGGGTATCCTTCCATCCCCCTTTATCATTTTGGTGGCTCTTCTCTGTACCTTTTCTAATAACGCTATATCCTTTTTAAGATACGGCGACCAGAATTGCACACAATATTCGAGGTGCAGTCGCACCATGGAACGATACAGAGGCATTATAATATCCTTTGTTTTATTTTCCATTCCTTTCCTTATGATACCTAGCATTCTATTTGCTCTCTTGGCCACCGCTACACACTGGGTGGAGGGTTTTAACATGTTATCAACGATGACGCCTAAATCTTTTTCCTGAGTGGTGGTTCCTAATGTGGAATCTTGCATCGTGTAACCATAGTTTGGGTTGTTCTTTCCTAGGTGCATAACTTTGCGTTTGTCCACATTAAATTTCATCTGCCATTTGGATGCCCA
This sequence comes from Ichthyophis bannanicus, assembly GCA_033557465.1. Lineage (NCBI taxonomy): Eukaryota > Metazoa > Chordata > Amphibia > Gymnophiona > Ichthyophiidae > Ichthyophis > Ichthyophis bannanicus. The sequence continues at coordinate 333,742,472 of CM066038.1, forward strand.
GTCTTACAATTTATCAATATCCTCTTGCAATTTTCCACAATCCTCATAGGTTTTAACAACTTTGAATAGTTTTGTGTCATCTGCAAATTTGATAACCTCACTCGTTATTCATAAATGACCTGAAAATGGGAATATGTTAAAAAGCAGCGGACCCAGCACAGATCCCTGGGGTACTCCACTATTCACCTTTCTCCATTGGGAAAATTGGCCATTTAGCCCTACCCTCTGTTTCTATCTTTTAACCAGTTCCTGATCCACAATAGTACACCGTCTCCTATCCCATGACTTTTTAGCTTTGCCAAAAGTCTCCGATAAGGGACCTTGTCAAAAGCTTTCTAAAAGTCCAGATATAGTGTATCAAGCGACTCACCTTTGTCTACCTGTTTATTCACACCTTAAAAAAAAACCTGATTAGTAAGACAAGATCTTCCTTGTCTAAAGCCATGTTGGCTGTCTCCCATTAAGCCATGACTATCTAAATGTTCAGTAATTTTGTTCTTTATTTTGGTTTTTACCATTTTTCCTAGTACTGACGTCAGGCTCACTGGTCTGTAGTTTCCCAGATCACCCCTGGAACCCTTTTTAAAAACTGGCGTTACATTGGCCATCCTCCAATCTTTAGGTATTGCAGATGATTTTAAAGATAGTTCACAGATTTCTAATAGCAGGTCTGCAATCTCATATTTCAGTTCTTTCAACAACCTTTGATATATACCATCTGGTCCAGGTGATTTGCTACTTTTCAGTTTATCAAATAGTTGTAGTACATCTTCCTGGTGTATTGATATTTCTTTCAATTCTTCCGCAGTATCTCCTTTAAATACCATTTCAGTCATGGGTAACATCCCTACATCTTCCTCAGTAAAGACCGAAGCAAAGAATTCATTCAATCTCTCCGCTATTGCCTTGTCCTCTTAGTGCCCCTTTTACCCCTATATCATCTAATGGTCCAACTGACTCTCTCACAGGTTTTTTGCTACGAATGTACTTGAAAAAGTCTTTACAATGAGTTTTTGCTTCCACAGCAAGCTTCTTCTCAAATTCTCTTTTTGTCTGCCTTATCAATGCCTTGCATCTAACTTGCCAGTGCTTGTGCTGTTTCCAGTTTTTGTCATTTGGCTCTTTTTTTCCATTTCCTGAAAGATGTTTTTTTGGGAACAGCCACTCTGACCTCACCTTTAAACCATACTGGCAGTTTTTTGGACTTCCTTCCACTTTTCTTAAAATGAGGAGGAGATGGGTCTGATGGAAGTTCTGACGACCTGTCCTCCAAGTCCTCAGATTCTACATCAGTGATCCAGCCCTCTGAGTCACTCAAAAAGAAATCAAAATATTTCTGAGTCTCAGCCTGGATCGCTCACTGCTCTTAGGGGGATCCAGAGGATTATTTGGGAGTGACGATACACAGATGATCTTTTAGGCTTCGGGGGAGCATCAGACCCCAATGCACTAGAGAGATCTGCCAGGCAAGCTCCGGTGTCAGGGTCTTTCGATGCTCTGGTATCGATGCCTCTTTTGCAGGCAAACTATGCTTCTCAGGGATTGACTGGATTACTGTTGATGTTGATGCAGCAGACATCGAGGCACTGACATGCTGCATGGAAAACAGCATTGTTGTGTGTTCCTTGAGAGCATCTTGGAAGGCTGCAGGGCCCCAACATCTTCAGCTTATGTTCCCAGAATCTGAGAGGGTGTATCAGCTGCTTGGTCTCAGCATATAGTAGGCGGGTGCTGCCCCTCCAATGTCCTAGAGGAATGGGCTCTCCTCCCTTCGAGGTTGCTTAGAGGGGTGGCTCCTTTGAACCCTCTTTGCTCATGATGCCATGCCTCAGAGGACTTCAATGTCGATTCACCAGAGCCTCCACTCAATGTTTGGTGCGATCAACCTTTGGCGTCGCTGAAGATAAAGATGAATCTTTCACCTTCGGGCAATCATCAATGGCTGATGCTCTGGCATACTATGGGTGCTTGGCTGCGAGTGGGCTCCTCGATATCAATGCACTACCAGCATACGATGCAGCCTTCAATACCACAGAGACTGGTGCAGCCGATGCCAATGGACAGACTTGTGAGCACCAAAAATGAAATTGTGCTGCTCCTCTCAACCCTTGATCCCTTTTTTTGTCATCTGTAAACACAAATTACAAGAGGAGGGCTGATGATCGGGTCCCAGGCACTGAAGGCACCATCTATGAGGAACCATGATGGATATGGGTCCTTGGGCACCTGGAACACGTCTTAAACCTGCTGGCAAGTTTTTGTGATATATCGGCTGAAAAAATAGCTGCAGAGCAATCAAACAGATCTATTTTGAAAGAGAGAAATTTGTTTAAGTATGCAGTCGAAGCACCTATGCTTAAGGGGTGAAGGTGCTGAGGATAAATAAAGGAAACTTTAAATGACCAAAAACTTGAGTTATGGAAAAAAAATGTGATAGCAGGTGGATAGAAGTCAAAAGACCAGGAAAAGACATCAAAAAGATACCACAAAGTTTACCAAATGAAGGGGTAGTACTGATGCTTTTGTTGGGCTCCACAGAAAAAAAGAAGACTGAGAAAAGATGGTGCCACAACAACAGACAGGAAGATGACAATCATGCATAGAGGAGTCGCCAAAAAGCTTCTAGAAAGATTCCATCAGATGAGATCGCTCATACGTGAGGACTTATTTCCTGCTTGTCCATAGAAAAAGGCTTCTCATAAGCTTTCCAAATAAATATGAATTGGAGAAGCTTCTTCACATAGTCCGTATCGGATGATGTCACTCATCTGTGACTTGCTATCCTATGTTCTCGGAAAATCACTGTTCTGAAGATTCTACCTCTTTCCTCTTGGAGGAAAGCATTGTTATTCACTTGTAGCAGGTAGGTGCTCTCCATGAAGAGCAGGAAAAGTCCTCATATATGTCATCCAACAGAGTTCTACATGGGAGCTTTCTCAGCTCCTTCTAAAGGTTTTTGGAAACTCAACTGCAACTGTGCATGCCTTTCTGCTTGCTACCATGGTGCCATCTTCTCCTCACTCCTATGTAAAGCTGAGGAGAATTCAACTTCAATGGGAGGGAGGGAGGGTTGTGAGGACTCTTCTTGCTGTTCACAGAGAATACTTGCTACAGTTGAGTAACTATGTCTTCTCCGTGAATAAGCAGGAAAAAAAGTCCTCGCAAATGGGAATCCCTAGCTACGGGCTGTCTCAAAAAAAAAAAAGGAAATATACCAGCTGAACTGAGGCCAAAATAAAATATTTTTGTTGGCTACAGGCCTGTTTTTGTTTTTTTAATTTATTTAAGGCAGTCTGAACACAAAGAAATGGGCCTAGGAAGGTGAAGTTCGATTCTACTTCCCAAAAAGATTCTGCAGAAGTAATTACTTGAATCTGTTGTCGCTTTGGGAATCCCCATCCAAACAGTAATGAGACGTGAATGTGTGAACTGAAGGCCATATTGCAGCTTTGCAAATCTCCTCCATGGAGCACAAGTGGGCCACCGATACAGCCATAGCTCTAACATTTGTGAGCCGTGACATGACCTTTAAGGCTTGGGCCTGCCTGGGCATAAGTGAAAGACATGCAGTCTGCGAGCCAAATTGAGTGCACGCATTTGGAGACATCAAACCCTAGCTTGCTGGTGTCAAAAAACCCCAAAAAACTGGATGGACTTTCTATGGGCTTTCATCCACTCCAGGTAGAAAGCTAAGGCTCTTTTACAGTCCAACATGTGCAGGGCAGCTTTCGCTTTGTGAGCATGAGCTTTTGGAAAAAAATGTTGGAATGATGATTGACTGGTTAAGATGAAATTCCATAATCCCTTTGGAAGGAACTTGGGATGAGTTCAAAGCACCACTCTCTTGTGAAAGAATTTTGTGTAAGGTAGGTGAACTATTAGAGCCTGAAGCTCGCTCACTCTGCAAACTGAAACAACTGCCATCAAAAATATGACTTTTCAGATCAAGAATTTCAGAGGACAGGTATTGAGCGCTCAAAGGGAGCTTTCATCAGTTGTGTGAGAACCATGTTGAGGACCCAAGACATTGCACGCAGCTTACAGGGAGGTATGAGAATAAGCAAGTCCTGCATGAAGCAAACCACTAGGAGTTGTACAGAGATGGGCTTATCCTCTACACCAGGGGTCGGGAACCTGTGGCTCTCGAGCCAGATGTGGCTCTATTGATGGCTGCATCTGGCTCGCAGAAAAATCTTTAACTAAAAAAAATGTTTCTTTATACTCTTTTGATCTACATATTCATTGCATATCAAAATTCCTTTCTACAAATGAGTTAAAGTCTACTGCAGCTGAGCATCAGAAGTGTTAAGGGAGATAAACTGCACTGACCTAAATGGCAGAAATATTGCAACCATGCGTTCGTTGTGCTGCCGCGCAAGGCACTTATTAAAGAGAAATAACTCTTGCCTTACCTCCAAATTCAAATCAGGCTGCAAGAGTAGCCACCCCTACACTCCTTCACGTGCCGAAAAAAAGCGCGAAATAGAAAGCCAGTTTGCAGTGATTTCTGCGGCTTGTCGTGAGATCAGAAACTTAACTTTTATTTCAATTGCGTTGTCAGCTAACTTTAGAAACCCTTTTGACAAGATGGCTAAAAGAAAGAGAGATGATGAGTATCGTACTTTTCAGCAGGAATGGACAGAGGAATTTGCTTTTGTGGAGAGAACGGGTTCTGCAGTGTGTCTAATATGCAACGATAAAATTGCATCTATGAAACGATCAAATGTTAAGCGACACTTCGAGACACGCCATTCTGCATTTGCATCGAAATATCCTGCGGGAGACAGCAGGAAAAAAGCATGTCGAGAACTGCTCTCAAGAGTGCAAGCTAGTCAGCAGCAACTCCGTGTTTGGACCCAACAAGGTGACTGGAATTCAGCTAGCTTTGCTGGCGCTTTAGCTATTGTGAGAAACGGAAAGCCATTCACAGATGGGGAGTATACCAAAGCATTCATGCTTGATGTTGCCAATGAACATTTTGATGACTTTTCGGATAAAGACAAAATAATTAAACGGATAAAAGACATGCCTCTGTCTGCAAGAACTGTTCACGATCGTAGCATCATGATGTCAAATCAAATTGAGGCAATGCAATTGAAGGACATACATGCGGCAATGTTTTTTTCTCTTGCCTTGGACGAGTCAACAGACGTCAGTAATTTATCACAGTTCAGCGTGATTGCAAGGTATGTTGTCGGTGACACACTACATGAGGAAAGTCTTGCTGTTTTGCCTATAGAAGGCACAACAAGAGGGCAGGATTTATTCGAGTCCTTCACTGAGTTCGCTAAAGCAAAAAATCTACCGATGGTGCTCCATGCATGGTGGGGAAAAACAGGATTCGTCGCTCTTCTTTGTGAGCATGAAAACAGACGCATTATAAGCTTTAATTGCATTCTACATCAGGAGGCACTTTGTGCTCAGATGTGTGACGAGCAGCTTGGTGAGGTGATGTCGCTGGTGGTTCGGGTAGTCAATTTTATTGTTGCCCGAGCATTAAATGATCGCCAGTTTAAAACACTGCTTGATGAGGTTGGGAATAATTATCCTGGTCTGCTTCTGCACAGCAACGTGCGTTGGTTGTCAAGGGGGAAGGTGCTCAGCCGATTTGCGGCTTGTCTGAGCGAAATCCGGACTTTTCTTGAGATGAAGAATGTCGAGCATCCCGAGTTAGCTGACGCTGAGTGGCTCCTGAAGTTCTATTATCTCGTAGACATGACTGAACATCTAAATCAGCTCAATGTGAAAATGCAAGGCGTTGGAAATACAGTCTTATCCCTGCAACAAGCAGTGTTTGCATTTGAAAACAAGCTTGAACTCTTCATTGCTGACATTGAAACAGGTCGTTTACTGCACTTTGAAAAACTGGGAGAGTTCAGAGATGCATGCACATCAAGAGACCCTGCTCAACAACTTAATCTTCAACAGCTGGCAGGCTTCACGTCTAATCTCCTGCAGTCATTCAAAGCGCGCTTTGGAGAATTTCGTGAGCACACTCGTCTTTTTAAGTTCATCACCCATCCACACGAGTGTGCAGTGGACAGCACTGACCTGAGCTGCATCCCTGGTGTCTCCGTCAGAAAGTTTGAGCTACAAGCTGCTGACCTGAAAGCCTCAGACATGTGGGTGAATAAGTTTAAGTCACTGAATGAAGATTTGGAAAGACTTGCACAACAGCAAGCAGAGTTGGCGAGCCAACACAAGTGGGCAGAAATGAAAAATCATCAACAAGCAGACCAGCTGATTGTCAGAACTTGGAACGCGCTTCCCGTTACATACCACACACTGCAGCGCGTGAGTATTGCTGTACTGACAATGTTTGGCTCTACGTATGCATGCGATCAGTCTTTCTCACACCTAAAGAACATTAAGACCAACCTGCGATCACGTTTAACTGATGGAAGTCTCAACGCCTGCATGAAGCTCAACCTCACCACGTATGAACCAGACTACAAAGCCATCAGCAAAGCCATGCAGCACCAGAAGTGGCATTAAGGGTAAGAAATACTCATCATTTATTAGCAACAGCATAACAATGTTATGTTATTCAGAGACATTTTGTACTTTGTGTTGAAATTATACTGTACACAAAATGCATACATTTATTTGTGATTTTATGGTATTGAACATAATATAGGCCTATGGCTCTCACAGATTTACTTCTAAAAATATGTGGTGTTCATGGCTCTCTCAGAGAAAAAGATTCCCGACCCCTGCTCTACACCATGACAGTGAGCTCCAGTTGCACTAAGATGAATCCTTACTGCATTGTACTTGGGTCCACTCTGAAAGATGTAGAAGCAGTTTCTGTGTGAAACAAGCAAAAGGATCTATGGACCTTTCCTCATAACAGACAGAAAACCTCCTCCATCTGAAAGCACCAGTCTCTCTCGTTCAGGCCTTCTTGGATGCCAAAAGGACACAAACGACACTAACAGGCAAACTGAGAGCAGAAAAAAATAGCCTCTCAACATCCAAGCGGTGAGAGCTACTGACCATACTGGGATACAACACTGTGCCATTCTCCTGCGAAATTAGATTTGGTGCTTGCCCTAGATGTACTGAATCCTGGACAGAGGAGTTCCAGATGTAGAGGGTACCATGGTTTTCAAGGCCAATAATGAGTGATGAGGCTCATCAAACCTCTGTCAGAGTGGATATTCTGTTCACTGGGTAGATAGGTGGCCCTTAGGTGCATCCTGTGAGAGATGGCGAAGTTCCACAGTCTGACTGTTTCCCAGCACAGGAGGTACAATCCCATTCCTCCCTGCTTGTTGCTGTAAAACACAGCAACTAGATTGTTGGTCTATATTAGCATGATTTACTTTGATAGACGATCCCTGAAAGCCCTTAGAGTGTTTGTTATTGTTCTCAGTTACAAGAAATTGATCTGATGGAGACTTTCTTGGAGGGACCAATTTCCCCTGACTGTGGAACCTATCAAGGTGAGCTCACTATCCCCATCTGTTGTAAGGAGTTTTTGATGAGAAATCTGGAAGGGAAGCCCTTTGGCTAAATTGTGCTGAATAGTCCACCAGGTGAGAGACTGCATGAGTGGATGAGTGAGACAAAGCAACGCTGAGCTTTTCAGTGGCCTCAGTCCACTGTGTGCTGAAAGTCCACTGATCCTGTCTCATATGGAGATGTGCCAAGGGTGTTACATGGACAGTCAAGGACATGTGGCCTAGCAGTGTCAACATGGTATGAGCTGAGGTCTGCTGACTCATTTGTATCTCCTGCACTATCATTATAAATCTAGATAGTTTGTCATATGGGAGAAATGCCTTTGCTTGAGCTCTGTTCAGCAAAGCTCCGATAAACTTCAATTGTTAGGTGGGATGGAAGTGGGATTTGGAATAGTTGATTACAAACTTTAGCAGTTCCAGCACCCTAATGGTGACTTGCAGAGATGCCTGAGCGAATTCTGAAGTGGTGGCTCTTGAGAAGCCAATTGTCCAAGTAGGGGCAAACATGCACTCCCAGCCTGTGCCGAAACACTGTTAACATGGCAAGGCATTTTGTGAATGTGCAAGGTGCTGACGCAAGGCCAAAAGGCAGTACACAGTCGTGGAAGTGCTGTTTCCCCACAATGAATCTGAGATGCCTCCTATGAGCTGGATGTATCTGGGTGTGGGTATACACCTCTTTGAGATCCAGAGAGCATAGCCAGTTTCCCTTTTGTAGAAGGGTGCCTAGAGAAATCATTCAGAACATTTCTTTTCCTGGTTTTAGCTGGAGTGTGAGTTGGGCCTTCTGAGAATTCTCCTGCTTAGAACGAACATGAGGAGTCTGCTTGGGTTTGGAGTAGCAGAAGGCAGAGAAGTACCTACACCTTTGAGAGTAATAGATTTAGCTCTGACTGCCACCATGATACCTCCTGTGATAGGCCAGCTCAGATATACACCTGGAGAGAGTTTGAAGCATATTAGATTGCTTCTCAATGAAGATGGCAGCTTCCTCAATCTTGACTTTGAAGAGATTCTCTCCATAGCACAGTATACTAGCGAGCTTATCTTGCACAGATAGTTTCAAGTTTGAAGCCCAGAGACATGAGAGTCTCCATGCCCCAAGACTAATGGCAGAAGCACTGGATACTGCATTAAAAATATAGGTCGCTCGGACCATGTATTTCGAGCAGTCCTCACTATGGCTCACTAGGGATTGATAGTGTTTGAGCTTCTCTAAAGGAAGAAACCTGAACATATTCTCTAGGCTACGCATGATGTCTTGTAAGAACCTGCAAGCACAGCACTCTGAAAAACCTTCCTCCCAAAAGAATCCAGAGTCCGAGTCTCCCTCTCTGAAAGTGTCGAGGAGTGAGATTTGGAACTTCTGGATCTTTTGAGGCAGATTCTATAATCAGAGAGTGGACTGAAGCTGGAGCTTCTAAAATCCGGGAGCATTTTGAACGCTATACATGGAGTTTATCTTTTTGCTTATTGGAGGCACGGGGGGGGGGGGGGGGTTGCCTCTGCTGAATGCAGTGCACAGGCACTGTCACCGCTTCTTTGGGGGTTGAGGAGTATTGGAGGATTTCCAGTTCTTCTGCCCTGGGTTCCTTCTCCATCTTCAATGAAAATGGTATGGCCTTAACCATGTCCCTTACAAAGTCACAGAACGTCATATCCTTCATATCCTCAGGAAGGGATTTATGCCTCTTATGAAGTAGAGAAAGATCAGAGGAGAACTCTGGAGATCTACCCTCCAACAAGATTTCAGACTCCTCATCTGTGAGTCAGCTTTCCAAGTCAAAGGCTTTCTAAGCCTTTGCCTGGTCGACTCTTCTTCCTTTTGGTGACTTGGAGCTCCTCTGGGAGCATGGATACACCAATGACTTTCTAGGCATCAGGGGTGCATCGGTCCCCAATGTGCTGGAGAGTGATATTGGCTGGTCAGGTATCTATGTCAGGCCCTTTGACACCCCGATATCTATGTCTCTACCGCAAGGCAGATTATGCTTGTCTAGGATAGGTTGATGCTTGGTTGTGCCATGGATGCATTTATTAAGGTTTTGACATGCTGCATGGCAAATAGCATTAAGATTCTTTGACAGTCTTCAGAAGGCAATTCTCCAGGCCTGCTATCTCCAAAAGTGCAGGAGGCACAGCAGAATTAGTCAATGTTCCTGGAATCTGTCAGGGGGGGGGGGGTTATCAGCTGGCTGGTCTCAGCTATCAGTAGGCTGTTGCTGCCCCTCTGAAAGCATGGAGGATGAGCTTCCCTCTCTTCAGAGCAGCTTGGAGGGGCACCCCTGTGAATCTTGACATCAGGCCTCGGCGAGCTCATATGCCAATGCACCTGGATCTCTGTTCGATATTCGACGCCAATGAAGACGCAGTTTAATCCTTACTCTTTTTGCAGAGCTGTCTTCTCCCTTCTCATCACTCAACTTTATTACCTACCTCTGGCCTAACATTTTTTATAGCCTTCCTCTACTCACTAATGTAATTACAGGTGCACCAGAACCAACTTCTCTCCTGTCTCTCTACCTGTATCTCCTCTGATTTGCATTCTCTCCTCTCCCTCTCCTATGGCTTCACATCACTTTGTGTTCTTGATGTTAACTCTCCCTAATCTTTTCCTCTCATTCCGACAATTCCATACCCCTATTCCTCAATACCCATTCCTTGCTGTCCCCACCTACCCTACCATTTTGTCTTCTACCTTATCATCTGCCCTTGAGCTTCACAATTTTCTTCCACTCATGCAACCATCTCCACTCTCACTGAAAGAACCTCACCCTCGCTTTTGACGTGCCTCCTCCTCTCTCCCTATTCTCTCCTGCTCCTTCTTTCATCTGGGAGACATCAACCCCACCCCTAGCCCCCTAGACTTCTTTCACACTCCCAAGGCAGATCAATGAGTAACCTCTCAAATCTGAGGTCTATACATCAGGCTTCATCTCTAGCCCTTTTCAAATCAAGGCTAAAAACTCACCTCTTCGAGGCTGCTTTTGGATCCTGATCCGCTTAGTCTCCTGTCTTTCCTTACCATTCCCCTAGATGTATCCTTGTCCTCGGCTGTTGTGTTGTCTGTCTTGATTAGACTGTATGCTCTGATGAGCAGGGACCATCTTTTACATGTGTCTGTACAGTGCTGCATATGCCTTGTGGCGCTATACAAATAATCAGAAGGAGTCCTTTCTCCCTTTTTCATGTGTTCTGTCTCCAACAAACTTGCGTTCATTCGTGACTTCTTTATCTCTTATACACTGCATCTCCTGGCTCTTACTAAAAAGTGGCTTTTCCCTTAAGACACTACTTCAGCTGCTGCTCTGTGTCAAGGAGACTACTTACTATCCATACATCTCAGCCCATTGACCAAGGCAGTGGTGTTGGCTTTCTACTCTCTCATCCTTGCCAATTTCAGTCCCTCCTTCTGCCTCAGTCTAATTCCTCTGCTTCCTTTGAAATCCATGCCATCCGCTTATTTACTCCACTACCTCTCTGGGTAGCTGTCATTTATCAACCTCTCAACAAGTTCACCTCCACCTTTCTCACTGACTTTGACTCCTTTCTGGATGCATATTCCCCTTCCCTTATTCTTGGGAATTTTAACATTCACTTTGATGACCCTTCTGACCTTTATACTTAAGGTTCCTTTCCCCAACTCCTCATTCAACCTCCAAATTTGCTCTACCATTCCTATTCACAAGCATGGCCACTGCTAAGACCTCGCATTCTTCTCTAACTGTTCACCCTAAAAATTCTCTACATCAGTTCTTCCCCTATTCGACCTTCACTTGCTAATCTTCACACTTAACCACCCTCCATCTCTGTCTCACCCGATCTCCACCAACATGTTTAGGAATCTTCAAACTATTGATCATTCAGTTCTCTCCACTATTGTCTTATCTTTCTTCCACTATGTCATCTGAGTCCATTGATGAGACAGTATCTTCATATAACACTATACTCTCCCTCTGCTGTGGATGCATTTGCTCCTCCCATTCCATGGGCTGTGAGGCGTACTGAACCTCAATCCTGGCTGTCCTCAACAATCTGCTACCTAAGTTCCTCTGCCTGCTCAGCTGAGCGCCTTTGGCTTAAATCATGCACCCTTGCTGACTGCCTACATTTCAAAGGTGAAATATTACTTACCAGATAATGTCCTTTCCTTGAGTTCCACTAGACCAGTCCAGACAAGTGGGTTGTGTTCCTCTACCAGCAGGTTGGTGGAAACAAAGAACCAATGAAAATCCCACATTTCAATGACATCACTCTTGTCTATCTGCCTCAGCCACCAGAGGTCTCCTCAGTATTCGTCCCCCAAAGCATATGGGAGAACATGGAAAGCCTCACACAACTTCAACATGAGCAACAATGAGTAATCAAACAATAGAGAACTATGTACAGGAAAGCATAAATAGAAGGCTGTCTGTAGAAGATAAACTGCAGAGCCAAGTATAGAAATCATAGCGGACCTAAGAGTACAGCCACAGCAGAAGAGAGCAACACAATTCTAGAGGGCGGACCCTGAACTGGTTTAGCAGAACTCAAAAAAAGGACATTACCAGTAACTAAAATGTCACTTTCCATATCATTCTGCTAGACCAGTCTACAAAAGTGGGATGTACCAAAACTATGGCTCCACTGGGTGTGAAGATGAAACAGCAGCTCACAAAACCTTAGAACCAAAGACTGTGTCTGCCTAAGGATGGACAACCAAGTAGAAATGCTTGACCAAAATGGAAGGTGATGCCCACGTTGCTGCCCGACAAATGTCTGCAGAGGCTACAGAGCTCATTTCCGCTGAGGGGGACTCTAGCACTTGGGGAGAATGGGTGCACAAACCTTCCAGAATCGGCTAGTTCCCCCAACAGATCCGCCGAGGCAATGGCCTCCTTAATCCAGCACCCTAATGCAGACTTAGCCATCATGTCACCTTGTGTGGGCCAGCAAACAGCACAAAAAGATGGTCTGAGTTACGAAAATAATTTGTAACCTTCAAGAACTGGAGAAGCACCCTCAGGACATCCACAAGGTGAAGATTTGGGCCATTACCCTGATCCTGCTCTTTAGAGGAGGACAGTCAAACCCCTGGTTCACATGAAAGAGAGAAATCACTTGAGGGAAGAAGGCAGGCACAGGCCCAAAGGAAATGGTCTTCTCAGAAAAGATAGGTAAGAGAATCTTGGCAAGACAGAACTGGCAGTTCAAAATCTGCCTTGCAGAACAAATTGAAACCAAGGAGACCATCTAGAGCAGTGGTTCCCAACCCAGTCCTTGGGTACCCCTAGGCCAGTCAGGTTTACAGGATATTCACAATGAATATGCACGAGATCTGCACGCACTGCTTCCATTGTATGCAGATCTATCTCATGCAAATTCATTGTGGATCCCTGAAAACCTGACTGGCCAGGGAGTACATGAGGAATGGGTTGGGAACCACTGGTCTAGAGTGTCATATCCTGCAAAGTAGTGTGCTTCAACAGCTCAAAGGGCCCTGAACACCAGACACAGATCCCAAGAAGGGACCACAGACTAGAGTAAAGGATACAGACAATGACCCCCCTGAAGGTGGCGTGAAAATCCGGGTGTAAGGCAAGAGACTCACCAGCCAATGGACCTCTGAAACAGGCCAAAGTTGCCTCCTGAACCTTCAGGGAGCTAAGAGAAAAAGCGCTGTTTCTGACCATCCTACAGAAAAGGCCAACAGAGACATCACCTTGGCAGCCTCAGGGGCCTGCAGTCGTACGCCGCACCAGCACTCAAGGTACCCGGTTATGCCAGGTTGATAGACCACCTCCGGGCTCTGAGCTTAGTAGAAAACTACTGCCGGAGAGTAGCCTGTACACACTAACAGTCTTTTATAGGAGCCAAGCCATGAGTGAGAAGGGAGCCGAGTCCTCCTGGACAAGTGGCCCACGACACAATAGATCCCAAGATGGAGGCAAATGAAGAGGTGGCGCTTGCAGGAACTGCCTCAGAGCTCCAAATCATGCTCTCCTTGGCAAATCCAAAGACTCCAGAATCATCCTTCTCATATGGTGCTCCATACACTGAATCACGTGCCCCACAGGGGCCACAGAGGAAACCCATACAGCTGGTGTTGATTCTGTCAAGGTTGAGCCAAGGCGCTGATGCTCTTGGATCCTGTCTGCATGTGGCCACTGAAAAAGTGTCACACTTTGGCATTAGAGAGGGTTGCTATCAGATTCCTCTCAGAGCAACTCCAGTGGTGCAGAAACAACTGAAACACCTTCTGACTCAACTCCCACTCTCTTGAAACCAGAGAGTGCCGGCTGAGAAAATCCATTTCCACAGTGTCCACCCCAGCAATGTGCAGAACCGACAAACTAGGAGGTTCTTCACCACCCAGGCAAACAGGGCAGCCACCTTCAGGGCAACCTTGCAACTCCTCATACCGCCATGCCAATTGACATAAGCCACTACCTCAGTGTTGTCCAATAACACTTAAACCGTCCGGCCCTTGACTGGGGCTGGAAATGTGCTAGAGGCTACTCAATAGCTCTCGCCTCAAGACAGCTGATAGACCACACCATCTCCCTGAGGTTCCAAGGGCCCTGGGCCGTTCTGCCTTGGTAATGGATTCCCCAGCACGAGAGACTGGCATTCATCACCAGAAGGATCCATGAGCAATCGTCCAGCAGAATGGTCTTCCTCAAAAGACTGGGCTGCTGCTACCACCACTGCAGGCTGGCCATCACCTTCACTGGGAGCAAGAGAGCCTGAGCTCGAACTACTATGAACTCGGAGACCACAGTCTCAGTAAGGACCTTTGGAATGGCCACAGATGAGCAGTGGAGAGTCCAAATTGGAGGGCAGCAAACTAAAAGTGAGAGCCAAGCATGGAAAAACACAGATACTTTGCTGATCCTCTGGATTGGGTATGAAAATATGCCTAAGTCAAATCCAGAGATGAAAGGAATTCTTGGTGTATTGCTTGAATCAGGGATTGCAAGTTTCCATCTAGAAGTGCATGATATGCAAGAGCTTGGTGACACGCTTGAGGTCCAGAATAAACCAGAAAGCGTAGTTACTCACCTGTAGAGCACAGTTACTTACCTGTAACAGGTGATCTCTGGGAATAGCAGGAATAAGTCTTCACATATGGGTATGTCGGTACCGACGGAGCCTGCGCGGGAACGCTCCCCAGCGTCCAATCAGAAAGCTTTTGGGAGCATCCCTCAGCGCCTGCGTGCTGCCTTCCCACCTTTCCAACTGTCTCTCCTCAGTTGAGTTTTATAGCTGAGACAAAGAGAGAGAAAGAGGAAAGGAAGATAGATAGAGAGATACAACTCCTAGGGGAGGTGGGTGGGTTGTGAAGACTTATTCCTGCTGTTCCCAGAGATCACCTGTTACAGGTAAGTAACTGTGCTATCTCCAGGAACATACAGGAATGAGTCTTCACATATGGGGACTCCCAAGCTAAGATGCCTGGAGCCCTAGCATGGTGGGGATTGGAACATGCTACACCTCATATGGCCAGGCATCCTGAGGATGGAGGGTAGGAGTTGAAAAGAGAGGAGCTGTAGAAAACAGCTAACCTAAGGACTACAGGTAAGGAGTCCTTGGTATGTATGATAATTATCATGAAAAATATTGAATGAACAATCACAATATGGACCTCACCTACTGGATTGCAGGACGTAGAGAGGCTGATGGAGTCTACTGGAGATCCAGTAGAGGAATCTTCAAGGTGACCTCACGGAAGTGAAGGTGAAGGTCCAAATCTGGAATTGACAGGTGACACAGGTGTCAACTGGGGTAGTATAAAAACGGCAGGTCTTTAGTGGAAAGCTTTATGGAAAAAGCTGGAAACTCTTTTGGCTACAGAGTTATTAACATTTAGGAGCAAAAGAGGACGACTGACCGATTTGGACAAACTAGCCCAGTCCTGGAGGGAAGAAGGGGTATGGGGAAAAAGCCCGTATTCCCAAGGAGGACAGATCTATTGAAGATTCACCCTGTCTTTCCTAACTGGTGAGAGATAGGAAAGATATGAAGCATGGAGCTTCAGGGATACCTAGACCTAGGGTTAAAGTAGGAGCTGTCAGTACCACAGTAGTGGTTGTGTGCATTATAACCCAGACATACTGAGGGACAGTATGAACATATGCAAGCCCACTGTCTGGAACCTCTAGGAAGGTAAAAACCTTTATAAGCACAGACAGAGAGATAAGTATGTAAATACATATCCACCTATAAGGAAGCATCTCGACAGATACACATATATATAGGGATATATATATATGTGTATATATACATATATATATATATATATATAGGGGTATATGTATATATGTCTATAGTGAGATCTGGAGGGGCATAACATATGCACACGCAGCTTACAGACATATGTATCTATAGAGAAGTATATAGAGATATATACATACATGAATATATATGTCAAAGATAAATGTCTGCAGCTAAGCAGATAGAGATATGCCCATAAGAACATTCACATGGGAGATGTGAAGGAGAAAGATTCATCTAATAACAAGAAGGTGGAACCTACTTGAGAAGATATATAGAGAATCTATTCCCCCTGGCTAAGATGGTGCAGGAATGCTATCCAGCAAAATAACCAGGATGGTTGCGTGAAAAAACAGAGGATAATATCAGTCTGTAAACAGCAAGTCCTGAGTCCTGTAGAACTCTCGCATGGTAAATGGACAGAAAACGCATAGGATGAGATACCAGGTTGACCCACTGGAGGGACACAAGGGGTATCATGCGTTATTAGTAAAATATGTGCTGTCCATGAAGGAGTAGGATACCATGAGGACAAGCTGCAAGGAAAAAAGAGCATATTCCTTGTAGGAATTGGAGGACTCTTTGGACGTTTACGTAGAAAAGGCTTATGTATTATAACAGGAGATAATAGGGTGTGGAGAACCCTCACAGTCATGGAAAATGACTGAGGAAGCCTTTCCCAACCATATAGGATAGTCATCAGAGACAAAACCCCATGCTCTCTAGCAAGGGCCCATAGTAGAAAGCTTCTCTATAAGATTGCAGAGAGCATTATGCAGGAGAATTAGGAAATAAAACTGGCTGTAGGTCAACTATGCTGCCAAATCCAAAGAAATTGGAGATGGCAAGAAAAGAAGATAGTGTGATAAGCCTGAAGTGATTAGGACTATCCAAGATAGATGAAAGCACTATCTTGGAATCACTACTAAGGCCAGACAGAAAGTAGTGGAAGACAGACTGGAAATTTGTGGAAAAGTACCAGTAGTCCAATCACTGGAACTCCTGCTTGGGCAGCTGCTGAATAAGACAGCATGGAGAATCTTTCTGTGTAAAACAGAGAGAACAGACAGAAGAAGAGGAGAAATTCCTGTCCCTGTCTGATGAGCTGCCCAGAGAAAAGAAGGGAGTTTATTCGAGAGAAAAAACTCCACATTGGAATGAAAGGCTAGAGAAGCCCTGCAGTGGTATGGTACCACTCTTTCAGGGGAAACCCTGGATAAGAGGGTAGAGAAACAGGAGCTGAAGGGTGACTTACCATGTGGTAAGTCTGTGGAAGGAAAAAATTCATGTTGGAACAGAAAACTATCATGGGATAGTTGTTAACTTCTCTTCTTGGTAGGAAGAAGAGGAGAAACCTGTGACCCATAGACATGAATATCCTGACAGCTCAGCATACCTAGGAGCAAATGGATGTCCTGAGAAAAGGAATCCATGTGTAGAGTTTTGAATGAAAAAACAGTGAAAAAACTTCTACTGAGAAGAAGTCAACTGTAGGTTGTAAACTTCAGGACCCTATGGTTGCTGGGTTTGTTCAGCCTGGCTAGAGTTTGGATTCTTCAGACCAGGGCGAGGTTTCCCTTGCTTGGGAACATCTGTATGATGGGCAGGAGAAGAGTGAAACCTTCTTCTCCTAGGGAAAGAAGGTTTGGTAGGGCATTTCCTACCTACTGGGGAAGGAGAAGGCTTAGAATAGCCTTCAGAAACAGGGAAGTCAGTGGACCACTGAGCAACCTGATGTAAAGACTCCTTATTGAAGAGATTTTCCCCAGTGCAAGGAGTATTACCCAGTCTTTGTTGTGCCCATCTGCTTAAGTCTGAAGCTTGGAGCCAGGCTCTACGTCGTGCCCCTATGGCTATAGCAGAAGTTCTGCTAACAGACTCAAAGGAGTCTAGGGAAGCACGAGTAAGAAACCAAGAGATACTTTGAATATGACTAAGTAGTAAGGAATAGTCTGCAGTCTTGGGCTCTGAAAGAAAAGGAGTCAAAAGATATAATTTCTTTGTGACCTCCTGAAGGGATAGAATCATATAAAAAATATATGAGAGAATCCTTGTTGACAGCATGGATGTCTGGAAGGTTTGACGTCCAAAGGCATCTAGTGTCCTAGACTCACGACCTGGTGGGTAAGAAGAGTGCTTCTTCTTACTTTTCACCTTCCTCATTGCTGATTCCACTACAATGGAATGATGGGGAAGTTGAGTCTTTTGAAACCCTGGAGAGGGGGGCACCTGATACAGAAGACCAGTTGCTCTAGAAGGTGAGGGAACCCTTAAAGGTGCTTCCCACATTCTTAGAAGAAGATCCTGCAAGGAATGATGTAAAGGAAGCATTATATTTTCCTTTTCTCCAGTAGAAAGAGAGCCTTGTGCAGGATCATAGCCAGGGATAGGAATAGCAAGAGACGTTGCCACATTCAGGAGAAAATTCTGAAAAGAAGGATCTCCAAAGGGAACCGTCCCTGGGCAGGCTAGCCCTGAAGAACTAGCCTGGGCACCGGAGGATCTACTTGAGAATATAGGAATATAAGATCCTGCACGGTGCAAGAAAGGATCCTTAAGGGATGGATGCTGGTACTGGAGGTCATGACTTGAGACAGTCAGTACTGCATCGTCCATGCCAGGTTTCGACTCCAAACTTGGTATAGAAAGGAGCGATCCTGATGAAAGAAGCATGGAAGGAGCTGGCCCCGATGTTACTGCGGGTACCGGCACCGATACTGATACCGGTAGCTGTGTCGGAATCGAAGGCGATACCGAAATCGAAGCAGTCATCGGTGGCTGCTCAAGTGGTACCGAGGTAACCGAAAGCCTTTGGTAATCACCCTCGGTACCGAGCATCCGGAACCGGTAAGCGTCGGTACCGAGACGTGTCGGTACCCAGTCTTCCAGACTAGAGATCGATTCCAGACTCGGCATCGAAGGAAGAGAGTCTATCGATGCATGTCTAGAGGGTACCAACGTCGGTGGTAGTATTGGCGTTGATGCCGATACTGGAAAGTCAATCTGGGGCGTATCGACCGGTCCCGAAGGTACCGAGAAAACCAGATGACGATCCCTGGTGAGGAGTGAATCGCTCAACACCAGTGCCGATGTCGGGGTATCGGTACCGCTCAAAGCGGATGCCACCACCGAGCATGGCTCAGGTATGCTCTGTGAGGGGTGAGCCCCAGGAACAACCTGAAACCCCTGATAGGCTTTGGAGGCCGAAGACTCCCACCGGGGTTTTGAAGCCAATGGATCCTTGAGGGCAAGGCCGGAGCCGTCATCATGCTGTGCATGAGACGTACCACTCAAGGGTTGGCTAGTCTTAACAGACTGTTTGTGGGTTACCTGATCTTGTGGAGAAGAAGAAATAGTCGGTGCCCGGACACTGGAAGGGAACTCGGTATCGAGGGAAACTCGAAATGGAAAATCTCTTCTCACAATATTGTAGCCTAATGGCTCCGGAGGAAAATGGTCAGGACCCAAACAGGTTAGACACCAGTTCTTGGAGTCTAAAAACAAAACTGTACCGCCACAGCTTAGACACTTCTTAGGAAAAGAAGGAGGCAGCTCCATGATGGAGAGGCCTAGAAGGCCTAAAAAATTTAAGACAGAAACTGAGGGAAAAAAATTCCCTGAATTTAAGGAAAAGAAAAGAAAAAACACCGGCGGTACCGGTGAAGTCAGGGAGACAGCCGCGACCACAAGAAAACAAGAATTAAAAAATTAAAAAATTTCGGCGGGGACAGGACGTCGTCCTGTCGGCTCCGCGGAAAAACGAAAACTGAGGAGAGACAGTTGGAAAGGCGGGAAGGCAGCACGCAGGCGCTGAGGGATGCTCCCAAAAGCTTTCTGATTGGACGCTGGGGAGCGTTCCCGCGCAGGCTCCGTCGGTACCGACGATACCCATATGTGAGGACTACATTCCTGCTGTTCCTGGAGATCACCTGTTACAGGTGAGTAACTATGCTTTATTCATTCTTCAGATCTTCACTACCTTTCCTCTCTTATCTCACCCTATACCACTCCTCAGAAATTGAACTCTCCCTGGCAGATCCCTTTTATCTGTGCCCCTCTCTGCCACTGCCAACTCCAGAGGAGATCAAATCTAAGCTTTCTTTAGAAGCTCAGATGAGAAGTCTTTGACTTTCATACTTTGGACACATCATGCGAAGAGAGAAATCATTAGTGAAAGACATCATGCTTGGCAAAATAGAAGGTCAACGCAAAAGAGGAAGGCCAGCAATGAGATGGATCGATACAATAACAGCAGCTACGGGTACCAGTCTGTCAACAATGAGCCGCCTGACTGAAGACTGAACACAATTTAGGATCGCTATCCAGAGGGTCACCATGAGTCGACTCTGACTCGTCGGCACTTAACAACAACAACAGTTACTTGTCAGAGTGATATCAATGGACGACGGATACTCATGGTGTCTACAGGTGCTCAGTTCTGATGCACTGCCACCATCCAATGCATCCTCGAAAGCCATTGAGACCGATGCAACCAATGCTAATGTCAATGGATTGAAATTAGAGGCAGAAAAAATCTTTTGCGCCATTTCTCTCAACCTTTAAGCCCTTGTGTTGTCATCTGGAGTCATAAATTACAAGACGGCTTATGGTCAGGTTCTATCTGTAGGCACCAGTTATGGATATGGTCCTCGAGCACCAAGTGCACTTTTTAACCCAGTTGGTGTTTCTGGGACATGTTGTCCAGAAAAATACCCAAAGTGAAATCAAACTGCTCAATTTTGAAAAAAACGCAGCCAAAACACTAATGGCCTGATTCTGATCCACACGTACAGTACATCATTTGTACGTCCGGTCTGAGCCAGACGTACAAAGGGGAGCGCGATTCTGATCTCGCGGGGCACGTCTAGCCCCACAGGATCAGAATCACGATCCGGCATGCACCTACAGGCACTGCCCGGATAGCTCAGTCAGGCTTTTAAATGGAGCTGCAGCGCCAAGGCATCATGTTGCCATGGCACCGTGGCTCCATTTAAAAGCCGTGATGAGCAGCCGCCAGAAACTAAAGTTAATTCCCCGCAGCCAGACCCCCGATCTGGCCTCCTAAGGCCAGGGTCGAACTTCAGGGAATAAACCCTGAACCCCCCAGCCCCTTCCGTGTCCCGGGCCGCAAAAAAAAAGAACACGTCCAGGGATGTTAATCCACTTCGGAGGTAGAATAACGTCCCTGGCCATTTTGCCGATCCTGGATGTACAGGGCCAGCATTAGAATTGGCCCTGTTCGTCCAGGGCCAGCGCTCGACCACTGCTTGCCCACTCTCCACCCCTGGGTCGCCTTTTCCCCATCCCCAACTAACTGCCCCACACCACCGGCAGAGAAGTTAGTCGGGGGCTGCAGCCAGCACAAATAGCAGGGATGGACGTCCCTTTGGGACATCCAACCCCGCTATTCGTGGTTCAGAATGACCCGCCTAAGTGCATATAGGGGTGGAGGTGTCGCAGAAAAACAAAACTTAAAACTGTCCAAAAACCTGCGCTAAGATTAAATACAGGAAAAGGGATACAGCAGGCAGGAAAAATACATGAAAGAAAACAAAAAAAATCGTTTGAGCAGCCACCAGGGACGCCATGCTATTTGCTAAGGCCCCGATCAAGTCGTAGTGTACATCGGCCAGATAAGCCGAAACTGACTCAAGCCGCTCTCGCTCACGTACACTGTCCTGCTCCAACTGAGCCAACTGCCGTAAGTGTTGGGACCACCTTAGACAGGCTCGCGCAACCCAAGCTCCTCAAATGGAAGCCTGCAAAGCCACTGCATCTGCATCGAAGGACTGCTTCAACAAACCATCCATCTTCCTATCCTACGCATCCTTTAAAGCGACGCTACCTTCCACAGGTATAGTGGTCTTTTTAGTAATGGCTGATACCGCTGCATCCACCTGCGGACAGCGAAATTTGTCTGTCATTATCCGCCAAGGGATAGAGTCTATTCATAGTCCTTAGTCCTCTGAGTCCCGCTTCCGGCTGATCCAACTCATCCTGGATCATCCTATCTACCACCTTGTGGACGGGAAACACTACCTGTGTGCGACGCACCGCATTAATGATGGGATCTTCCCCATCCTCCTCTTCGACCAGCTGTGCTGTAGCCAACTTTAGCGTCTGCAGGGACTCTGTAATGAGCGCCATCAGCTCGTCCCTCTGGAAAACCCAAATAATTTTCGCCTGATCCTCAGGTTCCGGAATCTCTCCCTCTTCCAACTCTTCCATATCTCCATCCAGGTCTAACTCTGGTTCCTCTGCTTCCTGCCACTCCAAATCCGAAGGGGATGGTTCCGGAGGACGGGACCTCTTTGGCAGTTTAGGCACAGCCCCTTTGCCATCGAGAATCCCGGGCTGAGTTACAGCCGAGGGAAAAGGAATGGGACCAGGAACTTTACCCCGACGCCGAAGACAAAAGGCCTCATGCATAATCAGGATGACGTCCAGGCAGAAATCCCCCAGCTGCGGATCCGGTCCCGGTAACGCACCGGAAGGGTCAGCTGAGGCCTCTGGTCTGGGGATAGAAGAAACAGCCCCCCCCCCCACTTCTCCTTCCATCCCCGTCGTGGACCCCTGGGGAACTGGGACTACCGACGTTTCCATCTGCTGCTCCACACTGACGGAAACAGTCGCACACCCCCGACAGATGCCGGTGGCCGCGACCGTGCCTCTGTGGGAGCCGCAGACGACGCACTGAGGGCATGCTGAGATATGATGTGCTGCTCACCAGTCCCAAGCGGGAAACAGACACCAATCCACTAAGTTGTTTTTTCTTTTTTCCAAGTTCCTATGTCAAGTTTTCCTCCCTTTCTGCTCCCTTCTAAGTACAATGAAGAAAATATAGGGACTTCCCTGATGCAGACCCTAACCAGGGCCTCCAACTAATAATAACTATAAAAATAAAAGAAGGCAAACAAAACAAAACAAAATAAAAGAAACCCAACTTTAAACCCAAAGCTAAAGAAGCAAGTGAGGCAAATTAGAAAACCAGGAGGAACAGCAAATCCTAAAAGCGGTGAATAGACAAACCGCAACGACACTAACCCTCCCCCCCCAATGGGAAGCCTAATGCTCGCCGCTGCACTGATCAGACACGCGGCTGTTGCCGCATGTTTAAAATGGCTGCTGCTGTGGAGAACAGAGTTTTGGCGCACAACTGAACTGTTTCTTCCTCTCAACTTGGTAAACCTGCTCCCGGTATCAGCCCCGACGGGGGGAAGAAGAAATCCAAACTTACTGGGCGCACATCTGGCCCTTCAAACTGCACGCTGCTCAACGACCAAGCAAGCAGCGTCGGCAGCGAGGGCTGGAGACACGAGTGAGCACACCGCCTGGCCAGAATCCAGAGCGGTGAGTCACCGCCCCACGGGGTCAGGTTACCGCCTAGCCGGTTGAGGAGCTCTCCCCCATTTTGGCAAGGGAAAGAGATCCCAGAAAGGGAAACAGCCTTGGGATGGCAGGGAAGCCCTTTCTGACTTAAACCTTCTGTGTGTATTATTTTTTTTAAAGAAATTTAAAGAAACAGGATCCCAAAGAAATTTAAAGAAACCAGATCAATTGAATAAAAAAATTTCGTCCCAAAGGGAAATGAGATCTCTAACTAAATTCTGCTTATTCGTTCCTCTAGTGAGCCCAATACCTAGGCTCACTACGTCCTCCTGCTGCATGGAGACTGAACACACTGGGGCTGATGGGAGATGCCAGCAGATTACATCCAGTGATGTCACAAGTTTGACACGCCCAGTCTCCAAGCTGCAGGAGGAGGTTCACAACCCAGAAGTAGAGGACTAAACTGGAGGAACGATAAGGAACTAACAGTTTGTTTTAAATACATGTATGCTAGATTCCAAAATTATTTGCAAGCAAAAATATTCTTCTCAGTGATGGCTAAGCAAAATGTATTTAAAGCATTTCTATTTCATCCATTCCCTGCACTAGGAAAATTACAGAAAACATGAGGAACATGAAAATCAACTAGACAAATATCAAAGAATAACAAAATTAAGTCAACTAAAACATCTACAAACAAAGCCATATTTATCATCATCATCACCACCACCACCAACCCCACAGTAGCAATCACCATCATTCTTCACAAATTAAAAGCCTGCCAAAAAAGAAAAGCTATAAGCCTTTTTCTATATTCTGGCAATCTTTCTTCTAGACACATGCTTTGCAATAATAAATTCCAAAATATCAGGCTGACCACAGAAAATGCGACAGTCTGAGAAAGCGTAGTTACTCACCTGTAACAGGTGTTCTCGGGAACAGCAGAAATCAGTCCTCACATATGGGTGATGCTGGCGCTGACGAAGCCCGCGTGGATGTAATCCCCAGCTTTCAAAGAAAGCCTTTGGAATTTACACTGTGCATGTGTGGTCACCTTCTCGCCTAAAGGTGCCATTTTACCTCATAGCTCCTTACTCTGCAACATTGTATATAGTTTTTGTAATATAGTTATCTACAAGTTAAATGTACATGAATGTTTCGGTTTTGTTCACTGTAAACTACCCCTGATCTCTGGAAGGGGCGGTATATAAAAACCTTTAAATAAAATAAATAAATAAAAGCATAAAAAGAACAACTCCTCCTCGGGGAGGAGGGAGAGTTGTGAGGACTGATTCCTGCTGTTTCCGAAGAACACCTGTTACAGGTAACTATGCTTTCTCTGGGAGCAAGCAGGAAGTCAGTCCTCACATATGCGACTCCCAAGCTACAGGCTACCAAAAAAAAAAAAAAAAAAAAACTAAAATCCATGAGCAACACAAAAAAAACCTGTAAAATCCACGGGCAACCCAAAAAGGACAACAGGGGGCACTGATTGGCTGGAGGTCTGACACTGCAGCAGCAGAATCAAAAATGCAATCCCCAATTCGGTAGCCTGGATATCACAGGTTGGAGGGAGGAGTTGCACTATTCCCTGAAGAGGTGACAGAGTACCGCATGGCCCAAGGCGCTATCCCTCCGGGAGATCTCTTCCAAACAGCAGTATGCAGCGAAAGTGTGGACAGAGGATCAGGTGGCGGCCCGGCAGACGTCCAGTAAAGGCACAGATCGCAAGCTTACAACTGAGGCCGCCACAGCATGCACATTGTGAGCCGTCACAGATGCTCCAGAGAAAGCCCCACCTGCTGATAGGCCAAGGAAATGAAGTCGGCCATCATCGTGAGAGGGTGTACTAGGAGACTGCGACCCCAAGTCAACCGGGGTCAAAAGAGACAAAGAGCTGCACTGAGCGGCAATGGGGCTGCATCCTCTGGATTTAAAAAGACAAGGCACGCTTGCAATCCAGTGTGTGTAGGGAGGCCTCTGCCCTGGAAGAATGAGATCTAGAAAAGAAGGTGGGTAATACCATTTTCTGGTTCAAATGGGGCATTAACAACCTTTGGTAAGAACTTGGGATGAGTCTGAAGGACGACCCTATTTTTGTGGAACTTGGTGTAGGGTGTGTGTGCCAACAGCGCCTGCAGCTCACTCACATGCCTGGCTGAGGGGAGCGCCACTAGTAACATGATCTTCCAAGAAAGATATTCGAGGTGGCAAGTAACCAGGAGTTCGATGGGTTGAGCCATGAGCTTCCCCAGAATCACACTGAGGCCCCACGCCACAGGTGACGAACAGATCGGAGGCTGGTACACTGACATGGCCTGACCATCCACAGCGTGGTGGTGAGCCGAGATGGCACATAGGTGCACTCTGACCGTGTTGGACTTGAGGTCGGTCCCTGACAGATACAGAAGGTATCATAAGATGTCTGGTATCACGCAGGAGAAGGGGTTAAGTCCTCGGCACACCAGTGCAAAAACCTGTGCTACTTAACAGCATACGTCCGTCGCATGGAGTCTTTATGCAAGGCAAGGACATCTTCCATCACCCTGGAGAGGCGATGATGCGCAATAGCTAGCCTCTCAGCATCCAGGCCGTCAGGGCAAGGAACTGAAGGTTGGGGGTGCAGTAGCGTCCCATCTTGAGACAGTAGGTCCAGGATGCTCCTCAGTGGCACTGGGTCCTGCCAGGACAACTGCAGAAGCGGGGGGAACCAGGGCTGCCTGGGCCACCTAGGTGCAATGAAGATGACTGAGGCAGCTTCCGCCTGGATCTTGAGGAGGGCCTGAGGCACCAGGGACATAGGTGGAAATGCCCCTGTACCAAGGGAGGAGAAAAGTGTCAGCCGCCTCCCCTCCTCAGACCAGCCTCCAGAGGCTAGGATTGGAAGCTGCGTGTTCTCTGGACTGACAAAAAAGGTTGATCTCCGGGATCCCCCAGTGCCAGAAGACCTTCCCCAGCATAGCCGGGTTCAGTCTCCACTCATGGGGCTGGAGGACTCTGCTCAGGCGGACAGCCAGAAGCATAGTTACTCACCTGTAACAGGTGTTCTCCAGGGACAGCAGGAATCAGTCCTCACATATGGGTGATGTCAGTGCCGACGGAGCCCGCACGGAGCAATTCTCCAGCTTTCACAGAAAGCCTTTGGGAATGCTACCACGCATGTGTGGTCCCCTTCCCGCCCAAGGGTGTCATCTTGCTCAGTCAGATGACATAGCAAAAAAGGACTTAAACAATGTAGGAAGACAACTCTAAGGGAAGGAGTACAGTTATGAGGATTTATTCCTGCTGTCCCTAAAGAACACCTGTTACAAGTGAGTAACTACGCTTTCTCCAGGAACAAGCAGGAGGTCAGTCCTCACACATATGGGGGACTCCCTAGCTCCAGGCTGCCGAGGACCAAACCACAACAGCACCACCGGCGACCTGACGGATGGCCATAAGCTGAAGGAAGTGAGTACCTACAGAGCAGCGGTTCTCAACCTGTGGGTCGCAACCCCCATGGGGGTCACCACAGGATTTAGCGGGGGTCGCCTCCATCTGCCATTTAAAAAAAAAAAAAGCACACAAGTTGTTGCCGCTGCCGAGTCCACTTCTCGGCAGCGGCAAACTCACAGACTCCAATCTTCTGCAGCCGCAGCTCCCTGCCTCTTAGGGAACCGCGGCTATGCCTGTAAAACCGTTGTGGAGCCTTCCTGCCTCTCGACGGGCTCCGTGCAGCATTGTCCCACCTCGGACAATGCTGCAAGGAGCCCGTTTAGAGACAGAAAGGCTCTGCAATGGTTTTACAGGCATAGCCATGGTTCCCTAAGAGACAGGGAACCACGACTGCAGAAGAAGGAGGCAGACATGAGGAGAGGGGAGCAGGAAACCTGCAACGGGGCTGACATGGAGGGAGGGGGCTGACATGGATGGATGGAGGGAGGGGGGCTGACATGGACAAGAGGGTCTAACATGGAGAGAGGGGGGCTGACATGGAGAGAGGGAGGGAGGGGGCTGACATGGACAGGGGGGCTGACATGGAAGGAGGGAGGGGAGGGCTGAAATGGATGGATGGATGGATGGAGGGAGGGAGGGCTGACATGGACGGAGGGAGGGCTGACATGGACAGAGGGGGGACTGACATGGAGGGATGGATGGAGGGAGGGAGGCTGACATGGAGGGAGGGGGGCTGACATGGAGGGAGGGGGCTGACATGGATGGATGGATGGATGGACGGATGGAGGGAGGGAGAGGGGGGCTGACATGGACAGAGGGGGGCTGACATGGAGGGAGCAAGCTGGCTGACATGGACAATGGGAAGAGACAGGGGGACGTACTGGACAGACGGGGGATAAATGCTGGACAGAGGGGAGAGACAGTGCGGGTTAGGATTATAATGGGCAGATGGGGGGGCTAGGACTGGTAATGGGTTGATTAGGGAAGGCTAGGACTGGGAATGGACTGATCAAGGGGGGTTGGGACTGGTAATGTGCTGATAGGGGGGTAGAACTGGTAATGGACTGATGGGGGGCTAGCATTGGAAATGAGCTGATCGGGGAGGTTAGGACTGGAAATGGGCTGATTAGAGGAGGCTAGGACTGATAATGGGCTGATGGGGGGGGGGTAGGACTGGTAATGGGCTGATTAGGGGAGCCTAGCACTGGTAATGGGGTTGAGGAGGGACTAGCACTAGAAATGAGCTGATTAGGGGAGGCTAACACTGGTAATGGGGTTGAGAAGGGACTAGCACTGGAAATGAGCTGATTTGATTAGGGGAGGCTAGGACTGGTAATGAGCTGATGGGGGGGGGGGTAGGACTGGTATTGGGCTGATTAGGGGAGGCTAGCACTGGTAATGGAGTTGAGGGGGGACAAGCACTGGAAGCGAGCTGATTGGGGGGGGCTTCAACTGGGAATGGGCTGATTGTGGGGAGGGGAGGATAGAGCTGCTGGCCCTGGAAGAAAACTGGGGGCTAAGGCTACAAATGGGCTGATACGAGGGGATGGCAGAATGGAACTGGAAGGGAGAGGATCTGAGAGGGGCTGCCATGGTATTTGTACTAGAAGGGACTGGTCAGTGGGGAAGAAGGGGGACTGGAAGGGAATGGACACCAGTGGCAGTTATGGGAATGCAAGTTGACATTGGAAGGTACTGAGAGTGAGGACTGGAAAGGGGCTGATACTGGGGAGGGTTACTGGGACTGGAAATAGACTGATGGAAAGAAGTGAAGAAAATGAAAGAAGAGATAAGAAATAGCAGATGGACCATAGACCACAGAAAGAGCTAAGAGAAGGCAAGAAAGCAGAAGCCTCAGACCGGGACCAGCATGATCAGAGAATAAATTGGTCAGACAACAAAGATAGAAAAAATAATTTTATTTCATATTAGTGATTTGACTAATATCATAATTTTGAAATCAAATATTGTTACTTGTTATTGTGATTAATTATTGTGGTTTAAATAAGTAAATTTTATAAATAAAAACATACTGCAAAGGCCTATAATATATTAATAATTCAACAAATGATTACAGAGACAATGCGTTTACGGTAAAGGAAGAGAGACGCATTTGATTTTATCATTGGGGGTCACCACAAGTTGACCAATGGTAAAAGGGGTCACGGTACAAAAAAGGTTGAGAACCACTGCTATAGAGACTCTGCAAGACCCTTGCTTCTGGCGACAACTTCACTCCGGTAGACTAAACACAGAAGAGTCGGAGGGCAGGAGTTACTTACACCCTGAAAATATTACGTACTGCCTGTCCAAAGGCACTGCCCCTATAGGACTCACTCTCCAGGCAGTAATGAGTTACAAGCGTATGAATCGAAGACCATGAGGCGGCCTTGCAAATTTCCATCACAGGCGCTGAGCAGAGATTGGCTACCGACGTGTGATGTGCAGTGATCTGATGCTCAAGGGAGAGGTCCACTCGCTCATAAGCGAGGGCAGTGCAGTCCGCCACCCAAGTGGACAAAATCCACTTTGTTACCGGAGCCCCAGTCTACTGGAGTCATATGATACAAAGAGCTGAGGAACTCTGTGATGGGCCTGTGTCCTCTGCAGGTAGAAAGACAGGGCCCGCTTACAGTCTAGCGTATGTAGTTATGAGTTCCTCCCTGCCAGCATGGGGCCGTGGGAAGGTGGTGGGTAGGACCACCTCCTGATTGAGGTGGAAGGGTGATACCACCTTGGGGGAGGAATTTAGGATGTGTACAGAGTACCACCTGTTCTTATAGAACTGTGTGTAGGGTAGCTCCTCCACCAAAGCGTGGAGTTTGCTCACTCTCTGAGCGGACGTGAGTGCCATCAGAAAAACCACTTTTCAGGATAGGTATTATAAATGTCAAGTAGCCAGGGGCTCGAACGGCAGTCTGGTGAGTTGGGAGAGCACCACATTCAGGTCACAATCCACCGCAGGGGGGCGAAGAGGGGGTTTTGATAGTAAGAGGCCCCGCAGGAACCTGGAGACTAGGGCCTGGTTTGAGAGAGGTTTTCCCTCTATAGGGTGATGGGGCACGGCTATGGCACTTAAATGTACCCTCACCGACTTTGACTTCAGACCGGCGAGCAAGAGATGAAGTAAGTACTGCAGTACAAGTTGCACGCGGCAGAAGGGATTCTTTTCTCTCTTTGCACACCAGACAGAATCTTCTCCATTTAACCCTCGGATACACTACCCCCGGGTCAGGGGTGACCCGGGTGTCGGTTTTTGTGTTTTTTCTTCCAAATGGTAAGGAATTGTATTTTGGTACTCTAGGTATTCCTCAACGAACCATTTTTAAGTATTTTCATACATATGGTTTGCAAAAATAACGTTTTTATACAGTACTGCATGCTGCTGAACAAACAAGGGGTGATTTTCGACACTCGCACAATAACACTCTACTTTGTTTTATAGCAGCAAAGAAAGTCACCACTCCAAGTCCACATCACAATCCTGTGTTTTCTAACGTCTTGCTTACATTTATGACGTCACCTGATGTCAGTTCCTTGTTTGTTTCTGTGGATTAAAATTTTTTACGACAAAGGTAAACAATGCCACTCCCGAAACGCTTCAGCAGCTGTGCAGCAACTGAAAAAATTAGACGTTGGTTGAATGAAGAAAGTGACAGTAATGATAGTTTGAGTAATGATACTGAAGGTGCTGATACGGATAGTGCAGTCGTTCCCGCCCAGTCCGATCAGCTTGATCTTGATGATAGCGGCAGTGAAGCGGAAGATGCTGTCGAAGAAAATAAAACAAGTGATGACGATAGCAGTTCATACAGCAATTTTGAAACTTCTGAATCACATTCTGAAAATGAGGAAGTTACTGACAGTCATTACACAGCTCGTTCTGGCATGCATTGGAATAAAACTGTACCGCCAACATCAAGAACAAGGGAAGCAAATATAGTCAGAGAATCTTCTGGACCAATTGCTCTGATCAGAGGTATAACTAATGCTAAGGATATTTTTGACATGTTTGTAACTCCAGATATATTGTCAGCAGTGTTAGATTTCACAAATTTTGAAGGCATATGTAGAGCTGAAGCAATGCAGCCACCATGTACTGACTGGAAGCAGGTAACAATGGAAGAGCTCCAAGCAACATTGGGTCTTCTGTACATGAGTGGTGTTTTCAGGTTGAACAAAGTATCTGTACGCAGAACTTGGGCTAAAAGTCCTATCCAGAATCCTATATTTCCAGCTGTTATGTCAGGTAAAAGGTTTGCAGAAATATTGAGTTTACTTCGATTTGATGACAAACAAACCCGTGAATCACGAAGGGCCAATGACAAATTTACTCCAGTCAGAGATGTTTGGAATTTATTCATTTCTCAGTGCATGAAAATGTACACACCATCTGCATACTTGACTGTTGATGAACAATTGTTGGGGTTCAGAGGCAAGTGTCCGTTTCGTCAATACATCAAGTCTAAACCAGACCGATACGGTATAAAGTTATGGGTGTGTGCAGATGCCGAAACGTATTATGTATTCAACATGAAGCCATACCTAGGGCGTGAAGAGTCAGTTACTCGTGACAAAACAGTATCTCTAGGAGCTGATGTTGTTTTGAAGCTTATTGAACCTCTGGAACGGTCTGGCAGGAACATTACTTGCGACAATTTCTTTACTAACGTACAACTGGCTGATGTTCTTCTTAGCAAGAATTTGACACTACTGGGCACTGTAAGACGTTGCAACCGTGACATACCTTCAGAATTCCAGGCAAATCGCTCAAGAATTGTGGGATCCTCAATATTTGGCTTCAGTGGAGACAAGACTTTGGTGTCATTCGTCCCAAAACGAAACAAATCAGTTATGCTGCTGTCAACACTTCACCATGATAATAAAATTGATGAAACATCAAAGAAGCCAGAAATAATACTTGACTACAACAGAACGAAAGGGGGTGTTGACACAGTAGATCAGTTGTGCCACACATACAGTGTGAAAAGATCAACTCGTCGATGGCCACTTTGCGTGTTTTATGGACTGCTTGATATCGCGGCTGTAAATTCATTCATAATATTTATGTACAACAATCCTATGTTTCATCACAAGGAAAACTGCAAGAGAAGGTTTTTTCTGGAGGAACTCGCTTTGAATCTCATGAAGCCTCAGCTACAAAATCGTCAAAGCCATCCAGAAGGTCTGACAAGCCATACACGTCAATCCATGGCCAATGTTGGCTATCCTTGCCTTGAAATGCCTAAGCCACCAAGACCGTTGACCACACGGGCATCAGCAAAGAAAAGAAAAAGATGCTCCTTTTGTCCAAGTGACAGAGATCGAAAAGTATTTACCGAATGTGAAATCTGTCTGAAGCGAGTGTGTCCTGAACATTCAAGAACAACTACTAGCACATTGTGCATAAACTGTTGTTGAAAAAAACAGTCAATGTACTTCATGTATTGCTTACTAGTTTTCTGTTGTTTACAATGCACCGTTGTCAATTTGTTATAACACGGTAATTTTTTTGTCACAATTTGCATCATGCCATTACTTGACATAATGGCACCATACTTTGACTGTTGCTGTCCACCTAGCGAATAAATATAGAACTATTGTAGTTTGCAAAGCGTGCAGTGCTGCACACCATTTTTAAGCTTGCAACTGAATAGTTAACAGGTATTGACATTATGCAGCATATATCTGACCTTGTACAATTTGTCCTGCCTGATCTTGGCTAGCATTGCACATTATTCACTTGAAAGGGTGAATTAATAACAAGTATTATAAAAAATAAATAAAAGTATGTCTTTTTCTTCACAATTTAACCATGTTTTACAAACAAAAGTAGATGTTTTACCATATTTCTACATATGGGTCAGGGGTGACCCGGGGGTAGTGCATACGTGTCAGTCGATTTACCGAGTGTATCCGAGGGTTAAAGGCATACGCCCATCTGGTGAAAGGTTTTCGGGAGACCAGAAGAATCTCCTCACCTTTTCCTGGGAAAATGAAAGGGGCCAAGGCTATCCTTTCAGCAGCCATGCTGTCATCTTTAGCGACCCCAGGTTGGGGTGCAAGAGAGAGCCCTCCTCCTGGAACAGGAGGTCCAGGTCCCAAACCAGTGGTACTAGCAGTGCTGCTGACAAGGAGAGCAGCACAAAGCCCAGGTACTGGAGCAGCGCTATGATGTGGTGTGCTGCATTGCATTGCACACCTCTTTAGACGTGCTGGCTCATATGAGCCAGTTGTTCAGGTATGGGAAGACGAACACTTTTGGTGAATACCCTGGGAGCCAAGGCACAGCCAAAGGGGAGTACCCTGTACTGATAATGCCATCCGCCAACGATGAATCGGAGGTACTGAGTGTGCCTTGGATGGATCAGGATGTGGATATAGGCATCTTTGAGATTCAAGGAGCATAGCCAATCTCCTTGCAGGAGTTAAGACAGCAAGGTTCCAAGAGATACCATTTTAAATTTTTCTTTGACAAGGAAGCAGTTGAGGTCCCACAGATCCAGGATGGGCCGGAAGCCCCCTGTCTTCTTGGGGAAAAGGAAGTAGCGGGAGTAGAATCCCTTGCTTTGAAGAGGTTGGTGGATGTGCTCCACTGCTTGATCCTCAAGCAAAAACCCAAGCTCTCTTTGCAGAAGCTCCCTATGCAAGGAGTCCATGGGCAATTCCCCTGGGAAGAAGGGAGGAGGCAGCTGGGCGAAGTGAAGGAGATAACCTTCTCTGAACACCTGCAACGAACACCCAGGCATCCGTGGTGATGCTTGGACACTGGTGTACGAAGTGGACCAGCTGTCCTCCCATGAACCTTGGGCCTTTCTACCTCCTGGGGGAGGTAGGCTATGTCCAAGCTCCCCCCAGGCTGTGGCTGGGGCGCTGTTTGGGGTTTGGGGGCCTTTGGTTTATGGGGGCCATGCCCCTGGCCCTTGGCCTGCTGCCCCTGTGGGGGAGCATGATAGGCCTGAAACTTGGGGACGTTTCTAAAAGCCTTCTTTGTCTTCAGGTGGAAGGGCTTTTTCCCCCAAAGTCTTCCAACTGGAAGGTTCAGACACTTTCTTGGACAGCCTGGTTCTGGTCATGAATTCCTTCTCCAGTTCATCCACCTTATCCATCATGGGCTTGCCGAAGATGATTTCCTCCCGGCAAAGGACATCGGCTAACTTGTCCTGAACCCACGGCTTCAACTCGGAGGACTGTAGCATGCAAGGCGGTGAGCACTAATGCCCACCGCAGCTACCCGAGCAACCGACTCAAAGCTGAAACTTGGAGCACTCCTTGACCAATGACACCAGGGTCCTGAAGCGCTCAAGAGGTTCACCTGAGGAGTGTGTGACTGTTTCCTGCTATTTCCTTACCTCAATCTTGATTGGAGCTGCTGTTCCATGCTGGTGTGGATGGAGGACCACATGAGCAGATTGGGCTATAATATCTGAGCCCCCACCACGGAATGCACACCGCGGGGCGTGTCCAAAGGGGCAGGCATGCCCCTTTGGAGCACACAGGAGTACATATTCTTTAGGTTGGCACAGCTTTGTTAATGGGGAAACATAAGAGGTTCACCTGAGAGGCCAGCCAAGAACCTGGCGAGGTCCTTCAACCAGGTCCCGCAGGTACATGACCATGTACAGTTGGTATGCTTGGATCCGGGCTATGAGCAAGGAGCCCTGGAAACACTTCCTTCCAAAAGCAACCAAGGTGCATGCCTCCCTGCCAAGTGACACTGAGGAGTGTGCCTTCTGGTTCTTAATGCGACGCATAGCCAATTCAAAACCATGGAGTTAAGTGGCAGTTGGGTTTTCTGGAAGCCGGGGCTCCAGCTAACTCGAAACTGTGAATCGAGCCGGTGGTTCAAAACTGGCACCATCACCGGGGTCTCCCACATCCTGAACAGCAGCCGCTCAAAGATGGGGGGAGTATGGGCATCGTTAGTACCACATGAAGGCAAGTGCCTGAGACATCTCCTGCACAAACTCCAGGAATGCCAGGTCCTTTGGAGGGGACCACCACTGATGGTGTGGAGCAGAAGGGTCAGAGGGGATGTCCCAGTGGAAGATGGTGTCAGGAAACTCCTCATCTGACTTGATCCTCCAACTCCGTCAATGACGCCTCCCTCCTGGTTTGCTTGGAGGGGTGCTCCCAGCCCTCATCACCAGCATCGAGTCAAGGACTCCATGCCTGGGTCCCAACCTCCTGGGTCCCAGAGGTTTTATCCCCCAGGCCGGGGTCGGACCTAGACCTTGACTTCAACGAAACCTCCGATGCTCAAGGAAGGTCCTCAGAGGATGCTGCCGACACACGGCAATCCCACGGCTCTGACTGAGTCTGGGAGTGAGATGCCGAGTCGCTGAATGCTGACGTTGAAGGCAGGAAATTCCACCCCCAATGCCAATCCCGAGGCAGACTTGCCAAACAGCTCCACCTGCCGCTTTTTGCGTTCCTTCTGGGTCTTAGCAAACATCAAAAGACATAGCAGGTAGGAAGTCACGTTGTGGTTCGATCCAAGGCATTTAAAGCAGGTACTATGGTGGTCTGTGTGGGATAGAGTGTGATTGCACTTGCCACAATGCTTAAATCCATTGGTAAAAGACATAGTGGGAAAAACTAGTCCTGCAAAGTTATACTCAGGCGTCTCGACCAGCTAAAATCCTGTGGACCAAAAAATAAAATAAAATAAATTACCCAGGCAAAAAACAGACTCAGGCAGTGGAAGGTGATTGCTAGACGGTGGAAAAAAAAATCAACTTTAACCGGGGTGCACAGACAGCATGTCTGCAGGGCTCCACGGAAAAAAGAAGACTGAGGAGTCACGTGATGTGGTGAGCTTGGGTGAATGCTGATCACTTGAGCTCCACACCCCCCCCCCCTCCGTTCTGGCGAAAGTGAGCCATTTCTAACTGCAGCGAGGCACCGAAAAGACTCTCCAAGTGTTGGGAGAAGGGTGAGAAGTGACCAAAAAGAGGGGAGAATGGCAGCGGCGGCGAAATTGGGCAGACGGGAGAAAGACCGGGCTGCGGGGCAACAGAAAATGACAGACTCACCCCCGACACACACTTCTTTGGCCTCCCCGGCATTCATCGAAGAGATATCAGCAGCGGTATCAGGTGCGTTGTCGGCACAATTTGAAGCTCCATAATAAAATGGAGAGTTCAATGAGCTCCTTAGGCACCCGTGTGCAGGAGGCGGAGACCCGTATCGGGCACACTAAAGAGGAAGTGGAAAATCTAACCCGGGAGCTGGGGCGTGTGCAGGCCGCGTTAAAGGCTCATGTGGCAAAGTTAGATGACATTGAAAACCGCTCCAGACGAAATAATTTGCAATTTTTGGGTATATCGGATTCAGTCCTGGATAGAGACTTGAAATTCTTTGTGGAAACCTTGTCTGCCTCATTGCTGGAGGGAGAGGGAAAAAGTGGCCAGATCATGATTGAGAGGGCTCACAGAGTGGGACCGAAGAATGCGAAAAAACGCAGGCCCAGGGTGGTCCTGGCTAAATTTTTGCAGTTCCCGCAAAAGGAAACCATATTGAGAGCGGCACGAAAAAAAAGTACAATTGAAAAAGACAATATGAAAATAAGAATAGCGCAGGACTACTTTGTGGCCCTGAGTCAATGCCGGAGAGCATATGCGCCCCTCTGCCAAATACTAATAGAAGCCAACATCCGGTTTACAGTGCAATACCCGGCCAGATTACATGTTACTCGGAACAGTGTGCACCGGGTATTTGAATCGGCGGGGGAGGCGACTCAATATGTGGAGAGCCTGAGGAACGAGGACACTACCCTCACCGAGGAGCAGACTGGGGCGTCATGAGAGACTTTCCTGCGGAATATGAACTGGTGCAGAAGTGAGCGTCTAATTCATTTAAAGAGGCAAAACTCTCCAGCGCTGTGCTTGGGATATGTCTGGGCACCGACCGGGACTGGCTCTATGACCTCGCCAGGGGATATTATGACAATGAAGAATTGGCGGAGAGGTCTCTACCCCTTGGAGGCGGGGAGGCCGGGTACCTGAATGGGGTGATAACTGTGCCTTTATATCCACAATTCTTTGTACTAGCTTTTTCTCCTTTTATGTTTTGGTTTTGTTTTGTATTGTTGTATTTTCTCTTTTCCTTGGATGTGACGGCAGACTGGTTTGAGGGACTAATTTGGATCTGGCCATGATATTTGGCTGTGATAGGGAGGGTGGGATTGGGGAGGACGGTACTGAGGGAGGGGGCAGGGCAGTGAAGGGGTAAGTGGAGTGAGGGGGGGTGCGGGGAGCGCTGAACGGTGGAGGGGGAGGGGGGATCTGTTCACATCGATTGTGACTAGATAAGAGAGGAGGGATAGGATTAGTGGAGTACGATGATAGGTTTTCTGAGGGAGGCCTGGGAGGGGGAGGAAGGGGTAGAGGGAGGAGGGGAAGTACGGGGATCGAGGGAAGAATATGGGGGGGGGGTTGTAGCCTCAGGGGAGGGGGTCGAGCAGAGGGGGATAGGAGGGATACCAGGGAGGGGCCTCAGGCTGGGGGGCCCCTCTTTTGAAAAGGTTCAGTATGGTGAGATATGAGAAAAACAGGGATAAGTCACCCTGAAGATTGTATCTTGGAATGTATGTGTAGTGGGTAGTCCAGTAAAGAGATATAAAGTGTTGCAAGCGTTAGCGAGGCAGAAAAGCGATATTGCTATGCTGCAGGAAACCCACCAGACGGCAGAAGAACACCTTAAACTGCACAGAGACTGGGTGGGACAAGGGTGGGGGGCCCCGGCCAAGGGGAAAAAAGGTGGAGTAGTCATTTTGATTCATAAACGAGTGAGATTCACACTGATACAAGCATACACCGATCCAGAGGGCAGGTTTCTATTGCTACACGGTCTGCTGGAAGGGAAGCCAATAGTGCTGGGTAATTTGTATAGTCCGAATGCCTTGGACTGGGATATGTATGCACGATTGGCCTCTAGGGTGGAGCTGATGCTGGAGGTCCCTTTGATCTTAGGAGGGGACTTTAACGGAGTGTTGGATATTGACCTCGACACATCGCGAGGAGGTGGAGACTGGGCTCAAATGTCAAGAGTATTGCAGGGCCTTCAGAAACAGCTAGGTGTTGTGGATCCTTGGCGCCTGCTGCACCCGTCCAACAAGGATTTCACACACTAGTCTAGGACACACGGTTCTAGTGCGCGAATTGATTGCATACTGCTATCACAGGGGCTGTTTGCTGAACAGCAGATGCACAAATTGGACCCATGGAGATTTCGGATCACATGATGATTTGGGTGGAGTTGGAATTGTAGGGCACTGCTGTGCGGACTAGGTTGTGGAGGTTTCCGTTGGATCTTTACTGGGACAATGATTTTCATGTCTTTATTAAACAGTGGTGGCAAGAGTTTGCGTTAAACAACAAGCGACACCAGGATGATCTGGAGCTGTTTTGGGAGACAGACAAAGTGGTTTTAAGAGGTGACATAATAGGCTATGCGGCACCGAAGCGGAGGTTATTATCAGAGCAGATTGTATGATGGAAAGACGTACGAATAAGGAGCGCCGGAGATGGGTGAGTTGTCCTAATGCGGCGAATAAAAAGAGGCTCTGGGAAGCGCAAGTGCTCCTAAATGAGCTACTACATAGGCGAACTAAGAAATCTTATATGTACTATCGCTACCAGTTATACCGTTTTGGGGATAAACCGGGGAGACTCCTGGCCCATTGCCTGCAAGGCAGCAGGGGCAACAGATCGGTGGCAGCGTTGCGGGATGCACAGGGTAAACTGCTGTGATAGGGCTGAAGCTAATGAAGCTGTGAATTTGGAAAAAAACGCTGTCTTTCACAAAGCAGCTGACTTGCAGGAGCTGCAATTGCATAGCAACACAGCTAGAGGGAGCAGGCACGAACCTGCAGAGGCTGAGCGAACACACCCAAGTACTGATTATGCAGGGACTAATCAGATGCACCTGAAGAGCAGGCCAGGAAACTCAAGAGGAGAACGGCTTTATAAGCAGAGAGCTGCAGCCAGACTAGAGAGGGGAGAAAGAGGAGAAGAAGCCAGGATCCAAGAGAGAGAGACTCCAGGAGAAGCCAAGATCCAAGGGAGAGAGACTCCATGTCTAGAGGGAGGCCTGAGCTCACCAGAAGGTTTGAGAAAGGAACTTAAAGGTACTGGAAGGAAAGGTCCTGACAGTGGAATCCCCCATACTGAGAAGCAGAGAGGCCTGGATTCGTTACCTGGCCGTCCCAAGCTTCAGGGACGACAAGCAGTGCCCAGGAGACTCACAGAAATAGTCTGTAAAGGAGACCGTATCCAAGGAAAGGTACCTGGTAAGGAAAATACCAGCAGCACCGACTTCAGGAAGCCAAGGTACAGTGGTACTTTAATTCTAAAAAGAGACTTAGCTCCTAGAAGGGCTTTTGAATCAGATAACCATTCTGAGAGGAATGAAAGAAGGCAGGAATTCTGGAAGCCACGACAAAGAGGCCTAAGAACAAGCCATGCTTCCTACTTGAAACCCCTTGAACAGCCCAGCTGGAGGATAGGTGAAGGAAATACTAATTTGCACACTATAGCAGCCAGAGAGAGCTCAAATACAGAAGAAAGCACAGATGAGCTGGAACCCATGCAAGTGGAGCCTGGGGATTTAGAAGCATTGTCACAGAAGGAATTAATGGACTGCTCTATTTGTGTTGCGGGAAGCCTTGAGTCACTCCCAGAGCTATAGTTTACCAGAACTTGCACTAACAATGATTTTGCTTACATTGAGCTAAAGGAGAGCTGGTTTATTTGTTTCACTCCGAAGTTTAGAAAACCCTTTATATTCTACAAGGAACTGTGAAGCCTGTAACAGTTTTACTTGTTTAATACCACTTTGGCACAAACTTGAAAATAAGGAAAACTTTACTTTTGTTACTTGGCGAACCTCAGTGCTAAAAGGGAAAGAAAAGCTTTTTGTTTACCCTCTACTTGGCATCCACAACTCATTTCTATAAGGAGAAAGGACTACAAGGACCAAGGTGCATTTGGCCCAAAAGAGTCTTACTTCTACAATTGATTTAAATGCACAACCTGCCCCTGCAGCCACCGGCCACCAGGGGGGGGGGGGTGTGACACTGCATAAGGAGAGTCCCAAGATCACGCAGATGTTCCGATTTTTTTTTAGCAACAATTGTATTCGGAAGTTGAGGGATCCCGGACTCGGATGGAGGATTATCTGAGGGACCTATAGCTTCCTCGGTTGGGGGTTGAACAGCGGGCTCAGTTAGAAGAACCAATCACAATACAGGAGGTACAAATGTTATTCAGAGAGCCAGTTGTTCCAAGACGCCTGGTCCGGACGGTTTTGGAGCGGAATTGTATAAGGTGTTGGAACCCTTGGTGACCCCATCCTTGGTAGCGATGTTTCACCAACGAACAGAAAAGGGTATATTCACATGGGGGGACAACCATGCGCATATTGTGTTAATACCTAAGCCGGGGAAGGACCATACTCAAGCCGCCTCTTATAGACCAATCTCACTACTAAACTTTGATTTGAAAGTGATGTCTAAGATCTTAGCGGACCAATTGGCGTTAGTGCTGGGAGACCTGGTGCATGACTCCCAAGTGGGCTTCGTGAAGGGGCGATATGCGGTTCAGAATCTACGAAAGATCATTGCGTCACTGAGTGGGTACATGATAGAGAGTTGCAGTCGATGCTGATCAGTTTTAACACGGAGAAAGCTTTTGACCAGGTGAACTGGCAGTATATGAAAGGCTTGCTGCCGCGCTATGGTCTCGGGCCCTCCTTTTGTAAAATGGTCGAGGTTCTATATTCGAGCCCTACTGCAGGGGTGATATGCAATGGAGTGTTGTCAGAGAAGTTCTCAATAGAGCGAGACACGTGACAGGGTTGCCCCCTTTCACCTCTGTTGTTTGTGTTGTCACTGGATCTGCTGGTACGATGGATAGAGGCGTCCAGGGACATCAGGGGGGTGCGGATTGGGGTTTCAAGATGGCAGCTTTTACGGACGATATCTTAGTGCACTTACTATCCCCACAACAGTCTTTGCCTTGCCTATTGGAGGAGTTTGCATGCTTTGGAAGTTTTGCAGGACTTCGTATTAATATGGATAAATCAGAGGCACTGGATGTGTCGGGACTTCTTAGACGTAGTTGGGGGACTACTTTCCCACTGAAATGGTCGGATGATTCCTTTATATATTTGGGTAACCTGTTTCCCAGGGATCCTAAGGAGTTGTATAAATGGAACTTTGAGCGGGTATTCCGTGGACTCCGCACACAGCTGCAGGCGTGGAACCCCCTGCCCCTGTCTCTATTAGGCAGAGCGGCGGAGCTGGGGATGGTAGTTTTTCCCCAGGTGCTATACTGGTTACAAACTCTCCCAGTCTGGTTACTGAGAAAAGACCTTACCCGCCTAGAGCGAGAGATCCAGCGTTTTTTGTGGAAGGGGACCAGAGCCCGTATCCTGCTGAATCGCTGGCGAGGGGGATGGAGCAGAGGGGGGATAGGGGTCCCAGATATGTGGTCTTATGCCCTGGCTTGTCAAGATAGGCATTTAGGGGACTGGTTGGGGGATACAGAATACTATACCCCCAGATTGTTGGAGGAGGCATTTGTAGCCCCACACACATTGTTGGCGGTGGTGCATTCGGAGGGATCAACACTCCCGTCGCGACTGACTAGGAGTGTGCTGCTGACTCCAGCAAGATGTGTTTGGAGGCAATTAAATCGCTTTTGGGGTAGATCCCCCAAGGTGTCAAGCTGGCTACCATTGTAGGGTAAAGCACAGTTACTTACCTGTAACAGGTGATCTCTGG
Organism: Ichthyophis bannanicus; assembly: GCA_033557465.1. Taxonomy (NCBI): domain Eukaryota; kingdom Metazoa; phylum Chordata; class Amphibia; order Gymnophiona; family Ichthyophiidae; genus Ichthyophis; species Ichthyophis bannanicus. The sequence goes on from CM066038.1 coordinate 333,783,740, forward strand.
GAACAGCAGGAATAAGTCTTCACATATGGGTATCGTTGGTACCGACGGAGCCTGCGCGGGAACGCTCCCCAGCGTCCAGTAAGAAAGCTTTTGGGAGCATCCCACAGCGCCTGCGCGCTGCCTTCCCGCCTTTCCCAACCGCCTCTCTCCAGTTCGAGTTTTAAAGCTGAGACAAAGAGAGAGAGAGGAAAGGAAAGATAGATAGAGAGATACAACTCCTAGGGGAGGTGGGTGGGTTGTGAAGACTTATTCCTGCTGTTCCCAGAGATCACCTGTGACAGGTAAGTAACTGTGCTATCTCCAGGAACAAGCAGGAATGAGTCTTCACATATGGGGACTCCCTAGCTGCAGATGCCAGGGGAAGACCCCAGGTTGTGTGTCCTTGAAAAGGACTCTACCTCCCCCATGGATCTCTGGCATCCAACCAGGGTAGGTGGGTAGGAGTTGATTAGGAATGGAACAGGTGTTTGAGAACAGCCTGACCAAACAAGGCATCCCGGCGGGAGTCCTTGTCCAAGCAGTAATGGGCTGTGAAGGTATGAACCGAAGCCCAGGTGGCCGCTCGACAGATTTGGTCGATGGACACAGAGTTTAGATGAGCCATTGAGGCTGCCATGGCTCTCACATTGTGAGCTGTGACATGGCCCTCCAGAGAAAGGTTTCTACTCTGGTAGGCGAAAGAAATACACTGAGCAATCCAGTTGGACAGTGTTCTTTTAAAGACTGGAAGTCATAAATGAGAAGGATCAAAAGCAACAAAGAGTTGAGAAGACTTTCTATGTTGAAGTTCTTTGTAAATAAAAAGCAAGAGCTCTCTTATAATCCAAGGTATGAAGATTCCTCTCTGCATTTGATGCATGAGGTCCTGGAAAAAAGACAGGTAAATATACCTCTTGATTCAGATGAAAAGGCGAGACCACTTTAGGCATAGTGTGGATTGGTCCTGAGGACTACCTTATCATGATGGAACCTTGTATAAGGTGGATTAGCCACCAAAGCTTGCAACTCACTGATGCGGCGTGCTGAGGTGACTGCAATGAGAAAAATAACCTTCCAAGAAAGAAATTTCAAGGAGGTGGTGGCTAAAGGTTCAAAGGGTGGCTTCATGAGCTGGCCAAGAACCAGGTTTAAGTCCCATGCCACCGGAGGTGGTCTAATGGGAGGTTTAGTTAAAAGAAGGCCTCTCATGAATCTTGCTATAAGAGGATGAGAGGAAATAGGTTGTCCATTGAGAGGCTTGAGGGACGCTGCAATAGCACTCAAATGGACTCTTACTGAATTCGTTTTCAGACCTGCATGGGATAGATACAGGAGATACTCTAGTAGAGAATTCAGAGGTATTGCAAGAGGGTTTAGACCCTTCTCTGAACACCAAATGGTAAATCTTTTCCATTTGAAAGCATAGGAACGTCTAGTAGAAGGCTTTCTAGAGGCATGAATAACATCTCTGACTTGCTGAGAGAGATGAAAATGTTGAAGGTCTAGGCCCTCAGCAACCAAGCCCTCAGATGGAGCGACTGGGGGTTTGGGTGCCACAAAGTTCCCTCTTCCTGGGACAGAAGGTCTGGTGCAGAGCCCAAGTCCAGGGAAGGAGCTTGAGAGAGATGCAGAAGTAGAGGGTACCACACTTGGCGTGGCCAGTGTGGTGCTATGAGGATCATGGTCCCTTGATCTCTCTGAAGCTTGAATAGTGTCTTGGGAATTAGGGGAATTGGTGGAAAGGCATAAAGGAAGTCTTGACCCCAGTGAAGGAGGAAGGCATCCTTGGCCTGAACTCCCTGACACGGAATTCTGGAACAGAACCGGGGAAGTTTGGCATTCCACGGACTTGCAAAGAGGTCTATGTCCGGGGTTCCCCAAATTCGAAAGATCCTGGCTACCTGGTCCATGTGGAGGGACCGCTCGTGTGGAAGCAGAACTCGACTGAGTCTGTCCGCCCATGAGTTTTGAACGCCTGGAAGATATACTGCCAGAAGATGGATGTGATGCTCTCTGGCGAAGGCCCACAGTCACAAAGCTTTGTTGCAAAGCGGCAGAGAGCCAGTCCCGCCCTGCTTGTTTACATAGAACATGGCTACTTGGTTGTCCGTATGGATGAGGACTGTCCTGTAGCTGAGCAGGGAATGGAACACTCTGAGAGCTAAGAATATTGCTTTGAGTTCCAAGAGATTGATATGCAGAGAAGTCTCCTGTGGAGACCAGATGCCCTGGGTGGAGAGATCCTGCAGATGAGCTCCCCAACCCATTGGAGAAGCATCTGTTGTTAGAGTTGCTTGGGGTAGCGACTGCTGAAAAGGGGACCCCAGCAACAGATTTGGAGGGGACTTCCACCACTGGAGAGACCAAAATAGGCGACTGGAGTTTGCTATTTTGTCTGACAGGCAACCTGATGCCTGAGTCCATTGGGTGGACAAAGTCCATTGAGCTGCCCTCATGTGAAGGCGAGCATATGGAACCACATGCACGGTGGATGCCATGTGTCCTAGTAGTTGTAATATCTCTCAAGCAGTTAAATGGGACTTTAACTGTATCTGGGAGGCTAACTGCACCAAGCGTAGGCAACGGGCCTGAGGAAGATAGGCCCTTGCAGTTGTGGTATCCAGCAAGGCCCCTATAAACTCCAGGGACTGAGTAGGGGTGAGATGGGATTTTGGGATGTTTATTAACAGTCCCAAATACTGAAGGACACGCATTGTGCAGGTTAGAGAAATCTGGGCCTCTGACTGGGATGGAGCTCGAATGAGCCAGTCGTCCAGATATGGGAAAACTAATATTCCTAGAGTGCGTAGAAAATGCAGCTACTACTGCCATGCATTTCGTGAACACCCTTGGTGCAGAGGCCAGACCAAAAGGAAGCACCCTGTATTGGTAGTGCTTTCCTTGAAAAAGGAACCGAAGGAACCTTCTGTGTGTTGGATGGATGAGGACATGGGTGTACGCATCCTTGAGATCTAGAGAACAAAGCCAATCCTGACTCTGAAGGTATGGCAGCAGAGTTCCTAGAGAAATCATCTTGAATTTCTCTTTGAATAGAAACTTGTTCAATTTTCTGAGATCTAATATGGGCCTGTAGCCCCCTGTTTTCTTTGGAATAAGAAAATAAGGGGAGTAGAACCCTGAGCCCTGTTGAAGAAGAGGTACTTCTTCTATTGCCCCTTGGGCAAGAAGGGTAGCAATCTCCTGACCCAGAAGGTTGAGGAGAGATGTTGGAGAATTGAACTGTCTCACCATGGTGTGGGGAGGAAGGTTTAAGAAATGAAGCTTGTACCCTTCCCTTATAATGGAGAGGGTCCATTGCTCTGCTGTGATTTGCTCCCATCTGGGAGCAAAGTAAGCCAACCTTCCTGGAATGGTGAGGGGCTCTGGTTCTTCCAGAGCCAGAAAGGCTAAGTTCTCTAGTTGCGAGTCAAAGGCCCTGAGGAGGCTGAGGCTGCTGAGCTGTGGGAGGCCTGGCAGCCTTTGACTTGGCCTGTTTAGGTGGTTGCTAACGCTTTGCAGCAAAACGACCTGCAGAAGATGCCTGCTGACCATAAGCAGGATAGTATCTTCCCTTTTTAGAAAAGGCTGTCTTTTTGAACAATCTTTTCTTAGCAGGAGCAGAGGTAGACTTTGAAAGTCGATCCAAAGCAGAGTTCTCAGCATCCATCTGAGTGGCCTTTGCTTTCCAATCCCTGCCAAAAAGGTTTTCACCTGTGCAAGGAAGATTTCCCAGTTCATCTTGGACCCAAAGTTCCAAATCAGAGGCTTGTAACCAAGCAATTCTACGTGCACCTATGGAAATAGCCGAGGCTCAGCTTACACACTCAAAAGAGTCAAAGGCTGCACGGTTGGAAAATTTGGAAACATCTTGGGCATGTTTAAGCCAAGTGAGGAATTCCTGCCTTTTATCTTCTGAAATAAAAGGGGCTAAAGTCTGCAGATGATCTGTGACTTCTTTTAGAAACATCCCCATATAGAGACTATAGGAGTTGATTCTGGCAGCAAGCATATTGGCTTGGAAAACCGTTCGGCCAAAGGCATCAAGGGTCCTGCATTCACGTCCTGGAGGATTAGATGAGTGTCTCTTTGCACTCTTTATTTTCCTCATGGCAGACTCTACCACAATAGAGTGGTGAGGAAGCTGAGACTTATGAAAGCCAGGACAAGGAGGGACACGGTACATGGTGTCTAACCTACGAGAATGAGGAGAGGTAGTAAGAGGAGTCTCCCACATGCTCAACATGAGATCATAGAGAATCTCATGAATAGGTAAGGTGGCTGCTTCTTTAGGAGCCTTAGGGTATTGCAAAATATTTAATTGCTTGGCTCTAGGCTCTGACTCAGGGGCCACTGTAATGGAGAGGCCCCTAGCCACTTCCCTAATGAAGTCTTGAAAAGACAAGTCTTCTGGAGGAGACATTCTTCGTTTTGGAGAATCAGACTCCTGAAAAAGAAGTACCGGTGCCTCGACAGAAGCCTCCGACTCATCAGAGTCTTCGGAGGAATCGAAGTATCGCCTGTCTGGATGCTCCTGTAAAGCCCGATACGCGTACCGAGTGGGATCGACATCGGGAGTAGGGTGAGCAGACACCAAATTTTTGCGTTTGCCCAGCTCTCCCACTACATGACCTCCTTGTCACAAGGGGATCTGGCGGTAGAGAAATCGGTAGGAGTGAGTCAGTGAGAGAGGACATAATTATGTCTAAACAATGGCAACAATGGTACCAAAAATCCCCTTCCTAAACATGTCTCCTGAGAGTCGATTATATAGACACATGTTTTCCAGATATTAATGATCACTTCATGAGCTGGATATGTTACATGTTTTTATTGAGCAACGGCCTTGCTGAATTACACCTTTTTGTAGTCTTAGACACAACTCCACTCTTATGCATTGAAATTCTACCTGTATATAGTTACAACTGTCATAATCTGTATATAGTTACAACTGTCATAATCTGCCTATGTTATAGGGACAGTACTTTTGTTTTAACTGTTACACAATCTGTCTTAGTTGAATTATTGAATTATTCCGCTTAGTTTTTAAACCCGTTGTTGTGTAAGTTAAGATGTTCTATGTAAAAAGTTATCATTGTTCTATGTAAAACAAGCTCTGCATTGTTGACTGTTGTTGATTGTACACCGCAACTGATCGCTGGAAGATGCGGTATAAAAATAAGTGTTAAATAAAATAAATAAATGTTTCTAATTTATTCATCCCTTATTGGGCTTTGCGTGTACATATGATTCTTTCAAGGCTGGCATTAACGATATAATCAACCCCTTTGTTTTTAACTTATTGAGTTATTTTTATGGTACCATTGTTGCCATTGTTTAGACATAATTATGTCCTCTCTCACTGACTCACTCCTACCTCCTACGTTTTCTTAGTTACATGACAGAAAGATTTATGTCTTTGGTTCTTTCTGCTTTCTTATTTTGTGTACTTATATATTATTTATGCATGCAATGATGCTTGATATTTATGTATTTATGTATATTCATTATACATATTTTATTCATATTTTCTTTATAGTGTACAGACTCTTAATAGACCACTACGAGACACAAGACCTTCTGGTCTTCAGTTCTTTAGCAGAGGTATTTACAGTTTATGTGTCACATCCTTTTTTCTGTGGTTTTGTATCTTTTCATGTATTTATTAGTATGTTGGCATTTCTTAGTTTTAGCCTTTATACAGATGTATACTTCAATATTGTGTTCCATAGATTTGTTCATTTTCATTTATTCTTTTTATTGATGATATTTTAAATTTGTTTACCTTTTGTTTGATTATACATTTAATATGTTCTTAAGTGTTCTGTTTTTTACCTTGTTTTAAGTATTTATGTATTTATGTTTTTAGCATTTGTTTGACATACCCCTGACGAAGGATAGCGAAACACGGCCCGTGTCGGGTTGTCAATTGATTAATAAAGGCTCTGTCTTTCCACATTTTATCACGTTTTGGACTGGTTTCTAAATCCTAGCTCCCCTCCACTCAGCCCATTTCCAATCCAAGCCCCCCATGAGTCTACTTCCACTTCTAGCCCCTCCATGAGTCCAGTTCAATCCAAGCCCCCACCACAGCCCATTTCCAAACTTAGCACCCCCAACAGCCCATTTCCAGTCCTATCCTAGGCCCTCCATCAGCCCATTTCCTGTCCTAGCCCTCCCATTTCCAGTGCTAGCTCCCTCCCCTCACAGCCCATTTCCATTCCAAGCCCCCGTCCCCATCAGCTATTTGCAGTTCAAGCCCCTCTTCCACTCAGCCCATTACCAATCCTAGCCCCCCCATAACCCATTACCAGTCCTAACCCTCCATCAGCCCATTTCCAGTCTTAGCCCCCCCATAGGCCATTTCCAGTCCTAACCCCCCCATCAGCCCATTTCCAGTCCTAGTCCTCCCCATAGCCCATTACTAGTCCTAACCCCCCCCTCAGCCCATTTCCAGTGCTAGCTCCCTCCCCTCACAGCCCTTTTCCATTCCAAGCCCCCATCCCCATCAGCTATTTGCAGTTCAAGCCCCCTTTTCACACAGTCCATTTCCAGTCCTAGCAACCCCCATAGTCCATTACCAGTCCTAAGCCCCCCATCAGCCCACTTCCAGTCCTAACCCATCACCCCATTTTCAGTCTTAGCCCCCCATAGCCCATTACCAGTCCTAACTCCCCCATCAGCCCATTTCCAGTCCTAGCTCCCTCCCCTCACAGCCCATTTCCATTCCAAGCCCCCGTCCCCATCAGCTATTTGCAGTTCAAGCCCCCTTTCACTCAGCCCATTTCCAGTCCTAGCAACCCCCCAGCCCATTATCAGTCCTAGCCCCCCCATAGCCCATTACCAGTCCTAGCCCCCCCATAGCCTATTACCAGTCCTAAGCACCCCATCAGCCCACTTCCAGTCCTAACCAATCACCCCATTTTCAGTCTTAACCCCTCATAGCCCATTACCAGTCCTAACCCCCCCATCAGCCCATTACCAGTCCTAGCCCCCCCATAGCCCATTACTAGTCCTAACCCCCCATAGCCCATTTCCAGTCCTAGCCCCCCCATAGCCCATTACCAGTCCTAGCCCCCCCCATAGCCCATTACCAGTCCTAGCCCCCCAATCAGCCCATTACCAGTCCTAACCCCCCTCCCCCCCCATCAGCCCAGCTAGATTTTAAAAAAAAACACAAACCAGCTGCTGCTGCCACTGCAGCCGTGGCAGCGTCAGAATCGAGCATCCCACGGGGCCACCCCTGCCTGGCAGAGTCCTCCCTGCAGCATCAGCTCCCAAAGCGCGGGTTTTTCAGAGCCGCAAAGGGAGAGCTTCCCTTTCTCGTAGCTCTGTTAATCCCGCCGGGGCTGATGGGATTTCCCATCAGCCCCGGCGGGCTTAACAGAGCCGCGAGAGGAGAAACTCTCTCTTCGCAGCTCTGAAAGCTGCCGCTGATAGAGCTGATGCCAGGAGGGCTCTGCTGGGCAGGGGGGGGAGCCCCGCGGGACGCTTGATTCTGCCGTTGCCACGGCAGCAGCGACAGCAGCAGCCAGTTTGTGTTTTTTTAATCTATGGGCTGATGCAGAATGTTTTTTGCGTGGGACCCCCTGAAACGCTGGGCCGTGCAAAAAACATTCTTGCTCAATGGCCTAAAGTGCTTTGCTGGTTTAAATAAAGATATTTATCTCAAAAAAAAAAAGAAAAGAAAAAAAGAATGCAAACTGCCACAATAGGCTGGCATGAATCAGTAACAAGAAACACAGGATTATTTGTCCTCTACATTTTTTGTTTTGAAATATTATCCATCTTCTTTTCTGGGCAGCCTGAAAATACAGAAAACTAAGCTAAGAGGAAATGGAGTTAGATTCTGAACCTTAAACAGATTCCACAGGAGAGACTGATGGAAACTGCTGTCTTCCGGGAATCCCTCTCCAAAAAGTAGTGAGATCTGAATGTGTGGACCAAGATCCAGGTTGCAGCCTTGCCAGTTTCTTCCATGAAGGCTGACCTCAAGTGGGCCACTGATGCAGCCATGGTTCTGACAATATGAGCTGTGACTTGGCTCTCAAGCATTAGATTGACCTGGTCATACGAAAAGAGATGTAGTCTGCTAGTCAAATCGAAAGTATGCATTTGTTCATTGCAGCCACCACTCTATTGGGGTCCTAACATCCATTGCAAAGCTGCCTGAAAGTTCTCAAAATGGTTTTTGTGTAAATTTTTAAAAGCTAATTCTTGAATGGATTTTGGTGTTCTTTTTTAAAAGCTAAATGTTTTCTATTCTGTAAAGGAAAAAGGGGGATTTATTTTGTTTGCTTGTTGTTGTTGTTGTTGTTGTTAAGTGCCGTCGAGTCGGAGTCGACTCATGGCGACCCTCTGGATAGCTATCCTAAATTGTGTTCGGTCTTCAGTCAGGCGGCTTATTGTTGACAGACTGGTACCCGTAGCTGCTGTTATTGTATCGATCCATCTCATTGCTGGCCTTCCTCTTTTGCGTTGACCTTCTATCTTGCCAAGCATGATGTCTTTCTCTAATGATCTCTCTCTCCGCATGATGTGTCCAAAGTATGAAAGTCAAAGTCTTGTCATCTGAGCTTCTAAAGAAAGCTTAGGTTTGATCTCCTCTAGTACAGACTGGTTTGTTCTTCGGGCAGTCCATGGTATACACAGTATTCACCGCCAGCACCATAATTCAAAGGCATCAATTTTCTTTCTGTCTATCTTTTTCACTGTCCAGCTTTCACATCCATATGATGTTATTGAAAATACCATGGCTTGAACAAGTCGAATCTTTGTATGGAGAGAGACATCTCTGCTCTTGAGAATCTTATCTAGGTCTTTCATAGCCATTCTGCCAAGAGCAATGCATCGTCTGATTTCTTGACTGCTTGTTGCTTCTTTATTGATAGTTGATCCAAGTAGGTTAAAGTTATTCACGATTTCAATTTCTTCTCCTTCAACGATGAACCTGTTGATTATGCCAGTTGTCATGATCTTTGTCTTCTTTACATTAAGGTGCAGGCCCATTTTGAGACTATGTTCTTTGATTGTGAGAAGCAAATGTTTCAGATCATCTTCACTTTCCGCCAGTAATGTGGTATCATCAGCATAGCGAAGGTTGTTGATGAGTCTTCCACCAGTCTTCACACCTCTGTTGTCTTCATACAATCCTGCTTCTCTGATGATTTGTTCTGCATATAAATTAAACAGGTAGGGGGAAAGTATGCCGCCTTGTCTTACACCTTTGCTTATTTTAAACCATTCTGTTTCTCCTTGTTCTGTTCGAACTGTTGCTTCTTGATCAATGTACAGATTGTGCAAGAGAACGATCAGGTATTCTGGTATACCCATGCTTCTTAATGTGGCCCAGAGTTTCTCATGGTTTACACAGTCAAAAGCTTTGCTATAGTCGATAAAGCACAAATAGATATCCTTTTGGTATTCTTTAGTCTTTTCAAGGATCCATCTCACATCCGCAATGATGTCTCTCATTCCTCGCCCTTTTCTGAACCCTGCTTGCACTTCAGGTAGTTCTTGTTCCAGGTATGATTGTAGTCTCTTTTGAATAATCTTCTGTAGAATCTTGCTGGCATGTGGAATCAGAGCGATTGTGCGATAATTTCCACAGTCAGTTTGATCACCTTTCTTTAGCATTGGTATAAACACAGATCTTTTCCAGTCAGTTGGCCAAGATGCTGTCTTCCATATTTCTTGGCAGAGCCTTGTAAGTATGGTAACAGCTGCATCAGATTGCTGTAATACTTCTATGGGAATGCAATCAATGCCTGGTGCTTTGTTCTTTGATAAGGCTTTCAATGCTGCTTCAACTTCTTCTTTCATCACCAATGGTTCCAGATCATAAGGTACAGGTTGAAACGGCTGTTGGTCCACTTGATCTTTATCATATAAAAACTCTGTATATTCCTTCCACCTTTTCTTGATCTTCTCAGCATCATTCAACATAGAACCTTGAGCATCTTGTAACATTCCAATTCGAGGCTGGAACTTTTTCTTTAACTCTCGTAGCTTTAGGAAAGCTGATCTTGTTCTTCCTCTAATAGTTTCTGCTTCTATTTCCTTGCATACGTCATTGTAGTACTTTTCCTTGTTCTGTCTTGCTGCACGTTGGAAATCTCTGTTGAGTTCTGTGATTGTCTCTCTTTCTCCTCTGGCTTTAGCTTCTCTGCGTTTCTGGGCAATTTTCAGAGTTTCTTCAGTCATCCATTTTGGCCGTTTTTTCTTTTTTACCTTTTGTAGAGACTTCTCGCTTTCTTCCAACACAACCTTCTTGATGTCATTCCATAACTCTTCTGGAACTCTATCATTTGTATCTAAAGCAGCAAATCAATTTTGCAGGCAGTCTTTAAATTCCAGTGGTATATTCTCAAGGTCATATTTTGCTGCATTCATGAGTAGTTTGCTCTTTTTCAGCTTTAGCTTGAGTTTGCATACTAGCAGTTGATGATCTGTACCACAGTCAGCTCCAGGTTTTGTCTTTGTTGATGCTGTAGAGCTTTTCCATCGTTGACTTCCACAGATGTAGTCAATTTGATTTTTATATAATCCATTCGGTGAAGTCCATGTGTACAGTTGCCGCTTGTGTTTCTGGAAGAAGGTGTTCGAGATGAATAGATCGTTGGTCTTGCAGAATTCTATCAGTCTTTCTCCAGCTTCATTTCTGTTGCCAAGTCCATATTTTCCAACTACTTTGTCTTCTTCTTTGTTGCCAACCTTTGCGTTCCAATCACCCATGACTATCAGGATATCCTGTTTGCATGTTCTGTCAATTTCAGCTTGTACTTGTTCATAGAACTCTTCAATTTCATTCTCTTCTGCAGCTGTTGCTGGGGCATATACTTGAATTATAGTTGTGTTGATAGGTATTCCTCGTAGACGAACAGAGATTAAGCGTTCGCTGATTGCATTGTATTTCATTACAGTTCTTGAAAGTTTCTTCTTTATTATAAATGCAACACCATTTCTTCTTTGTCTTTCATTTCCAGCATAGTAGACCATGTGATCATCTGATGCAAAGTGCCCGATGCCAGTCCATTTCAGTTCGCTGACACCCAACAGATCAAGTTGTACACGTTCCATTTCATTCTTGACCACCTCCAACTTCCCTTGGTTCATGCTTCATACGTTCCATGTTCCAATGTGTAAGACATCTTTACAGCTTCTGACTCTCATTTCATGCGCAGCTACATCAGCAGTCAGACGTTCCGAGGGCTTTGATCCAACCACATCATAAATGCTGGCTTTACTCTGAAAAGTCTTCAGCTCTTCCCCAGTAGCTAGTTGAGTGCCTTCCAACCTGGGGGTCTCATCTTCCAGCACTACAGCACAATTTGTTTTGTTGTAACTATCCATTGGGTTTTCATGGCAAGATACAGAAGTAGATTGCCGGGCCTTTCTTCCGCGCAGTTTAAGTTTGGTGTTGTTGCCGTTGTCACAGAAATGTGATCCTCCGCCGTCAACACTATCCCATTCTGCTGCTGCCCAGATGGGTGGTTTGTCTTGGTCTGGCATCTCAGCTGAGACCTGTCCATCTTGGGAGACCCTGCCAGTAGTTAAACTACCGATAGTTTAGCTCTCAGCATCACTGATGCACACAAGCCCTCACAGCACGACAAGCTGCAAACCAAGTGAGGGTGTTTGCTTGTAGTATAGGTCAAAGGCTCTGTCAGTTAGAGTTCATTGTCTTTGTTCTAGCTACTCATTCACAGCTAACTCTTGAAGCCACTGACCTCATCAGGTGTTAAGTGGCCCTAGAGTAGCTTACTAAGCAGTTAAGGCAGTGCTGTATGAGGGTTTAACAGGGCCTTCCAGGTACTGGAATTCCTGACAGACTCCATTGCAAAGCAAGGTAATACTCTGCCCGAAAGCTCTCAAAAGGGTTTTTGTGTTCATTTTTAAAAACTAATTCTTAAAAGGGTTTTGGTGTTCTTTTTTTAAAAGTTAAGTTTTTTCTATTCTGCAAAGGGGGAATTTATTTTGTTTGCTTGTAGTGTAGGGCAAAGACTCTGTCAGAGTTCATTCTAGCTACCCATTCACAGCTCTTTGAAACCATTGACCTCATCAAGTGTTGGGTCCCTCCTTACCCACCCAGACACCCCATGTAAGCCTTCTTGCTTTATAGGGCAACTTCCCAATTAGCTGCACACAGGGACATAGAACAGTACTGTTAGAATTAGAACACACTTAAAAGAAGTTACGTGTTTTTTCTCTTCAAGGGCAGCCGAGGAAGAGGTAAGGACTTTGGTAGATCTCTCTCTTTTAATTCAACAGGTACCAAAGCTTCATCAACTAAACAATGGCTGGGAAAAATTGTCTTGCTAAAGTTGTTGCCCCCATTACAGCTTCTGCCTCTGTCCAGACAGAGATTCCAATGTCAGTTGAAGGACCAATTCCATGTGCAGGATGCCTGCATGCTGAGGCTCTCAGGAAAGAAGTAAAGGAGCTCAGGGAAGAAATGGCAAGGCTGAGAAGCATTTGAGACAGAAAGAACTACATTAATGAGATGCTTCTTGAAACAAGAAAGCTCTCTGATAGATGTGAAGAGCGGAAGCTACAGAAAGAAGAAGGCTGGACATGAGACACTAGAGCCTGCAGTATCAACACTTCCTCCAGCCCTTGAATTGATGAACCACTATGCAGCCCTGGAAGTGAAGGAGGTGGAAGCATCCAAGGAAAGGAAAGAACCACAGCTCAAGTGCCCCAAAATTGCAGAATCAATAAGCACTAGGAAGCAAAGGGAAGTGGTGATTGGTGACTTTCTTTTGAGGGGTTCTGAGGTGTCAATCTGCCGACCAGACTTGATGCCCAGAGAGGTGTGCTGTCTGACAGGTGCTAAGATCCGAGATGTTACAGACAGTTTGCCGAGACTCATCAAGCCTACTGACTATTATCCGATGTTGCTCATACATGTCGGCACAAATGATACTGCTAGGAATCCCTCTGAGCAAATCGAACATGACTTCATGGCTCTGGGACAGAGGGCAAAGCAGATAGGTGCGCAGGTGGTGTTCTCTTCAATCCTCCCTGCTGAGGGTAAAGGACGAGACAGAGAAGCTCGCATCCTGGAGATGAATGCACGGCTGCATGGATGGTGTCATTGAGAGTGTTTTGGTTTCCTGGACCATGGGATGATGTTTCAAGAGCTACAGAGCAGAGATGGGGTCCATCTGTCCAAGAGGTGTTGAAGTGTCTTCAGCAGCAGACTGGCTAACCTACTGAAGAGGGCTTTAAACTAGATTCATTGGGGATCGGTGAAGAGAGTCCCCAGGTAAGTGAAACATTAGAAAACTCTATAGAAATGGGTAATAGGGGCAACATCTGGAAAGCGGTGTGTATAAATGCCCGTAGCATTGGAAATAAGATCCCAGATGTTGAGGGTTTAATGGAAGAGGCTGACTTTGATTAAGTGGTGGTTACGGAGACATGGTTCACAAACAACCGTGGCTGGGATGTAATTATACTGGGCTATACTTTATTCAGGAAGGACAGGGTAGGAAGAAGGGGAGGTGGAGTGGCACGATTTGTAAAAAATAATATTAAAGCTATAGAATTGTAGGGTTTAAAAGGAAGAGAGGAGGCACTAAACTAGAAAGAGGGAAAGGGAAATCCATTTGCATTGGAGTTATATACAGATCCCCCTCATAGGGAGTAGAAGTGAATGAAGATTTAATAGAAGAGATACACAGTATTGCCATGAAAGGAGAAGTGCTACTGAAAGGTGATTTCAATATGCCAGATGTGGATTGGCATATCCCTGCTGCGGTGTCATCTAGAAGTAAGGAACTATTCAGGCAAATGGTGACAGAACCCACATGTGACAGGGCCATACTGGACTTGGTGCTTACCAATGGTGACAGTGTTTCTGATGTTACAATGGGACATCATCTCACATCCAATGATCACCAGATGATATGGTTCAGTATTAGAACTATGGCTGATAAAATCCATTCAAAAGCGAGTGTCTTAGACGTTAGGAAAACTAACTTTGCCAAGATGGGACAATACCTCAGAGTCATTAGTGGGATGGGAATAGCTGGGGAATGCAGAAAAACAGTGGATAAAACTGAAAGGGGATATTTTAAGGGCAACAAATATTTTATTAGAAAGGTAAATAAATGTAAAAGGAAAAGGAGGCCGCTATGGTTCTCAAAAGAAGTATCTGAAAAGGTGAAGAAAAAGAGGGAGGCCTTCATGAAATATAAGAGATCACAGAGAGAGGAAGTCAGGCATCTATATTTAGAAAAATGTAAGAGAAGCTAGCAAAGTAGTCAGGAAAGCAAAGGTACAAAAAGAAGAAGAAGAAATAGCCAATGACATAAATGTGGGGATAAGACATTTTTCAGATATGTTAGTGAGAGGAGGAAGGGCAAAAGTGATATTGTCAGACTCAAGGGTGCAGGGGAGGAATATGCAGAAACTGATGAGGATAAAGCAGAACAGCTTAACAAATATTTCTGTTCTGTGTTCACAGATGAAGGGCCAGGAGCAGGACTTCAGAAAACACCCACAAGTAGGAATAGAAGTGAAGTGGATTTTATTTATTTATATATACAGTAGTGGCCAAAAAATTAAGGCAGGTATCTTTTTCTACAATTTATTGTTAAATAATGTACTGTGGAGATGTCACATGTGCTTACTTATTTATTAGCATGGCGATTAGTCACACCATGCGTCTGGCGTCCATTTTAGTTTACTTACAATGTAGTAGGTTTCTTGGATGAAATTTTGAATTTTTACAACTAGGAAAAGATTAAAAGTTACATGTAAAATATACAATCAAGATGGGTAGAAAGTGAGATATTAATGACTTTGTAAAGGGACAAGTTGTCACACTCTATACTGAAGGATATTCGCAATGTGCTATTGAAAAATATTTGCATATATCAAGGTGTGCAGTTCAGAATGTTCTGAAATCAGGTGGTGTGGTGGAGAAGCAGCCGCTGAGGGCAGAAAAAAAAAGGGAAAACTGCCTTTTTTTTCTTTTACCCATAAAACTGCAGGCACTGAAAGGGTTAACACCAACACTAAAGGTAAAGATTGCTCACAGAGAAGTGCAGACCTAAGCACACGCCCTGTTCCCATGGAGATAGAGGGAGGAGAAGGGAGTGGTTTGGGGGTGGAGTCAAAGGGGATAGGACAGCCCCAAACATTTAGGAACGGAAGCTGCATGCATACAGCAGAGAAGGAGGGAGAATCGAATGAGAGAGAGAAGGAGAGAGAGAGGATACAGACACAGAGGACACGAGGGTTCCAGGAAGGAAGGACAAGAAACCCATGGAAATCCCTTGCACAG
The DNA here is from genome assembly GCA_033557465.1 of Ichthyophis bannanicus. Classification (NCBI taxonomy): domain Eukaryota; kingdom Metazoa; phylum Chordata; class Amphibia; order Gymnophiona; family Ichthyophiidae; genus Ichthyophis; species Ichthyophis bannanicus. The sequence goes on from CM066038.1 coordinate 333,799,008, forward strand.
AAGCAATTGAGAACCAGGAGCAAAGAGCTGACAAGGCCAGTGAAAAGCTCAGGGGAGGAGTCCTCAGAGGAGGAAATATTCTCCAAGAGTTCATGGCTCAACTCTTCTCCTAGCAAGGAATCTATAAGGAGGAAAAGCAGCACTAATAAGGTGAGCCCTTTACAACGTTTGAAAGGCTTATTAGACAAAGAGGGTTTTTCCTGCCCTTCCCCCACAAGCTCACACACTGTTAAGGGTACCTGGGAGAAGCTCCTAAAGGCTGTGCAAGCTAGTGAGGCTTCTCAGGAAGATACCAGGGGAAACAGTGACCAGGAAGAGTCTAGCGTGGAGGATATGGACTTGGGAGACACTGTGGATTTAGACAATGTCTCAGACATGGAAATAAGCTGTGCAATCTGTGCTAAAGAAGTATACAGGAACCAAATAGGATTTGAAAGCAGAGAGAAACCCAGCTGGTCTTGATTACTGAATACATCTGTGTTACCTCGTGATAAAGTAAAAGAACTGAAGGAAGTTTGGTATCTGGAAGAAACCCAGAAGTTCTTTTACCAGGACATTTTAAAGCCCATTACTTTTTAGCTGTGCTTTTAAAAGTAGCTGCCCTGTTTAAAGCTGCTTGGGAAGAAGCTGTGCTGAAAGTTTGTGTTATATTTGGAAAAGAATTCTATTGCTTGTGAAAGTATCTAGGTGGGCCAGGAAGTTTTGCTACACCTACTGTGAAGTAACAGAGGGTTGTATAGCGCCTCCTGGAGACCAGGAAAGAGAATACTGCTGTATATAGAGTTTTATCAGAAAGCAAGTTTAAAAGCTGTATCAAGCCAAGGACTGTATAATAGGCTTGTGTGCTGTTATTTGGAGAAGTATCCTGAATTTTGTTTTGGTCAACTTCAATCAATTCATGTCAAAGAATTGAACTGGTTAGGAAATCCTTGTTTCTAAAAATAAAGAAATATTTCCTGCGACCTTTGCACTTGGCTCCAATCCTTTCGGGGACACAACTACATGCTCTTGGGCTAATTTCAACAAAGGACAATCGGCGCCTCCCCTGTAGCCCTAGGCAACCGCCTGGCCACACGGGGGCGCGCCGACAGTGGCTGTACACGTCGTTCAAAATGTGGGCGCAGACGGATAACTACTGGACGAGATGACCGATTCCTCAAAAGCATTATTACATCTAGTCCACATACTTCATCTCAACGTGTGGCTCAGTTAGCTAATGATCGAGGAATAAAGATAAGTGCCAAATCTGTCTGACGACGACTTGTGGATGAATTCAAACTCATGGCCAGAAGACCTGCCAAGAAGCCTATGATGACCAGGAAACAAATTGCTGCCCGCATACAGTTTTGTAGCAAGATGAAAGACAAATCTGCTGAATGGTGGGAGAGGGTAATGTTCACAGATGAAAGTACATTTCAACAAGTACATGGGAGTGGTTACAACTATGTCCATCGACCAGCAGGCGAGAGACTAAATCCAAAGTACACGATCAAGACTGTTAAACACCCTCCATCAGTCATGGTATGGGGTGGTATCTTGGCAAATGGATGTGGCCTGCACATTTTTTGAGAAAGGTGAAAGAGTAAATGCTGCAAAATACATATCCGTGCTGAATAGTAAAATTAAAATACACATGAATGTTTCTGGCACAACTATATTTCAGCAGGACTCGGCAACATGCCACACTGCAAAAACAGTCAAAAAATTGTTCGTGGACAAGATCGAACTGCTACCAAGTTGGCCATCAAACTCTCCGAATCTCAATGTAATTGAAAACTGTTGGAATCTTATGAAGAAAAAGGCGGCATCCATCTTCAGAAGCAGATTTAAAGGACATACTCAAGCATGTATGGGTCAACTAAATCAGTCCGGCATACTGTAAAACGCTAGTTAACAGTATGCCTACAAGAATCCAGGCTGTGCTGAAAAATCATGGACACCCTATCAAATATTGACACATATATTGTTTCCTGAATAAAACTTTGAAAATGACATATATATCTTTGGTTCTTAAAGCTTTTGACCATGAAAGTAACAACACAACGACGTACTTTTCTAATAAAATTCTGATATTTTGGACTCTGCCTTAATTTTTTGGCCACTACTGTACTGCACTTTTAGGATCAGTGCGGTTTACATAGTAACAACTCGATACATTGAACAGTACAATTTTAGATTACAATGAACAGGTATAAAAAACAATAGTATTCCATTAAATAACAGCTGTTATAATGAAGGAACTATATACAATCTGAATAAATGACAGAAGTCTTAACTTAGTTAGCTATGTAACAATATACAATCTCGAACGATTTACAGAAGACTATGGAACTAGCTAAACTAAAAGTAGACAAAATCATGGGTCTCGATTGGATACATCCAAGAATACTGAGGGAACTGGGGGACATTCTAGCGGCTCCACTGTCTGACCTTTTCAATGCCTCTTTGGAGTTGGGAGTGGTGCCAGAGGACAGGAAAAGGCACATAAGGTCCCTTTACACAAAAGGATGACATTGAGAACTACAGGCCGTTAGTCTAACCTCTGTGGTTAGTAAATTATTGGAAAAGCTACTTAAAGAAAATAGTAAGGTTTCTGGAGTCCAGTAGATTGCAGGATCCGAAGCAGTATGGATTCACCAGAGGCAGGTCTTGTCAGACAAATCCGATTGATTTCTTTAACTGGCTGAACAGGGAGTTGGACCGAGGGAGAGCCCTAGATGTGGTGTATTTAAAGTTTCAATAAAGCATAGTTACTCACCTGTAACAGGTGATCTCCGGGAACAGCAGGAATTTAGTCTTCACATATGGGTATCGTCGGTACCGACGGAGCCTGCGCGCGTACGCTCCCCAGCGTCCAATTAGAAAGCTTTTGGGAGCATCCCACAGCGCCTGCGTGCTGCTTTCCTGCCTTTCCCAACTGCCTCTCTCCAGTTGAGTTTAAAGCTGAGACAAAAGAAAGAGAGAGAGGGAAAGAGAAAGAGATAGGTAGAGAGATACAACAACTAGGGGAGGTGGGTGGGTTGTGAAGACTAAATTCCTGCTGTTCCCAGAGATCACCTGTTACAGGTGAGTAACTATGCTATAAGAACATAAGATATGCCATACTGGGTCAGACCAAGGTCCATCAAGCCCAGTATCCTGTTTCCAACAGTGGCCAATCTAGGTCATACGTACCTAGCAGTTTCCCCAAAAGACACAGGTTCCACAATGCTTGTACTGGGTCAAGCATTGATATCCAGGGTCCCTTCTTAATAATGATTTATGGACCTTTCCTCCAGGAATTTGTCCAACCCTTTTTTAAACCCAGCCACACTAACAGCCTTTACTACATCCTCCGGTAACAAATTCCAGAGTTTGATTAAACGTTGAGTGAAAAAATATTTTCTTTTATTAGTCTTAAATAGTTTACCCTGTAACTTCATTGCATGTCCCCTAGTCTTTCTATATTCTGATAACGTAGACAATCGATTTACGTTTACCCGTTCCACTCTATTCATTAATTTATAGACTTCTATCATATCTCCCCTCAGTCATCTCTTTTCCAGGTTAAAGAGCCCTAACCTTTTTAGCCTTTCTTCATAAGAGTATCCTTCCATCCTCTTTACCATTTTGGTGGCTCTTCTCTGAACCTTTTCTAATAACGCTATATCCTTTTTAAGATACGGCGACCAGAGTTGCACACAATATTCAAGGTGCGGTCTCACCATGGAACGATATATATGCATTATATCATCTTTTGTTTTATTTTCCATTCCTTTCCTTATCATACCTAGCATTCTATTTGCTCTCTTGGCTGCCGCTGCACACTGGGCCGAGGGTTTTAACATGTTATCCACAATGACGCCTAAATCTTTTTCCTGGGTGGTGGTTCCTAATGTGGAACCTTGCATTGTGTAACAATAGTTTGGGTTGTTTTTCCCTAGGTGCAAAACTTTGCACTTGTCCACATTAAATTTCATCTGCCATTTTGATGCCCAGTCTTCCAATTTATCAAGATCCTCTTGCAATTTTCCACAATCCTCTTGGGTTTCAACAACTTTAAATAGTTTTGTGTCATATGCAAATTTGATAACCTCACTCGTTATTCCACTTTCCAGGTCATTTATGAATATGTCAAAAAGCAGCAGACCCAGCACAGATCCCTGGGGTACACCACTATTCACCTTTCTCCATTGGGAAAATTGGCCATTTAGCCCTACCCTCTGCTTTCTATCTTTTAACCAGTTCCTGATCCACAGTAGTACACTGCCTCCTATCCCATGACTCTTTAGTTCTGCCAAACGTCTCTGAGGAGGGACCTTGTCAAAGGCTTTCTGAAAGCCCAGATACACTATATCAACCGACTCACCTTTGTCCACCTGTTTATTCACACTTTCAAAAAAACATAACAGATTAGTAAGACAAGATCTTCCTTGTCTAAAGCCATGTTGGCTGTCTCCCATTAGGCCATGACTATCTCCATGCTGAGTAATATTTTTCTTTATGATGGTTTCTACCATTTTTCCCAGTACTGACGTGAGGCTCACCGGTCTGTAGTTTACCGGATCACCCCTGGAACCCTTTTTAAAAATTGGTGTTACATTGGCGATCCTCCAATCTTCAGGTATTAGAGATGATTTTAATGATAGTTCACAGATTACTAATAGCAGGTCTGCAATCTCATATTTCAGTTCTTTCAACACCCTTGGATGTATACCATCTGGCCCAGGTGATTTGCTACTCTTCAGTTTATCTAATAGTTGTAATACATCTTACCCATGTATCGATATTTCCTTCAATTTTCTGCACCTTTAAATACCTCTTCAGTCATGGGTAACATCCCTACATCTTCCTCAGTAAAGACCGAAGCATAGAATTCATTCAGTCTCTCCGATATCGCCTTGTCGCCTCTTAGTGCCCCTTTAACTCCTCTATCATCTAATGGACCAACTCTCTCACAGGTTTTTTGCTACAAATGTACTTGACAAAATCTTTATTTCGCGTTTTTGCTTCCGCAGCAAGCTTCTTCTCAAATTCTCCCATTGCCTGCTTTATCAATGCCTTGCATTTGACTTGCCAGTGCTTGTGCTGTTTCCAGGTTTCGTCGTTCGGCTCTTTTTTCCATTTCCTGAAAGATGCTTTTTTGGCAACAGCAGCCTCTCTGACCTCACCTTTAAATCATGCTGGCAGTTTTTTGGACTTCCTTCCACTTTTCTTAAAGCGTGGAATACAGCTGGTCTGGGCTTCCAAGATAGTATTTTTCAACAACTCCCAAGCTTGATGTAAGTGTTTAACCTTTGCAACTGCTCCTTTTAGTTTTTTCTTAACTATTTTCCTCATTTTATCATAGTCTCCCTTTCGAAAGTGAAAAGGTAGTACTGTGGATTTCCTTACTATCCCTCCTCCACTAATTAAATCAAAGGCAATCATGCTATGATCACTTTTGCCAAGTGGCCCCAACACCCTTATCTCTTCCACTAGATCTGGTGTTCCACTATGGACTAGGTCTAATATGGCTTCCTCTCTGGTCGGTTCATGAACCAGCTGCTCCAAGAAGCAGTCATTTATGTCATCTAGGAACTTTATCTCACTAGCATGTCCTGCCGTGACACTGACCCAGTCGATACCGGGGTAACTGAAATCACCCACTATTATTACTGCGCTGTAACTTTTGTTAGCTTCCTTGATTTCTTTGAGCATTTCATCATCCATTTGTTCATTCTGGCCAGGCGGTCGATAGTACACCCCCATTGCCATTGCCTTCCTCTTTTTAAATGGAATTTCAATCCATAGAAATTCTACAGCAAATTTTGTTTCCTGCAAAACTTTAATCTTTTCTGACGCAATGCCCTCTCTAACATAGAGCGCAACCCCTCCACCAATTTGATCAGCTCTATCATTACGATATAGTTTGTACCCAGGTATCAGTGTCCCACTGGTTGTCCTCCTTCCACCATGTCTCTGATATTCCAATCATATCTAACCTCTCATTTAGTGCTATATATTCTAACTCTCTCATCTTATTTTTTAGACTTCTAGCATTTGCATACAAGCATTTTAGAGACTGTATTTTATTCATATTAATTTGGCTATTGGTAGACATGGGTAATTTGGGATCTTTAAGCTCTGTCTGCTTCATACTCGAGGGCATTTGGGCTACTTTACTCTTTTTTGGAACCTCTCTGCTTTTGGTAGTATCCTTCAAGGATACATTCTTCCGAACCATCCGCTCTTGGGCGACTGTCGGCTTTCCCCTATTATCTAGTTTAAATGCTGCTCTATCTCCTTTTTAAAGGTTAATGCCAGCAGCCTGTTTACATCCTGGTTAAGGTGAAGCCCATCCCTTCGGAAGAGCCCCTCCTTTCCCCAGAATGTTCCCCAATTTCTAACAAATCCAAAACCCTCATCTCTGCACCATTGTCTCATCCACACATTTAGACTCCAGAGCTCTGCCTGCCTTTTGGGTCCTGCACGTGGAACGGGAAGCATTTTGGAGAACGCTACCCTGGAAGTTCTGGATTTCAACTTCCTACATAAAAGCCTAAATTCAGCCTCCAGAACCTCCCTACCACATTTTCCTATGCCATTGGTACTGACATGTACCAAGACAGCAGACTCCTCCCCAGCACTATCTAAGACCTTATCTAGGTGGCGCGTGAGGTCCGCTACCTTCGCACCAGGCAGGCATGTTACCAGGCGATCCTCACGTCCAACAGCCACCCAGCTATCTACATGCCTAATGATCGAATCACCAACTATAACAGCTGTCCTAACCCTTCCCTCATGGGCACATGGCCCTGGAGAAACTTCCTTGGTGCGACAGGGTTTTACATCACCTAGACAGGTCCTAGTTATCTGCAGAAACAAGCAGGCATGTAGTCTTCACATATGGGGACTCCCTAACTTTAGATGCCAGGGAGAGACCCCAGAAGTTGTGTGTCCCTGTGAAAGGCCTCCACTTCCCCCCATGGATCTCTGGCATCCAACCAGGGATGGTGGGTAGGAGTTGATTAGGTATGGAACAGGTGTTGGAGAACAGCCTGACCAAACAAGGCATCCCGGCGGGAGTCCTTGTTCAAGCAGTAATGGGCTGTGAAGGTATGAACCGAGGCCCAAGTGGCTTCTCGACAGATGTCGTCGATAGACACAGAATGCAGATGAGCCATTGAAGCTGCCATAGCTCTCACATTGTGAGCTGTGACATGGCCCTCCAGAGGAAGATTCTTACTCTGATAGGCAAAGGAAATACACTGAGCAATCCAGTTGGACAGTGTTCTCTTGGAGACTGGAAGTCCCAAATGAGAAAGATCAAAAGCAACAAAGAGTTGAGAGGACTTTCTATGTTGCTGTGTTCTTTGTAAGTAAAAGGCTAAAGCTCTTTTACAGTCCAAAGTATGAAGATTCCTTTCTGCATTTGATGCATGAGGCCTTGGAAAAAACACAGGCAGGTAGACCGCTTGGTTTAGATGAAAAGGCGAGACCACCTTTGGCATAAAGTATGGATGAGTCCTAAGGACTACCTTGTCATGATGGAACCTTGTATAAGGTGGATCAGCCACTAGTGCTTGCAACTCACTGATGCGATGTGCTGATGTGATTGTAATGAGAAAGATAACCTTCCAAGAAAGGAATTTCAATGAGGTAGTAGCTAAGGGTTCGAAAGGTGGCTTCATGAGCTGACCAAGAACCAGGTTTAAGTCCCATGCCACCGGTGGTGGCCTAATGGAAGGTTTAGTTAGAAGGCCTCTCATAAATCTTGCTATAAGAGAATGGGAGAAAATAGGTTGTCCATTTAGAGGCTTGAAAGAAGCTGCAATAGCACTCAAATTGACTCTTACTGAGTTAGTCTTAAGTCCTGCATTGGATAAATGAAGGAGATACTCCAGTAATGAACGCAGAGGTATTGCAAGGGGGTTAAGATCATATGGTAAACCTTTTCCACTTGAAAGCATAAGAGCGTCTTTTGGAAGGCTTCCTGGAAGCATAAAGGATATCCTTTACTTACTGAGGGAGGTTAAGATCATGGAGATCTAGGCCTTCAGCAACCAAGCCCTGGGATGCAGAGACTGGGGATTGGGATGCCATAACATTCCGTCCTCCTGAGACAGGAGATCTGGAGCAGACCCTAACTCCAGAGAGGGAGCTTGAGAGAGATGTAGAAGCAGAGGGTACCACACTTGCCGTGGCCAATGACTTGCCGTGGCCAATGTGGAGCTATGAGAATCATACGGCCTCTGTCTCTCTGAAGCTTGAACAGGGTTTTGGGAATTAGGGGAATGGGTAGAAAGGCATAAAGGAAGTCTTGACCCCTGTGAAGGAGAAAAGCATCCCTGGCCTGAGAGCCCTGAGCCAGAATTCTGGAACAGAACCGGGGAAGTTTGGCATTCAACGGACCTGCAAAGAGGTCTATGTCCGGGGTTCCCCAAATTTGAAAAATCTTGGCCACCTGGTCTGCATGTAGAGACCATTCGTGTGGAAGCAGAACTCGACTGAGTCTGTCTGCCCAAGAGTTTTGTATGCCTGGAAGATAAACTGCCAGGAGATGAATCTGATGCTCTCTGGCGAGGGCCCATAGTCGCAAAGCTTCGTTGCAAAGAGACAGAGAGCCTGTACCCCCCCTGCTTGTTCACGTAGAACATGGCTACTTGATTGTCCGTATGAATGAGGACTGTCTTGTAGCTGAGCAGGGTGTGGAACACTCGAAAAGCAAGGAAGATTGTTCTGAGCTCTAAGAGACTGATGTGTAGATGAGTCTCCTGTGGAGTCCAAGTGCCTTGGGTGGAGAGGTCTTGCAGATGAGCTCCCCAACCCATTGGTGAAGCATCTGTTGTGAGAGTTGCTTGGGGTAAAGGCTGTTGAAAAGGGGACCCCACCAACAGGTTTTGAGAGGACTGCCACCATTGGAGGGACAAAATAAGGCGATTTGTGTTTGCTATTTTGTCTGACAGGCACCCTGATGCCTGGGTCCATTGGTTGGATGAAGTCCACTGGGCTGCTCTCATATGGAGCCGAGCATAAGGAACCACATGCACGGTAGATGCCATGTGGCCTAGTAGTTGTAACATTTCTCGAGCAGTGAGATGAGGCTTTGACACTGCTTGAGAAGCTAACTGCACCATGCGAAGGCAAAGGGTCTGAGGAAGATAGGCACTTGCTTTTCTGGTATCCGATAAAGCTCCTATGAACTCTAGAGACTGAGTGGGAGTTAGACTGGATTTTGGGATGTTTATGACCAGACCCAAATACTGAAGGATACTGAAAGTAAGCTTGTCTGTACAGGGTGGTGTACACAACCGGACTGTTAAAGAAAACCTGAGAAAGAGTTAATTTTGTTCAGAACTTTGCTTAGAAATAAACTTCATATATTTGCTTACTAAGTAGGTGAAGAGGTACAAGTCCTGTAAATAAGTAAAGGGGCAGGTTGTCCTCTAGCCTTTCAGTCTCAGGGTTATTAGATATCAAGCAGTCAGCAGTAAACAGTTATGTCTTGGAATACATGTATGTCTCCTCATACTGACCTATGCTGATTAGAAATTGACCTATGATGTGATGAATACGTAATACCTGACGTAGAATAATAAAGTGAAATTATGCTGTATCCTCCAAAAGAGCCTTATAAATAAAGTAAACCATAGCTAATAGTTAGAGTAAACAAAGAGAACTTGTTTCTATTTGTTTCTCTCCGCAAAGCTTTGGTGTATCTATATAGAAGTGTGTGGTATTTTATTGCTGTCTCAGATTCTCTTCTCATTGCCTTGAGTGCGGATTTCTGTGACTCCAAGAGCCCTGCAAGTTGCTGGTGAGGGGGGGCAAACAGAAGCCCACAGTTGGTGCCGTGCCGGTCTGCAGATTTCTCCATTCCTGGCAAGGGTGGAAGGTGTTTGTGAGTATTGTATGGTGACAGCAATGGGTAATCTGTTAGGTAAACAAGAGTTATCTCAGATGCGTGAATGGCATGACAAAGCTAAGGTTTTAGCTGTTCAGAAAGGTAGCCCTTCTTATTGTATGCGTGAGAAGTATGGGGATCTGGCTACTGATTATATTGTACACTGGCATGCAGTGACTAATGATAATGTGCTTTTACAGTTTCCTTTGGAGGGAACTTTTTCTATAGATAAACTTCGTTATCTGAAATGTGCTTTGCAGGCTAAACATAAATTATGTGATGCCCGTGAAGGGCTAGTGTTTAATTGGTGGCAACGAATGGCACATGATATGAAAAATGGTTTGTTTGTGTTAAACAATGCTGGTAAAGCAAGTGAACCACAGGAGAAAGAGAATGATAATGAACGGACAGGGAAATTCCCAGCCGTTCTTTCTCCAGAATATGATGCAGATGTGGCTGCATTGGTAATTGGAGCTGGAATAGTCCCAAGTGCATCCCCAACGTCTCCCCCTGTTTCTTCTGAGAGTCATGTAGCTTCTGGAAGGGGGAGGATCACTCATGCAGCTGAACTAAGGGAAGAGATAAGGAATAAACAGAAGATATTGGGAGATGCAAAGTTGCAGATTACAGTAATTGTAATATTTCTCAGCTTAGAGAAGTGGATGCACTTCTTAGCCGTGAAATAGAAAGTATTGTACATATGATAGGATCCTTAAAAAGAATAGTAAGGAATAATATTTCTGCTACAAAGGAATTGGGAATTTCTAGTAAACTTGTTGATGCTATTGAAAAAGATCTGGATAAGCATTTTTTTACCTATAAAGAGAAATGTGATCAATTATATGGTGATATAAGTTTTCTTCAGACTGTTTTAAGCCAACATAATGATTCATGTTCTGTAAATGCAAAGTCTGTAGAGGAAGATACAGTACCTGCATATCCTTTTCGTGTATATCCAACAGGACCTACAGGTGCAATGACTGTACCTGCAAATTGGAGTCCTAAAGAAGTATTTGATTTGGCTAAAACCTTTCCTGATTACAGGGAAAATTCAGGTAGATTTGTGTCCTTATGGTTTCAAATAATTAATAGTTATAATCCTACTTGGGCAGATCTAGATAATTTGCTTAGAGCTGTTTTTATTAATCCAGCTGATTTTCATAAGGTAACTCATCCAATTAGAGATAATTGGGTATGGCCACAGACAGACACTGTAACAGATCTTCAAGATCAGACACAAAGAGATAGTTTTGTTCTGTGTAGAGAGAAATTGTTAGAATCTCTTAAAGTAGCATGTAAGTCTGTGAGAGATTGGTCAAAGCTTACTTCTTTAACACAGGAAAGGGGTGAGAAAGTTACAGCTTTCCACACTAGGTGTATGCTAGCGTTTAAAGATTATTCTGGCGAGACAGAGGATACACCTTCAGGATTTACTAATATTTTTGTAACTGGTTTGATTCCAAGAATAAAAGAAATTTTGGAAACTTCAATAATAGATTGGCCTGCTAGATCAGCTGATGCAATTTTGGAGGGTGCACGGTACAGTGAATTGAAATATCTCAAGGAATTGCAGGAACAACAAGCCAGATTAGATGTAAAGAAGACTAAACTGCTTAATTTACAAATTGCTTCTATGCATCCAGCCCTGGGAAGGGGGAGAGGCAGGTTCAGAGGAAACTATGGCAATTATCAGCAAGGCACTTCTCAGCGAGGGCGTGGACAAGCCAGAGGAATGCGAGCTTGTTATACATGTGGTGAGTGTGACCATTTACAGCTAGACTGTCCACAGAATCGGAATTTGGATGGCCAGAGAGCTGCGTGCCTTCCTCCCCCCACCTGCTGAGTTCACTCCTGTATATCAATGTTTTTCTAACCCAGAAGACTGTGATTCTTGGGATGCATGACTACTACTGAATCTGAATGTAACTTCTCAGGGTGAGTTAGAAGCTAAACATTGATTCGGGAGCTACGACATCTGCACTGCATCTAAAGGATCTGCCTGCAGTGTATCAAACTCTTCTAGCACATGCTCCAACAGTGCATTGTGAAGGGATTGAAGGTAAGATAATTCCTCACCGTAAACTTGAAGCTTTGCCTTTGCAGATTGGAGAGACTGTGTACCCTACTAACTTTCTGGTAGGAGACACATTACCAGTGAATCTTTTGGGTCGTGATTTTCTGGCTTCACATCATGCAACTTTATCCTGGATGAGTGGAAAGTTACATTTTCAGTTGTATTCTCTTTCTGAAGTACAGCCCCCTGCAGATGTCACAGCTATTCACCCTGATCTCGAAAAGCTTCCATCTACTCTGTGGGCAGTCCCAGGATCAAATGTCGGATGTCTCTCAATTCCTCCTGTGAATAAGAATAAGCTGCCAATCACAGCCCTGCTCAACGGCATTAAAACCGCCGCAGCAGAGGCTTGTAGAGACTCGGGGAACACTACTTTCATCAGCTGTGTGCTTTGATCAGGGCTGCACGTCAGGAGAATAAGCTGCCAATCACAGCCCTGCTCAACGGCATTAAAACCGCCGCAGCAGAGGCGGGCCCGCGCCGGAGGGCCTCGCCAGAGGGCCCTTTGGCGTGGCCCTTAGGCGTGGAACGTAGGCGCAGAAAAAAACCTGACAAAACCTTCCTATTAAAGCTACACAATCAATGTGCAGAATTTATAACAGCCCTCAACTAAAACGCAAGTATAGTATTCAAGCTACTATTTAATTATGCAAATAACTTTGCTCTTACCAATATGCCTCATCCGCTCACAATGTTTCCAATACCAATGCCTGCAAAACAACTATATCTGGCTTCCCCCTTTCTCTTGGATATATTTATATACATACATGAATGTAAACTCTCTATACAAGGCAAAAGTAACTCAAGCTTTACCCAATTTTTACAATTTACTGAAGATTGAATTAATTAATGCTAGATCTGTATGCAACAAGATCCATACAATAGTAGACCATATAGATGAGGCTCAACCCGATGTGCTCTGCATTAGAGACCTGGTTAAATCCAACTGACAATGTAATTATTAATCAGTTGGTTCCAGACACATACTCCGCTTACAGTTGCCCTCGCTCGGTCAGACGTGGAGGAGGTGTACTTATAATTGCAAAAAAATACTTAAAATTCAGAGTTCAAAGTATCTATGATTCACATCAATGTAATTCTATCAGCATTGAGAACAAGTATATGGCAATTTGTCTACATTATAGAGCACCCAACGCCTCCCCTGTGGAACTTGCATCATTACTCGAGAATATATGTGCCATTACATCTCCTACCAAATCCACAATAGTTCTAGGAGACTTTAACCTTAAGTCAATCAGCCACAGAGACTCTGAGCCCTTCCTACGAGCAATGTCTTCATTGCTGTTCACCCAAATAATTAATGCTTCTACACACAAATATGGTAATTCCCCTGACCTCATCTTTGCATCCAATGATCTAACTTCAAGAGGTCTTGTTTCAACACCTTCCATTACCCCAGTACCTTGGTCAGACCATCACATAGTTAAAATAGAGATCTTAGTACAAACTAACAATTTTAATGTGCACCTAGACAACCATTGCTTTCATAGACGTTTCAAGAAATTTGACAGGGATTCATTTATACAAGAAACAGTACCTCATCTGTCCACAGATTCAGATGAGCTTGAGACTCAAATAACCAATTGGAATTACATTATAGCTAACGCAGCCAGAGCAACGGACCCGAGACCAAAGAAACCACGGAACAACAGACTTCAAAACAAGCCCTGGTATTCAATTGCAGTACGTCAGATGAAAAGAGCGCTCAGAAGGTTAGAGCGTAAATGGAGAAAACACAATACAACAGACCTAAAACAACTATATTTAACAATGCTAAAGCAATATGATGAACACATTAAACATACAAAAAAAGAATACCACACAAACATAATTGATTCTGCCATCAACAAGCCCAGAGAGCTCTTTGAAATTGTAAAGACGCTAACAAAAGAGCAAAGAGCAGAAGGTGAAGTAATAATTGAACCACAGAGTTATGCAGACTATATAAAAGATAAATTCCATTCTAAAGTAGAATCAAAAATTAAATTGAACAATGAATTAGTCTCGCATAATAGGATTTGGGATACATTCAATTCTCCTTCAAATGAGCAACTATCCCATATCATTTCATCAATAAATACAAGCACTTCTCCCACTGATCCAGTATCATGGATCAAAACTACAAAATCAAACTTCATTCACATTATACAACATATGGTGCACATTTCACTCTCTCAAGGTCTATTGCCAGAGCAATTAAAGCTTGCCTCTGTCAGACCAATCCCCAAAAAAACTACTTTAGACAAGAACAACCCGGCTGCATACCGGCCAATATCTAGTATACCATTTTTAGCTAAGATTATTGAAAAAACTGTACAACTTCAACTTCAAGATCATATTGATGTTTATGCTCCTCTGGATGACAATCAACATGGTTTTCGACCAAATTACGGAGTAGAAACTCTAATGATTTACCTTTTTGACAAAATACTCCGTACCATAGATGACCTTAAGAAAGGTATCATAATGATCTTTATCGACATCTCTGCTGCATTCGACTCTGTAGATCACAAAAGGTTACTAGACAGATTAGAAGAGATTGGGCTTTATGGTACCACATTAAAATGGTTCCAATCCTATCTTACAGAGAGACATATACAAGTAAAGATAGGCGACAAAGCATCTCAACCCATAAGAGTTTTACAAGGAGTTCCACAAGGTTCTGCCCTCTCTTCTCTCTTATTCAACATTTACATACAACCAATTTGCAACACCCCGTAAAAGAATGGCATTAAATATACCATTTATGCAGATGATATAATGATATTTACGCCTATCTCAATTGATAACCCTGACTATTATAGAATTACGGATTGTCTCTCACAAATGTCTGCTTGGTGTAAAAGCAATAACATGGAAATCAATTTCAGCAAAACTGAGGCCTTATTTGTATCTCGTAACCCTGATTTCCCTCCTCCACCTGACATCGTGATAGAAGACTCTATTATTCCTATAAAATCTGAAGTAAAATATCTTGGCGTGACTCTGGACAAAGAAATGAATCTTAAAACACACATAAGTAAGACAATCAGGAGTGCATATTACAGAATGAAGATTATTAGAAGACTAAGACCCCTACTCGAAACTGCCCATTTCCGTAACGTCTGCCAAGCGTTAATCACCCCCTTATTTGATTTTTGTAATCCTATATACCTTGGTCTACAAAAGCAATCACTTAAACCTTTGCAACTCGCTCAAAACACTGCTGCTCGTATAATTTTCGGATTATCAAGCCATGAGCATATAACTCCCATTATGAAGGAACTGCATTGGTTACCTATAGCATCTCGCATAAAATATAAAACCATTATATACATTTTTAAAATCAAGCAACACTGTTCTGCAAATAGCCTGACTACTCTCATTCAATCAGACGTCAGCAAGAGACCTAGAAGATCAGGATCTGCCAACAGAGTCAGCACATCACTTAACTTTAGAAAATCACGTAAAGATACTACCGAAAGGGAATTCTCGTTTGCGGCACCAAATATTTGGAACTCTCTACCAAATGATTTAAGAGCAGCTCAGGACCTTAAAGACTTTAGAAAGCAACTAAAAACTGTCCTGTTTATCGATCATTATGGCCTCATTGAGTAATTAATTCAGTGTTTAAGAAAGAACAATCATATTGTAAGCTGTATCATAGCTCACATTGTATTATAGTACACAATGTATATAGCGCATTATATCACACTGCAAAGCACACTAATTTATCTATGTAATTTTCATTGCGGCTTGTTGACATTTTCACTGCCTTTGTATGTATTGTTTGTTAAACCGCTTTGATTGTTTGATAAGGCGGTATAGAAATACCATTAAATAAATTACCGTAAAACCTGGTGTACAACTTCCTAGACTCAAACAGTATCCACTATCAGCAGCTGCTATAGATGGAATTCGACCGGTAATTGAAGATTTACAGATGCAAGGTGTCATCTATCCTACTACGTCGCCGTGTAATACTCCAATTCTTCCTGTACTGAAAGCTGACGGAGAGACTTATCGATTTGTGCAAGATCTGCGAGCTGTCAATAAGGTAATTTTGCCAATCTTTCCCTTGGTACCGAATCCGCATGATATCTGGACACAGGTACCTCCAAAATCTACGTGGTTTTCTGTTGTAGATTTGAGTTCTGCTTATTTTTCAGTGCAAATTAGCAAAGAAAACCAATTTTTATTTGCTTTTCATTTTGACAATCAGCAGTACACATGGACTAGACTATGCCAGGGCTATACGGACAGTCCTGCGTACTTCTCGCAGGCTCTAAGAACTGCGTTATTAGATGTGAGGCTTGACCAATCCTCTTTAATTCAATATGTGGATGATTTGCTTTTATGTTCACCAAGTTATGAGATCTGTTTAGCAGACTCATTATCTTTGTTAGCTCATATTGCCAAATTAGGATTGAAAGTCAATTTGTCTAAATTGCAATTTGTATCTCAAAATGTTACTTTTCTGGGTGTTGTTCTAACTCCAGCTGGTCGTGAAATTACTTCTGCCAGATTGAAACCTATTTTGTTATTATCTTTTCCAGTGACGCCAGCGTTGTTGCGTAGATTTTTGGGATTATTAATTTTCTGTAAACAATGGATAGCTAATTTTTCAGACCTTACAGCTCCGCTTTATGCGTTGATTGGGAAAGAGGGTCCACAGGGTCTCATTCTACCTACGTTATCACAGTGGGAAGCTTTTGTAAATTTAAAGACTGCACTAAGCTCTGCACCATGCTTGTCTTTTCCAGACTATTCTTTAAGGGGTTCAAGTCCCACCTGGGGACAGCAATCTCAGGCCGGAGGGACTGGGATTTCTAGTCCTATAGGTATTCCTTGTGGTCTTGGGCAAGCCACTTAACCCTCCATTGCCCATGTTCCCTGTAAGTATTAGCGTATGTGTGTCATATCCCCTCGTGTTAAATGTATCTCCCAATTGACCGCTTTGACCCGGTGAAAAGCGGGATATAAATACAGCTAAATAAATAAAATAAATAAATAAACATTTAAATTGTATGTGGCTAGTTCAACTATATCTGCTACATGTGTGCTTTTGCAAGCATTTCCAACTGGTCGCAAGCCGATAGGATATTTTTCAAAGAGATTTGATTCAGTGACTTTGGGACTCCCGCCCTGCTTGCGCAGTTTGATTTCAGTGGCATTTGCAATTGAAATTACAGATTTTTTAGTGCTACACCACCCTCTTGAGGTATATGTGGCACATTCCATTTCTAGGTTGCTCCATTTAACTAAAACACAACCTTTATCTTCCACACGTTTATTGACTCTTGAATTGATAATTTCTCAGTCTCATGTAAAAATATATACTACATCCATATGCAATCCATCTACGCTCCTGGCTCCTTTGGCAGATCTGGTGGAGGAGGATGGGTCCCATGATTGTTTTCAAAGTATTTTAACTTCTTCCCGTGCTAGACCTGATCTCTCACCTGTGCCCCTGCCAGCCTCAGATGTAACCTTATTTGTGGATGGTTCAGCCTTCAGAGATGAAATGGGAAAACTTTGTGTGGGCTATGCAGTAACCACAATTGATGATGTGGTTGAATCAGCTTCCATGCCATTTTCTAGTGCCCAGTTAGCAGAAGTTTTTGCATTGACATGTGCTCTTGAACTCTCTAGATATCTTCTAGCAAATATATATTCAGATAGCTCCTATGCAATGAGTGTGCTATGGGATTTTGGTAATATTTGGTTGCAACAAGGATTTTTAACTTTTGCTAATAAACCAATTAAACATGCTGAACACATTCACCGCTTGTTACAAGCCGTTCTTTTGCCAGCACAGGTTGAAGTTTTGAAAT
This sequence comes from Ichthyophis bannanicus, assembly GCA_033557465.1. Taxonomy (NCBI): domain Eukaryota; kingdom Metazoa; phylum Chordata; class Amphibia; order Gymnophiona; family Ichthyophiidae; genus Ichthyophis; species Ichthyophis bannanicus. The sequence goes on from CM066038.1 coordinate 333,816,781, forward strand.
GTAAAGGACATTCCTCTGCTGGTAATTTCGTTTCTAAGGGCAATCGTTTTGCAGACCAAGAAGCACGGAAGGCTGCTCTACAGGAATTAGTGTCACCAACGCTGCTGTATTTAAAGCCTTCTAACATGACTTTGTTCTCCCTGTCCTCTCTTTTACAGCAGTATAAAGACACTTCCCTTGAAACCAAAACTCTATGGACTTCGTGGGGTGCATCCTGTGATACTCAGGGCTACTGGAAGAAGGAGCACCTACTCATTTGCCCTGACTCTCTTTTGTTTCCACTTGCTCTGTTCCTGCATCATAAACTTCACTTATCCGCTGCAGCCATGACTCATGCCTTTGCGGTATTGTGGTATCGCCCGAAGTTTGTTTCTGTGGCACAGGCCATGTATGCTGCTTGCTTGGATTGCTTACAGGCTGGCAGGGTGGGGCCCCTTCTGAAAGTTGCTGCTGCTCTTCCCAAGCCCTCTGGCCCGTTTTTGATTTTGCAGCTTGATTTTACTGATTTGCCCTGTGCCAGAGGAGGGAGGCGGTATTTGTTGGTGATCACTTGTCTTTTCTCTGGTTGGGTGGAGGCTTATCCCACTACCGGTATGACAGCTGGGGTTGCCATTAAGTTGTTGCTCACTCAGTTTATTCCTGTCTGGGGTGTACCTTTTGTTCTTTCTTCTGATCAGGGTCCGGCCTTCATTGCACGTGTCTGGGAGGATATTGAAAATTGGTTTGGTGTAAAAAGACAGTTCCACACGCCCTATCACCCGCAAAGCTCTGGCCAAGTGGAGCGGATGAATAGGACTCTCAAAGGTTTCTTGCGCACTATGACACAGGATTGGGCTACAGATTGGACAGAAGCCCTTCCTTTTGCCCTTAAGGCGGTGCGTAACTCCCCCCAGCGCACTCGAGGAGGTCTGACACCATATGAAATAGTTACTGGACGTCCAGCTACTTCTCCACATGCCTTGGCAGTTATCCCAGACCCCCAGTTGTTGCACAGCGATATCTTGACTTATTGTGCACGATTGCACTCAGCCCTGTCTGTTTCCCCTTTATTGAAGGTGAATCCTCAACAAGATGCTCCTCCAGAATCATCCCATCCGGACATGAAACCAGGGGATTGGGTCCTGATTAAGAATTTGCATCCAAAGACGCTTCTGGCTCCGAAATTCCTAGGTCCATTTCGTGTACTTCTGGTGGGATATTCAGCCTGTAAAGTGGAAGGACATTCTCGTTGGATACATCTTATGCAGTGTAAGAAGGCTCCCTCACAAGATTCAGAGGATTCCCTGCATCCATGATTCAAGAAATACAACACAGACTTCTCCGACAACAGTGATATTGCAGAAAAGACTTTTTATGATTTAAAGTACTTTCAGTGAAAAGAATGGTGACATCACAGAAACAGATTATTGTATTAAGTGGATTCTGAATGGACCATTCATGCAAAATGCTCTTGTTAGCATTTATAGTATTGCTTAGAGGGCTGAGGTCATTTTAGATTAGTATTTTTCCTGATATATATGTAATGACCTTTAGGTACTTAACCTCTACTTCATAAATGTATTGAGCTTTAGAGGCTAATTATAGCTATAGTGTATATCTTCATTATAAAAGAAGAAGTATTAAGAAGAGTAGGTATATTTTCAGTTTTGATTTAGTATATTTTTAAGTAATTATAGTTTAGATATTTAAAAGTTTTGCTAAGGATGTTTTTATATCTAATCTTAGTTATGCTGAGGCATATTAGTAGTAGTAAAGCGGTGCTGCAGTTAGAACATTGGGAATGTTATGATGAATATTCAAATATTTTCGAGTCACAGGTACACTCAGTGACAAAACATTTCAATTTATCAGATTGTGCAGTGTGTCTTCCATCTGTGACAGCTACTCAGCATGGATTTCTACCTAGGGTTAGGCCTAAGACCTTTGAGGAGTTTCGTGACATAGCCTTTAATCTAACTTCTGTACAATGGTCTCATACAGGCCCAGAACCTAGAATAGTTAGTCCTATGCCTCTGCAACATCCTCCAATATGTTTTATGGCTCAGGGTAAGGGAAGAAAGGTAGGGGATACTCCATGGAATGTTTGTAGAATAGTAATGCTGCATAATTCTTCTATCTGGTATAAGAAATCCCTTGTAGGAAACTCTTATATTTCAGTGGTACAATTAATGTCAGTTCAAGGGAACCAGGTGCATGATTATGAATTACTACAATATAATAGTTCTGGCTACCCTTTGAATGCCTCTAGTTCAGACCTAGGCATACCTAGCTGGAGTTTCCCTTTACTAGGGTATTATCATCCCTGGAAACGTAATTTGTCTGGAGGGCTTAATGAAATGGCCATGACTCAGTGGACTTTGAATAATTGTATCCAGAATATATCTTGTCCTCAGAATTAGACAATCTGGGAAGATGGCTTAGTGGCTTTAGAAGGGGATTATTTTGTGTGCGGTACGTTTGCGTATACAGAGCTTCCCAGAGGTTGGTCAGGTACTTGTTATTTATTTATTTTATTTATTTAACAGCTTTTATATACCGCACTTTTGACATCAGCGCGGTTTACATTTTAACAAGTTTTGTACTTAAACATAAAAACAAATGTTAAGTTTACAGAGAACAGGGAATAAAAACATGGATAACAGGGATTAACAATTAACAGATATTTTCAATTATTTACAATAGGTTCTTAAATGCTTGAGTTTTAAAGGTAGGGTTTGTGAGGCCTGGTCTAGATCAAGTGGTAAGATTTCAGGAGCTTATTTGGCTAGCCGTGGTCAATGGTCTGTGTGGGAGGGGGGTCAGTATATTGAGAGAAGTGTTGTAGGAAGAGATATGTTTTATATATGTTTTATATGTTATATAGCCCAATTAGATACCCCGTGGCGATTTGTACCTTACCAGAACATTACTTTATTATCAACCCTGAACAATTCTGCTAGAAGAAAAAGGGAAGTTTCTTCACAGGATAAGGCCATAGAGGCTGCTCAACAACTGGTAGACACTTCAAAACCTTTAACTAAATCTCAAATAGATGCATTCACAGGTACTGTGTGGCTTTCAACACTTGGAGCTATAGCACCCACTCGAGAATATGGTACCCAGATTATGCGATTACAGGCAGTTTTGAACTTACAGCCCTAGACCTCACTGAGGCAATTAGTGTCTTGCAAGGTGCAGTAAACAAAGTGTCAGCCTATGCTGCCCAGAACCGAATGGCTTTAGACTATCTCCTAGCAAAGGAAAATGGTGTGTGTGGAGTAATAGTTGGTTTTTATTGTAGTATGCTTGATAATAATGGAAAAATAGTAAAAGGCCTATTAGATAAAGTTAGAAACCGTACTTTTGTTTCAAGTGATAATTATTTAAGTTCTTTTTCAGCTCTATTTGATTCTGTTTCTTCATTTTGGAATTCAATATCCAGGCCATTGCAAGGCTTATTAGCATCATTGCTTGGCATTTTGGGGATTCTCATTTTAGGAGCATTAATTCTCTGTGTACTATCAGCTTGCTGTAAGAAATCGGTGGAATCACTGACCCCTACAATGATGTTACAGATTGACCCAGAAACTAGTTTTAATTCCACTTCAATGGCAATGTCTGAGTTTCCTTACTTTGAGAATGATTCTTTATAGAATCAGAGGAGGGACTGAAAGTAAGCTTGTCTGTACAGGGTGGTGTACACAACCGGACTGTTAAAGAAAACCTGAGAAAGCGTTAATTTTGTTCAGAACTTTGCTTAGAAATAAACTTCATATATTTGCTTACTAAGTAGGTGAAGAGGTACAAGTCCTGTAAATAAGAAAAGGGGCAGGTTGTCCTCTAGCCTTTCAGTCTCAGGGATATTAGATATCAAGCAGTCAGCAGTAAACAGTTATGTCTTGGAATACATGTATGTCTCCTCAAACTGACCTATGCTGATTAGAAATTGACCTATGATGTGATGAATACGTAATACCTGACGTAGAATAATAAAGTGAAATTATGCTGTATCCTCCAAAAGAGCCTTATAAATAAAGTAAACCATAGCTAATAGTTAGAGTAAACAAAGAGAACTTGTTTCTATTTGTTTCTCTCCGCAAAGCTTTGGTGTATCTATATAGAAGTGTGTGGTATTTTATTGCTGTCTCTTAGAAGATTCTCTTCTCATTGCCTTGAGTGCGGATTTCTGTGACTCCAAGAGCCCTGCAGGTTGCTGGTGAGGGGGGGCAAACAGAAGCCCACAGATACACATTGTGCAAGATAGAGAAATCCTGGCCTCTGACTCTGATGGGGTTCGAATGAGCCAGTCGTCTAATTAGGGGAAGACGAATATTGCCAGAGTGCGGAGAAATACTGCTACCACAGCCATGCATTTCGTAAACACTCTTGGTGCTGAGGCCAGGCCAAAAGGAAGCACCCTGTATTGGTAGTGCTTTCCCTGAAAAAGGAACCGAAGAAACTTTCTGTGAGTTGGATGGATGAGAACATGAGTGCACGCATCCTTGAGATCTAGAGAACAAAGCCAATCCTGACTCTGAAGGTATGGCAACAGAGTTCCCAGAGAAATCATCTTGAACTTCTCTTTGAACAGGAATTTGTTCAATTCTCTGAGGTCTAAAATAGGTCTGTGTCCCCCTGTTTTCTTTGGGATAAGGAAATAGGGGGAGTAAAACCCTGTACCCTGCTGAAGAATGGGTACTTCTTCTATTGCCCCTTGGGCAAGAAGCATAGTGACCTCTTGATCTAACAGGTTGATGAGAGAGCTCTGAGACTTGAACTGTTTTACCATTGTGGGAGGGGGCATGCAAAGGAAGTGAAGCTTGTACCCCTCGTTTATGATGGAGAGTGTCCAATGTTCTGCTGTTATCTGCCCCCATCTGGGGGCAAAGTGACATAACCTTCCTGGAATGGTGGAAGGCTCTGGTCCATTTAGAGCCAGGAAGGCTAAGTTCTCTAGATGGAAGTCAAAGGCCTGGTGGAGGCTGAGACTGCCGAGATGGTTGAGGCTTAGCAGTCTTTGCTTGGATGGTTGCTGACCCTTCCGAACAGGTTGACCTGCAGAGTGTCCCTGCTGGGAACAAGCAGGATAAAACCTACTATAAGTAATCTGTGAACTATCATTAAAATCAACTATATTACCTGAAGAGTAGAGAATGGCCAATGTAACACCACTATTTAAAAAGGGTTACAGAGGTGATCCGGGAAACTACAGACCTCCGAGTTTGACATCAGTACCAGGAAAAATGGTAGAAACCATTATACAGAATAAAATTACTGATCACGTATATAGTCATGGTTTAAAGGGAAAAAGCCAATATGGATTTGGCCAAGGAAAATCTTGTCTTACTAATCTGTTATTTTTTTTGAAGGCATGAATAAACAGGTAGACAAAGGTAAGCCGGTTGATATAGTGTATCTGGATTTTCAGAAAGCCTTTATTTATTTATTTATTTATTTAGCAAGCATTTGTAGCCCGCTCCTTCCAGCGATCAGAAGCGGGTAGGATTACTATTGTGAAACTGCCGAATCAAGGCAGGTACAAATTTTGTTTACATACAGATTGTCAGAAAAGCACATCATACAGAGTTAACACTTCTTAGCTATGGGGGAGTTCATTTACATATATACATAAATACATATATACAGGATAATCTTCTTGGACACAGTGGTCAGGGGCTGCTCCATCTGTGGGTTTAGTTCAGGTTGAAATGTGATTGGAAAATGTGCGTTTTGAGTTTCTTTCTGAAGTCTAGAAGGTCATTGCTAGCTCGTAGTTCTGGTGGGAGTTGGTTCCACAGTGTTGGCGCTGCATATGAGAAAGCCCTGTGGCTGGTGTTAGCTTTGGCAGATCTTATATCTGTTGGAGTGTGAAGGATGTTGGAATTGTGGGTTCTTCTGTTTCGGGTAGGAGGTTGCAATCTTACTAGGTTGTTGAGGAAGGAAGGTGCTAAGTTGTGGATGAGTTTGAAGGTGGTTGTTAGTATTTTGTATTTTGTGCGAGCTGTTATGGGTAGCCAGTGTAATTGAATTAGTACTGGTGTGATGTGGTCACTTAGATTTTTCTTCATTATGACCCTGGCAGCTACATTTTGTGCCATTTGTAATATGTTTAGGGTTTTTTTAGGTAAACCTTGTAGGATGGCGTTGCAGTAGTCAAAATGTGGCATGATGAGTGCTTGGGCCACTGTTCTGAAGTCTTGGGGATCAATAATATTCCGAATGGGTTGGAGCACTCTAAGCTTGTGGAAAACTGCTCTGTTGGTCTTTCGGAGGTGTTTTTCCATCTTTAGGTCACAGTCAAATGTGACTCCTAGATACTTTATTTCTTTTTTTTGTTTGGTAAGTGTTGTTACATAGTGTTATTGATGTGGGAGGGTCAAAATTTGGTTCTTTGGAGATATACATTACTTCGGTTTTTTTGTGGTTAATTGACATACTACTTTGTTGTAACCAGTCTTGCATCTCTCCGATACATGTCTCCAGTGGGTTGTAGTCTGGGTTTTTAGTGTCTAGTTGTGTGTATAGCATGATATCATCGGCATAGATGTGGTAATTAATTTTGTGCCGTGAGAAAATTTTGCATAGTGGCTGCATATATATGTTAAACAGAAGTGCTGAGAGAGCAGAGCCTTGGGGGATTCCCTGTGTTTGTGAGAAAGATTCTGCTTTTTCTCCGTTGAATTGACCCTCTTGAGAGACCCTCTTGAGAGACTGTTTGCGAAAATAGAGTCATGTGATTGAATTAGTGTAGTAATGTGGATCAGAAGCTGGTTGAAAGACAGAAGGCAAAGTAGGGCTAAATGGCCAATTTTCTCAATGAAGAAAGGTGAATAGAGGAGTACCCCTGCGATCTGTGCTAGGCCCACTTCTTTTTAACATATTCATAAATGATCCTGGAAATGGAAATAACGAGCGAGGTGATCAAATTTGCAGATGACACAAAATTATTCAAACTTGTTAAAACCCAAGAGGATTGTGAAAAATTGCAAGAGGACCTTGATAAACTGGAAGACTGGGCATCCAAATGGCAGATGAAATTTCATGTGGACAAGTGCAAAAATATGCACCTAGGAAAAAAACAACCCAAACTTTGGTTACTAAATGAAAGGTAACACCTTAGAAACCACCATCCAGGAAAAAGATTTAAGTGTCATGGCGGATAATACATTGAAACCCTCTGCCCAGTGTGCAGCGGCAGCCAAGAAAGCAAATAGAATGTTAGGAATCATGAGGAAAGGAATGGAGAATAAAACCAAGGACATTATAATGACTCTGTATTGTTCTATGGTTAGACCGCACCTTGAATATTCTTTGCAATTCTGGTCGCCTTATCTTAAAAAAGATATAGCAGAATTAGAAAAGGTATAGAGAAGAGCCACCGAAATGGTAAAGGGGATGGAAGAATATCCCTATGAGGAAAAGCTTAAAAGGTTAGGGCTCTTCAACTTGGAAAAGAGAAAGCCGAGGGGAGATTTGATAGAAATATATAAATTAATGAATGGAGTGGAACTGGTTAACGAAGACTTGTTGTTTATGCCATCAAAAAGTAGAGAGACTAAAGGACACGTAATGAAGCTACAATATAACTCATTTAAGACTAATAAGAGACAATATTTTTTCACTCAACGCGTAGTCAAACTCTGGAATTCATTACCAGAGGATGTAGTAAAAGCTGTTAGTGTAGCTGGGTTTAAAAAAGGTTTGGACAAGTTCCTGGAGGAAAGGTCCATGAACTATTATTAAAGAGAACCCGGGCAATCCACTGCTTACCCCAGGACGAGCACTGTGGAAGCTGTTGACTTTGGGTACCTGGATTGGCCACTGTTGGAAACAGGATAAAGGATTTGATGGACCTTGGTCTGACCCAGTATGGCATTTCTTATGTTCTTAGTAACGTATGTTAGGACTATGACCATCATGGACAGGCACAAATGGTGCCTGCAGTGCCTGGAGCTTCACCATAACTCTTCTATATGCCACTGTTAAGCACAGTTACTTACCTGTAACAGGTGATCTCTGGGAACAGCAGGAATAAGTCTTCACATATGGGTACGTCGGTACCGACGGAGCCTGCGCGGGAACGCTCCCCAGCTTCCCAAAAAGGAAAGCTTTTGGGAACATCCCACAGCGCCTACGCGCTGCCTTCCCGCCTTTCCTAACCACCTCTCCCCAGTTCGAGTTTTAAAGCTGAGACAAAGAGAGAGAGGAAAGGAAAGACAGATAGAGAGATACAACTCCTAGGGGAGGTGGGTGGGTTGTGAAGACTTATTCCTGCTGTTCCCAGAGATCACCTATTACAAGTAAGTAACTGTGCTATCTCCAGGAACAAGCAGGAATGAGTCTTCACATATGGGGACTCCCTAGCTAGAGATGCCTGGGAGATCCCCAAGGTTATGAGACCCTGAGAAGGGCTCTACCTCCTCCTATGGATCTCAGGCATCCATCCAGGGAAGGAGGGCAGGAGTTGATTAAGAATGGAACAGGCGTTTGAGAACAGCCTGACCAAACAAGGCATCCTGGCGGGAGTCCTTGTCCAAACAGTAATGGGCTGTGAAGGTATGAACCGAGGCCCAGGTGGCCGCTCGACAGATCTGGTCGATGGACACAGAATTTAGATGAGCCATAGAGGTGGCCATGGCCCTCACATTATGAGCTGTGACATGGCCCTCCAGAGAAAGGTTCTTACTCTGGTAGGCGAAAGAAATACACTGAGCAATCCAATTGGACAGTGTCCTCTTAGAGACTGGAAGTCCCAAATGAGAGGGATCAAAAGCAACAAAGAGTTGAGAAGACTTTCTATGTTGCTGTGTCCTTTGTAAGTAAAAGGCGAGAGCTCTCTTACAATCCAGGGTATGAAGATTCCTCTCTGCACTTGATGCATGAGGACCTGGAAAAAAGACAGGTAAATACACCTCTTGATTAAGATGAAAAGGTGAGACCACTTTAGGCATAAAGTGTGGATTGGTCCTAAGGACTACCTTATCATGATGGAACCTTGTATAAGGTGGATTAGCCACTAAGGCCTGCAGTTCACTGATGCGGCGAGCTGAGGTGACTGCAATGAGGAAAATAACCTTCCAGGAAAGAAATTTCAAGGAGGTGGTGGCTAAGGGTTCAAAAGGTGGCTTCATAAGCTGACCAAGAACCAGATTTAAGTCCCATGCCACCGGAGGAGGCCTAATGGGAGGCTTAGTTAAAGTTAGGCCTCTCATGAATCTTGAAATTAGAGGATGAGAGGAAATAGGCTGTCCATTGATAGGCTTAAGGGATGCTGCAATAGCACTCAAATGGACCCTTACTGAATTTGTCTTAAGGCCTGCATTGGAGAGATGCAGGAGATATTCCAATAGAGAATTCAAAGGTAGTGCTAGAGGGTCAAGACCCTTCTCAGTACACCAAATGGAAAACCTTTTCCATTTAAAAGCATAGGAACGTCTAGTAGAAGGTTTTCTGGAAGCATGGAGGATACCCTTCACTTGTTGAGAAAGATTCCAACCTTGAAGGTCTAGGCCTTCAGCAACCAAGCTCCGAGGTGAAGGGACTTGGGGTTTGGGTGCCACAAAGTCCCCTCCTCCTGGGACAGAAGGTCTGGAGCAGCTCCCAAGTCTAGGGAGGGAGCTTGAGAGAGATGCAGGGTACCACACTTGGCGTGGCCAGCGTGGAGCTATGAGGATCATAGGTCCTTGATCCCTCTGGAGCTTGAACAGAGTCTTGGGAATCAAGGGAATGGGTGGAAAGGCATACAGGAAGTCTTGACCCCAGTGAAGGAGGAAGGCATCCTTGGCCTGAACTCCCTGACACGGAATTCTGGAACAGAACCGGGGAAGTTTGGCATTCCACGGACTTGCAAAGAGGTCTATGTCCGGAGTTCCCCATTGCTGAAAGATTCTGAGTACCTGGGCCATGTGCAGGGACCATTCGTGTGGAAGCAGAACTCGACTGAGTCTGTCTGCCCAAGAGTTTTGGATTCCTGGAAGGTATACGGCCAGGAGATGGATTTGATGCTCTCTGGCGAAGGCCCATATTCTTAAAGCTTCGTTGCAAAGCGACAGAGAGCCAGTTCCTCCTTGCCTGTTTATGTAAAACATGGCTACCTGATTGTCCGTATGAATGAGGACTGTCTTGTAGCTGAGCAGGGTATGGAAGACCTTGAGAGCTAGAAAAACTGCTCGGAGCTCCAAGTGGTGGATATGTAGAGAGGTCTCCTGTGGAGACCAAGTGCCTTGAGTGGAGAGGTCTTGCAGATGAGCTCCCCAACCTGTTTGGGAGGCATCTGTTGTGAGGGTTGCCTGGGGCAACAACTGTTGGAAGGGGGAACCCAGCAACAGATTTTGGGTGGACTTCCACCACTGGAGAGACCAAAAGAGGCGCCTGGAGGTTGCTATTTTGTCTGACAGAGCCCCTGATGCTTGAGTCCACTGGGTGGGCAAAGTCCATTGAGCTGCTCTCATGTGAAGGCGAGCATAGGGGACCACATGCACTGTGGATGCCATGTGGCCTAGCAGTTGTAGCATCTCCCGGGCAGTTAAATGGCTCTTCGACTGAATCTGGGAGGCTAACTGCACTAGGCGTAGGCAACGGGCCTGAGGAAGATAGGCCCTTGCAGTGGTAGTATCTAACCAGGCCCCTATGAACTCTAGAGACTGAGTAGGGGTGAGCTGGGACTTTGGGAGGTTTACCACAAGTCCCAGATACTGCAGAATGTGCCTTGTGCAGTCCAGGGAAGTCTGGGCCTCTGACTGAGATGGAGCTCGGATGAGCCAGTTGCCCAGGTATGGGAATACAAATATTCCCAGAGTGCGTAGAAATGCAGCTACTACTGCCATGCATTTGGTGAACACTCTTGGAGCAGAGGCCAGACCGAAAGGAAGCACCCTGTATTGTTAATGCTTTCCTTCGAAAAGAAAATGGAGGAACCTTCTGTGAGAAGGATGGATGAGGACATTTGTGTACGCATCCTTGAGATCTAGAGAACAAAGCCAATCCTGACTCTGAAGGTATGGAAGGAGAGTGCCCAGAGAAAGCATCTTGAATTTCTCCTTGCATAGAAATTTGTTCAATTCTCTGAGATCTAATATGGGTCTGTAGCCCCCCCCGTTTCCTTTGGGATCAGAAAGTAGGGGGAGTAAAACCCTGACCCTTGTTGAAGAAGAGGTACTTCTGCTATTGCCCCTTGGGCAAGAAGGGTAGCCACCTCCTGACCTAGAAGGTCGAGGAGAGATGTTGGAGAATTGAAATGTCTCACCATGGTGTGAGGAGGAAGGTTTGAGAAATGAAGTTTGTAGCCCTCTCTTATGATGGAGAGGGTCCACTGCTCTGCTGTAATTTGCTCCCATCTGGGAGCAAAATGAGCTAACCTTCCTGGAATGGTGAGAGGCTCTGGCTGTTTCAGAGCCAGAAAGGCTAAGTTCTCTAGCATCAAGTCAAAAACCCTGAGGAGGCTGGGTCTGCTGAGTTGCAGCAGCCCCTGTAGGCTTAGGCCTGGCCTGTTTAGGTTGTTGACGCTTAGCAGCAAAACGACCTGTAGATGATTGTTGGCCAGAAGCAGGATGGAATCTGCCTTTCTTGAAAAAAGACTTCTTGAAAGGTTTTTTCTTGGCAGGAATGGAGGTTGACTTTGAAAGTCTATCCAAAGCAGAATTTTCTGCATCCATTTGAGTGGCTTTTATTTGCCAATCTTTGCCAAACAGGTTTTCACCTGTACAGGGAAGATTTCCCAAGCCATCCTGGACCCAAGATTCTAGATCAGAAGCCTGGAGCCAAGCAATTCTGCTAGCAGCTATGGCAATGGCCGAAGCTCTGCTGGCACCTTCAAAGGAGTCAAAAGCTGCACGGTTGGAAAACTTTGAAATATCTTGAGTATGCTTAAGAAAAGGGAGGAAAGTGTGCAGTTTATCTGCAACTTCTTTCAGAAACATACCCATATAAAGGCTATAGGAGTTGATTCTGGCAATGAGCATACTGGCTTGGAAGATTTTCCTACCAAAAGCATCCAAGGTCCTGCATTCTCTTCCTGGAGGAGCAGAGGAGTGTCTTTTTGCACTCTTTATCCTTTTCATAGCTGACTCCACCACAATAGAATGGTGAGGAAGCTGTGTTTTATGAAAACCAGGACAAGGAGGGACACGGTACATAGTGTCCAATCTACGAGAATGAGGAGAGATAGTGAGAGGAGTCTCCCATAAGTCAATCATGTGATCATAAAGAATCTCATGAATTGGCAAGGTGACTGCCTCCTTAGGAGCCTTAGAATAACCTAAAATATCCAATTTTTTAGCTCTAGGCTCTGATTCAGAGGTTACTGAAATAGAAAGCTCTTTAGCCACTTCTCTTATGAAGTCTTGAAAGGGCAAGTCCTCTGGAGGAGACATTCTTCTTTTTGGAGAAGAAGGCTCTTCAGGAAGGGCTATGGATACTTCAGCAGACTCCTCCGATGCATCAGAATCTTCGGAGGAATCAAAGTATCGACTGTCAGGGTGCTGTTCCAAAGCTCGATACGCGTATCGAGCGGTATTGACATCGGGCATCATCGGTACCAGTTCGGTACCGATGGGCATCCCTGGACAGGGAACCGCTGCAGTCGGCATCCTGGTCGATGTCGATGCAGTCGGTACCGGTACCGACACTGGTGCCGGTACCGGAGCTGATACCAACAACGGAGTTTGTTGTGGTATCAGCGGCGTCGCAGCTTGAATGAAGGCCGTGATAGCCTGCTGCATGGATAGGACATTCTGATCCATCAACGCCATGAATGCCTGGAATTCGGTACCGGAAGGTTGCGCCGGTACCCCAGAGCATTCTAACAGGTGATCGGTCGAGGCCGTGCCATCGATGTCAACCTGTAACCCCATAGGTGGAGCTTTGGAAGCTGGAGCTTCGGAAGCTGGAGCTTCCCGCCGGGGTTGTTTTGCCGGTGCAGGATCCTCGAGGGCAAGCCCGGAGGCATCTCGATGCTTGGAAGGAGATCTACCCTTCGAGGACCGGCTGGATTTATGTTTGGTTACCTGAGATCCATGGGAGGAAGAAGCAGCCCTGGAAGACGTCGATGCCACTGAAACTGCATCAGAGGGAAACAGCACATGGAGTTTGGCTGCTCGGTTCTGTAAACCTCGTTTAGACATCAAGCAGCAGGACGAACAATCCAAAATGGAGTGGTCAGGACCCAAACATTTAAGACACCATTCATGGGTGTCGGTAACAGAAATAGTACCGCTGCACTTAGTGCATTTTTTAAACCCGGAGGCTGGTTTTTCCATGAGGAAAATTCTTTGTGAGGCCTAAGGCCCAAAAGAGGAAAAACACACTAAGTGAGGGAAAAATATGTTCTTTTTTTTGTTTTTATAAGAAAAGAAAGAAAGACCGGCGGTACCGGTCCGACGTCGGGGAAGGCAGACGCGCGACCAAAGAAATAAAATAAAACAAATTACTTCTTCAGCGGTGACAGGAACACGACCTGCTGGCTCCGCGGCAAAGAAGAACTGGGGAGAGGCGGTTAGGAAAGGCGGGAAGGCAGCGCGCAGGCGCTGTGGGATGCTCCCAAAAGCTTTCCTTTTTGGGAAGCTGGGGAGCGTTCCCGCGCAGGCTCCGTCGGTACCGACGTACCCATATGTGAAGACTCATTCCTGCTTGTTCCTGGAGATCATCTAGTGCACTTCTTAAACCCACTGGCAGGTTTTTGGGACATACCGGATGGAAAAATAGCCAAAGCAAAATTAAAGGTGCAATGATGAAAAGTAAAGTAAAAATGGAACTAACCTGATCTGGTGCACCTGAGACCAAAATGTGGCCTATGTGACACCAAAGCAAAAAGAAAAGAAAGGAAACTTAGAAAATGATATTTAAAAAACTATCTAAAGGAAGTAAAGGGGTGAGGAAACTTAGCGTGGCGGCAGGCAGGTTAACATTCATGCAAGAGTACAGAAAAATGGAGAAAAACTGTGAAAGCAGTAAGGAGCATCCCCATAGGCTGAGATGCAGAGAAAAATACATCTGAACGGCTCCAAGGAAAAAAGCAGAACAGAGGTACTCATGCGCAGCAGGGACAGGAGGGAACTGGTGTGCATGCTCCATGGCCTTCCTAAAAGCTTCTAGAAAGAGCTGAGGAAATTCCCACGCAAGGCTCTGACAGAGGTATCACCCAGATGTGAAGACTTATCCTGTTTGTCCATAGAGAACTCTTAATTAGTATAATAAGGGGGGGGGGAGACAAATTCTTACTTCAAAATATTTGTTAAAGCACCACACTGGGCCCGAATTTGAGCTGGGTGGTGCTATGCGCCGCGTTGGCGCATAGCTAACCCACTTCCCGCCTAACCTGTATTTTCCATGCTGGGGTCATATGATGCCCCAGCATCAAAAATCCGGGTGTCGCCACACAGCCAGGAAGCCGCAGGAGCTACCCGTGTAGCACCAATTTTTGATGCTACACGGTTAGCCCCAGCTCTTAAAGATAGGCGTGGGAAAACCTCACCTATCTTTAAGGCGCAGAGCACTAACTGTGTATCATCGAAAACCGGCGCTACATGGGCAGCGCCATAGACTGCCTCCACTCTGCCCCCAACACGCCCCGATGCGATACGGATAGCATCTGGGTGCATTAGGGACATATCCGGGATTTTCAAAGGGCACTACCCGTGTAAGTGCCCTTTGAAAATACCGGACAAGGCCTTTACACAGGTAACTAGGGAAGTTACCCATGTAAAGGCCTTCGAAAATCTGGCCCACTTCTTGGAGGTACAAACGGAGGGAAGGAAGATGAGTAGGCATGTATTCTCTGATGGTTTTAAGACTGAATAGCTTTTGGCTAATACAGTCAAGTCTGTATAGCTATGTAGAATCATGACAGCAATTTTCAGCAGAGCCAAACATTGGTTAACTCACATAGGCTATACACAGTCACATAAGTCCTTCATGTACAATACCTGTATCTGAAGGAAGATCCCCGACTGAAGAACATTGGCTTGGCCTTTGGTTTGGGCTGATCCAACAGCCTAAAGAATGCATGATACTCAACAGAGATTTTCCAGAAGTTCTTGCACTGGTCCCTGGTGCCCAGCAGAAACTCTAGAGTATCTTGGTATGGACCCTAGACACAAAAAAACAGATCTAATAAAGAGGTTGTTTGGATGTAAAGGAGAATGCACAAAGACCTGTGGATATAAAGTACTGTGGATATATTGTATATTATTAGGCTGATTGTGACTCTAGAGGTGGTCACAATCTGACGACAGGCAAAAAAAGGACCATTCTTCTGAACCCATCAGAATATTAAGTCAATGAGAGACTCATTTATGAATAAATGTTTTATTACTTGTTGCAGTTCTACATTGTCCATCTAAGCCAGCTCACCTTCCCCGCCTCACCCCCTCCCTTCCACCGCGTTAGTGTGTTAGCTTCCTATCCCCCTCTCCCCCACTAGTTGTTCATGCTCTCCTATCCCTTCCTCCCACCCCTCTGTTATCCCCCCTTTTGCGATGTCAATGTGTTTCCCTCCCCCCCCTTGTTATCCACTTTTGCCCCCCTATCATCTCTGATCCTATCCCTTTTATCTTTTAAAGATTTTATGGCGTTCCTTTTCCTTTTCACAGCTTTCTCTCTTTTTAATTTTTTTTTTATGTATGTGAACCGCCCAGATGCTAATCGTTTATGGGCGGTATATAAAGTTTTAATGAACATAAACATATGCAATCCATATATAAAACAAGCAAATACAAATATAAAACCTTCTATAATACAATAAAAACACCTTTTCAGTCATACCATATAAAAATTCAAACTTATAGTGTTTATAGCAAATATAGTACATTTATTAAAAATCACTGAGTAAGCCCAATATGAAGGGTAGACCATGGCAAAGTCAGGAATTCTAGAAGATAAACTGACATGGTCTCCCGCAGTATTCTACGAACAGGAAAAAATTAACCTTGTGCTGTCTAAAATCCAGAAAATGGTGTAAACTGCCAAGTTTAAACTGCAAGCAGGAAGCCCTCAGAGGATATAAACCACTGTTATCAAATTACTCTGCTACAAAAATTTAGGTATACCATATGCAGACTAGCTGCATACCATAAAATTTGAAGTTTTGTTTTTTAATTTTGTGATATAAGACACTTACAATGAAGAGTTGCACGAGGCCTCTAAGAAGCTGTCTGAACACCGATACTAAAGATGAGAATATTCCATATGTTAAAACAACTTCTTGATGTTCCTGTTTCAATCACTATGGCAGCATAATTGCTACAGATGAAATGTTGTATGAACTATGAAGCAGTTAATGCCTTCCACAATCTAGTGCAATCATGCAGGGAGGGAGAGAGGGAGGGGGAGGAGAGTAAGCATCTGCAGTACTCTTATGTTCTCAGATTCTGAATCTGAGATGTAAACTATCATAGAAACATGACGGCAGAAAAAGACCACATGGCCTATCTAGTCTGCCCTTCCATATCAACTACAATAGTCCCCTTTTTACCTTTAGAGATCCTCTGTGTTTGCCCCATGCTTTTTTGAATTCAGATACTGACTTCATGTCCATCACCTTCACTGGGAGACTACTCCACGCATATACCACTCTTTCCGTAAAGAAATATTTCCGCATATTATTCCTGAGTCTATCCCCTTTCACTTTCATCCTATGTCTCCTCATAGCAGAGCTCGCCTTCAATTGAAAGAGACCCTCCAGTGCATTTATGACACTGAGGTATTTAAATGTCTCTATCATATCGCCCCTATCCCGCCTTTCCTCTAAAGTATACATATTAAGATATTTAAGTCTGTCCTCATATGTTTCATAATGAAGACCACAAACCATTCTAGTAGCCACCCTCTGTACAGACTTCAACCTGCTTATATCCTTTCGAAGGTGCAGTCTCCAGAATTGCACACAATATTCCAAATGAGGTTGCATCTGAGACTTATACAGAGGCATTTTCATCTCCTTTTTTTCTGCTGGCCACTCCTCTCCCTATACACCCAAGCATCCTTCTGGTTTTCGCAGTCGCCTTTTCTACCTGTTTAGCTACTTTAAGATCATCAAACACAATTATGTTCAGTTCCCGCTCTTCTTTTTTGGATAGAAATACCTCACCCCTACACTGTACAGCTGCTTTGGATTTTTGCAGCCCAAATGCATGACCCTGCATTTTTTACCATTAAATTTCAGTTGCCAAATTCTAGACCATTCTTCAAGCTTAGCTAGATCCCTCCTCATGTTATCTACTCCTTTCTGTGTGTCTACTCTGTTGCAGATTTTGGTATCATCCGCAAACAAGCAAACCTTACCCGACAGCCTTTCTGCAATATCACTAACAAAGATGTTAAAAAGAACTGGACCAAGGACAGATCCCTGCGGCACACGATTGGTAACCTCCTTCTCCTCAGAGTGAGCTTCATTTACCTGTACCCTTTGTCGCCTCCCACTCAACCAATTTCTAACCCAATCAGTCACTTTAGAGTCCATCTCTAGGGTGCTCAATTTGTTTATAAGTTGCCCGTGCAGAACAGTGTCAAAGGCTTTACTGAAATATAAATACACCACATCTAGGGATCTCCCTCAGCCCAACTCCCTGATCACCCAGTCAAAGAAATCAATCAGATTTAAATGACAAGACCTGCCTCTGGTGAATCCATGCTGCCTCGGATCCTGCAATCCACTGGACTCCAGAAACCTCACTATTCTCTCCTTTAGTAACCTAGTTAAGACACTTGCAACTAATACAGAGAATATTTGATTACAAAATGTGATAAAAGCAGAAGGTTTAAATATACAAAGTTTTCATTCACTGCTTAGTTGACTCATCACTTCCTCTTTGGGATAACATCTCCAAATAGGTTAGTTCTGTGCATACAATGACAGTAATGAACCTCACATCCAATCCAGTATGTGGAGTATTGACTCAGTCTCTTAACCCACCCCAAGAAATCAACATACTACACAGGACAATCACAACAAAGGACGAAGTAAAGTATCTCGGTGTCATCATAGATAAGAACCTGAATCTCCATTCCCACATTAACAAGACTGCATCAAAAGCGTACCACCGTTTAAAGATCATTAGATGGCTCAAGCCACTCCTCAGCCAAGAACATTTCTGCACAGTATGCCAGGCAGTCATTACCCCCATACTAGACTATGGAAACTCACTATATCAAGGGTTACCCAAACACTCTGTACACCCATTTGAATTGGTTCAAAACACCGCAGCGCACATAATCACAGGTACGTCCAAATACGAACACATAACTATGGAACTCCCTCCCCGAAGAAATAAGAACACTAAATGATGCAAAGGAACTCCGCAAGAAATTAAAAACATATTTTTTCATCTCCCATTTCGGCAAACTAGAAAATACCTTACCACTAACAGGAAATGGTTAATAGCGACCTCAGGGTACACCAACTCCAATTACTCTATCTAACTACAATTAAAGTCGATTAAATAACTATTTGTAAATCCTGTAAATAGATATATGTAAATAGTTCAAAATATGTAAATAGTTCAATTGTTATTTAACAAATTATTTACCATATTTAGTCCAATCATGTTTAATGTATTTAGCAAAATTGTACCTAGTTAATTAATGTTTCATGTATTTAGCAAAATTGTACCTAGTTAATTAATGTTTCATGTAAAACAGACCTGTTAATCTGTTCATTCCTTGTTCACTGTAAACCGCACCTGATCTGTGGAAGGTAGCGGTATAAAAGCAACTGTTAAATAAATAAATAAATAAATAAATAACACCAGTACTCCGAAATCTGCACTGGCTACCTATAATGGCACAAGCAAAATTCAAGGCAACACTAATCATCTTCAAGACTATACACCACTGCTCGGCAGAAATTCTACAGACTGCAATAACCAAAGACACAAGCAGCAGACCCAGGCAAACCCAAGGCAGCAACAGACTCCTCACCCCAGCCGGATACAACAAAATGAAGCAATCAACTTCCATAAGAGCATTCTCACTCTTGACGCCAGACCTATGGAACTCGCTCCCTGAGGAACTAAGAGCACAAAAGGACCTCAAGGACTTCCGCAAATCCCTCAAAACCCACCTGTTCATGGCCGCATATGAACAAAGTACCTTAACTCCCAACCAACGCAGCCATGTCGATATAACCACCAAACACCAACAGCTCAGACCTCGGACTCAACCCCCAGAAATATATGTATGTCTTGTCACCTATGTTGAATGTAGACCCCTTGTTATATCCCTAACCACTTTGACTGAAGGATAAGGTGGTATACAAAACTGGCTAAATAAATAAATAAATAAATTTACTACTAATTTTCCTGTAATGCAACAGTAAACTTAAGCGATACTTCTTCTTTGTAAAGAGTTCTGTGTGGTCTCTGAAAGCTCATATTCTATACAAAATGTTTTTGCAATTGTCTTTTTCCCAGAACCCATACAGCTGCCATAAATTAACAGTCTCTGTTAGGCACTTTGAAGCCTACAGGAACCATCTCCTGAACAACACGATGAGATTCACCCACAAAAATTTGCTGACTACCTACAATCCAAGCTTATACAGACTGACAAAGTCTCAGCAGCCTCGTATCAAGAACCAACCGGCCTAAGCACTCTACCTATGTTTTCCACACCATCTACAAAATGTATTGAGGATACAATCGCATCTCTCAATACCTCCACAACGCAGACCGACCCTTGCCCAGCCTTTTGGATTAAGGAGCTACGCAGTGAGTTCAGTCCTTTCATCGCAAAACTAATGAACCTCTCCTTCACAACGGGTTCCTTCCCCACAGCACTCAGACATCCATTAGGCCGCTATTAAAAAAAACCCAAACTAGACCCCCAAAGGGTCGATTCTTACAGGCCCATAGCTAGTATTCCTCTCCTAGCTAAGATAATTGAGAAAGAGGTACAAAGGCAAATCCAAGATCATATAGACTCTGCAGCTCCGCTAGATCATTGCCAACATGTGTTCAGAGAATATCATGGAGTTGAGACCCTCCTCACCATCCTATTCAATAACATAATCACAGGCATTGACAACATCCGACAAGGTTTTGTGCTCATCTTCTTAGACATTGCCGCGGCATTCGACTCGGTAAGTCATGAACTTCTCCTCGGGCGATTGAAAGAGAAGGGCGTCTGCAACACTGCACTCGAATGGTGCAAGTCTTATCTAGATGGAAGATGGCAACATGTGAAATCCGGATCAAAAGAATTGAAATGCTTCCATCAAACACAAGGTGTGCCGCAAGGTTCTTCTTTGTCATCTCTCATGTTCAATATATACATGCAACCCATCTGCAGTATCATTAGATCATTTAACGTGAGCTGTTTGATATATGCTGATGACATACTCTTATACATGCCGTTCTCTACAGATCAAATGGACCTTACACCCCTGATAGACTGTTTCAATGCGGTCCCCGAATGGCTCCAATCTCAAAACCTCCGCATTCAGCACAAGAAAACGGAGGTGCTCTTCATCGCGAGAGACCCCAACTTTACTCCTCCATCCCATGTAAGAGTCAAGGAAGCTGACCTGCAAACTAAAGACACAATAAGATACCTTGGAGTCACCTTGGACCAACGTCTTGATATGAAATCACACATAGGCAATATAGTAAAAGCTGTATATTTCAAAATCCGTACGCTCAGGCATCTGCGCTCCTTATTGGATCCGGACGATTTCCGGACTATATACCAAGCACTAATATTACCCCATTTCGACTTTGCCAATACCATCTTACAAGATCTCCCTCAATCTACACTGACCCCGTTACAGCTGGCCATGAATGCTGCTGCAAGGGTCCTCCACGGAGCCTCCAGAAGTGACCACGTGACTCCTATCCTGAAGCAGCTTCACTGGCTCCCAATACACGGGAGGATTATCTTTAAGACCTTACTCCTCTCATTCAAGGCCATCAATGGCCTCTCATCTTCTTCACTTACAGAACTCATTCACACAGTGCCTCCCAACAGATCCAGAAGAGCAACTGCTGTAAACTCGCTAATAACCCCAAAGGCCTTGATAAAATGCAACAATACAACGGCAAATAGGGCCTTCAGTCTTTGCGTCCCCAAATGCTGGAATGCTCTACCATCCGACATTCGTGCCATTGTAGACCTAACTCAGTTCCTCCAATACTACCCAGTCAGCAGTGAAATCTAGGTAACCCCACCTAAGAAAGTAACCATATGTTAATTCTGATATAGTGTCAGCATCCCACCTGCAGATTTATGTACATATTTTACTCATATTATCTTAGCTTTTACTCTTGTTCTTTGTAAATAATTTATGTAGATAGTTCACCCATGTTATCCAAGTTGGTAATCCTGTTCTCTGTAAAACCGAACAGCTTGTTGTTCTGGTCATTTTGTTATACTGTAAACCACGCTGATATCGAATAGTGCGGTATATAAGAAATTGTAATAAATAAATAAATACAGACAAAACAGCAATAATGGGACTCACTGGATGGTTAGCCAATAAGTAGGAAGAAAAGGCAGAAGTGGCAGCTAACAGATGCCAACAAGTAAGATACTCTGCCTGTACTGAAGGAAAAACACTGAATACTGAATGTGAAAGTGGTATTTATGACAGACATCCTATAATATCGGCATCTGTTTTACTTTTACAGTCCAATCCAGGGTTAAATATACCAGCTGAACTAGATTTTCTGAGCCTTTAATCCTTTATTTATTTAACATCTCTTCTATACCGCTTTTTATGGTGTCAAAGCAGTTTACAATAAACATGTTTTTTGTAATTACAGCGAACTTTAAAGCAAAGTCATCTTTATGAATTATATTAAACGTCTAGTGAACAAAACTTGAGCAGAAGTGAGTATCATCACTCCATCTGCAGTTTAACCTATTTGGTTGTTTGGGTTAAAGGTTGGGGGGAACATATGTACATGGTTAAGGTATATTGTGGCTAATACTTGGCTGGCTTGTGGTTGTCAACAATCATAGGGTTGTAGCGGAGGACGTTGGGAGGGGGGGAAGGGGAGGGGGGAATTTCTAGGGGATGCTGTGTTGCTAATCTTGGTGGAAGGGGGCTGGGGGAGATTAGTTTGTAGAGCGGATGATTATTGAGTGGGTGGTTTGTGTTTAATTTTTTTTTCTTTTTACTTTATTCATCTATCTCAACCAAATTATACAAGAAATCCTCTTGCATAGAAAAAATAAAGGATTAGTACAATAGGAAGATAAAGCAGCAAACAGCTCTAGACCAACCCACATAATAGCCTGCAACTTGCATTCATAATATGGATGGAGAGTCATTAACAATGTTTAAAAAAAATGCAACAGGAAAAAATGGCATAGAAAATACAATATAAATTAATATGGTGTGCTCCATCAAACAGAACAAAGTGAACTTCCCATCAAGGATTAAACAAAAGTTTTTTTATTCTTACGCTTGATGTACCATCCACAGAGGGTTATCAGGGCGGTTCACAATACAAAAAGCGGCTGCAAAGTCAAGAAATTGAAAGGAAGGCCATAGTTAGACAGGACAGGAGAGAGACACACTCAGGCAAGAGGAGAAAAAGCGAAGGGGATAGAGCAGGGGGGAGAGAGTAGCCAGGTCAGCATGGAGTCAGGGGAAAGTTAAAAGGCGACATGAAAAAGATGGGTTTTGAGTAAGGCCTTGAATTCTGGAGGGAGAGTTCTGAGCAGAGTGCCGGAGGGAGGGGGTTACAGAGGAGGGGGCCCAGGGAGAAAAAGGCAGAATGACAGTCAGTTCAAGGTTAATATTCAAAATCAAGTTGCCAAGGAGAAGATAACTTATTTTAAACTGAAACATTTTTTGAATTTTTTTAAAATCTCAGAACATACATCTTCCTTCCCCTGCCATTTAATTATAGATTTGTTTCATTGACAGCTTTATTTTTTTCTGCCTATTCAATTCGATTGGTACTCCAAACCTCCACAGATAATTCCTTGGCTTTTCTCTTTTCTGAGCAGTGAGCTATCCAAGTCACATGCTCTGCTGTAACATGTTTAACATCTCTCCAGAGCGGAGGGTGAAAGGGGATAGACTCAAGAGTAATATGCAGAAATATTTCTTTAGAGTGTTAGATGTGTGGAATAGTTTGCCAGTGGAGGTAGTAGAGACGAGGACAGTATCTGAATTCAAGAAAGCATGGGACAATCACAGACGATCTCTAAAGGAAAAAAAAAGGGACTATATATCCCGCCTTAGAGGAAAGGCGGGATAGAGGTGATATGACTGAGATGTTTAAATACCTCCGTGGCATAATTGTTCAGGGGGAGAGCCTCTTTCAATTGAAAGCAAGTTCTGCTACGAGGGGACATGGGGATGAGGGTGAAGGGGGATAGATTCAGGAGTGATTTGCGGAAATATTTCTTTACAGAAAGAGTGGTGGATCCGTGGAATAGTCTCCCAGTGGAGGTGGTAGAGATGAGGACAGTAACTGAATTCAAAAAAGCATGGGACAAACACAGAGGATCTCTAAAGGAAAAAAGGGGACTGTTGTAGTTGTTGATATGGAAGGACAGACTAGATAGGCCACGTGGTCTTTTTCTGTCGTCATATTTCTATGTTTCTATGATATGGAACGGCAGGCTAGATATGAGTAGGCCATATGGTCTTTTTCTGCTGACATGTTTCTATGTATGCTGCTGGGGCCCTACATTAGTCTTACGTGCGCTTCCGGATGCAGCTTGATCAGGAACCTCCTTCTCTTGAAGCTCAGTTTTCGGATTTTTGACCAATTGAAGGTATTGATTTTTGTACTACCCTATAAAAACAACAACAACAGATTTTACATGTTGCTAAGGCAGAGCTTCCCAAACCTTTATCCAATTTGGCCCCATTTTGACACTTAAACAAATATACAACAGCCTCAAAACCAATTATAAATTTGCACATGCCAGTAAATATAACAAAACAAATGCACAGGCTCAAAATTCAAATTAAAAAGTATATATATGCATCTGTTTACTATACAAGATAATATCAACTGAGAGCAAAGACTTTGCAGGAGTGTAAGATGCAGTTGATTTACTCTGAAGAAGCCAGGCTTAGGGGTAAAACCAGCAAGCCAGATTGGAAATGCTGTGGATATATTTTATACTATTTGGCTGATTATGACTCTAGTGGTGGACAAAATGCAGTCTGCATCAGATTTATTTTAAAACCCAACTTGGGGGAGTTTGACTGCAGCGTGTGTGGAGGAGTGGAGCCCCTATCATCGGGCCTTGTGACTGCCGGAACTGAGCCTGCCTTGCTGCCGCTCACCTGCTCTGATCGGGCAGGCACGCCCGGGGCAGCCTGCAGCTGCTGGGGCTTGACGGCCTTTAAAACCTGTTCTTGGATGTCCTACCGTTGGAGTTTGACTGCAGCGTGTGTGGAGGAGTGGAGCCCCTATCATCGGGCCTTGTGACTGCCAGAACTGAGCCTGCCTTGCTGCCGCTGCCGCTCACCTGCTCTGATCGGGCAGGCACGCCCGGGGCAGCCTGCAGCTGCTGGGGCTTGACGGCCTTTAAAACCTGCTCTTGGATGTCCTACCGTTGGAGTTTGACTGCAGCGTGTGTGGAGGAGTGGAGCCCCTATCATCGGGCCTTGTGACTGCCAGAACTGAGCCTGCCTTGCTGCCGCTGCCGCTCACCTGCTCTGATCGGGCAGGTATGCCCGGGGCAGCCTGCAGCTGCTGGGGCTTGACGGCCTTTAAAACCTATTCTTGGATGTCCTACCGTTGGAATTTGACTGCAGCGTGTGTGGAGGAGTGGAGCCCCTATCATCGGGCCTTGTGACTGCCGGAACTGAGCCTGCCTTGCTGCCGCCGACACTCACCTGCTCTGATCGGGCAGGCACGCCCGGGGCAGCCTGCAGCTGCTGGGACTTTCCATCTATAAAAATGATCACGCTCCCTCCGTGATTGCGGAGCGTGATCGCGGGGCGTGTTTAAAGGGGCAAGACTTGCCCCTTTGACGTCACTGTGACGTCGTTTTGAGTCTCAGCGTGTATTTGGAGGGAAGTTGGGCTTGTCTGTCGAGAGGTATGTTTGTATAGAGCTCCGTTTTTGTTTGTTTCCTTGTTGTATGGGATTGAGCAGTGTAGTATTGCTTATTCTTACTGTCCTGTATTGTTATGGGTAAACGGAAAGCCAAGGTATTAAACAGGCCACAACCGGCTGCTTTAGAAGAAGCCAAGCCGGTTGGTCCATTAGAAAGACATTTTGCCCCCCTCCCTCTGGCACAGTCCTCTCCCGAAGGTGTCTCTTTGAGCTCCGGAGGGAGAACTCCCCCCCCTTTGCCCAGGTTTAGAGCGTGGTTAATTCTGGGGGCCTCCCGGGGCAGGATCGGGAGACTGTGACTCCTGTAGTTTTTCCTAATCCTGTCAAGTTAACAGCTTTGGAGGGAGTCATGGATCTCCCTGTCTTGTCCTCTGATGCTGAGATAACCCTGAGGGATCTTTGGGGGGCTTTGAAAAGTATCGATTCTAAGGTTTCCCTCGTTGTTAAGTCCCTTTCTACATTTTCTCAGGAGGCTGCCATGTCTATTCGGCAGCTCGATGAGAAAATTACTTTGACGGATCTGAAAGCAAATTAAAATCTCAGGTGCTCCCATTGCAATCCATTAACGTGGTTGGGATTAAAGATTCTTTGCTTCTACATTCAAAATTGGAAGCCCTTGAGAATTCTTCCCGGATGTATAACTTGCATTTCCTTAATTTTCCCGTCTCATCTCTTCTATCTGCTAAAATTCTTTTGGACAAATACATTAAGGAAGTGCTAACTATCTCTGATCCAATTGATGTTACTCAGATTTATTATGTGCCCTCTGGATTTAAGAAGGTTAATCTCGCAGAGGGGGGCGTTGGACGAGATTGTTCCATCTATGTCCAATCTGACTGCCTTCCTGGAGGATTCCCTGGATATAATCACTCAAAGGTTCACATTACTGGTAACCTTTTCATCTATTTTAGTGAAACAACATATTCTTAAAGCCTTTTTTAAAGCTAGGGCTACCAAGTTCTGTGGTCAATTGATTAATGTTTTTCCTGATGTTACGCTCAGCACCCAACTCCGCCGTGTTGGGAAATTTGAGTTAGGTCTGCTTATATATTGGCTTTATATGACTGAACCCTTGCCTGGTGAAACTACACAGGAGGATGGATGGCACAGAAGACAAGAAGACAGACAAGAAGACAATAGCTATATGAGAGTATATGCTTGCCATAAGATAATGGATGCGGCCTGTTATGGAGGATTCTGGGAAACCATATTCTGGATAGAAGTATGCAGAATATTGGGCCTAACAAGAAATTACAGGTCAAGCAAAGAATTCAAACTAATGAGCACAAAATACTCTCTGACTGGTTTCAATTAGTGCCAAGGAGGAGGAAAAATACAGGAAGGGTCAAAGGTAATAGGCCATGCATAGATAAACAGACCTAAAAGCAAATCCAGATGTATAGAGGTCACAGGCCATGCATAAATGAGCAGATCTAAGTGCAGGTCCAGATGTACAAATGTAAGGAGATTCTCCCCTGGGAAAAGTGTTGTAGGATCCTGAGGCCCTACTGACACTTAAGAATGTATGATGGATTCACTGAAAATTAATTTGAAACAGACATTTGAGACATTTGAGACAGGGAGAAATGTATATAAGGTGGTTATTTTGGAGGAAGGGTGGGCAGTATTTTCTCCCCCTTCACAGAGAGAGAGAAAGTACTGTCTGCCATTTCTATAGACAGACCTTGCTGTTCTGCATGATGCTGGAAATAAAAGTCTTTGTAGATAAAGCAACTGCTGTCTAAGTAATTCTTTGATTGGCGATATTTGGGCAACCGTTGTGGGAACCAGAAGCCACAATTATTGGTGCCGAAGCCCCTCTAAATTTTCTAAATTGCCCAAGGACTCCTCTTGACTGCAGTTTTATTTGTCAGAGGGACTACCTCCTGTTTTTCACAGAAAACAAAAAACAGGGGATGAGAATACCTTCTCACTAGGAGAAGAGGATTCCTTCTGCTGGTACAGAAGATGGGAATACCGCTCTGAGTGACGTCGAGAGAGATTTTGATACCCTAGGATGACTCTATTGGTGAGTGTTCAGTTTCCCTGTCTGTATGAAAGGACAGAAGACTTGCCCGGGTTCGAGTGGTGGGTAAGTATGTAATTAATATTTTGTTATGTAAGAGAACTGTTAGAGTGTCTCTGTATTTAGTTGTAACATTAGGGAATGATTAGGGAAAGGAAGTTTTGCACAGACATTATGTCTCTTTTCCAGGATTGATTGATGTACGCTTGAGACTGTACATATCATTGATATGAAGCGAGTGTGTGTCTTTATCCACGTTTCCATACCTCCGCGAGGGGATTGGCTGGGTTTGGACGAAGCGCAAGAGTTGTATGTTTGTATGAGTCCTGGATTCATTTCGCGCCTCTGTTAACTATGAGGTTTGGATTTCCACCTAAAAGCGAAATTACGCGCGCCTCTGTATATAAGGAGGTTCAATTTGCTATTGGTAAAAGGCGAAATTAATTGCCCCTGTCCCCAAACAGTGAAAACACCAGGTTTACAGATTTTAGAAAGAGGGACAGCTAAGGAGAATATTTATAGAAAAACGGGGATGATCCCCTTATCTGGGGTGCTCACAGACCAGAGAGGGTGACAATTAGATCTATTGAAGAATAGCTTTCTAAGTATCTTTTTGAAATGAATTACTTTACAAGTTCTAGATCAAGGTGAATGATGGAGCTGACTGCAGCTGCATTAAATAACCAGGGTGGAGTGGGTCTAGTTCAGTTTCAGTATTCTGATCAGATAGGCTGTTAGGTATAATGTATTTAACTCTGTCCTGTGTTTTTAGTTTTAATCTTTAGTAAACACTGTCCTGTCATTACTGGCTACTCCAGTAGATTTTATGTTCCCTGGAGCTGAACTGATTAGAATTCTTTTCTTAAGTTGAACTAAGTGTGGAATTCCTGGAGAGCGTATCTGTTTGCTTTTATTTTCTTCCACAATATCTATGTGCTTGTAAGATGCCCCAGTCTCTGGAGAGGGTAAAACCGTTGGCCCGGAGTCCCTGGAACGCAAGTGACAAGTGGTGTTTGTTTATCTGTCTCTATTCTTCCAAGTCTTTCCTGTCTTCTTTAGAATATTGAAAACAACGAAAAAAATCTTCCAGGGTCTGCTGTAGTAATTGATGTGCTGAGACAGCTAGTTTTTTTTTCCTGCCTGTCTGAATGTATTGTAACATGGAATGGATTTTCTGGGTTACTGGATTGGGATCTGAATGTATTGTACACTGAAGTGAGAATCTTAGAAGCAGACCGCACAGATAATTGACAGTGTTTTATTCTGAACTGCCAGCTATTGTGTGCAGTGATCTGACTGGTAGAAAAACAAAGAAAAATAGTTTATAGTTACAAGTACAGCCTGAAAATTTCAAATTGTTTCTTCTTCCCCTGTGCATATTTGTGTGCAGTAAATAAGTCTAAGTTTTATTTTTTAAATTTGGGATCTGAGTTTATCCTGGTTAAAAAAAAAAAATTGTCTGCTGTTTTCTGTGTGTCAGAAGATTAAATAGCTCTGCCTGGGTCTGTGATAGGTCATAGGGCAGCTGTACACAATGCGGAACGAATTCCTATGAATGTGTTACTTTTTGAGAAGCTTATTTTGATTTTTCTAAAAAAATGTGGAAGATCCTAATTAACCAGAGATTAATAAAAATCGCAGTGATGCTCAGAAATTCTGTTTAATTAGTTTTGACTCAGTGATGCAAGCTCAGTTTTGTCATGTTCTTATGACTTTACAAATTCAAGATCAACTGATAAAGAGAAAAGATTACAGCTGGATTTTGTAACCAAGGAAGATAGCTCTAAAAGAAAATCCGTTTAAGAAAATATGTAACCATGTGATGCAAAGATGTTTAGTTAGTATTACATTGTTGGAGAAAATCCTTATATAAGATTATGAAGAAAATACTTTTTACTTGTTTTTTTAAAAAAAGGTCCTGAGTTTCTCAAGCTGAAAGGTATGTTGCTTTTTGGGATTTCCCAAGGGGGAATGCTTTAATGAAGTCTCTCAGGAAAGCCTCTCTACTCTGATCAGATGGGCTGCTGTGCTTAAGTGCTCCCAGATGTTAGATCAAATAATCAAGGCATGAAATTGGAGAATCTGTTTCTGTTGTCCTTTGCCCTTTAGAGTGGGGGTTTGACGGCACTGACAGGACAAATGCTACTTGGAAATGATTTGAATACCGAGTGAATGAGAAGTTATATGTTTGGTTTTGATCAAGCAAAATTAAAAGTAAAACAGAATTTTATATATTGTTGCAAGTATTTCATTGAGGACATACTTATTGTTCATACATCCAAAAGAGCTGTAACTAAGTTTTATTTTAACTTTTGTTTAAAGGACAGAAAGTGAGATCTACTGTTTAGTTTGCAGTTCCGTTTGACACCAGTCTCATTCAATTTAAATGTGAAAAGGAGTGTTTGTATTCTTAAGCTCAGTGCTAATGACTAATGACTAAGGACAGTAACATGGGAGTTGCTGAATTTTAGGATAAATTCATCTGGTTTTCTGTATTTGAATTTTATATGTTGGGGTCCAGAGAACACAGTGTACTTTGTTTTGAAAGATTTTTTTTAAGTTTCAATTTTAGGAATACACTATATTGTAGCACTATGACATACAAATTTACTTTAGTTTACACACTTGCAGAACAAATTTGGTGAAAAATGGAGCTTAGTTCCCAGAAAAATATGAGAATATTTGTAAAGTTATTTACACATAAAACAATAACATTAAGTTGAATTGATTAGACAAAGTTTCCTACAGCACTTTCTCTGATACAGAGGTTTGTTTTTTTTTAACATGTCTGTCTAGTTCTGTTGTCCATTTGCATTTCTTAAGATAGCATGTCGGTAAGGTGAAGCTAGCCCAAGCACTGCTTTGAAATCTCCGCTTGACATGCAAAAGTATCAGTGTCATGAATGACTCAGGATAATTATTTTGCCTTGTTCAGCACTTTCACTGAGAACAGTATATACAATAGATTCTAGTCATACGTGAGAGAGAGACATGTGGCTGTCATGTTAAAAGTCATGATTTGTCCTATTACGACTGCCGTTATAAAATGTTACAAAAATATTTTTATACTGTAGGGACTTTATTCAGATTGTTTAAGACAATTGCTATTTTGAATGAGCACATATGTCCATTTTTGAACCATACCAATTAAGTTGGTGAGAAAAAAACAAAAGGACATTGTTTACTCATGTTGTTATTTATATTCATTAAGAAGAATCCAAGTTTATATTTTCTATATACTATTTGTTTACCACAATACTAAGTTTCTAACAATTGTTTGATGTTCTTAGCATGCCAATTAAGAGGTGGTACTCTGATGGACATTAAACTGATGAAGGTTATTTAAAGTGACATATCTGTCTAATGAACATGTAAACAAATTTTATTCAACTATGCTGTCTCCAGAATCTTTAATTCAGGAAGTCATTTAAGCCCCAACACATACTCAACAATTGGAAATAGACACCTGGAGACAGGCTAGATGCATTTTGCACCCTGATATGCTTTGGAACATCCACACTGGCCATGTGGTACTTCCAGATGCTTTTTGCCTCATTTTGCCTTTGTATGTACTGGCCAGACATGCAGGGGTAAAAAAAAAAAAAAAAGAGGGATGATTTGATGACAAATTTTCACAAATAAAAATTGGAGTAATTCTGAAACTTGCCAAACTTGCAGAATATGTGTGTGCAACTTGTCTAATCTATTAATATGTAAAGATCAGTTAAGGGTATAGTGGAGTATTTCCTACCAGCAAATGAATCTTCAGTGATGGAGAGACAAGAAGTTTATCAAACTGAGAGACACAGTTGATACCATATGAGATAGTTATGATCTTAAGTAAATGTGGATGAAATGATGTTTATCACATTGCATTGTCTCATTGTAAAATCTAATCTAGAATATTTTAGTCTTTTCATTTAATATTGGTTGCTGCTCTTCTGAATGGGACCTGGAACCATGTCACCAAATGAAATCCAGAGATTCCAACAGAGGGAATTGGCCATAATCCAGATGGAACAGTCCACCCCAAGACCTCTGAACTAAACCACACTTAAACTTCAGAGACAGGTGAAGCGCACGACGCAGTCCTGAAAAACTGCTGGGAAGCAGGCCCAAATTATCTGAAAATAAAGACTATTAAGACTGATTGGGACTTTTGGGAAAATCTACAAGCCATTTGGGCTACAGCAATTGCAATACCCACACCAGCTCAAGTTTTACTGTAACATTTTCAAAGCTTTCTTCATCACTTTGTTGAATATTTGATGTGTTCAGTATTATTGCATGCTGTATGTCTTCCATTCTCTTAGAATGTTGCCTGCTGGTATTCCGGACTCGGAGGAGGCCTAACAGCTTTCTTTATAACTCGTTTAAGTATTGCTGTGTTTGGTATTCTTGCCTGCTGTATTTTTCCTATTTTATTAGGATGCTGTAAAAGAATGATATTGCAAAGTACAGTACCAAAAGCTGCCCCTTCATAATCCCTCTTTGTCTCAAATGGTTATTGTTATCAATGCCCCTTAGTGGGATTACTTTTGCCCCTCCACATAAAAAGAAAAAAGGAAAAGAAAAAGTGGCGAATGTTGGGAAATTTGAGTTAGGTCTGCTTATATATTGGCTTTATATGACTGAACCCTTGCCTGGTGAAACTACACAGGAGGATGGATGGCACAGAAGACAAGAAGACAGACAAGAAGACAATAGCTATATGAGAGTATATGCTTGCCATAAGATAATGGATGCGGCCAGTTATGGAGGATTCTGGGAAACCATATTCTGGATAGAAGTATGCAGAATATTGGGTCTAACAAGAAATTACAGGTCAAGCAAAGAATTCAGACTAATGAGCACAAAATACTCTCTGACTGGTTTCAATTAGTGCCAAGAAGAAGGAAAAATACAGGAAGGGTCAAAGGTCACAGGCCATGCATAGATAAACAGACCTAAAAGCAAATCCAGATGTATAGAGGTCACAGGCCATGCATAAATGAGCAGATCTAAGTGCAGGTCCAGATGTACAAATGTAAGGAGATTCTCCCCTGGGAAAAGTGTTGTAGGATCCTGAGGCCCTACTGACACTTAAGAATGTATGATGGATTCACTGAAAATTAATTTGAAACAGACATTTGAGACAGGGAGAAATGTATATAAGGTGGTTATTTTGGAGGAAGGGTGGGCAGTATTTTCTCCCCCTTCACAGAGAGAGAGAAAGTACTGTCTGCCATTTCTATAGACAGACCTTGCTGTTCTGCATGATGCTGGAAATAAAAGTCTTTGTAGATAAAGCAACTGCTGTCTAAGTAATTCTTTGATTGGCGATATTTGGGCAACCGTTGTGGGAACCAGAAGCCACAGCCGGCGGCAGTTTTTGACTCTCAAGCCCTGTGTTACGGCGTTGGGTGCTACGTTTTTTCTTACGCTTCCCATGTAAGTGTGTAATTAACTACGAGGGTGCTTCTTATGTTTTTGTAGATGTTTCTCATTTGGAAAAATTTCTCTCTGATAGGCAGAGTAGAGTGGGGGAAGGTCCAGTTTAAGTATAAAGTAGCCTCCGATTTTTTGGCCTTATTTGGCCTTGTTTTCCTTATATTATGTTTCTTTTACCTTGATACAGTTAAGCTCCCGTAATGTGGGCTATATAAGTGTCCCTTGCTAATTATTTCTTTATTGTCCAATTTCATTGGCTGTATTGATCTTTGTTAATTTGTTACTGGTTGCGAGTGTGCACTGCTTTTTCCTTTCTTGTTTTGGTTGTTGTAATGACTAAAATCATAATAAAAAAAATAAAAAATAAAAAAAAAAACAACTTGGATTACAGATTAACGCTTTATGCTGCTACAAGAAGAGAAGTACTATCAGATACTATAATCACTTATTTATTTTATTTAATTTAGTTAGCAATGCTTACATACCGCTTTTCACCAGGTCAAAGCAGTGTGCATTCAGAGTAGTTACTCACCTGTAACAGGTGTTCTCCAGGAGCAGCAGGAATCAGTCCTCACATATGGGTGACTTCGGCGCCGACGGAGCCCTCGTGCGCAGCATTTCCCCAGCTTTCACAGAAAGCCTTTGGGAATTGCAGCGCGCATGCGCGGTCCCCTTCCTGCCCAAGGGTGCCATCTTGCTCAGTCTGATGACATAGCAAAAAGACAGCAAAAAATTAGCAAAAATAATTCATATGACTGCAACTCCAAGGGGAGGAGGGAGGGTTGTGAGGACAGATTCCTGCTGCTCCTGGAGAACACCTGTTACAGGTGAGTAACTACTCTTTCTCCAGGACCAAGCAGGAAGTCAGTCCTCACATATGGGACTCCCCAGCTTAAGGCTACCGGAGACCCCAAGCGAAAAAATGAGCTCCCTCGAGCTCGTCAGCACAGAAGGAAGGAATCTTCTCTGAGAACGCCCCCGACCGGTAGCCCAACATCAGGGCCGGAGGGTAGGAGTTGCCTAAACCCCAGAGAGATTATGGAGTACTGCCTGTCCGAAACCACTGTCCCTGCGGGACTCCCTCTCAAGGCAGTAATGGGCCGCAAATGTCTGGCTTGAAGACCAAGTAGCGGCCCGGCAGATGTCTACCAACGGAACAGAGCGGAGATGAGCCACTGACGCAGCCTTTGCCGTGACTCGACCCTCCAACGAGAGGCCGGCTGCCCCATAAGCCCAGGCGATACAGTCAGCGACCCATATGGACAACGTACGCTTGGAGACAGGTAGCCCCAACTTATTGGGGTCAAAAGAAACGAAGAGCTGAACAGCCCTCCGATGCTCCCGCGTACGGTCAAGGTAGAAGGACAACGCCCTCCTACAGTCTAGGGTATGCAAGACCATCTCAGCCCGGTTGGCATGCGGCCTGGGAAAGAAGGTCGGAAGAACCACCTCCTGATTGAGGTGAAAAGGTGAGACAACCTTAGGAAGAAACTTAGGGTGAGTCCGTAAGACTACCCTATTCCTGTAGAACCTAGTGTAAGGAGGATCAGACACTAGTGCCTGCAGTTCACTCACTCGCCTAGCAGAGGTGAGAGCTACCAGAAATAAAGTTTTCCAGGAGAGAAAACGGAGAGGGAAAGTAGCCATAGGTTCAAAAGGCGGACAAGTAAGCCGCTGTAAGACCACATTCAGATCCCACTCAGGGGCCGGTGGACGCAAAGGAGGCTTAAGCAGAAGAAGGCCTCTGAGGAAACGAGCCACCAAAGGGTGGTTGGAAAGAGGCCTTCCGTCCACCGGCGAGTGGTGTGCTGAGAGAGCACTAAGGTGAACTCAGACAGAGTTAGACTTAAGGCCCAGATTGGAGAGGTAGAGCAAATATTGCAACACTACCACTACCAAGCATGAGAAGGGATTCTCACTGTGCTGAGCACACCATACGGAGAATCTACGCCACTTAAGAGCGTAGGATTTCCTGGTGGATTGATGCCGAGAGGCCAAGACTACATCTTCCACCTCCCGAGGTAGTAGTAGGGGAGCTAGGACTACCCTTTCAGCAGCCATGCCATCAGATGAAGAGACTGGAGGTTGGGGTGCAAGAGAGTCCCCTGATCCTGAGACAGGAGATCGTGTTGAAACCCCAGAGGAAGAGGTGTGTCCACCGCCAGTTGTAGCAGAAGCGGGAACCACGGTTGCCTCGGCCACCTGGGGGCTATGAGAATCAATGAAGCCCCATCGCTGAGGACTTTGAACAGCATTCTGGACACTAGTGGTGTGGGAGGAAACGCATACAGTAAGCCTGTGGACCACGAGATCAGAAACGCATCCGCTGCTATTCTGAGGGGATGCGGTTGTCTGGAGCAAAATCTCGGGAGTTGCCGGTTCAGAGGACTGGCGAAAAGATCCATGGTGGGGAGTCACCACCTGAGAAAGATCTGCTGAACCACCCATGGGTTCAATCTCCATTCGTGTGGTTGCAGGATCCTGCTCAGTCTGTCTGCTAGGCAATTGTCCTGACCTGGGAGGTAGACAGCCTTGAGAAGGATTCCGTGATGGACAGGCCAAGAGCACAGTCGCTGTGCCTCCTGACAAAGAAGGAAGGAGCTTGTGCCTCCTTGTTTGTTCACATAGAACATGGCAACTTGATTGTCCGTCTGGACCAGTACAGACTGGTGATAGGTGAGGTGGGAGAAGGCTCTCAGAGCTAGGCGTATCGCCCGTAGCTCCAGGAAGTTTATCTGTTGAGTAGCCTCCCAAGGGGTCCTGTAGGGCTGGTACCCCTGCAATTCTACATGCAAATCTCCGGCCTGCTCAGCAACTCAGGCCTGAACCAAAATGAACAGACAAGATGGATTCTTCACTACACTTTTGCTGTGTTCAGCTATAAGCCTGTTCTTCAAGCAACTGCTTGCACAGCGTTTCTAAGTGTGCATGCATACAGAGGCTATTGTCCGTGGCTGGCCTTGGACACTTGTACATGCCCAGAAGTTACATACTGTTGCTTCTGCCTGACTTTTACCCTGGCTCCTTTGTTTGCAAGAAGCTGCTCATCATCGACCTTCTGATTCGCTGAGAACACCTCAGACTGCCTGCTGCCAACCAATCATCGGACCTATGACGGAGGATTCTCACACAGAATTCTGCATTCTGCGCTGGAAGTTGTGGTTGTAAGTTGGAGAGTAAGAGAGAGTTGGGGCTTTTCCCCACCTGGACATACAGACTTCTGCACTGCGTACCTGATTCCTGCACCCTGAGCCTTCCGCCAGACGGCCCCTACGTGAGGGCTAGGCCATCCTCCACAGGTCTGAGATAAGAGTTCACAGATACCTCCGGTTCGGACCTACTGCGGCTCGCCTGACGAGGCTAGAGCCCGCACTAGCTAGAAGCTGCTTCTGAGTGCCGACGGAGCTAAGGTACTGACTTATCTCTCCTCCTCCGTATGGGAAAAGGGTTAGCAATATATTTCTTGCTTTTCCTCAGTGCAGAGCGAATCAGTGACGTCTGGTTCCTAATCTGATTTATTACGTTGTCCAAGTGTACATCTGTACCATAACAAATTGTTACTTTATGCTTCTAATTAGCCATATATGTGTGTGTATATTTTTCTATTTGGTTACCTATAATAAAGTCTAATATATATCTGCAGACCAGAATTCTTTCGTGGCTCATTGCCAGAATAACTCACAGAACTTTGGGCTGGGATAGTAGCCATATTCCCCTAGACAACAGAGAGTCTAACTTATTTTTTTTGTGCTACTAATATACCCTACATATGGGGGCTCATCCGGGATGAGTCTTTCTGAATGTGCTATGTCTCTCAGAATTTGTGTAATATTTCTGCATTGTCCTATTGTGGTCAACGCAGCTGTTTATGCTGAGGTTTTTGTGGCCAGAGAGCATTGTCTGTGAGACGGCTTTGCAACCCCCATTACAGGCTCTCTGCATTAGAGTACTTCTAGCGGTGCCCTGTGTTTGTTTTTACAGACAGTCTCAGCTATTGATTTACGATGGCTCACGCAGATAAGGTTGATTTGGCATTCCAGAAATTAGCTTCCCTATGTTGGTCGAAAGATACCACTGCCGACCACATTGAAAGAATTTCTAAGTGCCTTACAACAGATACGCAAGAGCTTGTTAGGGCTGATAGCTTTTTCAGTGAGTTCCTAGACCGGCTTCTGGCTCATAAGGCTAAATTACCGGTGGATATGGTAGCCGAACATGCCTGTGTGCTGCATATTTTTACTGACAAACTGCAGAAGGCATTATGTCACCTGCAAACTAAATCTGAATCGCTAGAGTCTGATTTAAGGACTGCTCACAGTCAGATACAGTGTGCTAAGGAGACAGCTAACCAGTGTGAAAAGCAGAGTGCTGAGTTACGTCATCAAGTTGACGAACTTCAGGCTGAGGCGACCAGATGAGCTAGCGGTAGCCTCTTTTCACCAGGCACTACTAGCCTGTGGTGTCTGCGATGCCAAGAGCTAGTGGCTCAGGTTTCCGCTCTTAAGAGGCGGGGTGAACAGGATCAAAAGGAGTTACAGTTTGTAGGTCTGAGATGGCTTCTCAGACAAAGAAATTAAAAGCAGACGCGGCTCTTTTTGAGCAACGAGAGAGTGCTTTGATGGCTGAGCTCGAAGCCACAGAGTCTGCTCTCAGTGCAGAGAGACGGCGTACAGCCGATCTGCAAAGGCAGCTAGTTGTCGCACGTCAGGAATGTGGGCAGGAAATGCAGAGAGTTAACCTAGAAATCCAGCAGTTAAGAGCTGACTGTTTTGAATTGGCTTGTGTGTCCACTTCTCAGAGTAATGAGACAGAGTACAGGGATAATTTCAGCCCTCTAGGCTTCTCGATGTACCAGAGGGTAGATGACGGCAGTTTGCCACTGGAAACCCTGCCCAGTGTAGAACGGCAGCTTTTCCAGAACAGAGTCAGTTCTCTCCCATCAGCGCATGAGCACAGGAGAGAAACAGGGCGGAATGAACCACCCTACTCTCGGCCCCTCCCCATACAGTGAGCGGTGGAGGGGGGGTGGGAAATCCCCCGAGTGATGGAAAACTGTACCAGCAGCGACCACTAGAGGGAGCTGAAGGGACGCAAAATTCGCTATGCTCCCGTGTCCTGCAAGGGAAAATAAATGAAGGTGCTTCTGTCGCACAATTGCAAATCATCAAGACCTTGCAGAGCATGGTCACTCCTTTTGAGAAAACTGGTCATGCCACCATAAATGAACATTTAGCTGCAGTCAAAGATGCCTTTCGGGCACTGAACATTACCAGGGGGGAGGACATGGTTTTGTATCTTCCATGGTCTTTTGATGTGCCTTGTCAGCAATTCATTCGGGCCATGGCAGACGATGAAAAGAAGGACATTGTCATTTTTGAACAGGCACTAAAGAAACATTATGGGCCATACCCTGATGATATTGCTGCAAAGCAGGCAGCATTTAGTATGACTCATAAGGAAAATGAAACCCCCCGAGAGTTTGCTTACAGGCTTAGGCAGACCTTCTTCCAGAGTGACCCTTCTTGGTAACAATAGAACACCATCAGGAGTTTCGTAATCTTTTCTGTCAGTTGCTACTTCCATCTATCAAGCCTTATATGTCTGACAAGCGTCACGAACCCCTGTCACGTGTGATAGAACATGCTGAGTGGATTTGGGAAGCTGTTCCCAACATGAGAGCAACCAATACTGGCAGCACAGTCCGGGCTCCCAGCAAAGCCAGAGAGCCAAAACAGTGTGTCAGTGCTGTAAAATCCACTCTTTCGTTAGAAAATAACACTTCTCCTTCTGTTCCACAGAATCCTCCCAGGCCACCCCAGAATAACCAGTCATCTGGGTCTAAGCAGCGCTCTGGGAATCAGCGTTTCACTCCACAGAATCGGAACTGGAAGAGAAAGCCCGGTTTTGACAAATACCTGGAACTGGAGAAGAGAATAAGCGAGCTGACAGATATGATGAAGGCTACCATTGCATTCAGCTCCTCACAGGAGGCTCCTGCTAGTAGTGTGCCTCTTAAGCCACGAGCAAAGCCTCAGAAGCCAGAGGAGGAACTGGTTGACTCCTCTTCCCCTTCTAATGCGACTGAATGACTAACCGACTTTGTTTCTGTCCCACAGGTCACTATTGCACAGGTGCAGCCAGCTGGAGATGCCACCCCAGGGACACAGAGTGACAGTCCTGCCATCGACAGCGAGGGTCCAGCCTTTGACACCATCAGGA
This sequence comes from Ichthyophis bannanicus, assembly GCA_033557465.1. Lineage (NCBI taxonomy): Eukaryota > Metazoa > Chordata > Amphibia > Gymnophiona > Ichthyophiidae > Ichthyophis > Ichthyophis bannanicus. Next base: position 333,855,454 of record CM066038.1, read on the forward strand.
AGCACAAGTACTTTCTGGGTAAACTCAAGCCAAAAGGACAGAGGTATACTGTTCCTGTTACTATTCAGCAGGCTTTTCTCTGTGAGGGCCTGATAGATTCAGCCTCTGAGGCTACCCTGATTACCTCGAGTCTCTTTGATAGACTCACTGCTTCCTTGGGGGGTCAGAGGACCCTACACGTCACACCCAGTGATTTGTCACTCGCAGCTTATGGGAATCAGCCCATAGAGTCTATGGGGCAGGTCTGGCTTAACCTCCAAATTGGAAAATTACAGGTGAAGCATCCTGTAGTCATTACCAAGTGCCCTGGGGAAGAATTCTTGATTGGCAATGAGCTCCTGAAACGGTTACGCCCCATTCTGGACTACGTCCAGGAAGTGATCTGGACACAGGTCACACATCCCATACCTTATGCTAGGGTAAAACATAACAGCAGAGTCAGTGGTCCTTGTTCGGTGGAACGCACAAACAAGTCCATCAGGATTAATTTCCAGAGGTCAGCTGATCCCCAAATCCTTCAGCTCCAGTATGAAAGGGCTGGAGATGAGGATCAGGGCATCAGCGACGTGGTTTCCATTGCAGTGGGTTCAGTAGCTAACATTGTCCTTGATACTGACTGCCTGCAGATTTTCCTGAAGGAACCTGTGGAAGGTTGTGAGGTGCAAACCCCTCCTCCATCCCATCCCTGCCTAGATCACCCTAGGAGACTGACGGACATATTCTCGGCTGAAAAAGGTCCCTTTATATATGTGCAGGTGGGCATGTCCTAAAAGGAAAGGGCCTACCTATTACCCCACTGTGACCACTCCCTCATCAGTGAGACTCTTTTCTATCGGCTCAAACAACAGCTTACCCTTGATTGGGTAATGGGAGCGAAGACTTCGTTCCAAGTGCCTGGGGAAGGGCTCAAGACATTCATGGGCTACTGCAATCTCCCCTTGCAAGTTGGGGTCAAAGGTTTTCGGCACACCTTCTCCATCATCAGAGGACTTGAGGTGCCCCTCTCTTTAGGCTCAGATTGCCTTGTTCGACTGGGAACTTATGTGGATTTTGTGAACAACATCCTCTGGAGTAGGATGGAAGGAGATCCGGTGGATTTCTCTGGTGCCCGCCCATCCCTACGGGCTGGTCAGACTATCCCTCAAGTCTGTGAAGTGGTCTGTGCAGAAGACATCCACATACCTGGGAGGGTACAGGATTGTCCCCTGCCGATACAGGTGACCCGAGGACATGTGGTCTCAGACAACTTGGTCTTCTTCAGTCCAAATTCCCGTTTTGAGGAGCTGGGCCTAGCCATGGGTCCCATACCCTGCATGGAGGCTACAGCTCCCTCCTTACACTTATTGCTCACCAATCCAAATCCAGATCGCATTCACCTTGTGAAAGGCGAACCCCTGGGATTCCTAGTGGGAGAATCGTTCCCAAGTGTGGAATTGAGTCTACAGATTATTGGGGAAGCCCCTGTTTCCTGGAACATCTGTGAAGGGGGGGGGGACCCCTGCGTGTGTACGATCCTCACCCCGAGGCCTCTTCACCTTACAGTTTGTCTGGCCACATAGTGCTGTGACCTCACAGGTGGACCTCGAGTCTGACCATCTGATTTTGTCAAGTAAACTTGATGAGGCTGTTAGTTCCCTCACCCGCCAGGGGGGGAGCCCCATGCTGTCCAAGCCATCCAGGTCTCCTCTCTCCAAGATGAGATTGAGGAGAAGGTTGAAATACCCTCAAATAAACCTGTTCTGGGATTTGATGAAATGGTCGCGGGAAAACTTGCTGAAGCAGACGCCTGCACTGATGAGTCAGAAAAGGCCCAATTAAAAGCACTGCTGTACCGTCACAAGGACCTGTTTGCCACTGACACCTATGACTGTGGTCTTACCGACCTACATGTCACCCGGATTCCTACGGATCCAAACAGTAAACCTGTCTTTGTGAGACAGTATAAAATCCCATTGGCCTCCTATGAATCTGTTCAGGAAATCATTAATTCCCTGGAACAAAAGGGAATTATACGTCAATGCAACAGTACTTACAATGCCCCACTGTGGCCTGTCATCAAGAAGGATTCTAGCTGGTGCTTAGCTTTGGACTATCGCCACTTAATAAAAAGGTACCTCTATCCAGATGGCCTATGGCACATCTGGAACAGAACTTAGCCACCATCAAGGGTGCAAGGTACTTTACCAGCCTGGATCTGGCCTCAGGATTTTGGACTATACCTGTCCATCCAGAAGATCAGCATAAGCTGGCTTTTACCTGCGGTAGGCGACAATATACTTGGAATTGGACACCGTTTGGTTATTTGAATGCCCCAGCAGACTTCAATATTTTCCTGCATAAGGCTTTGCCTGATGCTGAGACTAGAGGCACCCTCGTCTATGTAGACGACATTCTGGTGAAGAGCGCCAGTTTCACTGACCATTTGCAAGAAATAGAGCATGTTTTCCAGCAACTGAAAGCTGCGGGAGCAAAGCTGTCCTTGTCAAAGGGCCAATGGTGCCGGAAATCTCTCAATTATTTGGGTTACGAAGTTTCTGCTGAGGGACTGCGGCCTCAAAGGAAGAGAATTGCGGCCTTGCAACAACTCAAACGTCCGACCAACGTGAGTGAGCTGCGCTCATTCTTGGGCATTTGCAATTATTCACGCCAATTTGTGGATCAATATGCGGAGATTTCCCGACCCCTGGTCAAACTCCTCAAAAGAGATGAACCTTGGGCATGGAATCCCAACCAAGAGGCAGCTCTAGAAGAGCTGAAGGCAGCTTTGAGTCGAGCTCCCTGTCTTGCCTATCCAGAGAGTGGCAGAGAATTCTTCGTGGAACTAGGTTTCACTGATCACTCTATGAGTGCTGTTCTGTACCAGATGCATGACACAGATAGGAAAGTTATTGCCTATGCCAGCAAAGCTTTAACGGAAGTGGAGAAGAAATACTCTGACTGTGAGAAATCCTTGTTGTCCACAGTCTGGGCCCTCCAATATTTCCGCAGTTATATCCAAGGTGAGAGGTTGGTTGTTGAGACTCATCACCAACCCATCAAGTTCCTAGGCAGTGATCGGATTAAATCGGGACAAGTGTCAAACAGTCGCATTGTCTCCTGGACCTTAGCACTTCAGGGCTGGCCCCTGGAGGTCAGGTATGCTCAAAACCGCAAGGATGCCGCCACACAGGGCCTGGCTGAATTGCACGATTGCACTGCCAGAGAACCTTTCGTGGGTAATTTAGACACCGAAATGGAGTCATGTACGCCTGAGCCTTCTCGTCATCGTCCTTATGATGAGAACCTCTGTAAAGGCTACCCCAAGGTGTATGTGGACGGTTGTGCTTACCGTCGAGAGCCTGACCATGAACTGGTAGCAGGTATAGGTGTAGTTTGGAACCAGAACCACCCTTGTGAACCCTTCAAGTACCGTCTGGGTACCAAGACTAATCAGTATGCAGAGCTAGCTGCAGCCCTGGCAGCTCTCCAGTCTGCTGCTCAGGGAGGGGTTCACACCCTAACCATCTGTACTGATTCAGACTACGTCCGACAGAATTTTGTTTCCCACTTACCCATTTGGAAATCTAACCATATGCTGAATTCCAAAGGGAAACCTGTCAAACATGCCGGATTGATTCTGGCCTTGGACAAGGTAGCTCATGAAAATGACATGACCATCTACTGGAAGAAAGTGAAAGGTCATTCCCGTGTTGATAATCCTGACAAGATTGGAAATGATCTAGCTGATCAGCTTGCCAAGGAGGGTGCTGTCTCTGGAGACCTCTGGCAGTTGGAGGCTCCCGAGACCAATGGGCTTCAAATGGTGACGGCAGTTACCCGGCGACAAGCTCAATTATCCACCATGCCCCCTGTGGTTCAATGGTGTGGCGAGAGCACAGATCTCGACCTCGTGCAAGCCCAGAAACAAGATCCTACTCTTGGACGTTTCTACCTTTTTCTCCAGAACCCCCAGGAACACCCATTAACTCTGGAGGATTGTCAGGACGATGAGGAACTGAGGATCCTCTACATCTCCAAGGACATGTTCCATCTCCAGAAAGATCTGTTGATACGGACGAGTAAGCATGGTATTGTGCAATGGGTGGTACCTCGGGCCTTCCGTGGAGTTATGTTACAGCACGCTCATGATGAACCTTGTGCCGGTCATAGAGGTGACCGAATAACCTATGAAACGTTGAAACAAGTGGCCTACTGGCCCCACATGTACCAAGATGTACAACTGTATACTAAAGGTTGTCTGACCTGTTGCAGATTCCAACCTGCAGCTCCTTCTCATAGAGCACCTTTGAGAAACAGAGGTCTGACCATGCCTTGGTCTGATCTCCAGATTGATTGGATCGGCCCCGTGCCCTGATCCTCTCGAGGCAACAAATATATGTTGACAGTTACCTGCTTATTTACTAAGTGGGTCGAGTGCATCCCAGCACCCAACTGTACCGCCGAGACCACGGCCACCTTGTTGTTAAACCATGTTTTCAGCAGGTGGGGCCTCCCCATGCGAGTGGAATCCGACCAGGGTTCCCACTTCACGGGACAAGTCATTAAGCATCTGTGGAAGGTACTAGGTGTGAAGGCCAAAGTCCACATTGCTTATCGTCCACAATCCTCTGGACAAGTGGAGAGAGCAAACAAAACTATCATCAGTATCTTGAAAAAGTATGTTTCTTCCTCTGGGAAGGACTGGGGCATCAAACTGCCCTTGGTCCTGATGGCTATCAGAGCCACGCGTCATCGTGCTACTGGTGTGTCCCCTTTTGGAATGATGACAGGTAGGGACATGGTTTTACCCCTTCATCTTCTTTACAGGACTAATGATGTGACTCTCGCTGCTGCTACAACTGCTCATGAATATGTTGCCCATTTAAGACAACACTTGCAAAGTGCCTTTGCCTTTGCCCAAAAGAATTTGGACACTGCTGCTAGGGGTAGGAAGGCCTACTATGATTTGAGGACTACCTCTAAAGAATACCAGATTGGCGATAAGGTATTCTACTACAATTTTGGTAAGAATAAGGTCAAAGACTGTAAATTTCTACCTAGCTGGAACGGTCCATTTCCTATTGTGGATAAAGCCTCCCCTGTTGCTTATCAAATTCGAATGAAGTCAGGTACTGAGAGGGAAGGCTCCCTTAAATGGGTCCACATTAATCAGCTTAGACCGTGTCATCCCAGTAAGTTTGGGATAGTAGCCATATTCCCCTAGACAACAGAGAGTCTAACTTATTTTTTTTGTGCTACTAATATACCCTACAGTCCAGAGACCCTGAGTACATGTCCCTTGGCAATGTGCTCCCCAACTGAGAAGAGAGGCATCGGTTGTCAGCACCTGAGTATGCGGAGGGGATTGAAAAACCACTCCGAGCACCAGATTCGGAAGATGAAGCCACCATTGCAGAGAGGAGACCAGGAGGTCGGAGATCCTCACTGAGTCCGCTAGGCCCCCTGTGGCTTGATGCCACTGAATGCGAAGACTCCACTGAGCAGGTCGCATGTGCAGGCGGGCATTGGGGGTGACATGAACCGTGGAAGCCATATGGCCGAGTAGTCTCAGGAATTGCCTGGCAGAGACCAGGAAATTGCTGCGAAACTGGCTGGCCAAATCCATTAGCCTGTGGGCCCTGTCCAGAGGCAGAAAAGCCGTTGCTTGAAGAGTGTCTAGTCTGGCCCCTATGAACTCTAAGTTCTGGGACGGGAGCAAAGTGGACTTTGCGAAGTTTATGACAAACCCCAAGTGCTGAAGCAGAGCCACAGTGCGAAGGGTGGCTTGACTGGCCTCCTGGGAAGACTGGCCCCTTATGAGCCAGTCGTGCAGGTACGGAAACACAAAGAGGCCCTGAAGCCTCAGGTAGGCCGCCACCACTGCCAGGCATTTGGTGAACACCCTGGGAGCGGAGGACAGGCCAAAGGGTAGTACTCTGTACTGATAGTGGTTTCCTCCCACAACAAACCTGAGATACTGTCTGTGGTCTGGATGGATAAGGATGTGAGTATACACATCCTTTAGATCTAAGGAGCATAGCCAGTCTCCCTGCTGGAGGTAGGGCAGCAGGATTCCAAGGGTAAGCATCTTGAACTTTTCCCTCTCCAGGAACTTGTTGAGGTTTCGCAAGTCTAGGATGGGTCTGAGGCCTCCTGTTCTTTTTGGTACCAGAAAGTACCTGGAATAAAAGCCTTGACCTCTTAGGTGGTGGGGCACCGGTTCCACAGCCTGATCCTTTAGCAGACTTGCTAACTCCTGAAGGAGTAGATCCCTGTGCAGAGGGGGTCTTGGAGGCTCCCCTGGAAAATAGGAGGGAGGTACCTGGTGAAAATGAAGAAGATAGCCCTTTTGGACTATATGAAGAACCCAGGTATCTGATGTGACGGCTGACCACCTGTGGGCAAAGTGGGCCAGCCGGCCTCCTGTGCTGAGAGAAGCCAGCTGAGGAGAAGAGGCTATGCTGTCTGAGTCAAAAACCCCCACCCTGCTGAGCAGGGGCCGGTGTAGGTGGCATGGGGGCCTTCTGCCTACGGGGCCCTTGACCCTGCCCCTTGGCCTGCTGACCCTGTTGGGGAGCTGCAGAGGCCTGATAATGAGGGTATTGTTTATAGGCAGACGACTTCCTCGGGTAAAAGGAATTTTTTCCCGAGCCCTTCTTCTTCTGAGAAGGGGCAAGGTTTTCCTGGAAAGCCTAGTCCTGGTCAGAGTCTCGGTCTCGAGTTCTGCAGCCTTTTCAGCCATGGGCTTGCCAAAGAGGTTTTCACCCCGGCAGGGGACATCGACCAACTTGTCCTGTACCCATGGCTCTAGGTCGGATGACTGTAGCCAAGCCTGTCGGCGGGCACCGATGCCGGCCCCGGCTACTCGGGCCGAAGCCATCGTAGGCTGCTCGAGAGATAAACTTCGAGCACTCTCGAATACCGGTGGACAAGGCTTGGATCCTCTGCAAAGGTTCCTCGGAGAGACCAGCAGAGAACCCGGCAATCTCCTTTGCCAGGTCTCGGAGGTACATGCCCATGTAGAGCTGGTAAGTCTGGACACGGCAAGCAAGCATAGAGCCCTGGAAGCACTTCTTACCGAGGGCATCCAGGTTCCGGGCCTCCTGGCCGGGAGGCACCGAGGAGTGCATCTTCTGACTATTCAGTCGATGCATGGCCGATTCCACAACCATGGAGTGGTGCGGTAATTGTGCCTTTTGGAACCCGGGGCTCTTGCGGACTCAATAAATGGAATCGACCCGCTTGCTTAACACCGGCGTCGAGGCCGGGGTCTCCCACATGCGGAAGAGCAGCCGCTCCAGCAGCGGAGGAACCAGAACAGTAAAGGCCTCCTTCGGGGGAGAGTCATACTGGAGGGCCTCGAGCTCCTCGGCTCGAGGCTCCTCCTCGGGTTCCGTGGGGAAGGCCAAGGCCTTGGCCATATCCCGCACGAAGTCCGAGAACCGGGTATCCTCCGGTGGGGATCGTCTCCGAGGTTCGGACTCGGGCGAGTCTGATGGGACACACCGAGTCCGATGGGTGTCGGGTGACTCTTCGGCCTCCGCCTCCCAGTCCGACTCCTCAGAGGAGGAATCGAGCGGCTCCGGTCGGGTGGGCACCGATGCCCTCCACCCCGATGCCGAGGGTATCGGCATCGACGACCTCGGCCCCAAACGGGAGGTCGAGGGAGACCGTGGCTGAGCATCGACTCGAGCCCGCATGGACTCGAGGATCGGCTTGGCCTCCGGGGTCGACTTGGACATCGAGGTCCCGGTGGTCGGGGCAGATGTACCAGTGAGACCGGCGATCAATGCCCGCTGCTGTTCCATGAAGGCAGCGAAGCTGCTCTCCAGGGCCGTCAACCTGAGTCCGAGCTCAGGAGACCCAGCAGCCCCCGACTCGGGCCCCGACGGTGTCGGGCCCGACATCGGCTCCCTCGGAGGAGAGTCCACGAGGACAACAGCACTTACGTGTTCAGGAGACTCCATCTCGACACGAGGATGCTTGGCAGGCCTCTCCGACTCCGAAGTCCCGGGGCGGCTATCGGGGCTATGCGACCTGGCCCTCAAGGAACCAGGAGCGTCCACCGACGTCGCCCTCGTGGGTTTCTTCTTCCTGCGATGTTCCCGCGAAGGAGACCCCCGCTGAGAGGAACCCCGACGCTGCTCGGGGCCGGAGTCCCGAGACTTCGAGGCCTCTGACGAGGTCCGGGCCCGGCCAGACGCGGAGTCAGAAAAAATTTGATCCTTCTGGTGCTGCCGACTCCTCAACGCCTTTGAGGACATTTTGCCACACAGACCACAGATCATCAGGTCATGATCGGGTCCGAGGCAACGGAGGCAGCAGTCGTGTGTGTCGGTAAGAGACATAAGTTTCTTACACCGATCACACTTCTTAAACCCGCTGGTAGCCATCGGGGGAAAAAGGGCCCCTGCTAGGTCAAAAGACCGGGCTGCCAGGGAAAAAAGAAAAAAAGGCGCGAACGCCAGTCACAAAGGACAAAAACCGAAAAAGAAAGAAAAGGACTCGATACCGGCATATCGGTCCGAGCGGGAAAAGTATCCGGCGTCGAACCGGAGAAAAAAGAGAAAAATAGGGAAAATCAACTTTTAACTCGGGGAAAAACGAACTACATCCGTCAGGCTCCGCGGAAAAAAGAAGACTGAGCAAGATGGCACCCTTGGGCGGGAAGGGGACTGCGCATGCGCGCTGCAATTCCCAAAGGCTTTCTTTGAAAGCTGGGGAAATGCTCCGCACGAGGGCTTCGTCGGCGCCGACGTCACCCATATGTGAGGACTGACTTCTTGCTTGGTCCTGGAGAAAGGTACAGTATATATTTCCCATTTCCCTGAAGGGCTCACAATCTGCGTTTTGTACCTGAGGCTTAGATGTGAACAAATTTTTTTTCATGCATACTTCCTATTGGACATCACAGAGACTAAAAAAGGTCAAATATTTTTATATATGAACTATCTGAAAGTCAATTTTAAAATTTAAAAAGCCACATAACCCTAGATGATGACAAAAACTAAATAGCTGATCTTTGCTCATCTCCCCTACCTCATCCACTTCCTCCTCTCTCCATTTATCCAAAGTATAAGCAGCAGTAGTCTGCACAGGCCCTACATGCTGATGTGTGGTCAAAAATCCCAGTATTCTGCATGGGTTTCCAATCTAACAGGAAGTTCAAATGGGAGGAGGAGGAGGAGGAGTCGTCAATGCCTGTGAACATTCAATCTCACAGCCTCCAAGCTATTATTACTGGGCATATGTCACAAAAGATGTCTAGAAGGAGGGGGAGAAGCCCTGTTTCTGACCCAATCCATGATGATGTGACATCATCGGGATCCCAACCCATCTTGGGAACACTGTGCCAGGAGCTCTAACAGGTCTCACAAAGAACTCTGCACAACTCTGCAATCTAAGAAACTTTAGTACCATACTACAAAAGGCAGTTCAAAAGCACTTGTGTCCTAGAGACCACTAATAGCTACCATCATCCTTCCTCACCTTCAGGAATCATGTACTGCAGGATCTGCACCTCTTTCCAAAGAAAACAAAAGTCCCCTTACAAAATATTTGTGTCTTCCACTATGCACAGATTTCCATTTCAGAAACAATGTTTACCTTATATACTACAGCTGGGGGAAATTCTACACAAAATTTTTTTTTAAATTCTGTGCAAAATTTAGAAAATTCTGCACACAGTATTTTAAAATTCTGCATGCTTTATTAGTACATTTTTGTGCAACATTCCCCCTTCATAAAGCCTAACTCCTCCTCTAGACCTGAAATTCCCCCTGCCTTTTTCCTCCTTCGCTCTCTTGATCCAACAAGTTCTTTCCCCAACCCCCAAAGCCTTCCTTGTCCCCCCCTCCCTGTTCTCTCTCCCTCTAACTTCTAACAAGATCACTACTGCTGTCTGTCCCTAATGTCATACCCCCATATCACCTCCTCTCTTCCTCTCACCATGCACCCACTTTCTTCCCAGGCACATACGTCCTCCTTTCTCTTTCATCACCCTCAGGCATATACTCATCTCCAGCCCCCAGCCATCCCCTTCCCGACTCACCAGCAGCCCATCTCCTGCTCCTAGTCATTCTACCCCCGCCCCCCCCCCCACTCACCAACCCATCTTCCTGTTCCCAGCTGCTACCCTCGACTCACCATCAGCTCATCTCCTGTTCCCAGCCATCCCCCCCTCACTAAAGCCCAACTCACCAGAAGCTATCGCTTGCCCACAGCCATCCCATCGACTCACCAGCAGCCTCTCTCATTTGCCTGATTGCAGTGGCTCTTTAACACAGCCATGGGAGCATTTCCGTTTGCTCCCACAGCTGTGTTAGATTCCAACGCTGGCACCATGCTTTCAAAAGGTAAATAGAAGCGCTTCCTGTTAGAAACAGCAAATGTTTCTGTTTACCTTATGAAAATGTTACATGATGGCATCGGAATCTAGTAAAGCCATGGGAGCAAACAAATGCTCTTGCAGCTCTGAAAAAGGTAACAGTAAGGCAGAATCAGGTGGCCTAAAGCTTGTGCACCTGAATCTATCTTACTGTTTCACCGATGTCAGTGGCTGCACAGAATTCTCCACAGTAAATGCAGAATCCTGCACAAATTCCCTCAGGAGAAATATATCAATTAAAAATTGCCACCACCAAATCACTTTCCAGACCCTCTGAACTGTTTTCCCCAACAACAGTAAATACCGGATTTTATTTTACAGGATTTTTATACCGCTTTATCATTTAGTCAAAGCGGTTTACATTATAACAAACTTAGAGACATTAAACATTAAATGTACATTAAACAGTGACATTGATAAATAGAAATTACACTTACCTGGTAATTGTAGTTCCTGGAGAGTCCAGTTTAGTCCTCCACATCCAGGTAGTGCACCTCCTCCTGCAGCAAGGAGACTGGACCAATCAACTCTTTAGTAATCTAGACTGTATACTGCTGGAACGCCCATCAGCCCTCCAGTGAACTAGTAACAAAGCAGACTCAAAGAAGCAACACATTGAAGAAATAATCAAGTATCAGTAGATTTGTCCCCTTAACCAGCTAAGTGATCCTCTCCCTAAACGAGAGGGCTCGAACTCTGCACCTTGGTCTGCCCCTGGTACTTAACACAATTGGCAGACAGAGCAGCAAGCATAAAAAGGAAAAACTTGTTAGAAAACCAGAAGGCACGTAGATAGCCCTAGCAAGAGGGTTCCTTCTTCTATTTTTCGCAGCAAACATACTTACTTGACACTGCCCCACACTGGTCTTAGTGCACCGTCCAGACAAAGGAAGTTACGTAGTCTCTAGGGCGGGATTGAGGACTAAGCTGGACTCACCAGGAACTACAATTACCAGGTAAGTGTAATTTCTATTTCCTGAGCGGTTGTCCAGTTTAGTCCTCCACATCCGGGATGTACCAGAGCAGTTATCAACGGGGGGGGGGGGATCTTGCCAACCGGCGCGCAAGACAGCCGATCCAAAACAAGTATCCCGTGCCGCCGCTACATCCAACCGGTAATGTCTACTGAAGGCATGGAGTGAGGACCACGTAGCCGCCCTGCAAATTTCTAGCGGCGGAACAAGACTATGCTCTGCCCAAGAAGTTGCTTGCGCCCTAGTAGAATGGGCCCGCAAACCCAATGGAACCGAACGACCCTGAAGAATATAAGCCGAAGTGATGGCCTCCTTAATCCACCGAGAAATGGACGCCTTCGCCGCCGCTTCCCCCTTGCGAACTCCACCGAACAGCGCAAACAAGCGATCCGACTTACGGAACGACTTGGAAACCTTCAGGTACCGACGCAGAATCCTCCTCACATCCAGTCTATGGAGAACAGCATCCAAATCAGTAGATGGATCTGAGGAAAAAGCGGGCAGCACCACAGACTGATTCAAATGAAAAGGAGGAACCACCTTTGGAAGAAATGAGGGAACCGGCCTTAAAACAACCCGATCTCGGAAAAAGGACAAGAAGGGAGCTCTACAAGACAGCGCCTGCAGTTCCGAAATTCGTCACGCTGAACAAATGGCAATGAGAAAAACTGCCTTCAGCGTTAAGTCCTTAACCGAGGCATGGCGAAGGGGTTCAAAAGGCTCCAGCACCAAAGCCTGCAGCACCAGATTCAAATCCCAAGGTGGAATAGTAACTTTTCGCGAAGGGCGCAAGCGAAAGACAGCTTTTAGAAAACGCCGAATATCCGAGTGCGCCGCAAGAGGAACATCCTGAATCTTGCCTCTATAGCATGCAAGAGCTGCCACCTGAACCTTCAGCGAACTAGTGACTAGCCCCTTGTCAAAACCGTCTTGTAAGAAACTGAGGATGACGGCCGCCGAGGACGTCGCTGCCCGTAGATCATGGCGAGAACACCAATCCTCAAAAATTCGCCAGACTTGAACATATGTAAGCAAGGTAGAAGTCTTTCTAGCGCGAAGAAGAATAGCAATAACCTCCAGGGAATAGCCTTTTCTTTTCAACCTTGCCCTTTCAATGGCCATACCGTAAGCGAGAATCGATCCACCTGAGGCATGCGCAGTGGCCCCTGGATTAGCAAGACCACTAAGGGAGGAAGCCTCCATGGAACGCCATCGAGCAGCCGTACCAGATCTGCGTACCAAGGATGATGGGCCCAATCCGGAGCCACCAACAAAACCTTTCCGCGGTGTGCTTCGATGCGTTGAACTACTCTGCCGATCAGTGCCCACGGGGGAAGACATACAGGAGTCTGAACTCGGGCCATGGTTGGATGAGGGCATCGATTCCTTCGGACATGTGCTCTCACCGTCTGCTGAAGAATCGGCCCGTCTTCGCCGACTGGAAAGTCGCCATGAGGTCCATGATCTGCGGACCCCAACGGTGAACTATTTGCGCATATATTTGCGGGTGCAACGCCCACTCTCCGGCGTCCACCTGCACCCGGCTGAGAAAATCCGCCATCACATTTTCTTTTCCTGCGATATGCGCTGCCGAAATGGCCAGGAGATGAACTTCCACCCAGGCGAACAGCGCCTCCGCCTCCTCTTCCATGGCTACGCTTCCCGTGACTCCTTGTCGGATGATGTACACCACCGCAGCCGAGTTGTCCGACAGAACTCACACCGCCCGACTCCTCACCGACGTCTCGAAAACCTGCAGCACTAGCCGCACTGCTCGCAGATCGAGACGGTTGATCGACCACAAGACCTCCTGAGCTGACCACGTCCCCTGCGCGAAACGGCCCTGACAGTGGGCTCCCCAGCTTGTTAGACTCTCATCTGTTATTACTGGTAACCAAACTGGTTGCTCTAGGGGAACCCCCGCCCGTAACAACCTTGGGCACAGCCACCACTGTAACGCCTTCCGAACCCGTCTCGGACACGGCAATCGTTGATTGAGGGAATCCGACTGATTGGACCAACGACGTAGTAGGGCTCGCTGAAGGGGACGCATATGGAATCTGGCCCACGGAACCACCTCCAGAGTTGACGCCATGGTTCCCAGCAGCCGTAGATACCACCGTGCAGATGGAGCTGGAATCGTCAAGAAAAAACGCACCAGGCAATACAATCCTTGAGCGCGGCGAACCGGAAGAGTCATCACGCCTTCTGCCGTGTCGAAGCAGACTCCCAAATATTCGAGGACCTGAGTCGGAACCAAGTGACTCTTTTTTATAGTGATCACCCAGCCGAGGTTCTGTAGCATACGCACGACTTTGTCCGTAGCCTGTAAGCTCTCCTTCTCGGACTTCGCTCGAATCAACCAGTCATTGAGATAAGGGTGGACGAGCACACCTTCCCTTCTCAAGGCCACCGCCACGACCACCATAACTTTGGTGAAAGTGCGAGGAGCTGTAGCCAGGCCGAAAGGCAAAGCTTGAAACTGGAAGTGACCCCAGGGAAGCGCGAACCGCAGAAACATTTGATGACCCGCTCTGATTGGCATATGCAGATAGGCCTCGGTAAGGTCTAGAGAAGTCAAAAACTCCCCTTGCCACACCGCGACGATAATGGACCGGAGGGTCTCCATGCGAAAATGAGGAACCCGCAGACAACGATTCACGCCCTTGAGATCTAGAATAGGCCTGAGGGACCCATCCTTCTTTGGCACCACGAAATAAATGGAGTAACGACCTAGCCCGCGCTCGCACTCTGGAACGGGAACGACCGCCCCCAGAGCTAGCAGAGGCTCCAACGTAGAACAAATTGCCAGTTCCTTCTGCTGCCCCCTGCTGGGAGACAGAACGTAGGAGTCTCACGGCGGAACGGCAAACTCCAGCGCATAACTTTCTCTGACTATTTCTAGCACCCACTGATGCGTCGTTATGTGGACCCAAGAGGGAAGAAAGTACCGAAGTCGACCCCCGATCACTTGGCTTCCCTCCCGGGGTCCGCCTCACTTCATTGCAGTTTGCGACTATAGGAAGAGGATGAGGCAGAGGACACAGCTAAAAAACCTCTGCCCGCTCCTCGAAAACCTCGAAAGGAATGTGTCCTGGATCCAAACCTGCCTCGTTGAGAGCCCCAAAGGCGGGAAGATCGGAATCTCCTAAAGTTCCGAAATTGACCCCGGACTACTGGTAAGCCTCTACCTGGCTTAGGCCTGTCCTCCGGCAGTCTCCCACCTTTAAACTGTCCAAGATCCTTTACCAACTTATCTAGATCATCCCCGAACAACAACCTGCCTTTGAAGGGGAGTTTGCTGAGACGAGATTTGGAAGACGGGTCGGCTGCCCAATTTCGCAACCAAATGGATCTGCGCGCCACCACCAAGGAAGCCATACTATTAGCCAACGTCCGGATCAATTCATAATGGACATCCACCAAATACGCCGAACCAGACTCCAACCGCATAACCTTGAGCAACGCTTGCTGATCCAAGAGTGGATTCTGACGCAAATGCTGAACCCACCGTAAACAGGCTCTAGCCACCCAGGCCCCACAAATAGAAGCCTTCAACGACAAAGCATTGGTCTCGAAGGCCTGTTTCAACAAACCGTCCACCTTTCTGTCCTGTATGTCTTTTAAGGCAGCACTCCCCTCTACCGGGATTGTTGTCTTCTTCGTCACTGCGGACACTGCGGCGTCCACACGAGGCGACTTAAACTTCTCCTTGTCCTTGTCCGTCAAAGGATAGAGGCAATTCATAGCCCGGATACCTTTCAAACCCGTCCGGCTGGTCCCACTCAGCCTGAATCATTTGATCCACAACTCTGTGTACTGGAAACACTACCTGAGAATCCCGGACCGCCTGAATAAGAGGATCCTCCAAAACCTCGCCGTCCCCCGGATGTGCTGCAGCGAGATTGAGGGTCTGAAGAGCTTCCGTAATAAGAGGTATCAATTCCTCCCTACGAAACACCCGGATAATTCTAGCCTGATCCTCAGGATCCGGAATCTCCCCTTCTTCGAGATCATCCACACTGCACTCTGGATCTACCTCCACATCCACATCCTGCCCCTCCAAATCCTCATGATCTAAGTCTAAGGACCGAGGCCTCTTAGCCAGCTTGGAAACAATTCGTCCGGCAGACTCCAAACTGGGGGTCGGCGGAAGCAGAGACGTGACCAAGGTCTCAGGCCACTTGCCTAAGCGCCCCAATTTGAAAGCCTGATGCATAATCAGCATGAAGTCCAGAGAAAAATCCGTAAAGGAAGAGGAAGATTCCGCTGGTTCCACCGGAAGCCCAGAGACCTGTCCCTTAGAACCAGTTGAAACTGGTGGCAACCGAGAAACAGGAGAAGCATTTCCTTCAGCAGGCAAAGTAGACTCCAAGGGATCTGGCTGAGATCTGCCTTCCATCTGTTGCTCTAAATCAGCGGATACAACAGTGCAGCTCCCGCACAACCCCGAAGCTGACACTGAGCGCCTGCGCGAACCGCAGACCACACACTGCGGTTTCAAGGACATCAAGACAGCCTATAGCACCCACAGAACAGGAAGGGACAGACTGATGAAACAAAGCCCTGCACGTAGAAAGGCAGGTGCCCTAATCAGTTACCACAATATAAATGATTCCTCTTGTCCTCTGCTTCTTATTTGTGTTTTTTTTTTTTTTTTACTTATTCATGGAGGTACAGGCAAGCAAGAGAACTCCAGGGTCTGATCTGAACCCAAACGCCACCAAATTACCAAAGCCTGACAGGCTCCTGCCCTCTGCACCGCCAAAACAGGGTCCAAAATGGCCACCGCAGTCGAGGCGTGCTGAAGAAAAAAAGGCGCCAAAAACAAAAGGATAAAGAAAATAAAGGAGCCGCGAGAACAGACCGAAGAAACGAACGCCTCCTAAAAACCAGCGAAAAAAATCACTTACCAGGCTACCAAAAGGAAATGACGGACCCGCAACGCCGCTCGAATCTTGAGCGGTACTGTGCTGAGATCCCGGTTGTCTGAGGCAAGCCTAAGAACTGCTCCTCCAGAAGGACTGACTGTTGCAGTCCACGCTCAAAGACAACGATTGCTGAGCCCGGTCAGAACGGATCCTACCCCCGAATAGTCCTGAGGGAGCGATCACAGCCTGCTGCTTGCTCTGAACTGCCAGCAACAGCAAGTACAGGGTGAGAAGGGCAGTGCCGGCTCGGCTCCTCTGCCGCGTTTGTTCCTTTTTTTTTTTTTTTTTTTTTAAAGGTATAGGCTGCCAATAAAAAAAGAAAGTAAATAAAATAAAATAGCTAACAAGTCCCTAATTGAGCCTAGAGCCAGGCTCACACTATCTCCAGCTGCAAGGAGACTGGACACACTGGAGGGCTGATGGGAGTTCCAGCAGTATACAGTCTAGATTACTAAAGAGTTGATTGGTCCAGTCTCCTTGCTGCAGGAGGAGGTGCACTACCCGGATGTGGAGGACTAAACTGGACAACCGCTCAGGAACTTGTATTATGCATTAACTTTCTTCTGAGGCAATGGAGGGTTAACTGACTTGCTCAAGGCCACAAGGAGTGTTAGTGATACTCAAACACTGGTCTCTTAGTTACCAAACCAGTGTTCTAACCATTAGGCTACTCCTCTGCTATCAAGTAATAAAGCATACAGGCAATTTCTGTTAACACATAGCTCCTTCAAGATGCAATATAGGGTGTGGCATAAGGAATTTCATGAATGGCCAGCAACATTCTTTAAATATAAATCAAAAGAGTATTACTTCTTGCCACATATTTTTATTTTTTTATTTAACATACTACAGTTTTGTAGTACAGCAAGTAAAACACAACCAAAAAGTTTCACCTCAGTTACCTATGATTTCCCCTTCCTATCAAGGACGGCTCCAGGAATTAGGAAGAGAGTCAGGTTAACAGCCCAGCACCACACTAGGCCACTACAAGTCACCTCGTATGTGACATTATATCAAAGCAGACACCACCTGCAACCAGGTCTGGCTCAGGGGCAGAGAGCAGCCAGGAGCCTTGGCAGGGGTTTTGATATGGTCTTAATCTCTCCAGTTTACTGTTAGTGCTTACCTTCATATCTGTATTGTGCACAAGAGAACTTCCTTCTAGAGTTAACAGGATGCAATATATATAGGCAGCTTATCAAGATACAGTTGAAAATGTTTTGATCAAGCCAGTAGCAACCTAAATCATTGAGAATATTTGTTTGTCCACATACACATTAGCATTGAATAAATTCTAGTCAACATCTGCAGAACCATTGCTCTCTGTAGGGTATGAATGTGCATGGTCATGCATGTTGCATCTTGTATCACAGAGAACCAGTCCTAGTAGGAGAAATGGAGGAAAAGCAGGAGTCACTGCTGAAATTACCATTGCTCACTCATTTGTGTCATCTGTCCTAGCATGCTCATAACTCATAGGCTGATACTTCCAGTATGCAATATTGTGATAAAGTACCAGGAGAGTAGGCAGCAACCTTGCTACCGAATATGTCTTTTTCAAGGGGTAGTATGAGGGTGTGGCAGATAAGGTGTTAGCAGGGGCAGTGGTAGTAGAAGCAGAAGGAAAGGGAAGATACTCATCTGTAGCAGGTGTTCTCTGGGGACAGCAGGAATAAGTCCTCATGCATGCATGATGTCCTCAACGGAGCCCCACATGGGAACACACCCCAACTTCCACTGGAATCTTTTGGGAGCCTCCACCGCACACGCCTTACTGACTGCCGCGGCATAATCTTCTCTAGTATAACATAGCAGTAGCCAAAAGCAACTCATCGGACACGGGAGAGGATTGTAGTTACTCACTTGTAGCAGGTGTTCTCCAGGGACAGCAGGAATCAGCCCTCACATATGGATGATGTCAGCACCGATGGAGCCCACGTGGAAGCATTTCCCCAGCTTTCAAAGAAAGCCTTTGGGAGATGCACCACGCATGCATGGTCCCCTTCCCGCCCAAGTGTGCCATCTTGCCTCAGTCTAATGACATAGCAAAGGTGGCAAAAAGAAATAAAATACAGTAAAGGAGCAACTCCATGGGGAGGAGGGAAGGTTCTGAGGACTGATTCCTGCTATCCCCGGAGAACACCTGTTACAGGTGAGTAACTATGCTTTCTCCAGGAACAAGCAGGAAGTTAGTCCTCACATATGGGACTTCCCAGCTACAGACTATTGAGAACCTGAGAAAAAACGCCATGGCAACCTGCAAAGGGTGAGCTGTGAGCAGCAGCAGTTGAGTCCCTACTGAGAGACTCTCGCAAGATCCAAGTGTCTGGCGGGGAACCAGCACTCCGGTAGCTGGAACACAGAAGGGTCGGAGGGCAGGAGTTACCTACACCCTGAATAGATTATGGAGTATGGCCTGGCTGAAGGAACTGTCCCGTTGGGACTTCCTCTCCAGGCAGTAGTGAGTTGCGAAGGTATGGACCGAAGACCAGGTAGTGGCCTGCCAGATTTCAGCCAAAAGTACGGAATGCAGGTTTGCCACAGAGGCAGCCATGGCCCTGATGCTGTGCACCATGACTCTCTGGTCCAGTCAGATCCCCACTTGCTCACAGGCGACGGCAATGCAGTCCGCTATCCAAGTGGACAGAGTTTGCTTAGTCACTGGGAGCCCCAGACGACTGGGGTCATGGGATACGAAAAGCTGAGGTGCTTTGCGGTGGCCCTGAGTCCATTGTAGATAGAAGAACAGGACCCTTTTACAAACCAGAGTATGGAGAGCGGTCTTCACCCTGCTGATGCGAGGCCTCGGAAAAAAGATGGGGAGCATCATCTCTTGATTGAAGTGGAATGGGGACACCACCTTCTGCAGAAACTTGGAGTGTGTGCAGAGCACCACCCTATTCTTGTAGAACCTCGTGTAGGGGGGGCTCTGCCTGGAACTTGCTAAATGTGAGCTGATATGAGTGCCACAAGGAAGACAGCCTTCCAGGAGAGGTACCACAAGTGACAGGTAGCCAGGGGCTCAAACGGCAGCTTAGTGAGCTGAAAGAGCACCACGTTGAGACAGAGGGTTTGGATAGCATGAGGCCCCGCAATAACTGAGATAACAAAGGGCCGCGTCGAGAGGGGCTTGCCCACATGTGCACTCTGACAGAGTTGGAATGTAATCCCACCTGCGACAGGTGGAGCAGCTACTGGAGTGCCACTTGTACTGAGCAGAATGTGTTTGCCCATCTTTCGGCAAACCACACTGAGAATATGCGCCACTTGAAGGCATATGCCCTTCTTGTGGAAGCCTTATGAGAGGCCAGAAGCACCTCTTCCACATTCCTTGGGAGGTTAAAGAGAGCCAGAGCTACCCTTTCAGCAGCTAAACCATGAGTGACAGGGACCCCAGGTTGGGGTGAAAGAGAGAGCCCTGCTCCTATGAGAGTAGTCCTGGGGCTCAGCACAGGGGGATCGGTGGCGATGCCGCTGACAGGAAGAGGAGAAGTGGGAACCAGGGTTGCCTGGGCCACCAGGGAGCTATCAATATTAGTGATGCCCTGTTGTGCTGGACCTTGAAGAGGGTCTTGGCGACCAGTAATGTCGATGGGAAAGCATAAAGGAGACCTTCCGTCCATGGAATGAGGAATGCATCCGCTACCACCTTGGATGGGTGCAGCTGGTGGGAGCAGAAGCGGGGGCACTGCATGTTGTTCGGACTGGCAAACAGATCCACCAGGGGGACACCCCAGAATCAAAAGCTGGGAGGCCACTTCGGTATCTAGGTGCCACTCATGTAGCCAGAGGACTCTGCTCAGCTTGTCTGCCAGGGCATTGTCTTGGCCAGGGAGGTAGACCGCTCTTAGGAGCATCCCTTTGCATGTTGCATAGGAGCAGAGGGCTACCGCCTCCTGACAGAGGGAGTATGACCCCATTGTCCCTTGTTTGTTTACGTAGAACTTTGTGACTTGGTTATCAGTCTGGACCAGCACGGACTGGTGCTACAGCCGGTGGAAGAAGGCTCGGAAAGCAGAAATATTGCCACGAGCTCCAGCAGATTGATCTGCATCTGGGATTCCGTCTGGGACCAGCTGCCTTGCATCTGGCGGCCCTCGCAATGCATTCCCCAGCCCAGTAAGGAGGCATCTGTGGTGAGGACCCTCTGGGGGGTGGGTAACTGGAAGGGCATCCCGGCCTGAAGGTGACAAGGAATCTGCCACCATCTGAGGGAGTATGCCAGTAGGCAGGTCACTCTCACTCTGTCCCAGAGCCTGCCTGTGGCTTGTGTCCACTGAGAGCAGAGGCACTACTGGGCTGCTCTCATGTGCAGTCAGGCATATGGGGTCACGTGAACCGTGGAGGCCATGTGGCCCAGCAGGCAGAGGAGAAGCCAGGCGGGTAGCGACCTGCATCGCTATACCTCTCAGGCTAGCCCCCTGCGTTGTTATGACCTCTCCTTGGCCTGGAGGGTGTCTAGCTAAGCCCCTATAAACTCCAGGTGTTGAGCCGGAGAGAGGTGGGACTTGGAGTAATTGATGACGAACCCCAGGTGCTGCAGGCATTGATGGTGCACATTGTGGGCATTGCGCCTCTGCAGCTGTGCCTCCCCTTATCAGCCAGTTGTCCAAGTAGGGGAAGACGAAGGCCCCTTGGAGATGGAAGTAGGCTGCGATCACTGCTAGGCACTTGGTGAAGATCCTTGGCGATGAGGCCAGCCTGAAGGGCAGCACCCTGTATTGATAGTGCTCTCCTCCCACCACAAACCAGAGGTATTTTCTGTGGCTGGGATGGATTAGGATGTGTGTCTAGGCATCCTTTAGATCAGGGGTCTCAAACTCAAATTGCTTTGAGGGCCAAATGAGGACTTGTAAAGTAACCCGGGGGCCGCATAAGACGTGGGGCCTCATTTGCATAAGGGGCCTCATTTGCATAAATATTTGCATAATGTTACCATACACTAACTTTTAGTAAACATGCCTCTTAATGAGTATGGATAAAGAAAGACTAAAAGATTCAGAAATAGGAAGACAATAATTAAACTGGGAACCCCAAAAGCCAAACTTGGAATGTACAACAACACTGTAGAAATAAAACTATAAATTAATTTCCTCTTGTACTAAACAAAGCGCAAACATTAATGATGCACATTTCCCAGAGCTGACATATTCCAGTTAATAAATTCAAAATAAAGAGATATTTTTCTACCTTTTGTGCATTTTTTTTCAGTTGCAATTGCTCCAGCCACTTCTGGTTTCTTCGTGTCTTCTGCTATCTCCATCGTCTGCTGTCCATTTGTCCTTTCTTCTCTCTTCTAGTTTTTTTCCATTCTCTCTCCCTACATCTGCTTTAACATACTAATCTTTCTCCTTTTGCTCTTTCCTCATTCCTATTTCATCCACTCAAATTTTACCCCTCCATCCTCAATCCCCACTTACTCTCCCAATACCTGGCCAATTGTAGATTTGTCTTCTCTTCCAGACAAAATATTTTTCCCCTCTCCATTTCACTTTCCCAGCTCCATCCCATTCTAATCCTCCCCCAACATCAGCTCCCTTCTAGTTCCAGCCCCACCCAGCATCTGCTCCTTTCTAGTCCCTGCATCAGTCCATTTCCAGTCCTATCCTAGCCTCACCATCAGCCCATTTCCAATCCTAGCCCCCCATCAGCCCATTTCCAATCCTAGCTCCCTCCCCTCACAGCCCATTTCCATTCCAAGCCCCCCTCCCCATCAGCCATTTGCAGTTCAAGCCCCCCTTCCACTCAGCCCATTTCCAGTCCTAGCAACCCCCCCAGCCCATTACCAGTCCTAGACCCCCCATAGCCCATTACCAGTCCTAACCTCCCCATAGCGCACTTCCAGTCTTACCCCCCCATCACCCCATTTTCAGTCTTACCCCCCCCATAGCCCATTACCAGTCCTAGTCCCCCCCATAGCCCACTTGCAGTCGTATCCCCCATCACCCCATTTTCAGTCTTACCTCCCCTCATAGGCCATTACCAGTCCTAACCCCCCAATCAGCCCACCTCCAGTCCTAACCCCCATCACCCCATTTTCAGTCCTAGCCCCCACCATAGCCCATTACCAGTCATAACCCCCCCCTGCCAATAGCCCACTTCCAGTCCTAACCCCCATCTGCCCATTTCCAGTCCTAGCCCCCACCATAGCCCATTACCAGTCATAACCCCCCTGCCAATAGCCCACTTCCAGTCCTAACCCCCATCTGCCCATTTCCAGTCCTAGCCCCCACCATAGCCCATTACCAGTCATAACCCCCCCCCCGCCAATAGCCCACTTCCAGTCCAAACCCCCATCGGCCCATTTCCAGTCATCCCCCCCCCCCCCCGACAGAGGAAAACAAAAAAACCCCAAAACCCTGACTTCTGCCGTTGCCGCCGTGGCAGCGGCAGAATCAATTGTCAAATTTAAAAAAAAAAAGACTTCTGCTGCTCAAGCAGCAATATCACCTGTCCTGCGGCCCCTTCCCCTGTGCCCGGAGATCCGAATCTGCTCATCAGCGGCGTGCTTTTCAAGCCGCGAAGAGTATTCCCCTCTCGCGCGGTTTCAAGCCGCGCGAGAGGGGAATACTCTTCGCGGCTTGAAAAGCACGCCGCTGATGAGCAGATTCGGATCTCCGGGCACAGGGGAAGGGGCCGCAGGACAGGTGATATTGCTGCTTGAGCAGCAGAAGTCTTTTTTTTTTTAATTTGACAATTGATTCTGCCGCTGCCACGGCGGCAACGGCAGAAGTCAGGGTTTTGGGGTTTTTTTGTTTTTCTCTTTCGCGGGCCGCACAAAGTTGTCTCGCGGGCCGCGTGTTTGAGACCCCTGCTTTAGATCTAAGGAGCACTGCCAATCTCCCTGCTGGAGGAATGGCATCAATGTTCCACGGGAGAGCATTTTGAACTTTTCCCTTACCAGAAACTTGTTCAGATCCCACAGATCCATCTGAGGCCCCCTGTTCTCTTGGCGATGAGGAAATACCTGGAGTAGAAGCGGGTGCCTCAGAGATGTTTCAGCACTGGCTCCACCGCTTTATCTTCAAGGAGACCTGTGAGCTCGGTGAGGAGCAGTCTAATGGAGGAGAGGTCTTATGGGCCCTCCTGGAAAGTATGAGGGTGGAGTCTGCTATAGCTGGAGGAGGTAGCCCTACTTAACCCTTTGTAGGACCCAGGTATCGATGGTGATGGTGGGCTATCTGTGGGCAAACAGGGACAGCCACCTCCCTGTGGGCTGTAGGCAACCTCCTGGGAGAGAGAAAGTCATGCCCAGGGAGTCAAAAGCTCCCCCCAGGCTAAGCCGGGGCCGGCGCCTGGAACTTGGGCATCTTTTGCTTATGGGGGCTGTGCCCGTGCCCATGCCCTTGTGCTGTTGGCCATGCTGTGGGGCCTGGAACTGTGAGGCGTTGCCAAAGCTGCCCTTTTTCCTCAGGAAGAAGGGCTTCTTTCCCAGGGCCTTCTTAAGAGGCTACACGAAGATCTTTTTTGAGTCTCTGGTCCTTCTTAGGAACTTAGTCTTGATCTCTGTTGCTTTGTCTGCCATGGGTTTCCCGAAGAGGTTCTCTCTGATGCAGGGGACATCAATAGGTTTGTTCTGAATGCGTTGTTCGAGGTCAGATGATTGCAGCTAGGAAGGCCCCTATGAACTCTAGATGCTGTGTCGACTGCAGATGAGACTTGGGGTAGTTGATGATGAAGCCCAAGTTCTTGAGAATGAGAATGGTGCGACATGCTGCCTGATGGACCTTGTTGGCAGAGCAGTCCTTGATGAGCCAGGTAGGGAAAGACCACTGCCAGCCGGAGGTAGGTGGCGACCACTGCCAGGCATTTTGTGAACACTCGAGGCGGAAGTCAATCCAAAGGGTAGGACCCTGTATAGGTAATGGTGGCCCTCCAATGGTGAAGTGGAGGTACTGCCGGTGGCAAGGATGGTTCAGGATGTGGGTATAAGCATCTTTTAGATCCAAGGAGCATAGCCAATCTCCACACTAGAGGTAGGGCAGTAACGTTCCAAGCAAGAGCATTTTGAACTTGTCTTTCACCAGGAACCGATTGAGATCCCGCAGATCCATGATGGGCCGAAAGCTGCCCATCGGAATAGAACCCCTTGCCCCTTCGAGGTGGTGGGACAAGTTTGACCGTTTTGGCTGAGAAGAGGCCTTTGAGCTCTTGCTGCATAAGTTCTCTGAGAAGAGGAGTCATGGGAAGTTCTCAGGGAAAGAGAGAGGGGGCGTCTGCTTGAAATGGAGGTGGTAACCATCCCTAACCACCTGGAGGGCCAAGGCGTCAGTGGTTATGGTGGACCACCAGTTGGCAAAGAATGTCAGATGCACCCCTATATGCTGCAGAGGGAGAGAGGACATGCTTAAGGAGTCAAACCCCACCCCAGGTTGCGGCTGCGGTGTGGGCTGAGGTTTGGGGTCTTAGGCTTACGAGGGCCATGCCCCTGCCCCTTGTCCTGCTGATCTTGTTTGGGAGCTGGGTAGGCCGGATACTGGGGGTAAGTTTCGTTAGTCTTCCTCTTCTTCCAGTAAAAGGGCTTTTCCCCCAAAGTCTTCCACTGAGAAGGATCCGTGGTTTTCCAGGACAGTCTGGTTCTGGTCATATACTCTGACTCCAGCTCTACAGTCTTATCAGTCATGGGCTTGCCAAAGAAGTTCTCCCCCCCCCCCCCCCCCGGCACGGACATTGACCAACTTGTCCTGAACACACTGCTCCAGGTCTGATGACTGTAGCTACGCCAGGTGGTGTGCACCAATGCCTACAGCAGCCAGTCTAGCCACAGACTTGAAGCCATCATAGGTCACTCCAGTAACATATTTGGAGCACTCCTTGACTGTAGACATCAGGGTCCGTAACCAATGAAGTGGTTCGTCGGACAGATCAGTCAAGAACCCGGCCAATTTCTTGTCCAAGTCCCTCAGGTACATGCCCATCTACAGCTGGTAAATCTGGATACAAGTCAAAAGTACAGTTATACTTTGATATGTAAATAATTATCTGTTCTTCTGTTAACTTATTATACTGTTCTATGTAATATGTTGGTTATTTGTAAACCGCCCTTGATTTCTGGAAGGGACGGTATAGAAAAGTGTAACAAATAAAAAAATAAAATAAAGTATCGAGCCCTGGTAACAGTTTTTACCAAAATCATCCATGGTGCAGGCCATCCTGCCAGGAGGCACCAAGGAGTTCATATTTTGGCTCTTGATCTTACACATGGCCAACTCCACCACCATGCTTGTGTGGTAGCTGTGTCTTTTGGAATCCAGGGCCCTTGCGGACTCGATACATGGAATTGAGCCGCTTGCTCACAATGGTTCTGAAAAGAGATAGCTGAAAAGGTGAAGAAAAAGAGAGAGGCCTTCATGAAATACAAGAGATCACAGAGAGAGGGTATCGATATCTGGAAAAACTTAGAGAGGCTGGCAAAGTAGTCAAGAAAGCAAAGATACAAAAACAAAAGGAAATAGCCAAAGCAATAAAATGGGGGATAAGACATTTTTCAGACACTTTAGTGAGAAGAGAAAGGGCAAAAGTGGTATTGTCAGATTCAAAGGTGAAAGGGAGGAATATGTAGACTCTTAGATATGTGGTATATAAAATTAGTTAAATAAATAAAAGCTGATGCGGATAAAGTGGAATTGCTTAACAAATATTTCTGTTTTGTGTTCACAGATGAAGGGCTGGGAGCAGGACCTCAGACAACACCCACAAACAAGAACAAAAGCAAGCGGCATCTCAAACGATTTTCATAAAACTGTGTTCGTGAGGAACTAGCTAAACTAAAAGTGGACAAAGCGATGTGACCAGATGGGATACATCCGAGAATACTGAAGGAACTTGGGGGACATTCTAGTAGCTCCACTGACTGACCTTTTCAATGCCTCTTTGGAGTCAGGGGTGATGCCAGAGGACTGGAGAGAGGCACATGTGGTCCCTTTACACAAAAGCGGACGTAAGGATGTGGTTGCAAACTACAGGGCAGTTAGTTTAACCTCAGTGGTGAGTAAATAATTGGAAATGCTGCAGTAAGAGAAAATAGTGCGGTTTCTGGAGTCCAACGTATCACCGGATCTGAGGCAGCATGTATTCACCAGGGGCAGGTCTTGTCAGACAAATCTGATTGATTTCTTTGACTGGGTGACCAGGTAGTTGGACAAAGGGAGGGCCTTAGATGTGGTGTATTTAGATTGCAGTAAAGCCTTTGACACTGTTCCTCACAGGCGACTTATAAACAAACTGAGCACCCTAGGGATGTACCTTAAAATTACTGCTTGGGTTAGAAATTGGTTGAGTGGGAGGCAACAAAGACTACAAATAAATGGAGTTCACTCTGAGGAGGTGGTTACTAGTGGAGTGCCGCAGGGATCTGTCCTTGGTACGATTCTTTTTAACATCTTTGTTAGTGATATTGCGGAAGGGCTGTCGGGTAAGGTTTGTCTCTTTACTGATGATACCAAAATCTGCAACACAGTAGACACCCAGGAAGGTGTAGATAACATGAGGGGGGATCTAACTAAGCTTGAAGATGGTCTAGAGTTTGGCAGCTGAGATTTAATGCTAAAAAATATAGTGTCATGCATTTGGGCTGCAACAATCCAAGGAAGCAGTACAGTATAGGGGGTGATGTACTTCTGTCCACGAAAGAACGGGACCTAGGCGTGCTTGTATGTGATGATCTCAAAGTAGCTAAACAGGTAGAAAAGGTGTCGGCGAAAGCTAGAAAGATGCTTAGGTGTATAGGGAGGGGAATGGCCCGCAGAAGAAAGTAGGTGATGGTGCCTCCGTATAAGTCTTTGGTGCAACCTCATTTGGAGTATTGTGTGCAATTCTGGAGCCCACACCTTCAAAAGGATATAAACAAGTTGGAGTGGTGCAGAGGGTGGCTACTAAAATGGTTAGTGGTCTTTGTTATAAAGCATATGAGGACAGACTTAAGGATCTTAATATGTATAATTTGGAGGAAGGTTGGGAAAGAGGTGATATGATTGACCATACTGGTCTTTATCTGCCATCATTTACTATGTTACTACGATCGAGACGTTTAAATACCTCTATGGTATAAATGTAGAGGAGAGCCTATTTTGATTGAAAGCAAGCTCTGCTACGAGGGGGACATAGGATGAGGGTGAAAGGGGATAGACTCAGGAGTAATATGCGGAAATATTTCTTTACGGAAAGGGTGGTAGATGCGTGGAATAGTCTCCCAGTGGAAGTGGTAGAGATGAGGACAGTATCTAAATTCAAAAAAGCATGGGACAAACACAGAGGCTCTCTAAAGGAAAAAAGGGGACTGATGTAGTGGTTGATATGGAAGGGCAGACTAAATAGGCCATGTGGTCTTTTTCTGCCATCATATTTCTTTAGGCACCGTAACAAGTGATTCCCACATCCTGAACAATAAGTGTTCTAAGATAGGGGGAAGAGGCACTGTGAGCATCTCCTTAGGAGGGGCATCGTACTGCAGGATCTCAAGATCCTCTGCCCAAAGCTCCTCCTCGGATTCCGTAGTGAAAGTCAGAACCTTCGCCATGTCCCGGACGAAGTCCAGGAATGAGGTCCTCGGGCGGGGACCTCCGATGCTCCTGGGGCGGAGATGGATCCGAGGGGAATCCCGGTGTTGCCGGGTGTCTGGGGACTCATCATCGGTCTCTCACTCTGAGTGCGAATTGGAGGAGACCTTGAGAACCCGATGGGCCTCTTGCACACGCCCAGCCAGTGGCATTGACGAGGTCTCACAACTCCAGCACTCCAAACCGGAGGCACTGATGGGTGAGACCTGAGACCCGAGGCCTCGAGCGAGACCTAGACAGATGATGAGAATCAGCTCGAAGGCGATTCCACTCGAGTACCAGCTGGATCTCCTCAGTCAATGCTATCACGGTAGAGGTAACAGTTGCCAGGCCCGATGACCCAGAGGAATCGGGCACCAGGCCCCACTGCTGGGCCAGGAAGGAAGCAAGACTGTGTTCCAAGGCCGCCATCCTGACCTCCAGGCCAGAAGGCTCTGCAGCCACCAGCATGGGTACCCCGAGAATTGGTACCGATGTCAGCTCCGTCGAGGGGGATTCCTCGATAATGGCCTCAGGGGATCCCCTGATGCCGACGGAGTCTCCTTCCACTGGGGCAGCTACAAGGGCTGTTCCCAGTCATCACCCTCCGCATCGCGCCAAGGATTCTTATGCCGATGGCCAAGGTTCTTACCTCTGGTTCTGGCATCAACCTTTGACGTCTCCACGGGCGAAGTGTGATCCTTCCGAGACAGCTCACTGAGGACGATCCTTGATTCGATGCCCTGTGACTTCGGGGCTCCGAATGGACGTAGCCACCAGGAGAGTCCAAGGCCTCCGCAGCAGCCCCCGAGGGCATCAAACCCATGCTCGAAGCTGGAGCCAAAGAAGAGGTCTTGTGGCCAGAGTCTCCCACTGCCTTTCACGGTTCCTATGACCCTTGCTTATTATCTGAAGACATGGCAAGCAGACAGAGGCAGCGTGATTGGCTCCAAGGCAGCGTGATTGGCTCCAAGGCACCGCAGGCAGCAGTCATGTGGAACCGTGCAGGATATGGTGTTCCATGGCGGTCACACTGCTTAAATCTACTAGCCGAGGGACATAGCGGGGAAAATGGTGCCTGCGAGATCAAACTTCCAGGTCACAGTTAGGGAGGGCTCGAAAAAAAAATCCCACACCCCCGTGAACAAGGAAAATGAAAAAGGGAACCCGAGAAAAATGGAACACCGAGGTGGCAGTGGTTCCAGGAACCAAGAAGGTGACAGTAAGCAACCGGATGAAAGAATAAAGAAAAAAAATAATATAAAAAGAAACTTTCTGGGGTGCAGACGAAGATGTCTTATGGGCTCTGTGGAAAAAAGAAGACTGAGGTAAAATGGCACCCTTGGGCGGGAGGTGATCGTGCATGCGTGGTCTAACTCCCAAAGGTTTTCTGTGAAAGCTGAGGAGCATTCATCATGCGGGCTCTGTTGGTGCCAACGTCACCCATACGTGAGGACTGACTTCCTGCTTTTTCCCCCAGAGAACTATCCTAAATTCCTGCCTAAGCTTATCAAATCCCTAGTCTTGGGTCCTAGGGAAATTCCAGCTACCAGGAAGCATTTTCAATCTATCCTCAAGACTATGTATTCGCCTAAAGAAGTCCTTGCCTTACCTCTGAATGAGATATTGCAAGATTTGCAACTCTCCGCTTGAAGCAAACCCTTCTCAGTCAAAGTGTGCTCATGCCATCTAGAAGCTAAATATAGATTGACCAGGGGCTCTGGCCATTTACATCCAGAGTTGTCCCATCTGTCGCATTTCAGAAGCTGTACTTAAGGGCTCCAAGTTTTCAAACTTGTCTTCTCATACCCCTCCAGGTAAAGGACTAGTGCATTCTAGATAATGTAGGGCATAAAATGTATCAGAACTCAATGCTAACCTTGAAAATCTCAACACATCACCTACAGAGGCTACATTATCATCATTCTATGATGGAACAAGTTACGGACCCAAATATTTCCAAAGACAACTTGGCTTAAGTCTACTTAGCTATCCAGGAGTGTGCTTATCACCTCTTAAGAGCTACGTACGATACCTATAACATCACTTCACACTCTGCATCAGTTGCCATTGCACTGAGAAGTTCATGGCTTCACTCCTCCAGATTCCATGATGGCCTTGTAGACTTACCTTGCATGAGCGACTTGCTTTTTGTAGACAAAGATGAAGAGACAGTAACTTAGATTTAAAAAATTCCTTCCACAGTCTGAGAACTTTCAGTTCCTGCACTTGAAACTGCCTTGCTTTTCTAAAGAACTCAACACATTTTTTTCAGAAAATCCCATCTTCCAACATTTGGTAGTCTGTGCTACCAACCTTATTTTAGACCCACATCTCAACAGCAGGCTTCTCCGGTATTTATTATTTGGCATTTCTTATATACTGCCTTTCAGTGTTATCAAGGCGGTTTACATTGAACACAATGATTTTACATAGAACAGCTGACATATCTGTATACATCACAACGTTGAACTATGTAACATTCTAACAACAACTATTTACATTTGTATTATAGGGTACTTAGTTTTGATAGCATATAATGTGGAAGAGATAACTGGTATTAGTATTTGAGTGTATCTGCCATGTCAGAGACTCAGGGAGTACAGGCAAGAATCAGCACCAACTGCAGTGCCCATCAAATGCAATCCTCCTTTTTCTGATTATCTCTGTGGCAATTTCTCCAAATGAGTTAGTTTTCAACATACCATGACAGCCATGAACCTCACTTTTAAGCATGGGTAGGTGGATTATGATTTCAGTCTCTCAAATTTACTGATAATGCTCAATGTTGTACTTGCATCATATATATATATATATATATTCTCTTATATACCGCGCTATTCTGCATCAGTGCGGTTTACATTGAACAAACTGAAATTACATTGAACAGGGCATTATAACTTGGAGATAACTATTTTACAGGGAACATGGGCTATGGAGGGTTAAGTGGCCTGCCCAAGACCACAAGGAGCACCTGTGGGACTAGAAACCCCATTCCTTCCGGCCCAAGGTTGCTGTCCTCTAGTGGGATTTGAACCCCTGACCTTCCGGCCTGAAGTACCTTGCCCCAACCACTAGGCCACTCCTCCACTCCTAAGTGCCTCCATCATGCCTAAGAGAGCCTCCTTCTGGAGTTCGTAAGATGCAACATGTATGCATAATTTATCAGTGTGCTTGGAAATTCTTCTTAATAAAGCCTGTGGTACTCAACACGATGGGAAACAACATGGTATCTTTCTACCACATCTCTCAGTAGGAGGCAGGTCAATGTCTTTCAAGGTATGCCTGGCCAACAATCACTTCCCTTCAGTGGGTATTCACCATTATGAACTAGGGATACTCTATACAATTTGTCAAGCCTTTCTCCATGGACTCCACCTCTGCGACATGACCTCTCAAATCAGCAATATTCCATCATCCTTCAGAAGGAACATCAAGATTTATTATTAGAAGCTAGAGCTGTAGAACCTGTTCCTGTTTCCCAGTGCAGGAAAGGTTTCTATTCACCATTCTTCCTTATTCTTTAGGAAACGGGATGACTCTGCCCCATCCTAGACCTGCAGAACCTCAATCTCCATTTCAAGAGAGAAACATTAAAGATGAATACACTGGCCACCTTCTTGCCTCTCATCTTCCAAGGGGATTGGTTAGCATCCCTAGACCTCAAGGATACCTAAGCCACAAAGTGCCTCGCAGTAATAGCAGCTCATCTTTGAAGAGCAGGCTATTTTGTGTTTCCTTACCCGGACAACTGGCTAGTCATGGGCAAAGACCCTTCAGCAGTCGCTTTGACTAAGATGCTTTAGCATCTGGGTTTTCTCATCAACAAGAGCAAATCTCACCTTACTCCAAATCAACTGTGTTTCACTGGAGCTGATCTAGAAACCAGTTTTTCCATGGCATATCTACCTCATGTCAGGATGCAAGCCATAATGATGTTGGCTCAAGCTCTATTGGCAGCGTGCAAACCTACAGCAAAGACCATATTATGACTTTTAGGCCATATGGAGACAGATATTCAAGTAGTTCCAAATTGCCAAATAGAGAATGCAATCACTTCAATGGCATCTCAAGAAATTTTGGAACCCACCCCAAGACTTCAATCCCTCTCCAAATGGATTCCCTATCTCCAAAAGCGTCAGAAATTGCCTTGTTTGGTGGGCCTAGCCCATCAATTTTTAGTTGGGCTGTCCTTTGATCCCCTCCACCGCAATTCGTTCTTACAATTGTTGCCTCCCGATGGAGTTGGGGAGCTCCTCTCAGTTCCATCTGTACACAAGGTCTTTGGCCTCCAGCCAAGAGTTGCTTCCATATAAACCAGATGGAGCTCTGAGCAGTTTTATACAATCTCAATACCTTTGCCTGCTGGCTCAAGAATATAGTTCTTCAAATTTGCATGGATAATCAGGTGGACATGTTTTACACAGTATAAACAAACATGAAATCTCTTTGTATATGGACCTTTGCAGCAACCATCAATTATACAGCCCAGGCCACTTATCTTCCTGGAGATTGCCACCAGTTAACCAATTCTTTAAGCAGAAAACTACAGCTCCACAAGAAGGCACTCGACCCCCTTTAAGCACAACATCTTCAAGAAGTGGGGTGTGCCAATGATCAATCTCTTTGCATCTGCAGAGAAAGCATAGTTACTCACCTGTAACAGGTGATCTCTGGGAACAACAGGAATCAGTCTTCACCTATGGGTATTGTTGGTACCGACAGAGCCTGCACGGGAATGCCCCCCAGCGTCCAATAGGAAACCTTTGAAAGCACTCCACAGCATCTGCGCATCTGCCTTCCCAAGTCCTCTTCTCAGTTGAGTTTGTAGCCGAGCGATAGAGGAAAAAAGACTACCCTACAACTTTGAGGGGAGGAGGGCGAGTTGTGAAGTCTGATTCTTGCTGTTCCCAGAGATCACCTGTTACAGGTGAGTAACTACGCTATCTCCAGAAACAAGCAGGAATGCAGTCTTCACATATGGGACTCACTAGCCCCCAGTTAGCAGACTGGGTTAACAGCGGTATCCCAAAGGCTAAAGGATGGAGCCAGAGGGTGTGGATACAAAGTGGCCCCGTTGGCTCAATGGCAGTGGACAAGAACATAGACAGTGAAGTCTGTTGCTAGAAAAAGTCCAGGACGGAGGATAAGAGTTGCAGTTAAGTCCCAAAAAGATGATGGAGGACAGCCTGGCCAAAGACAGCATCCTGACAGGAGGATCTGTCTAGGCAATAGTGAGCAGCGAAAGTGGAGGACCAGGTAGCTGCTTGACAAATCTCAATGGAGACAGAAAGGAGGTTGGCAACTGAAGTTGCCATGGCCTGCATATTATAAGCCGTGACATGACCCTCAAAGGAGAGTCCTGCTTGAGCTTAGGCAAAGGAAATGCAGTCCGCAATCCAGTTGGAAAGGGTG
The DNA here is from genome assembly GCA_033557465.1 of Ichthyophis bannanicus. Taxonomy (NCBI): domain Eukaryota; kingdom Metazoa; phylum Chordata; class Amphibia; order Gymnophiona; family Ichthyophiidae; genus Ichthyophis; species Ichthyophis bannanicus. The sequence continues at coordinate 333,888,677 of CM066038.1, forward strand.
CGTTTCGACACTGGAAGTCCAAGGTGACTTGGATCAAAGAAATGAACAATTGGGAGGATTTTCTAAAAGCCTTGGTTCTGTCCAAGTAGAAAGCCAGTGCACGCTTGCAATCTAAAGAGCGCAGCACTGCCTTGACTCTAGAAGCATGCGGCCTGGGGATGACGACAGGTCGCATGACGGCTTGGTTGAGATGGAAAACTGAGACCATCTTTGGAAGAGAGTATGGATGGGTACGGAGAACCACCTTGTCGTGGTGGAACCGGCTATACGAAGAATCAGACACTAATGCTTGCAGTTCGCTGATGTGGCGAGCTGTGGTGAGAGTAATGAAGAAGATTATCTTCCAAGACAGGAATTTTAAAGAAGTGGTGGCCAAAGGCTCAAAAGGAGGGTTTAGAAGCTGCGTTAGGACCACATTGAGGTCCCAAGACACCGATGGTGGTTTAATTGGCGGCTTAGATGGCAGGACAAAATAGGATGCCTGTCGACCTACCTGTGATAAGTTGAGATGGAACTAAGATTAACTGAGTTAGTCTTAAGACCTGTCTATGACAAGTGGAGGAGATATTGTAAAAAAAAAATTCCACTGGACAGGCAGAGGGGTCAAAAGGTTTCCAGGTACACCAGAAGGTGAACCTTTGCCATCTGAAGGCACAAGAACTTCTAGTAGATGGCTTGCATGATGCAAGTAAGATGTCCTTGACCTGTTGAGGAAGGTCGAGGCCAGCAAATATTATGCACTCAGAAGACATGCCATGAGACGGAGGAATGTTCCATGATCCTGGGAGAAGAGGTTGGGTGCATGTCCCAGACTGATGGGTGGAGTCTGTGCTAGTCAAAGCAGCACAGGAAACCATGGCTGACAGGGGCTGCAGCTTGAAAAGGGTTTTGAGTATTAAGAGGGTGGGAGGGTAAGCATAAAGCAGACCCTTCCCCCAATGGAGAAGGAAGTCATCCATTGCCTGACTATTGAGGGAGGAAGGGAAGTCTTGAGCAAAACAGCAGCAGTCATGCATTCTTCTGGGTGGCAAATAGATCTTTTGAGGGGTCCCCCACAGGTGGAAGATCCAAGATGCTGTTTCCTGATTCAGAGTCCTCTTGTGTGGATGCAGGATGTGGCTGAGCCTGTCCGCTAGGAGATTGAGTTCGCCTGGGAGATACATTGCCCTGAGACAGATGCGGTGTGCAATGGAGAAGAACCAGAGATGAAGGGCTTCCTGGCAAAGGGGATAGTAACCCATTCCCCCCTGCTTGTTCATACAGAACATGGCCACCTGGCTGTCTGTCTGGACTAAGACCTGTTTGCCCAAAGGTTGGCATTGAAAATCCTGAAGGGCTTTCATGAGAGAATGTAGCTCCAGGAGGTTGATCTGCAACTGAGATTCCTGCTGTGTCCACTGCCCTTGTGTAGTATGACAATTCAGATGTGCCCCCCACCCTAGTTTGTAAGCATCCGTTGTCAGGGTGCATTGAGGTGGAGGCATCTGAAAAGGCAGACCTCCGAGTAGGTTTTGAGAGAAGCACCACTAGCCAAGGCGTTGACAAGAGGAGGAATAATGGAAATCTTGTCTGAGAGACACCCGGTTGCTTGGGTCCATTGAGACAACAGCATCCACTGTGCTTGTCGCATGTGCAGGTGGGCATAAGGGATGACATGGACTGTGGAGGTCATGTGTCCCAGAAGATGTAGCATTTCTCAAGCTGTCATGACACTGACTTCCTATAGTCCTGTGCAAGGAAAGCTCAGGCCTGATAAGTGTCTAGAAGTGCTCCGATGAATTTGAGTCACTGGGATGGGACAAGATGCAACTTGGGAAAATTTAAGACGAATTCCAGGTTTTGTAGCACCATAATGGTCCGATGAAGAGAACGTTTTACCTCTTCTGGGGATTCTCCCCTGATTAGCCAGTCGTCTAAGTAGGGAAAAACAACGTACAAAGGTAGGCAGCCACGACTGTCATGCATTTTGTGAACACTCGAGGTGCAGAAGCTAACCCGAAGAGGAGCACCTGATATTGGTAATGGTTTTGCTGGCACCTTAAGCAAAGATACTGTCTGTGTTGAGGGTGGATCAGCAAATGTGTGTATGCCTCCTTGAGGTCTAGAGAACATAGCCAGTCATTCCTCTGATGGTATGGCAAAAGTACACCAAGGGAAATCCATTTTGAGTTTTCCTCGAACAAAGAATTTGTTGAGATCCCTTAGATCCAGAATGGGCCTGAACCCTCCTGTCTTCTTGGGGATAAGAAAGTACAGTGGTGTGCAAAAGTCTGGAATCACTTGTGAGTTTTGCGTTTTTCGTACTTTCTAACTTTTTTTTTTTTAAATTTTGCATTAGCCCAGCATATTCATCTTTCTACCACGTTAAAAGGGATACATTTGGCTATTAGAGTTGACTTTTTTTGCATTCCTTGCTTCCAATTTAATACTTTACAGACACTGGGAGATAGCTACTGTGATTTTTGTGGATCCTGCATCAAAACTGGATTGAGATTATCCAATATGCACACGTTATTTCTGACCAATCAGGAGGCTGGTTTCACTAACCAATCACAATGCAGATAATCTAGCCAACAGTGCAGTTATAAAAATGCATGGGAATTTCATACACTTTCTGGATCGACCATGAAGATGACTCGGACCCTGACATTGGAGGAGCGTGTTCGTGTGTCCTTTATGAGCGAGGAAGGATTTTCAAGCCGTCAGAGAGCCAGGAAAGTTGGCTGCAGTCAGAGCGCTGTTAAGATTGTACAGAAGAAGAAAGAAATGGGTTCAGTGGTGGACAAGCCTTGTTCAGGTCGTCCACGTGCATCAACATCACACCAGGACCGCGCACTATGATGTGTATTTCACTGACTAATCGCAAGTTGACCTCTCCTCAGCTACTTCGAAAGTGGTCAGACAAGAGTGAGGTCAGTGTCAGCTCATCAACAGTTTGTCGCCGGTGCCTGCAGTTTGGTCTCCGGGGCTGAAAAGCACGGAATAAGCCACTGGTGACTGACATACAAAGGCGCAACCGGATCGTGTGGGTGAGAAAGCACTCAACCTGGTCGACTGAAATTTGGGAAAAGGTGCTATTCAGCGATGAAAGCACCTTCTGCCTGTTTGGTAACCAGGCCCACACCTATGTGAGGAGATTTCCTGGAGAGGAATTCAAGCCCGAGTGACTCAACCTCACCTCACTGTGAAGCATCCTTTGAAGGTCATGGTCTGGGGCTGCATGGCTGCCAGTGGCGTTGGACGTCTTCACATCATCGATGGAATGGTCAATGAGGCCAAGTACATCACCATACTGCAAAAGTGCATGGTGCCATCAGCACACCAGCTGTTTCCTGGCAAGTTCCTGTTCCAAGATGACAATGAACCCTGCCATCGCTCCAGACAGGTGATCAGCAGGAAGCAGCGGAACAACATCAAGTCAATGGACTGGCCTGCTCAGTCTCCAGATCTGAATCCAATCGAGAACCTGTGGCACAAGGTGGCCTTGGAAATATCCAAGAGGCATCCAACAACAAAGCGTGCGCTGATTGAGTCACTAATTGCAGCTTGGAACCGCTTTGTCACCAACAATCACCTTGTCAGACTGGTTCATTCAATACCAACAAGGTGCAGTCAGGTTATCAAGAACAAAGGGTGGCCCATCAAATACTGAGCCATCACTGACACATAAGAACGGCCTTTTTCAAGGCCACATACATTAATTTGTAGGAAACCTGGCGTGCATACATAATATTTTAAAGCATAATATATCGTTGGCCAACAATGTACATTACGTGATTTTCACAGAAAATCTATCAACAGGACAACTATGGGGAACAAACTCAGAAACTAAGGGCCAAACCAACATTAAAAGTTGGCCCTAACAGCCAAATCTATCACATATCATGAGATACACAGAAAAAGCCACTGGGAGGAAAAAGAAATTAAGATATAAGGTCATGAAGTTGAAAAAACTTCAAATTTACAAGTGATTCCAGACTTTTGCACACCACTGTAAGGAGAGTAGAAGCCTCTGCCCTCTTGGGTGGAAGGAACTCTTTCTATGGCCACCTTGACTGACTGACAGGAGAGTGACTGCAAGGGATTTGCAGAATAATCTCTTGTGGAGTTGATGGGGAGTAAGCTTTGGAAATGAAGCAGATAGCCCCTTTGGACAATGTCGAGAATCCAATACTCTGAAGTGATGAGGTACCACCTGTGGGCACAGGAATAAAGTCTGCCGCTATGTGGAGAGGCTGTGGATCCTGCAGAGGCAGAGTAGCTATGCTCTCTAAAAGCAGGTGCCAAATGTGGCAGTGCCATTGGCTGTGGCTTAGGGGGTCTTAGGCTTCTTAGCTTGACAAGGACCCTTTTGTGTCTGCTATTGCTGCTGAAGTTGATAAGCCACTGCAGGTGGATATGAAGGATAATATTTCTTCTTAGGATAGAAAGCCTTCTTTGGATTGGTCTTTCTCCTAGAGGGGTCCGACATCTTCCTGGAAAGATGTTTGAGGGTGAGATCGTCTGTCTCAATCTCCCCGGCCTTCTCCTTCCAACCTTTACCAAAGAAGTTCTCCCAAGAGCATGGGATATTGGCCAATTCATCTTGGACCCACTGCTCAAGGTCCAAAGCCTGGAGCCAGACCTTTCTGCGAGCAGTGATGCAGACTGCTGCAGCTCTGCCAGATGACTCAAAAGCATTGATAGACGCTCTGGTAAGGAATTTTGATGCATTCTGGTTTGCCTACTTATGGCCAGAAATGCATAAAGTTTTCCATCAGGAAGGATGGGCCCAAGGTTCTCTAGATCTGTGGAGATATTCTTGAGATACATGTTTATGTTATGTTTATGTTTATTTCACTTGATATACCGCTCTTCAAATAAAAACAAGGTGGTTTACAAATTCAAATAATATTGAATTGGGCCATAGGCACAGAAAAGGAAAAAGAAGTTACAATGGTAGACAGAAAAGTGAGAGAAAAGGGCAAGCATAACATGTATATACGGTGGACATGACGAAGAGAGAGGAACACATAGGACAAAACAGAGAGTGATAGGCTGGGTAGACATACATGCAGAGATATTAAACTGGACTAAGGGAGAAGAGCACACAGGACTAAACATGGGCAGTGGGTAGATCAAATGCTTTGTTGAAAAGACAGGTCTTCAACTGAACCTTAAAAGTGCGGTAGCTTTGTTCCAGATGGAGGGAGGTGGGGAGGGAGTTCCATAGGGCAGGGCCAGCAAAGAAAAATGCAGAGTTACGAGTGGACTGGAGATGGACACGTGAAGGGGAAGGAAGATGAAGGCGATTGATGTGTATGGACCTAAGGGAGCGGCTGGGAGCATGAACTTGTAGAAGATCAGACAAGTATAGTGGGGTGTGGGTATATATAGCCTGATGAACCAACGTGAGGAGTTTGTACTGGGTACGGAAAGCCAGGTGGAGCCAATGAAGTCTTGAAGGACTAGAAAGGGGGACTGTTACTTCTGGAGAGAAATCTGCAACTGTGAGTATATACTTATGGTAATTTTCTAAAAAGAATTCTTTGTATTAAAGCTACTTAATCTGTGAACCCACTGTTTTTTGTTGGATCAGTTAGGGCCTAGTAGCAGCAATTAAAGTTTGAATTTAAAACACAGAGGAGAACTTTCTGGTTACATTTCATACCCAGCAGAGAGCTTGTAGTTTAAATTCAATAGTCACTCAGGGCCAAGTAACAGCAAAGTACTTTTAGTTTAAATTTAACACACAAAAGAGAGCTTTCTAGTTACATTTGGAACCCAGCAAAGAGCTTGTAGTGTACATTTAATAGTCACTCAGGGCCTAGCATCAGAAAAGTACTTTTAGTTTTAAAACACAGAAGAGAGCCTTCTGGTTAAATTTAGAACCCAGAAGAGAGCTTGTAGTTTAAATTTCATAAGAAGTTAGAGCCTAGCAGCAGCTAAGAGCTATAATTTAAATCAAATCAGAATTTAGCTTACCTCAGCAGCACAAGACAGGGTACTGTGTAGCAGCCCTCTTTTAATAAGTGTTATTTCCCTCCCTCCCTCCCCACACCCACCCACCCTGGGATAATCATAGCTTTATAGGTACTTACACATCTTAAAAGACAGGAGGTGCTTTCATGTGAAGCTCATTACCCAAATCAGTCATACACTAAGGACCTGAGATTAATTAAGCTTCAGGTGAACAAGGTATATTAAACGTATTAGGTACAGTTTTATTGGTATAAATACCCATAGCAACCCCTAGTAAGTAAGAACTTAAAGATCTAGACACAAACTAAAAACTAATATGCAGACAGCAGTCCAGCAGCGGGATGGGGGCTTTCCAGTCTTTTGCATTGAGTGTCACATGTATGATTTTCTCCTAGTTGGTGAGAGGTCTTACGTGTGCACTAGGTGCAAGGAGCTCTTTGCTCTCAGGGAACAAGTCCGTTCTCTAGAGGCTAAAGTAGCAGACTTGGAAAACATAAGACAGACAGAGAGGTACATAGACGAGACCTACAGGGATATAGTCCTGAAGTCCCACCTACAGTCTGGCAGCACCCCTGTTGCCATGGAGGAGAGAGGTCACGTGACAGGAGAGCATCACCCTGGTGTGGCAGGAAGTGATCCTGTAACTAGGACCTGTCCTCCAGGTGATGTAAAACTCTCTCGCACCGAGGAAGTTTCTCCAGGGCCATGTGCCCATGAGGGAAGGGTTAGGACAGCCGTTATAGTTGGTGATTCGATCATTAGGCATGTAGATAGCTGGGTGGCTGGTGGACGTGAGGATCGCCTGGTAACATGCCTGCCTGGTGCGAAGAAAGCGGACCTCACGCGCCACCTAGATAAGGTCTTAGATAGTGCTGGGGAGGAGTCTGCTGTCTTGGTACATGTCGGTACCAATGACATAGGAAAATGTGGTAGGGAGGTTCTGGAGGCAAAATTTAGGCTTTTAGGTAGGAAGTTGAAATCCAGAACTTCCATGGTAGCATTCTCCGAAATGCTTCCTGTTCCACGCGCAGGACCCAAAAGACAGGCAGAGCTCCGGAGTCTCAATGCGTGGATGAGACAATGGTGCAGAGATGAGGGTTTTGGATTTGTTAGGAACTGGGGAACATTCTGGGGAAAGGAGGGGCTCTCTTCCGAAGGGATGGGCTTCACCTTAACCGGGATGGAACCAGGCTGCTGGCATTAACCTTTAAAAAGGAGATAGAGCAGCTTTTAAACTAGATATTAGGGGAAAGCCGACAGTCGCCCAAGAGCGGATGGTTCGGAAGAATGTATCCTTGAAGGATACTACCAAAAGCAGAGAGGTTCCACAAAAGAGTAAAGTAGCCCAAATGCCCTCAAGTATGGAGCAGACAGAGCTTAAAAATCCCAATTTACCCATGTCTAACAATAGCCAAATTAACATGAATAAAATACATTCTCTAAAATGCTTGTATGCAAATGCTAGAAGTCTAAAGAATAAGATGGGAGAGTTAGAATATATAGCACTAAATGAAAGGTTAGATATGATTGGAATATCAGAGACATGGTGGAAGGAGGACAACCAGTGGGACACTGTGATACCTGGGTACAAACTATATCGTAATGATAGAGCTGATCAAATTTGTGGAGGGGTTGCGCTCTATGTTAGAGAGGGCATTGACTCAAAGGATTAAAGTTTTGCAGGAAACAAAATCTGCTGTAGAATCTATATGGATGGAAATTCCATATAAAAGGGGGAAGGCAATGGCAGTGGGGGTGTACTATTGAGCACCTGGCCAGAATGACCAAATGGATGATGAAATGCTCAAAGAAATCAAGGAAGCTAACAAACGTTACAGCGCAGTAATAATAATGGGTGATTTCAATTACCCCGGTATCGACTGGGTCAGTGTCACGTCAGGACATGCTAGGGAGATAAAGTTCCTAGATGAAATAAATGACTGCTTCTTGGAGCAGCTGGTTCATGAACCGACCAAAGGGGAAGCCATATTAGACCTAGTCCTTAGTGGAACAACAGATCTAGTGCAAGAGATAAGGGTGTTGGGGCCACTTGGCAATAGTGATCATAGCATGATCGCCTTTGATTTAATTAGTGGAGGAGGGATAGTAAGGAAATCCACAGTACTACCTTTTAACTTTCGAAAGGGAGACTATGATAAAATGAGGAAAACAGTTAAGAAAAAACTAAAAGGAGCAGTTGCAAAGGTTAAAGACGTACATCAAGCTTGGGTGTTGTTGAAAAATACTATCTTGGAAGCCCAGACCAGCTGTATTCCACGCTTTAAGAAAAGTGGAAGGAAGTCCAAAAAACTGCCAGCATGGTTTAAAGGTGAGGTCAGAGAGGCTGTTGCCAAAACAGCATCTTTCAGGAAATGGAAAAAAGAGCCAAACGACGAAACCTGGAAACAGCACAAGCACTGGCAAGTCAAATGCAAGGCATTGATAAGGCAGGCAAAGAGAGAATTTGAGAAGAAGCTTGCTGCGGAAGCAAAAACGCGAAATAAAGACCTTTTCAAGTACATTCGTAGCAAAAAACCTGTGAGTCAGTTGGTCCATTAGATGATAAAGGGGTTAAAGGAGCACTAAGAGGCGACAAGGCGATAGCGGAGAGACTGAATGAATTCTTTGCTTCGGTCTTTACTGAGGAAGATGTAGGGATGTTACCCATGACTGAAGTGGTATTTAAAGGTGCGGAAGAATTGAAGGAAATATCGATACATCGGGAAGATGTCTTACACCTATTAGATAAACTGAAGAGTAGCAAATCACCTGGGCCGGATGGTATACATCCAAGGGTGTTGAAAGAACTGAAATATGAGATTGCAGACCTGCTATCAGTAATCTGTGAACTATCATTAAAATCATCTCTAATACCTGAAGATTGGAGGATCGCCAATGTAACACCAATTTTTAAAAAGGGTTCCAGGGGTGATCCGGGAAACTACAGACCGGTGAGCCTGACATCAGTACCGGGAAAAATGGTAGAAACCATCATAAAGAATAAAATTACTCAGCATGTAGATAGTCACAACCTAATGGGAGACAGCCAACATGGCTTTAGACAAGGAAGATCTTGTCTTACTAATCTGTTATGTTTTTTTTGAAGGAGTGAATAAACAGGTGGACAAAGGTAAGTCGGTTGATATAGTGTATCTGGACTTTCAGAAAGCCTTTGACAAGGTCCCTCATCAGAGATTTTTGGCAAAACTAAAGAGTCATGGGATAGGAGGCAGTGTACTATTGTGGATCAGGAACTGGTTAAAAGATAGAAAGCAGAGGGTAGGGCTAAATGGACAATTTTCCCAATGGAGAAAGGTGAATAGGGGTGTACCCCAGGGATCTGTGCTGGGTCCGCTGTTTTTTGACATATTCATAAATGACCTGGAAAGTGGAATAAGGAGTGAGGTTATCAAATTTGCTGATGACACAAAACTATTTAAAGTTGTTAAAACCCAAGAGGATTGTGAAAAATTGCAAGAGGATCTTGATAAATTGGAAGACTGGGCATCAAAATGGCAGATGAAATTTAATGTGGACAAGTGCAAGGTTATGCACCTAGGGAAGAACAACCCAAACTATGGTTACACGATGCAAGGTTCCACATTAGGAACCACCACCCAGGAAAAAGATTTAGGCGTCATTGTGGATACCATGTTAAAACCCTCGGCCCAGTGTGCAGCGGCGGCCAAGAGAGCAAATAGAATGCTAGGTATGATAAGGAAAGGAATGGAAAATAAAACAAAAGATATTATAATGCCTCTATATCATTCCATGGTGAGACCGCACCTTGAATATTGTGTGCAATTCTGGTCGCCGTATCTTAAAAAGGATATAGCGATTTCAGAAAAGGTTCAGAGAACAGCCACCAAAATGGTAAAGGGGATGGAAGGATACTCCTATGAAGAAAGGCTAAAAAGGTTAGGGCTCTTTAACCTGGAAAAGTGACGGCTGAGGGGAGATATGATAGAAGTCTATAAATTAATGAACGGAGTGGAACGGGTAAACGTAGATCGATTGTTTACCTTATCAGAATATAGAAAGACTAGGGGACATGCAATGAAGCTACAGGGTAAACTATTTAAGACTAATAAAAGAAAATATTTTTTCACTCAACGTGTAATCAAACTCTGGAATTTGTTACCGGAGGATGTAGTAAAGGCTGTTAGTGTAGCTGGGTTTAAAAAAGGTTTGGACAAGTTCCTGGAGGAAAGGTCCATAAACCATTATTAAGAAGTGACCGAAGATATCAATGCTTGACCCAGTACAAGCATTGTGGAACTTGTGTCTCTTGGGGAAACTGCTAGGTACATATGACCTAAATTGGCCACTGTTGGAAACAGAATACTGGGCTTGATGGACCTTGGTCTGACCCAGTATGGCTTATCTTATGTTCTTATTAGTAGTTCTTCAGAGGTTGAAACCTCTGGAACATTCTGGAGTCCCGTTAATGCTTTGGAGATCAAGGACTCCCGCCGGGACTGTTTTGCCGGTGAACTTTCCTCAAGGGCAACGCCAATGGCATCTCGATGCTTGGAAGGAGATCTACCCTTTGAGGACCGGCCAGTCTTAAAAGACTTAGGTTTAGTTACCTGAGATCCATGGGAGGAAGATGAAGCCCTGGAAGACGTCGATGCAACGGACATCGTGTCAGCGGCAAAAAGGGTACAGAGTTTTGCAGCTCTATTCTGCAGGCCTCTTTTGGTCATCTTACTGCAGGAGAGATACAGCGATGGAGAATAGTCAGGACCTAAACATTTAAGACATCATTCATTGGTGTCTGTGACAGATATGGTACCACCACATTTAGAACATTTTTTAAAACCACTAGCTGGTTTTTCCATGTCTGAGGAAAAATGGGCCTAGTGCCCAAAATGGCGCCTAACCCCGGGAGGGGAAAGGCTGCTAAAGAAAAGATTTTTTTTTTTTTGAAAAAGAAAGAAAAGAGAACCGGCGGTACCGGTAGGCATCGAGTGAAGACAGACGCGACTACAAAAAAACAAAATAAGAAGAACAGTTTTTCTGCGGTGACAGGGATACGTCCTGTCGGCTCCGCGGAAAATGAAGAACTGATGAAGGAGAGTTGGAAAGGCGGGAAGGCAGCACGCAGGCGCTGTGGGTTGCTCCCAAAAGCTTTCCTATTGGACGCTGGGGAGCGTTCCTGCACAGGCTCCACCGGTACCGACGATATCCATATGTGAAGACTACATTCCTGCTTGTTCCTGGAGATATATTGATAAACCGTGAAGATGTATTACAAGTATTTGATAAACTGAAGAACAATAAATTATATGGACCAGATGGTATACATCAGAGGGTGTTGAAAGAACTGAAATATGAGACTGCTACTATTAGAAATCTATGAACTATCATTTAAATCATCTGTAGTACCTAAAGATTGGAGAATGGCCCACGTAATGCCAATTTTTAAAAAAGATTCAAGGGGTGATACGGGAAATTATAGACCGGTGAGCCTGACGTCAGTATCGGGCAAAATGGTAGAAATCAGTATGAAGAATAAAATTACTGAACATGTAGATAGTCATGGTTTAATGGGAGAAAACCAACATGGATTTAGCCAAGGGAAGTCTCGTCTTACTAATCTGTTATGTTTTTTGAAGGTGTGAATAAACAGGTAGACAAAGGTGAGCCGGTTGATACAGTGTGTATGGATTTTCAAGAAAGCCTTTGACAAGGTCCCTCATGAGAGACTCATGGCCACATTAAAAGGTCATGGGGTTGGAGGCAGTACATTCTTGTGGATCAGGAAGTGGTTTAAAAGTAGAAAGCAGAGAGTAGGGCTAAATGGCCAATTTTCTCAGTAGAGAAAGGTGTATAGTGGAGTACCCCCAAGGATCTGTGCTGAGCCCGCTGCTTTTTAACATATTCATAAATGACCTGGAAATGGGAATAACGAGCGAGGTGATCAAATGTGCAGATGATACAAAATTATTCAAAGTTGTTAAAACACAAGAGGATTGTGAAAAAGTGCAAGAGGACCTTGATAAATTGGAAGACTGGATGTCCAAATGGCAGATGAAATTTAATGTGGACAAGTGCAAAGTTATGCACCTAAGAAAGAATAAACTAAACTACAGTTACACAATGCAAGGTTCCACATTAGGAACCACCACCCAGGAAAAAGACTTAGATGTAATTGTGGATAATACGCTGAAATCCTCTGCCTAGTGTGCAGCGGCAGCCAAGAAAGCAAAGAGAATGCTAGGAATCATAAAGGAAAGCAATGGAGAACAAAACCAAGGATATTATAATGTCACTGTAATGTTCCATGGTGCGACCACACCTTGAATATTGTGTGCAATTCTGGTCATCATATCTTAAGGAGGATATAGCAGAATTAGAAAATGTACAGAGAAGAGCCACCAAAATGATAAAGGGGATGGAAGGATACCCTTATGAGGAAAGGCTTAAAAGGTTAAGGCTTTTCAACTTGGAAAAGAGATGTCTAAGGGGAAATATGAGAGAGGTCCATAAAGAGTAGTTACTCACCTGTAACAGGTGTTCTCCAGGAGCAGCAGGAATCAGTCCTCACTTATGGGTGACGTCAGCCGACGGAGCCCTCGCGGAGCAATTTTCCCCAGCTTTCGCAGAAAGCCTTTGGGAATTGCAGCGCGCATGCGCGGTCCCCTTCCCGCCCAGGGATGCCATCTTGCTCAGTCTGATGACATAGCGGAAAGACAGCAAAAGTTAGCAAATATGCAATAAGAATGACTGCAACTCCAGGGGAGGAGGGAGGGTAGTGAGGACTGATTCCTGCTGCTCCTGGAGAACACCTGTTACAGGTGAATAACTACTCTTTCTCCAGGACCAAGCAGGAAGTCAGTCCTCACTTATGGGACTCCCAAGCTTAAGGCTACCGGAGACTCAAGTCTAAAAGAGCTCCCTCAAGCTCAACAGTACAGAGGGAAAGAGTCTTCTCTGAATACGAATCCGGCCGGTAGCCCAACACTAGGGCCGGAGGGAGGAGTTGCCTAAACCTCAAAGAGATTGTGGAGAACTGCCTGGCCGAAAGCGCTGTCCCTGCGGGACTCCCTTTCAAGGCAGTAATGAGCCGCAAAGGTCTGGCCTGAAGACCAAGTAGCGGCCCGGCAGATGTCTGCCAATGGGACAGAGCGGAGATGAGCCACCGACGCGGCCTTCGCCCTGACCCGGTGAGCCGTGACACGACTCTCCAAGGAGAGACCGGCTGCCCCGTAAGACCAGGCGATACAGTCGGCTATCCAGGAGGACAGAGTACGCTTAGAGACAGGTACCCCAACCGACTGGGGTCAAAAGATACGAAAAGCTGGACGGCTTTCCGATGTTCTCGCGTACGGTCAAGGTAGAAGGATAAGGCTCTTCTACAGTCCAGGGTGTGCAGCACAGTTTCCGCTCGGCTGGCGTGAGGCCTGGGAAAAAAGGTCGGAAGAACCACCTCCTGGTTGATGTGTAAGTGGGAGACCACCTTCGGAAGGAACTTAGGATGGGTCCGCAGTACAACCCTATTCTTGTAGAACCTAGTGTACGGAGGCTCCGACACTAGGGCTTGTAGCTCACTCACGCGCCTCGCGGAAGTGAGGGCCACCAAGAAGAGAGTTTTCCAGGAGAGAAAACGGGGAGGGCAGGTAGCCATGGGCTCAAAGGCGGACAGGTAAGCCTTTGCAGAACCACATTGAGGTCCCAGTCGGGGACTGGGGGGCGCAACGGAGGCTTAAGCAAAAGGAGGCCTCTGAGAAAGCGCGCCACCAAAGGGTGCGAGGAGAGAGGCCTGCCCTCAACCGGTGAATGATGCGCAGAGAGAGCACTGAGGTGGACTCTGACAGAGTTGGATTTGAGACCTAGGTCGGAGAGGTGAAGCAAGTATTGCAGCACCACCGATACTAAACAGGCGAAGGGGTCCTCAGACCGCTGAGAACACCAGACCGAGAAGTGACGCCATTTGAGGGCGTACGACTTCCGGGTGGAAGGACGCCGAGAAGCTGGGACGACGGCTTCCACCTCTGGGGCTAGCCGTAGCGGAGCTAGGATTACCCTTTCAGCAGCCAGGCCGTCAGGTGTAGGGCCCGGAGGTTGGGGTGCAGAAGAGTGCCCCGATCCTGGGTTAGGAGGTCGGGGTGGAACCCCAGAGGAAGAGGGGTGTCCACCGCTAGATGTAGTAATAGGGGGAACCACGGCTGTCTCGGCCACCGAGGCGCCACCAGGATCACGGAGGCCCTGTCATGGACAACTTTGAACAATGTCCGGGCCACCAGTGGCGTAGGAGGGAATGCATACAGCAGACCCGTGGACCACGGGATGAGGAAAGCATCCGGCGCCTCCCGAGAAGGATGGGGTGCCGGGAGCAGGATCTGGGGAGCTGCCTGTTCAGGGGACTGGCAAAAAGATCCACAGTGGGAGAGCCCCACCGGCGGAAGATCTGCTGGACCACCTCGGGGTTCAGTTTCCACTCGTGCGGTAGCAGCATCCGGCTCAGCTTGTCCGCCAGGCAGTTGTCCTGCCCTGGCAGGTAAACCGCTTTGAGGATGATGTCGTGATCGACAGCCTAAGAGCACAGCCTCCGGGCTTCCCGACATAGAAGGAGGGAGCCCGTGCCCCCCTGTTTGTTCACGAAGAACATTGCAACCTGATTGTCCGTCTGTACCAGTACGGACTGGCCGAACGTCAGGTGAGCGAAGGCCCGCAAAGCTAGGCGGATCGCCCGGAGCTCCAGGAAGTTTATCTGCAGGGCAGCCTCCCAAGGCGTCCAAAGGCCCTGAGTGCATGTCCCTCGACAATGCGCCCCCCTATCCCAGGAGAGAGGCATCTGTCGTGAGCACCCGGGACTGTGGGTGAGACTGAAATGGCATGCCGAGCACCAGGTTGGGCAGATGAAGCCACCATTGCAGGGAGGAGACCAGGCGGTCGGAAACTTGTATCAGGTCCGACAGCCTCCCCGTGGCCTGACGCCACTGAGTGCGAAGGCTCCATTGCGCAGGCCGCATATCTAGACGGGCGTTCGGAGTGACATGGACAGTGGAGGCCATGTGTCCGAGTAGCTGCAGGAACTGTCTGGCCGAGGCCGGCGACCTGCCGCTGAACCTGCCGGCTAGAGCCGTGAGCCGGTTGGCCCTTTCCGGAGGCAAGAAGGCACGTGCCTGCTGAGTGTCCAGCCGCGCCTCTATGAACTCGAGGTCTTGAGAGGGGAGCAAAGCGGACTTTTCGAAGTTTATGACGAAGCCCAAGTACTGAAGCAGGGCCACCGTACGTTGGGTGGCCTGGGCGACCTCCGGAGCAGACGATGCCCGGATGAGCCAGTCGTCCAGGTACGGGAAGACGAAGAGGCCTTGAAGCCTTAGGAAGGCGGCCACCACTGCCAGGCACTTCGTGAACACCCTGGGGGCGGAGGACAGGCCAAACGGCAGTACTCGGTACTGATAATGCTTCCCCGCCACCACAAACCTTAGGTACTGCCGGTGGTTCGGATGAATAAGGATGTGGGTATAAGCATCCTTTAGATCCAAGGAGCATAGCCAATCTCCCTGCTGGAGGTAAGGCAGCAGGGTTCCAAGGGTAAGCATCTTGAACCTTTCCCGCTGCAGGAACTTGTTGAGGTTGTGTAGGTCTAGAATGGGCCTGAGGCCTCCTGTTCTCTTTGGAACCAGGAAGTACCTCGAGTAAAACCCGTGACCTCAGCAGTGTTGGGGCACGGGCTCCACCGCCCGTTCTTGAAGCAGACTTCGCAGCTCCCGAAGGAGCAAGTCCCTGTGCAGAGGGGGTCTGGGAGGCTCCCCTGGGAAGTAGGGGGGAGGCACCTGGTGAAAATGGAGGAGGTAGCCTTCTTGAACCACCTGCAATACCCAGGCCTCGGATGTTATGGCGGACCACCTGTGAGCGAAGTGGGTCAGCCGACCCCCCGTGCCGGCCGAAAGCCCCTGAGGGGGAGGGGCTATGCTGGCATAGTCAAAAACTCCCGCCCTGCTGGGCCGGGGCCTGCGTGGCGGGTTTGGAGGCTTTCTGCTTCCGGGATCCGTTACCCTGTCCCCTAGGCCGCTGCCCTTGAAGGGGGGTTGTGGCCGGGTATTGTGTTTGGTGATGCGTATAAGCAAACACTTTCCTCGGGTAAAAAGGCCTTTTCCCCGAGCCCTTCTTCTTCTGTGAAGGGGCAGAGGATTTTCTAGAAAGGCGAGTCCTGGTGAGAGTCTCCGACTCGAGGTCCGCCGCCTTTTCGGCCATGGGTTTGCCGAAGAGGTTTTCCCCTCTGCAAAGGACATCGACCAACTTGTCCTGCACCCAGGGCTCGAGGTCGGATGACTGAAGCCAAGCCTGGCGGCGAGCCCCGATGCCGGCTCCAGCTACTTGGGACGAGGCCTCGAAGCTATCATAGGCCGCTCGAGAAATGAACTTCGAACACTCTCGAATTCCGGAGGACAAGGCTTGGAACCGCTGCAAGGGTTCCTCGGAGAGACCGGCCGAGAAACCCTGAAGTTCTTTCGCCAGGTCTCGGAGGTACATACCCATGTACAGCTGATATGTCTGCACCCGACAAGCAAGCATAGAGCCTTGGAAGCACTTCCTACCGAGGGCATCCAGGCTCCGGGCCTCCTTCCCCGGGGACACCGAGGAGTGCATCTTTTGACTCTTAAGTCGATGCATGGCCGACTCCACCACCATAGAGTGGTGCGGAAGTTGCGCCTTCTGGAACCCGGGGCTCTTGCGGACTCGATATATGGAATCGATCCGCTTGCTCAACACTGGCGTCGAGGCGGGGCTCTCCCACATGCGGAGGAGAAGCCGCTCCAGCATCGGGGGAACCGGTACAGTGAAGGCCTCCCTCGGGGGGGAGTCGTATTGAAGGGCCTCGAGGCTCTTCGGCTCGGGGTTCCTCCTCCGGATCCGCGGGGAAGGCCAACGCTTTGGCCATATCCCTCACAAAATCGGAGAACCGGGTATCCTCCGGAGGGGACCGCCTCCGAGGCTCCGACTCGGGCGAATCGGAGGGGACGCACCGAGTCTGAAAAGAACCGGGTGACTCGTCCTCCTCCGTGTCCCAGCCCGACTCCTCCGAGGAGGAATCGAGAGGTTCCGCGGGGGCGGGACCCGGGGACATCCGCCCGACGCCGAGGCCGGCGTCGAGGACCTCGGTCCCGAATGGGAAGCCGAGGGAGACCTAGGCCGAGGATCGAATCGAGCACGTATGGACTCGAGGATCGGCTCGGCCTCCGGGGTCGACTTGAGCGTCGACGTCCCGGTAGTCGGGGCAGATGCACTGGCGAGGCCGGTGATCCATGCCCGCTGCTGGTCCATGAAGGCAGATATACTGCGCTCCAAGGTCGTCAATCTGAGATCAAGCTCAGAAGACCCAGCAGCCGTCGTCGGGCCCGACGTCGGCTCATCCGTGGGGGAGTCCAGGAGGACTATATCACTCACGTGCCTAGGCGACTCCACTTCGAGACAAGGGACCTTCGAAGGCTTCTCCTCCTTTGAGGGCCTGGGGAGCTGGACCGGGCTAAGCGACCTGGCCCTCGAAGGACCAGTTTCGCCGCCCGGATCCACCCTTGCGGGCCGCTTCTCCCGCCAGCGTTCCCGGCTGGGGGAGCCCCGTTCAGAACAACTCCTACGATGCTCCGAACCGGAGCCGCGAGGCGTAGAGGCCTCTGACGAGGTCCGCGTGGAGTCAGAGAAGATCCGGTCCCTCTGCGACTGCCGACTCCTCAGCGCCTTCGAGGACATCTTGCTGCACGGGCCGCAGCTTATAGGGTCATGCTCGGCCCCAAGGCAGCGGAGGCAGCAGTCATGCGTGTCAGTAAGAGACATGAGCCTGACACAGCGATCACACTTTTTAAAACCGCTGGCAGCCATCGGGGGAAAAAGGACCCCTGCAAGGTCGAACGACCGTGCTGCCAGGGATGAAGAGAAAAGTGGCGGGACCACCAGTTGGAAAAAAATTAAAACGTAAATGGGCCCGATAGGGGATATCGAGACCCGGCGGGAAGAGGAACACACGAACCAAGAATAAAATTTTTTTTTTTTTTTAACGAAAGAAATCAAAGAAATCAACTTTTCAGCGGCGTTAACAGACACGTCTGTAGGGCTCCGTGGAAAAAAGAAGACTGAGCAAGATGGCATCCCTGGGCGGGAAGGGGACAGCGCATGCGCGCTGCAATTCCCAAAGGCTTTCTGCGAAAACTGGGGAAAATTGCTCCGCGAGGGCTCCGTCGGCTGACGTCACCCATAAGTGAGGACTGACTTCCTGCTTGGTCCTGGAGAAAGTACAGTTACTTACCTGTAACAGGTGATCTCTGGGAACAGCAGGAATAAGTCTTCACATATGGGTACGTCGGTACCGACGGAGCCTGCGCGGGAACACTCCCCAGCGTCAAATCAGAAAGCCTTTGGGAGTATCCCACAGCGCCTGCGTGCTGCCTTCCCACCTTTCCAACTGTCTCTCCTCAGTTGAGTTTTATAGCTGAGACAAAGAGGGAGAGAGAGGGAAAGGAAGAGAGATAGAGACAACTCCTAGGGGAGGTGGGTGGGTTGTGAAGACTTATTCCTGCTGTTCCCAGAGATCACCTGTTACAGGTAAGAAACAGTGCTATCTCCAGGAACAAGCAGGCATGAATCTTCACATATGGGGTCTCCCTAGCTTTTGATGCCAGGGAGAGAGCCCATAAGTTGTGTGTCCCTGGGACAGGGCTGCACTTCCCCACCTGGATCTCTGGCATCCCATGAGGGATGGTGGGTAGGAGTTGATTAAGTATGGAACAGGTGTTTGAGAACAGCCTGACCAAACAAGGCATTCCGGCGGGAGTCCTTGTCCAAGCAGTAATGGGCTGTGAAGGTATGAACCGAGGCCCAGGTGGCCGCTCGACAGATCTGGTCGATGGACACAGAATTTAGATGAGCCATAGAGGTGGCCATGGCCCTCACATTATGAGCTGTGACATGGCCCTCCAGAGAAAGGTTCTTGCTCTGATAGGCGAAAGAAATACATTGGGCAATCCAGTTGGAAAGTGTTCTCTTGGAGACTGGTTGTCCCAAATGGGAAGGATCAAAAGCAACAAAGAGTTGGGAAGACTTTCTATGTTGCTGTGTCCTCTGTAAGTAAAAAGCCAGAGCTCTTTTACAATCCAGGGTATGAAGATTCCTCTCTGCATTTGATGCATGAGGTCCTGGAAAAAAGACAGGTAGGTAGACCTCTTGGTTGAGGTGAAAAGGCGAGACCACCTTAGGCATAAAGTGTGGATTAGTCTTAAGGACCACCTTGTCATGATGGAACCTTGTATAAGGTGGATTAGCTACTAGTGCTTGCAATTTACTGATGCGGCGTGCTGATGTGATTGCAATGAGAAAGATAACCTTCCAAGAAAGGTATTTCAAAGAGGTAGTAGCTAAAGGTTCAAAAGGCGGCTGCATAAGCTGACCAAGAACCAAATTTAAGTCCCATGCCACCAGAGGTGGTCTCATAGGAGGCTTTGTTAAAAGGAGGCCTCTCATGAACCTTGCTACAAAGGGATGAGAGGAAACAGGTTGTCCATCTAGAGGCTTGAGGGAAGCTGCAATAGCACTCAGATGGACTCTTACTGAATTTGTCTTAAGGCCTGCATTAGAGAGATGCAGGAGATACTCCAGCAACGATTCCAGAGGTATGGCACGGGGGTTAAGACCCTTTCCAGAACACCACATGGTAAACCTTTTCCACTTAAAGGCGTAAGAACGTCTACTGGAAGGTTTTCTGGAAGCATAAAGAACATCTTTCACTTGGTGAGAAAGAGGAAGATCCTCGAGATCTAGGTCTTCAGCAACCAAGCCCTGAGATGCAGAGACTGGGGATTGGGATGCCACAACTTTCCGTCCTCCTGAGAGAGGAGGTCTGGTGCAGACCCTAATTCTAGGGAGGGAGCTTGAGAGAGATGTAGAAGCAGAGGGTACCACACTTGCCGTGGCCAATGTGGAGCTATGAGAATCATGTGTCCTCTGTCTCTCTGAAGCTTGAACAGGGTTTTGGGAATTAGGGGAATGGGTGGAAAGGCATACAGGAAGTCTTATTTATTTATTTATTATTTATTTATTTAACAGCTTTTATATACCGCACTCTTGACATCAGCGCGGTTTACATTTTAACAAATTTTGTACTTAAACATAAAACAAATGTTAAGTTTACAGAGAACAAGGAATAAAAACATGGATAACAGGGATTAACAATTAACAGATATTTTCAATTATTTACAATAGGTTCTTAAATGCTCAGTTCTAAAGGTAGGATTTGTGAGGCTTGGTCTAGATCGAGTAGTATGATTTCGGGAGCTTATTTGGCTAGCCGTGATCAATGGTTTGTGTGAGAGGGGGGTCAGTATATTGAGAGAAGTGTTGTAGGAAGAGATGCGTTTTTATGGATTTTCTGAACTGGGACAGGTCTTTTTTGTGATCTAATACTAGGTGGTAGCTTGTTCCAGCATCTAGGGGCGAAGGAAGAGAAAGCTCTTAATGTGGTTGTTTGAGTGAGTTTTTTGCTGTCATTTGGGACTGTTAGCATGTTCTCTGTTACAGAACGCCTAGATCTGGTGTTCTGTGTGTGTTGGAGGAGATCAGATAAGGAGGATGATGAGATATGGTGGAATGCTTTGAAGGTCAGGATGAGAGCTTTGTATAAAATTCTGCAAGCTAGTGGGAGCCAGTGAAGGTCAAATAGGATGGGAGTAATATGTTGGCTCTTTGGGGATCCATGAAGAACTCTGGCCGCTGTATTCATGGCCAATTGAAGCGGGTTTAGAGTGCTTTTGGGTAGGCCATGAAGAACGATATTTGCATAGTCAAAGTGAGGAGTGACTAATGCCTGGAAGGTAGTACGGAAGTCAGATGGTTCAAGCATAGGTCTGAGGTGCCGAAGGGTCCTGATTTTGTAGTAAATGGCTTTTACAGTATTTTTTATGTGATCTTTAAATTCAAGTCGTTGGTCAAGTATAACACCCAGATAACGTATTGAGGTTTTGAGTGGTAGTTCAGCATCTCGTGTTCTTAGAGTTGGTGGAGGAGAGAAGTCTTTGTTCCTAGTGATAATCAGGACTTCGGTTTTTTTAAAATTGATTCTGAGATTTTGGGAGAGTAGCCAATCTGATATTGAGTTGAAGCAGGTGATTAGTGTAGTGTAGTCAGGTTTTAATACATTGATTGGAGTGAATAAGAGCACGTCATCTGCGTAGATAAGACATGATACTCCGAAAGAGCGGGAGATGTTGCAGAGAGGTTGCATATATATGTTAAATAGGAGGGCTGAAAGCGAGGAACCTTGTGGAACTCCTTGCTTCTGATGAAAAGGTTGCGATGTGGTATCACCAGTCCGTACTTGTTGCCAGCGATCTTCTAGGTAGGATCTGCACCAATTCAGTGCCGTTCCTTGAATTCCTTTTTCATGGAGCCTGGTGAGTAGATGGTTGTGGTCAACAGAATCAAAAGCTGCTGCTATGTCTAGGAAGATCATAGCGACTCCATTTCTGATATTGTCTGTTGTATTAATGAGTGTGTTCAATAGAGAGGTTAGAAGGGTTTCAACTCCGTGGGCTTCCCTGAAGCCATGCTGGTTTAGATCTAGTGGGGCCTCGGAATCAATGTGTTGTTGAATTTGTCTGAGTACAACTTTTTCTAGGATCTTAGCTAATAAAGGAATGTTTGAGATTGGGCGATAGGATTCTTCCTTTTTCGGATCCAGTTTGCTGTTCTTCAGTAGTGGACGGATGGAGGTGTGCTTGAGAGCTGATGGAAATATCCCGGATCTAAGGGATTGGTCAGCTAATGCTGATATGTATGGGCTAAGTTCTGTTTTCAGTGATTTGATCCAGAAGGCTGGACAAGGATCATTTGGAGCGGTGGTGGCGTTGATGGATGTAATAATTTCTTCAATAGACTTTGGAGTTGGAGATGAGAAATTATTGAGTATGAATTGGGCGTTGGAGGGTTGCTTGGTTACACTTATGGTTGATTCATTGGTCTTGATTGCCTTGGATTGGATGTAATCAGCATATATTTGTGGGTGTATATATTCCTGCTGTGGTGAGGGGGGTTCAGTAGTTAGGGATTTTACTATTTGGAAGAGATCTCTTGGTTTGTTGAGGGAACGGCTAAGTAGCTTTGTATGGTGTTCTCTTCTCTTATCCCAGGTTAGCTGACGATGGGACTTCAAGTTGGCTAGGTAAATGGACTGGTCATGAGAGCTTAGGGAGTGTCTCCATTTCTTCTCTAATCTTCTCAGTCGTTGAAGGGAGGTTCGTAACTCTGAGGAGAACCATGGTGCGTTCTTTTTCTTGGCAATAGAAGAGTTGGTAGAGGTTTTGTCATGTGTAGTGGTAGGTTGTGCTGATAGTCGGAGAGCATTGTTCCAGTTTGATACAGTGTCTTCGATGTTGTTAGGTATAGTGGAGAGTTTTGGCATGGTAAAGGAGGTGATTGTATCCATGTTGAAAGGTTGGAATCGTGCTGGTTTTGGTAGTAGGTAAGCACGTGGTGACTTGTTTGGAGATTCAGTAGATGGACCCCAATAAAGGAGGAAAGCATCCCTTGCCTGAGCCCCCTGAGCCGGAGTTCTGGAACAGAACTGAGAAAGTCTGGCATTCCACGGACTTGCAAAGAGGTCTATGTCCGGAGTTCCCCAAATTTGAAAAATCTTGGATACCTGGTCCATATGTAGGGACCATTCGTGTGGAAGCAGAACGCGGCTGAGTCTGTCTGCCCAAGAGTTTTGGACACCTGGAAGATAAACTGCCAGAAGATGAATGTGATGCTCTCTGGCAAGGGCCCAGTGTCGCAGAGCTTTGTTGCAAAGCGACAGAGAGCCAGTTCCTCCCTGCTTGTTTATATAGAACATGGCTACCTGATTGTCCGTGTGGATAAGGACTGTCTTCTGGCTGAGCAGGGTGTGGAAAACACGCAGAGCAAGGAAGATTGCTCTGAGTTCTAAGAGATTGATATGTAGGAGGCTGTTGAAAGGGAGACCCCAGCAATAGGTTTTCAGGGGATTTCCACCACTGGAGGGACAAAATGAGGCGGCTTGTGTTTGCTATTTTGTCTGACAGGCAGCCTAATGCCTGGGTCCATTGGGTGGATAAAGTCCACTGAGCTGCTCTCATGTGAAGGCGAGCGTATGGTACCACATGGACGGTGGATGCCATGTGGCCTAGCAACTGTAACATTTCTCGAGCAGTTAGTAGGGGTTTTGACGCTGCCTGAGAAGCTAACTGCATCAAGCGAAGGCAACGGGCCTGGGGAAGATAGGCCCTTGCCTTTGTGGTATCCAGCAACGCCCCTATAAACTCCAGGGACTGAGTAGGGATCAAGTTGGATTTTGGGATGTTTATCACCAGCCCTAAATATTGAAGGATACGTATTGTGCAGGTTAGAGCAGTCTTGGCCTCTGATTGAGTGGGAGCTCGAATGAGCCAGTCGTCCAGATAAGGGAAGACAAATATTCCCAGGGTGCGCAGAAAAGCAGCAATCACTGCCATGCATTTCGTGAACACCCTTGGTGCAGAGGCCAGGCCAAAGGGGAGCACTCTGTATTGATAGTGCTTCTCCTGGAAAAGGGACCGAAGGAACCTTCTGTGAGTTGGATGGATGAGAACATGAGTGTACGCATCCTTGAGATCTAGAGAACAAAGCCAATCCTGATTCTGAAGGTATGGCAGCAGAGTTCCTAGAGAAACCATTTTGAATTTCTCTTTGACTAGGAATTTGTTCAACTCTCTGAGATCTAAAATGGGTCTGAAGCCCCCTGTTTGGGATAAGAAAATAGGGGGAGTAGAACCCTGTGCCCTGTTGTTGAAGAGGCACTTCCTCTATTGCCCCTTGGGTGAGAAGAGTGGCAACCTCCTGCTCCAACAGGCTGAGGAGGGAGGTTGGAGAATTGAACTGGTGCACTCTTGTGAGAGGGGGCAAGCTTCAAAAATGAAGTTTGTACCCCTCTCTTATGATGGACAGTGTCCAATGCTCTGCTGTGATTTGCTCCCATCTGGGAGCGAAGTGACATAACCTTCCTGGAATGGTGGAGGACTCTGGTCCTTCTAGAGCCAGGAAGGCTAAGTTCTCCAGCAGAGAGTCAAAGGCCCTGAGGGGGCTGAGATTGCTGGGATGGAGCAGGCCTCACAACCTTTGCTTTGGTCAGTTTGGAGGATTGCTGACGTTTGGAAGGGAACTGAGCTGCAGAAGATGCTCTCTGACTATAAGCAGGATAGGATCTTCCCTTTTTCGAAAAAGGTGTTTTCTTGAACAACCTTTTCTTAGCAGGAGCAGCAGTAGATTTGGATAGTCTATCCAAAGCAGAATTTTCAGCATCCATTTGATTGGCTTTTGCTTGCCAATCTTTACCAAACAGATTCTCACTTGTACAAGGGATATTTCCCAATTCATCTTGGACCCAGGTTTCCAAATCAGATGCTTGAAGCCAAGCAATCCTACGTGCACCTATAGCTATAGCTGAGGCTCTGCTTATGCATTCAAAGGAGTCGAAAGCTGCACGATTGGAGAATTTGGAGATATCCTGGGCATGTTTGAGCCCAGTGAGAAATTCTTGCCTTTTACTGTCAGACATAAAAGGACTTAAAGTCTGCAAATGGTCAGTGACTTCTTTTAAGAACATTCCCATGTAGAGACTATAAGAATTAATTCTCGCAGCAAGCATGGAAGCTTGGAAGACTCTTCTACCAAAAGCATCCAGGGTTCTACATTCACGTCCTGGAGGATTAGAGGCATGTCTCTTGGCACTTCTAATCTTTCTCATTGCAGACTCAATCACAATAGAGTGGTGAGGAAGCTGAGTTTTACGGAAACCAGGACAAGGAGGGACACGATACATGGTGTCCAACCTGCGAGAATGAGGAGAGGTGGTTAGAGGTGCTTCCCACATCCTTAACATGAGATGATACAGAATCTCATGAATAGGTAAGGTAGCTGCCTCCTTAGGAGTTTTAGGATATTGTAGAATATCTAACTCCTTAGCTCTAGGCTCTGACTCTGGGGCTACTGTAATAGAGAGGCCCCGAGCCACCTCTCTGATAAAGTCTTGAAAAGACAAGTCCTCTGGAGGAGACATCCTTCGTTTAGGAGAGGACTCCTCCTGTGGAAGAAGCATCGCTGCATCGACAGACTCTTCAGAATCCTCAGAGTCCTCAGAGGAATCGAAGTATCGTCTGTCGGGATGCTCTTGCAAAGCCCGATACCCGTACCGACTGGGATCGGTATCGGGAATCACCGGTAGCGGGGTATCGGTACCGGAGGGCTGCAGAGCGCAGAGTACCGGCATGGCGGACACTGATGCCGATGTCGATGCCACCGGTACCGGAATTGGTGCCGATGGCGATACCGGAGCCGGTACCGGCGGAGTAGTCTGTTGCGGTACCAGGGGTGTCGATGCCACAAGGAAAGCCGCCAGACTGCGTTTGATGGACAGAATCCTCTGATCCATCGACTCCGCCAATGCCTGGAAGTCGGTACCGGTGGAAGCCACTGGTACCCCAGAGCATGGCACCAGGAGATCTGTTGAGGCCACGCCATCTAGATCATCCTGGAACCCCGATGACGATGCTTTAGAAGCCGAAACCTCCCGCCGGGGTAATTTTGCCGGTGCAGAATCCTCGAGGGCAAGGCCAGGGGCATCTCAATGCTTAGAAGGAGATTTGCCCTTCGAGGACCGGCTGGGTTTATGTTTAGTTACCTGAGATCCATGTGAGGAAGAAGCAGCCCTGGAAGACGTCGATGCCACCGAAGCCGCATCAGAGGGAAACAGGGTACTGAGCTTGGCAGCTCGGTTCTGTCGACCTCTCTTAGACATCATGGAACAGGACACACAATCTTTAATGGAATGGTCAGGGCCTAAACACTTTAGACACCAGTCATGGGTGTCGGTGACGGAGATAGTACCGCCACATTTTGTGCACTTCTTAAATCCTGAGGCAGGCTTTTCCATATTTAAGGAAAAAGGTTTTGGGCCTAAGGCCCAAAACTGAAGTACACCTGAAGAAAAAAATGGAAAAAAAGGTCTTTTTTTTTTTTTTTTTTTAAAGAAAAGAATAAGAACCGACGGTACCGGTATAGTGTCGAGGAAGGCAGACGCGACAGAAAAGAAATAAAGAAAAAATAAGGAAATTCTTCTGCGGTGACAGGAACACGACCTGCTGGCTCCGCGGAAAAAGAACAACTGAGGAGAGACAGTTGGAAAGGCGGGAAGGTAGCACGCAGGCGCTGTGGGATGCTCCCAAAGGCTTTCTGATTAGACGCTGGGGAGCGTTCCCACACAGGCTCCGTCAGTACCGATGTACCCATATGTGAAGACTCATTCCTGCTTGTTCCTGGAGATATTAATGAATGGAGTAGGACGAGTAAACATAGATCGGTTGTTTATGCCATCAAAAAGTAGAAAGGCTAGAGGACATGCAATGAAGCTACAATGTAACCCATTTAAGACTAATAAGAGAAAATATTTTTTCACTAAGCGTGTAATTAAACTCTGGTATTCATTACCAGAAGATGTAGTAAAAGCTGTTAGTGTAGCTGGGTTTAAAAAAGGTTTGGACAAATTCCTAAAGGAAAGGTCCATAAACCATTACTAAAGAGGAACCGAGAAATCCATTGCTTGCCCCGGGACCAGCACTGTGGAACCTGTGTCCCTTTTTGAGAACATGCCAGATACTTGTGACCTGGATTGGCCACTGTTGGAAAAAGGATACTGGGCTTGATGGACATTGGTCTGACCCATTATGGCATTTTCTTATGTTCTTATGTTATATTTTCAGCTTTATGTGATGATACATAAATTCTTTTATAAATCAGTGCCAAATTCATTTTTTGACAAGTTACTGCCATGTCTGAGGATTAGATCTAAGCGCCTCCAAAATTCATCAATGTTAATATTTCCATCAAGCCAGGGTTTAATTAATAAAAGGAGGTTTGTTAATAGTTGGGTTTAAAGCAGAAGAGTTGTGGGCTAAGTTACCTGCAACACTAAAAGGGATTTCTCTGATTTAAGTTTTTTACAAAACACAGTAATCTTGGCTGTTTTTCTAATACTTACTTAGAACTCATCTCATTTCTGTAAATGTTTTAGAAATGTGCTGAATTAAATATTAATTGGGATTGCAGCAGTATAGAAATGTTTTATAGTAATAATAACAATAATAATGTTCTCATGCATATTCATTGTGGCTATCCTGAAATCCTGACTGGCTAGGTGCGTCCCAAGGATTGGGTTGAGAACCCCTGCCCAGCAGGAGGTTGACCAGCCATTGTAGAATCATGTTGGGAAGCTTCAGGCAGTCTGAGCTCAAAAGAGCGACTGGAGGAGTCCCAGGCAGGGGTGCAGCCTCTCTCTCCAGCTGATCCCGTTGCTATCTGCAGAGCTGGAGTAGAAGGAAGAAGGTCCACCAACTGTAAGGACAATAGCTCTGAGAGGTGAGCAGAATCCTCCATGACAAAATCGCAGAGCGAGTTCAGCAAGCCATCTTCCCTTCCTAGAAAACAAGCGCCAATTTCAAGCAGAGAAGCTTCCTATGGTAAATCCTTCCTCGCTCAACCAAGGAGTCCTACAGAGGGTCGCACTTACAATGTACACAACAGTAATGTGGAACTACCACGCATTGCAAAGGTAGCTCCAAAATAGTACATGCTCACATCATGCACGGAAAGTGTGCAGATACAGCATAGTTACTCACCTGTAACAGGTGTTCTCAAGGGACAGCAGGAATCAGTCCTCACATATGGGTGATGTCGGCACTGACAGAACCCGCGTGGAGCATTTCCCCAGCTTTCAAAGAAAGCCTTTGGAAATGCCACCACGCATGCATGGTCCCCTTCCCGCCCAAGGGTGCTATCTTACTCAGTCAGGTGCCATAGCTATAGCCCCTTCAAGAAGATGTCAAAAATATACAGCAACTCCAAGGGGAGGAGGGAGGGTTGTGAGGACTGATTCCTGCTGTCCCTGGAGAACACCTGTTACAGGAGAGTAACTACGCTTTCTCCAGGAACAAGCAGGAAGTCAGTCCTCACATAATGGGACTCCCTAGACTACAGGCTACGGAGGACCTGTAGAAAAAGGCACGGAATTGCCATGAGCAGTTGCCAGTGAAAACCGAAGGCAGCCCGAGGACCCCGGGTCCATGGATGGTCACGCTCCTGGTAGCCGGAACAAGAAGGGTCGGAGGGCAAGAGTTGCTTAAACCCCAAACAGATTACGGAGTACAGCCTGGCTGAAGGCAGCGTCCAGACGAGACTCCCTCTCCAGGCAGTAATGTACAGTGAAGGGGTGAGTAGAAGACCAGGTGGCGGCCCGCCAGATGTCTGCCAGTAGCACCGAGCGCAGACTAGCAACAGACGTCGCCATCGCTTGGACATTGTGAGCCATGACTAGGCGTTCCAGGGGAAACCCAGCATGGGCAAAGGCGATGCAATTCATCACCCAGGACAAGGTACGCTTGGTGACCGCCAGCCCCAATTGGCTGGGGTCGAAGGAAACAAAGAGCTGCCCGGACCTGCGGGGGGCCCAAGTCCGCTGCAGGTATAAAGAGAGAGCCCTCTTACAATCCAGGGTGTGGAGAATTGCCGACGCCTGGTCAGCGTGGGGCTTCGGGAAAAAGGTGAGCAGCACTCTCTTGACTGAGCTGAAAATCTGAGACAACCTTCAGGAGGAACTTGGGATGAATATGCAGGACCACCCAGTTCCTACAGAACCTCAGGTACAGGGCCTCTGCCATCAGCACCTGGAGTTCACTGACTATCCGGGCGGAGGTGAGAGCCACCAGGATGGCCACCTTCCATGAAAGATGCTGCAGTGGGCAGGTAGCCATGGTTCAAAGAGTTGCTTGATCAGCTGCGTGAGGACCACATTGAGGTCCCATTCTGCCGGAGGAGGGCGGGTGGACAGCTTGGAAAGATGCAGGCCTCGCATGAAAGAGTAGTTACTCACCTGTAATATGTGTTCTCCAGGAGCAGCAGGAATCAGTCCTCACATATGGGTGACGTCGGCGCCGACGGAGCCCTCATGCGGAGCATTTCCCCAGCTTTCACAGAAAGCCTTTGGGAATTGCAGCGCGCATGCGCGGTCCCCTTCCCGCCCAAGGGTGCCATCTTGCTCAGTCTGATGACATAGCTAAAAGACAGCAAAAAAAAATTAGCAAAACAAATCAAATGACTGCAACTCCAAGGGGAGGAGGGAGGGTTGTGAGGACTGATTCCTGCTGCTCCTGGAGAACACCTGTTACAGGTGAGTAACTACTCTTTCTCCAGGACCAAGCAGGAAGTCAGTCCTCACATATGGGACTCCCCAGCTTAAGGCTATCGGAGACCCCAAGCGGAAAACAGAGCTCCCTCGAGCTCGACAGCACAGAAGGAAGGAATCTTCTCTGAGAGCGCCCCCGACCGGTAGCCCAACACCAGGGCCGGAGGGTAGGAGTTGCCTAAACCCCAAAGAGATTATGGAGTACTGCCTGTCCGAAAGCACTGTCCCTGCGGGACTCCCTCTCAAGGCAGTAATGGGCTGCAAAAGTCTGGCTTGAAGACCAAGTAGCGGCCTGGCAGATGTCTGCCAACGGAACAGAGTGGAGATGAGCCACTGACGCAGCCTTCGCCCTGACACGATGAGCCGTGACTCGACTCTCCAACGAGAGGCCGGCTGCCCCATAAGCCCAGGCGATACAGTCAGCGACCCATATGGACAACGTACGCTTGGAGACAGGGAGCCCCAACTTATTGGGGTCAAAAGAAACGAAAAGCTAAACAGCCTTCCGATGCTCCCTCGTACGGTCAAGGTAGAAGGATAACACCCTCCTACAGTCCAGGGTATGCAAGACCATTTCAGCCCGGTTGGCATGCGGCCTGGGAAAGAAGGTCGGAAGAACCACCTCCTGATTGAGGTGAAAAGGTGAGACAACTTTAGGAAGAAACTTAGGGTGAGTCCGTAGGACTACCCTATTCCGGTAGAACCTAGTGTAAGGAGGATCAGACACTAGTGCCTGCAGTTCACTCACTCGCCTAGCAGAGGTGAGAGCTACCAGAAATAAAGTTTTCCAGGAGAGAAAACGGAGCGGGCAGGTAGCCATAGGTTCAAAAGGCGGACAAGTAAGCCGCTGTAAGACCACATTCAGATCTCACTCAGGGGCCGGTGGACGCAAACGAGGCTTAAGCAGAAGAAGGCCTCTGAGGAAACGAGCCACCAAAGGGTGGTTAGAAAGAGGCCTGCCGTCCACCGGCGAGTGGTGCGCTGAGAGAGCACTAAGGTGAACTCGGACAGAGTTAGAATTAAGGCCCAGATTGGAGAGGTAGAGCAAATATTGCAACACTACCGCTACCAAGCACGAGAAGGGATTCTCACTGTGCTGAGCACACCAAGCGGAGAATCTACGCCACTTAAGAGCGTAGGATTTCCTGGTGGATTGACGCCGAGAGGCCAAGACTACATCTTCCACCTCTCGAGGGAGTAGTAAGGGAGCTAGGAATAACCTTTCAGCAGCCAGGCCATCAGATGAAGGGACTGGAGGTTGGGGTGCAAGAGAGTCCCCTGATCCTGAGACAGGAGATCGTGTTGAAACCCCAGAGGAAGAGGTGTGTCCACCGCCAGCTGTAGCAGAAGTGGGAACCACGGTTGCCTCGGCCACCTGGGGGCTATGAGAATCAAGGAAGCCCTGTCCCTGAGGACTTTGAACAGCGTCCTGGACACTAGTGGTGTGGGAGGAAACGCATACAGTAGGCCTGTGGACCACGAGATCAGAAACGCATCCGCTGCTACTCTGAGGATGCGGTTGTCTGGAGCAAAATCTCGGGAGTTGCCGGTTCAGAGGACTGGCGAAAAGATCCATGGTGGGGAGCCCCCACTTGAGAAAGACCTGCTGAACCACCAATGGGTTCAATCTCCATTCGTGTGGTTGCAGGATCCGGCTCAGTCTGTCTGCCAGGCAATTTTCCTGACCTGGGAGGTAGACAGCCTTGAGAAGGATTCCGTGATTGACAGCCCAAGAGCACAGTCATTGTGCCTCCTGACAAAGAAGGAAGGAGCCTGTGCCTCCCTGTTTGTTCACATAGAACATGGCAACTTGATTGTCCGTCTGGACCAGTACCGACTGGTGAGAGGCGAGGTGGGAGAAGGCTCTCAGAGCTAGGCGTATCGCCCGTAGCTCCAGGAAGTTTATCTCCTGAGAAGCCTCCCAAGGGGTCCAGAGACCCTGAGTACATGTCCCTTGGCAATGTGCTCCCCAACCGAGAAGAGAGGCATCGGTTGTCAGCACCTGAGTATGCGGAGGGGATTGAAAAACCACTCCGAGCACCAGATTTGGAAGATGAAGCCACCACTGCAGAGAGGAGACCAGGAGGTCAGAAATCCTCACTGCGTCCGCTAGGCCCCCTGTGGCTTGATGCCACTGAGTGCAAAGGCTCCATTGAGCAGGTCGCATGTGCAGGCGGGCATTGGGGGTGACATGGACCGTGGAAGCCATATGGCCAAGTAGTCTCAGGAATTGCCTGGCAGAGACCAGGGAATTGCTGCGAAACTGGCTGACCAGATCCATTAGCCTGTGGGCCCTGTCCAGAGGCAGAAAAGCCTTTGCTTGAAGAGTGTCTAGTCTGACCCCTATGAACTCTAAGTTTTGGGACGGGAGCAAAGTGGACTTTGCGAAGTTTATGACAAACCCCAAGTGCTGAAGCAGAGCCACAGTGCGAAGGGTGGCCTGGTAGGCCTCCAGGGAAGGTTGGCCTCTTATGAGCCAGTCGTCCAGGTACGGAAACACAAAGAGACCCTGAAGCCTCAGGTAGGCCGCCACCACTGCCAGGCACTTGGTGAACACCCTGGGAGCGGATGATAGGCCAAAGGGAAGCACTCTGTACTGATAGTGGTTTCCTCCCACAACAAACCTGAGATACTGTCTATGGTCTGGATGAATAAGGATGTGAGTATACGCATCCTTTAGATCCAAGGAGCATAGCCAGTCTCCCTGCTGGATGTAGGGCAACAGGATTCCAAGGGTAAGCATCTTGAACTTTTCCCTCTGCAGGAACTTGTTGAGGTTTCACAAGTCTAGGATAGGTCTGAGGCCTCCTGTTCTTTTTGGTACCAGAAAGTACCTTGAATAAAAGCCTTGACCTCTCAGGTGGTGGGGCACCGGTTCCACAGCCTGATCCTTTAGTAGACCTGTCAACTCCTGAAGGAGTAGGTCCCTGTGCAGAGGGAATCTTGGAGGCTCCCCTGGAAAATAGGAGGGAGGTACCTGGTGAAAATGGAGAAGATAGCCCCTTTGGACTATATGAAGAACCCAGGTATCTGATGTGACGGCTGACCACCTGTGGGCAAAGTGGGCCAGCCGGCCTCCTGTGCTGAGAGAAGCCAGCTGAGGAGAAGAGGCTATGCTGTTTGACTCAAAAACCCCCAGCCTGCTGAGCAGGGGTCGGTGTTGGTGGCTTGGGGGTCTTCGGCCTACGGGGCCCTTGACCCTGCCCCTTGGCCTGCTGACCCTGTTGGGGAGCTGCAGAGGCCTGATAATGAGGGTACTGTTTGTAGACAGAGGACTTCCTCGGGTAAAAGGTCTTTTTTCCCGAGCCTTTCTTCTTCTGAGAAGGGGCAGAGGTTTTCCTGGAAAGCCTAGTCCTGGTCAGAGTCTCGGTCTCGGGTTCTGCAGCCTTTTCAGCCATGGGCTTGCCAAAGAGGTTTTCTCCTCGGCAGGGGACATCGACCAACTTGTCCTGGACCCATGGCTCGAGGTCGGATTACTGTAGCCAAGCCTGTCGGCGGGCACCGATGCCGGCCCCGGCTACTCGGGCCGAAGCCTCGAAACTATCGTAGGCTGTTCGAGAGATAAACTTCGAGCACTCTTGAATACCGGTGGACAAGGCCTGGAACCTCTGCAAAGGTTCCTCGGAGAGACCAACAGAGAACCCGGCAATCTCCTTTGCCAGGTCTCGGAGGTACATGCCCATGTAGAGCTGGTAAGTCTGGACATGGCAAGCAAGCATAGAGCCCTGGAAGCACTTCTTACCGAGGGCATCCAGGTTCCGGGCCTCCCGGCCGGGAGGCACCAAGGATTGCATCTTCTGACTTTTCAGTCGATGCATGGCCAATTCCACAACCATGGAGTGGTGCGGTAATTGTGCCTTTTGGAATCTGGGGCTCTTGCGAACTCGATAAATGGAATCGACCCGCTTGCTTAAGACCGGCGTCGAAGCCGGGATCTCCCACATGCGGAAGAGCAGCCGCTCCAGCATCGGGGGAACCGGAACAGTAAAGGCCTCCTTCGGGGGAGAGTCATACTGGAGGGCCTCGATCTCCTCGGCTCGAGGCTCCTCCTCGGGATCCGCAGGGAAGGCCAAGGCCTTGGCCATATCCCGCACGAAGTCCGAGAACCGGGTATCCTCCGGTGGGGACCGTCTCCGAGGTTCGGACTCGGGTGAGTCCGAGGGGACACACCGAGTCCGATGGGTGTCGGGTGACTCTTCGTCCTCCGTCTCCCAGCCCGACTCCTCGGAGGAGGAATCGAGTGGCTCCTGTCGGGCGGGCATTGATGCTCTCCGCCCCGACGCCGAGGGAATCGGCATCGACGACTTCGGCCCCAAACAGGAGGTCGAGGGAGACCGTGGCCGAGGATCGACTTGAGCACACATGGACTCGAGGATCGGCTCGGCCTCCAGGGTCGACTTGGACGTCGAGGTCCCTGTGGTCGGGGCAGATGCACCGGTGAGACCGACGATCAATGCCCGCTGCTGTTCCATGAAGGCAGCGAAGCTGCTCTCCAAGGCCGTCAACCTGAGTCCGAGATCAGGAGACCCAGCAGCCCCCGACTAGGGCCCCGACGGCATCGGGCCCGACGTCGGCTCCCTCGGAGGAGAGTCAACGAGGACAACAGCACTTACGTGTCCAGGAGACTCCATCTCGACACGAGGATGCTTCGCAGGCCTCTCCGACTTCGAAGACCCGGGACGGCTATCGGGGCTATGCGACCTGGCCCTCGAGGAACCAGGAGCGTCCACCGACGTCGCCCTCGCGGGTTTCTTCTTCCTGCGATGTTCCCGCGAAGGAGACCCCGCTCAGAGGAACCCCGACGCTGCTCGGGGCCGGAGTCCCGAGACATCGAAGCCTCTGACGAGGTCCGGGCCCAGCCGGACGCGGAGTCAGAAAATATTCGATCCCTCTGGTGCTGCCGACTTCTCAACGCCTTCGAGGACATTTTGCCACACGGACCACAGATCATCGGGTCATGATCGGGTCCGAGGCAGCGGAGGCAGCAGTCATGTGTGTCGGTAAGAGACATAAGTTTCTTACACCGATCACATTTCTTAAACCCGCTGGCAACCATCGGGGGAAAAAGGGCCCCTGCTAGGTCAAAAGACCGGTCTGCCAGGGAAAAAAGAAAAAAGGCGCGAACGCCAGTCACAAAGGACAAAAACCGAAAAAGAGAGAAAAGGACTCGATACCGGCGTATCGGTCCGAGCGGGAAAAGGATCTGGCGTCAAACCGGAGAAAAAATAGAAAAATAGAGAAAATCAACTTTTTCCTCGGGGAAAAATGAACCACGTCCGTCAGGCTCCATGGAAAAAAGAAGACTGAGCAAGATGGCACCCTTGGGCAGGAAGGGGACCGTGCATGCGCGCTGCAATTCACAAAAACCTTCCTGTGAAAGCTGGGGAAATGCTCCGCATGAGGGCTCCGTCGGCGCTGACGTCACCCATATGTGAGGACTGACTTCCTGCTTGGTCCTGGAGAAACAAGAGATAAGCGGTAGCCCCAAAAATGTTTTGCCCTCGACGGGGTGGTGGTTCGCTGAGATGGCGCTCAGGTGAACCTTGACCGAGTCAGACTTCAGTCCAGACTGCAAAAGGTGGAGCAGTACTACAAGACCAAGCTGGTAGGGCATGAAAATGGGCCTGCTCGGAGCGCTGAGAACCACACTGAGAACCAATGCCACTTGAAGGCGTAAGCTCGTCTGGTCGAGTTCTTCCGCGAGGCTAGAAGAATGTCCTTGATCTCCATGGGGAGATGGTATGAGGCTAGAGCGACCCGCTCAGCTGCCAAGCTGTGAGGTACAGGGACCTCAGATTGGGATGAAGAAGCAGACCCTCCTCCTGCGTCAGCAGATCCGGCAAGAACCCGAGTGGGACCTGGGTCTCCGTCGAGAAACGGAGCAGCAGGGGGAACCAAGGCTGCCTGGGCCACCTCGGGGCTATGAGAATCATTGAAGCCCTGTCCCGTTGTACCTTGAGAAGGGTCCGGGCAATGATAGGCATGGGGGGAAGGCATATAGCAACCTCGTGTCCCACAAGATGAGGAAGGCATCGGGGGCCCCACCATGTCCCGGTGCAGGAGGGGACTGCAGAATCGAGGAAGCTGCGAGTTCGCTGGGCTGGCAAAGAGGTCCAGGTCCAGAGTCCCCCAAAGCTGGAAAAGGCGCTGCACTGTTCAGGGATACAGGCGTTACTCATGCGGCTGGAGGACCCTGCTGAGCCGATCTGCCAATGCATTGTCCTGGCCCGGGAGGTAGGTGGCCCGGACGGTCATGCCTTGGCTCACTGTGGAGGAGCATAGGGCTATCACCTCCACACAGAGGCTGTAAGAGCTGGTGCCCCCCTGTTTGTTCACACAGAACATCGTGACCTGGTTGTCTGTTTGGACCAGCATCACTCGGTGCTGCAAGCGGTCCCTGAAAACCCGGAGAGTAAGGTCAATCACCCGGAGTTCCAGCAGGTTGATCTGCTGCCAGGACTTCTCGAGGGACTAGGACCCCTGAGTGTGCCGTCCCTCGCAGTGGGCCCCAGCCCGCCAGGGATGCATCCGTGGTCAAGACCACCTAATGCGCTGGGCCTGGAAGGGTATACCATGAAGCAGGTTCCAAAACTCCTGCAACCAAGCCAGAGACTCTGCACACTAGGAAATATCGAGACAGGGTCCCGGAGGCGGCCGGCTGACTGCACCCATTGTGCTCTGAGGCACCACTGTATCGCCGCATGTTGAGACAGGCGATGGGCATGACATGGACCGTGGAGTTCATGTGGCCAAGAAGGCGAAGTATTGTCCAGGCCGGGATGGAGCCGAGGTGCGGCACTCCGGACGCCAGGGACACAAGGCGGTCTGCTCTGTCCTGAGGGAGAAAAGCCATGGCCCGGAGGGTGTCCAAGCAAGCCCTTATGAACTCCAGGGACTGAACTGGAGTGAGAAGGGAATTTGGGTAATTAATTACGAACCCCAGATGCTCCAGGAGGCAAATGGTGTGGGTCCATGGCCTGTCTGAGTTTGGAGGGCATGCCCCCCGTTATGAGCCAGTTATCTAGGTACAGGTAGACAAAGATGCCCTGCAGTTTCAAATGGGCCGCAGCCACAGCCAGGCACTTTGTGAAGACTCGCAGGGCAGACGCAAAGCCGAAGGGAAGTAACCTGTACTGGTAATGGTTTCCCTGAATCTTGAAGCGGAGGTACTTCCTGTGTTTGGGATGGACGAGGATGTTTATGTTTATGTTTATTAAAATTTGATATACCGCCCATTCAAGAAGATCAGAACGGTTTACAATAAAAAATCACATAAAACAGTTAAAAAATAATTAAAACAAACAATAATAAAACCATAGCCAGAAAAAAAGAAATGAAATACAATCTTAATAGGAAAGAGGGGATTAAAGAGCACAACATAGACCGCAAAGGATAATTTATACCAAAGGGGAGGGAAGGTCAAAGGCAAAGGAAAAGAGGTGAGTTTTTAGATTACACTTAAAGGTAGGATGGTGAGGCTCAAGTCGAAGGGAGGGAGGTAGGGAATTCCAGAGGGCAGGGGCTGTGAAAAAGAAGGCCGAGGAACGGGTGGATTGGAGGTGCGCTAGGGAGGGGGAAGGGAGAGTAAGGCGGTTTGAGGTGGAATGAACGAGGCGTGCGTCTAGGGGTGTGGTAGGTGAGGAGATCAGCCAAGTATTGCGGGGTGTTAGTATGGAAAGCTCGGTGGACCAGAGTAAGCAGTTTGTAGTGGGAGCGGAAAGGTAGGGGTAGCCAGTGCAGACAGAGAAGAAGGGGTGAAACATGATCACGGGTGGAAGAATGGGTGACAATGCGGGCGGCAGTGTATTGAATACGTTGAAGACGGTATAGTTGAGACTTAGGGAGACCAAGAAAAAGGGAATTTGCAAAATCGACACGGGACATAACCAAGGAGAGAAGCAAGGTAGCGAGTGCAGAAGGAGTGAGAAAAGGCCGAACAGCACGGATTTGACTTAAGAAAAAGAAAGAAGTTTTAGCGATATGAGAAATGTGATCGTGAAAGGAGAGGTGAGAATCGAAAATAACGCCGAGGTAGCGGAAAGAGGAAACAAGTGGGACGGAGGAGCCCGAAAAAGAGGGGGCTAGGGAAGGAGAAGAACCACTACGAGAGAACCAGATAGCTGAAGTCTTTGTGAGATTAAGGTGAAGACAGTTTTGTGATAACCAATTAGAAACCATAGTGAGACAAGAGTTAAGAGGAGAAAGATCAGGATGAGATGGGGAAGTGTGGTGAAGGAGGACAATATCATCAGCATAAGCATCCTTTAAGACCAAGGAGCATAGCCAGTCGACCTGCTGGAGGTAGGGCAGTATCGTTCCAAGGGAGAGCATCTTGAACCTCTCCCACACCAGGAATTTGTTTAGGTTCCACAGGTCGAGGATGGGCCAAAGGCTCCTGTCCGCTTCGGAATGAGGAAGTATCAGGAGTGAAACCTCCGTCTTCGGAGTTGTGGTGGGACTGGTTCTACCGCGCCGTCCTTGAGGAGGCCTGCGAGTTCCTGTCTCAGAAGGGCCCGGTACTGGGGAAGTAGATGTGGTTCCCCAGGAAAGTACGGTGGAGGGGCCTGGTCCAGATGGGAGGTGATAGCCCTGCCGAATGACCTGGAGAACCCAGGCGTCGGTGGAGAGAGACTCCCACCTGTGGGAGTAATGGACAAGATGCCCCCCCCCCGATGCATAGTCGTCCTGCCAGAGGATGAGAGGCTATGCTGATCGCTTCAAAACCACGAGGGTGGCTGAGCCAGAGCCGGGGGGTTGGGTCTTTTGGCCCTTCGGTTTACGAGGACTGTGGACTTGCTCTGACCCTGAACGGGGGTCGACGCCGGCGGATAGGTCAGGTAGCCTCTGTTGGAAGAAGGGCTTCTTGTTCTGCTGCTTTTTCCTGGGGAGGGAGGAGGTCTTCCAGGAGAGGCGAGTACGAGTCATGTACTCTGTCTCGATCTCAGCAGCCTTATCGTCCATGGGCTTGCCAAATAGCTGCTCCTGAAGGCAAGGGACGTCCAGCAGCTTCTCCTGGACCCACTGTTCCAGGTCCGAGGACTGGAGCCAAGCCTGGCAGTGGGCTCCAATACCAGCCGCCACCACCCAGGCAGAAGTCTCAAAGCTGTCGTACGCTGCTGCTCACAAGAGGTACTTCGAGCATTCCCCGATGGACTTTGAGAGGGCCTGAAAGCATCGGAAATGGTCTCCATCAAGGCCCGCTGCAAAGCTCCTTAGTGAGGTCACAGAGGAACATTCCAATATATAATTGGTAAATTTAGATGTGGCATGATAGCATAGAGCCTTGATAAGCCTTGTGCCTGAGGGCGTCGAGGGTACGAGACTCCCTGCCCAGCAGACGGACGAATGAGTCTTCGGGCTCTTGAGCTTCCGCATGGTCGATTCGACCACCATCAAGGTGTGCGAAGGCTGGTCTTTTCAGAACTCCACACAGTCCAAAACGTGATAAGGTGGAAAAACACTTTATTTGAAATCTCAGACCTAGCAACCCGACACAGGCCGTGTTTCGGAGACCTTCATCAGGGGTTGTCTACATAGGTACTAAACACATAAAAACAAACAATATTAAAAAATCAAATAATAGTGAAAGAACAATTACTCATAGACATTCATTTAAACTCTATTATACAGAAATAGAAATAAATAGATAATAGATAATTAAAAAATAATAATAAATAAAAAATTAATAATAATAATCTCATAATAAATAAAAATTAAAAATAGTAAATAATAATAATAAAACTCAAATGCTTGAAATGCGATACCCAAATATAATATAAATACTAAAATTATATAATAAAAAATAAAAAATAATAAATAATAAAACAAAGTAGACCACAACTAAATCCATACAGACACAATCAAATACAGTCCTTGTGAAGATGATCAGCATCATACTTGCATTATTACTACCTTATTCGTAGAGATGATGACATACAAACCTCTCGGGAGGTACACAGCTTATATGTAGAGATGACGACATACAATACTCGCAAGGAGGTAAAAAACTAAAATGAAGAAGACATAAGATAAAGCATATGTACACCATTGGAGATAACTCATATATATCCAGAACATAGGTAAACTCCCTGGGAACTGGAGACTAAAAACCTAAAAGAAACGCAGCAGGCATTATTCTAAAACCAGATGTGGGAGGAGGACACAGCCGAGAAAAACACAAGTGCTCATTAACCATCTATTATCATTGAGAAAAAAAATGATGGGAAAAACAATTATAGTACTACATCCCAATTATTTTAAACTTCTGTCTAAAAATATTAATGGAGAATTATATTGTACTTATAAAAATGGTATGGAGTAGGGCCAAGGTAGCATCACAGGCAGGGCCAGATTTACCTATACGCCATGTATGCCATGGCGTAGGGCCCACAGCTGCAAAGGGCCCACAAAAATGGAACAAGTTAGGCTTTTTTTAAAAAATAAAATAAAATAAAAAAAAAACCTGCAGGCTGCCGCCGCGGGTCCCCCTCTGCTGCCGCGGCAGCATGGACTGACCCGCGGGGGCCCCCTCTGCAAGCTCGATCCCTCCCTCCGTGCCTCCCTCCGTGCAGGCTGTGAGAGGCGCGAAGGCAGACTGTCTCCTTCGCGTCTCTGTTAAGCCCGCAGGGGCTGATGGGAAATTTAATTTTACTTTAGGCAGGGGGAGGGGGTAGGACTGGTAATGGGCTATTGGGGGGGCTGGGGCTGGGACTGGAAATGGGTTGGGGGATTAAGGCTGGAGGTGGGCTGATGAGGTTAGGACTGGTAATGGGCTGTGGGCTGTTGGGGGGTTTAGAACTGGTAATGGGCTTTGGGGGGGGTTTAGACTGGTAATGGGCTGTGGGCTGATGGGGGCTGTCTGGTAATGGGCTATGGGGGGGGCTAGGACTGGAAAGGGGCTGGAGGGTTAAGTCTGGAGGTGGGCTGATGGGGTTAGGACTGATAATGGACTGTTGGGGGGGTTTAGAACTGGTAATGGGCTTTGGGGGGGTTAAGACTGGTAATGGGCTGTGGGCTGATGGGGGCTGTCTGGTAATGGGCTATGGGGGGGCTAGGACTGGAAATGGGCTGGGGGGGTTAAGACTGGAGGTGGGCTGATGGGATTAGGACTGGTAATGGGCTGTGGGCTGATGGGGGGGGTAGGACTGGCAATGGGCTATGGGGGGCTGACTGGAAATGGGTTGATGGGGTTAGGACTGGAAGTGGGCTGATGGGGGTTAGGACGGGTAATGGGTTATAGGGGGGGCTTAAACTGAAAATGGGGTGATGGGGGGTTAGGACTGTAAGTGGGTTGATGGGGGGCTAGGACTGGTATTGGGTTGGGGGGTTGCTAGGACTGGAAATGGGCTGATGGGTGGCTAGGACTGGAAATGGGCTGATGCAGGGACTAGAAGGGAATGGATGCTGGGTGAGGCTGGAACTAGAAGGGAGCTGATGTTGGGGGAGGATTAGAATGGGATGGGGCTGGAAGAGTAAAATGGAGAAGGGAAAAATATTTTGTGTGGGAGGGATAAAAAATCTACAATTGGCCGGGTATTGGGAGAGTAAGTGGGGATTGAGGATGGAGGGGTAAAATTTGAGTGGATGAAATAGGAATGAGGAAAGAGCAAAAGGAGAAAGATTAGTATGTTAAAGCAGATGTAGAGAGAGAATGGAAAAAAACTAGAAGAGAGAAGAAAGGACAAATGGACAGCAGACGATGGAGAGTTAGCAGAAGACACGAAGAAACCAGAAGAAAGTGGCTGGAGCAATTGCAGCTGAAAAAAATGCACAAAGGTAGAAAAATATCTCTTTATTTTGAATTTATTAATTGGAATATGTCAGCTCTGGTAAATGTGCATCATTAACGTCTGCGCTTTCTTTAGTACAAGAGCAAATTAATGTATAGTTTTATTTCTACAGTGTTGTACATTCCAAGTTTGGCTTTTGGGATTCCCAGTGTAATTATTGTCTTCCTGTTTCTAAAATGTGATTACTTGTTTGGTGATGGTCTATGTTCTCCATGTGCCTTTTGATTGGTAGAGTATGGTGCTTTGTGAGTCCTGGTAGTGCTGTTAGGATACGGCGGGTTTGCTATGGGTTCTAAATGGGCAGTGTTTGTAGTAGTTCCTAATGTGTCTGGC
Source organism: Ichthyophis bannanicus (assembly GCA_033557465.1). Lineage (NCBI taxonomy): Eukaryota > Metazoa > Chordata > Amphibia > Gymnophiona > Ichthyophiidae > Ichthyophis > Ichthyophis bannanicus. The sequence goes on from CM066038.1 coordinate 333,929,990, forward strand.
AGTTGGCACTGGATTATAGTAATGTAGAAATCTTTTAGTCTTTCTTTATCCATACACTCATTAAGAGGCACGTTTACTAAAAGTTAGTATATGGTAACATTATGCAAATATTTATGCAAATGAGGCCCACACCCCCTTGGGCCGCCCCTGCTGGGGGCCCACAATTTTTGTTGGCGTAGGGCCTCACTCAAGGTAAATCCGGCCCTGATCACAGGGCCAACATAGCCAAAACCAATAACATCAAAAATCGATAGTATACGTGCAGGAAATGAAACGTCAAACTCCTGATAGAGTCTTAAAAACAGTGAGGCAGAGAGAGGGACTAGATTCTCAAAAAAGTAATCAAAAAGAGATATGCTACATTGTTACTCCTATTTATCGGAGGCTAATATGTATGATAATCAAGAACATAATATAAGGGAGGTGTGCAGAAACGCTAACTCTCCTACTTATTATTCATATTGAATCGACGGCTCTTAAAGACATATGAACATGTGCATGACATAAAAAAACAAACACTTTACAGGTCCTTAAAAGCAGTAGGGAGAAAAGAGGATCTAGACTCTCAGGAGAATAATGTGGTGCATTGCTACTTCTTACCCATACGTATCAGAAGCTCATAGTGTGTAGGATTGTCAAGAACATAATTTAAAAAGAGGTGTGCAGAATCGCTACTCTCTTATTTCATTCCCATATAAAATCGGAGGCTCCTCAAAACGTGTAGACATGTGTATAGCGCCATAAAAAGGATATTTCAACTTACCGATCTAAATCGCTGACAGGAAACAGAATCTTTAAAACTGTCGGTAAACTGAAAATAGTTCTTCAGACTGTCAGCGTGAATGCTATGAAAAACGCCGACACATGCGCAAGCCTTTTAATGGTCTCAAAGGCGGGAAACAAAGGGGGCGTGGCCAGACCCGAAAAAACTTTTAAAGAACCAATCATTGAAACTAGCATACAACTGTATGCATTTGCACCGACCTTTAAAACAATAGCGCTATCGTTAAAAAAGAACTAATTGAAGATAAGAAATGATTGACATCACATGCTTTATACAAGGACCTCCAAAGCATCCGGTCGTCAGTGGGCATTCGAGTGTGGATATTTATTGTAACAATTATAACCATTTTGCCATTTTGTCCCTTCTAAAGGAGAACGATAAAACTAATTCAAAAAACATTCACAGCTTGGCCACATAGACCAAACTAAAAAAATGATAATATATCTCAAGTTATAATCTAATCTTCTAAAAAAACTTATAATATTAAATAATAAAAACAAAAGCATAATAAAATCAAAATTAATTAATAAAATGAATAAAAACCATACATATATTTAAAACTATATTAAAAACATAAAAAATGAATAGAAAATAATAAATAAAAGAATAATATATACAATAATATTATTATAGTAATGGTAGATGAAAATAAAATCCTAAATGAACAATAATATAGGTGTATAAATGCTAAACAAATAAAATGAACAATTACCAAATCATATTAATTGTTAAAATGATAAATAGTAAAATTTATAAAAAATATTTATATATAATAATATTATTATATCAAAATATAAATTAAGCCAAAAAAATAAAAAATAAAATAAAATAAAAATAAATACTAAAAATACTAAAATTAATAATAATAATAATATAGTAATAATAATAAAAAAATAATAATAAAAATGCTAAAAATTCAAAATTAAGAACTAAAATAATTGCCCACTTTATAAACAAATGGGATGAGGGACAAAAGTACAGTATCCATTCACTAATGAAAATAATAGTTATCTCATGGCTGTGAGGAGTATAAATTGTTCTGACTACAAGAAAACGGAAAACTCCTGATCTAAATTGAGACCTTTCGGAGCCAGAGTATCTAAAAGAAAAATGTCTCTGTTCAAGCTGAAGAATGGTCTTATTAACGTCTCCCCCTCGCCAATTGGTTTTAACTTGTTTTATCACAAAGAATTTCAGATCAGTGACTTTATGCTTTAGTGCCTGCCAATGGGCAACTAGGGGTTTGTCTTCTACGTTCCTCTTAATACAGCTCTTGTGCTCCATGATCCTAATCTTGATCTTCCGGGTGGTTTTTCCTACATAGAGCAATCTACAGGGGCATTGTATCACATAGATAACGTTATGAGTTTCGCAATTCGCAAAATCATTGATTGGGAACTTCTCATGTGTGGTTGGATGGATAAAATATTTTCTAACGGGTAAAACATTCAAACAGACAGCACATCTACCACACTGAAACTGACCCTTGTATTCCGTTAGGAGTCTCTTCTCTGTGAGTGCAGAAGGCACTAATAAATTGCGTAAATTGATATTCCGTTTGTGTGCAACAATAAGATTTTGGTCTTGAAAGGCCGGCAGGGACTGGAGAATATGCCATTCTTTTTTAAGAATAGTAGTTATCTTAGCAGAAAATTGAGAGTACAGTAAAGGACAAACTAACCCTTTGTTGGGTTTCTTTTCTTTAGGTTTCAAGAGTAGATCACGCGATGTATTCTTAGCTCTTTTATATGCGGAATCAACGTATCTAATCGGGTATCCTTTCTCCAAAAAACTCTTCTTCATATTAACCGCCTCTCTTTCAAAATCCTGTATATCTGAACATACCCTTCTAGCCCTGAGAAATTGACTCACAGGAAGATTGTTTTTCAGAGATAAATTGTGAAAGCTATTATAGTGCAGAAAATGATTCTTGTCTGTAGGCTTCTTGTAAAGGGTTGTAGAGAAACCAATATCTTCTTTACGGATCAAGAGGTCTAAGTATGGAATTTTAAAGAAGTCATAAGTCAACTGAAATCGTAAGTTGTTATCTAACTGATTAATCCATGTATTAAATTGTCTTAAAAGATCTTCGGTACCTTTCCAGAGGATTAAGACGTCATCTATATATCTTATCCATAAAACCACATTATGATGAAATGGATGTTCTTTCAAAAAACTCTCTTCGAAATTGTACACATATAAATTGGCCACATCAGGGGCCATGGCTGACCCCATGGCCACCCCCTTAATCTGCTTGTAAAATAACTCTCTAAAACAGAAGAAATTCTCAAAAAGTGCAATTTGTGCTAAGGAAAGAAGAAAGGTGGTAGGAATACGTCGTTCTGTGCGTTTCAAAAGATAATATGTAATAATTTCTAAAGCTTCTTTCTGTGGTATATTTGTATACAGTGACTCGACATCTAGAGTCACTAAAATGATATCGGTGGTACAAATGTCAAAGGTAGATAAAATCTCGATAATATGCGCTGAATCGCGTACATACGACCACATTTCTTTAATGAATGGATGTAAAAATATGTCTAAGAATTTTGAAAGAGGTTCAAGGATGGAGCCGATAGATGATACAATTGGTCGCCCTGGTGGTTTCTCAAGGCATTTGTGAATCTTGGGCAAAATATAAATAGTAGGAGTCACAGGTGTATCAACCATCAAAAAATCTCTTTCTTTCTTTGTAATGTAGCCTATTTCGAACCCAGACATAACAAGATTATCTATTGTTTTTTTGATATCAATAGTAGGGTCCTTGTTTAATCTCTGATAAAAGGTCTTGTCATTCAACTGTCTAGTCACTTCATTTATATACTCATACTTATCTAAAACCACAACAGCTCCACCCTTGTCCGCAGGTTTTATAATAATCTGGTTATTCTTCTGAAGAGATAAAATAGCCGATCTCTCTCCTTGGGAAATATTCTGATAAGAAGATGGAACATCTTTAGTAATTTCTAAAACTTGTTTGAGAACTATTTTTTCAAATGTTTCTAAAATAGGATCTGTTTTAGGAGGTGGCATCCAAGATGATTTTCTGCTAATGACCGAGATATCACCCTGTCCTTGTGGAAATTCCAAAAAAAATTGTTTAATCTTTAGTTTCCTAAAGAATTTATATAGGTCTACTTGTATTTCAAAAGTATCAGCCTTATTTTTAGGAACGAATGTTAATCCTCTGCTGAGAATAGATTCCTCATCTTTAGTAAGTTTATAATGGGAGATATTAACCACATTATTCATTGTACTAGACTCATCATGGTTTGTTAGTATCTCCTCTCTTCTGATTGATCAGTGTTCCAATAACCCTTCCCTCTCCCTCTGCCTCGGCCTCTGTAATATTGGCCGTGGCCTCTGCGGTAGGAAACTTGGCCGTATTGTTCCCCATACTCTTGTTCTGTGTCTCTGTCTATTTTCTTTTTCCCTTGGCGGGTACGTGAATTTTCTCGACCTCCTCCCTTCCATAGAGCATCCATATTGAAAAAAGGTTCCGGGCAATGTTCCTCTCTATCTTTGTTTGCTCTTTGGGACCTACTAGACTCTTTAGTGGAAAAGAGTGAAGCCGAATTATCAAATTCTCCTGACACGCTCCTGCTGCGTTTCTTCCTTTGTTCTAAGGGAATATCACTGTTACCTTCTTCTGCTACACTTTCTTTCCGATCAAAGAAGGTGGTCCTTCTTTTGAACCAGAGTCTATCATTATCAATTTTTTTACTCCAATGGTATACATAGCCAACCCTATAGTCTTCTTCATCTCTTTTAAATTTTTCTATTTTGACATTCTTAATGTCTTGTTTAAAATGTTGTATATTTCTCTGATGGTCTGCAAGGATCTTGTCAAATTGTTTATCACATCCTTTAAGTGTAATCAACTTCTCATCTATTTCTAATTTGAGAATCTCTGACTTCTTGTTTGCAGTCGTGATGAGAAGGATCATAAGGTCCAAGGAGCATTTATTGAGTATCGCATTCCAGCATTTGATAAAACCTTCTTCTGTAGTATAGAGTCCTGGTGCTTTGTTCATTCGTAATCCTCTTGGAATGATCTTAGATCTGCAACATTCTAAAAGATAAGCCGAATGCATTTGTTCTTTCACCATCTTTTTTGTGAGCTCAACCACTTCCTCCCATTTATTCCATGGATCGTCTGATTCTTCATCATTCGAGTCTATCAGGGACTCTTGTGGTGCGAGCTTCTCTAGAGCATCTTCCCCAAAACTCAAGACGTCTTTCCACGGGGTAAACATGCCTAAAGCCAACGGCTGTCCAACACAGGGCAAATTATCACGTGATACAGGCGAGGGGGAGACGTTAATAAGACCATTCTTCAGCTTGAACAGAGATACATTTTTCTTTTAGATACTCTGGCTCCGAACGGTCTCAATTTAGATCAGGATTTTTCCGTTTTCTTGTAGTCAGAACAATTTATACTCCTCACAGCCATGAGATAACTATTATTTTCATTAGTGAATGGATACTGTACTTTTGTCCCTCATCCCATTTGTTTATAAAGTGGGCAATTATTTTAGTTCTTAATTTTGAATTTTTAGCATTTTTATTATTATTTTTTTATTATTATTACTATATTATTATTATTATTAATTTTAATATTTTTAGTATTTATTTTTATTTTATTTATTTTTTATTTTTTTGCTTAATTAATTTATATTTTGATATAATAATATTATTATATATATATTTTTTTTATAAATTTTACTATTTATCATTTTAACAATTAATATGATTTGGTAATTGTTCATTTTATTTGTTTAGCATTTATACACCTCTATTATTGTTCATTTAGGATTTTATTTTCATCTACCATTACTATAATAATATTATTGTATATATTATTATTCTTTTATTTATTATTTTTTATTCATTTTTTATGTTTTTAATATAGTTTTAAATATATGTATGGTTTTTATTCATTTTATTAATTAATTTTGATTTTATTATGCTTTTGTTTTTATTATTTAATATTATAAGTTTTTTTAGAAGATTAGATTATAACTTGAGATATATTATCATTTTTTAGTTTGGTCTATGTGGCCAAGCTGTGAATGTTTTTTGAATTAGTTTTATCGTTCTCCTTTAGAAGGGACAAAATGGCAAAATGGTTATAATTGTTACAATAAATATCCACACTTGAATGCCCACTGACGACCGGATGCTTTGGAGGTCCTTGTATAAAGCATGTGATGTCAATCATTTCTTATCTTCAATTAGTTCTTTTTTAACGATAGCGCTATTGTTTTAAAGGTCGGTGCAAACGCATACAGTTGTATGCTAGTTTCAATGATTGGTTCTTTAAAAGTTTTTTCGGGTCTGGCCACGCCCCCTTTGTTTCCCGCCTTTGAGACCATTAAAAGGCTTGCGCATGTGTCTGCGTTTTTCATAGCATTCACGCTGACAGTCTGAAGAACTATTTTCAGTTTACCGACAGTTTTAAAGATTCTGTTTCCTGTCAGCGATTTAGATCGGTAAGTTGAAATATCCTTTTTTATGGCGCTATACACATGTCTACACGTTTTGAGAAGCCTCCGATTTTATATGGGAATGAAATAAGAGAGTAGCGATTCTGCACACCTCTTTTTAAATTATGTTCTTGACAATCCTACACACTATGAGCTTCTGATACGCATGGGTAAGAAGTAACAATGCACCACATTATTCTCCTGAGAGTCTAGATCCTCTTTTCTCCCTACTGCTTTTAAGGACCTATAAAGTGTTTGTTTTTTTATGTCATGCACATGTTCATACGTCTTTAAGAGCCGTCGATTCAATATGAATAATAAGTAGGAGAGTTAGCGTTTCTGCACACCTCCCTTATATTATGTTCTTGATTATCATACATATTATAAGCCTCCGATAAATAGGAGTAACAATGTAGCATATCTCTTTTTGATTACTTTTTTGAGAATCTAGTCCCTCTCTCTGCCTCACTGTTTTTAAGAATCTATCAGGAGTTTGACGTTTCATTTCCTGCACGTTTACTATCGATTTTTGATGTTATTGGTTTTGGCTATGTTGGCCCTGTGATGCTACCTTGGCCCTACTCCATACCATTTTTATAAGTACAATATAATTCTCCATTAATATTTTTAGACAGAAGTTTAAAATAATTGGGATGTAGTACTATAATTGTTTTTCCCATCATTTTTTTTCTCAATGATACTAGATGGTTAATGAGCACTTGTGTTTTTCTCGGCTGTGTCCTCCTCCCACATCTGGTTTTAGAATAATGCCTGCTGCGTTTCTTTTAGGTTTTTAGTCTCCAGTTCCCAGGGAGTTTACCTATGTTCTGGATATATATGAGTTATCTCCAATGGTGTACATATGCTTTATCTTATGTCTTCTTCATTTTAGTTTTTTACCTCCTTGCGAGTATTGTATGTCGTCATCTCTACATATAAGCTGTGTACCTCCCGAGAGGTTTGTATGTCATCATCTCTACGAATAAGGTAGTAATAATGCAAGTATGATGCTGATCATCTTCACAAGGACTGTATTTGATTGTGTCTGTATGGATTTAGTTGTGGTCTACTTTGTTTTATTATTTATTATTTTTTATTTTTTATTATATAATTTTAGTATTTATATTATATTTGGGTATCGCATTTCAAGCATTTGAGTTTTATTATTATTATTTACTATTTTTAATTTTTATTTATTATGAGATGATTATTATTAATTTTTTATTTATTTATTATTATTTTTTAATTATCTATTATCTATTTATTTCTATTTCTGTATAATAGAGTTTAAATGAATGTCTATCAGTAATTGTTCTTTCACTATTATTTGATTTTTTAATATTGTTTGTTTTTATGTGTTTAGTACCTATGTAGACAACCCCTGATGAAAGTCTCCGAAACACGGCCTGTGTCGGGTTGCTAGGTCTGAGATTTCAAATAAAGTGTTTTTCCACCTTATCACGTTTTGGACTGTGTGCCTGTATCACGTGATAATTTGCCCTGTGTTGGACAACTTTTCAGAACTCCAGACCTCACTGGACCTTGTGCATAGCATCCAGGCACTTGCTCACAATTGGGACAGAGGCCGGAGTCTCCCACCTGTGGAGTAGGAGACAGTTCAGAATGGGAGGAACCGGCACTGAGAGCGCCTCCCTTGGAGGAGCTTCGTATTGCAAGATATGGGGCTCCTCCTCTGACTCAGTAGCGAGGGCTAGGGCTCGCGCCATATCCCGGATGAACTCCAGGAAGGAAGTGTCCTCAGGAGGTGACCGCCACTTCTGGGAAGGTGGGGAAGGGTGGGAGGGGAGGTCCCAGTGGGACAGAGTCTTCGGGGAGGTTTCTCCGTCAGACTCGCAGTCTGAATAGTCCGCAGAGGACTCGAGGTCAGGCGGCTTCAGATGGGTCAGTGACCCGCGCCGGGTCTATGAGGCCAAAACTTGCCCGAGTCGGAAGCGCTCGCCCGCAAAAGATCTTGCGCCTGAGGAACGGGGCGGAGATCGAAACCCGCGTCAAGGATCCTCATGAGGCTTCAGACTCTTGGTGGTCACAATGGCAGCCTGGTGAGTCCTTGAGGTCCCTGCGGTCTCGAGGCACGTGCCAGCGGGGCTGGGTATCAGCGCCTGCTGGGCAGCGAGTAACGCAGAAACGCTGCGTTCCAAGGCCAGCATCTGGGCCTCCCACTCGAGGCCCTGCGACACTGACGTCGGGGTGACCGAATCAAGTGTCGAAGAGGAGAGGGGGGTCCTCGCCGGGGCTATCCTCGGAAGACTGGGCGCCTTCACCGGGAGGCCTCCATATTGGTTTGAGGTACCTTATTGGGCCGCTCCCTCTCCAACTCCAGCCGCGGGGGGCTGACAGACTGGGCGCGTGACCTCTCACACTTGTCTGGCGCCCCCAACAGAGTCCTCAAGGCCTTCTTCTTCTTCTTCCACTCGTGTTCAGGCGACCCCTGGTCAGAGTACCGCTGAGCCCGGGGAGGAGCCTTTGGAGACTCCAGAGCTTGTGGGGCCGAAGAGCGGGAGGCTACCGAGGATACCGGTACTGCCTTATGGAAGAGATCATCCATCTTCTGCTTATGACTCTGGATGGCCTTGGAGGACATCTTCTTACAGATGGAGCATAGCTCCAGGTCATGGTCGGCTCCTAGGCACCTGAGACAACAAGTCATTGGTGTCCTTGAGTGACATGTTTTTGGAGCATCTATCGCATTTCTTGAAACCGGAGGCTATTGGGGCAAATAGAACCCCGGCAAGGTCGAAGACCCTCGACTCCGCCAGCAGTTAAAAAAGGCATGAAGTGTGGTAAAACAGAAAAAAGGCAAAAAGAAAAAACTCTTGAGGCCAGGGCTGAAGTAGAGGTGGGAAGAGGACCATTGAGGGCCGGTAGAGCATAAACCGGTTGGAACAAAGACAAACCTTTTCTGGGGATGAGACACGTCCGAAGGGCTCCGCAAAAAAAGGGAGACTAAGTAAGATGGCACCCCTTCGGCGGGAAGGGGACCACGCATGCATGGTGGCATTCCCAAAGACTTTCTTGAAAGCTGGGGAAATGCTCCACGCGGGCTCCGTCGGTGCCAACATCACCCATATGTGAGGACTGACTTCCTGCTTGTTCCTGGAGAATGCACGTACCAACGTATGCAGTGTGGAAGGCACAGCCTGGCACAGATAGCACATGTATGGAGTGCAAGCATAAGGCAGGAACTCACAAGAGAAAAAACTGATTAGCCAATGGTTCTGCTTCTGGACCAGACAACTGGCCCACTAGGTGGATGAGGTAGGGAGACCCCCCACAGACTATTTTGAATCAGCACAGAAGCATCAATCTGGTTCTAGAAAACAGGAACTTAAATCTGTTACTCAACCCCGGGAAGCCCAAAGTAGCAACAGTAATGGGCTCAATGCTGCTCCCCTGCAGCCACATACCTCATACCTTCATTCAATCTTCAGGGGAGAGTTGGGGGGAGGAGAAGGGGAAGGCGGCACTGAGGCTGTCTTAGGCCCAGAGTCTTGATCCAACAAGTCTGGCTGTTCAACTGGCCCTTAAAAGGATAAGGACAAGGAACTGAACCAACACCCCTCCCTCCTCTGGCAAGCCCAGGAGGGCACCGGTTTTAAGGGTGATACAACCAGAGCCTCCCAGATCAAGCTCAATTGAGAAAGTCACCTCTAGGAATAGATACTCATAAGCTAAATCAAACATTTTCTCAAAGTTTTCACAGAGCTGCTCAGATGCATCCATACTCTGCTGGAGACAGAGAAATACAGTAAAATATGCCCCTAGCTGCCTCAGATAAGGCTGCAGGATGAAGTCATAAGAAACCTCTAGGTCTTTTTTTTCTGTCTCCACCTCTACTGGTAGGGGGACACAACCCACTTGTCTGAACTGGTCTAGCAAGATGATATGGAATGAGAAGTTATGTGAGAAGGATGAATAATTTGTATCAAATGCATGTTAGAACATAAGAACATAAGATATGCCATACTGGGTCAGACCAAGGTCCATCAAGCCCAGTATTCTGTTTCCAACAGTGGCCAATCTAGGTCATACGTACCTAGCAGTTTCCCCAAGGGACACAGGTTCCACAATGCTTGTATTGGTTCAAGCATTGATATCCTGGGTCCCTTCTTAATAATGGTTTATGGACCTTTCCTCCAGGAACTTGTCCAAACCTTTTTTAAACCCAGCTACACTAACAGCCTTTACTACATCCTCCGGTAACAAATTCCAGAGTTTGATTACACGTTGAGTGAAAAAATATTTTCTTTTATTAGTCTTAAATAGTTTACCCTGTAGCTTCATTGCATGTCCCCTAGTCTTTCTATATTCTGATAAGGTAAACAATCGATCTACGTTTACCCGTTCCACTCCGTTCATTAATTTATAGACTTCTATCATATCTCCCCTCAGCCGTCTCTTTTCCAGGTTAAAGAGCCCCAACCTTTTTAGCCTTTCTTCATAGGAGTAGCCTTCCATCCCCTTTACCATTTTGGTGGCTCTTCTCTGAACCTTTTCTAAAATTGCTATATCCTTTTAAAAGATACGGCGACCAGAATTGCACACAATATTCAAGGTGCGGTCTCACCATGGAACGATATAGAGGCATTATAATATCTTTTGTTTTATTTTCCATTCCTTTCCTTATCATACCTAGCATTCTATTTGCTCTCTTGGCCGCCGCTGCACACTGGGCCGAGGGTTTTAACATGGTATCCACAAGGACGCCTAAATCTTTTTCTTGGGTGGTGGTTCCTAATGTGGAACCTTGCATCGTGTAACCATAGTTTGGGTTGTTCTTCCCTAGGTGCATAACCTTGCACTTCTCCACATTAAATTTCATCTGCCATTTTGATGCCCAGTCTTCCAATTTATCAAGATCCTCTTGCAATTTTCCACAATCCTCTTGGGTTTTAACAACTTTAAATAGTTTTGTGTCATCAGCAAATTTGATAACCTCACTCGTTATTCCACTTTCCAGGTCATTTATGAATATGTCAAAAAGCAGTGGACCCAGCACAGATCCCTGGGGTACACCACTATTCACCTTTCTCCATTGGGAAAATTGGCCATTTAGCCCTACCCTCTGCTTTCTATCTTTTAACCAGTTCCTGATCCACAGTAGTACACTGCCTCCTATCCCATGACTCTTTAGTTTTGCCAAAAGTCTCTCATGAGGGACCTTGTCAAAGGCTTTCTGAAAGTCCAGATACACAATATCAACCGACTCACCTTTGTCCACCTGTTTATTCACTCCTTCAAAAAAACATAACAGATTAGTAAGACAAGATCTTCCTTGTCTAAAGCCATGTTGGCTGTCTCCCATTAGGTCATGACTATCTATATGCTGAGTAATTTTATTCTTTATGATGGTTTCTACCATTTTTTCCGGTACTGATGTCAGGCTCACCGGTCTGTAGTTTCCCGGATCACCCCTCGAACCCTTTTTAAAAATTGGTGTTACATTGGCGATCCTCCAATCCTCAGGTATTAGAGATGATTTTAATGATAGTTCACAGATTACTGATAGCAGGTCTGCAATCTCAAATTTCAGTTCTTTCAACACCCTTGGATGTATACCATCCGGCCCAGGTGATTTGCTACTCTTCAGTTTATCTAATAGTTGTAAGACATCTTCCCGATGTATCGATATTTCCTTCAATTCTTCCACACCTTTAAATACCACTTCAGTCGTGGGTAACATCCCTACATCTTCCTCAGTAAAGACCGAAGCAAAGAATTCATTCAGTCTCTCCGCTATCGCCTTGTCGCCTCTTAGTGCTCCTTTAACCCCTTTATCATCTAATGGACCAACTGACTCTCTCACGGGTTTTTTGCTACGAATGTACTTGAAAAGGTCTTTATTTCGCGTTTTTGCTTCCGCAGCAAGCTTCTTCTCAAATTCTCTCTTTGCCTGCCTTATCAATGCCTTGCATTTGACTTGCCAGTGCTTGTGCTGTTTCCAGGTTTCATCATTTGGCTCTTTTTTCCATTTCTTGAAAGATGCTTTTTTGGCAACAACAGCCTCTCTGACCTCAGCTTTAAACCATGCTGGCAATTTTTTGGACTTCCTTCCACTTTTCTTAAAGCGTGGAATACAGCTGGTCTGGGCTTCCAAGATAGTATTTTTCAACAACACCCAAGCTTGATGTACGTCTTTAACCTTTGCAACTGCTCCTTTTAGTTTTTTCTTAACTGTTTTCCTCATTCTATCATAGTCTCCCTTTCGAAAGTTAAAGGGTAGTACTGTGGATTTCCTTACTATCCCTCCTCCACTAATTAAATCAAAGGCGATCATGCTATGATCACTATTGCCAAGTGGCCCCAACACCCTTATCTCTTGCACTACATCTGGTGTTCCACTAAGGACTAGGTCTAATATTGCTTCCCCTCTGGTCGGTTCATGAACCAGCTGCTCCAAGAAGCAGTCATTTATTTCATCTAGGAACTTTATCTCCCTAGCATGTCCTGTTGTGACACTGACCCAGTCGATGCCGGGGTAATTGAAATCACCCATTATTATTACTGCACTGTAACTTTTGCTAGCTTCCTTGATTTCTTTGAGCATTTCATCATCCATTTGTTCATTCTGGCCAGGCGGACGATAGTACACCCCCACTGCCATCGCCTTCCCCTTTTTACATGGAATTTCAATCCATAGAGATTCTACAGCAAATTTTGTTTCTTGCAAAACTTTAATCCTTTCTGACTCAATGCCCTCTCTAACATAGAGCGCAACCCCTCCACCAATTTGATCAGCTCTATCATTTCGATATAGTTTGTACCCAGGTATCACAGTGTCCCACTGGTTGTCCTCCTTCCACCATGTCTCTGATATTCCAATCATATCTAACCTCTCGTTTAGTGCTATATATTCTAACTCTCCCATCTTGTTTTGTAGACTTCTAGCATTTGCATACAAGCATTTTAGAGACTGTATTTTATTCATATTAATTTGGCTATTGGTAGACATGGGTAATTTGGGATCTTTAAGTTCTGTCTGCTCCATACTCGAGGGTATTTGGGCTACTTTACTCTTTTTTGGAACCTCTCTGCTTTTTGTAGTATCCTTCAAGGATACATTCTTCCGAACCATGCGCTCATGTTGTTTTTGTAGTAGTTGTTGTTAAGTGCCATTGAGTCAGTGTCAACTCATGGCGATCCTCTGGATAGCTGACTTAAATTGTGTTCAGTCTTCAGTCAGATGGCTCATTGTTGATAGAGTGGCAGCCATAGCTGCTGTTATTTTATCGATCCATCTCATTGCTGACCTTCCTCTTTTGCACTGACCTTCTACCTTGCCAAGCATGATTGTCCTTCTTCAATGATCTATCTCTCTTCGCATGATGTGTCCAAAAGTATGACAGTTGAAGTTTTGTCATCTGAACTTCTAAAGAAAGTTTAGGTTTGATCTCTTCTAGTACTGACTGGTCTGTTCTTCAGGCAGTCCATGGTATACATAGTATTCTTCGCCAGCACCATAAATTCAAAGGCATCGATTTTCGTCCTGTCTATCCTTTTCACTTTCCAACTATCACACCCATATAACATTATGAAAATATCATGATTTGGACAAGTCGAATCTTTGTATGGAGAGAGACATCTCTGCTCTTGAGAATCTTGTCTAGGTCCTTCATAGCCATTCTTCCGAGAGCAATGGTCATCTGATTTCTTGACTGCTTGTTATTTGTTTATTGATTGCTAATCTAAGTAGGTTAAAGTTGTCAACTAATTCAATTTCTTCTCCATCAGTGATGAACATTGATTTTGCCAGGTGTCAGGATCTTTGTCTTCTTTATCTTAAGGTGCAGGCTCATTTTAAGACAATGTTCCTTGATCTTGAGAAGCAAATGTTTCAGATAGTCTTCACTTTCAGCTAGTATTGTGGTATCATAGCAAAGGTTGTTGATGAGTCTTACATCAATCCTCACATTTCTGTTGTCTTCATGCAGTCCTGCTTGTCTGATGATTTGTTCTGCATATAAATTAAACAGGTAGGGGGAAAGTATGTAGCCTTGTCATACACCTTTGCTGATTCTAAACCATTCTGCTTCTCCTTGTTCTATTCGAACTGTTGCTTTTTGATTAATGTAAAGTTGTACAAGAGAACTATCAGGTATTCTGGTATACCCATGTTTCTTAATGTGGCCCCGAGTTTCTCATGGTTTACACAGTCAAAGGTCTTGCTGTAGTCAATAAAACACAAAGATATCCTTTTGGTATTCTTTTGCCTTTTCAAGGATCCATCTCACATCCGCAATGATATCTCATGTTCCTCGTCCTTTCCTGAAATCTGCCTGCACTTCAGGCAGTTCTCGTTCCAGGTATGGTTGTAGTTTCTGCTGAATGAACTTGAGTAGAATCTTCCTGGCATGTGGGATCAGAGTGATTGTTGATAATTTCTACAGTCAGTTGGATCACCTTTCTTCAGTGTTGGGATAAACACAGATCTTTTCCAATCAGTTGGCCATGTTGTTGTCTTCCAAATTTCCTGGCAGAGCCTTCTAAGTATGGTAACAGCTGCATCTGATTGACGTAATACTTCAGTGGGAATGCCATCAATGCGCTGTGCTTAGTTCTTTGATAAGGCTTTCCATGCTGCTTTGACTTCTTTAATCCCCAATGGTTCCTGATCATAAGGTACAGGTTGAAATGGCTGTTGGTCCACTTGATGTTTATGGTATAATGACTGTATAATTCTTTCTACCTTTTCTAGATCTTCTCAGCATCATTCAACATGGATACTTGAACATCTTGTAGCATTCCAATTCGAGGCTGGAATTTTTTCTTTAACTCTCATAGCTTTAGGAAAGCCGATCTTGTTCTTCCTCTAATGGTTTCTGATTCTATTTCCTTGCATGCGTTATTGTAGTACTTCACCTTGTCTTGTCTTGTGTTGGAAAGCTCTGTTGAGCTCTGTGATTGCCTCTCTTTCTCCTCCAGCTTTAGCTTCTCTGCGTTTCTGGGCAATTTTCAGAGTTTCTTTAGTTGTCTATTTTGACCATTTTTGCTTTTTCACCTTTTGTAGAGACTTCTAATGCATAAGCTAACCACTATCAGGAAAGGAAGGCAGGAAGTAATGGAGAGACAATGAAAGGCTATATGGATGTGGATGGGTGAGAAGAGGAAAGAGATGATGAAAGTTTGATATTAGCAGGTATGAAGGTTGATGGGCATCTACACTGAATTAAATGGAAGGGGGAGGAGAGAAAGAGGAAGGATGGAGATGGGGATGGAGAGGATAAGGAGGGGGATTATCTTTGTTATGGTTGTGCTTTTGCATATGGCTGTGTTCTGGATTGGAAAATTTAAATAAAAATTTAAAATGGAAAAAAAAAAAACAGCTCCAAAATGAGCTAGCCTGGTGCCTTTGTTTTGGTGTTGCATACTATCATGCAGAGGAAACTAGGTTCAGTTTCCTAGCCAAGTCTTGTGCTCCTTGGGTTGGCTGGGGTGAGGGAAGTCCCAGTCATTGTTCAATTGTGATACCCAGTGGTCAGGCCTCAGGAAGCAGTTCTTTTGCATGTCACCCAACCAAAAACTAGTACAACAGTGACTGTACTCAAATAAATTAAGAAGCGATATAGAACTCATGAAAAAATCCCTGGGTAGTAGTGAATGAAGGTTCCCAGCTCT
Organism: Ichthyophis bannanicus; assembly: GCA_033557465.1. NCBI lineage: Eukaryota > Metazoa > Chordata > Amphibia > Gymnophiona > Ichthyophiidae > Ichthyophis > Ichthyophis bannanicus. The sequence continues at coordinate 333,945,893 of CM066038.1, forward strand.
AGTGTCAACTAAGCTGCAGGATGAAAGCAGCAGGAGAAAATGGACTAGTTCATTAAAAAAAAAAAAGGAAAACAACCCCACACTTTCCAAAGAAATTGTGATCATCACTACTGGTTTACTCTGGTTTATGATGGGGATGCTGTAAACTGAACTTTGACCTACCTGGAAGACTAGTATTCCCATATGTGACACAGCCAGATTAATTTTGGTTCCTTCTCTGTCAGAGGCCTGATGAAATCGGATTCCATACATTTCCAGTTTGCGAGCGATTTCAAGAACTTGAAAATCCGACTCGGCAGGAGTCTGACCTCTGAGATACACAAAAGAGCAAACATTAAGATGGCAGGGAGATCCATCTAGACTTATTTCAGTGTTTCCAATGAAAGGATCAAGCACATGATCTGAACATGTCAATTATAACCATATATACAGTACCATATTATCTAAACAAAGTTTCTATCCTCAGCAGGGCTATCACTGGACAAAACTGACCAGAACAAGATCTGAATTTGATGATACAACTCCAAAACTCAGCTAGCACTCTACGTGGTCATTCTGCTTACTCACCCCTTCGTTTCACAAAGGAGCAGTCCAGAACAATAAATCATACTAAGCGAAATAAGCTAACTTACATTTCTTACAAAAGAAATAAAGGTGCTTTCTATTTCTATTTTACATTTATATCCCACTTTTTTAATTCCAGGGGGCTTCCTAAAATGACTTGCAACAAAGTTTAACACACAATGCACAAAGTAAATTTCATAATAATTCATAAAGCAAAATTAGACCTTACCTGCTATTGCCTTTCCTTGAATCCATCCAGTCCAGTCCAGTCCAAGTGGGTTATCAGCCTCTACCAGCAGTTGGGAACTCAGCATATCAGATTTCTGATGTCATAGTACAACAGCTTCCTCCATAGGCTCCAGAGATCAGTATACTACTGACAAAGCAGACTCCAAGAGAGCATAGTAAAGTTACAAACATGGGCAATATTCCCAGTATACATACCTGAGGGAAAAAACTAAGCCCCCCCAAAAAACTTGTGCTGCAGAGAAGAAAACTGCAAGAACTATTTGCAAGGTGAGAAAAAGGCCAGGATCATACTTGCCATAAAGTAAAGAAAACATCCAAGAGGACTCCCTGGTGTATAGTGATGTTCTTCTTAAGGAAGCCCTCCTGGGACAAACAGCCAGACTCATCCAGTGCTCCTAGGAATCAAAATACAGAATGTCGTTACCCTCAGAGGGGGTCCTGGAACTGGACTGGATGGACTCAAGTAAAGACAATTAGCAGGTAAGGTCTAATTTTGCCTTCCTTATCATTCCTCCAGTCCAGTCCAGTCCAGTATGAGTGGGATATACCAGAGCAGTAACTAATCTTGGGAGGGACCCGCGAGTCCAGCCTGGAGTACTGAAGCCCCAAAATGTGCATCATTTGAGGCTTGCACATCCAAATGGTAATGACGCTTAAAGGTATGCAGGGACGACCAAGTGGCCGCCCTGCAAATGCTAGCTGGCGGAACTAGCCTAAACTCCACCCAGGAGGTTGATTGAGATCTCATCGAATGTGTCTTCAGAGTAGCAAAGACCAGCCTACTCATCAGCACATAGGCAGAGGCAATTGCCTCATTGACCCACCAGGCAATGGAAGCCTTGGAAGTCACTTCACCCTTGTGCAACCCCCCAAACAAAAACAAAGAGATGATCAGAATTACGGAAGAACTTTGTTTTTAAGATACTGAGAACAAGGTCCTGCACAGGTCCAGACAGTGCAGTTGCTGATTCTCTTCCGTATCCTGCAAACCATGAAAAATCGAAAGGGTCACAGCCTGATTAAGATGAAAACACAACACTACCTCTGGTAAAAAGGACGGAACAGGTCTCAACACCACTTTTTCATTAGGGAAGACTAGAAAGGGCTCCCTACAAGATAGAGCCTGAAGCTCTGAAATTCGGCACGCCGAACAGGCTGACATCAAGAAGACCACCTTCAAGGTAACGTCCTTGAAGGAAGTTCTCGAGAAAGGCTCAAAAAGAGACTGTGGAATTCAATAGCACCAGGTTGAGATCCCATGGAAGAACAACCTGCCAGGGTGGCTGCACTTGCTTTACTGCCCTGAGAAACTGGACCACATCAGAGTGAGCCACCAGAGAGAACCCCTGTACACATCCACAATAACACAAGAGCACCGCCACCTGGACTCTGAGGGAATTTAAGGCCAACTGCTTGTCCAGCCTGACCTGCAAGAAAGCCAGAACATCCGGAAGCAGTGACAAAAAGGCCTGGAGCCTGTTGTCCCCACACCAGCTCTCAAATATTCAGCACACTCTGACATAACCAAAGGCCACTGAATGCTTACAGGCTTTCAAAAGAGTATCTACCACCGCTGTTGAATAGCCCTTCTGCTTCAGCCATGCCCTTTCAAGAGCAAGGCCGAAAGCATGAACCGATCTATTTGAGGTATCAGGATCGGCCCTTGTGAGAGCAGATTGATTCCATTTGAGAGACGCCAGGGACTGGTTATCAAAAGCCTGCAGAGGTCGGCATACCACAGCCTTTGGAGCCAGTCCGGAGTGACGAGAACCACCTCTCTATGCATTGAGGGAGACATCCTATTAGGGGCCACGGAGGAAACACATACAGGAGTCCTTCTGCCACCTCTGTGCCAGAGTATCGAAGCACTCTGACATGGGCTGCCGACATCTGCTGAAGAACCTGTTCACCTTGGCATTGGAGGTGGAGGCCATGAGATCCATGACCGGCACACCCCACCAGCAGGTGATCTTGTGAAACACTGCCACATTTAGTTCCCATTCTCCCGGGTCTAGGTGGTGCTGACTGAAAAAAACCCGTTTGAACATTCATCTTTCCAGCCATATGAGCTGCTGAAAGAGCCTTGAGGTTCTCTTCCACCCACAGCTGTAGAGGACAAAACTCTCGGCCATCAAAAAGCCTGTTCCCCACTAAGGACTGATGTATGTTACTATCCGGTATTGTTGGAGAAGACCCTTACCGCTCTCCGAAATAGCAGAGGGAGGAAAGATTGTAGAGCTAGAAAGACTGTCCTCATTTCTAGGCAATTTTCTCCAGAGACCAGAGTTCCTATGTCAACTGTAACTTACAATGTGCTCCCCACCCCGTGAGACTGCCATTTATCATCACCAAAATCCAGTCCTGCAGTTCCAGCGGCATTCCGCCTCAAGGTGCTCCAGCCACCAGAGAAGACTGTCTGGTGACCAGTAGGCAGACCAGTTTCTTTGAAAGCAGATGCAGCTGCGGGGACCAAACGAGAGCAGAGCCTGTTGAAGAGAATGCATGTGAGCCCGTGCCCAGGGCACCAACTCCAAGACTGCCACCATGGAGCCCAGGAGCTGAAGATAGTATCATCCCAAAGGCACCATCATGCCAAGGAAAGGCAGTATCTGGGCTTGAATCTTCTGCACCCCCTCTTCTGGGAGGAAAACAAGTCCTACTTTGATGTTGAAGCAGGCTCCTAGATAGACTAGGATCCTGCATTGGATTGAGCTTGCTCTTTACAAAATTGACCACCCAGCTGAGGATCTGGAGGAATTCCATCACCTGCCAGATAGTAGAGGCGCTTTTGCTCTTGGATTTTGCTCTGATCAACCAATCATCGAGATACGGATGAACCAACACGACCTCTTGTCTCAGAGCAACCGCCATGACCACCATGATTTCGGTGAAGGTCTGCAGCACTGTGGCCAGGTCAAATGGATGTGCACAGAACTGATAATGTTCCATTGGCACTGCAAACCGCAGATACTGCTGATGGACTGGTCGAATTGGGATGTGAAGATACACTTCCGTGAGATCCAGCGCTGAGAGCAACTCTCCCTTCCTGACTGCCATTATCACCAAACGCAAGGTTTCCATGCAAAAATGCGGCATCCAAAGGGCCTGGATTACATGCTTGAGGTCTAAGAAAAAGACGGCAGGTACCCTCTCTTTCCTGGGGACTACAAAGTAAATGGAGTATCGACCGGATCCGCATTGGTCGCACAGAACAGGTACTACAGCCTGAAGGTCCAACAACTGCTGTAACATTTATTTTATTGTATTTATTTAACAGTTTTTTTTATACCGCTTTATCATTTCAATCAAAGCGGTTTACATTGTAACTTAAACTTGGTAAACGTACATTAAACAGGGACATTGATAACTTGGATTTTTCTGAGCAATGGAAGGTTAAGTGACTTGCCCAAGGCCACAAGGAGTTCTAGTGGGGATCGAACCCTGGTCTGGACCACCTGCTGTTTCAAGCAAGTATTGCAAGGGGACAGCACGAAGGCCTCCGAGAGAGAACGAGCCAATTCCAAAGCGCACCCCTCTCTGATAACTTCTAGGAGGGCCGGCCCGTCCTTTGTGCAAGAATGTTGTGCATACTGGGCCCTGCACTTCAGGAGGCTCCGCGCCAACTCCATTCTGCATATGGTGTTTGGTTTTCAGGGCGGCCAGCTTCAGAGGGAGCAAGGGAGACCCAAAGCCCTGGCTCACCTCCGCACAGCACCGGAGTAAAGAGCAGTGTCCAGCAACTGTGTTCTCCTGAAGCGTGCTGAGTGCCGGGAAACAGGAAATGCCCTTTAACCTCCAGCGCCCCGGCATGCTTCAGAAGAACATAGCTGCTGGAGTGAATGAACATGCTGCTCTTCACTCCAGTGCTGTGCGGAGGTGAGCCAGGGCTTCAGGCTTCCCCGGCTCCATCTCAGGACGGTCAGACAGGCATGGGGCTCTTCAGAGGGGGGACACTAGGATTTGAAATGGGCTGATAGGGAAGCTAGGACTAGAAATGGGCTGATGGGGGGGGGGGGTTTGGACTGGAAATGGGCTGATGGGGGGCTAGGAATGGAAATGGGCTGATGGGGGGGCTAGCATAGGACTGGAGATGGGCTGATGAGGAACTAAGGCTAGAAATGGACTGATGGTTGGGCTTGGACTGGAAATGAGCTGATGGGGGTCTAGGAATGGAAATGGGCTGATGGGGGGCTAGCACAGGACTGGAGATGGGCTGATAAGGAGCTAGGGCTAGAAATGGACATGGAGGGGGCTTGGACTGGAAATGGGCTGATGGGGAGGCTAGCATAAGACTGGAGGGGCTGATGAGGTGGCTAGGACTAGAAAGGGACTGATTGGGGACTAGGACTTGAAATGGGCTCAAGGGGGGTTAGGATAAGACTGGAAATGGGTTAATGCGGGGAAGATGGGAGAATGGGACTAGAAGGGAGCGGATGCTGAGTGGGGATGGAACTAGAAGGGAGTTGATATTGGGGGAGGACTAGAAGGAGATGGGGGAGTGAGGATAGAGAGGGGAAAAGATATTTTGTGTGGAAGGGAAAGCACAGTTACTTACCTGTAACAGGTGATCTCCGGAACAGCAGGAATTAGTCTTCACACGTGGGAGACGTCGCCGACGGAACCCGCACGGGAATGCTCCCCAGCATCCAATCAGAAGGCCTTTGGGAGCATACCCCGCGCCTGCGTGGTGGCTTCCCGCCCTTCCTACTGCCTCTCCCCAGTTGAGTTTCATAGCTGAGCCAGAAGGAGAGGAGAGGAAGGAATAGATACAAAAAAGAGATACAACTCCTAGGGGAGGTGGGCGGGTTGTGAAGACTAATTCCTGCTGTTCCGGAGATCACCTGTTACAGGTAAGTAACTGTGCTATCTCCAGGAACAAGCAGGAATGAGTCTTCACACGTGGGGACTCCCTAGCTTAGGATGCCCGGGGAGGTCCCATAAGCGCAGCCCAGGACGGGATGGCATTCGCCCAGCCTAAAGCCCCGGCATCCCCTGAGGGATGGAGGGCAGGAGTTGAATAGAGGAACAGCGAATCTACAGACTACAGAGGGAGTCTTTAGAGTGCAGAACAGGTAACATTAAGATACAGCAAAAAAAAACCCCAGGCTACGGGAAGAGTAGCCAGAGGGATGCACAAATAGTATCAGTAAGCATTTAATGAGTAAATGCCCTAGTACCATGTAGAGCTTACCGGCCACTAAGTTTTAATGAAGTAATGGTGTGGAACCCCGTAGGGCTTACCTACCGGGTTGCCGGAAGCAGACCTGTGGTGAAGGCACCGTAGACGCAGTAGCGAAGTCGTCAAGGAAACTTCGCCGCAGCGAGGAGGAAGCTCCAAATCCGGAAGGCTAGGAGATCCAGGCGTCAGCTGGGTCAGGAGAAAGACGGCAGGTCTTCCAGGAGGTTTAGTGCAAGCTGAGCACTCCCTTAGGAGTAGAGTCCAGAACTCAGAGGACTAACAGTAGAAGACTGGCCGAACCAGAGAGCCCATTCCGGAGAAGAGTAGGGGTGCACCCCGGAGCAGAAGGAGTACACAGGCTACCCTAGTGAGAGATAGGGAGACAAGGGTCCGAACCCCCGGGAGGAGGACCTAACTGAAAAGGAGCTGTAGACTCCACAGCGGTAGAGTACCACCAGTCCGCGGCCCGATCGAGGAATAGGCAGGCGGACTGGCCGGACCCCGGGGGGGGGGGGGGGCGTGAGTACCGGCCATAGGGAAAAAGGCGGTATAGCACAGGTACTGCGGGCATCCCCCCAATATGCGCCTATCGCGCAGGAGATATCTAGTATATCTAAGCCGGTGGGCATGAGGGCGCCCACTCCGGTACTAATGCAGGTATGTCGAGGGGCCTACCTCCCTGCGCATCACTCTGGTAAGGCGGATCTGCCATCGATCCACAGAGCGTCCACCTGGAAGGTGGCAGCAAGATCCGTCAGTAGAGGGATCTATTCCAGAGGACAAGGGCAGATCGGCGAACCAACAGCGCGGTAGCGTGGGGGACAGGGGATAGCATCAGTCTGGTAGAATGCCACAGGGGCTGGAGGCCCTATAGGTGTCCCCAGGACCTGCACACAGAAACTCGCCCCCCCCCCCCCGCACAGACGGGGGACAGGAAGGTAATTCCGGTACGGAAGCAATCAGCAGGGGGATACCGGCTGAGAAGGGTTCGGAGACATACCGAAGGGTAATAAGTTGGCCGTTGGCCATAGCTATCACGGAATAGAGGTGGTCTCCCTACCAACGGAAGGAGAATACCCGAACCCCTAGATAAGCCTCCGAACCATTTGCAACTGAACGAGCCCCCGAGCAGAGCTCAATTTTTAAAGTCCGATAAGCGGGTTAAGTGCAGGCAGTCGCCTGCCTGAGCCTAAAAATGCTTAGAAGGAGAGTCCTGGCGCGGGCCCGGGGGCATCAACCCGGGGTGAGAGGCCCCTTGCCTGGGCGCGTCTGGAGGGTGGGCGGAGGTCTGATATTTCCTCTTCCTAGAGGCGTTTACCACCGCCGTGGGGCCGGGCCCTAGGCTGGCTGCTAACCCTGGGAAGGTTAGCGAAGCACTGTGCGACCTGACGCAAGGCTTCGCTGTTGAAGAGGTGATCTCCATCGCAGGGAGAATTACCCAGGTAGTGCTGTGCCCGTCTACACAACTCGGACGCCTGCAGCCATGCTGTACAGCGTGCTCTAATGGCAACAGCAGAAGCTCTGCTGACCGACTGGAAGGAGTCCAGCGAAGCACGAGAAAGGAACCCGGAGATATTCCTGCAGTGATAAAGGAGCAGGGAATATTCAAAGGCCTTGGTCGCCGATACGAAGAGGGATAACCGAGACAACCTCTCGGTGACCTCCTGCAGCGACAGACTCATATAAAATATATATGAGATAATTCTGGCCGTCAGCACAGACGTCTGGAAAGCTTGACGTCCTAGAGTATCTAGCGTCTTTGAGGCGCGGCCTGGGGGGCGAGAAGCATTCTTCTCCTTGCTTCCGGCCTTCCTCAGCGCCGATTCCACCACAATGGACCGATGTGGAAGCTGGTGCTGCCGAAAACCCGGGGACGGAGGCACCCGGTATAGAGCCTGCATCGCAGTCGACGGTGCCGGAACCCTCAAAGGCGACCGCCAAGCCCCCAGCAGGAGATCCTGCAGGGAGGGATGCAGAGGAAGCATCACGGCTGCCTGTTCCTCAGGGCCCGGGCTCGGGCCCGGGGTAGGGATGGCCAGCAAGTCCGCCATGTCAAGGAGGAAATCCTGAAAAGGTGGCTCTGCCGGAGGAGTTATGGCGGGGGAGGCTGCCGGGGCACACAGAGGCCGCTCGGCCCGATGCCCGCTAGGCATAGGAGAGGACCAACCGCCCCGGATCGGGGCAGTCCCCATGGCGTCGTCGGCTCCTGGGATTGATTCCAAACTAGGCATCGAAGGGGTCAATGGCACCGACAGCGCCGCAGGAATCGGCCTCGGCCCCGAACCCGGGGGTGGCGCTGCTCCCTGTGATCGAAGCGGTTCCGCGGCCGCCAGAGGGCAGGGGCCAGCGGTCTCTGCTCTGCGTCGTGGGAGGGGACAGGGACTGATCCCGAGACGTGTAGTGTCCAAGCTTTCAAGGCTGGATACCGACTCCAGGCTGGGCATCGAACCGAGCGAGGAGATCGACTCCCTTCCAAGGGCCCCGGCGGGGGCGACCGCGCCGGTGGTGGAAAACCCGGAGCGCGGATCGGAACCGCACCGATCAGTGCCGCGAGCATCACGGGTTCCCGAGGGCGGAGCTCGGTGGAGAGGGGGTCATCCGACGCCGGCGCCGATGTCGATCGGCGGGCACTGCCCGAAGCCGGGCTCCCTCTCACACCCGTTCGACCCGGAGAGAAACCCTCCTGGGGCATACGGCCCGTCCCCGAGGGGACCCCGGTCACCCGACGACGAGTCCCTGCGGGGGTGCAAAGCCCCTGCGCTGGCTTCAGTGTACCGTTGCGGGGCGGCACAGATCCAGATCGGATCGAAGCGGTCGAAGGCCCTCTAGGAAAAAACGGGGCCCTCGACGGCCGCGTCGATGCCGGGGAGTCGTCCGAGCGCTGGCCGACACACCCCGAGGTCCCCGGGGAAGGTCGATGGCGGCCCCTCGTGCTCGACGCCCCTGCCATCGCCGGCGGAGCGGCGCCGCTCGAACCCGGTACCACCCTTGCGCAGGACTGGGAAAACGGCGACCCAGCACGGGTCGAAGCGAGCTGCCCCGAGGGGAAGGAGGCCCGATGACCATCCCCGGCGCGGGGCGTAACCACCGACGCCCGCGCGCTCGAAGCGGGTACTACCCCCGCGCATGACCTGAACGTAGGGCCGTCAGACCGTGTCGAGTCGATCGGCCCCCGAGGTAGGGAGGACAGCGGCCGGCAATCCCCGGTGGTGAGCGGGTCACTCGACGCCAACAGGTCGGCACCGCCCAAGGCGGATACCGGCCCCCTAGGAAGGCCATACCGGCGTGAGTCGGTCAGCCCCGGAGGCGCCGAGGACCTCAGCCGCCAATCCCCGGTGAGGAGCGGAACGCTCCACGCCGACGCCGAGGGGTCGGTACCGCCCGAAGCGGGCACCGCCCATGCGCATGGCAGGGATGGAGGAACGCCAGACTGGACCGAGTCGATTGGCCCCGGAGGCGCCGAGGACAGCAGTCGACGATCCTCGGTGAGGAGCGGAGCGCTCGACACCGACGCCGATGCCGGGGGCTCAGTACCGCCCGAAGCGGCTACCACGCCCGAGCATGGCTTGGATGTAGGGATGTCAGACCCGGTCGAGCCAGTCAGCCCCGAAGGCGCCGAGGATACCGGCTGACGATCCCTGGCGAAGAGTGGAACACTCGACGCCGACGCCGATGCCGGGGAATCGGCACCGCTCGAGGCGGGTACCTCCCTCGGGCATGGCTCGGGAATGTTCTGTGAGGAACGAACCTCAGGAACATCCCGAAACCCCGTAAATGCTTTGGAGCCCGAGGACTCCCGCCGGGGTATATCAGCCAAGGAGGACTTGAGGGGTTGGCCGGAGCCGTCGCCATGCCTCGCATGAGACTTGCCCATCAAGACTCGGCTAGTCTTAACAGACTGTTGTGTGGTTACCTGATCCTGGAGAGAAGAACAACCCGACGACCGCGCCCTGGGCGTGAAGACGTCGTCGAGGGATACCCGAAAGAGGGAGGGTCTTCTGCCGACACTGCAGCCCGGGGAATCCGGGAAAGAGGGGTCAGGCCCCACACAGGAGAGGCACCAGGCATTGGAGTCCACGTGGAAAATGGAGTCCCTGCCATGAGGCTGGGGGGAAGAAGGCTCCATGCCCCGGTCCTCAGCGCTCGGAGGGGGCGACGAAAATTAAAGGAAAATAAAGAAAGGGGGGGGGGGGCACAGAGGTGCCACCGTCGTCGGGAAAGCCGCGACTACAGAAAAACGGAAAAAAGAAATTTCTGCGGTGGCAGGAGGGACATCCTGCCTGCTCCGCGGAAAACAAAAAACTGGGGAGAGGCAGTAGGAAGGGCGGGAAGCCACCGCGCAGGCGTGGGGTATGCTCCCAAAGGCCTTCTGATTGGATGCTGGGGAGCATTCCTGTGCGGGCTCCGTCGGTGACGTCTCCCACGTGTGAAGACTCATTCCTGCTTGTTCCTGGAGATGAAAAATCTACGATTGACCGGGTATTGGGAGAATAAGTGGGAAATGAGGATGGAAGGGTGAAATTTGAGTAGATGAAAAAGGAATAAAGAAAGAAATGGAGGAAAGAGCAAAAGGAGAAAAGATCAGTATGTTAAAGAAGATGTAGAGAGAGAATGGAAAAACACTAGAAGAGAGAAGAAAGGACAAATGGACAGCAGAAAATGGAGAGTTAGAAAAAGACATGAAGAAACCATAAGAAAGTGACTGGAGCAACTGTAACTGAAAAATAAAATGGCCAAACAATAAAAGGTAGAAAAATACTTTATTTTTAATTTGTTAACTGTAATATGTCAGCTCTGGGAAATGTGCATCGCTAACGTCTTTGCATTTTGTTTAATACAAGAGGAAATTAATTTATAGTTTTATTTCTCCAGTATTGTTGTACATTCCAAGTTTGGTTTTTGGGGTTCTCAGTTTATTTACTGTCTTCTTATCTTTAAATTGTGATCCCTTGTTCTTTGCTTGGTGATGGTCTATGTTCTGCATGTATAACTGAGCTGAAGTATTCTGTTCATGTAGTTTCTATTTGACAGTGCCACTTGTTCTCTTTCCCCAGTAGGCGATATATTGGTATTCTCTGAGATGTATTGGCTTAATATTTGCAGTGTTGCCTTTTGGTAGTAGGATCTGGTGCTTTGTGAGTCCTGGTAGTGCTGTTATGATATGGCGGGTTTGCTATGGGTTCTAAATGGGAAGTATTTATAGTACTTCCTAATGTGCCTGGAGTTTGGCACTGGAGTATAGTAATGTAGAAATCTGGTAGTCTTTCTTTATCCTGACATTCATTAAAAGGCATGTTTATTAAAAGCGCACATTAACATTATGAAAATATTTATGCAAATGAGGCCCTGCAATGAGTCTCTGCATATGGCCCCACATCCCCCTTGGGCCGCTCCTGACTTCCAGCATGCATTGGTCTGTGGTAACAGACACCCAGGCAGAGTAAAACTGTTGAAGACAACCCCCTATTGGAACTATCCCTGCCTGGGCTTGTCTCATTTCATTGGGCCTTTTTGGGAGGAACTGCAGGGGTGGAGAAGTACCTCCTATTGGGATCCCTGTAGCCTCAAAAAGACTGGCCTCTCGAAACTGAACTTGTTGAAAAGGGGCAAAACAAGTAGATCAAAACTTTCTAAAATCCCTAGGCTGACCACTTGGGATGGTCCCCTGCTTTAGCCCTTTAGGACAGTTTTCCAGCAACCAAGCACCCTTAGACTTTTCCAGATCTTTAACCAATTTGTCCAGAGCTTCCCCGAAGAACAGCTTGCCCTTAAATGAAAGCTTGCTGAGCCTAGTCTTAGAAGACACATCAGCCGATCAGTTTCTTAACCAAAGAAAGCGCCTGGCCACAATAGCCATGGTCTTGGTTGAAGCTCATAACAAGTCGTAAAAGACATCCACCAGGTAAGCCAAGGCCAGCTTAGCTGCCTCCAGCACTGCGGCTTGCGATTCCAGCTCTCCTGTCGTCAAACCTTAGAGCCAGCGAATGGAAGCCCTGGTCACATAAGCCCCACAGATTGAGGCCTGAAGAATCAGAGCACTAGTATGAAATGCTTGCTACAAAAAAAGGTCTCCAACTTGCAGTCCCTGCAGGTCTTTCAATGCTGGCCCACCCTCTACCAGAATGGTGGTCTTTTTGGTCACCGCCTAGATGCCATCTTAGGCATCTTAAGCAGATCTTTTTCCTCCTGAGGAATAGAGTACATATGGCTCATGGCCCGATCCTCTCTAAGGGTGGCCTCCGGCACCTCTCATTCTGTTTCTATAATTTTCTTTACTCTGTGCACCAGAAAGGTAATTTGTGAGTACTTAAATCCCTGCAGAAGTGGGTCCTCCAGGGGCTCCTCTGCTACTGCAGGGACTGGTATAATATTAAGCGCAGTCAGGGAGTGCACGATCAGCGTGGCCAGCTCCTCCTTGTAAAAAACTCTAACCACATTGGGATCCTCCCCGTGAGAGATCTCCCCTTCCTCTAGTTCAGTAGCTGCTGTTTTCCCCCCAGAGGTCCGCTGCCTCCTCCAAAGGTTCCTCTGAGTGGAGAGACTGAGGTGAATCCTGGTCTAACCAAGAATCATCCTTCATCCTTTTCTTTTTAGCAGGAAGACCCTCCACAACTAGAGAGGTCTCCTGTAGGATATTACGCAAATTCTCTGACCCAGCAGCCTTGGAAACTTGTACCCCAAATGTTCTCCTTAGTAAAAATGCTTTGTGCAAAGCTAGATTAAACTCTGGGGGAAAAACACTTTTCAGCCTGCCCAGGAACAATAGCTTGAGCTGCCTCTGGTGCTGAAACTAAATGTGCTTCTTCTGGCATGTCTTAGTTTGCTGAGGAGAAATGGCAAGTGGACAGAAAATGGCTACTGCTCCCACCAAAACTGCTGCACCCGCAGACTGAGAGGAATTCTGTACTGCTAATTCTGAAGAAGAATTAATGTCCCCTCCCCCCCACCATGTTAAAAAAAAAAAGAACCCATTGAGCAGACTTTTCCTGCCTGACACAACCTCTGCAAAAGCCTCCTGTAAAGAAACTACAGCTTTCTCCTAGGACAAGCAGGATGAGTCAGCCACACTTGGTGACGTCATCCGACGGCGCCGAGACGGAAGTACTCTCCATAGCTCAGAAGGGCTTTTTGCCCTTCTGAGCATGGGCCAACTGGCCCTGCCCCCTGGCCCGCCCCTAGCTAGCCAGTTTCAGTTCTTCCGTCTTGCCAGCAAGACGGACCTCTCTACTCTCCAACTGAAATTACACATCTGAAGGAAAGAGGAATCCTCCTCCTTACTTACTCTTTGTTTTAAAATTTCTAACGCTGTCTCTGATGCTTCTTTCTAGATTTCTAAGTTATATATCATCAGAAACCCGGAATTAAAGAACAGCTCCTCCTGATCCAGGATGAACACCAATTCGGGAATGCCTGGTGAAGTACCAGTCCCCTCTTCTCCAGTCAGAAGCAGAGGACTCCAAAAAAGAATGGGGCTTGAAAAATCAAACTTCCAGGCAGCAGTAGCCCACGGCAGCCCAGGACGTGCCTAAATAAGGCCTCCGTCCCCGGCCAGCCTCCTGATCAGCAGAAACAACGGATCCCAGAGAACGCGACAGCCCAGGACATGCCTTATAGGGCCTCCGCCATGTGCTCGGTGTCTTTCTGTTTTCTGCTTTCAGCCACGCGGCCGACTCTGCTGAACAGACAGGCTTTCCCGGAGTTTTTACTTACCCCGTCTTGAATTGTCTTTGACTCTGTCTCGGATTCTGCCTTCCTCAGGTCTGATCCCAGCAGGAACACGCTCCTCGGATCTCTGCTGCTGCTGTGATACTGCCACTCGGGATGCCTATAAGGCCTCCATCCCAGTCGCAAGCTTCGCCGGACCATGCACGGATGCCACTGGAGAGGAAGCGTCCCAGACAGGCAGCAGTTCTCACGGTGGCCCAGGACATGCCTGAAGGGGCCTCCGCCCCCAGACAGCCTGGTGGTCTGCGCTCCCTCTTCCACCGCCTCCGATGCGATTCCCCACGTGTGCACCATGGGGGCGGCCATCTTGATGCACTCGCTGCCTGGAAGGCTCAACCCTTGTAGAGGCTTCTCTTCGGCACCACGGTGCGCTCTTCAGCACTCACGGAGGCTTTTCTTCGGCGCCTCTGTGTGCCCCGCAGGACAAAATCAGAGCATGCCGTGCCGACTGGCGGTGGCAGAAGAGCATCAAGCACTTCCCCGCTCCTTCTCTCGGCGCCGAAAACCCCGAGCCTGTCCCATTGGCTGGCGCCATGACAATGGGGGAAATCCAGGGGCGGTGCCTGTCAGCGCAGAAGTCGGCACCGATCGTGTCTGCGGATCTGCTTCAGCACCGATCACGCCTGCCTCGGCGCCGATGGGAGAGAAGCAGATGAACATCAGAGCCCTCCCCGCTCCACTATCAGCACCGAAAAACCGAGGCTGAGACCCATCCATCCCGGCAGCGCAGTGCAGAGTATCTTCTCAGCGCCGTTCCCCTAGGCTCCACCCCCACGGCGCCATTGGCTGGCACCATGACAACGGGGACCCCAGGGAGGTGCCGCACCGACCTGCAAACCCAGAACTGTTTCTCCAGCACCGGAATCACCTGAGGACAAGCCTCCTTCGGTAGCGGATTGTACCTACGCAGCCGATCATTACTGTTGGTCCTCCGGGCCACCGATTGTAAGCCTCAACAGCGTGCAGTCTGAGGGGAAGGGAGAGTCCTGACGAGGCATACAAGCTCTTTCTCAAGCTGCCTACCTTCTAACCCAAAGGTGGCTGGTTCAGCAGCGCCACATCGCTCCGGCTAGGGCTCTTGAATGCCCTGAACAGAAATCACAGCAAGCAGCCACAAGCAGGGCACTCTTACTGCCAGGTTCCTGTGCTGACATCAACACTGCCCTCCAAAGACGGCGGGCATGGCCCAGGCAAAAGTGGGCTGCCCTCTGCCATCGGACAACAGAAAGTCAGTCCAAGCCTTCCTTGCTGACTCCTGAGTATGGCGCCACCTCCTGGTAGGAAACCAACTGCTTCATGAGTTGGGGAGGCTGCAGAAGCCATGTGTGGAAACCCTTGGCCCCCTTCAAGGCTCAGGTCAAGGGCCTCTGCTGGTGTTCGGTGTAAACAGACCCTGCCCACAGCCTGCCCTTTCTCTAAAAAGGGCAGTGGCTTCCACCTGGCCATGGGGGATCCTGTACCCCCAGCGGCACTTGCTTATCACATGCTTCAAGAAACAAGATATCTATAAGTGCAGGCAGGGCAACAGTGTGGTGCAGTACAGAGGTCTTGGAACAGAGGGTCACAGGTTCAAGTCCCAGCTGGTTCTTGCAGAGCAGAATATGCTTAAATGAATGGCACATGGACATTTTGCCCACCCAGCCAAGGCTTCTGCATTGGACAAGACACAGGTGGCAATCTGGTTCGTTCACCACAAAATTGGTTCTCCGCAGGGACCGAGCCCAAGCCTCATGCGCTCCTGGGGTCCTCCAGTGCAAGGCTGGGCAATTCACAGCCATTTTTGGGGCAACTGCATCTAAGAATGAGGAAGATGACACTTACATCTTCTAGGGCGCAGAGGTAGATTCTTATAGCCTATCAATCAATGCGTAAACATACAGAGGAAAATGCGCGCAGTCCACTGGTTAGTACATGAGCTTCAGGAGCTAGGAAACAAGATCTACCCCCCCCCTTCCCTTGCAGCATCGACCGTGAGGCTAGAGTCCGCTTGTTCCCCCTACCACAGATGGCATAAGAAACCAGCCTCTGCTCCTGGGGGTAAGGCAACTGACGTCGTCCAAGGAGAAGGTCACCAATCTGCAACTGGGCAGTTATGTTGGGCCTGCCCCAATCTTCTCGCACCCAGCAGCACTCCTGACTCAGCATCTTTGCCTGTACTGCCAAGGCCAACCACTCCTATAGGTTGACCTGCACCTTGTGCCCTTATACTCCTCTGCCAGGACTACCTCACATCCTCGCTTACAGCTCAGGGACGATCAGAAGGTCCATGCCGCATGCTCCACAGCGTGTGGTGGCAGCAGACTCCTGTGGCAGATACTGGTCTCGCCCATCTTGATAATGAGCCGGCCTCTGCCTTGCCATCGTGAGGCCAATTCAGCAAACCATGCCTGTCCCTGTGGGCTCCCTGGTGCACCACCAGAAGCCTCGCATCGACTGGGTGCTGTTGGAGTGAACATAAGCACCGACTGGACACCACGGCACCCAAGGCAATCCTCAGGGACGCATCATCATCATCATGACTCGGGATGCCTCCCCGAGCCCGATAGGACTCCAGTGCGGGACACTACACACCCACTTTGTCTTGAATGGAGGTTCACAGATCCAGGTCCCTATTACGGACCTCATAGAACATATCTCTGCAATTCCCTGAATATCATGGCCTACCGCGTGAAGCCTGCATCTCTGGAGAAATGTCACAAGGCCAATGGCAGCACCAAGATCAGCAGCTCCTGGCTGCACTCAGTGGCTACACTCAGTCCTCCAGAGACAGGAACAATTGACTCCACCTGTTTCCCAGAAATAGGAGCAAATCATGCTATAGGGGCAACAGAAAACCATCATGCTGCCCTTGCAGAGGGAATCCTGCACTACACAGGCCCCACCAGCGAGATCTGTGACACTGAGCACAAGAGTCCTGCGGCACCAAACTCAGGTTACTGTGGCCCTTAGTGCAAGGTGACAGAGTCCTGCAGCACTAAACACAGGTCACTGTGGGCATGAGTGCAAGGTGCCGAAGTCGAGGCCGGTCAGCAGATCACCATTGTACAAAGGTCACAAGGGCAGAAACATTGTTACAAAGGTTACATATTCAATACCTGACTGCAGGTCCGGTTGGGGATGCGAGCACACGGCCAGAGCACCGCTATGACTCTGCACTCTAGGGCCACACACACACACAGTCAGCAAGGTGGCTGTAGTCCCGCACCTGCACAGAAGGGGAACAGGTTCCCACTTCTCTACAAGAAGGACTCAAAACCCATCTTTCCCATCCACTCAGGCGGGCCCCCGACTCGACTGCCAGACTAACCTGCAGGTAGGAACTCGCAACCCTTGGCCATCAGCTTCCTTTTCCCATCGGTGGGGCTGACCACAAAGCGATCTGCCCACCTCGTGGAGAGCAGGAAGGGCAACTGTTAAAAACGGTCAGAGCCAGGCCATCAGGTGGCCACAGTGTGGTGCAGTACACACAGACAGTGTGTTCAGGAGCAGAAGGTCACAGGTTCAAGTCCCAGCTGTGGCTCCTGCCAACCCAGTCCCCATATTAACCAGTGCGTTTTTCCATAAACTTATGGCCCTAGGAACTCCTGGATACCTTCTTCCTCCCACCAAGTGCAGGTGGACAAGGAGTAACTCGAGAGGCTTACATGGTTGGCAACTGCCAATTAAGACCTGACTTGTCGTCTCCTGATCTGATACAAATGAAAATCAATCCTGCAAGGCCTACACAAGCATCTGGAACCAGGCAGGCCGGTCGCGGCCCCGATGACTGCGCCCAGTAGCCTTGCGGCCACTTGCAGGCAAAACTCAAACTGCCAAACCCATGGCATCTTGGATAGCGATCCAAACTGCTAGTCTGGATGGCGTACCCACCACTCACGTAATGCCACCATGGCCCCAGACACATCCCATGCCCTGGACATCATCACACCCCTACGCAGCTACATGCCCATGAACAACAAGGGACCCAACTCTTCATCGCATGTGACCCTATATGCCTAGGACATACACAAAACAGCACATCAACAAGGGATCAAACTCTTCTTCGCATGTGACCTCAATAAACCTGGCCAACCGGTCCCAGCGTACTCCACCTCTAGAAATTCAGCATGCTCCATGGAACGGCCATGGGCACACGCAGAGGCTCAAGCCATGCCAAGGGCAAGCACAGGACTCCAGCTGTGCCAAAGGATGCATTGACAGCCTGCCAAAGGATGCATTGACAGCCTGTGGCCCATAATTTGGGTAGGGACACTTGCAAAGACTACATACCACATGGACAAACGCATTGCCTAGCAGTCTTAGGGTCTAGGCTGCTACCTCCTGCCTGGACACTCCTAACCAAGTCATGAACTTAGTCATGACTCATGCCCTTTGCGATGTTAATGCTCTAATTGAATCACTCTGGTAGTACGGAACTCTTGTAGTACTGTCGATACTGTTGCTGGTCCTAGCCCGACCCGCAGCGACCTCCTCACTGCTGTGGCTGCATTAAGGCGTCAATCTTGCACCACTCTTGCCACCAGCATTGATAACCGTGGCTATCCCTGCTCGCAGTGGGTAACTCAGCATTCGGTGGGACTCCCTCTGCTGCTGCATCTCTGCCCATTTAGACCATTTCTCGGCAGCTGCCCATTGAGACCATATACTCTCGCAACCACTGCTGCCGCGTAGGCGCAAAATGGGACTGCACGTCTACACGTTCAGTATTACTACACGCTCACCTCAAAATGGGCACATCCATTAGCACTCAAAATGGGCACATCCATTAGCACTACACACTGCACATCGTACTGTGTGCGTGCACATTGCAGGTTGGCACATGGCGCATTGACGCCGCCACCGGGTACCCCAGGGCACATCTTGAAAACATCCAGCCCTGGTAACGTGTCACCTGAACCTGATCTCAGCCTCCCCCCTTCCACCGCATTACAGCTTAGGAGGCACCAAGTGTGGCTGACTCATCCTGCTTGTCCTAGGAGAAAACGGAGTTACTTACCTGTAACAGGAGTTCTCCGTGGTCAGCCACACATACCTGCCCTCCTCCCCTGGGAAGGGGCTCGGCCTCTGACCAGTGCCTGCCTCCTAGCGGCTAAGGCTCAGCTAGTGACGAACTGGCTAGCTAGGGGCAGGGCCAGTTGGCCCATGCTCAGAAGGGCAAAAAGCCCTGCTATGGAGAGTACGTCCATCTCGGCGCCGTCGGATGACGTCACCAAGTGTGGCTGACTTATCCTGCTGTCCACGGAGAACTCCTGTTACAGGTAAGTAACTCCGTTTTCCTCACACACAGCACAGCAGGAGGGAGCCTGTAACATGCAGAAGAGCACCAGTGAAAACAAACAAATCAAACCCACATAGCTGAATGTTGAGATAAAAAGATAAGTACTTACTAATTACAGTGCTCTGAACTGAAAAGGCAAACTTCCCACAGCATTAAAAAGCTCCTGCTGTGCTGCTAAGACACTGAAATAATCGCCCAGTACACAGCTTTGGTTTCACTTTGAATTTAATGGCACAGTAGCATATAAATACCAAAGACTGAATTGAAGGGAGAAAATTAGGAAAGTCAGAGGAATGTTGGACTGTCCGGCTGGAGGAGAAGGGACCTGGACCACCAGGTATTTGACCCCTAGGCTGCACCTGACCCACTCAAGGGTCCCAGTGCTGAAGGGCAGACTGCCTGGCCGGCCCAACCACTAGGCAAACTAGGTGGTTGCCTAGAGCAGCAACTTACAGGGGGCAGCAAAAACATGGCATTCAAAGCTAAATAATAGATTTTGACAGCGAGAGAGGGTGCAAAGCTTGAGGTTCGCCTAGGGCACCAACACTCTGACCCAACTCTAGGGCCAGCCCTGCTGCCAGCCCAACCCCCCCCCCCCCCAATAAAAGGTTTCTCAGAGGAAATTCCCCAACCTTTAGCTCCTGAGAGCTGTATCCTGAATAAAATCTTCCAGTGAAGCTCAGCCATGGGGAAGCTCTCCCATTTGCTGGAAACTGAATACTGATCTCTGGAACCTATGGAGGGAGCTCTTGTACTATGACATCTGAAATCTAACATGCTCAGTTCCCAGCTGCTGGTAGAGGCTGATAACCCACTCGTACTGGATTGGATTGGAGGAATGGTAGGATTATTGTTGCCTTGTAATTATGTATTCTGTATCACCAGCTAAGTTTCCTTTGTGACTCTCACTAAGGAATGGATCAGTAGAGCTGTTAATTACCAGGATCTACCAGTGTTAATGGCTAGACTAGAAAATAACAGTCTGCTTATATCTGTTACTACTTAGGCATTTATAAGAGCGGATGTATCTGCTCTTAAGCTCTCATAAGATAATTAAGTGCTTCAACCAAAATTACAGATGTTAATACTAAACATCATGCACCCTATGGCATGGACTTAGTGGATAAGCATTTGGCAATTGCCCATGTTACAATAAGAATAAATAAGACCAGAAGGGAACCACCATCACCATTCAAAATGGACAAATACTCAGCAAATTCGGGTAACAGTTATTAACTTTAGAATTTGGAGAAAACATTTCTCTTTCCCCTTAACCTTTTCGGCTTTGTCTGCTTCTTTTTTCACTTCATTCTATGGATATATAATCAATTTGTACTTGCAAATTAGAAATATATAGTCAATTTATGTAAGTGAACAAGGATTAATTCAACTGTGCTAGAAAAATCTCCGAAATTGTAAATGCAGAAGAGTGAAGTAAGATGTTTTGGGCAGCTGGGGGGGGGGGGGGGGGTTGGGGGGGGAATAGGAGCTGCAGGTGTGTATGACCTAAGAGATATGAACATGATGTTGCTTTAATTGAAACATCAGGCCTAGCTGATACATTCTCAGTGTGATGAAGAAATCTTTGTTTCTGGATAAGTGTAAATACTGAAATTTTCTGCTTAATTAGGATTTGGCAAATGTATGTGCGCCTAGTTTAAGTCATGATACACAATTTCTCTCTAATATATGCCTAATATATAATGGGCAATCTTTTGGATAATGACAGACAGTTTCAGATGTACTAGAAACTCTGTTGCTATCTCTCTTACCCGGGAAAACAAATAAATAAAACTCAACAGCTGAAGTTGTTAATATATTGCATTATCTAAATAAATAAATAAATAAATAAATTATTATTTTCAGACTGAC
Source organism: Ichthyophis bannanicus (assembly GCA_033557465.1). Classification (NCBI taxonomy): domain Eukaryota; kingdom Metazoa; phylum Chordata; class Amphibia; order Gymnophiona; family Ichthyophiidae; genus Ichthyophis; species Ichthyophis bannanicus. Next base: position 333,966,760 of record CM066038.1, read on the forward strand.
AATTCTTTTTTTTTCGCAATTTGCTTTTCATCTTGTCTGCTTTAGAAACTTCTCTTCCCTTCTTTCCAAACCCTCTTCTGTCCAGGCAAGAAGCAACCAGCCCCAGGCCACTGCAACTCCATTCATGCCTGGCTGTTCAGCAATAGCAGAAGTTCCTCCTAGGCACAAGTCAGGGGCAGGTATCCATTTCTAAACACCCAAGCAAACTAGTGTCTGATTTTAGATTCTTGAATCATCTTAATCCCATCTATCAATCAGATCACTCAGCTGATATACAACTATCCTGGTGCAAAAAAACTATAGTTAGAAAAAGGAAATGCAGAGGGAAACAATAAAAAATATTAAATAATTTCAAACACCATGACGTTCTTACAAATACAACCAACTGTTGTGGTTATCGTCAAGGGCCAAGTATTTCTGTGAAAAAGCAGGGTTGGTCATCCTTCTGTCTATATGCATATGTGTGTGTGCATGCACAGATGGACACAGAAAACAGGAGCCTCACGAGCAGTAAGGAGACCAGGCCCCACCATCCAAACGTTGAGTAAGTCCAGCGAATAATGAAGTGGCTAAGTAGTCGGGAGGCCAGGCCTCACCACCTGAAGATGAGGTGACTGAAAACTTCCCCCTACACCTTGGCGAGACCAAAAGATAAGCGGCTTGGATTTCTTCTAACAGCACTGACCAAGCCCGGAGGAGAGGCTCTGCAGAAGTAGTTAACTGCAGTCATGTGCAGGTGTTAACAAGGAGGATCTAGAGGCAGGAGGTGAAAAGAGGAGGGGGAGGCAGAGAGAAGCCCAGGATGAAGAACAGGAGGAGGAAAGTATGCCCCTGAATCCCCACCCTATGTACATGTCCCTCTTTTGCATACAAGTTACTGAGACTTCTATAATTAATGCTTAATATTCCTCGTTGAACAATCTTTTATGGGCATAAGATGTAAGAATTTTATTGACACTGTGTGGGATGCATATACTTATTTTATTTATTTATTTATACATTTTTTCTATACCGCCTCTTCCAGAGATCAGAGGCGGTTAACAAATAACAAAACGATAATAATAGCAAGCTATTATTTTTACAAAGAACAAGTGAAGGACATCATTAACTATTTAACTCTAAGCATGGAACAGCTGTGACTAATGGCAAGCAATGCCGCATCCTATAACTAATTACATTCAAATTACATTCAATTACATCAGATAACTATTTACAGAAGTGGCATCAAATATATCCGTAAGCTGGGTGATATAGATAGCAAAATAGCTATGTAAGAGGTGTGGGTGTGTCTAGGTAGGATCAGAATATGGTTGTTGGTCAGTGCTGGTCTGTGAATTCTGATCATCATGTTGAAGGTTGTAATAGTGCTGAGTAAATAGATAGGTTATTAGTTCCTTTCTAAATGATCAAAGGTCTTTAATTTCTTAGTTCAACTGGGAGGCTGTTCCACAAAGTGGGTGCATAGAACGAGAAAGCAGTGTTGCTTGTCTTCTGCCTCGTCTTTCAAATGGTATCCGGAACTAGCAACATGTGTAGGTTCACTCTTCTTCTTGGCCTGCTTTCCTGTGGGATATTGACAAGCGTAGCCAGGAAGGACGGTGCTATATTATTAAAGATCTTGAACGTAGAAAGCACAGTTACTTACCTGTAACAGGTGATCTCTGGGAACAGCAGGAATAGTCCTCACATATGGGTACGTCGGTACCGACGGAGCCTGCGCGGGAAAGCTTCCCAGCTTCCCAAAAGGAAAGCTTTTGGGGCTTCCCACAGCGCATGCGCGCTGCCTTCCCGCCTTCCTGACCAACTCTCCTCAGTTCGAGTTTAAAGCTGAGACAATAGAGAGAGGAAAGGAAGAGAAAGAGATACAACTCCTAGGGGAGGTGGGTGGGTTGTGAGGACTATTCCTGCTGTTCCCAGAGATCACCTGTTACAGGTAAGTAACTGTGCTATCTCCAGGAACAAGCAGGAATGAGTCCTCACATATGGGGACTCCCTAGCTGAGATGCCTGGGAGATCCCCTCCGTAGGTATTTCATCTTCCGATGGATCTCAGGCATCCATTAAGGGAAGGTGGGCAGGAGTTGTTTAAGAATGGAACAGGTGTTTGAGGACAGCCTGACCAAATAAGGCATCCCGGCGGGAGTCCTTATCCAAGCAGTAATGGGCTGTGAAGGTATGAACCGAGGCCCAGGTGGCTGCTCGACAGATCTGATCTATGGATACAGAGTGAAGATGAGCCATAGAGGTGGCCATGGCTCTCACATTGTGAGCTGTGACATGGCCCTCCAGAGAAATGTTTTTACTCTGGTAAGCAAACGAAATACACTGAGCAATCCAATTGGAAAGTGTTTGTTTTGAGACTGGAAGTCCCAAATGAGAAGGATCGAAAGCAACAAAAAGTTGGGAAGACTTTCGATGTGGCTGAGTCCTATGGAGGTTTACAGTCTAGAGTATGAAGGTTCCGCTCTGCACTGGATGCATGAGGAGCTGGAAAGAAGACAGGTAGGTATACCTCTTGATTAAGATGAAAAGGTGAAACCACTTTAGGCATAAAGTGTGGATTTGTCCGAAGGACTACCTTATCATGATGGAACCTTGTATAGGGTGGATTCGCCACTAAGGCTTGCAGCTCACTGATGCGATGAGCTGAAGTGACTGCAATGAGGAAAATAACCTTCCAGGAAAGAAATTTCAAGGAGGTAGTGGCTAAGGGTTCAAAAGGTTGCTTCATAAGCTGACCAAGAACCAAGTTTAAGTCCCATGCCACCGGAGGAGGCCTAATAGGAGGTTTAGTTAAAGTTAGGCCTCTCATGAATCTTGCAATAAGAGGATGAGAGGAAAGAGATTGTCCATTGAAAGGCTTGATGGATGCTGCAATAGCACTCAAATGGACCCTTACTGAATTCGTTTTAAGACCTGCATTGGAGAGATGCAGGAGATATTCCAATAGAGAATTAATAGGAAGAGCAAAAGGATCAAGATCCTTTTGAGCACACCAAATGGAAAATCTTTTCCATTTAAAAGCATAAGAACGCCTTGTGGAAGGTTTTCTGGAAGCATGGAGGATATCTTGCACTTGTTGAGAGACATTTAAGTCTTGAAGGTCTAGGCCTTCAGTAACCATGCTCTGAGGTGGAGGGACTTGGGGTTTGGGTGCCACAAAGTCCCCTCCTCCTGAGACAGAAGGTCTGGAGCAGCTCCCAGGTCTAGGGAGGGACCCTGGGAGAGATGCAGAAGTAGAGGGAACCACACTTGGCGTGGCCAGCGTGGAGCTATGAGGATCATAGATCCGTGATCCTTCTGCAGTTTGAACAGAGTCTTGGGAATCAAAGGAATGGGTGGAAAGGCATATAGGAGGCCCTGACCCCAATGAAGGAGGAAGGCATCCCTGGCCTGAACCCCCTGACATGGAGTTCTGGAACAGAACCGGGGAAGTTTGGCATTCCACGGACTTGCAAAGAGGTCTATGTCCGGGGTTCCCCATTTCTGAAAGATTCTGAGTACCTGATCCATGTGCAGGGACCACTCGGGTGGAAGCAGAACTCAGCTGAGTCTGTCTGCCCAAGAGTTTTGAATTCCTGGGAGATATACTGCCAGGAGATGGATTTGATGCTCTCTGGCGAAGGCCCACAGTCTGAGAGCTTCGTTGCAAAGCGACAGAGAGCCAGTCCCTCCTTGTTTGTTTACGTAGAACATGGCTACTTGATTGTCGGTATGAACAAGCACTGTCATGTTGTAAAGGAGGGTATGAAAGACCTTGAGAGCAAGAAAAATTGCTCGAAGCTCCAGAAGGTTGATATGAAGGGCAGTCTCCTGCGGAGACCAAAGGCCTTGAGTGGAGAGGTCTTGAAGATGAGCTCCCCAGCCTGTCTGGGAGGCATCTGTAGTGAGGGTTGCCTGGGGTAGTAGCGGTTGGAAGGGGGACCCCAGCAACAGGTTTTGAATAGACATCCACCACTGGAGAGACCCAAAGAGACGTTTGGAGGTTTCTATTTGGTCGGAGAGAGCTCCTGATGCTTGGGTCCACTGAGTGGACAGAGTCCATTGAGCTGCTCTCATATGCAGGCGAGCATAAGGCACCACATGAACTGTGGAGGCCATGTGGCCTAGCAATTGTAACATCTCTCGGGCAGTCAAGTGAGTTCTGGACTGAATCTGAGAGGCCAGGTGCACTAGCCGGTGGCAACGTGCCTGGGGAAGATAGGCCTTTGCTGTGGTGGTATCTAACCAGGCCCCTATGAATTCTAGGGATTGAGTAGGGGTGAGTTGAGACTTTGGCAGATTGATGACAAGTCCCAGATACTGCAGAATGCAGATGGTGTGGTCCAGGGAAGTCTGAGCCTGAGACTGAGATGGAGCTCGAATGAGCCAGTCGTCTAGGTATGGGAAGACAAAGATTCCCTGAGAGCGTAGAAATGCAGCCACTACTGACATGCATTTTGTGAACACTCTTGGAGCAGAGGCTAGACCGAAGGGGAGTACTCTGTACTGGAAATGTTTTCCCTGGAACAGAAATCGAAGGAATTTTCTGTGGGATGGATGGATGAGTATATGTGTGTACGCATCCTTTAGGTCTAGAGAACAAAGCCAGTCCTGACTCTGAAGGTAAGGAAGGAGAATACCCAGAGAGAGCATTTTGAATTTTTCCTTGAACAGGAATTTGTTTAATTCTCTCAGATCTAGGATGGGTCTGTGTCCTCCTGTTTTCTTTGGTATCAGAAAATAGGAGGAGTAGAACCCTGAGCCCTGTTGGAGGAGGGGAACCTGTTCTATGGCCCCTTCGGCAAGCAGGGTATTCACCTCCTGATCCAACAGGTGTAGGAGAGATGGGGGAGAGACGAAATGTCTCACCCTGGGATAGATAGGAAGGCTGGAAAAATGCAGTTTGTATCCCTCTCTGATGATAGAGAGGGTCCACTGCTCTGATGTAATCTGTTCCCATCTGGGAGCAAAATGAGTCAGCCTTCCTGGAATGGTGAGAGGCTCTGGTTGCTGCAGAGCCAGAAAGGGTATGTTCTCTAGAAGTAAGTCAAAAACCCTGAGGGGGGTGGGACTGTTGAAGCGTAGCAGCTGCTGCAGGTTTTGTTCTGGCCTGTTTAGTCTGCTGTCGCTTAGGAACAAAGCGAGCTTGAGCAGATGACTGGCCAGCATTGGAACCAAATCTAGGCTTTTTGTAGAAAGACTTCTTAAAAGACTTCTTTTTGGCAGGGAGGGAAGTAGACTTAGAGAGTCTATCCAAAGCAGCATTCTCTGCATCCATTTGAATGGCTTTGACTTGCCACTCTTTGCCAAAGAGATTTTCACCTGTACAAGGTAAATTGCCTAGGCCATCTTGCACCCAGGATTCTAGGTCAGAGGCCTGGAGCCAAGCAATTCGACGAGCAGCTATGGCTATGCCAGATGCTCTACTAGCACCCTCAAAAGAGTCAAAGGCAGCCCTATTGGAGAACTTTGACACATCTTGGATATGCTTTAACAGAAGCAGGAACTCCTCTTTTCTATCCTCTGGAAGAAAGGGGAGAAAATCTTGTACTTTAAGAGCAAGCTCCTTTAGAAACATGCCCATATAGAGGCTGTAGGAGTTGATTCTGGCAATAAGCATACTAGCTTGAAAGATTTTTCTGCCAAAAGCATCCAAAGTTCTACATTCTCTTCCTGGAGGGGTAGAAAAGTGCCTTTTGGTACTCTTAATCTTTTTCATAGCAGACTTCACCACAATAGAATGGTGAGGAAGCTGGGTTTTTTGAAAACCAGGAGAAGGAGGGACCCGATACATGGTATCCAACCAACGAGAATGTGGAGATAGTGTAAGAGGAGCCTCCCATAAATCCATCATATGTTCTTGGAGAATATTATGAATGGGTAAGGTGACTGCCTCTTTGGGAACCTTAGAGTATCCTAAAATGTCTAATTTTTGAGCTCTAGGTTCCTTTTCAGAGGATACTGTAATGGAAAGTCCTTTGGCAACTTCCAAGATGAAGTCCTGAAAGGACAAGTCCTCTGGAGGAGACATTCTTCTCTTTGGGGAAGAAGGCTCCTCAGGAAGAATAAGGGATGCTTCATCAGAATCATCTGAGGTATCGGCATCCTCAGAAGACTCGAAGTATCGCCTACTTGCTTCCAGAGATTGATACGGGTACCGACCGGTATCGACCTCGGGCGTACCGGGAGCCGGGTCGGTAGCGAGAATATCGCGGGAAGCAAAAACCGGTACCGGCCTTCTACTGGAAGTAGATGCTCTGGGTACCGGTATCGGTTGTGGTATCGGTTGTGGTACCGGAACCGGGGTCGGAACCGACGGTTGCGGTACCAAGGGCGTCACAGCATTAATAAAAGCCATTATGGCCAGCTGCATGGATTGTACCGTAGTACCCATTGACGCCACAACTGCCTGGATGTCGGTACCAGTTTGAGCCGGTACCCCAGAGCAGTCTAACAGGTGATCGGTCGAGGCCGTGCCATCGATGTCAACCTGTAACCCCATAGGAGGAGCTTTGGAAGCTGGAGCTTCCCGCCGGGGTTGTTTGGCTGGGGCAGGGTCTTCAGGGTCGAACCCAAGGGCCTCTCTCTGCTTTGAGGGAGATTTGCCCCTTGAAGACTTGCCCGAGGAATGTTTGGTTACCTGAGATCCATCCGGAGATGAAGACCTGGATGATGCTGATGCTGGATTATCTGCAGAAAACAGCACATGAAATTTAGCTGCTCGGTTCTGTAAGCCCCGTTTGGACATCAGAGAGCAGGATGGACAATCCGGAACCGAATGGTCAGGGCCCAAACATTTAAGACACCACTCATGGGTGTCTGTGACTGAAATAGTACCAGAGCACTTGGTGCATTTTTTAAAACCAGAAGATGGTTTCTCCATGAGGGAGAATTTGTAAAGGCCGGTAGGCCTTACAAAAAGAAATACACCAAGTGTGGAAAAAGAAAAAAAAAAAATATATATTTTTTTTTAAAGAAATAAAGAAGTAAAAACCGGCGGTACCGGTTCGGAATCGGGGAAGGCAGATACGCGGTCAGAACAACTTTTTAAAATAAGAAATTCTTCAGCGGTGACAGGAACACGACCTGCTGGCTCTGCGGAAAAAGAAGAACTGAGGAGAGTTGGTCAGGAAGGCGGGAAGGCAGCGCGCATGCGCTGTGGGAAGCCCCAAAAGCTTTCCTTTTGGGAAGCTGGGGAGCTTTCCCGCGCAGGCTCCGTCGGTACCGACGTACCCATATGTGAGGACTCATTCCTGCTTGTTCCTGGAGATCTAGTGATTTATAGGTAATTCTACATGAGAACAGAAGCCAGTGCAGGGCGTAGAGAATAGGAGATATGTGGTCTGTTACTTTTGCTTTGTAAATGATCCTTGCTGTAACATTTTGGGCTAATTGTAGAGTGTGTAGGTTTTTCTTAGAAGTTCCTTGAAGAATACAATAGCAATAGTCTAGATGAGGTGTTATTAGTGTTTGGGCCACAGTTCTGAAGTGGGTGCTATCTATTATCGGTCGTAGCTGTTGGATTGTCCTTATTTTAAAGTATATCGTTTTAACAGTTTGTTTTATGTGTTGAGTAAGGCTGAATGTCCTGTCAAGTATGACTCCTAGATATTTAACCTCTGCCTTAACTGGTAGGGGGATGTTTCCAATGTTAATTTCTGTCAGAGGGGTGAAGTTCGTATTTCTTTTTACAAATAGTACTTTGCTTTTTGAAATTAATATTTATGTTCATTGCTTTAAGCCACAATTCCACTTCGGTTAGGCAGCGTGATATATTGTCATATTCAGGGTTGGATACATCGAACGATGAGTACAACATAATGTCGTCTGCATAGATGTGATAATTTATCTGTGGCGTTGAAAAATGGTACAGACAGGTTGGAGGTACAGATTAAACAGTAGTGCTGAGAGTGTGGAGCCTTGCGGGATGCCCTGTTCTTGTGGAAAAAGTAACGATGCGACTTGTCTATTTGTACATATTGGGTCCGGTTAGTGAAATAGGATTTAAACCAATGAAGGGGTTTATCCTTAATGCCTAGTTGGGAGAGTCTGGAGTGTGGCATGGTTTACATTGTCGAATGCCGAAGAAATATCAAGGAAAATGAAAATGAAGGCTCGGTTGGTATTATCGATACCCTTGATGATAGTGTCAAATAGTGCTAATAGGAGGGTTTCCACACCATGATATGGGCGGAATCCGTATTGTTGCTCATATCTGTACAACCTTCTCAATAATCTTGGCAAGGAACAGAATGCTTGCAATGGGGCGGTATGAAGAGGGGTCATTGCTGTCTAGAGTTTTATTCTTTAGCAAAGGTCGTATTGCTGACCTTTTGAGGTCTTCTGTTATGAATCCATGATGTAGCGATATACTTCCTTTAGTACAAGGACAGCTGGCAAAAGTAAATAATACTTTATCATTAAACCTTGATTAAAGCCTGTCCAACCAACATAAACGTTCTCTAAATGTGTCTGTACTGTTTAGAAGAGTTTATGATGTGGGGCTTATTTGGAGCTCCATTTTTTAAGATACCTCAAGTTGGGTATCACATATATGATTTTCTCCCAGTTGGTGAGAGGTCTTACATGTGCACTAGGTGCAAGGCACTCTTTGCTCTCAGGGAACGAGTCCATTAGAGGCTAGAGTAGCAGACTTGGAAAACATAAGAAAGACAGAGAGATATATAGATGAGACCTACAGGGATATAGTCCTGAAGTCCCACATCCAGTCTGGCAGCAACCCTGTTGCCATGGAGGAGAGAGGTCACGTGACAGGAGAGCATCACCCTGGTGTGGCAGGAAGTGATCCTGTAACTAGGACCTGTCCTCCAGGTAATGTAAAACCCTCTCGCACCGAAGATGTTTCTCCAGGGCCATGTGCTCATGAGGGAAGGTTTAGGACAGCCGTTATAGTTGGTGATTCGATCATTAGGCATGTAGATAGCTGGGTGGCTGGTGGACGTGAGGATCGCCTGGTAACATGCCTGCCTGGTGCGAAGGTAGCGGACCTCACGCGCCACCTAGATAAGGTCTTAGATAGTGCTGGGGAGGAGTCTGCTGTCTTGGTACATGTCAGAACCAATGAAATAGGAAAATGTGGTAGGGAGGTTCTGGAGGCTAAATTTAGGCTTTTAGGTAGGAAGTTGAAACCAGAACTTCCAAGGTAGCGTTCTCCAAAATGCTTCCTGTTCCACGCGCAGGACCCAAAAGGCAGGCAGAGCTTCGGAGTCTCAATGCATGGATGAGACAATGGTGCAGAGATGAGGGTTTTGGATTTGTTAGGAACTGGGGAACATTCTGGGGAAAGGAGGAGCTCTTCCGAAGGGAAGGGCTTCACCTTAACCAGGATAGAACCAGGCTGCTGGCATTAACCTTTAAAAAGGAGACAGAGCAGCTTTTAAACTAGATAATAGGGGAAAGCCGACAGTCGCCCAAGATCGCATGGTTCGGAAGAATGTATCCTTGAAGGATACTACCAAAAGCAGAGATGTTCCAAAAAAGAGTAAAGTAGCCCAAATGCCCTCGAGTATGGAGCAGACACAGCTTAAAGATCCCAAATTACCCATGTCTACCAATAGCCAGATTAATATGAATAAAATACAGTCTCTAAAATGCTTGTATGCAAATGCTACAAGTCTAAAAAATAAGATGGGAGAGTTAGAATATATAGCACTAAATGAGAGGCTAGATATGATTGGAATATCAAAGACATGGTGGAAGGAGGACAACCAGTGGGACACTGTGATACCTGGGTACAAACTATACCGTAATGATAGAGCTGATCAAATTGGTGGAGGGGTTGCGCTCTATGTTAGAAAGGGCATTGAGTCAGAAAGGATTAAAGTTTTGAAGGAAACAAAATTTGCTGTAGAATCTCTATGGATTGAAATTGCATGTAAAAAGGGGAAGGCGATAGCAGTGGGGGTGTACTATCGACCGCCTGGCCAGAATGAACAAATGGATGATGAAATGCTCAAAGAAATCAAGGAAGCTGGGGGAGTAACTAAGATGGCGGATGTGAACGCGGAGCGGTGAGAGCCTGCCTTGAGTTTCCTGAGTCTGTGGAGCAGCGACCATGAGATGGGTTGGAGAAAGCGGAAGCAAGTTGCCTTACCTCCGGGCGAGATACCATTGAGCTCTGCGGGTCAGCATACGCTGGAGCAGTGTGGCTTTGAGCCCCGCGTCGGAGCGGCGTCTTTGGCTGGGGCAGAGGGAGGAGTGTCGCCCCAGAGCGTGTCGGGTGTCTGGCTCTCACCTGAGGAGCGGACACCGCCGCCGCTTCCCGGAAGCTTATCCTCTGGTGCTGCTTTGACCCCGGAGTTGGTTGTAACAAGTACGCCGACTTTGGAGGGCATAGGAAGTGCAGCTACAGCGTTGATTTCCCCTTCGGTGGATGCAGGCCGGGGTCGGAGCTGTGAGATGGGGGTGTCAGCGGAGCGACCTGTGCCTGCAGTCCCGGCGATGCGGGAAGAGCTTCCTGTGCTTCCAGCTTTGGTGAGACCTGCGGTAATTACTATGGAAACGCTACGGGAAGGAATGGCATCCCTGAATCACTCCATGAACAGACTTTGTGGGACGTTTCAAATGGAACTCAATGTGGTTAGAGATTCTTGTGATTCTCTTTCTAAGGCTCATGAAGTGCAAGTTAGTAGGGTCACCACCCTGGAGAAGGAGATGGGGGAGGTGCGGGGTCTGGTTCATGCTCAGCTAAAGGATAGTACTGTGGCTGCTAGGAAGATGGAGTATCTGGAAAACCAAGCCCGGCGTTGTAATCTCTGGTTCCTGGGTTTTCCTAGGTCTCCAGTATTATCAGCGGTTGAGATGCTGCGGAAGTACTTTGGGGAGGTGTTAAAAATCCCCTCGGAGCAGTATCCCCCCTTGACTAGGACCCAGTACTTATCCTTGGGTAGTAGAGGTGGAGTAGACGGGCCCCCCCCCCCTCTTACCCGGGGTTGGGGGATCTCACAGGTCTCCTTGAGAGTTCTCTGGAGATTGTTACGGAAAGAACTACCCTCCTTGCTACTTTTGCTTTGGAGACTGATAACGTGTTTATTCTTAAAATGTATTTTAGAAATGCTAATGAAGTCTTTATGGGCTCAAGGGTAAGAGTATTTCCTGATTTAGCACGAATTACACAATTGAGAAGGAAGGAGTTTTTGGCTCTTCGCCCTAGGACTTTGGCCTTGGGCGCTTCCTTCCAATTTAAATTTCCTGTGAAATGTTATGTTAATTTTAAGCAAAAGATGTATTTGTTTTTTGAGCCCAAGCAGCTGTTAGCTTTCTTGGAGTATAGGGAAGTGAGTGATGTTGAGGTTGTTGTAACTTCTCATACAGCTGACGTGTGAGTCTCCCATTCGCCTGTTTGAATTTGTGTGATCAATGGTTATGATATTGTATCATTATATTGTTTGACTGTTTCCTAGTACTCCCCTATTTCCTATTTTTTTTTGTGGTCTGATAAGGGGAAAATGAGCATGTGATGGCTGTATTTATTTCCTATTGTATTTGATGTTTAATTTTTTCCATTTTTCCATTTCATTCATGGATATTGTGTGGATGTTAAAATTTATTAAATCTATAAATATAAAATAAAATTAAAAAAAAAGAAATCAAGGAAGCTAACAAAAGTTACAGCGCAGTAATAATAATGGGTGATTTCAATTACCCCGGTATCGACTGGGTCAGTGTCACGGCAGGACATGCTAAGGAGATAAAGGTCCTAGATGAAATAAATGACTGCTTCTTGGAGCAGCTGGTTCATGAACCGACCAGAGAGGAAGCCATATTAGACTTAGTCCTTAGTGGAACACCAGATCTTGTGCAAGAGATAAGGGTGTTGGGGCCACTTGGCAATAGTGATCATAGCATGATCGCGTTTGATTTAATTAGTGGAGGAGGGATAGTAAGGAAATCCACAGTACTACCTTTTAACTTTCGAAAGGGAGACTATGATAAAATGAGGAAAATAGTTAAGAAAAAACTAAAAGGAGCAGTTGCAAAGGTTAAAGACTTACATCAAGCTTGGGTGTTGTTGAAAACTACTATCTTGGAAGCCCAGACCAGCTGTATTCCACGCTTTAAGAAAAGTGGAAGGAAGTCCAAAAAGCTGCCAGCATGGTTTAAAGGTGAGGTCAGAGAGGCGGCTGTTGCCAAAAAAGCATCTTTCAGGAAATGGAAAAAAGAGCCAAACGACAAAACCTGGAAACAGCACAAGCACTGGCAAGTCAAATGCAAGGCATTGATAAGGCAGGCAAAGGGAGAATTTGAGAAGAAGCTTGCTGCGGAAGCAAAAACGCGAAATAAAGACTTTTTCAAGTACATTCGTAGCAAAAAACCTGTGAGTGAGTCAGTTGGTCCATTAGATAATAGAGGGGTTAAAGGGGCACTAAGAGGGGACAAGGCGATAGCGGAGAGAATGAATGAATTCTTTGCTTCAGTCTTTACTGAGGAAGATGTAAGGATGTTACCCATGACTGAAGTGGTATTTAAAGGTGCGGAAGAATTGAAGGAAATATCGATACTCTCATTGAGAGCTCCGGTCCAATCGGGACTGTGGGAGGAGGGGCAGCAGCAGCTGAAAAGCAACCCGCGATCGGCGGGAACTCCATTTTAAATCCCTGCTCTGGCTGAGAGCACCATCGTCGCTGCTGCCTGCTACTCTCATTGAGAGCTCCGGTCCAATCGGGACTGTGGGAGGAGGGGCAGCAGCAGCTGAAAAGCAACCCGCGATCGGCGGGAACTCCATTTTAAATCCCTGCTCTGGCTGAGAGCACCATCGTCGCTGCTGCCTGCTACTCTCATTGAGAGCTCCGGTCCAATCGGGACTGTGGGAGGAGGGGCAGCAGCAGCTGAAAAGCAACCCGCGATCGGCGGGAACTCCATTTTAAATCCCTGCTCTGGCTGAGAGCACCATCGTCGCTGCTGCCTGCTACTCTCATTGAGAGCTCCGGTCCAATCGGGACTGTGGGAGGAGGGGCAGCAGCAGCTGAAAAGCAACCCGCGATCGGCGGGAACTCCATTTTAAATCCCTGCTCTGGCTGAGAGCACCATCGTCGCTGCTGCCTGCTACTCTCATTGAGAGCTCCGGTCCAATCGGGACTGTGGGAGGAGGGGCAGCAGCAGCTGAAAAGCAACCCGCGATCGGCAGGAACTCCATTTTAAATCCCTGCTCTGGCTGAGAGCACCATCGTCGCTGCTGCCTGCTACTCTCATTGAGAGCTCCGGTCCAATCGGGACTGTGGGAGGAGGGGCAGCAGCAGCTGAAAAGCAACCCGCCATCAGGCGGGCCCGCGCCTGTCGGGCCCGCGCCTGAGGGCCTCGCCAGAGGGCCCTTAGGCGTGGCCCTTTGGCGGGAGCCCACTCGACCTGAATAAAATACAAAAGCAGCTCAATCAACCATATTCAGCCGAATAATCAGCAGACTGCCCCTGACATTAACCCCACAACAGAGCTCACCGGAGGAATCCCTCTCTCCACTGCATCTCCCAGATCGCAGACCAGCGAATACCTTATTTTCATCATACGGTACTATTGCTAGTAGCTAGCCAGATAGTATATTAAGAAACATTAACAAGCAACAAAACAATAATTTCTATTGTTACTGTGATACTATTGTTAGTAGCCACCATAGTTTATTACTATTGTCAAAAGATTATTACCACCATATAGTACTGTTGCCACTAGCTATCTAGCACAAAGTTTACTACTGCCAGTAGAATACTTTCAATCTGCACTGTTGCCAGTTGCCAGTAGCCATCCTTCAATAGGTATCATTTTATTACTGTTGTCAGTAGTATACCCATAACTAGTACTGTTATAAGGATGTTAGTAACTAGCCTGTAATAGTTACTACCCATGGCATTATTGTAGTCAGCAATACTCTCATAAAGCTACACTTACAAATCATTGCACTGCTGTTACAAATAGCTGATACATTGTAACAATCTCATACAATTGTAACAATCTCATACAATTGTGACAAACAGCCAGCCAAAATTAACTTACTGTTCTAACTCTTCTAACTGATACTTTGCTGTTCTATCTTAATCACGTACAACTCAACACAACCACACTCAAGCCCTCTTGCATAGCCCGCCAGAAACACTTCTCTCTTACAAAACAAAATACAAAACATAATGGCCTACCTAAAAATAAAGTCACTACCAACCACTCTCCTTCTAATAGCCCTCCTTCTGCAACTAATATACACATATAAATTCAACAACCCCCCTTGTAATAGCATCCCCATCATCCACAACCCCAACCTCACACGCTCTCCGCTACACCATCACTCATACAACCCGCCACCAAATAGTTCCCACAGACATCCTCCTAGAGCAGGGGTCGGCAACCCGCGGCTCTTTCTCACCTTTGCCGCGGCTCCGGAGCACACTGCCCGCCCGGTGACAGGCAATAGTGTTGTAAGCTCCCTCCCTTCTTCTGCAGCCGCGGCTCCCTGCCTCTTAGGGAACCGCAGCTGTGCTTTTAAAATCATCTCGGAGCCCTTCCTGTTTTGACGGGCTCCGTGCAGCATTGTCCCGCCTCTAAAGGAAGTTTGGAGGCGGGACAATGCTGCACGGAGCCCTTCACGACAGGAAGGGCTCCGAGATGATTTTAAAAGCACAGCCGCGGTTCCGTAAGAGGCAGGGAGCCGCGGCTGCTGAAGAAGGGAGGGGAGCTGACATGGAGGGAGGGAGCAGATATGGATGGAGGGAGGGGGGCTGACATGGATGGATGGAGGGTGCAGACATGGAGGGAGGGGGGCTGACATGGATGGATGGAGGGAGGGAGCTGATATGGATGGAGGGGGGCTGACATGGAGGGAGGGGGGCTGACATGGAGGGAGGGAGGGGGCTGACATGGATGGATGGAGGGAGGAGGGGCTGACATGGAGGGAGGGAGCTGATATGGTTGGAGGGCGGGGGGCTGACATGGCGGGAGGGCGGGGGCTGACATGGAGGGAGGGAGCTGATATGGATGGAGGGAGGGGGGCTGACATGGATGGAGGGAGGGGGGCTGACATGGATGGATGGAGGGAGGAGGGGCTGACATGGAGGGAGGGAGGGAGCTGATATGGATGGAGGGAGGGGGGCTGACATGGAGGGATGGAGGGGGCTGACATGGAGGGAGGGAGCTGATATGGATGGAGGGAGGGGGGCTGCTGATATGGATGGAGGGAGGGAGGGGGGCTGATATGGATGGAGGGAGGGAGGGAGGGGGGCTGACATGGAGGGATGGAGGGGGCTGACATGGAGGGAGGGGGGCTGACATGGATGGAGGGAGGGGGGCTGACATGGATGGATGGAGGGAGGAGGGGCTGACTTGGAGGGTGGGAGCTGATATGGATGGAGGGAGGGAGCTGATATGGATGGAGGGAGGGAGCTGATATGGATGGAGGGAGAGGGGCTGACATGGATGGATGGAGGGAGGAGGGGCTGACATGGAGGGAGGGAGCTGATATGGATGGAGGGAGGGGGGCTGACATGGAGGGAGGGAGGGAGGAGGGGCTGACATGGAGGGAGGGAGCTGATATGGATGGATGGAGGGAGGGGGGCTGACATGGAGGGAGGGAGCTGATATGGATGGAGGGAGGGGGCTGACATGGATGGAGGGAGGGGGGCTGACATGGATGGATGGAGGGAGGAGGGGCTGACATGGAGGGAGGGGGGCTGATATGGATGGAGGGAGGGGGGCTGACATGGATGGATGGAGGGAGGAGGGGCTGACATGGAGGGAGGGAGGGAGCTGATATGGATGGAGGGAGGGGGGCTGACATGGAGAGATGGAGGGGGCTGACATGGAGGGAGGGAGCTGATATGGAGGGAGGGAGCTGATATGGATGGAGGGAGGGGGGCTGACATGGAGGGATGGAGGGGGCTGACATGGAGGGAGGGAGCTGATATGGATGGAGGGAGGGGGGCTGACATGGAGGGGGCTGACATGGAGGGATGGAGCACTGGTAATGGGGTTGAGGGGACTAGCACTGGAAATGAACTGATTAGGGGAGGCTAGGACTGGTAATGAGCTGATGGGGGATAGGACTGGTATTGGGCTGATTAGGGGAGGCTAGCACTGGTAATGGGGTTGAGGGGGGATTAGCACTGGAAGCGAGCTGATTGGGGGGCTTTGAATGGGCATGGGCTGATTGTGGGGAGGGGAGGATAGAGCTGCTGGCCCTGGAAGATAACTGGGGGCTAAGGCTGCCATGGTATTTGTACTAGAAGGGACTGGTCAGTGGGGAAGGAGGGGGATTGGAAGGAAATGGACACCAGTGGCAATCATGGGAATGCAAGTTGACATTGGAAGGTACTGGGAGTGAGGACTGGAAAGGGGCTGATATTGGGGAGGGTTACTGGGACTGGAAATAGGCTGATGGAAAGAAGTGAAGAAAACGAAAGAAGAGATAAGAAATGGCAGATGGACCATAGACCACAGAAAGAGAGCTAAGAGAAGACAGGAAAGCAGAAGCCTCAGATCAGGACCAGCATGATCAAAGAATAAATTGGTCAGACAACAAAGGTAGAAAAAATAATTTTATTTCATATTAGTGATTTGACTACAAAATCATCATAATTTTGAAATCAAATATTGTTACTTGTTGTTGTGATATTTTCTGGCGTATTTTTTTTGGTGTGCGAAGGAAGAGGGGTAGTCTTATACGGCGAGTATAGGCCAAACACCTATATTTAACAGGAAAAGTAGGGGGTCGTATATAGCATTAAGGTAAGAAACAATATATGCAGTGTTAGATTTGTTTTAAATGTCGCAATGGTTTTGCGGCTCCCAGGTTTTTTTTTCCCTTCGGAAACGGGTCCAAGTGGCTCTTTATGTCTTAAAGGTTGCAGACCCCTGTCCTAGAGTAATCCAAATAAACTGTAAAAACCATGACTACAAAATATCCTCTACTTGCACGGACACCAAACTAAAATTGATCTTAATAAACATTCGCTCTATTCGGAACAAAATACCAATAGTAAATGACATAATAAGAGACGAACAACCTGACATCATTTTCATCACTGAAACATGGCTAACACCTACAGACACAATATTATTAAACCAACTTCACACATCACAATATGATGTATTCAACTGCCACCGTGACACAAAAAGAGGAGGTGGTGCACTCATCCTCACTAAAAAAAACCTACAATACACCCTAACGAACTCAAACAATGTCGAAGGAATGGACATAATAAACATTGAAAACAGAACACTAGCATTCTCCTTAATCTATAGACCCCCATCAGCTGATCACAAAAATCTCTCCCCCATCCTTGAACTCGCATGCACAACATCTCAGAGAAAACCCCTCATAATCTTAGGTGACCTTAACCTCCCATCTCTGAACCAATCCCAAAAAGACAACTTCATTGACTCAATGTCCCACATAGGATTTAACCAGATAGTCCATACTCCCACACATAATAAAGGAAACTCACTTGATCTTGTTTTCCTCCCTACCCCCTTTAACCTACATAAACTCCATTCTTCCCCGATAGCTAGGGAAGTACCATGGTCTGACCACCATTTGATAACATTCCACCTATTAGCACAAACAACATCACAGTCCACAAACACAATATCACATATCTCACGCTTTCCCCACTTTGATAATGACACATTCCTTGACAACATACTACCTAAACTCACCACAAGTCTAAATGACATAGAACAAACAATAGAGAACTGGAACCAAACTATCCAAAAAGCAGCAACCCCCACTCAAACAATGCAGAAGATAAAGAAGGAATCACAAAAATGGTTCACTAAAGAAATTGCCATGCTAAAAAAGCAACTACGGAAACAAGAAAAAATTTGGAGAAAAACAAAATCACACGATAACAAAACTAAATATATAAACATACTTAATAGATACAAGGAAGCAATCAATAAGTCAAAAAGGGAATACTACTCCAAACTAATAAATCATGCTATCAATCGGCCAAGAGAACTTTTCTCAATTGTGAATACACTAACAAAAACACAAAACCCCGAACTGAACCAAGACTCAATCAGTGTACAAACCTTAGCATTACATTTTGCTGAGAAACTAAAGGTAAAACCTTACTCTCCAACCACCACAATATCTAAACATGTCAGTAATTATGAATGGACAACCTTTCACAAGATTGAAAGAAAGCACATCCTTAATATTATAACAATGATTAACACCACAACCTCACCGCTTGACCCTTGCCCTGTATCATGGATCAAACATACTAAGGAATTTCTTGCAGAAAATATCCAACATATAGTAAACCAATCACTCTCTCAAGGAACCATGCCCAATGCCCTAAAGCTCTCCTCGATCCGTCCCATAATAAAAAACAATAAACTAGACCCAAAAGACCCCAACTCCTACAGGCCAATAGCTAGCATACCACTAATTGCCAAAATAATAGAAAAGACCATACAACTCCAATTACAAGACTACATTGATGAACAAAAACTCCTTGATGAGCATCAATTTGGCTTCCGACCCTTCCACGGAGTTGAAACTCTCCTAATCGCCCTAACAGATCTACTCATCAGAGGCACCAATGACAACAACAAAGGCTTCCTTCTCCTCTTCATAGATCCTGTCTGCTGCATTCGATAGCATCAATCATAATACCCTCATTAACAGACTAGAATACCTAAAAATAGGAGGGACAGTCCTTGAATGGTTCAAATCATACATCTCAAACAGGTTAATACGGATACAATTAGGTAACGACACATCCGAAACTTTCCCACAAGGTCAAGGCATCCCCCAAGGATCAGCCCTCTCAGCCCTCCTCTTCAATTTATACCTCCAGCCCATTACAAACATATTTAAGAAGCACAAAATTAACCATTTCATATACGCAGATGATATCATGCTTGCCACCCCCATAAACCCTAACAATCCCAAATATGATAGCCTACTCCAATGTATGAACGAGACTACTAAATGGCTTGAAGACAACCACCTAAGCATTAACCTCAAAAAAACAGAGGCAATGTTCATAACGAGGAAATCAGACACTGAATACATATACCCCAATACAATCACAATAAATAATACACCTATACCTGTTAAAAAGGAGGTAAAATACCTTGGAATAATCTTAGACCACTCACTCTCCATGATTCCACACATAAAACACACAGTAAAAACCATATTTTATAAACTCAAGACAATACAACATCTGAGACCCCTACTCAACACCGATGACTTTAGATCTGTAGTCAATACACTCATAACCCCCCACTTCGACTATTGTAATAGTCTCCTAAATGGACTTCCATTAAAAAGCATATACCATCTCCAAAGAGCCCAAAACATATGCGCCAAGATGGTCACTAAAGCTAATCTAACAGACCATGTGACCCCAATTCTCCTAGACTTACACTGGCTCCCTATAAACAGCCGAATAAAATATAAAATCCTCCTAACTACATTCAAAATCGTCAACAACATCTCCCCATCACAACTATCCACCCTAATACACCCCCCATCAGATACTAGATCACGCAGACAGAACGCAACCCACTCCCTCAACATAAAAACAAATTTTAGAAAAACTAAAGCGACAAGTGACAGGGCATTCTCCTTCGCTGCCCCCACCCTCTGGAATGAAATACCATTAACACTCCGCATGATAAAAGACCTTCACCAATTCAAAAAAGAATTAAAAACCTACCTCTTTACAAAACACTTTGAAATCCCCTACCAACAAAGAACTTCACCAATACAATCACAGAAACACATACACTGTACCCAAGACAGAACAAATGACTAACACAGGAAAATTCACTAACCCCACACAACACGCTAATGAACCACTCAAACAGTTGACTATTTCACCACTGTAACTGTAACTAACTAAGATGCGCTCCATGTATATAACTTGTAAATAGTTTGAAAAGCTCTGTTATAGTTAATGTTCAAAATATGTTCAAAATGTTGTTCAAAATATGTTCAAAATATGTTCCCTGTAAGTACACCTGTACATAGTTAAAGCATAATGTTCCTTGTAAATGTATACAGAAGTATACAATTGTTCTGTTTAATGTTCAATGTAAACCGCCCCTGATCTCTGGAAGGGGCGGTATAGAAAAGACCGTTAAATAAATAAATAAAAGATACATCGGGAAGATGTATTACAACTATTAGATAAACTGAAGAGTAGCAAATCACCTGGGCCGGATGGCATACATTCAAGGGTGTTGAAAGAACTGAAATCTGAGCTTGCAGACCTGCTATTAGTAATCTGTGAATTTTCATTAAAATCATCTGTAATACCTGAAGATTGGAGGATAGCCAATGTAACGCCAATTTTTAAAAAGGGTTCAAGGGGTGATCCGGGAAACTAAAGACCGGTGAGCCTGACATCAGTACCGGGAAAAATGTTAGAAACCATCATAAAGAACAAAATTACTCAGCACGTAGATAGTCATGGCCTAATGGGAGACAGCCAACATGGCTTTAGACAAGGAAGATCTTGTCTTACTAATCTGTTATGTTTTTTTGAAGGTGTGAATAAACAGGTGAACAAAGTTGAGTCGGTTGATATAGCGTATCTGGACTTTCAGAAAGCCTTTGACAAGGTCCCTCATCAGAGACTTTTGGCAAAACTAAAGAGTCATGGGATAGGAGGCAGTGTACTATTGTGGATCAGGAACTGGTTTAAAAGGGTAGGGCTAAATGGCCAATTTTCCCAATGGAAAAAGGTGAATAGTGGTGTACCCCAGGGATCTGTGCTGGATCCGCTGCTTTCTGACATATTCATAAATGACCTGGAAAAGGGAATAACGAGTGAGGTTATCAAATCTGCAGATGACACAAAACTATTTAAAATTGTTAAAACCCAAGAGGATTGTGGAAAATTGCAAGAGGATCTTGATAAATTGGAAGATTGGGTATCAAAATGGCAGATGAAATTTAATGTGGACAAGTGCAAATTTATGCACCTAGGGAAGAACAACCCAAACTATGGTTACACGATGCAAGGTTCCACATTAGGAACCACCACCCAGGAAAAAGATTTAGGCGTCATTGTGGATAACACGTTAAAACCCTCGGCCCAGTGTGCAGCGGTGGCCAAGAGAGCAAATAGAATGCTAGGTATCATAAGGAAAGGAATGATATTATAATGCCTCTATATCGTTCCATGGTGAGACCGCACCTTGAATATTGTGTGCAATTCTGGTCACCGTATCTTAAAAAGGATATAGCGTTATTAGAAAAGGTTCAGAGAAGAGCCACCAAAATGATAAAGGGGATGGAAGGATACTCCTATGAAGAAAGGCTAAAAAGGTTAGGGCTCTTTAACCTGGAAAAGAGACGGCTGAGGGGAGATATGATAGAAGTCTATAAATTAATGAACGGAGTGGATCGGGTAAACGTAGATCGATTGTTTACGTTATCAGAATATAGAAAAACTAGGGGACATGCAATGAAGCTACAGGGTAAACTATTTAAGACTAATACAAGAAAATATTTTTTCACTCAACGTGTAATCAAACTCTGGAATTTGTTACCGGATAATGTAGTAAAGGCTGTTAGTGTAGCTGGGTTTAAAAAAGGTTTGGACAAATTCCTGGAGGAAAGGTCCATAAACCATTATTAAAAAGGGACCCAGGATATCAATGCTTGACCCAATACGAGCATTGTGGAACCTGTGTCTTTTGGGGAAACTGCTAGGTACGTATGACCTAGATTGGCCACTGTTGGAAACAGGATACTGGGCTTGATGGACCTTGGTCTGACCCAGTATGGCATATCTTATGTTCTTATGGGGTTTATTTGACTGAATAAAAACAACCGACAGTGGTACACATATCCTCCTGTACAAATTTACAAATGCTCTGAAGAATGTGTAAATGCATGTGTGCACTCTGCTTACACTTGCATACTTCATAAAATGCACATGTACATCACAGAACTCCACCCAAGCTACACCACTGAGAATGTGTGGTCCCTGCATACCCCTTTTTATTTGACTACTTTATATGACCTGATTTTATGGCAGAACACTTATCTGACAAATCCAAAGACACACTTATATTATGCTTATTTATAAAGGCCCGAAGTCAATGTTTATGGTTTATTTTCACTTAATATATCCTTCAAGCAGACAGTAGAATGCATAGTTACTCACCTATAACAGGTGATCTCCGAGAACAGCAGGAATTTAGTTTTCACATATGGGTGATGTCGATACCAACGGAGCCCCTGCGGGAATGCTCCCCAGCATCCAATTGGAAAGCTTTTGGGAGAACTCCACTGTGCCACTGCCTTCTTGCCTTCCCAACTTCCTCTCTTCAGTTGAGTTTGTAGCTGAAAAACCAGAGTAAATGAAACCCTTTAACTCCTAGGGGAGGAGGGTGGGTTGTGAAGACTAAATTCCTGCTGTTCCCAGAGATCACCTTACAGGTGAATAACTATGCTATCTCCAGGAATAAACAGGAAATGTAGTATTCACATATGGGACTCCCTAGCTCCCAGATGCCAGATGAAGTGACCTCAGAACTAGTGGAGATTCCCCTTGGAGCAGGCATGATAAGATCATGGATCCCACATGGATTTCTGGTATCTTCGAAGTCTGGGACGGAGGACAGAAGTTGCATCTAAGTCTGAACGAGGTGCTGGAGTATAGCCTGACCAAATATGGCATCCCGAAAAGAGTCCTTGTCCAGACAATAATGGACTCAGAAGACCAAGTTGCTGCTTTGCAAATTTCAGCGATGGTTACTGAGCGTAGGCTTGCCATCGAGGTAGCCATGGTGCGAACCTTGTGAGCAGTGACATGCCCTTCCAAGGAGAGTCTGCTTTGTAATAGGCAAATGAAATGCAATCCGCTATCCACCTGGAGAGTGTATGCTTAAAAACAGGTAATACCAGGTGACTGGGGTCAAATGAGATGAACAACTGCGAGGCTTTACGATGACCTTGAGTCCTTTGGAGATAAAAAGCCAGCACACGCTTACAGTCAAGAGTGTGCAGAGTTGCCTCTGCACTAGATGCATGTGGTTTAGGAAAGAAAACTGGAAGGTAAATTGACTGGTTCAGATGGAAGGGAGATACCACCTTTGGCATAGAGTGTGGATGAGTCCGAAGGACTACTTTGTCACGGTGGAAGCGAGTATAGGGTGGATTCGTAACCAAAGTCTGAAGCTCACTAATGCATCTAGCTGAAGTGGAGGCAATTAAGAAGATTACCTTCCAAGAGAGGAACTTAAGTGAGAACGGTTCGAAGTGCGGCTTGAGAAGCTGCATTAGGACGACATTGAGGTCCCAAGCTACCGGAGGTGACTTAATGGGAGGTTTGGACAGCAGGGGACCTCTCATGAAATGCACTACTAGCGGTTGGGTGGAGATGGGTTGTCCACCGAGTAGATGATGAGAGGCTGCAATGGCACTGAGGTGGACTCTCACTGAGTTTGTCTTTGGACCAGTTGAGGACAGGTGGAGGAGATACTGGAGGAGTGACTCCATTGGAGTAGAAAAAGATTGAGATCTTTCTGGGAGCACCAGACAGAAAATCTACACCACTTAAAAGCATATGAAAGTCTGGTGAAGGGCTTTCAACAAGCCAAAGAATCTCCTTAACCTCTTAAGAAAGGTCGAAGCCTTACAAAGCTATGCTTTCAGGAGCCAAGCTGTGAGGCAGAGAGACTGTGGATTGGGATAGAGTAGTGCGTTCTCTCCTGGGAGAGGAGATCCAATGCATATCTCAATCACAGAGGATGAGTCTGAGTCAGACGCAGTAGCAGCAGAAACCATGGTTACCGCAGCCAGTGAGGGGCTATGAGAATCATGGAGACCCTTTTAGACTGAAACTTGAAAAGCGTCTTAGGAATGAGGGGTATGGAAAGGAACACAACGCAGACCCTGACCCCAGTGCAGGAGGAAGTCATCCACCTGTTGGTTGGTGGATGTCTGCGTTCTTGTGCAGAAGCGAGGAAGCTTGGCATTTTGCGGAGTCGTGAACAGATCTATGTCTGAAGTTCCCAGGTCTGGAAGATGTAGGAAGTTGTGTCCTTATGCACAGACTATTTGTGGGGAACAAGGATGCAACTCATTCTGTCTGCCAAGACACTGGACTCTACCGGGCAGTACTTTGCTTGGGAGGTGTATTTGATGAGCAATGGCAAAGGACCACAGGTGTAGCGCCTCCTCGCAGGGGGCCCAAAAGCCTCTTCCTCCCTGTTTGTTCACATAGAACATGGCAACCTGATTGTTTGTCTTGATTAGGACCTGTTGTGCTCTGAGGTGGTGTTGGACCACCCAGAGGGCACTGGAAATAGCCCGAAGTTCCAGGTGATTGATCTGGAGTTGTGACTCCTGCACTGTCCAGAGCCCATGTGTAGTCAGGTTGCCCAGATGGATTCCCCAACCCAGTTTGGAGGCATCCATCATCTGAAAAGGTGACTCTATGAGTAGTTTTTCTGATGAACCCCACCATTGAAGAGATGAAGTTAGATGGGCAATGACTTGGATCCTGAGGCCTGCTTCCACAGGGGGGCAAAATTCCACTGGGTTGTCCACATATGTTGTCGGACATATGGAATGATATGTACTGTAGAAGTCATGTGCTCAAGGAGCTGCAGCATCTCTCGGGCTGTCAGATGGTCTCATAAGAGTGTCTGGGACACTAGTTCGATTAGACAGGTACAATGGAGCTGGGACAGAAATGCCCTGGACTGTTGGGTGTCTAATAGGGCTCCAATAAAGTCTAGTTTTGGAGTGAGCCGGGATTTTGGGAAGTTTATGACAAATCCCAAGTGTTGTAGTACTGTGATGGTACGATGCAAGGAAAACAGTACCTCTAGGGAGGTATCTGTCTTTATTAGCCAGTCGTCTAAGTAGGGGAAGATGAATATCCCCAGAGTTCTTAGATATGTGGCCACGACCACCATGCACTTTATGAAGACTCTTGGAGGG
Organism: Ichthyophis bannanicus; assembly: GCA_033557465.1. Classification (NCBI taxonomy): domain Eukaryota; kingdom Metazoa; phylum Chordata; class Amphibia; order Gymnophiona; family Ichthyophiidae; genus Ichthyophis; species Ichthyophis bannanicus. The sequence continues at coordinate 333,991,654 of CM066038.1, forward strand.
GAGGTGAGTCCGCAGGGAAGGACTCTGTATTGATAATATTTTCCCTGAAAGGTGAAGCATAGATATTTCCTGTGTCCTGGATGAATGAGGATATGTGTCTATGCTGCTTTCAGATCTAGAGAACAGAGCCAATCCTGACTCTGGAGGTAGGGAAGAAGAGTTCCAAGGGAGATCATCTTGAACTTTTCGTGGACCAGAAACTTGTTGAGGTTTCTGAGGTACAGAATGGGCCTGTACCCTCCGGTTTTCTTTAGAATGAGAAAATAGGGAGAAGAGCAGCTTACTCCCTGTTGGGATGTTGGGACATCTTCTATGGCGCCCTGAGAAAGAAGAGAGGACAGCCTTGCAGGAGACAGTGAGTGGGGATTGCATTTGATATTCCCCCTTGAATGTGGAGGGGGGCATAGTTTTCAGATGAAGTCTGTACCCTTCGTGAACTATGGTGAGTGTTCACTGCTTTGAGGTAATGAGGTGCCATCTGTGGGCACAGTGACACAGTTTGCCTGCTATGTGGAGAGGGTGGGGGTTCCCCAGAGGCAGGATGGCAATATTCTCTAGGAAAGAGTCAAAAACCAGGCGCAGACTGTGGCTGCGGAGCTGGTTAAGATTTAGCCATTTGTGGCTTCTTTTGTTTAGGAGATTGCTGCCTCTTCTGTGGGGCCTGACCCGGATACCGAAAAGCAGGAGGATAGGAAGAGAAGAATTTCTTCTTCTTATTGTAGAAAGACTTCTTTGCAGGGTCAGCTGTTACTTTAGAGAATCTCTTTAGAGTAGTATTTTTTGACTCTAATTGAGAGGCCTCATCTTGCCAGTCTTTGCCAAAGAGGTTTACCCCTGTGCAAAGTATGTTGTCCAGCTTATCCTGAACCCATTTTTCAAGATCCGAGGCTTGAAGCCATGCAATTCAACGTGTACCAATGCATATTGCTGAGGCCTTGCTTGTGCATTCAAAAGCATCAAAGGTAGCTCTATTGACAAACTTCAAAACATTTTGGCTATGCTTAACGAGAGCGAGATAATCTGCCCTCTTGTCATCTGAGAGTAGAAGGGCAAAGGCCTCGAGATCCCTGGAGACCTCTTTCAGGAACATTCCCACATAGAGGATATAGGAGATTAATCCTAGCCAAGAGCATTGATGCTTGGATGCATCGATGTCCAAAGGCATCGAGAGTTCTCAATTCTCTACCTGGAGGATTAGAGGAGCAAGTCTTTGAGCTTTTGATTCAGCGCATCGCAGATTCCACCAACATGGAGTGGTAGCGAAGCTGTGGGGTCACTCTGGTGCATATACATGGTATCGAGACATTGACTTTGAGGCGAGAGGCGTCTACCACATTCATAGCATAAGGTCAGGTGGCCGCCTCCTTGGGTGCTGTTGGGTATTGGAGGATCTTTTGTTCCTCCGCCATTGGCTCCTTCTCCAATGTTACCATGATAGAGAGACCCTTGGCTAAGTAACGAATGAATCTCTGAAAGGACATGTCTTCCGGAGGTGATATGCGTCAGTACTGAGGCGGGGAATGGTCCGAAGATAGGTCCTGGGGTCCCCAGGAATCGAGTGACTCCGCATCCGAAACTGGGGCATTGGAATCAGAGGAATCGAAGTACCGACGGTCTCAGTGTTCGCCCAAAGCTAGATGCCCGTATCAATGCTCCGAGGTATTGGCCACAGTGAGCCACTTGGACTTGGCACCAGTATTGGTAAGAGCTTCAAGGGAGGGCATGGGGGGAACGATGTTGATGCCATCTGCAGCAACTCTGATGCTGTGGCTGGAACCAGCATTGATGTCGGTACCTTAAGCGGCATCGACGAGGTAGTGCCCATAGCCAAGGGTTTTAGTGGTACCGAGGCTGCAAGGAGGGCTGCCAAGCTGCATTCGATGGCCAGTATGCGCTGGTCTATCGAGGTCGTCAATGCCTGGATGTCAGTAACAGGTATCTGCGCTACCATCCTGGAGCATGGTACCAGCAGATCTCTGGAGATCAAGGCCTCAGGAGCACTCTGGGGCCCCTCGATAGCTTTGAAGGACACGGCCTCCCACCTGAGCTGTTTAGCAGGCTGATCCATCTCTGAGACAACACCTGAGGGGTCTTGGTGCTTTGAGCGACATCTTCCCCTGGAAGTACCATCAGACTTCGATATGGCCTTATGCTTGGACTTCGAAGATAGCATAGTTACTCACCTGTAATAGGTAATTCTCCAGGAACAGCAGGAATCAGTCCTCAGATATACAGTAGGTGACGTCGGTGTCAACAAAGCCCGTGCGGAGCATTTCCCCTGCTTTCAAAGAAAGCCTTTGGGACATGCTACTATGCATGTGTGGTCCCCTTCCCGCCAAAGGGTGCCATCTTGCTCAGTCAGATGACATAGCTAGGATGGCAGTAAAAACTAACAAGGTAGGGAGGTAACTCCCAGGGAAGGGTTGTGAGGATTAATTCCTGCTGTTCCCGGAGAACACCTGTTACAGGTGAGTAACTATGCTTTCTCAAGGAACAAGCAGAAAGTCAGTCCTCACATATGGGACGCCCTAGCTCCAGGCTGTCGAGGACCGAACCAGGACAACACTATGGCGACCAAACGGGTAGCTGTCAGTTGCAGAAGGTGAGTCCCCGCTGAGAGACTCTGCAAGACACTAGCATCCAGCGACACTATCACTCTGGTAGCCTGAACACAGAAGAGTCGGAGGGCAAGAGTTGCCTACACCCCGAGAATATTACAGAGTACCGCCTGCCAAAGGCACTGTCCCTGCGGGACTTGTTCTCCAGGCAGTAGTGAGCTGCGAACATATGAACTGAAGACTAAGAGCATGTCCTATATGTCTAAAGTCAGCTGCCTTGCATGAAGAACTGACTCTACTAAGGAAAGACCTAGCTGCCATGCATATAGAAGTATCTCTACTGAGGGAGGAACTGGCTGCGATGAAGCACACCTCTTCTAGGATACAAACTGAACAAACTCCACCACCGCTCCCACAAAGAATCAAACGCCCCAGGAACAAATGGATCACAGTGGGTTCTGGTAGATTGCGACCTGTAACACAAAGACATCCTGTACATCAAGAGATATCCCTGCACAAAGCCTTCTCTGCCTTGGCTAATGAGGATGCCCAATTCAAAGAAACTGAAGGGCCTTCAAATGAGTCAGACAATGCCCAATCCCCTGCTAAAGCACTAAATATGAAGAAAACCTCACCAAACAGAAAACTACTACTACTTGGAGATTCCATCATCAGAGGCACCAACTTGGGAACACAGTTCAAAGGAGAGAAGATAGTCATGTGCCTACCAGGCTCTTCAGCCAGCAGGAATACAAACCAAGTTGTTGAATTACTTAGTGCAAAAGGTGAACATTCCAAACTTGATGTTATTATCCACCTAGGCACAAACGACCTGGCTAGGAACAGTGCCTCTACAGCCCAAAAGGACTTCCAATCTCTGGGGGAGAAACTCAAGCCCATTGTTAACACTGTTGCATTCTCAGAGGTTCTACCTGTTCTTGGTAAGGGGACAAAAAGACTGCATCGCATTAACAGCTTTAATACATGGCTCCAGACCTGGTGCAGAAAAGAAGGATTCGGATTTATTGGCAACTGGGACAACAGATGGACCAACAAGAGACTATACTGTGCTGATGGACTACATCTCTCTTCCGCAGGGAAAAGAATCCTAAGTGAAAAATTCAGGCAGTATGTGGACATGCATTTAAACTAGGAAAAGGGGGTGACGGATGTGGAAGGTCAACATCTGCATGCCACCCCCAACAAAAGCAGAACATCAGAAACAGCCACACTTTTAAACCACACATCAAAAACATGTGGGAGGAAGTGGGCAGAACAAAATCAATGCAAAATACACACAAGCCAGGAAAGTGCTGGAAAGCAATGAGCACAAATGCTCGAAGCTTAGCCAACAAAATTCCAGACCTGGAAGCCCTAATGGTGGAAACGGACTTGGACATTGTGGCCATTACAGAAACATGGTTTAATGAATCACATGATTGGGATATAGCCATAGCTGGCTATAATCTATTCAGAAGGGACCGAGAAAATGGAAAAGGAGGAGGAGTAGCCTTGTATATCAAAAGCAATATTAAAGCTACTGAAATGCAGGGGACATGGGGAAAAGAAGAAGCGCTCTGGATTGCGTTGGAGAGAGGAGATGGCACTGTCATCCATATTGCTGTAGTCTATAGACCTCCGACTCAAATTGAAGAGAGAGACAATGAATTGATTATAGATATTGCCAAGATAGCATCAAAGGGGGAAGCAATCATATTGGGTGACTTTAATCTACCTGATGTGGATTGGATCACTCCTTCTGCACATCTGGAAAGAAGCAAAAAAATTGTGGATGCTCTCCAAGATGCATTATTTAGACAAATGGTGATGGAACCAACCAGGGAAAGATCAACGCTGGATGTAGTGCTCACCAACGGTGATAGTGTGTCAAATGTCTGCGTGAGTGCCCCTGTGAGCAACAGCGACCATCACACGGTGTGGTTTGAAATAAAAGCCATGGTACAGGCCAATCATAGCAAGCTCAGAGTCCTAAACTTCAAATACACTGACTTCAATAAAATGGCAGAGTACGTAAAGGAGGAGATGACGGGGTGGGAAGAGATAAAGGAAGTGGAATTGCAATGGGCTAAACTAAAGGAGGCAATAAAAGGAGCAACAGATAAATATGTAAGAAAAGTAAATAAAAGCAAGAGGAGAAGGAAACCTATTTGGTTTTCCAAAGAGGTGGCTGCTCATATAAAGGCAAAAAACACAACTTTTGCAAAATTCAAAAGCTTGCAGACAGAAGAACACAGAAATGAATACAGGATCCAACTCAAAGAGTCTAAAAGAGTAATAAGGATAGCAAAATCAAAGGCAGAGGAAAAGATGGCTAAAGATGTTAAGGGTGGCAACAAAAATTTCTTCAGGTATATTCGGGAAAGGAAAAAGATCAGAGTTGGAATTGCAGGACTCAGAAGTGCTGGGAAAGGACTCGTGGAAAGTGACACTGGAAAAGCAAAATTGCTAAACAATTACTTCTGTTCTGTGTTTACTAAAGAAGATCCTGGGGATGGACCAGCTGTGACTCCCAAATATAAAAATGGGAATGAAGTAGATACCACACCATTCACAGAAGAAGAGGTGTTAGAACAACTTGCTAAACTGAAAGTGGACAAGGCCATGGGACCGGATGGGATACATCCCAGGATACTGAAAGAGCTCAGAGAGGTTCTTGCAGGACCGTTAAAGGATGTCTTCAACAGATCCTTGGAAACAGGAGAGGTTCCTCAGGACTGGAGAATGGCTGATGTCGTACCTCTACACAAAAGTGGTGACAGGGAAGAAGTGTCAAACTACAGGCCCGTGAGCCTTACCTCGGTGGCGGGAAAAGTAATGGAGGCACTCCTGAAAGAGCGAATAGTGAACTTTCTGAAAACCAACAGCTTGCAAGACCCGAGGCAACATGGTTTTACCGAAGGACGATCTTGCCAAACAAATCTGATCGAGTTCTTTGACTGCGTGACCAGGGAACTAGATCAGGGGCATGCAATGGATGTCATCTACCTGGATTTCAGCAAAGCCTTTGATACTGTTCCTCATAGGAGGCTTGTCAACAAACTCAGTAGCTTGGGGATGGGTCCCAAGATGGTAAACTGGATTAGAAATTGGTTGACTGACAGACGTCAGAAGGTGATTGTACATGGAGCTCACTCGGATGAGAGGAAGGTGATTAGCGGGGTGCCCCAGGGTTCGGTCCTGGGCCCGGCACTGTTCAATGTATTTGTGAGTGATATTGCTGAAGGACTGAATGGAAAGGTCTGTCTTTTTGCAGACGACACAAAAATTTGCAACAGAGTGGACTCCCCCGAGGGAGTGGTTAACATGAAGAAAGATCTACAAAAGCTGGAAGACTGGTCTAAAGCTTGGCAACTACGATTTAATGCAAAAAAGTGCAGTGTCATGCACTTGGGTAGCAGAAATCCAAGAGAAATGTACGCGATAGGAGGAGAAAGGTTGGTATGCACAGTTCAGGAAAAAGACCTTGGTGTGATTATCTCTGCTGATCTCAAGGTGGCAAAACAGTGCGACAAGGCGGTGGCAAAAGCCAGGAGGATGTTGGGCTGCATACAAAGAGGGATTACCAGCAGAAAAGAAGAGGTACTTATGCCACTGTATAGGTCACTGGTGAGGCCTCACTTGGAATACTGTGTTCAGTTTTGGAGACCATATCTTGCAAAGGATGTAAAAAGACTGGAGACTGTTCAGAGGAAGGCGACCAAAATGATTTGGAGCCTGCATCAGAAGCCTTATGAGAAGAGACTTGAAGACCTAAATATGTATACTTTGGAGGAAAGGAGGGACAGGGGAGATATGATTCAGACCTTTAAAGAGAAATGATGAACAAACAAACCTCTTCCAAAGACGGGGAACCTGTAAAACTAGAGGGCATAACATGAAACTGCAAGGGGGTAAATTGAAAGGCAATGTCAGGAAATATTTTTTCACTGAAAAGGTGGTGGATGCTTGGAATGCCCTCCCGATGGAAGTGGTAGGGGCGAACACGGTGACGGAATTCAAAAAGGCATGGGACAAACACAGAGGATCCCTTTACAGAAATAGGAAAAAAAACAAAATAAACGGTACCATCTAACTTCTGAACCATATAACGTCTCAACAAATAGGGATGTCCTACATGGAGTGGTGGGTTTACCCCAGAACAAGGATATGGGGAGGGGTGGCCTGCGCGGAGCGACAGGTGCACCTACTCTTGCCATCTTGCTGGGCAGACTGGATGGACCATGCTGGTCTTTATCTGCCGTCAACTACTATGTTACTATGTTACTATGAAGACCATGCGGCGGCCTTGCAAATCTCCATCACTGGTACTGAGCGGAGGTTGGCCACTGATGTAGCCATCGCCCTCATGTGAGGTGCTATTATCCGGTGATCAAGGGAGAGGTCAGCTCGCTGATAGGCGAGGTCAATAGAGTCTGCCACCCAAGTGGACAGAATTTGCTTAGTTACAGGGAACCCCAGTCTGCTTGAGTCATAAGACATGAAAAGCTGAGGAGCTTTCCGATGGGCCTGAGTCTGCTGTAACTAGAAGGACAGGGCCCACTTGCAATCTAGTGTATGAAGTAGCTCCTCCCTGCCAGCATGAGGCCATGGAAAGAAGGTGGGGAAGATGACCCCTTGGTTGAGGTGGAAATAAGATACCACCTTTGGGAGGAATTTGGTATGTATGCGGAGCATCACCCTGTTCTAATAGAACCTCGTATATGGTGGATCCGCCACCAAAGCCTAGAGTTTGCTCACCCTTCGAGCGGATGTGAGGGCCACCAGGAAGGCCACTTTCTAGACAGATTCTCAGGTGGCAAGTGGTTAGGGGTTCAAATGGCAGTTTAGTAAGCTGAGAGCAGCACGTTGAGGTCCCACTCTGCAGGTGGAGGGGGGGCTTGGATAACAGGAGGCTCCAGAAGAACCTAGAGACCAGGGGCTGGCTTGAGAGGGGTTTACCCTTGATAGGGTGGGGGTGCAGAGCTATGGCACTCAGATGCATCCTCACGGAGCTCAATTTCAGCCCAGTGTGCGACAGGTGCAGTAGGTACTGAAGAACCAGTTGCACGTGGCAGGAGAAGGGATTCTCCTCCTTCTTGGCACACCAGGCAGAGAACCTTCTCCACTTAAAGGCGTATGCCCGTCTGGTAGAAGGTTTTTGGGAGGCCAGTAGGATCTCCTCAACTTCCCCTGGAAGGATGAAAGGGGCCAACGCTACCCTTTCAGTAACCACGCCATTAGCGTTAGCAACCACAGGTTGGGGTGCAGGAGGCAGCCCTCCTCCTGGGACAGAAGGTTGGGGCCTGGCCCAGTGGGAGTGGGAGTGCCACCGACAGGAAAAACAATAGACATCCTCTCGTCCTGGACCTTGAAGAGGGCGATTTTGGGGAGGAGGGTCGGGTCGGTGGAAATGCATAGAGTAGGCCCTCGGACCACAAGATCAGGAAGGCGTCAGTCACAATTCTCCCCGGTGTGGCTGGTGCAAGCAGAAGTGGGGCAGCTGAGTGTTGTCCAAGGAGGCAACGAGGTCTATCACGGGCCTGCCCCAGTGGTGGAAGAGTTGCTTCATTACCCTAGGGTTCAAGAGTTATTCGTGTGGGTGAAGGACTCTGCACAGCCTGTCTGCTAAGCAGTTGTCCTGGCCCAGAAGATATATCGCTTGCAGGAGAATGCTGTTGCATGCTGCGAAGGAGAAGAGGGCCACCACCTCCTGGCAGAGGGAGGTATGAGATTGTGCCCCCCTGCTTGTTGATATAAAACATGGCCACCTGTTTGTCTGGATCAGCACAGGTCGGTGCTGCAGACGGAGGCGGAACGCTCACAGGGCCAGGAAGATTGCCTTGAGTTCTAGGAGACTGATCTGCCACAGTGACTCCTCCTGGGACCAGCTGCTTTGTGTGCAGCAGTCCCCGCAATGCACCCCCCCAGCCCTAGAGGGAGGCATCTGTTGTCAGGGGCCTCTGCAGTGTGGGTGCCTGGAATGGCATTCCTGCCTGGAGGTGGCACAACATTTGCACCAGGTGAGGGATTTTGCCGGTTGGAAGATGATTCTAACCCTGTCCCATAGTCTGCCTGTGGCTTGAGTCCACTGCGAGCGGAGGTACCACTGGGCTGTCTGCATGTGTAGGTGGGCTAATGGTGTGACGTGGACCGTTGAGGCCATGTGCCCCAACAGGCGGAGAAAGAGATGAGCCAGTACTAACCGGCAGCCTTGTACCTCTCCTGCCAGCTGTATGAGACGGTCTGCCCTTTCTCTGGGGAGGACAGCCTTTACCTGTAATGTGTCCAACTGAGCCCCTATGAACCAGACTTTGGGTTGGAGATGGGATTTGGGGTAGTTGAGGAATCCCAGGTGCTGCAGTAGGAGGGTTGTATGCTCTGCAGCCTGACCAACCTCTGAGGCTGTACCACCCCTGATTAGACAGTCGCCCAGATAGGAGAAGACGAAGGACCCTTGTAGGTACAAATGGGCGGCTACCACCGCCAAGCACTTGATAAAGACCCTTGGCAAGGAGGACAGGCTGAAGGGCAGCACTCTGTACTGGTAGTGCCCTCCTCCCATCACAAACTGTAGGTACTGCCTGTGGGAGGGGTGGATCAGAATGTGAATGTGATCCAAGGAGCATTGCCAATCTCCCTGGTGGAGGTAAGGCAGCAGTGTTCCAAGGGAGAGCATCTTGAATTTCTCCTTTACCAGAAACTTGTTAACTCTCACAGGTCTAGTATGGTCTGAAGTCCTCAGTTCTTTTGGGGACAAGAAAATACCTTGAGTAGAAGCCCTTTCCCCATAGATGCTTGAGTACAGACTCCACTGCATTGTCCCTTAGCAGACCTGTAAGCTCTGATTGCAGAAGGGTCTGGTGAAGGTCGCACTGGCTCTCCTGGAAAGAACCAGTGTAGTACCTGTTTTAAGTGGAGAAGGTATCCTTCTCTTTACCACCTACAGCACCCACTGGTCTGAGGTGACCTTGGCCCACTTGTGGGTGAAGAGTGCCAGGCAGCCCCTTGTGGGCTGGTGAAGATCGCCCGGGGGAGGCCCTGCCCTGTGAGTCAAAAGCTCCCCCCTGGTTGGACTGGAGCCGGGGCCTGGGGCTGCTGAGCACCTTGGCCCTGCCTCTTAGGGTGAGAACCCTGTTGCAGACCTGAAGAGGACTGGTAGCAGTGACTCTGTTGAAAGTGCCCCTTTTTCCCGAGGTTTTTTTTGCAGGGAAAGGAAGAGATCTTTTTTGAGCGCCTCTGGCGGGTCACCACGTCGGCTTCTATCGTGGCTGCCTTGTCGGCCATAGGTTTGCCGAACAGGTTCTCACCGGCGCAGGGGACATAGAACAACTTGTCCTGGACCCATTGCTCGAGGTCCGAGTACTATAGCCAGGCTTGGCGTCAAGCCCCGATGCTGGCCACTGCTACCCAAGCTGCTGACTCAAATCCTTCGTAGGCCGCACAGGAAAGGAACTTCCAGCAGTCCTTGATCCTGGCTGTCAGAGCTTGGAACCGTTGGAGAGATTCCCCGGCCAGCCCTACTGAGAATCCAGACAACTTCTGGGTCAGGACCTTCAGATACATGCCTACGTATAGCTCATAGACCTGGATTTGACACCCCAGCTTCGAACCCTTGTAGCTTAAGGCCTAAAAAGGGCATCAACATCCAAGTAGTTTGTTTGTTTTTTAAAGAAAATAAAGATAGAAGTTAAAGAAAAGAATAAGGGAACCAGCGATGTCCTAGAAGGTGCCAGTGTCAACGGGAAGGCAGAGGCGCTATCCACATAAAGAAGTTTTTCTGCGGTGACAGGATTTGCTTCCTGCTGACTCCACAGAAAATGAAGAACTGAAGAGAGGGAGTTGAGAAGGCAGGAAGGCAGTTGCGCAGACACAGTGGAGTACTCCCAAAAGCTTTCCAATTGGACACTAGAGAGTGCTCCCACATGGGCTCCGTCAGTACAAACATCACCCATATGTGAAGACTAAATTCCTGCTTCTTCTGGAGATAGGTTTATGATCAAATTCCAAAACTCAAAAAGTAACAAATAAATTACAAATCATAAAGGAAAGAAATAAAAGGAGAGAGGACAGAGAATGTAGACACCGAAGAGGAGATAGCAGACATTCGGAATAGACTGCCACACAGCGTTTGGCAAGAGTTACAAGTTGTGAATCACAGTACAGTATGGGGGTCATTCTGACCCGTGAATAGCAGGTTTGGCCGTCCAACCCACGCACAGCTTCTGGACCTAGTTCTGTGCTCTTGGGTCCCTGCACGTACAGGGCCGTTGTGTGGGGCGTGCTGGATGGGGGCGGGAAGGGGCAGAGCAGAGGTGTGGCCAGGCACAGGGACATACAGAAGCCATTTAGGTCAGGCCTCTGTACATTCCCCGGCGCTGAGATAGAATCCACCTTATTGCACCCTGAAGGTGGAATAAGTGACGGGTGCTGCGCCGATGGCGAGCTGCAGGTCCTCCAACACCATCACACGGCCATAGCAGAGCACCGGCTGCCAGATCCATGCCCAGGAGGCCCCGCCAAGAGTAATGGTGGGGTGGCCTGGCTGGTGGGCCTTTCGCCGTTTGGGTGCTCCTGCTGGACATGCCGATGCCATGGCAATGGGACACCGCCCCGCCGGCGGGTGTGTGCTGTGGCTGGGCAAGCAGGCCGATAGACGTCCCCTGCACCAGAATGGGTTGCATGGCAGGATGCCCAAGTCCCTGATTCTGCCGTCACGGGTACGTCTGAGCCCCGCAGTGGCAGAATTCGGTCCATTTCCTGCATGTCCAGTATTTGCACAGTCAATGCAGGAAACTGAATCGGCCTCCACATGAGCCATCATTAAAGGCCTCATTGAATAAATGCATCTTTAAAGCAGACTTGGTCTTATAGGAAGGTTCCATATGAAAGACAAGGAGAAGGGCTTTCCATAAAGTAGGGGCTAAAAAGGCGGTGGCTGTGCACTGAGTACTTTCCAATCTGGCTCAGGAAGCCGGGGGAATGTTTAGACAATTTCATGGATTGAATGAAGAATTCTGGCTGAGACATGAAAGGTGATTGAGGAGATAAGAGAGGGTGTCAGTATATAGAGCCTTATAGGTCAGAATGAGAATTTTGTAATTTATGTGGTACTTGATGGGAGCTAGTGCTGCTGGAATAGAAGTGGAGTAATGTAGTTAAATTTACATGCATGACAGAGGGCTGGACTGTAGTGTTTTGAATGGTTTGCAATCTTTTTAATTCAGACTGGAATGCACCTGCATAAATGAAATTACAATAATCCAACTAAGAAATAATGTAGCTGAGCGTATGTTGCGCTGAAGAATCCAAAAAAGGGCGGAGGGCCCAAAATTGGCAGAGTGCATGAAATGAAGATTGGACTACATGACTAACCTGTTTCATAAAAGATAATTCAGAATCTAGAAAAACGCCGAGGTTTTTAAAATATGGGGAAAATGGATTGGGTTGCATGTACTCTACACATACTGATGCATTTTATAAAATAAGCACATATATTGCAGCTCCGCCCAAATTATGCTCCTGGGAATGCCTACGTGTAGCAAACATAACCAGGTTACTTACTATTGTCAGCAGGATATAAAAGTCTTTACAGATGAGCGACTTTCTCCAACAGAGCCTAGACAGAAAAGCCTCTTCGGCTCAGAATTCTTCTAAAAGTTTTTTTCCAATTTCAAAAGCTTTATTAAATAATAAAGACAAGAAAATACAATAAAGTCCCCATCAAGAGGAAAGTCCACACAATACTGTGGCAAACACAACTTTTTAGATATTTTTGAAAAAGAACAATAGGGGACAAATAATGAGTTTGAGGAAAATTGAGCAACCATAAGTTCTTGGCTCGAGCTGAATTCTCCAATACTTCAAACTGGTGATGGATCACCCAGCTATCCCGAACATTAGAAGAAAGAGCAGCTTGAGCTAATGCTAATTGTCCCTCTAATTTAGACAAAACAGTATTACAGTTAGAAATCCTAACATCATGCTCAGATAACTTATGTACCACATCTGATGAAAACTGCGCAACCAGGGAGATGACCGCAACGAAACCTCAGTGCATGTCACCACCTCCCAAATGTCACGCAACGAGATGTCTTTGGTGGAACAACTTTATCAGCAGGACCAGAAAAAGTCAGGGGTGCTGGTATCTGGACTGCAACAGAAACGTTAGGTCCCTAGTCCAAAACAGAGGAAACCAGCTGGGAGGTAGAAGGCATTGGACCCTCCCCTTCAACAGAAAAAGGATGGGCATCTGTCCCAAGTACATCCTCCTGGCTGGGCGGGGCAAGATCCATGCATGTAGGGAGAAAGACTTCTAAGGTAGTACTCACAGTACCGATAAAGAGAGAGAGGAACTTGGAAGGGCCTGACTGAAGATGTCGATTCATCGGCCCTACACGCTTTACAGCTTGCGCCGACTATACAAGAAAAGCTTTCTTCCGCTTCCGCATAAGACTCCATCAGATGCCCATGCCCCTTCAGGCACATCCCCGCAGCTGCTGAAGCTTTTAAATGAGCTGAGGGTGACATCAGCACCACTGCTCCTCCTCCTCCCACAGAGAAAGCACAGTTACTTACCTGTAACAGGTGATCTCTGGGAACAGCAGGAATAAGTCTTCACATATGGGTATCGTCGGTACCGACGGAGCCTGCGCGGGAACGCTCCCCAGTGTCCAGAAAGAAAGCTTTTGGGAACATCCCACAGCGCCTGCGCGCTGCCTTCCCGCCTTTCCTAACCGCCTCTCTCCAGTTCGCGTTTTAAGCTGAGACAAAGAGAGAGAGAGGAAAGGAAAGATAGATAGAGAGATACAACTCCTAGGGGAGGTGGGTGGGTTGTGAAGACTTATTCCTGCTGTTCCCAGAGATCACCTGTTACAGGTAAGTAACTGTGCTATCTCCAGGAACAAGCAGGAATGAGTCTTCACATATGGGGACTCCCCAGCTAGAGATGCCAGGGAGATCTCCAAGGTTGTGAGTCCCTGAGAAGGGCTCTATCTCCCCCCATGGATCTCGGGCATCCAACCAGGGATGGGGGGTAGGAGTTGATTAGGTATGAAACAGGTGTTTGAGAACAGCCTGACCAAACAAGGCATCCCGGCGGGAGTCCTTGTCCAAGCAGTAATGGGCTGTAAAGGTATGAACCGAGGCCCAGGTGGCCGCTCGACAGATTTGGTCGATGGACACAGAGTTTAGATGAGCCATAGAGGCTGCCATGGCCCTCACATTGTGAGCTGTGACATGGCCCTCCAGAGAAAGGGTCTTACTCTGGTAGGCGAAAGAAATACACTGAGCAATCCAATTGGACAGAGTTCTCTTAGAGACTGGAAGTCCTAAATGAGAGGGATAAAAAGCAACAAATAGTTGAGAGGATTTTCTATGTTGCTGTGTCCTTTGTAAGTAAAAAGCAAGTGCTCTCTTACAATCCATGGTATGAAGATTCCTCTCTGCACTTGATGCATGAGGTCCTGGAAAAAAGACAGGTAAATACACCTCCTGGTTCAGATGAAAAGGTGAGACCACTTTAGGCATAAAGTGTGGATTAGTCCTGAGGACTACCTTGTCATGATGGAACCTTGTATAAGGAGGATTAGCCACCAAGGCTTGCAGCTCACTGATACGGCGAGCTGAGGTGACTGCAATGAGAAAAATAACCTTCCAGGAAAGGAATTTCAAGGAGGTAGTGGCTAAGGGTTCAAAGGGTGGCTTCATAAGCTGGCCAAGAACCAAATTCAAATCCCATGCCACTGGAGGTGGTCTAATGGGAGGTTTAGTTAAAAGAAGGCCTATCGTGAATCTTGCAATAAGAGGATGAGAGGAAATAGGCTGTCCATTGAGAGGCTTAAGGGATGCTGCAATAGCACTCAAATGGACTCTTACTGAATTCGTTTTAAGGCCTGCATGGGATAAATACAGCAAATAGTCTAATAAAGAATTCAGAGGTATTGCATGAGGGTTAAGACCCTTCTCTGCACACCAAATGGTAAACCTTTTCCATTTAAAAGCATAGGAATGTCTAGTGGAATGCTTTCTGGAAGCAAGAAGGATATCCTTCACCTGCTGAGAAAGATGCAAATCTTGAAGATCTAGGCCTTCAGCAACCAGGCCCTGAGATGAAGAGACTGGGGATTTGGGTGCCACAACGTTCCCTCCTCCAGGGACAGGAGGTCTGGAGCAGATCCCAAGTCCAGGGAGGGAGCTTGAGAGAGATGAAGAAGTAGAGGGTACCAAACTTGGCGTGGCCAACGTGGTGCTATGAGGATCATAGACCCCTTGTCTCTCTGAAGCTTGAACAGTGTCTTGGAAATTAGGGGAATGGGTGGAAATGCATAGAGGAAATCTTGCCCCCAATGGAGGAGGAAGGCATCCCTGGCCTGAACTCCCTGACATGGAATCCTGGAACAGAACCGGGGAAGTTTGGCATTCCACGGACTTGCAAACAGGTCTATGTCCGGGGTTCCCCAAATTCGAAAGATCCTGGCTATTTGGTCCCCATGGAGGGACAATTCGTGTGAAAGCAGAACTCGACTGAGTCTGTCTGCCCAAGAGTTTTGAACCCCTGGAAGATACACTGCCATGAGATGAATTTGATGCTCTCTGGCGAAGGCCCACAATCTCAAAGCTTCGTTGCAAAGCGACAGAGAGCCAGTCCCGCCCTGCTTGTTCACGTAGAACATAGCTACTTGGTTGTCCGTGTGGATGAGGACTGTCTTGTAGCTGAGCAGGGTGTGGAAGACTCTGAGCTAGAAAAATTGCTCTGAGTTCCAAGAGGTTGATATGTAGAGATGTCTCCTGTGGAGACCAGATGCCCTGGGTGGAGAGATCTTGTAGATGAGCTCCCCAAACCCTTGAAGAGGCATCTGCTGAAGGGTTGCTTGGGGTAGTAACTGTTGAAAGGGGGACCCCAGCAACAGATTCTGAGTGAACTTCCACCACTGGAGAGACCAAAAGAGGCGACTGGAGGTTGTTATTTTGTCTGACAGGCACCCTGATGCCTGGGTCCATTGGGTGGACAGAGTCCACTGAGCTGCCCGCAAGTGAAGGCGAGCATAAGGAACCACATGCACGGTGGATGCCATGTGGTCTAACAGTTGTAACATCTCTCGAGCAGTTAAATGGGACTTTAACTGAACTTGTGAGGCTAACTGCACCAATCGTAGGCAAAGGGCTTGGGGAAGATAGGCCCTTGCAGTTGTGGTATCCAGCAAGGCCCCTATGAACTCTAGTGACTGAGTAGGGGTGAGATGTGATTTTGGGATGTTTATTACCAGTCCCAGATACTGAAGAACACGCCTTGTGCAGGCTAGGGAAGCCTGGGCCTCTGTCTGGGATGGAGCTCGGATGAGCCAGTCGTCCAGATATGGGAATACAAATATTCCTAGAGTGCGCAGAAATGCAGCTACTACTGCCATGCATTTTGTGAACACTCTTGGAGCAGAGGCCAGACCGAAAGGAAGCACTCTGTATTGGTAGTGCTTTCCTTGATAAAGGAACCGAAGGAACCTTCTGTGTGTTGGATGGATGAGGACATGGGTGTAAGAATCCTTGAGATCTAGAGAACAAAGCCAATCCTGACTCTGAAGGTATGGAAGGAGAGCACCGAGAGAAATCATCTTGAATTTCTCCTTGCATAGAAAGAGATCTTATATGGGTCTGTAGCCCCCTATTTTCTTTGGGATAAGAAAATAGGGGGAGTAGAACCCTGAACCCTGTTGAAGAAGGGGTACTTCTTCTATTGCCCTTTGGGCAAGAAGGGTAGTAATCTCCTGACCCAGAAGTTCGAGGAGAGATGTTGGAGAATTGAACTGTCTCACCATGGTGTGAGGAGGAAGGTTTAAGAAATGAAGCTTGTACCCCTCCCTTATGATGGAGAGGGTCCATTGCTCTGCTGTGATTTGTTCCCATCTGGGAGCAAAGTGAGCTAACCTTCCTGGAATGGTGAGAGGCTCTGGTTCTTTTAGAGCCAGAAAGGCTAAGTTCTCTAGTTGTAAGTCAAAGGCCCTGAGGAGGCTGAGGCTGTTGGGCCGTAGTAGTCCTTGCAGCCTTAGGCTTGGCTAGTTTAGGTTGTTGCTGACGCTTTGCAGCAAAATGACCTGCAGAAGATGCCTGGTGACCATAACCAGGATAATATTTCCCTTTTTTTGGGAAAGAAAGCCTTTTTGAATAACCTTTTTCTGACAGGAGCAGAAGTAGACTTTGAAAGTCTATCTAAGGCAGAATTCTCAGCATCCATCTGAGTGGCCTTTGCTTGCCAATCCTTGCCAAAAAGGTTTTCACCTGTACAAGGAAGATTTCCTAATCCATCCTTGACCCAGGGTTCCAAATCAGAAGCTTGTAACCAAGCAAGTCTGCGTGCACCTATGGCAATAGCCGAGGCTCTGCTGGCACACTCAAAAGAGTCAAAGGCTGCACGGTTGGAAAATTTGGAAACATCCTGGGCATGTTTAAGCCAGGTGAGAAACTCCTCCCTTTTATCTTCTGAGATAAAAGGAGATAAAGTTTGCAGATGATCTGTAATTTCCTTTAGAAACATCCCCATATAGAGACTATAGGAGTTGATTCTGGCAGTAAGCATATTGGCCTGGAAGATTCTCCGGCCAAAAGCATCCAAGGTTCTGCATTCTCTTCCTGGAGGATTAGATGAGTGTCTTTTTGCACTCTTTATCTTCTTCATAGCAGACACCACCACAATAGAGTGGTGAGGAAGCTGAGTGTTATGAAAGCCAGGACAAGGAGGAACACGGTACATGGTGTCCAACCTGCGAGAATGAGGGGAGGTAGTAAGAGGTGTCTCCCTTATGCCCAACATGTGATCATAAAGGATCTCATGAATTGGTTAAGTAGCTGCCTCTTTAGGAGCCTTAGGATATTGTAAAATATCCTATTTCTTGGCTCTAGGCTCTGGTTCAGGGGCCACTGAAATAGAGAGGCCCCTGGCCACTTCTCTAATGAAGTCTTGAATAGACAAGTCTTCTGGAGGAGACATTCTTCTTTTTGGAGAAGAGGGCTCCTGAGGAAGGAGTACCGATGCTTCGACAGAAGCCTCTGATTCATCAGAGTCTTCAGAGGAATCGAAGTATCGCCTGTCTGGATGCTCTTGCAGAGCCCGATACGAATACCGAGTGGTATCGACATCGGGAGTGATCGGTACCGATGGGCATCACAGAACAGGGTACCGCTGCAGTCGACACCGAAGCCGATGTCGATGCAATCGGTACCAGCACCGGAACCGATATCGGTGCCGGTGCCGGTACCGACAACGGAGTTTGTTGCGGTACCGGAGGCGTCGCAGCTTGTATGAATGCCGTAATGGCACGCTGCATGGTCAGAATATTCTGATCCATCGACGCAACCAATGTCTGGATGTCGGTACCAGTGGAAACCACCGGTACCCCAGAACATGGCAACAGGTGACCGGTCGAGGCCACGCCATCGATGTCAACCTGTGACCCCATAGATGAAGCTTTGGAAGCCGGAGCCTCCCGCCGGGGTAATTTTGCCGGTGCAGGATCCTCGAGAGCAAGCCCAGAGCCATCTCGATACTTAGAGGGAGATCTACCCTTCGAGGACCGGCTGGACTTATGTTTGGTTACCTGAGATCCATGGGAGGAAGAAGCAGCCCTGGAAGATGTCAATGCCACCGAAGCTGCATCAGAGGGAAACAGGGTACTGAGCTTGGCCGCTCGATTCTGTCGACCTCTTTTAGACATCATGGAACAGGACTCACAATCGGTGATGGAGTGGTCAGGACCCAAACATTTTAGACACCAGTCATGGGTGTCAGTGATAGAAAGAGTACCGCTGCACTTCGTGCACTTTTTAAACCCGGAAGCGGGCTTTTCCATGAGGAAAATCTTTCTAGGCCTAAGGCCCAAAAAGGAAAAAATGCACAGAAGTGGAAAACGGTAGGTTTTTTGTTTTTGTTTTTTTAAAAAGAAGAAAGAAGAAAAGACCGGCGGTACCGGTCCGACGTCGAAGAAGGCAGACGCACGACCAAAGAAATAAAGAAAAATAAAGAACTTCTTCAGCGGTGACAGGAACACGACCTGCTGGCTCCGCGGATAAGAAGAACTGGAGAGAGGCGGTTAGGAAAGGCGGGAAGGCAGCGCGCAGGCGCTGTGGGATGCTCCCAAAAGCTTTCTTTCTGGATGCTGGGGAGCATTCCCGCGCAGGCTCCGTCGGTACTAACGATACCCATATGTCAAGACTCATTCCTGCTTGTTCCTGGAGATCAGGGGATCCAAAGAGGACAGCAGGTAAATCCACAATAGGCACAGCACTTCCATGCACTCTAAAAACTTTTAAGAAGCAATACTGCACATATATGAAATTTCCTGTTTATCCTCTCTATCAAACAGAGCCTCATCAATCTCTATTAAAGAAAAAAGAAAAGACAACTCTTAGTGGAGGTGGCTGAATATGGAGGACTTGTATCCTGCTGTCCAGGGAGAATAGTTGATACAGGTAAGATGTCAATGTATGACAAGTCCATGTCATAGCCATTCACTTCTCCACAAAGTCCAGCCCCAAGTGGGCTACAGATGAAGACATGACTCCAATGCTATGCCTTGACCGGACCCTCAAGGGGTCAGGCCTTCATGGGCACAAGCGAAGGAGACGGAGTTTGTTAGCCAATTTAAAAAGAGTACACTTGACAAAATGGCAGTCCCAGGCATCTTCTAGGGGGTTTATTCTGCTCCAGGTAGAAGATCAAGGTTCATCTGCAACCAAATATGCATGACACATTTATCTGTGGGCATATGGCAGAGGGAAAAATTTAGGAAAGATGACTGATTGATTAAAGAGGAAATCTGACACCACCTTACGAAGGAAGTTCAGATCTGTATAAAGAAACACCCTACTGTTGAAAAACTTCATACAAGTTGGATCAGTCTACAGAACCTGAAGCTCACAAACTGCTTGTTGAAGCTATTGCCACCAAAAATAAGACCTTCCAGGTCAGTTACCTCATATCACAAGAGCACAATGGCTTGAAAAGAACTAAGTTAGAATACGAAGTCCCAAAACACAGCTGGTGGCCTGATGGGAGGTTCCAACAGACACAAGTCCCACATAAAATAAAGTAAATGCTTAGTGCAACTGGCTATTAAGCTTCTATTGCACTGCGCTGAATCCTAATGAAGATGTTTTCAAAACTGACTCAGAGATATAGAAGGTACAAATAGTTTTCACATGGGGCTAGAAAAAGGCTCTAAGGATTTTCTGCAACACCAGATGACAAACCATTTCCATTTGAAACCTATGATCCCCTTAAGGAGTCGCTCCTGTAAGCCAAGAGGATGTTCAAGATGCTATCAAGCTCATTCAGCACATTTATGATTATCCACAACATCCAGACTTTGAGGGAGAGGGACCTGATGTTGGGATGCAACAACATTCCCTACGTTTATGTGATTAGCACCGGAGAATAACCAGATTGAATGGCTTTTCTAATCTAATCTAATCTAATCTAACATGCTTACATAACCCATTTTGCTTCCAGACCCAGTGGTTCAGTGTGGTTAACAAAAAAAAACCATCAAAAATTTCATGAGAAACATAAATCACAACCTGCAGAACAAGAGTGAATTCTACTTAGTGTAACACTGAAATAAGTTAAAACAACCAAGATTTTAAACGTAAGGAGGACAAGGTAGACTTAATTTCTTTTGGTAACTGTTGCCATAATTCTGTTGCCAAATATGGAATTGTTTGAGTCTAAATTTTGATATAATACCTTTACATGAAGGAAATAAGATAACACTAGAAGACTGTAAACATCTGGATTTAGATGCTAGATTTGAGATCAAAAGTGAGAATAGTCATTAAAAAATGTACAGAGAATTGTGTAGAATTTAAATTTAACCCGATTCAGAACCCTGAGCCAATGCAATTCACGAAGCAATGGAGGCACTGGGATGTATTTAGATACACCATATATAAGTTGTGCTGTAGTATTAACATAAGAACATAAGATATGCCATACTGGGTCAGACCAAGGTCCATCAAGCTCAGTATCCTATTTCCAACCGTGGACAATCTAGGCCATACGTACCTAGCAGTTTCCCCAAAAGACACAGATTCCACAATGCTTGTATTGGGTCAAGCACTGATATCCTGGGTCCCTTCTTAATAATGGTATATGGACCTTTCCTCTAGGAAATTGTCCAAACCTTTTTTAAACCCAGCTACACTAACAGCCTTTACTACATCCTCCGGTAACAAATTCCAGAGTTTGATTACACGTTGAGTGAAAAAATATTTTCTTCTATTAGTCTTAAATAGTTTACCCTGTAGTTTCATTGCATGTGCCCTAATCTTACTATATTCTGATAACGTAAACAATTGATCTACATTTACCCGTTACACTCCATTCATTAATTTATAGAATTCTATCATATCTCCCCTCAGCTGGCTCTTTTCCAGGTTAAAGAGCCCTAACCTTTTTAGCCTTTCTTCATAGTGGTATCCTTCCATCCCCTTTACCATTTTGGTGGCTCTTCTCTGAACCTTTCTAATAACACTATATCCTTTTTAAGATACGGCGACCAGAATTGCACACAATATTCAAGGTGCGGTCTCAACATGGAACAATATAGAGGCATTATAATATCTTTTGCTTTATTTTCCATTCCTTTGTTTATGATAACTAGCATTCTATTTGCTCTCTTGGCCGCCGCTGCACACTGAGCTGAGGGTTTTAACATGTTATCCACAATGACGCCTAAATCTTTTTCCTGGGTGGTGGTTCCTAATGTGGAACCTTGCATCGTGTAACCATAGTTTGGGTTGTTCTTCCCTAGGTGCATAACTTTGCACTTGTCCACATTAAATTTCATCTGCCATTTTGATGCCCAGTCTTCCAATTTATCAAGATCCTCTTGCAATTTTCCACAATCCTCTTGGGTTTTAACAACTTTAAATAGTTTTGCGTCATCTGCAAATTTGATAACCTCACTCGTTATTCCCTTTTCCAGGTCATTTATGAATATGTCAAAAAGCAGCGGACCCAGCACAGATCCCTGGGGTACACCACTATTCACCTTTCTCCACTGGGGAAATTGGCCATTTAGCCCTACTCTCTGCTTTCTATCTTTTAACCAGTTCCTGATCCACAATAGTACACTGCCTCCTATCCCATGACTCTCTAGTTTTGCCAAAAGTCTCTGACGAGGGACCTTGTCAAAGGCTTTCTGACAGTCCAAATACACTATATCAACAAACTCACCTTCGTCTACCTGTTTATTCACACCTTCAAAAAACGTAAAAGATAAGTAAAACAAGATCTTCCTTATCTAAAGCCATAATGGCTGTCTCCCATTAAGCCATGACTATCTACATGTTCAGCAATTTTCTTCTTTATGATGGTTTCTACCATTTTTCCCAGTACTGACGTCAGGCTCACCGGTTTGTAGTTTCCCGGATCACCCCTGGAACCCTTTTTAAAAATTGGTGTTACGTTCGCCGTCCTCCAGTCTACAGGTATTACAGATGATTTTAATGATAGTTCACAGATTACTAATAGCAGGTCTGCAATCTCATATTTCAGTTCTTTCAACACCCTTGGATGTATATCATCCGGCCCAGGTGATTTGCTACTCTTCAGTTTATCTAATAGTTACCATACATCTTCCCGATGTATCGATATTTCCTTCAATTCTTCCGCACCTTTAAATACCACTTCAGTCATGGGTAACATCCCTACATCTTCCTCAGTACAGACCGAAGCAAAGAATTCATTCAGTCTCTCCGCTATCGCCTTGTCACCTCTTAGTGCCCCTTTAACCCCTCTATCATCTAATAGACCAACTGACTCTCTCACAGGTTTTTTACCACGAATGTACTTGAAAAAGTCTTTTATTATGCATTTTTGCTTCTGCAGCAAGCTTCTTCTCAAATTCTCCCTTTGCCTGCCTTATCAATGAAACATAGAAACATAGAAATATGACGACAGAAAAAGACCACATGGCCTATCTAGTCTGTCCTTCCATAACAACTACAACAGTCCACTTTTTGCCTTTAGAGATCCTCTGTGTTGGTCCCATGCTTTCTTGAATTCAGTTACTGTCCTCATCTCTACCACCTCCACTGGGAGACTATTCCACGGATCCACTACTCTTTCCGTAAAGAAATATTTCCGCATATCACTCCTGAATCTATCTCCCTTCACCCTCATCCCATGTCCCCTCGTAGCAGAACTTGCTTTCAATTGAAAGAGGCTCTCTCCCTGAACATTTATGCCACGGAGGTATTTAAACATCTCAATCATATCACCTCTATCCCGCCTTTCCTCTAAGGTGTACATATTAAGATCCTTAAGTCTGTCCTCATATGCTTTATAATGAAGCCCATTAATCATTTTGGTAGCAACCCTCTGCACCGACTCCATCCTGTTCACATCCTTTTGAAGGTGCGGTCTCCAGAATTGCACACCATACTCCAAATGAGGTCGCACCAAAGACTTATACAGAGGCATTATCACCTCCTTTTTTCTGCTAGCCATTCCTCTCCGTATGCACCCAAGCATCCTTCTAGCTTTTGCTGTCGCCTTTTCCACCTGTTTAGCTACTTTAAGATCATCAGACACAACCACGCCTAGGTCCCGCTCTTCTTTAGTGGACAAAAGTACTTCACCTCCTATACTGTATTGCTCCCTTGGATTGCTGCAGCCCAAATGCATGACCTTACATTTTTTAACATTAAATCCCAGCTGCCAAATTCTAGACCATTCTTCAAGCTTAGCTAGATCCCTCCTCATGTTATCTACCCCTTCCTGGGTGTCTACTCTATTGCAGATTTTGGTATCATCCGCAAAGAGGCAAACCTTACCCGACAGCCCTTCCGCTATATCACTAACAAAGATGTTAAAAAGAATCGGACCAAGGACAGATCCCTGGGGCACACCACTGGCAACATCCTTCTCCTCAGAGTGAGCTCCATTTACCTGTACTCTTTGTCGCCTCCCACCCAACCAACTTCTAACCCAAGCAGTAACTTTAGGGTCCATCCCTAGGGTGCTCAGTTTGTTTATAAGTCGCCTGTGAGGAACAGTGTCAAAGGCTTTACGGAAATCTAAATACACCACATCTAGAGCTCTCCCTTGGTCCAACTCCCTGGTCACCCAGTCAAAAAAATCAATCAGATTTGTCTGACAAGACCTGCCTCTGGTGAATCCATGCTGCCTCGGATCCTGTAATCCGCTGGACTCCAGAAACCTCACTATTTTCTCTTTCAGCAGCGTTTCCAATAATTTACTCACCACCGAAGTTAAACTAACCGGCCTGTAGTTTTCAACCACATCCTTACTTCCGCTTTTGTGTAAAGGCACCACATGAGCCTCTCTCCAGTCCTTTGGCACCACTCCCGACTCCAACGAGGCATTGAAAAGGTCAGTCAGTGGAGCTGCTAGAACGTCCCCAAGTTCCCTCAGTATTCTAGGGTGTATCCCATCCGGTCCCATCGCTTTGTCTACTTTAAG
The DNA here is from genome assembly GCA_033557465.1 of Ichthyophis bannanicus. Taxonomy (NCBI): domain Eukaryota; kingdom Metazoa; phylum Chordata; class Amphibia; order Gymnophiona; family Ichthyophiidae; genus Ichthyophis; species Ichthyophis bannanicus. Next base: position 334,015,684 of record CM066038.1, read on the forward strand.
TTGAGCTAGTTTCTCACGAACACAGTCTTCTGAAAATAGTTCAAGATGTCCCTCGCTTCTGTTCTTATTTGTGGGTGTTTTCTGAGGTCCTGCTCCTGGTTCTTCATCTGTGAACACAGAACAAAAATATTTGTTAAGCAATTCCGCTTTATCCTTATCAGCTTCTACATATTCCCCCCCTGCAACCTTGAGTCTGACAATACCACTTTTGCCCTTCCTCTTCTCACTAATATATCTGAAAAATGTCTTATCCCCCCATTTTATTGCATTGGCTATTTCCTCCTCCTTTTGAATCTTTGCCTTCTTGACTACTTTGCTAGCTTCTCTAAGTTTTTCCAAATACAGATGCCTGTCTTCTGCTCTCTGTGATCTCTTGTATTTCATGAAGGCCTCCCTCTTTTTCTTCACTTTTTCAGCTACTTCCTTCGAAAACCATAGCGGTCTCCTGTTCCTTTTGCCTTTATTTACCATTTTAACAAAAAGGTTGGTTGCCCTTAAAATACCCCCTTTCAGTTTTGCCCACTGTTTTTCTACATCCCCCAGCTGTTCCCATCCCACTAACGACTCCCTGAGGTATTGGCCCATCTTCGCAAAGTTAGTCTTCCTAAAGTCTAAGATCCTCACCTTGGAATGGATTCTAACAGCCCTAGTCCTAATACTGAACCACACCATCTGGTGATCACTGGATGCAAAATGATCTCCCACTACAACATCAGAAACACTTTCACCATTGGTAAGCACCAAGTCCAGTATGGCCCCTTCACGTGTGGGGTCTGTTACCAATTGCCTGAATAGTTCTCCCTGTAGAGAATCCAGGATCTCCTTACTTCTAGATGATACTGCAGCAGGAATGTGCCAATCAACATCTGGCATATTGAAATCTCCTATCAGTAGCAATGCCTTGCATTTAACTTGCCAGTGCTTATGCTATTTCCAGGTTTTGTCGTTTGGCTCTTTTTTCCATTTCCTGAAAGATGCTTTTTTGGCAACAGCAGCCTATCTGCCCTCGCCTTCAAAACATACTGACAGTTTTTGGGACTTCCTTCCACTTTTCTTAAAGCGTGGAATACAGCTGGTCTGGGCTTCCAAGACAGTAGTTTTCAACAACACCCAAGCTTGATGTAAGTCTTTAACCTTTGCAACTGCTCCTTTTTGTTTTTTCTTAACTATTTTCCTCATTTTATCATAGTCTCCCTTTCGAAAGTTAAAAGGAAGTACTGCGGATTAACTTACTATCCCTCTTCCACTAATTAAATCATGCTATGATCACTATTGTCAAGTGGCCCCAACACCCTTATCTCTTGCACTAGATCTGGTGTTCCACTAAGGACTAAGTCCAGTATGGCTTCCCCTTTGGTCGGTTCATGAACCAGCTGCTCCAAGAAGCAGTCATTTATTTCATCTAGGAACTTTATCTCCCTAGCATGTCCTGCCGTGACACTGACCCAGTCGATACTGCGGTAAATGAAATCACTCATTATTATTACTGTGCTGTAACCTTTGTTAGCTTCCTTGATTTCTTTGAGCATTTCATTATCCATTTGTTCATTCTGGCCAGGCGGTTGATAGTACACCCCCACTGCCATCGCTTTCCCCTTTTTACATGGAATTTCAATCCATAGAGATTCTACAGTAAATTTTGCTTCCTGCAAAACTTTAATCCTTTCTGATTCAATGCCCTCTCTAACATAGAGCGCAACGCCTCCACCGATTTGATCAGCTCTATCATGATGATATAGTTTGTACCCAGGTATCACAGTGTCCAACTGATTGTCCTCCCACCATGTCTCTGAGATTCCAATCATATCTAACCTCTCGTTTAGTGCTATATATTCTAACTCTCCCATCTTATTTTTTAGACTTCTAGCATTTGCATACAAGCATTTTAGAGACAGCATAGTTACTCACCTGTAACAGGTGATCTCTGGGAACAGCAGGAATTAGTCCTCACATATGGGTACGTCGGAACCGATGGAGCCTGCGCGGGAAAGCTTGGGTATGGTGGTCTTCTTAGTTACAGCAGACACCGCCGCATCCACCCGCGGCGATTTGAACAGCTCCTTGTCTTTATCGGCCAAAGGATAGAGGCGGTTCATAGTCCGAATTCCCTTCAAACCTGAATCCGGTTGATCCCACTCAGAGTGAATCATTTGCTCGACCACGCGGTGCACAGGGAATACCACCTGGGACTCCCGCACCGCCTGTATGAGTGGTTTCGCCTTTTCATTTAAATCACCAGTTTGAAGGGAATTCGGACTATGAACCGCCTCTATCCTTTGGCCGATAAAGACAAGGAGCTGTTCAAATCGCCACGGGTGGATGCGGCGGTGTCTGCTGTAACTAAGAAGACCACCATACCCGTTGAAGGCGGGGCGGCCTTGAAGGACGCGCAAGACAAGAACGCTGCACAGCGCCGCTGCCGACGCACCGTCAGAGAAAAACAGCCAGAAAAAACCCAAATCTCTAGGCGAGAAGCTGGAAAGTAGACCAAAGAGAAAAGAGTAGGCCGCTCCCAGACCGACCCGTCCGGACCAGCGCGCCGCAATAGAAAACCTGATACTCGGGAGGGAAGGAGGACCAGAAATCACATCAGAACCATGGACCCTCTCTATCATCAAAGAGGGCTACAAACTACATTTCTCCAACCTTCCTCCCCATACCATGGTGAGACAATTCAATTCTCCCCCATCTCTCCTGTACCTGTTGGGACAAGAGGTGACCACTCTTCTCGCCCAAAGGGCAATAGAAGAGGTTCCTCTTCCTCAACAAGGGTCAGGTTTCTACTCCCCCTATTTTCTGATTCCCAAGAAAACAGGGGGATACAGACCCATTCTGGATCTCAGAGAATTGAACAAATTCCTCTACAAAGAGAAATTCAAAATGCTTTCTCTAGGTACTCTCCTTCCCTACCTACAGAGTCAGGACTGGCTTTGTTCTCTAGATCTCAAGGATGCGTACACACATATACTCATCCATCCATCCCACAGAAAATTCCTACGGTTCATATTCCAGGGAAAACATTTCCAATACAGAGTACTCCCCTTCGGTCTAGCCTCTGCTCCAAGGGTATTTACCAAATGCATGGCAATAGTAGCTGCATTTCTACGCACTCTGGGAATCTTTGTCTTCCCGTACCTCGACGACTGGCTCATTCGAGCTCCATCTCAGTCCGAGACTCAGACTTCCCTGGACCACACCAGACGCATATTGCAGTATCTGGGACTTGTCATCAATCTACCAAAGTCTCAACTCACCCCTACTCAATCCCTAGAGTTCATCGGGGCTTGGCTAGATACTACCACTGCAAGGGCCTATCTTCCTCAGGCCCGTTGCAACCGTCTAGTGCACTTGGCCTCTCAAATTCAGTCCAGAAGCCACTTGACTGCCAGAGAGATGCTACAACTGCTAGGCCACATGGCATCCACAGTTCATGTGGTGCCTTATGCTCGCCTACATATGAAAGCAGCTCAATGGACCTTGTCCACCCAGTGGACCCAAGCATCAGGAGCCCTCTCAGACCAAATAGCAAACTCAAAACGTCTTTTTTGGTCTCTCCAATGGTGGATATCCACTCAAAATCTGTTGTTGGGGGCCCCCTTCCAACCTTTGTTACCCCAAGCAACTCTCACTACAGATGCCTCCCAAACAGGTTGGGGAGCTCATCTCCAAGATCTCTCCACTCAGGGCATTTGGTCTCCACAGGAGACCACCCTTCATATCAACCTTTTGGAGCTGCGAGCAATTTTCCTTGCTCTCAAGGTCTTTCATACTCTTCTCATCAACATGACAGTACTTGTTCATACCGACAATCAAGTAGCCATGTTCTACATAAACAAACAAGGAGGGACTGGCTCTCTGTCGCTTTGCAACGAAGCTCTAAAATTGTGGGCCTTCGCCAGAGAGCATCGGATCCATCTCCTGGCAGTGTACCTCCCAGGAATCCAAAACTCTTGGGCAGACAGACTCAGTCGAGTCCTGCTGCCACACGAATGGTCCCTGAACATGGATCAGGTACTCAGAATCTTTCAAGAATGGGGGACCCCGGACATAGACCTCTTTGCAAGTCCGTACAATGCCAAACTTCCCCGGTTCTGTTCCAGGATTCCGTGTCAGGGAGCTCAGGCCAAGGATGCCTTCCTCCTTCATTGGGGTCAGGCCTTCCTATATGCCTTTCCACCCATTCCCTTGATTCCCAAGACTCTATTCAAACTTCAGAGGGATCAAGGATCCATGATCCTCATAGCTCCACGCTGGCCACGCCAAGTGTGGTACCCTCTACTTCTGCATCTCTCCCAGACACCATCCCTGGATCTGGGAGCTGCTCCAGACCTTCTGTCTCAAGAGGAGGGGACTTTGTGGCACCCAAACCACAAGTCCCTTCACCTCAGAGCCTGGTTACTGAAGGCCTAGACCTTCAAGACTTGAATCTTTCTCAACAGGTGAAGGATGTCCTCCATGCATCGAGGAAACCTTCCACCAGACGTTCTTATGCTTTTAAATGGAAAAGATTTTCAATTTGGTGTGCTAACAAAGGTCTTAACCCTCTAGCACTACCTTTAACTTCTTTACTTGAATATCTCCTGCATCTTTCCAATGCAGGACTTAAAACCAATTCGGTAAGAGTCCATTTGAGTGCTATTGCAGCATCTCTTCAGCCTATCCATGGATAATCTGTTTCCTCTCATCCTCTTATCGCAAGATTCATGAGAGGTCTAACTTTAACTAAACCTCCCATTCGGCCTCCTCCAGTGGCATGGGACTTAAACGTAGTTCTTGGTCAGCTTATGAAGCCGCCCTTTGAACCCTTAGCCACTACCTCCTTGAAATTTCTTTCCCGGAAAGTCATTTTCCTTATTGCAATCACTTCTGCTCGTCGCATCAGTGAACTGCAGGCTTTAGTGGCTAATCCACCTTATACAAGGTTCCATCATGATAAGGTAGTCCTTAGGACAAATCCCCACTTTATGCCTAAAGTGGTCTCACCTTTTCATCTTAATCAAGAGGTATATTTACCTGTTTTTTTTCCAGATCCTCATGCATCAAATGCGGAGAGGAACCTTCATACTCTAGACTGTAAAAGAGCTCTTGCCTTTTACCTCCACAGGACACAGCAACATCGAAAGTCTTCTCAACTTTTTGTTGCTTTTGATCCTGCTCATTTAGGACTTCCAGTCTCAAAAAGAACACTGTCCAATTGGATTGCTCAGTGTATTTCTTTTGCTTACCAGAGTAAGAACCTTTCTCTGTAAGGCCATGTCACAGCTCACAATGTGAGAGCCATGGCCACATCTATGGCTCATCTTCATTCTGTATCCATCGATCAGATCTGTCGAGCAGCCACTTGGGCCTTGGTTCATACCTTCACAGCCCATTACTGCTTGGACAAGGACTCCCGCCGGGATGCCTTGTTTGGTCAGGCTGTCCTCAGACACCTGTTCCATTCTTAAACAACTCCTGCCCACCTTCCCTGAGTGGATGCCTGAGATCCATGGGAAGATGAGGAATTCTTGCAGGGGGATCTCCCCGGCATCTTAGCTAGGGAGTCCCCATATGTGAGGACTCATTCCTGCTTGTTCCTGGAAATAGCACAGTTACTTACCTGTAACAGGTGATCTCTGGGAACAGCAGGAATTAGTCCTCACAACCCACCCACCTCCCCTAGGAGTTGTATCTCTCTCTCTCTCTCTTTCCTTTCCTCTCTCTATTGTCTCAGCTTTAAACTCGAACTGAAGAGAGTTGGTCAGGAAGGCGGGAAGGCAGCCAGGCCCTTCTCAAAACCATCTTGCAGAAAACTCAAAACCACTGGCACGGATACCGTCGCCGCTCGAACACCACGCTGTGAACACCAATCCTCAAAGATCCTCCATACCCGGACGTACGTGAGGGAGGTGGAAGTCTTCCGCGCCCTGAGAAGAGTAGCAACTACCGCAGGGGAATAACCCCTCTTCCTCAGCCGAGCCCTTTCAATGGCCATACCGTAAGCGAGAACCGACCCACCTGGGGCATCCGCAGCGGACCCTGAAAAGGTAAGTTCTCTAGAACCAAGTCAAAAATCCCTGAGGAGGTTGGGACTGCTGGATTGTAGCAGTCCCTGTGGCCTTTGTTCTTGCCTGCTTAGTTTGCTGACGCTTAGGAGCAAAGCGAACTTGGGAAGATTGCTGGCCAGTATTTGTGGAAAATCTGGTCTTTTTATAGAAAGATTTCTTAAAAGGTTTTTTCTTGGCAGGGGTAGAGGTAGACTTAGAAAGTCTATCTAAAGCAGCATTCTCTGCATCCATTTGAGTGGCTTTGATTTGCCACTCTTTGCCAAAGAGATTTTCACCTGTACAGGGCAAATTGCCCAAGCCTTCTTGTACCCAGGGTTCCAAATCAGAGGCCTGGAGCCAAGCCAGTCTGCGAGCAGCTATGGCTATGCCAGAGGCTCTGCTTGCCCCCTCAAAAGAGTCAAAGGCTGCTCTGTTTGAGAACTTGGAAACATCTTGAGTGTGCTTTAGCAAAAGAAGAAATTCCTCCTGTTTATCCTCTGGGATAAAGGGGAGAAATTGACGTATCTTTAATGCAATCTCTTTCAAAAACATGCCCATATAAAGGCTGTATGAATTGATTCTGGCAATAAGCATGCTAGCTTGGAAGATTTTTCTCCCAAAAGCATCCAGAGTCCTACATTCTCTTCCTGGAGGGGTAGAAGAGTGTCTTTTGGTACTCTTTATCTTTTTCATAGCAGACTTCACCACAATAGAGTGGTGAGGAAGCTGAGTTTTTTGAAAACCAGGAGAAGGAGGAACCCGATACATGGTGTCCAAACGTCGAGAATGTGGAGATAGGGTAAGAGGAGCCTCCCACAAATCCATCATGTGTTCTTGAAGAATTTCATGTATGTGAACATAAGAACATAAGAAATGCCATACTGGGTCAGACCGAGGTCCATCAAGCCCAGTATCCTGTTTCCAACAGTGGCCAATCTAGGTCATACGTACCTAGCAGTTTCCCCAAAAGACACAGGTTCTGCAGTGCTTGTACTAGGTCAAGCATTGATATCCTGGGTCCCTTTTTAATAGTGGTTTATGGACCTTTCCTCCAGAAACTTGTCCAAACCTTTTTTAAACCCAGCTATACTAACAGCCCTTACACTACATCCTCCGGTAACAGATTCCAGAGTTTGATTACACGTTGAGGAAGAAATATTTTCTCTTATTTGTCTTAAATAGTTTACCCCGTAGCTTCATTACATGTCCCCTAGTCCTTCTATATTCTGATAGCGTAAACAATTGATCCACGTTTATCCGTTCCACTCCATTCATTCATTTATAGACCTCTATCATATCTCCCCTCAGCCGTCTCTTTTCCAGGGTAAAGAGCCCTAACCTTTTTAGCCTCTCTTCATAGGAGTAGCCTTCCATCCCCTTCACCAATTTGGTGGCTCTTCTCTGTACTTTTTCTAATAACTCTATGTCTTTTTTAAGATACGGTGACCAGAATTGCACACAATATTCAAGGTGCGGTCGTACCATGGAGCGATACAGAGGCATTATAATATCCTTTGTTTTATTCTCCATCCCTTTCCTTATGATACCTAGCATTCTATTTGCTTTCTTGGCCGCCGCTGCACACTGGGCGGAGGGTTTTAACATGTTATCCACGATGACTCCTAAATCTTTTTCCTGGGTGGTGGTTTCTAATGTGGAGCCTTGCATCGTGTAACTATAGTGTGGGTTGTTCTTTCCTAGGTGCATAACTTTGCACTTGTCCACATTAAATTTCATCTGCCATTTGGATGCCCAGTCTTCCAATTTATCCAGATCTTCCTGCAGTTTTCCACAATCCTCTTGGGTTTTAACAACTTTAAACAGTTTTGTGTCATCTGCAAATTTGATAACCTCACTAGTTATTCCCTTTTCCAGATCATTTATGAATATGTCAAAAAGTAGCGGACCCAGTACAGATCCCTGGGGTACTCCACTATTCACCTTTTTCCATTGGGAATATTGGCCATTTAGCTCTACCCTCTGCTTTCTATCTTTTAACCAGTTCCCGATCCACAATAGTACACTGCCTCCTATCCCATGACCTTTTAGCTTTGCCAAAAGTCTCTGATGGGGGACCTTGTCAAAAGCTTTCTGAAAGTCCAGATACACTATATCAACCGACTCACCTTTGTCTACCTGTTTATGCACACCTTCAAAAAAACAGATCAGATTAGTAAGACAAGATCTTCCTTGTCTAAAGCCATGTTGGCTGTCTCCCATTAGGGCATGACTATCTACATGCTGTGTAATTTTGTTCTTTATGATGGTTTCTACCATTTTCCCTGGTACTGACGTCAGGCTCACCGGTCTGTAATTTCCCGGGTCACCCCTGGAACCCTTTTTAAAAATTGGTGTTACGTTGGCGACCCTCCAATCTTCAGGTATTACAGATGATTTTAATGAAAGTTCACAGATTACCAATAGCAGGTCTGCAATCTCATATTTCAGTTCTTTCAACACTCTGGGATGTATACCATCCGGTCCAGGTGATTTGCTACTATTCAGTTTATCAAATAGTTGTAATATATCTTCCCGGTGTAGCGATATTTCTCTCAATTCCTCTGCAGTATCACCTTTAAATACCACTTCAGTCTTGGGTAACATCCCTACATCTTCCTCAGTAAAGACTGAAGCAAAGAATTCATTCAGTCTCTCTGCTATAGCCTTGTCTCCTCTTACTGCCCCTTTTACCCCTCTATCATCTAACGGTCCAATTGACTCTCTCACAGGCCTTTTGCTACGAATGTACTTGAAAAAGTCTTTATTTCGTGTTTTTGCTTCCGCAGCAAGTTTCTTCTCAAATTCCCGCTTTGCCTGCCTTATCAATGCTTTGCATTTAACTTGCCAGTGCTTGTGCTGTTTCCAGTTTTCATCATTTGGCTCTTTTTTCCATTTCCTGAAGGTTGCTCTTTTGGCAGCAACAGCCTCTCTGACCTCACCTTTAAACCATGCTGGCAGTTTTTTGGACTTTCTTCCACTTTTCTTAATGCGTGGAATACAGCTGGTCTGGGCTTCGAGGATAGTATTTTTAAATAACACCCAAGCTTGCTGTAAGTCTTTAACCTTTGGAACCGCTCCTTTTAGTTTTTTCCGAACTATATTCCTCATTCTATCATAGTCTCCCTTTTGAAAGTTAAAAGGTAGTACTGTGGATTCCTTTACTATCTGTCCTCCACTGATTAAATCAAACATGATCATACTATGATCACTATTGCCAAGTGGTCCCAACACCCTTATTTCTTGCACCAGATCTGGCGTTCCACTAAGGACTAGGTCCAGTATGGCTTCCCCTCTGGTTGGTTCATGAATCAGCTGCTCCAAGAAGCAGTCATTTATTTCATCTAGAAACTTTATCTCGTTAGCTTGTCCTGCTGTGACACTGTCCCAGTCGATACCGGGGTAATTGAAATCACCCATTATTACTACTCTGTTGTGGCTTTTGTTAGCTTCCTTGATTCTTTGAGCATTTCATCATCCATTTGTTCATTCTGGCCAGGCGGTCGATAGTATACTCCCACTGCCATCACCTTCCCCTTCATAAATGGAACTTCAATCCATAGAGATTCTACAGCAAATTTTGTTCCCTGCAAAACTTTAATCCTTTCTGACTCAATGCCCTCTCTAACATAGAGCGCAACCCCTCCACCAATTTGTTCAGCTCTATCATTACGATATAGTTTGTATCCAGGTATCACAGTGTCCCACTGGTTATCCTCCTTCCACCATGTCTCTGAGAGTGCAATCATATCTAACCTCTCATTTAGTGCTATATATTCTAATTCTCCCATCTTATTGTTTAGACTTCTAGCATTGGCATACAAGCATTTTAGAGACTGTATTTTATTAATATTAATCTGGCTATTGGTAGGCATGGGTAATTGGGAATCTTTATGCTCTGTCTGCTCCTTACTCAAGGGCATTTGGCTACTATACTCCCTTTTGGAACCTCACTGCTTTTGGTAGTATCCTTCAAGGATACCTTTGTCCGAACCATGCGCTCTTGGGTGACTGTCGGCTTTCCCCTATTTTCTAGTTTAAAAGCTTCTCTATCTCTTTTTTAAAGGTTAATGCCAGCAGTCTGGTCCCATCCTGATTAAGGTGAAGCCCATCCCTTCGGAAGAGCCCCCCCTTTCCCCAGAATGTTCCCCAGTTCCTAACAAATCCAAAACCCTCATCCTTGCACCATTGTCTCATCCACGCATTGAGACTCCGGAGCTCTGCCTGTCTTTTGGGTCCTGCACGTGGAACAGGAAGCATTTCGGAGAACGCTATCCTGGAAGTTCTGGATTTCAACTTCCTACCTAAAAGCTTAAATTTAGCCTCCAGAACTTCCCTACCACATTTTCCTATGTCATTGGTACCAACATGTACCAAGACAGCAGACTCCCCCCCAGCACTATCTATGATCCTATCTAGGCGGTGCGTGAGATCTGCTACCTTCGCACCAGGCAGGCATGTTACCAGGCGATCCTCACGTCCACCAGCCACCAAGCTATCTACATTCCTAATGATTGAATCACCAACTATAACAGCTGTCCTGACCCTCCCCTCATGGGGACATGGCCCTGGAGAAACGTCCTCGGTGCGAGAGGGTTTTACATCACCTGGAGGACAGGTCCTAGTTACAGGATCACTTCCTGCCACACCAGGGTGATGCTCTCCTGTCACGTGACCTCTATCCTCCATGGCAACAGGGATGCTGCCAGACTGGAGGTGGGACTTCAGGACTATATCCCTGTAGGTCTCGTCCATGTACTTCTCTGTCTTTCTTATGTCTTCCAGGTCTGCTACTCTAGCCTCTAGAGAACGGACTCGTTCCCTGAGAGCAAAGAGCTCCCTGCACTTAGTGCATATGTAGGACCTCTCACCAACTGGGAGAAAATCATACATGTGACACTCAATGCAAAAGACCGGAGAACCCCCATCTCGTTGCTGGACCTCTGTCTGCATCTTAGTTTAAAGCTTGTGTTTAGGTCTTTTAAATTCGGTATATAATAAGGATTGGTGTAGATGCTTATACTAATAAAAGTGTATCTAATCCTCCTAATACACCCTGTGTACCTGAAGCTTAATTAATCTCAGGTCCTCTGTGTATGACTGATTTGGATTAAGAGCTGCACCTGAGAGCAGCCCCTTTCCTCTAAGATGTGCAAGTACCTATAAAACTACAATTACCCCAGGGGTGGGTGGGTGCTGGGGAGGGAGGGAGGGAGATAAGTCCTATTAAAGAGGGCAGTTACAAGGTACCCTGTCCTGAACCCTCAGCAGGGGGATGGGGGTACCACACAAAGCCCAGTTAGTTGAGAGAGGCAAGATAAGTACAGCTGAGAAGGCTGAACTAGCACACCACTAAGACAAACAGTAAATAATTAAATAAACAGCTAGAACTCACAGTAAGATGTCCCAGGAGGCAAATATCCACTCACTAGCAGAGCTCTGTAAAAGTACAGCCCTTCTCTGATCAGAGAAAAGCTTACAGGTGTAAGGTGGCTGCCTCTTTAGGAACCTTAGAGTATCCTAAAATATCTAATTTCTTTGCTCTAGGTTCCTTTTCTGAGGATACAGATATGGAGAGTCCTTTAGCTACTTCAATAATGAAGTCTTGAAAGGACAAATCCTCTGGAGGAGACATTCTCCTTTTTGGAGAAGAGGGCTCCTCAGGAAGAGTGAAAGAGACGTCAGCAGAATCATCTGAGGTATCAGACTCTTCAGAGGATTCAAAGTATCGTCTATTTGCTTCCAGAGATCGATACGCGTACCGATCGGTACCGACATCGGGCGTACCGGGTATCGGAGCGGTATCGAAGAAAGCTCCGGAACCGGAGACCGGAACCGGCATGCTACTGGAAGTAGATGCTCTGGGTACCGGTATCGGAACCGATTGTCGCGGAACCAATGGCGGTGCAGCATTAATGAAGGTCAGTAAGGCCAGCTGCATGGATTGTACCGTAGTACCCATAGCCGCCACAACTGCCTGGAAGTCGGTACCGGTGTTAGCTGGTACCCCAGAGCAGTCTAACAGGAGATCGGTCGAGGCCGTGCCATCGATGTCTACCTGTAATCCCATAGGAGGAGCTTTGGAAGCCGGAGCTTCCTGCCGGGGTTTTTAGGCTGGGGCAGGGTCCTCAGGGTCAATTGCAAGGGCCTCTCGCTGTTTAGAGGGAGATTTGCCTTTTGAGGACTTGCCCGAAGAATGTTTGGTTACCTGAGATCCATCAGGAGAAGAAGACCTGGAGGATGTTGATGCTGGAGTATCGGTAGAAAACAGTATATGAAATTCATTTGCTCTGTTCTGTAAGCCCCTTTTGGACATCAGAGAGCAGGATGGACAATCCGGAATGGAATGGTCAGGCCCCAAACATTTAAGACACCACTCATGGGTGTCTGTAATTGAAATAGTACCGGTACACTTAGTGCATTTTTTAAAACCAGAAGCTGGTTTTTCCATGAGGTCCTAGAGGCCTCACAGAAAAAATACACCAAGTGTAGGAAAGAGTAATATATATATATATATTTTTTTTAAATAAACGAAAAAAGGACCGTCGGTACCGGTCCAGAATCGGGGAAGGCAGACACGCGGTCAAAGAAACAAATTAAAATAACAATTTCTTCAGCGGTGACAGGAACACGACCTGCTGGCTCCGCGGAAAAAGAATAACTGAAGAGAGTTGGTCAGGAAGGCGGGAAGGCAGCGCGCATGCGCTGTGGGAGGCCCCAAAAGCTTCCTTTCTGGGAAGCTGGGGAGCTTTCCCGCGCAGGCTCCGTCGGTTCTGACGTACCCATATGTGAGGACTCATTCCTGCTTGTTCCTGGAGATTTTAGTCTTCACATATGGGTATCGTCGGTACCGACGGATCCTGCGCGGGAACGCTCCCCAGCATCCAATAGGAAAGCTTTTGGGAGCATCCCACAGTGCCTGTGTGCTGCCTTCCCACCTTTCCCAACTGTCCCTCTCCAGTTGAGTTTAAAGCTGAGACAAAGAGAGAGAGAAAGAGAGAGAGATACAACTCCTAGGGGAGATGGGTGGGTTGTGAAGACTAAATTCTTGCTGTTCCCGGAGATCACCTGTTACAGGTGAGTAATTATGCTATCTCCAGGAACAAGCATGAATGTAGTCTTCACATATGGGGACTCCCTAGCTGCAGATGACAGGGAGAAGGCCCCAGAAGTTGTGTGCCCTTGTGAAAGGGCTCCACTTTCCCCCATGGATCCTTGGCATCCTACCAGGGATGGTGGGAAGGAGTTGATTAAGTATGGAACAGGTGTTGAGGAGCAGCCTAACCAAACAAGGTATCTCGGCGGGAGTCCTTGCCTAAGCAGTAAAGGGCTGTGAAGGTATGAACCGAAGCCCAAGTAGCTGCTCGATAGATGTCGTTGATAGACACAGAGGGAAGATGAGCCACAGAGGCTGCCATGGCTCTCACATTGTGAGCTGTGACATGGCCTTCAAGAGGAAGGCTTTTACTCTTACAGGCAAAAGATATACACTGTGCAATCCAGCTGGACAGTGTTCTTTTGGAGACTGGAAGCCCCAAATGACTAGGATCAAAAGCAACAAAGAATTGAGAGAACTTTCTATGTTGCTGTGTCCTTTGCCAGTAAAAGGCCAAAGCCCTTTTTCAGTCCAAAGTATGAAGATTCCTTTCTGCATCTGAGGCGTGAGGCCTTGGGAAGAATACAGGAAGGTAAACCGCTTGGTTTAAATTTGGCATAAAGTGTGGATGAGTCCTAAGGACTACCTTATCATGATGGAACCTTATATAAGGAAGATCAGCCACCAACGCTTGCAATTCACTGATGCGACGTGCTGATGTGATTGCAATAAGAAAGATGACCCTCCAGGAAAGGAATTTCAAAGAGGTAGTGGCTAATGGTTCAAAAGGCGGTTTCATGAGTGGCCCAAGAACCAGATTTAAGTCCCATGCCACCGGTGGTGGCTTAATGGGAGGCTTAGTTAAAAGAAGGCCTCTCATAAATCTCGCTATGAGAGGATGAGAGGAAATAGGTTGTCCATTTAGAGGCTTGAAAGAAACTGCAATAGCACGCAAATGAACTCTCACTGAATTGGTGCTAAGCCCTGCATTTGATAAATGAAGGAGATACTCCACTAATGATTCCAGAGGTATCGCAAGAGGGTTAAGACCCTTCTGCGAGCACCATATGGCAAACCTTTTCCACTTATGTTTGAATATTTTTATTAATATTACAATTGAACAACATGACAGGGCCATATAAGAACAGGATAACTGTACAGAGTGAGAGGACACAAACACAGACCATCAACCAACAGCCTCTATGAACATAGCCCAAAGCAAAGTCAGACAGCTAAGTACAGAGGCGAGTAAGAGAAGCATCAGAGCGGCAATGCCCAACCTCCCAGCTCCAGGCCTCACCGCAGGCAGAGCCCCGCCATTCAATCACATGGCGAAGACTGTAAATTTTTACCAAGACAGTTCCCCCCTAAAGAGTCCCCCCGCCCATCCCCCTTACCTCTCCCCCCCCATTACCCTTCCCGCCCCCCCGTCACTACCCCCCGCCGCCCCCCACCCCATCCCCTGCAGCAATCAAAAGATCCCTCCTCTACAGAGAAGGAAGAATGAGAGGTAAAACAGAGACAAGAAACCCCCCATGAGCAAAGCGGGAGAAAGAGGGCAAAAGAAGGATAAGGGAGAGGAAACGCCAGAGGAGACCACCCCCCGGGGGTTCTAACCTTCACCTACTAGCCGAGTACGGGTACCTCTAGGTAACGAGTGCAAGTGTGGGCCCCACCCCTCCAAAAATCTTTGCCATCTCTGGGGATAGCCACTCGCACGACGCCTCTCCATCAACAGCACCGCATGCAAGCACCCCCTCCAGAGCCCGTAAGTGGGTCCCCTTGCATCCAACCATCTCTGCAAAATAGCCCCTCGGGCAACCACTAACGCCAACCGCAGCCACTGCCACGCCACCTCCCCCATTCCCACTTCCCTTGGGTCATCCCAGATGTCCAGCACCAAGTTTTGTGCCGTGAAAGGCAACCCCGAGGGCACACAGCTCCCCAGGTGACTACGGACCAGTCCCCAAAAGGTCTGTACCCGCACACAAAACCAAAACATGTGTCCGAGTGTGGCTCTGCCTTCCCCACACCAAGGGCAGCAATGAGAGGCGCTAACCCCGGCCCTCCAAGCCCGCACCGGCGCAAAGTATAAACGTCGCAACACCTTATAGTGCATGTCTCTATGCAACACCAGCACACTCAACTTCGGGATGCTTGCCAAGCTCCGCAGTAGATCCTCCCCTGCCACCGCCACTCCCAAGTCCCGAGCCCAAGCCCCAGCAAGATCCTCCAAAGAGGGCGGTGGTACCAATTCCCACAACATTTTGTGTAACCAAGCCACCCCTGTGCCCAGGTCCCCCCCCCTCAGGCCCGCCTCAATCCAGTACTAACGGCTCCGCTCAGTGCACCAGAAGGTAAACTGCGGACGTAGCTGCGAATCTGAGCGTAGGGGAACATGTCCCGCCCACCCAGGGTATAACATTGACTTAAGAAAGCAAAGGATTCCAAGTGGCCCTCATCTGTGACCAAGTGCTCCAAGTTGACAATACCCAGTTGCTCCCACCGAACAAAACTACCCCCAAGGGTGCCAGGAAGGAAATCCCCATTCCCCAGTAACGGGAGAAACGGAGAGTAATTGGCCTGGAGGCCTTTAACTCCACAGAAGAACCTCCAGGCCTTCCTAATGGGTTCCACCAACACACCACGGATATCAGAGCCCACCCGCTGAAGTACTTGGACATGCATCAGGTACCGCGGATTCCAGGGCCTCAGCAACTCCCGGAGCATTACGGTCGGTGTGTACACTCCTAGATCCCATAGCCAATCCCGCACATGTCGCAGGAGACAGGCGACATTGTATTTCCGAGGATCAGGAATTGCCATACCTCCTTTTTCCCATGGTTGCCGCAGAACTACCAGCGAGATCCTAGGCCTCTTCCCTTTCCAAAGCAATTGATTTATTAAGCGGTCCAATTTCCGAATATCCGAACATTTAAGCCATAGCGGGAGAGTCTGGAGCACATACAACATTTTAGGGAATAAGGCCATCTTATAAAGCGCAATACGACCCCCCAAGGACAAAGGTAGATCCCGCCATTTATCCACGTGAAGAGTCAAATCCATCAGAATCTTTTTAACATTCAACTGATATAGATCTTCCAACTTGGCAGGTAAATAAATACCCAGGTATTTAAACTTCCCCTCCGCCCATTTCAAAGGGAAGTTACCCACCCACCCCTTAGTCGCCGCCTCCCCTATCAACATGGCCTCAGATTTATCTAAGTTAAGGCGAAAGCCTGAGGGCACCCCGTAGGCATCAAGCAATTCCAAGAGCCTGGGCAGGCCATTCTGAGGGTCAACAATGTGCAATAGCAAATCATCAGCAAAAGCTGCCACCCGGAACTCAGTTCTGCCCACTGCTACTCCCTCCCTGAAACCGTACACTGGACCTGATTTGTATCAATAACGGCTCCAGTGTTAGAACAAATAGCAAAGGGGATAAAGGACACCCCTGTCTGGTCCCCTTCCCAATATGGAATTCTGGCGACATAGTACCGTTAACCATAATTGCAACCGCGGGGATCGGCGTACAGGAGCCGTATAACATCCACAAAAAACCCAGAGAAGCCCATGCCACCCAACACCTGGTGCAGAAACCCCCAATCGACCCTGTCGAACGCTTTTTTCCCGCGTCGAAACTGATTAACAGAGAGCCCCGACGAGCTGCCCGCCCTGCACACATGGACATCAACACTCGATGGAGACTATACGCCGCATGCCTCCCCCTCACAAATCCCACTTGGTCCGGATGAACCAGCGCCGGCAGAAATTCCGCTAGGCGGTCAGCCATTATTTTGGCCAAAATTTTAATGTCCACATTCAGTAGGGAGATGGGCCGATAGGAACTAGGTAGTAATGGATCCCTCCCTGGTTTTGGCAAGATAGTAACCAAGGCTTTATTGGTCTCATAAGGAAAGTGGCCACGTTGCACCAGGTCACTGAAATATTCCACCAGGGGGATCACCACCCTGTCCCCCAAGGTCTTATAAAACTCACTCCGAAGCCCATCTAAACCGGGAGCCCGGCCCCGCTTCAGCGCTTTGATGCCCAGCTGAACCTCCCGCGGGGAAATAGGTTGGTTCAAAACCTGTAAGTTCTCCGCAGATAGAGAGGGCAACAAACATCCTTCCAAAAACACCCGGCCCTCCGCCTCCTTCCCCTCTTCCCTTTCATACAGGCGCTGAAAATAAGCTGTAAAAATCCCAGCAATCTCTCCTTCATCCCTCCTCAAAGTCCCATCAGGGTGTTTGATGACCCCTATTTGTCTCGGGCCCCCCTCCGGCTTAATCAAAGATGACAACATTCTGCCCGCCCGATTCCCATGCTGGTAAAGCTGAAAGCGATAATACATCAGCGATTTCCTGGCTCGCTGGTGCAACAGCGCCTCCAACTCCGTTTGCAGCTCCCGCATACGGAGCCTATCCCCAGCAGTCCCGGACGCCGCCACCCTCCTGCGCGCCCTTCCAAGATCTCGCTCTATTGTGACAATGCGTTGATTCACCCGTCTGCGCTTCGCGCTCAGATAACTAATAATCTCTCCCCTGAGTACCGCCTTTCCCGCCTCCCAAAATAGAGTGGGATTGACATCCGGACCCTCATTCAAAGCTTTGTAGACTTCCCATTTGTCTCGCAGGTAGCCCTCGAACTGTGCATCCCCGCTCAGCTCTAAAGGGTAACGCCACAACCCATGGCGTCGAGGGGTCTTCCTCCGCAGCTCCAATATAACCATAGCATGATCCGAGATAACGGCTGGTCCCACCTCCGACCTGAAAACCTGCCCAAACAGGGAGTCAGAGATCAGAAAATAATCTATTCTAGACCAGGTGCCATGACTCCTGGACATGTGGGTATATTCTCGGTCTCCCGGGTGCAAAACCCTCCAGACATCCATCAGGCCACGCGCCTCACAAATCCCCAGTATTCGTCTCGTACTCCGCGAGTCCCGGCTGCCCGCACTTCCCGACCGATCGAGATTGTCGTCCAACACAGCATTGAAATCGCCCCCCAGAATAACTTGATAACCGTCAGTGTCGGCAAGTAAGTGGGTCAGCCTTCGGTAAAACTGGGCTTCAAATACATTGGGCGCGTAGATGTTACACACCACCACTTTAAGACCATCCAAGGTCCCCCACAGCAGAACAAACCTCCCTTCTGAGTCGGCTTCCACTCTCTCCTCCACCCAACCCACGGACTTAGAAATCAAGGTGACCACTCCCCGTTTTTTCCCCACGGCCGGGGCACCGTAGACTTTGGCGATATGGCCCCGCCCCAGCTTGTTATATTCCTTCGCCATGAGATGGGTTTCTTGTAACAGGATGACCCCTATGCCTTTGCGCTTTAATTGTTGCATTACCTTGTACCGTTTAACGGGTGACCCCAGACCACAAACATTCCAGGAGGCAATCCCAATAGTGTTAGCCATTATCTCCCCAGTCTTGCTCATCAGATAGTAAAACTCTCATGCAAGAGGCCGGCGAGGCCCCCCCCAGCCTAGGGACCCCCCCCACTCCAACCAGATCCTCCACCCCTGGTCTAGACACAATCACTCTCCGCCAACACCCTCTCCGGCATGCCACACATACCCCTCTTCTTCGCATAGAGATCAACCCCCAGCTGCAGCCCCTCCCTTCCCCCCCCTTCCCACCCGTCCCACGCCCGCCCCCAGTCTTCAGCCCCTCCTCCCCTCCAACCACTCGTACCTCCCAGCACTTAAATGGTGGCCCCTCCTTTACATCCGGAACCTGCAGAGCCCAACCCCCCCCCACCCCCACGCTCTCAGCCGCTAATACTCCGCCCCAGAGTAATCCTAAGTTACCTTCCCATTTCCACCCCCTCCCAACCAATGAACATCAAGGCAGTCCTGCAGGCCTCAATGGTTGGAGTCCCCGGCCCCCCCCCCCCCCATGTTACAGCATTGCCAAAAGTCCCGTGCAGTCCCCATACCTCCCTTCTGGAACTGCCAGGTCACTATGGGGGGCCCCCCTTCCCGGAGCCGCCTAAGTATGTCTAGCCTGCTTAGGGCTAATACCTTGGAGTCATGTGAAACAATTGTAACATTAGAGATGGGAATTAATGGAAACATTGAAATCTTGAAACAATGAATACTGGTAAGATTTAGAAACATTGGAAACGCTAAAAACCTTGAAAACTGTTGAAACATCGGATACATGAAAAGCAAGCGAGATATTGGAGACAAGTGAACCATTGGAAACACTTGGAGGCCCTAGCCCACCCAGAGCGCCAAAAGAGCACCCAAGTGGACCGGCACCGACCCCTTACTTGCCGAGTATTCCAGCAACCGCAGACTCATGCCCACGAATGCTGGAAACACCCAGCATAATAACGAGTAAGAGTTGCTGGAAACAATTAAATCTAGAAACCTTGGAGACAGTTTGGAACAATGGCAGCAGTCAAGCCTATCGGGGCCAGAGAAACATCTGCCAGCCATGACTACCACCAGGCCCCTGTTGCATCTCTCGGGGAAATTCTGTGACTTCAGCCAGGGGGGTCCCTCCCCCCTCCCCCAAGACGGCAGTCCCAACCCTCTAAACATGCCACCAGGCGATGTATGAGAAAGATTAGAGAGGCATCCCCTCACTTCCCAACCCCCCAGAGCACCCACTCGCAAATGCCATAGAAGAGAGCCAGCATAGGCCTTGCGATCGAGTGCCCGCCTGGAGAGGGAAGTGCCCTCATTAACCGAAATAGAACCATGCATAGACTTATTGCAAACAAAGTACATACAGAGATTTCAGACGGGCAAGAACTACACAACTGTTGCAAAGGCCCTCCACGTGGTAGTCCAACGGGCTGTGGCAAATCAGGCAGACCAAGGTGTCTGTCTCTAGCCCGCATTTTAGTCACTAGCCGTGCCTTAACTCGGGGCTCCATCCGCAACTGGCCTCTGCTCCCGGGGTCTCACCTTGCAGCAACTAGTCCCATGGGAACACGAGAGAGTCACCCCCGTTGATCACAAAACGCCATAGCTTCCTCTGGCGATGCAAAGAGGCGTTGGCGGCCCTCACATTCCACGCGCAGCCGTGCCGGGTATGCCAGTGTGAAGCGCAGGCCTCTCTCCACCAGTCGGGTGCAAACGTCTTTGTAGGCCCTCCGGCGCTGAGACACCCCAGCAGAATAATCTTGGAAAATGAGGACTCTGCTGCCGTTTCCCCCATTACGCCGCTGCTGTCGTGCTGCCCTCAGCACACCTTCCTTCTGGGCTGCATTCAGGAAGCGGGCAATGACCGTCCGAGGCCGGTTATCTCCAGCCCGTAGAGGTCCCAACCGGTGCGCCCTCTCCAAGACTATTGGACCCAGCCCGTCTTCCAGCGGTAGGTTAGCCGGTAGCCAGTGCTCCAAGTGACGGCGCAAATCCTTCTCCAGCACTGACTCTGCGATGCCAATGAAGCGCAGATTGTTTCTCCGGCTCCGGTTTTCTAGGTCCTCTAGCTTGTCGGTTTGTTTTTGCAGGGCTTCTTCCAACTTCTGGATCCGAGCCTCTGCCCGAGACTGCACATCCTCCACCGAGCTAATTCTCTGCTCTGCTCTGTCCACCCGGCCATTAAAGTCATTAACCGCCTGCACCACCGTGGCCAGCTGCGCGGCCAGGCCCCCCAGGCGGTCCTCCAGAGCTAGTACCACAGCCTTAGACACGTCCTCCACCATCGTGCCCGGGGTAACTAGGTCGCCCTCCGCCATCTTGACTTCAGCGCCACGGGGTTTTTTCCCGCCGAGAAGGTTTCGTCGCCATAGGCTTCCCGGGCGATCCTGTACTAGTTGCAACGCGCCCCGCCAGCTGAGAGAGGGCTCCCACTCACAACCGGAGAAAATTAGGCTGAATCAGCAAAGTTAGAGGGCAGGAGAGAGGTTAGGCTCCGGAGCCAAGAAAGAGATGTCTTTCCTAGCCCACCATGTCACCGGAAGTCCTCAACCTTTTCCACTTAAATGCATAAGAGTGTCTTGTGGAAGGCTTCCTAGAAGCATAAAGGATATCCTTTACCTGCTGGGAAAGGTTAAGACCGTGAGGTTCTAGGCTTTCAGCAACCAGGCCCTGAGATGCAGAGGCTGGGGACTGGGATGCCACAGTATCCCGTCCTCTTGAGAAAAGAGATTTGGAGCAGATCCTAATTCCAGAGGCAGAGCTTGAGAGAGATATAGGAGCAGAGGGTACCACATTTGCTGTGGCCAACATGGAGCTATGAGGATCATATGACCTCTGTCTCTCTGAAAATTGAACAGGGTTTTGGGAATTAGGGGAATGGGTGGAAAGGCATAAAGGAAGTCCTGACCCAAATGGAGGAGGAAAGCATCCCTGGCCTGACAACCCTGAGCCGGAATTCTGGAACAGAACCGGGGAAGTTTGGCATTCAACGGACTTGCAAAGAGGTCTATGTCCGGGGTTCCCCAAATTTCAAAAATTTTGGCCACCTGGTCTGCATGGAGAGACCATTCGTGTGGAAGCAGAACTCGACTGAGTCTGTATGCCCAAGAGTTTTGAATGCCTGGAAGATACACCACAAGGAGATGAATCTGATGCTCTCTGGCGAGGGCCCATAGTCGCAAAGCTTCGTTGCAAAGTGACAGAGAGCCTGTTCTGCCCTGCTTGTTCATGTAGAACATGGCTACTTGATTGTCCGTTTGAACTAGGACTGCCTTGTAGCTGAGCTGGGTGTGGAATACTCGAAGAACAAGGAAAATTGCTCCGAGTTCTAGGAGATTGATGTGTAAATAGGCCTCCTGTGGAGTCCAGGTACCCTGGATAGAAAGGCCTTGCAGATGGGCTCCCCAACCCACCTGTGAAGCATCTGTTGCTAGAGTGGCCTGGGGTGGGGGTTCCTGAAAAGGAAAACCACCAAAAGGTTTTGGGGTGATTGTCACCATTGGAGAGACAAAATAAGGTGATCTGAGTTTGCTAATTTGTCTGACAGGCAACCTGACACCTGAGTCCACTGAGCGGATAAAGTCCACTGGGCTGCCCTCATATGGAGGCGAGCATAAGGAACCACATGCACGGTGGATGCCATGTGGCCTAGCAACTGTAACAATTCCCGAGCAGTGAGGTGAGGTTTTAGCACTGCCTGGGAAGCTAACTGCACAATGTGAAGGCAGCAGGGCTGTGGAAGGTAGGCTCTTGTCTGTCTGGTATCCAGCAGAGCTCCTATAAACTCTAGGGACTGAGTGGGAGCAAGGTTGGATTTTGGGAAGTTTATGACAAGTCCCAAATACTGAAGGATGCGCATTGTGCGAGAGAGGGCAACCCTGGCCTCTGGCTCTGAAGGGGCTCGAATGAGCCAGTCATCTAAGTAAGGGAAGAAGAATATTCCCAGGGTGCGGAGAAATGCTGCCACCACAGCCATGCATTTTGTGAACACCCTTGGTGCAGAGGCCAGGCCAAAGGGAAGAACCCTGTATTGGTAGTGCTTCCCTTGAAACAGAAAGTGATGGAACTTTTGGTGAGTTGGATGGATGAGAACATGAGTGTACGCATCCTTGAGATCTAGAGAACAAAGCCAATCCTGATTCTGAAGGTATGGGAGCAGAGTTCCTAGAGAAATCATATTGAACTTCTCTTTGAACAGGAATTTGTTCAATTCTCTGAGGTCTAAAATGGGTCTGTGTCCTCCTGTTTTCTTTGGAATAAGGAAATAGAGGGAGTAAAACCCTGTACCCCTCTTCTATTGCCCCTTGAGCAAGGAGCACAGTGACCTCTTGACCTAACTGGTCGTTGAGAGAGGTCTGAGAATTGAACTGTCTTACTATTGTAGGAGGGGGCATGCTGACGAAATGAAGCTTGTACCCCTCTCTTACAATAGACAGAGTCCAATTTTCTGCTGTTATCTGACCCCATCTGGGGGCAAAATGACATGACCTTCCTGGGATGGTGGAGGGTTCTGGGCCATTCAGGGCCAGGAAGGCAAAGTTCTCTAGATAGGAGTCAAAGCCCCTGTGGAGGCTGAGTCTGCTGAGCCGGTTGAGGCTTAGCTGCTTTTGTCTTTCTTTGTCTAGGTTGTTGCTGCTGTCCCTTTTGGGCAGAATGACCTAAACAATGCCCCTGCTGGGTATAGGAGGGATAAAACGTCTTCTTCTTACTGAAGAATGGTTTTCTTATAGGATTTTTTCCTCGCAGGGTCAGCTGTAGATTTAGACAATCTATCCAAAGTGATATTGTCAGCATCTATCTCATTAGCTTTTTCCTGCCAATTCTTGCCAAAAAGATTCTCTCCCGTGAAAGGAATATTCCCTAGCTTTATCTCTGGAAGGGGCGGTATAGAAGAAAAGTATGAAGTATAAATAAATAGTTTATCCTGTACCCAAATTTCCAAGTCAGATGCCTGGAGCCAGGCAATCCTACGTGCACCTATGGCAATGGCAGAGGTTCTGCTTATGCACTCAAAGCAGTCAAAGGCTGCACGATTCACAAACTTGGAAACATCCTGGGCATATTTGACAAAGGCGAGGTAATCTTGCCTCTTATCATCAGGAAGGAGAGGGCTCATAAGCTCTAAATCCCGGTGAAAAGCGGTATATAAATGCAGTTAAATAAATAAATAAAATAAAGACATTAATAAATAAATAAATAAATAAATCTCCTGTGACCTCCTTAAGGAACATTCCCAGATATAAGATATAGGAACTGATCCTTGCAGAAAGCATGGAAGCCTGGAAGATTCGACGTCCGAAGGCGTCAAGAGTCCTACACTCACGACCTGGAGGATTAGATGCATGCATTTTTGCACGCTTTATCCTTCTCATAGCTGATTCCACCACCATGGAATGGTGTAGTAATTGAGTCTTCTGAAAGCCAGGACAAGGAGGAACTCGATACATGGTGTCGAGTCTTCGAGAGTGAGGAGATGTGGTTAGAGGTGTTTCCCACATCCCCAATATGAGATCATGCAAGATCTCATGAATAGGTAAGGTGGCTGCCTCCTTGGGAGCTTTAGGGTATTGCAGGATTTCTAATTCCTTTGCCCTAGGCTCTTTTTCAGGAGCCACTGTGATGGAAAGATCTCGGGCCACATCTCGGATAAAATCCTGAAAGTACATATCCTCTGGTGGAGACATCCTATGCTGAGGAGAAGAGGAATCCTCAGGAAGAAGTACTCTGGTATCAGCAGAGCTTTCAGAGTCTTCAGACTCAACCGAGGATTCGAAGTTTCTCCGATCCGGGTGATCGTACAAGGCACGGTACTGGTACCAATCGAAGTCGGCATCGGAGTGGTCCGGTACAGACTTGTCAATGCCGGATAGACACGCATGACTCGGTCCCGGTTGAATACCTGCCGATGGAGTCGGTGCCGGTTGAATTGTCTGAAGCGGTTTCAGGGGCATCGAAGCCGTGAGAAGAGCCGCCAGTCTGCGTTCAATAGCCAAGAATCTCTGGTCTTTCGATGCTGCCGATGCTTGGGTATCAGTACCAGATGAAGTGGCCGGTACCCCAGAGCATGGCACCAGTAGTTCTGCCGAGGTTGAAGCCTCGAGAACATCCTGGAGCCCCGTTAGTGCTTTGGAAGCCGAAGCCTCCCGCCGGGGCAATTTTGCCAGTGAAAGTCCCTCAAGGGCAACGCCAGAGGCATCTCGATGTCTAGCAGAATATCTACCCTTTGAGGACCGGCTAGATTTATGTTTAGTTACCTGAGATCCATGGGAGGAAGACAAAGCCCTAGAAGACGTCGATGCCACGGAAGCTGTTGTAGTTGTTGTTATGGAAGGACAGACTAGATAGGCCATGTGGTCTTTTTCTGTCATCATGTTTCTATGTTTCTAAGCTGCATCGGAGGGAAAAAGGGTGTAAAGCTTAGCAGCTTGGTTTTGCTGGCCCCTTTTCAACATCATCCCACAGGCAACACACTCAGAAATAGAGTGGTCAGGACCTAAACATTTGAGGCACCACTCATCGGTGTCAGTGATGGAGATGGTACCGCCACACTTAGAACACTTTTTAAAACCCGAAGCGGATTTTTCCATTTTGAAGGAAAAAGTTGGGCCTAGTGCTCAAAATGGCGCATGGCACCTGAAGAGAAAATTACTGGAAAGACTCCAGAAGCTTTTTTTTTTTTTTAAGAAGAAAAGAAAGAAGAACTGGCGGTACCGGTGTAGGGTCGAGGGAAGGCAGACGCGACCACAAAAAAGGATAGAAGGGATTTTTTTCTGCGGTGACAAGATGTGCGACCTGTTGGCTCCACGGAAAACGAAGAACTGGAGAGGGACAGTTGGGAAAGGCAGGAAGGCAACATGCAGGCGCTGTGGGATGCTCCCAAAAGCTTTCCTATTGGACGCTGGGGAGTGTTCCAGCGCAGGCTCCGTCGGTACCGATGATACCCATATGTGAAGACTACATTCCTGCTTGTTCCTGGAGATTGTATTTTATTCATATTAATTTGGCTATTGGTAAGCATGGGTAATTTGGGATCTTTGAGCTCTGTCTGCTCCAAACTTGAGGGCATTTGGGCTACTTTACACTTTTTTGGAACCTCTCTGCTTTTGGTAGTATCCTTCAAGGATACATTCTTCCGAACCATGCGCTCTTGTGCGACTGTCGGCTTTCCCCTATTATCTAGTTTAAAAGCTGCTCTATCTCCTTTTTAAAGGTTAATACCAGCAGCCTGGTTCCATCCCGGTTAAGGTGAAGCCCATCCCTTTGGAAGAGCCCCTCCATTCCCCAGAATGTTCCCCAGTTCCTAACAAATCCAAAACCCTCATCCTTGCACCATTGTCTCATCCACGCATTGAGACTCCGGAACTCTGCCTGCCTTTTGGGTCCTGCATGTGGAACAGGAAGCATTTCGGAGAACGCTACCCTGGAAGTTCTGGATTTCAACTTCCTACCTAAAAGCCTAAATTTTGCCTCCAGAACCTCCCTACCACATTTTCCTATGTCATTGGTACTGACATGTACCAAGACAGCAGACTCCTCCCCAGCACTATCTAAGACCTTATCTAGGTGGCGTGTGAGGTCCGCTACCTTTGCACCAGGCAGGCATGTTACCAGGCGATCCTCACGTCCACCAGCCACCCAGCTATCTACATGCCTAATGATCGAATCACCAACTATAACGGCTGTCCTAACCCTTCCCTTATGGGCACATGGTCCTGGAGAAACTTCCTCGGTGCGAGAGGGTTTTACATCACCTGGAGGACAGGTCCTAGTTACAGGATCACTTCCTGCCACACCAGGATGATGCTCTCCTGTCACGTGACCTCTCTCCTCCATGGCAAAAGGGATGCTGGCAGACTGGAGGTGGGACTTCAGGACTATATCCGTGTAGGTCTTGTCTAGGTACCTCTCTGTCTTTCTTATGTCTTCCAAGTCTGCTATTCTAGCCTCTAGAGAATGGACTCGTTCCCTGAGAGCAAAGAGCTTCTTGCACCTAGTGCACACGTAAGACCTCTCACCACCTGGGAGAAAAATCATACATGTGACACTCAGTGCAGAAGACTGGAAAGCCCCCATCTTGCTGATAGACTGCTGTCTGCATCTTAGTTTTAGGCTTGTGTTTAGATCTTTAAGTTCTTTACTTACTAAGGGTCGCTATGGATACTTATACTAATAAAATTGTACCTAATATGTTTAATATACCTTGTTCACTTGAAGCTTAATTAATCTCAGGTCCTTAGTGTATGACTGATTTGAATAATGAGCTGCACCTGAGAGCACCTCCTTTCCTTTAAGATGTGTAAGTACCTATAAAGCTACGATTATCCCAGGGGTGGGTGGGTGTTGGGGAGGGAGGGAAATAACACTTATTAAAAATAGGGCTGCTACACAGTACCCTGTCCTGTACTTCTGAGGTAAGCTGTGATCAATTTCCTGGGTGATTAACAGTCCTTGCTTGGATAGAAGGAGTCTTTCAAAATGGCCCTTTGACCTGCCACCTGGCATTAACACCTATTGAAAACGTTTCACAGGTCTCTTGCCCCTTAGGTAGAAGGCCTCTTTGTAAAGGTCTCTAGAAGACTGTATTTGTTGCTCAAAGAATACTGACCCTGTTTTGCTTTTTATGCTAAGTTATATTCTGATTTGATTTAAATTAAAGATCTTTGCTGCTGCTAGGCTCTGATTTATTATGAAATTTAAACTAGAAGATCTCTGCTGGGTTCTAAATTTAACCAGAAAGCTCTCTTCTGTGTTTTAAATTTAAAATAAAAGTACTTTGCTGATACTAGCCCTGAGTGAGTATTAAATTTAAACTACAAGCTCTCTGCTGGGTATGAAATCTAACCAGAAAGCTCTCTTCTGTGTTTCAAATTTAAACTTAAACTGCTGCTACTAGGACCTGACTGATTTAACAAATACACCGGGTTCACAGATTAATCAGCTTTAATCCACAGAAGTCCCTTCAGAAAAATTCCCAGAAGTACTGTATATACTCACAATTGCAGATCTCTCTCCAGAAGTAGCAGTCCCCTTTTCTAGTCCTTCAAGACTAGAAAAGGGGACTGTAGGTGTTTCATTTTTAAAAAGTCTGAAAACAACTTATGCAGTAACACTGAAATCCCAAGATGATCCAAAATGGCTAACAGAATGTCATGATCAGCAAAGCCAAAATCTGTAGTTAGATCAAGCTATAATAAAACTGGTATCTGGCCTTTGGATAGAGCAGTGTTTATATCTGAAGTAAGGGTCCCTAAAATCAACTCAATAGCGTGTGCCTTCCTGAAACCAATTGTGCTTTATCCAGACAATCAAATTGGCCTAGGTATTGATCCAGCTGTCCAGCTACTATGGCTTCTAATACTTTAACTAACAATGGGATATTTGCGGTAGGATGAAAATTGGCGGCATCCACTAAACTAGCATGCTTATCCTTGGGAATCAGGGTAAGAATAATATCCCCCAGTTCCCAAGCGTATAAACTCTGTAACAATAGTTCAATACTAACCCAGTAAAACCAGGCGTGGAAGTCAGGAAGAGCAGCCTGGTAGAAGTAATTTGAGCAAAGGCCTACTGGAGAGTAGCTCTTAAAATACTTTTTAAAAAAGGTTACCTACTGGGAAGAACGGGAGCTTACACCTGAGCCTGGTGAGCTGCGCTGCTATGGAGATGTTTTGACATCGGGGAGTGAGACGCTGCAGATATCTGGGCGGATGACCTCCTTTCCCTTTTGTTTAATCCTCGATGGGGAAACACAAGGCAAAAAGCTCTACTTTTGCACAGGTTTCCTTGTCACAGGATCCCCACAAAGTGATAGGACCTTTGGATAAACATTTTGGTCTTGTTTCTCCTTTACACTCCACAGCTTTCCTCTACTGTTGCTTTGCCTGTTTTATCTGGAATGTCAGGTCCCCTCTACCCCCTCAACTGCTCCCGGTCCCAGTAGTATATGCAGATGGGGGCCTCTCCTTTGAGCCAATCCAAGATAGTACCATGGGAGCTTCTGTTTAAGAGTTGACCTTCTCTTACATTTAACGGGGCAATGTCATTAATAATATCATGTGTTCTATTAATCCAATTAACTATGAATGACATAGTTGGTTCTATGGTTCTATTTAAGATATCAGACTTATCTGCACTCGGCTCCAGTAATGATCGGGGGGGGGGGGGATGTTTGTATGCACATAAGATCTCTCAAATGCGTTTCCACTTGCAGCTTTAATAGAGAGTAAATTCTAACAAGTGATAGTCTGTTAAAATTATTGGAGAAGAAAAAGTCAGAAATCGAGCAGCTAGATGCATTAGAAAAATAATATGCACACTGATCAAAACAGTGACCAGAATTATGGGTAGAAATTGGCAGAGTTAATGAAAAATCAAGGGGTCTGTTTACTAAACGGCGGTAGCGGACTCGGTGCGATATCGGAGCCGCGGCCCGAGTCCGCTACTGCCATTTAGTAAACAGACCCCCAAGTGTATGCAAAAAAGCAATATAATCCTGAGCATTAATATCTTGTATGTTTTCTAAATGCAGATTAATGTCTCCTAATAATAAACAATAAACAATTGTAATCCAAGTTGATAGGAAATCATAATAAAGCTCTTGTACTCTAGGCCAAGAACCTAGGGGACAGTAGACCAGAATAAAAATACATTTTTCACCTGAATCCCAAGCGGAAACGTCACAACTAAAAGCTTCCAAATATAGCAAACTAATAGTATCTAACAATTTCAAATGAAAAAAGGGCATATATAAAATCTGTAAGCCCCTTTCTACTTTACCTACAATGACTCGGAAGAAAGGCCTGGCAATCTACTTCCGGTCACACTGCCAAGAAAACCCAGGAGCTTCTGGGTCGCCAGGAGTCAGCATTGACTCGAAGGCACAATGCATGCATACCCATGGGACATTTATGAAATTATAGCCTGGGGGACAAATTTCAAATACTGCTAGATCATTCTCAGAGTGTTACCAGGACCTGGTAATAAACGCAAAGCCTGGGTCTTTATCCTTAAGCAAATCTTGAAAAGCAGGATCTTACTGCACACTGACCAGGCATCAACACTGAAGGGATTGGAACATCCTCCAGATGATATTTATATGAAGTTTCTCGAACTAGGGACGATAAACATGTTTTGTATGATCTGTGTCCATTATATACTTTAGTTCTTCTGGAGTAAAACCTCAATTGGAGAAGCAGAGTTATCGTCTTGCAGGGCATTCACTGAAGATTTCAAGTTGGAAAAGCTAAAAATCTGGTCTGTTGTAACCCGAACGTGACTGAAAACTCCCTGGATCATTTTTTCAAAATAATGTAGGAGCAAGACTGATAAATATATCCAGTACATTGTTCTCTTCTATAATATGTTGTGTATATATATATATATATTTAAAAAAAACGCACCCCAACTTTGAATACACCACACCCACACAAAGCTCGCACAAAGGGGCATGACACCTTGCCCCTTAGGCATGCCACTTCGGAGCAACACCTGAGGCTCGGCATCCCTTAAGTAAGGAAACTGGTGATGTGGGCACCAAACTTCAACAGCCCCTGGAGCTTGCAGGAAAAGATTAAAAATTCCAAAAACCTGGCATTTCAGGAGCTGGGGTCCCAATGAATAATCCACAGCCTGCACCATTCCAAACTGAAAATTACTATCCTCAGGCTGGGCATCCCTTCAGTAAGGAAGCTGGTGATGTCATCAGTGGGCACTGAACTTTCTTAAGGGAAACTCCAAAACAAGAGGAAACTATAGGGGGCTATGAGAATTATGGTTCCCTAGTCATGTCTGGCCTTCA
Source organism: Ichthyophis bannanicus (assembly GCA_033557465.1). Classification (NCBI taxonomy): domain Eukaryota; kingdom Metazoa; phylum Chordata; class Amphibia; order Gymnophiona; family Ichthyophiidae; genus Ichthyophis; species Ichthyophis bannanicus. Next base: position 334,045,983 of record CM066038.1, read on the forward strand.
CAAGTCCTTGATATGAACAGGAGGATATGTTTACACAAGACCCTCCCCCCAATCTAGAAAGAAATCATCTGTAGCTAGTCTGCTGTGTGACTGTTCTGGAGCAAAATTGAGGTACTTTTCAGTTCTGATGAGAGGTTTAGCACAGTTACTTACCTGTAACAGGTGATCTCTGGGAACAGTAGGAATAAGTCTTCACATATGGGACGTCGGTACCGATGGAGCCTGCGCGGGAACGCTCCCCAGCATCCAAAAAGAAAGCCTTGGGGAACATCCCACACGCATGCGCGCTGCCTTCCCACCCATTCACTTCCCTCTCATCAGTTGGGTTTGTAGCTGAGATCGAAAGAGGGAAGTAGACAACATAAGAACATAAGATATGCCATACTGGGTCAGACCAAGGTCCATCAAGCCCAGTATTCTGTTTCCAACAGTGGCCAATCTAGGTCATATGTACCTAGCAGTTTCCCCAAGAGACACACGTTCCACAATGCTTGTACTGGGTCAAGCATTGATATCTTCGGTCACTTCTTAATAATGGTTTATGGACCTTTCCTCCAGGAACTTGTCCAAACCTTTTTTAAACCCAGCTACACTAACAGCCTTTACTACATCCTCCGGTAACAAATTCCAGAGTTTGATTACACGTTGAGTGAAAAAATATTTTCTTTTATTAGTCTTAAATAGTTTACCCTGTAGCTTCATTGCATGTCTCCTAGTCTTTCTATATTCTGATAAGGTAAACAATCGATCTACGTTTACCCGTTCCACTCCGTTCATTAATTTATAGACTTCTACCATATCTCCCCTCAGCCGTCTCTTTTCCAGGTTAAAGAGCCCTAACCTTTTTAGCCTTTCTTCATAGGAGTATCCTTCCATCCCCTTTACCATTTTGGTGGCTCTTCTCTGTACCTTTTCTAAAATAGCTATATCCTTTTTAAGATACGGCGACCAGAATTGCACACAATATTCAAGGTGCGGTCTCACCATGGAACTATATAGAGGCATTATAATATCTTTTGTTTTATTTTCCATTCCTTTCCTTATCATACCTAGCATTCTATTTGCTCTCTTGGCCGAGGGTTTTAACATGGTATCCACAATGATGCCTAAATCTTTTTCCTGGGTGGTGGTTCCTAATGTGGAACCTTGCATCGTGTAACCATAGTTTGGGTTGTTCTTCCCTAGGTGCATAACCTTACATTTGTCCACATTAAATTTCATCTGCCATTTTGATGCCCAGTCTTCCAATTTATCAAGATCCTCTTGCAATTTTCCACAATCCTCTTGGGTTTTAACAACTTTAAATAGTTTTGTGTCATCTGCAAATTTGATAACCTCACTCGTTATTCCACTTTCCAGGTCATTTATGAATATGTCAAAAAGCAGCGGACCCAGCACAGATCCCTGAGGTACACCACTATTCACCTTTCTCCATTGCTTTCTCCCTCTGCTTTCTATCTTTTAACCAGTTCCTGATCCACAATAGTACACTGCCTCCTATCCCATGACTCTTTAGTTTTGCCAAACGTCTCTGATGAGGGACCTTGTCAAAGGCTTTCTGAAAGTCCAGATACACAATATCAACCGACTCACCTTTGTCCACCTGTTTATTCACTCCTTCAAAAAAACATAACAGATTAGTAAGACAAGATCTTCCTTGTCTAAAGCCATGTTGGCTGTCTCCCATTAGGTTGTGACTATCTACATGCTGAGTCATTTTATTCTTTATGATGGTTTCTACCATTTTTCCCGGTACTGACGTCAGGCTCACTGGTCTGTAGTTTCCCGGATCACCCCTGGAACCCTTTTTAAAAATTGGTGTTACATTGGCGATCCTCCAATCTTCAGGTATTAGAGATGATTTTAATGATAGTTCACAGATTACTGATAGCAGTTCTGCAATCTCATATTTCAGTTCTTTCAACACCCTTGGATGTATACCATCCGGCCCAGGTGATTTGCTACTCTTCAGTTTATCTAATAGTTGTAAGACATCTTCGCGATGTATCGATATTTCCTTCAATTCTTCCACACCTTTAAATACCACTTCAGTCATGCGTAACATCCCTACATCTTCCTCAGTAAAGACTGAAGCAAAGAATTCATTCAGTCTCTCCGCTATCGCCTTGTCGCCTCTTAGTGCTCCTTTAACCCCTTTATCATCTAATGGACCAACTGACTCTCTCACAGGTTTTTTGCTACGAATGTACTTGAAAAGGTCTTTATTTCGCGTTTTTGCTTCTGCAGCAAGCTTCTTCTCAAATTCTCTCTTTGCCTGCCTTATCAATGCCTTGCATTTGACTTGCCAGTGTTTGTGCTGTTTCCAGGTTTCGTCGTTTGGTTCTTTTTTCCATTTCCTGAAAGATGCTTTTTTGGCAACAGCCTCTCTGACCTCACCTTTAAACCATGCTGGCAGTTTTTTGGACTTCCTTCCACTTCTCTTAAAGCGTGGGATACAGCTGGTCTGGGCTTCCAAGACAGTATTTTTCAACAACACCCAAGCTTGATGTACGTCTTTAACCTTCGCAACTGCTCCTTTTAGTTTTTTCTTAACTGTTTTCCTCATTTTATCATAGTCTCCCTTTCGAAAGTTAAAAGGTAGTACAGTGGATTTCCTTACTATCCCTCCTCCATTAATTAAATCAAAGGCGATCATGCTATGATCACTATTGCCAAGTGGCCCCAACACCCTTATCTCTTGCACTAGATCTGGTGTTCCACTAAGGACTAGGTCTAATATGGCTTCCCCTCTGGTCGGTTCATGAACCAGCTGCTCCAAGAAGCAGTCATTTATTTCATCTAGGAACTTTATCAATTACGGGTCATTGATGTGAAGTCTAGGGCGCTGTTTCCATATTGTTATATGTGTTCAGTAAGTCGCCCCATTCTTATTCTGAGACCCAGTTGCATAATAAAGCTAAGTAAAGGGCTCATACACTGTTTCAGCAAATACATCATCTTTAGGGTGAGAAAGTAGAGCTTGATTCTTCATATTTGACTGATAAATGAAAGTAACATTTGTAGTAGGCGGTGTAGCCTCCAATTTCTTGAAGATCATTAATGTCTTCCCTAAGTGATGTCACTTAGGATAATGACTTTACATGGAGAGCTTCAGATGTAACGTAACCGGAAAGGTTATAGTAAAAGAAGGTAGTTTCTAATTACCATAGAAATTGGTTGTCCATTTAAAACCCTATGGTATGCTGAAACAGCATTAATATGGACAGTAACAAATCTTTCAGAGTCAGATATATATGTGTATATATAGATAGATAGATAGATTCACTTAATAACAAGAAGGGGTAAGACCTGCTTGAGAATATAGATAGAGAATCTCTTTCTGGTTTCAAATGGAAGAACCATGGAAAAGGTTACATGGAAACCAGTGGAAAGCAATCTCCGCTAGGGACATTGCTTTTTCTACTCTTCTTCACGATCTTTCCCTGCTGCAATATGTAGCTTCCCCCACTCATGTAGCTGGACACACATTGGATTTAGTTATTTCCTCTCAAAACTCTTCTTTTCAGATCTCATCTCTCACTGTGGAAGCTGTTCCGTGGTCTGATCACGCCTGTATTGCTTTCTCCCTTCTTTCCAGTCCCCCTCCCTCCCCTCTTCCTTCCCCACCTATCCGACTCTCTCGCCGGCTTAACTCCGCCTCCTTTCACAATTTCTCTGCGGTCTACTGTCCTCCCCCATCGGATTTCCATTCCTTGTCACCTTCCTCTCAAGTAACTTCCTGGTCAACTGGTCTTTCCTCTGCTCTAGATCAAGTTGCTCCTCTTCGGCCCAATAACCCTCGTTATATTCTTCGTCACCCCTGGTTTCACCCAGGGCTTCGCCTGTTGCGTGCTCAGCTGAGGAGAGCCGAGCATTCCTGGCGAAAATCCCGCAATGCCGCTTCTTATCAGCGTTTTAAGCTTGCCCACGCTCATTACCGTTCAAGCATTCACCATGCCAAGTGCACTTTTTACTCTACATCCATTGTCTCAGCTCCTAATCGCTCACGTCAACTCTTTGCTACCCTACATACTCTCTCCCAGCTTCAGGCACCTCCCAAACGCGGATCTGCCTCAGTATTGCAAGCCCCTGACCCGACCACTCTGGCTTCCTTCTTTTCCTCTAAAGTCCAAAGCCTTCGTTCCTCTCTTCCCTCTTGCCCCCAATTTCTGCCTCCACCGTTTCCCACCTCGCCTCCATTGTCCCCCTCTCTCTCTCATACTTGGTCTCATTTTTCCCCAATCACCTCTCCAGAGCTCATCCAGCTGTTGTCTACAACTCATAGGACTACCTGTCCTCTGGATCCCATTCCCTCTTCTTGGTTCACTAAGCCTTCCCCTGCCCTCCTACATTCTCTTCTTACTATAGTGAACACTAGTCTATCTTGTGGTATTTTCCCTGACCCCTGGAAGCATGCCCTGGTTCGTCCTCTCTTAAAACATCCCTCCCTTGACCCTTCTATACCCGCTAATTTTCGTCCAGTATCCAATCTTCCTTTTGCCTCTAAGCTTCTTGAAAAAGTGGTCTTCTCACAACTCTCCCATCACTTGGATTCTACGCACTTTCTGCACCCCCGCCAATCTGGGTTTTGGTCTGGGTATAGTGTGGAGACCACCATCACAGCGGTTCTGAATGAAATACGCACTTCCCAAGATCGAGGCGACATTACCATCGCTGTGTCTCTTGACCTCTCAGCCGCTTTCGATCTTGTGGATCACCCCCTTCTTCTCTCTCGTTTGCGGGATGCGGGTATTCGTGGTGCTGTTTACAGATGGTTTCATTCTTTTCTATTTTCTCGCTCATTTGCAGTTACTTCTGGTCTTTCCACCTCAGATCACTTCCCTCTCACCTGTGGTGTCCCTCAGGGCTCTATTTTGGCTCCCTTATTGTTCAATCTTTTTCTGGCCCCTCTCTCTCTCCTTGTCCAGCAGTTGGGTATTTCGGGCTATTACTATGCTGACGATATTCTCCTTCTGCACCACACCTCCTCATCCCATCCTGATATCACTCCACTTGAGGTCTGTTTATCCTCAGTTTCCTCTTGGCTTTCCTCAAATTGTCTGGTTCTGAATATCTCTAAGACGGCTGCTGTTTGGTTCACCCATGGTTCCCCTACTCCGTCTCTTACTCCTTCTCTTTCTGGTGTCTCTATTCTCAGTGTGCCCAAACTTCGGTATCTTGGTGTCATTCTTGATAGTGCTCTCACGTTTCAAGACCACATTTCCTCTATCTCTCAGCGCTCTTTTTACTGCCTTCGACAAATTCGTGCCATTCGACCTTTCCTATCTCCTCAGGCACTCACTACCCTTCTTCTTTCATTAGTCATAACTCGTTTAGATTTCTGTAACTCTATTTATGCCGGTATCCCTCAGTATCAATTACATCGACTACAGTTAATTCAAAACACGGCTGCTCAGATGCTCCTACATGCCTCTCCACGCGATCACATCACCCCCCTTCTACAACACCTTCACTGGCTGCCACTACAATACCGGATCCCTTACAAGGTTCTTACACTGGTCCATCGAGCCATTTACCTTCATAGACCCCAATACCTTTCCGACCTGCTCTCCTTCCATGTCCCTTCCCGAAGCCTCCGGTCCATTCATATTAATCGCCTTCACCTTCCAGCCCCTTCCCGTGCACATCTCCAATCCACCCGTAAATCAGCATTTTTCTTCCTTGGTCCCTCCCTCTGGAACTCACTACCCACTGCCCTCCGTCTCGAAGAATCATATTCTAAATTTCGCTCCCTTCTCAAAACTCATCTGTTCTCCTGTGCTTTTCCTGGATCTAGCCGACTCCTCTGACTATCTTTCTACCTTCTCCTGTTCTCTGTTTCCCTTTCTTCCTTCTTTGAGTAATAGTAACTTTTTCTTTCTGTCCCTGATTTGATGTTTTTTATTTATATTGTAAACCGCCCCAATGTAACGGGGGGCGGTATATCAAATGTTATATAAACAATAAACAATAAAGTTCTTACTTAGAAGGAGAGGTCTAGATTTCTTTAAAAATTCTAGCCTTTGAATAACCAGAAATGGAGACCTACATGAAGGGGTGCAGAGGAGATCCTTAGCCTTAAGACAACAAGTCTGGATCCTTCTATAACTTCAGTGTGGAGAAGAAGACGCAATATAAGGGGATACCATGTTTGCCCCTCTATGAGGGCAATATGAGTATCATGCGTTCTTTGTTCAGCATAAGCTTCAATGAAGTATTGGGAATTAGAAGGAATGCACTAGACAAGGACTGACTGCAGTGAAAAGGGAATGCGTCCCTGTTGTAAGAGTTCCACTGGAGATGTGGAACAAACCAGGGAATTGAGCAATTCTTTATGCTTTCACGTGGTCTAAGCCCTGGTTCCTTTTTCTAAAAGGAAATTTAAGGAAGATGGTAAGAGCAGGAAAAAACCAGCCATGTAGGAGCATGACTGGGCAAAGTCTTTTTAACCATCTGGAAATTACCTACTAGGAATGGCTCTGACGCTCTCTGGCAAAGGCCCATAGTTGCAAAGCTTTTTTGTATAATTGCAGAGAGCATGTTGTAGGTTGCTTAGGTGAGATCTGTCTGTTTAACTGCCAGTGTGCAACCTAATCTATTCTGTAGGAGCCAAAAAGAATTGAAGATGGCTAAGAATAGCAGACAGGCCGGTTGCCTGCAAAGCACAATTACTTACCTGTAACAGGTGATCTCTGGGAACAGCAGGAATAAAGTCTTCACATATGGGTACGTCGGTACCGACGGAGTCTGCGCGGGAACGCTTCCCAGCGTCCAATCAGAAAGCTTTTGGAAGCATCCCAACACGCCTGTGTGCTGCCTTCCCGCCTTCCCAACTGTCTCTCCTCAGTTAAGTTTGAGAGCTGAGACAAAGAGAGAGAGAGAGCAAGGAAGGGAAAGATAGATATAGAGAAAAACAACTCCTAGGGGAGGTGGGTGGGTTGTGAAGACTTATTCCTGCTGTTCCCAGAGATCACCTGTTACAGGTAAGTAACTGTGCTATCTCCAGGAACAAGCAGGAATGAGTCTTCACATATGGGGACTCCCAAGCTCAGATGCCCAGAGGGAGTCCTAGCATGTTGCAAGTCTAGAACGAGCCATGCTATTGCTTAAGACCTCAGGAATCCTGGGGATGGAGGGTAGGAGTTGAATACAGAAGAGGAGCTGTGGACCAGCTGGCTAGAACAGGGTTTCCAAAGGGGAAGACCCTGTATAGAGGGTATTTTGTAGTAGAATAATGTAATCTGGGCCTCCCTTGTTGACCTTGCACAAGTCCATTGAGGTACATATGGATCTGTTAGAAGAGCCAGTGAATGTGCTCAAGGGGTACCTCACTGAGAAGTAGAGGTAATAAAAGTAGAGAAAAACAAGTGGAGGTCAGAACCCTTCAGGGTGAGAAATGGCCCCAGGGGGAAAGACTGGGGTAGTATAAGAGGTAGAGCTTCAGCGGAGATGCAGAAGGCAGTATTAAAGAAAGCTTAAGCTGTTTAGGTCCAAAAACAGTATAAATTTAGAACCCAAAGAAAAAATGAGTCTGACCTAACTGGACTGGGGATGGAATCAGTCCATGTAGGGGAGAAAGGATATGGAGACCCTTGTATCTGATAAGAAAGTAAGGATAGACTCAGGAGCGCTAAGCGTTAGGTTAACTGAAGCTCCGCAATGTCTTTCCTAACTGGGGTCAATTAGGAAAGAAGAAAGTTACATGGAGAGCTTCAGGAGTACCGAACCTATATGGTAAGGAAAATTTTGTTTATTACCACAGGAAGTGGTTATAAGTGTCACCCCCCTAAGTATGCTGGCATAGCATTCATAGGGGTAGTGCCCATCTGTCAGGATCATATAGGAATATAAGGATATCTGAACCTAACAGAACAGATAGATGAGTAAATGGATACATATCTATCTAAAAATATATCTCAGTAGATCTATAAATATATCTATGTATATATACATATATATATTGAATATATACACATATAGGGTATATATGCATATATCTATAGGAGATATGTAGGGGCAGAAGACACACAGATAGATATAGATAAATATATATATACGTATATATGTGTATATATATATATATGAATATGTAGACATATAGACACATATCTCCAGGTATGTGGAAGGAGAGAGGTCTCTAGAAGCTGATCCCCCCCAGGGATATAGGGAGAGAGGAAGATTCATCTAACAGCAAGAAGGTTAATACCTGCTTGAATATATATACAGAGAATTCTCTTTTACTGGATATGATTGGCAGAGTCAGAGGAGAGGTCTCCCTGACAAGAAGTCGTCTAGATTCTTTTCAGAATTTGAGCTTTTGAATAACCAGGATGGCCTACGTGAAAAAGGCAGAGGATAACTTCAGACTGTAGGCAGGAAGTCCAGATTTCTCCAGAATTGCCATATGGAGAATGGATAGAGGATGCCACTGGAGGAAGATACACTAGTGACTTGCCTATGAGGGCAAGAGGGGTATTGGGCGTCCTCTAGCTGCCATTGAAGAAAATTATCTCTGACGAGAAGACCAAAGGAGATATGGGCCAAGCCAGGGAATTGGCCCTTCTTTAGGTTTTCACATAATGAAAGGCCTGAGACTGATGTCTCAAAAGAGATTTAAGATGAGATGGTAAGGGTAGGAAATACCTACCAGTCATGGAAACATGACTGGGGAAACCCCTTTTTAACCATCTGGGGTTATCTGCTAGGCAAGATACTAATGCTCTCTAGCAAGGACCCATAGTGCAAAGCTACTCTGTAGAGTTGCAGAGAGCATACTGCAGGTTGGTTAGAAGAAAAACTGGCTGTGGAAAGCCAACAGATAAGCAAGTATTCTGCAAAGGACAAGGGGGCGAAGAATAGAAGTTAACCAACCAGGTTGTGATAAGAGGGTTTCCCAAACGAGGTTGATAACCTGTTTGGGACTTAGCACTGAGGCTAGAAGGATTGCTAGTGGAGGAGAATCCCTGGTTGTGTGGTGGACAGAACCAGTGGCTTAACCACTAGGAATTGCTGTATCTGCAGCAACGTACCAGGGCAGCGGAGAAAATTTCTTTACCCTCTCCCTTTTTTAGATTGGGAAAAAGAAACAACAGACCTGGTAGGATTTCCTATTGTCTGATGGGCTGCCCTAAGGTAACAAGGGGGGAGACAACTCCGGAAGGGAGAATCCCCCGGCAGAACAGGTAGAGGACCATAGGGGCTTACCAGTGTAAAAGGGTCCCTTCTTACAAACCAAATGTTATAGTAAGAGGGAGGTAAGACAGAGTTGAAAGAGACTGACTATGGAGGAAGTCTCTGACAGGTGAGATGATACATGCCAGGACAGGGAAAACAACTGTCTATTAATAGTTGTTAGTTCTCTTTCCTCGAAGAGGAAGAGGAAAACCCTGTTAAGTATGGGCATGATCATCATAAAGACTCTTAAAGTTAAAGAAAAGATGTCTCATGGAGAGATATCTAGGAAGGTTAGAATAAATTTAGTGCAGATACTGCAAATGAAAAGAAGCAGACTGCTACTTTAACCACCAACCAAGAGGGGCAATGATGATGTATTTGAAACCCTGCGACTGCTGGGTTTGTTGACCCTGCTGAGGTTGTGGATTCTTCAGACCAGGGTGATGTTTCCCCTGTTTGGGAACATCTGTATGATGGGCAGAAGATGGATAAAATCTTCTTCCCCTAGGGGAAGAAATTTTGGCAGGACATTTCCTACCAACTGGGAAAGAAGGCGGCGTAGAACAGCCTCTGGAAACAGGACATTCAGTTGTTAACTGAGCAACCTGGAGAAAAGACTCCTTGTTAAAGAGATTTTCTCCAGTGCATGGAGTATTTCCCAGTCTAACTTGTGCCCATTTGTCCAAGTCTGAAGCTTGGAGCCAGGCTTTACGTCGTGCTCCTATAGCTATAGCAGAAGTCCTGCTAACAGACTCAAAGGAGTCTAGGGAAGCACGAGTAAGAAATCTAGAGATATTTTGAGCATGACTAATCAGTGAGGAATAGTCTGCACTCTTGGGCTCTTGAAGAAAAGGAGTCAAAAGGTGTAATTTCTTTGTGACCTCCTCAAGAGATAAACCCATATAAAAATATATGAGAGAATTCTTGCTGAAAGCATGGATGCCTGGAAAGTTTGGCATCCAAAGGCATCTAAAGTCTTAGACTCACGACCTGGCAGATAAGAGTGCTTTTTAGTACTCTTCACCCGCCTCATTGCTGATTCTACAACAATGGCATGAGGAGGAAGTTGAGTCTTTTGAAATCCTGGAGAGGGGGGGCACCTGATATAGAAGATCAGTTGCTCTGGAAAGTGGGGGTACCTTTAAAGGAGCTTCCCACATTCGTAGAAGGAGATCCTGCAAGGAATGATGGAAAGGAAGCATGATGTTTTCCTTTGCTCTCTCAGGAATATAGAGGGATCCTGTATTGCCCTGTGTAGGACCTTGTCCAGGAATAGAAATGGCAAGGGATTTTGCCATATCTAGGAGGAAAACCTGAAAAGAAGGATCCCCAGAGGGAACTTCCTTTGGATAGGCTAGATCTGATGAAGAACTAGCGTTGGCACCGAGGGATCTATCCAAGTTTATAGGAATAGAAGATCCTGGATGGTGCAGTATGGAATCCTTATAGGATGGTCGCTGGTACTGTGGGAGGTCGGGACCAGCGCCAGTCGGTAGCACATCATCCATGCTAGGGATCGATTCCAAACTCGGTATCGAGGGAAGCGAGCCTGAGGAGAGAAACATGGAAGGCACCGACAGCAATGGTAATGTGGATAATGGTACCGACTTCGGTACCGTATCCGATACCGGTGGATGAAGGCCAACCGGTGGCAACTCTAACGGTATCGAAGAAACCGAGAGTTGCGGATCCGAATTATCGGAACCAAGCCTTCGGTACCGTCTGGTGTCAGTACCAAGGCGAGTCGGTACCCAGTCCTCCAGACTAGAGATCGATTCCAGACTCGGCATCGAAGGAAGCGAGTCTATCGATGCATGTCTGGAGGGTACCGACGTCGGTACTAGTATCAGTACTGGTACCGATACTGGAAGGTCAGTCTGGAGCGTATCTAACGGCCCCATAGGTACCGAGAACGCCAGATGACAATCCTTGGTGAGGAGTGTTTCATCCAACACCATTGCCGATGCCGGGGTATCGGTACCACTCGAAGCGGATGCCACCACCGGGCATGGCTCAGGTATGTTCTGTGAGGGGTGAACCTCAGGAACAACCTGAAACCCCACACAGGCTTTGGAGGCCGAAGACTCCCACCGGGGTTTTGAAGCCAGTGGTTTCTCGAGGGCAAGGCCGTAGGCATCTCTATGCTGTGCATGAGAACTGCCGGTCGAGGACTGGCTAGTCTTAGACTGTTTTTGGGTTACCTGATCCTGTGTAGAAGAAGATATGGTCGGTGCCCTGAACTTGGATGGGGACCGCTTGTCGAGGGGAACTCGATGTTGAAAACTTCTTCCCACAGTACTATTGCCCGAGGGCTCCGGAGGAAAATGGTCAGGACCCAAGCAGGTTAGACACCAATTGTGAGTGTCTAAAAATAAGTTTGTACCGCCACAGTTTGTACATTTCTTGGGGATAGTGGCTGGCGGTTCCATGAAGGAAAAAGGAGAGGCCTAACAGGCCTGAGAGGCCTAACAGGCCTGAGAAACCGTGAGACCCTAAGGAGGAAAAATATTCCTTAAAAAGGAAAAATTTTACAAGAAAAGAAAAAAGAAACACCGGCGGTACTGGTGGCGTCGGGGAAGGCAGTCGCGACCACAAGAAAACTAAAAAATAAAAGAAGAATTTTCTGCGGTGACAGGACGACGTCCTGCCGGCTCCACGGAAAAATGAAAACTGAGGAGAGACAGTTGGGAAGGCGGGAAGGCAGCACGCAGGCGTGTTGGGATGCTTCCAAAGGCTTTCTGATTGGACGCTAGGAAGCATTCCCGCGCAGACTCCGTCGGTACTGAAGTACCCATATGTTAAGACTCATTCCTGCTTGTTCCTGGAGATTGATAAATTGTCCAAGTGGGTTTTGGAACCTATCTTGGAATTATCTGTTATTAAGGCAGCAGAAAATGTTAGGTCCTATAGATTGGAAAAGGACCGACAGACATAATTAGGAGTGGTAAAACTCAATTATCGTCTGATAAGATGTCTTAAAAGAAATATTTGAGAAGATTGCAAACGGGAAGAAAGCTCTGTATGGAAACCACTTACTGGAGTAGGTATTAAAGAAAATCCTATGGGCTTAAAAAGTACCGTATTTTCGCGCATGTAACGCGCACCCACATATAAAGCGCAATTTTTGGCCAGTCCTGCATTGAATTTCTCACATAATGCGCACGCGCATATAACGCGCATGTGTCGACTGCACTGTGAGGTGTATAAAAGGCCCTCGGTTCCATTATACCTTACATAAAAACTTTGCGATCTCTTCTATTATAATCTAGTCATCATGCCCGGAATTAAACGCAAGTCTTATACTGCGGACTTCAAGCTGAAAGTTGTGGCAAAAGCTGAAGAAACAAGCAACAGAGCAGCAGCAAGAGAATTTGATGTTGGTGAGTCATCTGTTCGCGACTGGAGAAAGGAGAGAACGGCGCTAGAGATGATGAACCCGCGAAAACGTGCGCATTGGGGTCCCAAAGAAAAGTGGCCAGAGCTAGAGAGTGACTTAAACAAGTGGATTCTGTCTAGAAGGGAGCAAAATCAAGCTGTCTCAACTATCGCAATTAAATTCAAAGCAAAACTGCTGGCCAATGAAAGAGGAATTTCAAGTTTCCACGCTAGTTTCAACTGGATTTGCAAATTTATGAAGAGGAATGGTCTTTCCGTGCGAATAAGAACAACTGTAGGCCAGAGGATTCCGGATGACTGGGAACAAAAGATGGCGGATTTCGGCACATTTGTCAGCAAAGAAATTTCGGAGTTCAGCATTTCGGCAATGGATGTTATTAACATGGATGAGGTTCCTGTGTCTTTTGACATTCCACCAACCAGGACTGTAGCTGCTTCGGGTTCAAAAACTGTCGCAATAACAACAACTGGACACGAGAGGGCTTGCTTCACTGTAGTCCTGGGTTGCACAGCGAGTGGGCATAAATTGAAGCCAATGGTTATTTTCAAGCGAGTAACCATGCCCCGCGAAAAATCTCCACAAGGTATTGTTGTTCACTGTAACAAAAAGGGGTGGATGGACTCTGAGGTCATGAAAATATGGATTGATAAATGTTATAGGGCCAGGCCTGGAGGTTTCTTTTCTAAAAGGTCTTTGTTGATATTCGATTCCATGGCTGCCCATAAAGAAACAAATGTGCAAAATTATATTAATTCGGCTGGTGCCCATATCGCAGTGATACCGGGTGGTCTTACTTGCAAGCTGCAGCCGCTAGATATAGCTGTTAATCACCCCTTCAAAACGTTCATCAGACGAGAGTGGGATAATTGGATGCAGCATGGAATTCATGAATTCACTCCATCGGGACGATTAAAGAGGGCTAAATTAACGGAAATCTGCAATTGGTTGTGTTCTGCTTGGGACAAAATATCCCCGGAAACCATCAGAAATGGATTCCGAAAAGCGGGCAGTGTTTATAAGAACGAGGATCGGGTGTACAGTGATGACGAAGATGATGATGAAAACGTTGAAAGGAGTGACGATGAAAGTGCATATGTTACGGAAGAGCGTCTCCAGACGGTTTTAAATTATTTCAATGATGATGTTGATGAGGGGAGTGATTTTGAAGGTTTTATGGAATCGGATGATGAAAATTAATTAAATATATTTTTAAACCAATATATTCTTGTGAGGCCTCTTTTTTGGGATCGGTTACTTGTAATAAAGTTTAAGTATAGCGCGCCCTCGCAAATACCGCGCAGGAGGGTTGCGCGGTAGGTAAAAAAGTGTATAGCGCACGTGCGCTATGTGCGCAAAAATACGGTAAGCCCTCCAGTTGAATAGTATCACTCTTAGACTGGATGTCTCAACTAAGAGGGATAGAAAGTAATGCAGAATTGAGAAGACTTACAATTTGTTAAGTCCCTGAAAAAGGTAAAGCCCCCTTGCAGTCAAAACTATGAGATATCCTCGTACAGGAAAACTGTCAAGGTGAAGGGCATAGCCTACCTTATTATTAGTTATTATTCCTCTTTTTCCTTCAAAAAAGAGAAGAGAAACCTGTTACCTGTAGGGCATGATTATCCTCAATAGCTCTTAGAGCTAAAAGAATGGATTTCTCTTGTGGCAAGAGATTCATGCCTAGAGTCGAGGATTGGGTCAGTGTATCACTGATCTCTCAGTAAGGATGAGATGAACTGTAGATGCTTCTTCTGTTAATAAGAAGTAGGTTAGCGGTTCTAAACCTCAAACAGGAAAAAGAGATTTAATGAATAAAATATCAGAAACCCTGCGACTGCTGGGTTTGCTGAGCTTGTTGAGGTTTTGATTTTCTTAGCCTGGTTTGATGTTGCCCTTCTTTGGAAACATCTGCATGATGGGTAGAAGATGGATAAAACTTTTTTGCCCTAGGGGGATAAAGTTTTTTAGGAGATTTTTTACTAGCTGGCATAGAGGAAAGTTTTGACAATCCTCTGAAAGCAACGATATCAGTGCTTAACTGATTAGCTTGGAATAAAGCATCCTTGTTAAAGAGATTTTCACCAGTACAAGGAGTATTTGCCAGCCTTTCTTGTACCCATTTGTCCAAGTCTGAAGATTGGAGCCAGGCCATACGTCGTGCCCCTATGGCTATAGCAGAAGTTCTGCTAATAGACTCAAAACAGTCCAGGGAAGCACGATTAAGGAATTTAGAGACATTTTGAGCATGACTGACTAATAAGAAATAGTCTGCTCTTTTATGTTCTTGAAGCAAAGGGTTCAAAAGTTTAAAATTCTTTGTGACCTCTTCAAGAGACAATCCCATATAGAAAATATATGAGATAATTCTTGCTGAAAGCATAGATGCATGGAAGCATCAACGTTCAAAGGCATCTAAAATCCTAGACTCACGACCTGGCGGATAAGAGGAGTGCTTCTTTGCACTCTTAATACGCCTCATTGCTGATTCTACAACAATAGAATGATGAGGCAGTTGAGTCTTTTGAAAACCTGGAGAAGGTGGCACCTTGTACACAGTGTCAAGTGTTTTAGAAGTTGGGGATAACGTTAAAGGAGTTTCCCACATTTTTAATAGTAGATCCTGTAAGATCTGATGCACAGGAAGCATGATCACATCCCTTGGAATCCAGGGGAATTGCAGAGTCTCTGAATCCCCTGGTATAGATTCTTTACCAGGTATAGAAATGGCAAGTAACTTTGCCATATCAAGCAAAAAAGCTTGAAAAGAAAACTCTCCTGAGGAGGACCCTCTGAAATGAGGGGTAAAGGCTGAAATTGTTGAAAATTCAGCCTTGGCACTGATGGATTCATCCCAGTCTTGAAAGGATGAAGCATCGGATTTTCTTTAAAGAGATGTCTTCGGTACTGCCCGAGGTCATTACCAAGATGAGTCGGTACCGAATCCTCCATGCTAGAGAGCGATTCCAGGCTCGGCATGGAAGGGAGCGAGTCTGTCGAAGAAAACATCGATGGTACCGACACCGGTGATGATGTCGATACCGGTACCGGTACCGAAGCCGATACCGATACTCGAGGAATGGTCTCTGCAGCAACTCTAGCGGTACCGAAGTAGCTGAGAGCGCTAGACTACGTTCATCGGTGAGGAGTGTTTCATCCATCACCTTAGCCGATGCCGGGGTGTCGGTACCGCTCGAAACGGCCACAACCACCGAGCATGGTCCAGGTATGTCCATGGAGGTAAGAACCTCGGGAACAACCTGAAGCCCTGTTAATGCTTTGGAGCCCGAAGACTCCCGCCAGGGCTTTATTGCCAAAATGTCCTCGAGGGCAATGCCAGAGGCATCTTGATGCTTAGAAGGAGATCTACCACTCGAGGACTGGTTAGTCTTAACAGACTTTTGTTTGGTTACCTGATCCTGTGAAAAAGAAGATATTCTGGCTGCTGACATCGAGTCCGATGTGAATCGGGTATCGAGTTGTGCTCGATCCTGAAGAGTTCTTCTGTTTGAGCTCCAGCAGGAGAGACACTCCAGTGGGCAATGGTCAGGACCTAAACATTTTAAACACCAAATATGAGTGTCTAAAAATATATTTGTACCGCCACACTTTGAGCATTTCTTAAGGATAGTGGCTGGCTTTTCCATAATGGAAGGATAGAGGCCTAGTGGCCTAAAAGCCGTCAGGCACTAAACAGGAAAAAATTCCTAGAGAAAAAAAAATTTTTAGTAAAAAGAAAGAAAAGCACCGGCGGTACCGGTGGCGTCGAGGGAAGGCAGATGTGACCACAAAAAAACAAGAATAAAAAGAAGAATTTTCTGTGGTGACAGGAATACGTCCTGCCGGCTCCGCGGAAAACTGATGAGAGGGAAGTGAATGGGCGGGAAGGCAGTGCGCATGTGTGTGGGATGCTCCCAAAGGCTTTCTTTTTTTTGGATGCTGGGGAGCGTTCCCGCGCAGGCTCCATCGGTACCGACATACCCATATGTGAAGACTTATTCCTGCTTGTTCCTGGAGATAGAGATCTATTATTCGTGCCCCCCACTTTTAAAAGATCATCTGAGAGATTACGTGATGTGGTGAGCTTGGGGAAAACGTACTTTCTTGAGCTCCGGGCTCCCTAGCTCCGAACCGGCGAAAGAGTGCCTTTTTCAGAGGCTCAACAGCGATTCTTCAACTTCCCCCGAGTGTTGTAGATTGGAGGCATTGACCTCGGGAGGAATAAAGCGGATGGCGGCAGCGGCGAGGACGGCGAGGCGAGAGAAAGACTGCGCGGTGGGAAGTCAGAAAATGGCAGACTCACCTCCGCATGCCAATGTACCGCAGATGTCAGCCCCACCCGCCTCGGTGGACAAGATTTCGGCGGCGGTATCGGGGGCTCGGTGCAATTTGAGACGCTGCAGGGCAAAATTGATCAGCTGCAGACGTCGGTGGACGCGATCGGAGCCCGCATGCAGGAGGCGGAAGCCTGTATTGCCCAAACAGAGGACGCAGTGGAGAAGATTACACAGGAGCTGCTGCTGGTACAGACGACGCTGCGCGCTCAGGACGACAAATTGGAAGACGTAGAGAATCGGTCAAGGCGCAGCAATCTCCGTTTCCTAGGTATCCCGGGATCGGTGGGGGGACAAGGAATTGAGGCACTATGTGGAGTCTCTCTCCGTATCGCTCATGGGGGAAGGAGGTGAGGCCTCTCCAGTGGTCATCGAAAGGGCCCATAGAGTTGGCCCTAAAACCTCTAACGATCCAAGGCCCAGAGTAGTGCTGGCAAAGTATTTACAATTCCAACACAAGGAGACTGTCTTGAGGGAGGCACGGAAGTGTGGTATAATTGAACATGGCAACGCAAAAATCCGAATTACTCAGGACTTTTCTGCAGCAGTGAGTAAACGCCGTAAGGCCTACGCTCTGGTTTGTCAAAAACTGCTAGCAGCTAATATTAAGTTTTCAGTTCAATACCCGGCACGCCTGCATGTGGTGTATGAGGGCCAGCATCGGGTCTTTGGTTCAGCGGAGGAGGCTTCACAGTATGTGGATCAACTCTTGCAATGACCCTCGCCCCAGAAAACAGTGCCTCCATGAAGCTAGTTTATAGATGTGGCTGGACTAAAGGGGAGAGAGCGAAGAGATGGGCTGGAAACATTTGTCCTCCTTATCTCATTTTCTTCATCTTTCTGTTTTTACTCCTTCCTTGTCTGACTTTTCCATGTCTACTGAAAGATGAGCTAGCTGAGGAAGGTTTTCCCATCATGGCGGAAGGCAAATATGTATGTTATAGTATGTTATTCAGATAGTTGAATACTTGTTACCAGTTGGTTGAGGTTTGTACCTTTGGAGGTGGGCTATGGGGGGGGGGGGTTTGTGTTGATGGGGAGTGGGGGAGCCCGGTCACATCTTAGTGACAAAGTAGAGGAAGGGGAGAGTAAGGCTTGGGAGGATTTGGGATTGGAGGGTAGAGTGGTAGAGGGGTGGGAAGTAAGGGGGGGATTTAGGGGGGAGGGGATGGGGGAGAGGGGAGGAGGGGTTGGGTGGGGAGTATGTTGGTAATATAAAACAGGAGATAGAGGGTACTTCGGGAGGGGGGGGGAGTGTCGCAACCTACGAGCCCAAGAGGAGGAATTTATGGTTCAGCAGAGAAGGGGGTCTATTTGGGGGGATAGTCGCAGTTTAGATACTCGGGAAGGGCAGGACATAGATTTAGAAGGAGACTGTATGGGGAGGCCCCAGGCTGGGAAGGTCTTTCTCATCCCAAGGATTTTCATGCTGACGAGGGGACCTAATTACTCATTCGTCTCCTGAAGATAATATCATGGAATGTATGTGGGTTGGGCAGCCCAGTGAAGAGATATAAAATTTTGAAGGCCCTGGCCAGACAGCAGTGTGACATTGCGTTGTTACAGGAAACCCATCAGACGGTTGAAGAGCACCGTACGTTGTGCAGGGACTGGGTGGGTCAGGTATGGGGGAGCAGCGGCAGTCGGTAAAAAAGGAGGGGTGGTTGCATTAGTTCATAAACGAGTGCATTTTTCCCTGATTAGGGAGATCGCGGACCCTAATGGTCGCTTTGTGCTTCTGCATGGAAAGTTGGAGGATAGGGAGGTGATTTTGGGGGACTTATACAGTGCTTATATGTTGGATCAAGACTTTTATAATCGTATAGCAGCGAAGGTAGAGCAACTAAACGACCTCCCGCTCATCCTGGGGGGGGATTTTAACGGGGTCATGGATGTAGAACTAGATACCTCTAAAGCGTCCGGTTCACGGGAAAGGAGCCAGGCAGCTAAGGTCTTGAAAAGTTTCCAGGCCAGACTGGGACTGGTGGACCCCTGGCGGCTGCTCCACCCTCTGGAGAGAAACTTCACCCATCAGTCTAGGGCGCATGGAACTAGCGCACGTATAGACTATCTACTGGCTTCGGTGAGTCTCTTTTCCATTGTGGGGGCGGCACAAATTGGTCCTACGGAAATTTCCGATCACTCCCCAATATGGCTAGAGTTGCAATGGGGGGGGAGGGGGTGTGAACCCTACTCGCATTTGGCGGTTTCCCATGGAACTTTATAACAATAATCAATTCCTTCAATTTCTTCGCCAACGGTGGCAGGATTTCGAACTGAATCATAGGTGTCATCAGGATGATCCGGAATTGGTGTGGGAGACTGCTATTGGATATGTGGCTAGGAGGCGGAGAGTGATGGCAGAGCAAATTATTAGATTGGAACAGCAGGTGATGAGGATGAGGATGAGGCGTCTTTGTGTGCGTTTGCCCACCGTTCAAAATAAGAAAACGTTTTGGGAGACACAAGTGGCCTTAAACGAGTTGTTACACCAGAGAGCTAAGAAATCGGTGCTATATTACCGTTATAAATTGTATTGCTTTGGGGATAAGCCGGGTAAAATACTGGGACGGTGTTTGAAGGGCCCAAGAGGGGGTAGAATGGTAGCGGCTATTTATGATGCTCAGGGGGGCTTATGTAAGGGACTGGGGGGGGGGGCAATAGTGGAAGTGTTTAAAGAATTTTATCAAAAGTTGTATAGTGCGGAGGCAGAGCCCCCTGATACAATGAGAAAGTATTTGCAAGACCTTCCCTTACCCAAATTGACTGCTGAGCAAACTGCACGCCTGGAGCAGCCTATTACTCTCCTGGAGGTGCAGCAAGTGATTTCGAAGGCGAGTTGTTATAAATCACCCGGCCCTGATGGATTCGGGGCCGAATTTTATAAACTTTTATCGGAAAGGATAGGCCCTCTGCTAGTGGCTATGTTTGGCCAACGAAGGGAAGCGGGTTCCTTTCATTGGGGTAGTAATCAGGCACACCTAGTGCTGATCCCTAAACCGGGGAAGGACCTGACTCAAACGGCATCTTACAGGCCCCATTTCCCTTTTGAATTTTGACTCGAAGTTATTGGCCAAAATTTTAGCGGAACGTTTGGCAGAGGTACTTGTTTTCCTGGTGCATGACTCTCAAGTAGGGTTTGTCAGAGGGCGGTACGCGGTGTGTAATTTGCGCAAAATATTGGCCTCGTTAGAATGGGTACACGAGTGGAAGTTGCAGTCGCTCTTAGTTAGTTTTGATGCTGAAAAGGCGTTTGACCGGGTTAATTGGAGTTATTTACAATACTTATTGCCACTTTATGGGCTAGGGCCAACTTTTTGTGATTTGGTGAAGACCCTGTATCTTAATCCAATGGCCAGGGTGTTATGTAATGGAGCCTTATCTAGACCCTTCCCTTTGGAACGAGGCACACGGCAGGGGTGCCCGTTATCCCCGCTTTTGTTTGTTTTATTGTTGGACCCTTTAATTCATAGGATAGAACTGGATAACAGAATAGGTGGAGTGAGGATAGGTAAGCAAGAGTTTAAGATCTCGGCATTCACAGATGATCTGTTGGTTCATTTGCTGGATCCGAAGGAATCTTTGCTTCGACTGCTGGCGGAATTTAAGTCTTATGGAACTTTTGTGGGATTCCGCATCAATAAAGATAAATCTGAAGCAATTGATACATTAGGTGGCCTTCGGGGAAATGGGGGGGGGGGGGGGATTTCCCATTGAAATGGGCCACTGACCAGTTTGTTTACCTAGGTATTGTTTTGACCAGCTTACCGCAAGACTTGTATCATTGTAATTTAGAGAGAGTTAGGTCATGATTGCGGATGCAGTTGAGAGCCTGGTTTCCACTCCCGTTGTCTTTGCTGGGGAGAGTAGTGGCAGTTAAAATGGTGATTTTACCACAGATTCTGTATTGGCTGCAGACCCTCCCGGTGTGGTTGTTGAGGAGGGACTTACGGAGTCTGGAGAAGGAGATACAAGGGTTCTTGTGGAAGGGGGCTAGAGCTCGTATACCCCTTAATCGCCTGGTGGGCTCCTGGAGGCTGGGAGGTGTTGGGCTTCCAGATCTTTGGCTTTATGTATTAGCTTGCCAGGCTAGACACATTGGAGACTGGCTAGGGGGGGTCGGAGAGCTATACGCCTCGAGTATTTGAAGAGGCCCTGGCTGCCCCCCATACGGTACTTGCAGTGCTTCATATGGAAAGGGCTAGATTGCCTGATTGCATCAAGCGGAGTGGATTGTTCAACTCCATGCGCCGTACGTGGAGACAAATAAATGTGTACTGGAAGCAAAATTGGATGGTATCGAGTTGGTTGCCAATGCAGGGTAATGTGTGCTTTCTTCCGGGCTCCGAGACGAGTGTGTTTCGCACATGGTATGAGAAGGGCATTAGAAATATAGGACATGTGGTGGATTTATCTGGAAAATGTAAGTCATTGTCTGTGTCGACTGGAGAATATGAGCTGAGGCCTATCATTACTTCGCATACATGCAATTGGCTCACTATGTGGCGGGACTGCCTGCGGGAGAGCTTACTGCTGAGCGCTCTGCACAGATTATAGAATTCTTTGATCTGGGGGGGAGAGTCCCCCATTGGTAGCTAAATTGCGGGCCCGATTGGAATGCTATAGATTTAAACCGGATTATGGGGGAGTTGAGAGGGCGTGGGCAGTGGAATTGCGACAGGAGATACCCTCGGGCACTATTCTGAAGGCTTTGGGGAGGATTACTGATTTGGCTGAGGGGGCTCGCTGGAGAGAAATTCAATTTAAATGTATTATTCGGGCACATTTCTCACCTAGAAGAGCCTTGCACAGTCATCTCACAACAGATGGGAGCTGCCCTAGATGTGCGGAGCCACTGGCTGGTCTGTTACATATGTGGTGGGAGTGTAAATATATTCAATCATATTGGATACGGATTAGGGGGTGGATAACAGAGCGGATCCAACAGAGGGTTCCTTGGTCGGGCTCTTTGGTGGTTCTGGACCAATTACATAAGGATCTCCCCAGAGGGAGATGGGCAAGGTTGTGGGTACGTAAGGCTTGTCTGGTGGGGAAGGGCCCAATACTCCGTAGATGGAGAGAGCCGAGCCCACCATCCTTTTGGGACTGGCGTAATAGTTTTCATCATCTAATGTTGGCAGAGAGATGGAGGGCAAGGGGCAATGTACAGAGATGGTCTACTTTCCTGCAGCAGTGGGACCCCTATATACAGGGTCTGGGCCCAAGGTGCCGTAATGAAATATTGAATGTGGGCTGTTAAGGATTTGGCATAGAACAGTGGTGGAGTGAGAAGGGAGTGCTAGGGGGGGGGTGCTGGCTTGCGGGAGTTGAGGTGGAGAAGGGTTCTAGATTTGCGACTGGGTGGGGGGGGGGCGGGAAACCGGGGGGGGGGGGGTTATTTTATGATAAAATTATAATTGCTGTATGATAACGCTGTTTCCTTTTATGTCACTTTGATATCGATCATTTGCCTCTTGCCGGGGATCAGAGTCAACCCCGTCCAGAGGCCTGGTATTGTTGATGTTGGCGGCTTGTATTATCATTTATAAATAAAGTTTCTAAAAAAAAAAAAGATCATCTGCGCCCTAAGGACATTGGCCTTCCCTGCCAGATAGGTGGTCCCAAAGTCATCATAAGAACATAAGATATGCCATACTGGGTCAGACCAAGGTCCATCAAGCCCAGTATCCTGTTTCCAACAGTGGAAATCTAGGCCACAAGTACCTAGCAGTTTCCCCAAAAGACCCAGGTTCCACAATGCTTGTATTGGGGCAAGCAGTGGATATTCTGGGTCCACTTTAATAATGGTTTATGGACCTTTCTTCCAGAAACTCGTGTAAGGGCTGGCCCAGTTCCATATTCTGACAGTTTCTCAAAACAAGAAGGAAGATCCTGTTCCTTTCTGCTTGTTGATGTAATGCTTGAAACCTGAAATCACACAAGGCGAGTAGGTAAATGATCTTTTATTAGAGAAACCCCTACACGGCTGCATTTTGGCGTCGCCTTCGTTGCATAGGGAAGGTTGATTCCCGTGTTATATGTAATGATCAGATAAATGTAACTTGTCTGAAGTTTCTTGTTCCATGTAAACCGTGCTGATATTGAATAGTGCGGTATATAAAAAATTGTAAATAAATAAATAATAAATAAGAGCAACATAATTAATCAAACAAGTAAATAAATAGATAAATAACTACATATACATAAAATTAAAATGAACGTGTTAAACATCAAATTGTGCATTAGTTATCAAATAAATAAATACATATACATTAAAAACAAGAACAGAAAAATAAAATGATCCACCTTGGGGACTGCAATCTCAATCTGAGACCCCCTCGAGGCAAGCAACACATTCTTTCTCTGCCTAGCCACTGCCTGCACAAAGAGCACGTCCAGCAATCTGCAGAAACAAAGAGGTAAGACAAACTGTGTGCTGTTCCATCCTGCTGCCTCTTCCTACTCCTACTCTGCACTCTACCAGCAAGCTCCACCCACCGAGCTCTGTCTCCACCCGCAGAGACAGCATTTAAAAGCCAGCATTTAAAAGACAGGTGCACCCACGCCTTGCGGGCCCGTGTCTGAGGGCCTCGCCAGAGGGCCCTTTGGCATGACCCTTAGGTGTGGTCCAGAGGCATGATCGTCCACCAATCCCAGGCTAATATTCAACACCATTCAAAAGAACTTCATGGTAAAAATTGATATAGGATTTATATTTGATAGAAATCTTGCAAGCTTTTGATTGGATTCCACCGATATCTCTAGGTTACTTTTCTAGGTCACTCCCCCTTGCTCCTCACTCTCGCTAACCCTTGCCTTCTCTATCCTATATACTCTACTGCAAACCCATAGATTTTTTCAAGAAGCAGATTGAGCCTTACTCGTTAAACAAATCCACCTGCTACAAGCTGCTAAACAATTCCCTTTCTCTGCACACTTACCCTTCCATATCTAAAATGAACACTATAATGAAAATATTATGCTGCTATCTCATCACCACAACCCTAGCTCCAAGCTCCTACACCTTACAGACACACCAAACACCCATAATTATACACCCCTTCCAGTTTGCTCATCCCCTCTTTCGCTACAATCTAATACCCACCAGAAACAACCAGTCATTCAGTACCCACTCCCAGAAATTCAGGCAACACTGTAGATTAGTCCATATCCCAACTATCCCCTCCAGCAATTCACAGAATACCACCTTCTGCCTTCAGGGCATCACGATAAACGCATATTCCATACGCAACAAACTACTAGAATCCGAGACCTGATTATTGATGAGTCCCCCGACTTCCTGTGTATCACAGAAACCTGGCTCACAGACAAAGACTCTGTCATAATAAACCAGTTACACAAAGCTGGATAAACAATATTTAACTGCCCGAGAGACACTAAGAGAGGAGGTAGAGTCCTTATCATGACCAAAACCAGCCTCAACATGACAACAAGCATTTGCACAAACACTGATAATGCAGACTTAATTAAAATTGAAAACAGATACACTGCAATCTGTCTCCTTTATCGTCTTCCTAACAACAATCACCTAAATCTGACCACCATACTTGAATCAGCCTGTGCCTCCCTAATAAAAAAAACCCACACATCATACTGGCAGATTTCAATCTAGCATCTCTCCCTCCACAACAATCTGCAGATTTCCTGAACTTTATGGATGATCTAGATTTCATTCAGATAATGAACTATCCCACACATATTAAAAAACACTCTCAACCTAATATTTTACCCAACTACATCACTCACCACCAACCCCTGCTTCACATATCCCACTGCCAACCCAGTACCATGGTCAGATCATTTCATAATATGAATGTCTGCCATTATACCCCTAACAATAGAGACAGAAAACATAACACCCCTCCCTACCGAGATTCAGACACTTTGACAAAGACACATTCCTCTCTGAGATAGCCCCCCTTCTCCACACCCAACCCCAAGACCTTAACGAGGCAATAGAGAACTGGACCACAACTATAAATAAAGCAGTTAAACCCACCTCCCTGCTCAAAAGATCACAAAAAAAACAAACTGAGAAATGGTACACCAAAGATCTCTATAACCTCAAAAAGACACTACGAAAGTTAGAGAAAGTGGAGATCCCGCAAAACATCCGAAAATAAAGAACTCTACCTCACAACATTAAACTCCTTCAAGGATGCAATCCTTGAAGCAAAGAAAGCTCACCACACTATTATACCCAATAAGGCTATCAATCGCCCCAGAGAACTTTTTGATATCATTAAATTCCTAACCAAAACACACACAAACATAACAATCACCACAGACATTAGCGCACAATACATAGACCACCTGGCACTCAAGCTAAAGAAAAAATACATCCCTAATACATGCCCTGGTAATGACCCCATGATAACACCTAACACCCTGCACAACTTCTACCTGATTGGGGAAAAACAGCTCCTTGAAACTATTGCCAAAATCAACACCACCACCTCTTACTTAGGCCCCTGTCCAGTATCCTGGATTAAGGCGGTAAAAGATGAGCTAGCTCCGGTGATACTGAACATAGTAAATCAATCCCTACTCCAAGGTATACTACCAGACACAATAAAACTATCCATCATCCACCCCATACTAAAAAACAAAACACTCATCAAAAATGATCCATCTTCATACAGGCAGTTAGCCAGTATCTCGTTTGTAGCAAATTTTATTGCAAAAGTAATCCAACTCCAACTCCAGGTTACTACATAGACACCTATGCACCTCTAGATCCTCAACAGTATGGTTTCCACCCCTATCATGGAGTGGAAACCCTTCTCATAGCATTATTTGACACCCTCATATGCGGTCTAGACAACCCCAACCAAGCTTACATCATGGTGTTCCTAGACATCTCATCAGCTTTCGACAATGTTGACCATGCTGTACTGCTGTCAAGATTGGCTCACATAGGCATTGCAGGAATGGCGCTAAAATGGTTCCAATCCTATATCTCCAATTGCTCCCAATCCTATATCTCCTATTGCTCCCAATACTTCCAACACCTTCCCCCAAGAACAAGGAATACCCCAGGGTTCAGCCCTATCTGCTCTCTTTATTTTATTTTATTGTTCTTATATACCGCACTCTTAAAAATCAGCACGATTTACATATAATGGTATTGTGCCGATAAGGCACTTACAATGAACAGGAAAATTAACTTGGATTTCAATTTGGGAATAACTATGTACATCAATTTCAAATTATTTACAATCTGTATCTACAATATGCATATCCATTCACAGTGATTCATGTATCCGTGGTTGGGTGCGTGCTAGAAGGTGTTTGGGGGGTTGAGAGTAGTGTAAGAGAAAGAGATGGTGTTTTAGCGCTTTTCTGAATTGGGCTAGATCTGTTATGGCTCTGATGAGTGCTGGGAGTGCATTCCAGCAGCTGGGTGCATAAAACTTAAAAGCTCTGTTCCTTGCTGTCTTGGTACATTTTGTTATTTCGCTGGGGATGAGTAGGGTATTGGCTGTGCATGTTCTCCTTTCTCTGTTTGCCGACATGGGGTGGACAAGGTCCATTAGGGTTGTGGGGGCTAACTTGTTGATGATCTTGAAGGTTATGATGATTACTTTATAGGATAGTCTACAGTGGATTGGTAGCCAATGTAAATTCTTAAGGACCAGGGTGATGTGATCAACTCTGGCGGCTCCACTCAGGACACCTGCGGCAGCATTCATAGCTAACTGTAGGGGGTTTAAGGTGTTGTTGGGTAAGCCCTGTAGGATTACATTGGCATAATCAAAGTGGGGGATCACTAATGCCTGAAAAACTGATCTGAAGTCATCAGGTTGCAGCAGGGGTCAAAGATGTCATAGGGTTCGTATCTTGTGGTAGATTTGTTTGATAGTGTTGCTATGTGTACCTTGAAATTGAGCCGTTGGTCTAACATAACGCCTAAGTAGCGGATGCTAGGTCTGCTTGCGAGTTCTGCATCTCTTGTCTTTAAGGTTGTCGAAGGCAAGAAGAACTGGTTTCTTGTCACAAATAGTACGTCAGTCTTGTTAAAGTTGATCCTGAGGCCTTGGGAGAAGAGCCAGTCAGTTATGGCATCGAAGCAGATTATCAGTTGGGTGAAGTCCGGATTTTCAATCATGAATGGGGTAAAGAGTAACACGTCATCCGCATAGAGCAGGCATGATATGTTAAATGAGCGGATTATTTCGCATAACGGTTGCATATAGATATTGAATAGGAGTGCAGAGAGAGACGATCCCTGGGGTACCCCGTGTTGTTGTAGGAAAGACTGAAAGGTTGTGGTTCCGGTTCAAACCTGCTGCCACCTATTGGTTAGATAGGATTTGCATCAACGCAATGCTGATTCACTTATCCCTTTTTCTTGAAGCCGAACTAGGAGTTGTTCGTGGTTTATGGAGTCGAATGCGGCAGCGATGTCCAGGAAAATTAGCGCGTACCCTTGTTTGGTGTCGATCCCGGTGATAAGTGTATTGATAAGGGTGGTGAGGAGTGTTTCAACACCGTGGGATTCTCTGAGACTGTGTTGGCTTGGGTCGAGGGGAGCATTAGAGTCAATATGATCCTGTATCTGTCATTGTACCGCCTTCTCGATTATCTTTGCTAGCAACGGGATGCTTGATATGGGTCGGTATGATTCAACCTTCTGAGCGTTTAGTTTGGCGTTCTTTAAGAGGGGCCTGATGGATATCTGCTTAAGGCTTGAAGGGAATTGTGCCGAGGAGAAGGAGTGGTCAATTATTTTGGCTATTATTGGGCTGACTTCATGGCGTAGCGACCTTATCCAGAAAGCTGGACAAGGGTCATTAGGGGCAGTGGTGGCATTGATATTTGCTATGATGCTCTCAATGCTTGTTTCTGACGGAGTCGAGAAGGAGGTGAGTTGCTTGGATGGGTACTTGGTAGGGCAGGATAGTTGAACTTTGTTGACGTTATTGTTTTTGGCTATCATGTAATCTGCATAGTCTTGAGGGGGTATCGAGGCTGCTTGTGAAGCTGATGGTTCCTTCGTTAGGGTCTTCACTATATCGAACAAGTCATGGGGCTTGTTCAAGGATCGGCTTAGCAGATCCAAATTGTGTTCTTTAATTTTGGAGGATATTAAACCTCGATGGGCTTGCAGGTGGGAGTTGTAGAGTGTCAGGTCTGTTGTGGCCCAGGTGCGTCACTATTTTCTTTCTAATTTCCTCAGTGTTTGTAGCGAGGTCTTTAGTTCAGCGGTATACCAGCGTGCAGATTCCTTCTTCTTTGGTTGCTTTTCCGTGATATGTGGTTTCGCTTGGGTAGGTATGTGTGCAAAGGAACTCAGGTTATTATTCCATGAGGCCAGCATCTCTTCGAGATTCGGTGATGTGGTCCTGATGTTGGGAAGGACGTTTTTGATGATCTCATCTCTGTCAAAGGGTCTGAAGCGTCTGGTGTACACTACTCCTGTTTCAATTAGTTTTGAGGCTTTCTCTCTCTCTTGATGCAAGGGTAGTTGGAAACTGATTAGATTGTGGTCGGACCATGGTACAGGGGTGATGTTTATGTTGAACTCATGGTCTGGCATGACCTCAGGTCGGGGGCTGAAGATAAGGTCTAGCGTGTTTCCTTTTTGGTGTGTGGGAGCATCAACTATCTGATCGTAGTGTAGGTTGCTGAGTGCTTCGAGGAAGGCTCTGGAATGGATATCCTGTTTGGTTTCCGCGGGTTTCGAGAATTGGATGCTAGTTCAATTATAGTTGCAAGATCGTCGTTGGATGGGGATGGGGATCAGTAGATAAGGGTAACTGTATTGTAGTTGTTAGCTATAGTAATAGTGTCAAGGTGAGTTGAGCTGTTGGAGCTGATTGTTTGATAGTGTAGGTCTGTCTTAACCAGAATGAATGCACCGCCTCCCCTGCGGTCAGCTCTATGACAGGTCTGGATTGAGAATTCAGGGGGGGTTAGGTGGTTGATGAGGACAGAATCTGAGATGTTAAGCCACAATTCTGTCACTAGTAGCATGTCTAGGTTGAGGTGTGATATGAGGGCAGGAATGACTGGCCATTTTTTACGGAGAGATCGTGCATTTATGAGGGCACATTTCAAGTTGCGTGGGTTTTGAGGTTGCTTGGGTTTCGTAGTGCGTAGAAGTGGTATGTGGATTAAGTGCGGGTGGGAGTTCTGAGGGTGCTCTGGTGGTAAGTGGTATGTATTATTGTGGTCTCTCCTTCCTTGCCCTCTTATGATCATGATTGTGTTGTGGTTGGATGCATCGGAGAGAGACCTATTTATGAAATTACTGAGTAGGTATAGGATGCTTAGGAATATGCTGGGGGGGAGCATTTTTGCTGGTGTGCTCAGTGAATTTTGTCGTGTGGGTACTTGGCGGTGCAGAATACACTCAGAACACCATCAAATTATTAATACCTGCAGTGCGACTACTCAAAGTGAACAGTACTGTTGTTAGTTACTAGCAGTGCAAATAATTACAGTAGTAAGGTTATTAAATACTTGCAGTGCTAACACTCGCAGTACATATAGAAACTTATTGACACTTAATTTATACCTGCAACCAATATGCGACATATTCACCAAATACAAATTCAATTTCCACATATATGCAGATGATATCATGGTCTATTCCCCGGTTGATATAAAAAATCCGCAATTTACCAATATTAAGGACTGCATATATGAAGCTGAATCCTGGCTCAGCAAAAACAATCTACAAATCAACCTTAAAAAAACAGAAAAATTAATTGCCACAAGAAACCAAAAGTACACCCCGCTATCTCATTCAAATTACACAACTTAATCTTGCCTGTCAAACAATAAATCAAATATCTAGGGGTCATTATAGACAGGGCTTTAAGCATGGCATCTCATATCAAACTCACTGCCAGAACAATACTCTATAAACTAAAAACTATTCAACATCTGATATCAATCCTAGACCCACACGACATTCGCACAATAGTTCAAGCGCTAGTGAACCCCCATCTGGACTATTGTAATGGTATTTTACAAGGTCTATCAAAGAAGTCCATTCACACCCTCCAGCCAGGACAAAAACCAAGACCAACCTATCTGAACACATCACCCCCATATTATATAACCTTCACTGGCTCCCAATAAAGCGTAGTTACTCACCTGTAGCAGGTGTTCTCCAGGGACAGCAGGAATCAGTCCTCACTACCCTCCCACCTCCCCTGAGGAGTTGCTGAATTTTTGTCCTTCCCTTGCCATCTGCTTGGTAGGGTTCTAGCTAAGGGACCTGACTGTGCAAGATGGCACCCTTGGGCGGGAAGAGAAACACACATGCGTGGTAGCAATCCCAAAAGCTTTCTTTGAAAGCTGGGGGAATTGTTCCGTGCGGGCTCCGTCGGTCGATGTCACCCATAAATCAGGACTGCTTTCCTGCTTGTTCCTGGAGAACTTCCAGAATACAATAAAAGCAAATCCTCACTGCTTTTAAATTGTATAACGATAGCTCCCCCTCTTACCTCTCCACTATAATAAAATCTCAAACTGACAGCAGACACAAGCGAAAGCACACTGAAAACCTTCTACAAGTTCCAACCCTTATACGCAAAACTAAACAGCACAAAAGTATTAGGGCATTCAGTTACACAGCCCCTATACTTTGGAACGCCCTCCCTGACCAAATCAGAGCTACCAAAGATCTCCTACCTTTCCACAAGGAATTGAAAACACACCTTTTCTCACAATATTATAATGCTCACCTAACAAAAAATACTGCCAATAACTCCACCCTCCCCACCTCAATAGTCTAACATCTCCCATTTCCCTCCCTTATTTCAATGTATATAGCTAAGAAAATCCAGCCATCACTATGCTTCTGTAATTAGTGTGCACTGGTATGTATATAGTTATTGTTCCATGTACCACTGTGTTGTAGTTCCATGTAAACCGCCCCTGATCGCTGGAAGGAGCGGTATAAAAAAAACCTGTTCAAATAAATAAATAAAACACCAAATCATGCTTGTGTTAAAGGCTATCTCTATGCATATAAATAAATTAGAACTAAAACAATGTAAATGAAATGTTAAAGAAGAGAGAGATGTTTAGAACTCAGAACCCATATTGGTGTGATGATAACCAGGAGTGAAACATAAGAGAGAGGAGGGACATATCCAAATGTCATATCCATAATGACATATCCATAATCCCCACACTCACCCACTCTCACATCTCAATGCAGCACCTCAAACTCATGCACGTCACATTCCCAGACTGATCACTCGCAATCACACCTTCCCCTCCAACCACCATGAGAAACTTATGCAGTGTCGCATAACTCATTATATTGTTGCATAAAGTAGACTGTATTTATTCATCGTGTCTCCTTGTTAAGGGAGTGGTTATTTATACCCTATTTTACCTGTTATACCTGCTTAATGCATACCCAAGTTTAATTTTCCTGTTTAATGTATACCCAAGTTATTATACCTGTTTCACTGTAAGCACAAATCACGAAACTGAGATGTGCAACTCTTATGTTCATTGTAAACCGCACTGATGTCGAATAGCGCGGTATAAAAGAGACTGCAAATAAATAAATAAATAAATAAGTAGAGAAGGAGGGGCATAAAGCCAGCAGATAAAGGAAGGGCATCAGTGGTTCATGGACAAATGGGATTATATTAATGAGGTCAAGCATCAGCTAACAGATGTTACTTTTTATGAACGCCAAGATGGAGATCCCATTTTAGCCTTAAAAAGAAGTGTTGACAATATACTCATCATTTTGGGATGACCACAACAGTACAGAATCAACTGAAAGGCTTCCTGACACAACTCCTATTCACCAGGAATCAGGGACTGCTGACTAAGGAAGTCCTCTTCCACACTGTCCTCTCTGGCAATGTGCAGAGCAGACAAGACTAGGAGGTTCTTCTCTGCCCAAACAGGAGATCTATCTCCATGGCCACTCCGATGCTTCTTGTACCGCCCTGCTGATTAATGTAAGCCAACGCCGTGACATTGTCAAACCACCCAGCCTACAACTGGAAACATAGAAGAGCCAACCTGATATCCCTTGCCTCAAGGTGGCT
Organism: Ichthyophis bannanicus; assembly: GCA_033557465.1. NCBI lineage: Eukaryota > Metazoa > Chordata > Amphibia > Gymnophiona > Ichthyophiidae > Ichthyophis > Ichthyophis bannanicus. Next base: position 334,077,935 of record CM066038.1, read on the forward strand.
GATAATACCATACCGCTTCCCTGCGGTTCCAATGGCCCTGGATCGTACAGTCTCAGCAATGGACTCCCCAGCCTGAGAAACTGGATTCTTCGTCATCAGGATCTAGGAGAAATCATCCATTGGAACTCCCTTCCTCAGATGACAGGGCTTCTGCCACCACCGCAGGCTGGACTTCACCATCAATGGGAGTGGGAGCCTGCGCCCGAATCCCTGAGAACTCAGGGATCACAGAGTCAACAAGGACCGTTAGAGCGGCCACATGTGAGCATGTGCCCATGGGACCTTCTCTATGCCATCAATCCGAAAAACTGAAGATAATCCCAGATTCTGGGGGCCTGCTGCACAGAGAACAGTGCCAAGCAATCCAACAGTCTTTTGGACTTTCTCCTCTGACAGAAAATCTCTGCCCACTCAAGTGTCGAAATGTGTTCCCAGAAACACCAGGGATTGTAAAGGCAATAGCAGTCTCTCTTCCTGATTGATGACTCAGCCGAGGCTTTCCAAAAAGGACACCACTTAGGATGTCACCCAAGATACTTCTGACAGAGAACGGGCCCAGATGAGCGAGTCATCCAGATAGGGATGGACATAGATCTCTTGGCACCGCATACACTATCACCATGACCTTGGAGAAGTCCTTGGGGCAGTGGAGAGCCTGAAATGAAGGGCGACGAACTGATAGTGAGAGCCAAGCATGGCAAAACGCACAAGGTTTTCATCTGATAGCATAGGACACGCAAGTGCTTGTTGACCCCTTTGAGGTCCAAGATGGGCCGGAAAGAACCGTCATTCTTGGCACCACAAAGTAAATGGAGTATCTGCCCTTGCATTGCTCACCTGGCAGGATGGGCACCACTGCTTTCAGATAAAGCAACTTGTTCAAGGTGGTTCACACTGCGGCACCTTTGATCGCAGACCCACAGAAGGAGATGAAGGCATTGGGATTCGGCTTCAAGCATTCCAGGACATAGCTGAATTGAATGGTGTCTAGCACCCAGCAGATCCTTGGTAACCCGGGCCCATTCCTGAAAGAAAAGGTGAAGCCTGTCACCCACTGGTGGTACCAGAGAATGTGTCTCCAAATCTTCACTGCATGGCCCAAGAGAGTCCTCCTCTGGAGGGGGTCATGTACCTGGGTCCATGTGCTTCATGAAAGGACTGAGAACGAGTCAGAGGCCCTGAAACAGAGGGGAAAATGGGTTTTCCAGGTTGTTAGTGACAATAGTCCTGAGATACCCAGGAATCCAGTCAGTGTGCCCTTGGCAGTCGAGCAGAGGCGGACGAGAAAGGGGTGCTCGTCCACTTCACAAGCCCCCCTGGACCTTTCTTCTTGGAGACAGTAAGATTTTTTCTCACAAGCCCTTCACTAGTTTCTCCAAATCTCTTCCTAACAGGAGCTTCTCCTTAAAGGCCAGTTGAACCAACTAGGCTTTGGAGGATGTGTCCGCCACCCAGTGACAGAGCCAAATCCAACGCCGTGACACAGTAGTCAGGGCACCATCCCTGGCTGCCAGGTGTACCAGGAACACAAAGTGAGACACAACCACAACTGTTCAGGAACTTTATTCAGGGGTACAGTGTAGCCACACCCAACACAGCCCGTGTTTCGACTCTTGCCTTCTTCAGGGGTGTAATGGCACTATAACAAATAATCATAGCATACAAACATAAACCATAAGTTATAATATCATAAATTAAAAACATTATGTATAAAAAATAATAAATGAATGAAAGATAAAAATATATAGGATAAAAACAAATATATACACCAATTGGTGGCCATTCTGAACAAAATGACATGAAAACATATACATAAAATGCTATAAAACATGTATACATTGCTGAATAAAAACCTACATGGAAGCAGACATAAAATACAACATATATCACTGATCAATTATTAATCAAGAGGGAATATAAGGGTGCAGAGATGAGGAATCATTAGATAAGAATAACTAGAAAGGTATATGCAGGCAAAGGAGAAGGACAGAACGGGAAATCACCCGATACTGCAGCCCTCTGATTTCCTGACTCGTTTAGAGCATCCTTATGCATGCAATCTGCAAAATAAGAACAGTATTGCATCATAATGTATTCATCTACATATCAAGCCTCAGCATTAAAAACAAATGTGCCCTTAGTTCAGTATATATTCATTATAAAACAAAAACAATGCACCATGGTGCTACTGTGCTGAAATTGCCACGATTTGGTTTAAAAAGTTTAATATCGGGTTATCAATGCATACCCGCAATTGAAACATCAAAAAAAAAAACCTTCTATTACAATATAAACTCACCTTAAAAACCCCAAAACGTGCTTTAATAAATACAAAAAACATGCCAGATAATCTTCAGAAATTATCGCAAATTGCAAACTGTAAAATCATCCATAAACATCCTTACAGTAAGGTAGTGTAAATAAAAATCACCCAATTATACTCTAGTTAGTACAAAATCAAATGCACCAATAGTTTTTAAAATTCCAAAATAACTAGCATTCTATAAATTGAAAATCATACACAAAAATAGACTAATATTAAATTGTCGCCGTGAGCTGAAACTATATTAATGAAAAAATTGATGTTGGAAGGATAGCCTTGAGGATAGAGAAACCAACCTCTCGTGGCTTAACTTCCGTTTTGCTCAGAAATTTAAAGGCTCAAAAAGAGCATGAAATGTAGGTAAAAAAACACCATAACACAGTGTGCCCTACACCCCCCTTAATAATATGCTCCCAACAAAATTCAAAATGTAAAGTGTCTTCAGAAATATCACCAAACTAAGCGTGTTCACACAAACTGCACACGTTCACAAAAACAGCACTTATCTGTCGCAGTCCATATACGTGTAAACACGTTATGAATTAGAATTGTTTTTTCCAAATCCAGTCCGCAGTTGAAACGAAAAGGACACAGCACTGCACTGAGTAAGACGCCAGCGCATGCTCATTAACGATCTAATGAGCATGCGCTGGCGTCTTCTGAATCTGAATTGGGAAAGCCACAAAATGCTACTTGCTGCAGTTTCATGAATAACGTTGATACAGGGCATTCAGTTTTCTTTGCCCGAAACGCAGTGCTGTGTCCTTTTCGTTTCAACTGCGGACTGGATTTGGAAAAAGCAATTCTAATTCATAACGTGTTTACACGTATATGGACTGCGACAGATAAGTGCTGTTTTTGTGAACGTGTGCAGTTTGTGTGAACACGCTTAGTTTGGTGATATTTCTGAAGACACTTTACATTTTGAATTTTGTTGGGAGCATATTATTAAGGGGGTTGTAGGGCACACCGTGTTATGGTGTTTTTTTACCTACATTTCATGCTCTTTTTGAGCCTTTAAATTTCTGAGCAAAACGGAAGTTAAGCCACGAGAGGTTGGTTTCTCTATCCTCAAGGCTATCCTTCCAACATCAATTTTTTCATTAACATAGTTTCAGCTCACGGCGACAATTTAATATTACCCAATAGTTTTTAAAACATTTCAAATTGTTTGCACCAAATCCTACCTGGAATGTGTGCATCAGAACATACCATCATCAAAACTGAAAGACACTGTCAGTCTCGGCTTGCTTTTTAAAACCAGACTTTGGCGCCAAAAAATGTGATCAGAGGGAAGTGTACCAAAAGTTAATGTGAACTATTTAATACCCAGAATAATCCTTAAAAATGAAACCAAAAGATCTATATAGAAATAAAAACAGCCAGTTTATAAATACTTTTAAAAGAAACCTAAAAATAATATATGCTAAGCCAATGTCATAGGAATCGTGGGCGTAAAACTTGTAAAGGGTATTAGGATGTTCTCTATATAAATGAAGAGCACTTAAAGTAATAAATAAGTAATAAATAGGGGTTGCTAAACCTTAAAATCTCATATTGCACGTAATATAAAAGGAAAATAGATTCTAAAACTAGTTACCCTAACAGTATTATGTTAAGCCTTAGGGGAGATAAATAGGAGATGGCACTATCAGTCTCGGCGTGCTTTTTAAACCCTGATTTTGGCTCCAAAAAAGTGTTATCAGAGGGGGGTGTACCAAAAGTTAATATGAACTATTTAATACCAAGAATAAAAATAAAACAAAAAAATCTATATAGAAATAAAAACAGCCAATTTGCAAATACTTTTAAAAGAAACCTAAAGATATATGCTAAGCCAATGTCATGGGAATCATGGGAGTAAAACTTGTAAAAGACAATAAAATCTTCTCTAAACACATGAAGAGCACTTAAAAGTAATAAATAGGGGTTGCTAACCCTTAAAATCGCATATTGCACATAGTATAAAAGGAAAGTAGACTCTAAAACTAGTCATCCTAATTGTTTTATGTTTATCCCATAGGAGATGGACACAGAAGTTAATACCAAACTATAGGGGTAACAAATCCTGAAATCACCACAAAGAATAGCGCACATTGGCAGTTGGACAACCAGCTTAAAAAGAAAAGTAGCATCTCTTAGGAAGCCGAAGCACTTCAAAAATAAAAATAACCACTGTGTAAAAAATGAATCTTTGGACAACCCCAGAGGCAAATGATATCAGGAAGACCAAAAACCTACAGCATATACATTGTAAATACAGCCCATTAAAAATCTATTAGAAACACAGGGATATAAAAGAACCTTAAAAAACAGAGGGGGCATGTATCTAGATAAGGGGATAGATATGGCCAAAAAAAATAAAACAGGGAGCCAACTGCCAAGCGCTGCACCATCACTCAAAGAGGCACCAGATCCACACATATGCTAGCTTGGTAGACCTCCTCCAGGCTCAGAGTAGGGTGGAGACCACTGCCAAAGAATAGCCCTTACACGTTAGCCATCTCCTTTCAAGAGCCATGACATAAGCGAGAAGGGAAACGGCTCCTCCAGGAAGATCAGTCCTTGCCGCAATAAGTCCTGAGACGGAGAGGCAACCAAAGAGGAGGCACCTATAGGAGCTGCATCAGGTGTCCGAACCACACTCTCCTTGGCCAATCCAGCACCACCAGGACAATCCTGCCACATGGTGTTCTATATGCCGAATCACACACCCCACAAAGGGCCATGGAGGAAACACAGAGTAGGTGCTGACTTGGCAAAATGACTGGGCCAGGGCATCAGTGCCCTCTGACCCTGCTTTTGTGCAGCAACTGAGGCGGCAAACTTTGGCAATGGAGCGAGTCACCATCAGATCCATTTCGGGGTGACCCCAGTGGTGTTGAATCAACTGAAATGCTTTCTGAATCAACTCCCAATCTCCAGGATCTAGAGAGTGCTGGTTGAGGAAGTCTGCTTCCACCTTGTCCACCCTGGAAAAGTGCTGAGCCAACAAGGCTAGGAGGTTCTTCTCTGTCCATGCAATCAGGAGAGCTATCACCAGGGCTACCCTGGCACTCTTTGTGTCGCCCTGCTGACTGACATAAGCCACTGCTATGACGTTGTCTGAAAACACTTGTACAAACTTGGCCCTCAACCAGGGGCTGGACATGCAGAAGAGCCAATCTGATGGCCCTCACCTCAAGGTGGTTGATAGACCACACCACTTCCTTGAGGTTCCAACAGTTCAGAACCTTACAGTCTTGGTAATGGGCTCCCAGCCCAAGAGACTGGCATCCATCTTCAGAAGGATCCAGGAGAAATCATCCAATGGCACGCCTTTCCTCAGATGACAGGGCTGCTGCCACTATTGCAGGCTGTCCTTCACCAGCATCAGGAGCGGGAGCCTGCGCTTGACCTCCTGAGAGCTCGGGGACCACCGAGTCAGCATCGACACTGGATCAATCACGCATGAACATGCATCCATGGGATCATCTCTATTGTCGTCACCATCAATCCGAGGAACTGAAGATAATCCCAGACTCTGGGAGCCTTCTGCACACAGAACATCGCCAGGCAATCCAGCAGTCTTATGACTTTTCCCTCTGGCAGGAAAACTCTGCCCACTCGAGTGCTGAAATGCACTCCCAGAAACACCAAGGACAGGGAAGGCAACAGCTGGCTCTTTCTCTGATTGATCACCCAGCCAAGGCTTTCCAAAAAGGACACTACGGGATGCCACCAGAGATGCTTCTGATGAGCCAGTAGTCCAGATATGGATAGACACAGATCCCGCAGTGCTGCAGCCACCACAACCAAGACCTTGGAGAACATCCTTGGGACAGTGGATAACCCGAAGGGGAGGATAGTTAATTGATAGTGAGAGCCAAGCACAGCAAAATGCAGATATGTTTGGTAATCCACCTGGATCAGAATATGAAAATACACCTCAGTCACATCCAGAGAAACCAAGAACTCTCCTCGGCACACTGCTTGAATCACAAAGTGCAAGGTTTCCATCCAGAAGCGCAGGATGTGTAAGTGCTGGTTGATCCCCCCTGAGGTCCAGAATGGGCCTGAAGGAACAGTCCTTTTTGGGCACCACAAAATAGAGGAAGTATCTGCCCTTTCACCGTTCATTTGGGGGGACAGGCACTACTGCCTTTAGGCGTAATAACTTGTCCAAGGTGGTCCACAAAGCGGCACTTTTGATCACAGATCCATAAGGGGAAATGACTATCCTTGGTAACCCAGGCCCATTTCTGAAAGAAAAGGCGAAGCCTGTCTCCAACCAAAGGAATTAGGAATGGGCCCCCAAAGCTTCACTGCAGTCTGAGAGGGTCCTCCTCTAGAGGGGACAGAGTCCCTAGGTCCATGTGCTCCACACAAAAGGACTGAGAACAAGACCAAAACCTAGAAGCAGAGGGGAAGAAAGGGTTTCCATGACAGTAATGACAACAGTCCCGAAACTCCTGCAGATCCGGCCAGCGTGCCCTCGGTGGATAGGCAGAGGCTGATAATAAAGGAGCACCAGCCTGCTTCACAGGCCCCTCCCTAGGCCTGTCTTTCAGGAAGCTGTAAGCTTCTGTCTCACCCGGGTCCTTCATCAGCTTTTCTAAATCAGCTCCAAAAAGAAGCTTCCCCTTAAAAACCAGTTGGGCCAACCGAGCTTTGGAAAATGACTCTGCTGCCTAGTGCCAGAGCCAAATCCAATGCCATGACACCTTTCTTCCCCTTATGGATCTGCGATCAAAAGTGCCACTTTGCGGACCACCTTGAACAAATTATTGTGCCTAAAGGCGGTAATGCCTGTCCCCCCCAAACAAGCGGTGCAAGGGCAGATACTTCCTCTAGCTGCCAAACATACCAGGTCATACATAGCATCAGAAAGGAAGGTCGTAGCAGACTCCAAAAGAGGGGTAAGTATCATACAACAGAAAATACTGGGTCCACTAGAGCAGGACTAGAGACATCAAGCTAACGCATACCACCAGTTGCAGACCAGCAGCCACAATGGCAAATTGGCTCTTCAACAACTAATTCACCTTACAGTCCAGAAAATCCTTTAAGGCTGATTCGCCTTCCACAGGAATGGTGCTCTATCTGGTAACCACCATGACCCGCGCATCCACCTTGGGAATAACCAAACCACTCAACGCATTCCTTCTCAGGGAGACTGTAGATCTTCTTACACACCTTTAACTCCTTAGGCAGTGAGTCAGAAGAGTCCCATTCCAACCAGATCACATCCTTGATCACCTCTGGGAACAGAAAGACAGTAATGGATTTCTGTACCCCTCGAGAAAGAGCAGGTGCACCTTCAGCTCCTGCTCCGTGCCAGGGGCATCCATCAAGTTTAAGATGAATGAGACCCAGGCAATCAATGCTGCCAGCTCCTCCTCCTGCAAAAGGCGGATCATTCTGGCCTCTTCACAATCTTCTGAAGGTGAGAATAACTTTTTCATCCATGTCAGAGTCCAGTACCAAGCCCTCTGAATCCAAGTCAGTCAAAATCTCAGTCAGCTTCCAGCTGTTCCATCTCTAAAGGGCACCCCCTCACTAGGAACACTTAGTCAAAGGCAATCAAACAGGGCTTCCACTCTCAGCCAGCACTGCATGAGACTGCACCTGGGGGCACCCAGAGGTTGCAGAGTCTGAATTTCCACGCCAGAAGGACCAGGCCTGCTACATAAAAGAAAAGAATTCCAAGGAGGACAATCCGGAGTTTGAAAGCTCTCCTCTCGGAAATGACCTCCTCTCCTACACTTCCATCTTCCTTTTCCCTTCTTCACTTTCTAATCCTTCCTTCAATCTCTGTCACCCTTTCCTCCTTTAATAAAATCAACGAGGAGGTAACTGCTCATCTTCTCTCCTCCTCCAAACTCATTAAGTATGTCTCTGATCCCTTCAGTCAACCAAGCTCCATTTCTCCTGCTGTTGTCCCTTCAATCTGTCATATCCTCAACCTCTCACTTTCCACTGCGACTGTTCCTGTTGCCTTCAAACATGCTGTGGTTACATCACTCCTCAAAATCCTTCACTGGATCCAACCTTCAACATCACAGACTATGTAGAGACGCACAAACAGATATACTATGCATCACCGAAACATGGCTAAATGGCACTGACCAGGTCATCCTCAATCAACTCACCCCGACCTCCTACTCAACCTTTAACTGCCCTAGAATCCATAAGAGAGGAGAAGGAGTACTAATCCTAGCAGAGACCCAATTCAAATTCAAAACCCTCACCTCTAACAGCTCAGATGATTTCAACATAATCACATCACATTGAGCCTCACATACAGAGCCCCCAATGTCAACAGTGATGAACTATCCAAAGTTCTTGAATCAGTTTGTATGTACAGCACACCCACAAAAAACCCTTATAGCCTTGGGAGACTACAACCTTGGGACATCCCCTAACAAAGAGACCAGATCCTTCCTGAATGCCATGGAAGACGAACACTATCACCAACTACTAAAAACTCCCACACACCGAACAGGCACAATTCCTGATCTCATCTTCATCCCCCAATCAATGCTAGACCTTAACCAAATAACACACCCCACAATCACCCCAATACCATAGTCTGACTACCACCTAATAACATTTACCTTGCACATCACACGCTTAGTTGAACAAGAACCCCAGCAACACAACTGCAGAAGATTTAAAGGCTTCAACAAAGACAAATTCCTCAACGAGATAATCCCCAAACTACAGTAAGACATGGATATCCTGGACAACACCATTGATAACTGGAATAGTTCCCTTGACCACAGCAGCAATAGCACCTCCCAGAAAGCATACAACCACACACAGAACAAAAATGGCACCCTGGTTCTCCAAGGAAATCATAACAGCTAAAAGACTCCTAAGAAGGCTCGAAAGAAAATGGAGACATACAAAAGCCCCAAACATCAATACAGAAACCTACAGATAGAATACACCAATACAATCAATAGATGTAAACACCACCACCACACAAACCTCATAATGCATTCAGTTAATAAAGCAAGGGAATTATTCAATATGATGCGGACACTCACTGGAGATCCAATAAAAAACACTCCTGAGATACACCCTCAAAGCATAGCGAACCACTTCCGATACAAGCACGCCATGCTGAACCAGATAACCACATCAACTACAACATTCCAACCTCAGAATCCAACCCATAAAAGACTATGGGGAACGTCCACTATCCTATCTACCCAACACATAGAAGATGTCATATCCTCACTTAATACCACCACATCACCCTCTGACCCATGTCCCGTCACATGGATTAAGTCATTGAAAGAACTCAAACACTTCATCCACAAAATAAAAAACTCCTCTCTCACCCAAGGATACATGCCAACAGCACTCAAACAGGCTACCATATGACCCATACTCAAAGACCCCTCCCTCAACAAAAATGATCCAGCTGCGCACCGACCTATCTCCAGCTTACTATTTATCACCAAAATCATAGAAAAGGTGGTCCAAAAACAGCTACAAGACCACTTAGACCAATATGCTCTATCGAACCCATATGAACATGGGTTCAGATCCAATCATGGCACGGAGACTCTTCTAGCATCACTGTTCAACAACATCATCAAAGGAATAGACAACGTCAAATCAGGATGTATCCTCATATTCATGGACATATCTGCTGCCTTTGACACTATCTCCCACAGCATCATGCTACAACATCTTCATGAAACTGGGCTACATAACACCTTAGCATGATTTCAATCATACCTCAGCAACCAGCAACAGCAGGTCAAATGCAGAACAAACAAATCCACACCTTTCCCCATACATCAAGGAGTACCACAAGGCTCATCTCTTTCATCACTTTTATTTAACATCTACCTACAGCCCATATGCAAAATCATCAAGAAACACAAAATCCAATATAGAATATATGCCAATGTCATGGTTACGCCCCACGCGAATTAAACAAACTTAACAATCATAACATCATATACGGAAGATATGATCACTTGGCTCAACAACCACCACCTGTCTATAAACTACAAAAAGATAGAGGCACTCTTTATTACAAGAAATACCTCATTCACCCCACCGGAGTCAAAAAACATACGGCAAAGACCCATAACAGTAAAAAAAGGAGATCAAATACCTAGGAAACATCATAGACCAACACCCTCACCATGCAACCCCACATAAAAAGAACCACTGCAAATGCATACCATAAAATGAAAATCATTCGGAGACTAAAACCTATCCTGGACTAAGATAATTTCCGCACCACTTGCCAGACAATAATCACTCCAACACTCGACTACTGCAACACACTCTACCAGGGGCTACCAAATCAAACCATCATGCCACTCCTAATAGCACAAAACACAGCAGCACGAATCATCACAGGAACACCCAGACATGAACACATCATCCATATATTCGACCAATAATTGCATTGGCTCCCAATACAATCCTGCATCAGATTCAAAACAACCTTAAACATCTTCAAAATCATCCACCAATTAACAGCCGACACCCTACAAGACCTCATAACCAGAGATACTAGCACTTGACCCAGGAGACACAACATCATGAATATAATCAACATGCCTCACGATTATCAGAAACCCAAACAATCCACATCTGCAAGAGCACTCTCACTTTATGCCCCATCAATATGGAACTTACTTCCTGATAACATGCATGCGATAACCGATATCAAAGACTTCAGGAAAAAGCTCAAAACTCTATTGTACATGAACCTCCTGGGACATATCACTTAACCTCTCGACCGATGAAAACACCCAAACTACCACCTATTAACCCAAGACTATGGACCAACACTTCTCTTCAACGCCACAAACTTGAACTGTACATAGTTTTATCATACATATAACATTGTACATAAGTTAATTTGTTACTGGTCCACCCTCCTCTCCCCTGCTTGAGCTTTCCCTTTATACTGGTTAAACATTCTTTGTATACTGTTGAGTTGTAATGTAAACCACTGTGATTGAAGGATAAAGTGGTATAAAAAAATAGTTAAATAAATAAACCTGCCCTTCCAATTATTGGCCCATCCCCCCCTCCTCCCTTTTGCATCCAAACTATTTGAACGTGTAATTCACCGCCGCATTCTTCTCTTTCTTTCCACTCAGGCCATTCTGGATCCACTACAATCTGGCTTTGTTCTCTGCATTCATCCTTCTTGACTTAACTGCTGCTTTTGACACCACCTTCTTCTCAATACCCTGTTCTCATTTGGATTTTGGGGCTCTGTTCTCTCCATTTTCTTCTTTCTTTCTCATCACACTTTCAGCGTATGATCTGGTGGATCCTCCTCCACTGCTATCCCACCCTCATTCGGTGTACCTCAGGGCTCTGTCTTGGGACCTCTTCACTTCTCTCTCTACACTCATTAGCTTGGTGCCCTGATTGCTTCCCATGGTTTTCAGTACCTTTCTACAACAGAAATCCAGGCCCAGATCTCAGCCTGCTTGTCTGACAGTGCTGCCTGATATCCCACCACCATCTGAAGATGGAGCTTCTTACTATATCTTTTCCCCTAAACAACCTCCCTTCTTTATGTCTGTGGATAGTACTGTCAATTCTCCTTGTCTCCTCAGTTTGCAACCTTGGGGTCATCTTTGACTCTTTCCTTGCTTTCTTTGTACATATCCAACAGATGGCTTAAACCTGTCCATTCTTCTCAGAACACACTACCAAGACTCTTATCACCTACTGTCTAGACTATTGCAACTTGCTCCTCACTGGTTTCCCACTGAATCAATTATCTCCCCCTTCAATCTGCTCAAAATTCAGCTGCATGGCTAGTCTTCTGCCAGTGTCACTATGTTCATTTAACCCCTGTCTTCTCAAGTCACTTCATAAGCTGCCTATCTATTTCCACATACAGTATGAACTTCTCCTACTGACCTTTAAATGCACTTATTCTACGGCTCCTCACTACTTCTCCTCTCTCATCTCTCCTAACACTCCTCCTCGGCAACTCCACTCATCAAGCAAATCATTTTTATTTATGCCAACTCCAGACTCTATTCCCTCCACTTTGCTGCACTGTATGCCTAGAATAGACTACTTGATTTAGTATGTCAAGTCCTATTCAAATCCAGGCTGAAACCTCATCTCTTCAAGGCCATTTCTGGATCCTGACCCCCTTATTCCCATGTCTACACCCATGTACATTTTAATAGTTTCCCTTAAGAATTTCCTAGCCCCCTGCTTGTTCCATTTGTCTTTCTTAGCAGACTGTAAACTCTATGGAGCAGGGACTATCTTTTATGTGTATGCATACAGTGCTGCATATTCCTAGTAGTGTAATATATGATAAATAGTAATAGTATTCTAAATATCAACAATATAAGCCTACCTGCAGGGACAATTAGCACATTACAGCTTGTGCAGAATTCTGCAGCCAGACTTGTACTTGAGAAACCCAAATCTGACCATATTACCCCAATACTGCAGCAACTACATTGGCTTCCCATCCAGCAGAGACTTTTGTTTAAGGCTTTGGTAATGGTACATAAGATTGGAGACCATTCCCTCTGCTGAGTGTCTCACAGGGCTACTGCATACTTACATTTCGGATCGTCCAATGATGTCACAGATGGAGCAAACATATGTTCTCTCTGCTGTATCACAAATCAAATTTCAGATGGTACCGGTGTTCTCAATTAATGTGCTGTCTTTAAACGTAGCTCATCAAGTAGGGCATTCCAGAGGCAGATAGGCACGAATTTCATTTTAAAAAAATGAAGACGCATCTGTTCAAGATAGCTTATGATTTTTAAGATGGTGTGTGAACTCCCTACTCATTTTGTTTTTAGGGTAGGCTGTGAGATTTATATATTGTCTTTACAAGGTCATGTCTTTTATGAAGTGTGAAGCTTATGTATGTTATCTGATTATGTATGTTTACTGTGCCTCGCCCTCTTAGGGGGGGTGAGTAATTAATAAACAAACAAGTAAATAAACTAACCACTCATATTTTGCCTTATTTGCAAGATCCTCATTTTTGCCCACTGAGTTCCAACTAGATATAGAGTGATAAAGTTAATATTTAAGTATTGAGGTTAGGTATCAATCTTCCAAGTTTGATTCTCCTGGAATTTTATCACCCTTCATGGCCATTAAGATCACAAAGGGGGGGGATGGTGGGGGGAATGAAACAGACTGTTGATCTTAGATTGTTTACTGTTTTTCTGGAAAAGTTGAAAACCCTTTTTATTTTAACCATGCATTTTTACAATGAGCTATTTCATTGAACAATGCTTGTTAAGATAGGATTCCTCTCTATTCTATGTTGCTCTTGGTGTCTGTTTGATATCTTTGAAACTGCTTTTATATTGGAACCACATAGTATGCATAAAGATAAGCATTAATTTAAGGTTATATACCTGTAACAAACTGCAAAATGTATAGTCCCTGAAAAATATATATTTGCGATGTTTCACAAAATACAATTTAAAAGAAAGAAAAAGAAATTGACACCACAAGTGTGACATTTTACTTACCAGATAATGTCCTTTCCTTGAGTTTTGCTAGATCAGTCCAGGCAAGTGGGTTGTGTCCCCCCACCAGCAGGAGACAGAGGAAGCTTCCAGAGGCTTCTTATGACATCATGCCATATCAGCAAGAACCCCTAGAGGAAGCCTTCAGCATTCATAGCAAGGTATATGGTCAGGAACCTCAGACCTCACACAACCTCAGTGAAAGCAACTATGTTCAACAGGATGGTAACTACAACTATGTACAGGATCAGCCTCAACAGAGGGCTTCAGAAGATTGTGAGCTCGCAGGGCCAATCACTGAGATTACAGCAGACTAAGGGTAGATCCTGGACCAGTCTAGTAGGACACAAGGAAAGGACATTATCTGAGAAGTAAAATATCACCTTCCATATCATCTTGCTAGACCAGTCTAAACAAGTGGGATGTACTAAACCTATGTCTCCATAAGACAGGAAGACAACATGGCAGCGTTTAAGATCTCTGAGCCAAAGGTTGTGTCTGCCCGAGCATGGACATCCAAATGGTATGCTTGACACAAGTGGAAAGTGATGCCTATTTTGCCACCCGACAAGTGTCTGAGGGAGCTACAAAGCTACACTCCCGAACAGAATGCATATGCAAATTCTCCGGAACTGGCTGGGTCTGCAACAGATATGCTGAGGCAATGGCTTCCTTGATCCAGAGCCCCAAGGTAGACTTAGCTGCCGTATCACTCTTATGTGGACCCACACTCAGAACAACTAGACGGTCTGACTTGCAAAAAGGAGTTAGTAACCTTCAAGTACCGGAAAAGCATCCCTGGACATTAACCAAGTAAAGGCCTTTGTCCTTAGAAAAGGAGGGAAGACAAATCGCTTGATTCACATGGAAGGAAGATACTGCCTCAGGCAAAAAGGATGGGAACAGGCCGAATGCACACAGTCTCCTCGGAGGAGAATAAGTAAGGATACCTGCATGATAATGCCTGGAGCTCAAAATATGTCTCGCCAAGCAGATTGCAACCAGGAAAACTGTCTTAAGAGTTAGAACTTTAAGCATAGCCTGTTTCAAGAGCTCAAAGGATTCTGACATCATAGCCTAGTATACCAGGCAGAGATCCCATGAGGTAACGACTGAACGCAGGGGAGGATGCAGGTATTGAACCCCCTGGAGGAAAGGGAAACATCCAGGCGCGAGGCTATGGACTGCCCTGCCACCAGTCCTCTGAAGCAAAAACTGCAACCTGAACTTGCAGGGAGCTAAGGGAAAAACCTTTGTCCAAGCCATCCTGAAAGAAGATAAACTAGGATGGTAAATCCCTCATATCAGGCCTAGTTTGATGCCCACGGCACCGATGCTGGAAAAAAACACCAAACACAAAGGCCAGACTAGTAGAACCTCTCCTCTCCTTGATGAGTGTAGAAACCATGGCAATAGCCTTTATGCATTAAGTGATGCCTCTCAAGAGCCAAGCTGTAAACGAGAAGGGAGCCTGGTAGTCTAGAGGGATCAGCACTTGATGCAACAGTCCCTGGCTGGGAGTAGGCACAGAGGCGGTTCCCACAGAAACCGCATCAGGTCCCCAAACCACAGTCTCTGTGGCCAATCTGGTGCCACCAGGACAACCCAGCCCAAATGCTGCTCTATGAGTAGAGGTACACTCCCCATAAGCAGCCACAGAGGAAAAACATACAGCAAGCAGTGTTTTGCCCAGGACCAGAACTAGGGCATCCATACCCTCAGAGCCTGCTTCCCAGCAGCAACTGAAGAATCTGCACGCTTTAGCATTGGATTGGGTTGCCATCAAGTCCATCTCAGGTGAAGAATTTGCTGAAATGCCACCTGACTTACTTCCCACGCCCCAGGATTGAGAGTGGTGAATGAGGAAGTTCGGTTCCATGCTGTCTATTCCAGTGATGTGTTGTGCCGACAAAGCTAGGAGGTTCTTTTCCACCCAGGAGAAAAGAAGGGTCATCTCCAGGGCCACTCTGATACTTGTGTCTCCCAGACAATTGACATATGCCACTATTGTGGCATTGCCCAATTAAACCCAGACCACTCTGCCCTTGTCTAAGGTCCAGAAGCACAAAAGGGCTAGATGAATGGGCCTTGCCTCGAGACAACTGATGTGCCATGCCACTTCTCAGCAGTTCCAATGGCCCTGAGCTGTCTGATTTTCACAATGGGCTCTCCAGCCAAATAGGCTGGCAGGAGAAGCCACAAGTAATTGTCCAGTAGCATACCCTTCCTCAGATGCTGAGGTTGCTGCCTCTACAGCAAGCTGGATACCATCTCAAGCTGATGGAGAAGCCTGAACTCAAACTCTTGAGAGCTTAGAAACCACCAAGTCTGCAAGGACTTCTGAAGCAGCTTCATATGGGCTCACGCCCATGGTACCATGTCGACTGCTGCTGCCATCAAACCGAGAAGCTGTAGATAGACCTAGAACCTGGGGAATCTGCTGAGCTTGGAAGGCTGTCAGTTGGGCCTCACAGTTTTTTCACTCTTTCCTTGGGCAGAAAGACACTGCCTACCCATGTGTTGAAACATGCTCCCTGATATTCCAGCAACTGAGATGGCTTCAAATGGCTATTTCTTCAATTGATCATCCAGACAAGACTCTCCAGGGAGTGCACCACACAGGTCGAAAACAGAGATGCTTCAGACTGTGACCTGGCCTGGATAAGCCAATCATCTAGATATGGGTGAACACAGATTCCTTGATACCTCAGTGCAGCAGTTGCCACCACCATGACTTTCAAAAACATCTTTGGGTAGTGGAGAGACCAAAGAGAAGAGCAGCAAACTGAAATTGAGAGCGGGGCACAGCACAAGAGAGAAAATCCTATTGATCCTCTCAGATATGAATGTGGAAATAAGCTTTGGCTAAATCCAAAGAAGCAAGGAACTCCCTGAGCCATACCGCCAGGATCACTGACCATAGGGTCTCCATACAGAAGTGTAGGGTATGCAGGTGAGCGTTAACTCCTTTGAGGTCAATGACTGGCCAAAAATAACTCTCTTTCTCTAGTACCACAAAACAGATGGGAGTATCGTCCCTTGCCTCGCTGGGCAGGGGGAGGAAGGAGTATCATCACCACTTGCAGACAGAGGAACCTTTCCAACGTGACCCGAACAGAGGTTCTCTGGGCTGCCGAACCACATGGGGAGGTGATTGCTGGGTGGTGTGGCATGCTGGTTCTGGCACTGGCCTGGAACACATGGGGGCAGGGTTCAATTCCCTCGAGTCTTGAAGGACTACCAATAGGGACTGCTACAACTGGAAGTAGATCTACACTTATGAGTATAATCTTCTGGAATAAACTCTAAATCTTGGGGTTAAAGCTGATAAATCTGTGTATTTTAGAATTCAGTGTTTTTGCTAAGTCAGTCAGGTGTTAGTACCACCAGTGAGCTTTGTATTTAAGTCAAAGCAGAATATAGCTTAGCATAGAACATAAAATAAGAGTAAAAAGACTTTGAAATAAGTTTGTTTGTAGAGAGATTTTCATTTAAATTAAATCAGTTTAGCTTAAACTAGAAATTAAAACAGAGTAAATAGCTACTGAAATAAATTTGTTTCTAGAGAGC
Source organism: Ichthyophis bannanicus (assembly GCA_033557465.1). Classification (NCBI taxonomy): domain Eukaryota; kingdom Metazoa; phylum Chordata; class Amphibia; order Gymnophiona; family Ichthyophiidae; genus Ichthyophis; species Ichthyophis bannanicus. The sequence continues at coordinate 334,095,323 of CM066038.1, forward strand.
CTTTTTACTTATTTATTTACATTCTCTTATATACCGCGCTATTCTGCATCAGTGCGGTTTACATTGAACAAACTGAAATTACATTGAACAGGGCATTGTAACTTGGAGATAACTATTTTACAGGAAACATGGGCTATGGAGGGTTAAGTGGCTTGCCCAAGACCACAAGGAGCACCTGTGGGACTAGAAACCCCAGTCCTTCTGGCCCAGTCCTTGCTGTCCTCTAGTGGGATTTGAACACCCGACCTTCTGGCCTGAAGTACCTTAGCCCAACCAATAGGCCACTCCTCCACTCACTACTTAAATCAAATCAGAATATAGCTTAGCATACAAGAAAAATAGTCTCCGTGTAGACAGAAAAATAAAATTGTTTATAGTGACCTTTACAAAGAGCCCTTCCAATTAGGAGGCAAAAGATCTTTGAAGTTGCTTTAAATACGTGTTAAAGGCAAGCGACAGATCAAAAGGGCAATTTAAAAGGCCCTTTCTATCAAACCAAGGGCTGTGTGAATCACCCAGGAAATTGGTAAGACTTTACCTTAGCAGCACAGAATAGGGCACTGTGTAGTAGCCAACTTTTAATAAGTCTTCTTTCCTTTCCTCCCTGACTCCCACCCACCCCGGGATAATCGTAACTTTATAGGTGCTTAAACCTCTTAAAGGAAAGGAGGAGCCCATTTTCACTTTCAGGTGCAGCTGTTTATCCTCATCAAGCATACATTAAGGACCTGCGATTAATTAATGTTTGTATGTATTTATTTATTTGAGGATTTTATATACCGCTTTATCACATAATCAAGGCAGTTTACAGAGAACACAAGTCATACTGCACTGAGCAATTTACATAAAACAATTATCGATTAGCATAGAACAGGTAACAATTAACAGTTTACCATGAACAAGAAATGGTGATACAGCAATGGGATCATTATAAGTTAGATGCAACAAAAAGAGTAGTTACTCACCTGTAACAGGTGTTCTCCAGGAGCAGCAGGAATCAGTCCTCACATATGGGTGACGTCGGCGTCGACGGAGGCCCCATGCGGAGCATTTCCCCAGCTTTCAAAGAAAGCCTTTGGGAATACAGGCACGCATGCGTGGTCCCCTTCCCGCCCAAAGGTGCTATCTTGTTCAGTCTAATGACATAGCTAAAAAACAGCACAAAAAGAAAATGAACTATATACAACTGCAACTCCAAGGGGAGGAGGGAGGGTCATGAGGACTGATTCCTGCTGCTCCTGGAGAACACCTGTTACAGGTAAGTAACTACTCTTTCTCCAGGACCAAGCAGGAAGTCAGTCCTCACATATGGGTGACTCCCTAGCTCTGGGCTACCTAGAACCCAAGCTGAAAAAATAGAGCTCCCTCTAGAGCCCCAGCAACAGTGAGAGAATCTTCTCTGAGACCACACCTGAACGGCAGCCCAACACCAGGGCCGGAGGGTAGGAGTTGCCTAAACCTCAAAGAGATTACGGAGTACCGCTTGCCCGAAAGCACTGTCCCTACGGGACTCCCTCTCGAGGCAGTAGTGGTCCGCAAAAGTCTGGCTTGAAGACCAAGTAGCGGCCCGGCAGATGTCTGCCAACGGAACAGAACAGAAGTGAGCTACTGATGCGGCCTTCGCCCTGACCCGGTGGGCCGTGACTCGACCCTCCAGGGAGAGGCCAGCTGCCCTGTACGCTCAGGCGATACAGTCCGCCACCCAAATGGACAACGCACGCTTAGTGACAGGCAACCCCAATTTATTAGGGTCAAAGGAAATGAAGAGCTGAGAAGCCCTTCTATGCCCCTGCGTACATTCAAGGTAAAAGGACAGCGCCCTTCTACAATCCAGGGTATGCAAGACAGTCTCTGCCCTACTGGCGGGCGGCCTGGGAAAGAACATTGGAAGTACCACCTCCTGGTTGAGGTGGAAGGAGGACACTACCTTTGGAAGGAACTTTGGATGAGTCTGCAAGACTACCCTGTTCCTATAGAACCTGGTATACGGCCTATCTGAGACCAGGGCCTGAAGCTCACTCACCCGCCTAGCCGAGGTGAGTGCCACAAGGAGAGGCCTTCCAGGAGAGGAAACGTAAATGGCAGGTTGCCATCAACTCAAAAGGTGGGTGAGTCAGCTGCTGCAAGACCACATTGAGATCCCACTCAGTGGCCGGTGGACGAATAGGAGGCTTAAGCAGAAGCAGGCCTCTGAGAAAGCTAGACACCAGAGGGTGGCCTGAGAGAGATTGTCCATCCACCGGCCAGCGAGTGGTGAGCTGAGAGGACACTGAGGTGAACCCAGACAGAGTTGGACTGAAGTCCTAGGTTGGAAAGGTGGAGCAGGTATTGTAGCACCACCTGGACAGAGCAGGAGAAGGGGTCCTCTTGCTGTTGAGAACACCAAGTAGAGAACCTACGCCACTTCAGAGCATAGGCCTTCCTAGTGGAATGCTTCCTGGAGGCTAACACCACCTCTTCAACCTCCCTTGATAGGAGCAAGGACTAGCCTTTCAGTAGCCAGGCCATCAAATTGAGGGATTTGAGGTTGGGATGCAAGAGGAACCCCTGATCCTGAGTCAGAAGGTCGGGTTGCAACCCCAGAGGAAGTGGAGTATCCACTGCCAACTGCAGAAGAAGAGGGAACCACGGCTGCCTGGGCCACCGTGGGGCTATCAGGATCACCGTGGCTCGGTCCTGCTGGATTTTGAATAGAGTCCGGGTCACCAGAGGTGTGGGAGGAAAGGCATACAGCAGGCTCTCTGACCAGGGGATCAGGAATGCATCTGGCGCTGTTCTCAAGGGATGCGGTTGCCTGGAAAAGAACCTGGGCAGTTGCCTGTTTAGCGGACTGGCAAAAAGATCCATGGTCGGAAGACCCCACTTCAGAAAGATCTGTTGAACTACCAGAGGATCCAACTGCCACTCGTGAGGCTGCAGGAGTCTGCTGAGCCGGTCCGCCAGGTAGTTTTCCTGGCCTGGGAGGTAGACTGCCCTGAGGGTCATGCCCTGAGTGACAGCCCAGGAGCAGAGAGCTTGTGCTTCCAGGCACAGAAGTCTGGATCCTGTGCCTCCCTGCTTGTTGACGTAGAACATAGCCACCTGGTTGTCCATATGAACTAGGACAAACTGGTGAGACAGGATCTGAGAGAAAGCCTGTAAGGCTAGTCGAATGGCTCTCAATTCCAACAGGTTGATCTGTTGGGCGGCCTCCCACGGAGACCACAGGCCTTGGGTGCAGGCTCCCTGGCAGTGTGCCCCCCAGCCCTGCAGGGAAGCATCGGTTATCAGTACCTGAGTGTGTGGGGGGGCCTGAAAAGGAACACCCCTGACCAGATTTGGGAGATGCCTCCACCAGCATAAGGAGTTTACCAAGAGTTTGGACACCTTTATTCTGTCTGACAATTTTCCTGTTGCCTGCAGCCACTGTGTCCTGAGGTGCCACTGAGCCGGCCTCATGTGTAGCCGGGCATGTGGGGTGACATGCACTGTGGAAGCCATGTGACCTAACAGCCGGAGAAAATGTCTGGCGGAGACCAGAGAGTTCGCCCAAAATTGGCCGGTCAAATTTATCAGCCTGTGAGCTCTGGCCACAGGCAAATAGGCCTTTGCATGGATGGTATCCAACCTTGCCCCTATGAATTCCACGTCCTGTGAGGGGACCAAAGTGGATTTTTGGAAGTTTATAACGAACCCCAGGTGCTGAAGCAGGGATGTGGTTCTGCAGGTGGCCTGCCTGGCCTCTTGTGGAGACTGGCCCCTGATTAGCCAGTCATCCAGGTAAGGGAACACAAAGATCCCCTGGTTCCTGAGGTAGGCCGCAACCACCGCCAGGCATTTTGTAAAAACCCTGGGGGCGGAGGTGAGGCCCAAAGGAAGCACTCTGTACTGGAAGTGCTTTCCTCCCACCACAAATCTGAGGAATTGTCTGTGACTTGGATGGATGAGGATGTGCGTATAAGCATCCTTCAGGTCTAAGGAGCATAGCCAATCTCCCTGCTGGAGGTAGGGCAGCAAGATCCCAAGGGTAAGCATCTTGAACTTTTCCCTCTCCAGAAACTTGTTCAGATTTCTCAGTTCGAGGATGGGTCTGAGGCCTCCTGTTCTTTTTGGTACTAGGAAGTACCTCGAGTAGAAGCCTTGCCCTTCCAGGTGGTGAGGCACCGGTTCCACCGCCTGGTCCCTTAGTAGACCTTCCAACTCCTGAAGGAGTAAGTTTCTGTGCAGAGGGGGTCTTGGAGGCTCCCCTGGAAAGTAGGAGGGGGTATCTGGGTGAAGTGGAGCAGATAGCCCTTTCGATGATGCTTAACACCCAAGTATCCCCTGTGATGGCTGTCCACCTGTCTGCGTACAGGGTCAGCCGACCTCCCGTGCCCTGGAGAGGAGGAGAGGCTATGCTGGCATAGTCAAAAACCCCCTCCCTGCTGAACAGGAGCCGGAGTAGGAGGCTTGGTGGCCTTCTGCCTACAGGGCCCATGACCCTGCCCCTTGGCCTGCTGGCCCTGTTGGGGAGCTGCAGAGGCCTGGTAGTGAGGGTAGGTTTTGTAGGCAGCGGTCTTCCTCGGGTAAAAGGTGTTTTTCCCCGAGCCCTTCTTCTTCTGAGAAGGGGCAGAGGTTTTCCTGGACAAGCTTGTCCGGGTAAGAGTCTTGGTCTCGAGTTCTGCAGCCTTTTTAGCCATGGGCTTGCCAAAGAGATTTTCACCTCGGCAAAGGACATCAACCAACTTGTCCTGTTCCCACGGCTCGAGGTCCGAGGATTGTAGCCAGGCCTGGCGGCGTGCACCGATGCCGGCCCCTGCTACCCGGGCCAAAGCCTCAAATCCATCGTAGGCTGCTCGAGATATAAACTTCGAGCACTCTCGAATACCAGAGGACAAGGCCTTGAACCTCTGCAAAGGTTCCTCGGAGAGACCAGCAGAGAACCCGGCAATCTCCTTTGCCAGGTCCCGAAGGTACATGCCCATGTAGAGCTGGTAGGTCTGGACACGGCAAGCAAGCATAGAGCCCTGGAAGCACTTTCTACCGAGGACATCCAGGTTCCGGGCTTCCTTGCCAGGAGGCACCGAGGAGTGCATCTTCTGACTCTTCAGGCGATGCATGGCCGATTCCACCACCATGGAATGGTGCGGTAGCTGTGCCTTCTGAAACCCGGGGCTCTTGCGGACTCGATAGATGGAATCGACCCGCTTGCTTAGAACCGGCATCGAGGCCGGCGCCTCCCACATGCGGAAGAGCAACCGCTCCAGCATCGGAGGAACCGGGACAGTAAAGGCCTCCTTGGGAGGAGAGTCATACTGCAGAGCCTCGAGCTCCTCAGCTCGAGGCTCCTCATCGGGGTCACAAGGAATGCCAGTGCTTTGGCCATGTCCCTCACGAAATCCGAGAACCTGGTATCCTCCGGAGGGGACCTTGTCCGAGGCTTGGAACCCGGTGAGTCCGAAGGGACGCACCGAGTCCAGAAGGTGTCAGGGGACTCCTCCTCCATTTCCCACGCCGATTCCTCCGAGTGGGCGGGCACCGACGCCATCCGCCCCGATGCCCAGGGTACCGGTGTCAATGACCTCGGTCCCGAACAGGAGGCCGAGGGTGACGTCGGCTGAGGATCGACTCGAGTTCGCATGGTCTTGAGGATCGGCTCGGCCTCCAGGGTCGACTTGGACGTCGATGTCCCGGTGGTCGGGGCAGATGCACCAGTGAGACCGGCGATCAGCACCCGCTGCTGCTCCATGAAGGCAGACAATCTGCTCTCCAAGGGCATCAACCTGAGTCCGAGCTCAGGAGACCCAGCAGCCTCCGACTCGGACCCCGACGTCGGCTCCCCCAGAGGAGAGTCCACGAGGACTACAGTACTCACGTGACTCGGGGCCCCCGACTACACGAGGATGCTTTGCAGGCCTCTCCGACTCCGAAGACCCAGGACGGCGATCGGGGCTATACGACATGGCCCTCGAGGAGCCAAGAGCATCCACCGATGCTGCTCTCGCGGGTTTCTTCTTCCTTCGGTGCTCCCTCGAGGGGGACTCCCTTTCAGAGGAGCCCCGACGATGCTCGGGGTCAGACACCCGAGACGTCGATGCCTCTGACAAAGTCCGGACCCGTCCAGAGGCAGATTCGGAGAAGATCCTCTCACGCTGGTGCTGACGGCTCCGCAATGCCTTGGAAGACATTTTGCCACAGGGACTACAGACCGTAGAATCATGGTCTGGCCCCAGGCACCGGAGGCAGCAGTCGTGTATGTCGGTGAGAGACATCAGTTTCTTGCACCGATCACACTTCTTAAAGCCACTGGCAGCCATCGGGGGAAAAAGGGCACCTGCAAGATCAAAAAATTGGGCTGCCAGGGAAAAGAAAAAAGGCGCGAATGCAGTCTCTAAGGACAAAAACCGAAAAAAGAGATCCGGGCTCGGCACCGGTGTACCGAATCCAGGCGGGAAAGGAACCGACGTCAAACCGAAGAAAAACTCGACCCAATGCAGAAAAATCAACTTTTTTCACGGGTGACAAGGACAGGCGTCCGTAGGGCTCCGCGGAAAAAAGAAGACTGAGCAAGATGGCACCTTTGGGCGGGAAGGGGACCGCGCATGCGTGCCTGCATTCCCAAAGGCTTTCTTTCAAAGTTGGGGAAATGCTCTGCATGGGGGCTCCGTCGACGCCGATGTCACCCATATGTGAGGACTGACTTCCTGCTTGGTCCTGGAGAATCTGGGGTTCTTTGTTCTTTGAGGTGAACAAAGTCCATTCAACATATTAGGTATAGTTTTATTAGTATAAGCATCCCCAGAAAAACCTAATTAAATAAACAACTTAAATACCTAAACACAACCTTAAAACAAAGATGCAGTCTAGCAGCGAGATGGGAGCTTTCCAGTCTTTTGCACTGAATGTCATACGAATGATTTTCTCCCAGTTGGTGAGGGGTCTAAATGTGTGCACTAGGTGCAAGGAGCTCTTTGCTCTCAAGGAACGAGTCTGATCTCTTGAGGCTAGAGTAGCAGACTAGGAGGACATAAGTAAGACAGAGAGGTACATAGATGAGACCTAGAGGGATGTAGTACTGAAGTCCCACCTCCAATCTGGCAGCATCCCTGTTGCCATGGAGGAGAGAGGTCACGTGACAGGACAGCATCAACCTGGTGTGGCAGGAAGTCATCTTGTAGCTAGGACCTGTCCTCCAGGTGATTTAAAACCCTTTCGCACCGAGGAGGTTTCTCCAAGGCCATGTGGAAGAGTTAGGACACCCGCTATAGTTGGTGATTCAATCGTTAGGCATGTAGATAGCCGGGTGGCTGGTGGACATAAGGATCACCTGATAACAAGCCTGCCTGGTGCGAAGGTAGCGGACCTCACGTGCCACCTAGACAAGGTCTTAGATAATGCTGGGGAGGAGTCTGCTGTATTGGTACATGTTGGAACCCATGACAAAGGAAAGTGTGGTAGGGATGGTCTAGAGGCCAAATTTAGGCTTTTAGGTAGGAAGTTGAAATACAGAAATTCCAGGGTAGCATTCTCCAAAATGCTTCCCATTCCACACACAGGATTCCAAAGGCAGGCAGAGCTCCGGCGTGTCAATGCGTCGATCAGACGATGGTGCAAGGAAGAGGGTTTTGGATTTGTTAGGAACTGGAGAACATTCTGGGAAAAGGATTGGCTTTTCCGAAGGGATGGGCTCCACCATTAACTGGGATGGAACCAGGCTGTGGCATTAACCTTTAAAAAGGAGATAGAGCTGTTTTTAAACTAGATAATAGGGGAAAACAGACAGTCACCCGAGAGTGCATGGTTCGGAACAATGTATCTTTGAAGGATACAAGTACAAGACTGAAGTGAGGGCAGATTGAAAGAGAGGTTCCAATAAAAACAAAAGTAACCCAAATGCCCTTAAGTACAGAGAAGACAGAGCTTAAAGATTCCAAATTACCCCTGCCTACCGATAACCAGATTAATATGAATAAAATACAGCTTCTAAAATGCTTGTATGCAAATGCTAGAAGTCTAAAAAATTAAGATGGGAGAGTTAGAATATATAGCACTAAATGAAAGGTTAGATATGACTGGTATCTCAGAGACTTGGTGGAAGGAGACAACCAGTGGAATTCTATGACATCTGGGTACATACTAAATCGTAATGACAGATCAGATCATATTGATGGAGGGGTTCCACTCTGTGACTCAATGCCCTCTCTAACAAAGGATTAAAGTCTTACAGGAAACAAAATACACTGTAGAATCTCTATGGATTGAAATTCCATGTGGAAAGGGAAAGGGGAAGGGGAAAGTGATGGCAGAGGGGGTGCTCATTCTGCCTGGCCAGAATGAACAAATGGATGATGAAATGCTCAAAGAAATCAGGGAAGCTAACAAAAGTTACAGCACAGTAATAATGGGTGATTTCAATTATCCCGGTATCGAATGGGTCAGTGTCATGGCAGGACATGCTAGGGAGATAATGTTTCTAGATGAAATAAATGACTGCTTCCTGAAGAAGTTGGTTCATGAACTGACCAGAGGGAAAGCCATTTTGGACTTAGTCCTTAGTAGAATACAAGATCTGTTGCAAGAGATAAGGGTATTGGGGCCACTTGGCAATAGTGATCATAGCATGATCGCGTTTGATTTAATAAATGGAGGAAGGACGGCAAGGAAATCCACAGTACTGCCTTTAAACTTTCAAAAGGGAGACTATGATAAAATGAGGAAAATAGTTAAGAAAAAACTAAAAGGAGCAGTTGCAAAGGTTAAAGATTTACATCAAGCATAGGTGTTGTTTAAAAATACTATCTTGGAAGCCCAGACCAGCTGTATTCCACGCTTTAAGAAAAGTGGAAGGAAGTCCAAAAAACTGCCAGCATGGTTTAAAGGTGAGGTCAGAGAGGCTGTTGTTGCCAAAAAAGCATCTTTCAGGAAATAGAAAAAGGAGCCAAATGATGAAAACTGGAAACAACATAAGCACTGGCAAGTTAAATGCAAGGTATTGATAAGGTAGGCAAAGAGAACTTGAAAAAAAGCTTGCTGTGAAAATTTTTTCAAGTACATTTGTAGCAAAAAACCTGTGAGAGTCAGATGGACCATTACATTAGAAGATAAAGGGGTAAAAGGGGCGCTAAGAAAGGATGAAGCCATAGCAGAGAGACTGAATGAATTCTTTGCTTCGGACCTTACTGAAGATGATGTAGGGAAGATGCTCATGTCTTAAATAGGTATTTAAGGTGATGTATCGGAAGAATTTAAAGAAATATTGATAAAACCGGAAAGATATATTCCAACTATTTGATAAATTGAAGTGCAGCAAATCACCTGGACTGGATGGCATATAACCAAGAGTGTTGAAAGAACTGAAATATGAGATTGCAGACTTATTAGTAATCTGTGAACTATCATTAATATCGTCTATCGTACCAGAAGATTGAAGAATGGCCAATGTATTGCCAATTTTTAAAAAGGGCTCCAGGGGTGATCCGGGAAACTACAGACCAGTGAGCCTAACATCAGTACTGGACAAAATAGCAGAAACCATTATGAAGAATAAAATTACTGAACATGTAGATAGTCATGGTTTAATGGGGGAAAGCCAACATGGATTTAGTCAAGGAATAGAATGCAAGATATCATAAGGAAAGGAATGGAGAATAAAATTAAGGATATTATACTGCCTCTGTATCGTTCCATGGTGTGATTGCACCTTGAATATTGTGTATAATTCTGGCTGCCATATCTTAAGGATATAGCTGAATTAGAAAACGTAAAGAGAAACCAAAATGGTAAAGGGGATGGAAAGATACTCCTACAAGGAAAGGCCTTTTTTAAAAGACAGGGCTCTTGAACTTCAAAAAGAAATGGCTGAGGGGAGATATGATACAGGTCTATAAATTAATGAATGGTATGGAAAAGGTAAACACAGATCGGTTCTTTATGCCATCAAAAAGTAGAAAGACTAGGGGGCACGCAATGAAGCTAGAATGTAACCAATTTAAGACTAAAAAGAGAAAATAGATTTTGCATTGAGTAAAAAACTAACTCTGAAATGTATTACTGGAAAATGAAGTAAAAGCTTTTAGTGTAGCTGGGTTTAAAAAAAAGGTTTGGACAAGTTCCTGGAGGAAAGATCCATAAACCATTATTAAAGAGGACCTGGGAAATCCACTGCTTACCCTGGGACAAACACTGTGGAACCTGTGTACCTTTTTGGGAGCTTGCAGGTACTTGTTTCCTGACTTGGCCACTGTTGGAAACAGGATAGTGCACTTGATGGACCTTGGTCTGACCCAGTATGGCATTTCTTATGTTCTTATGTCTTGGTACTCACCCCTGGGAAGCCCCAAGGTAGGTAAAACCGTGTCAAGCTCAGTGCTACTCCCCTGCTGCTGGACCTGCAGTCACATACCCCTGAAGAGCCTTCTTCGCTCCAAGGCTGAATGGGGGGAGGAAGGGGGATGTTGGAAGGGGGGGGGGGGGAAAGAAGGATGGAAAGGGCAACCTGGTTGTGCAAGGTCGTTTAGAATCTTTTCCAAACGCCTTTTCCAAATATCTGGCTGCCCAACAGGTCCTTGACATAAGGACATGGAGCTGAACCAATTCCCCTTATGGCTTCTATCTAGTAGAGCCTCCCACGTCGTGCTCTAGTGAGAGAGATTGGCCCAGCCTTTTCTGATCAGCATCAATCATAGAGGGAGTATAATTTTAATGGAAGCCCTCCTGTGGTTTTATTGCTTGTATTTCAAGTCCCTTTTGACTGCTTACTTCAGACACCTTCCTTTAAAATTTGGCAGGATTCTTTTAATTGCACAAGTGCTGAAAGCTCTTTTGGCATTTGGAACTGCTAATACTTGGGGATTCCATCATCAGAGGCACCAACCTGGGGGCACAGTTCAATGGAGAGAAGATAGTCAAGTGCCTCCCAGACTCTTCAGCCAGCAGGAATACAAACCAAGATGTTGAAGTACTTAGAGCAGAAAGTGAACATAGATGTGGGAGGTCAAGCTCTGGACGTCACCCCCTGCAAAAGCAGAACATGAGAAGCAGCCACACTTTTAAACCACACATCAAAAACAAGTGGGAAGATGTGGACAGATCCAAAGCAATGCCAAATACACATAAGCCAGTTAAATCCTGGAAAGCAATGAGCACAAATGCTCGAAGCTTAGCCAACAAAGTTCCGGACCTGGAAGCCCTAATGGTGGAAATGGATTTGGACATTGTGGCCATCACAGAAACTTGGCTTAATGAATCGCATGATTGGGATATAATGTCAAAAGCAATATTAATTTAGCCCACACTTTCTACTATTTAGTCAAATTCAAAACATCCATATATAACCAAAATGTATGAATAACCACATACCCTCAGTTCAGCAATTCAGCATTCAGAAATCTGGGTTGCATCATTGACGTTCGCTTTCTGAGCCTAACGGCTTACAAAAGACGCCACCCATGCGGACTAGGCTTTTAAACTCATTTAAAGCCAGTCCATTCTCCGTGGGGTCCAATTAGTGAACGTGGACATTAAAGATTTTTACATGCACACTTCCCACTGAATTCAAGCATTTAATCCCTCTGGGGAGACTGTTCCCAGCTTGTGGATCCATCGTTGTTCCTGCCACAGTAGGGTCCATTCCCTCGATTTTCCACGTTGTGCTGTTTTAACCTAATCAATACAGAAACACTGTAGCTCCCCGAAACTATGTTGCAATTGTAAACAATGATCGACTATTGGCGCCTCCCGTTTCTGGCATTTCAATCTGCTTCTGTGCTCATTCATCCTCACCTTAAACTCTCGAATAGTTTTTCCAACATATATTAAGCCACAAGGGCATTGAATACAATAGATCACAAATGTAGATGAACATGTTGTCTGATGTTTTAAATGGTACGTCGTCCCATGATATTGAAATTCTTGTAATTCTCTAGTAATGGGACAAATAGGGCATTCTCTGCATTTTTTATGTCCCTTTAATCCGGCTTCCAAATGTACGTTCAGAGGCCATAGCACTGCCGGACTCAATAGTTCTTTCAAATTTCTATGTCGCTGCCAAACGCAGCAAACGTTTTCATCTTCTAGGCCTGGAATACTATTCAAAACATTCGCATGACGTTTTATTATTTGCTTTAATTTGGAACTATACGGAGAATACCGAGTCACTAAATTAATATGGGAATCGGGCTCAAAAGTTGAGGTTGGTCTCTTCTGTGAACATAATAACAAGTCACGATTATAATACAAAGCTCGTTTATATGCTTTATAACTGTTTTTGGATAACCCCGGTTGTAAAAATTTTGCTTCAATATTCTTGACTGATTTTTGTATTCTTGAACGTCCGTACAATTTCTCCGGTATCGAACAAATTGCGATAAAGGCAAACTAACCCGCAATTGTAGGGGGTGCACACTACTGTAGTGTAAAAACGTATTTCGATCAGTGTCTTTTCTGTGTACTGCACCGCCAGCCTTTTGGACCCTTACTGATGTTACCGTCCAAAAAAGTGATTTTCTCCTTATGATAACACAAAGTGAATTAAATTTGTCTATCCCTATTATTTACCCAATTAAAAAATTCTTGCAGACCCTCCGCTGTTCCTTCCCATAACAAAAAGATATCATCTATATACCTTCTCCACAATCGTAAATTGTGTTTATGAGGTGATGCATCTATCCAGTTTTTTTCAAAACGGCGCATGTATAAGTTAGCTATGGAGGGGGCACACGTGGCCCCCATTGCTACCCCCAAAAGTTGATGATATATATTGTCTTCAAAAATTAAAACGTTTTTAAATACTGTCAGGGTTGTTATCTCAGATAGAAACGTTAAGAGGTTATCCGATAGATCTTGTCTGTCCTTTAGAGCTTCCATAACACTTGCATGTGCTTCAGATTGCGAAATTACTGTGTAAAGGGATGTCACATCCATGGTGACTAAAATAATATCGGGCAATGTTGCCAGCTGGGCATGCTCTGCCAAGATTTGTAAAAAAATGGGTAGTGTCCTTTATATAAGATGGGATGGTCCCCATCAATGGCCGTAAAACGAGTCTATGAAAGTTGACAATGGTTCAAGCAACGTGCCTCTCGTAGAGACTACAGGTCTACCGGGGGGGGGGGGGGGTTCTCAAAATTTTAAATGGATCTTGGAGACTAAATAAAACTTAGCAGTCGTTGGATCTGTTGGATTTAAATACACCCATTCCTTTCTCGAGATTAATTTTGCTTCCAAAGCTTGTGAAGTGATGTATTGAATCTTTCTTCTTAGATCACTGGTAGGATCAACCTGTAAAACCTCATAGGTGTGCGTGTCCGACAACTGCTTCCCCAAAATATTGATCCCGATTTTGAATAACTATCCCCCCACCCTTGTCCGCTCTTCTAATAACTAACCCAGGCTGAACTTGTAGGGCATGTAAACTCTTTTCGGATTTTGTTAGCACACTAAAGACATTCCTCTTGGTGTTTTCCACCTGCTGCATGTCCTTCAGAACTAATTCTTTATATAATATCAATGAAGGATGTATCGGGCCCGGTGGGGACCATGTTGACTTAAATGGGAGGCGCAACCTATTCTCATCTGTACTGGATACATTATTATCAACAGTTGCCCGCCGGGATCTAAAGTACATTTTTTAATTAAGTTTTCTTATCAATTGTTCTAGATCAACTCTAAATTGAAACGAGTCAAAATAGATCCCTGGCACAAATGACAAACCCTTGTTCAAAATAGACAATTGGTCAGGGGATAGATCCTGGCCAGAGATATTAAGCACTAGAGATTTTGTTGGCGTCTTTTCACAGCACTGTTCTTCTAATTTTTCATTCGGGAAACATCTCCACGTTGGGGTCTTGTTCGATTGTCTTCTGTTTTTTTCTTTCTTTTGAGCAATGTCTAAAAAATCCCTTCCAGATCGTTTCCCTGAATTGGTGGAATCTGTTTCATCTGACGTGTTTTCAAAACTAACCTGCTTTTTTCGTGGTTTATCTTTTCTTTTCAGATTCATCCATGGGTAAACATACCCCATGGTGTGATCTTCAAAATCTCATCGCAATTTCTTACTTTTCACTTTTTTTACTTCTTCCCGTAATACATTAGTTTGTTTTTGTATATCCTCCATTTGAGTAGTAAAACTTTCCACAGGTTCTTTTTCTTTAAATTTAGAAATCATTCCTTCCGCCTCGTCTTTCAACGTGTCTAGACTCTTTCTTGTTGTTTCAATAATTAATACCATACGGTCCAGTGAACATTTATTAAGGATTTGGTTCCATTTTTCTACAAGTGCAGTATCAGTCATGTATATTCGAGGTTCCTTATACATTCTCAGACCTCTAGGTATATGGCGTCGCTGTACATATTCAATCAAAGATAATTGATGGAGCTCCATACGTACTCTTTTTTTCTGTAATTTCAGCAAATCTTCCCAATCAATAGTCAGAGATCCTTCTGTGGTAACTTCCTCAACTGAAAACGGTGTGGTCTCCTTACAAATATTGGATATGAATTCATCCGTAAAACTAAAAGTTCCGGTTCCTAAATATTGACCTTCCATTGTTGTGTCACACAAACCTAAGAATGGTCCTTTTTCAGAGCAATTACTTTGTCAAATATATCACGCCACTCTAAAATTATACATGAAAGTGAAATGTATCTTCCTTTATGGCTTCAAATTCAATCTCATTTTCATGTGCATGAAAATGAGATTGAATTTGAAGCCATAAAGGAAGATACATTTCACTTTCATGTATAAATTTAGAGTGGCGTGATATATTTGACAAAGTAATTGCTCTGTAAAAAGACCATTCTTAGGTTTGTGTGAAAAGCAATATTAAAGCTACTGAAATGCAGGGGGCATGGGGAAAAGAAGAAGCGCTCTGGATTGTGTTGGAAAGAGGAGATGGCACTGTTATCCATACTGCTGTAGTATACAGACCTCAAACACAAATTGAAGAGAAAGATAACAAATTGATTATAGATAGTGTCAAGATAGCCGCACAGGGAGAAGCGATCATATTGGGTGACTTTAATCTGCCTGATGTGGATTGGATAACTCCTTCTGCAAATCTGGAAAGAAGCAAAAAATTGTGGATGCTCTCCAAGATGCATTACTTAGACAAGTGGTGATGGAACCAACCAGGGAAAGCTCAACGCTGGATTTAGTGCTCACCAACGGTGATAGCGTGTCAAATGTCTGTGTGAGTGCCCCTATGAGCAGCAGCGATCATCGCACAGTGTGGTTTGAGATAAAAACCATGGTACAGGCCAATCATAGCAAGCTCAAAGTCCTAAATGTCAAAAACACCGACTTCAATAAAATGGCTGAGTAACTAAAGGAGGAGCTGACAGGGTGGAAGGAGATAAGGGAAGTGGAATTGCAATGGGCTAAATTAAAGGTGGCAATAAAAGGGGCAACGGATAAATACGTAAGAAAAGTAAACAAAAACAAGAGGAGAAGAAAACCTATTTGGTTTTCCAAAGAAGTGGCTGCTCAAATAAAGGCAAAAAACACAGCTTTCGCAAACTTCAAAAGCTTGCAAACAGAGGAACACAGAAATGAATACAGGATCAAATTTGAAGAGACAAAGAGAGAAATAAGGATAGCAAAATCAAAGGCAGAGGAAAAGATGGCTGAAGATGTGAAGTGTGGTGACAAAACTTTCTTCAGGTATATTGGGGGAAAGGAAGAAGATCAGAGGTGGAATTGCAGGACTCAGAAGTGCTGGGAATGCACTCGTGGAAAGTGACATTGAAAAAGCGAAATTGCTAAACAAATACTTCTGCTCTGTTTTTACTAAAAAAAAGTCCTGGAGAAGGACCACCTGTGACTCCCAAATATAAAAATGGGAATGAAGTAGACACCACACCATTCACAGAAGATGAAGTGTTAGAACAACTTGCAAAACTGAAAGTGGACAAGGCTATAGGACCGGATGAGATACATCCCAGGATACTGAAAGAGTTCAGAGAGGTTCTTGCAGGGCCGTTAAAGGATGTTTTCAACAGATCCTTGGAAACAGGAGAGGTTCCTCAGGACTGGAGAATGGCTGATGTCGTACCTCTACACAAAAGTGGTGATAGGGAAGAAGTGTCAAACTACAGGCCTGTGAGCCTTACCTCAGTGCGGGAAAAGTAATGGAGGTGCTCCTGAAAGAGCGAATTGTAAACTTTCTCAAAACCAACAGGTTGCAAGATCCGAGGCAACATGGTTTCACCAAAGGACGATCTTGCCAAACAAATCTGATTGAGTTCTTTGACTGGGTGACCAGGGAACTAGATCAGGGGCATGCGATGGATGTCATCTACCTGGATTTCAGCAAAGCCTTTGATACTGTTCCTCATAGGAGGCTTATCAAGAAACTCAGTAGCTTGGGGATAGATCCCAAGATGGTAAATTGGATCAGAAATTGGTTGACTGACAGACGACAGAAGGTGATGGTACATGGAGCTCACTCGGATGAAAGGAAGGTGATTAGCGGGGTGCCCCAGGGGTCGGTCCTGTGCCCGGCACTGTTCAATGTATTTATGAGTGATATAGCTGAAGGACTGCATGGAAAAGTCTGTCTTTTTTCAGATGACACAAAAATTTGCAACAGAGTGGACTCCCCCGAGGGAGTGGTTAACATGAGGAATGATCTACAAAAGCTGGAAGAATGGTCTGATGCTTGACAGTTAAGATTTAATGCGAAGAAGTGCAGAGTCATGCACCTGGATAGCAGAAATCCAAGGGAAACGTACGTGATAGGGGGCGAGAGATTGGTGTGCACAGACCAGGAGAAAGACCTTGGAGTGACTATTTCTGAAGATCTCAAGGTGGAGAAACAGTGCGATAAGGCGGTGGCAAAAGCCAGGAGGATGTTGGGCTGCATACGAAGAGGAATTAGCAGCAGAAAGGAAGAGGTACTTATGCCACTATACAAGTCACTGGTGAGACCTCTCTTGGAATACTGTTTTCAGTTTTGGAGACCATATCTTGCAAAGGATGTAAAAAGACTGGAAACTGTCCAGAGGAAGGCGACCAAAATGATTTGGAGCCTGCGTCAGAAGCCTTATGAGAAGAGACTTGAAGACCTAAACATGTACACTTTGGAGGAAAGGAGGGACAGGGGAGATATGATTCAGATCTTTAAATACTTAAAGGAAAATAATGAACAAACAAACCTCTTCCAAAGACGGAGAAGCTGCAAAACTAGAGGGCATAACATGAAGCTACAAGGGGATAAATTGAAAGGCAATGTCAGGAAATACTTTTTCACTGAAAGGGTGGTGGATGCTTGGAATGCCCTCCCGATGGAAGTGGTGGGGGCAAACACAGTGACGGAGTTCAAAAGGGCATGGGACAGACACAGTGGATCCCTTTACAGCAACAAGAAAATATCAAAATAAACTGAACCATCAAATTCCTCAACAAAAAGGGGTGTCCTACATGGAGTGGTGGGTTCACCCCTGGGCAAAGACATGAGGAGGGGTGGCCTGCACGGAGCGGAAGGTGTACCTACTCTTGACATTGTGCTGGGCAGACTAGATGGACCATACTGGTCTTTATCTGCCGTCATTTACTATGTTACTATGAATCCTCTGTCACCTGAAGCAGAGCTCTGGCTGGCTCGAAATGTGACACGTGTCATTGTCCAATTACCTCATCATCTTCTCCTATGAGCGCTTATTCACATAAGATAAGTCAAAATTTCTTTTGAAAAAAAATTATTAAAAGAGTTTCAAGGGAGTAGATTTTCTTCCTTCCCCTTGATGGTTCCTCTGACATTCTCAAATAGAAATATATGCAACTGCTTGTCGGGGTTAGTATCTCCTTTGTGAGATTATTTGCATTTTGACTACCAACGTTTTTGGGTTTTCTATTATTGTGCTAGTAAGAGAGGCATCCAAAGGTTATTGTTCACAAGAAAAATTACTCTTTCCTTCTTCAAGCTTCCTTTGTCTTTTCCATCATCTGCTGAAGACGGAGCAATGCCGAATCATGCCCCTAGAGAGAGAGGCTGACAATGGCATAGTGACGTCATAACAAGTCTCCGACTCCATATCTGTTGGTAGGTGGACACAACCCACTTGTCTGGACAATCTAGCAGGACAATATGGAAAGGAGCTGTTTTCACATCCCAAAGTACTGGAAACTAACCTGCCAGATTCAACAATTCATAAGCAGTAAAACGTTTACTCATCTGCAATGTGCCACACTTAAAACACTCAGCACTTGGGAATTTAACAGCAAAAATTAAATAAAGATAAGTGCAGGGTTTACATCAACTGACTTACAGAAACAGAAGTAGTAAAAGTGTGTCTGCAAAGCAATGAATCCTAGGAGGCAGGCCACAGTTTGTCTGTGGCATCACACAGGAAGCATTTACAGATGCTTCACCTCTATTTCCATATGTTTTCTATACACTAATCTCAGCAAGCTGGTCAGAAAACAAGCTACTCTAATTTTATTCTGCCATTAAGTAGCAAAAGCTACTTAGCTGGCATACACTGAGCTAATGAACAACCAAACAGACAGATGGTCACTAGTAAGTCTCCCCAAGGCTATTTTTCATATCCCCTACACAGCACATATGCTGTTGCAAGCACCTAGTCTAGATTGTTGAGAAAAAAAACATGCTAAAGACACAGCAACAAAATCCAAAGATAAATCTAGAAACATCTGTTTGCACATTTAATACCACGACAGGATTTGGAGCCAACTGGATCACTTAGATGGATGAACATTTTGCATGTATTGTAGATGAACTAATGCCTTTCACAATGATGGTAAATCCTGATACAGAGCCCCTGCGTGAAAATATCCCTACTCTGGGCTCACTATCAGGATCACCTCTAGGTTTCCTGCTGCCCCAAGAAAAGAATTCTTGGCTGCTCCCTCTATGAATTGTGTTTTTTTTTTTACCCATGCTTGAACTTTGCAATCTTTTTGTAAACATACATCAGAAATGTTTAATGTGCAAATCAAGTGTATACATGTTAATTTAACGCTGTGCACACTAAACTTTAAGGCATGTTAATGAACCTAGTACATACTAACAAATGGACAACCCCAATTTTCTCAAATACTGAAATGCCTTTTCCAGAAATGTGCCATTCCAAGCATTATGTTTTCTTTGCTGGTGTCTAGAGACGGCCCTGCTCACTATACGGTATTCATGCTACTTACAAGGCCTGAAGACAGGAGCTGCTGAAAGAGCTATAGATTCTACTCCACATACCTTGGCTTAGAAGTGAGGTTCATGAATGTCACAGTATATGCAAAACCAACCCATCTGGAGAAACTGCTCCTGAGTATCTGAGGGACTGAAATCATACTCCACATACTGGTGCTTAGGAGCGAGGTTTATTATTGCCATGGTATACACAAAACTAATCAGCTGGAGAAATTTCTCCTGTTTGAGAATCCCCATATGACTACAGATTTTAATTTTGGCATATTGATCCACCACAGAAATAGGGAGGATGCAGTCATTATTTCCACTTTTATATAGCTTGCTTGAATTAACACAGCAAATCATAATGCAAACTACACTGAAATATTCAAACAAAGTTCATGATGCCGTTAAATCTATTGGGATCCAAGTTACTCTGAATAAGTTACTGCTCCAGCAATTTTCTATAAAACCCACTTAATCATCTTCTTTGCTTTAATATACATACTGATCCTGGCCATATCATATTTATTTTATTTTATTTATTTATGTGCAATTATATAGCTTGCTAAGCCTGGATTTGGAAGAGCCGTCTGCCGCCCAATTCCATAGCCAGAGATAGCAGCGAGCTGCCAGCACCAAGGCCATACTTTTCGGAAGACCTCTAATCAAATCGTAGAAGGCATCCATGAGGTATGCAGCCTCCGATTCCAGCCTCGGCACTGTCAGAGCCTGAGCTGTTTTCACTGGTTCCAGAATGCCCTACGCCCACTGCAAGCATGCCCTGACCACCCAGGCCCCATACTTTTAAGCCTGTAAAGAGAGAGCATTGATATTGAATGCCTGCTTTAATAAGGTATCCAACTTTTTATCCTGGACATCCTTGAGTGCTGCACTGCCTTCTACTGGGATCGTGGTCTTCTTCGTGATGGCCGAAATCACCGCATCCACCTTTGGAGAATGGAACATCTCCCGCTTCTGCTCCAACAGCAGGTAAAGCCTGGTCAAGGTCATGATTCTCACCCCCCTGAGCCTGGCCTCCAGAAGATCCCACTCATCCTGGATCATCTGCTTGAGCACTCTATGCAAGGGAAAATCTTTTTATGTCTTTCGAACCGCCTGGAGTAGTGGATCTTCCAATGTCTCCTCTTCCACCGGAAGCCCTGCCAGCATATTAAATGTATTCATCGATTCTGCAATGAGCGCTGCAAGATTCTCACTGCAGAACACTCGGACGATCCTGTGGAATCTCTCCTTCCTCCAGCTTGTCGATATCTTCTAATTCCGTCTCTGGCTACAACCATTCTGGCTCCTCAGACCATGGAGACTGCTTCCTCCAGACTCCTTCCAGCCTAGTCAGTTTGGCCATCACAATGTCCAAGCCTTATTCCCATGCAGCCACCAGCCTCTTTCTGCGTTCTTGCGGCATCTCAGACCAGTCCTTCTCCCCCATTGCTTCATGCAGAACACCTTATGCATGAGGAGGATGAACTTGGGCGAAAAAAACCCTGGAGCACCTTTGCTTCCTAGCCCCTGGGATGTGGAGGGACAGAGCGGCTTGTTGCTTACCATATGGCTCTAATAGAGGGGGCACGGTCCCCAAGGCCTCCTCTGCGGCCAAGTCCTGCCCATCCAGGGACTTGGGCATACTACCCTCTGTTCCCAAGGAGACTGCTCGCTCCCCTTTCTCGGCAATGTCCTCCTGCAGCTCATGTTCCAATATCCAAGCCTCCTTTATGCAGTCACGACAAAAGCCTGTATCCGAAACTGACCCCCACCGGGCCCCGCAAATCGGACACTGTGGCCTTGCTGGCATTGTCACTTGAGGCAATGCAGATCCCAACAAAAATCCTTTGCATGAAAAAAAGTTTGTCCTCTTAGCAGGGGGAGAATGGAAAAAGCGTAGTTACTCACCTATAACAGGTGTTCTCCAGGGACAGCAGGAATCAGTCCTCACATACGGGTGACAACAGTCGACGCCAACGGAGCCCCACGCGGAGCAAATCCCCAGCTTTCAAAGAAAGCCTTTGAGAGTTGCTAGCACACATGCATGGTCTCCTTCCCGCCCAAGGGTGCCATCTTGCTCAGTCAAATGACATAGCTAAAAAGACGGCAAAGTAAATGAGAGAAAAACAAAAATAATTGGACTGCAACTCCAAGGGGAGGAGGGAGGGTTGTGAGGACTGATTCCTGTTATCCCCGGAGAACACCTGCTACAGGTGAGTAACTACGCTTTCTCCGGGAACAAGCAGGAAGTCAGTCCTCACATATGGGACTCCCCAGCTACAGTCTACCTGAACCCATAGCCTAAAAAAAGGCTCCCTCATTGAGAGCCACAAGCAAAGAAACCCTAACCAGAGAAGTAGCACTCCGGTAGCCTGAACACAGAGAGGTCAGAGGGCAAGAGTTGCCTAGACCTCAAACAGGTTACGGAGCACAGCCTGGCTGAAGGCACTGTCCCATCGGGACTCCCTATCCAGGTAGTAATGAACCATGAAGGTCTGACCCAAAGACCAGGTGGCGGCCCGGCAGATGTCCGCCAACGGCAAGAGTGAAAGTGAGTCACTGATGCCGCCATGGCCCTGACCCTATGAGCCGTAACACGGCCCTCCAGCAGACGCCCCGCTGCCTCATAAGTCCGGGCAATACAGTCTGCCACCCAAGTGGACAGCATATACTTTTTCACTGCCTTCCCCAGTTTACTGGGGTCGTAGCAAACGAAAAGCTGGGAGGCTTTGCAGTGAGTTTGCATACGCTGGATGTAGAAGGACAGGGCCCTTTTACAGCCCAGGGTATGGAGGACCGTCTCTGCCTGACTGGCATGCGCCCTGGGAAAAAAAGTAGGAAGAACCACCTCCTGGTTGAAGTGAAATGAAGAGATCACCTTCGGAAGGAATTTGGGATGTGTGCAAAGCACTACCCTATTCTTGCAGAACCTGGTACAAGGCCTCTCCACCATCAGAGCATGGAGCTCACTTACTCTTCGGGCAGAAGTGAGCGCAACCAAGAATACCACTTTCCAGGAGAGGTACCGGAGTTGGCATGTGGCCATCGGTTCAAAAGGCAGTCTGGTGAGCTGCCCCAATACGACATTAAGGTCCCATTCGGTTGCTGGAGGACGGACTGGGGGGTTTCAATAGAAGCAGGCCCTTTAGAAACCGTGATACCATTGGGTGAGCAGACAGAGGCTTCCCGTCCATGGGAAAGTGGTTTGCCGCTAGGGCACTGAGGTGCACTCTGACGGAATTTAACTTAAGGCTCAACTCTGAAAGGTGGATAAGGTATTTCAACACCACAACCACTGGGCAAGAAAAGGGGTCCACCTTTTGCCCAAGACACCAGACAGCAAATCTGTGCCACTTAAAGGCGTCCGTCCGTCTGGTAGACGGCCTACGTGAAGCCAGCAAGACCTCCTCCACCTCCTCCGGAAGGAGTGGGGCGAGGGTCACCCTCTCAGCAGCCATGCTGTCAGCGAAAGGGAGCTGAGGTTGGTATGTAAGAGAGAGCCCCCCTCCTGGGAGAGGAGACATTTTATTTATTTATTTATTTATTAACAATTCTTATATACCGCACTATTAGACATCAGCGCGGTTTACATTAAACAGAAAACATCCAACAGTTTACATCTGTCTGGTCATTACATTTAACAGGAGGTATAACTTGGCGAAATAGGGGAAACTAAATACAATGGTGGTTTATCTATTAAGGGATATCATGGTTAACTATATACAGAGTGTTACCAACAGTGTATGGAACTGTTTGTTATCTACAGAGTAAAGTTGGCTTGTTGCGAGGGTCTATCCCTTTGGCCACTCCTGCTATTCACCTGATGGTTGAGATGAACCCAGGGGAATGGGGGTCTCCAAAGCTAGCTGCAGGAGAAGCGGGAACCACGGCTGCCAGGGCCACCGTGGGGCTATGAGAATAACAGTGCTCTGTCCCGAAGGATCTTGAACAGAGTCTGTGCGATCAGAAGCGTCGGGGGAAAAGCATACAGTAGACCCCCTGACCATGAGACTAGGAAGGCATCGGCGGCCACCCTGGAAGTATGCGGCTGCCTCAAGCAGGAATGGGGAAGCTGGTGATTGTCTGGACTCGCGAACAAGTCCATCACCGGTTACCCGCAGGCCTGAAAAAGCTTGTTGACCACCGCCCGGTCCAGCTGCCACTCATGCAGCTGGATGATCCTGCTGAATCTGTCGGCCAGCCAAGTGTCGTGGCCCGGCAGGTAAACTACCTTCAGGAGAATGCCCTGCCAGGTTGCAAAAGAGCACAGGTCCAGGGCTTCCTGACAGAGGGTGCGTGATCCCACCCCCCTTGTTTGTTCATGTAGAACATAGCCACTTGGTTGTCTGTTTGGACCAGGACTGACCTGTGGACCAGATCCTGCTTGAAAACCCTCGGTGAGGAGGATGGCCCAGAGCTCAAACAAGTTGATCTGTTGGGCACTCTCCTCCAGGGATCACACCCCCTGTGTGCGGAACCCCTGGCAATGGGCCCACAGCCCAGTAAGGAGGCATCTGTAATGAGGACCCTGGAATGGGAAAAGGCCTGAAAAGGCATAACTGCCCTCAAGTGCTGGGGCAAGAGCCACCAGGCCAGGGACTGTACCAGATGCCTGGCCACTTTGATCCTGTCCTGGAGGTGCCCAGTGACCTGGGACCACTGGTCTCTCAGACACCACTGCACAGTCTGCATGTGGAGGCGGGCCATCTGGAGTGACATGGACCGTGGAGGCCATGTGCCCGAGGAGGCGCAGCAGCTGCCTCGCTGGCACTGAGGAGCTGCAGCGCACTCTCCCTGCAAGGGCTATAAGCCTCTCTGCTCTGTCTGCAGGCAGGAAGGCCTTCGACTGCAGGGCATTGAGCCTTGCCCCAATGAAGTCTAACTCCTGAGACAGGCAGAGACTGGACGGGGTAGTTGATTACGAACCCCAAGTCCTGCAGGACTTGGATGGTTCGGGCTGTGGCCTGCTGCACCTCTACGGCCGACGTGCCCCTGATGAGCCAGTAGTTGAGATAGGGGAAGACGAAGATCCCTTGAAGTCTGAGGAAGACGGTGACCACCGTCAGGCACTTTGTGAACACCCTGGGGGCCGAAGCCTGTCCAAAGGGGAGCACTCTGTACTGATAGTGGTTGCTCCCCACCACAAAGCACAGGTATTGCCTGTGGCTTGGGTGGATAAGGATGTATGTGTAGGCATCCTTTAGGTCTAAGGAGCATAGCCAATCTCCCTGGTGGAGGTAGGACAGCAATATTCCAAGGGAGAGCATCTTGAACTTCTCCCTCACCAGGAATTTATTGAGGTTGCGCAGGTCGAGGATGGGCCTTAGGCCCCCTGTCCTTTTTAGGATGAGGAAATACCTGGAGTAGAACCCCTTGCCCTTGAGGTAGTGGGACACCGGTTCCACTGCACAGTCCTCGAGAAGACCTGCCAACTCCTTCAGAAGATCATCCCGGTGAAGGGGAGACCTTGGAGGTTCTCCTGGGACGTAGTGGGGAGACACTTGGGCTAGATGGAGAAGATACCCCTCTCTGACCACTTGCAATGCCCAGGAATCGGTGGCGATGGTCCGCCACCTGTGGGCAATACAAGACTAGCCGACCCCCTGTGGGCTGCCCTGTCCCTGCTGGGAGAGGGACTATGCTGATGGAGTCAAAATCCCCCACCAGGCTGGGCCGGAGCCGAAGCCTGTCTCTAGGCCTACTGCCCCTGTGGGGGAGCCCAGGAGGCCTGGTAAGGCGGGTAGTTTCGGTAAGCAGATCCCTTCCTCGGGTAAAAGGCCTTTTTACCCGAGCCCTTCTTATGAGGCAGAGGTCTTCTTAGAAAGCTGTGTCTTCGTCATGAACTCTGTCTCCAGCTCTGTGGCCTTGTCGATCATGGGTTTACCGAAGAGGTTCTCCCCTTGGCATGGGACATTGACCAACTCGTCCTGAACCCACTGCTCGAGGTCGGATGACTGCAGCTAAGCCTGGCGGCATGCACCAATGCCCGCCGCAGCTACTTGAGCCGCCGACTCAAACCCATCATAGGCCGCCCGAGACAAACTCGGAGAATTCACGGACAGCTTTAGAAAGGCCCTTGAAGCGCTGCAAGGGTTCCTCGGAGAGCTGAGAGTTCCTTCGCCAGGTCCCTCAGGTGCATGCCCATGTATAACTGGTGCGCCTGGATTCGACAATTCAGCATCGCGCCCTGGAAACACTTTCTGCCGAGAGCATCCAGGTTGCGGGCCTCCCTGCCTGGGGGCACCAAGGAATGCGTCTTCTGGCTCTTAAGCCAATGCATGGCCAATTCCACAACCATGGAATTGTGTGGCAACTGCAACTTCTGGAATCCAGGGCTCCAACGGACTCGATACATCGAGTCCAGCTGTTTGCTGATCACCGGAGTCGACACCGGTGTCTCCCACATGCGGAGCATGAGTCGTTCCAGGATCGGAGGAATGGGTACCATGAGGGTCTCCTAAGGAGAAGCCTCATACCGGAGGATCTCAAGCTCGTCGGCTCCTTGGACATTTCCCGCACGAAGTCAAGGAAACCCATATCCTCTGGTGGGGACCTTCTCCAAGGTTCAGACACGGGGGAATCTGAGGGAACGTCCCAATGCTTCCAGGTATCCGGGTACTCTTCGTCCTCCATTTCCCAGGCCGAGGCCTCTGAAGAGGACTCGAGGGGCTCCTTGTGCATCGAAAACCCAGGCACCGTCCACCCCGACGCCGATTGACTCGGCAGCGACGACCTCGGTCCCGAACGGGAGGCCGAGAGTTGCCTCGGCCTCCGGGGTCAACTTTGACGTTGAGGGCCCAGTGGTCAGGGAGGAGGAGGAGGACATGCCGGACATCAGCGCCCCCTGCTGCTCGATGAAGGCAGTAAAACTGCGCGCCAAAGCCACCAACCTGGACACGAGTTCCGGAGGCTCCACAGCTACCGGCTCAGGGGCTGATATGGTTGGACCAGACGCAGGTTCCCCCGGAGGGGAGTCTACGACCAGAACAGTCGGTACTTGCCTCGGCTGGTCCGGTTCTCATCGAGGGACTTTGGCTGGGCGCTCCTTTTCCGATAATCCCGACCGATGCTCGGGGCTCCGCGATCGGTCACGCGAGGAACCTGGTCGTTCAGAGCCATCCAGAGACATTGCCTTCAAGGACTTATTCTTCCTCTTGTGCTCCCGCGAGGGAAACCCCCTTTCTGAGGAGCCCTGACGACACTCGGGCTCAGAGTAATCCCCCCGAGATGTCAAGGCATCAGACGAGGTCCTGGCTCTCGGAGGCACGGGGGATTCCAGAAAGCTCCGCAAGGCCTTGGATGACATTTTCTTGCATAGGGGACAGACCGCCGGGTCGTGGTCCTGACCAAGGCACCGGAGACAGCAGTCGTGCGTATCAGTGAGGGACATTATTTTCCCGAACCGATCGCATTTTTTAAACCCGCTGGTGGCCATCGGGGGAAAAAGGATCCCGGCTAGGTCCTTATCAGCCAGAGAGAAAAAGTGGAAAAAAAAGGGCACGAAGACATGCAAAGTAAAACTAAGGTAAACAGGACCGAACCGATACTGGAGTACCGAGGCTGGAGACGGGAAGGATACTGGTGTCAACCGGTCGCCAAAAGGCACAGAAATCAACTTTTTCCGGGACACGAGGGACACTCGTCCAATGGGCTGCGCGGAAAAAAAGGGGACTGAGCAAGATGGCACCTTGGGCGAGAAGGAGACCACGCATGTGTGGTAGCAACTCCAAAAGGCTTTCTTTGAAAGCTGGGGATTTGCTCTGTGTGGGGCTCCGTCGGCATCGACGTCACCCATATGTGAGGACTGACTTCCTGCTTGTTCCCGGAGAAACACCTGTTCCTTTTTTCCCCGGTGCTGCCTCGACGTTGTCTGTTTGCTTGCCTTTTTTTTTTTTTTTTAAACACTGAAACCACGCAAAATGAGGGTCAGGAAATAAAACAAAAAACTGCAAGGGAAAAATGGCATCTGGAGAGTCCTCCCCCCTGAAGCTCTTTCCTCCACACTGAAAAAACTGCTTCTGCCAAAATGGTGCGCTTCCCATGTAGTGAGGAAACCTTACTCTGAGCCACACAGTCTGCTGAAGTCTCAGCCAAGGGAACGAAAGTGTTGCCGCTGCTGCCCACAGCGTACCCCCACTCACTGGCAGCTTAAAGTGCTAATCACGTGCCTTTGCTCACATCATGCTCAGTTGCTGCTTCTGGCTTTGGCGTTGGGGTGGGAGTAACTGCCTGCCTGCCGGCCTTCTCCTCTCATGTGGCTTCTCACCCAGTAACGGGTTCAGGAGCCGCTGACAGTGCACATAGGCCCGGAGCCCACAAATCCCCTCCTTCTCAATCAAAGGAAGGGGAGAGGAGGAACCCCTTCCTTCGATTTTTTATATTTTTTTGTTGAAATCCTCACGGGTTCCTTCGATGCTAATCTGAGAGACTTCTAAATTTTTTTTTTTTATCTGCAAACTTTAAAGCAAAAAAGGTGAAATTAGACTTAACTGCTAATTGTTGTTCCTTGAGGAACTCCAGTCTAGTCCCTAACCTCTGGGGTTGTGTTCCTCCTCCAGCAGCTTGGAGACTGAAAAACGTCATCCTTTTGATGACACTGGTATAAAGACACAGGAACCGCCTCCACACTCCAGTAACCTACTGACAAAGCAGACTCACCGGAGCAACAATTAAGTAGTAAACACTATCAACCAACTGTAAACTAACTTAACCTATAACTTTTAAGAGAGAAATATATTTTTCTCCAATCCCCCTCTACGCCACAATAGGCTGTCTTATAACTGCTTAGGTATGCTCTCCCCCCTTATGGAGAATAGCGACCCTCTTACAATTCCCCTATCCAGAACCTCCCCCTATGAACCAGACCCCACACAGATCTATACTTCTCTTACCTGTGATACATCATCTGCTTCAGACTCTAGTCCAGAAGAACCAGGGAGGGATACGGGACGACTGGAGTTCCTCAAGGAACAACAATTAGCAGGTAAGTCTAATTTCACCTTCCTTATCATCCCTCTAGTCTAGTCCCGAACCTCTGGGGATGTAACAGAGCAGTGAAATAAATCAACGGGAGGGACCTGCTAGTCCAGCCTGAAGCACTGCTGTCCCAAAACAGATATCCTTTCCCGCCTGGACATCCAGACGGTAATGCTTGACAAAGGAACTTAAAGATGACCAGGTTGCAGCTTTACAAATCTCTACCGCTGGTACTAAAGTGTACTCAGCCCATGAAGCCGCTTGAGCCCTAGTCAAATGCGCTTTAAGCCCGTCAGGCACCAGCTTACCTTTCAACAGATATGCTGATGCTATCGCTTCCTTAATCCATCTAGCAACAGATGCCTTTGACGCTGCTTCACCTTTTCGGGTACCACCAAATAGAACAAAAAGTCTATCAGACTTCCGGAATTCCACCATCCGCCAGATATACTTCTTTAATGCCCGGCAAACATCTAACAGATGTAACCGCCCTGCCGAAGCATTCTCTGAACCTACAATGAAAACTGGCAAAGAAACCACTTGATTCATATGAAACGCTGATACGACTTTTGGCAAAAATGACGGTACCGTCCTCAAAACCACCTTTGAATCGTAAAACAACAAAAACAGTTTCCTACAGGACAAAGCCTGCAATTCCGAGATTCTCCTGGCTGAACAAATCACCTCCAGGAATACCACCTTAAGAGTAAGATCCTTCAATGATGACCTAGACAATGGCTCAAACGGCTCTCATACTAAAGCTTCCAAAACGAACTGAAGATCCCACGTCGGCACCACCTACCGACATGGTGGCCTCAAGAGCAATACCGCTCTCAGAAACCGCTTAACATCCGGGTGAACCCCCAGCGCTTCTCCTTTTATCTTTTCTCTATAACAGGAGAGCGCTGCCAACTGCACCCTTAACGATGAGGCCGCTAAACCCTTCTGAAATCCATCCTGTAAGAATGCCAGAATCTGCAGTATAGACGCTCTTAATGCTTCCAATTTCTTGTCTACACACCACGCTTCAAAAATACACCAAATGCGAATGTACGCTAATGAGGTAGATCTCCTCCGAGCCTTCAATAAGGTAGTAATTACTGATGCGGAATCGACCCACCTGAGGCATGTACAGTGGACTCAGACAACAGATCTCTTCTGACCAGAAGACGCCACGGCCGCTCTACTAAGAGTCTCTTCAGATCTGCATACCAAGGCCTTCTTGGCCAATCCGGTGCAATCAATATCACCAATTCTCTGTGTAGTTCTATGCGTTGCACTACGCAACCTATTAATATCCACGGAGGGAACACGTACAGACGCTGCCTCCACTGGCCAGTCCTGTATGAGAGCATCTAGACTCTCCGACATTCTCTCCCACCTTCTGCTGAAAAACCGATTGACCTTTGTCGACTGGAAAGTCGCCATGAGATCCATTACTGGTGATGGAAAACACCCGGATCGCCTTTCTGTGTAGATAAGGTTGAAAATCTTGCAACGCCAGCACTACTGCTCTTAGTTCCAATCTGTTGATCGACCACAGCTTTTCCAGTTCCGTCCACTGACCTTGTGCAAACCATCCTTGGAAGTGTGCACCCCAGCCTAATAGGCTGGCGTCTGTTGTTAGGGGTATCCAACAAGGCGTTTCCAAGGGCATCCCCTTCTCCAGACTTTTTGGACGCAACCACCACTGCAGCGCCTGCCGCGTTTCCAGCGGACAGGGTAGCTCTCGGGACAGAGGCTCATCCTGATGAGACCATCGCCTGAGTAACGCTTTCTGTAACAGTCTCATATGAGCCCTTGCCCACGGCACCAGCTCGAGAGTTGCCGCCATGGTACTCAGCAACTACAGATAATGCCATGCCGTGGGACTTGGCCTGCTCAGAAATTCTTTAACCAACTTCCTCAATCCTTGCGCCCGATGTTGTGGGAGGAATACTCTGCCAACTTCCGTATCGAATCGCGCCCCCAGGTATTCCAGACTCTGCGATGGCCTCAACTTGCATTTTGTCATACTGACTACCCAACCTAGACGTTGCAGTAAGGTGACTACCCTTAAGGTAGCCACCTCGCTCTCGTCCCTTGACTTAGCTCGAATTAACCAATCGTCCAGATAAGGATGTACTAGCACTCCATCCTTTCGCACTGCTACCGCCACTACCACCATCACCTTGGTGAACATACGTGGTGCCGTCGCGAGCCCGAATGGTAACCCTCGGAATTGGAAATGTCCCATTGGAACTGGAATGTGTAGGCACGCTTCTGTCAAATCCAGAGACGTAAGGAAGTCTCCTTTTCTTACCGCCACTATGACCGACCTCAGGGTTTCCATATGAAAATGAGACACTCGAAGACACCGGTTCACTCTTTTGAGATCCCGAATTGGCCGATAAGCCCCCTCCTTTTTTGGAACCACGAAATAAATGGAGTACCGACCGGAGCCGTATTGGTCTCGAGGAACCTGCACTATGGCTTTGAGAGCTATCAGTCTCTCTACGGTCTGTTTGATTGCTTCGCATTTGAGATGTGCTCTGCACGGGGACTGTACGAAAGAGTCATTCACTGGCCGGAGAAATTCCAAAGCATAATCTTCTTGAATTACCTCTAGTACCCATTGGTCTGAAGTAATGTGGACCCAGGCAGAGTAGAAATCTCATAGACGACCTCCTACAGGTACTAAGTCTACCTGGGTCCCCCCCTCACTTCATTGTGATTTTCTAAGATTTGAAGAAGAGGAAGCAAAACCTCTGCCCACTCCTTGAAACCCCTGGTTTCTATAGGGAAAACGTCCTCTTTGACCTTGACTGAACCTTGGCGACCGAAAACGACGAAACTCCCTCTGAGGCAGCTTGGAAGTTGGAGGCAACCTTCCCTGCTTCTGCTTGTCCTCCGACAGCCTTCCGCCTTTGGAGTCTCCCAGATCCTTTACTAGCTTATCTAAATCCTCTCCAAAAAGTAGCTTCCCCCTAAAAGGAAGTTTACTAAACCTTACTTTGTAAGACGTATCTGCTGTCCAATTACGCAGCCACAGATACCGTCGCACCACTATTACTGAGGCCATACTGTTTGACAATCCTCGAATAAGGTCATAATGAATATCCGCCAGATAAGCCGCCCCTGACTCTAATCTAGCCGCTTCTCCTGTCGCTTCCTGCACCTGCTCCCCCTGGAGTCGTTGAGACCAGCGAAGACAAGCTCTTGCTACCCATTCTCCACAAATTGACGCTTGTATGGACAGCGCATTTACCTCAAAAACCTTTTTCAACAATGCATCCAGCTTCCTGTCCTGGGTATCTTTGAGAGCTGCACTACTTTCGACTGGAATGGTAGTCTTTTTGGTGACTGCCGATGCTGATGCGTCCACCTTCGGTGACTTAAACAATTTTCTATCCTGGTCTATCAGTGGATAAAGACAGGCCATAACCCTAGACCCTTTAAGTCCTGCTCCGGGCATGTCCCATTCTCCCTGAATCATTTCCTTAACCACCCTGTGTATTGGAAATGCTCTCTGAGTTTTCTGAAAAGCTTGCAGCAAAGGATCTTCCAAAGTAGCATCCTCTGCCGGACCCGCAGTGGGCACATTAAGCGCTTTGAGTGTCTCTGAAATAAGTGCCGGCAACTCATCTCTCCGAAAGACGCAAACCACTCTAGCCTGGTCCTCCTGTTCACCAATCTCACCTTCTTCCAACTCCTCATCTAATTCCAAGTACGGCTCTCCATCTTCCAAATGCAGGCCTTCTGAGGCCAACAACTGCTCCGGTTGATCTTTTTCTAACCTGGATTTCTTTGGTAATATCCCTGACGTTCCCGCAGTCAGAGGTGTCCCTGGCCTCTTCTCCCCCAATTCCATGTCTGGGGAATCTATTGAAGACCTTCTCTGAGCACCTCCGAATGCTTGCTGCATCAGTGCAACGAACTCTGGGGAGAAAATTGCCGCCAAACCCCCTGGCAAAGGTGGCTGAGATGTTGGAAGATCCGGAGTGGCCGAAGTCCCCGCCACGGGTTCTTGCAGAGACAATTTGGGAGACACTGGCTCAGGCAGGATTACAGGCTGACTTTCATTACTGCCTTCTAATTCCTGCTCCATGGAAGCTGAAGCCTGGATGCAGCCCCCACACACGCCTGCTTCCGAGACTACTCTGCGGTGGTAGAAGAGGAGCAAACACTGCGGTTTAGAAGGCATCCCAGCCAACCGGTGCTGATGTGGACCCACTAGGCGCCACCACGGAACCAGCCCTGTGTCCACCCACTAGAGTACTTGCCAAAACGTGCACAAGAAAAATTCCGCTTTTTTTTGTTTTTTCTTAAAACCAACGAGAAACCTTCACTGAATCCCTCCAATGAAAATTCTGAAGAAATAACTGAAAAGCTAAGCTTTTCCTCTGCTCAAAGAGCCTCTGAAGCCTCAGAGCTCCTAATCGTTTTTCCCCGCACGAAACATACGGGGCTCAGGCCTGCCGCAGCCGACTGCACGTCTGAGAGCCCTATTGCCTGCCTTCCAATCGCCCTTACCGGACACAGCAAAGAAGCCTTCTGCAGTCCCAGCCAACTCTGCTTCTATCGCCGTTTTCTTCCGAGACTGACCGCCGCTGGACTCCCCCCGTCTGTGATCCAGCTGCTCTCTCTCTCTGTCTGTCTGCCCGAAAAGCGGCACCCGAGCGCTAGCAGGCAAGCCTTCTGCAATGCGCTAGTGTGCCTAAGCTACCAGTTCCTCACTCAAAATAGTGAGATCGGGAACCGGAGCTTCTTTCCCCCTCTTGCCTGCATTCACGATGCTAAAACTGCACCCCTCCCCCCCCCCCACAGGATGAAAAAGGAGGGGGAAGGCGAGAGAGCTCTCTAGCAGACCAAAAATTTAAAGGTATATAACATCTTAATTAAAAATCCTGTTTAATGAAAAATCCTGTTGTTCTCACTACCAAATCTCTTATTAACCATTCTAATCGTCCTTAATTGTTCAAGTGAGCCCGGACCTCCAGGCTCACCACCCTCCAGCTGCTTGGAGACTGAGATAACTGGAGTGAGGAGGCGGTTCCTGTGTCTTTATACCAGTGTCATCAAAAGGATGACGTTTCTCAGTCTCCAAGCTGCTGGAGGAGGAGCACAACCCCAAGGTTTGGGACTAGAGTGGAGAGACGATAAGGAACTTACTACCAAGGAAAAGCCAACTAACTCTGCTAGCCAAAGTTACCTAACAACTTCTCAGTTGTCCTTTCAGTGAGTCTAGCTGTTCACTCCTCCAGCTGCTTGGAGACTGAGCTTACTGGGGGCTGCTCAGTTTCCAAACTGCTGGAGGAGGTTGACTACCCAGAGGTGCGGGACTGAACTGGAAGGACGATAAGGAAAAACACGTTTAAAGGCTATATGTGCATAAATTCAAGTATGTATGCTCCAGGCAATTTTAGACAAGACCATTCTGCACACCCATGGAAAATGTGATTGCCATTCAAAATAGTTTACATTCAGTAGTACAAAGGATAAAAACACAAGATAAACAATCAGAAAATAGCCATTGTTAACTCAAATATTTCCTCAGCTTCATAAAAAATGGACTTTACTGTAAGTTATTTTTATCAACAGAACATTACCATGGATTACATCATCATGGTTTACACCAGAGCTACTCAAATCCAGTCCTGGAGGTCCGCAACCCTGCAGGTTTTTGGGATATCCCTAATGAATATGCATTAGATATATATGCATAAGAGATATCCTGCCAACCTGATTGGCTTGTGGCCCTCCAGGGCTGGATTTGGAGACCCCCACCTTACACCTCTGTCATTTAAGATTGTGAGTGGGCAAGGTGCAGATGTCCTAGACATCAAAAGGTTAGATAGAATTGTCACATTCCTCTTCACTTCTCACCACCACCAAAATATTGTCTATTAGATATCTCTAATGCATATATATCTCATGCAGATTCATTAGGGATATCCCGAAAACGGACCTCCAGGACTGGATTTGAGTAGCTCTGGTTTACACCTATGCCTTTTTGGTTGTTTTTGGGCACCCCTTACTGTGATATTCATTTGAGTATAACACAAGAAATACTTCTGGATATCATCAAACGTCCAGAAAAATACAAAAGACAACTCATCAATACCCCTCTCCCCTTCCACGACCAGGCTAACATTAGGATACAAAGGACGTGTCTGGGGTGTATCCTCACGGTTAGGGATGAACTTACAGGTGCTCCCGATGGAACTCCAGCATCTTCTCTTGTACTCTTTCCTGCTGTGGCAAATACCGATTTCCTTTAAGATGCTCTCGATCCACAGTTTCATCATAATCTCCGATTTCAGCTATTATGTAAACAGTAGCAAATACGTGAGGTGGTCACAAGCCATTTAAAGGAAGCCACAAGCGCATGCATGCACGCATACACACAGAAGACCGTACCAAACTAGAAATGTGCCCTGTGCAATTCATGAATCTGGTGCTCTGCTCTGCACCAGCCACATGCAGGAACTTGCTCTTATTGGGCTTCAAGAAAGCCTAGTGATATCAGTCAGCGCCCTTTATATACTTGTGCCCTGTACGAATGAACTGCTCGCACAGCCCTTGGTACGGCCCTGTGCACACACATTTGAAAATCAGTCAGATTGTAGAAGTGATATGAAAACCCATTTTCCTCAAGAAATAAAACATTCTGAACTCTTCACACATTTCAATACTAACACTAGAAACCATAAAACCTTTTTTAAAGCAGAAATAAGATATCTGCAATCGTATCTTTCACAAGGCAAACTTTTCCTGTAAAAAACAATATAGGAAAAAAGCCTCTAGAAAGAGTAAGCCACCCTGATGCATTTGCCTGGGCGGTATATCAAATGTGAGAATAAAGCATAAAGTTGCCAGGGCTTTAATGTACCACAGAAAGACTCGTACTCCCTATGACTTAGGTTTGCTTCTTTTCAAAAGTCACTAAATTGTTTTTGGTAATTAATATTTTTTTTAAGAAACAGGTAAGCAAATAACAAGAGTCAAACTATCATCATCATCTCAGCAAAGTAAAAAACCAGAACATATGCAAAACTAATTCCCAAAAATATAATTGCCAATTATTAAGAGATAACCCTTCTGCTTAAACACTAATCTACCTCACATCCCATTTCTGACTTGAAGAATTTAAAAAAAAACATTAAGTGATTAACAAAATAGTTAAACATTTATACAGCAGTCATTTCAGATTTTAGGAGGAATTTATCTGAGTTATTTTTTAAAGTCAGCAGAGGGTGATGATACTTACACTGCAGAAGATGGGAGATAAGGAGGGCTGCTGTATTATCACTACAGGTCAGTCTCTCCTCTATTAGGTCTCGTTTGATTTGTAAAGCAAACAGGTACCTAAGGAAGGGGAAAGATAAGTACAGTAAGTTATCTATACCCTTGTGCTTAAAGATCTTATTTCTCCCCCCACCCCCCATCTTGCTAGGTAACAGAGTAACTACCACCCATGGTAATCAAGACATCCTCTGACCAACACTGTTGCTTCCACATCAAAATGGAGTTATTATCTATGTGATCTGAGATAACATACCTTAGCAATTTTCACCCTTGGAGCCATCTGTGTCTGCTGTTATGCTGTCAGAGCCCACAATTTACTTTTACATCAAAATGGAGACAATCTTCAATGTGCAACACTAAGCCACTTCAGTTCTTTAAATATTGCTTACCAATATATCATTATGGCAACTATGAAGTGCAGGACTTAAGGACAGAGCTCAAAGGCTGTAAACAAACATCAAGGAATGCCAGAAATTAAATTTAAAAAAATAAGCAAAAATAGCCCTTCCACCACTTGGCAAACCTTTTCCGTGAAAATCAGACAGGTGATGCCGAATAACCATTATATTCAAAATTAAAAGACACTCCTGACTCTTGAATTCTTCTCTGGTCCTCTATATATTACTCCACTACTTGAGCTCCAGGTCATGTCAGTTTATGTTTTAAACAGACTGCTGTCAGCGTCAGGCAGCTACGATGCGGGGGCTGTGAGGAGGAGTACCGGCACTGTGGAGGATGTCTCTGACCCTTCTGAGACCCTATAAGAGCGGGTGTCTCAGTGCTTTCCCCCAGAAGAACAGCATCGGGCAGCCACGAGACAGAGCTGTGAGGAGGTGTATCGGCACTGTGGAGGACATCTCTAACCCTTCAGAGGTCCTATAAGATCGAGCTGTGACTAGCATACAGACGCTGGCGCGTGGCCATGAGGTGCCCTAAGGGGCTTGACACAAGAGGTACAATACGCCCCATGGGAGCACCTTGGAAGGCTTGAAGGAGGTGCCAGGTTCCTTTCTCTGCTTCAACCATGATCTATGGGAAAATGGAAGATCAAAATGACCCCTTCTGCAACTATAGTTGAATAAACATCTTCAGAAGGAGGTGGGAACTCCAATTTCAGGTACGGAACTCCTCTCCACTTCTCACTCAGGGACAACATCAAGTATCCCGAACCTCTCTCCATTTCCCCCTCCAGTATTGGAGACTCCTCACGATGTGGCTACTGGTGGTCATCCATTGCAACAAAGTACTCTGCAGTCTGTATTTCATGCAATGAGGTGGACAACTCTAGTATTATTTTATTTATTTATTTAACAAGCATTTCTATACCGCTCTTTCCCATGGTTCAAGTGTGGTTTACAAAGAACAGTAGTTTACAAGGTATGGAAAGGTACATACCTAGTCATTTTACATAAAACAAATGCAACTTTTACAGGTAACAATATAACTAAATACTTACAATACAGAGTACATTCCAGAGAGTATGCTTGGGATGTAAACAAACTTTTTACATTATTAAATTATTAGAGTGTGGAGAGACAACAATGTGCAGGGTGTAATGTTTGTTTGCGACAGTATTAGTCTAGATTTGTAGGTTAAACCTATGTAGTATAGAGTAGTTACTCACCTGTAACAGGTGTTCTCCAGGAGCAGCAGGAATCAATCCTCACATATGGGTGACATCGACGTCGATGGAGCCCCTGCGGAGCATTTCCCCAGCTTTCTATGAAAGCATTTGGGAATACTGCACACAAGCGCGGTCCCATTCCCGCCTAAAGGTGCCATCTTGCTCAGTCAAATGACATAGCTAAAAAACAGCACACAAAAAAAAAATGTAAAAATGAACTATATACAACTGCAACTCCCAGGGGAGGAGGGAGGGTTGTGAGGACTGATTCCTGCTGCTCCTGGAGAACACCTGTTACAGGTGAGTAACTACTCTTTCTCCAGGACCAAACAGGAAGTCAGTCCTCACATATGGGTGACTCCCTAGCTCTGGGCTACCAGGAACCCAGGCTGAACAAGAGAGCTCCCTCTAGTTCCAGCATCAAAGAAAGGCTTTGCACTGAAAGAACCTCCACCAGTAGCCCAACAAAGGGCTGGAGGGCAGGAGTTGCCTAAACCTCAAAAGAGATTCCGGAGTACTGCCTGGCCAAAAGCACCGTCCCTACGGGACTCCCTCTCCAGGCAGTAATGGGCCGCAAAGGTCTGGCTTGAGGACCAAGTTGCAGCCCTGCAGATGTCTGCCAACGGTACAGAGCGGAGATGAGCTACTGAGGCAGCCATAGCCCTGACACGGTGGGCCGTCACCCAACCCTGCAAGGGAAGGTCAGCCGCCCTGTAAGCCCAGGTGATACAGTC
This sequence comes from Ichthyophis bannanicus, assembly GCA_033557465.1. Lineage (NCBI taxonomy): Eukaryota > Metazoa > Chordata > Amphibia > Gymnophiona > Ichthyophiidae > Ichthyophis > Ichthyophis bannanicus. The sequence continues at coordinate 334,133,050 of CM066038.1, forward strand.
AGCCACCCATATGGACAAGGTACGCTTGGACACAGCTAACCCCAAATTATTAGGGTCAAAAGATATGAAGAGATAAGTAGCCCTTCGATGTCCCTGCGTATGGTCAAGGTAGAAGGATAAGGCCCTCCTACAGTCCAGGGTATGCAGGACCGCTTCAGCCTGGCTTGCATGAGGCCTAGGGAAGAATGTTGGAAGAACCACCTCCTGCTGAAGTGGAAAGAGGAGACAACCTTTGGGAGGAACTTTGGATGAATCCTAAGGACTACCCTGTTCCTATAGAAGCGGGTGTAAGGCCTGTTACAGACCAGGGCCTGAAGCTCACTCACTCGTCTGGCCGAGGTTAAGGCTACCAGGAGGAGTGTCTTCCAGGAAAGGAAGCGGAGAGGATAGTAGCCATCGGCTCAAAAGGTGGGCGAGTCAGTTGTTGCAAGACCACATTCAACTCCCACTCAGGGGCTGGAGAATGGACAGGAGGCTTGAGAAAGAGCAAACCCCATAGGAACCGGGACACCAAGGGGTGAACCTACAGAGAGTGTCCTTCCACCAGAGAGTGGGGAGCTGCCAGAGCTGAGAGGTGGACCCGAATAGAATTGGACTTAAGGCCCTGATTGGACAAGTGCAGCAGGTACTGAAGCACTACTGGTACAGCACAGGAGAAAGGATCTTCTGTACGCAGCTGACACCACACAGAAAACCTTTTCCATTTCAGGGCATAGGTTTTTCTAGTGGACTGCTTCCTAGAGGCCAGGACGACCTCTTCAACTTCTGGAGGTAGGCCCCAGGGAGCCAAAACTACCCTTGCAGCCTCCAGGCCATCAAATTGAGAGATTTGAGATTTGGGTGCAGAAGAGAACCTTGATCCTGAGAGAGAAGGTCGGGCTGCAACCCCAGAGGCAGTGGGGTGTCCACTGCCAGTTGAAGCAGAAGTGGAAACCAAGGCTGCCTCGGCCACCTGGGAGCTACTAGGAGTACCAAGGCCTTGTCCTTTAGAACCCTGAACAGGGTTCGGGCCACCAGAGGCATTGGAGGAAACGCATATAGGAGGCCCTGAGACCAGGAAATCAGAAAAGCATCCGCTGCCCACCTCATGGGATGCGGGTGCCTGGAGCAGAACCTGGGCAGCTGCTTGTTCAGGGGACTGGCAAAGAGATCTATGGAAGGAAGTCCCCATTTCAGGAAAATCTTCTGAACCACTAATGGGTGGAGTTGCCATTCGTGGGGCTGCAGAACTCTGCTCAACCTGTCTGCCAGGCAGTTCTCCTGGCCAGGGAGATAAACAGCTTTGAGAAACATGTTGAGCTTGAGCGCAAACAAGCAAAGGTCCTGTGCCTCCTGACAAAGGAGCCTGGACCCAGTGCTGCCCTGCTTGTTCACATAAAACATGGCTACTTGGTTGTCCGTCTGTACTAAGACAGTCTGGTGAGCCAGGTTTTGAGAGAAAGTCTTGAGGGCTAAGCGAATAGCCCGGAGTTCCAGTAGGTTGATCTGTTGCATGGCCTCCCAGGGAGACCATAGACCCTGGGTGCACTTGCCCAGACAATGTGCTCCCCAGCCCTGCAGAGAGGCATCTGTGGTCAACACCACTGTGAACCCAGGAATCTGAAAAGGCACCCCTTGCAGTAGATTGGGGGGGTGCAGCCACCAGCGTAGGGAGTTCAGGAATGGTCTGGACACCCTTACTCTGTCTCTGAGGCGTCCTGTGGACTGTGTCCACTGAGTCCTGAGGCACCACTGCGCAGGCCTCATATGGAGTCGGGCATTGGGAGTCACATGCACTGTCGAAGCCATGTGGCCCAGAAGCCGCAGCCAGAGTCTGGCGGAAACCAGTGACCGGTGGAGAAACTGGTTTGCCAAGTCTATCAGTCTTTGGGCTCTGTCTTCTGGCAAGAAAGCCTTTGCCTGCAGAGAGTCCAGCCTTGCCCCTATGAACTCCAAGTTCTGGGAGGGGAGCAAAGTGGACTTTGCGAAGTTTATGATAAAACCCAGGTGTTGAAGAAGAGAAATAGTTCGGAAGGTGGCTTGCCTAGCCTCCTGGCACGTCTGACCCCTGATGAGCCAGTCGTCCAGATAGGGGAAGACAAAGATACCCTGATTTCTTAGGTAGGCCGTCACCACCGCCAGGCATTTGGTAAAGACCCTGGGGGCGGAGGTGAGGCCGAAAGGCAGCACTCTGTACTGATAATGGTTTCCTCCCACAATGAACCTGAGGTACTTTCTGTGGTCTGGATGTATGAGGATGTGAGTGTACGCATCCTTTAGATCTAAGGAGCATAGCCAATCTCCCTGCTGGAGGTAGGGCAGAAGTGTTCCAAGAGTAAGCATCTTGAACTTTTCTTTCTCTAGGAACTTGTTGAGATTTCTGAGGTCGAGAATAGGTCTGAGGCCTCCGGTTCTCTTTGGTACGAGGAAGTACCTGGAGTAGAAACCGTGACCTTGGAGGTGGGGAGGCACAAGCTCCACTGCCTTGTTTCGCAACAGACCCTGAAGCTCTTGAAGGAGGAGGTCTGTGTGGAGAGGAGGCCTTGGAGGCTCTCCAGGGAAGTAAGGAGGAGGCAACTGATGGAAATGAAGCATATAGCCCGTGTGGACTATGCTTAAGACCCAACTGTCTCCTGTAATGGGTGGCCACCTGTGGGCAAATAGGGTTAGTCAACCTCCTGTGCAGGGATGGGACAGCAGAGATGGAGAGGCTATGCCTTGGGAGACAAAAACCCCCACCCTGCTGAGTGGGAGCAGGAGCCTGAGGCTTGGGGGCCTTCTGCCTACGGGGCCCATATCCCTGCCCCTTGGCCTGTTGACCCTGTGGGGGAGCTGGGGAGGCCTGGTAAGGTGGGAACTGTTTGTAGGCAGTCACCTTCCTCGGGTAAAATGACTTCTTACCCGAGCCCTTCTTTTTATGAGAAGGGGCAGAAGTCTTTCTAGACAGCCTTGTCCTCGTGAGGTGCTCGGTCTTGAGCTGTGCAGCCTTCTCGGCCATGGGCTTGCTAAAAACGTTTTCACCTCGGCAAGGGACATCGACCAACTTGTCTTGAACCAATGGCTCAAGATCCGATGACTGCAGCCATGCCTGGCATCGAGCCGCAATGCCGGCTGCCGCAACACGGGCCGAGGCCTCAAAGCCATCGTAGGCTGTGCGGGACATGAACTTAGAGCATTCCCGGATCCCCGAGGACAAGGACTTGAACCTCTGCAAAGATTCCCCGGAGAGACCAGCTGAGAACCCGGCAAGTTCCTTCGCCAGGTCCCGCAAGTACATGCCCATGTACAGCTGGTAAGACTGGACACGGCAAGCAAGCATCGAGCCCTGGAAGCACTTTCTACCAAACGCATCCAGGTTCCGGGCCTCCCTGCCAGGGGGCACCGCGGAGTGCATCTTCTGACTTTTCAGTCGATGCATGGCCGATTCCACCACCATGGAATGGTATGGTAGCTGCCCCTTCTGAAAACCAGGGCTCTTACGGAGTTGATAAATGGAATCGACCCGCTTGCTCAGAACCGGCGCCAAGGCTGGTGCCTCCCACATCCGGAAGAGGAGCTTTTCCAGCATCGGAGGAACCGGCACAGTAAAGGCCTCCTTTGGAGGAGAGTCATACTGGAGGGCCTCGAGCTCCTCGGCTCGAGGCTCCTCTTCGGGGTCCGCGGGGATCGCCAAAGAAGTGGCCATATACCGAACGAACTCCGAGAAACGGGTTTCCTCCGGAGGGGATCTACTCCGGGGCTCAGACTGCAGTGAGTCTGACGGGACGCACCGAGTCCTGAAGGTATCGGGGGACTCCTCGTCCTCCGTCTCCCAGGCGGACTCATCCGAAGAGGAGTCAGGCTCCGACCGTGCGGGGCCCGGCAACCCCTGCCCCAACGCTGAAGGCACCGGCGTCGACGCCCTCGGTCCCGACCGGGAAGTCGAGGGTGACCGCGACCGAGGACGACCTCGAGCCTTCATGGTCTCGAGTATCGGCTCGGTCTCCGTGGTCGACTTCAACGTCGATGTCCCGGTGGTCAGGGCAGATGCGCCAGCAAGGCTGGCCATCAGCACCCGCTGCTGATTCATGAAGGCAGACAGTCTGCACTCCAAGGCTGTCAGCCTGAGACCCAGCTCAGGAGACTCAGCAGCCACCGACTCGGGCCCCGGCGGCGCCGGGCCCGACGTCGGCTACCTGGGAGAAGAGTCCTCAAGGACAACAGGACTTACGTGTCCAGCAGACTCCGGCTCCACACGAGGCACTTTTGACTGCTTCTCCTGTTCCACGGGCCCGGGACGGCGGTCGGGGGTCCGAGACCTAGCCCTCGAGGAGCCAGGGACCTCCTCCGACGCCACCCTCGTGAGCCGTTTCTTCCTCTTTTGCTCCCGCTCAGGGGACCCCCTGTCCGAGGAACCCCGACGATGCTCGGGGTCAGACTCCCAAGACGTCGAGGCCTCAGACGAGGTCCGGGCCCGGCCAGAGGCCGAATCAGAGAAAAGCCTTTCCTTTTGATGCTGGTGACTTTGTAGTGCCTTAGTGGACATTTTGCCACATGGTCCACAGATCTTAGGATCATGATCAGGACCGAGGCACCGAAGGCAGCAGTCGTGTGTGTCGGGGAGAGACATTAGTTTCTTGCACCGATCACACTTTTTAAAACCACTGGAAGCCATGGGGGAAAAAAGAGCCCCCGCGAGGTCAAAGGACCGGCCTTCCAAGGAAAAAGAAAAAAGGGCGTGAACGCCAGCCACTAAGGGCAAAATCGGAAAAAATGAGAACGGGCTCGATACCGGTGTACCGAACCCGGCGGGAAGGGGAACCGGCGTCGAACCGGGCAAAAAGCCACGATGAAATTGCAGGAAAAAGCAAGAAAAAATCTAACTGTTTTCCGGGTGAACTAGGACAGACATCCGACGGGCTCCACGGAAAAAGAGAGACTGAGCAAGATGGCACCTTTAGGCGGGAAGGGGACCGCGCATGGGTGCAGTATTCCCAAAGGCTTTCATAGAAAGCTGGGGAAATGCTCCGCAGGGGCTCCATCGATGTCGATGTCACCCATATGTGAGGACTGACTTCCTGGCTTGGTCCTGGAGAAAAAATGTTATCCTGTGTCTCTTTGCATATCTTGGTTAGGTTGTGTAGTATAGTGTAAGGTGAATAGGTGTGTTTTTAGTTTTTTTCGAAATTCCTTAATGTCAGTCAGCTGGTGTATGTCATCTGGTAGTTCATTCCAGAGGATATTCCAGAGGATAGTATTAGACACTGGGGAGGTTCCTGATGCCCAGGTCTCCTTGGTGGATATATGGAGAGTAATCACATGCACTTAATGAGCTTTGGTGACCAATTTCCCAACTGTGCCAGTTCTTGCAGGAGATGGTGGCTAGGTTGGGGAAAGCAGAGGATCAGATGGACTTGTTAATCAAATCCAGAAATGTGATACCCAGTGTTCTGCCTTTCAGGCAGTCAATGCCTCCACTGTAAAGGATAGTCTTATAATACACCGGAAATTGGAATTTTGTGAGAATTCGTTAAGAGCGAGAAATATTAGATTCTTGAATTTTCCTATTCATCATTAGTTGTTGTCCGATATCCTGTTGCATAAATACTTGAAAGAAATATTGTCTTTACCTAATGTGGACATGATGGGTTTTACTAAGATGTTTCATCTTACAGGCAGGAGTTGTTACGAACGAACCTCTGGGAGGTTATGATGTACTGAAGTCTCAGTCTAATTTTGATTTAAAGCAATTCCTGGAAGATTCACAGGATAACATTCCTGCTCGTGCTACAACAGTGGTTTCGTTATGTAGCATGCAGGATAAAGTGGCTGTTTTCAAAAGTTACTTTAAGAATAAAGAGGCTTTGTTTGAGGAGCTAAATTACAATGGTTTCCTGACGTCTCAAGGACCACACAAATGTGCAGTAAAGCCATTTTGTCTCTTAAGCCTAAGGTGTTGGCCCTTGGGGTGTCCTGTTTTCTACGACATCCCTTGTAAGTGTTTAGTTGCACTTCAGGGGTCTAAGTATGTTTTTCTGGACTCCTTGCACTTGGAGACTTTTCTGTCTGATATGGATACGTATCGGTAATTTTGGGTGGGTTTTGGGTGGTATTTAGAACATAAGAAATGCCTTACTGGGTTAGACCAAGGTGCATCGAGCCCAGTATCCTGTTTCCAACAGTGGCCAATCCAAGCCACAAGAACCTGGCAGGTTTGCAAAGAGACACACAAGTTCCACAATGCTTGTCCCGGGCTCACAGTGGATTTCCTGGGTCTTTAATAATTGGTTTATGGACCTCTCCTCCAGGAACTTGTCCAAACCTCTTTTTAAGCCCAGCTACACGAACAGCTTTTAGTAAATCCTCCGGAAACGAATTCGAGTTTGATTACGCGTTGAGTAAAAAAATATTTTCTCTTATTAGTCTTAAATGGGTTGCATTATAGCTTCATTGTGTGTCCTCTAGTTTTTCTACTTTTTCATGGCGTAAACAACTGATCTATGTTAACCCGTTCCTCTCCATTCATTAATTTATAGACTTCTATCATATCTCCCCTCAGCCTTCTCTTTTCCAAGTTGAAGACCCCTAACCTTTTAAGCCTTTCCTCATAGGGGTATCCTTCCATCCCCTTTACAATTTTGGTGGCTCTTCTCTGTACCTTTAATAATAATGCTATAACTTTTTTAAGATACGGCGACCAGAAGTGCAAACAATATTCAAGGTGCAGTCGAACCATGGAACGATACAGAGGCATATCATCCTCCTTGGTTTTATTCTCCATTCCTTTCCTCATGATTCCTAGTATTCTATTAGCTTTCCTGGCCGCCGTTGCACACTGGGTGGAGAGTTTCAACATATTATCCATGACAAAACCTAAATATTTTTCTTGGGTGGTGGTTTCCAAGTTGGTACTTTGCATTGTATAACCAAAGTTTGGGCTGTTCTTTCCTAGGTGCATAACTTTGCACTTGTCCACATTAAATTTCATCTGCCATTTGGACGCCCAGTCTTCCAATTTATTAAAATCTTCTTTCAATTTTTCACAATCCTCTTGCATTTTAAAGCTTTGAATAATTTTGTGTTATTTGCAAATTTGATCATCTCACTCATTATTCCTATTTCCAGGTCATTTATAAATATGTTAAAAAACAGCAGGCCCAGCACAGATCCCAGGGGTACTCCACTACTCACCTTTCTCCATTGAGAAAATTGGCCATTTAGCCCTACTCTCTGCTTTCTATCTTTTAACCAGTTCCTAATCCACAATACTACAATGCCTCCAATCACATGACTTTTTAATTTTGCCGAGAATCTCTCATAAGGGACTTTGTCAAAGACTTTCTGAAAATACAGATACACAATACCAACCCGCTCACCTTTGTCTACCTGTTTATTCACACCTTCAAAAAGATATAACAGATTAATAAGACAAGACTTTCCTTGGCTAAATCCATGTTGACTTTCTCACATTAAACCATGACTATCTACGTGTTCAGTAATGTTATTCTTTATAATGGTTTCTAACATTTTGCCAGGTACGGACATCAGGCTCGCCAGCCTGTAGCTTTCCGGATCACCCCTGGAACCCTTTTTAAAAATTGCAGTTACACTGGCCAGTCTCCAACTCTCAGGTACTATAGATTATTTTAATGATAGTTCACAGATTACTAATAGTAGGTCGGCAATCTCATATTTCAGTTCTTTCAAAACTCTTGAATGTATATCATCCGGTCCAGGTGATTTGCTACTCTTCAACAGTTGTAATATATCCTCCCGGTTTATCGATATTTCTTTCAATTCTTCTGCTATATTACCTCTATATACCATTTCAGACCCAGGTAACTTCCCTCAGTCTCTCCGCTATGGCCTTGTCCTTCCATAGCGCCCCTTTTACCCCTCTATTATCCAATGATCCAGCTGACTCTCTCACAGGATTTTTGTTACGAATGTACTTGAAAAAGTTTTTGTTATGTGTTTTTGCTTCCACAGCAAGCCTCTCTTCAAATTTTCTCTGTTTGCCTTATCAAATAGCAGGCAGCCATTTAGTTCTGACTGCATGCATAGGGGTTTCCCTTGTATTTCCATAATGACTTGCTTTTATGTTTTCTTCCTATGACATGTGCTGATGGTTAAGCATGATTTCTTTTGAGATAATAATATTGTATATTGATTCCCTATCGTGTTTCATGTTATTTTTTTGTAACCGATTAATGATAATTCTATAAATTTAAAAGAAATAGACTGCTATCAGTCTACTGTGTCTCCTACTTTGTTTGCTGCTGTCTGCCTCTGCTGCTTGCTGATGCCTGCTACCTGCTGTGCCCTTCTCTCATTGCTCTTCTGCTCTCTCCTCAGGTACCATCCCCTGTTGATTTTCCTCCAATCAATTGCTCTGCACAAAACCGGAAGCGACGTAGCCAAGCGTAGCACGAACACGTTACCTCAAAGTAGCCAGTCCCTTTAAAATCAAGCCCAGTGCGGCCCTGCGCACTGAAGGAGCGCACCCAAGGGACACAAAGCGCTCCTTGGGGTAAATCTGGGGGCAAGAGTCAGGAGCCTTCCTTAAGCCCCTCTTCCCCTACCACCTTCTGCTTGGTGACCAGCTTTGCTATTCTGCAGCTCTCTGCTGTTGGTAAGTCCTCCATTCAAGTCCTGCAATATTCTGTCATGGCCCTGTGCTTTCTGTTCCTACTCACCATGTCCACTATATCCCTGTGCACTGGGGCTGGCGCCTGGACCCTCCTGCCCTTGCCCCGTTAGGTCTTCCTGCAAGAAACATCTCCAATCTTATCCGCCGTCTGTCCTTCATTGTGACCCATCGCCAGGGTTTCCCTCTCCCCCCATGCTCCCATTTCTGCACCTGGCTCTATTAAACTGCCGCCCTCTCCGATCCAAATCCATCCCTATTCATGACCTAGTATTGCAGCACTTCCTCAACCTTCTCCTCTTAAATGAGACCTGTCTTAAAGATGGCGAGGACCCCCTACTCAACTGCTGCCTCCCCCGCAGGTTATTCCACTCTTTATACCCCCCCCCCCTTTGTGGCAGGAGTAGCAGAAGGGTTGCGGCATTATTTTGCTCCTCCCTTCCCATTCAGGAGCTTCCATCCCCAGCTCTCCACTACCCAGAGTCCTTTCTGCTCTGCCTCAGGTCATCTTCTCCTCTCTAACTGCTTCTTGTTTATGTGCCCCCTTCCTTGCAACCATATCCCTGGGACTCCCTCCTCCTCACTCTGTCCAAAATCTCCCTTCTCTATCCGCACATCCCAATCTTAGAGGACTTTAATATCCATTACGTCTGTCCCCCAAGTCGCGGGATGCCACCTTCCGTCTCCCCACATATTCTGCTGGTCATACCCTGGACCTGATAATTTCCCCCATAAGCTCTTTTTTTGTCCCTTCTACCCGTTCCATTCTTTCGGTTCCCTGGTCTGATCACTTGTCTTCTCTATTCCTTCCCCTTCACTTCCCCCTTCATTCTGCAAGACCTCCCACTGCTTCCCTCCCTTTAGCATGCCGTGTAAATTCCACAACTCTCTTGCAATTCCCTTCCTCTGACACCCTTTTTTCTGCTGACTTCTTTACGCTCTCAGCAGATCTCCAGGCCCAGTCCTGGAATTCCACTTTATCAGCTGCCCTGGACAAACTTGCTCCCCTCCAACCTGTTTCATACGCCCATCATTCACACCACCACCCTTGGTATCATTCCAGCCTCTTTCTCCACCATTTCTACCTTCAATGCGCTGAGCGTCTCTGGCATAAGTACCCCTCCCCCGACTCCTTAGCTCATTATCGCCATTGCCACCATCACTACCATCTCCTCCTCCACGCTGCCAAACCAGCCTATTTCTCCAACCTTATTTCCTCTTCTTCCAACTCCTCCTACCAACTCTATTCCATTCTCCATTACCTCCCCACTACACATTCCTCCGCTTCCTCCTCCTCCCATGCCTGACCCTGTCTTACTAGCCATACACTTCACTGACAAAGTGCAAGCCCTCTGCCTACTGTTTCCCACTTGCCCCATCCTTTCGCCTACTTCTTCCGACCCTCTTTACCCCAATCCTTCCATCCAATAAAAAAGGTCCATCCTTTTCTCATCTTTGGTCCTCTTTTTGGCCCATTGCTCTTCCTGAACTGTCTAAGGCCCTTGCCACCACCAACAAAACAAGCTGCCATTCCGACCCCATCCCTTCTCGCTGGCTGTCCGAATCCTCTCTAGCACTCATTCCACTTATTCTATCTATTTTCAACTCCAGTCTTCTCTCTGGTTCCTTCCCATCCCCCTGGAAACATGCCCTGATCAGGCCCATTCTCAGAAAAAGCTTCCTTGGATCCCTCTGTCCTTGCCAATTGGCACCCCATCTCCAATCTCCCTTTCCTCTCCAAACTCCTAGAAAAACTAGTCTTCATCCAGCTCTCCTCCCATCTTGATGCCACCTTAGCACTTCATCCTCGTCAGTCGGGTTTCCGCCTCGGCCATAGTACAGAGTCCATCCTTCTCTCTTTCCTGAATGAATTTCACACTGTGCATGACTACGACTCTATTTCCCTTGCAGTTTCCCTCGACCTGTCCACCACTTTTAATTTAGTTGATCACCATATCCTCCTCACTCGCCTTCATGATGTTGGGATTTCTGGTACTGTCCTCCTCTGGTTCTGCTCCTTCCTTAACAGGTCCTTTATGATTCTCTCTAGGTCCGCCTCCTCGCCCATAACTCCACTCTCCTGTGGTGTCTCTCAAGGGTTTGTCTTAGCCCCACTCTTTTTCAACATTTTCTGCCCCCTAACTCTTTTGGTCCAGCAGTATGGCATCTCCGCGTACTACTACGCGGATGATATCATCCTTCTCCATCACACTGACTCCTCCACCCCTGATATCGCCCTCCCAATGCCTGTCTCTCCCCCTACTGTCCCCTTGCTTTCCTCTTCCCCCATTCCTAATGTCTCTTCCTTGTGCTATCTCGGCGTCACCCTTGATTCTGCTTTGTCATTTCAAGATCACATATTGTCTGTAGTCCAACGTTCCTTCTATTCAATAAGACAAATTTGTGCCGTCCGTCCCTTCCTCCCTACCTCTTCCTTAACTACTCTGCTCCTTTCCCTCATTATATCTCATTTAGATTACTGTAATGTCTCTTTAACTGGCCTCCTAGTACCATTTGCACAGAGTTCAACTTGCACAAAATACGGTGGCCCACATTCTTACACACGTTACCCGTTCAGATCATGTCATTCCCCTCCATATCCATCTCCACTGGCTCCCCGTGGCTTCAAGAATCCAATACAAAATTCTCACTTTTGTCCATAATGCAATTCATACTGGTGTACCACAAGACCTTTCTAACCTGGTCCGCCTTCACACACCTCCAATGTTTACTTAGGTCCATACATCCTAACCGCCGCATGTCCCTCCCTTCCCCTTCCCAGGCCCATTTGGGGTCCACTAGATCCTATGCTTTCATTTTCCTCGGCCCCAGGCTTTGGAACTCACTCCCACTGGCCTTCCGTTTGGAAAGAGTAGTTACTCACCTGTATCAGGTGTTCTCCAGGAGCAGCAGGAATCAGTCCTCATATATGGGTGACGTTGGCGCCAATGGAGCCCTTGTGCGGAGCATTTCCCCAGCTTTCAAAGAAAGCCTTTGGGAATGCAGCGCGCATGCACGGTCCCCTTCCCGCCCAAGGGTGCCATCTTGCTTAGTCTCATGACAAAGCTAAAAGACAGCAAAAAAACAAAATGAAATATAGGACTGCAACTCCAAGGGGAGGAGGGAGGGTCGTGAGGACTGAGTCCTGCTGCTCCTGGAGAATACCTGTTACAGGTGAGTAACTACTCTTTCTCTAGGACCAAGCAGGAAGTCAGTCCTCACACATGGGACTCCCCAGCTCTAGGCTACCGAGAACCCAAAGGTGAAAAATAAGCTCCCTCTAGAGCCTCAGCATGCGTGATAAGAATCTTCTCTGAGAACGCCCCCGACCGATAGCCCAACACAAGGGCCGGAGGGTAGGAGTTACCTAAACCACAAAGAGATTACGGAGTACCGCCTGTCCAAAAGCACTGTCCCTGCGGGACTCCCTCTTGAGGCAGTAATGGGCCGCAAAATTCTGGCTTGAATACCAAGTAGCGGCCCGGCAGATGTCTGCCAACGGAACAGAGCAGAGATGAGCTACTGATGCAGCCTTCGCCCTGACACGGTGGGCTGTGACTCGAACATGCAAGGAGAGGCCGGCTGCCCTGTACGCCCAGGCGATACAGTCTGCTTCCCAAATGGACAGGGTACGCTTGGATACAGGTAACCCCAGCTTATTAGGGTCAAAAGATACAAAGAGCTGAACAGCCCTTCGATGCCCCTGCGTACGGTCAATGTAGAAAGACAACGACCTCCTACAGTCCAGGGTATGCAAGACCATCTCAGCCCGGCTGGCATGCGGCCTGGGAAAGAAGGTCAGAAGAACCAACTCCTGATTGAGGTGGAAGGAGGAGACAACCTTTGGAAGGAACTTAGAATGAGTCCATAAGACCACCCTGTTCCTATAGAACTGTGTGTACGGTCTATCAGAAACCAGAGCCTGTAGTTCACTCACATGCCTGGCCGAGGTAAGAGCCAACAAGAACAACGCCTTCCAGGAAAGGAAGCGTAAATGACAGGTAGCCATTGGCTCAAATGGTGGGCGAGTAAGTTGTTCTAAGACCACATTCAAATCCAACTCAGGGGCTGGTGGACGAATCGGAGGCTTGAGCAAAAGCAGGCCTCTGAGGAAGCGGGCTACTAACACTGTTCCCTCTAAGCTGTGCGCGTGTGCGCGTGCATACACCTCGCTGAGCGAGCGCACATACTTTACAACAGAGCGCACAAAAATTATGGTTCTGATTCTGATAGAAAACACCACAGATGTCTTAAAATTTAAAAGTTGTGATTGTAATTACTAGAAATTTTCTGCTTCATTTAGTAATTGTCTATTTTCATTTAATTTGATTAAAATCAATGTGGTATACATACTGTATTCTGACGTGTAGTCAAATTTTAAAGTATATAACTCCGAGTGTTGTTATGTGGCGCACAAAAATTTAACCTTCCTTCAAAAGCTGCACAGCTGATATTTTATGCGCACACAGCCCACAGAAAATTAGAGGGAACATTGGCCACTAAGGGGTGGACCGACAGAGACTGGCTGTCCACTGGCGAGTGGTGCGCTGACAGAGCACTGAGGTGGACCCGAACAGAGTTGGATTTAAGGCCTAGGTCCGACAGGTGAAGCAGATACTGCAGCACCACTGGTACCAGGCACGAAAACAGATCCTCTTGGCGCTGAGCACACCAGGAGGAGAACCTACGCCACTTGAGGGCATAAGATTTCCGGGTGGATTGTCTCCTAGAGGCCAAAACCACCTCCTCCACTTCCCTAGGTAGAAGTAAGGGGGCTAGAACTACCCTTTCAGCAGCCAGGCCATCAAATGGAGAGACTGGAGGTTGGGGTGCAGGAGAAATCCCTGCTCCTGAGACAGGAGATCGGGTTGCATCCCCAGAGGGAGTGGAGTGTCCACCACCAATTGCAGAAGGAGTGGAAACCACGGTTGCCTCGGCCATCTGGGGGCTACCAGGATCAGCGAGGCCCTGTCCCGAAGAACCTTGAATAGTGTTCGGGCCACTAGAAGTGTTGGCAGAAACGCATACAGCAGGCCCGTAGACCAAGAGATTAGGAAAGCATCTTCTGCCATTCGCAGAGGATGCGGTTGTCTGGAACAGAACCTGGGCAGCTGACGGTTCAGTGGACTGGCAAAGAGATCGATGGTTGGAAGACCCCATTTTAGGAAGATCTGTTGGACCACTAGGGGATTCAAATGCCATTCTTGAGGCTGTAGAATCCTGCTCAACCTGTCTGCCAGGAAATTTTCTTGGCCAGGTAGATAAACTGCCTTGAGAAACATGCCGTGCTGGACTGCAAAGGCACACAGGGCCTGCGCTTCCTGACACGGAAGCCTGGATCCTGTGCCTCCTTGTTTGTTCACATAGAACATTGCTACTTGGTTGTCCATCTGAATCAAGACAGACTGGTGAGAGAGGGCATGAGAGAAAGTTTGTAGAGCTAATCGAATAGCTCGCAACTCCAACAGATTGATCTGCTGTGTGGCCTCCCAAGGGGACCATAGGCCCTGAGTGCATGCCCCTGGCAATGTGCACCCCACTCTTGAAGAGAAGCATCGGTCGTCAGCACCTGTGTGTGTGGTGGCGCCTGGAAAGGCACCCCTTTGATCAGGTTTGGGAGATACAGCCACCACCTGCAGGGAGGCCGCTAGCAGTTTGGACACTCTTACTCTGTCTCTTAAGTCCCCTATGGCCTGTGTGCACTTAGCTCTGAGGCACCATTAAGCAGACCACATATGCAGATGAGCATTTGGAGTTACATGGTCCGTGAATGCCATGTGGCCCAAAAGCCTCAGGAAATGTCTGGCAGAGACCAGAGATCCACTGCGAAACTGCTGAGCCAGAGCCATCAGTCTGTGAGCCCTGTTCCCGGGCAAATAAGCCATTGCTTGTAAGGTATCCAACCTTGCCCCTATGAACTCTAGGTCCTGTGAGGGGAGAAAAGTGGATTTTGCGAAGTTTATGACGAAGCCCAGGTGCTGGAGAAGAGAGACAGTGCGAAGAGTGGCTTGTCTGGCCTCCTGTGGAGACTGACCCCTGATGAGCCAGTCGTCCAGGTATGGAAAGACAAAGATGCCCTGGTTTCTGAGATAGGCCGCCACCAACACCAGGCATTTGGTGAAAACCCTGTGTGCGGAGGTTAGGCCAAATGGAAGTACTCTGTACTGAAAATGATTTCCTCCCACTACAAATCTGAGATATTGTCTGTGGTCTAGATGAATGAGGATGTGAGTATAAGCATCCTTTAGGTCTAAGGAGCATAGCCAATCTTCCTGCTGGAGGTAGGGCAGCAGTATTCCAAGGGTAAGCATCTTGAACTTTTCCCTCTCTAGGAACTTGTTGAGATTTCGCAAGTCTAGGATGGGCCTGAGGCCTCCTGTCCTTTTTGGTACCAGAAAGTACCTGGAATAGAAGCCTCGCCTATCAGGTGGTGAGGCACCGGTTCCATCACCTGCTCCTGTAGAAGACTTGCCAACTCCTGAAGGAGGAGGTTCCTGTGCAGAGGGAGTCTTGGAGGCTCCCCTGAAAAATAGGAGGGAGGTAACTGGTAGAAGTGGAGCAAGTAGCCCTTTTGGATTATGCTCAGTACCCAGGTATCCCCTTTTACAGCTGACCATCTGTGGGCGTACAGTGTCAGCCGGCCTCCTGTGCTGAGTGGAGCCAGCTGTGGGGGAGAGGCTATGCAGTGGGAGTCAAAACCCCACTCCCTGCTGTGCAGGAGCCGGAGCTAGCGGCTTGGGGGTTTCTGCCTACGGGGCCCATGTCCCTGCCCCTTGGCCTGCTGACCCTGTTGGGGAGCTGTAGAGGCCTGGAATTGAGGGTAGGGGATTTGTAGGCAGATGCCTTCCTCGAGTAAAAGGGCTTTTTCCCCGAGCCCTTCTTCTTCTGAGAAGGGGCAGAAGTCTTCCTGGACAGCCTCGTCCTGGTGAGAGTCTCAGTCTTGATTTCTGCAGCCTTTTAAGCCATGGGTTTGCCAAAGAGGTTCTCACCCCGGCAAGGGACATCGACCAACTTGTCCAGGACCCATGGCTCGAGGTCAGATGACTCTAGCCAGGCCTGACGGCGTGCACCGATGCCGGCCGCTGCTACTCGGGTCGAAGCCTGAAAGCCATCATAGGCTGCTCGAGATATAAACTTCGAGCACTCTCGAATCCCCGATGACAAAGCCTTGAACCTCTGCAAAGGTTCCTCGGAGAGGCCAGCACAGAACCCGGCAATCTCCTTTGCCAGGTCTCGGAGGTACATGCCCATGTACAGTTGGTAAGTCTGGACACGGCAAGCCAGCATGGAGCCCTGGAAGCATTTTCTACCGAGGGCCTCCAGGTTCCGGGCCTCCCTGCCGGGAGGGCACCGAGGAATGCATCTTCTGACTCTTCAGACGATGCATGGCCGATTCCACTACCATGGAGTGGTGCGGTAGCTGTACCTTCTGGAACCCAGGGCTCTTACGGACTCGATAAATGGAATCGACCCGTTTGCTGAGAACCGGCGCCGAGGCTGGTGCCTCCAATATGTGGAAGAACAGCCGTTCCAGCATCGGAGGAACCGGTACAGTAAAGACCTCCTTGGCTCGGGGCTCCTCATCGGGGTCCGCGGGGAAGGCCAAGGCCTTGGCCATGTCCCTCACAAAGTCCGAGAACTGGGTATCCTCCGGGGGGACCTTCTCCGAGAATCGGACTCTGCTGAGTCCAATGGGACACACCGGGTCCGGAAGTGTCCGGGGACTCCTCGTCCTCCGTCTCCCACCCCGACCCCTCCGAGGAGGAATCGAGCGGCTCCGGTGGGGCGGGCACCGATGTCATCCGCCCTGACATCAAGGGTACCGGCGTCGACGACTTCGGCCCCATACGGGAGGCCGAGGGAGACCTTGGCCGAGGATCGTTCGAGACCGCATTGACTCGAGGATCGGTTCGGCCTCCGGGGTCAACTTGGACGTCAAGGTCCCGGTGGTCGGGGCAGATGCACCGGTCAGACCGGCGATCAGCACCTGCTGCTGTTCCAAGAAGGCAGCCAAGCTGCTCTCCAAGGCCGTCAACCTGAGTCCAAGCTCAGGAGACTCAGCAGCCCTCGACTCGGCCACCGACGGTGTCGGGGCCGACGTCGGCTCCCCGGGAGGAGAGTCCACGAGGACAACAGCACTCATGTGACTCAGGGACTCCGGCTCCACACGAAGCAATTTGGCAGGCCTCTCCGACTCCAGGGACCCGGGATGGCGGTCGGGGCTATGCGACCTGGCTCTCGAGGGACCAAGAGCGTCCACCGATGCTGCCTTCGCAGGTTTCTTCTTCCTTTTGTGTTCCCGTGAGGGAGCTCGCTCAGAGGAGCCCCGACGATGCTCGGGGTCGGACTCCTGAGACATCGAGGCCTCTGACGAAGTCCGGGCCCGGCCGGAAGCGGAGTCAGAGAAGATCCTTTCACGTTGATGTTGACGGCTCCTCAGCGCCTTAGAGGACATTTTGCCACACGGGCCACAGATCATCGGGTCATGATCGGGCCCGAGGCACCGGAGGCAGCAGTCGTGTGTGTCGGTGAGAGACATTAGTTTCTTACACCGATCACACTTCTTGAACCCGCTGGCAGCCATCGGGGGAAAAAGGGCCCCTGCAAGGTCAAAAGACCGAGCTGCCAGTGAAAAAGAAAAAAAGCGCGAACGCTAGTCTCAAAGGACAAAAACTGAAAAGGTAGTTTCGGGCTCGATACCGGTGTACCGTGCCCAGGGGAACCGTCATCGAACCGGCAAAAAACCACGAATCTTCGAAGGAAAAATAAACTTTTAACCAGGGGACTAAGACACACGTCCGTCGGGCTCCGCGGAAAAAAGAAGACTGAGCAAGATGGCACCCTTGGGCAGGAAGAAAACCGTGCATGCGCGCTGCATTCCCAAAGGCTTTCTTTGAAAGCTGGGGAAATGCTCCACACGAGGGCTCCTTCGGCGCCGACGTCACCCATATGTGAGGACTGACTTCCTGCTTGGTCCTGGAGAACACTCCTTTACCAAGTTTAAAGTGAGGTTAAAGATGCACCTTTTCTATACAGCCTTTGATCTCACCCCTCCATCTCCTCCCTCTGCCTCCCTTTCCAGTGATATCTTGCCCCTCTTTCACTCATGGCTCTCCTTTACCTGTTCCTTCTCTTTATACTATTTCTTTCCTGTCTGATCATTGGCATTCTGTTTCCTTTCCTAGCAGCATTTAATTTTATTTTTTATTGTAAACCGCTCTGATACTCACGCATGGGCAGTATATTAAAAGCTGAATAAAGATAAAGATAAAGAAAGGGAAACGTTTCTAGTTTCTCCAATGTTTTTCTAAACAAATCTGGATATTTGTTTTCCTACAGAATTTCAAGTTGAATTAATGTCCTGTGTCACTAAATATGAGGCACCTACAGTATTCCATTAAAAATGATTATAAGGAAATTTAGTGCAGTCAGTAATCAAGATGCAACTGCAGCTGAAGTTCAGAGCCTTAATTTACTTTAAAGTCAGTGATGCCATAGCACACGAGGAGTGTGATAAAATAAAAACAGCCATCACTCGGAGCAAAAACACAGATTTGGTGATAAAACACAGCAGAGAATATAAAAAAAAACTGAAACCAAAAACTAGGTGGATTGAAGGAGAAAGTTCTTGCCCTAAAATCTGGGTAAAAAAAGTAAAGGAGAAATTGTTCTTGATCAGTCATTTTAAATGAACATAATCTAGCTTCTAGTATGCAGCAAAGTTATATCTACTAATTTATTGATTTATACATACAAACTTATAGACAGCATGTCCAGCAAGAAGCCAAATCTAAGCTGTTTATGAAAAAGCTGTATACATAATACAGATATTCTCCCCATATTTGTGAGACCTGGAACCTTTCCCCCCCTTCCTCTCCCTTCCCGTCTGCTAGCTTTTTCCTACTCACTCCCTTATCCCACCCCTTACCTTTTATACCCTGACCCCCCTTCTTCCCCTCCCCCCATATTTCACTACACTCCTGCTCCCATCCTGTAGAGAATTCATACCTAACCCACACCCCTTCATTCATGCTAATGTATTTTCCCTATAGCCATTCTCTCACACTCCTTTCACAGCACATCCTGTTCCCGTTTAGGGGTGACCGCTCTGTGCAGGTCACCCCTAAACAAAGATATGGGGAGGGGTGACCTCCACAGAGCGGCAGGTGCACCTACTCTTGCCACCTTGTTGGGCAGACTAGATGGACCATACTGGTCTTTATCTGCCATCATTTACTATGTTACAATTACATGACCAAGACAATAACTAATTAATAAAAAACACTCAGAATAAAGCACACAGACTCCAAACCCCTTAAAAATCTTCTAACCAAACACTAGAGCAAACAGGTAGACTTAAGTATCACCAGAAACCCAAATGAAATTTAGTTAGAAGAGAATTTACCTAGTGTATTCCTCTTGAAGCTGACCAGGATCTGGTGGGAAAAACTTCACAGCTAGCCTCAGCAATGGATTTTTTGGTCCTGTTGAAGTAGGGTGGAGGATTAGAAGAGCAATAAAAAGTCAAACAAACAAAACAAAACAGTAGGCATGTAAGGGAAAGCATGTATACATTTGTGTCACAGTCCAGGATCAAACATGAAATGGAAGTTCCCTAAGAATACCACTTTAGTTCAAAGGTTATCGCCACTCATCCATGCAGTGCACTGGGGAGAAAGGGATAGGAAGAGACACTGCATAGAGCAGCCATCCCATGCTCTGTTTTTCCTCTTAAAAAAACAAATTGCAGCTAGACAGTCTCATCAGAATCACAATGAGCATAATCAGAATCTGCTGGAGACATAAGCACAAAGAACAGCTTAGATATATCTAACTGGAGCTTCTCTGATTGGCCTTTTTAAAACATTAGAAAGTGCTTAGCTGCAGTCTGGGAAAGACCTTAATTTCCCTAAAAAAAGGTGACAGAAAAAAGTGTGACATTTTTCTTATCAGACAATGTCCTTTCTATGAGTCCTTCCACACCAGTCCAGACAAGTGGGTTGTGTCCCCCCCTACCAGCAGATGTGGAGACAGTGGAAGCTACCAGAGGCTTCTTATGACATCATCATGCCTCATCAGTCAGAACCCCTAGAGCGAACATTCAGTATTTGTATCAAAGCATATGGTGAGAAACTATCCTCACACAATCTTGGTGAAAGTAACTGAGTTCAACAGATCAATAACCATAACTATGGTACAGATTCAGCCTCATCAGAAAGCTTGCCAGAAGCGTATGAGTCCAAGGGCCATCCAAAGAGAATAGCAGACCAAGCAGTTTTCTAGGGCAGGTTCTGAACTGGTCTCTAGCAGGACTCAAGGAAAGAACATTATTCGATAATTAAATATCACCTTCCATTTCATCCTGCTAGAACAGTGCAAACAAGTGGGATATTCCAAAGCTAGGATGCCAACAGGCGGGAAGAAGACATTGCTGCTTTTAAGACTTCTGAGCCAAAAGCCATGTATGCACAAGCATGGACATCCAAGTGGCAATGCTTGGCAAAAGTAGAAAGTGATGTCCATGTTGCCAGAGACTACTGAGCTACGCTCTTCCTATGAGGACCGGAACTGACCAATGGAACAACAGATATACAGAACAAATCTCCTCCTTGACCCAGCACTCCAAAGTAGACTTGGTGGGTGCATTATCTTTATGCAGTCGCACAAATAGCACAAAGGGATAGTATGACTCACAGAAAGAGTTAGTAACCTTCAAGTAGTGGAAAAGCACCCTCTGGACATCTACCAAGTGAAAATCCTTGTCCTTCCCTTGGCACTGCTCCTCAGAAAAGGAGAGTAAACAGACTAATTCACATGGAAGGCAGAGACCACCTTGGGCAAAAAGAAAGGAACAGGTCAAATGCACATGGCCTCCTCCGAGAATGGTAAATAAGGATCCCTGCATGACAAGGCTTACAATTCAGAGATATGTCTTGCCAAACAGACTGTGACCAGAAAGACAGTCTTGAGGGTCAGTTCTTTAAGCATAGCCCACTTCAATGGCTCAAAGGACTCAGACATCAAGGTCCAGAGCACCAGGCAAAGCTCCCACAGAGGAACAATTGAACACGGGGGGGGGGGGGGGATGCAGATTTCATACCCCCTGGAGAAAATAGGAAACATCGGGATTTGAGGCAATGGACTGCCCCCATCACTAGCCCCCTGAAGCAGCAAGGGCCATCACCTGAACCTTGAGGGAACTAAGAGAAAGACCTTTGCCTAGACTCTCGTGAAGAAAAGAGAGCAAGGATGACAAGTCCAACATATGAAGTCTAGCCTGACGCTGGGGCACCATGCTCAAAAAGACACCAGACACGCACATAGGCCAGGCTGCTAGCTTTGAGAAGCGTGGAATCCACAGCAGGAGGGAACTCCTTAGTGCCTCAAACCACAGGCGAGAAGCGGGTCAAGTCATCCAGAAAAAAGCAGTCCTTGATGAAAAGCTCCCAGGCTGGGGGCAGTCACAAAGGAGGATCTTGCAGAAGCCTCATCAGGTCCCAAAACTATGACCTCCATGATCACCCAGCCTGAATGCTGCTCCATACATCGAAGCACACAACCCACTAGTGGCCATGAAGGAAACATATACAGCAGGTCATGCCACAGCCAGAGATGGTGTTGATTCCTTCTGAGCTGCCACTTTGGCAGAGGACCAGGTTCCCATAAGATCCATCTTGGGATGACCCCAGCTGTGCAGAGTCTGCTGTTTGACTCAGCTCCCACTCCCTGGGATCAAAAGGGTGAAGACTGAGGAAGTCCGTCTCCATGTTGTAGACTTTGGCGATGTGTTATGTCAATAGAGCTAAAAGGTTCCTTTCTACTCAGGAAAAAAAGGAAGGGCCTCTCTAGGGCAACTCAGACACTCTTCGTGCCCCCTCACCAATTTATGTATGCCTATACAGTGGTACAGTCCGAACAGACCCGGACCACTTTGCCCTTGACCAAGGTCCGGAAGAGAAAAAAGAACAACTAAATGGCCCGTGCCTTAAGGCAGATGATGGGCCATGCTGTCTTGCAGCTGTTCCATATGGCCCTGAGCTGCTTGGGTCTTGCAATGAGCTTCATAGCCAAATAGACTGTCTTCTCCTGTCGATGGATGCCAAGAGTAATCATACCCTTCCTCAGGTGCTGCGGCTGGAGCAGCAGCCTGATCTCAAACTCCCAGAGCTGGGAGACCACCAAAGAAGCAAGGACCTCTGAAGCGGCCTCATGTTGATTGCTACTACCATCAAACTGAGAAGCTGTAGATAATCCCAAACTCATGGAAATTGCTGAGATCAGACGGCTGCCAATTTGGCTAACAACTTTTTCACTCTCTTCTCGGGCAGGAAGACTCTGCCTACCCGAGTTTCAAAGCACACTCCCAGGTATTCTAATGACTGGGAAGGCACCAAGTGGCTCTTTTCTTAATTTATCATTCAACTGCCCCACCCGGAGCGAAAGCCAGGATGCTTCGAACTGCAACTTGGCTAAAATGACCCAGTTTTCCAGATAAGGATGAACACAGATACCCTGAGCCCTCAGCACAGAGGCCACCACCACCACCATCACTTTTCAAAACATCCTTGGGACAGTAGAGAACCAAAAGGGAGAGCAGCGAACTGAAAGTGAAAGCGCCATTGATCCTCTCTGATAGGGATGTGGAAGTACGCCTCGGCTAAGTCCAGAGATGCGAGGAACTCTCCATGGCATACCACCTGAATAACTGACCGCAGGGTCCCCATACATAAGTGAAGGGTGCACAAGTGAGTGTTGACTCCCTTAAAGGCAAGGACTGGCTGAAAGGAACAGTCTTTCTTTGGCGCCACAAAGTAGGAGGAGTATTTGCCCTGGCCCAAGTTGCCTGGGGCAACTGGGACCACAGCTCATAGATGGAAAAGTCTGTCCAGGGTACAGTGAACTGTGGCTCTCTTGGTCACGGAGCTACCTGGAAGGACAATGAAGGCTTCTAGAATAGGCTCTCTGCATTCCAGAATATAGCGGTGCTGAATGGTTTTTAACTGCCTGATATCCTCAGTTACCCGGGCCTACTCCTGGAAGAAAAGGCAGAGTCAGCTACCCACTGAAGGAGTCCCAGAATGGGCCCCCAAGACATCATTGAGCTAGATGAGAAGAGGCATCTCTGGAGATACTGGAGTCCTGGGACTCTTGAGATCCACAAAAAGGCAGAATCCGAAACCGAAACTCAGAAGAGGAGGAAAAAGGAAAGCTTTATGGGGAAGTCCCAGGAGCCATGGGAGTCTGAAAAAGCCTGTGAGGAACACAGGCATACATCAAAGAGGAAGATGTGCTTGTACGCCTCCCAAGCCTTTTTCACCTAATCTCCAGGAGTCCTTAATCAGCTTCTCTGTCCCAAACAAGAGCTTCCCTTTAAAGATGAGTTGAGTCAATCAGGACTTGGAGGCAAATCCACCGCCCAATGGCAAATCAAACATTGCACTGTAGCGGCGGATACCACAGCACCACAGCTGACTGTGCAATGTCTTTAGCTGCCAAGCGGAGATCATATATAGCGTCCGACAAAAAGGTTGTTGCTGACTCCACGAGGGACGCAATATTCTCTGGCATAAGAGACCGAATGTACTAGAGCAGAGCTAGAGTCATCAGACCTGCACACATCGCAAACAGAAGTATAACAGTGGAGACTGCAAACTGATTCTTAAAAAGAGTGTCCACCTTATGATCCAGGGGGTCTTTCAGGGTCGTTCCGCCCTCCACAGGGAGGGTATTCCGCTTCGTAACCGCTGTAACATGTGCATCCACTCTAGCAGGCCGATGCAGAAAGATGGCGTTAAAATCGCGCTCTATCAACTTTTTACACCTATTTGCAACACATTGATAGCGCATAACTTCAGCTTGGACATGCAGAAAGGGGATCATATGCAAATTATCCACATGTAAGCCATTCGTTAACCTTTGCATAAATGGCAGCATTAAACTTGGAAAGCAAGCCAAACACATGCGAAAAAGAAGTTGGCGTTGGTTTGGCATGCTATCCTACAGAAACAAGGGCACCGCATAGCTAATTTGCATATGAGCCCTGACAGTATTTTGATGGCATTGGGGGCTTTCTCTGATGCCTGGATCATCTGAGGGGAAATGGTAAACTCCCCTCAGATGATCTAGGCATCGAGTAAAGCCCCCGATGCCATCAAAATACTGTCAGGGTCCAGTGCTCCGAAAGAAAGCGAATCCTTGGTGGCCCGGTGGCTATGTCCCCCACCCTGTCCCAACTAAAAATCAATCTGGTGGCCCAGTGGCACCGATCCTCCAACCCCTTCCCAACTAAAAATAAACCTGGTGGCCCAGCGGCCCCAATCCCCCAACCCGGTACCTTTAGAAATAAGCAAGAGTGTTGCCCACACGTTCCCACTCTTGCCCCACCATCTTGAAAAATGGTGGCAACCGGCCCTGCACGGTGCATTCTGGGATGCACCAGGTGGAGGCAGACAGCCATATAAGTCTACCTTATTTTTTGGGGGCGGTGTGGGGTTTGGGGCCGCTAAGCCACAGGGTTTATTTTTAGTTGGGTGGATTGAGAGGGTTTGGGGCCGCTGGACCAACAGGTTGGTATTTTGGGTGGTGGGGATTCAGGCCCACTGGACCACCAGGGATTTACTTTCTGTTGGGGGCACCAGCCTCCAACAGTATTTTGATGGCATCGGGGGCTTTCCCCGATGCTTGGATCATCTTTGAAATTTCCCCTCAGATGATTCAGGCATCAGAGAAAGCACCAGATTCCATCAAATCAATGTCGGGGTGGGGGATGCGCTAGATGTTTAAGCCACCTCAGAACCAGGCGTAGAAATACTGGTGCTAAAGGTGGTTGTGAAATCCTCTACATGTTTCTCTGCATCGGGCACAGCCATTATACAGCTCATTGGCCAACAATAAAGAGAAATTAGACTTACCTGCTAATTGTTGTTCCTTGAGGAACTCCATTTCAGTCCCCCACCTCTGGGTTGTGCTCTTCCTCCCACAGCATGGAGACTGGGCATGTCAAACTTGTGACACCACTGTACTTATCCTGCTGGCACCTCCCACCAGCTTCCAATGATCTTGTCTGAAGAAAAACTTGCTGATCCACCTGTGTTTGGCTGCTGTCCCTCCACACCCAACAGAGTGAATCTGCGGCAATTGACAACACCCCGGGCGGGAATCGGAACTGAACTGGAGTTCCTCAAGGAACAACAATTAGCAGGTAAGTCTAATTTCTCTTTCCTTATTGTCCCTCCAGTTCAGTCCCCCACCTCCGGGATGTAACAGAGCAGTAAATTACTGGGAGGGACCTGTCCACCCAGACCGCAAAACCACAGCCCCGAAGCAGGCATCCCCCACTGCCTGAACATCCAGACGATAATGTTTACTGAAAGTATGCAAAGACGACCACGTGGCTGCCCTGCAAATCGCCACAGGCGGAACTAAACTATGCTCCACCCACAAAGTAGCCTGCACTCTAGCAGAATGAGCACACAGCCCCAATGGCACTTGACACCCCTGCACTAAATACGCTGATGCTGTGGCTTCACGGACCCATCTGGAAATTGAAACTTTGGCTGTCGCTTCACCCTTACGCGGACCTCCAAAGAGAACAAACAACTGCTCCGACTTGCGGAAGGACTCCGCTACCCTCAAGTATCGATGCAGGACCCTCTTTATATCTAACAGACGCAAACTACAATCAGACACGTTCTCATCCGAGGACCCCAACACTGGCAAAGAAACAGATTGATTCACATGATATGGCAAAACCACCTTCGGCAGAAAGGACAGAACCAGACGCAACACCACGTTTTTCCCTAGAAAAGGTTAGAAACAGCTCCGACAGGATAAGGCCTGTAACTCCGAGATTCGACGTGCAGAGCAAATGGCAACCAAAAATACCGTCTTTAAGGTCAAATCCTTAAGCAAAGCCTGATGCAGAGGTTCAAAAGGCTCCCTTGTCAAAGCTCCTAACACCAGGTTGAGATCCCAAGGAGGAGAAACCACCCTGCATGATGGACGTAGATGGGAAACCGCTCTCAAGAAACGTATCACATCAGCATGAGCCCCCAAGGAGACTCCCTGCACCTTCCCTCGATAACACAAAATAGCTGCCAGCTGTACTCTTAACAAACTGGCCGCTAAACCCTTATCGAAACCGTTTTGCAAGAAACTCAACACCAATGGGACTGACACTGAGGCAGGACGAACTTGATGTTGCTCACACCATTCTTCAAAAATACACCAGACTCGCACATACGTTAACGAAGGCGACCTCTTTCTGGCCAAAAGCAAGGTGGCAATCACTGCACTGGAATAACCTCTTTTCCTCAACCTAGCCCTTTCAATGGCCAAGCCATAAGCGATAACTGATCTACTTGCGGCATCCGAAGGGGACCCTGAAGCAGAAGGTCCTCCCTTGTCGGCAACTGCCATGGCTTCCTGTCGAGAAGCCGCACCAGGTCGGTATACCATGGCCGCCGAGGCCAATCCAGAGCCACTAACACTACTCTCCCCCGATGGGCCTCGATGCGCTGAACCACTCGCCCTATGAGAGCCCAAAGAGGAAACACGTAGAGGAGACCTTGTGTGGGCCATTGTTGCAGCAAGGCATCCAGACCTTCCGACATTCTCTCTCGTCTTCTGCTGTAAAAGCGATTCGCCTTGGCCGATTGAAAGGTCACCATGAGATCCATAACTGGAACTCCCCATCTGATGATTATCTGAGCAAACACCTCTGGATGAAGCTCCCATTCCCCGGGATCTACCCGGACCCGACTGAGATAGTCCGCCGTCACATTGTCCGAACCCGCAATGTGCACCGCCGAGAGAGCCTGAAGACGAGGCTCTATCTACCCGAACAGACTCTCTGCCTCTTCCCTCCATATCTACGCTTCCCGTGCCTCCTTGACGATTGAGATACGCCACTGTTGCTGCATTATCTGACAGCACTCGAACCACTCGTCCCCGTACTGTGCTCTCGAAGGTCCAAAGTGCTAGGAATACCGCACGCAACTCTAATGGGTTGATCGACCATCTGGACTCGTGAATGGTCCAGTCGCCCTGTGTGAAGAGCTCGCCGCAATGAGCTCCCCAGCTGATGAGACTGGCATCTGTTAATACCGGCAGCCACTGCGGCTGCTCGAGAGACATGCCCGTAGTTAGGTTTTTCTGTCAAAGCCACCACTGCAGAGATGCCCTGACCTTCATTGGGCAGGGGAGGCGTCTGGCCAGCGAGTGGTTCTGATGGGACCAGCGACGGAGCAGTGACCTCTGCAAAGGGTGCATGTGCACCCTGGCCCAGGGCACGACTTCCAGGGTCGCTGCCATTGTTCCCAGCACCCGGAGATAGTGCCAAGCCAATAGTGCTGGCTTCTTCAAAAAGCTGTGCACCACACGCCGAAGACCCTGGACTCGAAGTTCCGGAAGGAAGACCCCCCCCTCCCCCCACCCACGAGTGTCGAAGCATACTCCCAAATATTCCAGCACTTGTGTAGGAACTAACCGGCTTTTGGCCACACTGACCACCAAACCTCGACTCTGCAACAGCTGCACCACCCAGCCTGTCACTCTCACACTCTCAGAGTCGGACTTCGCCCGAATGAGCCAATCGTCCAGGTAGGGATGAACCAAAATTCCCTCCTTTCGAAGCACCACCTCTACCACCACCATAACCTTGGTAAAGGTGCGCGGAGCTGTCGCCAGACCGAAGGGCAGTGCCTGGAACTGAAAGTGGTCCCCAAGGTAGAGCAAATCTCAGAAACGTCTGATGATCCGGCCTGATCGGAATGTGTAAATATGCTTCAGTGAGATCGAGAGACGTCAAGAACTCTCCCTGCCGAATAGCTACTATAACCGAACGCAAAGTTTCCATCCTGAAATGAGGCACTCGCAGAGAGCGACTCACCCCTTTGAGATCCAAAATTATATGGAAAGAGCCGTCTTTCTTTGGTACGACGAAATAAATAGAGTATCGACCGACGCCGCACAGCTGTCGCGGGACCAGAACCACTGCTCCCAGCTGCAAAAGACAGTTCAGCGACTCCTGCAATGCAACCGTCTTTTCTCGGCCCCTACAAGGGGACAGAACAAAAGAGTTGACTACTGGATGGGCAAACTCTAGAGAATAACCCTCGCAAATGACCTCCAGCACCCACTGATCTGACGTTATTTGGACCCAGGCAGGAAGAAACTCCCGAAGCCTTCCCCCCTACTGGCTGAATTCCTGCCTGGGCCCCCTCGCTTCATTGCGTCTTCCTGAACCCCGAGGAAGAGGGACTTGCAAAACCTCTGCCCGTTCCCCAGAATCCTCTGAAACTCTGACCTTGAGAGGCAAATCTTCCTCTTTGAAAACCTCCCAAGCAGTAGGTATGAAAATGCCGAAAATCCCGCGGCTGTCTCCGCAAAGCCAACTGAGTCCGCCCCGGCTTTGGCTTGTCCTCTGGCAATCAGCCACCTTTCGACTCCCCCAAATCTTTAACTAGCTTGTCCAGATCGACTCCAAACAATAGCTTCCCCTTAAAGGGTAGCTTGCTAAGACGCGATTTGGAGGAACTGTCCACCGCCCAATTCCTCAGCCAAAGATAATGACGAGCGGCAACCACTGAGGCCATGGAATTAGCTAAACCTCTAATAAAATCATAGTGTACATCTGCCAAATAAGCTGACCCAGACTCTAGCCTTGTCAGATCCGCTAACTGCTCCTGCATCTGTAGCGCTGGCTGTTGCAAATGCTGCGACCATCACAGGCATGCTCTAGCAACCCAAGCCCCACAAATAGAAGCTTGTAGACACAGAGCATTAACCTCAAAAGCTTGCTTCAGCAGAACATCCACCTTCCAATCCTGTGCGTCCTTTAAGGCTGCACTGCCTTCCACAGGCATGGTAGTCTTCTTTGTAACCGCTGACACCACCGCATCTATCCGGGGTGAGCGAAAGAGCTCCCGCTCTTGATCAGACAAGGGATACAGACAAGTCATCGACCTCACACCACACAAACCGGCCTCTGGCAAATCACATTCGTCCTCAATCATCTGCTTGACGACCCGGTAAACGGGAAACACCGCCTGGGATTTCCACACCGCCTGAATAAGAGGATCCTCCAAGCCCTCCTCCTCCACTGGTGCCCCTGACGAAAGGTTAAGAGCCTGAAGCGACTTCGTAATGAGCGCTGACAGGTCCTCTCTCCGAAAAACCCAGATAATCCTTGCCTGATCTTCCGGCTCCTGAATCTCATCTTCCTCTAACTCTTCCATACCTGCTTCAGGATCCATCTCGAAGTCCTCTCCTTCCGGCCATTCTGACCCAAGTCGGATCCTCCACAGACCGAGGCCTTTTAAGTGGTCTACCATCATCATTTCCAGACTTTTCTGAGGAAGCGTGGCCACCTGCGGCCCCCAACATCGAAGCATCGGCGATCACCCCCTGCTGTTGCAAGCAATAGGTTTGGTGAAGCAGTAGTACAAAATCCAGGGAAAACACCCCTAGTGGCGCTCCCGCCACTACCGGAGCTGTGGAAGTGCCTGACAAAGTGAGGTTTGTAGGAAGAGTGAAGAAAACCCCGTGATCTGGCCACAATACCACGGCTCTTTCGGTCTCTGGTCCCTCAAGCAGTGAGAAATAAGCAGAGAGTTAGAAGCTCAGATGACAAGACTTCGACTTTCATACTTTGGACACATCACGCGAAAAGAAAGATCATTAGAGAAAGACATGTTTGGCAAGATAGAAGGTCAGTGCAAAAGAGGAAGGCCAGCAATGAGATGGATCGATACAATAACAGCAGCTACGGGAACCAGTCTGTCAACAATGAGCCGCCTGACTCAAGACAGAACACAATTTAGGATAGCTATCCAGAGGGTCGCCATGAGTCGACTCCGACTCGACAGCACTTAACAACAACAACACAGAACACAATCACACACAAAGTGCTACTTTCTTTGAGCTCAGAGGGAAAACAACAGACGGTCTATGGACACAGCACAGTTCCACTTCTGTTGGATTCAATTTCTTCCTCTCTTGAGGCTCTTTTTATTGAAGAGAAAAAGGGAAGTAACTCAATCATTATTATGAACGTGACATAACACAAGGTGTTGCTAGAGTTCTTTTTACAGAGTAAGAGCTGATAATGGTGTATTAGATGAAATTTACTTGATTATGACAAAATTATTTATAATTGCAAAGTTGCAAAAAATTATGTTGTGTCAGCAGGGACCTATAGTTGACTGTACAATGAACTATGGTTGCGCAGTTCATAGCCTATGTTTACTTTTTATGCTTGCGTTAACAATGTTCCCAAACTATTTTAAAAGACAGTTACACAGAACTCATGATCATGATATCCTATTCTATTTAAGAGGAAGTAGGTAAAAGGACAAAATTCTGAGCACATTTTAGAGATCTGCATCAAAAAATTAATCTATCTTTAATTACCTATTGGGGATTCTGGTATCCCCTTTATCTGTCCATTTCTACAGAAATGGCCGGGGGGTCAAAATGAGGCTCCCCCTCCACCGTACCAGCAGGCACCTGAGTCCCCACCGGCGTACTCTCCGCAGCCTTATCCTGAAGATCTTGCTGCATCTTCAGCGCCTCAGCAGCGCAGCCACGACAGATTCTAGCATCCGAAACTGCCCCCTGAAGCGAACCGCAAACAAGGCCCTGAGGACACGCAGGCATGGGCGCTACGGGATCCATGATAACGAATAACAAAGTTTGATATCCCATAGACAACCCAAACAGCCTAGGGAATGCAAAAAAGATAAGCCTGCAATCTTACTCTTTAGCATAGTTACTCACCTGTAACAGGTGTTCTCCAGGGACTGCAGGAATCAGTCCTCACATATGGGTGATGTCGGCGCCGACGGAGCCCTCGTGCGGAGCAATTCCCCAGCTTTCAAAGAAAGCCTTTGGGATTGCCTGCGCATGCGCAGTCCCCTTCCCACCCAAGGGTGCCATCTTGCTCAGTCAGATGACATAGCTAAAAAGACGGCATAAAGAGAAAAAAATTCTAATTATAGGACTGCAACTCCAGGGGAGGAGGGAGGGCCGTGAGGACTGATTCCTGCTGTCCCTAGAGAACACCTGTTACAGGTGAGTAACTACACTTTCTCCAGGAACAAGCAGGAAGTCAGTCCTCACATATGGGACTCCCCCAGCTATAGGCTACTGAGAACCTTAGCTGAAAAATGGCTCCCTCTAGAAGAGCTGCAGTAGCTGTAAAAGGATTTCCTCCGAGAATGCTACCCCCACAGTAGCCTGACACCAAAGGGTCGGAGGGTAGGAGCTGCCTAAACCTCAAATAGGTTACAGAGTACTGCCTGGCCGAAAACACTGTCCCGCCAGGACTCTCTCTCCAGGCATTAACGGGCTGCAAAGGTCTGGCTTGAAGACTAAGTTGCGGTCCGGCAAATGTCTGCCAACGGAACAGAGCGGTGGTTAGCCATCAATGCGGCCTTAGCCCTGACACGGTGGGCCATGACTCGACCCTGCAGCTGGAGGTCAGCTGCCCTATATGGCCAGGCAATGCAGTCTTCCACCCAAGTGGATAACGTGCGCTTGGAGACAGGTAGACCCAGCCTACTGGGGTCATAAGAAAGGAAGAGCTGAGAAGCCCTATGTCCCTGCGTACACTCCAGGTAGAAAGCGAGCGCCCTCTTACAGTCCAGGGTATGCAGTACCGCCTCTGCCTGGCTAGCATGCGGCCTGGAAAAGAAGGTTGGAAGCACCACCTCCTGGTTGAGGTGGCATGAGGAGACCACTTTCGGAAGGAACTTGGGGTGACTGCGAAGGACCATCCTGTTTCCATAAAACCGTATGTATGGTCTATCAGATACCAGAGCTTGCAGCTCACTCAAACATCTGGCAGATGTGAGTGCCACCAGGAAGAGCACTTTCCAGGAGAGAAAGCGCAGATGACAAGTAGACATCGGCTCAAAAGGTGGGTGAGTAAGCTGCTGCAAGACCACATTTAAGTCCCACTCAGTTGCCGGAGGATGAACTAGGGGCTTTAGAAGAAGCAGACCTCTGAAGAATCTGGACACCAGGGGGTGAGCCGACAGAGGTTGCCCTTCCACTGGATAGTGGTTTGCTGACAAAGCACTCAGGTGGACCCTGACAGAGTTAGATTTAAGACCTAATTCTGAGAGATGAAGCAAGTACTGCAACACCACCAGTACAAGGCAGGAGAAAGGGTTTTCCTTGTGTTTTGTACACCACTCTGCAAACCTACGCCACTTGAAGGCATAAGACCTCCCAGTGGATTGCCTCCTGGAGGCCAGTAACACTTCTTCCACATTTTTAGGAAGGAGTAGATGGGCCAGCATTACCCTTTCAGCAGCCATACCATCAGGTTGAGAGACCTGAGTTTGGGGTGCAAGAGAGAACCCTGCTCCTGAGACAGCAGGTCGGGCTGCGTCCCCAGAGGGAGTGGGGTCTCCACTGCCAACTGGAGGAGGAGCGGAAACCAAGAATGTCTTGGCCATCTGGGGGCTACCAGGATGACCAAGGCCCTGTCCCGAAGGATCTTGAACAATGTTCGAGCCACCAGAGGCGTGGGAGGAAACGCATACAGGAGGCCCACTGACCAAAAGAGGAGAAAAGCATCCACAGCCAACTTCTGAGGATGTGGTTGTCTGGAGCAAAACCTGGGCAACTGGTGATTCTGCGGATTGGCAAAGAGATGTATGGATGGATACCCTCAGCGGTGGAAAATCCGCTGTGCCACGTCCGGATTCAGTTGCTATTCATGAGGTTGGAGAATCCTGCTTAGCTTGTCTGCTAGAACGTTCTCCTGACCAGGCAGACAGACTGCTTTGAGAGACATACCCTGCCTGACTGCAAATGAGCAGAGGTCCAGGGTCTCCTAGCATAGGAGTCGAGACACTGTGCCCCCCTGTTTGTTCACATGGAACACTGCTACCTGGATGTCTGTCTGCATTAAGACAGACTGACCTGAGAGAACCTGACAGAAGGTTCGAAGAGCTTGGCAAATCACTCGCAGCTCTAAGAGATTGATTTGGTGAGGAGACCACAGCCCCTGAGTGCATGAACCCTGGCAATGGGTTCCCCAGCCCAGCAAGGATGCATCTGTCGTTAGTACTCTTGTGTGCGAGGGAGGCTGAAAAGGCACTCTCCCGAGCAGGTTGGATGGCTGAAGCCGCTACTGCAACGACTTCAGGAGTCGCTTGGACACTGCTATTCTGTCTCTGAGGTGGCCTGTGGACTGTGTCCACTGGTCCCTGAGGCACCATTGAGCTGTTCTCATGTGCAGACGAGCATTTGGGGTTACATGCACTATGGAGGCCATATGGCCTAGTAGGCGGAGGAAGCTTCTCGCAGAAATCTGAGATTGTTGACTAACCTGACGAACTATCACCAGCAGCCGGTTTGCCCTGTCCTCCGGCAAGTGAGCCCTTGCCTGGAGAGTGTCCAGTCTTGCCCCTATGAACTCCAAGTTCTGAGTGGGGAGCAAAGTAGATTTTGCGTGACTTATGACAAAATCCAGATGCTGTAGCAGGTTTACTGTACCAGAAGTGGCCTGTTGGGCCTCCTGGGTCAACGGACCTCTGATTAGCCAGTCATCCAGATATGGGAAAACAAAAATCCCTTGGCTCCTGAGGAAGGCCGCTACCACAGCAAGGCATTTGGTGAATACTCTGGGAGCGGATGCTAGGCCAAAAGGAAGTACCCTGTTTCCTCCCACCACAACTCTGAGATATTGCCTGTGGTCTGGATGTATGAGGATGTGTGTATAAGCATCCTTCAGGTCTAGGGAGCATAGCCAGTCTCCCTGCTGGAGGTATGGCAGCAATATTCCAAGACAGAGCATCTTAAACTTTTCCCTTATCAGGAACTTGTTCAGATTCCACAAGTCGAGGATGGGCCTGAGGCCTCCTGTCCTTTTTGGTATGAGGAAATACCTGGAGTAGAAGCCTCGCCCTTCCAGGTGGTGGGGCATCGGTTCCACCGCCTGGTCCTTCAAAAGACCTGCCAACTCCTGTAAGAGGAGGTTCCTGTGAAGAGGGGGCCTTAGAGGCTCTCCTGGAAAGAAGGAGGGTGGTACTTGGTCGAAATGGAGTAGATACCCCTTTTGCACTATCTGCAGGACCCAGGTATCGGTGGTAACGGATGGCCGCCTGTAGGCGTACAGGGTCAGCCTCCCTCCTGTGCAGGGCCATACCAGAGATGGGAGAGAAGCCATGCTGTGGGTGTCAAAAATCCCCTCCCGGCTGGGTGGGAGCCGGAGCTGGAGGCTTGGGGGTTTTCTGCCTATGTGGGCCGTGCCCCTGTCCCTTGGCCTGCTGCCCCTGTTGGGGAGCTGGGGTGGCCTGGTAAGTGGGGTAGTCGCGGTAGGCATTACCCTTCCTTGGGAAAAAGGGCTTTTCACCCAAGCCCTTCTTTTTGTGAGAAGGGGCAGAAGTCTTCTTGGAGAGCCTTATCCGGGTTAAGTACTCAGACTCGATCTCCTCAGCTTTCTCAGTCATAGGTTTGCCGAATAGGTTGTCACCTCGGCAAGGGACATCGACCAACTTGTCCTGAACACATGACTCCAGGTCAGACGACATTAGCCAGGCCCGACGGCATGCAACAATGCCGGCTGCGGCTACTCTGGCCGAAGCCTCGAAGCCATCGTAGGCTGCTTGAGACAAACTTCGAGCACACTCGAATCCATGTTGACAAGGCCTTGAAGCTCTGCAAGGGTTCCTCAAAAAGGCCAGCCGAGAACCCGGTAATCTCCTTTGCCAGGTCCCGTAAGTACATGCCCATGTACAGCTGGTAGGTCTGGACACTGCATGACAGCATCGAGCCCTGGAAGCATTTTCTGCCGAGGGCATCCAGGTTCCGGGCCTCCCGGCCAGGAGACACTGAGGAGTGAGTCTTTTGGATCTTGAGCCTTTGCATGGCCGATTCCACAACCATGGAGTTGTGCGGCAGCTGTGCTTTCTGGAACCTGGGGCTCTTCCGGACTCGATAAATGGAATCGACCTGCTTGCTGAGAACCGGCATCGAGGCCGGGGACTCCCACATGTGGAGCATTAGCCGTTCCAGCATCGGAGGCACCGGCACAGTAAGGGCTTCCCTCGGGGGAAAGTCATACTGGGAGGGCCTCGAGCTTCTCGGATCGAGGCTCCTTCTCGGACTCCGCCGGGAATGCCAAAGCCTTGACCATGTCCCAAACAAAGTCTGAGAACCGGGTGTCCTCCAGGGGGGGGGGGGGGGGCCGTCTCTGAGGTTCCGAACCCAGTGAGTCCGATGGGATACACTGGGTACAGTGTGTGTCTGGAGACTCCTCATCTTCCGTCTCCCATGCCGATTCCTCCGAGGAGGAATCGAGCGGCTCTGGCCGTGAGGGCTTCAACCCTGACCGCCCCGACGCCGAGGGCATCAGCGTCGACAACCTCAGCCCCGAACGGGAGGTCGAGGGAGACCTTGGCCGAGGATCGACTCGAGACCTGATTGACTCGAGGATTGGCTTGGCCTCCAGGGTCGACTTGGACGTCGAAGTCCCGGTGGTCGGAGCGGATGGACCGGTGAGACCGGCTATCAGTGCCCGCTGCTGCTCCATGAAGGCAGCCATGCTGCTCTCCAGGGCCGCCCATCCTGAGACCGAGCTCAGAAGGCTCTGCAGCTTTCGGCTTGGGCCCCGACGTCGGCTATCCCGGAGAGTCAACAAGGACAAAGCACAGTTACTTACCTGTAACAGGTGATCTCTGGGAACAGCAGGAATAAGTCTTCACATATGGGTATCGCCGGTACCGACGGAGCCTGCGCGGGAACGCTCCCCAGCGTCCAAAAGGAAAGCTTTTGGGAGCATCCCACAGCGCCTGCGCGCTGCCTTCCCGCCTTTCCTAACCGCCTCTCTTCAGTTCGAGTTTTAAGCTGAGACAAAGAGAAAGAGAGAAAGGAAAGGAAAGATAGAGAGATACAACTCCTAGGGGAGGTGGGTGGGTTGTGAAGACTTATTCCTGCTGTTCCCAGAGATCACCTGTTACAGGTAAGTAACTGTGCTATCTCCAGGAACAAGCAGAAATGAGTCTTCACATATGGGGACTCCCCAGCTAGAGATGCCAAGGAGATCCCCAAGGTTGTGAGCCCCTGAGAAGGGCTCTACCTCCCCCTATGGATCTCGGGCATCCAATCAGGGATGGGGGGTAGGAGTTGATTAGGTATGGAACAGGTGTTTGAGAACAGCCTGACCAAACAAGGCATGCCGGTGGGAGTCCTTGTCCAAGCAATAATGGGCTGTAAAGGTATGAACCGAGGCCCAGGTGGCCGCTCAACAAATTTGGTCGATGGACACAGAATTTAGA
Source organism: Ichthyophis bannanicus (assembly GCA_033557465.1). Lineage (NCBI taxonomy): Eukaryota > Metazoa > Chordata > Amphibia > Gymnophiona > Ichthyophiidae > Ichthyophis > Ichthyophis bannanicus. The sequence continues at coordinate 334,168,945 of CM066038.1, forward strand.
TGAGCCATAGAGGCTGCCATGGCTCTCACATTGTGAGCTGTGACATGGCCCTCCAGAGAAAGGTTCTTACTCTGGTAGGCGAAAGAAATACACTGAGCAATCCAATTGGACAGAGTTCTCTCAGAGACTGGAAGTCCTAAATGAGAGGGATCGAAAGCAACAAAGAGTTGAGAGGACTTTCTATGTTGCTGTGTCCTTTGTAAGTAAAAAGCAAGCGCTCTCTTACAATCCAGGGTATGGAGATTCCTCTCTGCACTTGATGCATGAGGTCCTGGAAAAAAGACAGGTAAATATACCTCCTGGTTCAGATGAAAAGGTGAGACCACTTTAGGCATAAAGTGTGGATTGGTCCTGAGGACTCCTTGTCATGATGGAACCTTGTATAAGGAGGATTAGCCACCAAGGCTTGCAGCTCACTGATGCGGCGAGCTGAAGTGACTGCAATGAGAAAAATTACCTTCCAAGAAAGGAATTTCAAGGAGGTAGTGGCTAAGGGTTCAAAGGGTGGCTGCATAAGCTGGCCAAGAACCAGATTCAAGTCCCATGCCACTGGAGGTGGTCTAATGGGAGGTTTAGTTAAAAGAAGGCCTCTCATGAATCTTGCTATAAGAGGATGAGAGGAAATAGGCTGTCCATTGAGAGGTTTAAGGGAAGCTGCAATAGCACTCAAATGGACTCTTACTGAATTCGTTTTAAGGCCTGCATGGGATAAATGCAGCAAATACTCTAGTAAAGAATTCAGAGGTATTGCAAGAGGGTGAAGACCCTTCTGTGCACACCAAATGGTAAATCTTTTCCATTTAAAAGCATAGGAACGTCTAGTGGAAGGCTTTCTGGAAGCATGAAGGATATCCTTCACTTGCTGAGAAAGATGCAAATCTTGAAGGTCTAGGCCTTCAGCAACCAGGCTCTGAGGTGAAGAGACTGGGGATTTGGGTGCCACAACGTTCCCTCCTCCTGGGACAGGAGGTCTGGAGCAGATCCCAAGTCCAGGGAGGGAGCTTGAGAGAGATGCAGAAGTAGAGGGTACCACACTTGGCGTGGCCAATGTGGTACTATGAGGATCATAGACCCCTTGTCTCTCTGACGTTTGAACAGTGTCTTAGGAATTAGGGGAATGGGTGGAAAGGCATAGAGGAAGTCTTGCCCCCAATGAAGGAGGAAGGCATCGCTGGCCTGAACTCCCTGACACGGAATCCTGGAACAGAACCGGGGAAGTTTGGCATTCCACGGACTTGCAAACAGGTCTATGTCCGGGGTTCCCCAAATTCGGAAGATCCTGGCTATCTGGTCCCCATGGAGGGACCATTCATGTGGAAGCAGGACTCGACTGAGTCTGTCTGCCCAAGAGTTTTGAACCCCTGGAAGATACACTGCCATGAGATGAATTTGATGCTCTCTGGCGAAGACCCACAATCTCAAAGCTTCGTTGCAAAGCGACAGAGAGCCAGTCCCGCCCTGTTTGTTCACGTAGAACATGGCTACTTGGTTGTCCGTGTGGATGAGGACTGTCTTGTAGCTGAGCAGGGTGTGGAAGACTCTGAGAGCTAGAAAAATTGCTCTAAGAGTTTGATATGTAGAGATGTCTCCTGTGGAGATCAGATGCCTTGAGTGGAGAGATCTTGTAGATGAGCTCCCCAACCTCTTGGAGAGGCATCTGTTGTAAGGGTTGCTTGGGGTAACACCTGTTGAAAGGGGGACCCCAGCAACAGATTTTGAGTGGACTTCCACCACTGGAGAGAGCAAAAGAGGCGACTGGAGGTTGTTATTTTGTCTGACAGGCACCCTGATGCCTGGGTCCATTGGGTGGACAGAGTCCATTGAGCTGCCCTCATGTGAAGGCGAGCGTAAGGAACCACATGCACAGTGGATGCCATGTGGCTTAACAGTTGTAACATCTCTCGAGCAGTTAAATGGGATTTTAACTGAATCTGTGAGGCTAACTGCACCAAGCGTAGGCAACGGGTCTGGAGAAGATAGGCCCTTGCAGTTGTGGTATCCAGCAAGGCCCCTATGAACTCTAGAGACTGAGTAGGGGTGAGATGGGATTTTGGGATGTTTATTACAAGTCCCAGATACTGAAGAACACGCCTTGTGCAGGCTAGGGAAGTCTGGGCCTCTGACTGGGATGGAGCTCGGATGAGCCAGTCATCCAGATATGGGAATACGAATATCCCTAGAGTGCGTAGAAATGCAGCTACTACTGCCATGCATTTTGTGAACACTCTTGGTGCAGAGGCCAGACCGAAAGGAAGCACTTTGTATTGGTAGTGCTTTCCTCGATAAAGGAACCGAAGGAACCTTCTGTGTGTTGGATGGATGAGGACATGGGTGTACGCATCCTTGAGGTCTAGAGAACAATGCCAATCCTGACTCTGAAGGTATGGAAGGAGAGCACCGAGAGAAATCATCTTGAATTTCTCCTTGCATAGAAACTTGTTCAATTCTCTGAGATCTAATATGGGTCTGTAGCCCCCTGTTTTCTTTGGGATAAGAAAGTAGGGGGGAGTAGAACCCTGAGCCCTGTTGAAGAAGGGGTACTTCTTCTATTGCCCCTTGGGCAAGAAGGGTAGCAATCTCCTGACCCAGAAGGTCGAGGAGAGAAGTTGGAGAATTGAACTGTCTCACCATGGTGTGAGGAGGAAGGTTTAAAAAATGAAGCTTGTAGCCCTCCCTTATGATGGAGAGGGTCCATTGCTCTGCTGTGATTTCTTCCCACCTGGGAGCAAAGTGAGCTAACCTTCCTGGAATGGTGAGAGGCTCTGGTTCTTTTAGAGCCAGAAAGGCTAAATTCTCTAGTTGAAAGTCAAAGGCCCTGAGGAGGCTGAGGCTGTTGGGTCGTAGCAGCCCTTGCAGCCTTAGGCTTGGCCTGTTTAGGTTGTTGCTGTCGCTTTGCAGCAAAACGACCTGCAGAAGATGCCTGTTGACCATAACCAGGATAATATCTCCCCTTTTTGGGAAAAAATCCCTTTTTTAACAACCTTTTCTTAACAGGAGCAGAAGTAGACTTTGAATGTCTATCTAAAGCAGAATTTTCAGCATCCATCTGAGTGGCCTTTGCTTGCCAATCTTTGCCAAAAAGGTTTTCACCTGTACAAGGAAGATTTCCAAGTCCATCCTGAACCCAGGGTTCCAAATCAGAAGCTTGTAGCCAAGCAACTCAGCGTGCACCTATGGCAATAGCCGAGGCTCTGCTAGCACACTCAAAAGAGTCAAAGGCTGCACGGTTGGAAAACTTGGAAACATCTTGGGCATGTTTAAGCCAGGTGAGAAACTCCTCTCTTTTATCTTCTGAAACAAAAGGAGATAAAGTTTGTAGGTGATCTGTAACTTCTTTTAGAAACATCCCCATATAGAGACTATAGGAGTTGATTCTAGCCACAAGCATATTGGCCTGGAAAATTCTCCTGCCAAAAGCATCCAAGGTTCTGCATTCTCTTCCTGGAGGATTAGATGAGTGCCTTTTTGCACTCTTTATCCTCTTCATAGCAGACTCCACCACAATAGAGTGGTGAGGAAGCTGAGTCTTATGAAAGCCAGGACAAGGAGGAACACGGTACATGGTGTCCAACCTACGAGAATGAGGGGAGGTGGTGAGAGGTGTCTCCCATATGCCCAACATGTGATCATAAAGGATCTCATGAATTGGTAAAGTAGCTGCCTCTTTAGGAGCCTTAGGGTATTGTAAGATATCCAATTTTTTGGCTCTAGGCTCAGCTTCAGGGGCCACTGAAATGGAGAGGCCCCTGGCCACTTTCCTAATGAAGTCTTGAAAAGACAAGTCTTCTGGAGGAGACATTCTTCTTTTTGGAGAAGAGGGCTCCTGAGGAAGGAGTACCGATGCTTCGACAGAAACCTCTGATTCATCAGAGTCTTCAGAGGAATCAAAGTATCGCCTTATCTGGATGCTCCTACAGAGCCTGATACGCGTACCGAGTGGTATCGACATCGGGAGTGATCGGTACCGATTCGGTACCGATGGGCATCACAGAACAGGGTACCGCTGCAGTCGACACTGAAGCCTTTGTCGATGCAATTGATACCGGCACCGGAACCGATATCGGTGCCGGAACCGGTACCGACAACGGAGTTTGTTGCGGTACCGGAGGCGTCGCAGCTTGTATGAATGCCGTAATGGCACGCTGCATGGTCAGAATATTCTGATCCATCGATGCCACCAATGTCTGGATGTTGGTACCAGTGGGAAACACCGGTACCCCAGAACATGGCAACAGGTGATCGGTCGAGGCCGAGCCATCGATGTCAACCTGTGACCCCATAGATGAAGCTTCAGAAGTCGGAGCCTCCCGCCGGGGTAATTTTGCCGGTGCGGATTCCTCAAGAGCAAGCCCAGAGGCATCTCGATACTTAGAGGGAGATCTACCCTTCGAGGACCGGCTGGACTTGAGTTTGTTTACCTGAGATCCATGGGAGGAAGAAGAAGCCCTGGAAAACGTTGATGCTACCGAAGCTGCATCAGAGGGAAACAGGGTACTGAGCTTAGCTGCTCGATTCTGTAGACCTCTTTTAGACATCATGGAACAGGACTCACAATCCGTGATGGAGTGGTCAGGACCCAAACATTTTAGACACCAGTCATGGGTGTCAGTGACAGAAATAGTGCCGCTGCACTTCGTGCACTTTTTAAACCCAGAAGCGGGCTTCTCCATGAGGAAAATTTCTCGCAGGCCTAAGGCCAAAAGAAAAAAGCACAGAAGTGAAAATAGTAGTCTTTTTTTTTTTTTAAGAAAGAAAGAAAGAAAGACCGGCAGTACCGATCCGACGTCGAAGAAGGCAGACGCGCAACCAAAGAAATAAAATAAAATAAAGAACTTCTTCAGCGGTGACAGGAACACGACCTGCTGGCTCCGCGGAAAAGAAGAACTGGAGAGAGGCGGTTAGGAAAGGCGGGAAGGCAGCACGCAGGCACTGTGGGATGCTCCCAAAAGCTTTCCTTTTGGATGTTGGGGAGCATTCCCACGCAGGCTCCGTCGGTACCGACAATACCCATATGTGAAGACTCATTCCTGCTTGTTCCTGGAGATCAGGTGTTACCTGACTCGGCGTCTCCGGCTCCTTATGAGGTAGTTTGGCCGGCCGCTCTGACTCAGAGGACCCAAGGCGATGCGGTTGCGGACTCCGAGAAAATCCTCTCACGTTGATGTTGATGTTTATGTTTATTAGAGAACTTGATATACCGCCCATCACGATAGCGTCTGAGCGGTTCACAAAAAATAAAACAAAGCTGCTAGAAAAGGAAAAGAATGCCAGAAGGTTTGATAGGAAAGAATAGAATAAGGGCTGATAGAGGACAGATGAGGAGCAGAAAAGCGAAAGAAGGGGACAGACTGATTAAGCATCAGCGAGGGGGGGAGAGAGAGACGGTGGGGTAGGGGAAGGTCAAAAGCTGTACAGAAGAGGTGGGCTTTCAAGATGGCCTTGAAATATTTGAAGGAGGACTCAAGACGGAGGGCTGGGGGAAGCGAGTTCCAGAGTCGGGGGCTGACAAAATAGAAGGCGGAGAAGCGGGTGGATTCCAGGTGGACTTGGGATGGGGAAGGGAGGATCATGCGGTTTGCGTGTATGGACCCGGAGGGAGCCGTGGGGGGTGTGGAGGCGGACCAAATAAGCGAGATAGAGGGGGGTGCCAGTATGAATAGATTTGTGGACAAAGATGAGGAACTTGTAATGAATTTGAAAAGTGAGCGGGAGCCAATGCAAACGGATGAGCAGAGGAGTGACGTGGTCGAAGCGTGAAGAGCAGATGAGAATACGGGCGGCAGTGTTCTGAACTCATTGCAGGCGTAGAAGCTGAGATTGAGGAAGACCAGCCAGGGAGGCATTACAGTAGTCTAAGCGAGAGATAACAAGGGAGAGAAGAAGAGTGGTCAAGGCATAGGAAGAGAGAAAAGGACGAACAGAGCAGAGTTGTCTTAGGGTAGAGAAGCAGCGTTGGACAACTGAGAAAATATGAGCTTTAAAGGATAATAGGAATCAAGGGTCACGTCCAAGTAGCGCAGGGAGGAAACTATTGGGATAGGAAAAGAGGATGAGAGGGGGCGGGGCTACCAGCGGTGAACCAGATGGCTGATGTTCTGGAGAGATTGATATGAAGTTGGAGGAAAGCCAGGATGACACAGATGAGAGACAGTCGTTGAGAGGAGAGAGGTCGGGGGAGGTAGAGTCGGTGTGGTAAAGAAGAAAGATATCGTCTGCGTAATAGTAAGCAGAGACTCCATTCTGTTGAACTAGAAGAGTGAGGGGGGCAAGAAAGATATTGAATAAGAGAGGCGCGAGGACAGATCCCTGGGGAACACCACAGGGAAGAGGGGTGGAGGGGGAAGAGAGGGACTCAGTGTGAACAGAAAAGGAATGACCTGAGAGGAAAGAGCGGAACCAGCGAAGAACAGTACCAGAGAGGCCAGCATCGTGCAGACGAGAGATAAGGGTGCGATGGTCGACGAGGTTGAATGCGGCGGAGAGATCGAGTGTGACAGCAAGACAGAAGGAACCATGATCATGAGCGTGTGCAATTCATTGAGGAGGGAAAGAAGGACGGATTCAGTGCTGTGGCTGGGGCGGAAACCAGTGCCGAGGGTGCAGTGCGAGGGAAGCTTCGAGGTGGGAGGACAGTTGGGTAAAGACAAGTTTTTCTAGGAGATTGGAAATTGGACGCCAACTGGAGGGTGAGGACGGATCCGGGGACCCTTTTTTTGAAATGGGATGAATGATGGCATGCTTCCAGGGGGTGGGAAAGGTACCGGAGGAGAGACTAGTGTTTATGATGGAAAGAATGTGGGGAGAGAGGGCCAAAGAAGGATCAAAAAGCCAATGGGAGGGAATAGGGTCTGAAAAGCAGGTGGTTTTGCGAATTGAGAAGGTGGTTTTAGACAGGACTGGAGCGGAAATAGGCTCAAAGGAGGACCAACGATGGGAGAGTGGAGGGAACGAGGAAGAGGGGAGAGGGGGGAAGGAGGAGAGGGAGAGGAGGGGGCTGGGGCTAAGGGAGGGGGGGAGAGGGGAGGAGGGCAAGCAGGAAAAGTGAGATGGAGGGAGTGGACTTTAGAGGTTGAAAAAAGAGGCCGGGGGGCGCTAGCGAGCCCGATTGAAAATGGCCGCATCTCCCTGAAGCTCCGTGCTGGGCATTCTACATTTGCTGATGGGGAGCCCACGGACCTGAGACTGGGGAGTAAAAAAGGGTGCTGAGTGTGACAGAACATGGGACGAAGTGGAGCAGTGAGAGAAAAATGGAAATGTTATAATCATTGGCTCAAGTATGCCCCCTAAATGGCAGAGGAGAGAGGCCTGGCCGATGCAACCCCGGGAGCTGGAACGGAGCCATGAGGATGAGCGGTGTGCGGCATGAAAGCAAGCCGCTTTGAATTACCCTTTCCCCGAACTCTAGAATTGCTGCGAGAATATTTCTGTCTGCTGAAAGGCTGCTGCTGTATCGGTCCCCGCGGTGGACCCCCGATGGAGTGCTAGGGCTGTTCTTGGCAGTTGTGCTGATGTGGAAGGCCCCGAAGTCTGGAGAAGTTCCAGTTGTGAGTGCCTGCATGAGGTGGATGGAGCGATATCGGGGCTACAGCCAAGCCGAGGACTGAGGAGAAAATTAATCGCTGGTGAAGTGAAGAGAGAACTGAGGTGGCCGCCGGCGGGGGGAGTGAGTCTGCGGGGGGAACAGACTGCTGGAGTGCTGCCTCCTGGGCCGGTTAACTGCGGTGGTGGTTGATGCGAGCAGTGCCTTGGGGAAGGAAGGACTCTGGAATTTCAACATTGTCTGTGAGGGGCCCGAATTATCTGAAGTTGGAGTATATTTACTGAGAGTGCATTTTTATTTTCACCAAGGGAGCACATGGCTATGAAAAAGTGAAGAAGTGGAGCCATCTGGTGGTAGAACGAGGTGTTGGAGATTCAACATTGTAAGAGAAGCTGAAGAGGCCTGGACCACAGCAGAGGAGGTGGGAGCCTTCAGCAGAAATCTGGAGATGGCAGCTACCAGGAAGAAAGCGGCTGACCTGAAGGAGTTTGCCTATGGCAGTGGGCGGGCAGACCATCCAGAGAGAGAAAAACAAATGGGGGAGGATTAGCCAGGGAGTCTGGTAATATCTGATACCGTAAGAAGGAAAATCCTGCTACAAGTGCTCTGGTGGATATTACAAAAGATGAGCTAAAATCGTAGTTTCATGAGATAAAAAAGGACAATGCTGGGTTCAAAGGTGAAGTGGAGGGGATGTTTGAACAGTTGAGAGCTGATATAACTGAAGTTGGCTGCCGGATGGCTGAAGTGGAGAAAGGCTTTGAGGACTTGGAGCTGCGCACTGAGACGTTGGAAGCGGGTTTGAAGTCTTTGGAGAAAGTACGGGAGAGTATGACTTTGAAGCTGGAAGATTTGGAGAACAGATCCAGGCGACAGAACCTGCGCATAAAAGGTGTGCCAGAAGTGGGCGAATACCTTGATTGCATGAAAACAGCAAAAGATATCTGTGAGGCGGTCCTGAAGGAGGCTGGTGAGGAAGTGGAGGAGGTAGTGTTGGATCAAGCACATAGAGCGCTTGGAGCAGCGCGGCAGGAGCAGCCTAGAGACATTATTATCTGTTTCCATGATTACCGGATTAAAGATAAAATAGCCAGTAAGATGCACTCCATGGGAAAGTTTAAGTGGCAAGGAACTGAGATTGCTATCTTTGCAGACTTGGTTGCAGCGCCGGCGGGCCTGGAGGGAGTTTACAGCACGACTACGGGAAGAAAATATACGATATAAGTGGATGTATCCAGTGGGACTTGCTTTCACAGTCAACGGGATAACCCGGAGAGCAGAGACTGTGCTGGCATTGAAGAAGGCTATGAAAGAGGCAGGCGTTCAGCGGATTCCAGAACAGGAGCAGACGGGGAACCTGCAGCAGCGAGTCTCTGATGAGAGATGGAGTCGTGTGGACAGACGGGAGAGGAAATCTGCTCGAGGGGGAAAGAAAGCACCCTTCCGAAGCTGAGGGATATATATGTTTGTTTGAATTAATTGTGGAAAGGGTGGCTGTGGAAACATGGAGGCGGGGGGGGGGGGGCAGATAATGTGTTTGAATAAATGTATGTTGTTGAATGTGGGGGGGGTTGTGGGCCGGGTAAGAAGATCTAAGGAGGTAGGGGGGGTGTGAGGGGGAGTAGGGGTCCCTGGCTCTGGGTTGGTGGGAGTGGAGTGATGTGGGAAATGCAAGCACGGTAGAGGATGGTAGGGGTGGGTGCTGACTGGGAGGGGGAGGCTAGGGGGTGGGGTTTGGAGGGGGAGTGTGAGTGTAATTATAAGGGGATAGGGGTTGAGGGGGAGAATGAGGGAGGGAGGGGAGGTGGAGGGAGAGAGGGGAGGTGGAGGGAGAGAGGGGAGGTGGGGGAAGGGAGGGGAGAGGGGGAGTGGGGGGCCCGCCACGGAAGGGAGTATAATGAAGCTAAAAGAGACTCCTGGTAATGGAACGTGAATTAAAGATCCTCACGCTTAATGTGCGTGGGCTTAATTCCTGGCAAAAGAGAAGGGCAGTAGTAAGAGACAGGACCCGAGCTCAGGCGGATGTACTCCTTTTGCAGGAGACCCATTTAAAGAGTTCACCGGCGGGGGGGGGGGGGGGGGGGTTTATCAGGGCAAGTACGACAAGGGATTTTTTGCTGCCAATTGTGGATCGTATAAAAAGGGGGGAGTGGGAATAATGTTTTCTAAGGACCTCCTGGTGGATACTAAGGAGGTTATTAGGGACAGGGATGGGAGGTATGTCCTCTGGTGTGGGCAATTGGAGGGGAGGGAGGTCACTATCTGTTGTGTTTATGCGCCTAATATAGTCCAGGGGCCTTTTTTTGACAGGGTGCTTCCAATTATAGAAGAGCACAGACGGGGGTGCTTGGTGGTAGGGGGGGGGGATTTCAACGTGGTGGTAAATCCCCGCCTGGATGCCTCGGGGAGTGCTAGGGGGTGGGATAGAACGGGGAGAAAGAAGTTGGTTAAAATGATGTCTGAACTGGGGCTGGTGGACGTTTGGAGGTATAGTCATGTTGGGGACAGGGCATATACCTTTTTCTCTCATCCGCATAATTCGTATAGTAGAATAGACATGTTGTGGATGGATTCGCAGTGGTTAGATAGAGTGGGTGCAGTTGATATTGGGGCTGTGTCCTGGACGGACCATGCGCCGGTACTCCTTACCCTGGCTTACTATAAGGAGAGAACTGGACTTCGGTTCTGGAGGCTAAATGAATCGCTGTTGGCAGATCCGGAGGGCGTGGCCAATTTGAGGAGTTGTATTAAGGAGTATTTTCAATTGAATGGGGGAGCGGAAGTCGCCCGGGAGATAGTATGGGATGGTATGAAAGCGGTAGTGCGGGGCGCTTAATAGCCCTGGTGGCAAAAAAGAGGAGACAGGTGGGAGAGGTGGAAGAAGGGTTGAGAATTCAATTACAGCATTTGATTAGAGAGCATCAAAGGACTGGGAATAAGGAGGTGTTAAGGCGGTTGACTAGGGTGCGGGAGGAGCTGGAGGCGTTAAGACTGGGTGATGTGGCTTTCCAAATGCAAAAGCTGCAGCAAGCTTATTATAAGGGGGGAAATAAACCGGGTAGGTCCTTAGGAGAAGGCAGGTGCAACAGCAGATATATAAGCTGAAGAATGAACAGGGGGAAAGGGTCCATGGAACGGTGAAGGTCCAGGAGATTTTTTCTAGGTATTACGGGACCCTATATCGGGCGGAGAGGAGGGGGGTCGGAGGAGGAGATTAGACAATATTTGGGTAAACTTTCTCTCCCGAATTTGGAGGAGCAGGAGCAGGTATGGTTGGATACGGCGATTGAGGAAGGGGAGGTGAGAGTGGCCATTAATGGTCTGAAGGAAGGCAAGGCCCCGGGGTTAGATGGTCTTACGGCCCGGTTCTATAAGGTCTTTAGCCACGAAGTATGTGGTGAACTTACAAGGGTCTTTAATGGGGTCCGGCAGGGGGGGGGGCTCTCCCGCGCTCTATGGTGGTGGCGGGGATAGCCTTGGTGCCTAAGCCAGGGAAGGACAAGGGAGTGAGTGAGTCATATCGGCCAATATCATGCATTAATCTGGATGTGAAGATTTTGGCGAAAGTTTTGGCTACCCGCTTACAGAATTTCCTACCGAAGTTGATAAATAATGACCAAACGGGCTTTATCCCAGGCATGCAGGCCAGTGATAATACCAGGAAACTATTGAATGTTATATGGGTGGCACGGACAAAGGGCATAGACTCTCTGGTGGTGGCGGTGGACGCCGAGAAGGCGTTTGATAGAGTTGAATGGCCCTTTATGTTTGCTGTGTTGCAGAGAATGGGGATTGGGGCGGGGTTTCAGCAGTGGATTGGGGCATTATATGACCAGCCGAAAGCTAGGATTCGAGTGAATGGTACCTATTCGGCAGAGTTTGAGCTGGAGCGGGGCACGCGACAGGGGTGTCCCTTGTCACCTCTGTTATTCGCATTAGTCATTAAGCCTTTGGCTCAACGGATTAGAGAGCGTGATTCTATCAGGGGTATTTCGGTAGGTGGGGGAGAATATAAAATTTCTCTATTCGCCGATGACATCATTTATACTGTGAGTGAGCCGGCAGGGACGTTACCAGTTTTGGTGAAGGAAATAGGGGATTATAGTCTAGTATCGGGGTATAAAATGAATATGGGTAAAACTGAGATTTTGAAGATTGGACTGGGCCTTTCCGTGGAGACCCAGTTGAAGGAGAAGTACCCCTTTCGGTGGGCTAAGCAGAAGTTAAAATATCTGGGGGTTTGGATAAGTAGTGATTGGAAGCAAATGAGAAGATTGAATTATGATCCCTTAATCGCTGAGATCCTGAATGATTTGGTGCGGTGGGATAAGGATATGTTTTCGTGGGTAGGACGTATAGCTATTGTTAAAATGAACCTGTTGCCTAGGATACTCTATCTGTTCGCGGCATTGCCCATTAAGTTGTCAATAACGCAATTGAGGATGTTGCAGCAAAGAATCTTCTCCTTCATTTGGAGGCGACAGCCCCCTAGATTAAACAGAAGGGTGATGTGTATGCATAGACGTGAGGGTGGAATGGGGGTCCCGGATTTGTTGCGCTATTATAAAGTGGCGCAGTTACGGGCGCTTGTGTATTGGCGGATTGGGCCGGACGCCCGAGGGTGGGTATGTGCAGAGGAGGTCTTAAGTGGGCAGTGTGAGCTGCCGGAACGCCTGTGGGGATATGATAAGGGGGAGGGCTGCAACGTGGGGGAGGAGCAGGGGATGAGCCCATTTACGGAGCTTACTTTAGAGGTTTGGAAGCAAGAGAAAGCACACTTGGTGAGGAAGAGGGTGGCAATTCAACTACAGAAAATTAGGAGGTGTAGTGGATCTTTTGAGGGGGGGAGAGCTGCGGTTTATAAAAAATGGGAGGATCGAGGTCTGGTGTGGATGGGCCAGTTGTTCATGGAGAATGGGCAGTTGGGTACTTTTGAGCACTTACGGGAGAAATTTGCTCTGGGGAAAGATGATTGGTTTGGATATTGTCAAACAGCGCATTTTGTGCAGAATAGTCTGAAGGGGGAGGACAGAGGTGGGGTGTGCACCACTTTTGAAAGGGTGTTACTTCAAGGGCAGTGCGGGGTTTGGTCTCGCTGATTTACAAGGGATTGGAAAGGGGAGGGGCGTATGCGGCGTACCAGGTGGCGTGGATGAAGGACTTGGGAGGGAAATGGGACGAGGAGCGGTGGAGGGTGGTTCATGAGGGAGTTAAGATTGTGTCCAGTTCGGCTTCGGTGCAGGAACATTGTTATAAAATGTTGTACCGCATGTATATCACGCCAAAAAGATTAGCTGAAATGGATAAAACAAAGGAGCCATACTGTTGGAAGGGATGTGGGGCTTTGGGTACGTATCTGCATGTCTGGTGGGAGTGCCCAGTGATCCAGGGAATATGGTGCTGGATGCAAGATTTAGTAGTGACTATGTTGGGCTGGAAGGTGAAGTTGAGACCTGAACAGGTGCTGCTGGGGGAATGGGGAGAGCTGGAGTATGATGAGGGATACTTGTTGAAGATGATTTCTATCGCCATACGGATGGAGATAGCTTGGGGGTGGAAGGGAACAAGTGGGCCGGAAGTGGATCGAGTGCTGAAGCGAGTTGTCTTTATCTGTCACATGTCGGAATTGCAGGCGCGATTGACTAATAAATTGGGTGGTTACTACCGTAAGTGGCGGCCGTTCTTGAGGTGGCGGGGGGGGGTGTTGAAGAGGGGTGGCGGGGGGGGGGGGTGTTGAAGAGGGGGGAGTGTTGGGGATGGAGAGGGGGCTAGGATGAGGGGGGATATGGACAAGTAGTGAGGGGGAGTTGGGTGATGGTCAAGGGGTGGTTTCATGGTGGCGAGGGGGTGGGGGGTAGGGGGAGGGGGTGGGGGGAGGTTAGGGGGAATGGGGGGGTGAGGAGGGTTCATTCTAGGACTATAGTGATGGGGTAGTGTTCTTGAGGTGGGCCTGGCTGTGTTATTGGTTAAATATATGCACTGCTGTTTCAGATGCCATATGGATCTGATTAACCTGTGGGAGGGGGGTGTAGTCTGTAAGTGGATTTATGTATGTATTACAATTATTGGTTAAAGGGATTTGAATGGGATGTGTTCTGGGGGTTGAGTCAGTATTGCTGTATCTTTTCAGATATGTACTGTTATGTTTAAGTGGTTGTGCATTAATAAAAATTTTAATACAAAAAAAAAAAAAAAGAGGCCAACGAGGTGGGTCTGGAGGGGCAAGGGAGGGGGAGGGAGTAGTCGAAGAATGAGGAGCAGACAAAGTACGGAGAACGGAATACAGCTGGTGGGAGGAATTGGTAGAAGAGGAGATGAGAGTGGAAAAATAGTCCTTTTTAGCTGAGTGGAGGAGACGATGATATTGGTGATGATAAGAACGAAAAAGGTCCAAGGTTGGAGGCAGATGGGTGCTTGCGCTAGAGCCTTTTGGCACGATGGAGCTGTTTGCGGTGTAAAAGGAGACCGGGGTGAAACCAGGGGTGGCGTCGAGGGTGGCGAGGGACATGATGAGGCTGAAGGGGAGCAAGGGCGTTGCAGGCGGCTGAAAATGTAGTGTTCCACATGTGCACCTGAGTGTCCACAGGGAGAAGATGAAGATCTGTATGCAAAAGCGCACTGGAAGGGGGGAACTGGAGGAGTGTGTTAGCATTAATACGGTGAGATAGAGAGGGGGGTGGGTACTGCTGGGGGGGGGGACATTTGAAGGAGGGGGGCAAGGTGGGGGCTGGACGCTGCCTGCTCCTCAATGCCTTGGAAGACATCTTGCCACATGGGCCACAGACCACCGGGTCATGGTCAGGCCCAAGGCACCGGATGCAGCAGTCATGTGTGTCGGTAAGGGACATCGACGTCTTACACCGATCACACTTCTTGAACCCGCTGGCAGCCATCAAGGGAAAAAGGGCCCCTGCAAGGTCAAATGACTGGGCTGACAGTGAAAATGAAGAAAAAAAAGAGCGCGGACGCTAGTCACTAAGGACAAAAATGAAAATGAGACCGGACTCGATACCGGGAAGGGGAACCGGCGTCGAACCAGGTCGAAGAAATGATTAGAGCCGGCAACTCCTCTTACTGAAAAAGGCTGAGAACCATCAGCGAAGAAAACAGACGGAGAATATTCCCCATCTCCATACTCCAACGAGTCAGGGCTGACCTCCGAAGATTTAAAGTCTTGAATATCTATAGTACCCCGCAAGGCACATGCAACGCCCCAAGGAGGACGTACTGCTCTAAGATCTGAGGACTTATGGGACCACTTGCGAGACCATGCCATATGCTCGCCTGCTACTGGGCAGGTGTAGGAGATATTCCAAAAGACTCCAAAAGTCCCAGGCGTCATGCCAGATGGAAAAGTGTGAGGAAGGCACTGTCAGTCAAGGCTGCTGTGGCCTCCAGCGGCTGTGGAAGCGACATGGGAGCTGACTAAATCCTTTCCTGCAGGAAGATCCTGCAGCAGGGGCTCTGAGGAGGGAGGAGATAAGGTGTTGATGAACCCATCTAGCAGCGCAGTGGGAATTGGGAAAGAGTCTCCGGGATGCAGCGTGCAGGTGGAACACAAGCAATCTACTAATTCCCCCTTCGGCTGATTACATATCACATATAATACAGCCAGAGAAACAAGCATTGTAGAGACTTAAACCACCTTTCCTCTTCTTGTGTTTTTTTTTTGCTTTTGTTTTTTAGCATTTAAAGCAAAAAGCAAGGTAGGCCCAGGGAAACTGAAGACTCTTCAAAGAAAAGGATTTTGAAACTCCACGTGCTTCCACAGCATGTTTAAATGTGTGGAAACTGCTGTCTAGAGCTGTTCCCTCCAAAAAGAAACACTGAAGAGAAAAACAAAATGGCCGCTGGCACAGAAAAACTGTCAGGTATTCACTGAGCTGAGAAGGGTACTGTCAGTCATTTACTGTGCTGGTACAGAGAAACTTTCAAAGTCAGGGTAAGGCCATTACAGTGACTGAAAGTAGGGAAATTAGAGTTTGATCCCTCCGCAGCCACTCAGACCTCCATGGTAGGGGCTGAAAGGTGTTTCTGGGGAGGGATGTAAAAGCTCAAACCCAGCTGTATGAAGATTACAGTGAGTATGCTTAATTAGGCCGAGCCCAAAACAGTCAGGATCCAAAACCCTGACTTTAAAATTCCAATCAAATGGTATATTGAATAAGACAGGTACAATATTCAGTAAGACGTACAAAGTAACCCGGCTGCAGTTTGTGGATTAAAAATTTAAAGTAGGAACTTCAAAACTCAGAGGCAGCCGGTCCGGATGCAGTTGAAATCATCCCACAGAAGCTGAGGCAAGTAAGAAAAAAACAGGCTACTCACAGTTTTCTTTCAGAAAATGATACCTGAACTTCCTGGAGACGTCCAAACTCTCGTGGCAAAGACTCAGCGCAGCGTAAAGCCAATGGAGAGCTCCACTGAAGCCAGGCTCAGGAGTTCCCAAGTTTATCTGGGGAATCAAGATGCTGGGGGAAGAGTACAGCAGATTCATGAGGTCCCTGTGTTTCTTCTGACAGCCTATGCAGCGTAAATCTGAATAAGGCATAGTGAGAACTGAAAAAAAATAACTCTGTCCCGCAGGAACAGGCATTTAACAATATTCCCCATAATAGGTAATGCTTCAGCCAGCCTTTTTTGTTGGGCACAGTGGGGGATGGAACCCATGAGCCCTGCACCATTGGGTCAGTGTCTTAGCATTGTACTGTGGCTCTGAATTGCATCCTGTTCTCTATCAATGCCTTCCGTACTTTTTATTCATTATGTTAATACATAGGCAGAGAAAAAAGAACCCCTTCACAACTCACAGCTACTAAGTGTTGTGGAAAAAACTTAAACAGCAATATCCTATCCTGTGCGGTTGGGGAGTCTGACCTTCCGGAGCAGTAGTGCGACGCAGTGATTGGCCCCGACGTCATCTCCGGGGCTAGAAAAGGAAGCGGCAGTTTTTTGCACCTCGGGTGTGTGTGAGAGGAGTCCAGCTGATGCCCCTGTGTCCTGCGCCTATCCTGTGCGGTTGGGGAGTCTGACCTTCCGGAGCAGTAGTGCGACGCAGTGATTGGCCCCGACGTCATCTTCGGGGCTAGAAATCCGCGGTTGTACCGCGGTTGAGCGCGGTCGCGGTTGCGTTTTAAGGGGTGCGTTTTAAAGGGGTTTGATAGGCCCCTTGTGCGCCCCTTAGGCGCACGTGGCGCGCTGGGAGCTGGGAGACCCAGGATTGCTATGGGTAAACGTAAGAAGAAGCTAAATGTGAGTAACCCTAATCCTGATAAAGCTGTTAAGATCTCTGGGCCTATGGACAGGCATATAGTAGCTGTGCCTGGTGATGGGAAAACATTCTACTCCCGTACCCAAGCCCTCGGTCTCCTTTGATAGCTCCATTGGTTCTTTAGGGGGTTTTAACTCTGCCCCACGTGCTAATTTACGGGACCCTTTACATTTAACGTCATCTCCCGTTGAAGGAGGAGTCCTTGGCGGTATGGAACCTATACCATCAGTGGTGTCATCTAGTTGTCTGACGGATATTGCGGCAGTGTCTCTGCCTCAAGTACTTCAGCTTCCGGTGGTTCCTGGAGACGTTCAAAGTGATGGTGTTTCTGCTTTACCTGAGGCTGCTCAGAATGTGTCTTTATCTGACATCTGGTGTGTATTCTGACAAGGATCGAGCGCTCTTTACTATCTGTTACTACTCAGATTAATGGTTTTTCACAAGATTCTGTCTCTAAGATGGCTCAGCATGATTTACAGATTTCTGCTTTAGATAACAAATGTCAGAAAATCGATGTACAATATTCTATGCTTCAGTCTGCTAATTTGTCATTCATGAGGGATAGTTTAACGTTACATACTCAACAAGAATTATTGGAGAATAATTTGAGGGCGGTAAATATTCGTTGTTTGAATTTTCCTTGCACTAGACTAATCTCACCTAAAATTTTATTTGAAAAATATCTGACAGAAGTGTTGGGCTATCAGTCAAACACTTTACCAGTAATTACAAAAATATATTACTTGCCTGGCCCGAGGCCAACAACCTCAGGTGACCGGCAATCAGTAGTCTTAGCTGAACCTTTAGATTCCTTGGATATCACAAATTTTATAGAGTCTTCGCGTGACTTAATTGGAACTAGATCTACTCTTTTGGTATCTTTCTCCTCTGAGACAGATAAGAGTACTGTCATGCGACTTTATTTCCGTAATAAGAACGCTGAATTCTGTGGTGGAAAAGTTAATATATTCCCAGATGTGGCCAGACAAACTCAAGCTAGGCGTAGAGCCTTTTTGGCTTTGAAGCCAAGGGTTCTCGCCTCTGGCGCAACTTTCTTCTTGAAATTTCCCTGTAAATGTCTGGTCACATCTGGGGGTACTAAGTATGTGTTTATGGATGTTGGTTCATTAGAAATATTTCTTAAGGGGCTAAATCCTCAGGTTGTAGCGGATGCATGAATATAAGGTGTGTTTTGCCTTTATATTTTTTTTTTTCTTCACTGGTTCTATTAGCATTGTATGTAATAATCAGAGTTTAGATTGATTATGGCTGTCAGCTGGATGTTCCCCACCGCTCCCCGTGATGTGGACTAAGTTTGTTTCTTTCTATTCTTGTAATAATTATTATGCCTATGTTTGATTTTTTGTATAATCTCAATAAAAATTAAAGTGGAAAAAAAAAAAACAGCAATAGAGCTGTTAGAAGCCAGTAGAGAAGGAATCTGGCTTCCCGCCAAAAACCGGGGCTCATTAGCTATTCAAAATGGCCGCCGGCAAAAATAAACCTAAAAAAGAGTGAATTAAAACCCCCAAAAGCTAAGGAATTAACTTAAAAAGTCAAAGGAGAAGGTGGGAGGGTTGCAGGCATGAGAGAAATGCCTAAAATCGCTGAAAAATCAAGAAAAATAAATCGAGTCATCAGAGAGTTGCAGACAGCAGTGGGAGAAAGACAGGCTTTGTACTCACAGTACCGAAAGTGCAGAGAAGCCACGGACCGCTGCTCAGATCACTGCCAGCTGCCTCACCACCAAAATCAGCCCCAGGGACTGGATTTTAGGAGGCTTACCATCCAGCTAAATAGCCCTCATGACTAGTGCTGGGGAGTCTGCACATCAGCGATCTCTACTGTGACAGGACACAGGAGCTCAGCTGGAATCATCCTGGTGCTCAGATAAGTACACTGGCAACTCAGGGGATAATCTCTCCAAGAGAAATCACAAAGAAATAAAGCATTTTTTTTTGAAGGAGCAAAAAAAAAAAGCATCCAGATCTGCTGGAGACAGAGAAAAACTGAGGGAGACCCCTAGGGGTAGGATTATATCACCAGGCTCCAGCCTATCAGAGCTCTGGTAGAATTCTCTGTCTCCAAGATCTGCTGGCAGGGGTGCATAACCTGTTTGTCTGGACTGGTCTAGCAGTATGAACTGGAAATTTTATTTTTTTATTAATTTTTTTTTAAAGAACTTCAGCCATACAACTTAAAATAAAAAAAAAAAAAAAAAAAAAAAAGAGTATAGCAATGAAATAAAAGATCAAACACTAACTAAACTGTCCTAAAGCTCCTTATCTGCTCCTCTAGTGAGCCCAGCACCTAGGCTCACTACCTCCAGCTGCATGGAGACTGGACACACTGGAAGCTGGTGGGAGGTGCCAGCAGGATAAGTACAGTGGTGTCACAAGTTTGACAAGCCCAGTCTCCATGCTGCAAGAGGAAGAGCACAACCCAGAGGTGGGGAACTGAACTGGAGGTATAATAAAGGAAATACATTTAAATACTCGTGGCGTTAATTGTGCGCTAGTTTTTCCATTGCTGTTTACGCGCATGTCAGTCTCTTTTCTGCATTTGACGGTAGCAGTAAGTATGCTTAAAAGTGGCATTATCTATACTTAAAGGCCGTGCTAGTTTTCTATAGTACTCTATAGGTGTGTTAAACCACTCTGTAATCTTCCTGTGGTGGGGCATAAAGCCTCCTGCAAACTTTCAGACCCTTCACTGAGGAGTCGGGCAAGTCCCACTTCCAGAAAGGGAAAGGCAGTCTTGGAATTCTGAATCCCCTGCAAGAGGGGGTGAAGCTAAGGCCCTTGTTCAGACACTAGAGGGTCAGTCAAACTAGGGCAGAGAAAACTTGAACAATCAGGGCTGCCAGTTCATCTTTCCTGAACAGGCGAAGAATACCAGATTCATATGAAGCTACAGTGTAACCTATTTAAGAATAATAAGAAAAAATATTTTTTCGCTCAATTCGTAATCAAACTCTGGAATTTTTTACCGGAGGATGTCATAAAAGCTGTTAGTGTAACTGGGTTTAAAAAAAGGCTTGGACAAGTTCCTGGAGGAAAGGTCCATAAACTATTATTAAAGAAAACCCAGGAAATCTACTGCTTGCCACAATACAAGCATTGTGGAATCTGTGTACTTTGGGGAAACTGCTAGGTACTTGTGACCTAATTGGCCACTGTTGAAAACAGGATACCGGGCTTGATGGACCTTAGTCTGACCCAGTATGGCATATCTTATGTTCTTAAATTCTTATAGTGATCTTCAGAATTAGAGAACAATTCGTCCTCCAGGTCAAAATCAGCACCTGAAGCACGAGATTGAACTCTCGCTCCTGGCAAAAGGACGGTCCACCCAAATTGCCAGACTCAGTCACCGAGAGCACTTTGAAGGCAGTGTAGTAGCTGGATTCCGACTCAGCTGCTGTCCCTCTTCCGAGCAGGCAAAAAGAGATTGAGAGAACCCAGAGGCTTCAGGCTCCATGCTGCCATAACAGAAAGACCATGCTTGCTGCAGAAAGGTTAAGAACTCCAGAGAACATAACCCAAAACCTGGAAGCTTCCTACTGGCCAGATGGCCTCCATCACCGAGGGGGAGCTGTAGGCAACAATCTCTTACACAAAGGGGAGCAACCAGAACAGAGAGCACTAAGATTTTCTTCCCCCAATTAGACCTGATAACCATCCTTCTTCAGGGCAATGTACACTGCCGAAGGCAGCGAAGAAGATAAGACCAGAGCACTCGCATCTCTGGGTCATTTCAATTACCCTGGTATTGACTGTGTCTATGTCACAACTATCAATGGTCTTCTTCTTGAGCGACTGCAATTGCCAAATTCTATCGTGTTAGCGCTCAATTTTAAACCAACAAAATAAAAAAGGTTTATGAAAAATTATCATATTACACAGGTACACTACCAAAAAACTGCCTCCAGTTTTGCAACTGATTCCTATAGATTTTGGGGTGCTGAATCCAGGAAAAATAGCCAAAATGTTCCATCACGTCACGTTTTCTTGCAAAATTAGATTTCTTACCCATATAAGGAATGTTCACATAATTTCTTTTTAGCCGACTGCAGTTTATTTTCTTGGCCCAAAATAGAGGTGTAATGGTTAACTAACTAGAAACACTCCCTCATGATATTTTAGAGTGTTTTGTATTCATTTTATACATTAACAGGACAATTGGGAGGCGGTGGGCTAAATCCAGTACTCGCGCTGGCGCATGTTCTTTCCTGTTCGCCTCGCCTCGTTCGCTCGCTCAAACACGGTGGTTGCGACATGAACGTTCCTGTCAAATTTCAGTTTCTTGCAAGTTCATTATTACCTTTTGTTTGCTCAGTCGTAATCCAGCTTTATTCCGAAGTGGTTCACTACAGTTGTAGTTTGCAGTGCTGTGTATTTGTGATGGCTTACAGAGCCAGAGGTTGCGTCAACTCTCCGGACAGTTTTTGTTTTATTTGTGGGGAATATACCGTGAAAAAGCGGCAGAGGAACATTTCTGCATTATTAAAAAAGTATATTTCGCCTATTTCGGTTTGAAGTTAGGCGATCAAGACAAACCGTGGGCTCCTCACAAAGTGTGCAAGACATGTGAGGAAGATCTACGCTTATGGATGAAAGGTAAAAAACAAGCATTTTGTTTCGGAATACCTATGATGTGGCGTGAACAAAGAGACCACAGCAGTGACTGCTATTTTTGCTCTTGCATTGTGAAGGGATACAACTTAAAAAATAAGAACGTAATAAGTTACCCCAACCTTCCCTCAGCAATTAGGCCTATGCCTCATAGCAACAAAGTACCTGTGCCTGAACCACCAAAATCTTTGGATCATATTTGTGTGGACGGTTCTGATCATGATGAGACTCATCAGATGGCTTTTCCTGATGAGTCCAGTACTTCCGAGTTTGAAACTGAACCAGATCCGAAACCTGAACTTTTCTCTCAAGCTGAATTGAATGATTTAGTCTGGGATTTAGGACTCCCAAAAGATGCTGCCCAACTGCTAGATTCTCGGCTTAAACAGAAAAATCTATTGTCACCAGGAACAACTTTTTATTGGTACCGCAACCGCGAGACACAATTTTTGAAGTATTTCAGCAAAGAGGAAGATTTGGTATTTTGCAACGATATATACGGAGTGATGGAAAAGTTTAAACTCAAGTATGATCCTGCTGAATGGCGGCTGTTCATTGATTCGTCAAAAGACAGCATAAAAGGTGTTCTTCTTCATAATGGCAACACATTCGCTTCAGTTCCTATTGCTCACTCTGTTATTCTCCAAGAAAAATACGAGAATTTGGCCCTGATTCTTCAGAAGATTCGTTATGATGAGCATAAGTGGATGATTTGTGGAGACTTTAAAATTCTATCCATGCTATTAGGGCAGCAATCCGGTTTCACCAAATATCCCTGCTCCCTTTGCTTGTGGGATAGCCGGGCCCGCGACCTACGCTGGGGGAAAAAAGACTGGCCAATTCGGGAGTATTTGAGACCCGGTGAGAAAAATGTTCTTCATGAGAGCTTAGTACCTCGTGATAAAATTCTATTACCACCTCTCCACATTAAGTTGGGTCTCATTAAGCAATTCATCAAGTCCCTTCCAAAAGATGGTGAGTGCTTTCGGTACCTTTGCTCAAAGTTCCCCCGACTTTCTGAAGCAAAGCTAAAGGAAGGAGTGTTTGTTGGCCCTGATATAAGGAAACTCATTTCAGATGGAGCATTCGCTGAAACGATGTCTGAGAAGGAAAAAGAAGCCTGGGATTCCTTCAAGGATGTTGTTCTCAAATTCTTGGGGAACAGGCGGGATGAGAACTATAAGGATATTGTTGCCAGGATGCTCAATGCCTTCAAAGAACAAGGCTGTAACATGAGCCTGAAAGTCCATTTCTTGCACTCCCATGTGAACTACTTTCCCGAAAACTTGGGGGCGTACAGTGAAGAACAAGGTGAAAGGTTTCACCAGGACATCAAGGACGCAGAGAGAAGGTACCAAGGAAGATGGAACACCACTATGATGGCTGATTTCTGCTGGTTGCTGCTGCAGGAAACCCCAGATGAAAAATACGCCAAGCAGCGCACCAAGAGAAGCATTCGGGGGAAGAAGAAACGGGCCCACCAGGAGATTGATTGACCCAAGAATGACTTTAAAATCTAAACTGTGTTGACAAATATCGTGTTTTTACTAAACTTTGAAATAAAAATTTGCTAGTTATTACCACAGTGTCTGATCTCATTTATTAGAATTTTATTTTCACACCATTGGGTGTTTGTCTTCATGTATTGCAATGGTGCGGTTTGCGTTTTCTATTCTTACATACATACCTGTACAACATTTTTTGCACATTTCTTTGCTTTGCTTTGTGTCTAACCTCGCTCTTATATGCTCAATGTTTGTGCACATGTATGTGGCTGTTTTAAGTGCAGACAATTTTGCTACCATCACAGTGTGTTTTGTTGACATTACTCTATTCTTATGTGCTGCCTTGTTACAATTTTCTTTATTCTTATTTGAATAACTACTAAACAATTAGTATAAAGAATTCATCCAAGAAACTTTTATCTCGATCGCACTCAATCTGAAACGTTCACCTCAAACTGCTAACCCAATGTAGCAAAAAATCTGTACGTGATGGAGCAAATTGGTTACCAGATTTGGATTCAGCGCACCAAAAAACGTAAAAATCAATCGAAACATTAGAGGCAGTTTTAAAAAAATTTTTTTTAGTGTACCTGTGTTATTAACTCATTACCACATCCAGTTGCCATTTGATTTTTCAGTCGAAGGTCTCAGACTTATCTTAACACTTTTATGGACCACAAATAGGTCCAACAGATAGTGCTTATATTGCATCAATGACCTTCAACTGTTTTAGAGCAAATCTAAAAACGTTTCTTATTTATTTATTTATTTATTTATAGAGTTTTGTATACCGCCTTATCCTTCAATCAAAGCGGTCACAGCATAATTAGGGGATTCATTTAAGAGTAAATTAGACTTACCTGCTAATTGTTGTTCCTTAAGGAACTCTAGTCCAGTCCCGGAAAGATAGAGTTGTCAACCTCCACTAGCAGCTTTGGAGACTGAAAGATGTCATCGTCGTGATGTCACTGGTACAAATAGGCTCGCTCCGCCCCCTTTCACCAGCACCTATTGACAAAGCAGACTCAGCAGAGCAACAAATAAGTAGCTATTTCAAAAACGTATACAGAACAATTATGTAATTATGTACAGATAGAAATACTTCTCTAAGAAAAAAGATAGAGCCAGGGCGCGCCCTAAAACGGACGTGGAACGGAAGGGCGGTAGCCCGGTTCCTCTGCGCCCCAGCCGCCTGCCGCCAACACCACAGAGATCCCCTCTGAGAGCGCTTCCCATCTCTGCTACCCCCAGAGCGCCCTGAAAAGCATTTTGGTTGTTTTCTCATTGTATACTTTAACATTTACTTTCTGTGTTCCCCCGCCGTACGGGTACAGCAGCTGTCAATCTCACTCTCCCCCGCCTGTGGACACTTCAGGCTGGCGAATACCCACTGAACGGGAGGGATCCGGGACTGGACTAGAGTTCCTTAAGGATCAACAATTAGCAGGTAAGTCTAATTTACTCTTCCTTAGCGTCCCTCTAGTCCAGTCCCGGAAAGATAGAGGATGTAACAAAGCAGTAAATCTCAACGGGAGGGGCCCGAGAGCCCAGCCTGAAGGACGGCTGAACCAAAACAACTATCCCCGCGCGCCTGCACATCCAAGCGATAATGCCGAGCAAAGGAATGCAACGAGGACCAGGTCGCCGCCCCACAAATATCGGCCGCCGGCACTAGGCTGACTTCCGCCCACGAGGCTGCCTGCGCTCTCGTGGAATTTATTTTATTTATTTATTTATTTAACATGTTTTGTATCCCGCCTTTTCCTTCAATCAAAGCGGTTAATACAGCACAAAGTTAAACAAAGGTGAGGGAAACATACATTGCATTATCATTACATCACAACAAAACACTAGGAGTACAAACAGGGAACACAGTACATAACTTACATTACATTACCTTACATTAACTACAAACAGCATATCGCTGAACAGAATGAGCATATAGCAGCAGATAGTGGGTCTCGCACGGTCCACCGCCTAAGGGCCACGCCAAAGGGCCCTCTTGCGAGGCCCTCAGGCGCGGGCCCGCAAGGCACGGGCGCGCCATTGCTGAAGGGATTTTAAATGATTTGAGAAGTGCTCAGATTGGCTGCAGTTTTCTCTCACACACAGTTCCCAACTAAGTAGGCACAGCTGATTCTCACTCACTGCTCACAGGATCGTTGGAGCCTTTGCTGAAGGGATTCTAAATGATTTGAAAAGTGCTCAGATTGGCTGCAGTTTTCTCTCACACACAGTTCCCAACTAAGTAGGCACAGCTGATTCTCACTCACTGCTCACAGGATCGTTGGAGCCTTTGCTGAAGGGATTCTAAATGATTTGAAAAGTGCTCAGATTGGCTGCAGTTTTCTCTCACACACAGTTCCCAACTAAGTAGGCACAGCTGATTCTCACTCACTGCTCACAGGATCGTTGGAGCCTTTGCTGAAGGGATTCTAAATGATTTGAAAAGTGCTCAGATTGGCTGCAGTTTTCTCTCACACACAGTTCCCAACTAAGTAGGCACAGCTGATTCTCACTCACTGCTCACAGGATCGTTGGAGCCTTTGCTGAAGGGATTCTAAATGATTTGAAAAGTGCTCAGATTGGCTGCAGTTTTCTCTCACACACAGTTCCCAACTAAGTAGGCACAGCTGATTCTCACTCACTGCTCACAGGATCGTTGGAGCCTTTGCTGAAGGGATTCTAAATGATTTGAAAAGTGCTCAGATTGGCTGCAGTTTTCTCTCACACACAGTTCCCAACTAAGTAGGCACAGCTGATTCTCACTCACTGCTCACAGGATCGTTGGAGCCTTTGCTGAAGGGATTCTAAATGATTTGAAAAGTGCTCAGATTGGCTGCAGTTTTCTCTCAAAATGTAAGACTTTGCCGCCGCTTCTCCCTTTCGCGGACCTCCGAACGCGACAAAAGGCCTGTCCGACTTCCGAAACGACACCGTACGACCAAGATACCTCTTGAGCACTCTCCGCACATCCAACCGGTGCAAACTTCCACCTGCCTGAGCTCCCTGCTCCACCGAAAACACCGGGAGCGCCACCACTTGATTAACATGAAAAGCGGACACCACCTTTGGCAAAAAGGCGGGTACCGTACGCAAGACCACCTTGTCCGCAGAGAAAGTCAAAAAAAGGCTCCCGGCAAGAGAGCGCTTGCAACTCGGAAATCCTCCTGGCGGAACATATCGCCACGAGAAACACCGTCTTGAGCGTCAAATCCTTGAGCGAAGCCCGTCCTAATGGCTCAAAGGGTTCCCCAACCAAGGCGTTCAGGACCAAATTAAGATCCCACGGAGGAAGAACAGTCCGCCTCGGCGGTCTGAGCAACAACACCGCCCGCAAGAACCGACGAATATCGCCATGCGCTGCGATAACCTGCCCTTGAATCTTTCCACGAAAACAGGAGAGAGCCGCCAACTGCACCCGCAAGGAGCTGGCCGAGAGGCCCTTATCCAATCCAGCCTGCAAAAAGGAAAGAACATCGGACACCGAAGCTCGTAAGGGATTGAGAGAGAGATCGGAACACCAGTTCCCAAAGACACGCCAAACTCGGATATAAGCCAGGGAAGTCGACCTCCGACGCGACCGCAAGAGAGTGTCTATAACCGCCGCCGAGTATCCACGGGCCATCAACCGCGCCCGCTCAAGAGCCAAGCCGTAAGCGAGAACCGACCCACCTGAGGCATGCGCAAGGGACCCTGAAGCAACAGGTCCTCCCGAAGAGGTAACCTCCACGGAACGTCGGCCAACAGACGAACCAAATCCGCATACCACGGTCTCCTCGGCCAATCGGGCGCTATCAGGACCACCTGGCCCTTGTGTCGCTCGATGCGCTGAACCACCTTGCCAATCAGCGCCCAGGGAGGGAACACATACAGTAGGCCCCCCACCGGCCACGGCTGCGCCAAGGCATCCAGGCCCTCCGCCATCCACTCTTTCCGCCTGCTGAAGAATCTCTCCACCTTTGCCGACCGCAAGGTGGCCATGAGATCCATCACCGGAAGCCCCCAACGGCGCACAATCATCGTGAAAATGTCCGGGTGCAGAGCCCACTCCCCCGGATCCACGCGGCACCGACTCAGATAATCCGCCTCGACGTTGGCGACTCCGGCGACGTGCTGAGCCGACAGGGCCAGTAAATTCCTTTCCGCCCAAGCCAGCAGCACACTCGCCTCTTCCTCTAGGGCCGCACTGCCCGTGCCGCCCTGCCGATTTATATACGCCACAGTGGTCGCGTTGTCCGACAGCACGCGCACCGCCGCCTGCTGCAGTTTCTGCTGAAAAGCCAGAAGAGCCTGAAACACTGCGCGCATTTCCAGACGGTTTATGGACCATAGACGTTCCTCCTTTGACCACGTTCCTTGCGCAAACGAGCCTTCGAGATGAGCCCCCCATCCTGCGAGACTCGCATCCGTCGTGAGCAACCGCCAGCACGGAGGCTCCAGGGGGACGCCCTGCGTCAGGCTGTCGGGATGCAACCACCAAAGTAGGCTGCCCTTCACCGCCGCCGGACAGGGCAGAGACTGCGACAACGCATCTCTCTGATGAGACCAGCGCCTGAGGAGAGCACTCTGCAACGGCCGCATGTGAGCTCTGGCCCACAACACTAAGTCTATTGTAGCCGCCATGGTCCCCAGTAACTGTAGGTACTGCCAAGCCGTCGGCGCTCGAAGCCCCAGAAACCGCAGCACCAGGTCGCGCAAGGCCTGCGCCCTTGAGCTGGGAAGAAAGACCCGACCTTGTCAAGTCTCGAAGCGCGCCCCCAGGTAATCTAGGCTCTGCGAGGGGGACAGCTGACTCTTTGCCCCGTTCACTACCCAACCGAGGCTCTCCAAGAACTCCACCACTCGAGCGGTGGCCCCCACGCTTTCCTCCCTGGACTTTGCCCGAATCAACCAGTTGTCCAGGTACGGGTGCACCAGGATCCCTTCTCTGCGCAGCGCGGCCGCTACAACCACCATAATCTTTGTGAATGTCCGAGGAGCCGTCGCCAGACCAAAAGGCAACGCCCGGAACTGAAAGTGTCCCATCGGTACAGCAAAGCGCAGAAAACGTTGATGCTCCCTCCGCACGGGAATGTGAAGATAAGCCTCCGTCAGATCCAAGGACGTAAGAAATTCGCCCTCGCGAACGGCCGCAATGACGGAGCGCAAGGTCTCCATGCGGAAGTGGGACACTCGGAGACAACGATTCACCCTCTTGAGATCGAGAATTGGCCGAAACGTATCTCCCTTTTTGGGGACCACGAAATAAATGGAGTATCGTCCTGCGCCGCACTGGTCGATCGGAACGGGTACGACTGCCCCGAGCCGTTGGAGACGTCTCAAGGTGTCCGCGACCGCTTGGCGCTTCCGAGGCGCCTTGCAGGGGGAACGAACAAAGGAATCTCGCACTGGACGCTGAAACTCTAGAGCATAGCCGTCCCGAATGACTTCTAAGACCCACCGGTCTGATGTAATCTGGACCCAGGCAGGGTAGAACTCCCGCAACCTGCCTCCCACGGGCACCTCCACTACCTGGGCCCGCCTCATCTCATTGTGATTTCTTGTTCGCACCGGAAGACTGGTAGGGACCAAAACCCCTGCCTGCCCCCCGAAACCCTCGAAAGGACTGACTCCGCGCTGGAAACCTGCTCCGCTGCGATTGTTGAAAGCGAGATGTGCGAAACTTGCGAAAATCCCTCGAGAGGTCTCTAGATGCCGATCCTCCTCGAGTCTGTTTCGGTCTATCCTCAGGGAGACGCCCCCCTTTGGACTCCCCGAGGTCCTTAACCAACTTCTCAAGATCCTCTCCAGAGAGGAGCTTGCCCCGGAAGGGAAGCTTACTGAGCCGAGCCTTGGACGAACTATCCGCCGACCAGTTTCGGAGCCACAAAGAACGGCGAGCCGCGACTACAGAAGCCATACATTTAGCTAGGCCACGAATTAGATCATAATGAACATCGGACAGGTACGCAGTGCCAGACTCCAGCCGAGACGTATCCGCCATCTGGTCGTCTGAGAGGGAGCCCTGAAGACGTTGAGACCAGCGTAAACAGCCTCTCGCCACCCACGCCCCCGCTATGGAGGCCTGCAGGGAAAGGGCACTCATGTCGAACACCTGCTTCAGCAAGGTATCCAACCTCCTATCCTGGCCATCCTTCAATGCCGCCGCTCCTTCCACTGGAATGGTGGTCTTCTTCGTGACAGCAGCCACCGCGGCATCAACCCTTGGAGACCGAAATATCAACTTATCCTGTTCCGAGAGCGGGTACAAGCGGTCCAAAGCCCTGGTTCCGCGCAACGCCGACTCTGGCGCGTCCCATTCCTCCTGAATCATATTCCGAAAGACTCTATGGATAGGGAACACCCGCTGCGAGGTGCGCACAGCCTGCAACAGCGGATCCTCCAACGCCTCTTCTGAGGGTGCGGACCCCACAGGCATATTTAAAACTTTGAGTGTCTCGGAAATTAAGGCAGGGAGCTCCTCTCGCTGAAAAACACGGACCACCCTGCTCTGTTGCTCCTCCTCCAACAACTCACCATCTTCCAAGTCGTCATCCGAGACCTCATCATCAAGGTCCGGCATCCCCTGGTCCTCCTCTAGAAGGGCAGGCGACTGCGGTTCCAAATCATCCCGTCGCCTCTTGGGTAGCGTCATCTCCCCTTCCTGAAGACCGGCAGCTCGACTCCTTTTCCTGCTAGAAGGACCGGGAGACTGAACCCCCCTGTCCGTCTGCAGCAAGGCAAACGCCTTCTGCATCAAGGAGAGGAATTTGGAAGGGAGACCTGGAATCCCAGACCCCTGGGATACTTCTGGCACCAAGGGAACACTGGAAGCGGAGGACAGACCCGCTACCGGTTCCGAAGCAGGCAAGGAAGGAGGGTCAGAACCCCTGCCATTCTGAGACGCGGTCTCGTGGTCCTGAGAACCTTCCCCCAAGGACTTCTCCATGCCCCTGGCCTCTAAAGAGCATGTTTTACAAACGCCAGTGTCCAGAAGCTCCCCACGCCGCACCCCACAGACCAAGCAGCGTGGTTTGGCAGGCATGGTAAGTAACAGCGCTTCAATGCCAGTAAAAGAGCCTTGCACAGCCACAAGACAAGCTCCAATTTAAACGCTTTTTTTTTTTTTTTTTTTTTTTTAATTTTTTGCAGTGATAAAAAAAGCAAGATGTAAAAATCTGCCCCCAAACCACCGTTTTTAAAAAAGAAGCTTATAAAACCGAAAAAAATGAAATTGAAAATTAAAAAATAAAAATTCAAATGGCCGCCGCCACTTTTTTCGGCGCGAAAAATCACGCGGCTAGGCCTCCCTGACTCCTAAGGAGCTGCCAAAACACCTCAACTAACCCCCAAATACCTCCCCCAGGTAAACCCCAAAGTCCAGAGTACTCACCAGACCTCGGGAGAGAGAGAAGAAGGGCAGCGCTGGACCCCTCAGAAGCACAGCTTTCAAAGCAGCATCAGCTCCTGGAGAGACTCAAATCCTGTGGTAATAACCACTGCCTGCTGCTGGGAGTCTCTATATAGCCTTCTACCTGCTCCTCACCCTTCCAAGTGGGTTCGGGGGCAGGGAGGCAAAAGCAGGCACACTCCTGTGCTACTGCAATGCTTGTTTCAATGCTGAGGCAGGGAGGGGAGGGGGGGAGGGGGTTAGGGAGCAGAGAAAGGAGAAAACAGTCTCAGCAGAACATCTCTATAGCAGCAGCAGGCACCCAAAGAGCCAGAAAATCTAAATTTAAAAACAAAAGATGAACTAAAGAAAAAGATTAAGCTCTGCTTATTTGTCCCTCTGAGCCCAGTCCTGGGCTCAGAACCTCCAAGCTGCTTGGAGACTGAAAGAACTGGTGAAAGGGGGCGGAGCGAGCCTATTTGTACCAGTGACATCACGACGATGACATCTTTCAGTCTCCAAAGCTGCTAGTGGAGGTTGACAACTCTATCTTTCCGGGACTGGACTAGAGGGACGCTAAGGAACATGCAGGGATATGAGACACATACACTAATACTTACAGGGAACATGGGCAGTGGAGGGTTAAGTGGCTTGCCCAAGACCACAAGGAGCATCTGTGGGACTAGGAACCCCAGTCCTTCCGGCTCAAGGTTGCTGTCCTCTAGTGGGATTTGAACCACCGACCTTCCGACCTGAAGTACCTTGCCCCAACCACTAGGCTACTCCTCCCGTTTCTATCTCCATTTAGCAAAAATCCAAAAACAACCCCACGATGTGCACTCCAAAATCATAATATCTTCTTCAACATTTAAACATTGAACATCTCCCATTACAGAGTTCAAACTCTAATATGTACACCATGAGTTGTACTGGTTCTTCAATGCTTAATAAATATCAAATATTGCACTTATATTTTAAGCTCGCGATGAGAAAAACGCAAGCTTAAAATATAAGTGCAATATTGAAAAGAAACTTGTTTATATCTGCAATAGTGATTTCTGCTTAATTATCATAAAATTAATTTAGACTGAAGAGTTCTAAAAATTAAGCTAAGACTGAAGTGGCCCATGTCATTACCTATGGATATATTTGTGCTAAGCCAGCAATGTTCTATAGTTCTTAGAGTGATCACATAGTCTCTATGACTATGGGGCTTGTTTACAAAGCCGCGGTAGCGATTCGCGATCGTTATCGGAGCCACGGCCCCATTGAAATCAATGGGGCCGCGGCTCCGATAACGATCGCGAAACGCTACCGCGGCTTTGTAAACAAGCCCCTATATGTCTCTCTTTATTTAAAGCAATGGCTATAAAACTAAACACATGATTGTCTGATTATCATCAAAGTTCAGTCCAACAAAAAGCACAAGACCACGTATTGTGTTATGAAACCAGTCCAGACGTGGTAAAATAGAAAATGACAACCACTTTATTGATTACAAACAGGGGAATAATAGCCATGGCGACCCGACACAGGCCATGTTTCGGTCATGTCTTCATCAGGGGTTATCCTTGGCAAACTAAAACCATAAAACACAGATAAAAATTAATAATATAACCATTCAAATAAAATATGAATAAAAAACATGAACACATAAAATAAAAACTTAAAACTGTAAGACAATTATAAAACACCATCTACAATTAAAAAGCCAAATAAATTAAAACTTATGAAAACATATGAATTAAAATTCAAAATTAATAATAAAAAATGAATTAAACAGCCATAAAAAGTGAAATGAAGGGTGTGACATGTAACTGATAACTTAATTACCAATGATAGGAAAAAGATGAAATTAGACTTACCTGCTAATTGTTGTTCCTTGAGGAACTCCAGTCTAGTCCCAAACCTCTGGGGTTGTGCTTGCAGCAGCTTAGAGACTGAGAAACGTCATCCTTTTGATGACACTGATATAAATACCGAGGAACCGCCTCCTCACTTCAGTAACCTATTGACAAAGCAAACTCACCGGAGCAACAATTAAGTAATAAACATTATTGAAAAAACTGTAAGCTAAATGAACCAAGAACTATTAAGGGGGACTTTTTTCTCTTCCTGATCCCCCTTGCCCCATACTAACTCTGGTTAGAACCCGCTTAGGCCCGCTCCCTCCCCTTATGGAGCAAAGCGACCCCCTTTCTATATCTCCTGATCAGACACCCCTTTAGGGACCAGAACTCTTAAAGGTTTATCTTCTTCTTACCTGTGATAAATGGCTTGCTTCAGGCTCTAGTCCAAAAATGAATACACGGGCAGGATACGGGACTAAACTGGAGTTCCTCAAGGAACGACAATTAGCAGATAAGTCTAATTTCATCTTCCTTATCATCCCTCCAGTCTAGTCCCGAACCTCTGGGGATGTAACAGATCAGTGAAACAAATCAACGGGAGAGGCCTGCTATCCCCGCCTGAAGCACTGCTGCACCAAAACAAAAGAATTTAAGGACGACCAGGTCGCTGCCTTACAAATTTCAACCGCTTGTACTAACTCGTACTCAGCCCATGAAGCTGCTTGAACCCTAGTCGAATGAGCCTTCAGTCCCTCTGGAACCAGCTTGCCCTTCAACCGATACACTGATGCTATCATCTCCTTAATCCATCTGGCAATGGAAGCCTTTGATGCTGCTTCTCCCTTCTTTGTACCACCAAAAAAGGACAAATAGCCTATCAGACTTCCAGAAGTCTGACGTCCACCAAATATATTTCTTTAATGCCCGGCGAACATCCAAGAGATGCGACCGCTCAGTAGACGAAGTCTCGGGACCTCTCCCGAAAACCGGCAAAGAAACTACCTGATCTTTTGGTAAAAAGGACGGTACGGGCCTCAAGACCACCTTTGAAAGCCAGAAAAGGCTTTCTACAGGACAAAGCCTGCAATTCTGAAATTCTCCTGGCCGAACATATCGCTACCAGGAAGACCACCTTGAGCATAAGATCCTTCACAGACGATCTAGACAATGGCTCAAACGGTTCGCACACCAACACTTCCAAAACTAAAGCAAGATCCCACGTCGGAACTACCTGACGACATGGAGGTCTCAAAAGCAACACCGCCCTTAAAAAACGCTTTACATCTGGGTGAGTCCCCATGGCTTTCCCTTTTATCTTACCTCTATAACAGAACAGCGCTGCTAACTGTACCCTTAAGGACGAGGCCGCTAAATCTTTCTGAAATCTATCCTGTAAGAATGCCAGAATTTGAGGAATAGACGCTCTTAAGGCTTCCAAGTTCCTGTCCGCACACCAAGCTTCAAATATACGCCAACGACGTAGATTTCCTTTGCGACTTCAGCAATGTAGCAATTACTGCTGCGGAATAACCCTTTGCTCTTAGCCTCAAGAGCCAAGCCGTAAGCGAGAATTATCCACATGAGGCATATGTAGCAGACCCTAAGACAACAGGTCTTTCCTGACTGGAAGACGCCAAGGCCGCTCCACCAACAGTCTCCTGAGATCCGCATACCAAGGTCTCCTTGGCCAATCCGGTGCTATCAATATCACCAATCCTTTGTGTCGTTCGATGCATTGTAGTACGTGGCCTATGAGCACCCAAGGTGGAAATATATACACTAGCTGCTCCACTGGCCAGTCCTGAATGAGAGCATCTAAGCCCTTCGACATTCGTTCTCATCTTCTGCTGAAAAACCGACTTGACCTTTGCCGAGTGGAAAGTCGCCATGAGATCCATTACTGGTGTCCCCCAGCGACGTACGATCATTTCGAACACTTCCGGATGAAGAATCCACTCTCCTGGATCTATCTTCACCCAACTCAAGAAGTCGGCTTCGACATTGTCTACCCCTGCCACATGCACTACCGACAGAGCCTCCAGGTGCAGTTCGATCCAATGGAACAACTGCTCGGCCTCTGTCTCCAGAGCCACACTGCCAGTGCCTCCTTGCCAATTAATGTAGGCCACCACTGTCGCGTTGTCGGAAAACACTTGCTTCCCCTTGCAAATAGGGCTGAAACACCCAGAAGGCAAACGCTACTGCTCTGAGTTCCAACCTGCTGATAACCAGAACTTCTCCTGGACGGACCACTGCCCCTGTGCAAATTGGCCTTGGAAGTGAGCTCCCCAGCCTAACAGGCTGGCATCCGTTGTTAGGGCGATCCAATCGGGCGATTCCAAGGGCATCCCCTTCTCCAGACTCCCTGGATGCAACCACCACCGCAGCGCCCGCTGCGTCTCTATCGGACAGGGCAGTCTCCGGGATAGAGTGTGTCGCCACCTGTTGCCACCCTAGGCGGTTGCCTAAGGGTAGGGCGAGCACTCTTTCTGTAGTTGTGGGTTTCAAATAAATTGAAGTACGAGAGGCTTTAAGGCTAGCACAGGAAATTTATTGATTTTTACTACTTCTCCATACAGAGCTTTTATAAAGCTCAATGCAAAGGCAAGAAAAGAAAAAAAGGTAGGATTTCTTCTCCTAACACAATTAGCTTCTGTCACTTCCAGAATTCACAAATCAGGCTTCATTATTTCTTCTAGCCTTTAAAACATAAATGCTAGTCTGCCTTCTTGAAACTTCCCAACATTCAAACACTTTCTGGCTTCATTCAAGGAGACATTTCTAAAAGTAAACAGGGCTTTTAAAATACTGTCCAGCCTGTTTCTTTTCCTTTACTGGCAAATGCAGCTGTTTGAGCTTCACCCTCTATAGAGCTCAAACACTTGTCTTGTGACACAGAGCACATTCCATTGCACATTCAGAATCAATATCAGAAGGATAACTTTCTGTCTCCATTTCCTCAATATCTGACTCTTGTGTATCATGGCTTAAACTTCTCCGGGTAAACCCAGGCTCTGCCCTTTCTAACAGCTTAAGAATTTCCTTCCAGCCAGAGATTCCTTTGCCTCTAGAATTCTTAGCACATACTGGCAATTCTCTCTCTCTCATTAACTGGCTTATTGTTTGCAGCTTGCTTAACTTGCTGTTGGACACAGGGTTACTCACGGTTCTCCTTGTACCAGATAAGTTTTCACCAAGCCTTTGGCTTGCAGTAAAAATGTCCTCATTTAAGGCTCCCTCAGAAGGAAAACTCCTGCCTCCAGGCTCCAAAGCAACTCTCCTGCATTCTGGATTCCTCCCTGGCTTATGGCTTTTTCCCTTGAGTGTTCCAGCAGTTTCTACAGTGTCCTCTAAGGCTGGGCTTCTCTTAGAAGTCTGTCTCAGCAGTTCCTTCTCCTCCCCTGGGCTGTCCTGGGAAATACCTTTCACTCTAGCTTCTTCCTCCATCCAGCACGTTAGGACTTCTGCTGTGTTCTGAGTCTCGGGTAGCTCCTCCCCTGGGAACTCCCTTCCTCCTGTGATGCTGCCTCTCAACCTCAGCCCCTGCATCAGCGTCCGGAACCTGATCAGTGTGAGTGTTAGGGTTAGCATTCACCTCAGCATTAGCATATGCATCAGGATATGCCTCAGGAAGAAGACGCCATCTCCTGTTACTGCCCCCTTCCTTTTGTAATCCCCTAGGGACTCTCCCTGCATGTGTCTGAGCAGTAACCACGTGCTGCTTCCCCAGCTGGCCCTCATTAACCCTCCAGCTTGTTCCTGAGCTTGGGCGTGGCTTGCAGCTAGGCACTAGATGAGTTTTTTTCTGTTCAAAAACATTTTGTGTTTCACATCCCCGCCTCCTGCTTCTCTCCCTTAAGGTGAAAGTGTGCTCTTTTCCCACTTCTAAGGGCTCGGGAACATTTTGGCCATCACAAGTGTCGCTCTGGTGAGACCATCGCCTGAGCAGAGCTTTCTGCAATGGTCTCATATGGGCTCTCACCCACGGCACCAGCTCGATCATTGCCGCCATAGTCCCAAGCAACTGTAGATAATGCCATGCCGTGGGATATGACCTGCTCAGAAATTCGCGTACTAACTTCCTCAAACGTTTTGCTCGATGCTGAGGCAGGAAAACCCTGCCAACCTCCAATATCAAACCTCGCTCCCAGGTATTCCAGACTCTGCGACGAAGTCAACGTGCTTTTTGACATATTGACTACCCATCCTAGGCTTTGCAGGCATGCAACCACTCTGGTCGTCGCCGCCTCGCTCTTGGCTCTTGACTTTGCTCGAATTAGCCAATCGTCCAGATAAGGATGTACTAGAATGCCATCCTTTCTTAGCGATGCGGCTACCACCACAATCACCTTGGTGAATGTCCGTGGTGTATAGCTAGCCCGAACGGCAATGCCTGGAACCGAAAATGTCCCATAGTAAATGCAAACCTGAGAAATCTTTGGTGTTCCTGCCGAATGGGAATGTGCAGGTACGCTTCTGACAAGTCCAAGGAAGTAAGGAACTCCCCTTTTCGTACGGCTACTATGACTGACCTCAACGTTTCCATGTGAAAATGAGACACTCAGAGATAGCGATTTACTCTTCTGAGATCCAGAATTGGCCGATAAGTTCCCTTCTTCTTCGGAACTACTAAATAAATGGAGTACCGACCTGAACCGCATTCGACTTGCGGAACCGGCACTATCACCTCTAGAGCTACCAGTCGCTCTACTGTCTGTTAGATTGCGTCGAACTTGAGTCGTACCCTGCAGGGGGAATGAACGAACGAGTCTGTGACTGTCTGGTGAAATTCCAAAGCATAACCTTCTCGAATCACCTCAAGTACCCACTGGTCTGAAGTAATCTGGGCCCAGGCAGGGTAAAACTCCCGTAGCCGACCAACTACAGGCACCAAGCCTGCCTGGGACCCCCTTGCTTCATTGTGTCTTTCTAAGATTTGAGGAGGAGGCCCCAAAACCTCTGCCTGCTCCCCTAAAGTCCCGAAGCCCCTGGTTTCTATAAGGAAAATGCCCCCTTTGACTTTGGATGAACTTAGGGGAACGAAAACGGCAAAACTCCCTCTGAGAAGTCTTCGGAGGTACATTAGAACGTCCCTGCTTCTGTTTATCCTCCGGCAGCCGTCCCCCTTTGGATTCGCCGAGGTCCTTCACCAGTTTATCCGAATCCTCTCCAAAAAGAAGCTTGCCTCTGAAGGGTAGCTTACTCAACCTAACCTTAGAGAACTATCCGCTGCCCAGCTGCACAGCCATAAATACCGCCGCGCCGCTACTACCGAAGCCATACTGTTCACTAATCCACAGATAAGGTCGTAATGGATATCAGCCAGATAAGCCGTCCCAGACTCTAGTCTGGACGAATTCACAGTCTCTACCCCCATCTGCTCCCCTTGGAGGCGCTGAGACCAATGCAGACAGGCTCTAGCTACTCATTTATTTATTTTTTATTTATTTACATTCTCTTATATACCGCGCTATTCTGCATCAGTGCGGTTTACATTGAACAAACTGAAATTACATTGAACAGGGCATTATAACTTGGAGATAACTATTTTACAGGGAACATGAGCTATGGAGGGTTAAGTGGCTTGCCCAAGACCACAAGGAGCACCTGTGGGACTAGAAACCTCAGTCCTTCCGGCCCAAGGTTGCTGTCTTCTAGTGGGATTTGAACCCCCGACCTTCCGGCCTGAAGTACCTTGCCCCATGCTCCACAAATCAAAGCTTGAATTGACAGCACGCTCACGTCAAAAACCTGTCTCAACAAGGCGTCCAACTTCCTATCCTGAGTATCCTTAAGCGCCGTGCTACCCTCCACCGGGATAGTAGTCTTTTTGGTAACAGAGTGGAGGAGTGGCCTAGTGGTTGGGGCAAGGTACTTCAGGCCGGAAGGTCGGGGGTTCAAATCCCACTAGAGGACAGCAACCTTGGGCCGGAAGGACTGGGGTTTCTAGTCCCACAGGTGCTCCTTGTGGTCTTGGGCAAGCCACTTAACCCTCCATAGCCCATGTTCCCTGTAAAATAGTTATCTCCAAGTTATAATGCCCTGTTCAATGTAATTTCAGTTTGTTTAATGTAAACCGCACTGATGCAGAATAGCGCGGTATATAAGAGAATGTAAATAAAATAAATAAAATAACAGCTGTGACGGCCGCATCCACTCTTGGCGCCTGAAACAACTCCTTATCCTGCTCCACCAGCGGGTAAAGCTGGCCCATAACCCTGGACCTCTTGAGTCCAGCCTCGGGCAAATCCCATTCTCCTTGAATCATCTCCTTGACTACCCTGTGTATCGGAAATGCCCTCTGAGTCTTTCGAAACGTCTGTAACAATGGGTCTTCCAAGGTCGCCTCTTCAGCCGTCCCCGTCTGCAGCATATTAAGTGCCTTGAGCGTTTCTGAAATGAGGGCTGGTAACTCCTCTCTGCGGAAAATTCGAACCACCCGCGCTTGATCCTCCTGCTCCACGATTTCTCCTTCCTTTAACTCCTCCTCAAGTTCTAGGTCCTGATCTCCCTCTTCGGATAGAACCATCTCGGAGGCCACTGACTGATCCGTGTCCTTGTCTATTCTGGCTTTCTTAGCCTGGACCCTTATTGATCCTGCAGCCATATGCGTCCCCGGCCTGTTTTCCCCTAGCTCCGCATTCGAGGTTGTAGATGGGACATCTCTCCTAACACCTCCAAACGCCTGCTGAATTAGCGTAAAGAACTCCTGGGAAAAAATTGCCTCCAGGCCCCACGGCAGCGGTGCTGGAGGAATAGGAAAATCCAGAGCTGAGGAAGGCCCCGCCACAGGTTCCAGCAGTGGCTCAGCAGGGGAAACCAGCTCCAGTAAAGGGTCTACCACCACTATGGGACCCTCTGAAACCACTTCTCCAGCTTGCTCCATCATGGACGCCTCCAGCATACACCCCCTGCACACTCCTGTGTCCAAGACCGCCCCCCGCCTAGCACCGCAGAGCATACATTGCGGTTTAGAGGGCATCTCCGTAGAACGGAGCTGCACAATGAGCCCTGCAGCCCACCCTTTGACCTACAGGCTGAGGACCCTTCCACAGACTCTGCTCCCAACCGTAAGCCCCCCAATTAAAAAAACGTTTTTGTTTTGTTTTTTAAATAAGAAGTTTCAATATCAACTCTCTGAACCCCCCCCCCCCCCCCCCTTAGGTGGTTTCTGAAGAAATTTTAACCAAACGAAGCTCTAGCGCCAAAACAGGGCTATCTTATAATGGCGTTCTTTTCTTATTTCCTTAAATGATGTAGTATTGTAAACCGCTCTAATACCTTTTGGTCTGAGCGGTATATCAAATTCAAATAAACATAAACATAAACATATTTAAATTTTCTCGATGGACACAGCGTTTCCCGCGCTGAGACCACGCGGTCGGGCCTACTCCGGCACACTTGATCAGCGGCACAGCGCTCCACTCCCCGGCTGCTTACCTCAATGGGGCCTCTTGCACTCTACCCCGCTGATCTGGACTCTCCTGGTCCTCCGCCGATGCCCGATTGGTTCTAACAAAGGAAAACCTCTGCTTCTTTGAACTGCTGCTGCTAACCGCCGGAGTCACCGACGGCGGCTCTGAGTGCTCACAGGGAACAACTTTTGGCGCGCTGCAGAGCCTAAGGCACCGGT
Source organism: Ichthyophis bannanicus (assembly GCA_033557465.1). NCBI lineage: Eukaryota > Metazoa > Chordata > Amphibia > Gymnophiona > Ichthyophiidae > Ichthyophis > Ichthyophis bannanicus. Next base: position 334,208,750 of record CM066038.1, read on the forward strand.
TCCTTATCCATCTAAGTGGTATCAGGAACCGGAGCCTTTTCCCCTCTACCAGCTGTCTCTTCGGCACTGCCCCAGCTGAGCTCCAAAAGCAAACCGGGAGGGGAGGGAGGGGGCCTTACTGCTCTAACAAAATTTAAAGCTACAGAACCTGCCAAAATAATAAACTGAAGCTATATGAAATCTATAGCCATCTTTCCACAAAATCTCCCCATACAACTCCTAAACTCTCTAAAATTTCCTTAATTGCTCCTCTAGTGAGCCCTGAAGCTCCAGGCTCACCACCCTCCAGCTGCTTGGAGACTGAGAGAACTGAAGTAAGGAGGCGGTTCCTCTGTATTTATACCAGTGTCATCAAAAGGATGATGTTTCTCAGTCTCCAAGCTGCTGGAAGAGGAGCACAACCCCAGAGGTTCGGGACTAGACTGGAAGAACTCCTTTGTAATTATAGCCCCTTGTGTTGTCTTGCAAACTAAAGGGAGAGGAAGAAAAGAATCAGGTCAATACAGTATCATATACATGAAACAGGAGTGATCGGCACAAATTAGAAAATGAGGATCCTTTTAAAAAGCTTTTTTGATGGATTAAACTTATAGGAGCAGCCCTAAGGGACCAAACCAAGTCTGATCATAACTTCATCGTCTAAAAAATGTAATGTGGATCGAATAAAGGCTTACAGAAATAAGGACCATATCGCAGAAAGCATAAACCCATGTCAATCCAACACCAAATATTGCCCAAATATCATCCTTACATAAAATAATATAACATTAAAAGTATGTAAACATATGCTTTTAAAAAAATCTAGATAAAAAACTCTTTAAATTATTACTGTTATAATAAATGATGTGTCCCTTACACCGCAGGAGAAAAACAAGCGGACAATTGAACAAGCATTGTACAACGATCAAAGATCACATGTAACAATAAAAGTTCAAAAACATACCCAATATATAATGCTATAAAAATATTGACAGAAATCGGTGTTGACAGCGCGATATAACACGGTTAAATAAAAATTCCCATTTCTCAAGATGGACGCCTGCATATGCGCTCTAACTTTTATCTGCTACCGTGGGGAAAAGAATCAGCAGACCATCTTGTCTCAAAATGGTAAATGTCCATAGGAACCACAAAATAAAAAACACATCTCTAGTTACTATAAAACCCTTTCAAATAGCAACCTGGACTATTAAGTACATGACCTAAAATCTTTGCAATCGTATCCCAAAAAAGACCCCACGTCATGAAAATAAATAAATAACGGGATATACTGCAAATCACATAACAGACGCATCTGTACCCAAAAAAACATCTGATCCATAAAAATGCTATTACAATAAATGATGTCCCTCAAACCGCGGAAGAAAAATGATTAGCTGACATATGACCTAACATTGTGCTACGACCAGAGAATATAAACAATGAAGGTTCAGAAACATACCTGATAAATGGTGCTGTGAAAATGTTGACAAAAAAAGGCGCTGACAGTGCGATGTATAACAATTAGATGAAAATTCAAAATTCTCAACAAGAACAGCTACACATGTGCTCTAACTTTTATCTGCTACCGCGAGAAAAATGGAGTTAGCTGACCATCTTGTTTCAAACCAGTAAATGCCCATAGGAAGCACAAAAAACAAGACAACACTGATTTCTACAAAACCCTTTCAAATTACGATGAAAACTATTAAGTTAATGTCATAACAACCTTGCAATTGTATCCCGGAAACACTACGTCATGAAAATGAATAAATAATGGGAAATTCTGCAAATCATATGACAGACGTGTGCAAACCCAAAAAGATCTGATCCATAAAAAATAAAATGTCACTCATTAAAAGTAAGGGGATAATCATGACTACAAAAAATAAAACAAACTGATTCCAACTACGGATTAAAATAATAAATAAAAGTAAAAACCATGCTGAGCTGTATAAAAAACAGTGGTAACTGACAGGTGAGAAAGGTATCCGCACTATGCCATGAAAGGTACAGTAAAAACCGAAAAAAAACAAAAAAACAGACACTAAAAACTAAAAATAGTTAAATAAAAATGATCATAAAGGGGGGGGGGGGGTAAAAATGATGCTAAATAATTAAATGATCATAAAAAGGGGGGAGCAAAAATGTGACACTTGTCTGAAATGATAAATAACTAATTAAAAGGAATAAAACCAGAAACCAGAGTTGAGCCCAAAGGTGCAAAACCTTTTACAATTTACCTATTAAGACCATACCAACCCAACTGAAAAGAGGAAAAAATTAATATATAATAAAATTAAATTAAGGAGACCAAAGCACCAAAAACCTACATTTAATTATTTAGCGTCAATTTTAACTCCCCCAACCCCTTTTTATGATCATTTTTTTGTGGTTCCTATGGGCATTTACTGGTTTGAAACAAGATGGTCAGCTGATTCCGTTTTTCCCGCGGTAGCAGATAAAGGTTAGAGCGCATGTGTAGATGTTCTTGTTGAGAATTTGGAATTTTCATCTAACTGCTATACATAGCGCTGTCAGCGCCTGTAACATTGTCACAGCACCATATATCGGGTATGTTTCTGAACCTTCATTGTTATATATATTCTCTGGCTGTAGCACAATGTTAGGTCATATGCCAGCTAATCATTTTTCTTCCGCGGTTTGAGGGACATCATTTATTGCAATAGCATTTTTTATGGATCAGATGTTTTTTGGGTCCATATGCGTCTGTTATATGATTTGCAGTATATCCTGTTATCTATTTATTTTCATGAAGTGGGTTTTTTTTGGGATACGATTGCAAAGTTTTTATGTCATGTATTTAACAGTCCAGGTTGTTATCTGAAAGGGTTTTATAGTAACTAGTGATGTGTTTTTTATTTTGTGATTCCTATGGACATTTACCATTTTGAGAGAAGATGGTCTGCTGATTCTTTTCCCCACGGTAGCAGATAAAAGATGGAGCGCATGTGCAGGCGTCCCTCTTGAGAAATGGGAATTTTTATTTAACAGTCATATATCACGCTGTCAGTGCCTGTTTCTGTCAATATTTTTATAGCATCATATATTGGGTATGTTTTTGAACTTTTATTGTTACATGTGATCTTTGATCATTGTACAATGCTTGTTCAATTGTCTGCTTATTGTTTTTCTCCCGCGGTGTGAGGGACACATCATTTATTATAACAGTAATAATTTAAAGAGTTTTTTATCTAGATTTTTTTAAAACATATGTTTACATACTTTTAATGTTATATTATTTTATGTAAGGATGATATTTGGGCAATATGTTTTGATGGACTGACATGGGTTTATGCTTTCTGCGATATGGCCTTTATTTCCGTAAGCCTTTATTTGATCCACATTACATTTTTTAGACAATGAAGTTATGATCAGACTTGGTTTGGTCCCTTAGGGCTGCTCCTATAAGTTTAATCCATCAAAAAAGTTTTTTAAAAGGATCCTCATTTTCTAATTTGTGCCGATCACTCTTGTTTCATGTATATGATACTGTATTGACCTGATTATCTTTTCTTCCTCTCCCTTTAGTTTGCAAGACAACACAAGGGGCTATAATTACAAAGGAGTTCTTTTTCCTATCATTGGTAATTAAGTTATCAGTTACATGTCACACCCTTCATTTCACTTTTTATGGCTGTTTATTTAATTCATTTTTGATTATTATTTTTTAATTTTAATTCATATGTTTTTCACAAGTTTTCATTTATTTGGCTTTTTAATTGTAGATAGTGTTTTATAATTATATTGTCTTAGAGTTTTAAGTTTTTATTTTATGTTTTCATGTTTTAATTCATATTTTATTTGAACTGTTAAATTATTAATTTTTATCTGAGTTTTATGGTTTTAGTTTGCCAAGGATACCCCTGATGAAGGCATAACCAAAACACGTACTGTGTCGGGTCGTTTTGGCCTTTATTCCCCTGTTTTTAATCAATAAAGTGGTTGTCTTTTTCTATTCTATCATCAAAGTTCACCAAGTCAGCACATATTAGAGATCTGTATCAAGAAAATCATAGGCCTCCTCAATTACACCTTGGAGGTTTTGGTATCTCTCTACCTGTCCATCCTCACACCATTATTAAAGAGGACCAGAGAAATCCACTGCATACCCCAGGATGAGCAATGTGGAATCTTGGAAACCTGAGAAGTACTTGTGACCTAGATTGGCTGCTTTTGGATACAGGCTACTGGGCTGATGGACCTTTGGCATATCTTATGTTCTTATGTACCCCTCTATTATCTAATGGTCCAACTGACTCTCTTACAGGATTTTGCTAAGAATGTATTTGAAAAAGTTTTATTATGCATTTCTGCTTCCATAGCAAGCTCATTTTTAAATTCTCTCTTTGCCTGCCTTATCAATACCTTTCATCTAACTTACCAGTGCTTATGTTGTTTCTTGTTTTCATCATTTGGCTCATTTTCCGTTTCCTGAAAGATGCTTTTTTCGGTTACAAGAGCTTCTCTGACCTCACCTTTAAACCACACCAGCAGTTATTTGGCCTTTTTTCCACTTTTCTTAAAGCATGGAATACATCTGGTCTGGGCTTCCAAGATAGTATTTTTAAAGAACACTCATGTTTGATGTAAGCCTTTAACCTTTAAAAAAAACCCTGAAAGGAGCAGCTTTAAACTATTTTCCTCATTTTATCAAAGTCTCCCTCTTGGGTCCTGCAGGTGCAATGGAAAACATTTCTAAGTGCTACCTTGGAAATTCTGAATTTCAACTTCCTACCTAAAAGCTTATATTTGGCTTCCAGAACCTTCACCCCACAGGTTTCTATGCCATTTGTTGTTAAGAGCTAGCTAAACTAAAATTAGACAAAGGGATGGGGCTGGATGGTACTTATCTGAGGGTACTGAAGGAACTTAGGGAAGTGATGGTGGTTCCGCTGTCAGACCTCTTCAATGCTTTAGAGTCAATAGTGATCCCAGAGGACTGAAGACAGGCGAATGTGGTTTCTATCCACAAAAATGGAAGTAAGGAAGAGGTTGGTAGCTACAGACCAGTAAGTGTGGCCTCTGATGAGTAAATGAATGTAAACGCTGCTAAAACAGAGGATGGTACAGTTTCGGATTCAGATTCCCAGACAGCACAGCTTTATTAGAGGTAGGTCATGTCAGACACATCTGTTTGTCTTCTTTGACTGAGTGATCAGAGGACTGGATCAGGGAAGAGCACTAGATATGGCGTATTTAGATTTCAGAAGGTCTTTGACATTGTTCTGCACTGGATATTTATGAATGAACTTAGTGCCCTTGGGATGGACACTAAATTGAGTAAGAAACTGGCTAAGTGGGAGGTGACAGAAGGTAGTAGTACATGATGTTCAGTATGAAAAAAGGGGCAGTATCAGTGACATCTCTCACTTGGTTTGCAGCATGTCGTGCTGTGAGGGCTTGCGTGCATCAGTGATGCTGAGAGCTAAACTATTGGTAGTTTAACTACTGGCAGGGTCTCCCAAGATGGACAGGTCTCAGCTGAGGTGCCAGACCAAGACAAACCACTCATCTGGGCAGCAGCAGAATGGGATAGTGTTGACGGCGGAGGATCACATTTTTGTGACAACAGAAACACCACCAAACTTAAACTGCGCGGAAGAAAGGCCCGGCAATCTACTTCTGTATCTTGCCATGAAAACCCAATGGATAGTTACAACAAAACAAATTGTGCTATGGTGCTGGAAGATGAGACCCCCAGGTCGGAAGGCACTCAACTAGCTACTGGGGAAGTGCTGAAGACTTTTCAGAGTAAAGCCAGCATTTATGATGTGGCTGGATCAAAGCCCTCGAGAAATCTGACTGCTGATGTAGCTGCGCATGAAATGAGAGTCAGAAGCTGTAAAGATGTCTTACGCATTGGAACATGGAACGTACGAAGCATGAACCAAGGAAAGTTGGAGGTGGTCAAGAATGAAATGGAACGTGTACAACTTGATCTGTTGGGTGTCAGCGAACTGAAATGGACTGGCATCGGGCACTTTGCATCAGAAGATCACATGATCTACTATGCTGGAAATGAAAGACAAAGAAGAAATGGTGTTGCATTTATAATAAAGAAGAAACTTGCAAGAACTGTAATGAAATACAATGCAGTCAGTGAACGCTCAATCTCTATTCGTCTACGAGGATTGCCTATCAACACAACTATAATTCAAGTATATGCCCCAACAACAGCTACAGAAGAGAATGAAATTGAAGAGTTCTATGAAAAAGTACAAGCTGAAATTGACAGAACATGCAAACAGGATATCCTGATAGTCATGGGTGACTGGAACGCAAAAGTTGGCAACAAAGAAGAAGGCAAAGTAGTTGGAAAATAATGGACTTGGCAACAGAAATGAAGCTGGAGAAAGACTGATAGAATTCTGCAAGACCAATGATCTATTCATCTCAAACACCTTCTTCCAGCAACACAAGCGGCGACTGTACACATGGACTTCACCCAATGAATTGTATAAAAATCAAATTGACTACATGTGTGGAAGTCAACGAAGGAAAAGTTCTATAACATCAACAAAGACAAAACCTGGAGCTGACTGTGGTACAGATCATCAACTACTAGTAAGCAAACTTAAGCTAAAGTTGAAAAAGAGCAAACCACTCATGAATGCAGCAAAATATGACCTTGAGAATATACCACTGGAATTTAAAGACTGCCTGCAAAATTGATTTGCTGCTTTAGATACAAATGACAGGGCTCCAGAAGAGTTATGGAATGACATCAAGAAGGCTGTGTTGGAAGAAAGCGAGAAGTCTCTACAAAAGGTGAAAAAGCAAAAGCGGCCAAAATGGATGACAGAAGAAACTCTGAAAATTGCCCAGAAACGCAGAGAAGCTAAAGCCAGAGGAGAAAGAAAGACAAAAGCAGAAAACAGAGATTTCCAATGTGCAGCAAGACAGGACAAGGAAAAGTACTACAATGACACTTGCAAGGAAATAGAAGCAGAAACTATTAGAGGAAGAACAAGATTGGCTTTCCTAAAGCTACGAGAGTTAAAGAAAAAGTTCCAGCCTCGAATTGGAATGTTACAAGATGCTCAAGGTTCTATGTTGAATGATGCTGAGATCATCAAGAAAAGGTGGAAGGAATATACAGAGTTTTTATATGATAAAGATCAAGTGGACCAACAGCCGTTTCAACCTGTACCTTATGATCGGGAACCATTGGTGATGAAAGAAGAAGTTGAAGCAGCATTGAAAGCCTTATCAAAGAACAAAGCACCAGACATTGATAGCATTCCTATAGAAGTACTGCAGCAATCTGATGCAGCTGTTACCATACTTACAAGGCTCTGCCAAGAAATATGGAAGACAACATTATGGCCAACTGGCTGGAAAAGATCTGTGTTTATAACCAATACTAAAGAAAGGTGATCCAACTGACTGTGGAAATTATCGAACAATCGCTCTGATCCCACATGCCAGCAAGATTCTACTGAAGATTATTCAAAAGAGACTACAACCATACCTGGAACAAGAACTACCTGAAGTGCAAGCAGGGTTCAGGAAAGGGCGAGGAGCGAGAGACATCATTGCGGATATGAGATGGATCCTTGAAAAGACTAAAGAATACCAAAAGGATTTCTATTTGTGCTTTATCGACTATAGCAAGGCTTTTGACTGTGTAAACCATGAGAAACTCTGGGCCACATTAAGAAGCATGGGTATACCAGAACACCTGATCGTTCTCTTGCGCAATCTGTACATTGATCAAGAAGCAACAGTTCGAACGGAACAAGGAGAAACAGAATGGTTTAAAAAAAGCAAAGATGTAAGACAATGCTGCATACTTTCCCCCTACCTGTTTAATTTATATGCAGAACAAATCATCAGAGAAGCAGGACTGTATGAAGACAACAGAGGTGTGAAGATTGGTGGAAGACTCATCAACAACCTTCGCTATGCTGATGATACCACATTACTGGCTGAAAGTGAAGATGATCTGAAACATTTGCTTCTCACAATCAAAGAACATAGTCTCAAAATGGGCCTGCACCTTAATGTAAAGAAGACAAAGATCATGACAACTGGCATAATCAACAGGTTCATCGTTGAAGGAGAAGAAATTGAAATTGTGAACAACTTCAACCTACTTGGATCAACTATCAATAAAGAAGCAACAAGCAGTCAAGAAATCAAACGACGCATTGCTCTTGGCAGAATGGCTATGAAAGACCTAGATAAGATTCTCAAGAGCAGAGATGTCTCTCTCCATACAAAGATTTGACTTGTACAAGCCATGGTATTTTCAATAACATCATATGGATATGAAAGCTGGACAGTGAAAAAGACAGACAGGAAGAAAATTGATGCCTTTGAATTATGGTGCTGGCAGCAAATACTGTGTATACCATGGACTGCCCGAAGAACAAACCAGTCGGTACTAGAGGAGATCAAACCTAAGCTTTCTTTAGAAGCTCAGATGACAAGACTTCGACTTTCATACTTAGGACACATCATGCGAAGAGAGAGATCATTAGAGAAAGACATCATGCTTGGCATGATAGGTCAACGCAAAAGAGGAAGGCCAGCAATGAGATGGATCGATACAATAACAGCAGCTACGGGTACCAGTCTGTCAACAATGAGCTGCCTGACTGAAGACCGAACACAATTTAGGATAGCTATCCAGAGGGTCGCCATGAGTCGACTCCGACTCGACGGCACTTAACAACAACAACAACATCAGTGGCATGCTACAGTAATTGGTCCGTGACCTAGGACTTAACATTTTTATAAGCAGCACTGCAAAACGTTTGTCGGGAAAAGCATGCCTCTTTGCAGATGATATCTAAATCTGAAACAGGGTAGACACCTTGGAAGGTGGGGATAACATGAGGAGAGACCTAGTGATGTTTGAGGCATTATCTAGAGTTTGGCAGTTAAGCTGCAATGCAAGGTCATGTATTTGGTTTACAAAAACCCAAGGAAGCACACTGGTGAAGTACTTCAATGCACAAAAGAGCCACCAGACCTGGGCATGACTGGGCATGCCACCAGACCTGGGCATGACCTGGGCATGCCTTAAAATGCTCAAACAGATAGAAAAGGCAATGGCAAAAGCCAAAAGGATGCTTGGATGCACAGAGAGAGGAATGGCCAGCAGGAGAAAGGAAGTGATAATGCCTTTTATAAGTCTCTAGTGAGACCTCATTTGAGATATACACAGGATGGAGCTGGTCGATAGGACGGTACTAAAACGGTCAGTGATCTTCATCATATTGCTTATGGGGACATATAAAGATGTCAATATGTATACTTTGGAGGAAAGCCAAGAAAGAGTAGTTACTCACCAGTAACAGGTGTTCTCCAGGAGCAGCAGGAATCAGTCCACACATATGGGTGACGTCGGCGCCGATGGAGCCCCTGTGTGGAGCATTTCCCCAGCTTTCATTGAAAGCCTTTGGGAATGCAGCACGCATGCGCGGTCCCCTTCCCGCCCAAGGGTGCCATCTTGCTCAGTCTGATGACATAGCTAAAAGACAGCAAAAATAGCAAAAATAAATCATATGACTGCAACTCCAAGGGGAGGAGGGAGGGTTGTGAGGACTGATTCCTGCTGCTCCTGGAGAACACCTGTTACAGGTGAGTAACTACTCTTTCTCCAGACCAAGCAGGAAGTCAGTCCTCACATATGGGACTCCCTAGCTCAGGGCTACCAGAGGCCCCAAACTGAAAAAATGAGCTCCCTCTAGAGCCTCAGCATGCAAGAACAGAATCTTCTCTGATAACGGTCCCAAAAGGTAGCCCAACACCAGGGCCGGAGGGTAGGAGTTGCCTAGACCCCAAAGAGATTATCGAGTACCGCTTGCCCGAAAGCACTGTCCCTGCGGGACTCCCTCTCAAGGCCGTAGTGGGCCGCAAAAGTCTGGCTTGAAGACCAAGTAGCGGCCCGGCAGATGTCTGCCAACGGAACAGAGCGGAGATGAGCCACTGACGCAGCCTTCGCCCTGACACGGTGAGCCGTAACTCGACCCTGCAACGAGAGGGCGGCTGCCCTGTAAGCCCAGGCGATGCAGTCAGCTACCCATATGGACAAAGTAGGCTTGGAGACAGCCAACCCCCAACTTATTGGGGTCATAAGAGACGAAGAGCTGAACCGCCCTCCGGTGCTCCCGCGTACGGTCAAGGTAGAAGGACAACGCCCTCCTACAGTCCAGGGTATGAAAGACCATCTCAGTCCGGCTAGCATGAGGCCTGGGAAAGAAAGTCGGAAGAACCACCTCCTGATTGAGGTGGAAAGAGGAGACAACCTTTGGAAGGAACTTAGGGTGAGTCCGTAAGACTACCCTGTTCCTATAGAACCTAGTGTATGGTGCTTCTGATACTAGGGCCTGAAGCTCACTCACTCGCCTTGCTGAGGGTAAGAGCTACCAGAAATAGCGCTTTCCAGGACAGAAAACGCAGAGGGCAAGTAGCCATAGGTTCAAAATGGTGGGCAAGTAAGCCATTGCAAGACCACATTTAAATCCCATTCAGGGGCAGATGGACGCACTGGAGGCTTAAGCAAAAGCAGGCCTCTGAGGAAGCGAGCCACCAAAGGATGGCTGGATAGAGACTGACCCTGCACCTGTGAGCGGTGTGCTGAAAGAGCACTAAGATGAACTCTAACCAAATTTGACTTAAGGCCTAGGTTGGACAGGTGAAGCAAATACTGCAGCACCACTGGTACCAGGCATGAGAAGGGATTCTCGTTATGTTGAGTACACCAAGTAGAGAATCTACGCCACTTAAGGGCATAAGACTTTCTGGTGGACTGCCTCCTAGAGGCGAAGACTACATCCTCCACTTCCCTAGGCAGAAGTAAAGGCGCTAGGACTACCCTTTCAGCAGCCAGGCCATCAAATTGAGGGACTGGAGATTGGGGTGCAAGAGAGATCCCTGCTCCTGAGACAGGAAATCGGGTTGCATCCCCAGAGGAAGAGGGGTGTCCACCGCCAGTTGCAACAGTAGTGGGAACCAGGGTTGCCTTGGCCACCTGGGGGCCACCAGAATCACTGAGGCCTTGTCCCGGGTCACCTTGAATAATGTCTTGGACACTAGAGGCGTGGGAGGAAACGCATATAGGAGGCCTGTAGACCATGGAATGAGAAACGCATCCGCTGTTACTCTGAGAGAATGCGGTTGTCTGGAACAGAACCTGGGTATTTGACGGTTGAGAAGACTGGCAAAGAGATCTATGGTTGGAAGACCCCATCTCAGGAAGATCTGTTGAACCACTAAAGGATTCAACTGCCATTCGTGCGGCTGCAGGATCCTGCTCAGTCTGTCCGCCAGGTAATTCTCCTGACCTGGGAGGTAGACTGCTTTGAGAAGAATGCCATGATTGACTGCCCAGGAGCACAGTTTTTGCGCTTCCTGACATAGAAGGCGGGACCCTGTGCCCCCTTGTTTGTTCACATAGAACATAGCAACTTGATTGTCCGTCTGAACCAAGACGGACTGGTGAGAGATGAGATGAGAGAAAGTTCTCAGGGCTAAGTGGATAGCTCTCAGTTCTAAGAGATTTATCTGCTGTCCGGCCTCCCAAGGAGTCCACAGGCCTTGAGTACATGCCCCTTGGCAATGTGCACCCCAACCTTGAAGAGAAGCATCGGTTGTGAGCACCTGAGAGTGTGGAGGTGCCTGAAAAGGCACCCCTTGCACTAGATTCGGAAGATGAAGCCAACATTGCAGAGAAGACTGTAGTAGGCTGGACACCCTCACTTTGTCCGCGAGGCTTCTGTGGCCTGGTGCCACTGAGTCCTGAGGTCCCATTGAGCTGGCCTCATGTGTAGACAGGCATTTGGAGTTACATGGACCGTGGATGCCATGCGGCCTAAGAGCCTCAGGAATTGTCTGGCGGAGACCAGAGAATTGCTGAGGAATAGCCTGGCTATATCCATCAATCTGTGGGCCCTGTGCACTGGTAGAAAGGCCTTTGCCTGAAAGGTGTCCAGTCGAGCTCCTATGAACTCCATGTTCTGGGAGGGTTGCAAACTGGACTTTGCGAAGTTTATGACAAACCCCAGGTGCTGAAGCAGAGCGACAGTGCGAAGGGTGGCTTGATTGGCCTCTTGCGGGGATTGACCCCTGATGAGCCAGTCGTCCAGATATGGAAAGACAAAGAGGCTTTGAAAACCCTGAGGTAGGCCGCTACCACCGCCAGGCACTTGGTGAATACCCTGGGGGGCGGATGTAAGGCCAAAAGGCAGTACCCTGTACTGATAATGGTTTCCTCCCACTACAAATCTGAGATACTGTCTGTGGTCTGGATGAATAAGGATGTGAGTATAAGCATCCTTTAGGTCTAAAGAGCATAGCCAATCTCCCTGCTGGAGGTAGGGCAGCAGGATTCCAAGGGTAAGCATCTTGAACTTTTCCCTCTCCAGAAACTTGTTCAGGTTTCACAAGCCTAGGATGGGTCTGAGGCCTCCTGTTCTCTTTGGTACCAGGAAGTACCTGGAATAGAAGCCTTGACCTCTCAGGTGGTGGGGCACTGGTTCCACTGCCTGTTCCTTCAGAAGACCTGCCAACTCCTGCAGGAGTAAGTCCCTGTGCAGAGGGAGTCTGGGAGGCTCCCCTGGAAAATAGGAGGGGGGTACCTGGTGGAAGTGGAGAAGATAGCCCTTCTGGACTATACTTAGAACCCAGGTATCCCTTGTGACGGCTGACCACCTGTGGGCGAACAGGGCCAGCCTGCCTCCAGTGCTGATGGGGGCCAGTTGAGGAGGAGAGGCTATGCCGTTGAGGTCAAAATCCCCCTCCCTGCTGAGCAGGAGCCGGAGTAGGAGGCTTGGGGGCCTTCTGCCTACGGGGCCCATGACCCTGCCCCTGCCCCTTGGCCTGCTGACCCTGTTGGGGAGCTACAGAGGCCTGATAATGAGGGTACTGTTTATAGGCAGATGACTTCCTCGGGTAAAAGGTCTTTTTTCCCAAGCCCTTCTTCTTCTGAGAAGGGGCAGAGGTTTTTCTGGACAGCCTTGTCCGGGTAAGAGTCTCGGTCTCGAGTTCTGCAGCCTTGTCAGCCATGGGCTTGCCAAAGAGGTTTTTACCTTGGCAGGAGACATCAACCAACTTGTCCTGCACCCATGGCTCGAGGTCCGATGACTATAGCCAAGCCTGATGGCGTGCACCGATGCCGGCCGCGGCTACTCGGGCTGAAGCCTCGAAGCCATCATAGGCTGCTCGAGAGATAAACTTCGAGCACTCACGAATACCCGAGGACAGAGCATTGAACCTCTGCAAAGGTTCCTCGGAGAGACCAGCAGAGAACCCGGCAATCTCCTTTGCCAGGTCTCGAAGGTACATGCCCATGTACAGCTGGTAGGTCTGGACACGGCAAGCAAGCATAGAGCCCTGGAAGCATTCTTCTTACCAAGGGCATCCAGGTTTCGGGCCTCCCGGCCGGGAGGCACCAAGAAGTGCATCTTCTGACTCTTCAGACGATGCATGGCCGATTCCACAACCATGGAATGGTGCGGTAATTGTGCCTTTTGGAACCCGGGGCTCTTGCGGACTCGATAGATGGAATCGACCAGCTTGCTTAAAACCGGCGTTGGTGACGGCGCCTCCCACATGCGGAAGAGCAACCGTTCCAGCATCGGAGGAACCGGAACAGTAAAGGCCTCCTTCGGAGAAGAGTCATACTGTAGGGCCTCGAACTCCTCGGCTCAAAGCTCCTCCTCGGTATCCGCAGGGAATGCCAAAGCCTTGGCTATGTCCCGCACGAAGTCCGAGAACCGGGTATCCTCCGGGGGGGACCTTCTCCGAGGCTCAGACTCGGACGAGTCCGAAGGAATGCACCGAGTCCAAAAGGTGTTGGGCAACTCCTCATCCTCCGTCTCCCAGCTGGACTCCTCGGAGGAGGAATCAAGCGGCTGCGGTCGGGCAGGCATCAATGCCATCCGCCCTGACGCCGAGGGTTCCGGCGTTGACGACCTCGGTCCTGAACGGGAGGCCGAGGGGGATTTTGGCCGAGGATCGACTCCAGCTCGCATGGACTCGAGGATCGGCTCGGCCTCCAGGGTCGACTTGGACGTCGATGTCCCTGTGGTCAGGGCGATGCACCGGTGAGACCGGCGATCAGTGCCCGCTGCTGTTCCACGAAGGCAGCCAAGCTGCTCTCCAAGGGCGTCAACCTGAGTCTGAGCTCAGGAGACTCAGCAGCCCCCGACTCGGGCCCCGACAGCGCCGGGCCCGACGTCGGCTCCCCTGGAAGTGAGTCCACGAGGACTACAGTACTCACGTGACCCAGGGACTCCATCTCCACACGAGGTTGTTTTTCAGGCCTCTCCAACTCCGAAGATCCGGGATGGCGCTCGGGGCTATGCGACTTGGCCCTCGAGGAGCCACCGACGCCACCTTCGTGGGTTTTTTCTTCTTACGATGCTCCCGCGAGGGAGACCCCCTTTCAGAGGAGCCTCGACGCTGCTCGGGGCCGGAGTCCAGAGATGTCGAGGCCTCTGACGAGGTCCGGGCCCTACCGGACGCGGAGTCAGAGAAGATTCTTTCCTTTTGGTGCTGCTGTCTCCTTAACGCCTTAGAGGACATCTTCCCACATGGACCACAGATCATTGGGTCATGATCGGGTCCAAGGCACCGCAGTCATGTGTGTCGGTGAGAGACATAAGTTTCTTACACCGATCACACTTTTTAAACCCGCTGGCAGCCATCAGGGGAAAAAGGGCCCTGCTGCAAGGTCAAAAGACAGGGCTGCCAGTGAAAAAAGAAAAAATGGCACGAACGCTAGTCACTAAGGGCAAAAACCGAAAATGAGATCCAGGCTCGATACCGATGTATCGGGCCCAGGCGGGAAAGGGAAACCGGCGTTGAACCGAAGAAAAACAGATTAACTCAGAGAAAATCAACTTCTTCCTCGGGTGAAACGACTATACATTCTTCGGGCTCCGTGGAAAAAAGAAGACTGAGCAAGGTGGCACAATTGGGCGGGAAGGGGACCGCGCATGCGCGCTGCATTCCCAAAGGCTTTTTATGAAAGCTGGGGAAATGCTCCGCACGAGGGCTCCGTCGGCGCCGACGTCACCCATATGTGAGGACTGACTTCCTGCTTTGTCCTGGAGAAAGGGGAAATATAATGGACACATTTAAATACCTCTGTAGTATTAATGCACAAGAAATGGCCCTTTCCCCAGTTGAAAGGAAGTTCTGGAACGAGGATCATAGGATGAAGGAGGAAAGGGAGAGATTCGGGAATCATTTGAGGAAATATTTCTTTGCAGAGTGCGTGGTGGATATGTACAACAGCTTCCCAGTGGAGGTGGTGACGACCAGAACTGTTTGAATTCAAGAAGGCATTTTGTTCATTTCATTACTAACATTTATTTCCCACCCATCACATCATTACTGGGAGAGTTACAACAATACATGCATAATACAATATCTAAAACCATTTTTAAGATAGACAATAAAAATACACACAGGATCTCTTCATCCATAATCACCTGAACCTGTCCTACACATATTAAAGTAATGTGTCTTTAATGGTATCCTAAAACATAAATACCATCATGTGTGTCGCATGGTAAAAATATGAAGTTCCGCACACTGGGGCCAATTACTGAAAAAGCTTGTGCCCGCCAGCCCTACAGACTAGGACAGATGGAATGACTGCAAATCCAATGCTAAAAGAGTAGACTGTTCTATATAATCTGCATATAGAACCTGATGCAATAAACAAATATATTTAAATAAAATACACTGCTGTACTCTAAAGCAGTGTTTTTCAACCTTTTTTGTGCAAAGGCACACTTTTTTCATGAAAAAAATCACGAGGCACACCACCATTAGAAAATGTTAAAAAAATTTACCTCTGTGCCTATATTGACTATATAAAGTAATTCTCTTGAATAGGAATCAAACACTCACACCAACCCCCCTCCCCTGCTGGTTCACACCAACCCCCCTCCCCTGCTGGTTCACTCACACCACCACCCCCCCCTCCACTGCTGGTTCACTCACCCACCCCCCTGTCACTTACTCACCCCTCCTGCTGGGTCACTCACTCACCCCCCCCTCCCCTGCTGGTTAACTCACACCATCGCCCCCCCCCCCCCTTGCTGGTTCACTCACACCACCCCCCCCCTCCACTGCTGGTTCACTCACACCACCCCCCCCCTCCACTGCTGGTTCACTCACACTCCCCCCCCCTTGCTGGTTCACTCACACTCCCCCCCCCTTGCTGGTTCACTCACAATCCCCCCCCTTGCTGGTTCACTCACACACACACACACACCCCTCTGCCCAAGCCGCTGCTTCTGCTTTGTACAGAGCAGCGGCTGCACTACACTTACATTGAAAAGTAAAGAGAAACTGTGTCAGGAGCCCTCCGGTCATCGCAGAGCCCGAGGAAGTGATGTCATGCAGGCGGGCTCCTCACAGGCTGTCTTTCCTTTTCAAATTAACTTTATTGCAGCTAAAATTAATTTGAAAAGGAAAGACAGCCTGTGAGGAGCCCGCCCCCATGACATCACTTCCTCGGGCTCTGCATGATCGGAGGGCTCCTGACACAGTTTCTCTTTACTTTTCAATGTAAGTGTAGTGCAGCCGCTGCTCTGTACAAAGCAGAACCAGCGGCTGCACTGCTATAGGGAATCGCGATCGCGTTCGCGCCGCGGACTTCGGCACAAAAGCCGGTTTTTTGCTCTGGCCGCTCCCGATCTTGCGGCCAGAACACAAAACCGGCTTTTCAATGGCCGGTTTTACAACTGTGCTGGCAGCCGGCCTGGCCATGGAAAAACCGGCCAGGCCGGCTGAAAACCGACCGGTTGGCAACCCTAATTTGTGAGCCGAGGCCACATGTTACGGATGAAATTGGAATTTTTCCCACGGCACACCAGACAATATCTCACAGCACACTAGTGTGCCGCGGCACAGTGGTTGAAAAACGCTGCTCTAAAGGGTATGTTTACTAATTGGCAGTAGTGGCTTTTGTGCGATACCACTAAGTCAATGTAGCTCAGCAAGAAAGAGAGAGACATGATCAATCCTATGTAAATTACCTTTATTCAGTTTCTTGATATATAGCTCACGCTCAGGAAGCAAAGCAGTTTACAAACAAGTAGCACTGCAGCAAAAAGTAAGAAAGATAATAGAACACCATTAAATATAGGAAAGGAATCACCTGAATTGTAATATTCTGTATTAGTTGGAGGGAGTGAAGCAAACACTTAGGTAAGCCAGGTAAATAACATTACAATAATTTAGCATTAGCAAGACTGCGCATGAGAGTCAGAAGCTGTAAAGATGTCTTACACATTGGAACATGGATCGTACAAAGCATGAACCAAGGGAAGTTGGAGGTGGTCAAGAATGAAATGGAACGCTTACAACTTGATCTGTTGGGTGTCAGCGAACTGAAATGGACTGGCATGGGGCACTTTGCATAAGATGATCACATGGTCTACTATGCTGGAAATGAAAGACAAAGAAGAAATGGTGTTGCATTTATAATAAAGAAGAAACTTGCAAGAACTGTAATGAAATACAATGCAGTCAGTGAACGCTTAATCTCTATTCGTCTACGAGGATTGCCTATCAACACAACTATAATTCAAGTATATGCCCCAACAACAGCTGCAGAAGAGAATGAAATTGAAGAGTTCTATGAACAAGTACAAGCTGAAATTGACAGAACATGCAAACAGGATATCCTGATAGTCATGGGTGACTGGAACGCAAAAGTTGGCAAAAAAGAAGAAGGCAAAGTAGTTGGAAAATATGGACTTGAAAACAGAAATGAAGCTGGAGAAAGACTGATAGAATTCTGCAAAACCAATGATCTATTCATCTCAAACACCTTCTTCCAGCAACACAAGCGGCGACTGTACACGTGGACTTCACCCAATGGATTGTATAAAAATCAAATTGACTACATCTGTGGAAGTCAACGATGAAAAAGTTCTGTAACATCAACAAAGACAAAACCTGGAGTTGACTGTGGTACAGATCATCAACTACTAGTATATAAACTCAAGCTAAAGTTGAAAAAGAGCAAACCACTCATGAATGCAGCAAAATATGACCTTGAGAATATACCACTGGAATTTAAAGACTGCCTGCAAAATCAATTTGCTGCTTTAGATACAAATGACAGACCTCCAGAAGAGTTATGGAATGACATCAAGAAGGTTGTGTTGGAAGAAAGCGAGAAGTCTCTACAAAAGGTGAAAAAGCAAAAACGGCCAAAATGGATGACGGAAGAAACTCTGAAAATTGCCCAGAAACGCAGAGAAGCTAAAGCCAGAGGAGAAAGAAAGACAATCGCAGAACTCAACAGAGATTTCCAACGTGCAGCAAGACAGGACAAGGAAAAGTACTACAATGACACTTGCAAGGAAATAGAAGCAGAAACTATTAGAGGAAGAACAAGATCGGCTTTCCTAAAGCTACGAGAGTTAAAGAAAACGTTCCAGCCTCGAATTGGAATGTTACAAGATGCTCAAGGTTCTATGCTGAATGATGCTGAGAAGATCAAGAAAAGGTGGAAGGAATACACAGAGTTTTTATATGATAAAGATCAAGTGGACCAACAGCCGTTTCAACCTGTACCTTATGATCGGGAACCATTGGTGATGAAAGAAGAAGTTGAAGCAGCATTGAAAGCCTTATCAAAGAACAAAGCACCAGGCATTGATAGCATTCCCATAGAAGTATTGCAGCAATCTGATGCAGCTGTTACCATACTCACAAGGCTCTGCCAAGAAATATGGAAGACAACATCATGGCCAACTGACTGGAAAAGATCTGTGTTTATACCAATACTAAAGAAAGGTGATCCAACTGACTGTGGAAATTATCGCACAATCGCTCTGATCCCACATGCCAGCAAGATTCTACTGAAGATTATTCAAAAGACACTACAACCATACCTGGAACAAGAACTACCTGAAGTGCAAGCAGGGTTCAGGAAAGGGCGAGGAACGAGAGACATCATTGCGGATGTGAGATGGATCCTTGAAAAGACTAAAGAATACCAAAAGGATATCTATTTGTGCTTTAGCAAGGCTTTTGACTGCGTAAACTATGAGAAACTCTGGGCCACATTAAGAAGCATTGGTATACCAGAACACCTCATCATTCTCTTGCGCAATCTGTACATTGATCAAGAAGCAACAGTTCGAACGGAACAAGGAGAAACAGAATGGTTTAAAATAAGCAAAGGTGTAAGACAAGGCTGCATACTTCCCCCCTACCTGTTTAATTTATATGCAGAACAAATCATCAGAGAAGCAGGACTGTATGAAGACAACAGAGGTGTGAAGATTGGTGGGAGACTCATCAACAACCTTCCCTATGCTGAAGATACCACATTACTGGCTGAAAACGAAGATGATCTGAAACATTTGCTTCTCACAATCAAAGAACATAGTCTCAAAATGGGCCTGCACCTTAATGTAAAGAAGACAAAGATCATGACAACTGGCATAATCAACAGGTTCATCGTTGAAGGAGAAGAAATTGAAATTGTGAACAACTTTAACCTACTTGGATCAACTATCAATAAAGAAGCAACAAGCAGTCAAGAAATCAAACGACGCATTGCTCTTGGCAGAATGGCTATGAAAGACCTAGATAAGATTCTCAAGAGCAGAGATGTCTCTCCATACAAAGATTCGACTTGTTCAAGCCATGGTATTTT
Organism: Ichthyophis bannanicus; assembly: GCA_033557465.1. Lineage (NCBI taxonomy): Eukaryota > Metazoa > Chordata > Amphibia > Gymnophiona > Ichthyophiidae > Ichthyophis > Ichthyophis bannanicus. Next base: position 334,228,395 of record CM066038.1, read on the forward strand.
CAATAACATCATATGGATGTGAAAGCTGGACAGTGAAAAAGACAGATAGGAAGAAAATTGATGCCTTTGAATTATGGTGCTGGCGGCGAATACTGTGTATACCATGGCCTGCCCGAAGAACAAACCAGTCGGTACTAGAGATCAAACCTAAGCTTTCTTTAGAAGCTCAGATGACAAGACTTCGACTTTCATACTTTGGACACATCATGCGAAGAGAGAGATCATTAGAGAAAGACATTATGCTTGGCAAGATGGAAGGTCAACGCAAAAGAGGAAGGCCAGCAATGAGATGGATCGATGCAATAACAGCAGCTACGGGTACCAGTCTGTCTACAATGAGCCGCCTGACTGAAGACCGAACACAATTTAGGATAGCTATCCAGACGGTCGCCATGAGTCGACTCCGACTCGACGGAACTTAACTACAACAACAGCAAGACAGCACAGTTACTTACCTGTAACAGGTGATCTCTGGGAACAGCAGGAATTAGTCTTCACATATGGGTATGTCGGTACCGACGGAGCCTGCACGGGAATGCTCCCCAGCATCCAATCAGAAAGCTTTTGGGAGCATCCCTCGCGCCTGCGTGCTGACTTCCCGCCTTTCCCACTGCCTCTGCTCAGTTGAGTTTCATAGCTGAGACAGACGGAGAGAAAGAGGAAAGGGGATAGATAGATACAACTCCTAGGGGAGGTGGGTGGTTTGTGAAGACTAATTCCTGCTGTTCCCAGAGATCACCTGTTACAGGTAAGTAACTGTGCTATCTCCAGGAACAAGCAGGAATGAGTCTTCACATATGGGGACTCCCTAGCTGTGGGTGCCTGGGGAGATCCCATAAAAGGCGTATCCCTGGAACAGGACGGCATTTCCTAAACCTGGATCCCCGGCATCCCCTGAGGGATGGGGGGTAGGAGTTGAATAGAGAAGAGCTGTAGAGGAACAGCGAATCTAAAGACTACAGAAAAAATGAGTCTTTAGAATGTATGTCAAGTATAATTAAAATATTTAATGAACTAGTACAATATAGAGCTTACCTACTGGATTGTAGGAAGTAGAACTGTGATGGAGTGTACTGTAGATGCAGTAGCGGAATCCTCAAGGTAACTTCACAGCAGTGAGGATGAAGTTCCAAACCTGGAATGGGCAGGTGACCCAGGTGTCAACTGGGGTAGGAGAAGAACGGCAGGTCTTCAATGGAAAGCTTTATGGGAAAAAGCTGAAAACTCTTTTAGGTACAGAGTTATTAACATTGAGGACTAAAAGAAGAAGACTGACCGATCTGGAGAATTAGCCCAGTCCTGAAGGGAAGAGGGGGTATGGAAAAAAGCCCCTATTCCCAAGGAGGAGTGTAAGCAGAAATACTGAAGATGTACACTGTCTTTCCTAGCTGGTGAGAGATAGGAAGACATTGAAGTTTGATACTTCATAGACAGGGAGATCTATAACAAAAACAGAAGCCGTTGACATCACAGCAGTAATTGTGTGTATAACCGCTCCCACTTACTGAGCCGTATGAGAATAGGCAAGCTGACTGTCTGGACCCCTTAAGAAGGTAAAAGCTTTATAGCACAGACAGTTAGGGAGATAGTAGGTAATACATAGCGTCCTATGGACCTCTCCCAATGGGCACATACATACATACATACATACATATATATATACATACATACATATACATATACATACATATACATACATACATATACATACATATACATACATACATATACATACATACATACATATACATACATACATACTGTGATAAGGAAGCTTATCATAGCTCAGGAAGGAGCTATAGAAAAGGTGAAGTGACTCTGAACAAGCAACCTGTCAGTTCTGGTAGAAATAAGAAAACAGAACTTTCCCATAAAAGACTACCAGTCCCAGAATGCACCAGGTTTCCAACAGCCATTAGAGGAGCTGAAGTAGGGAAACGTGTGTTCAATCAGGAGGGCTATGAGGTAATCCCTAAGCACTCATCTCAAAGGGCAGGGCCTGATTCAGCACAGCTGCGCTGTGTTAGGGAGGAGCACTCATCAAGGCAGAATAAGAGTAGAGTTTATTCTACAGATGACCATCTTCATGATCACCTTGGATATCCAGAGGAGGATCATCAGTTTCATCTGAAGGATTATCAGAAGCAGAAGCCAAACCGGACGGACAGAGAGGGAAAGAAACCCACTGGAAGAAAGAGGAGAAAAGCCTTTGAGAGGTCTAGAAGAGTCCAAAGCAGTACGTATACTGGGAGGTATTCCAAGGGCCAGCATACACCATTGGACTGGGGAAAGCCAGAGGAATGGTGCTGCAGAGCTAGGAATCTCCAGACGCTACCTGTGAGGGAGACGGCTGCACGTGGGAGGGACCCTAAGACCCGTGCCAGAAGGTATGTGAAGAGAGATCCAGTGTCCAGGGATCTGGATTGGAAGGCTGGACATAAGAACTGGACTACATACTGGCCAGGCTATATAGAGAGGAACTCTAACAGCAATGGAAGCTCAGGTATGAACACTGATCTATGCCCTAGCTATAACCTTGAAAGACAGCAGGGAAACAAGTATTCTCCTGAAAGTGCTCCATTGAGAGATTCATCTGTGCCAATCCATGATATTGAACCCATGCTTGTTGAACAAGGGGGAATAATAGCAGATGAAGATCCTATTTATATGGACTGTTCTCTGTCTAAACTCCGTTGGTAACTTTCTGTTATAAAGTACAGCAACCATCACAAAGAAATACAAATTTGTTCTTTAATCTACCCAGAAAAGCTCCTGAAGCAGGATTTGACCCACACAGTAGAAAGCAAGCCAGCTAAGGGGTTTCAGCTGGATAACTGCTAGCAATTAAGCCTTACCTAATTGCTTGTGAGCTAGGAGAGAATCACTTCTGTATCTATGTGGGAAGTAATCAGAAGTTAACCTGAAAAGAACAGTTTGTTTCTTGCTTTGTGGCTTTTCATTTGTTGTTTTCCTAATTTTGACTTTGTTTTTCCAAGTTAACACTGAAAGCAAGTTACCTGATTTATGTGCTACCAAGCATATCTGTGTTGGGAGAAATAACCCCATAAATAAATATCTTATTGGCTTTACCCAAGAGCACAACTAAATTATTGTCAGCAGCTGTGTCTGGTGTGAATGAACTACATTGCCCACAATACCTTGCAAATCATATAGATATATGCACTTGCCAAGACTATGAAAATTCTCACCCAGGCAACCGTCTGACAATACATATACATACATACATACATATACATACATATATATATGGAGATACATACATATATATATATGTACATATATGTCTAGATATGTGTGATATATATATATAGATGGGCATGACTTATGCCCACACAGCTTACAGAAATGTGTATGTATAGGACATATATATACATGAATATAAGCCTGAGGATACATGCCTGCAACTGAGCCCCATAAAACATTCACTTGGGGAATGTGATGGGAAAAGATTCATTTAATAATAAGGGGGTGGAAACCACCTGAAGATATATAGAGACTCTATTTCTGCGGTGCAGGAATGTAGTTCAGTGAAATAACCAGTATGGTTGCGTGAAAAAACAGAGGATAATAGCAGTCTGGCAAGAGCACGTCAGGAGTACTTTAGGACTCTGACATGTCCAAAGGACAAAAAAACGCATAGACTAAGATACCAGGATGACCCAGCCAAGGGACACAGGGGTATCATGTATAGTAAAAGAGTATGCGTTGTCCAAGTGGAGCAGAAAAGTATAATGCCAAGCTGTAAGGAAAAAAGGGGTAGATTCCTGCAAGATTGGGAACTCCTTGGACATTCACGCAGAAAAAGCTTGTCTTCTGTATCACAAAAGGAGACAAGAGGGTATATAAAGAACCCATATAGCCATGAAATGATTATATAAGCTTTTTCTACTATGTGGAAAAACCCTCAGAGACAAAGTTCAATGCTCTGTAGCAAGGGCCCATAGTAGAAAGCTTCTCTGAAGATTGCAGAGAGAACACAGTTACTTACCTGTAACAGGTGATCTCTGGGAACAGCAGGAATTAGTCTTCACATATGGGTACGTCGGTACCGACAGAGCCTGCACGGGGATGCTGCCCAGCTTCCAATCAGAAAGCTTTTGGCAGCCTCCCTCGCGCCTGCGCGCTGAGTTCCCGCCCTCTCCAGAGCCTCTCTTCAGTTGAGTTTCAAAGCTGAGACAAAGGCGAGGAGAGAAAGGAGAAGAAGATAAGAGATGCAACTCCTAGGGGAGGTGGGAGGGTTGTGAAGACTAATTCCTGCTGTTCCCAGAGATCACCTGTTACAGGTAAGTAGCTGTGTTATCTCCAGGAACAAGCAGGAATGAGTCTTCACATATGGGGACTCCCTAGCTGGAGATGCCAGGGGGAGATCCCATAAAAATGCAGCAGCCTGGACCAGGGGTGCATTTTGTTTCCAGAAATCCCTGGCATCCAATGTGGGATGGAGGGTAGGAGTTGACAATAAAGGAGCTGTGAGGAAGAACAGCATAGCCAAGGACTAGAGGGCCGTACAGATTGTAGGAGTCCTTGGTGTATATGAGGAGGCACATGAACACATGTAACGTACCATTAGATATGTCACTTACCTACTGCACTGTAGGAAGTAGAACGCCTGATGTAGTCTGCTGGAGAAGCAGTGGCGGAATCTTGAAGGGACCTCCCAGCAGTGAGGATGAAGGTCCAGACCTGGAGGTAGTAGACGATCCAGGTGTCAACTGGGTAGGATGAGACGTCATGTCTTCAATGGACAGCTTTATGAGAAAAAGCTGAAAAACTCCTTTAGTCATAATGGTATTAACAGGGAGGACTAAGGAAGAAGACTGACGGAGTTGGAGAACTAGCCCAGTCCTGACGGGGAGAGGGAAGTGGAAAAAAATCCCTATTCCCAAGGAGAAGAGCTGTGTACTCAAAGATAAAGATGTACACCGTTTTTCCTAACTGTCAAGAAATAGGAAAAAATATTGAAGCTTGATGCTTCAAGGGTTTAAGAAAAATTAGAGAAGTTAGCACCACAATGGTAGTGGTGTCTAACAGTTTCCGCATGGTAATATGGTATGCGAAATAGGGCGATGGACTGTCTAAATCCTTTAGGAGGTAACATTTAGTATAGACAGTAAGGGTGAGAGTATAGAGATATGAACCCTTAAGAAACCGCCCAAGAGACACATATATATACAGATGTTTATATATATATGTGGGTGGATCTAAACCTGAATCGATATGTCCAGATGCAGAAATCGGGACATGGGTGGAGAGATATATCAAAATATATATATATATATATATATAATATAGATATGAAATACGTAATTATAGATATCTTTGTGGGGCATGGGATTGCACCACCAGAGAAATGATATAGGTATGTAGACATATATAGAGATGCTACATACAAGATGACAGGTTAAAGAACATGTCTAGCATCCAGCCCCATGATTGTGACATGGGAAATAAAAAAGAAAAAGATTCTGCATACTACCAGAGGGTAAAGCCACTTGGGATATGTAGAGAGAATCTATTTCTATGAATTGAGGGATGCAGGAAGGCAATCCAACAAAATAACCGTGATTATTGCGTGAGAACAGATTATAAGATGAATCTGTAAGGAACAAGGCGGGAGTTCCACCGAGCACTGACACGGCAGAGGTGCAAAATGCAGGGGAAGATACCAGAGGGACCTATTAGAGGGACCCAGAGGTACCATGCATGAATGTCCGCCTTGGATCTTCACGCAGAAGAATATATCTCGTGCTAACACCCCAGGTTAAAGGGTGTGGAGAACCTTCATAGGCATGGGAAGGGTGAACAAGCTTTTTCCTACTAATAGCGAAGGTTCAGAGACAAGGTCAATGCTGTATAGCAGGCCCTCATAGTAGAAAGCTGCTCTGAAGATTGTAGAGAGCATTGTGCAGGAGAGATAAACTGACTGAAGTCAGGTTTGTTACCATATCCTAGGAGAGGTGATGGATAGAATAATGTGAGAAAGCCTAAGGGAGTAGGAGGATCCAAGGTAGCTAACGAATAGCTTGGAGATACTACCAAGGCTAGACAGAAACTGAACAAAAGACTGGAACTTGGCAAAAGTACCAGTAATACAATCACTGTAACTCCTGCAGGCACAGCAGCTGACAGAATCAGCAGAAATATTGCCCTGTGCCCCATAAAGAAAAACAGATAAGGAGGGAGGAGATATAACTTCTCCCTGTCTGTGGAATAAGCTTGGTAAAAACCTTTTAGTATGGTACCCCTCCGTTAGGGAAAAAAACCCCATTGGAGAGGGTAGCAAGTAATTAGAGAGTGACATACCCATAGGGTAAGTCAAAAGAAGGAAGAATGTTCAATTGGGACAAAACCATCATGGGATAGGTGCAACTGCTCTTCTAGAGGATAAAAAGAGGAGAAGTTAGCAGTCCCTGAACATAAAATGTTTCACAAGGCAGTACCCTGAAAGAAACACAGTGTATAAACTTCTAATGAATTAGAAGGAACGTATAGAGTATAAGGCCCAGCTCCTATGGTTGCTGGGAATGCTGAGATTGGTTAGAGCTGGAGGAGTTCAGACTAGGCTGAGGTGTCTCCTGTTTAAGTACAGCCGAATGATGGGCAGGAGAGGAATGAAACTTTCTTCTCTTAGGGAAAGAAGGTTTGGTAGGACATTTCCTACCTCTCGAAGAAGGAGGTGGCTTAGAAAGGTCCTTAGTGAAAGGAGTCAGTGAAGCATTGAGCAACCTGACTTAAAGCCTCCTTATTGAAGAGACCCTCTCCTGTACAAGGAGAATGAGCCAGTATAGTTTGTGCCCATTTACTCAAGTCTGAAGCTTCAAGCCAGGCTCTGCGACGTGCTGCTATGGCAATAGCAGAGGATCTGCTAATAGACTCAAAAGAGTCTATCGAAGCACGAGACAGGAACCAAGATATATTCCGGCTGTGATTGATGAGTAAGGAATAATCAGTAGTCTTGGGCTCTGGTAAAAAAGGGGTCAAAAGAGACAATTTCTCTGTGACTTCCTGGAGTGTTAGACTCAAGTGAAAAATATATGAGAGAACTCTGGAGGCCAACATAGAGTTTTGGAAGGCTTGATGACCAAAAGCATCGAGTGTTCTTGAAGAACGACCCGGTGGATAAGAAGATTGCTTCTTCTTGCTCTTAACTTTTCTCAGTGCTGATTCCACTACAAGGGAACGATGAGAAAGTTGAGGCTTCTGGAACCCTGGAGAGGGTGGCACCCGGTACCGACCCTCAATGTTTGTAGAAACTGGAGGAAGTCGTAAGGGTGATTTCCAGACCCTGAGAAGGAGATCCTGCAGAGCAGGATGTAAAGGAAATTGTATATTTTCCATCTGTGCCTGTGAGGCCTGAGTAGGACCACTACCAGGGATAGATATATTGAGAAAGGTTGCCATGTCCCGGAGAAAAGCCTGAAAAGACTGATCTCCTATGGGAACCATCCCTGGCCCGGCTAAAGAAAAAGCCGGGGCTCCAGAGGAGGCACAGGGGACTACACCAATGCCAGGTATCGGTTCTAAAGTAGGCATGGGTGCCAGAAGAGGCATGGATACTGATACAGGAGTAGCAGATGAAGCAGCCATCGGGAACTGCTGCAGTGGTAGCGAGATCATGAGAGAGTTATGACTCTGATCTTTGAAACTGCCGATCTGGAATCGATCGGAGTCGGTTCCAGGGCACGTCGGTACGGAGTCATCGAGACTAGATATGGACAAGACTCGGCATCGAAGTAAGTGATACTATCGATGCGTGTCGCGAAGGCGCCGACGCCCATGGCAGTATCGGCGATGCTGATACCAATAAGGCAGACTGGGTCACATCGACCGATACCGACGGTACCGAGGATACCCGATGAACACCTTTTTCAAAGGGAAAGGTGGTCCACCTCGATGCCGATGCCAGGGTATCGGAACCGATCGACGCCGGTACCGGCCCGGAGCATGGCTGAGGTTGAAGGAAGTCAATGCGATGCGAATCGATCGGGCCCGAAGGTACCGAGGATGCCCGATGACAATCCTTGGTGAAGAGTAGGCTACTCGACACCGGTGCCGATGCCGGAGGCTCGGTACCGCTCGAAGCGGATACCATCTCCGCGCATGGCTCAGGTATGTTCTGTGAGGGGTGAGCCCCAGGAACAACCTGAAACCCCTTTAACGCTTTGGAGCCCAGAGACTCCCGCAGGGGTAATGCCAATGGATTCTTGAGGGTAAGGCCGGAGCCGTCACCATGCTGGGCATGGGACATACCACTCAAACATTGACTAGTCTTAACAGATTGTTTTTGGGTTACCTGATGCTGTGAAGTAGAGAAACCTGGTACCTTCACTGCCGAGGAAAAAACGGTATCGAGGGAAATTCTAAAATTTGAAGGTTTCTTCACAGAAATATCACCCGACTTGCCAGGGGAAAAAGGGTCAGGACCCACACAGTTGAGACACCAAGCATTGGTATCTAAAAAGAAACAGGTGTTTCCACACCGAAGGCACTTCTTAGGAAAAGAAGGCTCCATAATGAAGAGGCCTGGTAGGCCCAACAAGTTAAGGCAAAAACTGAAGAAAAGGTTTCTCAGAATTAAGTCAAAAATCCACCAGCGGTACCGGTGGGAGCGGGAAATACAGCCGCGACCACAAGAAAAGAAAAAAACTAAAGTATTAAAGTAAGTAAATAAGTAAGTTTCTGCGGTGACAGGAGGACGTCCTGCCGGCTGAAGAGAGGCTCTGGAGAGGGCGGGAACTCAGCGCGCAGGCGCGAGGGAGGCTGCCAAAAGCTTTCTGATTGGAAGCTGGGCAGCATCCCCGTGCAGGCTCCGTCGGTACCGACGTACCCATATGTGAAGACTCATTCCTGCTTGTTCCTGGAGATCATTGTGCAGGAGAATTAAGACTGAAGTCAGGTGTGTTGCCACATCCTAGGAAAGGATATGGCTAGAAGAAGATAACCTGCAGTGAGTAGTATTATGCAAGATAGTTGAAAGTAGCTTGCAATGAGCACTAAAATAATCACTGGAACTCCTGCATGCCCAGCAATTGAACAAAACAGCAGAGGAGATTCTCCTGTATAAAAACAGAGAGAAAACAGACAAAGGGAGCGGAGATATTCCCGTCCCTGTCTGATGAGTTGTTAAGAGCATGCATTGAAGGATAACAAAAAAGTCTACACTGGAAAGAAAGAGAAGTGTTTCAGTATGGTACCAACTCAAGCAGGGGAAACTCTGGAAGAGAGGGGGTTGGAAGGTGACTTACCATATCGTAAGTCAGCTGAAGGAAAAGATGTCCATGTGGGGACAGAAAACTATCATGGGATAGTTGTAACCTCCCTTCGTAGTAGTAAGAAGGGGAGAATTCTGTAACCCATGGACAAAAGTATCCTAACAGCTTAGCATACTGAAAACCAGTGTAGAGTTTGAAGAATAAACCTCTGCTAAGAAGAAGTTAACTGCAGATTGCAACATATAGGAACCTATGGTTGCTGTTTATGATTAGACTGGTTAGAGTCTGGAGACCTCAGACTAGGATGAGATGTCCCTTGCTTGGGTACATCTGGAGGATGGGCAGGAGAAGGGTGAAACCTTCTTTTCTTAGGGAAAGGAGGTTTGGTAGGACATTTCCTACGTCCTGGGGAAAAAGAAGGCTTAGGATGGTTTCCAGAACCAGGGAAGTCAGTGGAGCAATGAGCAACCTGACATAAAGCATCTCTATTGAAGAGATTTTCTCCAGTACAAGGAGAATTACCCAGTGTATGTTGTGCCCATCTGCTCAAGTCTGAAGCTTGCAGCCAGGCTTTACGACGTGCTCCAATGGCAATAGCAGAGGACCTGCTAACAGACTCAAAAGAGTCTAGAGAAGCACGAGAAAGAAACCAAGAGATATTCCTGCTATGATTAAGAAGCAAGGAATAGTCAGTAGCCTTAGGCTCTGACAAAAAAGGGGACAAAAGAGATAATTTCTCTGTGACCTCCTGAAGTGTCAGACTCATATAAAAAATATATGAGATAATTCTTGAAGCCAGCATAGAAGTTTGGAAGGTTTGACGTCCAAAGGTATCAAGTGCTTTAGATGCACGACCTGGCGGATAAGAAGAATGCTTCTTCTTGCTTCTTACCTTCCTCATTGCTGATTCCACTACAATGGAATGATGTGGAAGTTGATTTTTTTGAAACCCCGGAGAGGGAGGCACCTGATACAGAACATTAGTGGCTGTAGAAGGCGAAGGTACCTTTAAAGGTGATTCCCACATCCTCAGATCCTGCAAAGAATGATGTAAAGGAAGCATTATATTTTCCTTTTCTGCAGGATCTTGGTTAAGAGTAGAGCCAGGAATAGGAATGACAAGAAAGGTTGCCATGTCAAGGAGAAATTTCTGAAAAGAAGGATCTCCAATGGGAACTATTCCTGGGTAAACTGAGGTGGAAGAAGCAGCTTGAGCACCAGAAGACATACTGGACTGGTGCAGAAAAAGAATCCTGCTAGATGGACAGTGATACTGACAGTTCTGATTCGAGGAAGTTAGTACAGCATCATCAGTGCCCGGTATCGATTCCAAGCTAGGCATAGAAAGGATCGATGGCACCGATGGAACTGCAGGAATCGACATCTATACCGATACCGGTATCGGAGACGGTAATGTCATCGAAGCAGTAATCGGGGGCTGCTGAAGCGGTACCGAGGTAGCCAGAGAGCCTTGGTGAATATCCTCGGTACTGCGTAGTCGGAAACGATATGGATCGGTTCCAAAACGCGTCGGTATCAAGTCATCTAGACTGGATATCGATTCTAGACTCGGCATCGAAGGGAGCGAGTCTATCGATGCATGTCTAGAAGGTACCGACGTTGGTGGTGGTATCGGCGATGCCGATAGAAGAAAGTCAATCGGAGTCGTATCGATCAATTCCAAAGGTACCGAGGACGTCCGAAGACGATGCCTGGTGAAGAGTGGAACACTCGACACCGGCGCCGATGTCGGGGTATCGGTACCGCTCGAAGCCGATACCAACCCTGAGCATGGCGAAGATACAGGAAAGTCAATCTGGGTCGTATCGGTCGGCCCCGAAGGTACCGAGGATACCAGATCACGATCCCAGGTGAAGAGTGGAACACTCGACACCGATGCCGGGGTATTGGTACCGCTCGAAGCCGGTACCAACCCCGAGCATGGCGGAGATACAGGAAAGCCAATCTGGGTCGTATCAATCAGCCCCGAAGGTACCGAGGACACCAGATGACGATCCCAGGTGAAGAGTGGAACACTCGACACCGGTGCCGATGCCGGGGGAGCGGTACCGCTCGAAGCAGATACCACCCCCGAGCATGGCTCAGGTATGTTCTGTGAGGGGTGAGCCCCAGGAACAACCTGAAACCCCGTAAATGCTTTGGAGCCCGAAGACTCCCGCCGGGGTTTTATTGCCAATGGGGTCTTGAGGGCAAGGCCGGAGCCGTTATCATGCTGGGCATGAGACTTACCCTTCAAGAATTGGCTAGTCTTAACAGACTGTGGGTTACCTGATCCTGGAGAGAAGAATAAACCGGTGTCCTCACCTCAGGAGGAAAAACAGCATCGAGGGAAACTCGAAAAAGGGAAGGTCTTCTCCCAATAATACAGCCTGATGGATCAGGGAAACAAGGGTCAGGACCCAAACAGGTTAGACACCAAGCATTGGAGTCTAAAAAGAAAACTATGTTTCCACAGTGAAGGCACTTCTTAGGGGAAGAAGGCTCCATGTTGGAGAGGCCTGGTAGGCCCAAAAAGTTAAGACAAAAACTGAGGAGAAAAAATCTCTCTAATTTTAGAAAAGAAAAGAATAAAGCACCGGCGGTACCGGTATCGGCGGGAAAGACAGCCGGACCACAAGAAAACAAGAAAATAAGAGTTTTAAAGAAAAAAGTTTCTGCGGTGACAGGAGGACGTCCTGTCGGCTCCGCGGAAAAACGAAAACTGAGGAGAGGCAGTGGGAAAGGCGGGAAGTCAGCGCGCAGGCGCGAGGGATGCTCCCAAAAGCTTTCTGATTGGATGCTGGGGAGCATTCCCGTGCAGGCTCCGTCGGTACCGACGTACCCATATGTGAAGACTCATTCCTGCTTGTTCCTGGAGATTGTTAATTTCACAACCAAACAAAAATCAACAGGTGTTAAATATCTCTTTACACCCCTAGCCCATTGAAATGTATAAAAAGCAGAACCAATTACGTTTTACACTAGAGGACACAACAAAAATGTAGAATCTAACACCATTCCGAGATTACGAACCTCCTGCTAAAAAGGAATAGCATAACCATGTAAACAAATAGTTGAAACACCAGGCTCAACATCAGAATTAGTGATAATCATTGCTTCCATTTTATCATAATTTAACAACAAACCATGATGAAATAGTTTGAAAATTCTTAAGAACCTGAAGCTGTATAAAATCATCCTTAGAGAAAAGCATACGAAACAAAATATCTGCTGCGTAACATAAATTTTTTTTTAAAAAGTGTCATATACAAATTAAACAATATGGATGAAAGGGAGAAACCCTGAGGAAAGCCCTCCCTAAGCAGACAAGTGCTAGACAAAATGTCAGCAATTAATATTTGCTGTGACCGATTAGAAAGAAAAGGCCTGAATGCATGATAGTTGACCCCTAGACTCCTAAGGCCACCAATCTATTAAGTTAAATGAGGAACTGAATTGAAAACTGTGGATAAGCAAAGATAAGCAAAAAAGCCGATCTGGCTTTATCCTGTCCAAGCAATAATTGATCAAGGAGAGAAGTCAGTAATATCTCTGGACTATGTCTCCATATCACTCATAAACGCACGCTCAGTCAGAAATAAGTACCACATGATCCAGGACCTAATCACAACCAAGAAGATAGACATCCTATGCATAACAGAAACCTGGCTAACAGATACCGACACAGTGATAATGAACCAGCTAACCCCAAAAGGATACAACCTCCATCACTGCTCTCGGGCACACACCAAAGGAGGAGGTGTCGCCATCATAGCAAAAGCCGACCTCCACCTCAGGATCTTTTCTTCAGAAACCACCAATGAAGCAGATCTCCTCACCCTCATCAATAAACACCTTTCAATATGCCTAATCTACCGTGCACCTACCACAAACACTGACTTACCAAGGATACTACAATTCATATCTGAGAGCACTAGCTCGGCAAAGGAACAAATCATCCTAGGAGACTTCAACCTCCCATCACTTCAAGAAGAACAAGCAGCAACCTTCACCACCGCCATGACAGCAATGAATCTGGTACAAATCATACAAGAACCCACACATGAAAAAGGAAACACGCTGGACCTCATATTCCTAAACTCCCTAACTGCCTCCTCATGTAAGAACCTGCAGATCTCACCAGTACCTTGGTCAGACCACTACCTCATTGCCATATCCCACACCTACCAACATATGACCAACAAAGGAAGACAAACACCACACTAGAAGATTTAAAACATTTAAGAGGACTTCTTAGCACAAACTCTACCCAAACTACAAACAAACTCCAGTAACATCGATGACCTAATTCATAACTTGAATACCACAATCTCCACAGCATCTGAAGCACCGACAAACAAAGCCAACACCAGACCTCCTTCCGCAAAAGCCAGATGGTTCACTCCCAGTCTCCGAAAGTTAAAAACAAAACTCAGAAGAACCGAAAGAAAATGGAGAAGAACCGAAAGAAAATGGAGAAAAACCAAAAATGACAGTGACAAAACAAAATACCTATATGAACTCAACGCATACCACTTTGAGACCGACAAAGCAAAAAAAACCTACCACACGAAAATCATAAACACATTCATAAATAAACCTCATGAACTCTTTCAGATTGTCAAAAAACTGACAAAAGCACCCAATAACTCTGACCAACTACCGAAGATCCCACCAGAGCTACTAGCCCGACAATACAAACAGCTCCAACAACCCCAAAATCCAAATTTGAACGCAGAGGCAACTACAATAAACTACCACCCCAACATACACAGCGAATGGACCACCTTCAAAGAAACCACTACAGATGAAATATCATCCACCATCTCCCGCCTAAACACCACCACCTCTCCGCTGGACCCCTGCCCCACTGACTGGATAAAGAAATCCAAAGACGACCTGAGCACGCCATTAACCCATATTGTCAATGAATCCTTCTCCCAAGGTTACATGCCAGACATCCTCAAAACTACAATTATCCGACCATCCTTAAAAAAGCAAAACCTGGATCCCCTAGACCCAGCATCCTACAGACCGATAGCAAGCCTACCATTCACCGCCAAGATAATCGAGAAGATCGTCCAGCAGCAGCTTCAAGAACACCTGGACATCAACAACATACTGGACCCACAACACCACGGCTTCCACCCACTACATGGTGTCGAGACCCTCATGACCACACTGATGAACACCCTCATCATAGGAACACAAGAAAAACACTCTGGATATGCCATGATCTTCCTTGATATATCAGCAGCCTTCGACACCATCTCCCACAACATCCTCATACGCAGACTACAGACAATTGGGATCAAAGACACCGTACTTAAATGGTTTCAATCCTACCTAACTAATAGACAACAACTAATCCGTACCAGCACCTCGACCTCGCCCCCCTACCAGCAACACCAAGGAGTACCTCAAGGATCCACGCTGTCAGCCATGCTCTTCAACATCTACTTACAACCACTCTGCTCAGTCATACGCACACACAACATCAATTTCCACATATATGCTGATGATATCATGCCCTACGTCCCAATTACAACCACAAACCCAACAAATATACATCTATCAGCATGCTTCTCCGAAGTGTCTGACTGGTTACAGGAAAACAACCTATCCATCAACATAAAGAAAACTGAAGCCCTCATAGTGACAAAAGACCCAGACTTCACACCACCCACACACCTCAATATAGGAATCACACGCATTCAAATACAGCCACAAATAAGATATCTGGGCATTATCAATGACCAAGCCCTAACCCTCAAGCAACAAATTACTAAAACCGCCGGAATTATATTCCACAAAGCGAAAACAGTGCAACGTCTCAGACCCCTCCTCGAACCTCAAGACTTCAGGACGGTAATGCAAGCTATGACACTCCCACATCTGGATTACTGCAACATAATCTACCGTGGACTACCAACCACACAGACCAACCCCCTCCGAACTGCATTGAACAAGAATCATTCAGAGAGCAAAGAAAAGCGACCACATCACCTCAATTCTAAGAGACCTACATATACTTCCCCTCGAAGCAAGAACTAAATACAAATCCATCCTACTCACCCACAAAGCCATCCACCAAACACAGAACACCCAGCTCTGCACCCTGCTGTCTCGTCCAACCCACGGCAAAACCACCAGACAGGCCTCCAGCAACTCCCTTCACCGTCCCTCACAAAAGATCCAAATGCACTCAACGGACATGCAATCGAGCCTTTGAACTTTATGCTCCGTCCCTATGGAACTCTCTACCAAGCCAACTCAGAAACAGTAATGATCTACTATCATTCAGAAAACAGCTAAAAAACATCCTATTCCAAGAATACTTTAAAACAACTCCCACCTAAAAGTGCACTAACCCCTGATCTCGCCCACCATGAACCTCTGATCAAATACTGCACTAAACTGTCCATGTCGAAGTCTGTCTTATGTCGAAATCATCAATGTTGCCCAACCGGTGATGGCCCCACCCTTATATTTAATTTCCCCACCCTTGTATGTCACGCCGCTTTGACCCGGTGAAAAGCGGGATATAAATACAGTTAAATAAATAAATGTCAACATCAAAACTCGTGCTGCCCAAAACATGATTTAATTCCAAATAGGTATCAAATTGTGGTCAAACCACCTGTTCGATTACCTTACCTATGAATGGGTGGTTAGATATTACAAGTGCCTGTTTTTTAATTTCAGAGGCACCACTGCTTATTTCAAACAGGAAGGCATGTAATCACATCACTTACAAAAGAATTACTTGAACTTGATCTTGGGTCAACTTAACAAAGCCTGTGGTAATTAGGTCTAAAGGAGAGCTAGATGCATGCAATCAACAAACTGCCTTCTTAAGATATCCACAATAACTTCCGCAAAAAAAAATCAATCACTATAACCTCCATCAACCGACAAAGTCAGTGAGTGCATCTGATGTTATTAAAAGAGCCATTTGCTTCTGAAGTAGTGCTCTCCGAAATATTCTGCTGTGGGGACCACATCTCTTGAAGAAGAGGGTCTTGCAACAGCGTTCTTACTATATAAAATAACTCAGCAGGACGAGACAGTGTAGAGACTATTTTAGCGTAAAAATAAGCAAGCTGGGTCTCAAAACATGCAGTTCTCTACTCGCAAAATATTTCACAGTAAGACTCTTTAGCAGCAGCATTCTTGATGGTATAAGAATAGAGGATTTCCAAATGAGAAGAAGGGATTGAAGAACGTAATTGTTCTATTATGGATGAACAAACTAGATAAGCCATATGGTCTTCATCTGCTGTCATTCTCTATGTATGCCCTTCTGCTCTATTGCTATTAACATCATGGCAATAGAGCAGAAGGGCAATAGGAGAAGCATATGGAAAAAGCAGTTACTCACCTGTAGCAGACGTTCTCCGTGGACAGCAGAAATACGTCCTCACGTATGGGTGATGTCCTCTGACAGAGCCCATGCCCCAGCTCCTCCACACCTGTGCACTTCCTTCCCACCTGTTGCTGTGGAGCCATTTTACACCAGTCTGATAGCAAAGCTGCAGCAGAATACAACTCCTCGGGAAGGTGGGTAGGTTGTGAGGACTTATTTCTGCTGTCCTCGGAGAACACCTGCTACAGGTAACTACATTTTTTCCATGGACAAGTAGGAATGAGTCCTCATGTATGGGACTCTCTAGCTACAGACTACCGAAAACAGAGGAGAATGCAGAAAAGCCCAACAGGGGCAACAAGCCATCCGTGTAATGGCAAAAGACCTTAGTGGTCAGAGATCTACTATGTACAATAGCAGTGAATCTCTCTTCCTTTTTTTTGGTACCCTGGACAGAATATAATGGGCCTACGGGGGATGAAGTTGGATTCTAATTCCCATACCAATTCTGGAGTACAGATATGTCGAAGTTGCTGTCGCATTGGGAATCCCTGTCTAGACTATACAGAGATGTGCATGTGTGGACAGAAGGACACCGCAGCTATGCTGAACTCCTCCAAGGAGACTGAGCGTAGGTTGACCCCCATTGCAGCCACAGCACTGACCTTGTAAGTTGTGACATGACCATGAAGGCTCAAGCCTACCTGGGCATAAGCAAAAGGAATGCAGTCCGTCAGTCAAATTGAAAGAGCACATCTGGAAGTGGCAGCCCCTAGCTTGCTGGGGTCTAAACAAACAAAAAGCTGGATGCACCCTCTATAGATTTTGTCCATTCCAAGAAGACGTTCAAGGCTCGCCTGCTGCCTCACATATGCAACACAGCTTCCCCCTTGTGGGCATGGGGCCTTGGGACAAATGTCGGTAAAACAGCTAACTAATTAAGATGTAAATCTGATTACACCCTTGGAAGGGATTCAAGATGAGTACGAAGGACTAGACTGTTACTATGGAATTTGGTGGATAAACTACTAGGGACTGAAGTGGCCAAACAATACTTCCAGATCAAAACTTCAGAGGGCAGGAATGGAGCTTAAAGGACGCTTCCAGGAGCTGCCTAGGAAACACATTGAGGTCCCAAGGCATTGCAAGAGGGCACCAGAGAGACTTAGAAACATAGAAAAATGATGACAGAAAAAGACCACATGGCCTATCTAGTCTGTCCTTCCATAACAACAACTACAACAGTCCACTTTTTACCTTTAGAGATCCTCTGTGTTGGTCCCATGCTTTTTTGAATTCAGTTACTGTCCTCATCTCTACCACCTCCACTGGGAGACTATTCCATGGATCCACTACTCTTTCCGTAAAGAAATATTTCCGCATATCACTCCTGAATCTATCTCCCTTCACCCTCATCCCATGTCCCCTCGTAGCAGAACTTGCTTTCAATTGAAAGAGGCTCTCTCCCTGAACATTTATGCCACGGAGGTATTTAAACATCTCAATCATATCACCTCTATCCCGCCTTTCCTCTAAGACTTCCAGAGAAGCAAACCCCACCTGAAGCGCAATACTAAAGGTCATACCAAGATGGACGTCCATTCCACACCCTGATGGTAAGCTCCCACTGCAGTGAGGTGGACCTTGACGGAACTGGACCGAAGTCCCGATATGGAGAGGTGCAAAAGATATTCCAGCAGTTTCTGCATGGAACAGACCAAAGGATCTAGGGCCTGGCCCCCACCAGACAGCAAGCCTCATCCATTTGCAGGAATAAAACCTTTTTGTTGAAGTCCTCCAAGCCAAAAGGACATCAGTCACACTGGCTGGCAGGTGGCTCTCAGACATTGATGGCCTCTCAACATCTACACCATGAGGGCCAAGGACTGGATGATGGGGTGCAACACTGTCTCATCTTAGTGCGAATCAAAACCAGCATGTGGCCCAGTTGGAGTAGTCCTTGACTGCAGAAGGAAACCAAGGCTGTCCAGGTAGTAGGGCGCAATGAGAATCATTGTGTTTCCGTCCGTTTTGAGCTTCAAGAGGGTCTTTGCAATGACAGGGATTGGACAATATGCATACAGAAGACCCATCCCCCAAGAGGGGAGGAAAGCATCCAAGGATAGTCTGTTGTATGATCTTACCTTGGAATAGAACTGACCTGCCTTGGCATTCTGTGGAATGGCAAACAGAGCTATCAAGGGAGCGCTCCATTCCATAAAGATGCAAGGCATAAGCACTCCATCCCATGTTCACTCATGTGGATGGAAGACTTGACTCACTCTGTCTGCCAGAATGTCTTGCTCACCTGGCAGGTACCTGGTGCTCAAGACGATCTCATGTGTGATGGCCAACCTTCCAAACCTGACTGCCCAACACAGAAGGTTTGAGGCCATTCGATCCTGTCTGTTGATGTAGAACACTGTGACTTGATCGATGGTCTAAATTAGGACAATTTAGTTAGTCAGCCAATCTCGAAAAGCCTCCAGAACATGTGCCACAGCTCTTAACTCCAAGAAGTTGACCTGGCAAAGACATTCTTGTATGGATCAAGTGCCCTGGGTGAGAAATTTTGCCAGTCTGTGAAGTTGGGTCATGCAGGAAGAAGGCTTTTGTCCGAGTCATGTAGAGCAGGGCTCCTCCGAATTCCAACTCAGGGTGGGTTGAAGGTGAGACCTGAGGTAAGTTATAACAAACCCTAGTAGTTCCAACACCCAAATGGTCAAACTTGATTCTTGAATCCCTTCAGGAGCGGTATTCTTGATTATGCAGCTACTACAGTGAGGAATTTGTGCACACTCAAGATGCTGACTAGGCCAGAAGTGCTGTCCCCCCAAGGACAAATCTGGGATAGCTTCTGTGAGCGAGATGTATCTGTATTTGGGTATACATATCCTTCAGATCCAGGAACATAGTCAATTTCCCATTTTGAAGGATGATGCCCCCTCGGGACAATTTGGTGGCAGATTCAATAAATGTAATTTGTAACCCTTTGGACTATCTGTAGAGCCCATAAGCCTGAGGTTGAGAGGGGCTACCTTTATGCCAAAAGAGTGTGCCCTCTCCCGACCGAAGAGTTTTCCACTGTGGTTACTGGTAGTGTGGCTATGATCTGAAGGAGTCAGTCCAAAACTCCGCTACTGGCACTAGCAGAGAAGCCAGCCGGGCTGTCTGAGGCTTCTCTCAATGCTGCAGTGCTAGTTTGGGGTGAGAGGTTTTGGGATCTGAAAAGAACCCACACCTGAGGGAGTAAGAGGTCCTCTGGTATTTCCCATGATAGGAGGCTGGCTCAGACAAGCACCTTGGAGAGTACGAAGTGTGGCATGCTGCTTCCCAGTGAAGGCATTCTTGTCTCTGGCCTGTTCACCGAAGAGATCTCTATGGCATGGCATGATATCAAGCTGCCATCACAGCACATTATCGCTATTTGATAAACTGAAGAGTAGCAAATCACCTGGACTGGATGGTATACATCCATACCCGAAGTGATGTCTGCATGACTGACAGCAGGGCAGAGTTCGCAGCTTCTGATTTAAACAAGCTGTGTCATTCTGCGCCACAAGCATGCACCCAAGGAGCAGGACATGCTCCCTGGGTAAACTCCTTGATGCGACTCTGGGGGGCGGGGCTCTGGCGGTTGCTGGTTCCCCACTACCTTTCCCTTCCCCTGGTGGCCTAGGCAACCTCGGGGCCAAAACAAACCATCAGGTGTTACACTATTTTACTACTTCTGTTGGCTTCTCCTTCTCTCCTTCCTCTCTATGTCTGTTCTGACTGCCTTGTGGGGGAGCATGACTCCTTCCTCCACTCCCGCTCAGATTCCCACCATTTGGGGACGTCACCCAATTCATGGGCACCCCCCTCCCTGGGCATCTGTTTCGTACACCATCCAACCTGATCATTTGCTACCTCCTGTCTTCTATTAGCACCTCCTCCTTTCCTTCCCCTGCCTTTGTTAATATGCAGCCCCTCCATGCGGACTACATGAATTGACGGGCCCTCCGGAGCAAAACAGTCTTGATCCAAGATCTTGCATTCTGTTCAGACATGGACATTCTTTTTCTCATAGAAACATGGTTGAGGGAAGGTGAGGACCCGCTCCTTGCCCGATGCCTCCCACTCAGTTACTCTGGAACAACTACCTATCATCTGGGACGCTCCTGTGGTGGTGCATTCCTGCCTGGTCCCAGAGAACTACAGCTCTCTCTGAGACAATGCTACATTGTCCTGTAGCACTTCTTATGCACAGCAGAGATTTCCTGGACTTGAAGCTTTGCAGTACCATTACCATTTCTATATTATGCTTATATCCCATCATGTTAATACCAAAGGATTTCCTAAATCAGCTTACAACAGATATTAAATACAATTCTGTTATTTACTTGCAAGCAGGTATTCTCTGTGACAGCAGGATACATGTTACCCATGACCGAAGTGGTATTTAAAGGTGATACTAATTAAGCCTGAATTTTTCTTTATGCTCTGATTAACAAGGACTAAAAAGGAAAGTGGCAGCCTAGTTTCTAAAGGCAATTGCTTCTGCAACTAAGAGGACTTTAAAAAGCCATTTCTTAGTTCTTTTGGTTTGTTTGCCATTATTTGCTGTACCTTAAGCAAATCCTACAGTTATAAACCTGTAAATGATACCTTGAGCCTGCTGTGTTTTGTGTTATGGAAATAAACTTTTCTGTTACAAGCCTTACCCTCGGTTACCTCAACTACAAACCTTCTACTTAAGGCACCAACATATTTTAGCAGTACTACACTTCCCAGAAGCCAACACGAAGAAATAGGCTGCTAGGAGCTGATAGAAGGAGGAATCCTCAACCACCACGTCCCTCGACCACTAGAGGCAAGTGGCTTCGGGCGTTGTGCTTGTGACACACCGCTATACTTCAGGGCACCCTTGGTTGGAGTGCAGTCTTGAACACAGAGCCGAGGTGGGGGACCCCACCGGCAGAGAAACAACAGAGGGTGCCACCGGGGATTCTGAGGCAGCCTTTCGGAAAATATCTTCGGACTTCTGCTTATGACTAAGCAAAGCTTTGGAGGACATTTTCTTACAAAGCGAACAGAGCTCTGGATCATGGTCGGCTCAGAGACACCGTAGACAACAGTCATGGGTGTCCATAAGCAACATGTTCTTGGAGTATCTATCACATTTTTTGAAACCTGTGGCCATCGGGGCAAGAAGGGCTCCCCGCGAGATGGAAGACCCACGCGGTCAGTGGTTAGGAGAAAAAAAGGGCACGAAGCCCATCAACAACAAAAATTAGGAGAAAAATGTCCCCTTTCCTCAAAGAGATAGGAGCAAGGGGGAGGATGGGTAGAGGATTGGAGCAACCGGAAAACTGTAGGCCAGAGGCCAGAAAACGAAACACTTTTTCCGAGGGACGAGGACGTGCGTCCGAAGGCCTTCGCAGAAAAAGGGAGCCGTCACCCAAAAGTGAGGACTGACTTCCTGCTTGTTCCTGGAGAAAGCGTAGTTACTCACCTGTAACAGATGTTCTCCAGGAACAGCAGAAATCAGTCCTCACTTATGAGTGACATCAGCACCGACGGAGACCGCACAGAGCAATTCCCCAGCTTTCAAAGAAAGCCTTGGGACTGATGCCACGCATGCGTGGTCTTCTTCCCGCCCAAGGATGCCATCTTGCTCAGTCATGTCCCATAGCTATAGCCCTACTAAGCAGATGGCAAGGGAAAGACAAAAATAGCAACTCTTCAGGGGAGGTGGGAAGGTAGTGAGGACTGATTCCTGCTGTCCCTGGAGAACACCTGTTATAGTTGAGTAACTACGCTTTCTCCAGGAACAAGCAGGAAGTCAGTTCTCACATATGGGACTCCCCAGCTACAGGCTACTGAGTCTGTAACCCAAAAATGCTTCCGCAAGGCCATGAGCAGACGTTGATGCCCGAAGGAGCCAGAGTCTTCGGGTCCGTGGGGCGAAGCTCTCGGTAGCCGTCAAAGAAGGGTCGGAGGGCAGGAATTGCTTATACCCCGAACAGATTATGGAGTACAGCCTGGCCGAAGGCGTTGTACTGGCGGGACTCCCTCTCCAGGTCACAGCCCGGCAGATGTCCGTTAGAGGCACTGAGCGCAGTGAAGCCACCTTGGCCCAGATGCCATGTGCCGTGACCCGTCGATCCAGTGGGGCGCCCACCTTTGCTTGGGCAAAAGCAATGCAGTCTGCCACCCAGACAGAGATGAAGCATTTGGTGACTGCCTGCCCCAGGCAATTGGGATCGTAGGCGACAAAGAGCTGATCAGACTTGCGATGAACCTGGGTACGCTGCAGGTAGAAGGCAAGAGCCCTCTTGCAGTCGAGTGTATGTAATACTGCAAATGCCAGGTTGGCATGCGGTCTCGGGAAGAAAGTCTGTAAGACTATCTCCTGATTGAGATGAAAGTCCGAGATCACCTTCGGTAGGAACTTGGGGTGGGTACATAGGACCACCCTGTTTCCGTAGAACCTGGTGTAGGGAGCCTCAACCATGAGGGTCTGGAGTTCGCTGACTCGCCAAGCCGAGGTCAGAGCCACAAGGAAGACTACCTTCCAAGAAAGGTTGCGAAGCGAGCACGTCACCATCGGCTTGAAGGGTGATCGCATAAGCTGCATCAGCACAATGTTCAGGTCCCACTCCGCCGGAGATGGCCGGACGGGGGACTTGGAAAGTAAGAGGCCCTGCATGAAGCAGGAGACCAGGGGCTGCCCCGAGAGGAGTTTACTCTCAATGGGGAGGTGGTGCGACGAGATGACACTCAGGTGGACCCTGACCGAGTTGGACTTCAGCCCCTCTTTCAAGAGATGGAGGAGGTACTGGAGAATCCAACTGGTATTACAAGAAAACGGATCGATCTGGAGCTCGGAGCACCAGACCGAGAAGCATTGGCACTTAAAGGCATAGGCCCCTCTCGTCGAGTCCTTCCTCAATGCAAGGACTACCTCTTCGACCTCTCCCGGGAGGTGCAGCAGGGCTAAGGAGACCGGTTCAGCCGTCAGGCCATAAGGAACAGCGAGGCCAGGTTCGGGTGAAGCACCTGTCCTTCTTCCTGTGTCAGCAGGTCTGGGACGCAGTCCAGGGGAACTGGAGGCTCTGATAAGAGACGGAGCAGGAGCAGGAACCAAGGCTGTGGATGCCACAAGGGGGCTACGAGAATCATTGATCCTTGTGGGGGGTTCTCGCAATGAGAGGAGTGGGGGGAAAGCATAAAGAAGCCCAGAAATCCAGTTCAAGAGGAACGCATCCGGGGCCACCTTGCTCAGGTGTGGAACCGGGCCGCAGAAGAGGGGAAGCTGCGCGTTCACCAGGCTGGTGAACAGGTCAATGGATAGAGTCCCCCACTGATGGAACAAGAGGCTGGTGACCTCCAGATCCAGGCGCCATTCGTGTGGATGGAGGATTCTGCTGAGTTTATCTGCGAGGACATTCTCTCAGATCGGGAGACATCCCCTGGCAAAAGGCAAATGAGCAAAGGAGGATCACCTCCCAGCAGAGGAGGTGGGAGCCTGTTCCCCCCTCATTGTTTACATAGAACATGGCTAACCTGTTGTTGGTCTGCACGAGCACAGACTTCCCCCTCAGGCAGACCTCAGAGGCCCTCAGTGCCCACCAGACCGCCCGAAGCTCGAGCAGGTTGATCTGCTGCTGAGATTCCTCGGGCGACCACTGCCCCTGGGTACACAAATCACTGCAGTGGGCTCCCCAACACAGCAGGGAGACATCCATAGTCAGGACAAGCTCGTGCTGTGGGGCCTGGAAGAGCATTCCCCGACAGAGGCTTCAGGGATCCCGCCACCAATCCAAGGAGCTGTGGAGACTTCGGGGGACCCGGATGGGGTCCCTGAGGTGACCAGAGGCATGGCTCCACTACGTCCTGAGATACTACTGAGTTGTTCGCATGTGCATTCGGGCATGGGGGACAATATGGGCAGTGGAGGCCATGTGTCCCAGAAGGCACAGCATGTCCCGCGCTGAGACTCGAACCCTACTCTGGGTCTGGGCTGCCAGGACAAGAAGGCGGTTGCCTGCTCTGTGTCGATGAGTGCGCTGATGAACTCCAAGGTCTGCACCAGTTCGAGGTGGGACTTGGAGTAGTTGACCAGGAAGACAAGGCATTCAAGAAGGAGGATCGTGCATGATGCCGTCAGGCGGGCTTCTTCGGCTGAAGTCCCCGTGACAAGCCAGTTGTCTAGGTATGGGAAGACGGTTACGCCCCATCGTCGGAGGAAGGCGGCGGCCAGAGAGAGAAACTTTGTGAAGACCCACAGAGCGGAAGCAAGCCCAAAGGGGAGCACCCTGTACTGGTAATGCTCTCCCTGCAGACTAAAGTGCAGGAACTGCCTGTGCTGGGGGTGGGCTAGAACGTGGGTGTAAGCATCCCTTAGGTCTAAGGAGCATAGCCAATCGCCCTGCTGGAGGAAGGGCAGCAGGACGCCAAGGAATAACGTTTTGAACTTCTCCCGCACCACAAATTTGTTTAGGTTCCCGAGATCAAGAATGGGGGGCAGGGCCCCCGTCTTTTTCAGAACAAGGAAGTGACGGTATTTTCTCGACCGCCCACTGGGCGAGATTGGTCAGCTACTGTTGCAAGCAAATCTGGGTCGAGGGGAGCTGAGAAGGCTACGCTGGGGAGAAGGGAGGAGGAAGGCTGTCCAGGTGAAGACTATATACGTCCTGGACCACCCGGAAGACCCAGGTGTCCGACGTGATCGACGCCCATTGGGAGGCTAAAATGGACAGACATCCCCCCACCGGCAGAAGTACTACTAGGGGGCGAGAGGCAATGACGTCAGCGTCAAAAACGAGCGGGTTGGGGTGGTGCTGGGGGTTGGTCCTTGGGCCCTTTAGGCTTGTGGTGGCCATGCACTCCACCCTTCCCCTACGTGCCGGAGGCCGGCACGGGGGTGGGCAAGTATCCCCGGTAGGGGAGCCCCTTCCTCTAGAAGAACGGTTTCTTAGTTTGCTGTTTCTTCTGAGGGAGAGAAGAGGTCTTACATGAGAGGTGGGTCCGAGTCACAAATTCAGTCTCTATTTCGGCGGCCTTGTCCTCCATGGGCTTGATGAACAGTTGTTTGCCAAGGCAGGGAACGTCCAGGAGCTTCTCCTGGACAGACTGCTCCAGGTCCGAGGACTGGAGCCACACCTTGCGCCAGGCCCCGATGCCAGCTGCCGCCACTCAGGTGAAGGACTCAAATCCATCATAAGCGGCACGGGAGAGGTACTTTGAGCACTCCGCGACGGACCTCAGGAGGGCTTGGAACATGAGGAGGGGCTCACATCCGAGACCTGCGGAGAAATTGCCAAGCTCCTTGGCGAGGTCACGCAGGAACATGCTCATATACAATTGGTAAGCTTGGATACGGCACGTGAGCATAAACCCTTGATAGGCTTTGAGCCCAAGGGCGTCAAGGGCTGTAAACTCCCTGCCCAGCGGAACCGAAGTGTGACAATGTGAACTGAAGCAGGTGCCTCCCACATGCGGAGGAGCAGCCTGGACACGATGAGAGGAACCGAGACAGTAAGAGACTCCCGAGGCGGGGACTAGTACTGTAAGATGTCGAGCTCCTCAGCCCGCGGCTCTTCCTCAGCCAGCATTGCAAGGTTGAGGGCTTGCGCCATGTCCCATACAAACACCAGAAAGGATGTGTCCTCGGGTGGCGAACTCCTCTGAGAGGTGGACAGAGAGGGGTTTGAAGGGAGGTCACGGTGGGCATGGGTCTCCAGGGAGGTGTCCCCATCCGACTCCCAGCCTGAGAGGTCTGAGAAGGAGTCCGATTCAGACTGGTCGCCCGGTCAGTCAGCTGAGGCCTGCTTGGAACCAGAGGCCTTGGAGGATCTCACTCCCGAGGAACGGGAAGACGAGCAAGAAAGACACCTAGGATACTCACAAGGGCCCACGGCTCTCAGGGGTTTCCAGGGTGGGTTCAGGTACCTCTCTCAAGGGAACCAAGGTCTCAAGGCGCGGGTCAGCCGTGCTGGGCATGAGCGCGTGCTGGGCAGCTAAAAAGGCAGAAACTCTGTGCTCTAGTGACAGCATGCAGGACTACCACACGGGCATGGGTCTCTGCACCGCCGACACCGGGGTTACCGGGTCGGGCACAGACAAGGAGAAGGGAGTCCTCACCTGGACGACCCTCATGAGACTGGGCATCGTCGCCGGAGGCCTCCGTGTCTGTACGAGGTACCTTACAAAGCCTCTCCTTGTTCAACTCTTGGGAACACCAGGGAGGGCTGAGCGACCGAGCAACGGAGCTCTCATGCTTGTCTGTAGTCCCCGACAGCGACTTCAAAGTCTTCTTCTTCTTCTTGCGCCTCTCCACCTCAGAGGACCCCTGATCGGAATGCCGCCTTGAATGTGGGGCCAAAGCGGGGGACCCCACCAGTGGAGGGGCGACCGAGGGTGTCACTAAGGATTCCGGGGCCACTTTATAGAAAATGTCATTGGACGTCTGCTTACGACATAGCAGGGGCTTGGAGGACATTTTCTTGCAAAGACAGCAGAGCTCCGGGTTATGGTTGGCCCCCAGACACCGAAGACAGCAGCCATGGGTTTCCATGAGCAACATATTTTTGGAACATCTGTCGAATTTTTTTTTAAAACCTTTGGCCATTGGGGCAAAAAAAAGGTCCCTGCTAGGTCGAAGACCAGCGAAGGCCAGCAGTTAGGGAAGAAAGCGGGAAGCCCGCAAAAGAAAATATTTCTAGCGAAATGACGTCCTCTCGCT
Source organism: Ichthyophis bannanicus (assembly GCA_033557465.1). Classification (NCBI taxonomy): domain Eukaryota; kingdom Metazoa; phylum Chordata; class Amphibia; order Gymnophiona; family Ichthyophiidae; genus Ichthyophis; species Ichthyophis bannanicus. The sequence continues at coordinate 334,255,723 of CM066038.1, forward strand.
CAAAGGTAATGAGAGCAGGGGAAGGACGGGAGAGGACAGGTGCTACCTGTAGGAATGGACAGGTAAAGGGGATACCAGAATCCCCAATATGTAATTAAAGATAGATGAATTTCTTGATACAGATCTCTAAAATGTGCTGATAGAAGAACTTTTTAACAATGACTGTCACTCACGGGTTTGTCCTTTCACCTACTTCCTCTTGGGTGGAGTGGGATATCATGATCATGAGTTCTGTGTAACTGTCTTTAAAATAGTTTGAGAACAATGTTAACACAAGCATAAAGAGTAAACATAGGCTATGAACTGTGCAAACATAGTTCATTGTACAGTCAACTATAGGTCACTGCTGGCACAGCGTAATTTATGCAACTCTGCAATTAAGAGTAGTTACTCACCTGTAACAGGTGTTCTCCAGGAGCAGCAGGAATCAGTCCTCAAATATGGGTGACGTCGGCGCCGACGGAGCCCCCATGCGGAGCATTTCCCCAGCTTTCAAAGAAAGCCTTAGGGAATGCAGCCATGCATGAGCGGTCCCCTTCCCGCCCAAAGGTGCCCTCTTGATCAGTCAAATGACATAGCTAAAGACAGCACGAAAAAGAAAATGAACTATATACAACTGCAACTCCAAGGGGAGGAGGGAGGGTCATGAGGACTAATTCCTGCTGCTCCTGGAGAACACCTCTGTTACAGGTGAGTAACTACTCTTTCTCCAGGACCAAGCAGGAAGTCAGTTCTCACATAGGGTGACTCCCTAGCTCTGGGCTACCAGGAACCCAGGCTGAAAAATAGAGCTCCCTCTAGATCCTTAGCAACAGTGAGAGAATCTACTCGGAGATCACACCTGAACGGTAACCCAACACCAGGGCCGGAGGGTAGGAGTTGCCTAAACCTCAAAGAGATTACGGAGTACCACTTGCCCGAAAGCACTGTCCCTACGGGACTCCCTCGCAAGGCAGTAGTGGTCCGCAAAAGTCTGGCTTGAAGACCAAGTAGCGGCCCGGCAGATGTCTGCCAACGGAACAGAACGGAAGTGAGCTACTGATGCGGCCTTCGCCCTGACTTGGTGGGCTGTGACTCGACCCTCCAGGGAGAGGTCAGCTGCCTTGTATGCCCAGGCGATACAGTCTGCCACCCAGATGGACAACGTATGCTTAGTGACAGGCAACCCCAATTTATTAGGGTCAAAGGAAATGAAGAACTGAGAAGCCCTTCTATGCCCCAGCGTACATTCTAGGTAAAATTTTCCCTATGTTATCCAAGTTTTTTTTCCTGTTCTCTGTAAAACCAAGCAGCTTGTTGTTATGGTCCTTTGTTTTATGTAAACCGCGCTGATGCTAAATAGTGTGGTATATAAGAGATTGTAATAAATAAATAAATAATAAAAAAGGACAGCGCCCTCTTACAATCCAGGATATGCAAGACAGTTTCGGCCCTACTGGCGTGCGGCCTGGGAAAGAACGTCGGAAGTACCACCTCCTGACTGAGGTGGAAGAAGGACACTACCTTGGGAAGGAACTTAGGTTGAGTCCTCAAGACTACCCTGTTCTTACAGAACCTGGTATACGGCCTATCCGAGACCAGGGCCTGAAGCTCACTCACATGCTTCGCCGAGGTGAGTGCCACAAGAAACACCACCTTCCAGGATAGGAAACGTAAGTGGCAGGTAGCCATCGGCTCAAAAGGTGGGTGAGTCAGTTGCTGCAAGACCACATTGAGATCCTACTCAGTGGCCGGTGGACGAATAGGAGACTTGAGCAGAAGCAGGCCTCTAAGGAAGCGAGACACCAGAGGATGGCTCGAGAGGGATTGTCCATCCACCGGCGAGTGGTGAGCTGAGAGGGCACTGAGGTGGACCTGGACAGAGTTGGACTGAAGTCCCAGGTTGGACAGGTGGAGCAGGTATTGCAGTACCACCAGGACCGAGCAGGAGGAGAAGGGATCCTCCTGCTGTTGAGAACACCAAGTGGAAAACCTACGCCACTTCAGAGCATAGGCCTTCCGAGTGGAATGCTTCCTGGAGGCCAACACCTCTTCAACCTCCTTTGGTAGGAGCAAGGGAGCAAGGACTAGCCTTTCAACAGCCAGGCCATCAAATTGAGGGATTTGAGGTTGGGATGCAAGAGGGAACCCTGATCCCGAGTCACAAGGTCGGGTTGCAGCCCCAGAAGAAGTGGAGCATGCACCGCCAACTGCAGAAGTAGAGGGAACCATGGCTGCCTGGGCCACCTGGGGGCTATCAGGATCACCGTGGCTCGGTCCTGCTGGGTTTTGAATAGAGTCCGGGCCACCAGAGGTGTGGGAGGAAACGCATACAGCAGGCCTTCTGACCAGGGGATCAGGAATGCATCTGCCGCTGCCCTCAGGATGCGGTTGTCTGGAACAGAACTTGGATAGTTGCCTGTTCAGCGGACTGGCAAAAAGATCCATGGTTGGAAGTCCCCACTTCAGAAAGATCTGTTGGACTACCCAAGGATCCAACTGCCACTCGTGAGGCTGCAGGAGTCTGCTTAGCCAGTCCGCCAGGTAGTTTTCCTGGCCTGGGAGGTAGACCGCCCTGAGGGTCATGCCCTGATTGATAGCCCAGGAGCAGAGAGCTTGTGCTTCCAAGCATAGGAGTCGGGATCCTGTGCCTCCCTGCTTGTTTACGTAGAACATAGCCACCTGGTTGTCCGTCTGAACTAGGACAGACTGGTAAGAGAGGACCCAAGAGAAAGTCCGTAAGGCTAGTCGAATGGCCCTCAATTCCAACAGGTTGATCTGCTGGGCGGCCTCCCACGGAGACCACAGGCCTTGGGTGCAGGTCCCCTGGCAATGTGCCCCCCAGCCTTGCAGGGAAGCATCGGTTGTCAGTACCTGAGTGTGCGGGGAGGCTCGAAAAGGAACTCCCCCAACCAGGTTTGGGAGATGCCTCCACCAGCGTAGGGAGTCCACCAAGAGTTTGGACACCTTTATCCTGTCTGACAACTTCCCTGTGGCCTGTACCCACTGTGCTCTGAGGCACCACTGAGCCGGCCTCATGTGCAGACGGGCATTCGGGGTGACATGCACTGTGGAAACTATGTGATCTAAGAGCCGGAGGAAGTGTCTGGCAGAGACCAGAGAGTTCACCTGAAACTGGCTGGCCAACTTCAACAGCCTGTGAGCTCTGTCCACAGGCAAATAGGCCTTTCCATGGAAGGTATCCAACCTCGCCCCTATGAACTCCATGTCCTGTGAGGGTACTAAAGTGGACTTTGGGAAGTTTATAACGAACCCCAGGTACTGAAGCAGGAATATGGTTCTGAAGGTGGCCTGCCTGGCCTATTGTGGAGACTGGCCCCTGACAAGCCAGTCGTCCAAGTAAGGGAACACAAAGATCCCCTGGTTCCTGAGGTAGGCCGCAACCACCGCCAGGCACTTTGTAGAAACCCTGGGGGCGGAGGTGAGGCCAAAGGGAAGCATTCTGTACTGAAAGTGGATCCCTCCCACCACAAATCTGAGGTACTGCCTATGACTTGGATGGATGAGGATGTGAGTATAAGCATCCTTCAGGTCTAAGGAGCATAGCCAATCTCCCTGCTGGAGGTAGGGCTGTAAGATTCCAAGGGTAAGCATCTTGAACTTTTCCCTCTCCAGAAACTTGTTCAGATTTCTCAGGTCTAGGATGGGTTTGAGGCCTCCTGTTCTTTTTGGTACCAGGAAGTACCTCGAGTAGAAGCCTTGCCCTTCCAGGTGGTGAGGCACCGGTTTCACCGCCTGGTCCTGTAGCAGACCTCCCAACTCCTGAAGGAGTAGGTTTCTGTGCAGAGGGGGTCTTGGAGGCTCCCCTGGAAAGTAGGAGGGGGGTATCTGGGTGAAGTGGAGCAGATAGCCCCTCTCGATGATGCTTAACACCCAAGTATTCCCTGTGATGGCTGACCACCTGTCTGCATACAGGGTCAGCCGACCTCCTGTGGCCTGAAGAGGAGGAGAGGCTATGCTGGCATAGTAAAAAGCCCCCTCCCTGCTGAGCAGGAGCCAGAGTAGGAGGCTTGGGAGCCTTCTGCCTATGGGGCCCATGACCCTGCCCCTTGGCCTGCTGGCCCTGTTGGGGAGCTGCAGAGGCCTGGTAGTGAGGGTAGGTTTTGTAGGCAGTGGTCCTCCTCGGGTAAAAGGGCTTTTTCCCCGACCCCTTCTTCTTCTGAGAAGGGGCAGAGGTTTTCCTGGACAGCCTTGTCCGGGTAAGAGTCTCGGTCTCAAGTTCTGCAGCCTTTTAGGCCATGGGCTTGCCAAAGAGGTTTTCACCTTGACAGGGGACATCGACCAACTTGTCCTGTACCCACAGCTCGAGGTCCGAGGATTGTAGCCAGGCCTTGTGGCGTGCACCGATGCCGGCCCCTGCTACTCGGGCCGAAGCCTCAAATCCATCATAGGCTGCTCGAGAGATAAACTTTGAGCACTCTCAAATACCAGAAGACAAGGCCTTGAAACGCTGCAAGGGTTCCTCGGACAGACCAGCAGAGAACCCGGCAATCTCCTTTGCCAGGTCTCGAAGGTACATGCTCATGTACAGCTGGTAGGTCTGGACGCGGCAAGCAAGCATAGAGCCCTGGAAGCACTTTCTACCGAGGGCAACCAGGTTCCGGGCTTCCCTGCCGGGAGGCACCGAGGAGTGCATCTTTTGACTCTTCAGGCGATGCAGGCTGATTCCACAACCATGGAGTGGTGCGGTAGCTGTGCCTTTTGGAACCCGGGGCTCTTGTGGACTCGATAGATGGAATCGACCCGCTTGCTTAAAACCGGCATCGAGGCCGGCGCCTCCCACATGCGGAAGAGCAACAGCTCCAGCATCGGAGGAACTGGTACAGTAAAGGCCTCCTTGGGAGGAGAGTCATACTGCAGGGCCTCAAACTCCTCGGCTTGAGGCTCCTCCTCGGAGTCCGCCGGGAAGGCCAAGGCTTTGGCCATGTCCCGTACAAAATCCGAGAACCGGGTATCCTCCGGGGGGGACCTTGTCCGAGGCTCTGATCCCGGTGTGTCCGAAGGGACGCACCAAGTCCAGAAGGTGTCCGGGGACTCCTCTTCCTCAGTCTCCCACGCTGATTCCTCCGAGGAGGAATCGAGTGGCTCCAAGTGGGCGGGCACCGATGCCATCTGCCCCGACGCCGAGGGTACCGGCGTCGACGACCTCGGTCCCGAACGGGAGGCTGAGGGTGACCTCGGCCGAGGATCGACTCGAGTTCGCATGGTCTCGAGGATCGGCTCGGCCTCCGGGGTCGACTTGGACGTTGAGGTCCCGGTGGTCGGGGCAGATGCGCCGGTGAGGCCGGCAATCAGCACCCGCTGCTGCTCCATGAAGGCAGACAATCTGCTCTCCAAGGCCGTCAACCTGAGTCCAAGCTCAGGAGACCCAGCGGCCTCCGACTTGGGCCCCGATGGCGTCGGGCCTGACGTCGGCTCCCCCGGAGGAGAGTCCACGAGGACTACAGTACTCACGTGACTTGGGGCCTCTGACTCTACACGAGGATGCTTTGCAGGCCTCTCCGACTCCGAAGACCCGGGACGGCGATTGGGGCTATGCGACCTGACCCTCGAGGGGCCAAGAGCGTCCACCGATGCCGCCCTCGCGGGTTTCATCTTCCTTTGGTGCTCCCTCGAGGGGGACTCCCTCTCAGAGGAGCCCCGATGATGCTCGGGGTCAGACTCCCAAGACGTCGAGGACTCTGACGAAGTCCGGACCCGTCCAGACGCAGAGTCGGAGAAGATCCTCTCACGCTGGTGCTGACGGCTCCTCAATGCCTTCGAGGACATTTTGCCACAGGGACTACGGACCTTAGGATCATGGTCAGGCCCTAGGTACCGGAGGCAGCAGTCATGTGTGTCGGTGAGAGACATCAGTTTCTTACACCGATCACATTTTTTTAAAGCCACTGGCAGCCATCGGGGGAAAAAGGGCCGCTGCAAGATCAAAAGATCGGGCTGCCAGGGAAAAGAAAAAATTGTCACGAACGCAGTCTCTAAGGACAAAAACCGAAAAAAAGAGATCTGGGCTCGGCACCGGTGTACCAAGTTCAGGCGGGAAAGGGAACAGACGTCGAACCGAAGGAAAAAACTTGTCTCTACGCAGGAAAATCCACTTTTTCCACCGGTGACAAGGACACACGTCCGTAGGGCTCCACGGAAAAAATAAGACTGAGCAGGATGGCACCTTTGGGCGGGAAGGGGACCGCGTATGCGTGGCTGCATTCCCAAAGGCTTTCTTTGAAAGCTGGGGAAATGCTCCGCATGGGGGCTCTGTCGGCACCGACGTCACCCATATGTGAGGACTGACTTCCTGCATGGTCCTGGAGAATAAATAATTTTGTCATAATCAAGTAAATTTCATCTAATACATTGTAATCAGCTCTTACTCTGTAAAAGAATTCTAGCGATACCTTGTGTTATGTTACTTCCCCATTTTCTTTAATAAAAAGAGCTTCAAGGGAGGAAGACATTGAATTCAACAGAGGTGGAACCGTGCTGTGCCCATGGACCTTCTGTTGCTTTCCCTCTGAGCTCAAAGAAAGTAGCACTTTGTGTGTGATTGTGTTCTGTGTTACTCTCTGCTTATTTCTCACTGCTTGAGGGACCAGAGACCGAAAGAGCCGTGGTATTGTGGCCAGATCACGGGTTCTTCAGTTGGTGCCGTTCTCGGATCACTGTGTTCTTCAGCAGTTGGAAACAGCAGACAAGTCTCCAGGATACGTGTGGCAGGTTTCTGTCGTGAGTATTTAAAATGGGAAATAATGTTGGTAAAAAGAAACAAAGTACTCTGTTAGATGAATGGAACGAAAAAGCTCGTAATATAGGGCAGAGAAAGCTCATAATAGAGGGCAGAAAAAGGGAAGCCCAAATTATGAAATGAGGCGCAGATATGGTGATAGCACCGTTGATTATGTTGGCCGTTGACATTCAATGACTGCCAGTAACCCCAGGTTGCAGTTCCCCTTGGGGTGGAACTTTTCAGGAGGACAAACTGTGCTGGTTACAGTATGAGATGACCCTTAATGTTTTGGGGCGACCTCATACCAGTCACGAATGGGTCGTGTATGGTTGGTGGCAGTTTAAGGCTGCTGAAAAAGCACAGCAAGCCACTGACTCTGTGTTTGAAAAATTTAAAAATCAAGTGTTTAGGATGGATATGTGTTTTAACTAAACAGACAGATAAATTAATGTTAGTAATCCTCCTCCAAAGAATTGTGAACAATGTAATGTCCTTTTTGCTCCTCCAGCCTATGAGGAGGATTTCAATGCTTTAGTGGTATCCTTAGCGAGCCCTGCTGCTAGTAGTGCTGCTGGCTTAGCATTACATCGAGAACTTTGTACTTCCACTGTACAAATTTAGGAAAAGAAGCTGTTCCCCAGGAAGGGAAGCACTCCTAGGCAGAAAGATTAAAGACGGATGATTCCAAATAAAGCTTAGAGTCACTTCACTGGAGAGGAGTGTCTCTGAGGGGGAATGGTCACCGTCGCGTTCAAATTTATCAGATACATTTTTAGGTGAAAGGCTGGAGACTGAGGTAAAGCAAATGGAAACCTGTGCACAATATCAGCTAAGGATGAAGGCGGAGATTGAAGATTTTGATCAGTAATTAGTTTGAGTGGTTGGAAGGATAGTGTACATATAAAAGAAACAAACTTACAGGGAAAAACTTAAATCATTGCTCTATGACAAAATAGAATTAATCAAGCAAGGTACTATAGGAATAATTTTCATGTCATAACTGTGTAGTATGAAGTGGATGCTCTAATTTAGTAGTTAGGGAAGGGGAGTGTGCTGTACCACTGCAGTAACTATTTGGAGGTTTCCAGCACAGATAACAGCTTGGCATGACTGTATATTTTTAGCAGGAAGAAAGTCTTGAGCAAACGTGGTAAGTTTATTTTGTTAGACTAACCATAAGCCTTATTGGGGAAGTTAAATTTAAAAAAAAAGAATCCAAAAGTGATTAACCATTCTTTTACTTGTGTATGTATAATAAATAAGTTTTGTTTTCTAGGTCATGGATCTGAACTGTTTTGTTTATGAGAATTTATCTATTAATTCCATTCTATGTGTAATAATGCAAATGCTGAAAAATGTTATTAGAAACAGTACTCCTCGGTGCTTCTTATATCTCCAGATACTCTGGGAAAAAATGATCGACGATATATTCTCCAAATTGTATTTTTAGTTATAACTGATGTGAATGAATGGGAAGATCTTCCATGCTTTGATGCATTTAGATATTTGATAAATTGTGTGGATTTGTGTGATGTGACAAAGGTTAAGAAAAATTAAGTGTTTAAAGGTAAAAAAAATAAAAATTAAAAACAAAAAAAATAAAAATTAAATTGCTTGTCAAGTTAAGTCAAGCAAGTTTGTTTAATTAAAGGGAAAAAGTGAATGATACAACTTCATTCAAACAAGTGAATTAAGTAATTAAAACAATATGGTAAATATATGTATAATGTTTTATTTTTCCTTTGTGATAGTAGACTAGTTGAAAATTACAACTATGATAGTGTATGAGTAACAACGTCTTCAAAAAATGCTGATATTTCTCCCAGTCTCTTTTAAACTAATCTGCAAGAGTCGATTGGAGGAGTGATCTTAAATTCTCATTTCGTGTATTTTTTAGTTATTATGGAAAGACCTTTGCAGAGCTGATGTTGTTAATTTCAAGTGTGAAGCAAATGCCTTGTTGCTACTGGAATAGTTTTAAATTAGTATCACTGAGGTAGATTCAATATGCTATCTGTTCTATTGATGCTGTTTGTGTTCTTGCTCAGAAATTTCCCACTGGACCTAAGCCATGGGTGTCTATGAGCGACATATTTTGGAGCATCTGACGCATTTTTTTTTAAAACCTGTGGCCATTGGGGCAAAAAGGGTCCCCGCTAGGTCGAAGACCAGCGAAGGCCAGCAGTTAGGGAAAAATACAGGAAGCCCGCAAAAGAAAATATTTCTAGCGAAATGACGTCTCCTCGCTCAAAAGTAAGGAGAGCAGGGGAAGGACGGAAGAGGACCGGTGCAACCGGAAATAAACACAGGCCAGATGCGGAAAAACAAACACTTTTTCCAAGGGATGAGGACGTGCGTCCAAAGGGCTCCAAGGAAAAAGGGAGACTGAGCAAGATGGCACCCTTGGGCGGGAAGAGGACATAAGAACATAAGATATGCCATACTGGGTCAGACCAAGGTCCATCAAGCCCAGTATCCTGTTTCCAACAGTGGCCAATCTAGGTCATATGTACCTAGCAGTTTCCCCAAAAGACACAGGTTCCGCAATGCTTGTACTGGGTCAAGCATTGATATCCTGGGTCCCTTCTTAATAATGGTTTATGGACCTTTCCTCCAGGAACTTGTCCAAACCTTTTTTAAACCCAGCTACACTAACAGCCTTTACTACATCCTCCGGTAACAAATTCCAGAGTTTGATTACACGTTGAGTGAAAAAATATTTTCTTTTATTAGTCTTAAATAGTTTACCCTGTAGCTTCATTGCATGTCCCCTAGTCTTTCTATATTCTGATAACGTAAACAATCGATCTACGTCTACCCGTTCCACTCCGTTCATTAATTTATAGACTTCTATCATATCTCCCCTCAGCCGTCTCTTTTCCAGGTTAAAGAGCCCTAACCTTTTTAGCCTTTCTTCATAGGAGTATCCTTCCATCCCCTTTACCATTTTGGTGGCTCTTCTCTGAACCTTTTCTAATAACTCTATATCCTTTTTAAGATACGGCGACCAGAATTGTACACAATATTCAAGGTGCGGTCTCACCATGGAACGATATAGAGGCATTATAATATCTTTTGTTTTATTTTCCATTCCTTTCCTTATGATACCTAGCATTCTATTTGCTCTCTTGGCTGCCGCTGCACACTGGGCCGAAGGTTTTAACATGTTATCCACAATGACGCCTAAATCTTTTTCCTCGGTGGTGGTTCCTAATGTGGAACCTTGCATTGTATAACCATAGTTTGGGTTGTTCTTCCCTAGGTGCATAACTTTGCACTTGCCCACATTAAATTTCAAGATCCTCTTGCAATTTTCCACAATCCTCTTGGGTTTTAACAACTTTAAATAGTTTTTTGTCATCTGCAAATTTGATAACCTCACTCGTTATTCCACTTTCCAGGTCATTTATGAATATGTCAAAAAGCAGCGGACCCAGCACAGATCCCTGGGGTACACCACTATTCACCTTTCTCCATTGGGAAAATTGTCCATTTAGCCCAATCCTCTGCTTTCTATCTCTTAACCAGTTCTTGATCCACAGTAGTACACTGCCTCCTATCCCATGACTCCTTAGTTTTGCCAAAAGTCTCTGATGAGGGACCTTGTCAAAGGCTTTCTGAAAGTCCAGATACACTATATCAACCGACTCACCTTTGTCTACCCGTTTATTCACACTTTCAAAAAAACATAACAGATTAGTAAGACAAGATCTTCCTTGTCTAAAGCCATGTTGGCTGTCTCCCATTAGGCCATGACTATCTACATGCTGAGTAATTTTATTCTTTATGATGGTTTCTACCATTTTTCCCGGTACTGACTTGAGGCTCACCAGTCTGTAGTTTCCCGGATCACCCCTGGAACCCTTGTTAAAAATTGGTGTTACATTGGCGATCCTCCAATCTTCAGGTATTAGAGATGATTTTAATGATAGTAATCTGTGAACTAATAGCAGGTCTGCAATCTTATATTTCAGTTCTTTCAACACCCTTGGATGTATACCATCCGGCCCAGGTGATTTGCTACTCTTCAGTTTATCTAATAGTTGTAATACATCTTTCCAATGTATCGATATTTCCTTCAATTCTTCCGTACCTTTAAATACCACTTCAGTCATGGGTAACCATCCCTACATCTTCCTCAGTAAAGACTGAAGCAAATAATTCATTCAGTCTCTCCGCTATCGCCTTGTCGCCTCTTAGTGCCCCTTTAACTCCTCTATCATCTAATGGACCAACTGACTCTCTCACAGGTTTTTTGCTGCGAATGTACTTGAAAAAATCTTTATTTCACGTTTTTGCTTCCACAGCAAGCTTCTTCTCAAATTCTCTCTTTGCCTGCTTTATCAATGCCTTGCATTTGATTTGCCAGTGCTTGTACTGTTTATAGGTTTCGTCGTTTGGCTCTCTTTTCCATTTCCTGAAAGATGCTTTTTTGCCAACAGCCGCCTCTCTGACCTCACCTTTAAACCATGCTGGCAGTTTTTTGGACTTCCTTCCACTTTTCTTAAAGCGTGGGATACAACTGGTCTGGGCTGCCAAGATAGTATTTTTCAACAACACCCAAGCTTGATGTAAGTCTTTAACCTTTGCAACTGCTCCTTTTAGTTTTTTCTTAACTATTTTCCTCATTTTATCATAGTCTCCCTTTCGAAATAGTACTGTGGATTTCCGTACTATCCCTCCTCCACTAATTAAATCAAAGGCGATCATGCTATGATCACTATTGCCAAGTGGCCCCAACACCCTTATCTCTTGCACTAGATCTGGTGTTCCACTAAGGACCAGGTCTAATATGGCTTCCCCTCTGGTCGCTTCATGAACCAGCTGCTCCAAGAAGCAGTCATTTATGTCATCTAGGAACTTTATCTCCCTAGCATGTCCTGCCGTGACACTGACCCAGTCGATGCCAGGGTAATTGAAATCACCCATTATTATTACTGCGCTGTAACTTTTGTTAGCTTCCTTGATTTCTTTGAGCATTTCATCATCCATTTGTTCATTCTGGCCCGGTGGTCGATAGTACACCCCCACTGCCATCGCCTTCCCCTTTTTACATGGCAGCAATCCCAAAGGCTTTCTTTGAAAGCTGGGGAATTGTTCCGCGCGGGCTCCGTCAGTGCCGACATCACCCATAAGTGAGGACTGACTTCGTTTGTTCCTGGAGAACATTCGGAATCAAGGACGAAGAAACAAACTACTATCCTCACACTAGCATTCAAACACCCTCCATACTCTGGCATAAGCTAAGGATGTAGAACGTTTATGGGTGGTTACCCACTGAAGCGGAGTAGCCCTTTTGCTTTAGCTTCACCCTTTCAAGAGCCAGGCTACAAGCGATAATCAATCCACTTGTGGCATCAGGATCGGTCCCTGCAAGATCAGGTCATTCAGCCTTTAAGAAACTTTTCTCTGTCCTTCTATTGTGTTCCTGTTTTCTTTTTCTTTTCTTTTTTCTTAAAATAGGCCCCAGAGAAAAAAAACTTCCAGTGTAGTTCTGCCACAAGGAGGCTCTCTCCAGCAGCTGGTAACTGAGATACTGATCTCTGGAGCCTATGGAGGGAGCTCTTTTACTATGACATCAGAAATCTGACATGCTTAGTTCCCAGCTGCTGGTGGAGGCTGATAACCCACACGTGAACTCAACTGGATTGGAGGGATGATATGAAAGACTCAGTTTTTGTACCAGGGCATTTTTCTTTCCTGTAAGGTACATAGCTCTGAGGATCATCCTGTTCCATATCCTGACAGTTTCCCAACACAGAAAGTAGAATCATGCTCCTCCCTGCTTGTTGATTTAATACATCATCCCACAGCTATGAATGCTGACTTCTTTCCTATCATTCCACTGGAGTTCTTTTCAACTTTCTTTTAATTTGTTTGATTGTAAATCGCCCTGCTGCTAATGTGAAGGACAGTATATCAAGTTTTAATAAACAAACTTGATTGTCTGTCTGAATCAGAACAATTTGGTTGGCCAACCGAGCCTTTAAAGCGTTTGAAATTGCTCCAGGAAATATATTTGATAAAGTTTCTCCTCAGTGAGCCACAGTTCCTGGTTATGAGGCCCATCTATATTGGTTTCCCAGCCTAGTTTGGATGCACCTTTTGGTAAGGAGGAATCTGGCAGGGGACCATACACCAGGACAAAGGAATACAGAGAGATGCCAGCAGATATGAAGTCTCAGAGGCTTTGAGTGGCCCAAATCCACTGAACTCGTACTGTTGAGGCATTAGACACAATATCCTCAACATGCTCTATACCGATGTCTGCTGACTCATGAATTGCCCCAAGTTGATAATCCTTTCTTGAGGAAAAAAATGCTCTTGCCCAAGTTCCGTCTAGCAGAGCTCCTATGAACTCCAATTGAGTTAATGTGCTTAGATGTGATTTGGGATAATTTACCATGAATTGATGGATGGTTATGTGCATGGATTGTTGAGCTCCTTCTTGAGATGTGCTCTTGAACAGTCAATCATCCAGATAGGAAAACATGCACATGCAGTCCACATAGCTACATTGCAATTTCTGTGAGGCATTTTTACAACCCAAGGAGTTAAGGAAAAACCAGAAAGAGCAGAATGTGGTAGTGGTATTACAAATCTGAGATATTGTCCTGTGACTGGGGTGTATTTGAATGTCAATGACATCCTTTAGGTCCAGAAGAAATAACTAGTTTTTGGAGGTAAGGCATGAGGGAAATTATCCTAAACCTTTTTGTGTGTTTTCTTTTTAATTTTTATCATGATGTTTGTTCAGGCACTTAGGTCTAGAAGGGATAGAAACCACCCTGTCTTTTGTGATCAGGAAATACTTGGAGTAGAATCCCTTCCCTTTCCCCTTGGTGCAACAGGCTTGACCACATAGGTACCTAAAAGGAAAGAGCTCCTTGTTAAGTGTTTTCTGATGTGAAGACCATGACCAAGATGTTTTAGATAGACAATTTGGAAGAATATTCAAAAGATGAAGACAGTACTTTAGCCTCCCTCCTAATGGGAGATTACCTGACATGGATACTGGGTGACTATGTTCTTATGGTGACAGTCAAAACCCCACCCTTGGTTTTGGATGAGAAGCTGTTTAGGAATTCTAGGCCCTCTGCTACTATGTATGGGAAAAAGAATCCTCTCACATTTGGGAAGAATGAAAGAGAAAAATACTTATGCCTAGGGTATGAGGTCTGGAGCCATGAGAATTTCTGGGCACCAATACCCATGGAGGAAGCTCTCAATACCATTTTGAAAATATCATAGGTCACTCAGACTATGTATTTTCCACATTCCTTCCTTCTGAACATGAGTAAATAGTGTTGCTTGGCCTTCTCTGAGGAGCGTCTGCAAACTCCTCAATCTGTCCCACAAGTGCATGCCCATGAAGTACTGGCAGGATGCTATGCAGGAAGCAAGCATTTCATTCTGAAAGAATTTTCTCCCAAAGGACTTCAATAAACAAACCTCTCTCCTGGGAGTACCGAAGAGTGAGACCTGGAACTTTTAGCTCTTCCAAGTGCGGATTCAACCTCCATGGAATGGTAAGAAAGCTGTTCCTTCTCAAATCCAGGAGCCTTCAGTACTTTAAACACAGAGTCAACCTATTTGTTAACAGGATGTACAGGGGAAGGTGGGGAAGGTGTTCTTCCACATTCTTATCTGTAAATCTTTCACGATCTTGTCAATGGGCACGGCCAATGCCTGCTAGGGCGAGTGGAGGAATTGGAGGATGTCCAATGTTTTCTCTGTCTCTAACTTAAATGGAATGGACTTGGCCTTTTCCCTTACAAAATTCATTAAAGTAGAGTTCACCTGGGATGATGATGGACACAATGATAAGCCAATGGAATCATCCTCTGAAGAGTACTTCTGGGTTATTGTCAGTATCCCAGGACTGCTAAGAATATGACCCAGAAAAATAATCAGAAAGAGAAGTTTGGGTCACTTTCTGCTTCAACCTCCACTCCCCCCTTGAGATATGGGCCTCAAGTGAAATCTTCGAGACACAAAGGATCTCAATGGAGTTTTTTTACTCCAAAGCACTGAAGGTGGACAACAGCAGAGCAATCACCACCACCGAGCCCCTTCAATGTCTTGGTGTCTATGTCTTTCCCAAAGAAAGGGGACAAGTCTCAATAATTGGCTACACTTTTTTCTGCATCAACAGCAATGATGCCAAACCTGCAGCATCGCATCAAGCAAAGTTGTGCTCCATTTACTTCTCGAAGTCTGTCATCGACAAAGGCCCTACCAAAACTGAGGAGAATGACTGCTCCTGACACCAGTGTCACTTCAAGGATACCAGGATCATCATAACTTTGAGAATGCCTGACCATCCGATGTCTCTATGCTCATGGCATTATGCTCCAATGAAATGAAATACCAATATACACCTCAGCCTCCACTCTATGTTCGATGTCCTGGGTCCATGATGCCGATGAAGCACAGTACAAATTCCTCCTCTTCTTCAGGAGGGTATCGTAAATGACCATGTTCCAGACACCCTATCAATACCTGACATCGAGGTCTATGCATTTCCAGCTCTTGGGCCATGGGGACTGATGCCAAAATCAATGAATGTGACTGATCCATGGCAAAAAACCTTTTGCACTGTTCCTCTCAACCCTTCAGGCCTTTCTTTGTCATTTGTGAACACAAACAACAATGAGAGGGATCATGGTCGTGCCCAGGTACTGCAGGAAATAGGAATTACACTTACCTGGTAATTGTGGTTCCTTGAGTGACTCCAGTTTAGTCCTCAACCTCTGCACCTCCTCCTGCAGCTTGGAGACTGGGCATGTCAAACTCATGACATCACTGGATATAGCCTGCTGGTCTCTCCCATCAGCCCCCAGTGAACTATTGACAAGGCAGACTCAAAGGAGCAAAAAAATCAGTAACTTTTTTTTTTTTTTAAACTTAACATTATATTCATGGGCACGCAGAACATATAACCTATCTACCTACTATTCCCCTTCCAGAAGGAAAGGGACTGCTTCCTGCATGCTCTCCTTTACGTCAAATGCCTAGCCCTAAACAATCCAGAGCAATATAGCAATATATATTACAATATATAACAATATAGCGCAAAACAAATGGAAGCATCAAAATGACTGAACACCAGTGAAGGCCTATATCCACTTTTAACCTTGCACTTCCCCCAACAGAAAGACCACTGCTAAGACCCCATCCCCAGGCGGGAATGAGGACTAAACTGGTGTCACTCAAGGAACCACAATTACCAGGTAAGTGTAATTCCTATTTCCTTATCGTTCCTCCAGTTTAGTCCTCAACCTCTGGGATGTATCAGAGCAGTAATCATTGGGAGGGACCTTCCCAACTGGATCTCAACACCGCCTCCCTGAAAACGGCATCCTTAGCCGCCAGAACATCTAGGCGGTAGTGCTGACTGAAATTATGGAAAGACAACCAAGTGGCCTCCCTACAGATGTCCACTGGCGGAACCAAACTGTGCTCCGTCCAAGAAGACGCTTGCACTCTGGTAGAGTGAGCTCGTAAGCTCCCTGGGACTGTACAGTCCCGTAGAAGATAAGCTGATGCACTCACCGCTCCAATCCATCCAGAAATGGACTCCTTCACCGCTGCTTCCCTTTGTGGGGCCCTCCGAACACCCCGAAGAGAGACGATCCGCCTTGCAAAAGTTTCTGAAACCTTTAAAGACTGCCGCAGCACTCTCTTGATGTCCAAACAGCGCAAGCTATGGTTCAATATGCTCCCCTCCGACGCACCTAGCACTGGAAGAGAGACCATTTTAGTTAGGTGAACGTAGAAACCACCTTTGGCAATAACGACGGAACCAGCCGCCAGACCACCTTCTATCTGGAGACAAACAAAAAACGATTCCTGACAGGTCAACGCCTGCAACTCCGAAAATCGCCTCGCCAAACAGATGACCATCAAACATACCATCTTCAAGGCAAAACCCTTAACCTACGCCTGTAGCAAGGGCCCCAATGACGCGCTAGCTAACGCTCCTAAAACCAACTTGAGCTTCCCCGGTGGAATTAATATCCTACGAGAGGGCTACAGTCTGGTAACCATCTGAGAAAGCGTACCACATCGACCTGTGCATGAGAGCCGCTCCCTGTCCTTTGCCCCTATAGCAAGACAGAGCTGCTAACTGAACTCTCCAGGACCTGCCTTTACCAAACCTGTCCTGCAGAAAACGTAATACCAAGGGAACTGACACTGTTGTCACGCGAGCGTGCCTCCGCGAGCACCCGTCCTCAAAGATGCACCATATTCGCACACATGCAAGGGATGTAGACTTTTTTTTTTTTTTTTTTGCGGCAAGGTGGCAAAGACTGCTGCCGAGCAACTCTTTTTCCTTAAGCTTGCCCTTTTTCAATGGCCACCCCGTAAGCGAAAACCGATGCACCTGAGGCATTCAAAGGGAACTCCATAGCAACAGAATCTCCAATGTCGGAAACCTCTATGGATTCCGGTCAAGCAACCGTATGAGGCAGGCATACCACAGGCGCCTCAGCCAGCCCAAGCCCCCAACCACACGTTTCCCCGAAGTGCTTCAATACGCAGAACCATTCGACCTATGAGTGCCCCTGGTGGAAAGTCATAGAGAAGACCGGACGACGGCCGCCGTTGAAACAGTGCGCCGATGCCTTCCGACCTCCTTTTGCGTTGTCTGCTGAAGAAGCGACCCGTTTACGCAGAGTGAAACACCGCCATGAGGTCCATTACTGTCTGTCCCCATATGCGACTGATCTGTGCGAACACCTCCGGATGCCACTCCCATTCTCCGGCATCTACTCGGACCCAGCTGAGGAAATCCACCGTCACAATGTCCTTACCCGCAACATGCACCACCGAAAAAGCTGGCAGCCAAATCTCTATCCACACACACACAGACCTTCTGCCACGGCCTCTATGGCCACACTTCTCGTTCTGCCTTGCCGATTGATGTAGGCCACCGCCGCGGAGTTGTCGGACCGTACTCGCACCGCTTGACCTGTCACCGTAGCTTCGAATGCCTGCAACGCCCAGCATATCGCTCGCATTTCCAGTCGGTTGACTGACCACTGGGTCTCCTGTGTACTCCAAGAGCCTTGCGCGAAATGATCTCCGAAAGTAGCGGAGTTTAACAAAGTTTTTGGCCAAGCTCCCTAAGGAAAGGTCCATAACCTTTTATTAGAGAGAAGCTGGCAAATTATTATTTTTTTTTTATACCAACTTTCACCAATTCAAGATGTTCTACAAGGCACACAACCCAACAGAGCATCACATCTGTTGTACATCCAACGGAACCCTTAAAATATGAGCATACATGAATCCACCGCTTGCCCCGATACAAGCATTGAGTAGCCTATTCGTCTTTTTGGAAACCAGCCAGGTCCTTAAGACCTGGATTGGCTACCCTAGGAAACAGGATACTAGACCTGAAAGAGCTTGGTCTGACCCAGTATGGCATTTCTCGTATCCTTATGAATGGAACCTCCCCAAGGTCTCTGCCTTGGAAGTATCAGGCTGCGCCTGGCCCTATGGCTAGCTCACACGGATCAGTGTAGCCTAGTGGTTGAGGCAAGTTGCCATAGGACCACGGGTTTGAATTCCAATCGAGACCACCAACCTTGGGCCATAATAACTGGGGTTTCAGGTCCCACAGGTGGTCCTTCTGGCCTTCGTTAAGCGACTTAACCCTCTGCCTCAGGTACCAAAACAAATTGTGAGCCCTTCAGGGACAAGGGAAATAGAAATACCGTAATCGACAGTATGCCACCCTGACTTGTAGGCAATCAGTATACTCAAATAAATAACTGACTGTGAATATGTGACCGTAGCAAACACTGGCAGTGGAGAGACATCAGAGCTGGTGCTGGTTCCTGGTCTTCCTTTCTCGCTCTCCCAGTCCTTCTGCCAGCATTGAGAAAAGGCTGAGAAAGCACAGTTACTTACCTGTAACAGGTGATCTCTGGGAACAGCAGGAATTAGTCTTCACATATGGGTACGTCGGTACCGACGGAGCCTGCACGGGAATGCTCCCCAGCATCCAATCAGAAAGCTTTTGGGAGCATCCCTCGCGCCTGCGCAGCTGACACAGAAAGGAGAGACAGAGGAAAGGAAATAGATAGATACAACTCCTAGGGGAGGTGGGTGGGTTGTGAAGACTAATTCCTGCTGTTCCCAGAGATCACCTGTTACAGGTAAGTAACTGTGCTATCTCCAGGAACAAGCAGGAATGAGTCTTCACATATGGGGACTCCCTAGCTGTGGATGCCAGGGGAGATCCCATAAAATGCGTATTCCTGGAACAGGACGGCATTTCCCAAACCTGGATCCCCGGCATCCCCTGAGGGATGGGGGGTAGGAGTTGAATAGAGAAGAGCTGCAAGGAACAGCAGGTCTAAAGACTACAGGAGAGAGGAGTCTTTAGAATGTATGTCAAGTATCATTAAAATATTTAATGAACCAGTACAATATAGAACTTACCTACTGTATTGTAGGAAGTAGAACTGTGATGGAGTGTACTGTAGATGCAGTAGCGGAATCTTCAAGGTAACTTCACCGCAGTGAGGATGAAGTTCCAAACCTGGAATGGGCAGGTGACCCAGGTGTCAACTGGGGCAGGAGAAGAACGGCAGGTCTTCAATGGAAAGCTTTATGGGAAAAAGCTGAAAACTCTTTTAGGTACAGAGTTATTAACATTGAGGACTAAAAGAAGACGACTGACCGATCTGGAGAATTAGCCCAGTCCGGAAGGGAAGAGGGGGTATGGAAAAAAGCCCCTATTCCCAAGGAGAACAGAAGTGTACTCAGAAATACAGAAGACGTACACTGTCATTCCTAGCTGGTAAGAGATAGGAAGACAATGAAGTTTGATACTTCATGGACAGGGAGATCTATAACAAAAATAGAAGCTGTTGACGTCACAGCAGTAATTGTGTGTATAACTGCTCCCAGTTACTAAGCCGTATGAGAATAGGCAAGTTGATTGTCTGGACCCCTGAAGAGGGTAAAAGCTTTATAGCACAGACAGTTAGGGAGATAGTGGGTAATACATAGTGTCCTATGGACGTCTCCCAAAGGGTATATATATATATATATATATATATATATGGAGATACATACATATCTATATATACATGTGCATATATGTCCAGATATGTGTGATATATATATATATATATAGAGGTATATATAGATATAGATATAGATGGGCATGGCTTATGCCCATACAGATTACAAAAAATATGTATGTATAGGACATATACAGACATGAATATAAGTCTGAGGATACATGCCTGCAACTGAACCCCATAAGAACATTCACATGGGGAATGTGATGGGAAAAGATTCATCTAATAATAAGGGGTTGAAAACCACCTGAAGATAAATAGAGAATCTATTTCAGTGGTGCAGGAATGTATTTCAGTGGAATAACCAGTATGGTTGCGTGAAAAACAGAGGATAATAGCAGTCTGGTAAGAGCACGTCAGGAGTACTTGAGGACTCTGACATGTCCAAAGGACAAGAAAACGCATAGACTAAGACACCAGGAGGACCCAGTCAAGGGACTCAGAGGTATCATGTACAGTAAAAGAGTATGCGTTGTCCAAGTGGAGTAGAAAAAATACTGCCAAGCTGTAAGGAAGAAAGGGGTAGATTCCTGCCAGATTGGGAACTCCTTGGACATTCACGCAGAAAAAGCTTGTCTTCTGTATCACAACAGGAGACAAGAGGGTATAAAGAAACTATATAGCCATGGAATGACTATATAAGCTTTTATTATTATATGGAAAACCCTCAGAGACAAGTTCAATGCTCTATAGCAAGGGCCCATAGTAGAAAGCTTCTCTGAAGTTTGCAGAGAGCATTGTGCAGGAAAATTATGAGATAACTGACAGCAGTCAGAAGTGCTGCCACATCCTAGGCAAGGATATGGCTAGAAGAAGATAACCTGCAATGAGTAGAATTATGCAAGATAATGAAAGGAGCTTGCAAGAAACTTTAAGTAAACACTGGAACTTGTGTATGTGCAGCAACTGAACAAAGAAAAAAGGGAATCCCCCTGTATAAAAACAGGGAGAAAAACAGACAGAGGGAGCGGGGATATTTCCGTCCCTGTCAGATCAGTTGTTCAGAGCATGCATTGAAGGATAGTAGAAAATCTACACTGGAAAGAAGGGAAGTGTTTTAGTATGGTACCAACTCGAGCAGGGGAAACCCTGGAAGAGTGGGGGTTGGTAGGTGACGTACCATATGGTAAGTCAGCTGAAGAAAAAAATGTCCATGTGGGGACAGAAAACTATCAGGATAATTGTAATCTACCTTTATGATAAAAAGAAAGGGAGAAGTCTGTAACCCATGGACAAAAATATCCTAACAGCTTAGCATACTGAAAAGAAAAACCAGTGTAGAGTTTGAAGAATAACTTCTGGTAAAAAGAAGTTAACTGTAGAATTGCAACATACAGGAACCTATGGTTTCTGGCTAAATTAGCCTGCTTAGAGTCTGGAGACTTCAGACTAGGAGGAGATGTCCCTTGTTTGGGTATATCTGGAGGATGGGCAGAAGAAGGGTGAAACTTTCTTTTCCTAGGAAAAGAAGGTTTGGTAGGACATTTCTTACGTCCTGGGGAAAAAGAAGGCTTAGGACGGTTTCCAGAACTAGGAAAGTCAGTGGAGCAATGAGCAACCTCTTTATTGAAGAGATTTTCTCCAGTACAAGGAGAATTACCCAGTGTATGTTGTGCCCATCTGCTCAAGTCTGAAGCTTGCAGCCAGGCTGTACGACGTGCTCTAAAGGCAATAGCAGAGGATCTGTGACAGACTCAAAAGAGTCTAGAGAAGCACGAGAAAAGAACCAAGAGATATTCCTGCTATGGTTAAGAAGCAAGGAATAGTCAGAGGCCTTAGGTTCTGACAAAAAAAGGAGACAAGAGAGATAATTTCTCTGTGACCTCCTGAAGTGTCAGACTCATATAGAAAATATATGAAATAATTCTTGAAGCCAGCATAGAAGTTTGGAAGGTTTGACGTCCAAAGGCATCAAGTGCTTTAGATGCACGACCTGGCGGATAAGAAGAATGCTTCTTCTTACTTTTTACCTTTCTCAATGCTGATTCCACTACCATGGAATGATGTGGAAGTTGGTTTTTCTGAAACCCTGGAGAGGGAGGTACCTGATACAGAATGTCCATGGCTGTAGAAGGCAAGGGAACCCTCAAAGGTGATTCCCATATCCTCAGAAGAAGATCCTGTAAAGAATGATGTAAAGGAAGCATTACATTTTCCTGTTCTACAGGATCTTGGTCAAGAGAAAAACCAGGAATAGGAATGGTAAGAAAGGTTGCCATGTCAAGGAGAAACTCCTGAAAAGAAGGATTTCCAATAGGAACTAATCCTGGGCAAGCTGAGGCTGAAGGAGCAGCTTGAGCACCAGAAGAGATATTGGACTGGTGCAGAAAAAGAATCCTGCTCGATGGACAGTGATCCTGAGAGTTCTGATTTGAAGCAGTTAGTACTGCATCGTGAGTGCCTGGTATCGATTCCAAACTAGGCATAGAAAGGATCGATGGCACCGATGGAACTGCAGGAATCGACCCCGACACCGGTATCGGTATCGGGGACAATAATGTCATTGAAGCAGTATTCGGGGGCTGCTGAAGCGGTACCGAGGTAAGCCAAGAGCCTTGATGAATATCCTCGGTACTGCGAAGCCGGAAACGATATGGATCGGTTCCGAAGCGCGTCGGTATCAAATCATCTAGACTGGATATCGATTCCAGACTCAGCATCGAAGCGAGCGAGTCCATCGATACATGTCTAGAAAGTACCGACGTTGTTTGTGGTATCGGCGATGCCGATACAGGAAGGTCAATCGGAGTCGCATCGAGCGGTACCGAAGGTAGCGAGGACGTCCGAAAACAATACCCGGTGAAGGGAGGAACTCTCGATCCCGGCGCCGATGTCGGGGTATCGGTACTGCTCGAAGTCGGTACCAACCCCGAGCATGGCTGGGATATAGGAAAGCCAATCTGGGTCGTATCGAACGGCCCCGAAGGTACCGAGGATACCAGATGAGGATCCCAGGTGAAGAGTGAAACACTCGACACCGGTGCCGATGCCGGGGGATTGGTACCGCTCGAAGCGGATACCACCTCCAAGCACGGCTCACATGCAGGAAAGTTAATTTGAGTCGTATCGCTCGGACCCGAAGGTAGCAAGGATGCTCGATGACGATCCCTGGTGAAGAGTGCAGCACTCGACACCCATGCCGATGCCGGGTTATCGGTACCGCTCGAAGCGGATGCCACCCCCTGGCACGGCTCAGGTATGCCCTGTGAGGGGTGAGCCCCAGGAACAACCTGAAACCCCGTAAATGCTTTGGAGCCCGAAGACTCCCGCCGAGGTTTTATTGCCAATGAGTTCTTGAGGGTAAAGCCGGAGCCGTCATCATGCTGGGCATGAGACTTACCCTTCAAGAATTGGCTAGTCTTAACAGACTGTTTGTGGGTTACCTGATCCTGGAGAGAAGAATAGACCGGTGTCCTCACCTCAGGAGGAAAAACGGCATCGAGGGAAACTCGAAAAAGGGAAGGTCTTCTCCCAACAAAATAGCCTGAGGTATATCAGGGGAAAAAGGGTCAGGACCCAAACAGGTTAGACACCAAGCATTGGAGTCTAAAAAGAAAAGTAATTTTCCACAGTGAAGGCACTTCTTAGGAGAAGGCGGCTCCATGTTGGAAAAGGCCTGGTAGGGCCAAAAAAGTTAAACAAAAAACTGAGGAGAAATATTTCTCTAAGTTTGAAAAAGAAAATAATAAAGCACCGGCGGTACCGGTATCGGCGGGAAAACAGCCGCGACCACAAGAAAATAAGAAAAATAAGGATTTTTAAAGGAAAAATTTCTGCAGTGACAGGAGGACGTCCTGTTGGCTCCGCGGAAAAACGAAAACTGAAGAGAGGCAGTGGGAAAGGCGGGAAGTCACCGCGCAGGCGTGAGGGATGCTCCCAAAAGCTTTCTGATTGGATGCTGGGGAGCATTCCCGTGCAGGCTCCGTCGGTACCGACGTACCCATATGTGAAGACTCATTCCTGCTTGTTCCTGGAGATTAGATTGTCCAGTGGGCCGGGGACCTTGCGTCCTGGACATCAGAGAGAAAGAGGGGCTAGGATCTGGGAGCAAAGCCCAAAGAGAAAGGGGAAACTGGTGACTCTGACACTGTAGCTCCTTCGGACGGCTCACTCCACAGCAGATCCCATGACTGCATCTCCAACCCCATGTAACACCATGAGAACCTCATGCACTTTATTACAATCGACACCCCCCCATTACTGGAGAAATTACCTTAGCCTGATAATACAGTCTGAGCAAAGAAATGCAGTCTCACTCTGCAAAGAATGCACCCAAAAATCCTGCCTAAGCAATTGTGAGCACATACAAAATGCACATCTACATATACGGGTGACCCAGCACCTGTCACCCAAACACAGTGCAGTGAGCACGCTTGAACATAGGCTAAATGCATGGAGCATTCTCCGAGTACTGACTTCCACTATGAAACAGTCCAGTGCCCTGGAGCGCTAAGCCCCAGACTGTGCTACCTAGACGTCCTTCTTTTCACCCTCAGCATGGCCCTTTAACAAGATGGCACAGACGGGTCAGTGCCCCTGCTAAGTGCTTAAAGCCCTGCTCTGACAGCACAGGCTCTAGAAATAGATGAGAATTTCCTGGGAAGGGCATGCTAAGTGGAGTTATGAAACACACAGGCACCCCCCCCCCGCCCCCACCTTCCTGCAGTCAGAGAAATAGTGGTGGGATACACCGACAACCTTACAAGTGGAGGTCTTAGAGGTTGCTGCCTGTGTGAACCTGATGAAGAATATGATTTCGTATTTTACAAACCCCCCCCCCCCCCCAGAGATGGGGGCACTGAATACTATATGTGATTCATGAGCAGCGCTGCCATCCGGTTGGCTTTAGGGCACCAGAGCCCGACAAACGATACAGAAGTTAAGAGTTCTAAATCTTGGTCATATAATCTTGATTTGCAGAACATTACAGTTGCTTGTTTAGTCACTAACCCATGAATACCCATGAGGTGACCCTGTGGTTATTTCTTCCCTGACTTGCAGAGATCAATCTGATGATGGCTTCATATACATGGTCACAGAAAAGCACTATTGAGTGTACCAGCTGCCCTCTGGTGGCCACAAACCATAGCACAGGCACTTCTTGGTTGACAGTTTAACTATTATTATATATATATATTTTTTTTTTATATCCTAAGGTTTCCTAAACCTGTCCCTGTGAAACCACATGCGTTTGGGTAACTTTCACTATAGAATACATTTGCAGACCGTGAATACAAAAAAGAGCAACTGTCTCAAGCACACTTCCAGCCTGTCCCTCCTTCAAACTACCAGTTAGGGCTCTGACCTTGAAGAACCTAAAAGCTGGAAATTTGCCTAATATCCCGGGTCTTAATAGATGCTCCTCAGAGACATGATTAGGAGGGAGAGAACATGTGGCATCAGAGATCAATGCCAAAACTGCTGTCCTATAAAACTAAGAATAAACTTAAAAATAAAGAGGACTGACAACAGCCCCCCCTTAAGGCTGAGGAAGCCCCCGAGCCTCAAAAAACCTACAAACAAAAGAAACACTAGACCTAAAAATCTAGCTATTCTGCCTGTCGTCTTCCTCACACAAGCAGCTCGCTGCAACTCCCAGCACGCGGTCCAAATACCTAGAGAGAAAATGGCCACCCCTTTGCCAACGAATTTTGGCGCCAAGATCTGCAGCCGCTGAAAAAAGGAGGCCTCAGCAGACCGACAGAGCCCGAAGGCCTTACCTGCAGGGCCAAAAGCCACGCAGCCTGCTCCTACCGCATTGAATTACATCCAATCCTCAAGCCGCGCTGCTGCGCCCGGCAGCTGCAGCGAGGCCCACTCAGCCGGTTCCACAGAGTAAAAGTAAAATCCCGCAGCAACGGAGAGGCTCTGTCTCACACAGCTTCAGTGTGGCTGTACGGGTCCCGAAGCTCTCTCCTGTACCGTCAAGGGAGAGAAATCCACACCAGCGAATGCCTGCAGTAAGTGAAAATAACTGACAAGGACGGAAGGTAGGAGCTGCTACTAATTTAAAGAGTCAGGCTCAAATTTAAAATTACTGTAAATATAAGGAAATTTGCTCCTAACAACTAAAGGGAACTAATCCCTGATTACCAATTAACCAAAGGTAACTGAATTAAAAGTAAAATTAAAAGTAAAACTAAAGGTAAAAATCAAAAGTAAAATCAGAATAGAATTTGTCACACTAAATGCTCCTTATCTGTTCCCCCAAGAGAGCCCAGAAGCTAGGCTCACTACGTCCTCCTGCTGCATGGAGGCTGGACACACTGGGGGCTGATGGGAGAGACCATCAGGATATATCCAGTGATGTCATGAGTTTGACATGCCCAGTCTCCAAGCTGCAGGAGGAGGTTCACTACCCAGAGGATGAGGACTAAACTGGAGGAACGATAAGGAACCAGTTTGGAGCATTGTGATGAACACGGTCCTGTTGCACTGGGTACACCTCTTGAACCCACTAGAGCGTTTCTGGGACGTCGTCTGGAAAAATAGATGCAGCAAAATTAAATAATTTGACGTTGAAAAAAATCTCCTGGCCAGGGCACCTGAGGTCTAAATGCAGCCTATAACTGTGATGAAGGAAAAAGAAAGGAAACCCTATACCACCAAAAAGCTTACCTAAAAAGAGACTAATGGGCAAGAAAAAAACCTGCAGTGGCAGGGATACAGGGAGAAATGCTCTCCAGAGAGACAAACGAGTAAAAAAAAAACCAATATTGACAACTCACAGGTCAAACATGTCAGTAGAGCACTATGGAAAACTGAAGACTGAGGAGCAGTGGTGACAGGTGGGAACTGACATACAAGCATGCTGGAGTTACTCCAAAGCTTCCCACGCAGGGCTTCATTGATAGATATCACCCATACGTGAGGATATTATCCTGCTTGTCCACAGAGAAAGCTGTTACTGCAGAAACTAGTATGTTCCAACAGCTAGTACACACCCAAGCTAGTAGTTAATGCAGTGACTTCTCATTTAGCATGTGCTAATTCTCATAACACAGAATGGGGTAAGGAATGGCTATGGACTATATCTTGCACTGAACGCATGGTAATTTACTCCACATTAACTGTTAAACTAGCAGATAAAGCAGAGCAGTTAACCATTACCTCGATAGGTGACATTAAGTGCATACTCATTAACTGTAGTAAAGTTAACACGTTATACAAGTCTTTCCTTGGTGTTAATTACATAGGAAGATGGTGGCATGCCCACAACAGTTAATGTACAGGCTTTGTAGTTACTGCATGATAATTTTTGTAACATATATACAGCTTCAGCAAAATTTTAGTACAGCTCAAAAAAAATAGGCCTTGGTTACATCAAAAACAATTTCAAACACAAAAAAAATTGTAGAAAGCTCTGTAAAGACAAAACATTGTACTTACTTTGTATCTGTTTATCTATAGATTTCATGGGGTCAAGCCAAGTCTAAAAAAGGAAAAAAAACAGTAAAAAGTAAAAAAAAAAAAAATTAAAATTTGCATCCTAAACAAAACTGGGACTTCATATGTACACTGCCAAGAAGAAAACATAAGAGACCAGTGTTAAGACAGGTACAAGTAATGAAAGTTTGTTCAAAACCAAGGGTTATTTCCTTTAAAACACTATGCTACCTTCAAATCTGAAGCCTAAAACCTAAGATTTCCTTAAGGGGACCACATCTAGATTTCTAAAATTATAAAACAAACTCTGTTGATGTTGAACCTTCTCTAACAGCCTACCACAATGCCCATAAGAACATAAGAAATGCCATACTGGGTCAGACCAAGGACCATCAAGTAAAAGTCCTGAAGAACTTTAAGGGGCTTGTTTACAAAGCCGCGGTAGCGATTCGCGATCGTTATCGGAGCCGCGGCTCCGATAACGATCGCGAACCGCTACCGCGGCTTTGTAAACAAGCCCCTAAATATCTTTGTAGAAATGGGTAAATGGAGCAACATCTGCAAAGTGGTGTACATAAATGCATCGTAGTATGGGAAATAAGATCTCAGATGTTGAGGCTTTAATGGAAGAGGCTGACTTGGATTTAGTGGTGCTTACGGAGAAATAATATATGGACAACCATGACTGGGATGTAATTATACCAGGCTATACTTTATTCAAGGAGGACAGGGTAGGAAGAAGGGGAGGAGTGGCACTATATGTAAAAATTAATATTAAAGCTACAAAATTACAGGGCTTACGAGGTAATGGGAAGCACTGTGGGTTAAACTAGAAAGAAAGAACAGAAAATATATTTGCATTGGTGTGATATACAGATCTCCTTCGCAGGCAGAAGAAGTGGACAGAGATTTAATAGAAGACATATGCATTACTGCCAGGAAAGGAATAGTGCTACTGATAGGTGATTTCAAAATCCCGGATGTTGATTGGCACATTCTTGCTGCAGTGTTATCCAGAAATAAGCAGATCCTAGATTCTCTACAGGGAGAACTATTCTGGAAACTGGTAACAGAACCCACCCATGAAGGGGGTCATACTGAACCTGGTGCTTACCAATGGGGAAAGTGTTTCTGATGTTATAGTGGGAGATCATCTCGCATCCAGTGATCCTTAGATGGTGTGGTTCAGTATTAGTACAAGGGCTGATAAAGTCCATTCAAAAGCGAGGGTCCTAGACTTTAGGAAAACTAATTTAACCAAGATGAGACAATACCTCAGAGAGTCATTAGCAGAATGGGAACAGCTGGGGGATGTAGAAAAGCAATGGACAAAACTGAAAGGGGATATTTTAAGGGCAACAAATCTTTTTTGTTAGGGAAGTAAATAAATGTAAAAGGAGGTCACTATGGTTCTCAAAAGAAGTAGCTAAAAAGGAGAAGAAGAGGGTGGCCTTCACAAAATACAAGAGATCACAGAAAGAAAAAGACAAGTATCAATATTTGGAAAAACAGAGAAATTAGGAAAGTAGTGAGGAAAGCAAAGATACAAATGGAAGAAAAAATAGCCAATGCAGTAAAAAATGGGTAGGTTAGTGAGAGAAGGAATGGCAAAAGTAGTATTCTTAGACTTAAAGGTGAAGAGGAACATTTATTTATTTATTTATTTAAAACTTTTTATATACCGTCTTTTTACGATTCAAGACGGTTTACATGGAACTTAAAATAACAGTGTAGATACAGCTGTCGTACAAAGAACAAGTACTTTTGGATGGTTAACAGGCATATAAAGCAGTTAACATGTAGAAGCTGATGAGGATAACGCAGAATAGCTTTATCCTCATCAATTTTTACACCATCAAAATGTAGAGAGATTAGGGGACATGCAATGAAGCTACAGTGTAACCCATTTAAGACTAATAAGAGAAAATATTTTTTCATTCAACACATAATCAAACTCTGGAATTTGTTACCAGAGGATGTAGTAAAAGCTGTTAGTGTAGCTGAGTTTAAAAAAGGTTTGGACAAGTTCCTAGAGGAAAGGTCCATAAACCATTAAGGGGACCCAGGAAATCTACTGCTGTCCCAATACAAGCATTGTGGAACCTGTGTCTTCTGGGAAAACTGCTAGGTACTTGTGACCTAGATTGACCACTGTTGGAAACAGGATACTGGGCTAGATGGACCTTGGTCTAACCCAATATGGCATATCTTATGTTCTTATGCTTAAATTTTTTTGTTCTGTGTTCACTGATGAAGGACCAGGAGTAAGACCTCAGAAAACACCCACAAATAGGAACAGAAGTGAAGCAGATCTTGAATGATTTTCAGAAGACTGTGTTCACAAGGAACTAGCTAAACTAAAAGTAGAGAAAGCAATGGGGCCGAATGGGATATATCATACAGTATTGAAGCAACTTAGGGAAGTTCTAGTGGCTCCACTGTCTGACCTTTTCAACACTTCTTTAGAGTTGAGTGATCCCAAAGAACTAAAGCAACAGCATATGCAGTCCCTTTACACAAAAGCGGAGTGGAGGAGTAGCCTAGTGGTTAGAACACTGGCTTGGTAACCAAGCAACTAGGGTTCAATTCCCACTAGCACTCCTTGTGGCCTTGGGCAAGTCACTTAACCCTCCATTGCCTTGGAAGAAAGGCCTGGCAATCTACTTCCGGTTACACTGCCAAGAAAACCCAGGAGCTTCTGGGTTGCCAGGAGTCAGGACCGACTCAAAGGCACACATTGCATTTTTGCATTTACACAAAAGCAGAAGTAAGGATGTGGTTGAGAACTGCAGGCTGGCGAGTAAATTAATGGAAATGCTGCTGAGACAGAGGATAGCAAGGTTTCTGGAGTCCAATGGATTGCAGGATGCAAGGCAGCATGGTATTACTAGAGACAGGTCTTGTTAGAGAAATCTAATTAATTTCTATGACTGAGCGACCAGAGAGTTTGGCTGAGGGAGAGCCCTACATGTGGTGTGTTTAGATTTCAGTAAAGCCTTTGACACCATTCTGCATAGGCAACTTGCAGAATGGTGTCAAATTGAGTACCCTAGGAGTGGACCCTAAATTGAATGAATGAGTTAGAAATTGGTTGAGTGGGAAGCAACATGGTAAATGGAGCTCACTCTAAGGAGACGGATGTTAGCAGTGGTGTGCCGCAGGAATCTGTTCTTGGTCCGATTCTTTTTAAAGATTTTTGTTAGTGATATTGCATAACAGCTGTCGGGTAAGGTTTGCCTGTTTGCAGAGGACACCAAAATCTGCAATAGAGCAGACACCCAGGAGGGAGTAGATAACATGAGGAGGGATCTAGATAAGTTTGAAGGGTCAATAATTTGGCTGCTGAGATTTAACACCATAAAATGCAGGGTCATGCATATTAGCTGCAAAAATCCAAAAGATCGGTACAATATAGGAGGTGCAGTATTTCTTCCATGAAAGAAGAGCAAGACCTGGGCGTGACTGTTTCTGATGATCTTAAGATGGCTAAGCAGATAGAAATAGTGATGACAAAAGCCAGAAAGATGCTTGGGTGCTTAGGGAGCAGAATGGCCAAACAGAAGGAGGTAAAAGCGTAGTTAACTCACCTGTAACAAGTGTTCTACGGGGACAGCAGGAATCAGTCCTCACATATGGGTGACTTCGGCGCCGACAGAGCCCTCAGTGCAGAGCAAATCCCCAGCTTTCAGAGAAAGCCTTTGGGAGATGCCATCATGCATGCGCGGTCCCCTTCCCACCCAAGGGTGCCATCTTGATCAGTGAAATGAAATAGCCAAAAAGAACAAAATATAATAATAGGACAGCAACTCCAAGGGGAGGAGGGAGGGTAATGAGGACCGAATCCTGCTGTCCCCGGAGAAAGCATAGTTACTCACCTGTAACAGATGATCTCCGGGAACAGCAGGAATTTAGTCCTCACATATGGGTATCGTCGGTACCGACGGAGCCTGCGTGGGAACACTCCCCAGCGTCCAATCAGAAAGCTTTTGGAAGCATCCCACATCGCTTGCGTGCTGCCTTCCCACCTTTCCCAACTGACTCTCTCCAGTTGAGTTTTAAAGCTGAGACAAAGACAGAGATAGAGAGATACAACTCCTAGGGGAGGTGGGTGGGTTGTGAGGACTAAAGTCCTGCTGTTCCCGGAGATCACCTGTTACACGTGAGTAACTATGCTATCTCCAGGAACAAGCAGGAATCTAGTCATCACATATGGGGACTCCCTAACTTAGGGTGCCAGGAAGAAACCCCAGAAGTTGTGTGTCCCTGAGAAGGGCTCCACTTCCCCCCATGGATCTCTGGCATCCTATCAGGGATGGTGGGTAGGAGTTGATTAAGTATGGAACAGGTCTTTGAGAACAGCCTGACCAAACAAGGCATCCCGGCGGGAGTCCTTGTCCAAGCAGTAATGGGCTGTGAAGGTATGAAGAAAGGCCCAAGTGGCTGCACGACAGATGTAGTCAATAGACACAAAGTTCAGATGAGCCATTGAGGCTGCCATGGCTCTCACATTGTGAGCTGTGATATGGCCCTCCAGAGAAAGGTTCTTACTCTGATAGGCGAAAGAAATACACTGAGCAATCCAGTTGGATAGTGTTCTCTTGGAGACTGGCAGTCCCAAATGAGAAGGGTCAAAAGCAACAAAGAGCTGAGAGGACCTTTCTATGTTGCTGTGTCCTCTGTAAGTAAAAAGCCAGAGCTCTTTTACATTCCAGGGTATGAAGATTCCTCTCTTCCCTTGATGCATGAGGTCCTGGAAAAAAGACAGGTCGGTAGACCTCCTGGTTGAGGTGAAAAGGCGAGACCACCTTAGGCATAAAGTGTGGATGAGTCCTAACGACTACCTTGTCATTATGAAACCTTGTATAAGGTGGTTTATCTACTAGTGCTTGCAATTCACTAATGCGGCCTGCTGATGTGATTGCAATGAGAAAGATAACCTTCCAAGAAAAAAATTTCAAGGAGGTGGTAGCTAAGGGTTCGAAGGGTGGCTTCATGAGCTGCCCAAGAACCAGGTTCAAGTCCCATGCCACCGGAGGTGGTCTAATGGGAGGCTTAGTTAGAAGGAGGCCTCTCATGAATCTTGCTATAAGAGGATGAGAGGAAATAGGTTGTCCATTGAGAGGTTTAAGAGAAGCTGCAATAGCACTCAAATGGACTCTTACTGAATTTATCTTAAGGCCTGCATTAGACAAGTGGAGAAGATACTCCATTAAAGATTCTAGAGGTATGGCAAGGGGGTTAAGAGCCTTTTCTGAACACCAAACAGTGAACCTTTTCCACTTGAAAGCATAAGAACGTCTAGTGGAAGGTTTCCTAGAAGCATAAAGAACATCTTTCACTTGCTGAGAAAGATGAAGATCTTGGAGATCTAGTCCTTCAGCAATCAAGCACTGAGATGCAGGGACTGGGGATTGGGATGCCATAACATTTCTCCTGAGATAGGAGATCTGGAGCAGACCCTAACTCCAGAGAAGGAGCTTGAGAGAGATGTAGAAGCAGAGGGTACCACACTTGCCGTGGCCAATGTGGTGCTATGAGAATCATGTGGCCTCTGTCTCTCTGAAGCTTGAAGAGGGTTTTGGGAATTAGGGGAATGGGTGGAAAGGCATAGAGGAAGTCTTGACCCCAGTGAAGGAGGAAAGCATCCTTTACCAGAGCTCCCTGAGCCGGAGTTCTGGAACAGAACCGGGGAAGTTTGGCATTCCACGGACTTGCAAAGAGGTCTATGTCCGGGGTTCCCCAAAACTTAAAAATTTTGGTCACCTGGTCTGCATGCAGAGACCACTCGTGTGGGAGGAGAACTCGACTGAGTCTGTCTGCCCAAGAGTTTTGAACGCCTGGAAGATACACTGCCAGAAGATGAATGTGATGCTCTCTGGTGAGGGCCCACAGTCGCAGACCTTCGTTGCAAAGCGACAGAGAGCCTGTTCCCCCCTGCTTGTTCACATAGAACATGGCTACTTAATTGTCCGTATGAATAAGGACTGTTTTGTAGCTGAGCAGGGTGTGGAACACTTGCAGAGCAAGGAAGATTGCTCTGAGCTCCAAGAGATTGATATGTAGACAACTCTCTTGTGGAATCCAAGTGCCCTGGGTGGAGAGGTCTTGCAGATGAGCTCCCCAACCCATTGGAGAAGCATCTGTTGTAAGAGTTGCTTGGGGCAGACGTTGCTGAAAGGGGGACCCCAGCAACAGGTTTTGAGTGGACTTCCACCACTGGAGAGACAAAATGAGACGACTTGTGTTTGCTATTCTGT
This sequence comes from Ichthyophis bannanicus, assembly GCA_033557465.1. Taxonomy (NCBI): domain Eukaryota; kingdom Metazoa; phylum Chordata; class Amphibia; order Gymnophiona; family Ichthyophiidae; genus Ichthyophis; species Ichthyophis bannanicus. Next base: position 334,289,187 of record CM066038.1, read on the forward strand.
CTGACAGGCAACCTGATGCCTGGGTCCATTGGGTGGATAAAGTCCACTGAGCTGCCCTCATGTGAAGGCGAGCATATGGTACCACATGCACGGTGGATGCCATGTGGCCTAGCAACTGCAACATTTCTCGAGCAGTTAAAAAGGGCTTTAGGGCTGCTTGAGAAGCTAACTGCACCAAGCGAAGGCAACGGGCTTGGGGAAGGTAGGCCCTTGCCTTTGTGGTATCCAGCAGGGCTCCTATGAACTCTAGAGACTAAGTAGGAGGTTAGACTGGATTTTGGGAGGTTTATGACCAGCCCTAAATACTGAAGGATACACATTGTGCAAGTTACAGAAGCCCTGGCCTCTGACTGTGTTGGAGCTCGAATGAGCCAGTCGTCCAACTAAGGGAAGACGAATATTCCCAGAGTGCGTAGAAATGCTGCTACCACAGCCATGCATTTTGTGAACACACTTGGTGCAGAGACCAGACCAAAAGGAAGCACCCTGTATTGGTAATGCTTTCCTTGAAACAGGAACCGAAGAAACCTTCTGTGGGTTGGATGGATGAGAACATGGGTGTACGCATCCTTGAGATCTAGAGAACAAAGCCAATCCTGACTCTGAAGGTATGGAAGCAGAGCTCCGAGAGAGATCATTTTGAATTTCTCTTTAACAAGGAATTTGTTCAATTCTCTGAGATCTAAGATAGGTCTGTATCCCCCTGTTTTCTTTGGGATAAGAAAATAAGGGGAATAGAACCCTGTGCCCTGTTGATGAAGAGGCACTTCTTCTATTGCCCCTTGGGCAAGAAGGATAGTAACCTCCTGACCTAACAGGTCGATGAGAGAGGTTGGAGAATTGAACTGCTTCACTATTGTGGGAGGGGGCATGCTTGAAAAATGAAGTTTGTACCCCTCTCTTATGATGGAGTGTGTCCAATGCTCTGCTGTTATTTGCCCCCATCTGGGAGCAAAATGGCATAACCTTCCTGGAATGTTGGACGGTTCTGGACCCTCCAGAGCCAGAAAGGCTAAGTTCTCTAGCTGAAAGTCAAAGGCCCTGAGGAGGCAGAGGCTGCTGGGCCGGCTGAGGCCTAGCAGCCTTTGCTTTCTTCTGTTTGGGTGGTTGCTGACGTTTGGTTGAAAACTGACCTGCAGAAGATGCCTGCTGACCGTAAGCAGGATAAAATCTTTTCTTTCTAGAAAAAGGTGTTTTCTTGAACAACTTTTTCCTAACAGGATCAGCAGTAGACTTGGATAGTCTATCCAAAGTGGAATTTTCAGCATCCATTTCATTGGCTTTTTCTTGCCAATCTTTACCAAACAGGTTCTCACCAGTACAAGGGATATTTCCCAATTTATCTTGTACCCAGAGCTCTAAATCAGATGCTTGGAGCCAAGCAATTCTACGTGCACCTATGGTAATAGCCGAGGCCCTGCTTATACATTCAAAGCAGTCGAAGGCTGCACGGTTGGAGAACTCAGAGACATCTTGGGCATCTTTGAGCCAAGTGAGAAACTCCTGCCTTTTATCGTCTAAGATGAAAGGACTTAAAGACTGTAGGTGATCAGTAACTTCCTTTAGAAACATTCCCATGTAGAGACTATAGGAACTGATTCTTGCAGCAAGCATGGAAGCTTGAAAGACTCTACGTCCAAAAGCATCCAGAGTTCTGCATTCACGTCCTGGAGGATTAGAGGCATGTCTTTTTGCACTTCTAATCCTTCTCATAGCAGATTCCACCACAATAGAGTGGTGAGGAAGCTGAGTTTTATGGAAACCAGGACAAGGAGGGACACGATACATAGTATCTAACCTGCGAGAATGAGGAGAGGTGGTAAGAGGTGTTTCCCACATCCTCAACATGAGGTCATAGAGAATCTCATGAATGGGTAGGGTAGCTGCCTCCTTAGCAGTTTTGGGATATTGTAAAATATCCAACTCCTTGGCTCTGTCTCAGGGGCCACAGTGATGGAGAAGCCCCGAGCCACCTCTCGGATGAAGTCTTGGAAAGACATGTCCTCTGGAGTTGACATCCTGCGTTTAGGGGAGGAGGACTCCTCTGGAAGCATCATCGCTGCATCAACAGAACTTTCAGAATCCTCAGATTCTTCTAAGGAATCGAAGTATAGCCTATCTGGATGCTCCTGTAGAGCCCGATACCCTTACCGAGTAAAATCGGTATCGGGAATAACCGGTACCGGGGAATCGGTACCGGCGGGCATCGAAGGACAGGGTACCGGCATAGCAGGCATCGATGCCGATGTCGATGCTATTGGTACCGGTTGCGATACCGATGCCAATGCCAGTACCGGTGGAGTTGTCTGTCGTGGTACCAAGGGCGTCGATGCCACAAGGAAAGCTGCTAGACTGCGTTCTATGGACAGAATTCTCTGGTCCATAGACACTGCCAATGCCTGGAAATCTCTACCGGTGGAAACTGCCGGTACCCCAGAGCATGGCACCAGATCATCTGTCGAGGCCGAGACAAAATGGAAAAAAGAGCCAAACGACGAAATATGGAAACAGCACAAGCACTGGCAAGTCAAATGCAAGGCATTGATAAGGCAGGCAAAGGGAGAATTTGAGAGGAAGCTTGCTGCAGAAGCAAAAACACGAAATAAAGACCTTTTCAAGTACATTCGTAGTAAAAAACCTGTGAGAGAGTCAGTTGGTCCATTAGATGATAAAGGGGTTAAAGGAGCACTGAGAGGCGACAAGGCGATAGTGGAGAAACTGAATGAATTCTTTGCTTCGGTCTTTACTGAGGAAGATGTAGGGATGTTACCCATGACTGAAGTGGTATTTAAAGGGGCGGAAGAATTGAAGGAAATATCGATACATCGGGAAGATGTATTACAACTATTAGATAAACTGAAGAGTAGCAAATCACCTGGGCCAGATGGTATACATCCAAGGGTGTTGAAAGAACTGAAATATGAGATTGCAGACCTGCTATTAGTAATCTGTGAACTATCATTAAAATCATCTCTAATACCTGAAGATTGGAGGATCGCCAATGTAACACCAATTTTTAAAAAGGGTTCCAGGGGTGATCCGGGAAACTACAGACCGGTGAGCCTGACATCAAGTACCCAGGAAAAATGGTAGAAACCATTATAAAGAATAAAATTACTCAGCATGTAGATAGCCATGACCTAATGGGAGACAGCCAACATGGCTTTAGACAAGGAAGATCTTGTCTTACATATCTGTTATGTTTTTTTGAAGGAGTGAATAAACAGGTGGACAAAGGTGAGTCGGTTGATATTGTGTATCTGGACTTTCAGAAAGCCTTTGACAAGGTCCCTCATCAGAGACTTTTGGCAAAACTAAAGAGTCATGGGATAGGAGGCAGTGTACTATTGTGGATCAGGAACTGGTTAAAAGACAGAAAGCAGAGGGTAGGGCTAAATGGCCAATTTTCCCAATGGAGAAGGGTGAATAGTGGTGTACCCCAGGGATCTGTGCTGGGTCCGCTGCTTTTTGACATATTCATAAATGACCTGGAAAGTGGAATAAAGAGTGAGGTTATCAAATTTGCAGATGACACAAAACTATTTAAAGTTGTTAAAACCCAAGAGGATTGTGGAAAATTGCAAGAGGATCTTGATAAATTAGAAGACTGGGCATCAAAATGGCAGATGAAATTTAATGTGGACAAGTGCAAGGCTATGCACCTAGGGAAGAACAACCCAAACTATGGTTACACGATGCAAGGTTCCACATTAGGAACCACCACTCAGGAAAAAGATTTAGGCGTCATTGTGGATACCATGTTAAAACCCTCGGCCCAGTGTGCAGCGGCGGCCAAGAGAGCAAATAGAATGCTAGGTATGATAAGGAAAGGAATGGAAAATAAAACAAAAGATATTATAATGCCTCTATATCGTTCCATGGTGAGACCGCACCTTGAATATTGTGTGCAATTCTGGTCACCGTATCTTAAAAAGGATATAGTGTTATTAGAAAAGGTTCAGAGAAGAGCCACCAAAATGGTAAAGGGGATGGAAGGATACTCCTATGAAGAAAGGCTAAAAAGGTTAGGGCTCTTTAACCTGGAAAAGAGACGGCTGAGGGGAGATATGATACAAGTCTATAAATTAATGAACGGGGTGGAACGGGTAAACGTAGATCGATTGTTTACCTTATCAGAATATAGAAAGACTAGGGGACATGCAATGAAGCTACAGGGTAAACTATTTAAGACTAATAAAAGAAAATATTTTTTCACTCAACATGTAATCAAACTCTGGAATTTGTTACCGGAGGATGTAGTAAAGGCTGTTAGTGTAGCTGGGTTTAAAAAAGGTTTGGACAAGTTCCTGGAGGAAAGGTCCATAAACCATTATTAAGAAGGGACCCAGGATATCAATGCTTGACCCAGTACAAGCATTGTGGAACCTGTGTCTTTTGTGGAAACTGCTAGGTACTTGTGACCTGGATTGGCCACTGTTGGAAACAGGATACTGGGCTTGATGGACCTTGGTCTGACCTAGTATGGCATATCTTATGTTCTTATGTTATGTTCTTATGAGCCATCGAGAACATCCTGGAACCCCGATGATGGTGCTTTGGAAGCCGAAGTCCCCCACCGGGGTAATTTTGCCGGTGCAGAATCCTCGAGGGCGCCAGAGGCATCTCAATGCTTAGAAGGAGATCTACCCTTTGAGGACCGGCTAGACGTATGTTTAGTTACCTGAGATCCACAGGAAGAAGAAGCAGCCCTGGAGGACGTCGATGCCACCAAAGCCGCATCAGAGGGAAACAGGGTACTGAGCTTAGCAGCTCGGTTCTGTCGACCCCTTTTAGACATCATAGTACAGGACACACAATCTGTGATGGAGTGGTCAGGACCTAAACATTTTAAACACCATTCATGGGTGTCGGTGACGGAAATGGTACCGCCACATTTTGTTCACTTTTTATAACCTGAAGCAGGTTTTTCCATATTAAGGAAATTTTTGGGACCTAAGGCCCAAAAGACAGGCGCACCTGAAGAAAGGAAAATAATGGATAAATTAAATTTTTTTTTTTTTTTTCTAAAGAAAAGAAATACCGGCGGTGCCGGTAGAGCATCGGGGAAGGCAGACGCGACCACAAAAAGAAATAAAGCAATAAAAAAATAAGGAAATTCTTCTGCGGTGACAGGAACACGACCTGCTGGCTCCGCGGAAAAAGAAGAACTGGAGAGAGGCAGTTGGGAAAGGCGGGAAGGCAGCACGCAGGCACTGTGGGATGCTCCCAAAAGTTTTCTGATTGGACGCTGGGGAGCGTTCCCGCGCAGGCTCCGTCGGTACCGACGATACCCATATGTGATGACTAGATTCCTGCTTGTGCCTGGAGATCACCTGTTACAGGTGAGTAACTACGCTTTCTCCGGGAACAAGCAGGAAGTCAGTCCTCACATATGGGATTCCCCAGCTATAGGCTACCGAGAACCCACAGCTGAAAAAAAATAGGTTCCCTCTATGAGAGCCGCAAGCAGCCACAATAGGAATCTAAGAGAAGAGCACTCCGGTAGCCTGACACAGAAAGGTCGGAGGGCAGGCGTTGCCTAGACCTCGAAAAGGTTACGGAGTACAGCCTGACCAAAAGCACTGTCCCATCGGAACTCCCTATCCAGGCAGCAATGGGTGGCGAAAGTCTGACCCGAAGACCAGGTAGCGGCCCGGCAGATGTCTGCCAGTGGAAAAGAGCAGAAATGAGCCACTGATGCCGCCATGGCCCTGACCCGATGGGCGATAACACGACCCTCTATCGGAAGCTCGGCTGCCCTGTATGCCCAAGCAATACAGTCTGCTACCCAGGTGGACAGTGTATGCTTGGAAACAGCCATCCCCCGCTTACTGGGGTCGTAGGATACGAAGCGCTGAGAAGCCCCTCTATGCGCTTGCGTACGCTGGATATAGAAAGCCAACGCCCTCTTACAGTCCAGGGTATGCAGCACTGCCTCTGTCCGACTGGCATGCGGCCAAGGAAAAAGGGTAGGGAGCACCACTCCTGGTTGAGGTGGAACGAGGAGACCACTTTCAGAAGGAACTTGTGGTGCATGCAAAGCACCACCCGGTTCCTATAGAACCTGGTGTAAGGCCTGTCTGACACAAGGGCCTGAAGCTGACATGAGTACCACCAAGAAAATCACCTTCCAAGAGAGGTAGCAGAGATGGCAGGTCGCCATCGGCTCAAAGGGCGGCCGAGTAATCTGCCCTAAAACCACATTCCGATCCCACTCGGTCGCCGGAGGGCACACCGGAGACTTCAAAAGAAGCAGGCCTCTCAAAAACCGAGAAACCAAGGGTGGGCTGAGAGGGGCTTCTCCTCCACCTGGAAGTGGTTTGCTGCAAGGGCGCAGAGATGCACTCTGACGGAGTTGGACTTGAGGCCCAAATCCGAGAGGTGGAGAAGGTACTGTAAAACCACTCCAACCTGGAAGGAGAAAGGATTCACACCCTGCCCCTTGCACTAAGTCACAAACCTGTGCCACTTGAAGGCACAGGCCCATCTAGTCGATGGCCTCCTTGAGGCCAGCAAGACTTCTTCAACATCCTTTGGAAGGAGGAGTGGAGCGACAATCACCCTTTCAGCAGCCATGCCATCAGGTTGAGGGAGCTGAGGTTGGGGTGCAGGAAAGTGCCCCCCTCCTCAGGACAGGAGGCTTGGGGAGGACCCCAGGGGAATGGGGGCCTCCACCACTAGCTGAAGCAGAAGTGGAAACCAGGGTTGTCTCGGCCACCGCGGGGCTACAAGGATGACCGAGGCCTTGTCCTGGAGGATCTTGAATAGAGTCTTGGCCACCAGAGGCGTCGGAGGAAACGCATACAGGAGGCCCACAGATCATATCATCAGAAAGGCATCGGCGGCCACCCTGTGCGGGTGTGGCTGCCTGAAGCAGAACCAGGGCAACTGGTGATTGACCGGACTTGCAAACACATTCATCACTGGCCATCCCCAGGTTTGGAAAAGCCAATTGGCTACCCCACGGTCCAATTGCCACTCGTGAGGCTGGAGAATCCTGCTTAGTCTGTCGGCTAACCAGTTGTCCTGGCCCGGCAGGTAGACGGCCCGCAGATGAATGCCATTCCGGGCTGCAAATGAGCACATATCCAGGGCTTCCTGACAGAGGAGATGGGACCCCGTGCCACCCTGTTTGTTCTCATATAACATGGCCACCTGGTTGTCTGTCTGTACCAAGACAGGTTCGTGGGCAATAATCTGCCAGAAAACTCCCAGGGCCAGGCGGATGGCACGGAGCTCCAAGAAATTCATCTGTTGTGTTCTCTCGCTCGGTGACCACACTCCCTGAGTACTGAAATCCTGGCAATGAGCCCCCCAGCCCAGCAGGGACGCAACCGTGGTAAGGATCCTTGTGTGTAGAGGAGCCTAGAAAGGCATCCCCACCTCCAAGTGGAGTGGCTGAAGCCACCAGTCCAGGGACCGTACGAGCTATCTGGACACTATGACTTTGTTCCTGAGGCAGCCTGTAGCCTGTGACCACTGGTCCCTGAGGGACCACTGAGCAGTCTGCATGTGGAGGCGGGCGTCTGGGGTCACATGGACCGTGGAAGCCATGTGCCTAAGTAGGCGCAGAAATTGTTTTGCTGACACAAGGGACCTGCGACTCACCTGACCTGCCAGAGCCAGAAGCCTGCTTGCCTTGTCTGCAGGCAGATAGGCCCTTGCTTGAAGGGTGTTGAGTCTGGCCTCAATGAACTCCAGCTGCTGGGTTGGAGCAAGACTGGACTTGGAGTAGTTGATTACAAACCCTAGATGCTGGAGCACCTGGATGGTGCGAGATGTGGCATGGTGGCCCTCGCTGGCTGAAGTGCCTCTGGTGAGCCAGTCATCTAGGTAGGGGAAGACAAAGACACCTTGGAGCCTGAGAAAGGCAGCCACAACAGCTAGGGACTGTGAATACCCTGGGGGCCTAGGACAAGCCAAAGGGAAGTACCCTGTACTAGTAGTGATTGCCCCCAACCACAAAGTGTAGATTAGGATTAGGTGGATTAGGATGTGTGTATACGAATCTTTTAGGTCTAAGGAGCATAGCCAGTCTCCCTGGCGGAGGTAAGGCAGCAATATTCCAAGGGAGAGCATCTTGAACTTTTCCCTCACCAGGAACTTGTTTAGGTTGCACAGGTCGAGGATAGGCCTGAGGCCTCCTGTTCTCTTTGGTACCAGAAAATACCTGGAATAGAAGCCTTTGTCCTGAAGGTGGTGGGGCACCGGTTCTACCGCCTGATCCTCGAGAAGACCCGCCAACTCCTTCAGAAGTAGGTCACGGTGAAGAGGAGACCTGATGGGCTCTCCGGGAAAATAGTGAGGAGGCACCTGGGCTAGGTGAAAGCCCTCTCGGACTATCTGCAAAACCCAGGCATCGGTGGTAATGGCTGTCCACCTGTGGGCATACAGGGCAAGCCTGCCTCCTGTGATCTGCCTGTCTCCTGAGGGAAGAGGGGCCATGCTGTAGGAGTCAAAAGCCACTGTCAGACTGGGACGGAGCCAGTGCCTGAGGGTTGGGGGCTTTCTGCTTACGCGGGCCATGCCCCTGTCCCTTGGCCTGCTGCCCCTGTTGGGGAGCCGGGGAGGCCTGAAAATGGAGGTAGCTTCAGTAAGCAGCACCCTTCCTCGGGTAAAAGGGCTTTTTACCCGAGAGCCCTTCTTGCGAGAAGGGGCAGAGGTCTTCTTGGAGAGCCGTGTCCTTGTCATGTACTCAGTCTCCAGTTCTGCGACCTTGTCAGTCATGGGTTTGCCAAAGAGGTCCTCCCCTTGGCATGGGACATCGACCAACTTGTCCTGAACTCATTGCTCGAGGTCCGACAACTGTAGCCATGCCTGGCAGCATGCACCGATGCCTGCCGTGGCTACCCGGGCCGCTGACTCGAACCAGTCATAGGCCGCTCAAGACAAACTTCAAGCACTCACAGACAGCGGTGGACAGGCTCCTGAAGCGCTGCAAAGGCCCCTCGGAGAGACCAGCCGAGAACCCAGCGAGTTTCTTCGCCAGGTTTCTCAGGTACATGCCCCATGTACAACTGGTAGGCCTGGATTCGACAAGTCAGCATTGAACCCTGGAAGCACTTTCTGCCGAGGGCATCCGAGTTGCGGACCTCCCTGCCAGGAGGCACTGAGAAGCGCTTCTTCTGGCTCTGCAGCCTACGCATGGCTGATTCCACAACCATGGAGTTGTGTGGCAGCTGCGACTTTTGAAAACCAGGGCTCTGGCGTCTCACACATGCAGAGCATCAGTCATTCCAGGATCGGAGGCACGGGTACAATAAGGGCCTCCCGAGGGGGGGCCTCATACTGTAGGATCTTGAGCTCGTCAGCCCGAGGAACCTCCTCGGACTCCGTGGGGAACGCCAAAGTCTTGGACATATCCCTCACGAAGTCCAAGAACCTCGTGTCTTCCGGAGGGGATCTTCTCTGAGGTTTGGACACCGGGGAATCGGAAGGGACATCCCTGTGCTGACAGGTGTCCGGGGACTCCTCGTCCTCCGTTTCCCACTCCGATGCCTCCGAAGAGGAAGCGAGGGGCTCCGGCAATGAGGGCCCCACCACTGACCGCCCCGACGAAGGGAGGCTTGGCGGCGATGACCTTGGTCCCAAACGGGAGGCCGAGTGGGATACTGGCTGAGGATCAACTCGAGCCCGAAAGGTCTCGAGGATCGGCTCAGCCTCTGGAGTCAACTTCGATGTCGAGGGCCCGGTGGTCAGGTCGGAAGAACCAGACAGACTGGCAATCAGCGCCCCTCTGCTGCTCCATTAAGGCAATGAAACTGCGCTGCAAGGCCTCCATTCTGGACTCGAGTCCGGAAGGCTCCGCAGCCACCGGCTCGGGTCCTGACACGGTCGGGCCCGACGCCGGTTCCGCCGGAGGGAAGTCCTCGATGAGGACAGTTGTTACCTGCCTCGGCTGATCAGTCTCCCGATGAGGAACCTTTGCCAGGTGCTACTTCTCCGAAGATCCCGGTCGGCGCTCGGGGCACTGCGACAGGCCCCGGGAGGTGCCAGTTCGCTCGGAGCCATCCAGAGACACCGCTTTCAAGGATTTCTTCTTCCTCTTGTCTTCCCTCGAGGGAGAGCCCTTCTCCAAGGAACATCGACGCTGCTCGGGCTCGGAATGCTCCCCCCCCCCCCCGAGACATAGGGGCCTCAGACGAGGTCCAGGCTCTCGAAGGCAAGGACTCAGAAAAAATCCTATCATGCTGCTCCTGGCGGCTCTTCAGGGCCTTAGAGGACATTTTCCTACACGGATTGTAGACCGTCGGGTCATGGTCGGGCCCAAGGCACTGGAGACAGCAGTCATGCCAATCGGTAAGGGACATAAGTTCACACACCAATCGCATTTTTTAAACCCGCTGGTAGCCATTGGAGGAAAAAGGGCCCCTGCAAGGTCAAAGACCCGGGCTGCCAGTGAAAAAGAAAAAAGGGTGCGAACGCCAGACACGAAGAACAAAAAACAAAAAACAGAGATGGACTCAATACCGGTGTATCGAGCCGAAGGCGGGAAGAGGAACCAGTGTCGACCGGTCGAAGAAGAGAGAAAATTTTAACTTTTTGCACGGGGACACAGGGACTACGTCCGAAGGGCTCCGTGGAAAAAAGGAGACTGAGCAAGATTTCACCCATGGGCAGGAAGGGGACCGCGCATGCATGATGGCAACTCCCAAAGGCTTTCTCTGAAAGCTGGGGATTTGCTCCGCACAAGGGCTCCGTTGGCGCCGACGTCACCCATATGTGAGGACAGACTTCCTGCTTGTTCCTGGAGAATAGCGCCACTATAAGTCTTTGATGAGTCCTCATTTGGAGTATTGTGAGCAATTCTGAAGACCACACTTTCAAAAGGATATAAACAGGATGAAGTTGGTGAAAAGGATGGCTACCAAAATGGCCAGTGGGCTTCGTCATAAGGCATATGGAGACAGACTTAAAGATCTCAATATATATATATACTTTGAAGGAAAGGTGGGAGAGAGGAGATATAATAGAGATATTTAATTACCTCTATGGCATAAAAGCACAGGAGAGCCTCTTTCAATTGAAAGAAAGCTCTGCAATGAAGGGGCATAGAAAGAGTAGTTACTCACCTCTAACAGGTGTTCTCCAGGAGCAGGAGGAATCAGTCCTCACATATGGGTGTCAATGACACCGATGAAGCCCCAATGGAGCATTTCCCCAGCTTTCTATGAAAGCCTTTGGGAATGCAGGCACGCAAGCGCAGTTCCCTTCCCGCCTAAAGGTGCCATCTTACCTCAGTCAAATGACATAACTAAGAACAGCACAGAAAAATGAAAAATAAACTATGTACAACTGCAACTCCAAGGGGAGGAGGGAGGGTTGTGAGGACTGATTCCTGCTGCTCCTGGAGACACAACCTCCACCGGTAGCCCAACAGAGGGCAGGAGGGCGTCGACGGAGGCCCCAAGCGGAGCATTTCCCCAGCTTTCAAAGAAAGCCTTTGGGAATGCAGGCACGCATGCGCGGTCCCCTTCCCGCCCAAAGGTGCTATCTTGCTCAGTCTAATGACATAGCTAAAAAACAGCACAAAAAGAAAATGAACTATATACAACTGCAACTCCAAGGGGAGGAGGGAGGGTTGTGAGGACTGATTCCTGCTGCTCCTAGAGAACACGTGTTACAGGTGAGTAACTACTCTTTCTCCAGGACCAAGCAGGAAGTCAGTCCTCACATATGGGTGACTCCCTAGCTCTGGGCTACCAAGGAACCCAGGCTGAACAAGAGGACTCCCTCTAGTCCCAGCTGCAAAGAAAGGCTTTCCACCGACACAACCTCCACCGGTAGCCCATCAGAGGGCAGGAGGGCAGGAGTTGCCTAAACCTCAAAGATATTCCAGAGTACTGTTTGGCCAAAAGCACTGTCCCTACGGGACTCCCTCTCCAGACAGTAATGGGCTGCAAATGTCTGGCTTGAAGACCAAGTTGCAGCCCTGCAGATGTCTACCAAGGGCACAGAGCGGAGATGAGCCACTGAGGCAGCCATTGTCCTGACACGGTGGGCCGTGACCCGACCCTGCAAAGAAGATCAGCCACCCTATAAGCACAGGTGATACAGTCAGCAACCCAGATGGACAAGGTACGCTTGGACACAGCCAACCCCAACTTATTAGGGTCAAAAGATACGAAGAGCTGCGCCTGCGTACGGTCAAGGTAGAAGGATAAGGCCCTCCTACAGTCCAGGGTATGCAGAACTGCTTCAGCCTGGCTTGCATGAGGCCTAGGGAAGAATGTTGAAAGAACCACCTCTTGATTAAGGTGGATGGAGGAGACAACTTTGGGGAGGAACTTTGGATGAGTCCTAAGGACTACCCTGTTCCTATAAAAGCGAGTGTAAGGCCTATCGCAGACCAGGGCCTGAAGCTCACTCACTCGCCTAGCCGAGGTAAGGGCTACCAAGAAGAGTGTCTTCCAGGACAGGAAGCATAGAGGGCAAGTAGCCATCGGCTCAAAGGGTGGGCGAGTCAGCTGCTGCAAGACCACATTCAACTCCCACTCAGGAGCAGGACGACGGATTAGAGGCTTGAGCAAAAGCAAGCCCCTAAGAAAGCAAGACACCAATGGGTGACCAGCCAAAGAATGTCCCTCCACCAGAGAGTGGTGAGCTGCTAGAGCTGAGAGGTGGACCCGAACAGAATTGGACTTAAGTCCCTGATTGGACAAGTGCAGTAAGTACTGAAGCACTACTGGCACAATACAGGAGAAAGGATCGACTGTACGCAGCTGACACCACACAGAAAACCTTTTCCACTTGAGAGCATAGGTTTTCCTTGTGGACTGTTTCCTAGACAACCTCCTCAACATCCTGAGGCAGGCCCCAGGGAGCCAAGACTACCCTTGCAGCCCCCAGGCCATCATATTGAGAGATTTGAGATTGGGGTGCAGAAGGGAACCCTGCTCCTATGAGAGAAGGTCGGGTTGCAACCCCAGAGGTAGTGGAGGATCCACCGCCAGTTGAAGTAGAAGTGGAAACCAAGGCTGCCTCGGCCACCTGGGAGCCACCAGCAGGACCGAGGCCTTGTCCTGAAGAATCTTGAAGAGAAACCGGGCCACCAAGGGCGTGGGAGGAAAAGCATACAGGAGGCCCTGAGACCAGGATATCAGAAAAGCATCCGCTGCTATCCGCAGAGGATGCGGTTGCCTGGAGCAGAACTTTGGCAGTTGTTTGTTCGTTGGGCTGGCAAAGAGATCTATCAAAGGGAGACCCCATTTCAGGAAGATCTTCTGAACAACTGAAGGATGCAGCTGCCACTCGTGGGGCTGCAGTATTCTGCTTAATCTGTCTGCCAGGTAGTTGTCCTGGCCTGGAAGGTACACAGCCTTGAGGAGCATGTTGTGCTTGAGGGCAAAAGAACAAAGGTCCTGGGCCTCCCGACAAAGGATCCTGGACCCGGTTCTGCCCTGCTTGTTCACATAAAACATAGCAACTTGGTTGTCTGTCTGGATGAAGACAGACTGGTGAGTCGGGGTAGAAGTGAAAGCTTTGAGTGCTAACCGAATAGCTCTGAGTTCGAGGAGATTGATCTGCTGTGCAGCTTCCCAGGGAGACCAGAGGCCCTGGGTGCACTTGCCCAGACAATGAGCTCCCCAGCCTTGCAGGGATGCATCTGTTAGCACTATTGTGTACCCTGGAATCTGAAAAGGCACCCCTTTCAGCAGATTGGGTGGGTGTAGCCACCAGTTGAGGGAGTACAGAAAGGGTCTGGACACCCTTATCCTGTCTCTGAGGCTGCCTGTGGCCTGTGACCACTGAGCCCGGAGACACCACTGTGCAGGCCTCATATGGAGCCTGGCATTGGGGGTCACATGCACTGTCGAAGCCATGTGGCCTAGAAGTCGCAGGCAGAGTCTGGCGGAGACCAGGGACCTGCTGAGAAACTGATTTGCCAAGGCCATCAACCTTTGGGCTCTGTCTTCTGGCAAGAATGCCTTCGCCAGGAGAGAGTCTAACCTTGCCCCTATGAACTCCAAGTTCTGGGAGGGGAGCAAAGTGGACTTTGCGAAGTTTATGACAAACCCCAGGCTTTGTAGAAGAGCATTAGTCCTGAGGGTGGCTTGATTTGCCTCCTGGCACATCTGACCCCTGATGAGCCAGTCATCCAGATAGGGGAAGACAAAGATGCCCTGGTTTCTCAGGTAGGCCGCCACCACTGCTAGGCACTTTGTGAAGACTCTGGGGGCGGAGGTGAGGCCGAAAGGCAGCACTCTGTACTGATAATGGTTTCCTCCCACAAAGAACCTAAGGTACTTTCTGTGGTCTGGATGAATGAGGATGTGAGTGTACGCATCCTTTAGATCTAAGGAGCATAGCCAATCTCTCTGCTGGAGGTAGGGCAGAAGAGTCCCAAGAGTAAGCATCTTGAACTTTTCCTTCACGAGGAACTTGTTGAGGTTCCTGAGGTCCAGAATGGGTCGAAGGCCACCGGTTCTTTTGGGCACTAGGAAATACCTGGAGTAGAATCCGTGACCTCGCAAGTGGGGAGGCACAGGCTCCACCGCCCTGTCCACCAACAGACCTTGAAGCTCTTGAAGGAGAAGGTCTGTGTGCAGGGGAGGCCTTGGAGGTTCCCCTGGAAAGTATGGCGGAGGCAGTTGGTGAAAATGCAGTGCATAGCCCCTGTGGACTATGTTCAACACCCAACTGTCCCCAGTGATCTGGGGCCACTGGTGGGCAAAGAGGGCGAGGCGACCTCCTGTGCAGGGTTGGGAGAGCAGGGTTGGAGAGGTTACGCTCAAGGAGTCAAAAACCCCCACCCTGCTGAGTGGGAGCAGGGGGCGGAGGCTTGGGGGTCCTCTGCCTACGGGGCCCATTACTCTGCCCCTTGGCTTGCTGACACTGGGGGGCAGCTTGGGCAGCCTGATACTGAGGGTACTGTTTGTAGGCAGTGCCCTTCCTCGGGTAAAAGGGCTTCTTACCCAAGGCCTTCTTGTGAGAAGGGGCAGAAGTCTTCATAGACAGCCTTGTCCTTGTAAGGTGCTCAGTCTCGAGCTGTGCGGCCTTCTCGGCCATGGGCTTGCCAAAAAGGTTTTCACCTCGGCAAGGGACATCGACCAACTTGTCCTGAACCCATGGCTCGAGGTCCGATGACTGCAGCCATGCCTGGCGTCAAGCCACGATGCCGGCTGCCGCAACTCGGGCCGAAGTCTCAAAGCCATTGTAGGCGGCGCGGGACAAACTTCGAGCAGTCCCGAATCCCCGAGGACAAGGACTTGAATCTCTGCAAGGGTTCCCCGGAGAGACCAGCAGAGAACCGGCCAACTCCTTGGCCAGGTCAAGCAAGTACATGCCCATGTACAGCTGGTAAGACTGGACAGGGCAAACAAGCATCGAGCCCTGGAAGCACTTTCTACCGACACCATCGAGGTTCCAGGCCTCCCTGCCGGGGGGCACCGCAGAGTGCATCTTCTGACTCTTCAGGCGATGCATGGCCGATTCCACAACCATGGAATGGTGTGGTAGCTGCGCCTTCTGAAAGCCAGGGCTCTTCCAGAGTCGATAAATCGAATCGACTCGCTTGCTGAGAACCGGCGCAGAGGCCAGTGCCTCCCACATCTGGAAGAGGAGCCGTTCCAGCATCGGAGGAACCGGGACAGTAAAGGCATTCTTCGGAGGAGAGTCGTACTGCAGGGCCTCGAGCTCTTTGGCTCAAGGCTTTTCCTCGGGGTCCGCCGGGATAGCCAACGCGGTGGCCATATCCCAGACAAACTCCGAGAACCGGGTATCCTCCGGAGGGGATCTACTCCGGGGCTCAGACTGCGGTGAGTCCGACGGGATGCACCAAGTCTTAAATGTGTCGGGGGACTCCTCATTTTCCGTCTCCCAGGCGGACTCGTCCGACGAGGAGTCAGGATCCGACCCCGCGGGGCCCTGGAGCACCCGCCCCGATGCCGGAGGCACCGGCATCGATGCCCTCGGTCCCGAAAGGGAGGTTGAGGGGGACCGCGACCGAAGTCGACTTCGAGCCATGATCGACTCGAGTATCGGCTCGGTCTCCGGGGTCGACTTCGATGTCGATGTCCCGGTGGTCGGGGCAGATGCGCCAGACAGGCTGGCTATCACTGCCCGCTGCTGCTCCATGAAGGCAGACAATCTGCTCTCCAAGGCTGTCATCCTGAGACTCAGCTTGGGAGACGCAGCAGCCACCGACTCGGGCCCCGGCGGCGCCGGGCCCGACGTCGGCTCTCTGGGAGGAGAGTCCTCGATGATCACAGAGCTTACGTGTCCAGCAGACTCCGGCTCCAAGCGAGGAACCTTTGCAGGCTTCTCTTGTTCCACAGGCCCGGGGCGACGGTCAGGGGTTTTAGACCTGGCCCTCGAGGAGCCAGGGACCTCCGACGACGACGCCCTCACAAGCCGCTTCTTCCTCTTGCGTTCCCGGTCGGGGGACCCCCTGTCCGAGGAACTTTGACGGCGCTCGGGATCCGAATCCCGAGATGTCGAGGCCTCAGACAAGGTCCGGGCCCGGCTGGAGGCTGAGTCCGAGAAAAGCCTTTCTTTCTGCTGCTGGCGACTTCGGAGTGCCTTGGTAGACATCTTCCCACATGATCCACACATCTTAGGGTCGTGATCAGGACCGAGGCACCGAAGGCAGCAGTCGTGTGTGTCGGTGAGAGACATTAACTTCTTACACCGATCACGCTTCTTGAAACCGCTGGAAGCCATCGGGGAAAAAAGAGTCCCCGCGAGGTCAAAGGACCGGCCTTCCAGGAAAAATCAAAAAAGGGCGCGAACGCCAGCCATGAAGGGCAAAAAACGAAAAAGAAGAATCAGGCTTGATACCGGTGTACTGAACCCGGTGGGAGGGGAACCGGCGTCGAACCGGGAAGAAAAAAATAGCGAAAATCACCGAAAAATCAAACTTTTATCCGGGATGACAGGACACACGTCCGGTGGGCTTCTCGGAAAAAGAGAGACTGAGGTAAGATGGCACCTTTAGGCGGGAAGGGAACCGCGCATGCATGCCTGCATTCCCAAAGGCTTTCATAGAAAGCTGGGGAAATGCTCCGCGGTGCTTCATCGGCATCGATGACACCCATATGTGAGGACTGACTTCCTGCTTGGTCCTGGAGAATGAAGGTGAACGGGGATAGATAGACTCAGGTGTATTATCCGTAAATATTTTTTAAAGTAAAGAGTGGTAGATGCGTGGAATAGTCTCCCGGTGGAGATCGTAGAGACCAGGATAGTATCAGAATTCAAGAATGCATGGGACAAACACAGAGGATCTCTAAAGGGAAAAAAGGGAATAGTTATGGAAGGGCAGAGTGCATGGGCCGTATGGTCTTTTTCTGCCATCATGTCTCTATGTTTCTAAGCCCAGTATCCTGTTTCCAACAGTGGCCAATCTAGGTCACAAGTACCTATCAGGTTCCCAAAAAGGTACACAGATTCCATGATATTTATACTGGGGTAAGCAGTGGATTTCCCTGGTTCTCCTTAATAATGGTTTATGGACTTCTCCTCCAGGAACCTGTCCAAATCTTTTCTAAAATCCAGCTACACTAACAGCTTTTTTCACATCCTCTGGAAACGAATTGCAGAGTTTGATTACGTGTTGAGTGAGAAAATATTTTCTCTTATTAGTCTTAAATGGGTTACATTGTAGCTTCACTGCATGTCCCCCTAGTTTTTCTACTTTTGGATGGTTCCACTCCATTTATTAATTTATAGACCTCCATCATATCTCCTCTCGGTCATCTCTCTTCCAAGTTGAAGTGCCCTAGCCTTTTAAGCCTTTCCTCATGGGGGTGTCCTTCCATCCCCTTTACCATTAAATTTCATCTGCCATCTGGCCATCCAGTCTTCCAAATTTTCAAGGTCCTCTTGCAATTTTTCACAATCCTCTTGTAACATAGTAACATTGTAAATGACGGCAGATAAAGAACAATATGGTCCATCTAGTCTGCCCAGTAAGATGGAAAGAGTAGGTGCACCTGCTGCTCCATGCAGGCCACCCCTGTATGTTGAGAAATTAGTTAGTTAAGTTTATTTTGATTTATCCTGATGCTGTAAAGGGATCCACTGTGTCTGTCCCATGCCATTTTGAATTCTGTCACTGTATTTGCCCCCACCACTTCCATCAGGAGGGCACTCCAAGCATCCACCACCCTTTCAGTGAAGTAGTCTTTCCTGACATTGCCTTTGAATTTACTCCCTTGCAGCTTCATGTTATGCCCTCTAGTTTTACAGCTTCTCTGTCTTTGGAAGAGGTTTGTTTGTTCATTATTTCTATTTAAGTATTTAAAGGTCTGAATCATATCTCCCCTGTCCCTCCTCTCCTCCAGAGTGTACATATTTAGGTCTTCAAGTCTCTTCTCATAAGGCTTCTGTGTCATTTACAAATTTGATCAACTTGCTCGTTATTCCTATTTCCAGCTCATTTATGAATATGTTAAAAAGCAGCGGGCCCAGCATAGATCCCTGGGTATTCCACTATTCACCTTTCTTCATTGAGAAAATTGGCCATTTAGCCCTACTCTCTGCTTTCTATCTTTTAACCAGTTCCTGATCCACAATAGTACACTGTCTCCTATCCCATGACTTTTAAATTTTGCCACGAGTCTCATGAGGGACCTTGTCAAAGGATTTCAGAAAATCCAGATGCACTATATCAACAGACTCACCTTTATCTTCCTGTTTATTTACACCTTCAAAAAAATATAAGAGATTAGTAAGACAAGACTTTTCTAGGCTAAATCCATGTTGGCTTTCTCCCATTAAACCATGGGTATCTACATGTTCAGTAATTCTATCCTTTAGAATAGTTTCTACCATTATGCCCTATACAGACATCAATGTCACCTTCACTGCATCTGCTCTTCAATTCATATCTACTGAAAAATGAGATATTTAGAGGGCTATTATCAGCCAACCCCCACATCTTGTGGCCCCCATGAGTACTTTATTCCCACAATTCAGCAAGCAGATTTTGAAAGGATAACACCCAGCAGAGATGGTTTCTTTTGCCAAAATCAGATGGCTGTAAGATCAAAGTGACCACATACCCTATATATTTAGTTGATGCCACATATGCAGGGTAAAGGACACATGACAATTTGAAATGAAATTCTGGCATGTACTTCAACTGACCTACCCCAGGCCCTTCTCCCCTCCACCACACCTAGAGAGAAGAGGACAATTTTGAAAAGGGGCTTTTCTTATGTTAACATCTGTTCATCTGTGAAAATCCCTTCTAAAATGCCCCCTTAGATACTTAATAGGTTTGGTATGATTACTGCTGAAATACAACTTCCTAACATTAATCAAATAAATCTGTTTTGTTATAACATGAGGGAAATGAGTTTTACAATTCTTAGGTTCCAGACGCAAATTCAAGCATCATTATGTCTTCATAAAGTTAAGGATGAGGGGCCTGAGATGTTGTTTTGAAGAGGCAAGATGGTGGCGTGAGCAGAAGCACAGACGTGTCAGCGGAGTGAGGTGAACGTCCCTGCCTGAGATGCCTTGAAAGAGGAAGGGGAAGCCTTTGGTTACTGTGTCCATCTCCACACAGAAGGCACTGGTGTAGTCCCTTAAGCATCCGTTTTGATGCTGCAGCTGACTTCGGCACAGTCGGTAGCTTCGGCGTCTGACGATAGCTGCAGTGGGGAGATCCTGAGCCCTGAGCAGAGAAAAGCCCTGCCACCACTGCGACTGGTGTTCTCTGATGCGAAGCAGAAGGACTCCAGTGGAGAAGTCCAGAGGTTACCTTTGACAGTGGAGCTCTCCTCAGCGATTGAGTATTCTTTGGAGGGACTTTCTGGTTCACCAGTTCCGGATTACCGCTCAGAGGTGGCAAAGAGACTGGCTGTTGTAACACTGAAAGCATTATGGGATGCCATCAAAGCCGTGGATTCCTCCTTAGCTGTTTATGTCGGCAAGTTTGATTCTCAATTGGAGCAAGTCCTGAGCAAGATGACACACCATGAATCTTCTTTGGTTCAACATATGCTACTTGGCGGGAACAAGTGGAACCTGCGCTGGATAACCTCCAGACTGTGAGTAATGCCCAGATAAGAGAAAAGGAAATCTTAAATAGGAAAGTACTGTCCTGGAAAATCATGTTCAAAGAAGCAATTTAAAGATTTCTTAATTTCACAAATTGTCCAGTTTTTCCACCAATGGACATTCTTCGGAAATACCTTGGAGAGGTTTTGAAGATACCTGGGAATGCAGTTGCACCAGTTGTTTGGGCCAAGTATTTGTCCCTTAGCCCTCCGGTTCGGGGTGCAGAAGGTATTTTTGGGCCACCCCAGACCTCAGAAGCTGGGAGTTTGACTGCCTTTTTGGAATAATCATTCGAAGTCATCACAGAAAGGACTACCTTGACAGCATGTTTTGCTTTTGAGTCAAATAGGAATGTTATCTTACGATTACACAGGTACACTACCAAAAAACTGCCTCCAGTTTTGCAACTGATTCCTATAGATTTTGGGGTGCTGAATCCAGGAAAAATAGCCAAAATGTTCCATCACGTCACGTTTTCTTGCAAAATTAGATTTCTTACCCATATAAGGAATGTTCACATAATTTCTTTTTAGCCGACTGCAGTTTATTTTCTTGGCCCAAAATAGAGGTTGTAATGGTTAACTAACTAGAAACACTCCCTCATGATATTTTAGAGTGTTTTGTATTCATTTTATACATTAACAGGACAATTGGGAGGCGGTGGGCTAAATCCAGTACTCGCGCTGGCGCATGTTCTTTCCTGTTCGCCTCGCCTCGTTCGCTCGCTCAAACACGGTGGTTGCGACATGAACGTTCCTGTCAAATTTCAGTTTCTTGCAAGTTCATTATTACCTTTTGTTTGCTCAGTCGTAATCCAGCTTTATTCCGAAGTGGTTCACTACAGTTGTAGTTTGCAGTGCTGTGTATTTGTGATGGCTCACAGAGCCAGAGGTTGCGTCAACTCTCCGGACAGTTTTTGTTTTATTTGTGGGGAATATACCGTGAAAAAGCGGCAGAGGAACATTTCTGCATTTATTAAAAAAGTATATTTCGCCTATTTCGGTTTGAAGTTAGGCGATCAAGACAAACCGTGGGCTCCTCACAAAGTGTGCAAGACATGTGAGGAAGATCTACGCTTATGGATGAAAGGTAAAAAAACAAGCATTTTGTTTCGGAATACCTATGATGTGGCCGTGAACAAAGAGACCACAGCAGTGACTGCTATTTTTGCTCTTGCATTGTGAAGGGATACAACTTAAAAAATAAGAACGTAATAAGTTACCCCAACCTTCCCTCAGCAATTAGGCCTATGCCTCATAGCAACGAAGTACCTGTGCCTGAACCACCAAAATCTTTGGATCATATTTGTGTGGACGGTTCTGATCATGATGAGACTCATCAGATGGCTTTTCCCGATGAGTCCAGTACTTCCGAGTTTGAAACTGAACCAGATCCGAAACCTGAACTTTTCTCTCAAGCTGAATTGAATGATTTAGTCCGGGATTTAGGACTCCCAAAAGATGCTGCCCAACTGCTAGGTTCTCGGCTTAAACAGAAAAATCTATTGTCACCAGGAACAACTTTTTATTGGTACCGCAACCGCGAGACACAATTTTTGAAGTATTTCAGCAAAGAGGAAGATTTGGTATTTTGCAACGATATATACGGAGTGATGGAAAAGTTTAAACTCAAGTATGATCCTGCTGAATGGCGGCTGTTCATTGATTTGTCAAAAGACAGCATAAAAGGTGTTCTTCTTCATAATGGCAACACATTCGCTTCAGTTCCTATTGCTCACTCTGTTATTCTCCAAGAAAAATACGAGAATTTGGCCCTGATTCTTCAGAAGATTCGTTATGATGATCTCAAATTCTTGGGGAACAGGCGGGATGAGAACTATAAGGATATTGTTGCCAGGATGCTCAATGCCTTCAAAGAACAAGGCTGTAACATGAACCTGAAAGTCCATTTCTTGCACTCCCATGTGAACTACTTTCCCGAAAACTTGGGGGCGTACAGTGAAGAACAAGGTGAAAGGTTTCACCAGGACATCAAGGACGCAGAGAGAAGGTACCAAGGAAGATGGAACACCACTATGATGGCTGATTTCTGCTGGTTGCTGCTGCGGGAAACCCCAGATGAAAAATACGCCAAGCAGCGCACCAAGAGAAGCATTCGGGGGAAGAAGAAACGGGCCCACCAGGAGATTGATTGACCCAAGAATGACTTTAAAATCTAAACTGTGTTGACAAATATCGTGTTTTTACTAAACTTTGAAATAAAAATTTGCTAGTTATTACCACAGTGTCGGATCTCATTTATTAGAATTTTATTTTCACACCATCGGTGTTTGTCTTCATGTATTGCAATGGTGCGGTTTGCGTTTTCTATTCTTACATACATACCTGTACAACATTTTTTGCACATTTCTTTGCTTTGATTTGTGTCTAACCTCGCTCTTATATGCTCAATGTTTGTGCACATGTATGTGGCTGTTTTAAGTGCAGACAATTTTGCTACCATCACAGTGTGTTTTGTTGACATTACTCTATTCTTATGTGCTGCCTTGTTACAATTTTCTTTATTCTTATTTGAATAACTACTAAACAATTAGTGTAAAGAATTCATCCAAGAAACTTTTATCTCGATCGCACTCAATCTGAAACGTTCACCTCAAACTGCTAACCCAATGTAGCAAAAAATCTGTACGTGATGGAGCAAATTGGTTACCAGATTTGGATTCAGCGCACCAAAAAACGTAAAAATCAATCGAAACATTAGAGGCAGTTTAAAAAAAAATTTTTTAGTGTACCTGTGTTATTTTTCCGAAATATGTCCGCCTTATTTCTTGGTTCTAAGATATATGTATTTCCTGATATCTCTGGAGATACACAAAAGAAGCACTGTGGGTTTCTGACTCCAAGACCCAGGGCCATGAAATTAGGTGCTTCTATGAAAGTTATGTTTCTCTGTCAATATTTGATTACTTTTTAGTCCAGGCAATTTGTGTTCTTTGAACCAGATCAATTACTTGAATTCATTATGACTAGAGAGGATACTGAAGTATTGGTGGATATCTCAGAGGAATTAGCTCGTTAATGCCAGCTGTTTGCTGATAAATTTGGTTTGCTACTGCTTGAAGGTTTATGCTGGTTTTTTTTTTTATTACCTGTTCTTACCTCACTAATGGTTTACTAATGGGTCTATTATTGGTGTGGCATGTTTGATTATGGCCTAGTTTCTTTGTATTGTTTCTTCTCCATATCTCTGTTCATTCATCATCTTGGATGTATTAAGTGAAATTGCATAAATAAAAAATTAAAAATAACAGGATGAAAGGCCTGAGATCTAAATCAGAGCTGCTCTATGAGCTAAGAAATATCCACAAACATAGAAAAATAAACCAAGACAAGAACAATTAGCACACAAGTATTTCAGGAATAAAACATTTTGGAAGCAGCCCTCTCCAAACATCTAAGGTTCACCTTAAAGTTTAGGCCTTCTTTAAGCTTAAAAGATAAAACTCCAGGTGAGAAAATAAAAATGCAAGAATCATTAGCAACACAATTTCAGCTGTCAGCTGGTATCAACATACCCACTGCATCTGGCTGTCCTGGAATTCAACTCCAAAGTAGTCCGTCTCAATCAAGTTCAAAAGCTTGTATGCCTCAGTCAGCAATACGTGGCCATAACATTTGGTCTAGAAGAGAAAAAAATATTTACAAGTGTTTCGTCATCAGACTAAAACAACAAGGGAAATTGACATTAACACTTAAGGAAATAACAGCACTTCAACTTGTAAAAGATATCTTTTTCCTAATAAAAGCCGTCATTATCACTGAACCCATAAGGTGCAGGGTCAATGTCAGAATGGCTGTACAGCATTAGCACATCTACAGATATTTTCATTATCAATATGAACCAATTTTCACTGATAAATACCATGATTTTTGCAAAAGTGAAAATACCAGTTTAAACTGACTTTCACTTCAATTTAAAAAAAAAGACAAAGCAGAACACATGCTGTAGCCACAGGTCACTGTGGTCAATACTGAGAACATTGGTTAGTTTTGCGGCTGCTGTTGTCAGTAAGACCAACTAGAGCAGTGCTTCTCAACTTTTTTTTTTTTTTTTTTTTTAAATGTCAGGACGCACTTTCAAGATTGCTTGAGCCTCATAGCACACCAGACCAAATTTTGTGAAGTCATTTGTATTTGCTAGTGGCTGGTCACTGGCTGTTTGAGTATTAGCAGTCATTGTGTGGTAGAAAAAGCCAGGTGGTTAAAAAAAAAAAAAGTGCACTAACTGCTTACTGCAGGTTGGGAAGGAGACTGAATGGAATGTGACCATTACCTTTGATACTCCAGTACTTCGAGAGTTTAAATATTGTTTTCCCTGAACTGTGTCTGTTCTGGGCTTTGCTTTGAAGAGGTTTAACAAGCTAGGACAGGATAAAAACTGCCTTTGTTCCCCTGAACTGCAGTCTGGCCTGTGCAGTAGAGAAAATCCCTTCCCACCACATACCAAACTACCATACCTGAGTAGTGTGTTCCATGCATATGGAGCAGCAAGGTGTAAAGAAGTCTGGAGTTGTCAGTGGAAGAGAAGGGGCACAGATAAAAGTGATCTGCCATAGGAGCACAGCTCCCAAGGCGGGATATAGAAGAGATAAGAGGAAAGGTAGAAAGGAGTTGCAGAATGAATGCATTTTTGCCTGGTCTAAATGCCTTCATGTGTTAATGAAGGTCTATTGGTGAATACGGGCACTCTGAGATCCAACATCAGCTGGAAGAATCTGTTTGCCCTTCAGTACCACAAAGTAAATGGATATAAACAGGATGGAGTCAGTGCAGAGGGTGGCTACCAAAATTGTCAGTGGTCTTCCTTCTCAATATGTATACTTTAGAGGAAAGGCAGGATAGAGGAGATATGACACAGATGTTTAAATATCTCCGTGGCATAAATGCACAGAAGGAGACCCTCTTAATTAAAAGAAAGTTTTGCTATGAAGGGATATAGGATGAAGTTAAAAGGGGATAGATTCAGGAGTAATATGTGAAAATATTTATTTACGGAAAGAGTGGCAGATGCAAGGAATAGTCTCCCAATAGAGGTAGAAACGAGGACAGTATCTGAATTCAAGAAAGCATGCAACACACGCTGAAGATTTCTAAAGGAAAAAAAAGGACTATAGTAGTTGATATGGAAGGGCAGACTAGATAAAAATCATGACAGCAGAAAAAGACCATATGGCCTATGTTGAATACCAGACCTTACCCTTTTCAGCAGACAGCATCAGCACAACATCCCAGAAGCTGATCAGTCTTCCCAGAGTAGCTTGGATGGCAAACGTCTTGACCACAGACCCACAGGGACAGAACACAAAGGCATCCATGATCAACTGCACAATGGACTCTGACGAGAAAACCAAATCTGGAGGAAGAAGCCTCATTGGCTCATGAGCCCCTCAGAAGAAAAGTATGCCCTCACCAGGCAATATCTCCGTGAGTCCCAAATCCTGGAAGCGGGAATGAGAAGTATTTGACAGAGGAAGAAGGGGGCAGCTGTGCTTCCCATGCCCCCTTTAGGTTTATCCTCTGGATGACAAATTTTGGACGCTCCAAGCTCCTTAAACATCTTCTAAAAGACCTTCCCAAACACCAGCTTGCCCTTGAGAGGAAGCTTAGATAACTGGGATGGATGCAAAGTCCACTGCCCAACAGCGAAGCCAAAGCCAGTGATGTGCCACTATATAAAATGCAAGATATAAAAGCAGACCAGATCAGACTTGGCATCTGACAATACCACCACTGCTGACTCCTGAAGACCAAAGTGTTATTCTGTGGAGCAACTGGATACAATGGAGGAGGGCATGTGTTGCAAGCCCTCTTCAAATCACCAATCGGGAGAATAAGGAAGGCAGCTGAAAACTGGGTCTTCATGTGGTCTTTGAGAACTGCACAATCCTCCAATGGGATGGACGTGCATTTAGAGACAACTGCCATCTGCACATCCAACTGGGGTAAACCAACCCAGGCAGTAAGGTCCTCCAGAAAGAAGTGTAGAGTCTACTCATGAGCCTGACCCTACACAACATGACATAGGCAATCTCCATTTTGTGTGCATGAAGGCTTATGAGTCTCCTGCATGAGAGAATAACTTGCCGTGCCTGCTGTGCCAGAGTATCAAACAGCTGCAGGGCAGAGAACACCTGATGAAATGGAAGATGAGAGACTCATCTTGATCGTTAAGCACTAAAGATCATCTTCTTCACACATGGAGTCACCCTCAGATTTCTCAAGACAGGATCCCAAATATCGAAGAGATGCTCAGTCTCCAAAATCCAGTCTTTTTTGGGGCTGCTTCTGAGTGGAACCACTGCAAGGCTTCACCTGCCCTATAAAGAAGTGCCTTCCTTGAAACAAGAGGAAAACAGGAGAGGCCTAAAGCTGCTCAATCCAAAGATGCACCAGAAAGTTCATGCTTCTTGAAAAAAAGGAGAAAATCTGAAGATGAGAGATCAGAGGCGTAGAACTCTATTCCAGCCTTGGTCGATCTATTAGTGGAAGGTTAATAGGCTGCTGTAGGACCCCACTGAGAAGGTTCAGGTAGGCTGAGCTCAGAAGAACAAGGGAAGGAATCCAGAGTATGGGCGCTGTCTGTTTCTCCAGCCAATCCCGTTGCTGCCTGCAGAACTGGAGAAGAAAGGAGGTCCAAGTCTGCCAACAGTAAGGACAATACCTCTGTACAAAGATTGCAGAGGGAGACCAGTGAGGTAGCTCGGTGTTTCCAGAAGAGTGGCTTCCACAGCTTAGCAAGTCCTCTCCGCATTCATCCAAAGCATTCTAGATGGGCTGCACTGAGTGCACGTGCACCAAGAATGCAGAACTACCACACGCAGGAGACAAAGGCATTTAAACAGTACATGCTCATGCCACACGTTGAGAGCATGAAAATACCACACTTAGCAAAGCATAAAAAAGCACAGCCATGTTCTGGTAACACATGCCCACAGCACAAGCACAAGGTGGGAAACAGAAGGAGAAAGAAAAAACACGTTTAACCAACAGTTCTGTTGAACTGGTCCTGGACCCAACAGTGGAAACACTCAACAGATGAGGCCAAGGGCAGAGAAACAAACTTAAAATTTGGTACTCGCCCCCAGGGAGCCCCAAGCAGACAATGCTGGGCTCAGTGCTACTCCCATGCTTCCAAGGCCTGCAGGCACATACCTCTTCAGATCTTCATCCATATTTTCGGAGAGAACGGGGAGAAGGATGGGAAGGGGGACACTAGGCTTTGCAACAGATTCCTCCGGGGTCCTGATTCAACAATTCTGGCTGTTCAACTGGACCTTAAAAGAATAAGGACGGGGAATTGAACAAACACGCCTCCTTCTTTGGCAAACCCAGGAGGGCACTGGATTTTAAGGGCGACCCAACAAGAGCTTCCCACATCAAGTTCAAATGAGGAAGTCACTCTTAAGAGCAGTTACTCACAAGCTAAATCAAATTTTCCTCAAAGTTTTCACATAGCTGCTCAGATGCATCCACACTCTGCTGAAGACATAGAAATAACTAGGGAGGTATGCTTCTAGTTGCCTCAGATATGGTTGCAAGATGAGGTCATATGAATGCTGGATTTTTCTCCGTCTCCAACTCTGCTGGTAGGGGAACAAATCCCACTTGTCTGGACTGCCTAGCCAAACGATATGGAAGTTGTTGCTGCTCTTTGAAAAGTAACAAAGACCGTGCACTAAAACTACTAAGACCGTGTTTTTGGGGCCCAATATATTTCAGTAGGCCAAAATCATCAGATCTTGGTTCCGATTCCTGTTGCAGTAGAAATGGAGACCTTTTTGACATCTTTTGTCCAACCTTTGGGTAAGAAATAACCTCATGATGGATTCATTCCATGGAGAAGGAGAAAGATCATAAGGTATCCCCACATAGAACCCTCTATGCAATCATCTGAAGAAGGCAGCAGAATATCAAGAGAATCCAGATAGTCTGCTATATTAGAACAGAGAGAGTTCAGAGATGACTGCTTCGGATTTTGAGATGTTCCTGCTCAAAATCCGAAGCAAAGAGACAATGTAGTCAGTTTGAGTGTTTGTGTCCTAACATGAAGCCACAAGAATAAAAGGATTGCTCAGGACGGCATGGCAAAGAATTATCAGCCACATATTTGAAATATCCTTTCATAAAATCCCCAAACATTTTTTACATAAAAGAATGAGCATGTTTTATTTAACAGGTCTTTTTTTTTTTTACACCACTTTATCATTTTAGTCAAAGCAGTTTACATTATAACTTAAACTTGGTATGTACATTAAACAGGGACACTGATAACATGGATTTTTCTGAGGCAATGAGGGTTCAGTGACTTGCCCAAGGCCACAAGGAGTGCTACTAGGAACTGAACCCTGGTCTCTTGGTTCCCAAGCTAGTACTGTAACCATTAGGCTATTCCTACACTCCGGGTATCAAATAGACAGCAGGGAAAGCATAGTTACTCACCTGTAACAGGTGATCTCCGGGAACAGCAGGAATTGAGTCTTCACATATGGGTATCGTCGGCACCGACAGAGCCAGTGTGGGAACGCTCCCCAATGTCCAATAGGAAAGCTTTTGGGAGAATCCCACTGCGCCTGCGCCATTGCCTTCCCGCCTTTCCAACTCTCCTTCTTCAGTTGAGTTTATAGCTGAGACAAAGGACAGAAGGAGAGAGAAAGAGAGCGAGAGCGAGATATGCAACTCCTAGGGGAGGTGGGTGGGTTGTGAAGACTCAATTCCTGCTGTTCCCGGAGATCATCTGTTACAGGTGAGTTACTACGCTATCTCCAGGAGAAAGCAGGAATGTAGTCTTCACATATGGGGACTCCCCAGCTGAGAGATGCCAGGGAGATGACCCCAGAAAGCTGCGAAACCCAGGTTGAGATGGGTCATGCTTCCTCCCATGGATCTCTGGCATCGAAACCCAGGACAGCGGGTAGGAGTTGTTCTAAGTCTGAAAGAGATGCTGGAGAACATCCTAGCCAAACGAGGTATCCCGACGAGAGTCCTTGTCTAAGCAGTAGTGGGCTGCAAAGGTGTGTACCAAGGCCCAAGTGGCTGCTCTGCAAATGTCGTCAATGGACACTGAGTGAAGGTTAGCCATAGAGGCTGCCATTGCTCTCACATTGTGAGCTGTGAAATGACCTTCGAGAGAAGGTCCCTTACTCTCATAGGCAAAGGATATGCAATCTGCAATCCAGTTAGAAAGAGTTTGCTTGGAAACTGGTAATCCAAGATGACTGGCGTCAAAGGCAACAAAAAGCTGAGAAGCCTTTCTATGTTGCTTAGTTCTCTGAAGGCAAAAAGCTAAAGCTCTTTTACAATCCAGAGTATGAAGATTCCTTTCTGCATTAGAAGCGTGAGGCCTAGGGAAGAATACAGGAAGGTAAACAGACTGGTTTAAATGAAAAGGCGAAACCACCTTTGGCATAAAGTGAGGGTGAGTCATAAGAACTACTTTATCATGGTGAAACCTTGTATGAGGAGGATCAGCTATTAAAGCTTGTAGCTCACTGATGCATCTTGCAGAAGTGAGGGCAATTAGGAAGATTACCTTCCAAGAAAGAAACTTCAGAGATGTAGTGGCTAAGGGTTCGAAGGGCGGTTTCATAAGCTGCCCAATGACAAGATTCAAATCCCATGCCATGGGTAGTGGCTTAATGGGAGGTTTAGTTAAGAGTAGACTTCTCATAAACCGTGCTACAAGCGGTTGAGAGGAGACAGGTTGTCCATCCAAGGGCTTGTGGAAAGCCGCAATGGCACTAAGGTGGACCCTTACTGAATTGGTCTTAAGATCAGAGGAAGATAAATGGAGGAGATACTCCAGTAATGCCTCCACTGGAACTGAAAAGGGATTAAGTTCCTTTTTTGAACACCAGATAGAGACCCTTCTCCACTTAAAGGCATAGGCCCGCCTTGTGGAAGGTTTTCTTGAAGCCAAAAGGATATCCTTAACCTGTTGAGAAAGGTTGATATCCTGGAATTCTAGGCTCTCAGCAGCCATGGACTGAGGTGTAGAGACTGAGGATTCAGGTGCAATAGCATCCCGTTCTCCTGGGAAAGAAGATCTGGAGCACATCCCAACTCCAAAGGCTTGGCTTGAGAGAGACATAGAAGCAGTGGATACCATGTCTGTCGTGGCCAGCGAGGGGCTATGAGGATCATATGGCTCCTGTCTCTCTGAAGCTTGAATAGAGTTTTGGGAATGGGTGGGTAGGTATAGAGGAAGTCCTGACCCCAATGGAGATGGAAGGCATCCCTTGCCTGACAGTTCTGAGCCGGAATTCTGGAACAGAACCAGGAAGGTTGGCATTCTGAGGACTTGCAAAGAGGTCTATATCTGGAGTTCCCCAGATCTGAAAGAGTCAAGCAATTTGCTCTAGATGAAGAAACTACTCGTGTGGCAGCAGTACTCGACTGAGTTTGTCTGCCAAGAGATTTTGTGTGCCTGAAAGATACACCGCTAGTAGGTGGATTTGAAGATCTCTGGTGAAGGCCCAGAGGCGTAGAGCTTCATTGAACAGCGCCTGAGAACCCATCCCACCATGCTTGTTCACATAGAACATGGCTACTTGATTGTCGGTCTGGACATGAACCGTCTTGTAGCTTAGGTAGTCCTGAAGAGCACAGAAGATGGCTCTAAGTTCCAAGAGGTTTATGTGAAGACAAGCCTCCTGCTCGGTCAAGAGACCCTGAGTGGAGATATTGTCCAAGTGAGCCCCCCAAACTAACTTGGATGCATCTGTCGTCAAGGTGGCTTGAATAAACTTCAGCCAGAAATTAGAGCAATATGTGACATGAAGCAATTCAGAAAAGCTATCAAGCACTACCTCTTCACTGAATACTTCCAGCCACCGTAATGCTATCTAATATATCAAAAGACAGTCTAATAGCCAGAAGCATAAACACTACACCCTAGAATTAAGAAATTTTGGATTTAATTACAGCTGTACACTATATTCTCTGCTCTGTTAGTTGTTTTATACAAACAGTCAATCATTATTGTATTTGTAGATAGTTACCCTTGTTGACCAAGTTTTCTGCCCTGTTATCTGTAACTCATACGTATTTCAAATGTACTGAGATTGTTCTGTTCTATGTAAACCGCGCTGATGATAAATAGCGCGGTATATAAGAGACTTTAAATAAATAAAATAAATAAAAATAAAATGTAGTGGCTGCTGAAAAGGAGACCCTACGAGAAGGTTTTTCAGCGATTGCCATCACTGTAGGGACAAAATGAGGCATGTAGAGTTTCTGATTTTATCCCTCAGGCGACCCGACGCCCGTGTCCACTGAGAGGCTAGGGTCCACTGGGCTGCTCGCATGTGTACGCGAGCATAGGGAACCATATGGACAGTGGATGCCATATGCCCCAGCAGCTGAAGCATTTCTCGAGCAGTTAGAAATGTTTTCATAGCTACTTGAGAGGCCAGCTGGAGTATTCGAACACAACATGGTTGTGGCAGGAAAGCCTTTGACTACCTTGTGTCTAGAAGAGCCCCTATGAACTCTAGGGATTGAGAAGGGGTGAAATGAGATTTTGGGAGGTTTATGACCAGTCCCAGGTACTGCAGGATTTGCATTGTACAGGAGAGAGCGGAGCTGGCTTCTGGAGCTGTTGATGCTCGGATGAGCCAGTCGTCTAAGTAGGGGAAGATGACTATCCCCAGAGTTCTCAGGAATGCTGCTACTACTGCCATGCATTTTGTGAAGACTCTTGGGGCAGAGGCCAGTCCAAAGGGTAGAACCCTGTACTGGTAATGTCTTCCTTGAAAGAGGAATCAAAGAAACCTCCTGTGATCTGTATGAATGAGGATATGTGTATATGCATCCTTTAGATCTAGAGAACATAGCCAATCCTGACTCTGAATGCAAGGAAGAAGTGTTCCGAGAGAGATCATCTTGAATTTTTCTCGGAACAGATACTTGTTCAACTCTCTGAGGTCCAGTATGGGCCGGTATCCCCCTGTCTTCTTTGGAATGAGGAAGTAGGGGGAGTAGAAACCCATGCCCCGTTGGGACATAGGTACCTCTTCTATTGCTCCTTGAGCAAGTAGTGAGGTGACCTCTTGACACAAGAGAGTGGTGAAGGGGCCCCCCCAAGAATTGAACTGTTTTGTGATGGTGGGAGGGGCATACTGGGGAAATGGAGTTTGTACCCCTCTGTTACAATGGAGAGAGTCCACTGCTCTGATGTTATCTGTTGCCATCTTTCGGCCAAATTACTGAGTCTGCCTGGAATGGTGAGAGGCTCTGGACCCTTTAGGGATAGGATGACTAAGTTCTCTAGGAAGGAGTCAAAGCCCATGAGGAGGCTGTGTCTGCTGATCTGGTTGAGCTCTGGGGACTTGGGCCTTCCTCTGTTTGGGTTGCTGCTGCCCCTTTTGGGGCGCATGAACTGGGCAGTGGACAGCCTGGGTGTAAGATGGATAGAATTTCTTTTTCTTGTTGAAAAAGGGTTTCTTACCTGTCTTTTTCTTAGCTAGGTTGGCTGTGGTCCTTGATAGTCTGTTCAAGGTGTATTTTCGGACTCAAGCTGAGAAGCTTTGTCCTGCCAATCCTTGCCAAAGAGGTTTTCTCCTGTGCAAGGAATATTTCCCAGCTTGTCTTACACCCATTGTTCTAAATCAGATGTTTGTAACCAGGCAATGCGAAGTGCACTGATGGAGATAGCAGAGGTTCTGCTAATGCACTCAAAGCAATCAAAGGTTGCATGGTTCATGAACTTAGGAACATTCTGGGCATGTTTGACCAGAGTGAGGAAGTCGGCACGCTTGTCATCAGGAAGAAGTGGAGCCATGAGTTCCAAATCTCTTGTAACCTCCCGAAAAAAAATATCCATATAAAGTATGTAAGAGCTTATTCTAGCCGATAGCATCGAGGACGGAAAGCATCAACCCCCAAAGGCATCGAGCGTTCTCGATTCATGACCTGGAGGGTTGGATGAATGCGTCTTAGCACACTTGATTCTACGCATTGCTGATTCCACCACCATGGAATGGTGTGGTAATTGTTTTTTGGAAACTGGGACATTGTGGTATCCGGTACGTTGTATCAAGTCTCCTAGAATGTGGCGACACCGTCAGGGATGTTTCCCACATCCTAAGCATGAGATAATGCAAAATTTGGTGAATGGGAAAGGTAGCAGCCTCCTTAGGAGCTGCCGGATACTAAAGAATTTCTAATTTTTCAGCTCTCAGTTCCTTCTCAGGGGTCACAGTGATTGAGAGTCCCCGTGCTACATCACGTATAAAGTCCTGAAAGGACATATCCTCCAGAGGAGACATCCGACGCTGTGGTGAAGGAGAGGGATCCTCTGGAAGAACCACTCCGGTAAGGACAGAGTCCTCAGAATCAGAGGATTCGAAGTATTGTCGGGCCGGATGCTCTCGTTTTGCTTGTCGATGGTATAGATCGAAGTCGGCATCGGAATGCCTCGATATCGGACCCTCGATGCCGGAGACAGATTCCAGGGCCGGCATGGGAGGAAGCATGGAGAGAGACGCATCGGTCGATGCAGTTACATTTGGTACCGATATCGGTACAGACAACTGTGTTGATTGTAGCGGTTTTAGTGGTACCGAGGCTGCTAATAAAGCCGCAAGACTGCACTCTATGGCCAGGATATGTTGATCCATGGAGCCTGCCGATGTCTGGGTGTCAGTACCGGCAGAGCAGGCCACAACACCAGAACATGGCACCAAGAGTTCTCCGGAGGTGGAAGCTTCGTGAACATCCTGGAACCCCGTTAATGCTTTGGAGGCAGGGGCCTCCTGCCGGGGCTGTTTGGCAGGTGTGTTTTCCTCGAAGGCAATGCTAGTAGCATCTCAATGCTTAGAAGGAGATCTACCCTTTGAGGACCAGCCGGTCTTGAAAGACCTGGGTTTAGTTACCTGAGATCCATGGGAGGAAGATGAAGTCCTGGATGACGTCGATGCAATGGACATTACATCCGAGGCAAAGAGGGTGCCGAGTTTTGCAGCTCTGTTCTGCAGGCCTCTCTTGGTCGTCTTTCTACAAAGGAGACACTCCGATGGTAAATGGTCAGGACCTAAACATTTAAGACACCAACCATGGGTGTCGGTAGAAGAAATGGTACTGCTACATTTTGAACATTTTTTGAAACCACTAGATGGTTTCTCCATTTTGGAAGAAAAGTGGGCCTAGTGCCCAAAATGGCGCCAGGCACCAAGAGGGGACAGAACCTCAAAAAAGAAGTTATTCTTTTTTTATTTTTTTAAGAAGAAAAAAATAAGAAAATAAAGGCGGCACTGGTGCTACCGGCATAGGTGTCGATGGGAAGGCAGAAGGGACCACAAAGAAGATTTTCTGTGGTGACAGGGTTTGCTCCCCGTCGGCTCCACGGAAAACGAAAAACTGAAGAGGGAGAGTTGGAAAGGCGGGAAGACAGTGGCGCAGGCACAGTGGGATGCTCCCAAAAGCTTTCCTATTGGACGCTGGGGAGCGTTCCCGTGCGGGCTCCATCGGTGCCAACGATACCCATATGTAAAGACTACATTCCTGCTTGTTCCTGGAGATGATTCACACTCTTCCGTACCTAGTATCGGTATAGCAGGCAGGCTGTTGTGCAGAGGTCTACACAAAGTGTTCTCAAAGACAATTCAGATGATTTCTTCTTGTTCTAGAAGACATAGGCAAATAATGCCATTTGTTTTGGTTGCGTACAGGACCAAAGCAAGGGAGACACCTGGAAAATTCTTGATCTTTCATCTGTATTTCCGACAGGGTCTAAAACCTACTTTCAGTCATCTGAATTGGTTTCTGAATTTTTTAAAAATTAAAAACGACAAACTGTCAATTGCAAGGATAAAACAATCAGGAGAGCTTTATTTTATGCACATTTGGCAGAACAGAAAAAAACAAAACTGAAGAGACCACTGCGTGCAGGAGGGCCATTCCACCCCAGTGCCTGAATCAATCCTGCTTGTTGCCAAAAAATGGTTACCCAACTCACTGCTGGCTTGTAACCTGCTGATCAGAGAAAATTTGTATACATAAAAGCACAATAAGATAGCACATTTCATCAACTGGAAAATGCATAAACACCAGGCCTCGACAAATTTTCTTTGATTTTAGGAGTCAGCAGCAGACGTTTTCCTCCTCCCACCCACCCCCCATTGCCTCTATTGAAGTTTAGGAGCCTGGGGCAATGGAGAAGAGGGGTAACCACAGCTCCTCTAGCGCATGGATTTACTGAGACTGTTTTCCAATTCCATGTCTAATGGAAAAGAAAGCTCACTAAAATCAAGCATCCTTGCAGACCACTGACAGGAATGAACAGCCAGCAGCCCCCTCCTCACCCAGTCTCTTTTTCTCCACCCCTTCAACTTGTTGTCACCCAGTCTCCTTCTTGCATTCTGTTCTTCCCCACCAGTCTCCATTTCCTGTTCCATAATCTCCCTCCAGTCTTAAATCAGCTAGCACCAGATCCAGTCATTGCCACCTAGATGCCAGCAACCCCTACCCCAAAACTTTACCACTATCTCAGCTAGCCAGTCAGCAGACCCCTCCAGTCTTTACCTCTGCCTCATCAGCTTCCAGTTCCAACTTCTAGTTCGAAGCCCAAGTTCCTACCTGCTTCAGTAATGCCATTGTGCTGCTCCTCTTCCTTGGCTACCTGCAGGTTTGAAACATGAAATGAGCTACTTCTTTTCCGTGAAAAACAGTTACTCATTTCATGTTCCAAATCCAGTGTTTAAGCAGGAACTGCCTTCTCCCTGCATAGCATGGCTCTGTACGAGTCTGAGCCACAGTGTATAGAAACTCTTATGTTGGTCTCCATGCCTCAAATTTTGTGAGAGTTCCTGCACAGCATAGCTCAGAATCCAACAAAGCTGCCCTCTGCAGGGTGAAGGCCGCTTCTGCTCAAATAAGCAGCAGTTCTTGCACAAAATAAGGGAAGAAAAAGCAGGATTGGAGGGCAGAAAAATCCCAGATGTCAGATAAAAATTTTTAGTCACCATGACGACTTGAAACCTGGGATTTGTTGAGCCTTGGTAAACACCATAACATTGCTATACCAGAGAAGCACAGAGATCATGACCTTAAGAGAACTGTGGAGAATGGTTGTGATTACATGGGACATTTCCAGTCAAACCAATAAAAAGCTAGATACAAGAAAACCAGATATAGTGGTAAAAGGGAAAACACAAGAACGGCATGTATACAAAGCCAGGTGACTATTCTGTACATTATGTGGATTGACACAAGATCCTCATATAACAAGAACTGAAGTCAGCGATCATGAAAATGGCATCCAGCATTTTGGGAAATATTTCTGTATTTGTCACAAAGACTTGATTAAAATTCATTTCCAAGCATACCTTTATAGTTGCCTATACATATTATGTCATATGTTTTCCAGAAGGAAATTCTTTGTAACAATACAAGTATTAAAGGAGAAAATGTTATATACCTGCTAATTTTCTTTCCTTGAATCCTGCTAGACCAATCCAGATTGACCTGAATTGTTGATGGCCACCCAGCAAGCAGAAGCATGGAGAACTCTAGGATTGCTCCTAAATTGGAATGTCAAAGTATGCCTCCGCCTAGTTCAGGGAAAAGAGGAACTGCCTCCTCTTGACCAATGCAATCACAGATATTACAGTTTCTATGCAGAACCGGAGTAAGCAAAGTCCAAGTTGACCCCTTTGAGATCCAGGATGGGCCTGAAGGATCCCCCTTTTCTTGGGGAGGAAAAAATAAATTGAATACCAGCCACAACCTTGCTCCTGCACAGGCACAATAGCCCCAGCTGACAAAGGCAAAGCAAGAGTGCTACCAATGGCTGCTCTCTTGGACACTGACCTGCAAGGGGACACCATAAAGGCATCGTAAATGTCTTTTGCAAATTTTAAGGTGTAACCCCGCTAAATCACCTTGAGAACCCATTGATACAAGGTGAACTTGACTCACTCCAAGTAAAACAGGTGAAGATGACCCTTCACCTGAAACAAGTCAGGGTGGGTCAGCTGAAACTCAAGGGTCCCCTTACAATCTCCCCCCCCCCCCTCCCCGAGGATAAGCCTCCACAGTCTCAAGCTCTTCTTGGAATGTGATCCATACAAGGAGGCGGTGGCAGTCTGCTTGCCAGACCTGAGGAAGCCCCATTCTCTGTTGAAAACAGTCTGCAGAGCTCCGTGCTAAATCTCTAAGGCCTTGCCTCTCAGATCTTTGATCAATTTTTCAAGGTCTTTCCTAAACAGGAGTTTGCCCCTGAAGGTTGAATTAATGAGGATGCTGAATCTGCAGACCAATTACAGAGCCATAACCACCTTCATGCCACTATAATGGAGGCCATAGATTTAGACCCAATCCAGATTAAATACAGTGTTTCTGCTCAAGAAAGTGGCTGCAGATTCAAGATAAGCCATCTCAGGGAGCTGCTGCATCTATCTCAGAAGACCTCTCGCCAAGTAATCTTGGCAAATAGGCTCCTGAACCCCAAGAATAAAGGAAGCAAAGCTTGCTTCAAAAGGTCCTGTGCATCCCTCTAGGGCTAATCCTCCATCTACTGGGTTGGTGGTCTTCTTGGTCAATGCTGTCACCAGCATGTCCACCTTGGAAAGACAGAATAGTTACTTGAGGTCCTCCTGCTATTGGGGGGGGGGGGTTCAAGACGGGGTGTGGCTCAATATAGCTGCTACTACGTGAGCTCCAACTGACCGCAAAGTTTTTTCTATGCCTAAGCATAAAGATAAGGCTGGGTTATCAACCTCCGGGCCTAAGCCTTCTGTTTCTGGCCCAATGGATCGATCTGTCGGTCTCTCCGGGGCTGCAATAGCTGGGATAAGGTCGGGCCTTTCAGAGACAAATTTGGAGGATTCCTACCTGCTTTCAGACATGGAAGCATCTTTCTCTCCAGCCGCATGAACTCTGCCGTCAAAGCCCAAGGGGACTCCTTTCAGAGCCACCCAGCCTAGAGTTGCAAGTGGAGGAGTAGCCTAATGGTTAAAGCACTGGCTTGGGAACCAAGAGATCAGGGTTCAGGTCCCACTAGCACTCCTTGTGGCCTTGGGCAAGCCACTTAACCCTCCATTGCCTCAGAAAAATCCGTTATCAATGTCCCTGTTTAATGTACATTACCAAATTTAAGTTACAATGTAAACTGCTGATGGAGAAGCTGTATGGGTTGCTCTCTGGGGTCCCTGCAAAAACAGTGGGAGAGCAACCAGGCAGTTCTTGCGATGGAGTGCAGCAAGCTCTCCTTTTTTCTCCCCAGGCCAAAGAAATTCATGCTAAAAGACATATGGGAGGCTATTGTCCTTTTCTCTGACACAGTTTCTAAGCAAAGAACTGACCTATCTTCCAAGGTACAACAGAATTCCAACAAGATTTTAACAATTGTGAGCAATATTGAAACAAAGTTTCTATGCAAGACTATGCTCAAAAACCTTTGGATTTATCTGATGTTAATGCTGCATTAATGAAAGACAATACCATTTTGAAATACAAGGTTGAGACCCTCGAAAATGCTTCCCATGCTGTTAATTTGTGGGTAATTTTCCAAAAACTACTGGAGTTTTACCTTTGGATATTTTCAAGGGGTACTTATTGGAGGCTCTCTTGGTGCCGAAAGAGTTACTGCCTCCTATTTCTAAAATTTATTATTTTCCGTCTTCCAAGGAGCCTCAGGTTCTGGCCTTTAAACAAGTCATGGATGTGTTAAATGTGTCTCAACTCTTGGACTTGTCGGTGACAGAAACTTACTCTTCAGCTACTTTGTTAGTATCTTGTGCCCTTATGTTTGACAGACTGGATTCTTAAACTATATTTTAAAGTAGAGGACGATACCCTTTTGTGGCTTTAATGTTTCGTCAGGTCTGAAAAAATAGAAATGCAGAAATGGCACAGTTTTTGCTATTAAAACCTAGTGCATTGCAAATAGGCACATATTATTTGTAATTTCCATGTAAATGTTTGATTACTTATAAATCTGTTTGCTATGTATTTTTTCAAACACCAGATCTGGCAGCCTTCATTAATGCCAAGTTGTTAGAAATATCGGTTTCTGCAAATTTGGAAGTGTGTATGTGATTGTGCAGGATTATTTTTCGCCCCGGATCGCATTAGCTGCCTTCTTTTTTCCACTATACAATTTACTTTGTAATTGTTTATCCATGGCTCTACAATCCCCCCTTCTTTAATATTGTGGATTAGCAGGTGTCTCTGTGTTTTGTTTTTTTGGAAACATTTCCTTTATTAGTAATTCATATAACTATGTTGTCCAAAGATAAACCTTTTTCTGTACAAGAGGTCATTTTGACTATGTAATTGAAAATGTAATAAAGAAAGGAAAAAACAACAACTAGGTGACCACAGACTCATCCCCTTTGGAAGGAGACAGCTTCCTTTTTTCTATCAAGAGGCCCAGTCAACTTAGGGTACACTCAGACCCTTTGGCTTGAACAGACAAGAGCTTCCAAACCTCCCCTCAGATCACAACACTGACCAGTTGCAATTCATAGCTACCTGCAAAGACAGACAAAAAGCAGACAGCCCTTTGCAAGCAGCCAGTGATCTGTCACACTAGCTGCTGCCCAAGGAATGGCGAGAACCCTCGAACTGGCCCAAGACCCCCCCCCCCCCTTTCTCCAGTCCCAACTGTCCTGAAAGTTCAGGCCCTGCTACCCTTGAAGCCTCTTCTGCACCATGTGAGACATGCGGCCTGAAGCCAAGATGGGAAAGAGCAAGAGGTGTGGTTCCTCACTGCCTTTCCTCATCTCGCTCTACAGACCTCCTTGGAAACTCCACTCCTCTGCAGATCCCTTTTCTCTGTGCCTCTCTGCCACTACCACCTCCAGACTTCGCTCATTCCATCTTGCTGCTCCATATGCCTGGAACAAACTAACCGAGTCTGTGCATTGGGCTCCTTTTCTAGCTCTATTCAAATCCAGGCTAAATACCCATCTCTTTAAAGCCACTTTTGGATCCTGATGCTCCTCATTCTCTTGTCCATTACTTATGTGTATCTTACTATATTCCCCAGTTTCATTATGTGTTTTGTCTTGATTAGATTGTAAGCTCTGATAAGCAGAGACTGTCTTACATCTATATGTACAGTGCTGCATACATCTTGTAGCGCTATACAAATGATTAGTAGTAGTAATAAGAGGTGCCATCTGTAGTGGTCTGCACAATTTCCAAGCCCTTCCCCATCACCCAATATGTCCGAATCTCTGTGGCTGCCTGCTTATGCCTCACCATCGCAGGTGGGGTATAAGGAGCCAGCCATGCTACTGATGTGGCAGCTCCCACAAAATGTCATACCTTCAGCCCTCCTAGCCTCAAACCATGGCCTTGCATGCGGCTGGTACTTCCAGTCATATCTCCTCTCCCAGAGCCACTGTAAAAAAGGGAATCCCCAGCAACTATTCTGAATATTCTCAACAGTAACCAAGCATTCCACAAGCTTCCCCAACATCTATGCAGTAGCACACCCTTTTTTTTGGGGGGGGGGGGGATTTACTTTATCCAGCATAAGTTTAACAAATAGGGAAAGCAGCCAATGGAGAAAAAAACTAATTTATTTTCCTCTTTTTTTCGAGGTGAAGTGAAGCTACTCTGGGACACAACTCACCATATCTGTCAGGGGCCCACCACTGGGTCTCTCTGTCCTCAGGATCTACAGCCCACTGAGATCTGCAGGTCAGAGTTTTGGGACTGGACCACACCCAAATTCAATTAGGGTAGAGGTCCACAGACCAATTCTTAAGAGCCACAATGGGCCAGGAGGTCAACCAACAGGCCAACAGATTGTGATTATACCACAGTAAGCTAGGCTAACAGATGCTGCTGCACCAGGAACAAAGGAATGAAAAACAAAGGGACGACCTCGCAGAAAGCACAAGGGCAAACGTGTTTCAGCAGTGCATGTCCAGACAATATTTTTGTTATGATTTGTATGCTTCCTTATTATATATATATTTTTTTGTTACATTCTTTCCATTGAACCCTTTTATAGGGTTTTATTTTTTGGAATTTTTTGTCAGATTCAAGTATTGTTATACATTTTTAAACTTTCACATGCGCATCTAAGCTCACTGTACCACATATTCACCATTTCACAAGTTCCAGTTTTCTATAATATTTGTCCACTTAATCATATTATATATTATTTTTTATTTTTATGACTACCTGATG
The DNA here is from genome assembly GCA_033557465.1 of Ichthyophis bannanicus. NCBI lineage: Eukaryota > Metazoa > Chordata > Amphibia > Gymnophiona > Ichthyophiidae > Ichthyophis > Ichthyophis bannanicus. The sequence continues at coordinate 334,330,355 of CM066038.1, forward strand.
TTCCATCTTGGTATGGATGTTTTTATTTTCAAATCGATTAAAACTATTTTATTTTATATTTATTTATTTATTTATACATAAACATAATTCAATGTATGTGTTTATTTTGTGTTTTATTAAAGTTGCCCCTGATGCAGGCTTCCTCTGCCAAAACATGGCCATGCTGGGCATAATAAAATTTGCTCCAATTCTTTTGTTTCCCCTGTTTATTCTTCTGTTTGTGCTTGTGCTGCTGCATCAGTCCAAACAGACATTTTACTGGAGACAGAGAATACTGGCAGGGTCCTTATACAGTGATGTCACTGAAAGTCAGGGTTCTCTGCCTCTCATCTTCTTAGACATTGCTGCGGCTTTTGACTCTGTACATCACGATCTGTTAATAGGGCGACTAAAAGAAAAAGGCATCAATAACACTGCCCTGGAGTGGTGCAAGTCATACCTTGATCAGAGATGGCAGTACGTTACCTCAGGGACCACAACATCCACACCTTACCACCAAAAGCAAGGCGTACCACAAGGATCATCTCTATCCTCACTCTTTTTCAATATATACATACAACCGGTTTGCAATATCATCAGGTCCTTCAAGGTTGAATGCTTGATATACGCAGATGACATCCTCCTATATATGCCTTTCTCCACAGTTCATATGGACCTTTCCCCACTAGCTAAATGTTTTGATGCAGTATCCGAATGGCTTCAATCCCAGAACCTCCGAATCCAACACAAAAAGACCGAGGTTCTCTTCATCACCAGGGACCCACTTTTCACCCCCCCATCCCATATAAAGGTGAAAGAAGCTGAGCTCCAATCAAAACCTTCCATTCGCTACCTTGGAGTCACTTTTGACCAACGCATGGATCTGAAACTACACATAACCAACGTAGTCAGAGCAATCTACCTCAAGATCCGGACTCTTCGACATCTTCGCCCCCTGCTTGATCCTGATGACTTCAGAACTATATTTCAAGCCTTAACCTTACCACACCTTGACTATGCCAATGCCATTCTCCAAGGCCTCCCACACTCCACATTAAACCCTTTGCAACTCGCCATGAATACCGCTGCTAGAGTCCTCTACGGAGCATCAAGAAGGGACCATGTAACACCCATCCTAGAGCAACTCCACTGGCTCCCCATACATGGCAGAATATTGTTCAAAACATTACTACTAACTTTCAAGGCCACTAAAAGTATCACCTCCTCCTCTCTAATAGACCTCATTCAGGCCGTCCCACCCAACAGATCCAGGAGAACGATATCAACAAATACTCTAATCATCCCTAAAGCAGCGACAAAATGCCTATCAGTGACATCTAACAGGGCCTTCAGATTCTATGCCCCTAAGTACTGGAACGCTCTACCCCCAGAGATTCGTGCTATCACTGATCTATCCCTTTTCAGAAAGGCTCTCAAATCCCACCTCTTCCCCCAATATTACTTGACCAACTAACCAATCTCAATCACTACCCAAACTAAGAACATATCCTGTTATGTATACTTGTAAATACTCTTGTAAATACTCTTGTAAATAGTTGCAGAAATGACGTCCCATGTTTTATCCAAGTTCTCTGACCTTGTTCTCTGTAAAACCTAACAGTTTGTTGTTATGGTATGTTGTTATATTGTGAACCGCGCTGATTCTGAATAGAGCGGTATATAAGAGCCTGTAATAAATAAAATAAATAAATAAATAAATAAAATCTGCTAGTTGGGGAGCACAATCCACTTGTCTGGACTGGTCTAATAGAATAAAAAGGAATGTAAGATTTTAAAGAAACATTAATTTTGTATCAATACAACTGACTGAGCAGAGTACATACCAAGGCTTACCAAAACTACCTTGCGAATCTTATAACAAGTGAGGCTTTCAGGGTACCCACTACAAATATGCATGCACTGGAGAACTAGAACATGCAGAAATGCATCATATGCATATTCATTATTTATTTATTTCCAGTGATTTGGTACACCACTAATGGTTTAGCATATCATACCTGTTTACACATAATACTTACTTTTTTGATTGCAGGAAAAGCATAGTTACTCACCTGTAACAGGTGTTCTCCGGGGATAGCAGGAATGTCCTCCCATATAGGTGATGTCCGTACCAAAGCAGCCCTCATGGAAGCATCTCCCCAGCTTTTAAAGAAAACCTCTGGGAGATGCCACCAAGCATGTGTGGTCCTCTTCCCATCTTGCCTTAGTCTCATGACACAGTTAAGGCAGCAAAAATAAAACATTAAGGAAGCAACTCCACAGGGAGGAGGAAGGGTTGTGAGGACTGATTCCTACTATCACCCAAGAAAACCTATTACAGTTGAGTAACTACGCTATCTCTGAGAACAAGCAGAAAGTCATTCCTCACATATGGGACTCCCTAGCTACAGGCTACTGAAAGCCCCTAGAAAAACACAGATGCCCCCAAGGGAAGCCCTGAGCAGCAGCAATTTAGCCCAAGGATACAGTCACCAGCACTCCGGTAGCCTGAACACAAGGATCAGAGGGTAGGAGTTTCCTAAACCCTGAACAGATTATGGAGTACAGCCTGGCCAAAGGCACTGTCCCATTGGGACTCCCTCTCCAGGCAGTAATGAGCTGCGAAGGTATGGACCGAAGACCAGGTGGCAGCTCAGCAGATGCGAGTTATCGGGACAGAGCACAGGTTTGCCACAGAGGCCGCCATGGCCCCGACACTGTGCACAGTGACCCGGCACTCCAGCGAGAGCCCAACCTGCTCAAAGGCGAGAGCAATACAGTCTGCCACCCAGGTGGACAGAGTCCACTTGATCACCGCCTCCCCAGCCGACTGGGGTCATGAGAAACTAACAGCTGTGAAGCTTTGCGGTGGCCCTGGGTATATTGAAGGTAGAAGGACAGGGCCCTCTTACAGTTCAGAGTATGAAAGACAGCCTCCACCCTACTGGCATGGCGCTATGGAAAGAAGATGGGGAGCACCACCTCCTGATTGAGATGGAATAGGGACACCAACTTCGGAAGGAATTTGGGGTGCGTGTGGAGCATAACCCTGTTCTTGTAGAACCTGGTGTAGGGTGGATCCGCCACCAAGGCTTGGAGCTCACTGATCCTGCAAGTGGATGTGAGCTCCACCAGGAAGAGGACTTTCCATGAGAGATACCTCAGGTGGCAGGTAGCCAGGGGCTCGAATGACGGCCCAGGGAGCTGTGACACCACCACATTGAGGTCCCACTCTGCCACTGGTGGACAGATGAGAGCTTGGACAACAGAAGACCCCACAGGAAGCGGGTTACAAGAGACTGCGTGGAGGGGCTTGCCCTCGATAGAGTGGTGGTGCGCTGCAAGAGCACTCAGGTGCATCCTGACAGAGTTAGATTTGAGCCTAGCTTGCGACAGATGAAGCAAGTATTGCAGCACCATCTGCACCAAGCACGAGAATGAATTCACTGGCCGTTTCATGCACCATACCGAAAACCTGCACCATTTGAAGACGTAGACCCGCCTGGTGGAGGTCTTACGGAAGGCCATGAGGACCTCCTCCACCTCCCCCAAGAGGTTGAAAGGAGCCAAGGCTACCCTTTCAGCAGCCATGGTGTCATCAACTGAGACTCCAGGTCGGGGTGCAGGAGAAAGTCGTCCTGTTGAAACAGCAACACCAGAGCCCTCCCCAGACAAGCAGAGAAGCAGCAGTAACCATAGTTGCCTGAGCCATCGTGGGGCACCAGAATCAGCGACACCCTGCCGCGAAGAGCCTTGCAAAGAGTCTTGGCAATCAGGGGCATGGGTAGGAAGGCATACAGAAAGCCCTCTGACCAAGGGATGAGGAATGCATCTGCAGCCACACTGAATGAGTGGGGCTGCCAAGAGCAGAAACAGGGCAACTGGGAGTTGTCCAGGCTGGCGAATAAATCCACTAGTGGGGACCCCCAGAGCCGGAAGAGCTGATGGCCCACTCTGGGGTCCAGCTGCCACTCATGCGGCTAAAAGACCCTGCTGAGTCTGCCGCCAGGGCATTGTCCTGGCCTGGCAGGTACACCGCCCGCAGGAGCATCCTTTGGCAGATCGCATAGGAGCAGAGAGCAACTGCTTCCTAGCAGAGGGTGTGGGACCCCGTGCCCCCTTGTTTGTTGATGTAGAACACTGCAACCTGATAGTCCATTTATACCAGCACCAGCTGCTGTTGCAGGCGGTGGCGGAAGGCCTGGAGAGCCAGGAATATTGCCCGGAGCTCTAGGAGATTGATCTGCTGCTGGCTTTCCGCCTTGGTCCAACTGCCCTGAGTGCAGAGTTTCTCGCAATGCACTCCCCAGTCCAGCAAGGAGGCGTCTGTAGCGAGGACCCTCTGGTGGGTGGGGATCTGAAAGGGCATCCCCGTCTGAAGATACTGTTGGCCTGCCACCAGTCGAGGGACTCCGCCAGCCGATGGGTCACTGATACACTGTCCCGCAGCCAACCCATGGCCTGTGTCCACTGGGAGCAGAGGCACCACTGGGCCACCTCATATGAAGACTGGCATCCGGGGTACCATGGACCATGGAGGCCATGTGGCAGAGTAGGCACAGCAGGAGGCGAGCAGACACTGAGGGTCTGTGCTGTATGTCTGCGGCCAGTGCCCTGAGATGGTCAGTCCTGTCCAGAGAGAGGAAGGCTCTGGCCTGAACAGTGTCTAGCTTTGCCCTAATGAACTTCAGACACTGCGTCAGAAGGTAGTGGGACTTGGGGTGGTTTATCATAAACTTCCTCTCACTTGGTTTGCAGCTTGTCGTGCTGTGAGGGCTTGCGTGCATCAGTGATGCTGAGAGCTAAACTATCGGTAGTTTAACTACTGGCAGGGTCTCCCAAGATGGACAGGTCTCAGCTGAGGTGCCAGACGAAGACAAACCACCCATCTGGGCAGCAGCAGAATGGGATAGTGTTGACGGCGGAGGATCACATTTCTGTGACAACGGCAACAACACCAAACTTAAACTGCGCGGAAGGAAGGCCCGGCAATCTACTTCTGTATCTTGCCATGAAAACCCAATGGATAGTTACAACAAAACAAATTGTGCTATGGTGCTGGAAGATGAGACTCCCAGGTCAGAAGGCACTCAACTAGCTACTGGGGAAGAGCTGAAGACTTTTCAGAGTAAAGCCAGCATTTATGATGTGGTTGGATCAAAGCCCTCGGGAAGTCTGACTGCTGATGTAGCTGTGCATGAAATGAGAGTCAGAAGCTGTAAAGATGTCTTACACATTGGAACATGGAACGTACGAAGCATGAACCAAGGGAAGTTGGAGGTGGTCAAGAATGAAATGGAACGTGTACAACTTGATCTGTTGGGTGTCAGCGAACTGAAATGGACTGGCATCGGGCACTTTGCATCAGATGATCACATGGTCTACTATGCTGGAAATGAAAGACAAAGAAGAAATGGTGTTGCATTTATAATAAAGAAGAAACTTGCAAGAACTGTAATGAAATACAATGCAGTCAGCGAACGCTTAATCTCTATTCGTCTACGAGGAATGCCTATCAACACAACTATAATTCAAGTATATGCCCCAACAACAGCTGCAGAAGAGAATCAAATTGAAGAGTTCTATGAACAAGTACAAGCTGAAATTGACAGAACATGCAAACAGGACATCCTGATAGTCATGGGTGACTGGAACGCAAAAGTTGGCAACAAAGAAGAAGGCAAAGTAGTTGGAAAATATGGACTTGGCAACAGAAATGAAGCTGGAGAAAGATTGATAGAATTCTGCAAGACCAATGATCTATTCATCTCAAACACCTTCTTCCAGCAACACAAGCGGCGACTGTACACATGGACTTCACCCAATGGATTGTATAAAAATCAAATTGACTACATCTGTGGAAGTCAACGATGGAAAAGCTCTGTAACATCAACAAAGACAAAACCTGGAGCTGACTGTGGTACAGATCATCAACTACTAGTATGCAAACTCAAGCTAAAGTTGAAAAAGAGCAAACCACTCATGAATGCAGCAAAATATGACCTTGAGAATATACCACTGGAATTTAAAGACTGCCTGCAAAATCGATTTGCTGCTTTAGATACAAATGACAGAGCTCCGGAAGAGTTATAGAATGACGTCAAGAAGGTTGTGCTGGAAGAAAGCGAGAAGTCTCTACAAAAGGTGAAAAAGCAAAAACGGCCAAAATGGATGACGGAAGAAACTCTGAAAATTGCCCAGAAACGCAGAGAAGCTAAAGCCAAAGGAGAAAGAAAGACAATCGCAGAACTCAACAGAGATTTCCAACGTGCAGCAAGACAGGACAAGGAAAAGTACTACAATGACACTTGCAAGGAAATAGAAGCAGAAACTATTAGAGGAAGAACAAGATCGGCTTTCCTAAAGCTGCGAGAGCTAAAGAAAAAGTTCCAGCCTCGAATTGGAATGTTACAAGATGCTCAAGGTTCTATGTTGAATGATGCTGAGAAGATCAAGAAAAGGTGGAAGGAATATACAGAGTTTTTATATGATAAAGATCAAGTGGACCAACAGCCGTTTCAACCTATACCTTATGATCAGGAACCATTGGTGATGAAAGAAGAAGTTGAAGCAGCATTGAAAGCCTTATCAAAGAACAAAGCACCAGGCATTGATGGCATTCCCATAGAAGTATTGCAGCAATCTGATGCAGCTGTTACCGTACTTACAAGGCTCTGCCAAGAAATATGGAAGACAACATCATGGCCAACTGACTGGAAAAGATCTGTGTTTATACCAATACTAAAGAAAGGTGATCCAACTGACTGTGGAAATTATCGCACAATCGCTCTGATCCCACATGCCAGCAAGATTCTACTGAAGATTATTCAAAAGAGACTACAGCCATACCTAGAACAAGAACTACCTGAAGTGCAAGCAGGGTTCAGGAAAGGACGAGGAACGAGAGACATCATTGCGGATGTGAGATGGATCCTTGAAAAGACTAAAGAATACCAAAAGGATATCTATTTGTGCTTTATCAACTATAGCAAGGCTTTTGACTGTGTAAACCATGAGAAACTCTGGGCCACGTTAAGAAGCATGGGTATACCAGAACACCTGATCGTTCTCTTGCGCAATCTGTACATTGATCAAGAAGCAACAGTTCGAACGGAACAAGGAGAAACAGAATGGTTTAAAATAAGCAAAGGTGTAAGACAAGGCTGCATACTTTCCCCCTACCTGTTTAATTTATATGCAGAACAAATCATCAGAGAAGCAGGACTGTATGAAGACCACAGAGGTGTGAAGATTGGTGGAAGACTCATCAACAACCTTCGCTATGCTGATGATACCACATTACTGGCTGAAAGTGAAGATGATCTGAAACATTTGCTTCTCACAATCAAAGAACATAGTCTCAAAATGGGCCTGCACCTTAATGTAAAGAAGACAAAGATCATGACAACTGGCATAATCAACAGGTTCATCGTTGAAGGAGAAGAAATTGAAATCGTGAACAACTTTAACCTACTTGGATCAACTATCAATAAAGAAGCAACAAGCAGTCAAGAAATCAGACGATGCATTGCTCTTGGCAGAATGGCTATGAAAGACCTAGATAAGATTCTCAAGAGCAGAGATGTCTCTATCCATACAAAGATTCGACTTGTTCAAGCCATGGTATTTTCAATAACATCATATGGATGTGAAAGCTGGACAGTGAAAAAGACAGACAGGAAGAAAATTGATGCCTTTGAATTATGGTGCTGGCGGCGAATACTGTGTATACCATGGACTGCCCGAAGAACAAACCAGTCGGTACTAGAGGAGATCAAACCTAAGCTTTCTTTAGAAGCTCAGATGACAAGACTTCGACTTTCATACTTCGGACACATCATGCGAAGAGAGAGATCATTAGAGAAAGACATCATGCTTGGCAAGATAGAAGGTCAACGCAAAAGAGGAAGGCCAGCAATGAGATGGATCGCTACAATAACAGCAGCTACGGGTACCAGTCTGTCAACAATGAGCCGCCTGACTGAAGACCGAACACAATTTAGGATAGCTATCCAGAGGGTCGCCATGAGTCGACTCCGACTCGACGGCACTTAACAACAACATCATAAACTTCAGATGTTGCAAGATATGGATGGTGGGGGCCGTGGCCTGTTGCTCCTTAGTGGCTGTGGTCCCTTTTATGAGCCAATCGTCTAGGGAGGGAAACATCTGTCCACTCAACACTTTGGTTCGCTAACGTAATCACTAACACAGAGCCTGTCCACCCCACATAACCAGTCTAAGTGCGCCTCCCCCCCAGAATGCATCCACCAATGTCTGCTCAGGAACTATATGTATATAGTTACCATTTATATAGCTTGTTATAATGTTAATGTACATAGTTGAAACTGTTCCATGTAATTGAATACATATTGTTTTGTACAATTCATAAATTGTTCTTTGTAAACCGCAATTGATCTGTTGGAAATTGCGGTATAAAAATGTAATATAAATAAATAAAATAAATAAGACAAAGGCTCCAGGAGAGAGAGGTAGGTCGCGACTACTGCCAGGCATTTGGTGAAGATCCTGGGGACTGAGTTGAGGCCAAAGGGCAGAGCTCTGTACTGATAGCTGCCACCCCCCACTATGAATCTGAGATACTGCCTGAGGCTGGGATGGATGAGGATGTGGGGACAGGTATCCTTCAGATCCAAGCAGCATAGCCAAGCTGGCTGCTGGAGATAAGGCAGCAGGGTTCCAAGGGAGAGCATCTTGAACTTCTCCCTCACCAGGAACCTGTTTAGGTCCCACAAGTACAGGATGGGCCCAAGGCCCCCGGTTTTCTTACGAATAAGGAAATAACAGGAGTAGAACTATTTGCCCCAGAGATTCTGGGGCACCAGTTCCACCACCCTGTCCTCGAGTAGACCTGTGAGTTCTTGCAGTAGAAGATCCCAATGAAGGGGAGTCCTAGGGGGCTCTCCTAGGAAGAAAGGGGGAGGCGTCTGTGCCAGATGGAGGAGGTAACCCTCCTGAACCACCTGGAGTGCCCAAGTATAATATAGTAATATAGTATATGATGGCAGATAAAGACCAATATGGTCCATCTAGTCTGCCCAGCAAGGTGGTAAGAGTAGGTGCCCCCGCCGTTCCATGCAGATCACCCCTCCCTATTCCTTTGTTTAGGGGTGTTCCCACCGCTCTGTGCAGGTCACCTCTACCTGTTGAGATACCAAAGACAGTTAAGCTTACTTTGATTTTATCCTGTTTCTATAAAAGGGATCCACTGTGTCTGTCCCATGCCATTTTTGAATTCTGTCATTGTTTTTATCCCCACCACTTCCATCAAGAGGGTATTCCAAGCATCCACCACCCTTTCGGTGAAAATGTATTTCCTGACGTTGCCTTTCAGTTTACCCCCTTGCAGCTTCATGTTATGCCCTCTAGTATTACAGCTTCCCCATATTTGAAAAAGGTTTGTTTGTTCATTAATACTCCTTAAGTATTTAAAGGTCCGTTATCATATCTCCCCCGTCCCTCCTCTCCGATAGAAGATACATATTTAGGTCTTGGAGTCATATGCTTTCTGGTGCAGGCTCCAAATCACTTTGGTCACTTTCTTCTGAAACCGTTTCCAGTCTTTTTATATCCTTTGTGAGATATAGTCTCCAAAACTGAACACAATATTCCAAGTGAACTCACCAACGACTTGTACAGTGGCATTAATACCTTCTCCTTTCTGCTGGTAATTCCTAACGGATTTAATGTGCATGAAGTGCCACTGCACCCATAGAAATAAAAAGGCTTTTAACGTGCATTAAATTCTTCAGTAAAAGGGCCCCTTGGAGTGTATTTCAGCCTAGTGCTTCCAGCCATTTGAGAAAAGTTTAAATAACAATATTCATTACTTTTATACAACTTCTGTAGCATTTATCAATATTTTGGACTTCTGAAAGATACATTATAGTGAAAGGCTGGAGGGTGGGTAAACTTCAGTGCCCAAATGAAAAGAAAGATTGATTTTAAATATGATTTAACCCTCTCTAGAAATTAGGGATGATAATTTCTCACCTATGTTTATGGAGTTACACAAAACACAGAAAACTTTCTTAATCTCTTATTTCAAAATTTTGAAACAAGGGGAAAAGACTAAAGAGCCAGAATTAAGTTACAATTTTTTGAAATGTTATATTTATTTACATTCTCTTATATTTATTTATTTACATTCTCTTATATATCACGCTATTCTGCATCAGTGCGGTTTACATTGAACAAACTGAAGTTTGTTTGTTATATATTCGATATTAAGAAACTTCAAATTTGGCTCCTGTATAATCCTGTTCTTTTGTTCCTGTAAACCCTGAAAAGAACAGAAACATGCTATTGACTCCATTCTGTGGTCACTGGGCAACTTGACTGAGGAGGTGAGGCTCAAGTACCTCTTGTCCTGGCAGAACATGTTGGAGATCTTTCAAAGTCAGCTGTCTGATTTCTTCACCAACGTTAATATTACTCCTTCCGTGGCTCCTCTCTCTTATTTTGAGGACCAGAGGAATAAGACATAATGGAATATTTTGAGTTTTCTCTGTTTGGAAAGTTTGGGTGACTGTGTTGATCAGGTAGAAGTGGAAGACATGCTCTCTCATATCATATAGATGTGGGAAGAGAAGTTGTTCATTTATCATACTCGCTACTTTTGTTTTCTTCTTGGCTTCTTTTGATGTTTTCCAGTTCATTAGAAATAGTCTTGCCATTTCTTTTATTTCTTTCCCATCAAGAATTTCTTTGACATTATTATGAGTCTGTCTCAGTACTTTGTAGTCTGGCAAACTGGATTTCCTCTAAGGTCCAACTTCCACAGTTTATTCCATTTGTTCAAGATGAACTCCAGATCCTTTATAGATTCAAGTTGATTGTCCACTGCCACAAGCTGCATTATACTTTCCAGAACTGCCAGCTCTCTTTCATCAATATTGCTATTGTTGATATTCAGCACTGAAAGGGACTTTGCAAGAGTCTGAAGAGTCCTTGGATCAAACAGAAGCGTTTCTCCAGGGGGAAGACACTATCAACATGTAATTCTCAAAGTTCTTCCAGGCCTTCTATGACTGTAATGTAATTACCACTCAGATACAGCTTTTGAAGCTTTTTCAGCAACGCAGGGAGGAGAGGGGAGGGATGGGAGAGGAGGGAGGGGGCAAAAGCAGAAGGGGGTAGGGGTTAGGGGGGACATGGGGGGTGGGGGGGAAGGTAGAACAGCAAGAGGGAAGGGGGAAGGAGGAGAAGATAGGGGGAGGAATAGTAAAACAGTGGACAAGGAGCATTGGTAGGAAGTTGGAATGGCAGGACTTAAGGTAGGATCCTTAAATGTCCGGGGTCTGAATACATCACAAAAACACAAGGCTTTGTTTCGGGAGATGCAGCGCTGGCAATGGCAGGTAATGTTTTTGCAGGAGACTCATTTGTTGCGGCATGGGGCATATAATCATATGTTTTTCAACGCAGAGGGGTCACATAAGAAGGCGGGAGTGGCGATCATGGCTCGGGGGGGGATGTTCCTTTTCAATTAGGGGGGTGATAAAAGGAGTTAAGGGTCGGGTTTTATTAGTTTGGGGGGAGCTCCAGGGACAACAGGTTACTTTTTAAAATATATATGGTCCGAATGATTCAAGCTCAGGGTTTTGGGAACAACTAATAGGGTGGTTAGAAGGTAAAGTACATGGGGCATTATTATTCGGGGGGGGGGGGGATATTAATGAAGTTTTGGATCCACAGAAAGATAGGTCAAGGGAAGTAGCAAGTGGGGGGAGCGGAGGGAGGCGGTGGATACAGGCTTTAATGAAGCAATATGGGTTATATGATATTTGGTGTCAAGATACATCCTCAGGAGAAAGATTATACATACTATTCATTGGTACACCGAAGTTACAGTAGGATAGACATTTTTCTTGGAGATATGAGCTGGATCCAACGGGCTACCAGGGCGGAGATCAAACCCATAACATGGACAGATCACGGTCCGATATGGGTGGAATTTGAAGGGGGAACGGATAGGGAAGGACGAACCTTTTGGCGCCTTAATGAGAGCTTACTGCGGGATAAAGGGGTGCTGCAAGGTTTGGAGGTGGAAATCAAGGAGTATCTTGCAGTGAACGATACAGGAGAGGTGTCAGAAGGGATTATGTGGGATGGGCTAAAAGCGGTCCTCAGGGGGAAATTATTACAGTGGGCAGCCCAGAAAAAAAGAGATAGACAGGGGAAGGTTGAAGGTTTACTGAGAATACTTAAAGAATTAGAACAGCGCCATAAGATAGAGGGAGGAGTAAAGCTCCGGACCCAATTGGAACAAAATCGAGCAGAATTAGCTGTCATACAGATGTAGACAGTGCATTAGCAACTACAGCGAGTTAATCTTTATTATTATGAATTTAATAATAAAGCGAGCACTTTACTAACAAGAAAGTTGAGAGAGCGAGAAAGGCGATCTACAATAGTAAAAATTAAGGGTGATGGGGATCAACTGTTGTTTAAGCCTAAAGATATTCGGGAACAATTTATGGAGTACTATAAAAATTTATACAAAAGTGAGGGCTCCAGCCCTAAAGCGGGGGTGGAGGAGTATCTGCGGGGAGGAAGGGACTTATAACAGATTAATGAGAAAGACAGGGAGACGCTGGATCAGAATATCAGTTTAGAGGAGATACATCAAGTAATTAGAGGGATGGCTTCTAATAAATCTCCAGGATTAGATGGTTTGCCCACGATATTTTATCAAAAATTCAGAGAACTGCTGGCGCTGGTAATGCAGAGGCTTTTCAATGGAGTAATGGAGGGGGGTCATTTGGCTCCCTCTATGTAACAGTCAGGGATATCGGTTTTATTAAAGCCAGGTAGAGATCTGGCAATTTGTGGATCTTATAGCCTATATCTTTGCTGAATACTGATGGAAAGATATTAGCAAAGATTTTGGCAAATAGGCTGGGAAGAGTTCTCCCAGGGTTGATACAAGCAGATCAAACAGGCTTCATCCAGGACCGAAACACAGGCGATAATATTAGAAGAGCCATTCAAGTGATCTGGGGAGCGCAAAAACAATGGCAAGATATGCTATTATTAGCAATTGATGCTGAGAAAGCATTTGACAGAGTGGAGTGGAGCTTTTTGTTCGCAGTGTTGCGGAAGGTAGGAATTGGATCAGGATTGATGCTATGGATCAAGGCACTGTATGAGAGCTCGGAAGCCACAGTAAAAATTTATGGGTGCTGTTCAGAATATTTCCATCTGGAGAGGGGTACAAGGCAGGGGTGCCCATTGTCACCTCTGCTTTTCGCGTTAATAATGGAACCTCTGGCAGGAAGGCTAAGGAGCAATGGAGATGCTACGGGACTTCAGATAGGATGTGAGGAACATAAACTGGCGTTGTTTGCGGACGATATTTTGTTGTTTGTGACACGGCCCTTACTAGCATTGCCGATATTTTTAGCTGAGTTAAAGCAGTTTGGGAGGATGTCAGGGTTCAAAATCAACTGGACCAAGACAGAGGCATTGAGTATTAACATGCCAGAGGTCTTAGTCAAGCAGCTGCAGAGGAGCTATACCTTCCGCTGGGCCACACAGTCAGTTAGATACTTAGGGGTACAGATTACAAAAAATCCCGAAGGATTATATGGGGCAAATTATCCATCTTTGATAGCGCAGATAAAAAGAGATTTAGAAAAATGGGGCAGGGAAGAAATAGCCTGGTTTGGCCGGACAGAGGCTCTTAAAATGATGGTCCTGCCTCGTCTACTTAATTTTTTTCAGGTCCTGCCACTTCGAGTACCTCGATTAGTGCTACAGAGATTACAAAGGAAATTGTTCCTGTTTGTGTGGCGGCACCGTCTGCCACGGATAGCACGAAGGGTATTGTACACTCCCCAATATAAAGGGGGCTTGGGGATGCCGGAAATAGCGGATTATTATCTGGCAGCTCAAATGAGACAGGCTATGGAGTGGCAGGAATCAGGGAAAGATAAACGATTTTGGTCGATTGAACAGCATTGGGTGGGGGGATATAGATTGAATTATATTCCATGGGTGATGCAAGGAACATTACGAGGGGCGTGGATGGAGAATCCATATATTCGCCATTTATGGGGTGAATGGCGGAGGGGTCGGCGTAGAATGAATTCCCACCCCAGGATTTCATTGCTGGCCCCCATTGGCGCGACCCAGACCTTCGGACCTGGGAGGGAGGGGAATTTTAATGCATGGGCTGAGTTGGGTTTAGATACTTTTGAGAAATGAATAGAGTCGGGAGAGATAAAATCATTTCAAAAATTGAAAGCAAAATATGGGCTAGGAATGCGGGATTTTCTTGCCTACATGCAGGTGGCTCATTTTATGTAACAGAGGAATATTAAGGAAAGTATTCAGGAGGGATTTAATGATCTTGAGGCTTTGTGGTTGGGACACTACCAATCTAGAGGACTGATTCGCCTGCTATATGCCAGCCTGCACACCTCAAGAGTGGAGGGCGAGAAATTTAGATATATAAAGGGATTGGGAAAGGGACTTAGGAGTAAACTGGAATGAAGAGGAATGGAGAGCTATCTATATGGGAGTGGCAAAATCATCTATATGTGCTACAATTAAGGAAAATGCATATAAAATCTTGATGAGATGGTATTATTCACCGGAATGGTTTCAACAGATGTTTCCTGCGGTCTCAGATCGCTGTTGGCAAGGATGTGGAGCTAAGGGGACTTACCTGCATATGTGGTGGGAATGTCCAATGGCTAAGTCTTATTGGATGAAGGTTAAGGAGCAAATGGGGGTTATTTTTGGTGTTGAACCGGATTTATGCCCTTCCTTGTTTTTGTTGGGGGTGTGGCCAGATAATTTACAGATTAGATGGTCCAGACCAATGCGGACATGCATTATATCAGCTCGATGTGAATTAGCATGGAAGTGGAAGCAGAGCAGTTCCCTGGAGTTAGAACAATGGATTCATAGATTACGGAAAATGATGTTTATAGAGCGTTTAACAGCGCTATGTAACAATAAGGAGGATACTTTTGACCGACAATGGAGACCATTGTTGGATTACTTACAATCACAATAAAGGTTTCGAAAGAGCTGGGGGGGGGGGGGGAAGAGGGGGAGGGAAAGAATAATGGTACAAAAAATGTTTGGTTATTCTGGATCACAGGTGAAAGGGGCGGGAAATACTTCATGCTGTATTGTCTGTTGAACTATTGTTATAAGAACTGTTACCATGTAATTAATTAAAAGGAAAATAAAAATAAAGTTATAAAAAAAAAAACACACCTCCTGCCAAGCTGGGCCAGGGCTGGTGCCTGGGGCTTGGGAGCCTTCTGCTTACGAGGGCCATGCCCATGTCCCTTGGCCTGCTGAGACTGCTGGGGAGGCCTGATACTGCAGGTAATTTCTGTAAGCAGTTCCCTTCTTTGAGTAAGGGGGCTTTTTACTCGAGCCCTTCCATCGGGGGAGGATAGCAGTCTTCTTGGAGAGCCTGGTCCTCGTCATGAACTCAGTCTCCAACTCTGCAGCCTTATCGGTCATGGATTTGCCAAAGAGATTCTCTCCCTGGCAGGGGACATCGACCAAGTTCTCCTGAACCCACTGCTCCAGGTCGGACAACTGTAGCCAAGCCTGGCGTTGGGCACCGATGCTCGCCACAGCTACTCTAGCTGCCGACTTGAAGCTGTCAAAGGCTGCTCGAATCAAACTTAGAGCACTCACGGACGGCTTTGGCCA
This sequence comes from Ichthyophis bannanicus, assembly GCA_033557465.1. Lineage (NCBI taxonomy): Eukaryota > Metazoa > Chordata > Amphibia > Gymnophiona > Ichthyophiidae > Ichthyophis > Ichthyophis bannanicus. Next base: position 334,346,036 of record CM066038.1, read on the forward strand.
GGTTCTGGAACCGCTGTAGGGATTCTTCAGAGAGACCAGCCGAGAACCCGTCAAGCTCCTTCGCCAGGTCCCTCAGGTACGGTTTCATGCCCATGTACAGCTGGGTATGCCTGGATCCGGCCAATGAGCATTGAACCCTGATAGCACTTTCTGCCGAGGGAGTCCAGGGTGTAGGCCTCCCTACCTGGGTGCACTGAGGAGTGTGTCTTCTGGCTCTTGGGCTGACATATGGCCGACTCCACCACCATGGAATTATGTGGCAGCTGTGCTTTCTGGAAGCCCGGGCTCCGGCAGACTCAATACACTGTCGAGCCATCTGCTCACGATGGACACGGACGCCAGTGTTTTTCACAAGTGGAGGAGCAGTCATTCCAGGATGGGTGGGACAGGCATCGTTCGTGCTTCCCTCTGTGGGGCCTCATACTGGATGATCTCAAGCTCCTCCATGCAAGGATCCTCTTCCAACTTTGTGGCAAATGCCAGCGCCTTCGACATGTTCCATATGAAGTTGAGGAACACAATGTCCTCGGGCGGGGACCGGCGCGGAGTCTCAGTTGGGGGCAGATCGGAGGACACGTCACAATTTTGGCAAGTGTCCAGGATTCCTCGTCCTTCCAGTCATTGGTGGAGTCATCGAGGGAGAACTGGGCTGGGCAATCCGGCCCCAAGACCAATGGTCCAGGTCCCTCGGAGGCTCCGCGGCCGGAGCTGCGGGCACTTGCTGGGGAAGACCTCGATCCTGTGGAACGGGACTGGGATTGAGACCAATGTCGAGGATCAACTCAAAGCTGCAGGCTCTCGAAGATCAGCTCGATGTCTGGGGATGTCCTCGAGGTCAAGGGCCCGGTGGTCTGGGTGGATGACCCAGCAGAGCCGGGCATCATGGCCTGCTGCTAGGCCATGAAGGCAAACAAGCTGCGCTCCAAGGACGCCATTCTGGTCTGCAGTCCAGAAGGCTCTGCAACCATCAGCGCAGGTACCAAGGGGCTCTGGCCCGTTGCTGGTTCTGCTGAAGCGGAGTCCTCGACCAGGATGGGCTCTCGGGTCCAAGGCCGATGATTCTTTTCAAGCTATCTTGGTAGGTCACTCCTGCTCTGAGCCCTCAGACAAGCAGCATGGAGTGCAGGATATGGCTCAGGACTTACCTACCTTCCCGGATCCATCCACAGACGCGGTCCTCGACGGTTTCTTCTTCTTATGTTCCCCATCCAGGGAGCTCTTCTAAGAGGCCCCGTGGCATTGATTGGGCCCCACAGAGTTACCACACAAGTTTGAGTCCTCAGAGGGGGCCTTGGAGTGTGGTGTCACTGGAGACTCCAGGTTCCATCCAAAGACTCAGATGGAACCCCGAGACTCTGATTCCATCTGAAGTACAGTGGGCATGGTGTTCCACAGGTAAGCTATTTGATGAGTGAACGGTACAGGAAGGACAGCAGGGAATGAGACGTGAGTGTAAGTAGATAGGTAGGTAGGCAGGCCAGTGTAATAAGCCCGATGTGTCAGCAGAAGGCCTTTAAACTTTATTCAGAAAATAGGATTGTGGATACCCTGAAAATTCAACTGCTGTGGGGGTACAAGAACAGACTACAGAAGCCCTGATATATCCAATCCTATTTCTCCCCATTTTAGTGTGCTTTGCTCTATCTGGTTAGCATTATGCTGGGATATTGGGGCGGTGGAAGGAATTTTGGATTGAGTTTACAAGTTTTTCAGTAGTAGTTCAAGGCAAGTTACATTCAGGTACAGCAGGTATTTTCTTATCCCCAGAAGGATTACAACCAGAGCCTGTATCTGAGGCAACGAGAGTTAAGTGACTTGCCCAATATCAGTTCAAGGCAGTTCTAAAACAGTAGAGCTTTCTCCTACTGTTTTATAATACAAAACACAGCTGTTATCACCCCCCAGAATTAAAAACAAAACAAAAAAAACAGCTACATTTCCAAGAGCAGTGGTAACTGTATACTTAAATATTGCAATGGCTTGAATAAGTTTCAGCAGTTTTACGGTAAGGTAATTTGAAAGAGTCTTTGACTGCCCTATTGCCAAGTTCTGCTTTAAACACAACAGTAGTTGCAGTTGAAATGCCACGGAGGCAAATTACTATGTTTCACATGAACTATATAATTATAGACATACTGAGCAAAATATTTAAACAAAGTGACTATATTCCAGGACACTCCCTTAACCACAAAGGAGTTCTAGCCAAAGGCAAAATGTATTCTCTTTATAATTGTTGCTGTTACCACAGTGGCTCTCCTTACACACATTTGGAGACACAGGATGGGAGACTCCCCAAGCCACATCAACAGCTCAGCAAAAACATCAATCCATGATTTGCTGCCCAAAACTGGGAAGCTCCTTTTTATTCACAGACATTATTACTGCTTCCACAGAAATTAATTAGAAAAACCAGTGGTACACGGTCACTGAATGAGCAAAGTTTGAGTTCAGCCATCAAAAAAGAGAAGGTTTACTTACCCAGCCATTATTCTATGAAGACTGAAACAAGGACTGCTCCATTTCTTTATTTATGCAGGCTCTGGATATACCACTAGTGCCGGAGCATAAAAGTGGTTTACAATAAAAAAGACTGCTTAAAAGTATGTAAAAGAAAAACTCCATTCAACTGATAGGATAGTGTAGCAAAGGACAGGCGAGACAAGGGTGACAGAGAAAAGATAGGAGAAAAGATAGCAAGATCAACATTCAAACAAACACTCAGCCTGAAAATTAACAGATCAGGTTAGGATGGAGGGGGTGGCAGATTGAATGCTTGCTGGAAAAGGTACATTTTCAGAGCAGCTTTAAGCCTGAGAAATGAGGGTTCAGAGCAGACAGTGAGATAGAGAGTGTTCCCACAGTGCACGGCCTATGAAGAAAAAAAGCAGCACCTCGAGTACGCTCAAGGCATGTTTGAGTAACGGACAGGAGGGAAGGGCCATAGTTAAAGTAAAAAGTTAAATACTATGTAGGCCTCAAGTGGTAGACACTGCCTATAATTACAGGGTAGATGCACCAGGACTGCAGGGATCCATAGGAAAATGGCAACACATTCTTGGGCTTTCAGCCTCAGCAACAATTAGCATGAAAGCTTTTATATTTGATAAACAGTGCACCCACTTTTCCTGTGGTTCAAAAAAGTTCAAACTTTTGCCAGCCCAATGGCTAGTAGGGTTGCCAAGTGGCCGGTTCTCAGTCGGCTTGGCTGGTTTTTACATGGCCAGGCCGGCTGCCGGCAGAGATGTAAGACCAGCCCTTGAAAAGCTGCATTTTCGCTCTGGCCACAGGACCGGGAGCGACCAGAGCAGAAAACTGGCATTTCATCTGGGGTCCTTGTCCCCACCAGCACATCCTCTCCTTCCCTTTGCAGCCGCAGCTCCTGCGTCTTACAGAGGAGTGGCTGCAATAAAGCTAATTTAAAAACAAAATGAAACCTGTGCGGAGCGTTCCAGCCCTATGGAACCCCTGTTGCAGCGTCCGGCCCCCTGTAGCGTCACTTCTTTTTGAGCGTGGGACGCTGCAGCAGGGGTTCCATAGGGCCGCTGGGCTCTGCATGGGTTTTATTTTGTTTTTAAACTAGCTTTATTACAGCCTCTGCTCTGTAAGAAGCAGGAGCCACGGCTGCAAGCAGAATGAGGTAGCAGAAGCAACTGACACGGGGGAAGGTGGAGGCAGAAAGGGAGCTGAAAGAGGGATGAAGGAGGTGGCTGGAAGGGACATAAAAGAGGAGGGAAGATGAGGGCTGGAAGGCAGCTTAAAGAGGGGTGAAGGAGGTGGCTGGAAGGGACCTGAAAGAGGAGCGAAGGTGAGGGCTGGAAGGCAGCTGAAAGAGGGGGGGAAGGAGGTGAATGGGAGTTGACATGAGAGAAGGTGAGGGCTGGAAGAGAACTGATGCATGGGGGGAGGAAGGAGGGGGCTAGAAGGGAGCTGACACCTGGGGGTGGGACTGGAGGAGCTAACACTTGGGGATGGGACTGGTAGGTGGCTGGGTTATGGGGGGTTGGAAGGGAGGAGGCACATGGGGATGGCACTGGAAGGGGGATGGACAGAGAATAGGGTGACTGGAAGAGAGTTGACATGGGGGTGGCACTGGGAGTGGAAGTGATGATACCTGGGATAGTATTTGGACTAGATGGGAAGAAGGGGGATTGGAAGGGAATGGACACCACTGGCAGTCCAGGGAACGCAAGGGGGTTGATATTGGAAGGTAATGCGAGGGGAGGACTGGAAAGGTGGCTGATACTGGGGGAGAGTTATTGTGACTAGAAATCGGCTGATGGAAGGAAGTGAAGAAAACAAAACAAGAGACAAGAAATGGCAGATGGACTATAGACCATAGAAAAAGTGCTAAAAGAAGACAGGAAAGCAGAATCCTCAGATCGGAACCAGCATGATCAAAGAATAAAAAGGTAGAAAAAATAATTTTATTTTCAATTTAGTGATTGGGACTTTGTGCTATCTTTATATTTTTCACACTATGGGAAACTGCATCTCTTATTTATCTGATGTTGCACTGCATGCGGAGTCTGGCTTCTTGGGGTTTCAGTTTAGTTTTGGTCTATTAATTTCTCTTTTCATTTTGTGCTCATTTATTGATGAAGGCCTGTCTGTACTGTGTGTGTATTGCTGGGTATTCTCATAGCATGGAATTTCTGTTTAAGAACGTGTAGCAATCTTGCTTGTTGAGTTTGCACATTGCCCTCTCTGCAATTATTTTTTTGGGGACAGGAGGTGGGGCAAGGGTGGGGTAGGGGCGGGGTAGGAGGCGGGGAAAGAGTGGTGATGAGCATGGGCAGAGCATGATTAGCCACAGATGGCGGGTTTTTCTCTTTCAAAAAGTTGGCAACCCTAATGGCTAGTGAATACATTTTCCAATTCAATTCCTGCGGAAATTCTACACACAATAATTCAAAACATTTTGCACTTTTTTGTAATATATTTTTTCTATCTTGCATTTTAAATTATGTATCACTCGCAAACATGCTTTGTTATTTTGACAAAGCATAAAGCATGCAGAATTTGCATAATTCAGACTTTTTAGCACAGAAGTTTGAATTGTGTTTGCAGAATTCCAGCAGAAACAGCAACCCAGTGAAAAATCTTGAATTTAAATGTTTGCTTGAGCTAGGCCGAAATAATAAAGTGAAGGGGTCTTCATGCACAGCTTAGTGCAGCTTCTGTGAACAATTTTCTTTTACCACAACCACCTTATGCTTAAAGACTTTTGCGCATGGACAAACAGTACGCATAGACTTTTGTGGACATCAGCGCACAGCTCATTTAAATCCCATAATAATGACGGTATTAGCTATTTAATACAGACGAAGGACCTGAAGGTTAAGCACAGGATTTTCTATCATCAGGGCTTTAACACAAGGTCTGAGGAAGAGTAAAATGTTAGCTGGTTCATCTGCAGCTAGCATTAGTGAGGATCTCATGCCCATTTCTTCTCTTTTCTGTAAACATGAAGGAGAACAACCTATCTTATTGAGGGATGTGTCAAAAACAAAATGGCAAGGAGATGAGGAACTGGGGTGACAATGTCGCTGAATGAAAGGATAAGGGGGAGGTGCTGCAGCTGTGAAATGATGAGCAATGTGCGCAACTGTAGATATCTTTATAAACAGAACATACAAGTTTAGTATTTTAGATACACACACTTCTATGCACATGCTCCTCTAGGTACCAGTACAGTGTCTCTGGACAAAATAGTGATCCTATTTGCAACACACACCTGATGTACACATTTCCATAGTGACTAGTATGCTCTCCTATATTTGCTCCCACATAATTTGCATACGATTTCTTTATTGCATTAGGTGCAAGAATTTTGTTATGCATATATTAGACAACTGTGTGCTGAGCCTCAGTGCTCAGATAAAGTAGTATGGTTACCAAGGGCAGAGAGGCATGCAAATTCATAGGGCTGGTAACCATAACACTCTGTGCTGCGATCCAGAAAGCTCTGAAATTAGAGGTAGTGCTGGCCTTCATGTTTACATGAGATACTCCTTCCTCCACAAGTACTTGCAGAAAGAAATGTAAATGGCTTGGTGGTGGGCACGGTTTTAAATCAATACCGGGTCTCTCACTGCTATGTTACAGTTAGGGGGCTACAGGGCAAGGGTGTCATCTTATGGATGAATTGTTAAAATTAAGTTGTGTCTACTCTGGCAACTTTAAAGAACATAAGATCATTTTTGCAAGAGAAGAGCTGCACCAAATTAAATAATGCTTCCTGCGGCATTACCTGAAATGCAGTCCAATTCTCAAGGCAGCTACAATATCGATGTTCCTTGACAGGGAAACAGCAATCACATATTTCTCTCTTGTTGACTCACTTAGAGTAAAGTGACTTCATAATAGTGCACTTCATACAAAAAATAGCGCAAAATGCCTGGAAACATGGAAAAGTACCAAAGTTCAGAAGCTTTGTGCTATTTTTGCACGACATGCATTTTTTATGAAGTTATTTTGTAAAAGTACACTTCATAACAGTAAGTTTTCATGCAAAGTTCATTTTGTGTGGAAGCTTAAGTAAATTTTACATTAATGAGCAGAGTTATGCAAAGGAGCTCATTAATGCAAAAAAAAAAAAAAAAAAAAGCAAAATGAGCATTAAAAAAGTTTCACAAGAGAAAAAAATACAGCTTGAGAGTTATAGCTACTTTTTCTAGAGATGCCAGAAGGGGGAAAAAGTGTCACTTTTGCACGATGATGGCAGAAGATATTTAAACAGCCCACCAGCAAAGGTGTGAATGGAGGACCAGGTATCTGCTCTACAGATCTCTTCGAAAGAGACAGAACGCCGCACATTGTGTCAGTGACATGACCATCAAGGGAGAGCCCTGCCCGAGAAAAGGAAAAAGAAATGCAGTCCGTAATCCACCTGGATAGAGTGCGTTCAGATACTGGACATTCAAAGTGACTTGGATCAAGAAAGACAAATAATTGAGAGGATTTCCTGAAAATTTTGGTTCTGTCCAAGTAGAAAGCCAAAGCATGCTTACAATCTAGCATGTGTAAGGCTGCTTCAGCTCTGGAGGCATGAGGTCTGGGAAAGAAGACGAGTAGCATCACAGACTGATTGATATGAAAGGAGAGACCACCTTCGGAAGGAAGTGTGGATGAGTCCGGAGAACCACCTTGTCATGGTTTGAGCGAGTATATGGAGGCTCGGACACAAAGGCCTACAGCTCACTGATTCGGCAAGCAGAGGTGAGGACAATGAGGAAGATAACCTTCCAAGAAAGGAATTTCAAAGAAGTGGTGGCTAAAGGCTCAAATGGAGACCTTAGAAGCTATGCTAAGACCATATTAAGGTACCATGCCATCAGCGGAGGTCTGATAGGCAGATTAGATAACAGCATACCCGCATGAAGTGTGGCACCAAAGGGTACGATGAAATAGACAGCATGTCCACCAGCCTATGGTAGACCGCAATGGCACTAAGGTGAACTCAGACCGAGTTAGTTTTAAGTCCTGTGGTGGATAAGTGAAGAAGATACTGTAGAAGCAAATCCACCGGACAAGCAGAAGGATCGGGGTACACCAGAGAATGAACTGCTGCCACTTGAAAGAATAAGAATGTCTCGTAGACTGCTTGCATGATGACAGCAAAATGTCTCAACTTGCTGAGGAAGGTCAAGGTTATCCAAATCTATGCTTTCAGCAGCCAAGCCGTGAGCCAGAGAGCCCGTGGATTGGGATGGAGGAGCGTCCCACACTCTTGAGAGAGGAGGTTGCGCATGTGTCCCGAACTGAGGGGTGGAGTATGTGCTAGATGAAGCAGCAGAGGCATGGCTGGCAGGGCCAGTAAGGGGCTATTAGAATCATGGAGTCACTGTTGGCCTGCAACTTGAACAGGGTCTTGGATATTAAGGGGGTGGGTGGGAATGCATAAAGCAGGTCCCTGCCCCAATGAAGAAGGAAGGCATCTGGCGCCTGACTGCGTCAAGAGGAAAACCTCGAGCAAACCAGCAGCAATTGTGCATTCTCCTGTGTGGCAAACAGATCTATTCTGGGGGTCCCCCACAGATGGAAGATCCAGGAAAACATTTCCTGAGTCAGAGTCCACTCGTGTGGACAAAGAATATGGCTGAGTCTGTCTACTAAGAGGTTGAGTTCACCGGGGAAATACACCACCCCGAGATGGATGCAGTGTGCAATGAAGAAGAACCAGAGGTGAAGGACTTCTTGGCACAGGAGATGTGAACCTGTTTTGCCCTGCTTGTTCACATAGAACATCGCTACCCGCTGGTCTGTCTGGACTAAGACCTGCTTGCCCGAAAGTTGGGGTTGAAAACCCAAAGGGCATTCGTGAGAGCACGAAGCTCAAGAACCTTGATCTGCATCTGAGACTTGTGTCCACTGCCCTTGAGTAGTGAGATTGACCATATGTGCCCCCCAGCCGAGTTTGGATGCATCAGTCGTGAAGGTGCACTGAGGTGGAGGCATCTGAAAAGATGACCCTCAGAATAAGTTTTGAGGGGTGCATCACCACTGAAGGGAGTTGACCAGAGGGGGGTGTGATGCAAACCTTGTTGGAGAGACGCCCAGTCGCCTGAGTCCACTGTGACAAAAGTGTCCACTGAGTATGTCGCATGTGTAGCTGAGCATATGGAACAACATGGAGTGTAGAGACCATGTGACCCAGAAGGCACAGCATCTGTCGAGCGGTAACAACCATGTTGCTTCGTACAGTGTTGGCCATCTGAACAAGCTGGACAGAGTGATCCTGTGGGAGGAAAGCTTGAGCCTGACGAGTGTCCAGAAGTGCTCCGATTAATTTGAGCTGCTGGGACGGCACCAGGTGAGATTTTGGAAAGTTTAAACTAACCCCAGATTTTGAAGCACCGTGATGGTGCAATGACGAGAGCTTTACCTCTTCTGATGATTCTTCCCTTATTAACCAGTCATCTAAGTAGGGGAAGACAAAGATTCCCAAAGTACAAAGGTAACTTGCAACTACCGCCATGCACTTTGTGAACATTCTGGGTGCAGATGCCAGGCCAAAGGGAAGGCACATAATATTAGTAGTGATTTTGCTGAACCCTGAACTGCAAATAATGTCTGTGTAGAGGATGAGCGTATGCCTCCTTGAGATCTAGAGAACATAGCTAATGGTTTCTCTAGAGTTATGACAGAAGTATTCCAAGGGAAATCATCTTGAATTTTTCTCAAACAAGGAACTTGAGATCTCGGAGATCTAGAATGGGTCTGAACCCTACTGACCTCTTGGGAATAAGGAAGTAAGGAGAGTAGAAACCTCTGCCCTATTGGGTGGGAGAAACTCTTTTGACAGCACCCTGAGCTAACAAGGTGGCCACCTCAGCTGATAGGAGATTGGCCTGCAAGGGGTTTGCTAGATAATCCCTTGAGGAGGTGATGGGGATAAGCTTTGGAAGTGAAGCAGATAGCCCCTTTGGAAAATGTTGCGAGTCCATAGTTCTGATGTGATAAGATGCCACCTGTGCGCATAAAAACAAAGTTTGCCTGCTATGTGAGGGGGTTGGGAGCCCTGCAGAAGCAGAATGGCTATGCTCTCTAGAAAGGACTCAAAAATCAGGTGCTGTGTTGGAGCAGCTGGTTGTGCCTTAGGTGCCCTAAGCTTTTTAGCCCGATGAGGGCCTTGTTGCCTGTTGTTGCTACTGGGATTGGTATGCAGCCTGAGGTATATAAGAAGGGTAATACGTCTTCTTTTTGGAAAAAAAAAAGACTTCTTGACATTGGCCTTCTTTCTTGAGGTGTCAGAAATCTTTCTGAAGAATCTCTTGAAGGTGATGTTATTGGCTTCAAGCTCACCAGCCTTCTTTCTCCAGCCCTTTCAAAGAGCTTTTCTCCAGAACAAGGAATATTGGCTAATTTATACTGAACCCATTGCTCGAGGTCCGATGCCTGAAGCCAGACCATCCTGCAAGCACCAATGCAGATTGCTGAGGCTCTGCTGGAAGACTCAAAACAATCGAAATATGCTCTTGTAAGAAATTTGGATGTATTCTGATTTTGCTTAACTAAAGTCAGGAATGCATCTCATTTGTCATCAGGAATAAAAGGTGCAAAACTCTTGAAATTTCTGGAGATATCTTTTAGATACATGCCCATGTAGAGCATGTACAAATTGATTCAGGACATGAGCATGCATGCCTGGAAGCAATGCCCAAAGGCATCGAGAGCTCTAGCATCCTTACCTGGAGATCTGGAGGAATGAGTCTTTGAATTCTTGATGCGGTGTATAGTCGATTACACTACAATGGAGTAATGAGGTAACAGGCTTTTAAAATACCCAGGATATGGCCATTTGCTCATAGGCAGAACCGTTAATGGGGCCTCCCACATACGTAGCATTAAATCCTGTAGGACTTGATGCACCAGTAACGTGGCAGACTCCTTCGGCGCCAAGGGGTATTGGAGGATTTCCAGTTCCTCTGCAATCAGTTCAGTCTCTGATGTCACAGTGATATGGAGACCTCCCGCCATGTCCCTAATGAATTCCTGAAAGGACATATACTCTGGCGGGGATCGATGCTATTCATGAGGAAGAGAATGATCAGAAGGGATATCCCGGGTGGCCCTAGAATCCTCCAATGTGTCCTCTGAATCGGAAGAATCAGATTCCAAAAGAAAGTCAAATTATCGACGATCCCTTGCCAATGTCGAGGCTCAATGCCAATGCTCAAAGTGAGATGTATCAATACCAGGAACCGAACCAACAATGCCGGTTGGTTCCAACTGTGGCATCGGAGGGAGAGGATACACTTATCGAAGGAAGAGACCGATGCTGGAGTGGAATCATGTATGAGGCTTCGAGCCACGTTTCCCGAGCACAGTACCAGTAGCTCTCCAAAGGTCAAGGCCTCGGGAGCGTCCTGGAGCCTCTGTGATGTTTTGGATGGTTGGTCCTCCCACTGGGGCTCTTTGGCAGGCTGGTCAGCATCGAATGCACCCTTTGGTGCATCTTGATGTAGGGACTATCGTTAAAATCATCTGTAATCCCTCAAGACTGAAGGATGGCCAATGTAAAGCCAATTTTTAAAAAGGGCTCCAGGGGTGATCCGAGAAACTACAGACCGGTAAGCCCGACATCAGTACCAGAAAAAATGGTAGAAACCATTATAAAGAACAAAATTACTGAACATGTAGAGTCATGGGAGACAGCCAACATGGCTATAGCCAAGGAAGATCTTGTCTTACTAATCTGTTCTTCTATTTTAAGGGTGTAAATAAACAGGGAGACAAAGGTGAGTCGGTTGATATAGTGTATCTGGATTTTCAGAAAGCCTTTGACAAGATCCCTCATGAGAGACTATTCGCGAAATTAAAAAGCCACGGGATAGGAGGCAGTGTACTATTGTGGATCAGCAACTGGTTAAAGGATAGAAAGCAGAGGGTAGGGATAAATGGCCAATTTTCCCAATGGAGAAAGGTGAATAGTGGAGTACCCCAGGGATCTGTGCTGGGTCTGCTGTTTTTAATATATTCTTAAATGACCTGAAAATGAGAATAATGAGTAAGGTAATAAAATTTGCAGAGGACACAAAATTATTAAAAGTTGTTAAAACCCATGAGGCTTGTGAAAAATTGCAAGAAGACCATGATAAATTGGAAGAATGGGCATCCAAATGGCAGATGAATTTTAATGTGGACAAGTGCAAAGTTATGCACCAAGGAAAGAACAACCCAAACTATGGTTACATGATGCAAGATTCCACATTAGGAACTCCACTCAGGAAAAGATTTAGGCGTCATCGTGGATAACATGTTGAAACTTTCCACCCAGTGTGCAGTGGCAGACAAAAAAAGAATAGTTACTCACCTTAACAGGTGTTCTCCAGGAACAGCAGGAATTATTCCTCACATATGGGTGACGTTGATGCCGACGGAGCCCGTGCAAAAGCATTTCCCCAGCTTTCAAAAAATTCTTTGGGAATGCTACCACGCATGCGTGGTCCCCTTCTCGCCCAAGGGTGCCATCTTGCTCAATCAGATGACATAGCAAATTGCAGTCAAAAAAAAAAAACAGAGGGTTGGCAACTCCAAGGGGAGGAGGGAGGGTTGTGAGGACTGATTCCTGCTGTTCCCGGAGAACACTTGTTACAGGTGGGTAACTGCGCTTTCTCCAGGAACAAGCAGGAAGTCACTCCTCACATATGGGACTCCCTAGCTCCAGGCTGCCAAGGACCGAACCACAACAGTACCAACGGCAACCAGATGGGTGGCTGTGAGTTGCAGAAGGTGAGTCCCCGCTCAGAGACTCTGCAAGACCCTAGCTTTCAGCAACACTATCATTCTGGTAGCCTGAACACAGAAGAGTCAGATGGCAGGAGTTGCCTATACTCCAAGAATATTATGCAGCACTGCCTGACCATACGCAGTGTCCCTGCAAGATTCACTTTCCAGGCAGTAGTGTGCTGCAAATGTGTGAATGGATGAACGAGTGGAGGCTCTGCAAATTTCAGTCACCGGCACAGAACGGTGGTGGGCCAACGACGTGGCCGTTGCCCTCACGTGATGCGCTGTGGCCTGGTGCTCCAAGGAGCGACCTGTCCACTTATAGGCGAGAGCAAAGCATAGTTACTCACCTGTAACAGGTGATCTCCGGGAACAGCAGGAATTTAGTCTTCACATATGGGTATCGTCGGTACCAACAGAGCCTGTGCGGGAACGCTCCCCAGCGTCCAATTAGAAAGCTTCAGGGAGCATCCCACAGCGCCTGCATGCTGCCTTCCCGCCTTTCCCAACTGCCTCTCTCCAGTTGAGTTTTAAAGCTGAGACAAAGAGAGAGAGAGGGAAAGAGAAAGAGAAAGAGATAGATAAATACAACTCCTAGGGGAGGTGGGTGGGTTGTGAAGACTAAATTCCTGCTGTTCCCGGAGATCACAGGTGAGTAACTATGCTATCTCCAGGAACAAGCAGGAATGTAGTCTTCACATATGGGGACTCCCTAGCTTTAGATGCCAGGGAGAGACCCCAGAAGTTGTGTCCCCCTGTGAAAGGGCTCCACTTCCCCCCATGGATCTCTGGCATCCAACCAAGGATGGTAGGTAGGAGTTGATTAGGTATGGAACAGGTGTGGGAGAACAGCCTGGCGGGAGTCCTCGTCCAAGCAGTAATGGGCTGTGAAGGTATGAACCGAGGCCCAAGTGGCTGCTAGACAGATATCGTCGATAGACACAGAGTGCAGATGAGCCATTGAAGCTGCCATGGCTCTCACATTGTGAGCTGTGACATGGCCTTCCAGAGGAAGATTCTTACTCTGACAGGCAAACGAAATACACTGAGCAATCCAGCTGGACAGTGTTCTCTTGGAGACGAAGTCCCAAATGAGAAGGATCAAAAACAAAGAAGAGTTGAGAGGACTTTCTATGTTGCTGTGTTCTGTGTAAGTAAAAGGCTAAAGCTCTTTTACAGTCCAAAGTATGAAGATTCCTTTCTGCATTTGATGCATGAGGCACAGGTAGGTAGACCGCTTGGTTTAGATGAAAAGGCGAGACCACCTTTGGCATAAAGTGTGGATGAGTCCTAAGGACTACCTTGTCATGATGAAACCTTGTATAAGGCGGATCAGCCACTAGTGCCTGCAACTCACTGATGCGACGTGCTGATGTGATTGCAATGAGAAAGATAACTTTCCAGGAAAGGAACTTCAACGAGGTAGTGGCCAAGGGTTCGAAAGGTGGCTTCATGAGCTGGCCAAGAACCAGGTTTAAGTCCCATGCCACCGGTGGTGGCCTAATGGGAGGCTTAGTTAGAAGAAGGCCTCTCATAAATCTTGCTATAAGAGGATGGGAGGAAATAGGGTGTCCATTTAAAGGCGTGAAAGAAGCTGCAATAGCACTCAAATGGACTCTTACTGAGTTAGTCTTAAGTCTTGCACTGGATAAATGAAAGATACTCCAGTAATGATTCCAGAGGTATCGCAAGGGGGCTAAGACCCTTCTGCGAGCACCATATGGTAAACCTTTTCCACTTGAAAGCATAAGAGCGTCTTCTGGAAGGTTTTCTGGAAGCATAAAGGATATCCTTTACTTGCTGAGAAAGGTTAAGATCATGAAGATCTAGGCCTTCAGCAACCAAGCCCTGAGATGCAGAGACTGGGGATTGGGATGCCATAACATTCCGTCTTCCTGAGACAGGAGATCTGGAGCAGACCCTAACTCCAGAGAGTGACCTTGAGAGAGATGTAGAAGCAGAGGGTACCACACTTGCCGTGGCCAATGTGGTGCTATGAGAATCATACGGCCTCTGTCTCTCTGAAGCTTGAACAGGGTTTTGGGAATTAGGGGAATGGGTGGAAAGGCATAAAGGAAGTCTTGACCCCAATGAAGGAGGAAAGCATCCCTGGCCTGAGATCCCTGAGCCGGAATCCTGGAACAGAACCGGGGAAGTTTGGCATTCAATGGACTTGCAAAGAGGTCTATGTCTGGGGTTCCCCAAATTTGAAAAATCTTGGCTACCTTGTCTGCATGTAGGGACCATTCGTGTGGAAGCAGAACTCGACCAAGTCTGTGCCCAAGAGTTTTGAATGCCTGGAAGATATACTGCCAGGAGATGAATCTGATGCTCTCTGGCGAGGGCCCATAGTCGCAAAGCTTCGTTGCAAAGCGACAGAGAGCCTGTTCCTCCCTGTTTGTTCACGTAGAACATGGCTACTTGATTGTCCGTATGAATGAGGACTGTCTTGTAGCTGAGCAGGGTGTGGAACACTCGAAGAGCAAGGAAGATTGCTCTGAGTTCTAAGAAATTGATGTGTAGATAAGTCTCCTGTTGAGTTCAAGTGTCTTGGGTGGAGAGGTCTTGCAAATGAGCTCCCCAACCCATTGGTGAAGCATCTGTTGTGAGAGTTGCCTGGGGTAAGGGTTGTTGAAATGGGGACCCCCACCAACAGGTTTTGAGTGGACTGCCACCATTGGAGGGACAAAATAAGGCGATTTGTGTTTGCTATTTTGTCTGACAGGCACCCTGATGCCTGGGTCCATTTAGTGGATAAAGTCCACTGGGCTGCTCTCATATGGAGGCGAGCCATAAGGAATCACATGCAAGGTAGAAGCCATGTGGCCTAGTAGTTGTAACATTTCTCGAGCACTGAGATGAGGCTTTAGCACTGCTTGAGAAGCTAACTGCACCATGCGAAGGCAACGGGTCTGAGGAAGATAGGCCCTTGCTTTTCTGGTACCCAGAAATGCTCCTATAAACTCTAGAGACTGAGTGGGAGTTAGGCTGGATTTTGGGATGTTTATGACCAGACCCAAATACTGAAGGATACGCATTGTGCAAGATAGAGAAATCCTGGCCTCTGACTCTGATGGGGCTCGAATGAGCCAGTCGTCTAAGTAGGGGAAGACGAATATTCCTAGAGTGCGAAGAAATGCTGCTACCACAGCCATGCATTTCGTAAACACCCTTGTCACTGAGGCCAGGCCAAAAGGAAGCACCCTGGGGGTAGTGCTTTCCTTGGAAAAGGAACCGAAGGAACTTTCTTTGAGTTGGATGGATGAGAACATGAGTATATGCATCCTTGAGATCTAGAAAACAAAGCCAATCCTGACTCTGAAGGTATGGCAGCAGAGTTCCTAGAGAAATCATCTTGAATTTCTCTTTGAACAGGAATTTGTTCAATTCTCTGAGGTCCAAAATAGGTCTGTCCCCCCCTGTTTTCTTTGGCATAAGGAAATAGGGGAAGTAAAACCCTGTACCCTGTTGAAGAATGGGTACCTCTTCTATTGCCCCTTGGGCAAGAAGCATAGTGACCTCTTTATCTAACAGGTTGATGAGAGAGGTCTGAGAATTGAACTGTCTTACCATTGTGGGAGGGGGCATACACATAAAGTGAAGCTTGTACCCCTCTTTTATAATGGAGAGAGTCCAGTGTTCTGCTGTTATCTGCCCCCATCTGGGGGCAATGTGACATAACCTTCCTGGAATGGTGGAAGGCTCTGGTCCGTTGAGAGCCAGGAAGGCTAAGTTCTCTAGATGAAAGTCAAAGGCCTTGTGGAGGCTGAGACTGCTGAGACGGTTGAGGCTTAGCAGTCTTTGCTTTCCTTTGTTTGGGAGGTTGCTGACTTTTCCGGACAGTTTGACCTGCAGAGCGTCCCTGCTGAGAATAAGCAGGATAAAACCTCCTCTTTTTGGAAAAGAATGTTTTTTTGAAAGATTTCTTTCTTGCAGGATCAGCTGTCGCCTTGGATAATCTATCCAAGGTGGAGTTGTCAGCATCCAACTCATTGGCTTTTTCTTGCCAATCTTTGCCAAACAGGTTCTCACCAGTACAAGGAATATTGCCCAGTTTGTCTTGTACCCAGAGCTCCAAATCAGATGCCTGGAGCCAGGCAATTCTACATGCACCTATGGCAATGGCAGAGGTTCTGCTTATGCACTCAAAACAGTCAAAAGCTGCACGGTTGACCAATGTGAGAAAATCCTGCCTTCTATCCTCAGAAAGAAGAGGGCTCAAAACCTCTAAATCCCCTGTGATTTCCTTCAGGAACATTCCCATATATAAAATATAAGAACTGATCCTGGCAGAAAGCATGGAAGCTTGGAAAGTACGACGTCCAAAAGCATCCAGAGTTATGCACTCATGTCCTGGAGGATTAGAGGCATGCCTCTTTGCACTCCTGATCCTTCTCATAGCTGATTCCACTACAATAGAGTGGTGAGGAAGTTGAGTCTTCTGGAAACCAGGACAAGGAGGGACTCGATACATAGTATCCAGTCTACGAGAGTGAGGAGAGGTGGTAAGAGGCATCTCCCACATTCTTAACATGAGATCATGCAAGATCTCATGGTTGGGTAGAGTAGCTGCCTCCTTAGGAGCTTTGGGATATTGTAAAATTTCCAACTCCTTTGCTCTGGGCTCTGTTTCAGGAGCCACAGTAATGGACAGACCTCGAGCCACCTCCCTGATGAAGTCCTGAAAGGAAATATCCTCTGGAGGAGACATCCTGTGTTTAGGGGAGGAAGGCTCCTCTGGGAAAAGTATTCCCGTACCGACAGAACTGTCAGAATCCTCAGATTCCTCTGAGGACTCTAAGTACCTTCTATCCGGATGCTCTTGAAGAGCCCGATACCCATACCGACCGAAGTCAGTACCGGGGGGAATCAGTACCGGTGTATCGGTACTGGAGGGCATCGCATGACTGGGTGTTGGCAATGCCGACACCGATGTTGATGCTGTCGGTACCGGTACCAATACCGGTGCCGGAGTCGGTGCCGGTACCGATTGAACTGTCTGACGCGGTTCCAAGGGTGTCGATGCCGCAAGGAGAGCCGCCAGACTGCGTTCAATAGCCAGAAACCTCTGGTCTATCGACGCTGCCGATGCCTGGATGTCGGTACCGGAGAAAACAGCCGGTACCTCAGAGCATGGCACCAGTAGTTCTGTCGAGGTGGAGGCCTCGAGAACATCCTGGAGCCCCGATAATGCTTTGGAAGCAGAAGCCTACCGCTGGGGCAATTTTGCCAGTGCAGAATCCTCAAGGGCAACGCCAGAGGCATCTCGATGCTTAGAAGGAGATCTACCCTTTGAGGACCAGCTAGACTTGTGTTTAGTTACCTGAGATCCACGGGAGGAAGAGGAAGCCCTGGAAGACGTCGATGCCACCAAGGCTGCATCGGAGGGAAACAGGGTACTGAGCTTAGCAGCTCGGTTCTGCTGACCTATTTGGACATCATGTTTCACAGGCCATACATTCCGTGATAGAGTGGTCAGGACCTAAACATTTAAGACACCACTCATGGGTGTCAGTGACGGAGATGGTACCGCCACACTTGGTGCACTTCTTGAAACCTGAAGCGGGTTTTTCCATTGTGGAGGAATTTTGGGCCTAGGGTCCAAAATGGCGCGTGCACGTGGAAAAAAGTATATATATATATTTTTATTTTTTTTTTTAAAGAAAAGAAAAAAAGAAAGAAGAACCGGTGGTACCGGTAAAGCGTCGAGGAAGGCAGACGCGACCACAAAAGAGAAGGGAATAAGGAAAAATTTTCTGCGGTGACAGGAACAACGACCTGCCGGCTCCACAGAAAACAAAGAACTGGAGAGAGGCAGTTGCGAAAGGCGGGAAGGCAGCACGCAGGCGCTGTGGGATGCTCCCAAAAGCTTTCTAATTGGATGCTGGGGAGCGTCCCCGCGCAGGCTCCGTCAGTACCGACGATACCCATATGTGAAGACTACATTCCTGCTTGTTCTTGGAGATATATTGATACATCGGGAAGATGTATTACAACTATTAGATAAACTGAAGTGTAGCAAATCACCTGGGCCGGATGATATACATCCAAGGGTGTTGAAAGAACTGAAATATGAGATTGCACACCTGCTATTAGTAATCTGTGAACTATCATTAAAATCATCTGTAATACCTGAAGATTGGAGAACGGCGAACGTAACACCATTTTTTAAAAAGGGTTCCAGGGGTGATCCGGGAAATTACAGACCGGTGAGCCTGACGTCAGTACCCGGAAAAATGGTAGAAACCATCATAAATAACAAAATTGCTGAACATGTAGATAGTCATGGCTTAATGGGAGACAGCCAACATGGCTTTAGACAAGGAAGATCTTGTCTTACTAATCTGTTATGTTTTTTGAAGGTGTGAATAAACAGGTAGAAAAAGGCCTCTATATTGTTTCATGGTGAGACCGCACCTTGAATATTGTGTGCAATTCTGGTCGCCGTATCTTAAGAAGGATATAGTGTTATTATAAAAGGTTCAGAGAAGAGCCACCAAAATGGTAAAGGGGATGGAAGGATACCCCTATGAAGAAAGGCTAAAAAGGTTAGGGTTCTTTAACCTGAAAAAGAGACGGCTGAGGGGAGATATGATAGAAGTCTATAAATTAATGAACGGAGTGGAACGGGTAAACGTACATTGATTGTTTACGTTATCAGAATACAGAAAGACTAGGGGACATGCAATGAAGCTACAAGGTAACCTATATAAGACCAATAAAAGAAAATATTTTTTTACTCAAAGTGTAATCAAACTCTGGAATTTGTTACTGGATGATGTAGTAAAGGCTGTTAGTGTAGCTAGGTTTAAAAAAGGTTTGGACAAGTTCCTGGAGGAAAGGTCCATAAACCATTATTAAGAAGGGACCCAGGATATCAATGCTTGACCCAATACAAGCATTGTGGAACCTGCCTCTTTTGGGGAAACTGCTAGGTATGTATGACCTAGATTGGCCACTGTTGGAAACAGGATACTGGGCTTGATGGACCTTGGTCTAACCCAGTATGGCATATCTTATGTTCTTATGTAACAACCGAGATAGTCCTGGCACATTTGGTGCATTTCTTGAACCCACTGGTCATTTTCTGAGACATGTCTGGCGAAAATGGCCGTAGCTGGATCAAACGACTCAGTGATTTACCAGAGGCCCAGCCGGGCTTGCTGAAAAATGAGAAAATAAAACCGAAAAAGTGCCAGAACCAAAGGCAGAACCGCATGACCGGCTGTACCAACGAGAGGCAGAAAGCAAAACAAGCACAAAAAAAAGATCCCCCGGAAAGAGAAAAAAAACCTAAACATTTACCAACAAATGACCAACTCACATCTGTGGAGCTCTGCGGAAAACGAATACTGGAGAAGATGGCGCCAGGGCAGGTGCAGAGACAGGCATGAAAGCGCAGTGGAGCCTCCGAAAAGCTTCCAATAGAAGGTGGGGAGCATTCCCACAGGGAGCTTGGTCTGACACATTACCCATATGTAAGGACTTCATTCCTGCTAGTTCACAGAGACAGAAAAATACAAGAAAAACCAGTCAAGTTTGGGGCCGTTTTCTAGGTCAACCAGAAGGATGAGGGAAAATGTGGCGAAACGGGTGATTTTGAGAAAAATACAGAGAAAACAGAAAGATAGAATGAATGCCATCTTATCAGCACCATATTTAAAAACTGAGAGCAGAGGTAGCTCCGAAAAATACTATATACAACATAGGACATGAGTGAAAGCTCTATCAAGTTTATAGAGCTAGAGGAAGTTCTCTCATGCTGTGCTCCAAAAGACATCACCCACATGAGGGCTTCTATCTTGTTAGTTCTTGGAGAGGTTCATTTTCCAAACCCAGAAATACCTTTCAAGTTTTAAGTCTCCTTTGACTGTTTCCACACTCTTTTTGATGTGACTGGCTTTCACAAATTTTTGTAGCATCTTACAAATATTTTTTTCCTCAGGTTCTTCTACAGAGTTGCTAATGAAGACAAAAGAACAGACTCTAGTAATAAATTCTGTGTTCCCCATGGCTACTTTGCCTTTTCCAAAAAGGACTAACTGACCACCCTCTGTAATCTGCCACTCATTCAACCAGCCCTTCACTCAGCTTAAAAATCTCTGTACTACTCCCAGTCCATTCCATTTGCTTACTAGTGCTATTTTTGGACCCAATAGATTTCTCTTGCCCCTTTGGGCCTCTAACTTGAACCAGGACAGGGAACTGGCACCATAAGCCTTATTTTGCAACTACTTGAGGATTTTTTTTCCACCCTCTTTTTGTTAGGGCAGAGTGCCTCAGCTGTTCTTGAAAACAGCATGGCATAAAAAATTGGCCCAGGGAGCTAAAAGCTGGTGCCTGGTCCTGCCCCAGAGGATTCAGCTTGGTCCTTGGGGATTCAAAAGGAATGTAGGGATGCTAGGAAGGCATTTCCAGCATTTCTACAATTGTAGAACTCTGTTCAGTCCCATGAATTCCAATACCTTATACATGAAGATGTTACCTTGCTGGGAGCAAAAGACATCCAGGAATTAAACCCAGGTCCCTCCATAAAGCAATACAGGGCACAGCACTATCACCAAGCTATGCTTCCCATTTTCCTATGTGAGCCAGCATCAAAAGCCTTACTAGAAGTTCATAGTAGATGTTGCAGATATACTTCCCTGATTCATTACTTTTATCTCATTAAAGAGCTCAATCAAGTTTGCCTACAATCTTTCCTTTGTGAAGCTAATGTATTTGCAAACCTTCAAGTAGGAAGCTGTTTTCAGCCTTTAATTTTATTTTTTGTAGCAATTTAATCAGCGTTTATTACAAGAACAAAATCGTAAGAAAAATCAGTGCGAAAAAATGACAATCATTTGGGTATCAGTTTATTCTTATAGACAAAAGCCAGGATAATATAATTTTTTTTAATATAAAATTTACAGTCCATGGATAAAGTGCATTAGGAATTTGCATTGGGAATTCCAAAACAATTTACCTCTTCCCCCAGTACTTTTCCTCAGCTTCCTCCCTCTCCATCTCCCTTACTCTTTCCCTCAATCTTTTCCAGCAGCTCCCCTTTTCATCTTTCCCCTTCTTTTTTAACCCCCATGTCTCTCCATCTTCCTGTCCCAATCTTCTAGCATCATTCGCCTATTCTTTCCTCTTCAACCCAGTATTCTACCCCCTCCCTTCCTTCTCCCCACAGCATCTTCCTTTTTTTTTCTCACTCCTCCCAGCGTCCCCTTCTCTCTTCTCTATGCATCCCAACAGGACACAGTTGCCTATGCCACCCCATGGTGGACCGATTGTCAAACCTGGGCCTCTCTCAATTACAGCTCTAGTGGTGATTTTAGCCTTCCTCCTTCAGTGTAGCTCCAGAGGCAACTGTGGCTATCACAGTGAATCTGGTCTCCCTCCTCCACCAGCAACTTCCTTCTTCCTCTATGTGATTATGACTGCAACACAGATGTTTATGCTGATCTTGTATGTTTTTGCTGTACATATAGTCCGGTCCAACTTGAGGTACTCTCATCATCAATCTTCTGTTAGAAAAGATGGACAGCATTACAGTCCTGCAATTATGTTTTTGAAATTAGGGGAAAAGCTTCAACTGATAATAAAGGATCCTAAGTCTATAAGCTACTTATTTCAATGTATCTCACCTTTTTCTTTAGTATAACAACTTCAGGAGTGGAAGGACTAACAGAACTATAGTTGCCCAATTCCTCTTTGCTCCCATTTTTGTGTACTAGAACCGGATCTATTCTTTTCTTTAGCACCTTCCCTCTCTTCAAAGGACAAATTAAACCGCTACGAGAGGTGCAGTCAATGCTTTCCTGAGCTCTTTCACTTTTCTTTGTTGTAACCCACTGTATCCCATTGATTAATCCATTCATTTGTGCACTTCCTATTCTGTAGCAGATGTTATTTGATAATTATGAATGCCTTTTCCCACCTTAGATCTGTTGCCTAGCTCTTCTTTGTAAATGCTGATTCTGTTTATTGTATTACAGTGTTTTTCTACATTGCATGGGGTGGGTTTTTTTGGTTGTGCAATTCGTAAGTATAATAAAATAAAATACATTTTAAATTTATGCCTTCTACTAGTATTCCACTTCACAAATCCCCTTTTCAAGGCAAGATTTTTTGAGTGATACTGCCTATCGGGGCGGCTCCATCCATTTGTCTGCCTGGATGCATCTGTGCATGCAAACACACACATACACATTTGATACACCAAGACACATACAGCAAACACAAACACCACCAAAACAAATATCCTCACACATGCACATTGGCCCATAACACACTCACCCTTCTGGTAGGAGGAGGATATCCCAATGATAAGATGTCTCAAATTGGTGGAGGGGTGATGCTATATTTTAAAGAGAGTACCGAGTCAAACAGATTTAAGTTCTGCAGGAAACAAAATGCACCACTGAATCCTGATGGATAGAAATTCCATGCGTGAAGAGGCAGAAAATAGTGGTGAGTATTTATTAATATCTGTCTGGACAAAATGAGCAGACAGATGAAAAAATGTTATCAGAAATTAGGGAAGCTAGCAAAATTATCAACACAATAATAATGGATAATCTCAATTTACCCAATATTGACTGGATAAATATTATGTCACAGTACATTTGGGGGAACTAAAGTTCCTAGATGAAATAAATGACTGCTTCATGGAGCAGCTGGTTAGAGAACCATTTTTTAAAAACCCTTTGTGGAACACGATTTGGTACAAGAGCTGTGTTGGAACCACTCAGCACTAGTGATCATAAATATGATCACATTTGACTTCCTTTCCATATCAAATGAGGAAAATGGTTAGAAAACAACTAAAAAGAGCAACTACAAAGCTCAAGAGTTTACATCAGGCATTTTGAAACAATCTTGAAAGTCCAGACCAGATATATCCCACACATCAAGAAAAGTGGAAGGAAGGCCAAACAACAGCCAGCTTGGTTAAAAGATGATGTGAAAGAGGCTAATAGAGTTTTTAAAAAAAATACCATCTTTCAAACAAACAAGAAAGGAAAAAAATGAAGAAAATAAGAAAAAGCATAAGAACTGGCAAGTTAAATGCAAGGTATTGATAAGGAAGGTAAAGAGAATTTAAAAAGAAGTTTACCATAGAGAGAAAAACATAAAATAAAAACTCCTTCAGATACATATGAAGCAAAAAGCTGGGGAAGGAGTCAGATGATCAAGGGGTAAATGGGGCACTCAGGGTGGACAAGGCTGTAGCTGAAAGCACAGTTACTTACCTGTAACAGGTGATCTCTGGGAACAGCAGGAATAAGTCTTCACATATGGGTACATCGGTACTGACGGAGCCTGCAAGGGAACGCTCCCCAGCTTCCCAAAAAGGAAAGCTTTTGGGAGCATCCCACAGCGCCTGCGCGCTGCCTTCCCGCCTTTCCTAACCAGCTCTCCTCAGTTCGAGTTTAAAGCTGAGACAATAGAGAGAGAGAGGAAAGGAAAGATAGAAAAGAGGTACAACTCCTAGGGGAGGTGGGAGGGTTGTGAAGACTTATTCCTGCTGTTCCCAGAGATCACCTGTTACAGGTAAGTAACTGTGCTATCTCCAGGAACAAGCAGGAATGAGTCTTCACATATGGGGACTCCCCAGCTAGAGATGCCTGGGAGATCACCCAGGTTGTGAGTCCCTGGGAAGGGCTCTACCTCTACCCATGAATCTCAGGCATCCAGCCAGGGATGGAGGGTAGGAGTTGGTTAGGTATGGAACAGGAACAGGAAAAGGGAATTTGTAATACCGCACTCAATTGGTGCAGTTCCTATCTAAATGGCCGATGTCAATATGTTAAATCTGGAGCAGAAGAATCGAAACAATTCCATCAAACACAAGGTGTGCCGCAAGGATCCTCATTGTCATCTTTACTATTCAACATTTACATGCAGCCCATCTGCAACATCATTAGATCATTTAACGTGAGCTGTCTGATATATGCAGACGGCATCCTACTATATATGCCTTTTTCAACCGTGCAAATGGACCTTACACCTCTTATAGAATGCTTCAATACCATATCGGATTGGCTACAAGCACAAAACCTCCGCATCCAGCACAAGAAAACGGAGGTATTATTCATCGCTAGAGACCCAGACTTCACCCCACCGACACATATAAAGGTAAAGGAAGCGGAATTACAAACCAAAGAAACAATAAAATACCTGGGGATCACTTTAGACCAACATCTGGACATGAAATGTCATATAAGCAACATTGTCAAAGCGGTCTATTTTAAAATCCGTTCACTCAGACATCTGCGCTCCCTACTGGAGCCAGATGATTTCCGGACCATATACCAAGCACTGATCCTGCCGCACTTTGACTTTGCCAATTCCATCCTACAAGGTCTCCCGCAATCCACACTAAACCCGCTACAACTGGCCATGAATGCTGCAGCAAGGATTCTTCATGGAGCCTCCAGAAGAGACCACGTGACTCCGATATTAAAACAGCTTCATTGGTTACCTATACACGGAAGGATTATTTTCAAAACATTAATCCTCTCATTCAAGGCAATCAAGCACCTTTCCTCCACAGCACTTACGGATCTCATCCATACAGTGCCACCCAACAGAGCTAGGAGGTCAACAGCCCTAAATTTATTAGCAACCCCGAAGACCTTGACAAAATGCAATAATACAACAGCAAATAGGGCCTTCAGCCTTTACGTCCCCAAATGTTGGAATGCACTCCCACCAGACATTCGAGCTATAGCAGACCTGACCCAATTCAGGAAGGCAATCAAATATCACCTCTTCCTCCAATACTACCCAACCAGCGATGAATTTAGTTAGCACCACCTAAGAATCACCGCCCTTTTGCAGCACATACTCACAAGGTATCAAGTATTCAAAACGGATTCATCATTTATTGAGCAATTCAACAATGTTATAGGAATGTTATAGGAATTTTTACCTCATGTATAGGAATTTTTTACCTCATGTATATAGCATATTCCATGTAAATAGTTCATGTATATAGTTCAGCCCCTGTTATCCAAGTTTATATTCCTGTTCGATGTAAAACCAAACAGAATGTGTGTATTGGTCACTTTGTTATACTGTAAACCGCGCTGATGCCGAATAGTGCGGTATATAAGCAACTGTAATAAATAAAAATAAATAAATAAATAAACAGGTGTTTGAGAACAGCCTGACCAAACAAGGCATCCCGGCGGGAGTCCTTGTCCAAGCAGTAATGGGCTGTGAAGGTATAAACCGAGGACCAGGTGGCCGCTCGACAGATCTGATCGATGGACACAGAATTTAGATGAGCCATAGAGGCTGCCTTGGCCCTCACATTGTGAGCTGTGACATGGCCCTCCAGAGAAAGGTTCTTACTCTGGTAGGCAAAAGAAATACACTGAGCAATCCAATTGGACAGAGTTCACAAAAGCAACAAAGAGTTGAGAGGACTTTCTATGTTGCTGTGTCCTTTGTAAGTAAAAAGCAAGAGCTCTTTTACAATCCAGGGTATGAAGATTCCCCTCTGCACTTGAAGAATGAGGTCCTGGAAAAAAGTCAGGTAAATAAACCTCCTGGTTCAGATGAAAAGGTGAGACCACTTTAGGCATAAAGTGTGGATTAGTCCTGAGGACTACCTTGTCATGATGGAACCTTGTATAAGGAGGATTAGCCACCAAGGCTTGCAGCTCACTGATGCGGCGAGCTGAAGTGACTGCAATGAGAAAAATAACCTTCCAGGAAAGGAATTTCAAGGAGGTAGTGGCTAAGGGTTCCAAGGGTGGCTGCATAAGCTGGCCAAGAACCAGATTCAAGTCCCATGCCACTGGAGGTGGTCTGATGGGAGGTTTAGTCAAAAGAAGGCCTCTCATGAATCTTGCTATAAGAGGATGAGAGGAAATAGGCTGTCCATTGAGAGGTTTAAGGGATGCAGCAACAGCACTCAAATGGACTCTTACTGAATTCGTTTTAAGGCCTGCATGGGATAAATGCAGCAAATACTCTAGTAAAGAATTCAGAGGTATTGCAAGATGGTTAAGACCCTTCTCTGCACACCAAATGGTAAACCTTTTCCATTTAAAAGCATAGAAACGTCTAGTGGAAGGCTTTCTGGAAGCATGAAGGATATCCTTCACTTGCTGAGAAAGATGCAAATCTTGAAGGTCTAGGCCTTCAGCAACCAGGCTCTGAGGTGAAGAGACTGGGGATTTGGGTGCCACAACGTTCCCTCCTCCTGGGACAGGAGGTCTGGAGCAGATCCCAAGTCCAGGGAGGGAGCTTGAGAAAGATGCAGAAGTAGAGGGTACTTCTGTGGTGCTATGAGGATCATAGACTCCTTGTCTCTCTGAAGTTTGAAGAGTGTCTTGGGAATTAGGGGAATGGGTGGAAAGGCATAGAGGAAGTCTTGCCCCCAATGGAGGAGGAAGGCATCCCTGGCCTGAACTCCCTGACACGGAATTCTGGAACAGAACCGGGGAAGTTTGGCATTCCACAGACTTGCAAACAAGTCTATGTCTGGGGTTCCCCAAATTCGAAAGATCCTGGCTATCTGGTCCCCATGGAGGGACCATTCGTGTGGAAGCAGAACTCGACTGAGTCTGTCTGCCCAAGAGTTTTGAACCCCTGGAAAATACACTGCCATGAGATGAATTTGATGCTCTCTGGCGAAGGTCCACAATCTCAGAGCTTCATTGCAAAGCAACAGAGAGCCAGTCCCGCCCTGCTTGTTCATGTAGAACATGGCTACTTGGTTGTCCGTGTGGATGAGGACTGTCTTGTAACTGAGCAGGGTGTGGAAGACTCTGAGAGCTAGAAAAATTGCTCTGAGCTCTAAGAGGTTGATATGTAGAGATGTCTCCTGTAAAGACCAGATGCCTTGAGTGGAGAGATCTTGAAGATGAGCTCCCCAACCTCTTGGAGAGACATCTGTTGTAAGGGTTGCTTGGGGTAACACCTGTTGAAAGGAGGACCCCAGCAACAGATTTTGAGTGGACTTCCACCACTGGAGGGACCAAAAGAGGAGACTGGATGTTGCTATTTTGTCTGAGAGGCAACCTGATGCCTGGGGCCATTGGGTGGATAGAGTCCACTGAGCTGCCCTCATGTGAAGGCGAGCGTAAGGAACCACATGCACAGTGGATGCCATGTGGCCTAACAGTTGTAACATCTCTCGAGCAGTTAAATGGGATTTTAACTGAATTTGTGAGGCTAACTGCACCAAACGTAGGCAACGGGCCTGGTGAAGATAGGCCCTTGCAGTTGTGGTATCCAGCAAGGCCCCTATGAACTCTAGAGACTGAGTAGGGGTGAGATGGGATTTTGGAATGTTTATTACAAGTCCCAGATACTGAAGGATACACCTGGTGCAGGTTAGAGAAGTCTGGGCCTCTGACTGGGATGGAGCTCGGATGAGCCAATCGTCCAGATATGGGAATACAAATATCCCTAGAGTGCGTAGAAATGCTGCTACTACTGCCATGCATTTTGTGAACACCCTTGGTGCAGAGGCCAGACCAAAAGGAAGCACTCTGTATTGGTAGTGCTTTCCTTGATAAAGGAACCGAAGGAACCTTCTGTGTGTTGGATGGATGAGGACATGGGTGTACGCATCCTTGAGGTCTAGAGAGCAAAGCCAATCCTGACTCTGAAGGTATGGAAGGAGAGTACCTAGAGAAATCATCTTGAATTTCTCCTTGTATAGAAACTTGTTCAATTCTCTGAGATCTAATATGGGTCTGTAGCCCCCTGTTTTCTTTGGAATAAGAAAGTAGGGGGAGTAGAACCCTGAGCCCTGTTGAAGGAGGGGTACCTCTTCTATTGCCCCTTGGGCAAGAAGGGTAGTAATCTCCTGACCCAGAAGGTCGAGGAGAGATGTCTGAGAATTGAACTGTCTCACCATGGTGTGAGGAGGAAGGTTTAAGAAATGAAGCTTGTACCCCTCCCTTATAATGGAGAGGGTCCATTGCTCTGCTGTGATTTGTTCCCATCTGGGAGCAAAGTAAACCAACCTTCCTGGAATGGTGAGAGGCTCTGGATGTTCTAGAGCCAGAAAGGCTAAGCTCTCTAGTGGTAAGTCAAAGGCCCTGAGGAGGCGGAGGCTGTTGGGCCGTAGCAGTCCTAGCAGCCTTAGGCTTGGCCTGTTTTGGTTGTTGCTGTCTCTTTGTAGCAAAACGACCTGCAGTAGATGACTGCTGACCATAAGCAGAATAATATTTCCCTTTTTTGGGAAAAAATCCTTTTTTGAACAACCTTTTCTTAAAAGGAGCAGAAGTAGACTTTGAAAGTCTATCTAAAGCAGAATTTTCAGCATCCATTTGAGTGGCCTTTGCTTGCCAATCTTTGCCAAAAAGATTTTCACCTGTACAAGGAAGGTTTCCTAGTCCATCTTGAACCCAAGGTTCCAAATCAGAAGCTTGTAACCAAGCAACTCTGCGTGCACCTATGGCAATGGCCGAGGCTCTGCTGACACCTTCAAAAGAGTCCAAGGCTGCACGGTTGGAAAACTTGGAAATATCCTGGGCATGTTTGAGCCAGGTGAGGAACTCTTCCCTTTTATCTTCTGCAATAAAAGGAGATAAAGTTTGCAGGTGATCTGTAACTTCTTTTAGAAACATCCCTATATAGAGACTATAGGAGTGGATTCTGGCAACAAGCATACTGGCCTGGAAAATTCTCCTGCCAAAGGCATCTAAGGTTCTGCATTCTCTAC
Organism: Ichthyophis bannanicus; assembly: GCA_033557465.1. Lineage (NCBI taxonomy): Eukaryota > Metazoa > Chordata > Amphibia > Gymnophiona > Ichthyophiidae > Ichthyophis > Ichthyophis bannanicus. The sequence continues at coordinate 334,374,945 of CM066038.1, forward strand.
CTGGAGGAGCAGAAGAGTGCCTTTTTGTACTCTTTATCTTCTTCATAGCAGACTCCACCACAATGGAGTGGTGGGGGAGCTGAGTCTTATGAAAGCCAGGACAAGGAGGAACATGATACATGGTGTCCAACCTGCGAGAATGAGGGGAAGTGGTGAGAGGAGTCTCCCATATGCCCAGCATGTGATCATAAAGAATCTCATGTATTGGTAAAGTGGCTGCCTCTTTAGGAGCCTTAGGATATTGTAAAATATCTAATTTTTTTGCTCTAGGCTCTGTTTCAGAGGTCACTGAGATGGAAAGACCCCTGGCCACTTCCCTAATGAAGTCTTGAAAAGACAAGTCCTCTGGAGGAGACATTCTCCTTTTTGGAGAAGAGGGCTCCTGAGGATGAATCACCGATGCTTCGACAGCTGATTCATCAGAGTCTTCAGAGGAATCGAAGTATCGCCTGTCTGGATGCTCCTGCAGAGCCCGATACGCATACCGGGTGGTATCGACATCGGGAGTGATCGGTACCGGATCGGTACCGATGGGCATCACCGAACAGTGTACCACTGCAGTCGACCCCGAAACGGATGTCGATGCAATCGGTACCGGCACAGGAACCGATGTCGGTACCGGCAACGGAGTTTGTTGCGGTACCGAAGGCGTCGCAGCTTGTATGAATGCCGTTATGGCACGCTGCATGGTCAGGATATTCTGATCCATTGACGCAACCAATGTCTGGATGTCGGTACCAGTGGGAACCACCGGTACCCCAGAACATGGCAACAGGTGATCGGTCGAGGCCGAGCCATCGATGTCAACCTCTGACCCCATAGATAAAGCTTTGGAAGCCGGAGTCTCCCGCCAGGGTAATTTTGCCGGTGTGGATTCCTCGAGGGCAAGCCCGGAGGCATCTCGATACTTAGAGGGAGATCTACCCTTCGGGGACCGGCTGGATTTAAGTTTGGTTACCTGAGATCCATGTGAGGAAGAAGCAGCCCTGGAAGACGTCGATGCAACCAAAGCCGCATCCGAGGGAAACAGGGTACTGAGCTTAGCTGCTCGATTCTGTAGACCTCTTTTAGACATCATGGAGCAGGACTCACAATCCGCAATGGAGTGGTCAGGACCTAAACATTTTAGACACCATTCATGGGTGTCAGTGACAGAAATAGTGCCGCTGCACTTCGTGCATTTTTTAAACCCAGAAGCGGGCTTTTCCATGAGGAAAAAGTTCTAGGCCTAAGGCCAAGAATAAAAAGCACTAAAGTGAGGAAAAACAGTAGTTTTTTTTTTTTTTTTAGAACAAAGAAAGAAAAAACCGGCGGTACCGGTCCAGCGCTGAGAAGGCAGACGCGCGACCAAAGAAATAAAATAAAATAAAGAAATTCTTCAGCGGTGACAGGAACACGACCTGCTGGCTCCGTGGAAAAGAAGAACTGGAGAGAGGCGGTTAGGAAAGGCGGGAAGGCAGCGCGCAGGCGCTGTGGGATGCTCCCAAAAGCTTTCCTTTTGGACGCTGGGGAGCGTTCCCGCGCAGGCTCCGTCGGTACCGACGATACCCATATTTGAAGACTCATTCCTGCTTGTTCCTGGAGATTGTAAAATCTCCAATTCCTTTGCTCTGGGCTCTGCTTCAGGAGCCACTGTGATGGAAAAACCTCTAGCCACCTCCCGGATGAAATCCTGAAAGGATATATCCTCTGGAGGAGGCATCCTACGTTTAGGAGAGGAAGGCTCCTCAGAGAGAAGTACTGCGGTACCGACAGAGCTGTCAGAATCCTCAGACTCATCAGAGGATTCAAAATATCTCCTGTCCGGGTGCTCTTGTAAAACACGATACCGGTACTGATCGAAGTCGGTACCGGAGGGGTCCGGTACCAGCCTGTCGATACCGGAGGAAACAGCATGACTCGGTGTCGGTAACACAGTCGCCGATGTCGATGCTGTCGGTACCGGTACCGGTGCCGGAGCCAGTGTCGATACCGGTTGAACCGTCTGAAGCGGTCCTGAAGGCACTGAAGCCGCAAGGAGAGCCACCAGACTGCGTTCAATAGCCAAGAACCTCTGGTCTATTGATGCTGCCGATGCCTGGGTATCGGTACCGGACGAAGCGGCCGGTGCCGATGCCTGGGTATCGGTACCGGACGAAGCGGCCGGTACCCCAGAGCATGGTACCAGTAGTTCTGCCGAGGTTGAGGCCTCAAGAACATCCTGGAGCCCCGATAGTGCTTTGGAAGCCGAAGCCTCCCGCCGGGGCAATTTTGCCAGTACAAGTCCCTCAAGGGCAACGCCAGAGGCATCTCGATGCTTGGAAGGAGATCTATCCTTTGAGGACTGGCCAGATTTATGTTTGGTTACTTGAGATCCATGGGAGGAAGACGAAGCCCTGGAAGACGTCGATGGCACGGATGCTGCATCGGAGGGAAAAAGGGTGCTAAGCTTAGCATTTGAAGGCTTCGACATCATCCCACTTGCAACACACTCCGATATGGAGTGGTCAGGACCTAAACATTTAAGGCACCACTCATGGGTGTCGGTGACGGAGATGGTACCACCACACTTGGAACACTTTTTAAAACCCGAGGCGGGTTTTTCCATTCTGAAGGAAAAGTTAGGTCTAGTGCCCAAAATGGCGCGTGGCACCCGACAGAAAAAAGACTAGAAAGTCTAGAAAAAAAAAGATTACAATTTTTTTATTTTTTTTTAAGAAAGAAAGAAAGAACCAGTGGTACCGGTATAGTGTCGAGGAAGGCAGACGCTACCACAAAAAAGAATGAAAAAGATGGGATAATTTCTGCGGTGACAGGAAGACGACCTGCTGGCTCAGCGGAAAACGAAGTTAACTGGAGAGAGGCAGTTGGGAAAGGCGGGAAGGCAGCATGCGGGCGCTGTGGGATGCTCCCAAAAGCTTTCTAATTGGACGCTGGGGAGCGTTCCCGCGCAGGCTCCGTCGGTACCGACGATACCCCATATGTGAAGACTACATTCCTGCTTGTTCCTGGAGATCACACATTCTTTTGTACTTTTCTTGTTTGATCATCTTATTTTCCCCAGTTTGGTTGGTCCCAGTCTCTTTTCTACTTCCTCTTGTTGTTTTCTTCTTTTTCCAAGATCCCATTTCCATTTTCTGTTTTTTCATACACCGTTTTCTTCATCCTTTTCTTTTCTATATCTCTCTGACATTGACCATTCTATTTCTCTCATTTGCCTTAAACCTAACTATAGCTTCATTCCATTCCTCTTTCTCCTTACTACAATCTTCAGTCTTCCTCTTTTTCACTGTGTACCTACTTACCAGCTTGAACGAACCAACCTGAAGCGTGAGTGGATGGAAAGACAGAGTCCTTTATTAACCCTTTGGCCGCCCGACACAGGCCGTGTTTCGTCACCCTTCGTCAGGGGCTGGCCAGGCACAAAACTAAAATCATAAATAACAACCATTAACATACATTAAAAACAAAGGAACAGACTGACAAACTTGTAAAACAACATCATACATATCAATACTTAAACACCAATAAAAACATCAAAACCTTACAAATTATAATGTCATAAAATCAATAAATAATGTGAAATAAATAAATGTGCTCGAAGGTACTAATCATCATAAAATCATATACATACATAAAATAAAAACGATATAAGAAATTAAATTACCAACCTCTGTTATGGACTCTAAAAAGTATTACACCACACTAATGAAGTAAAATCTGAAAAACATTGCTAGGAAGACTAAAAACAGGATAATTAAAAAACTTGTAACTTGATTCTATATTTTTAATCCAAAGTGAAACAAAAAGAAAAAGAAGGTGGAATAGGCAATGAGGAGAACAGGACATAAAAAATAAAAAACCTTTCGACCCTAAATAGTTTTTGCTAAATCTTGGTCAATGCTGTATTTCCCTGCTGGCAGTTTTTCTACTTTAGACGGGGGTCTGCATATTTTTCCTTTTTATCATCCTGCCGCCATTATAAATTTGCACGTAGGGTTGAAAGTTTTTTTATCTGTACCTTCTATATACCGCGGGTTTGCGGTTGCAACACACTGTGCATCATTTTAGATTACGTTTGTTTAGTGCATGATTGCAACAAAGAATATAATTCCCCCCTATTGGGCCCACGTTAAAATTGTAGGGTCGAAAGGTTTTTTATTTGCAGTACATTTCATATACCGCAGTTTTGAGGTTGCAAACACAATGTGTATCAGCTTCAGATAACATTTGTTTTGTGCATGATTTCATTAAAGAATACAATTCTCCCCCTTATTGGGCCCACGTTTAAATTTGTACAGATTCATTGTTAATGTCTCATCTATTATTGTATATACTGTCTTTTATTATTTTTTAGTAGAGCTCCTGGCTTCCTCCTGCTACCATAATTCTCAAGTACAAGTTTTTCTTCATGTATTTTATTGAAGATTTCGTAGTTTATTCATGTCCTGTCCTGTTCTCCTCATTGCCTATTCCACCTTCTTTTTCTTTTTGTTTCACTTTGGATTAAAATATAGAATCAAGTTACAAGTTTTTTAATTATCCTGTTTTTAATTATCCTGTTTTTTGTCTTCCTAGCAATGTTTTTCAGATTTTACTTCATTAGTGTGGTGTAATACTTTTTAGAGTCCATAACAGAGGTTGGTAATTTAATTTCTTATATCGTTTTATTTTTATGTATGTATATGATTTTATGATGATTAGTACCTTCGAGCACATTTATTTATTTCACATTATTTATTGATTTTATGACATTATAATTTGTAAGGTTTTGATGTTTTTATTGGTGTTTAAGTATTGATATGTATGATGTTGTTTTACAAGTTTGTCAGTCTGTTCCTTTATGTTTTTAATGTATGTTAATGGTTGTTATTTATGATTTTAGTTTTGTGCCTGGCCAGCCCCTGACGAAGGGTGACGAAACACGGCCTGTGTTGGGCGGCCAAAGGGTTAATAAAGGACTCTGTCTTTCCATCCACTCACGCTTCAGGTTGGTTCGTTCTTGTTTCTGCGTGAATTCTGCTTCCTAGTGTCCTACTTACCAGCTTTCCATTTCGTAATCTTAATTCCCGAATCCTTCCAATTCCACATCTGTCTCATTCTTTTGCCAGCATCCTATCCCCTTCCTCTGTCTCTCACCCACTTTCTAGTTCACCATTTCCTCCCTCTGTACTCATCTCCTACCCAGTCTCATTTACCACCTTCTGTTTTTCATCCTTTCATCAGCCTCAGCTCATTTTCTCACACTCATCTGCTCTTCACATCCAGGCCCATTGTGTGTGTTACCCCCATCCAGACTTCCATTTCCCCTTACATGTCTCTCATTTCTACCCTCTTTTACCTGCTTCAAGGAAGACCTTTCCCTTCCTGTGGCTCTCATGCACTCCACAGCACTCTATCCTTTTGAGCTGCACACCAACCCCTCCTCTCCCTAAACTCTCCAGGCCCTTCAAAACTTCTCCCCTCCCCATATTTCTGCACTTGGTCTCACAGCCCTACTCATATCCCTCACCCAATCACCTTTTCCCACTGTCCTCAATCTCTGGTCAATTTCTTAGTCCCCACTATCCCTCCAAGTAGCTCCAAGTTACCACTCACAATCCCACCCAAGCCCCACTTAAACTCTCAATACCCTGCCTATCAAAGTCTTTCTTCTGTTTTCTCACCCAATCTTAATAGTTTCCACCTGTCAGTCTCTGCTTTCCCACATTCCATAACACCAGTTCCTGCTCTCCTGCCTCCTATTCCCCTTCCCCAGCACCCACCCATTTACTTCCTTCTCCAATATTCATTAACCTTGTCTTTCCTCCTCCTTACCCCAGCATGCATTTTTTAACCCTCCCTCTCAAACTTCCCTTGGTTGAATTTGCTTCTTTCCACAATATCTGTTCTCCTCTACCATCTCACTCCCCCAACAATTCCCTTGTTTTCCTACTCTGACCCTAGCATTTGCCAGCATCAGCCCCCTTTCAATTCCAAGATCCCAGCCTTCAAATCAGCTGCCTAGTCCCTATCAATCCATTGTCAATTATCAGTCGACCCCCTAGACCAGTGATGGCTAACCTTTTTGAGCCCGAGTGCCCAAACTGCCGCACAAAACCAAAGAATTTCCTCAAAGTGCCAGCACGTCAATTTGCATAAATATTTGCATAATGCTAACATACACTAACTTTTAGTAAACATGTCTCTTAATGAGTGTATGGATAAAGACAGACTAAAAGATTTCTACATTACTATAATCCAGTGCCAACCGCCAGGCACATTAGGAACTACTACAAACACTGCCCATTTAGAACCAATAGCAAACCCGCCGTATCCTAACAGCACTACCAGGAGTCACAAAGCACCATACCATACCTATCAAAAGGCAACACTGCAAATATTAAACCAATACATTTCAGAGAACAACAATACATGACCTACTGGGGAAAGAGAACAAGTGGCAATGTCAAAAAGGAATTACATAAACAGAATACCTCAGCTCAGTTACACAGTTGCAATTGCTCCAGCCACTTTCTTCTGGTTTCTTCATGTTTTCTGCTAACTCTCCATCATCTGCTGTCCATTTGTCCTTTCTTCTCTCTTCTAGTTTTTTTTTTCCATTCTCTCTCTCTACATCCGCTTTAACATACTAATCTTTCTCCTTTTGCTCTTTCCTCATTCCTATTTCATCCACTCAAATTTTACCCCTCCATCCTCAATCCCCACTTACTCTCCCAATACCCGGCCAATTGTACATTTTTCTTCCCTCACACACAATATATTTTTCCCCTCTCCATTTCATTCTCCCAGCCCCATCCCCTTCTAATCTCCCCCAACATCATCTCCCTTTTAGTTCCAGCCCCACCCAGTATCCGCTCCCTTCTAGTCCCCTCATCAGTCCATTTCCAGTCCTAGCTCCCCCATCCATTTCCAGTCCTATCCGAGTCCCTTCATCAGCTCATTTCCAATACCAGCCTCCCATCAGCCCATTTCTAGTCCTTTCCTAGCCCCACCATCAGCCCATGTTAAATCCTAGCTCCCCTCCACTCAGCCCATTTCTAATCCAAGTCCCCCATGAGCCTACCTCCAGTTCTAGCCCCTCCATGAGTCCATTTCAATCCAAGCCCCCACCACAGCCCATTTCCAATCTTAGCTCCCCCAACACCCAATTCTCAGTTCTATCCTAGCCCATCCATCAGCCCAGTTCCTGTCCTAGCTCCCTCCCCTAAGAGCCCATTCCAAGCCCCCCTTCCCATCAGTTATTTGCAGTTCAAGCCCCCTTCCACTCAGCCCATTTCCATTCCAAGTCCCCCTCCCCATTAGCTATTTGCAGTTCAAGCCCCCCACTTCCCCTCAGCCCATTTCCATTCCAAGCCCCGTCCCCCACAGCGAGTTTCAGTTCAAGCCCCCTTCCCCTCAGCCCATTTCCATTCCAAGCCCCATCCCCAACAGCTATTTGCAGTTCAAGCCCCCTTCCACTCAGCCCATTTCCAGTCCTAGCAACCCCAACCCATTACCAGTCCTAGCCCCCCATAGCCCACTTCCAGTCCTAATCCCACCAGCCCATTTCCAGTCCTAATCCCACCAGCCCATTTCCAGTCCTAATCCCCCATCACCCAATTTTCAGTTTAAGCCCCCCATAGCCCATTAACAGTACTAACCCCCCATCAACCCACTTCCAGTCCTAATCCCACCAGCCCATTTCCAGTCCTAATCCCCCATCACCCAATTTTTAGTTTAAGCCCCCCCAGCGCCCATCACCACTCCTAACCCCCCCAGCCCAGCGCCCATCACCACTCCTAACCCCCCCAGCCAGCCCAGTGCCCATCACCACTCCTAACCCCCCCAGCCAGCCCAGTGTCCATCACCACTCCTACCCCCCCAGCCCAGTGCCCATCACCACTCCTAAATCCCCCCCAGCCCAGCACTACGCCTAACACCCCCCAGCCCAGCCCATCACTACTCCTAACCCCCCCCCAGCCCAGCCCATCACCACTCCTAACCCCCCCAGCCCAGCCCATCACCACTCCTAACCCCCCCAGCCCAGCCCAGCCCATCACCACTCCAAACCCCCCCCGCCCAGCCCATCACCACTCCTAACCCCCCCCAGCCCAGCCCAGCCCAGCCCATCACATCACCACTCCTAACCCCCCCCCCAGCCCAGCCCAGCCCATCACATCACCACTCCTAACCCCCCCCAGCCCAGGGAAAATTAAAAAAAAGAAAAACCTGTCTGTTGCCGCTGTCGGGGCCGCCGCGGCAGAATCGGGCGTGCCGCGGGGCCCCCCTGTATCCGGCAGAGCCTGCCCTCCCCGTAGCAGCTCTCTCTTTGGAGCTGCAGTCAGACGCGCCGGCTTGCAGAGCGCGAGGGAAGAGTTTCTCCCTCGCTGCTCTGTTAAACCCGCGGGGGCTGATGGGAAGTTCCCATCAGCCCCCGCGGGCTTAACAGAGTCGCGAAAGGGAAACTCTTCCCTTCGCGCTCTGCAAGCCGGCGCGTCTGACTGCAGCTCCAAAGAGAGAGCTGCTACGGGGAGGGCAGGCTCTGCCGGATACAGGGGGGCCCCGCAGCACGCTCGATTTTGCCGCGGCGGCCCCGACAGCGGCAGCAGACAAGTAAAATTGAAAAAAAAAAAAAACAACCTAATTGCGGACCTTCCCGCGTGCCAGCTGCAAGGCCTTCGCGTGCCACAGCTGGCACGCGTGCCATAGGTTCGCCATCGCTGCCCTAGACCCTGAATCAGCCTATCTCCAGTCCCTGCAGATCCAAATATCAGCCCATTTCCAAACCCCAGTATCAGCCCATTTCTAGAATCAGTCAGCCCCCCCAAGCCCCAGTATCAGACCACTTCCAGTCCCCATAGCCCCAATATCAGCCCACTACCAGTCCCCCCCTAACCCCAGTATCAGCCCATTTCCAGTATGGTCAGCTCTCCAGTCCCTATATTAGCTCATTTCCAGTCCAAGCTCTCCCCTTCCTGGTATCAGCCCTTTGCCAGATCAGGCAGCCCCCTCAAATCCTGTATCAGCCCATTTCCAGTCCCCCTCCCAGCCTCAATATCAGCCCAATGCTAGTCTCAGCCCCCTACCCAGTCCCACCACTCCCCTCCAAACTCCCTTCAGCAACACAGCTGTGTGAGCATTTGCTTTTGCTCTCAAGGCTGTATTAATGCTCAGCACAGCCGCGGGAACATTTACCTTTGCTCCCACAGCTGTATTAATGCTCAGCACAGCTGCGGGAGCATTCACCTTTGCTCCCATAGCTGTACTATACTCAAGCTGTGATGATTTACTGTTTTCCCATTTACTATGGGAAAAGAAAGCTCAATAAATCAGTCTCTTAATGTGCCATTAGACTATGTCAATAGAAGGCAGCGACCCTTCTCCCCCTCTCTTTCCCCTTCCCACCAACCCAATGAGAACACTGTCATCAGTAAACTGGTGATCCTTTATAGCTGTACCCAAGGCAACTTCCTTTTTTGCTTCACAGATCACCATGACCTAATAATACATAAAGCAAAAAAAAAAGTCTCGAAAAAAAATCCCAGGCACTAGGTTGCTATGACAACTATAAGTTAAATCCTGGTGCCTGGAATTTCATTGCCGCCCCCCCACCCCCAGCCATTACCCGATCTGTTTCTACTTGCTCACTCCCCCCAGCCATCATCTGATCTATCTTACCATTTGCCACATTTTTCACTGCTGCAGTGCGTTAGGCTCTGCATGTAGCTCGAGCCACACGGTGCAGGAAGTTTTCTGATCTCGTGAGACTTGAAATCGCAAGATTGGCAAACTTTCTGCACCACATGGCTCAAGCCACATGCAGTGCAAATTATGATGCAGCAGCGAACAGCAGGGCAAATGGTAAGATACATCACTACTACTACTATTGAGCATTTGTATAGCGCTACCAGTAGTACACAGCGCTGCACAGACATGTAAGAGACAATCCCTGCCCATCAGATGACCACTGGGGGAAGAGAGCAAGTAGAAAAAAAAATCAGAGTGGGGGGGGGGGATGAACTCCCAGACACCAGGATTCAATTTATAGCTGCCATGGCAATCTGGCAACTGGGATTTTTCTAGCCCTGGCCTAAAACATTAATTAGCCCTGAAGAGGACATTAGCAAAATTATAAATGTGGCCTTATACAGCATTACTTCAACTTAAGCATCAAGAAAAACAGAACTACAGTAAAACTTACCTAGAGAGGTATGAAATATTAGGCTAAAAACTGCTTCATGATTCCTAAAGAGGATGAAACCGAGCTTCACAATACAATGCTTCAGAGGTGGATATGCATGCACATGCAGAATCCAATCTTTAATACTTGGACACCAAAGAGGAGGCAGCAATGAAAAACATATTCTTGCTGGATCACAGGTGGGTAAACAGAGGCACAGGGAGAGGCAGAATAATTTGTTCAAAGTCTCCCAGCATGTCAGGAAAAAAAATACAGGAATCCTGACATTAAGGGTCACATTTGTCCTCCATAGGTTTGCCGAACAATTGTTCGTCCAGGCACGGTACATCGAGTAGCTTTTCCTGGACCCATTGTTCAAGGTCCGAGGACTGGAGCCAGGCCTGCCGCCTGGCCCCAAAGCCAGAGTAGAGGACTCGAAGCTGTCATATGCAGCGCAAGAGAGGTACTTCGAACAGTCCCCCACTGACTTTAGGAGGGACTGGAAACAGTGGATGTAATCATCGTCATGACCCGCCTGGAAGCCTCCGAGCTCCTTTGTGAGGTCACGAAGGAACATGCCTATATATAGCTGGTAAGCCTGAATGCAGCAAACCAGCATGGAGCCTTGGTAGGCCTTATGCCCGAGGGCATCGAGAGCACAAGACTTCCTACCTGGTGGGACCGAAGAGTGGGTTTTTGGACTCTTCTGCTTCCGCATGGCAGACTCCACCACCACTGAAGTATTGGGGAGCTGGGCCTTCTGGAAGCTGGGTCCCCGCTGGACCCTGTACATGGTGTCCATACGCTTGCCGACAATGGGGATAGATGCAGGTGTCTCCCACATGTGGAGGAGCAGCCGGGTCAGAATGGGTGGGACCAGGACTGTGAGGGATTCCCTCGGCGAGGCCTCGTATTGTAAAATATTGAGTTCCTTCACACGGGACTCCTCCTCTGATTGTGTAGAGAGCGCCAGGGCTCGGGCCATGTCCCGCACAAACTCCAGAAAGGAGGTATCCTCGGGAGGTGACCACTTCTTTTGAACGGACAGGGAAGGATCAGAGGGGAGGTCCCAATGGGCCGGGATTCCGGGGAAGTATCCCCGTTGGACTCCCAGCCCAATATCTCTGAGAAAGGCTCTGCCCGAGCAGCCTAGCGCCGAGTCTGTGAAGCACGCTGGGCTCTCAAGGTCGAGGCCCCTCTGGAGCCAGAGGTGCTGACTCGGGAAGATCTCGCACCCGTGGACCAGGATGGAGATCGAGACCTCTGCCGGGATCCCTCATGAGACTCCTGGCTCTCGAAGGTTGTTACGGCTGTCTGAGGAGCCATGACAGGCATCACCCTCGAGGTCTCTGGGCACATGCCAATGGGGCCTGGCACCCACACCTGATGGGCAGCAAGGAAGGCAGAAACACTGTGCTCCAGTGCCAGCATTCGGGCCTCCCACTCAGCAGTGGGGCCCAGCGATGCCGACACCGGGGTAACCGGGTCGGGAGTCGAGGAGGAGAGGAGGGTCCTCACCAGGACGACCCTCAGGAGACCCGGTGCCATCGCCGGAGGCATCCGTATCTGTACGAGGTACCTTTCGGGGCCGCTCCTTCTCCGACGCCAGGGATTGCTGAGGAGGGCTAAGGGACAGAGTGCGAGAATGCTCCCGCTTATCCAGAGCCCCCGACAGGGTCCTCGAGGCCTTATTCTTCTTCTTCTGCTCCCTTTCGGGGGAAACCCTACTCAGAGTGGCGCTGAGGCCACAGAGTGATCCCAGGGGAGGAAGGCCAGCGGAGCGGGAAGCTACCAGGGACACCGAGGCCGTCTTGAAGAAAATATCATCCTGTTTCTGCTTACGGCTCTGGATAGCCTTGGGGGACATCTTTTTAGAAAGGGAGCAGAGCTCCGGGTTACGGTCCACTCCCAGACACCTGAGACAACAGTCTTGGATGTCTGTGAGCGACATTTTTTTGAAGCATGTAAAACACTTTTTGAAACCAGAAGCCTTGGGGGCAAAATTAATCCCTACTAGGTCGAAGACCTTCAGTTCGGCCAGCGGTTGAAAGGGCACAAAAAGCGCTAGAGACGAACTCACAAAGAAAAGGGAAAAAAAAGAAAATTAACAGTGTCCCGAGGTCCGCTGCCAAAGCAGGGGCACCGGGGAAGGTGGGAAGAGGACCAGGAAACCAGAATAGAAGACAATATGAAAAACGTTTTCCGAGGTACAGGGACGTGCATCCGAAGGGCTCTGCGGAAAAAGGGAGACTGATCAAGATGGCACCCTTGGGATGGGAAGGGGACCACGCATGCGTGGTGGCATGCATTACCAAAAGCTTTCTTTGAAAGCTGCGGAAATGCTCCGTGCGGGCTCCGTCAGTGCCATCACCTATATGTGAGGACTGACTTCCTGCTTGCTCCTCGAGAAATATATATAATCTTGTAACATCAGAAAGCTCCAGGCCTATCCTTGGATATAGTTAATTTTATTCCCACTGTGTTCCTACCAAGGTATTCCAGGGGAACTTGGTATTTCTTACACCCCTGGACTCTAGGGATTAAGGGTTTTAACATCACACACTCAGTCACCATCAACATTATAACTGGGGAAACCAACCCTTATACTGCCCCCAGAGGTTTCCAGGAGGTTGCAATAGGCCATATGCATATGTTATCCACTTGTAAGGATGTTGTACTCTTCTATATGATACTCAAACACACAAGCTGTTCAGAATTTTGACTAGATATTTTTGAAATTCTTTATTTTGAAAGGAACTTGATGTATACCTTTAAACCATTTCCCCTGAAATTCCCCTTATCAACAGTGCTACAAATAACCACTTACAGAATGGGATGTGACTGTTTCCTAGCCTATGCATCTGTAACACCACAGACAATCTGAGCCAATTTCTGCCCATGTATGAAATGCTATTTGTGACACGTGCTTATCTGGCTTCTCCAAGAGGTTCAGAAGGTATTTTAAATGGGGGAACTGCTTAAAGAATTTATTAACGTTGACATTTTACTTACCAGATAATGTCCTTTACTGAGTCCTGCTGGTCCAGGCCAGACAAGTGGTTGTTTCCCCTATAAGCAGATATGGAGAGAGAGAAATTTTCCATCAGCTTCTTTATGACGACATCATGCCATATCAGCCAGAACCACCAGAAGGAACCTTTAGCAATATTCGTATCAATGCATATGGTGATGAACCTCAGAACTCACACAAAGTCAGTGAAGATAACCAGGTTCAACAGAACAATCATAACCATATACAGGATCAACTTCTACAGAAGGCTTGTCAGAAGGGTATGAGCCCTCAGGACCAACCACACAAAATAGCAGACAAATCAGTGTCCCAGGGCAGGTCCTGGACTGGTCTAGCAAGACTCAAGGAAAGGACGTTTTACTTACCAGATAATGTCACCTTCCATATTGTCCTGCTAGATCAGTCCAGACAAGTGGGACGTACCAAAGCAACCTCATCAATGGGCAGGAAGAAGGCATGGCATCATTCAAGCCCTCTGCGTGGACAACACTTGACAAAACTAAAAGTGATGCTCATGTCGCCACCTGACAATATCTAATGCATTAAGAAGCTGTGCTCCACCCATAAGGACACTGCACCCGAGTGGAATGTGCACACAAACCTTCCAGAACCAGCCATCTCTGCAATAGATACATGGAGTGCTTTCAAGTGCCTCAAAGTGTGCTGGGTGGCCACATCACCCTTATGCGGTCCCGCAAATACAAATAGATAGTTTGACTTTCAAAGAGAGTTAGCAACCTCCTGCATCAGAGAAACACGCTATGGACATCCACCAGGCAAAGGACCTTGCCCTCTCTGGCACTACTCCTTTAAAAAAAGGACAACAGACTACCTGCTTCCTATAGAAAGCAGATACCACCTTGGGCAAGAAGGAAGGAACAAGCCAAATGCACATTGCCTCCTTCGAGAATGATAAGTAAAGATCCCTGCATGACAAGTCTGGCAGCTCAGAGCTGCATCTCTCCAAATAGAGTGACCAGAAAGACAGTCTTGGGAGGCAGAATTTCAAGTATAGGCAGCTTCAAGGGCTCAAAAGGCTCTGACATCAAGGCCCGAAGCACCGGGCAGAGATCCCATGGAACAACCAGTGAACATGGGTTGGAGGGGGAACACTTCTTTGAGACTGCTTTTGAATTCTGATCCCCCTACGAAGTCTCCTGTTCACCTCTTATGTGTTTCCTTACCATTCCCCTAGATATAGCCTAACGCCCATTTTTGTTGTCGACCTTGACTAGACTGTAAGCTCTTAAGAGCAGGGACTCTTACATGTCTCTGTACAGCACTGTGTAAGCCCTTTAGTGCTATATAAATAAGAAGTAGTAGTATTTAATGCCAGCTCAAGGTTTCTGCCACACCAGGCAGGAGCTCTGGCTGTGCCACCTGCCCCTCTGCCGCACCGTGCCACTGCCCCCCACTGCTACTGCTGCTGCTGCTTCCCGCTACTGCTGCCATCACCGATTCTGGGGGGCCGGTGATGGTGGCAGCAGCAGCAGTTTAAAAACAGCAGCTTTGTGCTGCTGCTTTGGTATCCATGGCAGGCCATGTGCTTCAGCACGCATGGCCTGCTGCTTCTGATTTCCCTCCATCAGGAAGTTGCGTCGAGGAGGGGGGGGGGGTCATAAGCAGCAGGCCATGTGTGCTGAAGCACATGGCCTCCCATGGGCACCAAAGCAGAGGCACAAAGCAACTGTGCCACCCACTAAGGGCTGCCACTCTAGGCAGCCACCTAGCCCGCTTAGTGGACGGGCTGGCCCCTGTAGTAATAGTAGCAGTAGGTGGTGTCGTACCCAACAGAGAAAAACAGGGGAGGAAAAAAATCAGGATGCGAGGCAATGGATTGCCCTGCCACTGGCTTTGTGAAGCAGGAAGGGCCGCCACATGAACCTTCAGGGATCTAAATTGAAGGCCTTTGTTCAGACCTTTCTGAAGAAAGGCAAGCAAGGACAGTAAGTCTTGCCATCTCAGGAATAGCCCAACTCCGACGGCACCAACTCTCAAAGACACCAGATTGCGCAGATAGGCCAGGCTGGAAAACCTTCCCCTAGTCTAGAAACCACAGTAGAGTAGCCTGTATGCACTGAGCTGCACCTCTCAAGAGTTACGTCCTAAGTGAGGATTGAGTCGGGATATCCAGAAGATCCAGTCCACGATTTAATTGCCCCCAGAATGGGGGTGGTCACAGAGGAGCAGCTTACAGAAGCCTTATCAGGTCACCAAACCACAGAATCCATGGCAAATCTGGCACCCCCAGGATCACCCATCCCGCAGCACATGATCCACTAGTGACCACTGAGGATACACACACAGCAGGCCGCACATAGATGTTCTCTATGGTGACTGAAGAAGTAGACTTTGAAATTGAACAGTGGCCATCAGATCCATCTTAGTTGAACCCCAGCAGCACAGAACCCACTGATAGGCCATTTGACTCAGTTCCTATGCCGCAAAATTGCGAGTGTGTCAACTAAGAAGACTGTCACCATGTTGTCTCCAACACCAATAGAACAAACAGGCACCATTCTATCCAGGAGAATAGGAGAGCCATCTCCCTGGCCACTTCGGCACTCTGTGACCACTCTGCAATTGACATATGCCATATTCCAATAAACTCAGACACTTGGCCTTGAGCAGGGACAGTGCAGGAGGTGGTTGATGGGCCATGCCAGCTCACAGCTGTTTCAATGGCCCTGCACTGTTCAGGTCTCACAATAAACTCCCCACCAAACAGGCTGGCATAAGACAGCCTAAGAAGCTACGAGTGATCGCTCAATGGCATACCTTTCCTCAGATGCTGCATTTGCTGCCACCCCTTCAGGCTGGAGACCACCTCTGACTGGAGCGGCAGCCTGACCTCTAATTCCATAGAGCTGAAAGAACACTGAGAAAGCATGGACTTCTGAAGGGGCCTCATATGAGCTTGCACCTAAAGCAGCAGATTGATCGTCGCTGTCATCAAGCCAAGAAGCTGAAGATAATTCCAAACTGTGGGAGCCTGCAGAGATCGTGAGACTGCCAACTAGGCAGCAACTTCTTGAATCTTTCTTCTGGCAGGAAAATTCTGCTTCATCTAGTGCTGCAGACGCTCCCAGGCATTCCAAAAAATGGGAAGACCCCATACTGCTCTTCCTCGATTAATCACCCAAACAAGACTTTCTAGGAAAAGCATCACTCAGGCTGAAACCCAAGCCGCTTCGGACTGCGACTTGACCCAAATGAGTCAGTCTTTCAGATATTGGTGTACACAGATCCATCATCACTCTTGAGAATGCCCCTGAGGCAGTGGAGAGGCCAAAAGGGGAGAGCGGCAAACTGAAAATGAGCCAGGAACAGCAAAACAAAAACAATGCAGTTGATCCTCCCAGATAAGGATTTGTAAGTAAGCCTCAACCAAGTCCAGAGACATTCTTCATGTCGTACAACCTATATCACTGGCTGAAGGAATGCCCCACAGTACAACTGGAGGTTTAGAACTGGCCAAAGGAACCTTCTTTCTTGGCAGCACAAAGAAATGGAACATCGGCCCTGACCTTAGTCGACCGTGGTTGAGGAGGTGAGAGGGGAACTAGGATCACCATCCATAGACATAGAAATCTGCCCAGAGTACATGGTATGCAGCTCTGTTGGCCACAGAGCAGCAAGAAGAGATGAAGGAGCCCAATTGAATCTCGCATTCTAAAACATGGGCACAATGAATGGCAAATAGCACTCAGCAATCTTCGGTGTTTCGGGCTCACTCCCAGAATGGCCCCTCAAGACAAACATGCTGGCTGGGAGGAGGCACCTCTGAAGGAATCAGTCCTGGGATTCTAAAGGTCCATAAAAGGGCTGAATCTGAAACCAACACCCAGAAAGGTAGGAAAATGAACTTGCAGGAGCAGTAGCAACTGGATTCCAAATAGCATGAGCGAGGAACATGGGTGTATGCCAACTGAAATACATGCCCATATGCCTCCCAAACCCACCTCTTCACTTTTTTTAACCTATCCTCCAGGAGGCAATGAGGTTTGGACTAGCCCAAGTCCTTACCCAACTTAATCAAATCCGCCCAAACAAGAGCCTGCCTTTAAGGGTGAGCTGAGACAATTGGGACATGGAGGATGAAACCACCAACCCAAGACGGAACCACAGACAACATTGCGCCATAGTCGACAGAGCAATGTCCTTAGCCGCCCAGCAGACGAGAACTTATATGGCATCCAACAAGAAAGACTGTAGTCAATTCAAAGCAGGGTGTAATATCCTCTACATAAGGGACAGAAACCTCTGGAGCAGAGCTCGAGCTGTCAGGCTCACAAACACTATCAACTGAAGGTGGATGGCGGAGGCTTCAAAAACTGATTCCTCAAGATAGTGTCCACCTTATGATCCCAGGGTTCTTTAGAGGCATTCCGTCCTCCACTGGAATGGTGGCCTGCTTGTACATTCACTCTCAGTGGGTTAAACCACTTGGTGTGATCCTTCTGGGCAGGGCAAAGCCTCCTGCAAACTCTCCACCCCTTCACTGGGTAGTCTGGCAGGGCCAACTCCAAGCATATACCATGCTCTTGACAATCTCTGGAAGAGACAGCCATCTTTGTACTTCCAAATAGCCTACCAGATGGGGATGAACTAGCAATTCATGTTCAATTGCCAGAGAGTGGAAAACAAGGTGTATGACACCTGAGCAATCAGGGCCGCCAACTCATCCTTCTTGAATAAGTGAATAACACTGGGCTCATCGTGCACTTCAGAGCGAGATGGCCATTCATCCTCCGGAGCAGATCCATGCCCGAAATGTTGGGACTGGGACTCGAACAAGGCCAGCCAATCTGAAACTCCAACTGTCACAGAGAGTGCTTAGAAGACTGATATCGAGCAAGGCTCCAACTCGTCTGCTGTCCCTCGTCTGAGCGGGCAGACAAAATAGAGGAGACTGGGGTTCCAGGATCTGTGTTGCTACACCAGAAAATTCAAGCTTGCTGCAGAAAAGAAAAAACTCTGGGAAGGAAAGCCCAGGAACCAGGATCTACCCACTGGCCAGATGACCCCCTATTACCGGACAGGGGGATGCAACAGAGAGGAGCATCCAGAGGAGAGTATGTTAAAACTGCAAGCCTGCTGATCATTCTTCTTCAGGACTACGCATGCTGCCAACAACAGTGCAGAAGATAAAGCCTGGGCACTTCACCACCTGGCAGCGCAGAGAGGGACGAGCCTTCTTAAGAGTGTGCCCAAAGCATCCATGCAAGCAGAATAGATAACAGAATCCAGACATGAGGCTCACTGCCTTTCACAGACCAGGCACTTCTTTAAAGGTAGCATAAGAACTCCCCAACACCACAAGCAATTAGGCAACACAGGAAGAAGGTGTGCTCAGGCAGCGAGTTGCATTGCGCACAGAATCTGCGCGGGTTGGGTCACATATGCTAGTGCTGTGCAGAGACGAACCACACATGCAGATACTGCGCAGACAAGCCACACACCATAAGGGCACACATACACAGTCACTGTGTGCTACAGACATACCAGGAAGGCATGGAATGGACATGGAAAAAAAACGCAGGAAGCACAAGCAATGTACATAGGCAGTTAGACAAGGCAAGAAAACACCAACGTTGATTCAAACAAACGTCCTGAGCGGCTCAAACCTGAAAGTACCCCAGCAATGGATGAAGTGGGAAACTTAGCCTTTGGTGCTCACCCACAGAGAGCCCATAGCAGGTAAATACCATAATGGGCTCAGTGATACTCTTCTGATGCCAAACATGTAGTTTACCTAGTCAACCTTCAGGGGAGAGGGAAGGGAAGGAGGAGGGAGGGGGCACTGAGGTTGTGTGCATGGCTTTGGAATCCTTCCAATTCTTTTCCTCCCAATCTTTCGGCTGCTCAACATGTTCTTAACTTAAGAGCAGGAAGCTGAAACATTTTTCCTCCTCCTATGGCATCCGAAAAAAGCAGTTTTTAAGGGTGATTTTAGAAGAGCTCCCCATGTCATGCTCCCATGAGAAATCCACCAAAAGAATGGCTTCACACAAGCAAAATTAATCTTTCCTCTCAATTCTCCCTTGTATTTTCTCAGATTTTCAAAGAACTGAAAAGATGCATGTAGCATTTGCTGAAGACAGAATTACTGAATGCTCCCTCTAATAGTTCTGGCTGATATGGCATGATGATATCAAAGAAGCCAATGGCAAATTCCTCTGTCTCCACATCTACTGGTAGGGGGACACAACTCACTTGTCTGGACTGGTCTAGCAGGACTCTCTGGAAAGAACATTTCTGCTAACCCAAGGTATTCATCACTTCGTGTGTACTTTGGAAGTGCTACATAATACAGAGTTTTGAAGTATTTATATTTCGGAATCTCTATTTAAGTTCTTTGTAAAGTTACTGTAATCTGTTTCCTTGAAGTCTTGGGCCTCAACATATCTGAAAAGAAACAAATAGGGGAGGAAGAGATCTATGCAACAGTGCATCAAGATTATTATAATACCAGGAGACAACTTATATCCCTATAAACAAAAGGGTACAGGCAGAGAACAGAATAAAAGCCTATGTAAGCGTGTAATGACAAATGATGTCCAGCATGAACAAGTGTGTCATATCTTTGAGGGACTTACACAGGACACTATTAACCAAAAAATATACTGCAAGCAGCTAGATCCATTCAAACAGTTTATTTCTGATCCTAATATCTACAACATATCTTTAGGCATGTTTCTCAAAAAGAAGAGGACACACCTGTCAAAGAGTAAGTCTGCCTGTCCGTCCCTTTGGCAGTCTGAACCCTAGCAGTAGGGTTGCTTGAGGTGAGTGAGGGTTTGTGGATGGGAGGAGAGGGCCAATCCTCAGTTTAGTTGGCTTAACGGATGGGGCTTCCTTGGAAACGAGGACTTCAAATTTCTCTGAATGAGCCCAAGGCTCCCTCTTAACCCTATCACTACAAACTGAAGTTCTCCCAGAGAAGAGTTCTAGGAGGCCTCCATGTCCACCCTTTTTGAATCTGCACACTGAGTAAAAAACAGTTCTCACACTCACCTCCATTTCCTCCTCATACACACCACATATCTCCAACTCCTCACAGATGTATTACCCAAATACTTTTGCATATTCAACCTCCATCCACACCTTTAGCCTCCCAACAGCTCCAGATACAGAAACCTCCTACCATGCCCTCCTCACACTTGCCTCTCCACTCTCATATAAACTTTCCCCCATAGCATGCATCCCCATGCCTCATACCTCACATATTCTGAAGATACATATACCCCCCTAACACTTCAGCTTTATACAGAGCTACACACACATACTCTTCCCAGGCCCCTTCCACACAAGCTCTATCTATACCACCCAACTACTAACAGAACCCCCACCTTAAGGCTACAAATGCAGATAGTATGTCATTATGTCACACTAAGGATACATTTTGCAAAGCAATGTGTGCCTTCGAGTAAGTCCTGACTCCTGGCGACCCAGAAGCCAGGAAGGATACATTCTGGGTCGCCAGGAAGGATACATTTTAAAATCTGTTAATCTTTACTTCTATGCAACCTTGGTTCCACAGAGGAAAACTGTGCATCTATGGCAAATATAATGGTTATATTAAACTTTTCATCCTCTGTTACATTTACACATTCCTGTAGTGTTATTCAAGTCCCTGCTCCTCACTCAGGTGAACACATTGAAGAGAATGCATCCATTTGTACCCTTAGGAAGTCACTTACCTATCCACTGCCTCAGGTACAAAGACTGTAAGCCCACCAGGGGCAGGTGAACATTTGCTGTACTTAACTACTGATAAGGCATGAACAAGTAAATAAGTAAATAAATTTAAGAAATATCTATTTCTCTTCTGCAAAGAGAATCAAATGATGGACTGTGCGGTCTGCATTCTGGTTAGATCTTGAAAGAACATAACAAATACCATATGGGTGAGACCAAAGGTCCATCAAAGCTCAGTATCCTGTTTCCAGCAGTGGCCAATCCAAGTACTTGGCAGGATCCAAAAAAGCATTGGTGTTCCCCAGGTCTATCTTAATAGCTGTTTATGAACTTATCTTCCAAGAATTTGTCCAAGGCCTTTTAAAACCCAGCTATGCTAACTTACCACATTATTTGGCAATGCATTCCACAGTTTAACTATGTGGAGAGTGAAAAAATATTTTCTATGATTTGTTCTAAATACACTATTTTAACTTAACAGCATGCCCCCTAGTCTTCATGCTTTTTGAAAGAATAAACATTCCATTCCACTCAGGATTTTATAGATCTCTGTCATATCTTCCCCCTTAGCAATCTCTTCCTCAAGCTGAAAAGCCTTAACCTCTTTAGCCTTTTCTCATAGGAGCATCAATGCATTCCCTTTAGCATTTTGGTCGCCCTTCTCTGTATCTTTTCTAATGCTGCTATACCCTTTTGAGATGCAGCAACCAGATTTGCACATAGTACATATGAAACAGCTGCACCATGGAGCAATATATGCGAAACACGTTGTATGAGATTAAGAAGCTTATAAATTATCTCCCAAAAGGCAAGTCTGCTAAACTCAGATCATCAAATGTTAAAGGGAAGGAGTGTGGAAAGCACATGGCCCAATCGACCTTGATTTGAGACTTCATTGAGAGTTTGCACATTTGTGTAGCTGTGAGCTTCAGGCTCTTGCTGCCACATACTGACCTGACCTTCTCAACGCCACAATTGGCTATTTGTTTAGAAATAAACTGCAAATCAACCCAGGATATCTGTATTTGAGGGCAGTTCATTTTTTAAGTACAGAAAAATGAACTGCCTTCAAATACAGATATCCTCGGTTCATATGTATGGAAGGCCCAAGCTTTCTCCTCTCCTGTTTGCAACATGCAGCGGATATCCATAGGGGCTGAAATATCATGATTTAAGAATAAATTGCAGGTGCTCCTGCACCAGGATGAAGATCTTGCATTTGCTCCATGAAAGAGTACACAAAAATGAAAGCAGTTTCTTTATATTTAAGATGAAAGGGGCTTAAAACTAGCAGAAGTAATATTTAAGACAATTAGCAACTAACAAAGCTACTTGAGATTTTCAATGTTGACATTGAGCTTGGAGGGTTTTACGCTTGCTTGTTAAGAAAAAGTACAGGTTGCTGCAAAGATATTCTGTTTGTACTGGTGATTCAGCCATTCCCTATTACTTTTGTTCCCACTCTTAATTTAGGAAAAAAAACCACAGGTATGATAAGGTTCAGACCAGAAATGAAACAGGAGTTAAATTTCATCCATCTGTTCACAGCCACTAGTCGCTATTAAAATAGTCTATAAAGCAGGGCATGACCTCACCTACCACATTCAACTGTAAGAGATTATAAAACAATTTGTAAGGTCAAATGGCTTTGGGTGGTGTGGTACTGTATTCTGCACCAGTAACAAAGTTATTCATCAACCATACCAACTCATGCCTATCCTAATAAAACAAGCTTCTAAGACAGCCAACATAAAAGCAAGGTCAAATCCCTATATATACTGTATATACTGACAAGGTGCTTCCCCATAGAATTTTCCAAACTGAGTAAATTTTTTTTTTCTAAAGTCAGTCATAAAAACAATTTTAGTTGATCGCTGCCATATTTAGGATGGTCAATAAATAAATAAATACATCAACCAACCAACATTATTCTGGCCATGATTCCTTTGGGAATTCTGACTATTTTGCTTCCTTGACAGATTTTCACTACTCTCAATGCTATATCATGGCTCTGAGGCTAGCTTTCCTCCCACTGATTTCACACACATTTAGAACTGTTAAAAACATTTTTTGTTCTTTTTTTCCCCCACATACAAAAACCTTTCTGAACAGAAAGCCTTTAACACATGATCACAAACACTGAATAAAGGAGTTTAGTGTTTCCCTGCCAAGAAAGAGCAAAAGCCAAGACACTGCACAAAGGAGAAAATGATTCTTAATCAGAAATGCTGTCTGCCGGCCCTGGGTCATGGCACTTTGCATTTTTAGCATATGCTTTTTCCAGGTTTCTGGTATGGGTATATAATGGGAAGGAAGCAATGGCCAGAATTAAACAGCACAGAATTCTTGATTCTGTCCATCACCCTTATTCCTTCTCCTTGGACTTGTCTGGATTGCTCCTGTTATTTCAGTCCTAGGCTTCTCAAATTTGTTCCCTGGGATTTTTATTTATTTATTTAGACAGATTTGTATGCCACCTTTTCCTTCAATCAAGGTGGTCACGTCACATCACAATTGGAGGGTTATATTTAACATTAGGGTACGTGTAATCATTTAGACAGCAGAGTTACGTAACAGTATTTAGATCTACAAGCACATGTACACACAATAGAAATCAATGGTGGATCAAGGTAATCATACTTTGTGAGGCTTCACATAAATTTCTATAGATGGCTTTTAGTTTCTTTAGGGCAGTCATGCACGTATTCTCCTGGAGTCCTGTGCAAACTTCCTTGATAAAACATTCAGTGCTGGCATACGCACTTTCAGTGTCCCAGACAAAAGGTTTCAATAGCAATAGCAAGGAGAACCAAGCATTTCATTATCAGCTCTTAAAAAGAGTAAATTAGACTTACCTGCTAATTGTTGTTCCTTGCGGAACTCTAGTCCAGTCCCGGAACCATAGAGTTGTGAACCTCCACCAGCAGCTTTGGAGACTGAACATCTTCATCTCTTTGATCATCCAGCTATATGCAGCCCCAAGGACCGCCCACACATCAGTACCTATTGACAAAGCATACTAAGCAGAGCAACAAATAAGTAGATATAACACAGTGGAAAAAAGGATCCTGACCCTAAAGTTCCCACTACGAGCAAAAATTCTTTCTTTTTTTTTTTTTTCTTCTTTTTCCAATTGCGTAAGAACAACCTCCCGCCTACGGGAAGGCGGACCAGAACGGCCGTGGCGACCCTTGTGCAAAACGCATGCAACAAGAGGCGCCACCGCTCACCCCCAAGATTTGACCCCGAAAGGAAACTAAGGCATGCTGCAAGCAGAGGAGCTCTGACCGAAAGTATAGAGAACAAAAAACCTGGCAGACTCCTATAATGAATGTACCTTCTTGGCTGGCAGCGAGAACAGATAGACAGGGAGGGATCCGGGACTGGACTAGAGTTACGCAAGGAACAACAATTAGCAGGTTAGTCTAATTTACTCTTCCTTAGCGTCCCTCTAGTCCAGTCCCGGAACCATAGAGGATGTAACAGAGCAGTAAATCTCAACGGGAGGGCCTCGCTAGTCCAGCCTGAAGCACCCAAGACCCAAACCGCGCATCCGATGCCGCCTGCACATCCAGACGATAGTGCTTAGCAAAGGTGTGCAAGGACGACCACGTCACCGCCCGACAAATATCCACCGCCGGTACCAAGCTCACTTCTGCCCAAGACGCCACCTGCGCCCTAGTCGAGTGAGCCCGAAGCCCGGCAGGAACCATCCTGCCGTGTAAAAGGTATGCCGACGAAATCGCCTCTTTCAACCAGCGGGAAATGGAAGACTTAGACGCCGCTTCCCCCTTGCGCGGACCGCCAAATGCGACAAATAGGCGATTGGTCTTACGGAAGGCCGCCGTTTCCCTCAAATACCGACGAAGAGCTCGACGGACATCCAACGCGTGCAAGGAGTTATCCGCGTGCTTGCCCCGTTCCTTGGCAAACACCGGGAGAGACACCACCTGATTCATGTGAAACGCCAAAAGTACCTTAGGCAAAAACTCGGGAACCGGTCACAATACCACCTTGTCGGCAGAGAAAGACAGATAGGGTTCCCTACACGAAAGAGCCTGCAACTCCGAGATCCTGCGAGCTGACGAGATCGCTACCAGAAACACCGTTTTCAACGTCAAGTCCTTCAACGAAGCTTGCGCCAAGGGTTCAAACGGCAAAGTCACCAGAGACCTCAACACCAAATTCAAGTCCCACGAGGGCACTAAAGCCCTGCACGGAGGACGCATAAGCAACACCGCTCGCAAGAAGCGTTTCACGTCCGCATGGGACCCCAATAACTGGCTCTGAACCTTGCCTCGAAAACACGCAAGAGCTGCAAGTTGGACCCTCAACGAACTGGCCGCCAGGCCCTTGTCCACCCCTGCTTGCAAGAAGGAGAGGATCTGAGGAACGGAGGTCCGCAAAGGCCGCAACTCGCGAGCCGCACACCAGCTCTCAAAAATACGCCAGACCCGGACATACGCTAGCGACGTAGACCGACGCCACGCCCGCAACAAGGTAGCAATGACCTCCGGAGAATAACCTTTGGCTCTCATTCGCACCCTCTCAATAGCCATGCCGTAAGCGAGAATCGAGCCACCTGAGGCATCTGCAGCGGCCCCTGCCGAAGGAGATCCGGCCGAGGAGGAAGGAGCCACGGATCGGCCACACTCAACCACACCAGATCCGCATACCAAGGCCGACGAGGCCAGTCCGGGGCAATCAGAACCACGGGACCCGGATGCCGTTCGATCCGCTGTACCAGGCGACCCAGCAGAGCCCACGGAGGAAAGACATAGAGCAGCCCGTACCTTGGCCACCTTTGTGCCAATGCATCGAGGCCTTCCGACATGCGTTCCCGACGCCAGCTGAAGAACCTTTCGACCTGCGCGGACTCGAAGGTCGCCATGAGGTCCATTATCGGCAGACCCCAACGACGGACCAGCAACGCAAATACCTCGGGATGTAGAGACCACTCTCCGGGGTCTACCCTGCGACGACTCAGAAAGTCCGCCTCCACACTGTGAACCCCCGCGATATGCTGGGCCGACAGACACTGAAGATGCCGCTCTGCCCAATCCAGAAGCAGATCCGCCTCCGCTTCCAACGCCGCGCTGCCTGTGCCTCCCTGGCGATTTATGTAGGCTACCGTGGAGGCATTGTCGGATAGCACCCTGACCGCCGCTCCCTGCAGCCAAGGCTGAAACGCTGTCAGAGCCAACCACACGGCTCTCATTTCCAGTCGGTTGATGGACCACCGGCTCTCCCGCGAGGACCATTGGCCCTGAGCAATCTGGCCCTCGCAATGAGCCCCCCAGCCGCTCAAACTGGCATCCGTCATCAGCAGACGCCAGACGGGAGACTCCAAGGGCATACCGTTCGCCAGAGAGCGCCGACACAACCGCCAGCGAAGGCTGCGCCGAACCTCCAAGGGGCAAACTAACTGACGAGCTAGCGAGTCGGACTGATGACACCATCGACGCAGCAGCGCTCGCTGCAGAGGCCGCATGTGAGCCCTTGGCCACGGAACTACCTCGATGGTCGACGCCATCGTGCCGAGAAGCTGAAGGTATTGCCAAGCCGAGGACGCCCGTCTCGCTAGAAACTGCTCCACCAGCCGCCTCAGGGCCCGCGCTCTGTGCACTGGGAGAAAAACCTTCCCGTTGCTGGTCTCGAAACGCGCCACCAAATACTCCAAGGTCTGCGAGGGAAGAAGGCTGCTCTTTGCCCGATTGACCACCCAGCCTAACGACTGCAAAACATGTACGACCCGCACCGTCGCCCGGAGACTCTCCTCCCTCGACTTCGCCCGTATCAACCAGTCGTCGAGATAGGGATGCACGAGGACACCCTCCTTCCGCAGGAACGCCGCTACCACCACCATGATCTTCGTGAAGACCCGTGGCGCCGCCGCTAGGCCGAAGGGCATGGCTTGAAACTGAAAATGGCCCATCGGCAGCGCAAACCGCAGAAATCTTTGATGTTCCCGGCGAATGGGAATGTGCAAATAGGCCTCCGTAAGGTCTAGGGACGTTAGGAATTCCCCCTCGCGGACCGCCGCTATGACCGAGCACAGCGTTTCCATGCGAAAATGCGACACCCGGAGGCACCGATTCACTCTCTTTAAATCCAGGATTGGTCGAAAGGTGCCCTCCTTTTTCGGCACTACGAAGTAGATGGAGTATCGACCGGACCCTAACTGCCCCTCCGGCACGGGGGCGACCGCCCGGAGCCGAAGCAGCCGGGAAAGTGTATCGGATACGACTCGTCGTTTCCAGGGAGCGCTGCACGGGGACATAACGAAGGAATCGAGCACCGGTCGATGTAGCTCGAGCGCATATCCCTCTCATATCACTTCTAACACCCACCGATCGGATGTGATAGCGGCCCAGGCAGGGTAGAAATCCCGCAGTCTGCCCCCTACGGGAATCACCGCCACCGGAGCCGGCCTCGCTTCATTGTGACTTTTTGGGGACCTGCGCCTGGAAGGAGCCAAAACCTCTACCTGCCCCCCGAAATCCGCGGAAACTCTGTCCGCGCCCCAGATATCTGGAACGCTGGGACTGACCAAAGCGGGAGGCACGAAACCTCCGAAAGGACTGCTGAGACCCCGGAAGGTGAAGGTCGGCTTCCCCTGCTTGGGCTTATCCTCCGGAAGCCGACCCCCCTTAGAATCCCCGAGATCTTTTACCAACCTATCCAAGTCCTCTCCAAATAACTGCCTGCCCTTAAACGGCAGCTTACTAAGGCGAGCTTTAGAAGAGCCATCAGCCGCCCAATTGCGTAACCAAAGAGAACGACGCGCCGCTACCACCGACGCCATGCCGTTAGCTAACCCCCTAATGAGGTCATAGTGGATATCCGCCAAATAAGCGGTACCCGACTCCAATCTGGACGCCGCGGCCTCTTGTTCCGCCGACTGGGGCCCCTGGAACTGTTGAGACCAGCGGAGGCAGCCGCGCGCCACCCAGGCCCCGGCCACCGCCGCCTGCATTGACAGGGCAGCAACATCAAACGCCTGTCTCAACAATCTATCAACTTTCCGATCCTGCGGGTCCTTCAACGCCGCAGCACCTTCCACCGGGATAGTAGTCCGTTTAGTAACCGCGGAAACTACCGCATCCACCTTCGGCGAACGAAAGAGCTCTCTATCAGCCTCCGACAGAGGATACAATTTAGGCAACAGTCTAGCCCCGCGCCAAGCGGACTCTGGACTGTTCCCCTCCTCCTGGATCATAGCTTTAAAAACCCTATGGAGCGGAAAGACTCTGTGGGAAGTGCGCACCGCCTGCATCAAGGGATCCTCCAACTTGTCCTCCGCAGTGGCATCTTCCACGGATATGTTCAATACCTTGAGGGTTTCGGCAATCAGTGCCGGAAGTTCCTCTTTACGAAATACACGCACTATTCTACTACTCTGCTCGTCGTCCAACAACTCGCCGTCTTCTAAATCCTCCGCAGACTCCAGCTCAAGAGCCTCCCCCAGCCCCTCGTGGAACTCGTCCCCAGGAGGCGCAGAATCCGCAACACTCGGGGGCCGGCTCTTTTTTTTGTGGACCAGTGTCTCCCTCTACTGAAAGTGGACCCTTTAGTCCATGGTGGGGCAGGACCGAGCCTCCCCCCGCCAGCTGCAAGAGAGCCAGAGCCTCCTGCATGAGAGAAAAAGGCGGGTGGAACTCCCAGGGATCCCTCCTGGACGCCCCCCACCAACAGGCGCTCCGGCACTGCAGAAATCCCCGGACCAAGGACCGTCTCTGCCTGCTCTGATGTCACTTCTGTAGATACAGGTGGGAGATCTGCACTGGAGCCCTCCAGAGGGTCCTCCATGCCAGCACCCACAGCAGAACAAGTGGCACAGACTCGGGCTTCCAAATTACTACTTCTATGAATGCCACAGACCAGACACCGAGGACTAGGAGGCATGGCTATGCACACAGCCCTTTGCCAGCAAAGCTGGAACACCTTGCTGAAGCAAACAGAGCAGAAAAAAAATCTCGATTTTAAAAGTGCTCAAAAACGCTCCAAATTGCAGGATTACATAGAGCTGGAGTCAATTAGCTGATATCTGACCAAGAAATGCAAAAACGAAGCTCCTATCCCTAAAAAAAAACACGAAGAAAAACAACTTTGAAAAAAAATCCAAAATGGCCGCCGGACCCGATCCCGCCAAAAAAAGGACCAGAAAAAATACCCAAAAGGTCTAAAACACTCCCCAGAGCTGATTCCAGGCCACCCCAAGGCCTCCACCACTGCCTTTAGAAAGAAAAAGCTTCAAACTCTACTCACCCACACACAGGAGTGGAGGGGGGGTCAAAACACTGAGAGTGCTGTCCAGCGTGCCTGTCACAAGCTCTGAGTAGCAGTTATCAGAGTCAATAACAGAGTAATAACCGCTCAGGGCAGCTCGGGGAACCCCTAAATCAGTCAGGGACCCTCAGAGCCTACTGCTGTATTCAATTGCTGCCTGTAATTGTCTTCAACCTTCTCCTCACCCACCAAGGGGGTTCGGTAGAAAGGAGACCTGTGTCCTGTGCAGCTCCCCTGCTTGTTTGACCTATGGGGAGACTGACAGAGAGAGACAGAGAGAAAAAAAACAGATTAGAGAAAGACAGAAGGGACACAGTCAAAGATTTCCTCCCCAGCAGCAGCCCAGCACCTAAATCTAGAAAATAATAAACACTAAAGCTCTGCTTATTTGTTCCTAAGGAGCCCAGTTCTGGGCTCTGACTTCCAAGCTGCTTGGAGACTGAGATACTGATGTGTGGGCGGTCCTTGGGGCTGCATATAGCTGGATGAGAGATGAAGATGTTCAGTCTCCAAAGCTGCTGGTGGAGGTTCACAACTCTATGGTTCCGGGACTGGACTAGAGGGACGCTAAGGAAATACCTATTAGTAAAGTTATTAAGAAACAAAAGCATTAAATATGACAGTGTAGTTTGCCTATTTCTGATGAATATTGCAGAATGTACCCGATCTCAGGCTTTACCTCACATCTAGGGAAGCTCTGTATTTATCTCAAACTGACTAGGTAGGTTCTGTGGTATGGAATGGAATGGAATGGGTAAACGTAGATCTATTGTTTACGTCATCAGAATATAAAAAGACTAGGGGACATGCAATGAAGCTACAGGGTAACCTATTTAAGACTAATAAGAGAAAACATTTTTTCACTCAACGTGTAATCAAACTCTGGAATTTGTTACCAGAGGATGTAGTAAAAGCTGTTAGTGTAGCTAGGTTTAAAAAAGGTTTGGACAAGTTATTAAAAGGGACCCAGGATATCACTGCTTGACCCAATACAAGCATTGAAGAACCTGTGTCTTTTGGGGAGACTGCTAGGTACTTATGACCTAGATTGGCCACTATTGGAAACAAGATACTGGGCTTGATGGACCTTGGTCTGACCCAGTATGGCATCTCTTATGTTCTTATGTTACTGAATCAAAATGGCTTAGATGGGCCTTGTGATCTTAATTTGATATCAAGTGTCTGTATTTCTATGATCCCTCTATGTCTGAGGTATATCAATAGCTCATTGCTCAACACGCACACCTCCCTTGGACTTCTGCATCCTATTTGCAAAAAGCTACACTTTTGTGCATTAGTCAGCACTGCCACAGAGCTAAATCAGGACTTGGGTAGTAGTGCTGGGAGAAATGAGAGGGTAAGATATCCCCCCCCCCCATGCAGCTGGGAGAATCCCACCCGTCTATAATAAAGCTAGCCATGCTGATATCACCAGGTAAGCTTCTCTACCAGGCTAAAAATATGCACCAATAACTCTTTAGCCTGGCATCCCAGACAGCTTCCCTATGTCAACCGCCCTGATCTCAGTTAAAATCCTCATCACTCCTCAAGCTCTTTTATGGTCACATATTTTATTCAACAACTCAGGAACACACACTGTCAGAAAACAATGAACAATACTCCACAATTAATTCCCAGTAAAACAAAGGCATTGTAAAGCACAGTTACTTACCTGTAACAGGTGATCTCTGGGAACAGCAGGAATAAGTCTTCACATATGGGTACGTCGGTACCGACGGAGCCTGCGTGGGAACGCTCCCCAGCTTCCCAAAAAGGAAAGCTTTTGGGAGCATCCCACAGCGCCTGCGCGCTGCCTTCCCGCCTTTCCTAACCAGCTCTCCTCAGTTCGAGTTTAAAGCTGAGACAATAGAGAGAGAGAGGAAAGGAAAGATAGAAAAAGAGATACAACTCCTAGGGGAGGTGGGAGGGTTGTGAAGACTTATTCCTGCCGTTCCCAGAGATCACCTGTTACAGGTAAGTAACTGTGCTATCTCCAGGAACAAGCAGGAATGAGTCTTCACATATGGGGACTCCCTAGCTAAGATGCCTGGGAGATCCCCAAGGATATGAGACCCTGGGAAGGGGTCTACTTCCTCCTATGGATCTCAGGCATCCATCCAGGGAAGGAGGGTAGGAGTTGTTTAAGAATGGAACAGGTGTTTGAGGACAGCCTGACCAAACAAAGCATCCCGGCGGGAGTCCTTGTCCAAGCAGTAATGGGCTGTGAAGTTATGAACCGAGGCCCAGGTGGCTGCTCGACAGATCTGGTCGATGGACACAGAATTTAGATGAGCCATAGAGGTGGCCATGGCCCTCACATTATGAGCTGTGACATGGCTCTCCAGAGAAAGGTTCTTACTCTGGTAGGCGAAAGAAATACACTGAGCAATCCAATTGGACAGTGTTCTCTTAGAGACTGGAAGTCCCAAATGAGAAGGATCAAAAGCAACAAAAAGCTGGGAAGACTTTCTATGTTGCTGTGTCCTTTGTAAGTAAAAAGCAAGAGCTCTTTTACAATCCAGAGTATGAAGATTCTTCTCTGCACTGGATGCATGAGGAGCTGGAAAAAAGACAGGTAAATATACCTCTTGATTAAGATGAAAAGGTGAGACCACTTTAGGCATAAAGTGTGGATTTGTCCTAAGGACTACTTTATCATGCTGGAACCTTGTATAAGGTGGATTAGCCACTAATGCCTGCAATTCACTGATGCGGCGAGCTGAAGTGACTGCAATGAGGAAAATAACCTTCCAGGAAAGAAACTTCAAGAAGGTAGTGGCTAAGGGTTCAAAAGGTGGCTTCATAAGCTGACCAAGAACCAAATTTAAGTCCCATGCCACCGGAGGAGGCCTAATGGGAGGTTTAGTTAAAGTTAGGCCTCTCATGAATCTTGCAATGAGAGGATGAGAGGAAATAGGTTGTCCATTGATGGGCTTAAGGGATGCTGCAATAGCACTCAAATGGACTCTTACTGAATTCGTTTTAAGGCCTGCATTGGAAAGATGCAGGAGATAGTCTAACAGAGAATTTAAAGGTAGTGCTAGAGGGTCAAGACCCTTTTCAGCACACCAAATGGAAAACCTCTTCCATTTAAAAGCATAAGAACGCCTGGTGGAAGGTTTTCTGGAAGCATGGAGGATATCCTTCACTTGTTGAGAAAGATTCCAGTCTTGAAGGTCTAGGCCTTCAGTAACCAAGCTCTGAGGTGTAGGGACTTGGGGTTTGGGTGCCACAAAGTCCCTTCCTCCTGGGACAGAAGGTCTGGAGCAGCTCCCAAGTCCAGGGAGGGGGCTTGGGAGAGATGTAGAAGTAGAGGGTACCACACTTGGCGTGGCCAGCGTGGAGCTATGAGGATCATAGATCCTTGATCCCTCTGGAGTTTGAACAGAGTCTTGGGAATCAAGGGAATGGGTGGAAATGCATACAGGAAGCCCTGACCCCAATGAAGGAGGAAGGCATCCTTGGCCTGAACTCCCTGACATGGAATTCTGGAACAGAACCGGGGAAGTTTGGCATTCCACAGACTTGCAAAGAGGTCTATGTCCGGGGTTCCCCATTCTTGGAAGATTCTGAGTACCTGATCCATGTGCAGGGACCATTCGTGTGGAAGCAGAACTCGACTGAGTCTGTCTGCCCAAGAGTTTTGGACTCCTGGGAGGTATACTGCCAGGAGATGGATTTGATGCTCTCTGGCGAAGGCCCACAATCTTAAAGCTTCGTTGCAAAGCGACAGAGAGCCAGTACCTCCTTGTTTGTTTATGTAAAACATGGCTACTTGATTGTCCGTATGAATGAGGACTGTCTTGTAGCTGAGCAGGGTATGAAAGACCTTGAGAGCTAGATAAACTGCTCGAAGCTCCAAGTGGTTGATATGAAGAGAGGTCTCCTGTGGAGACCAAGTGCCTTGAGTGGAGAGGTCCTTTAGATGGGCTCCCCAACCTGTTTGGGAGGCATCTGTTGTGAGGGTTGCTTGGGGCAGCAACTGTTGGAAGGGGGACCCTAGCAACAAATTTTGAGTGGATATCCACCATTGGAGAGACCAAAAGAGACGTTTGGTGGTCGCTATTTGGTCTGAGAGAGCTCCTGAAGCTTGAGTCCACTGGGTGGACAAAGTCCATTGAGCTGCTCTCATATGTAGGCGAGCATAGGGTACCACATGTACTGTGGAAGCCATGTGGCCTAGCAGCTGCAGCATCTCCTGGGCAGTTAAGTGGCTCTTTGACTGAATCTGGGAGGCTAACTGCACTAGACGTTGGCAACGGGCCTGAGGAAGGTAGGCCCTTGCAGTAGTGGTACCCAACCAGGCCCCTATGAATTCTAGGGACTGAGTAGGGGTGAGCTGAGACTTTGGGAGGTTTACCACAAGTCCCAGATACTGCAGAATGCGCCTTGTGCGGTCCAGGGAAATCTGGGCCTCTGACTGGGATGGAGCTCGGATGAGCCAGTCGTCCAGGTATGGGAAGACAAATATTCCCAGAGTGCGTAAAAATGCAGCAAGTATTGCCATGCATTTGGTGAACACTCTTGGAGCAGAGGCTAGACCGAAAGGAAGGACTCTGTATTGGTAATGTTTTCCTTGGAAAAGAAACCGTAGGAATCTTCTGTGAGAGGGATGGATGAGGACATGTGTGTACGCATCCTTGAGATCTAGAGAACAAAGCCAATCCTGACTTTGAAGGTATGGAAGGAGAGTGCCCAGAGAAAGCATCTTGAACTTCTCCTTGCATAGAAATTTGTTCAATTCTCTGAGATCTAAGATGGGCCTGTATCCCCCTGTCTTCTTTGGAATGAGAAAATAGGGGGAGTAGAACCCTGACCCTTGATGAAGAAGAGGAACTTCTTCTATTGCCCCTTGGGCAAGAAGGGTAGCTACCTCTTGACCTAGAAGGTCGAGAAGAGATGTGGGAGAATTGAAGTGTCTCACCATGGTGTGGGGAGCAAGGTCTGAGAAATGAAGCTTGTAGCCCTCTCTTATGATGGAGAGGGTCCACTGCTCTGATGTTATTTGCTCCCATCTGGGAGCAAAATGAGCCAACCTTCCTGGAATGGCGAGAGGCTCTGGCTGCTTTAGAGCCAGAAAGGCTAAGTTTTCTAGCATCAAGTCAAAAACCCTGAGGAGGCTGGGCCTGCTGAGTTGCAGCAGCCCCTGTAGGCTTAGGCCTGGCCTGTTTAGGTTGCTGACGCTTAATGGCAAAGCGACCTGTAGAAGATTGTTGGCCAGAAGTAGAAGGAAATCTGCCCTTTTTGAAAAAAGACTTTTTAAAAGTCTTTTTCTTGGCAGGAATGGAGGTTGACTTTGAAAGTCTATCCAGAGCAGAGTTTTCTGCATCCATTTGAGTGGCTTTTATTTGCCACTCTTTGCCAAATAGATTTTCACCTGTACAGGGCAGATTTCCTAAGCCATCTTGAACCCAGGGTTCTAAATCAGAAGCCTGGAGCCAAGCAATTCTGCGAGCAGCTATGGCAATGGCTGAGGCTCTGCTGGCACCTTCAAAGGAGTCAAAAGCTGCCCTGTTGGAAAACTTTGAAATGTCTTGAGTATGCTTAAGCCAAATGAGGAATTCGTCCCTTTTATCTTCTGGAAGAAAAGGGAGGAAGTTGTGCAGTTTTTGTGCAACTTCTTTTAGAAACATACCTATATAAAGGCTATATGAGTTGATTCTGGCAATAAGCATACTGGCTTGGAAGATTTTCCTACCAAAAGCATCCAAGGTCCTGCATTCTCTTCCTGGAGGAGCAGAAGAGTGTCTCTTTGTACTCTTTATCCTCTTCATAGCTGACTGCACCACAATGGAATGGTGAGGAAGCTGAGTTTTCTGAAATCCAGGACAAGGAGGGACACGATACATAGTGTCCAATCTGCGAGAATGAGGAGAGAGAGTGAGAGGAGTCTCCCCTAAATCAATCATGTGTTCATAAAGAATCTCATGAATTGGTAAGGTGACTGCCTCTCTAGGAGCCTTAGAGTATCCTAAAATAACTAATTTTTTTGCTCTAGGCTCTGATTCAGAAGTTACTGAAATAGAAAGTCCTTTAGCTACTTCTCTTATGAAGTCTTGAAAGGACAAGTCCTCTGGAGGAGACATTCTTCTTTTTGGAGAAGGCGGCTCTTCAGGAAGGGCTATGGATACTTCAGGAGACTCATCTGATGAATCAGAATCACCAGAGGAATCGAAGTATCGCCTGTCAGGGTGCTCTTCTAACGCTCGATACGCGTATCGAGCGGTATCGACATCGGGTGTCCTCGGTACCGGATCGGTACCGAGAAGTAGCCCTGGACAAGGAACCGATGCAGCCGGTATCCTGGTCGATGTCGATGCAGTCGGTACCGGTATCGGCGCTGGTGCCGGTACCGGAGCCGATACCGACAACAGAGTTTGTTGTGGTACCATCGGCGTCGCAGCTTGAATGAAGGCCGTGATAGCCCGCTGCATGGACAGAACATTCTGATCCATCGACGCCATGAATGCCTGGAAATCGGTACCGGGAGATTGTGCCGGTACCCCAGAGCATTCTAACAGGTGATCGGTCGAGGCCGTGCCATCGATGTCAACCTGTAACCCCATAGAAGGAGCTTTGGAAGCCGGAGCTTCCCGCCGGGGTTGTTTTGCTGGTGCAGGATCCTCGAGGGCAAGCCCGGAGGCATCTCGATGCTTAGAGGGAGATCTACCCTTCGAGGACCTGCTAGGTTTATGTTTGGTTACCTGAGATCCATCAGGAGAAGAAGACCTGGAAGATGTCGATGCTACTGACGCTGCATCAGCAGGAAACAGCACATGGAGCTTAGCTGCTCGGTTCTGTAACCCCCGTTTAGACATTAGAGAGCAGGAGGGACAATCCGGAATGGAGTGTTCAGGACCCAAACATGTAAGACACCATTCATGGGTATCTGTAACAGAAATAGTACTGCTACACTTAGTGCATTTCTTGAACCCGGAAGCTGGTTTTTCCATGAGGAAAATTTTCTTGTAGGCCCTGAGGCCCAAGAGGAAAAATACACTAAGTGAAGAAAATATAGAATTTTTTTATTTTTTTTTGAAAGAAAGAAAGAGAAAAAACCGGCAGTACCGGTCTGGAGTCGGGAAAGGCAGACACACGACCAAAGAAATAAAATAAAATAAAGAACTTATTCAGCGGTGACAGGGCTCGACCTGCTGGCTCCGCGGCAAAGAAGAACTGAGGAGAGATGATTAGGAAAGGCGGGAAGGCAACGCGCAGGCGCTGTGGGATGCTCCCAAAAGCTTTCCTTTTTGGGAAGCTGGGGAGCGTTCCCGCGCAGGCTCCGTCGGTACCAACGTACCCATATGTGAAGACTCATTCCTGCTTGTTCCTGGAGATCAGATATCTTCATTTTTTGTTTTTCCTCTTTTCCCCCTCCTCCTGCCTACAACCCTCCTACTAACCCCCCAACTCCCCGCACCCAGCCCATCCCCTCTCCCCTCCTCCCATATACCATTACTCTCACACTCTCATACACTGGGCTGTTAAACAAAAACACAGTTAAGAGCCATACTCCGGCCTCAGGGTGACAAAGATTATATGTAGGGTTCCCAGATCTCCATGAAGCCAACCATTTGCACAGTGGTGGTCTGAGCAGTCAGGTTCTCCATCTGCATCAATCAATGTAGCATGTAGCAAACGTAGATCGATTGTTTACCTTATCAGAATATAGAAAGACTAGGGGACATGCAATGAAGCTACAGGGTAAACTATTTAAGACTAATAAAAGAAAATATTTTTTCACTCAACGTGTAATCAAACTCTGGAATTTGTTACCGGAGGATGTAGTAAAGGCTGTTAGTGTAGCTGGGTTTAAAAAAGGTTTGGACAAGTTCCTGGAGGAAAGGTCCATAAACCATTATTAAGAAGTGACCGAAGATATCAATGCTTGACCCAGTACAAGCATTGTGGAACTTGTGTCTCTTGGGGAAACTGCTAGGTACATATGACCTAGATTGGCCACTGTTGGAAACAGAATACTGGGCTTGATGGACCTTGGTCTGACCCAGTATGGCATATCTTATGTTCTTATATATTATGCCATGTCTAAAAGGTCGGGGAGTCTGAATTGAGCCACATCAAGAGAATCCCTTTCAAGCCCACTAGGCAGGCCTTAAGTACAAACATGTTAGCTCCCTTCTCTCAAACTAATATTCCACGAGGGTGACCCAGTAGAATTGCAGCAGGCTGAAGCTCCACCTTCTGGTGCAACATTTCCTTCAAATAGTCCCTAATCTCCTTCCAGAACTTTTGAATTAGAGCACACTGCCACAACATGTGAGCTAAGCAACCTCTAGAAGTCAGACATTTACCACACACCTCTGTAGGTACTAACCCAACTTTGAATGCCCATGCTGGAGGAATATAATCTCGCAGAAATGACTTTACACAAAAGTTCCCACAGGGCCACCTCGGTAAGTGCCTAAGAACGAGCCACGCTCTTAGCGATATCTTCTCCCATCCAAGACATGCCAGGTATCTCTAGCTCAGACAATGCTTTCTGAAGAAGAGAAAACAACATCCATTCGCGGTTGTCAAATTCAACAAATAAAGACGGCTTACACATGAAAGTAGTACATATCTGTTGCTTCCCCTTAGACAAGATATAGTGGCGCAACTGCAGATAGGCAAAAACGTCCTGTTGGAGTAGCTGATAATCCTTTGTAAGCTCCTGGAATGACTTTAAATCCCCATCTTCCCTTAGGGCCCGGTGACGGATACATAATCCTTTCTGTGCCCAAGAGCAAAGCACGCCAGATGCATCCTGGAGGGGAAATCCAGGTTTCCCCAGAGGGGCAGAAAATTTGAGGCTGACGGTGACTGGCCAAACCATTCACATAACCTTCTCCACGCCCACCACATTGGCCCTGATATGTGACCAGCCCTCTGTACACTGGGCACCTTGTCCCTTTCCGCCTGAAGTGCATATAAAATATTCAACAGGCTAACCAGCCCCTGTTCTAAACCCATTGGGATATAGTGACTAATGGCATATAACCAATCCCGTAAATGCCTGAGAATACAACCTAAGTTATACCTTGCCAGGTCCAGAACCCCCACAGTCCTCCTCTCTCCCAGCGCTCTTGCAAACTAGAAAAAGGCATCCTAGGTCTCTCACCTTTCCACAAAAAAAGCCCTACCTGCCTCCTCCAAGTTCTTAAATTGTGCTGTAGCAAATTCAAGGCAACACTTGAAATAAATACAGCCAACATAGCAGACATGTCACCTTATATAAAGCAACGCACCCCAAAAGAGACAAGAGTATGCCTTCATAACGAAGAAGCTGCTCCCTCTTTTTCCTTAGAGAGGGCAGAAAATTAAGCCGGTAAAACTGACACGAATTGGCCAGCACCAAAATACCTAGGTATTTAAAGAGCCCCTCAGCCCACCTCAAAGGGAATGGCACCTCCCAATTATCTTGGACTGTTAAATCCACTGCCAATTCCTCAGATTTATACTTCTTCAAAGTCAAACCTCAGCGAGCACTGAGCAACTGAAACTCATCTAACAGCACTAGCAAAGAGGTTCTGAGTTCTGTTAGGTGAACAAGGATGTCATCCGCAAAGGCACCTTAAACTCTATCCCCCCAAAGTCACCCCCTAATCCCATGCAAAAAGACTCAAAAAACAAGAGACAGTAATGGAAAAAGCAGGCATCTTTGCCTTGTACCTCTAAATAATGGGAAATCTTCCACAATAATGCCATTCACCACTACAGAGGCCCTGGGATTCACATACAACAAGCAGACAAACAAAAGAAGCTTTTGAAATCCATCCGTCCCAACACTGCACACAAAAAAAGGTGACATTTTACTTACCAGTTTATGTCCTTTCCTTGACATCTACTAGAACAGTCCAGTTAAGTGGGTTGTATTTCCCTACCAGCAGATTGGTGAAGACAAAGAACCAATGAAAAGCCCAGGTTTCAGTGACATCACTATTATGGATAGCCTAAAACTGAGGACAGTGAACTGATATTAAGAGCAAAGCATGGCAAAACGCAGATACCTCTGCTGATCCTCTCAGATCGAGATATGAAATAAGCCTCGGCCAAATCCAGAGAAGCCAAGAACTCCACAGCATACTATTTGAGTCACGGAGCACAAGGTTTCAATTAAGAAGCGCAAGATGTGCAAGTGCTCATTGACCCCCTTTATGTCCAGAATGGGCCAGAAGTCTTTTTTTTTTTCTTTTTGCTCCAAAAAATAGATGGAGTATCTGCCCTTGCCCTGCTCATCCAGGGTGACTGGCACCACTGCCTTCAGAAGCAGAGCGGAAGCTAAGGACCACGGCCAAACACAGAAGAGTGGTATAAAAACTCTTTATTAGCAGACCCGACAGACAATTGGTCCTAGTGTGTAATCTGTAGGGTTTTTTAGTATGAGGATGTATAAACGCATTGTGTAAAACAATAGCATGTTTACAGACAGAACATTTATTACATTTAAAATGTCCATTGTGTGTATTAGAAAAACCCAAAAAAGGAGGCATATAAGAGGAAACTAATTTATCGCCTAAGTTCCGTTCTCTGTCATAGGCTATAATTAAACGTTGATTGTGGAAGCAGGAGGAAGTTTGGAGAATATGCCAGTGAGCTTTTAGTATCTTTTGTATCTTCCAGGATAAATGGGAGAATCGTAAGACACAGACGAACTTATCATCCAAAGGCTTATCTTTAGGTAAAAATAAGTCTTGTCTGTTAGTGGAGTAGGCACGGAGGAAAGCTCTATTAATGCAATCCCTAGGGTAGCCTCTTGTATGGAAAAGTTCTGCCAGATCACGGGATTTACTTTTAAACTCCTCATGATCCGTGCATAATCTTCTAAGACGTAAAAATTGTGAGACTGGTAGATTTTTCTTCAAATGACTACTGTGAAAACTGTCAAAATGAAGGAGCTTGTTTTTATCTGTTGGTTTACGAAAAATAGTAGTGTTAAATCCTGCAGGGGATTTCTTGATGAGGATATCCAAAAAGAGTAGTTATTCACCTGTAACAGCTGTTCTCCAGGAGCAGCAGGAATCAGTCCTCACATATGGGTGTCATCGACGCCGATGAAGCCCCAGCAGAGCATTTCCCCAGCTTTCTATGAAAGCCTTTGGGAAAGCAGGCACGCATGCGCGGTTCCCTTCCCGCCTAAAGGTGCCATCTTACCTCAGTCAAATGACATAGCTAAGAACAGCACACAAAAATGAAAAATAAACTATGTACAACTGCAACTCCAAGGGGAGGAGGGAGGGTTGTGAGGACTGATTCCTGCTGCTCCTGGAGAAAGCACAGTTACTTACCTGCAACAGGTGATCTCTGGGAACAGCAGGAATAAGTCTTCACATATGGGTACGTCGGTACCGACGGAGCCTGCGCGGGAACACTCCCCAGCGTCCAATCAGAAAGCTTTTGGGAGCATCCCACAGCGCTTGCGTGCTGCCTTCCCGCCTTTCCAACTGTCTCTCCTCAGTTGACTTTTTTAGCTGAGACAAAGAGGGAGAGAGAGGGAAAGGAAGAGAGATAGAGAGAGAGAGACAACTCCTAGGGGAGGTGGGTGGGTTGTGAAGACTTATTCCTGCTGTTCCCAGAGATCACCTGCTAAGTAACTGTGCTATCTCCAGGAACAAGCAGGAATGAGTCTTCACATATGGGGGACTCCCTAGCTTTTGATGCCAGGGAGAGCGCCCAGAGGTTGTGTGACCCTGGGACAGGGCTGCACTTCCCCACCTGGATCTCTGGCATCCCCTGAGGGATGGTGGGTAGGAGTTGATTAAGTATGGAACAGGTGTTTGAGAACAGCCTGACCAAACAAGGCATCCCGGCGGGAGTCCTTGTCTAAGCAGTAATGGGCTGTGAAGGTATGAACCGAGGCCCAAGTGGCTGCTCGACAGATGTCATCGATAGACACAGAGTTCAGATGAGCCATTGAGGCTGCCCTGGCTCTCACATTGTGAGCTGTGACATGGCCCTCCAGAGAAATGTTCTTGCTCTGATAGGCGAAAGAAATACATTGGGCAATCCAGTTGGAAAGAGTTCTCTTGGAGACTGGTTGTCCCAAATGAGAAGAATCAAAAGCAACAAAGAGTTGGGAAGACTTTCTATGTTGCTGTGTCCTCTGTAAGTAAAAAGCCAGAGCTCTTTTACAGTCCAGGGTATGACGATTCCTCTCTGCAGGTGATGCATGAGGCCCTGGAAAAAAGACAGGTAGGTAGACCTCTTGGTTGAGATGAAAAGGCGAGACCACCTTAGGCATAAAATGTGGATTAGTCCTAAGGACCACCCTGTCATGATGGAATCTTGTATAAGGTGGATTAGCTACTAGTGCTTGCAATTCACTGATGCGGCGTGCTGATGTGATTGCAATGAGAAAGATAACCTTCCAAGAAAGGTATTTCAAGGAGGTAGTAGCTAAAGGTTCAAAAGGCAGCTTCATAAGCTGACCAAGAACCAAATTTAAGTCCCATGCCACCGGTGGTGGTCTAATGGAGGCTTTGTTAAAAGGAGGCCTCTCATGAACCTTGCTACAAGGGGATGAGAGGAAACAGGTTGTCCATTTAGAGGCTTGAGTGAAGCTGCAATAGCACTCAGATGGACTCTTACTGAATTTGTCTTAAGGCCTGCATTAGACAGATGCAGGAGATACTCCAGCAAGGATTCCAGAGGTATGGCACGGGGGTTAAAACCCTTTTCAGAACACCAGATGGTAAACCTTTTCCACTTGAAGGCGTAAGAATGTCTAGTGGAAGGTTTTCTGGAAGCTTGAAGAACATCTTTCACTTGTGAAGAAAGAGGAAGATCCTGGAGATCTAGGCCTTCAGCAACCAAGCCCTGAGATGCAGAGACTGGGGATTGGGATGCCACAACTTTCCGTCCTCCTGAGAGAGGAAGTCTGGAGCAGACCCTAACTCTAGGGAGGGAGCTTGAGAGAGATGTAGAAGCAGAGGGTACCACACTTGCCGTGGCCAATGTGGAGCTATGAGAATCATGTGGCCTCTGTCTCTCTGAAGCTTGAACAGGGTTTTGGGAATTAGGGGAATGGGTGGAAAGGCATACAGGAAGTCTTGACCCCAGTGAAGGAGGAAAGAATCCCTTGCCTGAGCCCCCTGAGCCAGAGTTCTGGAACAGAGCCGGAGAAGTTTGGCATTCCACGGACTTGCAAAGAGGTCTATGTCCGGGGTTCCCCAAATTTGAAAAATTTTGGACACCTGGTCCATATGTAGGGACCACTCGTGTGGAAGCAGATCTCGACTGAGTCTGTCTGCCCAAGAGTTTTGAACACCTGGAAGATAGACTGCCAGAACATGAATGTGATGCTCTCTGGCGAGGGCCCACAGTCGCAGAGCTTCGTTGCAAAGCGACAGAGAGCCAATTCCTCCCTGCTTGTTTACGTAGAACATGGCCACCTGATTGTCCGTATGGACAAGGACTGTCTTGTGGCTGAGCTGGGTGTAGAAAACTCGTACAGCAAGGAAGATTGCTCTGAGTTCCAAGAGATTGATGTGGAGAAAGGTCTCCTGTGGGGACCAGATGCCTTTGGTGGAGAGGTCCTGAAGATGAGCTCCCCAGGCCAATGGAGAAGCATCTGTTTTAAGAATTGCCTGGGGTAGAGGCTGTTGAAAAGGACATCCCAGCAAGAGGTTCTGAGGGGACTTCCACCACTGGAGGGACAAAATGAGAAGCTTGTGTTTGCTATTTTGTCTGACAGGCAGCCTAATGCCTGGGTCCATTGGGTGGATAAAGTCCACTGAGCTGCTCTCATGTGAAGGTGAGCATATGGTACCACATGAACGGTGGAAGCCATGTGGCCTAGCAACTGTAACATCTCTCGAGCAGTGAGTAGGGGTTTCAACTCTGCTTGAGAAGCTAACTGCATCAAGCGAAGGCAACGGGCCTGGGGAAGAAAGGCCCTTGCCTTTGTGGTATCCAGCAGTGCCCCTATGAACTCCAGGGACTGAGTACGGATCAAATTGGATTTTGGGATGTTTACCAGCCCAAAGTATTGATCACTGCCATGCATTTCGTGAACACCCTTGGTGCAGAGGCCAGGCCAAAGGGGAGCACTCTTTATTGATAGTGCTTCTCCTGGAAAAAGAACTGAAGGAACCTTCTGTGAGTTGGATGGATGAGAACATGAGTGTACGCATCCTTGACATCTAGAGAACAAAGCCAATCCTGACTCTGAAGGTATGGCAGCAGAGTTCCTAGAGAAACCATCTTGAATTTTTCTTTGACTAGGAATCTGTTCAATTCTGTGAGATCTCAAATGCGTCATAAGAACATAAGAACATAAGATCATAAGATATGCCATACTGGGTCAGACCAAGGTCCATCAAGCCCAGTATTCTGTTTCCAACAGTGGCCAATCTAGGTCATATGTACCTAGCAGTTTCCCCAAGAGACACAAGTTCCACAATGCTTGTACTGGATCAAGCATTGATATCTTCGGTCACTTCTTAATAATGGTTTATGGACCTTTCCTCCAGGAACTTGTCCAAACCTTTTTTAAACCCAGCTACACTAACAGCCTTTACTACATCCTCCGGTAACAAATTCCAGAGTTTCATTACATGTTGAGTGAAAAAATATTTTCTTTTATTAGTCTTAAATAGTTTACCCTGTAGCTTCATTGCATGTCCCCTAGTCTTTCTATATTCTGATAAGGTAAACAATCGATCTACGTTTACCCGTTCCACTCCGTTCATTAATTTATAGACTTCTATCATATCTCCCCTCAGCCGTCTCTTTTCCAGGTTAAAGAGCCCTAACCTTTTTAGCCTCTCTTCATAGGAGTATCCTTCCATCCTCTTTACCATTTTGGTGGCTCTTCTCTGTACCTTTTCTAAAATCGCTATATCCTTTTTAAGATACGGCGACCAGAATTGCACACAATATTCAAGGTGCGGTCTCACCATGGAACGATATAGAGGCATTATAATATCTTTTGTTTTATTTTCCATTCCTTTCCTTATCATACCTAGCATTCTATTTGCTCTCTTGGCCGCCACTGCACACTGGGCCGAGGGTTTTAACATGGTATCCACAATGACGCCTAAATCTTTTTCCTGGGTGGTGGTTCCTAATGTGGAACCTTGCATTGTGTAACCATAGTTTGGGTTGTTCTTCCCTAGGTGCATAACCTTGCACTTGTCCACATTAAATTTCATCTGCCATTTTGATGCCCAGTCTTCCAATTTATCAAGATCCTCTTGCAATTTTTCACAATCTTCTTGGGTTTTAACAACTTTAAATAGTTTTGTGTCATCTGCAAATTTGATAACCTCACTCGTTATTCCACTTTCCAGGTCATTTATGAATATGTCATAAAGCAGCGGACCCAGCACAGATCCCTGGGGTACACCACTATTCACCTTTCTCCATTGGGAAAATTGGCCATTTAGCCCTACCCTCTGCTTTCTATCTTTTAACCAGTTCCTGATCCACAATAGTACACTGCCTGCTATCCCCTGACTCTTTAGTTTTGCCAAAAGTCTCTGATGAGGGACCTTGTCAAAGGCTTTCTGAAAGTCCAGATACACAATATCAACCGACTCACCTTTGTCCACCTGTTTATTCACTCCTTCAAAAAAACATAACAGATTAGTAAGACAAGATCTTCCTTGTCTAAAGCCATATTGGCTGTCTCCCATTAGGTTGTGACTATCTACATGCTGAGTAATTTTATTCTTTATGATGGTTTCTACCATT
Organism: Ichthyophis bannanicus; assembly: GCA_033557465.1. Taxonomy (NCBI): domain Eukaryota; kingdom Metazoa; phylum Chordata; class Amphibia; order Gymnophiona; family Ichthyophiidae; genus Ichthyophis; species Ichthyophis bannanicus. The sequence continues at coordinate 334,419,797 of CM066038.1, forward strand.
TTTCCCGGTACTGACGTCAGGCTCACCGGTCTGTAGTTTCCCGGATCACCCCTGGAACCCTTTTTAAAAATTGGTGTTACATTGGCGATCCTCCATTCTTCAGGTATTAGAGATGATTTTAATGATAGTTCACAGATTACTGATAGCAGGTCTGCAATCTCATATTTCAGTTCTTTCAACACCCTTGGATGTATACCATCCGGCCCAGGTGATTTGCTACTCTTCAGTTTATCTAATAGTTGTAAGACATCTTCCCGATGTATCGATATTTCCTTCACTTCTTCCGCACCTTTAAATACCACTTCAGTCATGGGTAACATCCCTACATCTTCCTCAGTAAAGACCGAAGCAAAGAATTCATTCAGTCTCTCCGCTATCGCCTTGTCGCCTCTTAGTGCTCCTTTAACCCCTTTATCATCTTATGGACCGATTCTCTCACAGGTTTTTTGCTACGAATGTACTTGAAAAGGTCTTTATTTCGCGTTTTTGCTTCCGCAGCAAGCTTCTTCTCAAATTCTCTCTTTGCCTGCCTTATCAATAACGTGCATTTGACTTGCCAGTGCTTGTGCTGTTTCCAGGTTTCGTCGTTTGGCTCTTTTTTCCATTTCCTGAAAGATGCTTTTTTGGCAACAACAGCCTCTCTGACCTCACCTTTAAACCATGCTGGCAGTTTTTTGGACTTCCGTCCACTTTTCTTAAAGCGTGGAATACAGCTGGTCTGGGCTTCCAAGATAGTATTTTTCAACACCCAAGCTTGATGTACGTCTTTAACCTTCACAACTGCTCCTTTTAGTTTTTTCTTAACTGTTTTCATCATTTTATCATAGTTTCCCTTTCGAAAGTTAAAAGGTAGTACTGTGGATTTCCTTACTATCCCTCCTCCACTAATTAAATCAAAGGCGATCATGCTATGATCACTATTGCCAAGTGGCCCCAACACCCTTATCTCTTGCACTAGATCTGGTGTTCCACTAAGGACTAGGTCTAATATGGCTTCCCCTCTGGTCGGTTCATGAACCAGCTGCTCCAAGAAGCAATCATTTATTTCATCTAGGAACTTTATCTCCCTAGCATGTCCTGACGTGACACTGACCCAGTCGATACCGGGGTAATTGAAATCACCCATTATTATTACTGCGCTGTAACTTTTGTTAGCTTCCTTGATTTCTTGGAGCATTTCATCATCCATTTGGTCATTCTGGCCAGGTGCTCGATAGTACACCCCCACTGCCATCGCCTTCCCCCTTTTATATGGAATTTCAATCCATATAGATTCTACAGCAGATTTTGTTTCCTGCAAAACTTTAATCCTTTCTGAGTCAATGCCCTCTCTAACATAGAGCGCAACCCCTCCACCAATTTGATCAGCTCTGTCATTACGATATAGTTTGTACCCAGGTATCACAGTGTCCCACTGGTTGTCCTCCTTCCACCATGTCTCTGATATTCCAATCATATCTAACCTTTCATTTAGTGCTATATATTCTAACTCTCCCATCTTATTCTGAAGCCCCCTGTTTTCTTTGGGATAAGAAAATAGGGGGAGTAGAACCCTGTGCCCTGTTGATGAGAGGGCACTTCCTCTACTGCCCCTTGGGCTAGAAGAGTGGCAACCTCCTGCTCTAATAGGCTGAGGAGGGAGGTTGGAGAATTGAACTGGTGCACTCTTGTGAGAGGGGGCAAGCTGGAAAAATGAAGTTTGTACCCCTCTCTTATGATGGAGAGTGTCCACTGCTCTGCTGTGATTTGCCCCCATCTGGGAGCAAAGTGACATAGTCTTCCTGGAATGGTGGAGGGCTCTGGTCCTAGAGCCAGGAAGGCTAAGTTCTCTAGCAGAAAGTCAAAGGCCCTGAGGGGGCTGAGACTGTTGGGCTGGAGTAGGCCTCGCACCCTTTGCCTTGGTCTGTTTGGAGGATCGCTGATGTTTGGAAGGGAACTGAGCTGCAGAAGATGCTCTCTGACTATAAGCAGGATAGGATCTTCCCTTTTTTGAAAAAGGTGTTTTCTTGAACAACCTTTTCTTAGCAGGAGCAGCTGAAGATTTGGATAGTCTATCCAAAGCAGAATTTTCAGCATCCATCTGATTGGCTTTTGCTTGCCAATCCTTACCAAACAGATTTTCACCTGTACAAGGGATATTTACCAATTCATCTTGGACCCAGGTCTCCAAATCAGATGCTTGAAGCCAAGCTATCCTACGTGCTCCTATAGCTATAGCTGAGGCTCTGCTTACGCATTCAAAGGAATCGAAAGTTGCACGGTTGGAGAATTTGGAGATATCCTGGGCATGTTTGAGCCCAGAGAGAAATTCTTGCCTTTTATTGTCAGACATAAAAGGACTTAAAGTTTGCAAATGGTCAGTGACTTCTTTTAAGAACATGCCCATGTAGAGACTATAAGAATTAATTCTCGCAGCAAGCATGGAACCTTGGAAGACTCTTCTACCAAAAGCATCCAGGGTTCTACATTCACGTCCGGAGGATTAGAGGCATGTCTCTTGGCACTTCTAATCTTTTTCATTGCAGACTCAACCACAATAGAGTGGTGAGGGAGCTGGGTTTTATGAAAACCAGGACAAGGAGGGACACCATACATGGTGTCGAACCTGCGAGAATGAGGAGAGGTGGTTAGAGGTGCTTCCCACATCCTTAAGATGAGATCATATAGAATCTCATGAATAGGCAAGGTAGCTGCCTCTTTAGGAGTTTTAGGATATTGTGTAGACTATCTAACCCCTTAGCTCTAGGCTCTGACTCTGGGGCTACTGTAATAGAGAGACCCCGAGCCACCTCTCTGATAAAGTCCTGAAAACACAAGTCTTCTGGAGGAGACATCCTTTGTTTAGGAGAGGACTCCTCCTGTGGAAGAAGCATCGCTGCATTGACAGCCCCTTCAGAATCCTCAGAGTCATCAGAGGAATCGAAGTATCGTCTGTCGGGATGCTCTTGCAAAGCCCGATACCCATACCGACCGAGGTCGGTATCGGGAATCATCGGTACCGGGGTATCGGTACCGGAAGGCTGCAGAGGGCAGGATACCGGCATGGCTGACACAGATGCCGATGCCACCGGTACCGGTGGGATCGGTACCGATGCCACCGGTACCGGGATCGGTACCGATGGCGATACTGGAGCCAGTACCTGCGGAGTAGTCTGTTGCGGTACCACGGGCGTCGATGCCACAAGGAAAGCCGCCAGACTGCGTTCCATGGACAGAATCCTCTGACCCATCGATGCTGCCAATGCTTGGAAGTCGGTACCGGTGGAGGCCACCGGTACCCTAGAGCATGGCACCAGGAGATCTGTTGAGGCCACGCCATCTAGATCGTCCTGGAACCCCAATGATGATGCTTTAGAAGCCGAAGCCTCCCGCCGGGGTAATTTTGCCGGTGCAGAATCCTCGAGGGCAAGGCCAGAGGCATCTCGATGCTTAGAAGGAGATTTGCCCTTCGAGGAGCAGCTGGATTTATGTTTAGTTACCTGAGATCCATGTGAGGAAGAAGCAGCCCTGGAAGACGTCGATGCCACCGAAGCCGCATCAGAGGGAAACAGGGTACTGAGCTTGGCAGCTCGGTTCTGTCGACCTCTCTTAGACATCATGGAACAGGACACACAATCTTTAATGGAATGGTCAGGGCCTAAACATTTGAGACACCAGTCATGGGTGTCGGTGACGGATATAGTACCGCCACATTTTGTGCACTTCTTAAAACCTGAGGCAGGTTTTTCCATATTTAAGGAAAAAGGTTTTGGGCCTAAGGCCCGAAACTGAAGTACACCTGAAGGAAAAATAGAAGATCTTTTTCTTTTTTTTTTTTTTAAGAAAGAAATAAGAACCAGCGGTACCGGTATAGCGTCGAGGAAGGCAGACGCGTACAGAAAAGAAAAAAATAAGGAAATGCTTCTGCGGTGTACAGGAACAAGAGCTGCTGGCTCCGCGGAAAAAGAACAACTGAGGAGAGACAGTTGGGAAAGGCGGGAAGGCAGCACGCAGGCGCTGTGGGATGCTCCCAAAAGCTTTCTGATTGGACGCTGGGGAGTGTTCCCGCGCAGGCTCCGTCGGTACCGACGTACCCATATGTGAAGACTCATTCCTGCTTGTTCCTGGAGATCACCTGTTACAGGTGAGTAACTACTCTTTCTCCAGGACCAAGCAAGACCAAGCAGGAAGTCATTCCTCACATATGGGTGACTCCCTAGCTCTGGGCTACCAAGGAACCCAGGCTGAACAAGAGGACTCCCTCTAGTCCCAGCTGCAAAGAAAGGCTTTCCACTGACACAACCTCCACCGGTAGCCCAACAGAGGGCAGGAGCTGCCTAAACCTCAAAGAGATTCCGGAGTACTGCTTGGCCAAAAGCACTGTCCCTACGGGACTCCATCTCCAGACAGTAATGGGCCGCAAAAGTCTGGCTTGAAGACCAAGTTGCAGCCCTGCAGATGTCTACCAAGGGCACAAGGCGAAGATGAGCCACTGAGGCAGCCATTGCCCTGACACGGTGGCCGTGACCCGACCCTGCAAAGGAAGGTCAGCCGCCCTATAAGCCCAGGTGATACAGTCAGCAACCCAGATGGACAAGGTACGCTTGGACACAGCCAACCCCAACTTATTAGGGTCAAAAGACATGAAGAGCTGAGTAGCCCTTCTATGCCCCTGCGTACGGTCAAGCTAGAAGGATAAGCCCTCCTACAGTCCAGGGTATGCAGAACTGCTTCAGCCTGGCTTGCATGAGGCCTAGGGAAGAATGTTGGAAGAACCACATCTTGATTAAGGTGGAAGGAGGAGACAACTTTGGGGAGGAACTTTGGATGAGTCCTAAGGACTACCCTGTTCCTATAAAAGCGAGTGTAAGGCCTATCACAGACCAGGGCCTGAAGCTTACTCACTCGCCTAGCCGAGATAAGGGCTACCAAGAAAGGTGTCTTCCAAGACAGGAAGCGTAGAGGGCAAGTAGCCATCGGCTCAAAGGGTGGGCGAGTCAGCTGCTGCAAGACCACATTCAACTCCCACTCAGGAGCAGGAGGACGGATTGGAGGCTTGAGCAAAAGCAAGCCCCTGAGAAAGCGGGACACCAAGGGGTGAACCAACAGAGAATGTCCTTCCACCAGTGAGTGGTGAGCTGCTAGAGCTGAGAGGTGGACCCGAACAGAATTGGACTTATGTCCCTGATTGAACAAGTGCAGTAAGTACTGAAGCACTACTGGCACAGTACAGGAGAAAGGATTCTCTGTATGTAGCTGACACCACACAGAAAGCCTTTTCCATTTGAGAGCAAAGGTTTTCCTAGTGGACTGTTTTCTAGAGGCTAGGACAACCTCCTCAACTTCCTGAGGCAGGCCCCAGGGAGCCAACACTACCCTTGCAGCCTCCAGGCCATCAAATTGAGAGCTTTGAGATTGGGGTGCAGAAGGGAACCCTGCTCCTGTGAGAGAAGGTCGGGTTGCAACCCCAGAGGCAGTGGGGGATCCACCGCCAGTTGAAGCAGAAGTGGAAACCAAGGCTGTCTCGGCCACCTGGGAGCCACCAGCAGGACCGAGGCCTTGTCCTGAAGAATCTTGAAGAGAGTTCGGGCCACCAAGGGCGTGGGAGGAAACGCATATAGGAGGCCCTGAGACCAGGGAATCAGAAAAGCATCCGCTGCTATTCTCAGAGGATGCGGTTGCCTGGAGCAGAACTTTGGCAGTTGCTTGTTCAGTGGAGTGGCAAACAGATCTATCAAAGGGAGACCACATTTCAGGAAGATCTTCTGAACTAATAAAGGATGCAGCTGCCACTCGTGGGGCTGTAGAATCCTGCTCAACCTGTCGGCCAGGTAGTTGTCCTGGCCTGGAAGGTACAGAGCCTTGAGGAGCATGTTGTGCTTGAAGGCAAATGAACAAAGGTCCTGAGTCTCCCGACAGAGGAGTCTGGACCCAGTCCCGCCATGTTTGTTCACATAAAACATGGCTACTTGATTGTCTGTCTGAATCAGGACAGATGGATGAGCCAGGGTAGGAGAGAAAACTTTGAGTGCTAATCGAATAGCTATGAGTTCTAGGAGATTGATGTGCTGTGCAGCCTCCCAAGGAGACCACAGGCCCTGGGTGCACTTGTTCAAACAATGAGCTCCCCAGCCCTGCAAGGAGGCGTCTGTGGTCAGTACCACTGTGTACCCAGGAGTTTGAAAGGGCACCCCTTTTAGTAGATTGGGTGGGTGCAACTACCAGCTGAGGGAGTTCAGAAATTGTCTGGACACCCTTATCCTGTCCCTGAGTCTGCCTGTGGCCTGGGACCACTGAGTCCAAAGGCACCACTGTGCAGGCCTCATATGGAGCCTGGCATTGAGGGTCACATGTACTGTCAAAGCCATGTGGCCAAGAAGCCTTAGGCAGAGTCTGGCGGAGACCAGTAAACTGTTGAGAAACTGGTTTGCTAAGGCTATCAAGTCTTTGTGCTCTGTCTTCTGGCAAGAAAGCCTTTGCCAGCAGAGAGTCCAGCCTTGCTCCTATAAACTCCAAGTTCTGGGAGGGGAGCAAAGTGGACTTTGCGAAGTTTATTACAAACCCCAGGCTTTGAAGAAGAGCAAAAGTTGTGAGGGTGGCTTGCCTGGCCTCCTGGCACGTCTGACCCCTGATGAGCCAGTCGTCCAGATAGGGGAAGACAAAGATTCCCTGATTTCTCAGGTAGGCCGCCACCACTGCCAGCCATTTGGTAAAGACCCTGGGAGCGGAGGTGAGGTCAAAAGGCAGTACTCTGTACTGATAATGGTTTCCTCCCACAATGAACCCGAGGTATTTTCTGTGGTCTGGATGAATGAGGATGTGAGTGTATGCATCCTTTAGATCTAAAGAGCATAGCCAATCTCCCTGCTGGAGGTAGGGCAGAAGTGTTCCAAGAGTAAGCTTCTTGAACTTTTCCTTCTCTAGGAACTTGTTGAGGTTTCTGAGGTCCAGAATGGGTCGAAGGCCACCGGTTCTTTTGGGCACCAGGAAATACCTGGAGTAGAATCCGTGACCTTGCAAGTGGGGAGGCACAGGCTCCACTGCCTTGTCCACCAACAGACCTTGAAGCTCTTGAAGGAGAAGGTCTGTGTGCAGGGGAGGCCTTGGAGGTTCCCCTGGGTAGTATGGCGGAGGCAGTTGGTGAAAATGCAGCGCATAGCCCCTGTGGACTATGTTCAACACCCAACTGTCCCCGGTGATGTGGGGCCACTGGTGGGCAAAGAGGGCAGGGCGACCTCCTGTGCAGGGTTGGGAGAGCAGGGTTGGAGAGGCTACACTCAAGGAGTCAAAAACCCCCACCCTGCTGAGTGGGAGCAGGGGCCGGAGGCTTGGGGGTCCTCTGCCTACGGGGCCCATTACCCTGCCCCTTGGCTTGCTGACTCTGGGGGCAGCTTGGGCAGCCTGATACTGAGAGTACTATTTGTAGGCAGTGCCCTTACTCGGGTAAAAGAGCTTCTTACCCGAGGCCTTCTTCTTGTGAGAAGGGGCAGAGTTCTTACTAGACAGCCATGTCCTTGTAAGGTGCTCAGTCTCGAGCTGTGCTGCCTTCTCGGCCATGGGCTTGCCAAAAAGGTTTTCACCTTGGCAAGGGACATCGACCAACTTGTCCGGAACCCACGGCTCGAGGTCCGATGACTGCAGCCATGCCTGGCGTCGAGCCGCGATGCCGGCTGCCGCAATTCGGGCCGAAGACTCGAAGCCATCGTAGGCGGCGCGGGACAAACTTCGAGCAGTCCCGAATCCCCAAGGACAAGAACTTGAATCTCTGCAAGGGTTCCCCAGAGAGACCAGCAGAGAACCCGGCCAACTCCTTGGCCAGGTCCCGCAAGTACATGCCCATGTACAGCTGATAAGACTGGACACGGCAAGCATCGAGCCCTGGAAGCACTTTCTACCGACACCATCGAGGTTCCGGGCCTCCCTGCCGGGGGGCACCGCAGAGTGCATCTTCTGACTCTTCAGGCGATGCATGGCCGATTCCACAACCATGGAATGGAATGGTGTGGTAGCTGCGCCTTCTGAAAGCCAGGGCTCTTCTGGAGTCGATAAATCGAATCAGCTCACTTGCTGAGAACCGGTGCCGAGGCCAGTGCCTCCCACATCCGGAAGAGGAGCCGTTCCAGCATCGGAGGAACCGGGACAGTAAAGGCCTCCTTCGGAGGAGAGTCGTATTGCAGGGCCTCGAGCTCTTCGGCTCGAGGCTCTTCCTCGGGGTCCGCCGGGATAGCCAACGCGGTGGCCATATCCCGGACAAACTCCGAGAACCGGGTATCCTCCGGAGGGGATCTACTCCGGGACTCAGACTGCGGTGAGTCCGACAGGACGCACCGAGTCTTAAATGTGTCGGGGGACTCCTCATCTTCCGTCTCCCAGGCGGACTCGTCCGACGAGGAGTCAGGATCCGACCCCGCGGGGCCCTGGAGCACCCGCCCCGACGCCCTCGACTTCGAGCCATGATTGACTCGAGTATCGGCTCGGTCTCTGGGGTCGACTTCGACGTCGATGTCCCGGTGGTCGGGGCAGATGCGCCAGACAGGCTGGCCATCACTGCCCGCTGCTGCTCCATGAAGGCAGACAATCTGCTCTCCAAGGCTGTCATCCTGAGACTCAGCTCGGGAGACACAGCAGCCACTGACTCGGGCCCCAGCGACGCCGGGCCCGACGTCGGTTCTCTGGGAGGAGAGTCCTCGAGGATCACAGGGCTTACTTGTCCAGCAGACTCCGGCTCCAAGCGAGGAACCTTTGCAGGCTTCTCTTGTTCCACGGGCCCGGGGCGACGGTCGGGGGTCTTAGACCTGGCTCTCGAGGAGCCAGGGACCTCCTCCTCCGACGCCCTCACAAGCCGCTTCTTCCTCTTGCGTACCCGGTCGGGGGACCCCCTGTCCGAGGAACTTCGACGGCGCTCGGGATCCGAATCCCGAGATGTCGAGGCCTCAGACAAGGTCCGGGCCCGGCCGGAGGCTGAGTCCGAGATAAGCCTTTCTTTCTGCTGCTGGCGACTTTGGAGTGCCTTTAAAGACATCTTCCCACAAGGTCCACACGTCTTAGGGTTGTGATCAGGACCGAGGCACTGAAGGCAGCTGTCGTGTGTGTTGGTGAGAGACATTAACTTCTTACACCGATCACACTTCTTGAAACCGCTGGAAGCCATCGGGGAAAAAAGAGTCCCCGCGAGGTCAAAGGACCGGCCTTCCATGGAAAAATCAAAAAAGGGCGTGAACGCCAGCCACGAAGGGCAAAAACCGAAAAAGAAGAATCGGGCTCGATACCGGTGTACCGAACCCAGCAGGAGGGGAACCGGCATCGAACCGGGAAGAAAAAATAGCAAAAATCGCCGAAAAATCAAACTTTTATCTGGGATGACAGGACACACTTCCGGTGGGCTTCTCTTCCAGGAGAGGACAAGTGAAGAAAGAGGACATGTATTTAAATATCTTTCTTAGAAATCCGCAACATATAGATTGGCTATGTCTGGTGCCATAGCTGCACCCATGGCAGTACCTTTGATTTGTTGGTAAAACTGACTATTAAAAAGAAAGTAATTGCGAGTCAAAGCAATTTGTGCTAGTTTTACCAAAAAATGTTTGGGTATACGAACTGGTAAAGTACACATGTTTAAATATTTAGTAATAACTGTCAAAGCTTCTCCCTGAGGTATATTAGTGTACAAAGATTCAATATCTAATGTCACCAAAATAATGTCAGAAGTATCACCGTTAAATCCTTGTAAAAATGATGTTGCGGATTTCGAAGAAAGATATTTAAATACATGTCCTCTTTCTTCACTTGTCCTCTCCTGGAAGAGATATATTGATGATGTTCTCATTTTGTGGAAAGGTACTGACATCCAGTTGCAAGAATTTTATGATTGGCTAAATACTCTGGATACCAATCTTAAGTTTAAAATGCAATTCAGCATTACAGAAATATCCTTTTTGGATATCCTCATCAAGAAATCCCCTGCAGGATTTAACACTACTATTTTTCGTAAACCAACAGATAAAAACAAGCTCCTTCGTTTTGACAGTTTTCACAGTAGTCATTTGAAGAAAAATCTACCAGTCTCACAATTTTTACGTCTTAGAAGATTATGCACGGATCATGAGGAGTTTAAAAGTAAATCCCGTGATATGGCAGAACGTTTCCATACAAGAGGCTATCCTAGGGATTGCATTAATAGAGCTTTCCTCCGTGCTTACTCCACTAACAGACAGGACTTATTTTTACCTAAAGATAAGCCTTTGGATGATAAGTTTGTCTGTGTCTTACGATTCTCCCATTTATCCTGGAAAATACAAAAGATACTAAAAGCTCACGTTTAATTATAGCCTATAACAGAGAACGGAACTTAGGCGATAAATTAGTTTCCTCTTATATGCCTCCTTTTTTGGGTTTTTCTAATACACACAATGGACATTTTAAATGTAATAAATGTTCTGTCTGTAAACATGCTATTGTTTTACACAATGCGTTTATACATCCTCATACTAAAAAACCCTACAGATTACATACTAGGACCAATTGTCTGTCTGTCGGGTCTGCTAATAAAGAGTTTTTATACCACTCTTCTGTGTTTGGCCGTGGTCCTTAGCTTCCGCTCTGCTTCACTGTTTCTCCTGCGGAAGATTTTCTTCTTTTTCCCTTTACCACGGCCTTCAGGCCTAGCAGCTTGTCCAAGGTGGTCCACATAGCAGCGCTTTTGACTGCAAAACCCCAAGAAGAAATGACAAAGTCATACAAAATCAGTTCCTTGCACTCCAATCATAGCCGGCTGAATGGCGTCTAGCACCCAATGATCCATGGTAACCTGTGCCCATTCCTTTAAGAAGAGGTGAAGCCTATCTCCAACTGGAGGAACCAGGAAATGGGCCCTCAAACCATCATTGCACAGCCTGGGAGGGTCCTCCCTGGAAGGGTCAGAGTCCCTGGGCCCAAGTGCTCCACTAAAGGACTGAGAATGAGCCCGAGGCCCAGAAGCAGAGGGGAAGAAGGTTTTTCTGGTTATCAACGATGAAACTCCCAAGACCTACAGGGATTCGGGCAGCATGCCTTCAGTGGATGGGCAGAGGCTGACGAGAAAGGGGCACCAGCCTTCTTCACAGGTCCCCTGGACCTGTCTTCCAGAAGGCGGTAAGATGTTGTTTCGCCCACGTCCTTCACCAGCTTTTCCAAATCTGCTCCAAACAGAAGCTCCCATTAAAAGACAGTTGAGTCAACAAGGCTTTGGAAGAGGTTTCTGCTGCCTAGTGCTGGAGCCAATACAATGCCATCATACTGTCATCAGGGCACCATCTTTAGCCGCCAAGCGTACCACGTCATACATGGCATCAGAAAGAAAGGCCTTAATCTATTCCAAAATAGGGGTAGTATCATCCGGCAGAATAGATTGAATCCACTGGAGCAGGGCTTGAGACATCAAGTTGGTACATAATGCCAGCTGCAGAATAGTAGCAACCAGCTGCAGAATAGTAGCCACCATGGTGAAATGGCTCCTCAGCAACTAATCCACTTTATGGTCCAGAGAATCCTTTAAGGTCGATCCACCTTCCACAGAAATGGTGGTCCATCTGGTAACCGCCGTAACCTGCGCATACACCTTGGGAATGCTAAACCACTCAATGCACTCTTCCTCCAGGAGAGCAGAGATAGTCTTAACCCTTTAAGCAGAGAGTCAGGAAAGTCCCACTCCGACTGGATCATACCTTTTTTCACATCCAGGAACGGGTGCACCTTCTGCTCCTGCTCCGTGCCAGAAGCATCCAAGTTCAAAGCGATGGTAATCAACGCTACTGGATCCTCCTTTCGAGATAGGTGGATCACTCCGGCCTCTGCACAATCCTCTGAAGGCAAGAGTACTTTTTCATCCACATCAGAGTCCAGTACCATGCCATCTGAATCCGAGTCATAGTGAAAATCTAAGACAGCTCTCAGCTGTTCTCATCTCCAGGGTGGCACCCCTCGCCAGGGATGCTTAGCCAAAATAATTGAACAGGGCTTCCACTTTCAGCCTGTCTCACATGAGAATGCACCAGGGGCACCCAGAAGCTGCAGAGTCTGAATTTCCACGCCAGAAGGACCAGACCTGCTGCAAAAAGGAAAAGAATTCCAGAAGCACTCCTCTCGGACATGACTCTCCAACGCCAAGGAGCACAGCCACCACAGACCCCGCTTGAATATCCTTACCCACAGTACCATCTGTCACCTCATTTATTTATTTATTATTTATTTATTAACATTTCTTATATACCGCACTATTTGATATCAGCGCAGTTTACATGGAACAGAAACATCCAACAAAATTACATATGTCTGGTCTTACAATTAACAGGAAGTAGAACCTGGATAACAGGCAAGGTCGGACTAACTATATCTCCCAGCTGGGAGGGGGAAAGCAGGCCCGCAAAGGATAACTCAGAAGTTGCCATAAAGAAGAGCAGAGCCAGAATCCAGGGATGAAGCACTGGAAGCACCTCGCTTGCCACAGATCAAACAGAGTTTTCTGGAAGAAGATATAGAGAGGCAAATATCAACAGCGCGCACTAAGGCTGCAGTGGCCCAAAGGTGCATGTTAACTGTGCTTTTATGCAATGCACATTACAGGCGCTAGGGAAGGAGCGTGAATTAGAGCCACTTGGGCAGAACATGCATTAGGAGTATGTGACCACCAGGTGCACAATAGGTAAAAATGCTAGTAACACATGCAGAAAACAGCAGGAAACCGCCACACCAGTGGTCCACCCCAAATTGCATCCCAGGAAGACAGAATAAAGAGCCCCCGACAAGGAGAATGATTAAATCAAACCTTGGTACTCACCCCATGAGAGCCCCGGGCACAGGATCAGTGCCAGACTCAGCTCTTCTCCCCTGAAACTGCATTACTATCTGGCTGTGCGCACTGTGTTTAAGTTGGCTGGCAAGCAGATCCTTCTCTGAGAGCCTTCTGCAATCTTTAGGAGAGAGCACAGGGGGGACAGAGGAGGGGGGGAGGGCACTGAGTTTATGTGAGACTGCTCACTCTTTCAGATCCTTCCAATTTTGTGGATGCTCAACAGGCTCTTATCATAATAACCTGGAGCTGAACCAATTTTCCCTCCTCCTATGGCTACCGAAAAGACCGCAGTCTAGTGGAGCCTTCTACGTCACGCTCAGTTGAGAGAGTCACCTTTGTTTCTCAAGGTGGTCATTCACAAGCATTTAATCAATCTCTTACTTTCAATCCTCAGATTTTCTTCAAAGGAGAAAATCCATCCACAATCTGCTGGAGACAAAGAAATACTGAAGGGACTTCTGGTTGCTGAGGCGAATAGAGGCACAGTAGTGATGTCATTGAAACATGGGCTTTTCATTGGTTCTTCGTCTCCAACAATCTGCCAGAAGGGGAACATAACACAACCCAACTTGTCTGGACTGGTCTAGCAGGATGATATGGAAATAAAAATTGTCTAGAAGAGAATGCTACTTATAGAAAAAGGTTACAGCCAACACAAAAGCCCACTGCTGTTATTACAAGGTGGGGGGGGGGGGGGAGGTTGCAAATAAAAAAGTACTCCAAAAGTAATTGCAGATTTCTAGCTGGAAGATCTGTGGCAATGTAGTGTTACACAAGACTTTCAAATTAAAAGCCAAGGAAGCTGAAAAGGCTTGGGTGTGTCAAATTCTCCCAGACATACAAAGCATCAGTAATGGAAAAAGCATGGGAATAGCTACAGGATCTTATTTGCCAGGAAGATTTGTGCAGGCAGAAAATGAGAAAAAACCTTTACTGAAGAGGCATACATATATGCTACCAGCCAGAATTTACTCATTCTGCTTTCTTGGACCTAGCCTATGGAACTCCCTCCAGTCTGGTCTTCGCCTTCAATTATTCTAAGCTAGTTTAAAATCCTTGTAAAGATTCACTTATTCAGTCTTGCTTTCGACCTGGGCCCTCCGTAATACGGGGTCCTGCATCCCTCGCCTTGCCTGTGATACTTTCCTTTATCCTACTTCTCCTCTCCTTTTGTACCTACATGTAGGTCTTTATGTTCTGTCTCTTCTCTTTCCTGTCTCAACATTGGAGTTCTTTTCTTTTTGACAATTTTTTGAGTCTGTCCTCCTGTAGATTTTATTGTAAATTGCTCTGCTGACCCGAAGGGCGGTATAGTAATAAACCATAAACAAGGAATGAAGAAACCAGGAACCTAATTGAATGACAACTTCCCAGCTCTGCAGAAAGAACCACAAGTATCTTTTACAATAAGCCCATGGACTATCTATAGGCAGTCATCCTACTACACTTCTATTTACCTGAAGACCAAATTCCTGCACTATGTTTCAACCATGTCCTCTTCTCACAGAGGACTAAAACATGTAATACTCAAAATGTCATTTTATTGTCAAAATACAAAGAAGCATGCCCTCATTTTACTGGGGGATCCTGCAGAGATAGTTTCACAGCTAATGTTCATTGGGAGGCTAATTTTATAAACTGGAGGCTAATTTTATAAATTGGTCAAAAACACACAGGTTGTGTATGTTGTGCCTATTAAGTAAATGTAATAAGTGTACCTATGTGCTTATAAAATGGAACCCCTAAAAGTTCCCACATAAAGCATAGTTACTCACCTGTAACAGGTGATCTCCGGGAACAGCAGGAATTAAGTCTTCACATATGGGTATCGTCGGTAACGACGCAGCCTGCGCGGGAACGCTCCCCAGCGTCCAAAAGGAAAGCTTTTGGGAGCATCCCACAGCGCATGCGTGCTGCCTTCCCGCCTCACTGCCTCTCTCACTTCAGTTGAGTTTAAAGCTGTGCCAAGGAGAGAGAAAGAGACAACTCCTAGGGGAGGTGGGTGGGTTGTGAAGACTTAATTCCTGCTGTTCCCGGAGATCACCTGTTACAGGTGAGTAACTACGCTATCTCCAGGAACAAGCAGGAATGTAGTCTTCACATATGGGGACTCCCCAGCTGAAAGATGCCAGAGGAATGACCCCAGCGAGCTGTGAACCCGTGTGAACAGGGTCATACTTCCTCCCATGGATCCCTGGCATCCTACCGGGATGGAGGGTAGGAGTTGAATTAAGTCTGAAAGAGATGCTGTAGGACAGCCTGACCAAACGAGGCATCCAGACGGGAGTCCTTGTATAGACAGTAGTGGGCTGTGAAGGTATGTACTGAAGCCCAAGTAGCCGCTCTACAGATATCATCTACAGACACAGAGCAGAGATTAGCAACCAAGGCTGCCATTGCTCTGACATTATGAGCTGTAACATGGCCCTCGAGGGAAAGACCTTTACTATCATAAGTGAAGGATATGCAGTCCACTTAGATAGGGTTCGTTTGGAAACTGGAAGTCCCAAATGACTAGAATCAAAAGTAACAAAGAGTTGAGAAGAGTTCCTATGTTGTTCAGTTCTTTGAAGGTAAAAAGCTAAAGCTCTTTTACAATCTAAGGTATGAAGGTTCCTTTCTGCACTGGAGGCATGAGGCCTAGGGAAGAATACAGGAAGGTAAACCGACTGGTTTAAATGAAAAGACGAAACCACCTTTGACAAAGTGTGGATGAATCCTGAGGACTACTTTATCATGGTGGAATCTTGTATAAGGATAAAGCTTGCAGTTCACTAATGCGTCTAGCAAAAGTTATTGCAATTAGGAAAATGACCTTCCAGGAAAGGAATTTTAAAGTTGTAGTGGCTAAAGGTTCAAAAGGTGGCTTCATAAGCTGCCCAAGAACCAGATTCAGTTCCCATGCCACCGGTGGCGGCTTTATGGGGGGCTTTGTCAATAGTAGACCTCTCATGAATCTTGACACAAGTGAATGAGAAGAGATTGGTTGTCCATCCTGGGGCTTGTGGAAAGCCGCAATAGCACTGAGATGGACTCGCACTGAATTTGTCTTAAGACCGGAATTTGAAAGATGGAGGAAATACTCCAGAAGCGACTCCATGGGCACGGAAAGGGGGTTAAGCCCCTTTTTTGAACACCATATAGAAAACCTTTTCCATTTGAAAGCGTAGGAACGCCTTGTGGAAGGTTTTCTCAAAGCTTGAAGGATATCCTTCACTTGCTGAGAGAAGTGGATATCTAAAGGTTCTATGCCTTCAGCAGCCAGGCCCAGAGGTGCAGGAACTGAGGACTGGGATGCAGAAGCTTCCTGTTCTCCTGGGATAGGAGATATGGAGTATATCCCAACTCTAGAGGAGTTGCTTGAGAGAGACGCAGAAGCAGAGGGTACCACGATTGCCTTGGCTAACGTGGAGTTATGAGAATCATATAACCCCTGTCTCTCTGAAGCTTGAAAAGAGTTTTGGGAATTAGGGGAAAGGGTGGGAAGGCATAGAGGAAGTCCTGACCCCAATGGAGCTGGAAAGCATCGTTTGTTAGACAGTATTGAGACAGAATTCTGGAACAGAACCGGGGAAGTTTGGCATTCTGTGGACTTGCAAAGAGGTCTATATCTGGTGTTCCCTAGGTTTGGAACAATCGAGCCAGTTGGTCTGACTGGAGAGACCACTTGCGTGGCAGCAGTATTCGACTGAACTTGTCTGCCCACAAGTTTTGAATGCCTGGAAGGTATACCGCTAGAAGGTGAATTTGGAGCTCTCTGGCGAGGGCCCATAGTCGCAGAGCTTCTTGTGAGGTCCAGAGACCCTGAGTGGAAAGATCGTGCAAGTGGGCTCCCCAACCCAGCTTGGACGCATCTGTTGTCAGGGTGATCTGGGGCAGTGGTTGCTGGAAGGGGGAACCTACCAGGAGGTTTTCGAGGGACTGCCACCACTGTAGGGACAAAACGAGATGTGTCGAAGTCTTGATTTTGTCCATTAAGCGACCTGTGGCTTGTGTCCACTGCGAAGAGGGTCCACTGAGCTGCTCGCATGTGTAGGCAGGCATAAGGGACCACATGTACCGTGGATGCCATATGCCCCAGCAGTTGAAGCATTTCCCGGGCAGTTAGTAGGGTTTTCTTTACTGCTTGGGAAGCCAATTCTATTATTCGTAGACAGCGCAGCTGTGGCAGGAATGCCTTTGATTGCTGCGTGTCTAAACGAGCCCCTATGAACTCTAGGGATTGAGAAGGGGTGAGGTGAGACTTTGGGTGGTTGACTACCAGGCCCAAATATTGAAGACTTCTCATGGCACGAGAAACAGCTCGTTCTGTTTCTGGAGCTGCTGGTGCTCTGATGAGCCAATCGTCTAAGTAGGGGAAGACGAATATCCCCAGAGTTCTCAGGAATGCTGCTACTGCAGCCATGCATTTTGTGAAGACTCTTGGGGCAGAGGCCAGCTCGAATGGAAGGACTCAGTATTGGAAGTGGTTTCCTTGAAAGAGAAATCAAAGGTACTTCCTGTGATTTACATGGATGAGGATATGCGTGTACGCATCTCTTAGATCTAGAGAACATAACTAATCCTGATTCTGAAGGTATGGTAAAAGTGTTCTGAGGGAGATCTTGAACTTTTCTCGGAACAGAAATATGTTCAATTCTCCGAGGTCCAGGATAGGTCTGTATCCCCCTGTTTTCTTTGGGATAAGAAAATAGGGGGAGTAGAACCCCCTCCCCCGTTGGGATATGGGTACCTCTTCTATTGCTCTCTGAGCAAGAAGTGAAGAGACCTCCTGACACAGGATGTTGGTGACAGGGCCTTGAGAATTGAATTGTTTTATGATTGTAGGCGGGGGCATGCTGAGAAAGTGAAGTTTGTACCCCTGTCCTACAATGGACAGAGTCCAGTTTTCTGATGTTATTTGTTGCATTCTTTTGGCAAAATGGCATAATCTGCCCGGAATGGTCAAGGGCTCTGGACCCTTCAGAGGCAAAATGGTTAAGTTCTCTAGGTAGAAGTCAAAGCCCCTGCGGAGGCTGTACTTGCTGAGCCGGTTGAGCTCTTTGAGTTTGTGGTTTTCTTTGTTGTCTAGATTGCTGCCCCTTCTGGGGAGCATGAACTGGACAGTGAATTGGATGGGAATAAGAGTGGTAAGATTTTTTCTTTTTGTTAAAGAAAAACTTCTTGCCTGTTTTTTTCTTTGATGGGTTGGCTGTAGACTTTGATAGTCTATTCAAGGTGGTATTGTCAGATTCAATCTGATCAGCCTTGGTCTGACAATCCTTCCCAAATAAGTTTTCACCTGTGCAAGGAATGTTTCCTAACATCTCTTGCACCCACTCCTCTAAATCTGATGCTTGGAGCCAGGCAATGCGCCGTGCTCCGATAGCAATAGCAGAGGTTTTGCTAATAGCTTCAAAGCAGTCAAAAGCGGCACGATTCACAAATTTGGAGACATTTTGAGCATGCTTGAGCAGAGTGAGGTACTGACCCCGTTTATCTTCAGGAAGAAGAGGGCTCATATGTTCCAGATCCGCTGTAACCTCCTCAAGAAACATTCCCATGTAAAGGGAATATGAGCTAATCCTAGCTGCTAGCATGGAGGATTGAAAGCATCGACGCCCAAAGGCATCGAGTGTCCTAGATTCACAGCCTGGCGGGTTGGAAGAATGCGTTTTAGCACTCTTTATTCTCCGCATGGCTGATTCCACTACCATGGAATGGTGTGGTAACCGAGTCTTCTGAAACCCTGGAGAAGGTGGGACTCGGTACATGGTATTGAGGCGTCGAGAATGCGGTGACACCATTAAGGGAGTTTCCCACATTCTGAACAAAAGATCTTGAAGGATCTGATGAATGGGCAGCATCGCTGCCTCTTTGGGAGCCAGAGGGTATTGCAGAATTCTCAGTTCTTCTGCCCTAGGTGCCTTCTCAGGAGTAACCGTGATTGAAAAGCCCTTTAGCTACATCACGTATGAAATCCTGAAAAGACATGTCTTCTGGAGGAGACATTCTGCGCTCAGGAGAAGGAGATAGATCCTTCAACAGAACTGCTCTTGTATCGGTAGAGTCATCGGAATCGGAAGACTCATCGGAGCTTTGCATCGATCGATGCTGGTACCGATGAATATCGGTACCGTGGCATTTCGGTTCCAACCCCTCGATGCTGGAGAAACTCTCGAGGCTCGGCATGGGAGGAAGCCGTCCCATCTGAGTGGATGCCAAGCTCATTTGAACTGGTGTCAGTACCAAGCTCATTTAACCGTCTGTAGCGGTCTTAGCGATATCGAAGCAGCTAAGAGGGACGCTAGACCGCGTTCAATAGCAAGGATTCTCTTATCCACTGCTAATGCCGATACCTGGTCGGTACCGGTGGAAGCGGCTACGACCCCAGAACAAGGCAACAGAAGTTCTGCAGAGGTGGAGGCCTCTGGAACATTCTGAGACCCCGTTTGTGCTTTGGAGACCGAAGACTCCCACCAGGGCAATTTTGCCTGTGTACTTTCCTCGAGGGTAGTGCCAGTGGCATCTCGATGCTTTGCAGGAGATTTACCCTTCAAGGACCGGCTAGTCTTTACAGACTTTTGTTTAGTTACCTGAGATCCATGGGAAGAAGATGAAGCACTGAAGGACGTCAATGCAATTGACATTGTGTCAACCGTGAAAAGAGAACCGGCCTTTGCAGCTCTGTTCTGCAGGCCCCTTTTGGTCATCTTTCTACAGGAGAGACACTCCGCTGGACAATGTTTAGGACCTAAACATTTGAGACACCATTCGTGGGTGTCGGTGACGGAAAGAGTACCGCCACAGTTTGAACATTTTTTTAAAACCAGTAGTTGGCTTCTCCATGTCTGGAGATTTTTAGGCCTAGTGCCCAAAATGGCGCCTAACCCCAGGAGGGGTGAGGCACCGAAGAAAAAAAGAAAAGTTTCTTTTTTTTTTTTTAGAAGAAAATAAGAAAAGAGAACCAGCGGTACCAGTAAGCGTCGAAAGAAGGCAGACGCGACCACAAAAAAACAAGAAAGAAGATAAAGTTTTCTGTGGTGACAGGAGAGACGTATTGTCGGCTCCGCGGAAAATGAAGAACTGAAGTGAGAGGGGCAGTGAGGCGGGAAGGCAGCACGCATGCGCTGTGGGATGCTCCCAAAAGCTTTCCTTTTGGACGCTGGGGAGCGTTCCTGCGCAGGCTCCGTCGGTACCGACGATACCCATATGTGAAGACTACATTCCTGCTTGTTCCTGGAGATAGTTACACCCGCCCCGGCAAAAATAACTTTATGAAAGCAAATTTGCTAAGACTTGGCACATATTTTATAAATATGCACATTAAGACAATCTCTCAGGCACTGTCCCTAGGAACTCCTATAGTTATAGTAATAGGCATTATGTTTTGTGAGCAACTATTTTTTTCATCAAATTGGAACTACATTGAATAATGGAAGATATGTTTATTTTTTGTTATGTTGGCCATAACTTAACAGAATATGTAAATATAATTCTCACATGGAGCAAGCCATACAGTCCCCAAATGGAGGAACTAGCTCACAATTTTATTGTTTATCATTTTGCTTAACATACCGCCCCTTTGCGTAGCAGCAGGATGGTTTACAAGAATAAAACAAATATTTTTTTTAAAAATTAGAAAAGGAAAAATATAATTTAAGTAGAAAAGAAATAAGATAGAATAAAAGAAACAAACCATTATAAAATAATAAGGACTTGTTGAGTATATAAATGTAAAGACATCGAACCTCCTTAATGCCTCT
Organism: Ichthyophis bannanicus; assembly: GCA_033557465.1. Taxonomy (NCBI): domain Eukaryota; kingdom Metazoa; phylum Chordata; class Amphibia; order Gymnophiona; family Ichthyophiidae; genus Ichthyophis; species Ichthyophis bannanicus. The sequence goes on from CM066038.1 coordinate 334,440,350, forward strand.
CCTGTCCTACAACAGCCCTATTCCTGTAGAGCAAATGCTTGTGCAAACAGCTTTTCAATTCTGATTTAAATTTCATGAGAGATGTCTCTAGCCATAGATAAGTAGGAAAGCTATTCCATAGTGCTGGAGCCAGATAGCTGAAGGCTAATGGGTGGATGATTTCATAGTGGAATTAGGATTATCACATAATAGGCACAAACACTAAAAGGTGGTCCCACCTATTCCAGGTACTAATCAAACCCAACAGCACTACATAAGGGATGAAGCTACCATGGGAGGCTACTCTTCTTTTGTAAGAAAGAAATCTAATCAACTGGAAAGGCCATAAAAAATGTACTTAAGAGTATTAAGTTTCATCACAAATTTACAAGAAATTTTCAGCCAGAAGGTAGTACCCTAAATGCAAAATCCCTGGCATTGGTCTTCATGGCTAACCTCCCAGATATGAATAGCTTTAGATACATTTGTACCATGAAAGTAAGCATAGTCTCTAAACATATCTTTCCTGCAGAACAGCAAAGTTAAGAAGAAAATCCTTATCAAAATCCAGCACTAAATTCGCAACTAAAGCAGCCAGAACTGGAATCTCTTCAGCTGATGTCAAGACCCAGACACATTAGTCCACACACTTGACACACTGACTTGGTGACTCCAACTGACTGACAAGTTCCTTTTTGAACAGTAGAGTTCAATTTACAATCTCTCTTTCTGAAGTCCCTACAAGATCATGTAACATGGTTTGACCCCTGCTAGTATTTGTGTCTGATCTCACAGAGTCACTATCAATCCTTAGACGTTTGAAGGAAGGGTGTTTTTCGGAATAAAAGTGCTTTTAAGGACAAAAGGAAAAAGTGCTAAAGGCACAGAAAAACCTGAGAGAGTGCAGGGTCTGCCTGTAGCCCATGCCCTTCACTGAGGTGGCTCTGACACGTCCCCAGCCACTTGAGGATGTCAGAGGGAGCATAACGCATCAGAACGGTTTCTTTCTGGATAGACATAGGTAAACTTCCTAAAGAGGGCGCCAGCAAGCCAACACAGCAGACTCACGATAGTGGTGATATGTATTGGTGATTTTGAGCTTTAGCCTCCCACTTGATCGATCACGCCATGTGAATTAGTTATGGACTACATTACATGCAGAAGAGTGAACTCGTCTCATGTTCCTTTTGCTATTTTTTGCAAGTTGAAATATGAAGGATCTTGAAGAGCAACACGTTTGCATGAAAGTCTGTGTGAAACTGACTTTTACCAAGACTTTTCAGATGTTGCAGCAAGCTTATGGAGAGGATTGTTTAAGCTACAAAAAAAGTTACGAATGGTACAGACGTTTCAAATCGGGCAGAACATTCATCAAAGATGATCCCAAAACTGGGCGGACTTCCATGTCAATGGACGATGACCATGTTAAAGTGCGTACTTTGATTTTTGAAAATCATTGCCTAACTGTCCGTGAAGGTGCTGAAGGAATAGGCATCAGTAAAGGTTTGTGTCACACAATTCTGACCGAAAAACTTCAGATGCATCATGTTGCTGCAAAATTTATTCCAGGTCTCTGGACAGATGAGCAAAAAGCGAACCATGTCACAATCACTCATTGCTCCTTATCCGTGAATTTTTGGCGAAGCACGAGATGTCTCTAGTCCCGCAGCCTCCCTACTCTCCAGAATTGGCTCCTACAGACTTCTTTTTGTTCTGGAAGTTGAAATCCACTCTAAAAGGTTGCCTGTAATAACATGTTTCAGAAATAGCAAAAGGCACATGAGACACGTTCACTCTACTGCATATGATCCATAACAAATTCACGTGATGTAATTGAGCAAGTGGGAGTTTAAAGCTCAAGGTCACCATTATCGAGAGTCCACTGTATTGGCTCGCTGGCACCCTCTTTAGCAAGTTTGGTTTCTTTTTGGACAGACCTCATATGCATGGGCTGCAGTCAGGCCCCATGCTTTTTTATACTTTCTTGTGCTGGGACTGTTGCGGCTCTCAACTGCTGCATCAGAATTGCAGGCTACATGGCGAGGCACTAGTGGAGTGGCGGTAAGGGAATAGGAAAGGGACACTGTGATGGGAGATGCTGGAAATGGGGGAAAGCTATGGACAGGGACACAGAGAAAAGGAAGGGAGATTGTAAGCTCTACTGAGAACAGACTTTCTCCTGTGTATATGTGCAGTGCTGCATACATCTTCTAGCACTATACAAATGATAAGTTGTAGCAGTTATAAGGGAGATGCTGGACATGGGAAGGTGGAAGTGGAAGAAAAAAAAAAGGACAGGAGGAGAAATGTCTGGAAAAGGGGGATAGAGACACAGAGGATGATGAGGGTCATAGGAGGAGGATAGGGACACTGATGAATAGGAAGAAAATGCATGGAGTGGGTTAAAGACACTGGTAAAAGTTAGTGAAAGACTGAGAAATAAGAAGTTGAGGGAAGGAAAGAGACTGGGAGATGGAAAGGTTGGGGCAAGGAAAAGATGGAAAGCTTGAAATGCAAAAAAAAAAGGAGAATTTTAAAAAAAGTGATTGGTAAGAAAGGAATAAAATCTGGATCAGGAAGCAGAAAAATAAACAGACAAACTGAAAAGATTAAATCACCGTTAGCATGAATTTTCTACATCCCAAATAATAGCAAAAAATTGCTCATGTATCAATATAGGTAATTACAAAACTTCTCCTTTTAACGATAACTCAAAGTAATTCTTAAATAACCGAGGTCTCAGACTTATTGGCTCTGCCATTGGAACTCTCGTCCGTTTCAAAGCAGGTTGCCCATTTGCATCAACGACCTCTAAGAACTCAGCAGGTGGCTACACTCAGGTAAATATTCAAATTTCACCAAAGGCTCTATTGCTGTACTTATCTGGATAGCCTGAGTACACCCACTGATGTAGGACACCCACTGATGTAGGACTCTTTAAACAGTCCTACATCAGTGGGTGTACTCAGGCTATCCAAATAAGTACAGCAATAGAGCCTTTGGTGAAATTTGAATATTTACCCGAGTGTAGCCACCTGCTGAGTTCTTAGAGGTCGTTGATGCAAATGGGCAGCCTGCTTTGAAACGGACAAGAGTCCCAATGGCAGAGCCAATAAGTCTGAGACCTCGGTTATTTAAGAATTACTTTTTGAGTTATCGTTAAAAGGAGAAGTTTTGTAATCACCTATATTGATACATGAGCGATTTTTTGCTATTATTTGGGGCATAGTCCAATCGTTCAGTAACTGACCAATTTTTGGGTGAATTTTCTACATAGTTACCTGTATTAATCTAGCTTGTTCAGTTTTCCCAATAGATGTATCTATGTTCGTAAAGCCCATTGCAATATTTACGATGCTATCTTTTCCTAGATAGGGCCCTCATTGTGCGAGTTTTTAAAATTAGTGATGGGATGGTAGATTTTCTAGGTCCTGCGTGACCTTTTGTAGCGTTTTTTGTCTTATTTCACAATATGCCTGGTACCAAGAGGGTTTGTTTTATTGAGATGAAGGACTGGTGGGTTCTGTGGAAGTAAAATATGTGTTTGGATTTAATACAGTATGGGGGAGCAAGTGTGTTGGGGAACTGAGGAGGGTGCAGTGGCTTAATGGGGCCTGAGGGTTGCAATCTCTTGTACTCTTTGCCCCCATCCCCATCCTGCCTGATATGGCCTGCAGGCACTGTTGCCTTTACTGTAGTTATTTGCTGGAAGCATGGGCAGTGGCAGATGGCTGCCACATACATCGTGCCTAATATTTAAACTTCAGAAGCATTGGAGTATCAAAGAAAATGGCTATCTCCACCCAGTCCCCATCCCAGAGTGCAGTAAGCAGTTAGAACATTTTCTTTTTTTTTTTTTACCACAGGCTGTTTCTACCACACAGTGACTGCTAACAGTCAAGGGGGCCAGCAGCCAAGGGCTAGTAAATTGGACTGGTGTGCCACAAGACTCAAGCATGTTTCAAAGTGCGTAATGAAAAGAAAAAAAAAAAAAAAAAAAAAAAAAGAGGACAAGAAGCATTGCTCTAGAAATGTCAGAATCTTTGCCTGGGCTGACCCCCACCTCAACTCAAGATGTGGGTCTGTGTTCATAGGGTCTTGCATGCCGATGTCCTTCGACATCACAGAAAGCAATACACTCCATCCCCCCCGATACATCAGAAATGGCCACCGCCTGGGCAGTCACTGGTATCAATGGCTTTCAAGGTCGCTAAGTCAACTAATCTCCTGCAGGCAGTTGGCGAGTCTCCAGAACCTACTTGACAACTCAATGCACCAGCCTCAATTCTACTGAAGCAGCAACTTCACAAAGCGTGAAGATGACCTCTATCCATTGCTCAAAGGTTTTCAAAAGGCACAACTTGAGGACTGCTATCAGCAAAGGTGGAGAGACTACAATGCATGCAAAGTAAATCTGTGCCTCCAGATATAACTTCTCTGCCTGAGAGTTCTTAAAGAAGTTCATTTTATTTTAATAGCCTTTTTCTGATGTTCTGCCATCAGATTTGTTTTTGTAAGTATTGCAGAAAGGGGATTTTTTTTCTGCTGCAATTTTTCTCTCTCCTCAAACCTTCAGGTCCAAAAGGAAAGGCAGGCTCTTTGAAATCTTAGTACTCTCCAGGTGTTAGACCTTTTCAATGCTTCTTTAGAGTATGGCATGATCCCAGAAGAGTGGAGGAAGGTACATGTGGTCCCTTTGCACAAAAGCGGAACTAAGATGAGGGTGGGAACTACAGGCCGGTAAGTCTGAACTCTGTGGTGAGTAAACTTATGTAAAAGCTGCTAAAACAGAGGATAGTGAGATTTCTGGAATCCAGTGGATTGTAGGATTCAAGGCAGCATGGTTTTATGAGAGCAGGTCTTGTCAGACAAATCGCAATGTCTTGACTGGGTGACTAGAGAGTTGGACCTAGGGAGAAGTTCTAGATGTGGTGTATTTAGATTTCAGTAAAGCCTTTGATACTGTTCTACACAGGAAACTTATAAATAAATTGAATGCCCTAAGAATGGAACCTAAAATGACTGACTGGGTTAGAAATTGGTTGAGTGGGAGGTGACAAAAGGTACAGATAAATGGCACTCACTCTGAGGAGAAGGATGTTACCAGTGGTGTGCCGCCGGGATCTGTCCCTGGTTCGCTTCTTTTTAACATTTTTGGAAGTGATATTGCAGAAGGGCTATCGGATAAAGTTAGCCTCTTTGCAGATGATACCAAAATCTGCAATAGAGTAGATACCCAGGAAGGTGTAGATAATATGAAGAGGGATTTTTCAAAGCTTGAAAAATGATCAATATTCTAGCAGCTGAGATTTAATGCTCAAAAACACAGGATCATGCATTTGGGCTGCAAAAATCCAAGGGAGTGGTATAGTATAGGGCACAAAGTGCTTCTCTTAACAAAAGAAGAGTGGGACCTGGGCAAGATTGTTTCTGATGATCTTAAAGTGGCTAAACAGGTAGAAAAGGTGATGGCGAAAGCCAGAAGGATGCTTGGGGGCATAGGGAGAGGAATGGCCATCAGGAAAAAGGAGGCAATATTGCCTCTGTATAAGTTTTTGGTGAGACCTAATTTAGAGTATTGTGTGCAATTCTGGAGACCACACCTTCACAAGGATATAAAACTGAATGGAGTCGATGCAGAGGATGGCTACTAAAATAATCAGTGGTCTTTGTTATAATCCATATTGGAACAGAATTAAAGATAAAAACAAGTAAACTCTGGAAGAAAAATGGGAGAGGGGAGATATAAGAAAGACAACTAAATACCTTTGTGGCATAAATGCACAGAAGGAGAACCTCTTTCAACTGAAAGAAAGCTCTGGAATAAGGAGGAATAGGATGAAGGTAAAAGGAGATAGGAGTAATTTGCGGAAATATTTTTTTATGGAAAGGGTGGACTAGAAACAGCACAAGCACTGGCAAGTCAAATGCAAGGCATTGATAAGGCAGGCAAAGAGAGAATTTGAGAAGAAGCTTGCTGCGGAAGCAAAAACGCGGAATAAAGACCTTTTCAAGTACATTCGTAGCAAAAAAACCTGTGAGAGAGTCAGTTGGTCCATTAGATGATAAAGGGGTTAAAGGAGCACTAAGAGGTGACAAGGCGATAGCGGAGAGACTGAATGAATTCTTTGCTTCGGTCTTTACTGAGAAAGATGTAGGGATGTTACCCATGACTGAAGTGGTATTTAAAGGTGCGGAAGAATTGAAGGAAATATCGATACATCGGGAAGATGTCTTACAACTATTAGATAAACTGAAGAGTAGCAAATCACCTGGGCCGGATGGTATACATCCAAGGGTGTTGAAAGAACTGAAATATGAGATTGCAGAACTGCTATCAGTAATCTGTGAACTATCATTAAAATCATCTCTAATACCTGAAGATTGAAGGATCGCCAATGTAACCCCAATTTTTAAAAAAGGTTCCAGGGGTGATCCGGGAAACTACAGACCGGTGAGCCTGACGTCAGTACCGGGAAAAATGGTAGAAACCATCATAAAGAATAAAATTACTCAGCATTTAGAAAGTCACAACCTAATGGAAGACAGCCAACATGGCTTTAGACAAGGAAGATCTTGTCTTACTAATCTGTTATGTTTTTTTGAAGGAGTGAATAAACAGGTGGACAAAGGTGAGTCGGTTGATATTGTGTATCTGGACTTTCAGAAAGCCTTTGACAAGGTCCCTCATGAGAGACGTTTGGCAAAACTAAAGAGTCATGGGATAGGAGGCAGTGTACTATTCTGGATCAGGAACTGGTTAAAAGATAGAAAGCAGAGGGTAGGGCTAAATGGCCAATTTTCCCAATGGAGAAAGGTGAATAGTGGTGTACCCCAGGGATCTGTGCTGGGCCCGCTGCTTTTTGACATATTCATAAATGACCTGGAAAGTGGAATAACGAGTGAGGTTATCAAATTTGCAGATGACACAAAACTATTTAAAGTTGTTAAAACCCAAGAGGATTGTGAAAAATTGCAAGAGGATCTTGATAAATTGGAAGACTGGGCATCAAAATGGCAGATGAAATTTAATGTGGACAAGTGCAAGGTTATGCACCTAGGGAAGAACAACCCAAACTATGGTTACACGATGCAAGGTTCCACATTAGGAACCACCACCCAGGAAAAAGATTTAGGCGTCATTGTGGATACCATGTTAAAACCCTCGGCCCAGTGTGCAGAGGCGGCCAAGAGAGCAAATAGAATGCTAGGTATGATAAGGAAAGGAATGGAAAATAAAACAAAAGATATTATAATGCCTCTATATCGTTCCATGGTGAGACCGCACCTTGAATATTGTGTACAATTCTGGTCGCCGTATCTTAAAAAGGATATAGCAATTTTAGAAAAGGTACAGAGAAGAGCCACCAAAATGGTAAAGGGGATGGAAGGATACTCCTATGAAGAAAGGCTAAAAAGGTTAGGGCTCTTTAACCTGGAAAAGAGACGGCTGAGGGGAGATATGATAGAAGTCTATAAATTAATGAACGGAGTGGAACGGGTAAACGTAGATCGATTGTTTACCTTATCAGAATATAGAAAGACTAGGGGACATGCAATGAAGCTACAGGGTAAACTATTTAAGACTAATAAAAGAAAATATTTTTTCACTCAACGTATAATCAAACTCTGGAATTTGTTACCGGAGGATGTAGTAAAGGCTGTTAGTGTAGCTGGGTTTAAAAAAGGTTTGGACAAGTTCCTGGAGGAAAAGTCCATAAAACATTATTAAGAAACTTAAAATCCTCAAACAATTACGCCCCCTTGTATTTATACAAGATTTTATCAATATAACACAGGCTACCATAACTCCACACTTCGATTTCGCCAACTTAGTACTTATAGGCATTTCAAAACAAAACATCAAAAGGATCCAACTCGCGCAAAATGCTACAGCCAGAATCATATTAAAGATAAATTCACTCCAACACATTACACCGATACTAGCATCCCTTCACTGGTTACCAATACAAAGCAGGATAACATACAAAACAATTATAACTACATTCAAAGCCCTAAAAGACATGGCCCCGAAGACACTCTGTAATCTAATAAGCAAAGAACCACCTAAGCCTACTTATAGAAAAGGACAATCAAATAAACTTAAGATGCCAAAAGAATATATAAGAACTCACAAATTAACAAATAAAAGAGCCTTTTCCCACGTAGCCCCAACAGTCTGGAACTCTTTACCAGAGGACTTACGATCACTAACAGAGATAACAGAATTCAGAAAAAAATTGAAAACCTATCTATTCACTAAACACTATAATACCATAGAAAACCCTCCAATCAACTTAGATAAAGGCTAAACAATAACCTGTCTAAAATCAAGGTTATACTCCCTATTACAATAATACATACAACTTAAATGAATAATCATTCCATTCCAATGCATCAACACCCCACTTGTATATAGTTAAAATTGAGTTAGAAACAGTACTTCAGTTTAAATTGTTACACAATCTGTGTTAGTTGATTTATTGAACTATTCCACATAGTTTTTACATACACTTTGTTGTTCAAGTTAAGATGTTCATTGTAAAAAGTTATAACTGTTCTATGTAAAACAAGCTCTGCATTGTTAATTGTTGTTAAATGTACACCGCAACTGATCGCTGTATATAACTTAAATACCTTAACAATACCAAAAGATTTCACAAAAGCCAGAAAACAAACAAATAAGAGAGCTTTCTCACACTCTGCTCCAATTCTTTGGAACAATCTACCTGACAACATTCGCCTGCTGTCTGATATAAAAGAATTTAGAAAAAAATTAAAAACTCACTTATTCATATTACACTACAATACACCCTCAGAACAGAATACTCAAATAGATACAGGCTAACATTTATACATTATTATTACATACTCTATTTTCAAAATAAATGTCACTAATACACTATTTACCATACCACACTCTCATTCACATGATGATTATAGATTTAAACTAACAATGTATATATCTTCTAATATGTTATATCTGTAATGTTACAACATTCCTTGTAAATTATAATTATCTGTTCTATGTAAACTGACTTGGTATATTACATACCAATTAACATACTGTTCCATGTAAACCGCACTTGATACTAGGGAAAGAGCGGTATATAAATAACTGTTAAATAAATAAATAAATAAGTGTTGAATAAATAAATAAATAAATAAATAAATAAATAAGAAGTGACCGAAGATATCAATGCTTGACCCAGTACAAGCATTGTGGAACTTGTGTCTCTTGGGGAAACTGCTAGGTACATATGACCTAGATTGGCCACTGTTGGAAACAGAATACTGGGCTTGATGGACCTTGGTCTGACCCAGTATGGCATATCTTATGTTCTTATAGTCTCCCTGAATTCAAGAAGGCATTGGAGAAACAGAGGATCTCTAAAGGAAAAAGGCCTGTAGAGCTTAGTTGTTTTTATGGAAGGGCAGAGTGGATAGGCCTTATGGTCTTTATCTGCCATCATCTTTCTATGTTACAGCAGATTTGGTTGATATCTGTAGAGTCTGGCAGAAGTACTGGCAGGCTTGGCTCAGCCTCTTGGAGACTGTTGTGGCCCCTCCATCACCAAAGAGGATAAGTGTTTTTCATATATCAGACCATTTTAAGGGTATCAGCTCATTTAATGCCTTGATGAACATGACATCCGTGCTTCAATCAACTACGATGACAATCCACCTCAACCTCAATCTGGTACATGATATCCTGAGTCTTCAATGTTTAAGTTGAGAATGAATCCTTCCTCTTCTTTGGGTGTTAATAGGTGGATGATGCTCCTGGGATCTCTTATCAATTTTAGACTCCAAATGGAGCTCGATCTCCCGAAGTTGATACATCAATAGCATTTGATGCAGCTCCCTGAGCCATGAAGACCAATGCCATCAATGCCAAAGTCAATGGACCAGACTTATCAACACTGTTTATTTCACACATGGCCAGCTCCCCCGATCGGGGTTGAGCACCTGAGCGGGACCGGCAAACCCTCCCACTCAGAGATTCCAGCCCAATCAGGGCTGTGGGAGGCGGAGAATCAACTTCACAAGCAAGCTGCTGGCGGGAAAAGACCACACACGCAGCCAGCTCCCCCGATCGGGGTCGAGCACATGAACGGGACCGGCAAACCCTCCCACTCCCATTCTCCCGCATCCACTGGACTCTGCTTAAGAAATCCGCTGTCACATTGTCCATCCCGGCAATGTGCACCGCCGAGATTGCCGGTAACCGACTTTCCACCCAGGTAAACAGCATCTCTGCCTCCCCCTTCCATGGCTGTACTCTTTGTACCTCCCTGACGATTTATGTAAGCCATCGTCGTGGAATTGTCCGATAACACTCGCACCGCCCAACCTGTGATCGTGGTCTCGAACGATAGGAGAGCCAGATAAACAGCTCTCAGCTCCAGTCGACTGATCAACCAAGAGCTCTCGGAGACCAACCACATGCCTTGTGCGAAGAGCTCTCCGCAATGAGCTCCCCACCCTGCGAGACTCGCATCTGTCAACAGTGGAAGCCACTCCGGCTGCTCCAGCGGCATCCCTTTTGTTAGTACCTCGGGGCAGAGCCACCACCCCAGAGACTGCCTGATCCGAGACGAACACAGAAGACGTTTGCTCAACGAGTCGAATTAATGCGACCACCAATGAAGTAGAGCTCGTTGCAATGGTCTCATATGGAACCGGGCCCATGGCACCGCTTCCAAGGTCGCCGCCATCGTTCCTAGTACAAACCGAACGGTAACGCCTGAAATTAATAATGTCCCCACGAAAGGGCGAAGCGCAGAAATTTCTGATGATCCACCCTGATGGGTATGTGCAGGTACGCCTCGGTAAGATCCAGGGAAGTCAAGTACTCTCCCTTGCGTACTGCTACAATGACCGATCTCAAGGTTTCCATTCTGAAATGTGACACTCTGAGACAGCGATTCACCCCTTTTAGGTCTAAAATAGGTCTCAGTGATCCATCCTTTTTTGTCACTACGAAATAAATTGAGTATCGACCCATACCGCATTCTTTTTCCGGTACTGGCACGATTACTCCCAATTGTAACAGACTATCTAGAGTGCTGCATATCTCTATGACCTTTTTCCGACCCCTGCAGGGAGACATCACAAAGGAATCCCGAACCGGTGTTCGCAACTCTAGCGCAAACCCGTCTCGAATTATCTCCAAGACCCACTGGTCAGATGTTATTTGGGTCCAGGCAGAAAGAAACTCCCAAAGCCTTCCCCCTATCAGAGGACTTCCTGCCAGAACCCGCCAACTTTCATTGGGGCTTACGAGAGGTCGCTGCGGCCGTTGCTGCAAAACCTCTACTTGCTCCACGAAAGCCATGAAACCCCTGAGCTCAGGAAGCAAATCTACCTCTCTGGAAACTCCCCAAACGAGAAGTACGAAATCTCCTGAAATCTCTAAACTGACCCCGAAAAACTTGCGGAGTCTTTCCTTGCCTAGGCTTATCTTCCAGATCCTCCCACCTTTGGACTCTCCTAAGTCCTTAACCAACTTGTCGAGATCTTCTCCAAACAACAATTTCCCTTTAAATGGAAGCTTACCGAGGCGTGACTTGGAGGAGCCATCGGCTGCCCAATTCCTCAACCATATGGATCTGCGTGCGGCCACCAATGAAGCCATACTGTTAGCAAGCGCTCTAATCAGGTCATAATGCACATCTGCCAATTAAGCGGCTCCGGACTCCAAACGATCCAGCTCCCGAATCCTCTCCTTTTCTAAAGGAGCCCCCTGTCGCAAACTCTGGGACCATCTCAGACAAGCCCGAGCGACCCAAGCCCCACAAATGCAAGCTTGCAGCGACAATGAATCTGCCTCAAATGACTGCTTTAACAAACCATCTACTTTCCTATCTTGTGCATCTTTTAACACCGCGCTACCTTCCACCGGAATAGTGGTCTTTTTCGTAACTGTTGACACCGCAGCATCAATGTGCGGAGAGCGGAACTGTTCCTTGTCCTTATCCGCCAAGGGATAGAGCCTGTTCATAGTTCTGAATCCCCTGCAGACCAGCCTCAGGTTGATCCCACTCGTCCTGGATCATTCAGTCTACCACACGGTGTATGGGAAACACTATCTGTGTCTGCCGTACTGCTTGGATTATGGGATCCTCCTCATTCTCTTCCTCACTCGGCGGAATCGCTGCCAGCTTCAATGTCTGTAGGGATTCCATAATAAGTGCAGTCAGTTCATCTTTACGGAACACCCGAATAATCTTTGCCTGATCCTCAGATTCCAGGATCTCGCCTTCTTCTAAATCCTCCAGTTGAGCGTCAAAATCTACCTCCGCCTCCTCTGACTCCTGCCACTCTACCTCACACTGCGAAGACTCCGGAGGTCGAGCCCGCTTTGGCGGTCTAGGAGCAACATTACCTCCCACCGCCAAATCAGATTGGTTACCGGAACTAGACATTGCCAGGGCATCCGGTAATTTCCCTTGACGTCGTAAACAAAAGGCTTGATGCATGAGTAAGACGAAATCTGGACAGAAATCCTCAAGAGGAGGCCCCTCCCCCGTGGCCACCAAGGCCGAGGATGGGCCAGCAAGGGCTTCCCTGGCCACCCCCTGGAGCAGCCGGAACCAGAAGATCCTCCTCAGCCCCAGCCGTCGCTTCTGGAGGTTCAGGGACCGTCTTCATATCCATCTGCTGTTCCACTGCAGAAGACACAATGAGACAGCTCCTACAAACACCTGAATCTGCTACCGTACCTCTGCGTGCACCGCAGACAATGCACAGAGGGCGTGCTGCCATACGCCAGACACCATCCGATCCCTCAGGTCCCAAAAGGAGAGGCTGTTTCTCTCCCTGTTTCCTATCCTTTCTTTAAGCTTAGTATTATTTTGTTTTTGTATCAAATTAAATATTAACGGAACAACAGTCCCTTCCCTGAGTAACAGAGAACTCACTGTAGCAAGAGCAAGGGGGTTTTAAAATAAATGAAAGAAATCAAACAAATCAAAATTAAACATAAGATTTTCCTTAATCGTCAGAGTAAACAAGCTCCCAATCGAGGTAACAACGTACCCAAAACCAAAAGAAAATGCTTGTATTAGCCCCCCCCCCGAAGCACGGCCTAATGAAGGGAAAAGCATTGTGAAGCACTCCACACGCGGAGCGCACGCTCAAAAAATGGCCGCCAGAAAGAAAAGAAAAAGGCGCGAAACACACAAACTGAGGGGACAGCCTGAGTCGCCAGTAACACCGCACTACCTTCCCCGCCTGCCCAAATACCTGCTTAGGGAAGAACTTCTTCTAGGGACTTGTGCTTTCGCGGTGCTCAAGCTGGCTTGCTCCCGCTCAATTTTTCAGCGAGCCTCTGCTCCGTCAGTCAGCCTGTAATTGCGGCAGCCAGCTCAGCCAGAGAACCTCCATCTTCAGTCACAGAGCTCTCCTCCGTTTCGTCCGGGAGGAGAATACCGGCACAAGAAAAGTAATCTTTTTTTTTTTTTTTTTTAAAGAAACAGGATGCAAATAAAAAAAGATTTAAAATAGAAGCTTGAATTTTAAAATTGACCAATTAAATTTCCCATTTTAAGAAATTGACCCACATAACTATCCTACACTGCACTAACTGCTCCTTATATGTTACTCAAGTGAGTCCAGCACCTAGGCTCACTTCGTCCTCCTGCTGCATGGAGACTGGACACACTGGGGCTGATGGGAGAGACCAGCAGAATACATCCAGTGATGTCACAAATTTTGACATGCCCAGTCTCCAAGCTGCAGGAGGAGTTACACAACCCACAGGTGGAGGACTAAACTGGAGGAACGATAAGGAAAAATGATTCAACCATAAAATGCAGGGTCAAGCTTCTGGGCTGCAAAAATCCAAGGAAGTGGTAAAATATAAAGGGGAAAGTACTTCCATCCGTGAAAGAAAAGCATGACCTGGAGGTAACTGTTTCTGATTATGGTGGCTAAACAGATAGAAAGGAAACAGTAAAAGCCAAAAGGATGCTTGAGTGCATAGGGAGAGGAATGGCCAGCAGAAAGGAAGCGGAGATAGTGCCTCTGTATAAGTCTTTGCACGCAATTCTGGAGACCACACCTTCAAAAAATATGGAGTCTGTGCAGAAGGTGATTACCGAATGGTCAGTGGGCTTTAACATAAAAGCATATGGGGACAGAGGGATCTCAATATGTATAGGTTGGAAGAAAGAGGGTGAGAGGGGGGATACGATAGAGATATTTAAATACTTCCATGGCATAAATGCACAGGAGGAGAGCCTCTTTCAATTGAAAGAAAGCTCTGCAACGAGGGGGCATAGGATGAAGATGAAAGGGGATAGACTCAGGAGTAATTTTCAATAATATTTCTTTCCGAAAAGAGTGGTAGATGCATGGCATAGTCTCCCAGTGGAAGTAGCAGAGACAAGGACTGTACCTGAATTCAAGAAAGCATGGTGCAAACACAGAAGATCTCTAAAAGAAAAGAAAAAAAAAAGAGGACTGTAAAGCTTAGTAGTTGGTATGGAAGGGCAGACTGGATAGGCTGCATGGTTTTCATCTGCCGTCATGTTTCTATTTTAAAAACAAAATATGATAGAATGGCAATTGTACCCTAATGTAACAAAACCAATCAAGTAAAAGAATTGTACACTAAACCAAGCACAAAATAAATCAGTGCAGACAAACTTGTGCCAGAATGTACACTTCAGAATACAGAATGTGCTGTCCTACATTTTATTCTGTATTTTAGTTGCTCCTCACTGTTAGAACAGAAGCTGTAGCCAAAATACAGCCAAGTAAAAATATGTTTGACAGTACCATATAAATAAAGTGTTCTGCTCATCCAGGAAGACTGCATTTTCATACTGCTAAATATTGCCAGATTTGAAAACTGTTTCTCTGTCATAAATCTTGCAAGGGGAAGAATGGGGAAGGGGAGGACAAGAGAGAGAACCATGAGGCACTTCAGCCAATCATGTCGCAACTCTGACAATGGATGGGAGGAAAACAGCTGAACCTGGGAGCCAGCGCGGTTTTTACAGCTTGCCACGGAGCAGTGCAGCAGGTGGGAGCTGATAGCCTGTTGGGTCAGCTGCAGGGGCGGGGTGGACGGCCCAGGTGTGGAGGACCCCTCCCCCCGAACCCTACAAAGCCCAGCCGGAGTAGTGCTTTGGTGGAGGAAAACAGCTGAACCTGGGAGCCGGCGCAGTTATTACAGCTTGCCGCGGAGCAGTGCAGCAGGTGGGAGCTGTTGGGTCAGCTGCAGGCGTGGGGTGGACGGTCCAGGCGTGGAGGACCCCCCCCCCCCCCCGAACCCTACAAAGCCCAGCTGGTCTACAGGTGGCTGCGTCTTCGTGGCCGGTGTGGTCGTGTCCTAAGGGCGTGTCACAAGGGGCAAGACATGCCCCTTTGACGCCCCTTCGATGCTTCTGAGCTCGCTGGAAGTTGTTTTGTCTGCTCATGGGGAAGCGGAAAGCTAAATCTACTGCTTCGACGACAACTCAAGTCAGTGTACATGGAGGTAAGGTGGGTCCCATGGACAGACATGTAACTTCTCTGCAGCCTGTTAACCAATCGCCGGATGGGGCTTCTTTAAGCCCCGAGGTCCGGTCCCCACCTCCTCTCCCTCACTTCCCGCTTTCGTCTACTTTATTGGATACTTCTATGGTACATGAAGCCCCCGTTCTCTGTCCAGTGGATCCAATCCCGTCTGAAGACTTGGTTGCTCCTCCTTCTCGGGAGGTGACCCTCATGGACATTTGGACTGCAATACAAAAAATTGCTGGCGGCGAATACTGTGTATACCATGGACTGCCCGAAGAACAAACCAGTCGGTACTAGAGGAGATCAAACCTAAGCTTTCTTTAGAAGCTCAGATGACAAGACTTCGACTTTCATACTTTGGACACATCATGCGAAGAGAGAGATCATTAGAGAAAGACATCATGCTTGGCAAGATAGAAGGTCAGCGCAAAAGAGGAAGGCCAGCAATGAGATGGGTCGATAAAATGACAGCAGCTACGGGTTCCAGTCTGTCAACAATGAGCCGCCTGACTCAAGACCGAACACAATTTAGGATAGCTATCCAGAGGGTCGCCATGAGTCAACTCCGACTCGACGGCACTTAACAACAACAACAAAAAATTGATGTTCGTTTATCTGGTACTGTTTCTTCTTTGTGTAAATTTTCCTATGATGTTGTTGGCAAAATTAAAATTGTTGATCAGCACTTTAATTCTTTAATTAGTTTGACGGCCTGTACTGATTCCCAGCTTTGGGCGTGCTCTGATAGTAATGTTGCTTTAGTTAAAGAGCTTTTTGCTGTTTCCTATCGTCTTGAGCTTGTGGAGAATCAGTCTCGGGCCCGGAACTTACGGTTTCTTAATTTTCCTTCCACTCATTTATTATCCTCTGATTTGTTACTTAAAAATATTTTGCTGAGATATTCCAATTGAAAGAAACCTTAGAAATTGCCCAAATGTTTTCTTTTTCAACTGCCCTTCGAGTGGCGCCAAATACGGAAGAGGATTCCGCCCCCCCCCCCTTGAGGATTCGGTTGCCCAGAATTTAACTGAGTTTCTGGAAGACTCATTAGATGTTATCCCCAAGCGTTGTACCTTGGTGGTAACATTCTGTTCCGAGTCCGATAAATTAAGAGTATTACGTGCTTATTTCAAGCATAAGGATGTGGTGTTTTGTGGGTTTAAGCTACAAGTCTTCCCAGATGTGGGTAGGTCCACTCAGTTGCGTCGAAAACAATTTTTGGATTTGAAACCTAGGGTTACAGCGTTGGGGGCTTCGTTTTTCCTCAAGTTTCCCTGTCGGTGTCTAATAATGTTTGAGGAGCAGAGCTACGCCTTTATGGATGTCTCTCAGCTTCAGAATTTTTTGTCTAACAAGGAAAATGTGGGGATTTAAGTGGGTGGGATGTTTCATTGCGCTCCCTTATGTGGAGACTGGGTTTTATCCCGTCTCCTTTTTTCTTGTAATTTGTTTTTGGTTTATGGGGTTATTTTCCTCCCTAGATGCGGTCTTGAGTTATGTGATTGATTTAATTCTTGAAGTTCCAATTTTTAAGTGATGTTGTAATTTTAGTTTTTCCTGTTATTATTGTATTCAAGAAAATGCAAAATAAAATATTGGAAAAAACCCTCTGACAATGGATGAGATGGACTGGCAGCTGCAACTCGGGAGGCACATGAACATGGGTGGAAAGGGGACGTGGCCCGGATTCAAATGAGTGTGGACATTCGGGGATCCCAGTGGGGAGAGGGGTGTAGACTACTGGATTTCTCTTTATAGATGACATTTTTTCAGTAGGTAGGCACCAGATTTCTTTGCCGCTTACAGTGTGGGAGTTGCAGGAGTTTAGATGGCTCTTGGGGTTCAAAATCAACATGCAGAAGTCAGAGATCCTCCCTTTGAAGATTTCTGGGGATTTAGAGAAGCACCACCAGAGGAAATGCACATCACGCTACGTAAGGTATTTCTTTTACTTGGGGATGCAGCTCATGCTGGAGTATTTCGAGCTTTATCAGGTTAACTACAAAGGGGCATGGGAGAGATTGGCTGGGGACTTGGACTGGTGGCAGGACTTCCATTTGTCTTGGCTGGGACAGATAGCGGCAATCAAGATGGTGGTGCTGCTGAAGCTACTCTATCTGTTCCAGACTCTGCCAGGGGCGGTCTTGGAGGGAGCATTCCAGAGGGCAAGTCAAAAGATCTTTCGCTATATTTGGAAGTGGTGCCCCCCTCGGGTGCCTCAGAGTGACTTGACCATGTTGGGGAGGCGGAGGGGGTGGGTCCTAATCTAAAGAGGTATTTTGCAATGGCACAACTTGGAGCCATATGGGATTGGACTAGACACCCTATGGGATTGGGCTGAAGCAATGGTGGACAGTGGGAAGGCCCTGGGGGCTTGGGTTTGGGTAGATAGCGGGGGGGGGGGGTCATATCCACTTCAGTAGTTCAGAACCCTATCATACGCTTTACGATGGACATTTGGAGGCAGTATTGTAAAAGCTTGTTGGAAGGGAAACAGACCTTCTATTTGACACCTATTTGTGGGGAAACTGCTAGGTACTTATGACCTAGATTGGCCACTGTTGGATACAGGATACTGGGCTTGGTGGACCTTGGTCTGACCCAGTATGGCATATCTTATGTTCTTATGTTTTTATGGGAATCCTGTCTTTCCTTCTGGGTTAGTGGGATGTTTAGAAAATGAGGGAATAGTGGGATCTGTGGAGTTTCAAGGAATTGCGAGATAGCTTTGGCTTGGCTTGGTCTGATCGATTTGGGTATTTGAAGATTCACCATTACCTAAAAACAGGGAGGGATGGGGTGGAAGGGCTGTCAGGTAAGGTTTGCCTCTTTGCAGATGATACCAAAATCTGCAATAGAGTAGACACCCAGGGAAGGTGTAGATAACATGAGGAGGGCACTGTTCCCTCTAAGCTGTGTGCGTGTGCGCGTGCACATACTTTACAACAGAGCGCACAAAAATTACGGCTCTTATTCTGATAGAAAACAACACAGACATTTTAAAATTTAAAAGTTATGATTGTAATTACTAGAAATTTCCCGCTTCATTTAGTAATCGTCTATTTTCATTTAATTTGATTAAAATCAATGTGGTGTACATACTGTATTCTGACGTGTAGTCAAATTTTAAAGTATATAACTCCGAGTGTCGTTATGTGGCGCACAAAAATTTAACCTTCTTTCAAAAGCTGCACACAGCTGATATTTTATGCGCACACCGCCTACAGAAAATTAGAGGGAACATTGGAGGAGGGATCTAGCTAAGCTTGAAGAATGGTCTAGAATTTGGCAGCTGGGATTTAATGTTAAAAAATGTAAGGTCATGCATTTGGGCTGCAGCAATCCAAGGGAGCAATACAGTATAGGAGGTGAAGTACTTTTGTCCACTAAAGAAGAGCGGGACCTAGGCGTGGTTGTGTCTGATGATCTTAAAGTATCTAAACAGGTAGAAAAGGCGACGACAAAAGCTAGAAGGATGCTTGGGTGCATACGGAGAGGAATGGCTAGCAGAAAAAAGGAGGCGATAATGCCTCTGTATAAGTCTTTGGTGCGACCTCATTTGGAGTATGGTGTGCAATTCTGGAGACCGCACCTTCAAAAGGATGTGAACAGGATGGAGTCGGTGCAGAGGATGGCTACTAAAATGATTAGTGGGCTTCATTATAAAGCATATGAGGACAGACTGAAGGATCTTAATATGTACACCTTAGAGGAAAGGCGGGATAGAGGTGATATGATTGAGATGTTTAAATACCTCCGTGGCATAAATGTTTAGGGAGAGAGCCTCTTTCAATTGAAAGCAAGTTCTGCTACGAGGGGACATGGGATGAGGGTGAAGGGAGATAGATTCAGGAGTGATATGCGGAAATATTTCTTTACAGAAAGAGTAGTGGATCCATGGAATAGTCTCTCAGTGGAGGTGGTAGAGATGAGGACAGTAACTGAATTCAAAAAAGCATGGGACCAACACAGAGGATCTCTAAAGGTAAAAAGTGGACTGTTGTAGTTGTTGTTATGGAAGGACAGACTAGATAGGCCATATGGTCTTTTTCTGTCATCATGTTTCTATGTTTCTATATGGGAGGGGGAAATCTTTTTTTTGAGTGTGAAGGGAAGTGGAGAGCCAAATGGACTATTTCAAAAATCTACCAGGCACTGGGTGGAAAGTCTGCAGGGCTGCCCCATCACCTGAGGCAGTGGGAGCAAGACTTGGGTTGGTTTTGGAGGATATGGACTAGCAGAGGATTTTTAGCAACTTAAGATAATCCTTTATTGCAGTGAATGTGATGGAGAATGGTATGAAGGTACTGTATAGATGGTCTCTCACCCCACAACAAGTGAGTAAGTTTACTCAGGGAGGGAGTGGCAAATGTTGGAGGGAGTGTGGGTAGCTGGGGACCTATTTTCATATGTGGTGGCAATGCCCGGAAGTGTGAAAATATTGGGAAAAATGTATTTAATGTATGGAGCAGGTGGTGGGATTCCATTTGGAATGTGATCCAAAAATCTTCTTGATGCATGCTTATAGGAGTGATGTTCCTAGGAGGTTTTGGGACTTTTTGAAAGTGACTTTCTTGCTTTTGGAAGTGAGTTGGTCTACACATGGCGGACTGGTATGTCCCTAGACTTGACTGGTTTCTATGCCCACCTACAAGACTTCTACAGTTCGCAGAAACTTAGTGTTATCCATCATGGATGGTGCGACAAGACCAAAGATCTCTGGATGAGATACTGGACTTGGTAGAGAGAGGGTTTGGGATGGGGGTGTTTGAACGGGGTCTAGCTTGTTGTGTTCTCTTTTGTGAGAGAATGCAGCCTAGTGTGGTGCTTATGATGTTTAACTTTGAAATGCTAATAAAAAAAGATACGAAAATGAAAGATTATTATGAACATGGTAATAAAGCAGGGAAGCTGTTGGCAGCTAACTGCGATAGTGGCGGGAACAGGGATGGTTGAAAGTACTTTTTGGAAAGTGGGGGGAGGAGCAGAGGGCTGCAGTGGACTTACAAGAACGATGTCTCCAGTTCTATGCAAACCTTTCTAAAGGAGTTGAAGGAATGGAAGGGGGAGTGATCGATAGATATTTAAATTAGGTTCCTTTGCAGAAACTTGAGTCTGAGATGAGGGCCGCCCTAGACAGTGATATAGAGGAGGAGGACGTATGCCTGGAGATCCAGGCTATGAAGCTGGGGAAGTCTCCAGGGTTGGATGGACTCGCCGTTTTTTAGTGGGACACCTTGCGAGTCTCTTAATGGGGTTAAAGGAGGGGGGAAATGCCTAGTGGATACTATGGGGTGAGCTGGTGTCTTGGTGATCCCTAAGGAAAGGAAGGATCCCAGGGATTGCAGGGGTTACAGACCTCTCTCTTTGCTAAATTTGAATGTCAAGCTCTTGGAGAGGATCTTAGCGCAGTGGTTTAATACAGTCATTTTGACTTTAATTCATAGGGACCAAGCAGGGTTTATGCATGGGAGGCAGGCAGGAGATAGTATCCGCAAAATGTTAAACTTGATTTGGCTGATTACGAAGAGGAGTGACCCAGCCCCGCTATTCGCTTTTGGTGTGGAAATGGCATTTGATCGGGTAAGCTGGCCCTTTATGCTGAGAACCCTGGAGCACCTGGGGTTTAGTGAGGCCTTTCTGGGGTGGGTCCAAGTACTATACTTTAAACCTAAAGTTTGTGTGAAAGTTAATGGTTCTTACTCTGAGTTCTTTGAGCATGGATGGGGGACCCGACAGGGGTGCCTCCTCTCACCTTTGCTCTTTGCCCTCTCGATTGAGCCCTTGGTGGCTTGGGTTCAAGTACGTGGGGAGGGTGGATTATCAATCTCTTTATTCACTGATGATCTTACATTTGCAGTGGGGAGGCCCCAGATTTCCTTGCCCCTTATTGTTTGGGAATTGCAGGAGTACGGGTGGTTCTCTGGGTTTAAAACTACTATGTATAAATCAGAGATTTTACTCCTAAGGGTCCCATTGGGCTTGGAGGAGCAGTTCCGTGACAATTTGATTCCCGATGGGTTTGAAAGAGTCTGTCTTAATCTGGCATGAGCTGTACCCTCAAGTATCTGGGGCTTTACCAGGCTATTTACAACGGGGCATGGGAGGGGCTGATGAGGGAATTAGATCAATGGCAGAGATTTCACTTGCCCTGCTGAGTAGAGCCAAAAAATAACCAATGGCCCTATGTCTTGAACGAATATATTCAGTATCAATAAATCAAGTATGTCGTTCAATGATATCATTGAACGACATACTTGATTTATTGATACTGCTGAGTAGAGCGGCAGTGGTTAAGATGGTGATCCTGCCGCGGCCAGTTTACCTTTTTCAGGCCCTATTCCTCATTATTTTGGAGTGTCTTTTCAGAGAGTTAGCTGTAAGATTTTTCACTATATCTGGAGGGGCTGCCCACTTTGGGTGGCACATTAAAGTTTCTGGTCACGCATGGGGAGGGAAAGAGAGGGGGGCTGCATGGGGAGGGAGAGAGGGGGGGCTGCATGGGGAGGGAGAGAGAGGGGGGCTGCATGTCCCTAACTTTAAGAGTTATTGTATAGAGGCACAGCTCCAGGGCTCTGTGGGTTTTGGATCAGGCCTCTTGTGGGGTAGGGGGTCCCCTGGGTGCTAGGATATCGCTACCTGAGGAGGAAGGGCGGTATGCAGGTAGAAGGGATCCAGGCTTCCTGTGTTCAGTTACCTTAGAATTATGGAGGAGGTACCAGAGTAGGCAATTGGAGGAGGGAATAAATGTCCTGACTCCCATCCAATTGAATGCTTCTTTCCCTCCTAGGTTAGGGGACAAGGATTTTAGGAGATGGGAAGAGAAGGAGTTGGGATGGGTGGAACAGTTGTTTGCTGAGAGGGATCTTAGGAGCTCGGAGGAGTTGCACAATAGTTTTGAATTAGCCAAGACTGATCTTGAAAATATCCGAACGATCAGATGCTATCTTCAGGGGGTGGGGCAGATCAGGGAATAAACTTCCTTTGAGCCTCTTTTTAAGGAAGGTGGTGGGGGTCAAAATGATTATTTCTAAACTCTATAAGGCCCTGAGGAAGTCCTTGATCAACCCACCTTGTCATATACAATTGTGAGAGCAGGATTTGGGGGAGGCACTGGAGGATAAGGAGTGGCAGAGGATTTTTCATAACATCCAAAAGTCTTCGCTGGTGGTGAATGTGGTGGAGAATGGAGTGAAAGTTTTATATAGATGGTACTTAACACCGCAGTGACTTAAAAATTTGTGAAGCAGGGGAGTGACCGATGTCGACATACTTCCATATGTGATGGCAATGCCCGGACATTAAGCTTTTTGGGAGCAATGCATAACCTGCATGGAACGGGTGGTGGGCCTCAAAGTTGGACCATGACCCCAAGATCTTCCTATCACATGCCTATTCTGCTAATTTCCACAGCAGTGTTGGGATTTTAAGTTTGCTATCCTGGCAGTAAGGGGAGAATTGACAAATTGGAAAACTGGGATACCACAGGACCTGTGTGGTTTTCATGCCTGTTTGCAAGACAACTTCAGTTTGCAAAGACTTTTTAAACTATGCAAAGGGAGGTAGGATCGGATCGAAGAATTTTAGAATAGATTATTGGTGGGTGGGATTGAAGGAGCAGTTGTAGAAGGGGGAACAGGACGGGTAGGGAAAGGAGGAGGAATGGGAGTTGAATTGTATATCTTTGATTGGTATGTTTCCGATTGGCTTCTAGTCTGAATGGCAATGTCTGTTGAGATTTGATTTCTTGAAAATTGAATACAAAAAAAAAAAGACAAACTCATTGACAAGCAGCCAAACAAGCCTATCCCCAGGTGAGGGTATCACAGCTGGGTTGGCAGACAGAGCACAGCACCAGGCAGAGAACCATTTTCTCTGAAGTCCAGAGAAAGAAAGAGGGGGGGAGATCCTGTGCTGATTTATTCCATTGCTTCAGCAAAAAACTACATAAGTTTGGGTGTTATAAAAAAGGAAAAAATAAAATCATCCAGAGAGCACATAGACTTCTGTTATAAGCGAGAAAATGTGTTTGCTTTCCTTGTTTAACAGGGTTGCTGGGTGCTGGAGCAAAGGAGAAACTTTACATACAGTACTTGACATTTTTTTCCCTTGAATCCTGCTGGACAGTCCAAATGAGTGGGCTATCCTCTTGCCAGCAGGTGGTGGCAGACCTGAACAACTTTCAGTGATGTTATCACTAGGTATATCTTCTGGTGCAATACTGAGCAAAGCCAGTATGACACTTCCTAAGCAGTTAGCAAGGCAGAAAAATTTAGCAACTATGAACATTCGTTTCTATTTATGATTGGTTACTAATAACTGCAACAATTATTTGGCTCACTTACCACAATTGACTGAGGTACCAGACACTGGCAATGCCAACAAAAAGGCAGAACAGCAGCAAGGCTTCCATACCCATAGGAAGAGTCTTCCAGGGCTGATCCAGGACTGGTCTAGCAGGATAAGGAAGAAGACATTTTGCAAGCCTGATTTTATCATCCTACTAGACCTGTCAAGACAAGTGGGACACACCCAAGCAGTCAGGACCCAGTATGGGAGGAAGATGCCACTATAGATCATACTGCCCTGCTACAGCTCCCACATGCAACCTGTAGTGCTAGTTCACAAAGGTGCTCAAAGACAATTTAGTAGCTGCCCTGCAGATATCCTCTGGAAACACCAAGGCAAACTCTGGCCAGGAGGAGACCTGTGCCCTAGTGGAGTGAGCTCAGACTCCTTCTGGCATTTGTTTTCATTTAGCAGGTATACAGAACTAATGGACTCCTTAATCCAGCAGGCAAACTGAGGATTTGGCAATACAGAATGAGAAGATGGTTTGACTAGCAAAGAGTTAGGGATCTCCAGGTATCTGAGTAGTGCCCTCTTCACATTCTCCAGATGCACAGAAGGATCCGTCTGAAGATTCTCTTCTGAGGAGGAGGGCAAGATGATGATCTGATTTAAATGAAAATGGGACAGCATCTTTGGGAGAAAGGATAGCACCATCCACATGAAAATGGAAGCCATGGAGATGACCAAAAAGGGCTCCTGATAGGTCAAAATGTCTGCAACTTTGACAGACGCCTGGATGCAACAGTCACCAGGAAAACCACCTTGAGGGTCAGATCTTTGAAAGAGGCCCTACGAATGGGCTAAAGGAGGGCCCTTTCAATGCTGTAAAAACCAGAAAAACTCCACTGAGGAACCACTTAGTGCACTGGCAGACAAATCTGTTTTACTCTCTTGAGAAAGTGAGACACATCAGTGTGTGTTGCCAAGAACATACCTTGAATACGCCCCCAGTAACAAGCTATGGCTGCTACCTGAACCTTAAGAGTTCAGAGCCAAACTCTGGTCTAGATCAGATTTTAAAAAGGACAAAATAGCAACCATCAGTCTTCCCAGCCTCCAGGACATGAGAGGAGATACCACCTCTCAAAAACCCGTCAAACTCTCACAGATGCTAAGGAATTCAAGGTCCCACAAGCCTTGAGAAGAATATCCAGAAGAATCTCTCTAATAGCTTACACCTCTCAAGAGCCAGGCTGTAAGTGAGAAAGACCTTCTCTTGAGGCAACAAGAGCAGGGACCCCTCCCCACCCCCACCCCACCCCCCACCACACCCACCACACACCCCACCCACCCCACCCCCACACACCCCACCCCACCCACCCCACCCCCACACACCCCACCCCACCCCCACACCCCCCCCACCCACCCCACCCCACCCCACACCCCCAACCCCACCCCCCCCACACCCCCCCACACCCCCACCCCACACCCCCACCCACCCCCACCCCCCCACCCACCCCACCAGCCCTGCTTCAGGTGCCGCGGGACATAAGAGCATATATCCAAATTCGCAGCGAACACACACACATGCATGACACACTTCCATACTCTAATCTGGGGTCACCAGAAACGGCTTGCTTTAAGAGTATGATTTCCTTTGGTAAGTCAATTGGGCTCTTTCTTCATTTATGCTGTCACAATACAGGGCACAATGGGCATGCCATTTCTGGTGATTCAGTGTACTTTAACATTATTATTATATAACAGAGCTAGGAAAATAAGACGGGTTATTAGTTTTACTTTTGGTTTCCATGACCTTGGATAGTGATAGCATAGACTTATATGACCATTATGTTTATTTTTAATGGATTCTCTATTATGTCTAACTATCACGTGGTTCCTGATGTCGTTTTATTAATTATTTATGATCATTATTATTATTGTTGTTTTATTATTTGTCCTGTATTAAAAGGTTTTGGTTTTTTGTTTTTTTTACATATTATGGAGTTATTATTTATTAGGTTGATTATTTTTAATTATTTGTGGATATTATTTTATGTTTGTTAGATTTCTATTGTATGTCATGTTCTGTTGATCATTTTTATTGTCTTTTTATATTTTATAAAGACTAAAACCCCTGAAGAAGTCTTTGTTAAATGAAACACGATTGTGTATGGTGGACTGAAGTGGTTTGGTTCTCCTAAATAAATCTTCTCCTGGTATATCCACCATTGGTGTACTGTCAAAGATTTTTCACCTTGCTCCGTTATTCCCTTTGGTGTGCTGTGAGTGCTGCTTGTTTGGGACTACACCCAGGATAGCCAGGAGCAATGGCTTTAACATAGCACAAATAGCAGTAATAAAGCACTGGCCAAATAGCTAACACATCTATTTGCAAGGCTTCCTTAACCCTCTGTCAGGCCTCTCCCAGCAACTTTAGCCATGCCCTTGAGCCTTTATTCTCCTTACCTTCCAACTGAATTGCCAAACCAGCTTCTCCCATGGCATCCATGTTCAGAATACATCTTGTTTAATTATCTCAAACCATAAAAGCTTGATTAAGTTCCTGTGCTTCCATGTCCTAGATCCAACCCAGGGTTTATGCAGAGCTGGGCTGCTCAGCAGAGCCTGCAGTCCTTTGCACAAAGAGCCTCCAGGTGAAGTTAATTAAGCTAAACCTATTTGTGGGGGGAGGGGGAAGGAGATGACTACTCTGGAAGAAACCAGCATGGCAGTGTGGTAGCATGAGAAATAGTAGCTCCTGAATCCTGCAAGGTAAGCCTGAGAAGAGCCAGACTGTCTACGAGATATGAAAGGAGTAAAGACTGGATATCAGAAAGCCATACCTGCACTACAGCGCACTGTAAGAGAAAGACCCTTTTCGGCACACAGAGACCTCCGGGGCAATTTTCCCCCTAACATGCAACTTCGATGCCTCAGCATTTATCCAGCATCATCTCCGTGGAAGCTCTACCCCATAACAATACTGCTTGTAGGCAGGCCTGCGTCTGGCGGGCCATGCCAAAGGGCCCTTAGGTGTAGCCCACAAGAGTGTAGAGTCCCTCTTCCAAGCACCAAAGTACCTTTAATTGTAGACAGCAGCGGCACTGCTTCTCCCAGTTTGCACGACTGACTGACCTTCACACTATGGTGAGTCACTTCATAATAGTTACAACTTTCCAGATCCCAGTCACTACTAGGAAGCTATATGTCTTCTTGCTTAACCCTCACCGTCAGTCCCTGCTGCTAGCATCAGAACCCCCTCCGCTAACTGGAAACTTCACACCGTTTGTTCTTTCCTCCCAAGCTCCCTCCTGTTACACTCAGTCTCTCAAGGTTCACTCTTCATAGAGCACACCTTGCTGCTCAAGGAGTTTCCCTTCACCTGTGCCCTACAACCAACTTTTGATAGCCTTGCTACCCCCCATTATTCCTTGCCAGTGTTCCCAACAAAACTTGACCTTAAGGGTTATACAAAGTGTGCATATCCTAGGCCTTTGTGCCCTTTGACTTCCCACTGTACACCACCTCTAGACTACCTTCCTAAACCCCTACTACCAATCCACTCTTCAAGGCAACATGTCAAGCATTCTTTCCACCTTACATATCCTCATGTGTACTGTTCTATTGCTCTCCTTCCTGCTCCAGCCATGTCTCACCCCAAGTGTGGGTCACATTCCCATCATTCAAGGTAACAGAATCAAAGGATTTAAAATACCCCCTCCACAGAATGAAAAACAATGGGCACTCTTATCCTCCTGCACATTCCAACATATGACATGGCCACACTAACACGCAATATAATCACTTAAACCGGACCCCTCCTCCTAAAAGGCATTCTAATCAATGATGGTCAGCCAGAAATAAGATCCAAATCCTCACAAACTATATAACAGGCTATAACATCAGCTTCATGTGCATTACCAAATCATTGTTTGAAAAATCTGATACCATCCTCATAAATCAACTAAAGCCTCAAAATTCTGACATATTTAACTGCACCTGAGTTGGACAAGGGGTGGTGATGTATCCATCCTAGCAAAAAGCTGTTTACAATTCAAAAAGATCTCCATAGCTAGCATAGTTGGCCTTGCCTAATTACTATTTCCACTTTCAACAAACACCTGTCCCTATGTCTCACTTATAGATCCCCTACAGTAAGCAATGACGAACTATCTGCACTCCTTGAAACAGTATGCTCGCACCTAAACCCCAATTGCCAACTTGCACTATCGGGTGACCTAAAACCTATCTTCTGTACCACAAAAACAAGCTAAGGCCTTTCCTGATGCAATGGAGTCCCTTAACTTCACACAAATGGTTCATCACCCAATGCATAAAAAAGGAAACATCTTGGACCTTATCTCTGTCTCATCCCAATTCCTTGATGGTCCTGCTATCCCAGACACCCAGCTTGTTCAAGTCCCTTCATCAGACCACTACACCATCACTTTCTATCTCCCCTGCATTTTGCCCCCGGCTGACAGCAATCATCCTAAAGTGAACTAACAGCGCTTTAAACACTTCAATAAGGCCTCACTTCTAGGCAAAATTATCTCCCAATTGAAAACAAACTCCAAGGACTTGGATTTCATCATTACTAATTGGCAAGACATCATCAGAAAAAATGCTACTGCTCCTCCCACCAAGTCAACAGGTCACCACCACCACAACCACACTGCTTGGTACACCCCCTAACTTAAAAGCCTCAAGTGTGACCTCAGAAAACTTGAGAGTAAATGGAGAGGCACCATGGACGAACAAGTCAAAAACAGCTACCTATCCACCCTCCACAAAGCTACAGGATAAAACACAAATGAAGCGAAAAAAAACCCCTTTAACACTAAGTTAATAATGAAATCACTCAACAACGCCCGGGAGCTATTTGATATTGGTTATTCTCTTTTGCTACGGTTTTAACAAATGCCTTCTACTACTACCCTCGGAGCACAAGATCTTGCTAACCACTTCTACTCTAAACTACTCAACTCCCCTCTTGGCATACCCAACCCTTATATCCCAACACCTCCTAGCACCCTTCTACAATCCTTTAACCCAGTTACCCCTGAAAACCTTGAAAACATAATCACCTGTCTCAACACAACAACTTCCTTACTTGACCTTTACCCAGTAAGTTGGGTAAAAATCTCAAGAGCAAACTCCAATCCTCTCTAACCCTTTCATGGCTGTTGTTGCCATATGGCAACCTTCAAATTTTCCCCCAAATTTTTAACCAGATTCTATATTTCCAAAAAATCCGCAAACTGTGTGTGAAATCTGATGTGTATCTGTGCTTGACATCTGAAAAAAACTGTTATTTAAACTATCACACCCAGCAGTAAATGAAACTGATGCCAAGACTGTTTTTAATTTTCAGCTATTCAGGACCATAGTTGCCATATGGCAACAGTAAATATTGTTTCTTAGAAATAAAATATTTTCAAAAGAACTTTATATTCTGCATCATTTAGCTAAAATCTTAATAAAAAAAAACAGAAAACATTTCAGTTACAAAACAATTATGTGGACGCGAAAGGGCAAAGCTACCTAGATAAGGTCTTAGACAGTGCTGGGGAGGAGCCTGCTGTCTTGGTACATGTCGGTACAAATGACATAGGAAAATGTGGTAGGGAGGTTCTGGAGGCTAAATTTAGGATTTTAGGTAGGAAGTTGAAATCCAGAACTTCAAGGGTAGCGTTCTCCAAAATGCTTTCTGTTCCACGCACAGGATCCAAAGGGCAGGCAGAGCTCCAGAGTCTCAATGCATGGATGAGACGATGGTGAAAGGATGAGGGTTTTGGATTGTTAGGAACTGGGCAACATTCTGGGGAAAGGAGGGGCTCTTCCGAAGGGATGGGCTTCACCTTAACCAGGATGGAACCAGGCTGTTGGAATTAACCTTTAAAAAAAAAAATAGAGCAGCTTTTAAACTAGATAATAGGGGAAAGCCGATAGTCGCCCAAGAGCGTATGGTTCGGAACAATGTATCCATGAAGGATACTACCAAAAAAATGAAGATAGGGCACATCGGCAGAGAGGTTCCAATAAAGAGTAAAGTAGCACAAATGCCCTTGAATACGGAGCAGGGAGAGCTTAAAGATTCCAAATTACCCATGCCTACTGATAGCCAGATTACTATGAATAAAATACAGTCTCTAAAATACTTGTATGCAAATGCTAGAAGTCTAAAAAATAAGATGGGAGAGTTAGAATATATAGCACTAAATGAGAAGTTAGATATGACTGGTATCTCAGAGACATGGTGGAAGGAGGACAACCAGTTGTACATTGTGATATCTGGGTACAAATTAAATCGTAATGATAGAGCTGTTCAAATTGGTGGAGGGGTTGCGCTCTATGTTAGAGAGGGCATTCAGTCACAAAGGATTACAATTTTGCAGGAAACAAAATTCACTGTAGAATCTCTAGGGATTGAAATTCCATGTAAAAAAGGGAAGGCACTGGCAGTGGGGTTGTACTATCGACCACCTGGCCAGAATGAACAAATGGATGTTGAAATGCTCAAAGAAATCAGGGAAGCTAACAAAAGTTACAGAACAGTAATACTAATGGGTGATTTCAATTACCCCGGTATTGACTGGGTCAGTGCCACAGCAGGACATGCTATGGAAATAAAGTTTCTAGATGAAATAAATGACTGCTTCTTGGAGCAGTTGGTTCATGAACCGACCAGAGGGGAAGCCATTTTGGACTTAGTCCTTAGCGGAACACCAGATCTAGTGCAAGAGATAAGGGTATTGGGGCCACTTGGCAATAGTGATCATAGCATGATTGCGTTTGATTTAATTAATGGAGGAGGGATGGTAAGGAAATCCACAGTACTACCTTTTAACTTTAGAAAGGGAGACTATGATAAAATGAGGAAAATTATTAAGAAAAAACTAAAAGGAGCAGTTGCAAAGGTTAAAGACTTAGATCAAGCTTGGGTGTTGTTTAAAAATACTATCTTGGAAGCCCAGACCAGCTGTATTCCACGCTTTAAGAAAAGTGGAAGGAAGTCCAAAAAACTGCCAGCATGGTTTAAAGGTGAGGTCAAAGAGGCTGTTGTTGCCAAAAAAGCATCTTTCAGGAAATGGAAAAAAGAGCCAAATGGCAAAAACGGGAAACAGCACAAGCACTGGCAAGTTAAATGCAAGGCATTGATAAGGCAGGCAAAGAGAGACTTTGAGAAGAAACTTGCTGTGGAAGCAAAAACGCGTAATAAAGACTTTTTCAAGTACATTTTAGCAAAAAACCTGTGAGTCAGTCAGTTGGACCATTAGATGATAGAGGGGTAAAAGGGGCAGTAAGAGGGGACAAGTCTATAGCGGAAAGACTGAATGAATTCTTTGCTTCGGTCTTTACTGAGGAAGATGTAGGCATGTTACCCATGACTGAAGTGGTATTTAAAGGTGATACTGCGGAAGAACTGAAAGAAATATCAATACACCGGGAAGATGTATTACAACTATGTGATAAACTGAGGAGAAGCAAATCACCTGAACCGGATGGTATACATCCAAGGGTGTTGAAAGAACTGAAATAGAAGATTGCAGACTTGCTATTAGTAATCTGTGAACTATCATTAAAATCATCTGTAATACCTGAAGACTGGAGAAATGCCAATGTAATGCCAATTTTTAAAAAGGGTTCCAGAGGTGATCTGGGAAACTACAGACTGGTGAGCCTGACATCAGTACCGGGAAAAATGGTAGAAAACCATCATAAAGAACAAAATTACTCAACATGTAGATAGTCATGGCCTAATGGGAGACAGCCAACATGGCTTTAGACAAGGAAGATCTTGTCTTACTAATCTGTTATGTTTTTTTGAAGGTGTGAATAAACAGGTAGACAAAGGTGAGTCAGTTGATATAGTGTATCTGGACTTTCAGAAAGTCTTTGACAAGGTCCCTCAGAGACTTCTGGCAAAACTGAAAAGTCATGGGATAAGAGGCAGTGTACTATTGTGGATCAGGAACTGGTTAAAATATAGAAAGCAGAGGATAGGGCTAAAATAGAAATTACACTTACCTGGTAATTGTTGCTCCTTGAGGGAATACAGTTCAGTCCTCCACCTCTGGGTAGTGCACCTCCTCCTGCAGCATGGAGACTGGACAATTCAAACCTGTGACATCACTGGATATATCCTAGTGGTGTTCTCCCATCATCCTCCAGTGAACTATTGACAAAGCAGACTCAAAGGAGCAACAAATGAGCAGTTAAGGAATTAATTACAATACTATGCTTAACCTTTAACTTTAAACACTACAGTGCCCTGAAATAAAAGGCAAAGAACACGTTCCTACTTGATCCCTTCCTCTTGCCCGCCGCTCAGAGAAAGACAGCCAGAGGAAGGGAAGGAAGACTAAAAGAGATCATAGAAATAAAGATACTCTCGTGACCACCAGCATAACAGAACTCGTTGCCCTCTTAAGGACCGGCAACTCCCCCTCCAAACCAACGCCTCACGTCTGAGCTGTTCATCCCCGGGCGGGATTGAGGACTGAACTGTATTCCCTCAAGGAACAACAATTACCAGATAAGTGTAATTTCCATTTCGTTTTCGGTCCTACAGTTCAGTCCTCCACCTCTGGGATGTAACAGAGCAGTAATCATTGGGATGGACCTTTCCAGCTGGATGCCAGTACCGCCGACCCAACCCAAGCAGCACTCGACCCTTGAACATCCGGCCGAAAGAGCTTACCGATGGCAAAGCGGGACAACTAAGCCGCCGTTCTGCAAGGCGCCACCGACGGAAGCAAACTACCTTCCGCCCAGAAGGCTTCTGTACTGTAGCAGAGAAAAGCCGCAGCCCTACAGGTGCCTAACGCTCATGCCAGAGCTATGTTAAAGCTATTGCGCCCCGATTTCAACTGGGTATGGAAGATTTGGCTACCGCCTGACTTTTATGCGGACCCCCGAAGAAAACAAACAAACGCTCCTTATTTCGGAGAGTCTCCAAAACTTACAAACATCGACGAAGCGCCCCTTTTATGTCCAAACGACGCAACCTGTGAACGGATGCCTCCTCCTCCGAGGATCCCAAACCGGGAACGAGACCGCTAACTCATGTGAAAGGAAGAGCTACTTCATACCCACAGAACGGAACTGTCCGTCAAAACACTTATTCCCTAGAACAGGACACAAGGACACTGGTTCGCAACCCAAAGCTTAGACCAGGACTCGATGCCAGGTACCGCAAGATTCTCTAGATAAGAACTGAACCCGAAGGCTCCTGGCCCTGCCGCTGAGCCACCAGCCTTCGAACACACGTCATACCTGCCCAAACATCAGGGAAAAGGACCACTTGCTGGCTTGAAGTAAGGTCACAAACTCCGTCCCAGAATAGACCTTCTACATTAACCGAGTCCCCTTTTCTTTTTTTTTGATGGTCCGTCCGCAAGGGAGATTCTAGCCACTCGAGACATCCGAAGAGGACCCCAGGTACACCCTACTCCGTAACTGACCACCATCAAGACTTCCCGTCTAGCCGTCCGACCGGGACGGAACACCATGGACACCTCGACCAAACAGGTGCCACGAACACCACTCTCCCCTAATGCACCTCGATTGGCTGAATCACTCGCCCTCTGAGCACCATGGGGGAGAGCCATAGAGAAGGCCAGGCGCCGGTCATGAACCACCTTCCTTTCCTACTGTTGAAAAAAAAAAATATGACTCGCCCTGGTCGAATGAAAGGTTGCCGTGAGATCCACGATCTGAGGACCCCACCTGACGACCATGTGCACGCCCACTTCCGGAGGGCGCTCCCACTCTCCGACCTCCACCCGGACTCCTCTGTAGAAATCCGCCATCACACTGCCTGCTCCTGCAATGTGTGCCGCCAAAAGCACCTGTCGTTGATCTTCCACCAAAGCGAACCGAGCCTCGCATTTCTCTCCCAGGGCCGCACAGCCCGTGCTCCCCTGCTGGCTTTGGTAATCCAGCATTGTGGAATTGTCGGGCAGCCCTTGCCCTGCCCGATCCTGTACTTCGGATGCGAATGGTTGCAGTGCCCGAGCTACCTTCTTCAGCTCCAAACGGTTGATTGACCATTAAGCCTCCTGTTTGCTCGAAACGTCCAGTGCGGGCTGATCCTCGCAATGATCCTTGTATGGGGCATATGCGATCCCTGGTCCATGGAAGCACCTCCAGAAATGCCACTATTAACCCGAGTAGCGGAAGATAGGTCCAAACCGGCAGCGCCTGATCTGCCAGCAACTCACCTACTAACTGTTTCAGGGCCTGATGTCACCACGCCGGCAGACAACACTGCTCCAAATTGGTAGTCGCAACGTGCTCTCATGTA
The DNA here is from genome assembly GCA_033557465.1 of Ichthyophis bannanicus. Classification (NCBI taxonomy): domain Eukaryota; kingdom Metazoa; phylum Chordata; class Amphibia; order Gymnophiona; family Ichthyophiidae; genus Ichthyophis; species Ichthyophis bannanicus. The sequence goes on from CM066038.1 coordinate 334,474,443, forward strand.
CTCCAGGACTTGGGACGGATCCAGCGACCTTTATCGCCAGATACCACCTCGCCGAAAGCCTGAAGAAAGGTTTCTACTCTGTCCGTAACCCGGATCCACTGGACCCTGGTCGTTGCCGAATCAGCCAATGGTCGAGGCAAGAGAGAGCTAAGAAACCTCCTTTCCAGAGAACCGCCTCCACCACCACCATAACCTTGGTGAAGGTCATAGTAACATAGTAAATGAGTACAGATAAAGACCAGCATGGTCCATCTAGTCTGCCCAGCAAGATGGCAAGAGTAGGTGCACCTGTCGCTCTGTGCAGGCCACCCCTCCCAATGTCTTTGTTTAGGGGTAAACCCACCACTCCATGTAGGACACCCCTATTTGTTGAGATGTTATATGGTTCAGAAGTTAGATGGTACCGTTTATCTTGTTTTTATCCTATTGCTGTAAAGGGATCCACTGTGTTTGTCCCATGCCTTCTTGAATTCCGTCACCATGTTTACCCCCACCACTTCCATCGGGAGGGCATTCCAAGCATCCACCACCCTTTCAGTGAAAAAATATTTCCCGACATTGCCTTTCAATTTACCACCTTGCAGCTTCATATTATGCCCTCTAGTTTTACAGCTTCCCCGTCTTTGGAAGAGGTTTGTTTGTTCATCATTTCTCTTTAAGTATTTAAAGGTCTGAATCATATCTCCCCTGTCCCTCCTCTCCTCCAAAGTGTACATATTTAGGTCTTCAAGTCTCTTCTCATAAGGCTTCTGACGCAGGCTCCAAATCATTTTGGTCGCTTTCCTCTGAACCGTTTCCAGTCTTTTTACTTCTTTTGCAAGATACGCTCTCCAAAACTGAACACAGTATTCCAAGTGAGGCCTCACCAGTGACTTATACAGTGGCATAAGTACCTCTTCCTTTCTGCTGGTAATCCCTCTTTGTATGCAGCCCAACATCCTCCTGGCTTTTGCCACCGCCTTGTCGCACTGTTTTGCCACCTTGAGATCATCAGAGATAATCACACCAAGGTCTTTCTCCTGAACCGTGCATACCAACCTCTCGCCCCCTATCGCGTACATTTCCCTTGGATTTCTGCTACCCAAGTGCATGACACTGCACTTTTTCGCATTAAATCGTAGTTGCCAAGCATTAGACCAGTCTTCCAGCTTTTGTAGATCTTTCCTCATGTTAGCCACTCCCTCAGGGGAGTCCACTCTGTTGCAAATTTTCGTGTCGTCTGCAAAAAGACAGACTTTTCCATTCAGTCCTTCAGCAATATCACTCACAAATATATTGAACAGTGCCGGGCCCAGGACTGAACCCTGGGGCACCCAGCTAATCACCTTCCTCTCATCCGAGTGAGCTCCATGTACAATCACCTTCTGTCGTCTGTCAGTCAACCAATTTCTAATCCAGTTTACCATCTTGGGACCCATCCCCAAGCTACTGAGTTTGTTGACAAGCCTCCTATGAGGAACAGTATCAAAGGCTTTGCTGAAATCCAGGTAGATGACATCCATCGCATGCCCCTGATCTAGTTCCTTGGTCACCCAGTCAAAGAACTCAATCAGATTTGTATGGCAAGACCGTCCTTCGGTAAAACCATGTTGCCTCGGATCTTGCATCCTGTTGGTTTTGAGAAAGTTCACTATTCGCTCTTTCAGGAGCGCCTCCATTACTTTTCCCGCCACCAAGGTAAGGCTCACGGGCCCGTAGTTTGACACTTCTTCCCTGTCACCACCTTTGTGTAGAGGTATGACATCAGCCATTCTCCAGTCCTGAGGAACCTCTCCTGTTTCCAAGGATCTGTTGAAGACATCCTTTAACGGTCCTGCAAGAACCTCTCTGAGCTCTTTCAGTATCCTGGGATGTATCCCATCCGGTCCCATGGCTTTGTCCACTTTCAGTTTAGCAAGTTGTTCTAACACCTCGTCTTCTGTGAATGGTGTGGTATCTACTTCATTCCCATTTTTATATTTGGGAGTCACAGCTGGTCCATCTCCAGGATCTTCTTTAGTAAAAATAGAGCAGAAGTATTTGTTTAGCAATTTTGCTTTTTCAGTGTCACTTTCCACGAGTCCTTTCCCAGCACTTTTGAGTCCTGCAATTCCAACTCTGATCTTCTTCCTTTCCCGAATATACCTGAAGAAAGTTTTGTTGCTACCCTTAACATCTTTAGCCATCCTTTTCTCTGCCTTTGATTTTGCTATCCTTATTACTCTTTTAGACTCTTTGAGTTGGATCCTGTATTCATTTCTGTGTTCTTCTGTTTGCAAGCTTTTGAAATTTGCGAAAGTTGTGTTTTTTGCCTTTATTTGAGCAGCCACCTCTTTCGAAAACCAAATAGGATTCCTTCTCCTCTTGTTTTTATTTACTTTTCTTACATATTTATCTGTTGCCCCTTTTATTGCCTTCTTTAGTTTAGCCCATTGCAATTCCACTTCCTTTATCTCCTTCCACCCCATCATCTCCTCCTTTAAGTACTCTGCCATTTTATTGAAGTCAGTGTATTTGAAGTTTAGGACTTTGAGCTTGCTATGATTGGCCTGTACAATGGCTTTTATCTCAAACCACACCTTGTGATGGTCATAGTTGCTCACAGGGGCACTCACGCAGACATTCGACACGCTATCACCGTTGGTGAGCACTACACATCCAGCGTTGAGCTTTCCCTGGTTGGTTCCATCACCATTTGTCTAAATAATGCATCTTGGAGAGCATCCACAATGTTTTTGCTTCTTTCCAGATGTGCAGAAGGAGTAATCCAATCCACATCAGGTAGATTAAAGTCACCAAATATGATTGCTTCCCCCTTTGTTGCTATCTTGGCAATATCTTTAATCAATTCGTTATCTCTCTCTCCAATTTGAGTCGGAGGTCTGTAGACTACAGCAATATGGATGACAGTGCCATCTCCTCTTTCCAACGCAATCCAGAGCGCTTCTTCTTTTCCCCATGTCCCCTGCATTTCAGTAGCTTTAATATTGCTTTTGACATACAAGGCTACTCCTCCTCTTTTCCATTTCCTCTCTCTCTTCTGAATAGATTATAGCCAGCTATGGCTATATCCCAATCATGTGATTCATTAAACCATGTTTCTGTAATTGTCACAATGTCCAAATTCGTTTCCACAATTAGGGCTTCCAGGTCTGGAATTTTGTTGGCTAAGCTTCGAGCATTTGTGCTCATTGCTTTCCAGCATTTTCCTGGCTTGTGTGTATTTTGCATTGATTTTGTTCTGCCTACTTCTTCCCACATGTTTTTGATGTGTGGTTTAAAAGTGTGGCTGTTTCTAATGGTGTTCTGCTTTTGCTGGGGGTGGCATGCAGATGTTGACCTTCCACATCTGTCACCCCCTCTTCCTAGTTTAAATGCATATCCACATACTGCCTGAATTTTTCACTTAGGATTCTTTTCCCTGCGACAGAGAGATGTAGTCCGTCAGCACAGTATAGTCTCTTGTTGGTCCATCTGTTGAGAGACTATACTGTGCTGACAATTGCAAAAACGCAGGGCAAGGCTTGAAACGGACATGTCCCCGCGGAAAGGCAACCTCAGAGACTTTCGCTGTGCCGCTAGTATTGGCATGTGAAAGTATGCATCTGCAAGAAACTAGGAACGAGAAGAACTCCCTCTGCCTGATTGCCACCCCTACCGTGAAATGCTTGGAGGCAGTGATTTATCTCCTTGAGAACTAGGAAGTACAGAGAGGCTTGCCTTTCCTTAAAATTAAGAACCAAAAAAGGTAGCGCCCGACACCGAAATTCCCTATGTGTTCGGCACAGGCACTTCTAACTGCAAGAAACAATCCGAAGTTTATCGAATCGCGGCCGTTCTCCGCTACTGTTTGCAAGAGTACCGACCCAACAAATCCAGCCCCCCGGCGAGACAACTCTAGAGCATACCCTTCGTAGTAACTCCAACCACCACAGCTCTACCGTTAACTGGACCCCGCCAGTAAGAAAGTCCCGAAGACTTCGTCCTATTGACTGAATTGCTACCCGGACCCACCTCGCTTCACTGTGGGGCTCGGGCAGTTGCGGTAGGGGTAGGCAAAAATCCTCCTCTCGCTCCTTCTGAAAGCCCCGAAACTCTTGAGCTGTGGAGTAAATGCACCTCAAAGGGAGCACTCCCTAAACGAGCGATCACTCACCGCCCATAGACGGATGAGAGAACTTCATTGCTTGTATGCAGGAACTTCCTGTTTTCCACAGAGCTGCTGCAACTATAACCTACCTATATGCGGTATTTATTCCTTTTTTTTTTTTTTTTAAATACATCTTTATTCCTGACTCCAACCAGGCCCTTCTCGAAAGTAATAACGAGGTATCAACCGTTTGACACATCTGACCAGGCACCTAGCATTCTGAATTTGCCCAGCCTCAAGCATGGGCTATCTTATTAGACCCTTTCCGCATGTCTGCATCAAGCCATTGTGCACTGAATAAGTTTGAGCTGTATCACCCAAAAAAATGCTTAAGGATTAAGAGAGCCCCGCCACTTGAACCCACCCCATACCAGTACTGCGGTAGGCCGGCATGGCGGGAAAGGTATGGACCACCCCACCCCCCCCCCCTCCCAGCAACTCACTCAATCTGATCCCGGAGATGTAACGGAATCCCCATCACAGCGCACGCACACCGCCTCAGGCACAGTCTTGGAAGAAATAAAATAAGATAAAATTAACCTGTCTCAACTGAAGTAACATAGTAACATAGTATATGACGGCAGATAAGACCAGTATGGTCCATCTAGTCTGCCCAGCAAGGAGACAAGGGTAGGTAAAAAGGCCAGAACCTGGTCCCCTAGGAGGGCTGCTCCGTCCTGTCTAATCTCTGGTGTCTGCCTTTCCCTGGCACCCAAAATACAGCAGGGGGTGGGGGGGGGGGGTAAACACATCCGGGTCTGACTAGGAAGAAACAGCCCATAACCGCAGCTAGTTGCCCTGAGCCAAAAAGCCTTGAACCTCCGCCTGGGAGACACTGAAGGAATCAGCTTTGTCCAAGATTGTCCTTACCAACTTTCAGCCAGCTGTACTGAGGAGAACAGCTTTGCAAGAAGCTTCCCTCAACAACTTATACTGAAGGGATCAGCTTTGCAGGGCGCGTCCTTTACCAGCTGCCTGTCTGCTTTGCCTGCCAGAGTGCTGAATAGGGGAATATAAAATAGAACAGGAAAGCAGATAGCGCCTTGGGCCTTGGGATTCAGAACATAAAGGCCACAGACGAATAAACGGTGTTAGTTATAAATGAACAAGGTGTAGCATTCAAAACACCTGTGTAACGAAGAATTTTTTTTTTTTTTAAAGTCTCCTCCAAGTCCGCGGGACTAAAAACTTCGAACACAGCCACTTAACACTGGACCCAAACCATAAAATGAGAAGGGAGAGCAAGATAACCAAAATAAATGCTCCAAATAAATAGAGCCTTCTTTAAGGCCCCAAAACATATAAAGGAGCTGTCGCTGACGCGGCCTACCCACGCCCCAGCAAAGTCCCGCACATCTCCACTGCCGTATGTCTTTTTTTTTTTTTTTAATGGGTTGCTAGTTAACTGGACCCTCGAAGACAGCCTTGAAATATGCATCACCTAGGGATGCAGCATAGCCATAGCGAGTACCCCTGCCGCTCAACTTCCACCGGGCAACCCACACTGAGGCCTGAGGAGGCGCAGGTAACAGCCTGTGCCCCTCCTCACCCCGACACCGCATGATTCACCGGGCACTCTGAGACCACCGCATGACGCAGAGATACCCGTAGTGCTATGCAAACATAAACAAGCATCTTTCTTTTTTTTCATTAAACACTTTAAAACTTTAAGATCTCTAGCAGAGAGAGGAAAGAGAATTTTTCCCCTACCGCCACCCAAAACGATTAGGAATGGTAGAGAAAGAAAATGAATTACTGCAGACCAAAAAAAACAAAATAAAACGCGGGAAACCAACGGACGAGGGAGGAAATGGCGCCCAGAAACTGAGCAGCCAGTTTGCCACGAGGCGGCGGGCCTTGGTACCGAAGACCAAAAAAGGTGTCAAGGGGCCCTTACCTGCTTCCCAAGTGTTTAATCCCAGGTCTATGCCAAGGGGGAAAAAAAACGCTGTAGCCGAGAAAAGGCGGGAAGACGTAGTCCGAGATAACTGCCGGTCCTGCGAGTTGCTGCCTCCGGGCCTCAAAGGGTTCCACTCGCTTACGCCTCGCCAGAGGAACTCCCCGCCGCTGCCGACGTGTCCCAACTAGTTTGGCTGACGTGCTGACCTGAACAGCTGCCTTGGTAACCACAATGTCGCTCCCTGGGAGCAGGTAAATGCAACCGCGGATAGGGCTTACTGGCCTGAGCTGCTCTGCTCCCGGATGTCCCGCGGCCCTCCGGGGCAGAACAGCAGCACGAGCTCCCAACTGCACAGCTCCCCTCCGTTCAGTCCAGGAGGGGATGGCAGAACCAACAACCGGAGCTGGCTTAAACAAGGCAAGTGACCTCCAGAACGCTGGCTCGAGCCCTGTCAATTAGAATGGGGTTTTTTTCTTGTTTTTGTTTTTTTTTTTTAAATTTATAGGGACAATGCCAAAAATAAAATAAGTGACAGGGAAGAAATAAAACCATAAACCTCAGTAAGCTAACTATGCTCCTTAACAGTTTCTCTAGTGAGTCCAGCATCTAGGCTCACTACGTACTCCTGCTCCATGGAGACTCGACACACTGGAGGATGATGGAAGACCACCACCAGGATATATCCAGCGATGTCACAGGTTTGAATTGTCCAGTCTCCATGCTGCAGGAGGAGGTGTACTACCCAGAGATGGAGGATTGAACTGTAGGACCGAAAAGGAATGGCCAATTTTCCCAATGGAAAAAGGTGAATAGTGGAATACCGCAGGGATTTGTGCTGGGTCTGCTGCTTTTTGACATAGTCATAAATGACCTGGAAAAGGGAATAATGAGTAAGGCTATCAAATTTGCAGATGACACAAAACTATTTAAAGTTGTTAAAACCCAAGAGGATTGTGGAAAATTGCAAGAGGATCTTGATAAATTGGAAGTCTGGACATCAAATGGCAGATGAAATTTAATGTGGACAAGTGCAAAGTTATGCACCTAGGAAAGAACAACCCAAACTGACGCAAGTTTCCACATTGATGCAAGTTTCCACATTGGGAACCACCAACCAGAAAAAAGATTTAGGCATCATCGTGGATACCATGTTAAAACCCTCTGCCCAGTGTCCAGCGGCAGCCAAGAGAGCAAATAGAATGCTAGGTATCATAAGGAAAGGAATGGAAAATAAAACAAAGTATATTATAATGCCTCTGTATCATTCCATGCTGCGACCGCACCTTGAATATTGTGTGCAATTCTGGTTGCCGTATCTTAAAAAGGATATAGCGTTATTAGAAAAGGTACAGAGAAGAGCCACCAAAATGGTAAAGGGGATGGAAGGATACTCCTCTGAGGAGAGGCTAAAAAGGTTAGGGCTCTTCAACCTGGAAAAGAGACAGCTGAGGGGAGATATGATAGAGGTCTATAAATTAATGAATGGAGTGGAATGGGTAAATGTAGATTGACTGTTTACGTCATCAGAATATAAAAAGACTAGGGGACATGCAATGAAGCTACAGGGTAACCTATTTAAGACTAATAAGAGAAAATATTTTTTCACTCAACGTGTAATCAAACTCTGTAATTTGTTACCGAAGGATGTAGCAAAAGTTGTTAGTGTAGCTGGGTTTAAAAAAGGTCTGAACAAGTTCCTGGAGGAAAGGTCCACAAACCATTATTAAAAGGTACCCAGGATATCACTGTTTGACCCACTACAAGATTTGAGGAACCTGTCTTTTGGGGAGACTGCTAGGTACTTATGACCTAGATTGGCCACTGTTGGAAATGGGATACTGGGCTTGATGGACCTTGGTCTGACCCAGTATGGCATATCTTATGTTCTTACTCCAACAGGCCAATTTCTAGTTTACCTTTCTTAGCAAAAATAATGGAGAAAGCAGTCCTACAACCATTGCAGGATCACATTAATGCCTATTCTCCCCCTGGACATACAACAGCATGGTTTCTGTCCTGGCCACAGCTTTGACACACTACTGCTATCTCTTATTGACAGACTTGTAAAAGGTATTGAAAACCCAAAACAAGATTTGGTCCTGATCTTTCTAGATATAGCCTCTGCTTTTGACAATATCCTTTATGCTTTATTCTCACATTTGATATGCTGCCCAGTTAAATGCATCAGGGCGGTTTACAATATAAGGGTAGCTGCGGAAACAAAAAGAGCAGAAAGGAACGCCATTATCAGCCAGCACAGGAAAGAACAATCACAGTACAGAGTGGAGGGAAAGTAGAGTAAGTAGAGGTGAAGGAGGTGGTGGTCAATTTAGGTTTGTAGAGGGGGGAGGTCAAAGGCAACATGAAAAAGGTGGGTTTTCAACATGGCCTTAAATTTCTGGAAAGAAAGTTCTAAATGGAGTGGAGTAAGGAGGGAGTTCCAGAGGGTGGGTCCTAGAAAGAAGAAAGGAGTAAGAGACACAGAGCTCTTGAGCAAGCCCACCATCCGCTACCTGGGCATCACCCTCGACCAGCATCTTGATATGAAGGCACACATAAGCAATACAGTCCGAGCAATAAGATACGAACCGTCCGCCACCTGCGCCCCTTATTGGAACCAGATGATTTTCGGACGATCTTCCAAGCATTGGTAACTCCACACTTTGACTATGCCAATGTTATTCTACAAGGACTCCCCAAGAGCACCCTGAACCCCCTGCAACTGGCAATGAACACGGCCGCCCAAGTCCTGCATGGAGCCTCCAGAAGGGACCACATAACCCCTATCCTAAAAAACCTCCACTGGTTACCAATCCACTGCAGACTCACTTTCAAGGTCTTACTAATGACTTTCAAGGCCATCAACAACTTATCCTCCATTTCCCTAACAGACCTTATTCTCCCCACACCCGCAAACAGGACCAGAAGGTCATTTGCTGTGAACACCCTCGTAATCCCCAGTGTAATAACAAAGTGTTCCCAGTCAGCAAGGAACAGAGCATTTGTATATTACGCGCCTACGCTCTGGAATGCCCTCCCACCCCCCATCTGGGCAATAACCGACCTCGCCCAATTTCGAAAGGCACTGAAGCACCACTTATTCCTCCAATACTACTCCCTAACCAACGAAACAACACAACCAAGCCTACCCCCCTCCTACCCCAATGACACCAGGGCATGACACATACCTACAATTTGAAACGACCGCCCAAACATGTATATTATACAATATGCAATTAGTCCGAGAGTGCCGTTAGTCCATAGCAACATTTGTGGCATAACTTGCCGACAAATAGCGCAAATGTATATAGTTGTTTATAGTTGTATATAGTTACCCCTGTTAAATCCAAGCTGTAAAAACCTGTTATCTGTAATGTACACTGCATTATTCTGCTGTGCTGTACAATTTATTGTTACCTGTAAACCGCGCCGATTGTAAAAAGGGTGGTATAGAAATAATATAAATAAAGCAGAATTGTGAGCAAGTTCAAGGTGAGCCTGAGAGACGGAGGGGATAGATGGTTGACATAAATGGATTGCAGGAGACAGTGTGGAAGTGGATAAGGTCGGAGAGATAATGTGAAGTATTCGTATAAATGGCCCTATGAACAAGAATTCGTATAAATGGCCCTATGAACAAGATCTTATATTGAATTCTGTACTTGATGGGAGCCAATGGAGGTTAATAAGTAGAGGAGTGGTGTGATCTGAGTGAGAGTCATGAGTGAGGATACAGGCTGCAGTATTTTGTAGTAGTTGATGTCTATGTAACTGGTACTGTGGAAGACTTGCCAGAGTGATGTTGCAATAATCGAGTCTCGTGGTGACCAAGGAGAGAAGAAATGCTCTTTCAGTATTTGTTCTGGTAGATGATCCTCTACTGCTATCCCACTCTCAGTTGGTGTACTCAAAGGATCTGTCTTGTACTCAAAGGATCTGTCTTGGGTCCACCCTTTTCCCTCTCTATATCCAGTCCCTTGGTGCACTCATCTCTTTCCATGGCTTTCAGTACCAAATTTACACCGACTCCCCCCACATCTACCACTCTACACCTGAAATCTCTCCAATAATCCAGGCCAGGATCTCTGCCTGCTTTTTGACATTGCTGCTTGGATGTTTCACCGCTGCTTGAAACTGAACATGGCCAAAACTGAGCTTCTTATTTTTCTCCCTAAAAGCTCTTCTCCCCCTTCCTCCTTTCTCAGTCTCTGTGGATAACTCTCTGCTCCTCCCTGTCTCCTCAGCTCGCAACCTTGGGGTCATCTTCGACTCCTTTCTCTCCTCTCCACACACATCCAATGGATAGCTAAAACCTGCCAATTTTTTCTCTATTTCATCAACAAAAATTCACCCATTCCTTTCTGAACACACTACTAAGACACATCCACTCCTTAGTCACCTCCCATCTTGACTATTATAGCCTACTCCTTGCTGGTCTCCCTCTAAATCATCTTTTTATCTTTATTAAACACTTGATATACCGCCCTAGTGGACAATGCCTCAGAGCAGTATACAATATCTATATAATTAAAAAGAAAAATGCAAGGAACACCAGAGTTTTGACAGGACAGAAGAGGACAGAAATCAGAGTGGGTCGAGATGGTCTAGATGGTGTCTTAGGTCAGAGGGGAAAGGGGCAAGTGGGGGTGACTTGCTGAGAACTGCTGTGGGAGAGGTCAAAGGCAATCTGAAAAAGGTGTATCTTCAGTAGTGTTTTGAATTTGACAAAAGTGGTTTCAGATCAATCTGTTCATCACATTGTTGCGTGGTTAATCTTCTACCAGCCTTATCATGCTCAAATTACTCCTCTTCTCAAGTGACTTCATTGGCTCCCTATCCGTTTCTACATCCAGTTCAAACTTCTCCTGCTGACATATAAATGCATTCACTCTGCAGCTCCCCACTACCTTGCCTGACCTACTTATAAAGCCAGAAGTGCGTTATTTGGGTGTCACCATTGATCAACATCTCACACTTCAATTGCATATCAGAAAGGTAACACAAACTATCTACAATAGACAGAGTCATTCAGCATCTCAGGCCGTTCCTTAAGCCTCCTGATTTTAATTACGTCTTCCAAGCCTTGATATTCCCTCATTTCGACTTTTGCAATGCCATCCTTCAAGGTATACCCAAGAGTTCTCTGCACCCTCTACAACTCGCCCAACATGCTGCTGACCAGATACGCCTGGGTGCTCCCAGATATAGCCACATCACCCCAATTCTAAAGCAGCTCCACTGCCTACCTTTTCATTTCCACATTAAATACCAATCTCTTTTAACCGCCATTAAGGTTTACCACAAAACAAGCTTCCAGTACTTACATGATCTACTGCAAAAGCCCACTGAAAACAGGCTCAGAAGCAGCTCCTCAAAAAAAAATGCTTGCATGCCCTTATGAGTTCACCTCAAGAAACCAAACCACATGTGCACGTGCATTCTCATTATATGCTTCAAGCCTCTGAAAGGCTCTCCCGCAAGAAATCAGAACATCCTCTGACCTCATAACTTACAGCAAACTTAAAAACCTTCTTGCTCAGAAAAACCTTTGAGGGAATAACCTAAAACATCAAGCTCCTCTCAATTCCCCCTCGGATATTAGACCTAATTCCTAATTCTCGTCATGTTAATTAGCATCGTCATCCCCTCTCTTCCTAATCTGACTCCATTGTACTGTTAAACTTGTCCCACACACCCCCTTCCCCCTTTGTCAACAATGTTAAGTTAAAATTACATTTATGTTATCCTTGTTCCCTTGTTCTCTAACGCTAATGTTACATTTCATGTAAACCACTCGATGCATACCACTCAGAAACCGACAAAGCGAAAAAAGCCTACCATTCAAAAATCATAAGCACAGCCATAAATAAACCTCGGGAACTCTTTCAGATTGTCAAAAAACTGACAAAAACACCTAACAACTCTGACCAACTGCCAAACATCCCACCAGAACTATTAGCCCGACAATACAAATAGCTTCAACAACCACCAACGCCGAGACAACCAAGACAACCCACTGCGCCATCATGAACAGAGACTGGAGTACATTTGATGCAACCACAAAAGAAGAAATATCATCCACCATCTCCTGCCTAAATACCACCACCTCCTCGCTAGACCCCTGCCCCACTGACTGGATAAAGAAATCCAAAGAAGACCTGAGCGCACCATTAACCCACATTATCAATGAATCCTTCACCCAAAGACATATGCCGGACATCCTCAAAACCACAATCATTCGACCAACCCTAAAAAAGCACAACCTGGATCCCCTAGACCCCACCTCCTACAGGCCGATAGCAAGCCTCCCGTTCACCGCCAAGATAATCGAGAAGGTAGTCCAGCAGCAGCTTCAAGAACATTTAGACAACAACATACTAGACCCGCAGCAACAAGGTTTCCGTCCGCTACATGGAGTCGAGACCCTCATGACCACACTGCTGAACACCCTCATCATAGGAACCCAGGCAAAACACTCCAGATACGCCATGATCTTCCTAGATATATCAGCAGCCTTCGACACCATCTCCCACAACATCCTCATACGCAGACTCCAAGCAATTGGGATCAAAGATACTGTCCTCCAGTGGTTCCAATCCTACCTAACTAACAGACAGCAATTAATCAGCACCAGCACCTCAACCTCCCCCCCCTTCCAGCAACATCAGAGAGTACCTCAAGGATCCACACTATCAGCCATGCTCTTCAACATCTATCGCCGACCACTCTGCTCAGTCATACGTACCCACAACATCAATTTCCACATATATGCCGACGACATAATGCTCTATGCCCCAATTACAACCACAAACCCGACAAATGAACATCTATCAGCATGCTTCACCGATGTATCCAACTGGCTACAACCTGTCCATTAACATAAAGAAAACCGAAGCTCTCATAGTAACAAAAGACCCGGACTTCAAGCCACCTACACACCTCAATATGGGAACCACACAAATTCAAATACAACCACAAATAAGATACCTGGGCATTATCATTGACCAAGCTCTAACCCTCAAGCAACAAATCACTAAAACCACCAGAACTATATTCCACAAAGCTAAAACAGTACAACGTCTCCGACTCCTCCTTGAACCTCAAGACTTTAGGACAGTAATGCAAGCTACGACACTCCCACATCTGGACTAGTGCAACATAATCTACCATGGACTACCCGCCACACAGACCAACCCTCTCCGAACTGCCTTGAACACCACAGCGAGAATCATTCAGAAAGCAAAGAAACGAGACCACATCACCCCAATTCTGAGGGATCTACAGATACTTCCCCTCAAAGTAAGAATTAAATACAAAGCTATTCTACTCACCCACAAAGCCATCCACCAAACACAGAACACCCAGCTCCGCACCCTACTGCCCCGTCCAGCCCACAGCAAAACAACCAGACAGATCTCCGGCAACTCTCTCACCATCCCTCACAAAAGAACGAGATGCACACAACGGACCTGCAACAGAGCCTTTGAACTTTATGCTCCGTCCCTCTGGAATTCTCTACCGAACCACCTCAGGAACAATAGCGAGCTCTTGTCATTCAAAAAACAGCTAAAAACCATCCTATTCCGAGAATATCTCAAAACAGAAAAGAACTTATGATCATGAACTTATGATCGAAAACTATGTTACTTTGTCCATGTCTATGTCCATCCTTTGCCGTAATCATCAATGTCGCCCTCCTGGTGATGGCCCTACCCCTATAACTGATTACCCCCCCCCCCTCTCTTTTTGTTACACCGCTCTGACCCGGTGAAAAGCGGGATATAAATACAGTTAAATAAATAAATATTGATCTTCAGAAAAGCAGAGTTACTTACCTGTAACAAGTGATCTCTGGGAACAGCAGGAATAAGTCTTCAAGTATGGGTACGTCGGTACCGAAGGAGCCTGCGCGGGAACACTCCCCAGCGTCCAATCAGAAAGCTTTTGGGAGCATCCCACAGCGCCTGCGTGCTGCCTTCCCGCCTTTCCAACTGTCTCTCCTCAGTTGAGTTTTATAGCTGAGACAAAGAGGGAGAGAGGGAAACGAAGAGAGATAGAGAGAGAGAGAGAACTCCTAGGGGAGGTGGGTGGGTTGTGAAGACTTATTCCTGCTGTTCCCAGAGATCACTTGTTACTTCAGGGAGAGGGGTTGGGTGATTGAGGAATAGACATGGAAGATGGGTAGGATAGGGGGTAATGGAAGGGATGAATGGGGGTAGGGATATGGAGCAAGGTGGTGTTAGGTCCCAAAGTATACTCTAAAGAAGTGGGGGGTTTTTTATCTTTCTTCTGAATTCAGTTGGACAGACGTTGGTACTGATGCAGCAAGACCGAAAAATTAAAAAAAAAAAAAAAGGCTCTGGCAGGGCATGCTGACTTTGCTGCCTAAGCAATCCTCCAAACAGATCAAGGCGAAGGCTGCGAGGCCTGCTCCAGCCCAGCAATCTCAGCCCCCTCAGGGCCTTTGACTTTCTGCTAGAGAACTTAGCCTTCCTGGCTCTAGAAGGACCAGAGCCCTCCACCATTCCAGGAAGGTTATGTCACTTTGCTCCCAGATGGGGGCAAATCACAGCAGAGTATTGGACACTCTCCATCATAAGAGAGGGGTACAAACTTCATTTTTCCAGCTTGCCCCCTCTCACAAGAGTGCACCAGTTCAATTCTCCAAACTCCCTCCTCAGCCTGTTAGAGAGCAGGAGGTTGCCACTCTTTTAGCCCAGGGAGCAATAGAGGAAGTGCCTTCTCAACAACAGGGCACAGGGTTCTACTCCCCCTATTTTCTTATCCCAAAGAAAACAGGGGGCTTCAGACCCATTTTAGATCTCAGAGAGTTGAACAGATTCCTAGTTCAATATGGTTTCTCTAGGAACTCTGCTGCCATACCTTCAGAGTCAGGATGGCTTTGTTCTCTAGATCTCAAGGATGCGTACGCTCATGTTCTCATCCATCCAACTCACATAAGGTTCCTTCGGTTCCTTTTCCAGGAGACGCACTATCAATACAGAGTGCTCCCCTTTGGCCTGGCCTCTGCACCAAGGGTGTTCACGAAATGCATGGCAGTGGTTGCTGCTTTTCTGCGCACCATGGGGATATTTGTCTTCCCTTATCTGGACGATTGGCTCATTCGAACTCCCACTCAATCAAAGGCCAAGACTGCTCTAACCTGCACAATGCGTATCCTTCAATATTTAGGGCTGGTAATAAACATCCCAAAACCAATTTGATCCCTACTCAGTCCCTGGAGTTTATAGGGGCGTTGCTGGATACCACAAGGGCAAGGGCCTATCTTCCTCAGGCTCGTTGCCTTCGCTTGATGCAGTTAGCTTCTCAAGCATAGTCAAAACCCCTACTAAGTGCTCGAGAAATGTTACAGTTGCTAGGCCACATGGCATCCACCGTTCATGTGGTCCAATAGGCTCGCCTGCACATGAGAGCAGCTCAGTGGACTTTATCCACCCAATGGACCCAGGCATTAGGCTGCCTGTCAGACAAAATAGCAAACACAAGTTGCCTCATTTTGTCCCTCGAGTGGTGGAAGTCCCCTCAAAACCTGTTGCTGGGGTCTCCCTTTCAACAGCCTCTACCCCAGGCAACTCTTACAACAGATGCTTCTCCAAAGGGCTGGGGAGCTCATCTTCAGGACCTCTCCACCCAGGGCATCTGGTCCCCACAGGAGACTTGTCTACATATCAATCTCTTGGAACTCAGAGCAATCTTCCTTGCTCTGCGAGTTTTCCACACCCTGCTCAGCCACAAGACAGTCCTTGTCCACACGGACAATCAGGTAGCCATGTTCTATATAAACAAACAGGGAGGAACTGGCTCTCTGTCGCTTTGCAACGAAGCTCTGCGACTGTGGGCCCTCGCCAGAGAGCATCACATTCATCTTCTGGCAGTCTATCTTCCAGGTGTTCAAAACTCTTGGGCAGACAGACTCAGTCGAGTTCTGCTTCCACACGAGTGGTCCCTACATATGGACCAGGTATCCAAGATTTTTCAAATTTGGGTAACCCTGGACATAGACCTCTTTGCAAGTCCGTGGAATGCCAAACTTCTCCGGTTCTGTTCCAGAACTCTGGCTCAGGGGGCTCAGGCAAGGGATGCTTACCTCCTTCATTGGGGTCAAGACTTCCTGTATGCCTTTCCACCCATTCCCCTAATTCCCAAAACCCTGTTCAAGCTTCAGAGAGACAGAGGCCACATGATTCTCATAGCTCCACATTGGCCACGGCAAGTGTGGTACCCTCTGCTTCTACATCTCTCTCAAGCTCCCTCCCTAGAGTTAGGGTCTGCTCCAGACCTCCTCTCTCAGGAGGACGGAAAGTTGTGGCATCCCAATCCCCAGTCTCTGCATCTCAGGGCTTGGTTGCTGAAGGCCTAGATCTCCAGGATCTTCATCTTTCTCAACAAGTGAAAGATGTTCTTTATGCTTCCAGAAAACCTTCCACTAAACGTTCTTACGCCTTCAAGTGGAAAAGGTTTACCATCTGGTGTTCTGAGAAGGGTCTTAACCCCCGTGCCATACCTCTGGAATCGTTGCTGGAGTATCTCCTTCATCTGTCTAATGCAGGCCTTAAGACAAATTCAGTAAGAGTCCATCTGAGTGCTATTGCAGCTTCCCTCAAGCCTCTAAATGGACCACCTGTTTCCTCTCATCCCCTTGTAGCAAGGTTCATGAGAGGCCTCCTTTTAACAAAGCCTCCCATTAGACCACCACCGGTGGCATGGGACTTAAATTTGGTTCTTGGTCAGCTTATGCAGCCGCCTTTTGAACCTTTAGCTACTACCTCCTTGAAATACCTTTCTTGGAAGGTTATCTTTCTCATTGCAATCACATCAGCACACACCGCATCAGTGAATTGCAAGCACTAGTAGCTAATCCACCTTATACAAGGTTCCATCATGACAAGGTGGTCCTTAGGACTAATCCACACTTTATGCCTAAGGTGGTCTCGCCTTTTCACCTCAACCAAGAGGTCTACCTACCCGTCTTTTTTCCAGGACCTCATGCATCATCTGCAGAGAGGAATCTTCATACCCTGGACTGTAAAAGAGCTCTAGCTTTTTACTTACAGAGGACACAGCAAGATAGAAAGTCCTCTCAACTCTTTGTTGCTTTTGATCCTTCTCATTTGGGACAACCAGTCTCCAAGAGAACACTTTCCAACTGGATTGCCCAATGTATTTCTTTCGCCTATCAGAGCAAGAACATTTCTCTGGAGGGCCATGTCACAGCTCACAATGTGAGAGCCATGGCAGCCTCAATGGCTCATCTGAACTCTGTGTCTATCGACGACATCTGTCGAGCAGCCACTTGGGCCTCGGTTCATACCTTCACAGTCCATTACTGCTTGGACAAGAACTCCCGCCGGGATGCCTTGTTTGGTCAGGCTGTTCTCAAACACCTGTTCCATACTTAATCAACTCCTACCCACCATCCCTCATGAGATGCCAGAGATCCAGGTGGGGAAGTGCAGCCCTGTCCCAGGGACACACAACTGATGGGCTCTCTCCCTGGCATCAAAAGCTAGGGAGTCCCCATATGTGAAGACTCATTCCTGCTTGTTCCTGGAGATAGCACAGTTACTTACCTGTAACAAGTGATCTCTGGGAACAGCAGGAATAAGTCTTCATAACCCACCCACCTCCCCTAGGAGTTGTCTGTCTCTCTCTCTCTTCCTTTCCCTCTCTCTCCCTCTTTGTCTCAGCTATAAAACTCAACTGAGGAGAGACAGGGAAGGCAGCACGCAGCACGCTGTGGGATGCTCCCAAAAGCTTTCTGATTGGACGCTGGGGAGCGTTCCCGCCCAGGCTCCATCGGTACCGACGTACCCATATGTGATGACTCATTCCTGCTTGTTCCTGGAGATTGCGGTATATAAACCTGTTAAATAAATAAATTGCCTTACCAGCCATCCAGCCTCCAATCCAGGGACAGATTAAAGTATACTAACTATATAGCTTTCTGCCTGCACTGGTTTCCTCAAAAGAAACCATGAGGCTTTTATTCCAATACATCTGTACACCATGCAGAATGTCCAGTACCCCATCAAGCTCAGACAGAAAGACCGCCTTAGGATCTCCTGGGGCCTGCTGCTTCTGGGAACCTACTGCTTCATATCCTTCCTTTGTATGCAACTCCCCACTACAGGTGGCATTGCCTATGTTGGCAACCTAGCCCAGATCCTCACTCTGTCCCAGCAACCCTACTATGCCTGCCACAGAAGATGCTCCTTTCTCTGGGGTCTTCTGGGACCTGCAACACCACACAGGTGAGAAGACAGAAGGCATTGTTAAGACTCTTGATTTTTTTTGCCAAAAACGTTTCAATCCCAAGCAGGAAGCCCCAAGACCACAGAGGTTGCTGCCTAGCCTTAAGGGAGCGTGCACCAGAGTTCTCAATGAGGGAAGCGGAGTAATACAGCTCTCCACCAGTTAAGAGGATTCCGAGAGAACGCCCTATGGACCCAGACTCCTTAGGAAGCAAAGTCAGCATGCCCTGCCAGAGCCTTTTTTTTTTCGGTCTTGCTGCATCAGTACCAACGTCTGTCCAACTGAATTCAGAAGAAAGTTAAAAAAAACACTTCTTTAGAGTATACATTGGGACCTAACACCACCTTGCTCCATATCCCTACCCCCATTCATACCTTCCATTACCCCCTATCCTACCCATCTTCCCTGTCTATTCCTCAATCACCCAACCCCTCTCCCTGAAGTACATCACTTAAACTTTTGTTAAGCACTCCTTCCAGCATACACACCATGTTAAACCCCTCCTACTTGTTAAACTTATTACACAACCATTGTTACTGTTACCTAACGTTCTACACCTTGATACTTTCCAAGTTATGTAGTATCTCCCTCATTGTTTAATATAAGCTATAACAATGTTCTAATGTTAGGTCTTGTTCATGTTCTCTTTAACCTGCTTTGACTTTAAGATAAAGCAGGATATAAAAACAGTTAAATAAATAAACTGCTAGAGAAAGCAGATACTGAGGAACATCTTGACTGCACCAGGCTATAGACATAAACCGTCTCTATCAACTGGAGAGAGGGATATGTGACCAGTATGGCAAGGATAAAGAGGTACCTCTATTCAGTTTAAACATTAACACATTTCTCTTGCAGTTCTAGTGGCCATGCTGGTTGTGGATAAAACTGGAGCTTTCATGGGTTGTGATAAATAATAAAAGAGGCACAAAAAAGATGTTGGAACAAATGAGTTTCCAAGACCAAATAAGTCCCTTTTTCCTATGTAGTACACCTGGGAGGGAGACTTGAGTGATAACCCAGCCCAAGGGTATCTGGCAACCTAGGCAAAACTTTCGTCCATTCAACCCTCCCCCCCCCCCCCCCAATCCTCACCCAGTCCCTTGTTGGACACCTGAGAGGGGGAAACACCTCTCCTCTTGATTTCCCTATACCATCCCCCAAGTGTCCAGTATCCCTCCATGCCTTCCCCATTATAAGTGTGCAACACACTCTCTCCCACCTCACCTACAGCGTCCATCAAACACTCTTCCTTTCCTCCTGCTACAGTAGTCATCCTACTTCCATCTGAGGTTGCATCAGAAGAAAACCCAGTGTGGCATGGAGGCCTTTGAGCACCAACATGTGCTCAAGAAGGGCTGTGTCTTACCCCTTCCGATACAAACTTCCTGTTGAAGGGAGGTAGAAAGGCCTGCTACATCACTAACAGCAGCATTTTATTTATTTTTATATTTTGTTTATTCAAAATTTGTATATAATGCTCTCCCATCCTGGAAAAACATTCGAAGTGGTTTACAAAACTGGCTCCAAATGCTGTGCTGTGCTGCTGTCTTGCTGGCGTCATGCCCCTGCCTCCTGAATTCTGCCATCCAGTCAAAAGCAGATCAACATCACACAGCTATCTTTGCTATATTTTTATAAACAGATGTATTGTTGTATGAAGAAGATGAACTACCAGCATAATGTCTAATTCGTTTGAACAAACCGTCCTATACCAACCTCAGTTCAAAAACTCTTACACAAATGCTCAACTATGCACTCAAACTCACGACCCAACACCTGGACATACTAAGTATTACAGAAACATGGCTCGCGGAGACAGGCAGCTCTTGAACAAACTCATACCGAAAGGATACACCCTCTTCCACTGATGATGATCTCAATGAAGAGGTCGAGGAGTAATGATCATAGCCAAGTCACATCTCAACTTCCGATACCACTCGACTGAAAGCACAAACGAAACAGACTCCCTCACCATAACAAACAAGCAATTGACTGTCTCTCTCATGTACAGAACACCAATCACATCCACTATCAATCTATCCAGCATCCTGGAAAAAGTACTCATGGACATCAAGTCAAACAAGGACCTCAATGTATTAGGAGACTTCAACCTCCCTGCAGTACAACCAAAAAATACCAGCTCATTCATGGAAGTGATGTCTGCCACGGACCTCAGACAGATCATACTAACCCCCACTCATGAAAAGGGCAATACTCTCACCTAGTCTTCAAGAATCACCACACAACACACATAGGCACCTCCCCCCCACACACACACATTTAATACAAACCCATTTAGTACTCTGATCTGACCACATATTAGTCAGTTTCTCCCTTCCCCTTGATAACCCAATTATATACTCTATCCCATCAGCAAACAAGGAGACGCCTCAAGCAGTTCAACAAAGACAACCTCCTAAAAAACGTCCTCTCACAACTTGAAACAGTCTCTCATGACCCCACCACTCTCACAGACAATTATAATCAAATCATTAGAAAAGTAGCAACCATAACAACTATCCTACCACACTCAACCAAAAATCACCCAAAGACCCATGGTATACTCCCATCCTCCTAAAATTTAAAACAACTCCGAAAACTCGAGCAAAAATGGCACAAAACAACCAACAATGAGGACAGACTCAACTATCTAAAATGCCTAAACTACCCTACTGCAACTGACAACAACAAGCACAAATACCAAATCAAACTAATAAACTGTTTGCTCAATCATTCAAGAGAACTCTTTGACATCAAACAGCTTAGAGGGACACCTGCCACCACCAACCAAGATATCACCATCACCCTCCAACAACTAACAACCCACTACAAGCAACTCCACCTACAATTAGACCCAACCCTTAACCCTCTCCCCACTGAAAGCACAGTTACTTACCTGTAACAGGTGATCTCTGGGAACAGCAGGAATTAGTCCTCACATATGGGTACGTCGGTACCGACGGAGCCTGCGCGGGAAAGCTCCCCAGAAGGAAGCTTTTGGGGCCTCCCACTGCACATGCGCGCTGCCTTCCCGCCTTCCTGACCAGCTCTCCTCAGTTCGAGTTTATAGCTGAGACAATAGAGAGAGGAAAGGAAGATAGATAGAGGATACAACTCCTAGGGGAGGTGGGTGGGTTGTGAGGACTAATTCCTGCTGTTCCCAGAGATCACCTGTTACAGGTAAGTAACTGTGCTATCTCCAGGAACAAGCAGGAATAAGTCCTCACATATGGGGACTCCCTAGCTAAGATGCCTGGGAGATCCCGTTCCAAGGGTTCGCCATCTTCGTATGGATCTCAGGCATCCATTCTGGGAAGGTGGGCAGGAGTTGTTCAAGTATGGAACAGGTGTTTGAGGACAGCCTGACCAAACAAGGCATCCCGGCGGGAGTCCTTGTCCAAACAGTAATGGGCTGTGAAGGTATGAACCGAGGCCCAGGTGGCGGCTCGACAGATCTGATCTATGGATACAGAGTGAAGATGAGCCATAGAAGTGGCCATGGCTCTCACATTGTGAGCTGTGACATGGCCTTCCAGAGAAATGTTTTTACTCTGGTAAGGAAAGGAAATACACTGAGCAATCCAATTGGAAAGTGTACGTTTGGAGACTGGAAGTCCCAAATGAGAAGGATCAAAAGCCACGAAAAGCTGGGAAGACTTTCGATGTGGCTGAGTCCTGTTGAGGTAAAAGGCAAGAGCTCTTTTACAATCTAAAGTATGAAGGTTCCTCTCTGCACTGGATGCATGAGGAGCTGGAAAAAAGACAGGTAGATATACCTCCTGATTAAGATGAAAAGGCGAGACCACTTTGGGCATAAAGTGGGGATTCGTCCTAAGGACCACCTTATCATGATGAAACCTGGTATAAGGTGGATGAGCCACCAAGGCTTGTAGTTCACTGATGCGGCGAGCCGAAGTGACTGCAATAAGGAAAAGGACCTTCCAGGAAAGAAATTTCAAGGAGGTAGAAACCAACGGTTCAAAAGATGGCTTCATAAGCTGACCCAGAACTAGGTTCAAGTCCCATGCTACCGGAGAAGGTCGGATGGGAGGCTTAGTTAGAGTCAGGCCTCTCATGAATCTTGCAACAAGCGGATGAGAGGAGACAGGTTGTCCATTTATAGGCTTTAAGGATGCTGCAATAGCACTCAAATGGACTCTTACTGAATTCGTCTTAAGGCCTGCATTAGAAAGATGCAGGAGATAGTCTAGTAGAGAATTCAAAGGAAGTGCTAGAGGGTCAAGACCCTGTTGAGCACACCAAATGGAAAACGTTTCCATTTGAAAGCATAGGAACGCCTCGTGGAGGGTTTCCTAGAGGCATGAAGGATATCTTTCACTGGTTGAGAAAGATTGAAGTCATGAAGTCTTAGGCCTTCAGTAACCAAGCTCTGAGGTGTAGGGACTTGGGGTTTGGGTGCCACAAAGTCCCTTCCTCCGGAGAGAGAAGGTCTGGCGCAGCTCCCAGGTCCAGGGAGGGTCCCTGGGAGAGATGCAGAAGTAGAGGGAACCACACTTGGCGTGGCCAGCGTGGAGCTATGAGGATCATCGATCCGTGATTCCTCTGGAGTTTGAACAGAGTCTTGGGAATCAAAGGAATGGGTGGAAAGGCATATAGGAATTCCTGACCCCAATGCAGGAGAAACGCGTCGTTGGCTTGAGCTCCCTGACACGGAGTCCTGGAACAGAACCGGGGAAGTTTGGCATTCTACGGACTTGCAAAGAGGTCTATGTCCGGGGTTCCCCATTCCTGAAAGATTCTGCCTATCTGGTCCATATGTAGGGACCATTCGTGTGGAAGCAGAACTCGACTGAGTCTGTCTGCCCGAGAGTTTTGAACCCCTGGAAGATATACTGCCAGAAGATGAATTTGATGCTCTCTGGCGAAGGCCCATAATCTGAGAGCTTCGTTGCAAAGCAACAGAGAGCCTGTCCCTCCTTGTTTGTTTACGTAGAACATGGCCACCTGATTGTCTGTCTGAACTAGGACGGTCAGGTTGACAAGGAGGGTATGGAAGACTTTGAGGGCAAAGAAGATTGCTCGCAGTTCCAGGAGGTTGATGTGAAGGGTGGTCTCCTGTGGAGACCAAGTACCCTGAGTGGAGAGGGATTGTAGATGGGCTCCCCACCCTGTTTGGGAGGCATCTGTTGTGAGGGTTGCTTGGGGCAACAAAGGTTGGAAGGGGGCCCCCAACAACAGATTCTTGGTGGACATCCACCATTGGAGGGACCAAAACAGACGCTTTGAGGTGAGTATTTGGTCGGAGAGCGCTCCTGATGCTTGAGTCCACTGGGTGGCCAAGGTCCATTGAGCTGCTCTCATATGAAGACGAGCGTAGGGCACCACGTGTACCGTGGAGGCCATGTGGCCCAGAAGTCGCAGCATTTCTCTGGCTGTCAAGTGACTGCTGGAGTGAGCTTGGGAGGCCAAGCACAGCAGACGTTGGCCCCGGACTTGAGGTAGGTAGGCCCTTGCAGTGGTGGTGTCCAACTGGGCCCCTATGAATTCCAGAGACTGAGTAGGGGTAAGTTGAGACTTGGGAAGGTTTACCACCAGTCCCAGATACTGCAGAAGGTGCCTTGTGCGGTCCAGGGAAATCTGGGCCTCTGACTGAGATGGAGCTCGGATGAGCCAGTCGTCCAGATATGGGAATACAAAAATTCCCAGACCTCTTAGAAATGCAGCCACCACTGCCATGCATTTGGTGAACACTCTTGGAGCAGAGGCTAGACCGAAGGGAAGTACTCTGTACTGGAAATGTTTTCCTTGAAACAGAAATCTTAGATATTTTCTGTGGGATGGGTGGATGAGTATATGTGTGTACGCATCCTTGAGATCTAGAGAACAAAGCCAATCCTGACTCTGAAGGTATGGAAGGAGAATGCCTAGAGAAAGCATTTTGAATTTCTCCTTGTACAGAAATTTGTTCAATTCTCTCAGATCTAGGATAGGTCTGAATCCCCCTGTCTTCTTTGTTATGAGAAAATAAGGGGAGTAGAATCCTGTCCCTTGTTGAAGAAGAGGAACCTCTTCTATTGCCCCTTGGGCAAGGAGAGAAGAGACTTCCTGATCCAACAGGTCCAGGAGAAATGGGGGAGAATTGAAGTGCCTCACCATGGTATATGGAGGAAGGTTGGAAAAATGAAGTTTGTAGCCCTCTCTGATGATAGAGAGGGTCCATTGCTCTGATGTGATTTGCTCCCATCTGGGAGCAAAGTGAGCTAACCTTCCGGGAATGGTGAGGGGCTCTGGTTGTTCTAGAGCCAGAAATGTTAAGTTCTCTAGGGGCAAGTCAAAACCCCTGAGGGGGTTGAGCCTGCTGAGGAGTGGTAGACGCTGCAGGCTTTGACTTTGCCTGTTTAGGTTGCTGACGTTTAGCAGCAAAGCGAGGCTGAGAAGATTGTTGGCCAGTATTTGTGGAAAATCTGGCCTTCTTGTAGTAAGGCCTCTTGAAAGACTTTTTCTTGGCAGGAGTAGAGGTAGACTTAGAAAGTCTATCCAATGTAGCATTTTCTGCGTCCATTTGAGTGGCTTTAATTTGCCAGTCCTTACCAAATAAGTTCTCACCTGTACAGGGCAGATTCCGTAAGCCATCCAGGACCCAGGGTTCTAGGTCAGAGGCCTGGAGCCAAGCAAGTCGTCGGGCTGCAATAGCAATGCCCGAAGCTCTACTGGCACCCTCAAAGGAATCAAAAGCTGCTCTGTTGGAGAACTTAGAAACATCTAGAAGCTGTTTCACCAGAGAAATGAACTCCTCTTTTCTATCCTCAGGGATAAAGGAGGCAAAATGTCGTATCTTTAGGGCAAGTTCCCTGAGAAACATGCCCAAATACAGACTGTAAGAATTAATCCTGGCTATAAGCATAGTAGCCTGGAAAAGTTTCTTGCCAAAAGAGTCTAGGGTCTTACATTCTCGTCCTGGAGGGGTAGAAGAGTGCCTTTTGGTACTCTTAATCTTTTTCAGTGCAGACTTCACCACAATGGAATGGTGAGGCAACTGAGTCTTTTGAAAACCAGGAGAAGGAGGAACCCGGTACATGGTGTCCAACCTACGAGAATAAGGAGACAACGTTAGAGGAGCCTCCCATAAGTCCATCAAGTGTTCTTGAAGGATTTCATGGATAGGCAGGGTGACTGCCTCTTTAGGAACATTAGGGTATCCTAAAATATCCAATTTCTTTGACCTAGGTTCTTTTTCAGAGGATGTGGTAATAGAAAGTCCTTTAGCTAGTTCAATAATGAAGTCTTGAAAGGACAAATCCTCTGGTGGAGACATTCTCCTCTTTGGGGAAGAGGGGCCTTCATGAAGAACTAGAGACAGCTCATCAGAGTCCTCAGAGGAGTCAAAATCCTCAGAAGAATCAGAGTATTCTCTATTTGCTTCCAACGCACGATACGCATACCGATCGGTATCGACATCGGGCGTACCGGGTATGGGATCGGTATCGGGTGAAAACCCGGATCCGACATGCGGAACCGATCTGCGTTTGGAAGTCGATGGTCTCGGTTCCGGTATGGGAGACGATACCGGAACCGGACCCGGTACCGCTGAACGCGGTACCGAGGGCGTCGCAGCATTAATAAAAGCCAGCATGGCTTGCTGCATAGTCTGAACAGTATTGCTCATAGACGCCACTGCTGCCTGGATGTCGGTACCGGTATGGGCCGGTACCCCAGAGCAGTCTAACAGGTGATCAGTCGAGGCCGTGCCATCGATGTCAACCTGTAACCCCATAGATGGTGCTTTGGAAGTCAGAGCTTCCCGCCGGGGTTGTTTGGCTGGGGCATGGTCCTCAGATTCAAAATTGAGAGCCTCTCGATGCTTTGAAGGAGATTTGCTCTTTGAGGACCTGCCCGAAGAAGGTTTGGTTACCTGAGATCCATCCGGAGAGGAAGACCTGGATGACTGTGATGCTGGATTATCTGAAGCAAACAGCACATGGAATTTGTTGGCCCGGTTCTGCAACCCACGTTTAGACATCTGGGAGCAGGATGGGCAGTCTGGAATGGAGTGGTCAGGTCCCAAACATTTAAGACACCATTCATGGGTGTCTGTGACAGAAATAACAGCACTACACTTGGTACACTTCTTAAAACCAGGGGCTGGTTTCTCCATGAGGAGAATTTGTGTAGGCCTGAGGCCTAACCGAAGTCACCAAGTTGTGCAAGATAAAGATTTTTTTTTTTTTTAAAGAAAAGAAAAGAGAGACCGGCGGTACCGGTTTCGGTATGGGAAAGGCAGGTACGCGGTCTAAAGAAACAAACTAAAACAATAATTTCTTCAGCGGTGACAGGAACACGACCTGCTGGCTCCGCGGAAAACGAGAAACTGAGGAGAGCTGGTCAGGAAGGCGGGAAGGCAGCGCGCATGTGCAGTGGGAGGCCCCAAAAGCTTCCTTCTGGGAAGCTGGGGAGCTTTCCCACGCAGGCTCTGTCGGTACCGACGTACCCATATGTGAGAACTTATTCCTGCTTGTTCCTGGAGATACCCCCGACTCGTTCTCATGGTCCTCCTTTGACAGCATCAGCAGTGAAAATATTGAATCCATTAGAGACACTTGGCAGAATTAAAAAGTCATAGGATTGGAAGCAGTGTACTATTGTGGATCAGGAAATGGTTAAAAGATAGAAAGCAAAGGGTAGGGCTAAATGGCCAATTTTCCCAATGGAGAAAAGTGAATAGTGGAGTAACCCAGTGATCTGTGCGAGTCCGATGCTTTTTAACATATTTGTAAATGTCCTGGAAATGGGAATAACAAGTGAGGTAATCAAATTTGTAGATGACACAAAATTATTTAAAGTTGTTAAAAACCAAGAGGATTGTCAAAAATTGCAAGAGGACCTTAATAAATTGGAAGACTGAATGTTCAAATGGCAGATGAAATTTAATGTGGACAAGTGCAAAGTAATGCACCTAGGAAAGAACAACCCAAACTATGGTTACATGATGCAAGGTTCCACATTAGGAACCACCACCCAG
Organism: Ichthyophis bannanicus; assembly: GCA_033557465.1. Taxonomy (NCBI): domain Eukaryota; kingdom Metazoa; phylum Chordata; class Amphibia; order Gymnophiona; family Ichthyophiidae; genus Ichthyophis; species Ichthyophis bannanicus. The sequence goes on from CM066038.1 coordinate 334,501,728, forward strand.
GAAGATGATTTAGGTGTTATCATGAATAACACATTGAAACCTTCTGCTCAGTGTGCAGTGGCTGCGAAGAAAGCAAAATAGAATGCTAGGAATCAAAGGGAAAGGAAAGGAATGGAATGGAGAATAGAACAAGGATATTATAATGTCTCTGTATCATTCCATGGTGCGACCGCACCTTGAATATTGTATGCAATTCTGGTTGCTGTATCTTAAAAAGGATATAGCAGAATTAGAAAAGGTACAGAGAAAAGCCACCAAAATGGTAAAGAGGATGGAAGGATACCCCTATGAGGAGAGACTAAAAAGGTTAGGGCTCTTCAACCTGTAAGAGAGATGGCTGAGCGGAGATATGATAGAGGTCTATAAATTAATGAATGGAGTGGAACGCGTAAACGCAGATCGATTGTTTACGCCATCAAAATGTAGAAAGACTAGGGGATATGCAATGAAGCTACAGTGTAACCCACATAAGACTAATAAGAGAAGGTGAAATTAGGCCTTACATGCTAATTATCTTTCCTTGTTCCCTCCAGGCCAGTCCACGAATGGGTAGTCAGCCCCCTCCTCCAGCAGCTGAGGACTGAACAAGACAGTCTTGCTGATGTAGCTTAAGAGCTTCTTCCACCTCTCTTGACTCCAGTCTCCTATTGACAAAGCAGCTAACTAAACCAAAAGATAAAAACGCTTCCGAAGGTTGAGAACAAACACTACTCTACAAAACTGAAGGGTGAAGAGCACTCCCCTCTCCCCCTAGCCTCCCAACATAGTATAACTGTCTATCCCGAGCAGGGAACACTGACTCAGGCTTCCATGCCCAGCCAGCGGCGAGCACTCAGACATTTATTTATTTATTTATTTAGTAGACACTTGTATACCGCTACTTCCTATGATCAGCAGCGGTTAACTTTACAGATCAGGTTGCACTGTACAGTACAGTAATTTGTATGATTTACATTTTGATTGGTTAAAGATTTGATTTGAAACAACACAACGCAGGGTCATTTGATTTACATTTGATTAATTGTGTGCGGGTTTGCTTACCTATATACATATACATTAGGATGCGTGGGTGGGGGTGTGCTACGTATATACATATATACAATATGACAGATCAATTGGTGATGCCCTTGTCAAAATGTTGGGACCATTTTGGAGCAGAGGTTACTGGTTAGGTCAGCCTATAATGGGACTGAAAGAAGTGTGTTTTGAGGTTTTTTCTAAAGTCTTTTAAGTCACTTATTAGACGTATGTCGTGAGGCAGCTGATTCCAAAGCAGCGGTGCGATGTAAGAGAAAGCTCTGCGGCTTGTTTCTGCTTTGACCGTTCTTATGCTGTTTGGGACGCTGAGGGTGTTTTGAGTTATGGTTCTTCTGCATCTATTGGATGACTGGACGGCGATTAGATTGTTGAGGTATGATGGGGCTATGTTGTGAATGAGCTTGAAAGTGGTTACTAGTATTTTGTATAAGATGCGGGCAGTAATGGGGAGCCAATGGAGTTCAATGAGTACTGGAGTGATGTGATCAGAGACGCCTTTTTTCATAATGATCCTGGCAGCGACATTTTGGGCCATTTGCAGTATGTTTAAGGTGCCCTTTGGAAGGCCTTGAAGAATAGCGTTGCAGTAGTCCAAGTGTGGAATGATAAGAGCTTGTGCCACTGTTCTGAAGTCGGAGTGGTAAATGATGTTGCGGAGTGGTTGAAGAACTTTTAATTTATGAAATATGGCCCGGTTTGTTGCCCGTAGGTGTTTTTCCATCCTCAGGTTGCTATCAAGTAGTACCCCTAGATACTTTATTTCGGGCTTGGTGTGGTAGATGTTGTTGAGGGTGACGGTGGTGGGCGGGATGAAGTCCTTTTTCTTGGAGATGAACATCACCTGTGTTTTTTTGTGGTTTATTGACATATTGTTCAGTTGTAACCAGGTCTGGAGCATGCTGAGGCATTCCTCGAGTTGGGTGTAGCTTGGTTGGTTTATGTCCAGCTGAGTATACAACATTAGATTGTCTGCGTATATATGATAGCTGATCTTATGCTTCTGTATCTGTATGTGCCCCGACTTGGAGCTATGGGGGCAGAGAGGCCTTACCTGCTAATTGTCTCTTTGAGTTCCCTCCAGGCCAGTCCACAGCCACCCGGTTAGTTGTCACCGGAAGGGTATGAATTTCGAGGACGGGTCTGGCCCTCGAAATTCATACCCTTCCGGTGACAACTAACCAGGTGGTTGTGGACTGGCCGGGAGGGAACTCAAAGACAGACAATTGGCCCTCGAAATTCATACCCTTCCGGTGACAACTAACCGGGTGGCTGTGGACTGGCTTGGAGGGAACTCAAAGACAGACAATTAGCAGGTAAGGCATAATTTCACCTTCCTCATCACCCCTCCAGGCCAGTTCACAAATAGGATATACCAGAACAGTACCTAAACTTGGAAGGGACCTGCTAGTCTGGCCTGAAGCACGGAGGCCCCTAGGACCACATCTCCTGCCGCCTGCACATCTAGACAGTAATGTTTAGAAAATGTGTGAAGCGATGACCAGACTGCCGCTCTACAAATGTCCCCCGGAGGAACCAGACAGTGCTCCGCCCAAGACTTTGCCTGATCTCTGGTTGAATGAGCTCTCAATCCTACTGGCTGAATCTTCCCTTCAGCCACATATGCTGAACAAATGGTCTGCTTCACCCATCAAGTTATCGAGGACTTGGAAGCCCCCTCCCCTTTCCGAGGGCCACCAAACAGAACAACAAACAGTCCACCTTTCGAAAGGAACTGGTGTCCCTAAGATACCTCTTCAGGACTCTATGGACATCCAGTTTGCGACGCTGACACTCCTCTTCCGACCCTCCTAAGTCCGGGAATGCCGGCAGGGAAATGGATTGATTGACATGGAACAGGGACACCATCTTCGGCAAGAATGGCACCGGCTGCAAAACCACTTTCTCCCAAGAGAAAAGACTGGTTCCCGACACAAGAGGGCTTGGAGATCAGAGACCCAGCACGCCGAACAAAGTGCCACCAAGAAAACTGTTTTCAGGTTAAGGTCCTGGACCAACGCTCTCGAGAGGGGCTCAAAGGGCGTTTCCGCTAAAGCCTCCAGGACCAAGTTCAGATCCCAAGGTGGGACCACCGATTGCAAAGGCGGGTGGACGGACAGACGGACAGCTTCACTGCTCAAAGGAACTGTACCACATCAGGGTGTGCCCCCTGCGATCAACCCTGCACTCGCCCACAACAACAGGCTATGGCCGTTACCTGCAGCTTCAAAGAGCTAAGAGCCAAGCCCTTTTCCAGACCCGCTGTAGGAGCATTAAAATGTTGGGAAGCGAACAATAAAAAGGTATTTACCAGTTGGGTAAGGCACCAACCCTCGAATACCCGCCAAATCCAGACACAGACTAGCGGCGAACGCTTCCTGGATCTTAACATTGTGGAAATGAGAGTCACAGAATGGCCCCGGCAGCTCAACCTTGACTGCTCAAGAGCCAAGCTGTAAGCGAGACCACCTCCACCATCAGCACTGGTCCTAGCACCAAAAGATTGATCCTGTCAGGCAGCCACCAAGGACAATCAACCAGGAGCCGAATCAGATCCACATACCATGGTCGGCGAGGCCAATCCGGTGCTATGAGAATTATGGTATCCTTATCCCGCTCTATCCTCTGTAGCAAACACCCAATTAGTGGCCAGGGCAGAAAGACATACAACAGCCTTTATGTCGATCATGGCTGCACCAGGGCATCAAGCCCCTCAGACATGTGCTCTCTGCACCTGCTGAAAAACCGGCCTGCCTTGGAGTTGGACATGGTGGCCATGAGAGCCATGGTCGGCACCCCGCATCTTTCCATGATATCGTGAAAAACAGCTGCCATGAGCTCCCATTCTCTGGGATCCAATGTGTGCCTACTGAGATAGTTCGCTTGGACATTGTCTTTTCCCACAACGTGGGCCACCGATAAAGCTGCAAGATGCTCCTCTGCCCAACGCAGAAGCACTTGACTCACCAGTGTCACACTCCCCGTTGTTGCACTGTCAGAGAAGACTCAAACTGCCTTCCCTTCCAACAGATCCCTGAATTTCTGCAAAGCCAACACCGTTCTCATTTCATTCAAGACAGTTGATCGACCAAGATGTCTCTTCGGGGGACTAGTAGCCTTGGGCGACCTGTCCAAGACAGCACGCTCCCCACCCAAACAGATAGGCATTTGTTGTGACTAGGTCCCACTGCTTTGGATCCAACAGCATTCCAGCCCTCAGGTGAGCGAGTTTCAGCCACCATGCCAAACTTGCCTTTACCACCACCGAGCACACCAACTTCCAAGACAGAGGATGTCTTTGTGGCAACTACCACAAGAGTAGTGCTTGCTGAAGTGGCTGCATATGTTCTCTGGTCCAAGGAACCAGATCCAGGGCTGCTGCCATGGAGCCTAGTAGCTGCATGTAATACCATGCTGGCAGTGCTTTCATATGCAGGAACCTCTGAACCTGCCCTACCAGTTTTTTCACCCAAACCTCAGGCAGAGACACCGTGCCAGCTCTTGTAACAAACAGTGCCCCTAAATACACTAAGCACTGAACTGGTTGCAACTGGCTATGGCAAAGTTGATCACCCAACTAAGCCATTGTAAAAACTCCACTACTTTGAGTAGTCACCTGCACCGCTGTTTCAGATTCTGCCCGAAACAACCAATCGTTCAGATAGGGGTGGCACCAGCACCCCCTCTTGTGGCCACGCTGCTGCCGCCACCACCATGATTTTTGTGAAAGTGCATGGCACAGTGGTTAGACCAAAGGGCAAAGCTTGGAACTGGAAGTGTCCCATGGGTACGGGGAACCGCAGAAACGTCTGGTGTTCTGGCCTGATGGGGATGTAGAGATAGGCCTCCATCAGATCCAGAGCCACCAAAAATTCTCCCTTTCGCACTGCTAAGATTATTGACTGCAATGTTTCCATGCAAAAATGTGACACCCACAAGGAGGGGTTCATTGCCTTTAGATAGAGGATGAGCCGAAAGGTCCCCTCTTTCACGGGAACTACCAAGTAAATGGAGTATTGACCGGATCCATACTAGTCTCTGGGCACTTGGTCACTGGAACTACCACATCCAGCTGGATTAAACGGTGGAGAGTGGCACCAATCGCTTCCCTCTTCCCCCGTGCCTGGCAGGGTGAGTTGACAAATGCCTCCGCTAGGGGCATAGCAAATTCCAGGGCATACACGTTGCAGATTTCCAGGACACACTGGTTGGATGTCACTGTGGTCCAGATGGGATGAAACTGTTGCAAGCGACTGCTGATCGCCCCTGTCTGGACTTCCTTGCCTTCATTGGGGATTCTTGGCAGGGGTCTGGTGGGACGGATAATATCCCCTTCCAAACCCCCGAGCTCACCAAAAGGGCTGCCTCCTTACTCCATAACGACCCCTCTGGTATTTATTTATTTATTTAACAAGTTTTCTATACCGCCTTTTCCTTCAATCAAAGCGGTCACAAGAAATACAAAGGTTATAGGCAAGGGAAACAAACACAGTATAAACATAACAGTACAATGGTAATATAGGAAAAATAACAAGGGTTAACAATAAAGCAAATTAGTTAAAATAATTAAAATAAATATAATATATTTAGTCAATTGTTGATCCATATTGTTCAATGAAAAGTGTAGTTTTCAATTGTTTACGAAAGTCTTTTAAATCATCCAGTGAGCGTAAATCAGGAGGGAGAGAGTTCCAAATTAAAGGGGCGGCCAAAGAAATTGCTCTTTGTGAGGTACATTTGCATGATTTAGAGTAGTTTTTTGGGGTGCTGAGGGTGTTAGAAGTGGATAACTGAACCTCCTGAAATCTCTGGCCTTCCCTCTTTAGGAACCCCACAATTTCAGGCCCTTTGGCCTATCTTCCAGCAGATGACCCCCTTTGGAATCGCCTAAGTCCTTTACGATCTTGTCCAGGGCCTCCCCGAAGAGCAGCTTATTTATTTTATTTTATTTATTTATTTTTTATACCGCGCTCTTTAGAATCAGTGCGGTTTACATGTATACTAACAGGTACTTCTTATTCCCTTGTCCCCGAAGGGCTCACAATCTAAGTGTACCTGAGGCAATGGAGGGTTAAGTGGCTTGCCCAAGGCCACAAGGAGTGGCCGTGGGACTAGAGACCCCAGTCCCTCCAGCCTGAGGTTGCTTGCCCCCATGCGGGAATTGAACCCCCGGCCTTCTGGTCTGAGGTAACCTGTCCCAACCACTGAGCCACTCCTCCCCTCCTTGCCTTTCTATGCTAACTTGCTCAGCCGAGATTTGGAAGCCGGGTCTGCTGCCCAATTCCGCAGACATAGAAAGCGTCATGCTGCAATTACTTACGCCATTGTCTCAGAGGTAATCCGAACAAAATCTTAAAAGGCATCCGCCATGTACGCCACGGCCAACTCGACTTTGGCTCCCTCTGCAAATGCCTGCCCCTCTGATCCCAATGGCTCCCACCCTTGAAACCAACAGAGGTCCGAGAGACATAAGCCCACAGACAGAGACCTGTACATTAAGAACATAAGATATGCCATACTGGGTCAGCATCAAGCCCAATATCCTGTTTCCAACAGTGGCCAATCTAGGTCATAAGTACCTAGCAGTTTCCCCAAAAGACAGGTTCCTCAATGCTTGTATTGAATCAAGCAGTGATATCCCGTGTCTCTTTTAATAATGGTTTATAGACCTTTCCTCCAGGAACTTGTCCAAACCTTTTTTAAACCCAACTTGTAGATATTTTATGTAAACAGTTCACCCATGTTATCCAAGTTTGTACACCTGTTCTCTATAAAACCGAACAGCCTGTTGTTCTGGTCCTTTTGTTTTATTGTAAACCGCGCTGATGTCGAATAGTGCGGTATATAAGAAATTGTAATAAATAATAAATAAATAAAATAAAACCACACTAAGAGCTTTTACTACATCCTCCGGTAACAAATTCCAGAGTTTGATTACACATTGAGTGAAAAAATATTTTCTCTTATTAGTCTTAAATAGGTTACCCTGTAGCTTCATTGCATGTCCCCTAGTCTTTTTATATTTTGATGACGTAAACAATCGATCTATGTTTACCCGTTCCACTCCATTCATTAATTTATAGACCTCTATCATATCTCCCCTCATCCATCTCTTTTCCATGTTGAAGAGCCCTAACCTTTTTAGCCTCTCTTCATAGGAGTATCCTTCCATTCCCTTTACCATTTTGGTGTCTCTTCTCTGTACCTTTTCTAATAATGCTATAACGTTTTTAAGATAAGGTGACCAAAATTGCACACAATATTCAAGGTGCGGTCGCACCATGGTACGATATAGAGGCATTATAATATCCTTTGTTTTATTTTCCATTCCTTTCCTTATGATTCCTAGCATTTTATTTGCTCTCTTGGCCACTGCTGCACACTGGGCCGAGGGTTTTAACATGTTTTCCACAATGACGCCTAAATCTTTTTCCTGGGTGGTGGTTCCCAATGTGGAACCTTGCATCGTGTAACCATAGTTTGGGTTGTTCTTCCCTAGGTGCATAACTTTGCACTTGTCCACATTAAATTTCATCTGCCATTTGGATGCCCAGTCTTCCAATTTATCAAGATCCTCTTGCAATTTTCCACAATCCTCATGGGTTTTAAAAACTTTAAATAATTTTGTGTCATCTGCAAATCTGATAACTTCACTCGTTATTCCCTTTTCCAGGTCATTTATGAATATGTTAAAAAGCAGCAGACCCAGCACAGATCCTTGGGGTACTCCACTATTCACCTTTTTTCCACTGGGAAAATTGGCCATTTAGCCCTACCCTCTGCTTTCTATCTTTTAACCAGTTCCTCAGCCATAATAGTATATCACATCCTATCCCATGACTTTTTAGTTTTGCCAAAAGTCTCTGATGAAGGACCTGGTCAAAGGCTTTCTGAAAGTCCAGATACACTATAACAAATGACTCACTTTTGTCTACCTGTTTATTCACACCTTCAAAAAAAACATAACAGATTAGTAAGACAAGATCTTCCTTGGCTAAAGCCATGTTGGCTTTAGACAAGTGCAAGGGCACTCTAGTTGAAGGCCTGCTTAAGGAGAGACTCTAATCTTCGATCTTGCAGATCCTTAAGCACCGCCACTGCTTCTACTGGAATGGTGGTCTTCTTGGTAACCGCCGAAATTAGGAATCCACTTTGGGCATCCTCAGAAGCTCCTCATCCTCCTCTGAAATAGGATAGAGCTTGCCCATGGACAGGCTTCCCTGCAGGGTAGCCTCCGGATACTCCCATTCTGCTTCAATCATCTTTTTTAATCACCCTGTGGACTGGAAAGCACACCTGTGTATCCTTAAAACTTTGAAGCAGCGGGTCCTCCAGCAGCAACTCTGTCTGCGTTGACTGAAAAATATTCAGGGCAGTCAAAGGAATGAGCAATTGTGGAAGACCTGAAAAACATTTGGGTTATCCCCTGCGGCAATCTCACCTTCTTCCAACTCCAGGGACCACGATTCTCCCCCAGAGCTCTGGCCGATCCTCCTCTAACTGCTCTATTTCTTGAGCAACAGAGGATACCCTGCCCCACAAATCAGGATATTCTGCCATGCCTTTATCCCCTCAGGAGATTCCCTCATCCAGGTCTCCCTGGAATTGTGCCTCACCGGCAGCAGCCTCTGCAGCTTTACCTGGGGACTCCCCTAGGATTGTCTGCGTCTTCTTAAGGTATTATGCCTTATGCATAGATAAAATGCATTTCAGGGAGAAAAAGAACTTCAGCCCCTCCGGTTTTACAGGAGTACCCATCTAAGATAGTGAAGCTGTCACCACCGTCTTTTTTGCCATGCTCTTATGCTTATTTTTTTTCCCTGCTCCCCTGGCAAAATGGCAGCAGCTTGTGAAATGGCCGCGGTTCCCACTGAGAACTGCTTTTTGAGTACTGTTCCATGGCCCCAACTATGAAATTCCGCTGCAGCCGACTGCCTCGATGCAATCAGGTTCGACAGAGCCCTGCCAGCCCTAAGCAGAGACTGCTGCCACACTCCGTGCATGCCATGGGAGTTGAGCTCATGCACGCGCCACACTGCAGTAACGCTTCAATCGATGCTGCCCAAGCAAGCTGGGGAAAAAGGTACCAGAGTGCTGCACCGCCATCAGAAAAACTATGAATGGCCCCCACGGCCCAACTTGACACCAAACACATGGTAAAAGGACTTTTCCAGAAATCTACCGACTCAACTGTCTTTCCTGCATGGAGACAGCTACAGGTTCTCTGGCTAACAGATCTCTGGCTACCTCGCTGGGAAGATGGGAGGGAGGGACCTGGTGCTCCCAGGTATGCACACCCCCGGGCAGTCTCTGGCGCTCCCCAGTATGCTTGATACAGGCCCTGCCTCAGCTGTCTCCGGCACTCCCTTGCCTACCCATAGGGGAGTGCTCCCAGCTTTCACTGTTTCGGATCCTGAGAGTGCTCTGCTAGGGCAATCAGGAGCTTCCTTTAATCAGGATTTTGGGCTGGGTTTTTTTGTTCTCCTTCCTTCTCTCTCTCGATAAGGTGGTGGTGCGTCGCCAGAGCACTCAGGTGCACCCTGACCGAGTTGGATTTCAGTCCTGCCTGTGACAGATGGAGCAAATATTGCAGTACAAGCTGCACAGAGCACGGAAACAGGTTGTCTTGCCGTTCCACACACCACACTGAGAATCTGTACCATTTGAAGGCATAGGCCCGTCTTGTAGAGACCCTACAGGAGGTCAAGAGGATCTCTACCTCCCCCAAGAGGTTGAAAGGAATCAATGCTACCCCCTTTCAGCAGCCAAGCCATTAGCGACAGGGACCCCAGATTGGGGTGTAGGCGAGAGCCATCCTCCTGCGACAGTAGCCCCAGGGCACTCCCCAGGGGGACTGGGGTCGCTGCGGACAAGCGGAGGAGCAACGGGAACCATAGTTGCCTGGGCCACCGGGGGGCAATTAATATCAGCAATGCCCCATCATGCTGAGCCTTGAATAGCGTCTTGGCTATCAGTGGCATGAGCAGGAAGGCCTAGAGCAGTCCCTCTGTCCATGGGATGAGGAACGCATCCACTGCCACCCGTGAGGGGTGCAGTTGGCGGGAGCAGAATTGGGGCAGCTGAGTGTTGGTCGGATTTGCGAAGAAGTCCATCAGAGGAACTCTCCAGAGCTGGAAGAGCCAAGAGGCCACCCTGGGGTCCAGCCGCCACTCATGCAGCTGGAGGTCCCTGCTTAGCTTGTCTACTAGGGCGTTGGGCTCGTCCGGCAAATACACTGCCCACAGGAGCATCACATTGCGGAGTGCGAAGGAGCAGAGAACCACTGCCCCCTGATAGAGGGCATAGGACCCTGGGCCTTCCTGCTTGTTCATGAAGATCACCACCATCTGATTGTCCATTTGGACCAGCACTGACAGGTGCTGCAGGCGGCGGCAGAAGACTCAGAGGGCCAGAAATACAGCCCGAAGCTCCAGCAGGTTGATCTGGAGTTGGCTCTCTGACTACGACCAGCTGCCCTGAGTGCAGAGATCTTTGCAATGAGTCCCCCAGCCCAACAGGGAAGCATCCATAGTAAGAACCCTTTGGGGACTGGGGACCTCGAAGGGCATCCCTGCCTGGAGGTGCTGCAGTACTTGCCACCAGCTGAGGGAGTCCGTAAGTTGATGGGTCACAGCCACCCTGTCCCACAGCCATCCACTGGCCTGGACTGACTGGGAGTGGAGACACCATTGGGCCGCCCTCATGTAGAGGCGGGCATCCAGGGTGACATGCACCGTGGATGTCATGTGGCCCAGCAGGCGTAGGAGGCGGTGAGCAGACACGGTGCATCTGTGTTGCATGTCCATGGCTAGCGACCTAAGTGGCCGGCCCTATCCTGGGTAGGAACGCTCTGGCCTGAAGGGTGTGTAGCTGGGCTCTTACGAACTCCAGACACTATGTCGGGAGGAGATGGGGACTTGGGGTTATGACAAACCCCAGGTGTTGTAGGATGCAGATGGTGCTGGCTGTGGCCTGCTTCACCTCGGCAGCAGAGCCTCTTCTGATGAGCCAGATGTCCAAATAGGGGAAGACGAAGGCTCCTTAGAGGCAGAGGTGTGCCGCAACTACCACTAGACTTTTGGTGAAGACCCTTGGGGCAGAGACCAGGCCAAGGGGTAGCATCCTGTATTAGTAATGGCCCCCTCCCACCGCAAACCGGAGGTACTGCCTGTGGTTGGGATGGATAAGGATGTGCGTGTAAGCATCCTTTAAGTCCAAGGAGTATAGCCAGTCTCCCAGCTGGAGGTATGGCAGCAATATCCCAAGGGACAGGATCTTGAACTTTTCCCTCACCAGGAGCATGTTCAGGTCCTACAGTTTCAGGATGGGCCTTAGCCCACCCCCCCCCCCTCCCCATTCTATTTGTTATGAGGAAGTACCAGGAATAGAATCCCCAGAGGTGTGGGGGTATGGGTTCCACTGCCTTGTCCTTAAGAAGGCCTGCAAGCTCCTGCAGTAGCAGGGTCTGTTGAAGGGGAGTCCTGGAAAGCTCTCATGGGAAGATTGGAGGTGGACTCTGCTCCAGGTGGAGGAGATAACTTTCTCTGACAATCTGGAGGGCTCAAGCAGCGGTGGTGATAGCTGGGCACCAGTGGGCAAACAAGATCAGACAGCCCCCTCTGGGTTGCTGGCTTCCTGGGGGTGGAGAGGCTATGTCCAAGGAGTCAAAAAACTCACACCAGGCTGTGTCAGAGCCAGGGCTTGGGTTTTGGGAGACTTCTGCATATGAGGGCCATGCCCTTGTCCCTTGGCCTGCTGATCCTGCTGGGGAACTAGGGAGGCCTGATACTGAGGGTAGTTTCCGTAAGCTCTTCCCTTCCTCGAGTAAGGGGGCTTTTTACTCAGGGCCTTTCAACGGGGGAAGGGTAGCTTTCTTCGTAGAGAGCCTAGTCCTAGTAAGGAACTTGGACTCCAACTATGCAGCCTTATCTGTCATGGAGTTCTCTCCTTGGCAGGGGCTGACTCAAAGCCATCATAGGCTGCTTGAGTTACAAACTTGGAGCACTCTGTGATGGCAGAGGACAGGCTCTGGAAGTGCTGGAGGGGTTCCTCAGAAAGACCAGTCGAAAATCCGGCGAGTTCCTTCGCCAGGTCCCTCAAGTACATGCCCATAGTACAGCTGGTATGCCTGGATCCAGCAAATGAGCATCGAGCCTGGTAGCACTTCCTGCCCAGAGCATCCAGGGTGCGGGTCTCCCTATCTCGGGGCACCGAGGAGTGCGTCTTCTGGCTCCTGAGCCAACGCATGGCCGACTCCACCACCATGGAGTTATGTGGCAGTTGTACTTTCTGGAAACCAGGGCTCCAGCAGACCCGATACATCGAGTCCAGCCATGGGCACCAATGCCAGTGTTTCCCCACATACAAAGGAGCAGTTATTACAGGATCAGGGGAATGGGCACTGAAAGTGGCTCCTGCGGAGGGGCCTCGTACGAGAGTCCCCCTCTGACTCTGTGTCGAACAAAAGCGCCTTTGAAATGTCCCGCACGAAGTCGAGGAAGGCCATATCCTTGGGCAGGGACCGGCGTCAAGTCTCAGAGGGAGACAGGTCCGAGAGCACATGGTGATGGGTGTCCGGTAATTCCTCATCCTCGGTCTCCCAGTCTGATGTAGTCAGTGGAGGAGTCAAGGCCGGGCCGAGGTGAGAGGCTGGGCCCTGAGCCTGACTGTCCATGCCCCTCGGATAGTCTGCAGGTGGAGCCATGGCCACTAATGTATATAATGTATATAATGTTGCACTGTTCTGTGCTAATCTGTTCTACATTTTCTGTTTTCTTTACATTGTTTATTGTTATATGACGTTATATGTAAAACAAACTATGCTTTGTTGACTGTTGTTATTTGTGAACCGCAGCTGATCTCTGGAAGCTGCGGTATATAAGTGCTTGTTAAATAAATAAAAATAATCGAGGAATATCTCAGTCCTGAGGATCAGGACTGGGATCGAGACCAATATCGAGGATCGATGCGCTCGGGGATTGGCTCAACGCCTGGGGATGTCCTCTAGATCGAGGCCCCGGTGGTCTGGGCAGATGACCCAGTAAAACCAGGCATCAGGGCCCGCTGTTGGCCAATGAATGCAGACAAGCTGTGCTCCAAGGTCGCCATTCTGGTCTCCAGTCCAGATGGCTCTGCGGCCTTTGGCACAGGCACTGAGGATCTCGGACCCAGTGCCAGCTCAGACAAGGGGGAGTCCTCGACCAGGATGGCCTCGAGGGTCCTTGTGGGTGACCTTGGTAGGTCACTCCTGCTCCAATCCCTCAGACTCACGGCGTGGAATGCAGGACCGGGTGCGGGACTTACCCGCTTTTCCCGATTCGTCCAGAGATGCCACCCTTGAGGATTTCTTCTTTTTGTGATCCACCTTTGGGGAACACAGGCGGGGTCACTTCAGGGCTCCAAGGTCCCAAAAAGGGGGCTTGGAGCGTGGCATTGCTGGAGACTCCGGGGCAGAAACTGACCTTTGGAAGATCTTGTCGTGCTGCTGTTGATGGCTCTTAATTGCCTTGGAGGACATCTTTTTACAGAGTCCACTATCCAAGGGGTTGTGGTCTGCTCTGAGGCATCAGAGGCAGCAGTCATTTGTGTCATTGAGGGTCCAGGAACATCAATCACACTTTTTTAAGCCACTGGCAGAGTCATGGGGGGAAAATGGGCCCCAGCGAGGTCGAAGACCTTGGGCTCTGCCAGTGAAAAAGTGTGCGAACCATGCCGGTAGAAAAGTTATGGGAAAAACCTAACCCGAGACGTGATGCCAGGGCAAGTGAGCTCGGGGGCAGGATAGAGAACCGGTGCAACTGGGGAAGAAATCTTCCAAGAAAAAAAATAACTCTTTTTACGGGGGAATCAGACACACATCCGGTGGGCTCTGCAAAAAAAAGGAAACCAAGGTAAGATGGCACCCTTGGGTGGGAAGGGGACCATGCATGCGTGGTGCATCTCCCAAAGGCTTTCTTTGAAAGCTGGGGAGAAGCTTTCGTGCAAGGCTCCATCAGCATCAACGTCACCCATATGTGAGGGTTTCCTGCTTGTTCCCAAAGAACACTAAACACCAAAGTGAAAGTCAAACCAGAAGCAGAATACCTAGGCATCACCCTCAATCAAATATCTCTTTTTCAAACACCAAATAAACAAAACTGCCAAAGCAATATACTACAAAGTCAAAACCCTGCAACATCTTCGACTTCTCCTGGAACCTACATAATTTCTACTCAGCGCTCCAAGACATAATTCTCCCACACCTCGATTACTGCAACTACAACTATGAGGGTCTCCCACAATCTACCCTACTTCCTCTACACATCACTCTACACACAGCAGCACACATCCGCCAAGGAGCAACAAAACACGACCATATTATGGCCATCCTCAAACAGCTCTATTGGTAATGATTAACCAGCCGGATAAAATACAAGACCCTCCTTTTGACACACAAAGCCATCCACTCCCACACCCAACCACACACCTTACTCCAAACTCTACAACCTAACAGAGCCAGATGACCATCTACAAAGAACACAATCATTCATCATCCCCCACACTAGAACTAAATATAACCAACAAGCATGTGGCCAAGCCTTTCAACTATATGCCCCATCAATTTGGAGCACTCTACTGGTCTCAATAAGAAACATCACTGACCTCCTCACCTTCCGAAAATACCTAAAGATCTACCTCTTCTCTGAACATTTCAGCCCCACTATTTAACACCCACCCACCCCCCCCCCCCCCGCCTCCTAACCTCTCACACTGTACATTCACAGTCACATCCTAACAAGCTCTGATGAACACAACACAGACCGTATACCCCCTCCCGCCTGCCATCAAACATATGTATATGATCAACATTCCACACAACTGATACCTATTCTATATAGCTGTCAGTAGAATTAAGGCAAACTATATAGTTAATTGTTCTATGTAACCAACCGTTGTTCTCTGTTCCATGTATACCGCCCGTTGTTCTCTGTTCCATGTATACCGCTTTGAAGCGGTATATAAACCCCGCTAAATAAACAAACTTGTGACCCTTGATGCAGGCAATTAGTCAAAACTTGGTCAGGTCACCAATAAAGTTTATTCATCTGGATTTTTGGACTTTTCTGGCCTGGTATGCCATCCACTCTGTTTCCTATCTTTCAGCATTGATCACAATGCAAGAAGAATCCAAGATAATCCAAGAAAATTATAAAGCTGATAAACATTATGAAAGCTCATGTTCAAGGAGATATCTCCACAAAACTGATGCGAAAAAGAAAGGAAATCACAAGAATCTTACCATAGCTGAAACCAAGAACCTGATTTCAATTCTGTCTTTCAAGCATACTTCACAGCCCCAGCATACTAATATGTAACTCACCTTGAGCTACTTCTGAAAAAGGCATGGACTAAATCCAAATAAAATAAAAATGGTGTTTCCTTATATAGAGAGAATAGAATTCAGGAAAAGAGCCCTTCCCAGTCAGTAACAATACACGCATAATTAGTTAAAGCAAAAGGTAACCCACTGGTAAGGAAACTTTTAAGGGAAAAAATTATTAGCTCTACTAGAATCCTCTGCTGAACAAAAACAAATGCAGAGTGATCTGTCACATGCACATGCAATGCAATGTGTGCCTTTGAGTCAGTTCTGACTCCTGGCGACCCAGAAGCTCCTGGGTTTTCTTGGCAGTGTCCAATTTCAAGATTGACAGTCTGCTTTAGAAAAGTAATTAATGCATATTCATTTTCAATTTAATATAATGTAGCTAGATCTCTCACCTCCTAGGGCTTCTCAGCAAGTCAGGTGTGGCTAATTCAGCACATACCAAAAGGTGAAATATAAGAACCCAAAACCATTTCCTCCCTGCCTCTGCCTCTACTAATGTCGGCAACAATCCTGCTGTTGCTTCATGACATATACAAGTGTCCCATCAAGTTTATATGGTGAAAGAGGGTAGTAATATGCAGAAATATTTCTTTACGGAAAGAGTGGTAGAGGCATGGAATAGTTTCTCCCATGGAGGTAGCAGAAAACATAAGAACATAAGATATGCCATACTGGGTCAGACCAAGGTCCATCAAGCCCAGTATTCTGTTTCCAACAGTGGCCAATCTAGGTCATATGTACCTAGCAGTTTCCCCAAGGGACACAGGTTCCACAATGCTTGTATTGGTTCAAGCATTGATATCCTGGGTCCCTTCTTAATGGTTTATGGACCTTTCCTCCATGAACTTGTCCAAACCTTTTTTAAACCCAGCTACATTAACAGCCTTTACTACATCCTCTGGTAACAAATTCCAGAGTTTGATTACACGTTGAGTGAAAAAATATTTTCTTTTATTAGTCTTAAATAGTTTACCCTGTAGCTTCATTGCATGTCCCCTAGTCTTTCTATATTCTGATAAGGTAAACAATCGATCTACGTTTACCCGTTCCACTCCGTTCATTAATTTATAGACTTCTATCATATCTCCCCTCAGCCGTCTCTTTTCCAGGTTAAAGAGCCCTAACCTTTTTAGCCTTTCTTCATAGGAGTATCCTTCCATCCCCTTTACCATTTTGGTGGCTCTTCTCTGAACCTTTTCTAAAATCGCTATATCCTTTTTAAGATAAGGCGACCAGAATTGCACACAATATTCAAGGTGCGGTCTCACCATGGAACGATATAGAGGCATTATAATATCTTTTGTTTTATTTTCCATTCCTTTCCTTATCATACCTAGCATTCTATTTGCTCTCCTGGCCGCCGCTGCACACTGGGCCGAGGGGTTTAACATGGTATCCACAATGATGCCTAAATCTTTTTCCAAACAGTATCTGAATTCAAGAAAGTATGGCATACACACAGATCTCTAAAGGAAAAAAGGTACTATAGTACTTGGTATGTAAGGGCAGACTGGATAGGCTACATAGTCTTTTTCTGCTGTCATGTTTCTATGTTTGTGATTTGAAATTTTCTAATGAAAACCAATGCTGCTCAAGCTTGGCCATTTTTTATCATTTCATAACCCCATCATTTATTTGTTCTCAGAAAACAGGAGTACTGCTCTGCAGTACTATGCACTCTGACAGCACAAAAAAAAAAAAGATTTCAAACTACTGTGATGCACAGAGGAGATTCTAAATTTCTACGTTACTGCACTGCTTTGTGCAACTATTTGCTAACAGTGAACCTCTATCACCTGGCTATAAACAGTCAACACCAATTATTTACAGAATGCCAAGAAATAAAAAAAAAATTACCGGTAACCAAAAGTAAACTGACAAAAAAAATCACAAGACCTCTCACTGTGAAACTAAAGCTTAAGTGCTAAAAAAATACCCACAAAATGAGATACAAGAAGAGTTGTATGAACCTCAACTTACAGACCAGCCAATCTGTGACTCGAAAAGAAAAGAGCAATAATGCCAGATGTGCACTATTTGTTTAGAACGTGTTTCTTGCATGTGTCATCTCAGTTATGCGTATTTTTAGCATTTTTTGTTCCTCAGTCATTAGTCTGTGGGTCAAAGCTATGATACATACCTCCATTTCTGCTTAAAAACAGGCCTGAGCCTCCTCCCTGCTCTTCCCCAGAAGAGATTTATCACCCATGGCAGAGGGTGTAGTTAAAGATCTGTAGAACTAAGTATACACCACATTTAATACATGGTCCAAAATGAGTTTTTAAAAACTTATGTTTGCAGCTGCATTTAATCTGCAATGCAGCTAAACCACTCAGATAGGAGAAAGCAGAGGCAGCAGGCGAGGCAGGGAGAAGATAAATCAAGAGAAGCTCACCAAAAACCTCTTTATAATTTGCCCCATTTTCTGCAACAGTAAATACTACTACTGAAGGACCTTTTTTAAATTCATATATGCAGGAAATTATCATCATGAATACAGAATCAGTAAGGTCTTTTGTTATCAATTTGAAGTAATTTCACCATGATTTTAGGCCATCTAAAGCAGCATTTTGAAATCTAGATAAAAAAAAATATCCCTCAAAACCTATACTGATGACACTGAGATACAACATGGCGCTTAAACGCTGAGCTCTTGATGGCCTGGGAAAATAAAAGTTCACCTCAGCCGCAGAAATAGGAGTGGCCTAGTGGTTGGGGCAAGGTACTTCAGGCCGGAAGGTCGGGGGTTCAAATCCCACTAGAGGACAGCAACCTTGGGCCGGAAGGACTGGGGTTTCTAGTCCCACAGGTGCCCCTTGTGGTCTTGGGCAAGCCACTTAACCCTCCATAGCCCATGTTCCCTATAAAATAGTTATCTCCAAGTTATAATGCCCTGTTCAATGTAAACCGCACTGATGCAGAATAGCGCGGTATATAAGAGAATGTAAAATAAATAAATAAATAAGCGATAATAGCACTCGACTGCCATAGAATAGAACTGGTGGCATATTAGTGATGGTGGTAAAGAAAAAAGCAGTGGATCTCAACGAACACGCTTTTAACTGGTATAAGAACCCCATGGCATGCGCCAGAGAAGATGGCAACAACAATGGCAAACAGACCGAGACTACAGGAAGCTGTGAGTGTGAAAATCGGAGCACCTATGTAGGAAGGGTGTGAACAAGCATTCCAAGCCAAGGTACAGGCTTGGTTTAAAGATATTAAAGCAGACATCTCACAAAGGAAAGAAGAACACTACGACAGCATTGAAGAAACACACCGAGATGTATGTAAGCTGGACTGGAAAGTGGAGGAGAAGGTGGATGCCATGGGGGCGGTGGAACAAAAGCTTTCTGAGATGGAGCAGGTGAAAGAGGAAGAGATCGCAGATAAACTTGAGGATCTGAAAAAACACTCAAGAAGAAATTTCATGGAATCCCAGGAGGCTAGACTGAGGAGCACTGGTAAAGAAAATATCAAAAGTGATCCTGGCAGAAACATAGAAGCATGACGGTAGAAAAAGAACACATGGCCCAACTAGCGTGCACTTCTATATCAACTACAATGTCTCCTTTTTTCCTTTAGAGATCTTTGTGTTGCTCCCATGCTTTTTTGAATTCAGATACTATCCTCGTCTCTACTACCTCCACTGGGAGACTATTCTCCACACATCTACCACTCTTTCCGTAAAGAAATATTTCCGCATATTACTCCCGGGACTATCCCCTTTCACACTCATCCTATGTCCCCTCATAGTGGAGCCTGCTTTCAATCGAAAGAGGCTGTCCTCTTGTGCATTTATGCCACAGAGGTATCTAAACATCTCTATCGTATCTCTTCTATCCTGCTTTTCCTCTAAAGTATACATATTAAGTTCTTTAAATGTGTCCACATATGCTTTATAACGAAGACCACCAGCCATTTTAGTAGCCACCCTCTGCACCGACTCCATCCTGTTTATATCCTTTAGAAGTTGCAGACTCCTACCCTTTTGAAGGTGTGATGAGGACATAGCCACCTGGGACTTCAGGATAGATCGAGCTCACTGAGTTCAGGGCCCACAGGCCTCAAACCATGGGACATTATTGCCTGCTTCCATGACATTGGCGTGACAGAAAAAGGATTTGGCCCAAGCCACCCTTCAGAGGTGTAGAGAAATGAAGGACATTTTGGCAAAGCTGAAAAGAAGGGTATCCATTACAGCTGGGCTTTTCTGTTTGGCCTAATACTACTACTAAATATTTGCATAGCACTACAAGACTTACACTGTGCTGCACAGACACATGTAAAGACAGTCCCTGCTCATCAGAGCTTACAATCTAGTCAAGATAGTCAACACAGTAGCTGCAGACATAGAATGGTAAGAAAAGACCAAGGAGATTAGGCAAATCAAGATCCTAAAGCACCAGCAAAGAGGTGAGCTTTCAGCCTGGATTTGAAAAGGACCAGAGATGATGTCTGACATACAGATTCAAGTAGTTTGTTCCAGGCATAAGGAGCAGCAAGGTGAAAGGAGCGAAGTCTAGAGTTAGCAATGGAAAGGAAGGGCACAGATAGAAGTGATTTGCGAGAAGAGCAGAGTTCTCGAGGAGAGGTGTAGGGAGAGATAAGAGAGGAAAGGTCAGCAGGAGAAGTTGGACTTGGATGGGGAAACAGGGAGCCAATGAAGTGACTTGAGAAGAGGGGTAATATGAGGATGACGAGACTGGTGGAAGATTATCTCTGCAGTAGTGTTAAACAGATTGAAGAGGAGAGAGATGATTCAGAGGGAAACTAGCAAGGAGTAGGTTACAATAGTCAAGATGAGAGGTGACTAAGGAGTGGATTAGTAGTGTGTTCAGAAAGGAATGGGTGAATTTTGGTAATGTTGTAGAGAAAGAAATGGCAGGTTTTAGCTATCGGTTGGATGTATGTGGAGGAGAGAGAGGAATCTAAGACGACTCCAAGGTTGCGAGCTGATGAAACAGGGAGTAGAAAGTAATCCACAGAGATTGAGAAAGGAGGAAGGGGAGAGGAGGGTTTAGGGGAAAAATAAGCTCAGTTGTGGCCATGTTCAATTTTAAGTGGCGGTGAGACATCCAAACAGCAATGTCAGAAAGGCAGGCAGAGATCCTGGCCTAGATTGCCAGAAAGATTTCAGGTGTAGAAAGATAGATCTGGGAGTCATGAGCATAAAGATGATACTGAAAGCCATGGGAAGAGATGAGTGCACCAAGGGACTGGGTATAGAGAGAGAAAAGGAGTGGACCGAAGACAGACCCTTGGGGTACACCAACTGAGAGTGGGCTAGCAGTAGAGGAGGATCCACCAGAGCAAACACTGAAGGAGCAATGGGAGAGATAAGAGAACCAGGATAGCACAGAGCCCTTAAAACCAAGTGAGGACAAAGTATCAAGGAGAAGGTTGTGGCCAACAGAGTCAAAAGTAGCAGAAAGGTCAAGAAGGATGAGGATTGAGTAAAGGCCTTGGATTTTGCCAGGAACAAGCCACTGGACTCTTTGGCAAGAGCCGTTTTGATAGAATGTAAAGAATAGTTACTCACCTGTAACAGGTGATCTCCAGGAACAGCAGGAATTTAGTCCTCACATATGGGTATCGTCGGTACCAACGGAGTCCGCACGGGAACGCTCCCCAGCGTCCAATCAGAACGCTTTTGGGAGCATCCCACAGTGCCTGCGTGCTGCCTTCCCGCCTTTCCCAACTGCCTCTCTCCAGTTGAGTTTTAAAGCTGAGACAAAGAGAGAGAGAGGGAAAGGAAAGAGATAGAGAGGAGGTGGGTGGGTTGTGAGGACTAAATTCCTGCTGTTCCCGGAGATCATCTGTTACAGGTGAGTAACAATGCTATCTCCAGGAACAAGCAGGAATGTAGTCATCACATACTGGGACTCCCTAGCTTTAGGTGCCAGGGAGAGACCCCAGAGGTTGTGTGTCCCTGAAAAGGGCTCCATTTCCCCCAATGGATCTCTGGCATCCTACCAGGGATGGTGGGCAGGAATTGATTAGGTATGGAATAGGTGTTTGAGAACAGCCTGACCAAACAAGGCATCCCGGCGGGAGTCCTTCTCCAAGCAGTAATGGGCTGTGAAGGTATGAACCAAGGCCCAAGTGACTGCTCGACAGATGTCGTCAATAGACACAGAGTGCAGATGAGCCATTGAGGCTGCCATGGCTCTCACACATTGTGAGCTGTGACATGGCCCTCCAGAGAAAGGTTCTTACTCTGATAGGCGAAGGAAATACACTGAGCAATTCAGTTAGATAGTGTTCTCTTGGAGACTGGAAGTCCCAAATGAGAAGGATCAAAAGCAACAAAGAGTTGAGAGGACTTCCTATGTTGCTATGTTCTTTGTAAGTAAAAAGCTAGAGCTCTTTTACAGTCCAAGGTATGAAGATTCCTTTCTGCATTTGATGCATGAGGTCCTGGAAAAAAAGACAGGTAGGTAGATCTCTTGGTTTAGATGAAAAGGCGAGACCACCTTAGGCATAAAGTGTGGATGAGTCCTAAGGACTACCTTGTCATGATGGAACCTTGTAAAAGGTGGATTAGCTACTAGCGCTTGCAACTCACTAATGCAGCGTGCTGATGTGATTGCAATGAGAAAGATAACCTTCCAAGAAAGGAATTTTAAGGAGGTGGTAGTTAAAGGTTCAAAAGGTGGCTTCATGAGCTGCCCAAGAACCAGGTTTAAATCCCATGCCACCGGAGGTAGTCTAATGGGAGGCTTAGTTAGAAGGAGGCCTCTCAAATCTTGCTATGAGAGGATGGGAGGAAATAGGCTGTCCATTTAGAGGTTTAAGAGAAGCTGCAATAGCACTCAAATGGACTCTTATTGAATTTGTCTTAAGGCCTGCATTAGATAAATGGAGGAGATACTCCAGCAAAGATTGCAGAGGTATCACAAGGGGGTTAAGACCCTTTTCCGAACACCAAATAGTAAACCTTTTCCACTTGAAAGCATAAGAGCGTCTAGTGGAAGGTTTTCTGGAAGCATAAAGAACATCTTTCACTTGCTGAGAAAGATTAAGATCTTGGAGATCTAGGCCTTCAGCAACCAAGCCCTGAAATGCAGAGACTGGGGATTGGGATGCCATAACATTCCATTCTCCTGAGATAGGAGATCTGGAGCAGACCCTAACTCCAGGAAGGGAGCTTGAGAGAGATGTAGAAGCAGAAGGTACCACACTTGCCGTGGCCAATGTGGTGCTATGAGAATCATGTGGCCTCTGTGTCTCTGAAGCTTGAAGAGGGTTTTGGGAATTAGGGGAATGGGTGGAAAGGCATACAGGAAGTCCGGACCCCAGTAAAGGAGGAAAGCATCCCTGGCCTGAGCCCCCTGAGCCGGAATTCTGGAACAGAACCGGGGAAGTTTGGCATTCCACGGACTTGCAAAGAGGTCTATGTCCGGGGTTCCCCAAAGTTGAAATATCCTGGTCACCTGGTCTGCATGCAGAGACCACTCATGTGGAAGCAGAACTCGACTGAGTCTGTCCGCACAAGAGTTTTGAATGCCTGGAAGATATACTGCCAGCAGATGAATCTGATGCTCTCTGGCGAGGGCCCATAGTCGCAAAGCTTCGTTGCAAAGTGACAGAGGGCCCGTTCCTCCCTGCTTGTTCACACAGAACATGGCTACTTGATTGTCCATATGAATGAGGACTGTCTTGTAGCTGAGCAGGGAGTGGAACACTCGCAGAGCCAGGAAAATTGCTCTGCGTTCCAAGAGAATGATATGCAGACAACTCTCTTGAGGAGACCAGGTGCCCTGGGTGGAGAAGTCTTGCAGATGAGCTCCCCAACCCTTTGGAGAAGCATCTGTTGTGAGAGTTGCTTGGGGTAAGGGTTGTTGAAAGGGGGACCCCAGCAACAGGTTTTGAGTGGACCTCCACCACTGGAGAGACAAAATGAGGCGACTTGTGTTTGCTATTTTGTCTGACAGGCAGCCTGATGCCTGGGTCCATTGGGTGAATAAAGTCCACTGAACTGCCCTCATGTGGAGGCGAGCATATGGAACCACATGCACGGTGGATGCCATGTGGCCTAGCAATTGCAACATTTCTCGAGCAGTTAGATGAGGCTTTAGCACTGCTTGAGAAGCTAACTGCACCAAGCGAAAGCAACGGGCCTGGGGAAGATAGGCCCTTGCCCTTGTGGTATCCAGAAGAGCTCCTATGAACTCTAAAGACTGAGTGGGAGTCAGACTGGATTTTGGGATGTTTATTACCAGCCCTAAATACTGAAAGATACGCATTGTGCAGGCTAGAGAAGTCTTGGCCTCTGACTGTGTTGGAGCTCGAATGAGCCAGTCGTCCAAATAAGGGAAGACAAATATTCCTAGAGTGCGGAGAAATGCTGCTACCACAGCCATGCATTTCGTGAACACCCTTGGTGCTGAGGCCAGACCAAAAGGAAGCACCCTGTATTGGTAGTGCTTTCCTTGAAAAAGGAACCGAAGGAACCTTCTGTGGGTTGGATGGATGAGGACATGGGTGTAAGCATCCTTGAGATCTAGAGAACAAAGCCAATCCTGACTCTGAAGGTATGGTAGCAGAGCTCCGAGAGAAATCATCTTGAATTTCTCCTTGACAAGGAATTTGTTCAATTCTCTGAGATCTAAGATAGGTCTGTATACCCCTGTTTTCTTTGGAATAAGAAAATAAGGGGAATAGAACCCTGTGCCCTGTTGATGAAGAGGCACTTCTTCTATTGCCCCTTGGGCAAGAAGGATGGCAACCTCCTGACCTAACAGGTTGATGAGAGAGGTCGGAGAATTGAACTGCTTCACTACTGTGTGAGGGGGCATGCTTGAAAAATGAAGTTTGTACCCCTCCTTTATGATTGAGAGTGTCCAATGCTCTGCTGTTATTTGCCCCCATCGGGGGGTAAAATGACATAACCTTCCTGGAATGGTGGACGGTTCTGGTCCCTCCAGAACCAGAAAGGCTAAGTTCTCTAGCTGAAAGTCAAAGGCCCTGAGGAGGCTGAGGCTGCTGGGCCGGTGGAGGCCTAAGCAGTCTTTGCTTTCTTCTGTTTGGGTGGTTGCTGACGTTTGCTTGAAAACTGACCTGCAGAAGATGCCTGCTGACCATAAGCAGGATAAAATCTTTTCTTTTTAGAAAAAGATGTTTTCTTGAACAATTTCTTTCTGGCAGGATCAGCAGTGGACTTGGATAATCTATCCAAGGTGGAATTTTCAGCATCCATTTCATTGGCTTTTTCCTGCCAATCTTTACCAAACAGGTTCTCACTAGTACAAGGGATATTTCCCAATTTATCTTGTACCCAGAGCTCTAAATCAGATGCCTGGAGCCAAGCAATTCTACGTGCACCTATGGCAATAGCCGAGGTTCTGCTTATACACTCGAAGCAGTCAAAGGCTGCACGGTTGGAGAACTTAGAAACATCTTGGGCATGTTTGACCCAAGTGAGAAAATCCTGTCTTTTATGCTCAGAAATTAAAGGACTTAAAGTCTGTAAATTATCTGTGACCTCCTTTAGGAACATTCCCATGTAGAGACTATAGGAACTGATTCTTGCAGCAAGCATGGAAGCTTGGAAGACTCTACGTCCAAAAGCATCCAGGGTTCTGCACTCACGTCATGGAGGATTAGAGGCATGTCTTTTTGCACTTCTGATCCTTCTCATAGCTGACTCCACCACAATGGAGTGGTGAGGAAGCTGAGTCTTATGGAAACCAGGACAAGGAGGGACTCGATACATAGTATCTAATCTATGAGAATGAGGAGAGGTGGTAAGAGGTGTTTCGCACATCCTCAACATGAGATCATACAGAATCTCATGAATGGGTAAGGTAGCTGCCTCCTCAGGAGTTTTGGGATATTGTAAAATTTCCAACTCCTTGGCCCTTGGCTCTGTTTCAGGGGCTACAGTAATGGACAGGCCCCGAGCCACCTCCATGATGAAGTCTTGGAAGGACATGTCCTCTGGAGGAGACATCCTACGTTTAGGGGAGGAGGACTCCTCTGGAAGAAGCATCGCTGCATCGACAGAACTTTCAGAATCCTCAGATTCTTCTGAGGACTCGAAGTATCGCCTGTCCGGATGCTCCAGCAGAGCCCAATACCCGTACCGACCAAGGTCGGTACCGGGAATAACCGGTACCGGAGGGCATCGGAGAACAGGGTACCGGCACAGCAGACACCGATGCCGATGCTATCGGTACCGGTACCAATACTGATACCAATGCCGGTGCCTGTGCCGGTGCCAGTGCCGGTACCGGTGGAGTCGTCTGTCGTGGTACCAAGGGCATCGATGCCGCAAGGAAAGCCACCAGACTGCGTTCCATGGTCAGAATTCTCTGGTCCATGGACGCCGCCAATGCCTGGATGTCGGTACCGGTGGAGACCATCAGTACCCCAGAGCATGGCACCAGGAGATCTGTCGAGGCCGAACCATCTAGAACATCCTGGAACCCCGATAATGCTTTGGAAGCCGAAGCCTCCCGCCGGGGTAATTTTGCCAGTGCAGAATCCTCGAGGGCAACGCCAGAGGCATCTCGATGCTTAGAAGGAGATCTACCCTTCGAGGACCGGCTGGATTTATGTTTAGTTACCTGAGATCCATGGGAGGAAGAAGCAGCCCTGGAAGATGTTGATGCCACCGAAGCCGCATCAGAGGGAAACAGGGTACTGAGCTTGGCAGCTCCGTTCTGCCAACCTCTTTTAGACATCATGGCACAGGACACACAATCTGTGATGGAGTGGTCAGGACCTAAACATTTTAAACACAATTCATGGGTGTCGGTGACGGAGATGGTACCGCCACACTTGGTGCACCTTTTAAACTCTGAAGCAGGTTTTTCCATGTTGAGGAAAACGTTTTTGGGCCTAGGGCCCCAAAAAAGGCGCATGCACCTGAAGAAAAGGAAAAAAGAAATATATATATATTTTTTTTTTACAGAAATAAGAAAGAAAGACCGGTGGTACCGGTAGAGCGTCGAAGCAGGCAGACGCGACCACAAAAAGAAAGAAATAAAAAAGAAATTCTTCTGCGGTGACAGGAAACACGACCTGCTGGCTCCACGGAAAAAGAAGAACTGGAGAGAGGCAGTTGAGAAAGGTGGGAAGACAGCACGCAGGCGCTGTGGGATGCTCCCAAAAGCGTTCTGATTGGACACTGGGGAGCGTTCCCACGCGGGCTCCGTCGGTACCGAAGATACCCATATGTGATGACTACATTCCTGCTTGTTCCTGGAGATAGGACGAAACAAAGGGAAGGAGTATAGAGTTAACTCCAGAGAGGAAGCAGTAAAAATTCTGCTAGAGGCCAGGATCACGGGCCTGGAGGCATGACTCACCAGTAGAAATTCTACCCCAGATGGTAGAAATATGGGACAGAGAAGGCTGAGGTGCCAGTCAATAGAGCAAGAAACCCCAGCAGCAAAGGAAACCTGAGCAGGTAATCAGCAAGGATTCATTAGAGAGAGTTGTTTCGGTATCACAGACAGCATTGTTTGATGTTTGGAGACTTTAACTACACCTAATATGGTGCTGCCCTCCTCTCCCTCTTTTTAGTCTCAAAAAAGCGTAGTTACTCACCTGTAACATGTGTTCTCCAGGGACAGCAGGAACCAGTGCTCACTTATGGGTGACATCGGCACCGACAGAGCCCATGCGGAGCAATTCCCCATCTTTCAAAGAAAGCCTTTGGGATTGCTGCCATGCATGCGTGGTCCTCTTCCCGCCCAAGGGTGTCATCTTGCTCAGTCAGGTATCACAGCTAGAGCCCTACTAAACAGATGGCAAGGGAAGGACAAAAATAGCAACTCTTCAGGGGAGGAGGGAGGGTACTGAGAACTGATTCCTGCTGTCCCTGGAGAACACCTATTACAGGTGAGTAACTATGCTTTCTCCAGGAACAAGCAGGAAGTCAGTTCTCAAATATGGGACTCCCCAGCTACAGGCTACCAAGCCTGTAACCCAAAAATGCCTCTACGAGGCCACGAGCAGAAGTCGATGCCCGAAAGAGCCAGAGTTTTCGGGTCCCCGGGGTGAAGCTCTCGGTAGCCGAAGAAGGGTCGGAGGGCAGGAGTTGCCTATAACCTGAACAGACTATGGAGTACAGCCTGGCCAAAGGCGCTGACCAGGCGGGACTCCCTCTCCAGGCAGTAGTGCGAGACGAAGGTATTCGCTGAAGACCAGGTCGCAGCCCGGCAGATGTCTGTCAGAGGCATGGAGCTCAGCAAAGCCACCGAAGCTGCCTTGGCCCGGACACCATGCATGGTGACTTGGCGACCCAGTGGGGGCTCCAGCCTTTACTTGAGCAAAGGCGATGCAGTCCACCACCCAGACGGAGATGCTGCGTTTGGTGACTGCCTGCCCCAGGCAATTGGGGTCGTAGGCAACAAAGAGCCAGTCGGACTTGTGATGAACCTGGGTATTCTGCAGGTAGAAGGCAAAAGCCCTCTTGCAGTCGAGTGTATGTAATACTACCGATGCTCTGTCGGCATGCGGTCTCAGGAAGAAGGTCGGCAAGACTATCTCCTGATTGAGATGAAAGTCCGCGACCACCTTCGGTAGGAACTTGGGATGGGTACGGAGGACCACCCTGTTCCCGTAGAACCTGGTTTAAGGAGCCTCAGCCATGAGGGCCTAGAGTTCACCGACTCGCAGAGCCAAGGTCAATGCCACCAGGAAGACTACCTTTCAAGAGAGGTGTCGAAGTGAGCACGTCGCCATTGGCTCGAAGGGTGATCGCATAAGCTGCATCAGCACGATGTTCAGGTCCCACTCCGCCGGTGGTGGCCGGATGGGGGGCTTGGAAAGTAATATGCACCGCATGAAGCGGGAGACCAGAGGTTGCCCCAAGAGGGGTTCACCCTCGATGGGGAAGTGGTGCGCAGAGATGGCGCTCAGGTGGACCATGATCGAATTAGACTTCAGCCCCTCGTTAGAGAGGCGGAGGAGGTACTTGAGGACCCATCTGGTAGGGCAAGAAAACGGGTCAATCTGGAGCTCGGAGCACCAAACCGAGAAGCATCGCCACTTGAAGGTATAGGTCCATCTTGTCGAGTCCTTCATTGATGCGAGGAGGACCTCTTCAACCTTCCCTGGGAGGTGCAGCGGGGCTAAGGAGACCCATTCAGCTGCCAAGCCATAAGGAACAGCAAAGCCAGGTTCGGGTGAAGCACCTGTCCCTCTTCCTGCGTTAGCAGGTCCGGGGCGCAGCCCAGAGGAACTGGAGGCTCCGACAAGAGACGGAGCAGGAGCTGGAACCAAGGCTGTCGAGGCCACGAGGGGGCCACGAGAATCACTGAAGCACATTCCCGCTGAACCTTGTGAAGGGTCCTCGCAATGAGAGGAGTGGGAGAGAAAGCATAAAGAAGCCCGGAGTTCCAGCTCAAGAGGAATTCATCCAGGGCCACCCTACTCGAGTGTAGAACCGGTCCGCAGAAGCGGGGAAGCTGCACGTTCACCAGGCTGGCGAACAGGTCCAAGGACGGAGTCCCCCACCGATGGAACAAGAGGTTGGTGACCTCCGGATCCAGGTGCCACTTGTGTGGGCGGAGGATTCTGCCGAGTTTGTCCGCGAGGACATTCTCTTGGCTAGGGAAATAGACCACTTGGAGGGACATCCCCCGGCAAAAGGCAAATGAGCAAAGGAGGATCGCCTCCTGGCAGAGGAGGCAGGATCCTGTTTCCCCCTCCTTGTTTATGTAGAACATGACTACCCTGTTGTCGGTCTGCATGAGCACAGACTTCCCTCTCAGACGGCCCTCGAAGGCCCTCAGTGCCCACCAGACTGCCCAAAGCTCGAGCAGGTTGATCTGCTGCCGAGATTCCTTGGGTGACCACTGCCCCTGGGTGCACAAGTCGCCACAGTGGGCTCCGCAACCCAACAGGGAAGCATCCATCGTCAGGACGAGCTCATGCTGCGGGGCCTCACAGGGCATTCTCCAACTGAGGCTTCGGGGATCCTGCCACCACTCCAAGGAGCTCTGGAGGCTTCGGGAGACCTGGATGGGGTTCTCGAGGACACCGGAGGCCTGGCTCCACTGTGCTCTGAGGCACCACTGAGCTGTTCGCATGTGCGTAAGGGGATGGGGGACAACATGGACAGTGGAGGACATGTGTCCCAGGAGGTGCAGCATGGCCCGTGCCAAGACTCAAGCTCTGCTCTGGATCTGGGCTGCCAGGGCGCACAGGCAGACTGCACGGTCCCCAGGTAGGAAGGCGGTTGCCCGCACTGTGTCGAGGAGTACACCGATGAATTCCAAGGTCTGCACCAGTTCGAGGTGGGACTTGGAGTAGTTGACCAGGAAGCTAAGGTATTAGAGGAGGAGGATTGTGCGCGACGCCGCCAGGCAGGCCTCTTCGTTCGAAGTCCCTGTGACCAGCTAATCGTCTAGTTAAGGGAAGAAGGGTATGTCCTGTCGCCGGAGGGAGGCAGCGGCCGCGGAGAGACATTTTGTGGACCCCAGGAGCAAACGCGAGCCAGAAGGGGAGCACCCTGTATTGGCAATGCTCTCCCTGCACCCTGAAGCACAGGAACTGCCTGTGCTGTGGGTGGACTAGAATGTGGGCGTAAGCATCCCTTAGATCTAAGGAGCATAGCCAATCGCCCTGCTGGAGGAAGGGCAGCAGGACACCAAGAGATAACATTTTGAATTTCTCCCGCACCGAAAACTTGTTTAGGTTCCTAGACTGCGAATGGGGCGTAGGCCCCCTGTCTTCTTTGGAACGAGAAAGTATCAGGAGTAGAACTCTCGACCTCAAAAAGGTGCAGTGGTACTTTCTCAACCACCTGCTGGGCAAGGAGGTTGGTCAGCTCCTGTTGCAAGCAAGTCTGGTGCGAGGGGAGCCGAGAAAGCTCTGCTGGGGAGAAGGGAGGAGGAAGCCTGTCCAGGTGAAGACGATACCCATCCCGGACCAGATGGAGGACCCAGGTGTCTGACATGATCGATGTCCAGTGGGAGGCAAAAAGGGACAGATGTCCCCCCACCGGCAAAAGTACTGCCCGGGGGCGAGAGGCTATGCAGTTGGCGTCAAAACCCTTGAGCGGGTTGAGGTGGCACTGGGGGTTGGGCCTTGGGCCCTTTAGGCTTATGGTGGCCATGCGCTCCACTTTTCCCCTGCATGCCGGAGGCCAGCATGGGGGTGGGCGGGGAGCCCCTGTAGGGGAGCCCCTTCCTCTGGAAGAACGGTTTCTTAGTTTAATGTTTCTTCTGAAGGAGAGAAGAGGTCTTACGCAAGAGGTGGGTCTGAGTCACGATCTCAGTCTCTATTTCAGCAGCCTTGTCCTCCATGGACTTGCTGAAAAGTTGTTCACCTAGGCAGGGGACATCCAGGAGCTTCTCCTGTACCCACTGCTCCAGGTCCAAGGACTGGAGCCACGCCTGGCTCCGATGGCCAGCTGCCGCCACTCAGGCAGAGGACTCAAATCCATCATACGCGGCACGGGAGAGGTACTTCGAGCACTCCGAGATGGACCTCAGGAGGGTTAGGAATCTGAGGAGGGGCTCACCATCAAAACCTGCGGAGAAACCGTCGAGTTCCTTGGTGAGGTCATGCAGGAACATGCCCATATACAATTGGTAAGCTTGGATACGGCATGCGAGCATGGACCCTTGATAGGCTTTGTGCACAAGGGCATCGAGAGCTCTAGACTCCCTGCCCGGCGGGACCAAAGATTGTGATTTTGGGCTCTTTTGCTTCCACATCGCCGATTCCACAACCATGGAGGTGTGCAGAAGTTGGGTCTTTCGGAACCCCGGGCCACGCTGGACCCTATATATGGCATCAAGGCATTTGCTCACGATGGGAACCGAAGCAGGTGCCTCCCACATGTGGAGAAGCAGCCTGAACAGGATGGGAGGAACCGGGACAGTAAGAGATTCCCGAGGCGGGGACTCGAACTGTAAGATGTCAAGCTCCTCAGCATGCATTGCAAGGTTGAAGGCTCGCGCCATGTCCCATACGAACACCAGAAAGGATGTGCTCTCGAGCAGCGAACACCTTTGAGAGGCGGGCAGAGACGGGTCTGAAGGGAGGTCCCGGTGGGCACGGGTCTCCGAGGAGATGTCCCCCAATCTGACTCCCAATCCGAGGAGTCTGATTCGGACTGGTCGCCCTGTCCGGAGGTCAAGGTCCGCTTGGAACAGAGGCCTTGGAGGATCTCGCTCCCGAGGAACGGGAATGCGAGCGAGACCGACGTCTAGGACCCGCACAAAGCCCACAGCTCTCGGAGTTTCCAGGGTGGGTTTAGGTACCCCTCTCGAGGGGACTGAGGTCTCAAGGCTCGGGCCAGCCGTGCTAGGCACGAGTGCTTGCTGGGCAGCTAAGAAGGCAGAAATGCTGCGTTCTAGTTCCAGCATGTGGAACTCCCACGTGGGCGTGGGTCCCTGCACCGCAGACACCGGGGTTACCGAGTTGGGTGTAGATGAGGAGATGGGGTCCTCACCAAGATGACCCTCAGGAGACCGGACACCATCACCAGAGGCCTCCATGTCTGTACGAGGTACTTTTCGAGGGCGCTCCTTGTCCGACTCTCGGGAACGCCGGGAAGGCTGAGCAACCGAGCGTGGGAGTGCTCATGCTTGTCTGGAGCCCCCAACAGCGACTTTGAGGTCTTCTTCTTGCACCTCTCCACTTCAGGGGACAACTGATCAGAGTGCCGCTTTAAACACAGGGCCGAAGTGGAGGATCCCACCTGCAGAGCAACGACAGAGGGCGCTACCAGGGATTCCAGGGCCACCTTATGGAAAATGTCATCGGACTTCTGCTTACAACTTAGCAGGGCCTTGCAAAGAGAGCAGAGCTCCTCATTATGATCGGCCCCCAGACACCGAAGACAGCAGTCATGGGTGTCCGTGAGCAACATATTTTTGGAGCATTTGTCGCGTTTTTTAAAACCTGTGCCCATTGAGGTGAAAAGGGCCCCCACTAGGTCGAAGACCCATGAGGCCAGCGGTTAAGGAAGAGGGCGGGAAGCCCACAAAGGAAAACATTTTTAAAAAAAGGACATCCCCTCACTCAAAAGTAAAGGAGAGCAGGGGAAGGACGGGAGAGGACCGATGCTACTGGAAAAAACACAGGTCAGAGGCCGAAAAACAAACACTTTTTCCAAGGGACAAGGACGTGCATCCGAAGGGCTCCACGGAAAAAGGGAGACTGAGCAAGATGGCATCCTTGGGTGGGAAGAGGACCACACACGCATGGCAACAATCCCAAAGTCTTTCTTTGAAAACTGGGGAATTGTTCCACGCGGGCTCCGTCAGTGCCAATGTCACCCATAAGTGAGGACTGACCCATAAGTGAAGTTTGTTCCTGGAGAAAGACAAGTATAGAAGCTTTAACACTCCCCTCTCCCCCACCCCCCCCCCCACCACCACCACAGGAAGAAGGACCCTATTCCTGATGGAGGTTGGAGGACAAGAGGCAACAGACTGTGGTCGAGATTTGTTGATTTCTAGGACATGGACCTGGAGGGGGTTTGTTAACAGGCAGGAACTGACCTCATAAAAAGTTTGTACTTAATATGGAGATAACAGAACTACTTTAATGTGTTTCCATCTATCTATCTTTCTCACTCCACTCGCCCCCTTTTTTTAAATTTGGCCTCATACACTTGGATGGTATAAAGGGGCCTGCAGGATCTGGATTATATATCTGTGAAATTAACAACAGCTGGACTGCTGGGCACCATGGGCTTGGCTACGCAGTGTGGGACTGGGGGTGGGGGGAGAGTGACAATTTGCTGGTATATGGGGTGTGCCACCCACCCACTCCCTGGACCTTGAGGGTTAAGGGAGGGGCTGGCCTTGAATGCCCTTGAGGGTTAATGTTGTAGTTGTGTTGGTGCTCAAGTGATAAGGCAAGGCAAAGAATATTTCTTTTTCTGAGGTTTATTTCCTGCTTACGCAGTTCAAATGCAGCAGACGTAAAATGAAATAATGTGGTACAAAACAAGATTGAGAAACTGAACTTAAACAAGGCTTTTTTCACTGCTTGACTGAATGTCCATTACTGATCACATTCCCCTGTCATGTGATCTCCTTTTCATTAAGGTAACAGAAAACTCTGATATCAGCACTGCTCCTGAATTGCACAGAATATGCTTTCACTTATTCTCTTCACAGAAGCTCTTTTATCACAGCAAACAGTGAGGTAACTTTGCTATTTTCTTACAAACAACACTGGCAAGCAAAACACTTAAATGTCCTTTGGAATCATACAAGTAGAGCAATCCATCGGGACTTCCTGTTCTGTAGATGGCAAAGAAATTAAAGGCATTTCTTCTTGCCAGCTGATCAATGGCTTTGCTACGTTCTGAGTAGAAACTGCTCTGTTTTTAAGGAACTCTCTGAATTCAGTGAGAAGTAATTCAGCCTGTGTATTTTCTGAGCTAGGCTGAGCAAATCCTCCTTCAGGTAAATGCTTGTTTGTATTTCTTATCTCTAGGCAATTATCAGTGCTTCTACTTGGACAACATTTCAGCGTGCAAGCATTTCCCTTCCCCCACCTATCTCCACATGGCAGTGCAGGGTAAAACGCTTCGGCTGTGTTTAGTGAATCTCTCAGAGTGTTAAAAGGAAGACAGTCAGGCTTTTCTTGACTTAACCAGTTAGTATCAAACTTTCTGCCTTTATCCTGTCTTTCACAATTAAAATTCACTCTTTCTGGCTTTCCACTGTTAAGCTTGCTAGCCGTGCCACACCCACCAGATACCTTGTGCTTGGGCTTCTTCCAGGGTAATTCCTTATCCCTTTGCCTCCTATTCCAAGGTTCCTCTGGGTCCTTTAAACTCCTGAGCTGCAGCCTTGGGTCTCTCAGTGCCTTAGAATTCTTCTGCTTCCAGAAATCTTTCTCTGCCCCTGAGTCTCCCAGCTCCTGTCTGCTCCTTTTTGGATCACAGCTGCTTAGTGGTTCTCTCTCTCTCGGTTCCTGTTCCTGGTCATCTGACCTATCCTCGTCCAGGTGCTTGTGTCCTTCTTCCCAAACTCCTTGCTTGTCACGATGCTTGCCTAACTGTTTCTGGGTTTTTAACAAGCTGGCTGAGTGCTGCACTGCCCGCCTCCTGCTTGGGCGTGCCCAATCAGGGACTTGGCTTTTCACCCGCCTTGAAGTGAGGAGTGGTTCCTGATTAGCCCTGCATTTTTTCCTTTCATCAGAGAAAGCACAGTTACTTACCTGTAACAGGTGATCTCTGGGAACAGCAGGAATTAGTCCTCACATATGGGTACGTCGGAACCGACGGAGCCTGCGCGGGAAAGCTCCCCAGCTTCCCAGGAAGGAAGCTTTTGGGATCTCCCACTGCACATGCGCGCTGCCTTCCCGCCTTCCTGACCAGCTCTCCTCAGTTCGAGTTTATAGCTGAGACAATAGAGAGAGGAAAGGAAGATAGATAGAAGATACAACTCCTAGGGGAGGTGGGTGGGTTGTGAGGACTAATTCCTGCTGTTCCCAGAGATCACCTGTTACAGGTAAGTAACTGTGCTATCTCCAGGAACAAGCAGGAATAAGTCCTCACATATGGGGACTCCCTAGCTGAGATGCCTGGGAGATCCCGTTCCACGGTTCGCCATCTTCGTATGGATCTCAGGCATCCATCCTAGGAAGGTGGGCAGGAGTTGTTCAAGTATGGAACAGGTGTTTGAGGACAGCCTGACCAAACAAGGCATCCCGGCGGGAGTCCTTGTCCAAGCAGTAATGGGCTGTGAAGGTATGAACCGAGGCCCATGTGGCGGCTCGACAGATCTGATCTATGGAGACAGAGTGAAGATGAGCCATAGAAGTGGCCATGGACATGGCCTTCCAGAGGAACATTTTTACTCTGGTAAGCAAAGGAAATACACTGAGCAATCCAATTGGAAAGTGTACGTTTGGAGACTGGACGTCCCAAATGAGAAGGATCAAAAGCCACGAAAAGCTGGGAAGACTTTCGATGTGGCTGGGTCCTGTTGAGGTAAAAGGCAAGAGCTCTTTTACAATCTAAAGTATGAAGGTTCCTCTCTGCACTGGATGCATGAGGAGCCGGAAAAAAGACAGGTAGATATACCTCTTGATTAAGATGAAAAGGCGAAACCACTTTGGGCATAAAGTGGGGGTTCGTCCTAAGGACCACCTTATCATGATGAAATCTAGTATAAGGTGGATTAGCCACTAAAGCCTGCAATTCACTGATGCGGCGAGCTGAAGTGACTGCAATGAGGAAAACTACCTTCCATGAAAGAAATTTCAAGGAGGTGGAGTGTAAAGGCTCAAAAGGTGGCTTCATAAGCTGACCTAGAACTAGGTTCAAGTCCCATGCTACCGGAGGAGGTCGGATGGGAGGCTTAGTTAGAGTCAGGCCTCTCATGAATCTTGCGACAAGCGGATGAGAGGAGACAGGTTGTCCATTTATAGGTTTTAAGGATGCTGCAATAGCACTCAAATGGACTCTTACTGAATTCGTCTTAAGGCCTGCATTAGAAAGATGCAGGAGATAGTCTAGTAGAGAATTCAAAGGAAGTGCTAGAGGGTCAAGACCCTGTTGAGCACACCAAATGGAAAAGCGTTTCCATTTGAAAGCATAGGAACGCCTCGTGGCATGAAGGATATCTTTCACTGGTTGAGAAAGATTGAAGTCATGAAGGCTTAGGCCTTCAGTAACCAAGCTCTGAGGTGTAGGGACTTGGGGTTTGGGTGCCACAAAGTCCCTTTCTCCTGAGAGAGAAGGTCTGGCGCAGCTCCCAGGTCCAGGGAGGGTCCCTGGGAGAGATGCAGAAGTAGAGGGAACCACACTTGGCGTGGCCAGCGTGGAGCTATGAGGATCATCGATCCGTGATCCCTCTGGAGTTTGAACAGAGTCTTGGGAATCAAAGGAATGGGTGGAAAGGCATATAGGAATTCCTGACCCCAATGCAGGAGAAAGGCGTCGTTGTACTGAGCTCCCTGACACGGAGTCCTGGAACAGAACCGGGGAAGTTTGGCATTCCACGGACTTGCAAAGAGGTCTATGTCCGGGGTTCCCCATTCCTGAAAGATTCTGCCTATCTGGTCCATATGTAGGGACCATTCGTGTGGAAGCAGAACTCGACTAAGTCTGTCTGCCCGAGAGTTTTGAACCCCTGGAAGATATACTGCCAGAAGATGAATTTGATGCTCTCTGGCGAAGGCCCATAATCTGAGAGCTTTGTTGCAAAGCGACAGAGAGCCTGTCCCTCCTTGTTTGTTTACGTAGAACATGGCCACCTGATTGTCTGTCTGAACTAGGACGGTCAGGTTGGCAAGGAGGGTATGGAATACTTTGAGGGCAAAGAAGATTGCCCGCAGTTCCAGGAGGTTGATGTGAAGGGTGGTCTCCTGCGGAGACCAAGTACCCTGAGTGGAGAGGGATTGTAGATGGGCTCCCCACCCTGTTTGGGAGGCATCTGTTGTGAGGGTTGCTTGGGGCAACAAAGGTTGGAAGGGGGCCCCCAACAACAGATTCTTGGTGGACATCCACCATTGGAGGGACCAAAACAGATGTTTTGAGGTGAGTATTTGGTCGGAGAGCGCTCCTGATGCTTGAGTCCACTGGGTGGCCAAGGTCCATTGAGCTGCTCTCATATGAAGACGAGCGTAGGGCACCACGTGTACCATGGAGGCCATGTGGCCCAGAAGTCGCAGCATTTCTCTGGCTGTCAAGTGACTGCTGGAGTGAGCTTGGGAGGCCAAGCACAGCAGATGTTGGCCCCGGACTTGAGGCAGGTAGGCCCTTGCAGTGGTGGTGTCCAACTGGGCCCCTATGAATTCTAGAGACTGAGTAGGGGTAAGTTGAGACTTGGGAAGGTTTACCACCAGTCCCAGATACTGCAGAAGGTGCCTTGTGCGGTCCAGGGAAATCTGGGCCTCTGACTGAGATGGAGCTCGGATGAGCCAGTCGTCCAGATATGGGAATACAAAAATTCCCAGACCTCTTAGAAATGCGGCAACAACTGCCATGCATTTGGTGAACACTCTTGGAGCAGAGGCTAGACCGAAGGGAAGTACTCTGTACTGGAAATGTTTTCCCTGAAACAGAAATCTTAGATATTTTCTGTGGGATGGGTGGATGAGTATATGTGTGTACGCATCCTTGAGATCCAGAAAACAAAGCCAATCCTGACTCTGAAGGTATGGAAGGAGAATGCCTAGAGAAAGCATTTTGAATTTCTCCTTGTACAGAAATCTGTTCAATTCTCTCAGATCTAGGATAGGCCTGAATCCCCCTGTCTTCTTTGTTATGAGAAAATAAGGGGAGTAGAATCCTGTCCCTTGTTGAAGGAGAGGAACCTCTTCTATTGCCCCTTAGGCAAGGAGAGAAGAGACCTCCTGATCCAACAGGTCCAGGAGAAATGGGGGAGAATTGAAATGCCTCACCATGGTATATGGAGGAAGGTTGGAAAAATGAAGTTTGTAGCCCTCTCTGATGATAGAGAGGGTCCATTGCTCTGATGTGATTTGCTCCCATCTGGGAGCAAAGTGAGCTAACCTTCCGGGAATGGTGAGGGGCTCTGGTTGTTTTAGAGCCAGAAATGTTAAGTTCTCTAGGGGCAAGTCAAAACCCCTGAGGGGGTTGAGCCTGCTGAGGAGTGGTAGACACTGCAGGCTTTGACTTAGCCTGTTTAGGTTGCTGACGTTTAGTAGCAAAGCGAGGCTGAGAAGATTGTTGGCCAGTATTTGTGGAAAATCTGGCCTTCTAGAAGTAAGGCCACTAGAAAGCCTTTTTTATGTCACGAGCAGAGGAAGACTTAGAAAGTCTATCCAAGGTAGCATTCTCTGCATCCATTTGGGTGGCTTTAATTTGCCAGTCCTTACCAAATAAGTTCTCACCTGTACAGGGCAGATTCCGTAAGCCATCTAAGACCCAGGGTTCTAGGTCAGAGGCCTGGAGCCAAGCGAGTCGTCGGGCTGCAATAGCAATGCCCGAAGCTCTACCGGCACCCTCAAAGGAATCAAAAGCTGCTCTGTTGGAGAACTTAGAAACATCTAAAAGCTGTTTCACCAGAGAAATGAACTCCTCTTTTCTATCCTCAGGGATAAATGAGGCAAAAGGTCGTATCTTTAGGGCAAGTTCTCTAAGAAACATGCCCATATACAGACTGTAAGAGTTAATCCTGGCTATAAGCCTAGTAGCCTGGAAAATTTTCTTGCCAAAAGAGTCTAGGGTCTTACATTCTCATCCTGGAGGGGTAGAAGAGTGCCTTTTGGTACTCTTAATCTTTTTCAGTGCAGACTTCACCACAATGGAATGGTGAGGAAACTGAGTCTTTTGAAAACCAGGAGGAGGAGGGACCCGGTACATGGTGTCCAACCTACGAGAATAAGGAGACAACGTTAGAGGAGCCTCCCATAAGTCCATCAAGTGTTCTTGAAGGATTTCATGGATAGGCAGGGTGACTGCCTCTTTAGGAACCTTGGGGTATCCTAAAATATCCAATTTTTTGATCTAGGTTCTTTTTCTGAGGATGTGGTAATAGAAAGTCCTTTAGCTAATTCAATAATGAATTCTTGAAAGGACAAATCCTCTGGTGGAGACATTCTCCTCTTTGGGGAAGAGGGGTCTTCATAAAGAACCAGAGACAGCTCATCAGAGTCCTCAGAGGAGTTAAAATCCTCTGAAGAATCAGAGTATTCTCTATTTGCTTCCAACGCATGATACGCATACCGATCGGTATCGACATCGGGCGTACCGGGTATGGGATCGGTATCGGGTAAAAACCCGGATCCGGCATGCGGAACCAATTTGCGTTTGGAAGTCGATGGTCTCGGTTCCGGTATGGGAGACGATACCGGAACCGGACCCGGTATCGCTGAACGCGATACCGAGGGCGTCGCAGCATTGATAAAAGCCAGCATGGCCTGCTGCATGGTCTGAACAGTATTGCTCATAGACGCCACTGCTGCCTGGATGTCGGTACCGGTATGGGCCGGTACCCCAGAGCAGTCCAACAGGTGATCAGTCGAGGCCGTGCCATCGATGTCAACCTGTAACCCCATAGATGGTGCTTTGGAAGCCAGAGCTTCCCGCCGGGGTTGTTTGGCTGGGGCAGGATCCTCAGACTCA
The DNA here is from genome assembly GCA_033557465.1 of Ichthyophis bannanicus. NCBI lineage: Eukaryota > Metazoa > Chordata > Amphibia > Gymnophiona > Ichthyophiidae > Ichthyophis > Ichthyophis bannanicus. The sequence goes on from CM066038.1 coordinate 334,541,156, forward strand.
AAAGAGAGAGCCTCTCGATGCTTTGAAGGAGATTTGCTCTTTGAGGACCTGCCCACAGAGGGTTTGGTTACCTGAGATCCATCCGGAGAGGAAGACCTGGATGACTGTGATGCTGGATTATCCGAAGCAAACAGCACATGGAACTTGTTGGCCCGGTTCTGCAACCCACGTTTAGACATTTGGGAGCAGGATGGGCAGTCCGGTATGGAGTGGTCAGGTCCCAAACATTTAAGACACCATTCATGGGTGTCTGTGACAGAAATGACAGCACTGCACTTGGTACACTTTTTGAAACCAGGAGCTGGCTTCTCCATGAGGAGAATTTGAGTAGGCCTGAAGGCCTAACAAAAGCTACCAAGCTGTGCTGAGAAAAATAAAAAGATTTTTTTTTTTTTTTTTAAAAAGAAAGAAAGAGAGAGACCGGCGGTACCGGTTTCGGTATGGGGAAGGCAGGTACGCGGTCTAAAGAAAACAATAAAAATAACAATTTCTTCAGCGGTGACAGGAACACGACCTGCTGGCTCCGCGGAAAAAGAGAAACTGAGGAGAGCTGGTCAGGAAGGCGGGAAGGCAGCGCGCATGTGCAGTGGGAGACCCCAAAAGCTTCCTTCCTGGGAAGCTGGGGAGCTTTCCCGCGCAGGCTCCGTCGGTTCCGACGTACCCATATGTGAGGACTTATTCCTGCTTGTTCCTGGAGATAATCCTGCATTCCCCTGCAGTACCGGCTCTCTCCACCGGATCACTATCAGTTTCCATTGCCTCATAAGAGTCTGCTACATCACAGGTGGCATGACCAATGCATTTCATGGAGGGGTGTTGAAGAGAGGGGGGTGGTGGGGGTTATTGGTTTAGGGTTGTTAACAATATAGGAGAATCAATGGCAACTTGGCAATCTGTAGGATGTGGTGGGTAAATGCATAAGGGGTTATGAAAAAGGCCTGGAGGTGAATACCATTCATGATCTCATGAAATCCTCCTACGGTTGTGACAGGGAGGAGCAGGGAAATATGGAGGGGGAGAGAGTCTCGGTGTGACTGAGTGTGGAGAACAGTTGAATGAAGGCAGAAGGGATGATATGAAAGGAAGTGAATGAGGGCGGGGGGGGGGGAGGACCACAAGGTAATGTACAAAGGGACTTGAAAGTAGTCAGTCAGTCTCAATGTGAGGGGGCTCAACTCAACTGTAATAATGGCAGAAATTACAGAGAAATGTCAAGATTGAATATCTCAAAGCTATATATATATATATATATATATATGATACAAGAGACATTTATTGAGGGTACAGGACAAGTTAGTGTGTCCTAAGAAATATGGTACAGATCTTTTTACATCTAGGGCAGACTACATAGGCCATGTGGTCTTTTTCTGCCATCATGTTTCTAAACAGGAAATAAAGAAGAGAGGGATAGGAATTTTTTTTCATAGGACATTAGGGTGGAGGCGGGCATGGTCCTATGAGATAAAGTGGGGCAATATATTACGGTCTATGTGTGGTTTGGGAAAGGAAGGCTTAATCTGATTAATGTTTATGCCCCAAAGGGACCACAGGGATATTTTTTTTAACAAATTGGGGAAAGGAGTCCTCTCTTCTCTCTGCCTACACCTTTCCTCGGGAACTCCGCTCTTCTGGCAAATCACTTCTATCTGTATCCTTCTCTTCTATTGCTAACTCCATACTTTGCTTTCCTATTGCTGCTCCTTATGCCTGGAACAAACTACTTGAGTCTGTACGTCAGGCGCCTTCTCTGGCCCTTTTCAAATCCAGACTGAAAACTCATCTCTTCGCTGCTGCTTTCAGATTTGACTCACCTAATCTCCTTTGTGTTTCCTTACCATTCCCCCTAGACTTATGCCATGTCTACAGCTACTGTACTGTCTGTCTTGACTAGAATGTAAGTTCTGATGAGCAGGGACCGTCTCTTACATGTGTCTGTGCAGTGCTGCCTATGTCTTGTAGCACTATACAAATGCTCAGTAGTAGTAATTAACTTGTAAGAGGTGACCTTTATATAGAGTAGTTACTCACCTGTAACAGGTGTTCTCCAGGAGCAGCAGGAATCAGTCCTCACATATGGGTGTCATCAGCGCCGATGAAGCCCCAGCGGAGCATTTCCCCAGCTTTCTATGAAAGCCTTTGGGAATGCAGGCACGCATGCGCGGTTCCCTTCCCTCCTAAAGGTGCCATCTTACCTCAGTCAAATGACATAGCTAAGAACAGCACACAAAAATGAAAAATAAACTATGTACAACTGCAACTCCAAGGAGAGGAGGGAGGGTTGTGAGGACTGATTCCTGCTGCTCCTGGAGAACACCTGTAACAGGTGAGCAACTACTCTTTCTCCAGGACCAAGCAGGAAGTCAGTCCTCACATATGGGTGTCATCGGCGCTGATGAAGCCCCAGCAGAGCATTTCCTCAGCTTTCTATGAAAGCCTTTGGGAATGCAGGCACGCATGCGCAGTTCCCTTCCCACCTAAAGGTGCCATCTTACCTCAGTCAAATGACATAGCTAAGAACAGCACACACAAATGAAAAATAAACTATGTACAACTGCAACTCCAAGGGGAGGAGGGAGGGTTGTGAGGACTGATTCCTGCTGCTCCTGGAGAACACCTGTTACAGGTGAGTAACTACTCTTTCTACAGGACCAAGCAGGAAGTCAGTCCTCACATATGGGTGACTCCCAAGCTCTGGGCTACCGAGGCACCCAGGCTGAACAAGAGAACTCCCTCTAGTCTCAGCAGCAAAGAAAGGCTTTTCAAGGACACAACCTCCACCGGTAGCCCAACAGAGGGCAGGAGGGCAGGAGTTGCCTAAACCTCAAAGAGATTCCGGAGTACTACTTGGCCCAAAGCACTATCCCTACGGGACTCCCTCTCCAGGCAGTAATGGGCCGCAAAAGTCTGGCTTGAAGACCAAGTTGCAGCCCTGCAGATGTCTATGAAGGGCACAGAGCGGAGATAAGCCACTGAGGCAGCCATTGCCCGGACACGATGGGCCGTGACCCTACCCTGCAAAGGAAGGTCAGCCGCCTTATAAGCCCAGGTGATACAGTCAGCTACCCAGATGGACAAGGTACGCTTGGACACAGCCAACCCCAACTTATTGGGGTCAAAGGATACGAAGAGCTGAGTAGCCCTTCTATGTCCCTGTGTACGGTCAAGGTAGAAGGATAAGGCCCTCCTACAGTCCAGGGTGTGCAGGACTGTTTCAGCCTGGCTTGCATGAGGCCTAGGGAAGAATGTTGGAAGAACCACCTCCTGGTTGAGGTGGAAAGAGGAGACAACCTTAGGGAGGAACTTTGGATGAGTCCCCTAAGGACTACCCTGTTCCTATAAATCCTGGTGTAAGGCCTATCACAGACCAGGGCCTGAAGCTCACTTACTCGCCTAGCCGAGGTAAGGGCTATCAAGAAGAGTGTCTTCCAGGACAGGAAGCGCAGAGGGCAAGTAGCCTTCGGCTCAAAAGGTGGGCGAGTCAGTTGCTGCAAGACCACATTCAGCTCCCACTCAGGGGCAGGAGGATGGATGGGAGGCTTGAGCAAAAGCAAGCCCCTAAGAAAGCGGGACACCAAGGGGTGACCAGACAGAGAATGTCCCTCCACCAGAGAGTGGTGAACTGCTAGAGCTGAGAGGTGTACCCGAACAGAATTGGACTTAAGTCCCTGATTTGATAATTGCATTAAGCACTGAAGAACTACTTGCACAGTACAAGAGAAAGGGTCCTCTGTACGTAGCTGACACCACACAGAAAACCTTTTCCATTTGAGAGCATAGGTTTTCCTAGTGGACTGTTTCCTAGAGGCTAGGACAACCTCCTCAACTTCCTGAGGTAGGCCCCAGGGAGCCAAAACTACCCTTGCAGCCTCCAGGCCATCAAATTGAGAGCTTTGAGATTGGGGTGCAGAAGGGAGCCCTGCTCCTGTGAGAGAAGGTCGGGTTGCAACCCCAGAGGTAATGGAGTATCCACCAACAGTTGAAGCAGAAGAGGAAACCAAGGCTGTCTCGGCCACCTGGGAGCCACCAGCAGGATCGAGGCCTTGTCCTGAAGAATCTTGAAGAGAGTTCGGGCCACCAAGGGCGTGGGAGGAAACGCATAAAGGAGGCCCTGAGTCCAGGATATCAGAAAAGCATCCGCTGCTATCTACAGAGGATGCGGTTGCCTGGAGCAGAACTTTGGCAGTTGCTTGTTCATTGGGCTGGCAAAGAGATCTATCAAAGGGAGACCCCATTTTAGGAAGATCTTCTGAACTACTGAAGGATGCAGCTGCCACTCGTGGGGCTGCAGTATTCTGCTTAACCTGTCTGCCAGGTAGTTGTCCTGGCCTGGAAGGTAGACAGCCTTGAGGAGCATGTTGTGCTTGAGGGCAAAGGAACAAAGGTCCTGAGCCTCCCGACAAAGGATCCTGGACCCAGTCCCGCCCTGTTTATTCACATAAAACATGGCTACTTGGTTGTCTGCCTGAATCAGGACAGATTGGTGAGCCAGGGTAGGAGAGAAAGGTTTGCGTGCTAATCGAATAGCTATGAGTTTGAGGAGATTGATCGGCTGTGCAGCTTCCCAAGGAGACCACAGGCCCTGGGTGCACTTGCCTAGACAATGAGCTCCCCAGCCTTGCAGGGAGGCGTCTGTGGTCATCACTACCGTGTACACTGGAATCTGAAAAGGCACCCCCTTCAGTAGATTGGGTGGGTGCAGCCACCAGCTGAGGGAGTGCAGAAATGGTCTGGACACCCTTATTCTGTCTCTGAGGCTGCCTGTGGCCTGTGACCACTGAGTCCAAAGGCACCACTGCGCAGGCCTCATATGGAGCCTGGCATTGGGGGTCACATGTACTGTCGAAGTCATGTGGCTCAGAAGCCTCAGGCAGAGTCTGGCGGAGACCAGGGACTTGCTGAGAAACTGATTTGCCAAGGCCATTAACCTTTGGGCCCTGTCTGCTGGCAAGAAAGCCTTTGCTAGCAGAGAGTCCAGCCTTGCTCCTATGAACTCCAAGTTCTGGGAGGGGAGCAAAGTGGACTTTGCGAAGTTTATGACAAACCCCAGCCTTTGGAGAAGAACAATAGTGCTGAGGGTGGCTTGTTTGGCCTCCTGGCACGTCTGACCCCTGATGAGCCAGTCGTCCAGATAGGGGAAGACAAAGATGCCCTGGTTTCTCAGGTAGGCCGCCACCACTGCTAGGCACTTTGTGAAGACTCTGGGGGCGGAGGTGAGGCCGAAAGGCAGCACTCTGTACTGATAATGGTTTCCTCCCACAATGAACCTGAGGTACTTTCTGTGGTCTGGATGAATGAGGATGTGAGTGTACGCATCCTTTAGATCTAAAGAGCATAGCCAATCTCCTTGCAGGAGGTAGGACAGAGGTGTCCCAAGAGTAAGCATCTTGAACTTCTCCTTCACTAGGAACTTGTTGAGGTTCCTGAGGTCCAGAATGGGTCGAAGGCCACCGGTCCTTTTGGGCACCAGGAAATACCTGGAGTAGAAACAGTGACCTTGTAAGTGGGGAGGCACAGGCTCCACCGCCCTGTCCACCAACAGACCATGAAGCTCTTGAAGAAAAAGGTCTGTGTGCAGGGGAGGCCTTGGAGGCTCCCCTGGAAAATATGGTGGAGGCAGTTGGTGAAAGTGCAGGGCACTGTCCCCAGTGATAAGGGGCTACTGGTGGGCAAAGAGGGCGAGGTGACCTCCTGTGCAGGGTTGGGAGAGCAGTGGAGGAGAGGCTACGCTCAAGGAGTCAAAAACCCCCACCCTGCTGAGTGGTAGCAGGGGCCTGAGGCTTGGGGATCCTCTGCCTACGGGGCCCATTACTCTGCCCCTTGGCTTGCTGACCCTGGGGGGCAGCTTGGGCAGCCTAATATTGTGGGTACTGTTTGTAGGCAGTGCCCTTCCTCGGGTAAAAGGGCTTTTTACCCGAGCCCTTCTTTTTATGAGAAGGGGCAGAGGTCTTCCTCGACAGCCTTGTCCGTGTGAGGTGCTCAGTTTCGAGCTGAGCGGCCTTCTCGGTCATGGGCTTGCCAAAAAGGTTCTCACCTCGGCAAGGGACATCGACCAACTTGTCCTGAACCCATGGCTCGAGGTCCGATGACTGCAGCCATGCCTGGCGTTGAGCCGCGATGCCGGCTGCCGCAACTCGGGCCGAAGCCTCGAAGCAATCGTAGGCGGCGTGGGACATGAACTTCGAGCAGTCCCGAATCCCCGAGGACAAGGACTTAAATCTCTGCAAAGGTTCCCCGGAGAGACCAGCAGAGAACCCGGCCAACTCCTTGGCCAGATCCCGCAAGTACATGCCCATGTACAGCTGGTAGGACTGGACACGGCAAGCAAGCATCGAGCCCTGGAAGCACTTTCTACCGACGCCATCGAGGTTCCGGGCCTCCCTGCCAGGGGGCACCGCAGAGTGCATCTTCTGGCTCTTCAGACGATGCATGGCCGATTCCACAACCATGGAATGGTGTGGTAGCTGTGCCTTTTGAAAACCAGGGCTCTTTCGGAGTCGATAGATCGAGTCGACTCGCTTGCTGAGATCCGGCGCAGAGGCCGGTGCCTCCCACATATGGAAGAGGAGCCGTTCCAGCATCGGAGGAACCGGGACAGTAAAGGCCTCCTTTGGAGGAGAGTCATGCTGTAGGGCCTCGAGCTCTTCAGCTCGAGGCTCCTCCTCGGGGTCTGCCGGAATAGCCAAGGCAGTGGCCATATCCCGGACGAACTCCGAGAACCAAGTATCCTCCGGGGGGGACCTACTCCAGGGCTCAGAGTCCGAAGAGACGCACCGAGTCTTGAAGGTATCAGGAGACTCCTCGTCCTCCGTCTCCCAAGCTGACTCGTCCGAGGAGGAGTCAGGGTCCGACCCCGCGGGGCCCTGGAGCACCCGCCCCGACACTGGAGGCACCGGCGTCGACACTGGAGGCACCGGCGTCGACACTCTCGGTCCCGAACGGGAGGTCGAGGGAGACCGTGACCGAGGTCGACTCCGAGCCACGATGGACTCGAGTATCGGCTCGGTCTCTGGGGTCGACTTCGAAGTCGATGTCCCGGTGGTCGGGGCAGATGCACCAGACAGGCTGGGCATCAGTGCCCGCTGCTGCTCCATGAAGGCAGACAGTCTGCTCTCCAAGGCTGTCATCCTGAGACTCAGCTCGGGAGACGCAGCAGCCACCGAATCAGGCCCCGGCGGCGGCGCCAGGCCCGACATTGGCTCCCTGGGAGGAGAGTCCTTGAGGCCTACGGGGCTTACATGTCCAGCAGACTCCGGCTCCAAGCAAGGAACTTTGGCAGGCTTCTCATGTTCCACGGGCCCGGGGCGACAGTCGGGGGTCTTAGACCTGGACTTCGAGGAGCCAGGGACCTCCGACGACGACGCCCTCACGAGCCGCTTCTTCCTCTTGCGTTCCCGGTCGGGGGACCCCCTGTCCGAGGAGCTTCGACGGCGCTCGGGATTGGAATCCCGAGATGTCGAGGCCTCAGACGAGGTCCGGGCCCAGCCGGAGGCTGAGTCCGAGAAAAGCCTTTCTTTTTGCTGCTGTCGACTTCGGAGTGCCTTGGAAGACATCTTTCCACATGGCCTGCACGACTTAGGTTCGTGATCAGGGCCGAGGCACCGAAGGCAGCAGTCGTGTGTGTCGGTGAGAGACATTAATTTCTTACACCGATCACACTTTTTAAAACCGCTGGAAGCCATCGGGGAAAAAAGTGTCCCCGCGAGGTCAAAGGACCGGCCTTCCAGAGAAAAAAGGAAAAAAGGGCACAAACGCCAGACACGAAGGGCAAAAACAGAAAAAGAAGAATCGGGCTCGATACCGGTGTACCGAACCCGGCGGAAGGGGAACCAGCGTCGAACTGGGAGAAAAAATAGCGATAATCGCCGAAAAAATCTAATTTTAACCGGGAGAACAGGACACACGTCCGGTGGGCTTCATGGAAAAAAAAGAGATTGAGGCAAGATGGAACCTTAAGGCAGGAAGGGAACCGCGCATGCGTGCCTGCATTCCCAAAGGCTTTCATAGAAAGCTGGGGAAATGCTCCGCTGGGGCTTCATCAGCACCGATGACACCCATATGTGAGGACTGACTTCCTGCTTGGTCCTGGAGAATAGAGGGCAATTTCAATATCACCTGGGATCCAGCAAAGGATACCATGGGAGGTGAAAAAGGGAGAAGAGTGGATAGAAGGAAATTTAAGAGTTTTATAAGGGACCAGGATGAAGAGGATGTGTGGTGGGTGCTTCACCCAGGGTCAAGGCAATATATTTGCTTTTCAACAGTTCATGGGACATATTCATGTCTAGATGTGTTCTGGACGGGAAAGGAAAAGATATCCAGTGTTTGGGAAGTGGAACGAGGTGATCACATAGGCTGATCATGCCCCGTACTATTTTAAATTGAGAATAGGAGGGGAGGGGGAGGTGGCGATAGGGGTTCAAAGGTTTGGAAAGTCAATGAGGTCCTGTTAGAGAACTACAGAGTAATTAAAGATGTAGAAAGGGTTACTAAGAAGTATTTCAACTTGTATCTGAACAGGGAAATATCCTGGAGGGTAATTTGGGATGGGTACAAAGCCATGGTGAAAGGGTTTGGAGACTAGAGAAATAGAGGCAGAGAAGCTTAAATTGAGATTACAGTTAGAGGAAGCAAATCCAAAAGATCCTTTTGGGGGGAGGGGGATACAGGGAGCCATTATTAGAGGTTAGGGAGAAATTAGATAGTCTGGAAATGTGAAATTAGACTTGCCTGCTAATTGTTGCTCCTTCAGGAACTCAAGTCTAGTCCCGAACCTCTGGGGTTTTGCACCTCTTCCAGCAGCTTTGGAGACTGAGAAACGTCATTCTTCTGATGACACTGGTACAAATACCCCAGGGACCGCCTCCTGACTTCAGTAATCTTTTGACAAAGCAGAATCACCGGAGCAACAATTAAGTAGTAAACATTACAATCAACCTGTAAACTAACTTCTTCATTAACTGACTAACAGGAAACTAAAGTACTTACTTATGTATAGCTTAAGTCTGCCGTCCCCCTTTTTACAGAGGACATTGACCCCACCAGATTCCCCATCTATTGACCTCCCCTTACAGACCGCAACCTGCACAGCTGCTCCTCTAGCATGTCCTGTGGAAAAAAAAAACCCTCTTTGCTTCCGGCTATAGTCCAAAAGATACTACGAGGGAGGGATGCGGGACTAGACTGGAGTTCCTCAAGGAACAACAATTAGCAGGTAAGTCTAATTTCACCTTCCTTATCGTCCCTTCAGTCTAGTCCCGAACCTCTGGATATGTAACAGAGCAGTGATAAGTTCAATGGGAGGGACCAGCTAGACCAGCCTGAAGCACTGCTGATCCAAAACAGGTATCTCTTTCCGCCTGAACATCCAGACGGTAATGCTTAACAAAGGAATATCCGCCAGATAAGCAGCCCCAGATTCCAACCTGGACGCCTCCTCTGCTCCTTCGTCCAACTTTCCTTCCTGAATCCGCTGAGACCAGCAAAGACAGGCTCTCGCCACCCATGCTCCACAAATAGACGCTTGAATGGACAGCGCATTGACGTCAAAGACCTGTTTCAACAATGTATCCAATTTCCTATCCTGCGTATCCTTAAGAGCCACACTACCTTCCACTGGAATGGTAGTCTTCTTGGTAACCGCCAACACCACTGCTTCTACCTTCGGAGACCTAAACAAATCCCGGTCTTGGCCCACCAACAGATAAAGGTGGGCCATAACTCTGGACCCTTTAAGACCTGCTTCAGGCATGTCCCATTCTTCCTGAATCATTTCTCGCACAACTCTGTGTATAGGAAAAGCTGTCTGATTCTTCCGAAACACCTGCAATAAGGGATCCTCAAAGGTAGAATCCTCCGCTGGCCCCGCCGACGGCATATTAAGAACCTTCAACGTCTCCGTAATGAGCGCCAGCAACTCATCCCGACGGAAAACGCGAAGCACTCTAGCTTGGTCCTCCTTCTCTGTAAGCTCTCCTTCCTCTAACTCATCTTCCAAGTCTAAATCCGGACCCCCATCCTCCGAATGGAGACCCTCCGAAGTGATAGACTGTTCGGGTCGCTCCTTTCTGGTCTTAGGCTTTTTTGACGGAATCGCAACATCCCCTGAACTCAGCAGGGTACCAGGACGCTTTTCTCCTTCCGCGAGACCCGCTCCTCTCCCCTTTATTGCGCTACCGAAAGCCTGATGGAGCAGAGTCATGAAATGCGGAGAAAACATTGCCGCCAACCCTCCCTGCCAAAGCGCTGGAGAAGGCGGTAAATACAGAGCGGTAGAAGTCCCCATCACCGGCTCTAGAGGTGGACAAGAGGGAGACCCGGGTTCCAGCAGTGTTAACGTTGACACTTTTTGATTCTCCCCGCCTATTTCCAAGGCTTGTTCCATAGAGGCTGCTTCTTGTATGCACCCTCTGTACACCCCTGTTTCAGATAACACTCCCCTTCTAGTAACGCAGACCAAAACACTGCAGTCTAGAAGGCATCCCGCTCAATTTCTCCTTTACCACTCAGCCACTTAATTCTGGCTGGGTCTTTCCAATCAATAGCTAACTTTCACTACCGTAGCTCTGATCTGTGCTGCAATTCAAACCCACGCAGTTTTGTTTGTTTTGTTTTTTTAACTAAAGGTATGTGTGGAGCCCTTTCTGCTGCTCCCCACCTTAATTGCAGCATCCAAATAAAAAAAACGAGGGTCCCCAAAGCCACACACGAACCTCCAGGAACACCACAGCACACTAACAACCTTTCCGCGCTTCTGCCACGCGGCTCCGGCCTGACCGCCACAATCACCCTGTACCCACGGCACACACGCCTGTTAACGAACTCTCGCTTCGATGCCTTACCTCAACAAACAAGACCCCAAAACTGCTCCAATCTTCTCTCCCCTCGCTCAGCCGAAATCGTGGCTTCCACGTCGGGTGAGAGACCATATCAGAAAGAGAAGCTGTGCCAGTGATCGCCGGTCCTGCCGCGCGTCCCTGTGAAGAATCTCTGTCAAGGATTGCCGGTCACTCTGCCGACTCCTCACCCAAACTGTGGGTTCGGGAGCCGGAGCCCTGTTCCCCTCACAGCATATTCCTTCCCAATGCTGTCTACTTTTGCCTGAACTGTTCCTCTGCTCCGGTATAAAAACCACGGAGGGGGATATGAGGGGAGGCGCACTTCAGCACAGCTCAGAAATGCAAATTAACTACCACAGTTCCTTCAATATACTGTAATATTTGACAAAACCTTATCTAATCTAAGCTGTTCCTTAATTGTCTCTCAAGTGAACCTTGAACCTCCAGGCTCACCAACCCTCCAGCTGCTTGGAGACTGAGATAACTGGAGTCAGGAGGCGGTCCCTGGGGTATTTGTACCAGTGTCATCAGAAGAATGACATTTCTCAGTCTCCAAAGCTGCTGGAGGAGGTGCAAAACCCCAGAGGATCGGGACTAGACTGGAGGGACGATAAGGAATGGCAGATATTAAACATAAGCCAATACCGGTTAGACAGGATCACTGAGATGAAGAATAAAGCAAGGAGGTTACTGGCTCAACAACTGAGACAGCAGAAGTGTCAGGGGAAATAGGGGGTATAAGTAAATTAGACTTACCTGCTAATTGTTGTTCCTTAAGGAACTCTATTCCAGTCCCGGAACCATAGAGTTTAGAATCTCCTCCAGCAGCTTTGGAGACTGAATGATATCATCGCTTTACTAACAGTGGTATAACTAAGCAAGGACTGCCCTCTATCTTCAGTACCTATTGACAAAGCAAACTGAGCAGAGCAACAAATAAGTAGATAAAGTATCATCAAATAAACGGAACTAGGAACAGGATACACCTCCCGTCTTAGCAAAAAAAATCCACCTAGCAGGGTTCCCACAATGGCTCCACTCTACGCCCTCCGAGAACCCTCTCCACCGCTACCTTTTTCCTCTGTTTCTTACGCCTAATCTGTTTGGCTATCTTAATTCTATTTCTTTTCTTTTCTTTTTTTTTTTTTTTTTTTTTAACAGCAAAAATAGATCGCATAACTTCAGGCTAACAAGCTAATAACCCCAGGGAGGGCTCCGGGACTGGACTAGAGTTCCTTAAGGAACAACAATTAGCAGGTAAGTCTAATTTACTTTTACTTTTCGTCCCTCTAGTCCAGTCCCGGAGCCATAGAGGATGTAACAGAGCAGTAAACATCAACGGGAGGGACCAGCGAGCCCAGCCTGAAGTACCGCTGAACCAAAACGACCATCCCCCGCCGCCTGCACATCTAGCCTATAATGCTTTGCAAATGAGTGCAACGATGACCAGGTCGCCACCCTACAAATGTCCCCAACCTGAACTCTGCCCAAGACGCCGCTTGTGCCCTAGTCGAATGCGCTCTGAGACCTTCCGGAACTACTCTCCCCTTCAAAATGTACGCTGACGCAATAGCTGTCATCAACCAACGCAAAATTTATTTATTTATTTATTTATATTCTCTTATATACCGCGCTATTCTGCATCAGTGCGGTTTACATTGAACAAACTGAAATTACATTGAACAGGGCATTATAACTTGGAGATAACTATTTTACAGGGAACATGGGCTATGGAGCGTTAAGTGGCTTGCCCAAGACCACAAGGAGCACCTGTGGGACTAGAAACCTCAGTCCTTCCGGCCCAAGGTTGCTGTCCTCTAGTGGGATTTGAACCCCCGACCTTCCGGCCTGAAGTACCTTTCCCCAAATGGATGCTTTCGCCGCCGCTTCCCCTTTTCGTGGCCTCCCGAAAGCCACAAACAGCCTATCGGACCTCCGAAAGTCCTCTGTCCTACGAAGGTACTTACGCAGCACCCGACTCACATCCAAGAGGTGCAACCGTCCTCCAGACTCGTCTTTCTGCTGGCCAGAAAATACTGGAAGCGAAACCACCTGGTTAACATGAAAAGCCGAAACGACCTTAGGCAGAAAGCCAGCACCGTACGCAGCACAACTTAGTGATGGAAGAAGGACAGATAAGGTTCTCTACAAGACAAGGCTTGCAACTCTGAAATGCGCCGCGTGGAACAAATCGCCACCAGAAAAACCGTCTTCAAAGTTAGGTCTTTCAGAGAGGCCTTGTCCAAAGGCTCAAACGGCGCTCTGAGCAAGGCCTCCAACACCAGATTCAGATCCCATGTCGGCACAGAACTACGCACCAGCGGACGCATAAGCAACACCGCCTGCAGAAACCGCTGGATGTTGCCGTGAGACCCCAACGACTGACCACGAATCTTTCCGTGATAACAAGAAATGGCCGCTAACTGTACCCGCAAGGAACTAGCCGCCAAACCTTTGTCCACGCCATCCTGCAAGAATGAAAGGATCTGAGCCACTAAAGCCGCCAAGGATTGAACACCCCGCTCCGCACACCAAGCCTCAAAAATACGCCAAACATGGATGTACGCCAATGAGGTGGAGCGCCTACGCGCTTTTAGCAAGGTAGAAATAACTGTAGCCGAATACCCCTTGGCCATCATCCTAGCCCTTTCAAGAGCCAAGCCGTAAGCGAAAACCGATTCACCTGGGGCATGCATAACGGACCCTGCCTTAATAGATCTTCCCGCTGCGGCAACCTCAACGGACCATCTGCCAGCACCCGCACTACGTCCGCATACCAAGGCCTTCGGGGCCAATCGGAAGCCACCAACACCACCAGGCCGCGATGCTTCTCTATGCGCTGCACCACCCGGCCTATAAGAGCCCAAGGTGAAAACACAGAGAAGGTCACCATCCGGCCACTGCTGCGCCAACGCATCGAGCCCCTCTGACATCCGTTGTCGGCGCCTGCTGAAAAACCGAGGCACCTGCGCCGACTCGAAGGTCGCCATGAGATCCATCAGCGGAATCCCCCAGCGCCGCATCAACAGCGCAAACACGTCCGGATGCAGACGCCACTCTCCCGGGTCCACCCTGCGACGGCTTAGGAAATTCGCTTCGACATTGTCCACGCCGGCCACATGCTGAGCCGAGAGAGCCCCTAGGTGCCGTTCGGCCCACCCTAATAGCTGACTTGCCTCGACTTCTAGAGCCGCACTGCCCATGCTGCCCTGTCGATTGATGTAAGCTACCATTGTTGCATTGTCGGACAGAACCCGAACCGCCTTCTGACGCAAACTGTCCTGAAATTTCTGCAGTGCCAAGAACACCGCTCTCATCTCCAACCTGTTGATGGACCAAACCGACTCCTCCGGAGTCCAAAGACCCTGGGCAAACCTGCCCTCGTAATGCGCACCCCACCCCAAGAGACTTACATCCGTAGTCAGCAATCTCCAGGAAGGGGACTCGAGAGGCATGCCGGCCCCCAAACTCTCCTGACGCAACCACCACAGAAGCTACTGTCGCACCCCCTGAGGGCACACCAAGTGCTGATACAAAGCATTACGCTGATGCGACCACCGGCGAAGCAGCGCACTCTGCAAAGGCCGTATGTGAGCCCAGGCCCACGGCACCATCTCGATCGTGGCCGCCATTGTGCCCAACAACTGTAGATACTGCCACGCCGTCGGCACTGGAGTCGACAAAAACCGCCTGACCAGGTCGTGCAGCCCCCGCGCTCGAGGGGTGGGCAGGAACACCGCCGCTTGTTTCGTGTCGAAGCGGGCCCCCAGAAATACCAGGGACTGCGAAGGAACCAAACTGCTCTTTGAAAAGTTGACCACCCAGCCCAGGTTTTCCAACATCTCCACCACCCGGGCGGTCGCAGCCAAACTTTCCTCCCTCAACTTTGCTCGAATCAGCCAGTCGTCCAAGTACGGATGGACCAGCACTCCCTCCTTGCGGAGCGCTGCCGCCACCACCACCATGATCTTGGTGAAGGTCCGAGGGGCAGTAGCTAGCCCGAAGGGCAACGCCTGAAACTGATAGTGCCTCATAGGAACCGCAAACTTGAGATACTTTTGATGTTCCTGCCGTATCGGGATATGGAGATAAGCCTCCGTCAGATCTAGGGACGTAAGAAATTTCCCCGCTCGGACCGCTGCTATCACGGACCGCAGAGTTTCCATCCGAAAATGGGTCACCCAGAGACACCGATTCATGCGCTTCAGATCCAAGATCAGCCGAAACATGCCTTCCTTTTTTGGCACCACGAAATATATAGAGTACCGACCGTACCCGCACTGATCCGCTGGAACCGGCACAACCGCCTCGAGCTGAATCAGCCGCTGCAGAGTGTCCGAGACCGCCTGCAACTTGGCCGGAGCTGCGCAAGGAGATCGGACAAAGGAATCTAATACGGGGCGGTGGAGCTCCAACACGTACCCTTCGCGAATGACCTCCAGGAACCACCGGTCCGACGTAATCTGGACCCAGGCAGGGTAAACGTTCCGCAACTGACCTCCCACGGGAACTACCCCCACCTGAGCCCGCCTCATCTCATTGCGCCTTTTTAGGGCCCGAGGACTGGTAAGGGGCGAACCCCCTTCCTGCTCCCCGGAAGCCCCGAAACCCTTGACCTCTAACCAGAAATCTCCCCCGCTGAGACGGGCCAAACCGAGAGGATCGAAATCTACGAAACTCCCTAGCGGTCCCTCTGAACCCCGCAGGAGGTACGACCCTGCTTCGGCTTATCCTCCAGGAGCCGACCGCCCTTGGACTCCCCGAAATCCTTGACCAACTTCTCCAAATCCTCTCCAAACAATAGCTTACCCCGAAAAGGCAGCTTAC
Source organism: Ichthyophis bannanicus (assembly GCA_033557465.1). Taxonomy (NCBI): domain Eukaryota; kingdom Metazoa; phylum Chordata; class Amphibia; order Gymnophiona; family Ichthyophiidae; genus Ichthyophis; species Ichthyophis bannanicus. Next base: position 334,556,818 of record CM066038.1, read on the forward strand.
TGAGACGAGCCTTAGAGGAACTGTCAGCCGACCAATTACACAACCAGAGGTACCGCCAAGCCGCAACTACCGAGGCCATACTCTTAGCTAAACCGCGGATGAGATCATAATGGATATCCGCTAAGTCGCCGTCCCGGACGCTAGCCGCGACGCATCATCCAAGCGCCCCTCCAACTGATCCCCCTGCAATCTTTGGGACCACCGTAAACAGCCCCGAGCCACCCAGGCTCCCGCTATGGAGGCCTGCATGGAAAGGGCGCAAACATCGAAAACCTGTTTCAGCAAGGAATCCAACCTCCTGTCTTGCACATCCTTCAGCGCTGCGGCCCCCTCGACCAGAATCGTAGTTTTCTTCGTAACCGTCGATACCGCTGCATCCACCTTCGGGGAGCAAAACAGCTCTCTATCCTGGTCCGCCAGTGGATAAAGGCGAGCCAAGGCTCTGGTACCCTTGAGGGCCGCTTCCGGCACGTCCTATTCCTCCTGGATCATATTTCTAAAGACCCGATGTAGGGGAAAAACTTTCTGGGACAATCGAACCGCCTGCAACAGTGGATCTTCCAAGACCTCATCTGTCGCCGGTTCGCCCACCGGCATGTTGAGGGTCTTGAGGTTTTCCGTGATCAGGGCCGGGAGCTCTTCGTGACGAAACACCCTGACCACCCGACTGCTGCTCGGAGTTAGGCAACTCCCCCTCTTCCAACTCCTCATCCGAAATGACCTCCATTTCCTCATCCAACTCTACGGGCTCCTCGCCGAGGAGCAAGGCCGCACCTTCAATGCCGGCCCCCTTACACTTCTTAGCCACAGGAGCGCCCTCCACTGGACTGTCCAAGGGCCCTGACCTCTTCTGCCCCTGGGATCCCTTCGGCGGAACTGGCATTGTGGGCTGGAGCAAGGCAAATGCCTGTTGAAGTAGCGTAAAGAAGTTTGGCGGGATCACTGGAGAAGCTCCCCCCCTGTTCCAGACCTAGAGATGCAGAGGAACATTCTCCCGAGGAAGGGCCTGCCACCGGCTCCGCCAGGCCTAGGACCAGAGGCAACGAGCCCTCCGCTTCCGCCAAAGGCTGCCCCGGCACCTTATCCATCCCCTCTTCTACCAGTGTACAAGCAGAACATACACCCGAGTCCTGCACCGTGCTGCGCCTCAAGCCACACACCAAACAACGTGGCTTAGAAGGCATAGCCGAGCCCTGGGAACCAAACCCCCCAACTTGCTTCCTGCCTGCGTTCTACCTCCTACAGAGGCGGGTAGCACCCCCTGAACTGACCCACACTAGCCCAGCCGGGTGAAAACCTGCAGGCTCCGCTATAGCCTTTAATCTGGGCTTTAGCTCCTCTTTTTTTTTTATATCCAAGCCACCCCACAGAGGTGCCCAGACAGGGGGGGGGGGGGAATATGGCCTTTCAAAAACGAGGCCTTTAATGCCGCCAAAATCACCTGCACAGAAGGAGGCAGAAACCAAACACGGCTCCTAAAATGGCCGCCGGCTCCTTTCCCACGCGAGCACACGCGGCTGAGACAATCGCCCCCGAAGCACTGCAACTTCCACCCCTCCAAATGAAAGAAACGAGAGGAAAAGAAAAGAAAAGAAAGTAACAGAAAACAAGCGCCCAGAAAAGCGGCGCTACCACTGTGTCTGTCCTGTGCTGTAGTGAGTCACACCGGCGTCGGAGCTCAGCCTGCCGCGGCTTCGGCTCCGACGCTGCCAACCGCCCAATTCTGCACCCGGAGTCCTCGGGTACCCGGGGCACTGTGACTGAGCCTGCCACCTGCTCCTCACCCCTATTAGCGGGTTCGGGAGCAGGGAGGCTAACACCCCTACGTCTCCCTCTTGCTCGTTTAATCGATAAGGAAAATAGCGCGGGGGGGGGGGAAGGAAGGAGCGAGGGGGGGGGTCCAAGAAGTAGGATGGAGCCAGAGAAACAACCTCCTCCAAATCTGAACCTGTGAAACAAAAGAAAAGGAAAAACCTCAAACTCTGAAGAGAAAAAGACTTAAATCAAAGACTAAAATAAAACCCAATAGGAGCTATAAACCCCTAGCTCTGCTTATTTGTACGGAGCCCAGTCCCAGGCTCAGAATCTCCTCAGCTGCTTGGAGACTGAAGTACTGAAGATAGAGGGCAGTCCTTGCCTAGTTATACCACTGTTAGTAAAGCGATGTCGTTCAGTCTCCAAGGCTACTGGAGGAGATTCTAAACTCTATGGTTCCGGGACTGGACTAGAAGGACGAAAAGGAACTCAGTAAGGGGGTTCACAAAGAAGATTTTAACAAGGGGACAGGACATTAAGAATACCTTAGCAAAATTTTCTGAGATGTTATATGCAGCGCAACTGCAAGCCCCCGAAGAGGGCATTGATAGTTTCATGATTTCAATTCCCTTGGGGAAGCTAGAAAAAGTGGTGGCCCTGGGTTTAGAGCAACTGATAAGTCAATAAGGTGAGGGAGACCAAAGGAACACTTACTTTAGACAAGGCACCAAGGTTTAGATGGCTTCATGGGCCACTTCTTCAAGAAATTTGTGATATGTTGTATGTATCCTTAATCACATTGTTCAGAGAGGGGGGAATTTGGCTAAGACAATGATTTGGGCAGGGATTTTTTTTTATTCCCAAGGAAGGGAAAGACCCCCAGGTGTGCGTTTCCTACCGCCCAATTCCCCTACTAAATAAGGGCATTACACTCTTTGCAAAGATCTTGGCGAATCGTCTTACTGCAATAGTGACATATTTAGTGCATGATGATCAAGCAGACTTTATGCTAGGTCAACAAACAATACATTTTTTTAAATGTTTATATACCACCTAAATCAGAAAAAAATCTAAGTGGTTTACATAAAAACAGATAAAAATACAAGAATAATAAATACAACACATACAAAACAAAAACAGACTTTTCAATCCAATCCCCCAAATCCAGGAGGCACAACAACACTGAAAATTTCCAACCTGAAACCAAACCTCTAAAATCCCCTAATCCAAACTAGATTAAGCAGGGAATAACCATGTCTTCACATTCCTCCTGATCATCACAAATCTGTTCCAACTCCAAGGTCAAAGGCAAAGAGTTCCAAACAAAAGGCACAGCAGCAGAAAACGCCCTTTTCCTAGTGCCCACATTTTTTGCTTTTAAATTTTGTATTTATTCAACTTTTCCAACATAATAGAACCACCCACAGCTGCTTGCCCCACAGCAATAACACCCTCAACCCCTCCCTACCTTCCCCCCTCCTCAGGCCATGAGCTCCTAACAATCATATTAACAAATTGTACTTAGATACAAATGCCCCTCACAGCTTTTCAAACTGTGAAAGTTTGTCATGTCGAAGTACTGTTATGTTTCCTATCAGAAACACATTATGCATCCAGGTCTGCCACAATTGAATTGTAGGTACTTGCATAGACTTCGAAAACCGTGCAACCTCACATCGCACTGCTAGTACACACACCACTGCCCTGGTCTCCCTGCCAACTCCCTACTGCTATCCCCAACACCACACCTTCCTTTCCACACTGCACATCACTCCCCACTATCTCCCTAACCACCTCCCAAATTCCTTTCCAAAACTCGGTTATTCGTGGGCATCCCCACCACATGTGGAAAAAGACAGCCACTCCCCCACACCCTCTCCAATAGGTATTCCAGGAACCCCTGATCACTCTATGAAGTTAACCGGGATCAAGTACCAGTGATACACAACTTTATAGTCACTTCAACATAATGCGCCGATACCGAGCCCCTGCCCATCGTTTTGAAATTTTTTCCGTAGCATTGATCATTCAGCTCTCTTCCCATATCGCCTTCCCACTGTAGCTAAAATTTTGCCTTGGTTCCTGCCTACCCCACCAACAGCCTATATATTTTTGAGATACCCCTCCGCTAAGCGGCTGCGTACCAACAAATGCATTTGAAATCATATAAACCTTGTTTGATAATCCACTCCCAATCTCTAGTCCTTAATCGATATCTAAAGCGTAGTTACTCACCTGTAACAGATGTTCTCCAGGGACAGCAGGAATCAGTCTGTACATATGGGTGATGTCAGCGCCAACAGGGCCCGTGCTGATATAATCCCCAACTTTCAAAGAAAACCTTTTGGGATCTACACCGTGCAAGTCCAAAGGTGTTATCTTATTTATTTTATTTATTTTATTTAACTGCATTTATATCCCGCTTTTCACCGGGTCAAAGCGGTGGAACACGTAACATAGGACGGGGTAATTTTTTGGGTGGGGCCATCACCAAGGTCAACAATTAATGATTTGGGTAGACATAGACATAATTTACTCCTGTTGAATCTAAGTATTAGGTCATGGTGGTAGAAAGATGTTCACGGAATAGGATTGTCTTCAGCTGTTTCCTAAATGATGTGATGTCAGCGTTGTTCTTGATGTGATTTGGTAGAGAGTTCCAGAGGGATGGAGCATAAATCTTACCTCAGTATAATATCATAGCCAAAAAAGCATAAAAGAAAACAACTTCACGGGGGGGGGGGGGGAGGGAGGGTTGTAAGGACTGATTCCTGCTGTCCCTGGAGAACATCTGTTACAGGTAAGTAACTACACTTTCTCCGGGAACAAGCAGAAAGAAGTTAGTCCTCACATATGGGACTCCTCAGCTACAGGCTACTGAAAAAAAACCTGCAAAAGCCACAGGCAACCCAAAAAGTGGACTATAAGGGCAGCAGGAGCGCTGTTTGGCTGGAAGTGTGACACAGTAGCAGCATCGAGGTTGCAATCCCCACCCCTGTAGCCTGGACACTACGGGTTGAAGGGAGGAGTTGCATCATTCCCCGAAGAGGTGATGGAGTACTGCCTGGCCAAAGGCACAGTCCCTCCGGGAGGTTTCCTCCAGACAGTGGTGTGCAGTGAAAGTGCGCATTGAAGGCCAGGTGGCAGTCCGACATATATTCAGTAAGCGCACCGAACACAGGCTGGTCACCATAGCATGCACAATGAACGCTGTTACATGATGCTCGAGAGAGCGCCCTGCCTGTTGGTAGGCGAAGGAGATGCAGTCGGCCACCCAGCATGAAAGGGTGCACGTGGAAACCGCACGCCCCAGTCAACGGGGGTCAAAAGAGACAAAGAGCTGCATTGAGCAGTGATGGGACATGCGTCCTCTGAATATAAAAGGACAACGTCCACTTACAGTTGAGCGTGTGCAGTGAGGCCTCCACCCTAGATGAATGAGGCCTAGGGAAGAAGGTGGGCACTTCTTGATTTAAATGGAAGGCCGAGACAACCTTCGGTAAGAATTGCGAGTGAGTCCAAAAGACAACCCTAGTCTTGTGGAATCTGGTGTAGGGGCATGAGCCACCAGCACCTACAGTTCTCACCCCCCTGGCAGATGTGAGCACCACCAGAAACACGACTTTCCAGGAAAGAAATTTGAGATGGCAGGTGGCCAAGAGTTCAAAGGGTGGAGCCATAAGCTTCCCCAAAACCACAGAGGTCCCAAGCCACCAGCAGTGGACGGATTGGGGGCCGGGAGAGAAGGAGGCCCCACATGAATCTGCTCATCAGGGGGTGCAGTGACACCGCTTGGCCCTCCACTATGTGATGGTGAGCCGAGATGGCACAGAGGTGTACTCAAACTGTGTTGGACTTAAGGCCAGCTCTTGACAAATGCAGAAGGTACCGCAGGATGTCTGACATCGCGCAGGAGAAGGGGTTAAGACCTTCCTCTGCACACCAGTGCAAAAACCTGCACCACTTAAAGGCATACGCCTGTTGTGTAGAGTCCTTACGCAAGGCCAGGAGAACCTCTTCAACCGGACTGTGAGCAGAGAGCCCTGGGAACACTTTCTGCCATTGTGCGCCTCCCTACTTGAAGGCACAGAAGAGTGCGTCTGCTGGCTCTTAATGCGAAGCATAGCCGACTCCACAACCATGGGGTTATGTGGCAGATGCGATTTCTGGAAGCCGGGGCTCCAGCCGACTTAATACCATAAATCGAGTCAATGGTTCACAATAGGCACCGTCACCGGAGTCTCCCACATCCTGAAGAGCAACTGCCGCAGGATGGGGGGCATGGGCACAGTCAGCACCTCCTGAGGGGGAGCCTTGTACTGGAGGATCTTGAGGTCCTCGGTATGCGGCTCGTCTTTGGACACCGCCATGAAGGCAAGTGCCTGGGATATCCTCCCGGACAAGCTCCAGGAAAGCAGAGTCCTCTAGAGGTGACTGTCACCAATGGTGTGGCAGGGATGGGTCACAGGGAGATGTCCCAGTGGATAACAGTGTCAGGAGACTCTGTCTCCCACGTCGACTCCGAATGAGAGGAGTCAGATAGCACTCTATGGTCGTCGGACTAACTCCGTGTCGATGACTCCCGGCATCGGGGCTCTGGCACAGCTGCACCCGACGACATGCCAGCCCGCAACTCGGAAGCAAACGGGGTTGACATCGAATGGGCCAACCTCTCCAGGATAGGAGGGGCACCCTCCAGGGACGTCCTGGACGACAGTCTGGTCAAGGATGCCGATGGCCTGGAGTGACTGGAATTGGGTCCCTGTGAGCCTTGACAAATGCAACAAAGCTGTATTAGAGGGCCAGCATTCTGGTCTCGATGCCAGATGGTGCCGCTGGAGCAGGCACTGACCTCGGGGGCTCCAAAACCGGAGTCGGATCCTGGGAGGGTGAGTTCTGGATGGTGATGGCCTCGGGGGAACCAGTGTGATCCTCTGACTCTGCTGTCGACATGTCCCTCCAAGGTAGCTTGGGGGGCCACTCTCTGTCATCCCTGGCATCGAGTCAAGGGCTCCACACCCGGGTCCCCAAGGTCTTATCTCCCGGGCCAAGGTCGATCCTCAACTTGGCCTTTAGATAAGTCTTCTGCCGAGGAAGATCCTCCAAGGACGACTAAGACACCTGTCGACCTTGCAGCTCCGACCAGGCCCGGGAGCACGATGCCAAGTCGCCCGACGCCGGCATCGAAGGCAGGGATTCCACCCCTGATGCCAATCCTGGAGCCAACTTGCTGAATAGCTCCCCTGCCATGTTTCATGTTCCTTCCGGGTCTTAGCAGACATCAAAAGGCACAACGGGCAGGTAGATACATCATGGTCTGCCCCAAGGCAATAAATGCAGGAACTGTGGCAGTCTGTACGGGACATAAGTCGATTGCACTTGCCACACTGCTTGAAGCCATTGGTCGATGACACAGCAGGAAAAACGAGCCCTGCGAGATTAAACTCTCAACCAGCTAGGCCGCAAGTGAAAAACCCGCGGGCCAAAAAATACAAGAAAAGAAAGGTACCCGAGTGAAAAGCACGATGACGAGGCACTGGACTCTGGTGCGGAAAGGTGATCGATTACTGAAAAAAAGAAAATATTACTTATCCCGGTGGGAAAAAAAAATCAGTTTTATCTGGGCACACAGACAGCATGTCTGTAGGGCTCCGCGGAAAAAATAAGTCTGAGGTAAGATGGCACCTTTGGGTAGGAAGGTGACCGCGCATGCGTGGTGTAGATCCCAAAAGGTTTTCTTTGAAAACTGGGGATTGAATCCATGCGAGCTCTGTCAGCGCCAACGTCACCCATATGTGAGGACTGACTTCCTGCTTGTTCCTGGAGAACTTGCAAATAACATAGAAATCCCTTGGTTCCAACCTGAACTCCTCCTGTAGATCAGAAAAGGAGGCCACCTCCCCAGATGGGCATAATTGAATCAGGGAGCCCAACCCCCCTCCCCCACTGCTTAAAGAGGGGATCAATCAACCCAGACCAAACTCCACATTACATCTAATAGGTTACAATAGGGATAACTGCCCCCTCAGCTGCTTGCAACAGGGCAGCCATCACCACAGCTGTTCTACATACCGCACAAACAAGTTACTTACCCTAATCCCCCCTCCCTGACATCCGCAGCAGGTACTTTAACAGGATACCCTTTGTATAGTAACCTTCTATTTGTACCCACTTCCTCCTGTGCCCTTCTCCACAGCTCACTGCAAGACAAATTGAGGCAGTATGAACTGAGGAGAGTTTTATGTTCCAGTCAGTTGGGTCAAGTTGTTATCCCTACAATGAACAAAGTGGAGACCTCTTAGTGAGCTGGAAAGTTGGCTGAAGCTTCCCTTGTCCTGGTTGGGGTGCATAACATGTGTAAAGATGATCACCTTGCCCTATGTCCTCTATTTTCAGATGCTACCTGCAGAGGTTCCCAGGGAAGAGCTAGAGAGGGTTCAACGAAAGATTTTTTATTTTTTTACTATATTTGGAAAAAGCACCCCTCCAAGGGTAACAAGGTCTGTGCTTTATTGCTCCAAGAGGCAGGGTGGGCTGGCAGTGCCCAACCTCTACTGATACTAAGTGGTTAGCATCAGGGCATTCAATAGCACAAACCGGGCATGTGCTGCTGAATATTACACTCTGTGGAAGTAATGCAGTTAGCAGGTCTGCGGCCTGCTTACCACATTACTCCTTTTGAATACATCCTCTCAATATAGGCAAGTCCTCTACATCAACGAGAGCCTTCTCCCTCTACGCCCCAATCTTGTGGAATTCACTGCCTGAAGAATTAAAAGACTCTGAAGGATCCAAACACATTCCGCAAACTACTAAAAACATATTTGTTCAAGAAACATTTTGGAGAGATAATTACTTAATAATAATGTTATTAAAGGCTAGTTGTAATACCAATCAATTCCAAGCAAATTCAGCTCCCCGCCAAAATTATTAATCACAAATCACAATAATTATTAAGATCATAGTAATCAAAAGTTCATATTTCACTCCCTAGATATGATCTTACTTCATTCCTTCTATATAGTTTATAACTGAACACAGCAGAATGCAAGATCAAGATGCTATTCCTCCAATCCCCATCACACCTTTTTACCAATGTTCCCTGTATAATGTGTTAAATTTGTTAATTGCACTATATCACATTGTTGAATGTATGCCTCTAAATTTTGAGTTCCTTGTAAACCACTTTGATTCACGAAAAGCGGTAAATAAGCACAAATAAAGAAATAAATAAATATTTTTAAAATGTTACTAAGATACGAATCCCCGATACCAGTGGGCACTTGTGGGGGGGGGGGAGGAAAGAGTATTTTATCTGCTCTTCCCATCAAAAGAGATTTGTCTCATCAGGATTTAAATTTCAGGTGATATATCATCTAATTCTTTCTAAACGAGAAACAATTACTCATAAAAGGATATATGCTGAAGGCATCATTTCATCAAAAGCAGTTAAATAATAGTATTGGCAGCATAGGACCAACAACAAATACCTAGATCAGACAGCCTATTACCATACATATAGAAAAAAGAATTGGGAATAGCAAGGAACCCTGCAGTCTAAGTGCCAGGAGTCTGATATTCATTACCACATTGTACTATGCACCGTTTGATGAAAATTCAGAAAGATGAAATTAGGCCTTGCTTGCTAATTGATGTTCCTTGAGTTACTCCAGTCTAGTCCCGTGGGTAATCACACCTCGTCAGCAGCTTGGAGACTGAGCATGTCATCTTTCGTGACATCACCCTAGAAAGGCAGCTGGTATCCCCCACCAGCCTCCAGTATCCTATTGACAAAGCAGACTCACAGGAACAATTAAGAGTTATACTAAGAAGAAAAAACATCTTCTAACCACCCCAAGGCAACTCAAGCCCCCGTGCCAGATGGGAGAAAAAAATAAAACAATGGACAGTAAGGAGGTCTACTGGAGAGATAAGTCACTCAGGTTTCCCCAAATTCTACCTCTCTCTTCATCCTTTTTTTTTTCTTGAAAAGAGACCTCACGTTCCGATATTATTCACTTCCGCTCCCAGACCTATGTAATAGAGATAACCTACTTCAGGCCTGGGAACGCAGGACAAATGCATAGGCATATACCAACCAGGGAGGGTTCAGGATTGGATTGGAATGACTCAAGAAACATCAATTAGCAGGTAAGGCCTAATTTCGTCTTCTTTATTATTCCTCCAGTCCAGTCCCATTACCTGTGGGATGTACCATAGCAGTACTAACTTCCGGAAGGACTCACAAACCCGGCCTGAATCACCGCCGAGCCAAATCGCGCATCAGTCGCCACCTGAACATCCAACCAGTAATGCTTCACAAAGGAATGCAAAGAAGACAACGTTGCCACCTTGCATATATCCAGTGGTGGAACCAAATTAAATTCCGTCATGATGCCACTTGAGCCCTAGTCAAATAAGCTTTCAAACCCTGAGTCAAAGGCTTACGCCTCAGTAGGTAAGACGAGGAGATGGCTTCCCTTACCCACTTTGAAATAGAGGCCTTGGAAGCTGCCTCCCCCTTATGCGGTCCACCAAACAGAACAAACAAACAGACTTCCGAAAAGGATCCGTACTCTTCACGTACCTCCACAGAATGCAGTGGACATCCAGACTCCGCAGGAGGGAATCCACCCCATCCCCCCTGTCCCTGAAAACACCGGAAGCATCACTGATTGATTCATGTGAAAAACTGAGAGGACCTTGGGCAGAAAGGAAGGCACTGGTCGCAACACTACCTTATCTCTCGACATGACCAGAAATGGAGCTCGGCAAGACAGAGCCTGAAGCAGACTAGATAGGCCAGGTGGTCTTTTTCTGCCATCATGTTTCTATACTTCTATGTCTTCAATGTCAGGTCCTTCAAGGAGCACACGCTCAGAGGCTCAAAAGGTGCCTCTGTCAAGACGGATAACACGAGATTGAGATCTCAAGGCGGAATCACCAACCTCACTGGCAGTTGAACTTACTTTACCACCCTAAGAAAATGGACAACATCCAGGCGAGTCACCAGAGGCATCCCCTGGATTCTGCCTCAATAACAGGAGATGGCACGCACAGGGAACTACAAGCCAACCCTTTGCCAGACCCACCTGCAGAAATGTAGGGATCTCCAGAACCATAGCCCTCAGAGGAGAACTACGTTGATCCTCACATCAGCCCTCGAACACTCTCCAAACTCTAATGTATGCTAACAAAGTGTAACGCCGACAGGTTTTAAGTAATATTGCAATAACAGAGGCCAAATAGCCCCGATGCCTCAACTGAGCACTCTCAAGAGCCATGCCATAATTGAGAATCTATCCACTTGAGGCATTAGAACTGGACTCTGTGAGAACAGATTGGCCTTCGCTGGTAGACACCATGGACGTGCTACTGTCAACCGCATTAGAACAGCATACCATGGTCATCTCTGCCAATCCAGGGCAATAAGCAGCACTAGGCCCGGATGTGCCTCGATCTTCTGTACCACCCGGCCTATGAGTGCCAAGGAGAAAACATGTAGAGCAGCCCCTCCGTGGGCCACAGCTGAACCAGCACGTCAAGTCCCTAAGACATGTGTTCTCTTCTTCTGCTATAAAACCGGGGCACCTTCGCTGATTCATGGATCGGTGGCCCCCAATGCCTCTCCAACTGCTCAAGAACTGCTACTCTGAGCGTCCATTCTCTGGGGTCGACCCGCACCCTGCTGAAATAATCGGCCACCACATTCTCTCTGCCTGCACATTTGCTGCTGAGAGCACCGCCAGATGGCATTCCGCCAATCCATCAACTGTCCTGCCTCACTCTCCAATGATGCACTGTTTGTACCACCCTGCCAGTTGATTTAAGCCACCATGGTGGCATTGTCTGAGAGCACTCTGATCACCTTTCACGCCAGAAAGGGCCAAAACTTCTGCGAGCCAAGAATACCACCAGTAACTCCAGGTGGTTGATAGATGAAGTGCTCTGCTGTGTCAACCTATGTCCATGGGCTATCTGGGCTTTGCAATGCACCCCAACCCGTCAGACTGGCGTCCATCATCAGTGGAACCCATTGAGGCATCTCTAGAGGTATTCCTGCAAGGAGCTTGTTGGACTGAAGCCACCACCAGAGGGCCTCCCAAGCGTCCTCTGGACAAGGTAGGGGACGCAAAAGCGGATGGCACTGAGCTGACCACCTGCAAAACAATGCCCTTTTCAACGGTCTCATGTGAGCCCAAGCCCAGGGAACCCCAGCTCGGTCAACACAGCCACGGAGCCCAATAACAGATAATAGCATGCCATTGGCCGCTTCATCTGAAGAAACTGTTGTATCTGAGCTTGAAATTTGTGCACCCGATCCAATGACAAGGATACCCGGCCGATATCTATCTGGAACTGGGCTCCCAGATACTCCAAATCCTGCGACGGCTGTAGATGACTCTTGATCACCCAGCCTAATCCCTGCAGGAAACTGATAATTCTCTCCGTGACCAGCTCGCTTTCCTTTGGGGACTTTGCCCGAATGAGCCAATCGTCAAGATAAGGATGTACCAGCACACTTTCCTGGCAGAGCACTGCTGCCACCACCACCATGACCTTGGTGAAGGTACAGGGTGCCGTTGCCAGCCCAAACAGCAGGACCCAAAACTGAAAGTGGCCTACTGGCACCGTGAACCGCAAAAAGTGCTAATGATTGGCCAAATGGGAATGTACAGGTAAGGTTCTGTTAGACAGAGTCAGGTTAAACCCGCCCCCACTTGAACCGCCACTATAACTGACTGAAGCGTTTCCATCTAGAAATAAGACACCCTCAAAGATCGACTAACCTGTTTCAGATCCAAAATGGGTCTGAAAGATCCCTCTTTCTTGAGAACCACGAAGTATGCATAGTTACTCACTTGTAACAGATGTTCTCCGGGGACAGCAGGAATCAGTCCTCACATATGGGTGACGTCGGTGCCCGGGCGGAAGCATCTCCCCAGCTTTCAAAGAAAGCCTTTGAGAGATGTACAATGCATGTGTGGTCCACGTCCTGCCCAAGGGTGCCACCTTGCCTCAGTCAAATGACATAGCTAAGACAGCCAAGGAAAAAATGAAATACAGTAAAGAAGCAACACCAAGGGGAGAAGGGAGAGTTGTAGTGACTGATTCCTGCTGTCCCTGGAGAACATCTGTTACAGGTGAGTAATTACGCTTTCTCCAGAAACAAGCAGGAAGTCAGTCCTCACATATGGGATTCCCCAGCTACAGGCTACCGAGAACCTGTAAACCAAAAATGCCAGGGCGGCCTGTAAGGGAGAGCCGTGAGCAGCAGCAGTTGAGTCCCTACTGAGAGGCTCTCACAAGACCCAAGTGTCCGGCAGAGAATCAGCATTCCGGTAGCCTGAATACAGAAGGGTTGGAGGGCAGGAGTTTCCTACACCCCAAAGAGATTACAGAGTATGGCCTGGCCGAAGGCACTGTCCCATTGGGACTCCCTCTCCAGGTAGTAATGAGCTGCGAAGGTAAGGACCGAAGACCAGGTGATGGCCTGGCAGATTTCCGTCACGGAGACGGAACGCAGATTTGCCACAAAGGTAGCCATGGCTCTGATGCGGAGCGCCATGACCCTCTGGTCCAGCGAGATCCCTGCTTGCTCATAGGCAAGGGTAATGCAGTCTGCCACCCAAGTGGACAGAGTTCACTTAGTCGCTGGCTGGGGTCGTAGGATATAAAAAGCTGTGGCGCTTTGCAATGACCCCGAGTGTGTTGCAGGAAAATGGACAGGGCTCTCTTACAAGCCAGATTATGGAAAACTGTCTCTGCCCTACCGACGTGAGGCCTCAAAAAGAAGGTGGGGACTACCACCTCCTGGTTGAGGTGGAATGGAGACACCACCTTTGGCAGAAACTTGGGGTGTGTGCAGAGCACCACCCTGTTCTTGTAGAACCTCGTGAAGGGTGGCTCTGCCATCACAGCCTGGAGCACGCTAACTCTGCGAGCTGATGCGAGTGCTACCAGGAAGGCAACCTTCCAGGATAGGCACCACAGTAAGATCCCACTCCTCCACTGGGGGGCAGACGGAGGTGTGTGGATAATATGAGGCCCCGCAGGAATCGGAATACAAAGGGCTGAGCAGAGTGGGGTTTTCCCACAATGGAATGGTGATGCACTGCGATGGCACTCAGATGTACTCTGACCGAATTGGACTGCAGTCCCAACTGCGATAGGTGAAGCAGGTACTGAAGTACCACTTGTATTCAGCAGGAATGGATTCACCTGCCTTTCCACACACCACACCGAGATCAGCGCCACTTGAAGGTGTATGGCCTTATCGAGGAGGCCAGAAGACTTTGTCCATGTCCCGTGGGAGATTGAAGGGGGCTAATGCTACCCTTTCAGCAGGCCAAGCTGTGAGTGAGAAGGACCCCAGAATGGGGTGTAGGAGAGAGCCCTGCTCCTGTGAGAGTAGCCCTAGAGCTCAGCCCAGAGCAATCGGCGATGCCGCCAATAGGAAGAGGAGCAGTGGGAACCAGGGCTGCCTGGGCCACCGAAGGGCTATCAGCATTAGCGATGCTGTGTCACGCTGGACCTTGAATAGTGTCTTGGCCACCAGAGGTGTCGTGGGAAGGCATACATGAAGTCTTCTGTCCACGGGATGAGGAACACATCTGCTGCCACCTGGAATGAGTGTAGCTGGCGTGAGCAGAATTGGCGCAACTGCGTGTGATCCAGGCTGGCAAACAGGTCCATCAAGGCGACGCTCCAGAGACAAAATAGCTGTGAGGCTATCATTGGATTCAGGCGCCACTCGTGTAGCTGGAGGACCCTACTCCGTTTTTTCTGCCAGGGCATTGTCCTAGCACGAGAGGTACACCACCCTTAGAAGCATCCCTCTGCATGCTGCATAAGAACAGAGGACTATCGCCTCCTGGCAGAGGGGATACGACCCTGTACCCCCCCTGTTTGTTCACGTAGAACACTGAGACCTGACTGTTGGTCTGGATCAGCACAGAGTGGTATTGGAGTTGGTGGTGGAAGGCTCGGAGGACTAGGTATATTGCCCGGAAATCTAGCAGGTTGATTTGCATCTGGATTCCTTCAGGAACTAGCAGCCTTGCATCTGGAAGCTCCAGCAATGCATACTTCAGCCCATTAGAAAGGTGTCTGTGGTGAGGACCTTCTGGGTGTTGGGTGCCTAGAAAGGCATCCTGGCCTGAAGGTGACATGGAATCTGCTACCATCCAAGGGAGTTTGCCAGCTGATAGGTCCCTTCACCCTGTCCCTGAGCCTGCCTGTGGTTTGAATCTACTGGGAGCAGAGGCACCACTGGGCTGCCCCTCATGTGCAGGCAGGCATATAGGGTGACATGGACTGTGGAAGCCATGTGTCCCAACAGGCGGAGTACGAGCCAGGCAGGTAGCATCCGGTGTCGGTGTACTTCTGCGGCTAACTCCCTGAGACATTCTGACCTCTCCTGGGGGAGAAAGGCTTTTGCCTGGAGGGTATTTAGTTGTGCCCCTTTAAACTCTAGGCGCTAGGGTTGCCAACTGGCTCCAGATGCGCCTGACAGGCTTGCTCCAGTCCTGGGTTTACCCCATTGCATGCAGTTACTTGTAGTTTTCCTTTTCTTATGGAGTGCAATGGAACTATATATCCCTGCATTCCCTGGATCGAACCTGTCAGGCACATCTGGAGCCAGTTGGCAAACCTACTAGGCGCTGGTCCAGAGTGAGGTGGGACTTGGGGTAGTATATGATGAACCTCAGGTTCTGCAGGGTGTTGATAGTGCACCCAGTGAAACATTGCGCCTCGGCAGCAGTGTCCTGCTTTATAAGCCAGTCGTCCAAATATTTATTTATTTATTTTATTTATTTAACATTTGCTTCTATACCGCGCTATTAAAATCAGCGCGGTGTACATCAAACAAGCATACTACAATGTATACAAACAACATTGAGTTTTACAAAGAACAGGAAAATAAACAAATAAGAAAAGACAAAGGCCCCTTGGAGCCAGAGGTGGGCTGCGACCACCATGAGGCGCTTTATGAAGATCCTTAGCGACGAGGCTAGACCAAAAGGGTAGCACTCTGTATTGGTAGTGCTATCCTCCCACCACGGGCCGGAGGAATTTTCTGTGGCTGGGATGAATTAGGATGCAAGTGTAGGTATCCTCTCGGTCTAAGGAACATAGCCAATCTCCCTGCTGGAGGAATGGTAGCAGTATCCCAAGGGAGAGCATCTTCAGCTTCTCCCTGACAAGAAACCTGTTAAGCTCTCGCAGGTCCAGGATGGGCCTGAGGCCCCCAGTCCTGTTGGGGATGAGGAAATATCTGGAATAGAAGCCTGAGCCCCAGAGATGTTTTGGCATCGACTCGACTGCTTTGTTGTTGATTAGGCTTGCTAGCTTGATGAGGAGCAGAGTCTGGTGAAAGGGAGGCCTGGTGGGCTCCTCTGGGAAGTAAGAGAGTGGCGCCCATTGTAGGTGGAGGAGGTAGCCCTCCCTGATGACCTGTAGCACCCAGATATCAATGGTGATGTATGTACATCTGTGAGCAAACAGGGCTAGGCAACCCCCTGGGGGTAAGGAGGTCATGCCCAAGCAGTCCAAAGCTCCCCCCAAGCTGGGCCTAGGACTTCAGGGCCTTATGTTTTCTGGGACCACATCCCTGGCCATTTTGTTGCTGGTCCCATTGAGGGGCCGAGAAGGCATGGAAGTGCAGAGTACTGCTAAAGTCTCCTTTCTTCCTTGGGAATCAGTCCTCACTTATGGGTGATGTCGATGGAGCCCGCACAGAGCATTTCCCCAACTTTCAAAGAAAGCCTTTGGGAATGCTACCACGCATGCGTGGTCCCCTTCCCGCCTAAGGGTGCCATCTTGCTCAGACAGTTGACATAGCTAAGATGGCTGTAAAAATAAGGTAATACATAGAGGCAACTCCCAGGGAAGGAGGGAGGGTCGTGAGAACTGATTCCTGCTGTACCCGGAGAACACCTGTTACAGGTGAGTAACTATACTTTCTCCAGGAACAAGCAGGAAGTCAGTCCTTACATATGGGACTCCCTAGCTCCAGGCTGTCGAGGACCGAATCACGACAGCGCCATCGGCTCCCAATTGGGTAGCCATGAGTTGCAGAAGGTGAGTCCTCACTGACAGACTCTGCAAGACCCTAGCGTCCAGCAACTCTATCACTCTGGTATCCTGAACACAGAAAGGTCAGAGGGCAGGAGTTGCCTACACCCAGAGATTATTATGTAGTACTGCTTGGCCAAAGGCACTGTCCCTGCAGGACTCCTCTCCAGGCAGTAGTGAGCTGCAAACGTGTGAATTGAAGACCATGTGGTGGCCTTGCAGATTTCAGTCACCGGCACGGAGTGCAGGTTGGCCACCGATATGGCCATCGCCCTCATGTGATGCGCTGTGATCTGATGTTCAAGGGAGAGGCCAGCTCACTTATAGGCTAGGGCAATACAGTTTGCCACCCAAGTAGACAGAGTTCGCTTCGACACGGGGAGCTCCAGTCTGCTGGAGTCGTAGAACACAAAAAGCTGAGGAGCTTTCCGATGGGCCTGAGTCCACTGTAAGTAGGGCCAATCAGCTCCTCCCTGCCAGCGTGAGGCCATGGAAAGAAGGTGGGGAGTACTAATTCTTGGTTGAGGTGAAAAAGAGATACCACCTTCGGGAGGAATTTGGGATGTGTGAGAAGCACCACCCTGTTCTTATAGAACCTCGTGTATGGCGGGCCCACCACCAGGACCTGAAGCTTGCTCACTCTTTGAGCGGACGTAAGTGCCACCAAGAAAGCCACTTTCCATGACAGGTACCTGAAGTGGCAAGTGGCTCGAATGGCGGTCTGGTGAGTTGGGAGAGCACCACACTGAGTTCCTATTCCACCGCTGGGGGGGGGGGGGATAGAGAGGGGTCTTGGATAGGAGGAGGCCCCGGAGGAACCTGGAGACTAGGGGCTGGCTGGAGGTGGTTTTCCCCTCGATGGTGTGGTGGTGAAGGTTATGGCACTCAGGTGCACCCATACAGACATAGATTTCAGACTGGTGCGCGATAAGTGCAGCAGGTACTGGAGGACGAGCTGCACATGTTATGAGAAGGGATTCTCCTCTCGCTTCACGTACCAGATGGAGAACCTCCTCCACTTAAAGGCATATGCCCTTCTCGTGGAGGGCTTCCGGAAGGCCAGCGGGATCTCCTCGACTTCCACTGGAAGAATGAAAGGGGCCAAGGCTACCATTTCAGCAGCCACACTGTTACCGTCAGGGACCCCACATTGGGGTGCAAAAGCGAGCTCCCCTCCTGGGACAGGAGGTCTGGGGCCTGGCCCAGTGGAACTGGGAGAGTCACCAAAGAGAGCAGCAGGGGAAACCAGGGTTGTCTGGGCCACCTGGGGACAATCAGTATTACTGACGCTCCTTCGCTCTGAACTTTGAAGAGGGTCCTGGCTACCAGGGGAGTCAGCAGGAATGCATAGAGAAGGTCCTTGGACCATGAGACTAGGAAGGCATCTGCTGCCCCTCTCTCTGGGTGCGACTGATGGGAGTAGAAGCAGGTCAGCTGCACATTGTCCAGAGAGTTGAAGAGGTCCATCACAGGTCTGCCTCAGAGGTTGAAGAACTGTCTCGCTACCCTGGGGTGCAAGCGCCACTCGTGTGGCCATAGGACTCTGCTCAGCCTGTCCGCTAGGCAGTTGTCCTGGCCCGGGAGGTATACCGCTCGCAGCAGCATGCTGTGGCGCGCCACAAAGGAAAGGAGGGCTACCACCTCTCGGAAGAGGGAGTACGAGCCCATGTCCCCTTGCTTGTTGATGTAAAACATGGCCACCTGGTTGCCATCTGAATCAACACTGGCAGATGCCATAGGCAGTGGCGGAACGCTCGTAGGGCCAAAAAGATTGCCCGGAGTTCCAGGAGATTGATCTGTAGGAGGGACTCCTCCAGAGACGAAATTCCTTATGTGTATAGGCCATTGCAATGTGCTCCCCATCCTAGGAGGAAGGTGTCTTGTGGTCAGGGTTGTTTGTGGTACAGGTGCAATTTCTGCCACCAGTTTAATGAGGCTGCCAGTCAGCTGGTGACCTTGACTCTGTCCCTCAGCCTGCCTGTGGCCTGAGTCCACTGTGAGCACAGGCACCATTGGGCCGTCCGCATATGCAGGCGGACCAAGGGGGTGACGTGGACCATCGAGGCCATGTGGCCTCTAGGAGATGGAGGCGGCAGCACGCCGGGACTGTCCTGTGGCACTGCACCTCCCTCGCTAGCTGCTGAAGGCAAGCTGCCCTTTCTCTTGGGAGGACCGCTCTTGCCTGTAGCATGTCCAGGTGTGCCCCTATAAACTCTAGGCCTTCAGTCAGGGAGAGATGGGACTTGAGGTAGTTGATGACAAACCCCAAGTGCTGCCGTAGCACCTCTGAAGAGCCAGTCGTTCAGATAGGGGAAGACAAAGGCCCCTTGTAGGCGCAGACAGGCAGCCACTACGGCCAGACACTTTGTGAAAACCCTTGGTGATGAGGCCAGGCCAAAGGGGAATACCTTGTACTGGTAGTGCTCTCCTCCCCCATGAATCTTAGGTACTGTCTGTGGGAGGGGTGGTCAGGATGTGGGTATACACATTCTTCAGATCCAAGGAGCAGAGTCAGTCTCCCAGATGGAGGTAGGGCAGCAGTATCCAAGGGAGAGCATCTTTTTTTTTTTTAATTATTTATTTATGAAATATTTTCAAATATACAATGAAAAATGTAAAAGGGAAAACATCATAACCATACAGTAAATGACGTCAATAATTATACAAAAAGAAATGCAGTTAGTCCACATCAAGGAAGTGAACAGCCAAACGATATCACAGAATAGATAGAAAAAAAGAGTGCCACTTGATTCCTGTAAATATAAAACTCCATTTAACTAATCTTTGAGCTAAACAGGCAAAAAAAAACAAAAGGAAAAAAAAAACCTTAAATCTGACTGTCTAGAAATTCTAACAATTGTTCTGCCTCCTGGAAAATATACTTCCGGCCTTGAAACACTATAAAACATTTACAAGAAAATTTTAGATGAAAAGTTGCTCCTAAAGCCAGAACTCGAGGACGAATCTCGATAAAGGACTTACGCCGCTTTTGAGTTACCCTGGAAACATCAGGGAACACCTGAATGGTTTGCCCACAAAACTTTTCATTTTTCTTTACAAAATGTGCCTGCAAAACTTTATCCTTATCCATTTCCAACAATAAAGTAACCAAAAGCGTAGCCCTGCAGGAAATATCGTCAGTTTCGGATTCAATGAAATCAGAAATATCTAATGAAAAAGGAGTCGAGCCTACCCGAGAAACAGCAGGTTCATCACAATTCCCTCCCTTCTCAAGCCTCCCTGGGGGCAGATAGAATAACTTGGAAATTTTAAATGAGTCAGCATCTTCAAACAATAATATCTCTTTAAAATACTTCCGTAAAAGAATTATAGGAGATAAGTAATGTGTTTTTGGAAAATTCAAAAGCCGTAAATTTCGAGACCGTAAAGAATTTTCCAAAAACTCATCCTGACGATGCAAACAAACAGAATCATAAGACATTTTAGCACAAAAATCATTCTGTGTCACAAACTTAGATTCTTGAATATCCACCTGTTTCTCTAACGTTAAAAGTTTTTCTTCATGATCAGCAAACTTCAATACTGTCTCCTTAGAGAAATCGGATACTTTTTTCAAAGAGACTGCCAATGTGGACTCCATACGAGACACTATTGACCAAATATCTCTCAGGGAAACATCCGGAGGAGGAACTTGGGATACAGAAAGAGAAGGCAACTCAATCACAGATGGTAGAGGAGACATCAATGATAAATTTGAGTCAAGTTTCAAAAAAGAAGAAGACAGCGAAGTTACACCTGGGTCAGCCTTCTCTGTGGAGACCACCGGGGAAGCTTCACCAGGCTTTTGTTGAAGCTCAGAGATGGGTGGAGATAAACCCTGTTCGCTCAGGGAGGACAAGGAGGAGGAAGTACTCACAGCTGACATGTTCAAACGATTATCCCCTGAGGCCGAAGCCTCAGCTAACGCCTTGCCCACCACGACATGGGCATCCATTGGACCAATGGATTTAACCACTTTCGGAAGAACAGTTGGTAGATACTTCTTCCGTTTCCCCATACCAGGGGAAAAGCCTCCTTATGCCTACGTGCGCCGAAAGGGCGCTAAAGGAGTGTGACCTGCCCCTTTGGTCACGCCCCTTCGGGCACGTGTCCGAGGGACGCCCGCGACCACGTCCCGCGGTAGGGATAGAGATTTTATAGCCCTTAGCAGCTGATCCAATCAGTGCAGCACCTCAGCAGGAACCAACAAAAGCACACAGCAGGTAAAGGAAAAAGCAAACACTTCAGTGTCCCCCGGTGGGGCTGGAGATTTTATAGCCCTTAGCAGCTGATCCAATCAGTGCAACATCTCAGCAGGAACCAACAGAAGCAAACAGCAGGTAAAGGAAAAAGCAAACACTTCCCAAGGAAGAGCATCTTGAACGTCTCGATCACCAGAAACTTGTTCAGGTTTCACAGGTCTAATATGGGCCAGAGACCCCCAGTTCCTTTGGGGAGAAGGAAGTACCTGGAGCAGAAGTCCTTTCCTCATAGATGTTTGAGTACAGGCTCCGCTGCCTTGTCCTTGAGCAGGCCTGCGAGCTCTGAGAGGAGCAAGGTCTGGTGACAGAGAGGCCGCACCAGCTCTCCTGGAAAGAACCCTAGGGGTGTTTGCTGCAGAGGAGATACCCCCTCCCTTACCACTTGCCTGGTCCACCTGTGGGCAAAAAGCACCAAGTGGCCCCCTGTGGGCTGGGGAGCATCTCCCAGAGGAGAGGAGGTCCTGCCTGGGGAGTCAAAAACTCCCCCCGGATTGGGTGGGAGCTGGGGCCTGGGGCTTCTGAGCCTTGGGCTTCCTGGGCCCATGGCCTTACTCCTGGGCTGAGGATCCTGCTGTTGTTGTCCTGAGAAGGGCTGGTAGTGATACTGATGAAAGTACCCCATTTTCCTCAGACCATATCCCGAACAAAGTCGTGAAAGGCCACGTCCTTCGGGGGAGAATGGTGCCAGAGTGATGGCTCCAAGGAGACATCTCTCTGTGACGAGAGGTCTACGGGGAGGCCTTGTCATTGGTCTCCCACTCAGAGCCGGAGAGCGTTGAGGACTCCGAGGCTCTGGATTCCTGGGCCTCGAGGCTGGGTCTGGGGAACCGGGTTCCTCTGGAGGATATCAGGTCCAACTCCCGGAAACTGGCCAGGGAGGACCGGACACCCAAAGATCAGGACCGAGACCTCAATCGGTGCTGAGGGCTTGCCCGAGGCCGATGGCGCTCTGTGCCTGGCTCAACACCCAGGGACTCCCCCGCAGTCGGGTGTCTGGTTGTCGGGGCAGATGATGCGGACGAGCCAGACATCATTACCTGCTGCAGGGTCAGGATAGCAGAGATTTTCTGCTCCAGGACGGCTATTCTGGATTTGAGGCCAGAAGGCTCCACAGCTTTCAGCATGGGCACCAATGTTCTCGGGCCTGCCGCTAGCACTCTCGCGAGTGCGTCCTCGACAAGGACCACAGCCTTGAGGAGCCTCATACAGTCTCCGCTGGCCGAGGACTCCTTCTTAGAGACCTTTGGGGAGGGGTGCTGCTCAGAGTCGCCCGAGTCCCTCCGCAGGACCTTACCGGGTTTTGCCAGTGGAACCTCGACTAGCTTTGAGGATTTTTTCTTTTTCTTCTCGGGGTCTGGGTTCTTTTCGGAGGAGCTGCCGCAGGATTCCGAGGATGCCCGGGCCTCATGGGAAATGCTGGGCTGGGAGTTCAGCATTGGGGAAGCTAGAGCTGAGTCGAACTGTGAGAACATCTACCCCTGCAACTCCGACCATTTCTTGTTGGTTTGTGAAGTCATGGCCTGGCAAAGGTCGCAGGTGGTGCTGTCATTGTCCGAACCCAGGCAGCATAGGCAGCAGTCATGGGTGTCTGTGACAGACAGTCTTGAGTGTAGCGGTTATATTTTTTGAACCCACCAGGAGACATGGTGAGGAATCACCCGGCCGGGGTCGATGACCCCCGGGTGAAAAAAGGCACGAATGCTGATCAAGGCAAGCCTCATCAAAAAAGAAGCGGGAGCTGAGAATGGCGCTGAGGTCTGCACCAGCTTGAGGCGGGAAGATGAACCGGTACACAGGCTGGGAAACAACTTTTAAGGATAATTTTAGAGAGATTTTTCCATAGAAATAAGACAAGCATCCATTGGGCTCCGTGGAAATAAAAAAAGACTGAGCAAGATGCACCCTTGGGTGGGAAGGGGGCCACACATGTGTGGTAGCATTCCCAAAGGTTTTCTTTGAAAACTGGGGAAATGCTCTGCACGGGCTCCGTCGGCCTCGACATCACCCATATGTGAGGACTAACTTCCTGCTTGTTCCTGGAGAAGGGTTTTTTCAGCCGGGGTTTTTCTTCTGGGGCTGCACAAAGGTCTTCTTCAAGAGCCTGGTTCTCGTCACATACTCGGTCTCCATCTCTGCTGCCTTATCCACCATGGGCTTCCCGAATAGGTTTCCTCCTCTGCAGGGGACATTATCAATTTGTCCTGCACTCAAGGTCAGATGACTGCGGCCATGCCTGCCCCAATGCCTGCAGCGACCACCCTGACAGATGACTCAAAGCCACTGTAGGCTGCCCGGGACAAAAACTTTAAACATTCGTTTACTGCAGAGGTCAGGATCTTGAACCTGATCCACTAAGCTCCTTAGACAGTTCCTTCAGGTACATGCCGATATAGAGCTAGTAAGACTGGATCCGGCACGTTAGCATCGAGCCCTGAAAGGCCTTCCGGCCAAGGGCATCAAGGTTTCAGGTCTCCCTGCCGGGTGGCACTGAAGAATGGTTTTTTTGGCTCTTAAGCCTTGCGCATTGCAGACTCTACAACCATGGAGTTGTGGGGGAAGCTGGATCTTTTGAAACCCAGGGCTTCGGCACACCCAGTGCATAGCGTCGAGGCGCCTACTAACGACTGGAATGGATGCCGGTGTTTCACACATCCAGAGGAGGCGGTCAAGGTTCAAGGGCACTGGTACCATGAGTGTTTCCTTTAGGGGGTGCCTCGTATTGGAGTATCTCCAAATCCTCAGTGCGCAGGTCTTCCTCAGTCTTGGTCTCAATGGTGAGAGCCTAGGCCATGTCCCGCACAAAATCGACGAATGCAACGTCCTCAGGTGGGGAAATGGCATCGGGTCGTCAGGGTAGATGGGTCCGAGGGCACATTATGCTGTCGCCTCGTGTCTGGGATCTCTTCGTCCTCTGTCTCCCATTCAGACTCGAAGTCAGAGTAAGAGTCCGACACTACGCGATTGCCTCAGTCGAGGGCCGCACTTGGTGGTCTGTGACCTCCAGAGGATTGGCAGTTTGAGCCACGGACACTCGCCAGGGAGGATCTGAGTCCTGAGGAACGGGAAAAGGATCTCATCTGGGCCAGGGATCTCTTGAGGCCGATGGCGCTTGACTCCAGGGAAGCTCTCTATGTTGAAGTTCCCATCATTGGGGCAAATGAACTGGACGAGCCAGCCATGAACGCTCGCTGCATGGCCACTAAAGCAGATATACTGCTCTCTAGAGCTACCATTCTGGTCTCCATACCAATTGGCTCCACAGCCTTCGACGTGAAGACTTTGGGCCCGGCGCCAGCACTGTAAGGGAGAGTCCTTGATGAGAATGGCTTCAGAGGCCGGTCAGCGAATGCCGATGACTCCTTACGGAACAGCTTGGCAGACCATGCCTGCCCCGACTCCTTGGACTCACACCTGGGACTACGGGTCCTGGGGTGGGATTTCTCCTTTTTCCCGGATCTGTCCTCTGAGGCAGTCTTCAAGAATTATTTCTTCTTCTGCTCCACCTCTGTGGATTTTTACTTTGGAGGGACTGCAGCCACAGGACTCCAAGGAGGCTGGCTTTGCAGGGCACCAAGGTATCAGAGGGGGCGGCCCTGGAGTGTGGTGTCACCGTAGACTCCAGAGCGGAGTCAGACCTCTGAAAGAAACTTTACTGCTGTTGATGGCGGCTCTTCAAGGCCTTTGAAGTCATGGTTCTGCACAGCTCGCAGTCGGAGTCGTCGTGCTCCGGACTGAGACATCGGTGGCAGTAGTTGTGTGGTCAGTGAGTGACATCATTTTGCCACACTTTCTGAAACCACTGGAGGCCACCAGAAAAAGGGGGGTGCAAGGCCTCCGGCTGAGAAAGGGCACAAATGCCGACTGAGGAGCACCTCGATGAAAAAAATGAGAAAACGAACAGACAAACCCGAGGAGCAATGCTGAGACGAGCTGGCTTGGGGGCGGGAAGAAACCAGTATGCATACCAGACAAAACTCAACAATAAAAATCACACTTTTTCCAGGGAAAACTGGACAACGTCCGATGGGCTCTGCGGAAAAAAGGAGACGGAGGCAAGATGGCACCCTTGGGCGGGAAGTGGACCACACATGCGTGGTGCATCTCCCAAAGACTTTCTTTGAAAGCTGGGGAGATGCTTCCGTACGGGCTCTGTCGGCATTGACTTCCTGCTTGTTCCTGAAGAATATGGAGTACTGACCAACTCTGCATTGGTTTTCTGGTACTGCCACTACGGCCTGCAAGGCCTGCAAATGAAGAAGGGTTTGGTACACGGCCTGGAATTTGCACAGCGCCCTGAACAGTGAGGTAACGAAACCCTCCCGGATAGGGATGGATGAACTCTAGGGAGTACCCCTCTCTGATGACCTCCAGCACTAACTGATCGAAGGTGATCTGGGCTCAGGCAGCATACCAGCTAACCTCCCACGGGAACTAGGCTCACCTGGTCCATCCTTGCTTCATTATGACTTCTTGGGGTCCCGAGGAGGACAAGGGATAAAACCCTCTGCCGGTTCCTTGAAACCCCTGAAAAGGCTGAACCCCTAGAGAGAAAATGCTCTCTCTGATACGGCGTGGACCGTACTGTGCAGAAATTCCTAAAGTCCCTCGTCTGCCCACACCCTGGTGCCGAGGACAGAACAGGCTTCTGCATGTCCTCGGGAAGTCTCCTCCCTTTATACTCTCCCAAATCCTTTGCCAACTTTCCCAGGTTCTCTCCGAACAGGAGCCTGCCCCGAAAAGGAAGTTCGAGATGAGACTTGGAGAAGACATCTGCAGACCAATTTCGCAGCCACAAATAGCACCGAGCCACTACCACCGAGGTCATCCCTTTAGACAAGCACCTGATCAGGTTGTAGAAGGCATCCACCAAGTAAGCAGCTCCCAACTCCAGCTTAGCTTCCTCTGGCGGGTAGAGCAGAGTCTCCTCCGCACTCTCCAAAATCCCTTGTGCCCAGTGCAAACACGCTCAGGCCACAAAGGCACTGCATACTGACATCTGTAAGGACAGCGCATTAATACCAAAGGCCTGCTTCTATTCTGTACATCTTTGAGGGCCAAACTGCCTCCTATCGGAATCGTGGTTTTCATCGTGACTGCGGAGATCGCCGCATCCACCTTTGGGGGCCACAAAATCTCCTTGTCTCGATCATGAAGGTGGTAAAGGCATCCCATCATTCACATGCCTTTGAGAGCAGCCTCTGGGACATCCCATTCATCCTGAATTATCTGTTGGACCACTTGTTGCGGAGGAAAAACCCTCTGCGTCGTCCTAACCACCTGGAAAAGTGGGTCCTCCAAAGGCTCTTCAAACGGGGCCTTCGTTCTAACATTTAGTGCTTTCGAGGAATGAGCAATTAAAGCCCCCAATTCCTCCCTATGGAAGACTCTGATAAAGCAGGCATCCTCCCCATGGGGGAATCTCACCCTCTTCCAGATCCGACTCAGCCCCCGGCTCGACCTCCTGGTCGTCTGCCGCATCTGAGTGCAGTGACCCTAATGCATTCCAAAGGTCTAACTCCAATCTCTGCCTGCTCAGCCCAGGCTCTTCCCTCTGCCTTATCCATCGAGGGAGGTTCTTGTACACCACATTTATGGGCCTTCTCCTGAACCCCCAAGATGCTCCTCCTCTCCATGCTGCCTCATTCAAAAGGCCTTATGCATGAGGAGGATTAACTCCAGCGAAAACCCCCTAGGAGTTCTTCCGTCAGCTCCTCCTTAGAAGAGGAGGCTCTACCTGCTCTTTCGCTTGCTTTTAAGATTTTTTGTAGTAGGGGTCGCTACCTCACTGACTCCACCCCCAGAAGGGATTGCAGTACTGGGTGAAGGTGAAACGCAGCCCCCCCCCCCACCCCCCAAGGGCTGAGGAGCGTTCTCCACACCTCCCAAAGTCCCCTTGGATGGATCAGATCTCTCCTACCCAAACCCAACCTCCACAGACTGGGCTTTGGCCTCACAGCCACAAATGAAACCAGCTGGTGAGACCGAACCTCTGCGAGATCCACATGCCAAACACACTGGCTTGGCAGGAATATTGGATCCTTCCAGAACCACACACACTAGAGTTCTTTTGTTTTTATTTTATTTTTTTCTTTTACACTATTAAGACTACTCAGCTTCTTTATCTTAAGACATCTATGGTGAGGGAGCCTCCAGACAAAAAATAAGAAAATGCGAGTGTAAACCCCACCATATGCAGAGATCTCCCTACAAAAATAAAAAATGCGCACAGAAGATGGCGGCTGTTCCCATACTCTACAAGAAAGAGACATGCACCACGTGGTCTGGAAACCCCACTAATGCTTCCTGGCTCTGTACTGACCTCCCAGTGGTACCTCTATGCAGAGGTAAGGCTCCTTTCATGAGATAAAACTGCCACCATGGTCCCAAGCCGCTGCACTGATACTCAGCCTTCTCCTCAGTTTCAGAGTCAGGCAGGAAGAGTGGCTGGGCTCCGTTGTGCGCAGACTCCTCACCCTGCTACTAGGCACCGGAGTTGGAGTCGTCGCACCCTTCACTTACTGGCCCCGGCAAGTCTTCTATAAAGGAAGCCCTCCTACTAACAAGTCATCTGAACCCAAGTACAGGTCCCCCACTGGGGCTATGCAAGGTCCTGCAGTCACTCCTGATTAAAACTTTTTTTTTTTTTTAAAATAAACTAACAGCAATTCTTGCTCTCTCCTTCACTGATACCAAATCAGCCAAATAAGCAATGATCTAAATTATCCTAGTTATTCCTACAGAGAGTCCAAGGGAATCACACCATTCCAGATGCTTGGAGACAGATATTGGAGGTTGGTGGGAGGTGCCAGATGCCTTTCTAGGGTGATGTCACAAAAGATGACACGCTCAGTCTCCAAGCTGCTGGTGGTGTGTGATTACCCACAGGTAACGTAATAGGACTAGACTTGAGGAACAATAAGGAAACACAATTTAGACCCCCAATTCCTATGTTATTCAATTCTTACATCTCATAAATACAGCTGCATTACAACTGCTTGTCTAAATTTGTCTATTATTAAATGCAGCTCATGAATCAAATGTGGCTAAAATGGTTTCTGGGCTGAAGGGTATTCAAAAGCCCAACAGAGTACTAGGATGTTAGCAATAGATCTATAATTAGGGCACACAAAAGGACCTTTACTATTCAAATGTTTAACACAGAAGCCCAGCAGTATCTGATCAGAAAAAAAAAGTTACCTTCCCTCAATATTCCCATTACTAGTTTCACTAACCAGAGCATGATCTCTTCAGGTAAATTCTTTGTAGCACCCTTGAACAAGAGTCCACTGAACGTATACCCTTTGCAATCTTTTTTTTTTCTTATCAGTTACTGGACCTCAAAGACAGAACAAAAAAATAAAATGACCCCCATAAACAATCTTATTTTTATCATTGGTCAGCATTTCCTTCCCCTCAATCTCAGTGACATTGTCACTCTCAATTGATATCGTCTCCTTGGCCTCCACAAGAGGAAATGGACCCAAAAAAATTATCCATTTTGGTTTTAAAATATGTCGTCAATGTGGATGCAGTTATAGTAGAGCCTTCAAAAGTCACACTCTGTCAAATTCTGGGCTCAACAGATTAGTTTAAATAATTATTTACAGCCATTATGTCTTTTTTGAGCTCTTTACTACTATTACTACTACTAAGTCATTTGTATAGCGCTACAAGGTGTATGTAGTGCTTAACAGAGACATGTAAGAGACAATCCCTGCTCAGAGCTTATAATCTAGTCAAGACAGGCAGCACAACAACTGGGAACTATGATTTGTCTAGGAGAATGGTAAGGAAAGCAATTGGAGAGCAAGAGACTAAATGGAGATTTTCACAAAATAAAAAGGCATTTATCCTTAGCAAGCGCCATTTTTAGGAACATCCTGCATAAGCAATAGCGCTTATTGAGGAGGCTACATCCATCTGTCTGTCATCCATCCACACACATCTATTTGCACATGTGCAAACAAACAGATGCTTATAGAGTCACTCTCTCTGAAGAACAAATAGCTTGAAGAGCTGGGAGTTCTCAGGACTTGCCAAGAGTGAATGTGGAGCAGCAGTTTTGGAGAGCCAATGGAAGCCCCAAAGTCCACAGGCAAAGAAGAGCCAGAGCACATGCTGAAAAGCCAGAATAACTCCCCTGGTCCCACAGGCGGGGAGATGGGGATTCCTGGTGGCTTTTCAATGCAAAATTAGGCCAAGCCTGGGAGAAGGGGCAGGAGGAAAAATATGGGCGAAGTTAGAGAGAAGAAAAAGGAGAAGGGTGGAGAGGCAGGGTAGAAAGAAATGGAGGGCATTAGAGAAGGTAAAAAAAGAGGCGGTGGGGTAGAATTAGACCAGGTGTGGGAGAAGGAGCAACAGAAAGGGGTAATGTTAAAGGAGAAGACAAGAGGGGATGGGATGAGGGGGAAGTGTTAGAGAGCACGGAAGCAAAGGAGGAAGCTCAGAGAGAGAGAGAGAAATGGTACAGGGGGAACCATGGCAAAATATGGGGTAGGAGCAGGGTTGGTGCAAGATCTGGAGGCACCCTAGGCAGGCTCTCCCATCTTGCCGCCCCCATTGCCACTCCTGCCCAGGGCCTGCAGCGATAGCAATGGATCCTAAACCGCAACGTAATGCTTATCCACATAAGCTGGCACTGCAGCACAGTTTAATTTGCTTTGTATCTTTTGCTTCTGCCCCCTCTGGCACAGTTTGGCGTTCACTATCACTGCTGCAATCTATAGGGACAGGTAGCAGTGATAGAAATGGTCACTTAGAGCACCAGCCCTCTGGGGGGTGCCACCTAGTTTGCCTAGTTTGTAGTAAGGGCTGTTAGTATAGCTGGGTTTAAAAAAGGTTTGGACAAGTTCCTGGAGGAAAGGTCCATAAACCACTATTAAAAAGGGACTCAGGATATCAATGCTTGACCCAGTACAAGCATTGTGGAACCTGTGTCTTTTGGGGATATTGCTAGATACGTATAACCTAGATTGGCCACTGTTGGAAACAGGATACTGGGCTTGATGGACCTCGGTCTGACCCAGTATGGCATGTCTTATGTTCTTATGCCTAATAGCAACACTGGCCCTGGGTGGGAGATTGTACTCCAATAATGAATCTAAAGATGTCTGCTGTTCCAAAGACAGCGGCTGTGAAGGTAAATAGAGGGGTATTCGGAATTTTGAGTTGAGACGTGGTACTAGGGAGCATTACCCCCCTCTCGCTACTGCTGTCTGCAAGGAATACAGAACCACTAGCGAAAAGGGTGCAGGGGAGAGGGAATAATAATGGGATTAAGGTGGGAGCACTACATCTGCAAACAGTGAGATCTTGTGTTGGTGAAGGCTGCAAATCATAAGAACATAAGATATGCCATACTGGGTCAGACCAAGGTCCATCAAGCCCAGTAGCCTGTTTCCAACAGTGGCCAATTCAGGTCACAAGTATCTAGCAGTTTTCCAAAAAGACATACAGGTTCCACAATGCTTGGGGCAAGAGGTGGATTTCCCGGGTCCTGTTTAATAATGGTTAATGGACCTTTCCTCCATGAACTTGTCCAAAACTTTTTTAAACCCAGCTACACTAACAGGTTTTACTACATCCTCCGGTAACAAATTCCAGAGTTTGATTACTTGTTGCGTGGAAAAATATTTTCTCTTATTAGTCTTAAACGGGTTGCACTGCAGTTTCATTGCATGTCTCCTTTATTAAATATTTAAAGAGTTTTACAAAGTATCAAGAATAAACTTGTAAAGAAAAGGTATTAACATCCACAAATCATTCAAAGAAAGAAAAATTACAAGAAAATGTGAGACAACATTAATGCCTAAAATCCACCATAAGAGTGCAACTACTTCCTAAAGAAAAAGCAGAAGGGCTGGAGGAGCCCATCTGCATGCAACATTACAATGAACAAATCACAAAGGAAACAGAATGCTAGAGAGGGACCAAAGCATATCAAATGCACGGTTACATATCCCTACCACCCCTGTCAACGGGAGAAGTAGTAACAGGCAGTTTGGCACTAACAAACCTAACCAAATCAGCAGGATGAAAAAAAATATATCTTTGAGGCCTTATATACAAATAAACATTTGCATGGGAAGCAAAAATGGAAAGTGGCTCCGAGCTGCAGGGCACCAGGTCTTAACAAAAGCTGTTTATGACGCCTTTGCGTTTCTTTTGAAATATCTGGAAAAATTAATATCTTTTGATCATAGAAAAGTTGTGACCGTTTTGCATAGAACAACCTGAAAGCACAGTTACTTACCTGTAACAGGTGATCTCTGGGAACAGCAGGAATAAGTCTTCACATATGGGTACGTCGGTACCGACGACGGAGCCTGCGCGGGAACGCTCCCCAGCTTCCCAAAAAGGAAAGCTTTTGGGAGCATCCCACAGCGCCTGCGCGCTGCCTTCCCGCCTTTCCTAACCAACTCTCCTCAGTTCGAGTTTAAAGCTGAGACAACAGAGAGAGAGAGGAAAGGAAAGATAGAAAAGAGATACAACTCCTAGGGGAGGTGGGAGGGTTCTGAAGACTTATTGCTGCTGTTCCCAGAGATCACCTGTTACAGGTAAGTAACTGTGCTAACTCCAGGAACAAGCAGGAATGAGTCTTCACATATGGGGACTCCCTAGCTAAGATGCCTGGGAGATCCCCAAGGATATGAGACCCTGAAAGAGGTCTGCGTCCTCCTATTGATCTCAGGCATCCATCCAGGGAAGGAGGGCAGGAGTTGTTTAAGAATGGAACAGGTGTCTGAGGACAGCCTGACCAAACAAGGCATACCAGCGGGAGTCCTTGTCCAAGCAGTAATGTGCTGTGAAGGTATGAACCGAGGCCCAGGTGGCTGCTCGACAGATCTGGTCGATGGACACAGAATTTAGATGAACCATAGAGGTGGCCATGGCCCTCACATTATGAGCTGTGACATGGCTCTCCAGAGAAAGGTTCTTACTCTGGTAGGCGAAGGAAATACACTGAGCAATCCAATTGGACAGTGTTCTCTTAGAGACTGGAAGTCCCAAATGAGAAGGATCAAAAGCAACAAAAAGCTGGGAAGACTTTCTATGTTGCTGTGTTCTTTGTAAGTAAAAAGCAAGAGCTCTTTTACAATCCAGAGTATGAAGATTCCTCTCTGCACTGGATGCATGAGGAGCTGGAAAAAAGGCAGGTAAATATACCTCTTGATTAAGATGAAAAGGTGAGACCACTTTAGGCATAAAGTGTGGATTTGTCCTAAGGACTACCTTATCATGATGGAACCTTGTATAAGGTGGATTAGCCACTAAGGCCTGCAGTTCACTGATGCGGCGAGCAGAATTGACTGCAATGAGGAAAATAACATTACAGGAAAGGAATTTCAAGGAGGTAGTGGCTAAGGGTTCAAAAGGTGGCTTCATAAGCTGACCAAGAACCAAATTTAAGTCCCATGCCACAGGAGGAGGACTAATGGGAGGTTTAGTTAAAGTTAGGCCTCTCATGAATCTTGCAATGAGGGGATGAGAGGAGATAGGTTGTCCATTATTGGGCTTAAGGGACGCTGCAATATCACTTAAATGGACTCTTACTGAATTTGTCTTAAGTCCTGCATTGGAAAGATGCAGGAGATAATCTAACAGAGAAGTTAAAGGTAGTGCTAGAGGGTCAAGACCCTTTTCAGCACACCAAATGGAAAATCTTTTCCACTTAAAAGCATAGGAACGCCTAGTGGAAGGTTTTCTGGAAGCGTGGAGGATATCCTTCACTTGCTGAGAAAGATTCAAGTCTTGAAGGTCTAGGCCTTCAGCAACCAAGCTCTGAGGTGAAGGGACCTGGGTTTGGGTGCCACAAAGTCCCTTCCTCCTGGGACAGGAGGTCTGGAGCAGCTCCCAAGTCCAGGGAGGGGGCTTGGGAGAGATGCATAAGTAGAGGGTACCACACTTGGCGTGGCCAGCGTGGAGCTATGAGGATCATAGATCCTTGATCCCTCTGGAGTTTGAATAGAGTCTTGGGAATCAAGGGAATGGGTGGAAAGGCATAGAGGAAGTCTTGACCCCAATGAAGGAGGAAGGCATCCTTGGCCTGAACTCTCTGACACGGAATTCTGGAACAGAACCGGGGAAGTTTGGCATTCCACGGACTTGCAAAGAGGTCTATTTCCGGGGTTCCCCATTCTTGGAAGATTCTGAGTACCTGATCCATGTGCAGGGGACCATTCGTGTGGAAGCAGAACTCGACTGAGTCTGTCTGCCCAAGAGTTTTGGATTCCTGGGAGGTATACTGCCAGGAGATGGATTTGATGCTCTCTGGCGAAGGCCCATAATCTTAGAGCTTCGTTGCAAAGCGACAGAGAGCCAGTTCCTCCTTGCTTGTTTATGTAAAACATGGCTACTTGATTGTCCGTTTGAATGAGGACTGTCTTGTAGCTGAGGAGGGTATGAAAGACCTTGAGAGCTAGAAATACTGCTCGAAGTTCCAAGTGGTTGATATGAAGAGAGGTCTCCTGTGGGGACCAAGTGCCTTGGGTGGACAGGTCTTGTAGATGAGCTCGCCAACCTGTTTGGGAGGCATCTGTTGTGAGGGTTGCTTGGGGTAACAACTGTTGGAAGGGGGACCCCAGCAACAGATTTTGAGTGGACATCCACCATTGGAGAAACCAAAATAGACGTTTGGAGGTTGCTATTTGGTCTGAGAGAGCTCCTGAAGCTTGAGCCCACTGGGTGGACAAAGTCCATTGAGCTGCTCTCATGTGTAGGCGAGCATAGGGTACCACATGCAGTTGTAGCATCTCCCGGGCAGTTAAGTGGCTCTTTGACTGAATCTGGGAGGCTAACTGCACTAGACGTTGGCAACGGGCCTGAGGAAGGTAAGCCCTTGCAGTAGTGGTATCCAACCAGGCCCCTATGAATTTTAGAGACTGAGTAGGGGTGAGCTGAGACTTTGGGAGGTTTACCACAAGTCCCAGATACTGCAGAATGCGCCTTGTGCGGTCCAAGGAATTCTGGGCCTCTGACTGAGATGGAGCTCGAATGAGCCAGTCGTCCAGGTATGGGAAGACAAATATTCCCAGAGTTCGTAGAAATGCAGCAACTATTGCCATGCATTTGGTGAACACTCTTGGAGCAGAGGCCAGACCGAAAGGAAGAACTCTGTATTGGTAATGTTTTCTTTGGAAAAGAAACCACAGGAATCTTCTGTGAGAGGGATGCATGAGGACATGGGTGTACGCATCCTTGAGATCTAGAGAACAAAGCCAATCCTGACTTTGAAGGTATGGAGGGAGAGTGCCCAGAGAAAGCATCTTGAACTTCTCCTTACATAGAAATTTGTTCAATTCTCTGAGATCTAAGATGGGTCTGTATCCCCCTGTCTTCTTTGGAATGAGAAAATAGGGGGAGTAGAACCCTGACCCTTGATGAAGAAGAGGAACTTCTTCTATTGCCCCTTGGGCAAGAAGGATAGCTACCTCTTGACCTAGAAGGTCGAGAAGAGATGTGGGAGAATTGAAATGTCTCACCATGGTGTGGGGAGGAAGGTCTGAAAAATGAAGCTTGTAGCCCTCTCTTATGATGGAGAAGGTCCACTGCTCTGATGTGATTTGCTCCCATCTGGGAGCAAAATGAGCTAACCTTCCTGGAATGGTGAGAGGTTCTGGCTGTTGTAGAGCCAGAAAGGCTAAGTTCTCTAGCATCAAGTCAAAAACCCTGAGGAGGTTGGGACTGCTGAGTTGCAGCAGCCCCTGTAGACTTAGGCCTGGCCTGCTTAGGTTGCTGACGCTTAGTGGCAAAGCGACCTGTGGAAGATTGTTGGCCAGAAGTAGAAGGAAATCTGCCCTTTTTGTAAAAAGACTTCTTAAAAATCTTTTTCTTGGCAGGAATGGAGGTTGACTTTGAAAGTCTATCCAGAGCAGAGTTCTCTGCATCCATTTGAGTGGCTTTTATTTGCCACTCTTTGCCAAATAGATTTTCACCTGTACAGGGCAGATTTCCTAAGCCATCTTGAACCCAGGGTTCTAGATCAGAAGCCTGGAGCCAAGCAATTCTGCGAGCAGCTATGGCAATGCCTGATGCTCTGCTGGCACCTTCAAAGGAGTCAAAAGCTGCCCTGTTGGAAAACTTTGAAATGTCTTGAGTATGCTGAAGCCAAAGGAGGAATTCGTCCCTTTTATCCTCTGGAAGAAAAGGGAGGAAGTTGTGCAGCTTTTGTGCAACTTCTTTTAGAAACATACCCATGTAAAGGCTATATGAGTTGATTCTGGCAATAAGCATACTGGCTTGGAAGATTTTCCTACCAAAAGCATCCAAGGTCCTGCATTCTCTTCCTGGAGGAGCAGAAGAGTGTCTCTTTGTACACTTTATTCTCTTCATAGCTGACTGCACCACAATGGAATGGTGAGGAAGCTGAGTTTTCTGAAATCCAGGACAAGGAGGGACACGATACAGTGTCCAATCTGCGAGAATGAAGAGAGAGAGTGAGAGGAGTCTTCCATAATTCAATCATGTGTTCATGAAGAATCTCATGAATTGGTAAGGTGACAGCCTCTCTAGGAGCCTTAGAGTACCCTAAAATATCTAATTTTTTTGCTCTAGGCTCTGATTCAGAGGTTACTGAAATAGAAAGTCCTTTAGCTACTTCTCTTATGAAGTCTTGAAAGGACAAGTCCTCTGGAGGAGACATTCTTCTTTTTGGAGAAGGCTGCTCTTCAGGAAGGGCTATGGATACTTCAGGAGACTCATCTGATGAATCAGAATCATCAGAGGAATCGAAGTATCGCCTGTCCGGGTGCTCTTCCAACGCTCGATACGCGTATCGAGCGGTATTGACATCGGGCGTCCCCGGTACCGGATCGGTACCAAGAAATAGCCCTGGACAAGGAACCGCTGCAGTCGGTATCCTGGTCGATGTCGATGCAGTCGGTACCGGCATCGGTGCTGGTGCCGGTACTGGAGCCGATACCGACAACGGGGCTCGTTGCGATACCATCGGCGTCGCAACTTGAATGAAGGCCTTGATAGCCTGTTGCATGGACAGAACATTCCAATCCATCGACACCATGAAAGCCTGGATGTCGGTACCGGGAGAAAGTGCCGGTACCCCAGAGCAATCTAACAGGTGATCGGTCGAGGCCGTGCCATCGATGTCAACCTGTAACCCCATAGGAGGAGCTTTGGAAGCCGGAGCTTCCCGCCGGGGTTGTTTGGCTGGTGCAGGATCCTCGAGGGCAAGCCCGGAGGCATCTCGATGCTTAGAGGGAGATCTACCCTTCGAGGACCTGCTAGGTTTATGTTTGGTTACCTGAGATCCATCAGGAGAAGAAGACCTGGAAGATGTCGATGCTACCGCCGGTGCATCAGCGGGAAACAGCACATGGAGCTTAGCTGCTCGGTTCTGTAACCCCCGTTTAGACATTAGAGAGCAGGACGGACAATCCGGAATGGAGTGTTCAGGACCCAAACATTTAAGACACCATTCATGGGTATCTGTAACAGAAATAATACCGCTACACTTAGTGCATTTTTTGAACCCCGAGGCTGGTTTTTCCATGAGGGAAATTTTCTTGTGGGCCCTGAGGCCTAAGAAGAAAAATACACCAAGTGAGGAAAAATATCGATTCTTTTTTTTTTTAAAGAAAGAAAGAAAAGACCAGCGGTACCAGTCCGGAGTCGGGGGAAGGCAGACACGCGACCAAAGAAATAAAATAAAATAAAGAACTTCTTCAGCGGTGACAGGGCTCGACCTGCTGGCTCCGCGGCAAAGAAGAACTGAGGAGAGCTGGTTAGGAAAGGCGGGAAGGCAGCACGCAGGCGCTGTGGGATGCTCCCAAAAGCTTTCCTTTTTGGGAAGCTGGGGAGCGTTCCCGCGCAGGCTCCGTCGGTACCGACGTACCCATATGTGAAGACTCATTCCTGCTTGTTCCTGGAGATTAACCAATCTCTATCCAATATTAGAGCACATGCAACCAATAATGTAGAAACTATTAAACCCGTGGGGCTCGGGAGATTTTAAGAGATCCAATACATTAAGAACATTCAATGTGACAGCTGATTCAACTGGACCAGGCACTCTTTTCCCTTGAGGCAAATAAAACACCTTCACAATCGGCAGTATTAGCTCTTGAGAAACAGCCAAGTTCTTGGACAAATATTGTTTAAACTCCTCAACCGGAGATCTATCTGCAATAACCAGAAAATTCAAAATTTGCAGATTTGAAGCACGGGCAGTATCTTCTAAAGTTTCCAACTTAGCCCAAAGTGAGATATTGTCTTTAATCAGCGCCGCGTTAGTGTCCACAACAGAGTTTAACATCTGCTCATTTTCTTCCACTCTAATTTTCATACTGTCAGTTAAAGCCACATATCCCTCCAACTTTTGGGTAACAGCTTCCACCTTAGCTGAGATACAGACTGCTTGCCGAGATACCACATCAGAGAGAGAAGTAATGGCATCTTAGATGTTATTTAAAGTAATTTTCTTTGGGCAGGTTAAGGTAAAAGATATAGGCGAAACTGCAGCCAGAGACATCTCCAAACCTCTTGCTTCACTCTCCTTGCTGAGCTGGGGTAGTGCTTCCGCCCGTAATCTCCCAGGAAGGATGTCAGATGTAAAAGGCACAAACACTCCATTATTCTCCACTGCCACGCCCTGCTCCAGTGCAACTCGAGGGCCAACATCTGACTCTCCAAGAAGGCAGGGCTGCAGCTGGGGAGCATTCTCACTCGGGGGAAGGGGTGGACTTTGTGCTTCAGGAGAGAGGGTGGTTTCCAGGCCAAGAAGAACAACAGACATCTCTCCAATGGCTCAATCACATTGCCCACATGAATCTCCCTTCTTTCCGCTTCGGATACTGCAACAAAACGAATCACTGGACCTGAAACAGGTGGTTGAGGCTCCACAGGGTAAGCCTTAGTTTTCCCTTTTCTCTTTGGTATAGTAAGGAAAAGCAGCACACCTCTCAGAAAGCCATCTTGGAGTAACCACCTCTTCAGCGTCCAGCTCTCCCAGGAGAGAGAGAAGTTGCCACCAAGAACGAAGCCTCAGCTTCACAAAGAGCTCTACCCGGACCGAAGCCTCAGCTTCACAAAAGAGCTCCACCCGGACTGAAGCCTCTCCAGTGTCCAGCTCTCCCAGGAGGGAGTGAGAAGCTGCCCGTCTCTACCCACAGCAGCTGCGTCACAACTTAGTGCTGTCCAATCGGGGCAGCCCACTGCTCTTTAAAAAGGAGCGCCACAGGCGCACCCGCGCCTGAGGGCTTCACAAGAGGGCCCTTTGGCACGGCCCTTAGGCAACGGGCCCTCACTGAGATGCCCCAGAAACCTACAAGCGATCCATCCTCATCAATACAATATAGTAGCTTGAGCTCCCCCAGGGTTGAGCTCGCTCTCATCATCAACACGACTACTTCTGCGACCATAGCAAATATACATCACCTTAACGGACATAGAAAGAGACCCTTTCCCATAGAATTGTCTCTATTATTGACTATAATACTGTTGCCATTAGCTCATAGAATTGTTTCTATTACTGACTATAGAAAGAGACCCTTTCCCATAGAATTGTTTCTATTATTGACTATAATACTGTTGCCATTAGCTCGCATTTACTATGGCTAGTAGCATCATATAACTGTCACTATTTTTAAACTGCATTTACTATCACCAGTAATCCTCAGAGAACTGTTTCTATTTTTGACCACGTTACTGTTGCCAGTAGCCGCATCTACTATTGTTAGTAGTTTTATACACAGCCCCCTCACCAAAAACTACATAATGGCCCCCTTAAAAAATTAAAAGCCTACCCCTTTCTCTCCTAATAAGATTATCTCTACCTGTTTTAATTATACTGTTGTCAGTAGCCAATACTTATCTCTTTCATGAATTATTCATACTGTTGCCAATAACACAGGTACACTAAAAAAATTTTTTTTAAACTGCCTCTAATGTTTCGATTGATTTTTATGTTTTTTGGTGCGCTGAATCCAAATCTGGTAACCAATTTGCTCCATCGCGTACAGATTTTTTGCTACATTGGGTTAGCAGTTTGAGGTGAACGTTTCAGATTGAGTGCGATCGAGATAAAAGTTTCTTGGAT
Organism: Ichthyophis bannanicus; assembly: GCA_033557465.1. NCBI lineage: Eukaryota > Metazoa > Chordata > Amphibia > Gymnophiona > Ichthyophiidae > Ichthyophis > Ichthyophis bannanicus. The sequence continues at coordinate 334,595,965 of CM066038.1, forward strand.
GAATTCTTTATACTAATTGTTTAGTAGTTATTCAAATAAGGATAAAGAAAATTGTAACAAGGCAGCACATAAGAATAGAGTAATGTCAACAAAACACACTGTGATGGCAGCAAAATTGTCTGCACTTAAAACAGCCACATACATGTGCACAAACATTGAGCATATAAGAGCGAGGTTAGACACAAAGCAAAGCAAAGAAATGTGCAAAAAATGTTGTACAGGTATGTATGTAAGAATAGAAAACGCAAACGGCACCATTGCAATACATGAAGACAAACACCCGATGGTGTGAAAATAAAATTCTAATAAATGAGATCCGACACTGTGGTAATAACTAGCAAATTTTTATTTCAAAGTTTAGTAAAAACACGATATTTGTCAACACAGTTTAGATTTTAAAGTCATTCTTGGGTCAATCAATCTCCTGGTGGGCCCGTTTCTTCTTCCCCCGAATGCTTCTCTTGGTGCGCTGCTTGGCGTATTTTTCATCTGGGGTTTCCCGCAGCAGCAACCAGCAGAAATCAGCCATCATAGTGGTGTTCCATCTTCCTTCGTACCTTCTCTCTGTGTCCTTGATGTCCTGGTGAAACCTTTCACCTTGTTCTTCACTGTACGCCCCCAAGTTTTCGGGAAAGTAGTTCACATGGGAGTGCAAGAAATGGACTTTCAGGCTCATGTTACAGCCTTGTTCTTTGAAGGCATTGAGCATCCTGGCAACAATATCCTTATAGTTCTCATCCCGCCTGTTCCCCAAGAATTTGAGAACAACATCCTTGAAGGAATCCCAGGCTTCTTTTTCCTTCTCAGACATCGTTTCAGCGAATGCTCCATCTGAAATGAGTTTCCTTATATCAGGGCCAACAAACACTCCTTCCTTTAGCTTTGCTTCAGAAAGTCGGGGGAACTTTGAGCAAAGGTACCAAAAGCACTCACCATCTTTTGGAAGGGACTTGATGAATTGCTTAATGAGACCCAACTTAATGTGGAGAGGTGGTAATAGAATTTTATCACGAGGTACCAAGCTCTCATGAAGAACATTTTTCTCACCGGGTCTCAAATACTCCCGAATTGGCCAGTCTTTTTCCCCCCAGTGTAGGTTGCGGGCCCGGCTATCCCACAAGCAAAGGAAGCAGGGATATTTGGTGAAACCGGATTGCTGCCCTAATAGCATGGATAGAATTTTAAAGTCTCCACAAATCATCCACTTATGCTCATCATAACGAATCTTCTGAAGAATCAGGGCCAAATTCTCGTATTTTTCTTGGAGAATAAGAGAGTGAGCAATAGGAACTGAAGCGAATGTGTTGCCATTATGATGAAGAACACCTTTTATGCTGTCTTTTGATGAATCAATGAACAGCCGCCATTCAGCAGGATCATACTTGAGTTTAAACTTTTCCATCACTCTGTATATATCGTTGCAAAATACCAAATCTTCCTCTTTGCTGAAATACTTCAAAAATTGTGTCTTGCGGTTGCGGTACCAATAAAAAGTTGTTCCTGGTGACAATAGATTTTTCTGTTTAAGCCGAGAACCTAGCAGTTGGGCAGCATCTTTTGGGAGTCCTAAATCCCGGACTCATTCAATTCAGCTTGAGAGAAAAGTTCAGGTTTCGGATCTGGTTCAGTTTCAAACTCGGAAGTACTGGACTCATCGGGAAAAGCCATCTGATGAGTCTCATCATGATCAGAACTGTCCACACAAATATGATCCAAAGATTTTGGTGGTTCAGGCACAGGTACTTCGTTGCTATGAGGCATAGGCCTAATTGCTGAGGGAAGGTTGGGGTAACTTATTACGTTCTTATTTTTTAAGTTGTATCCCTTCACAATGCAAGAGCAAAAATAGCAGTCACTGCTGTGGTCTCTGTTCACGCCACATCATAGGTATTCCGAAATGAAATGCTTGTTATTTACCTTTCATCCATAAGCGTAGATCTTCCTCACATGTCTTGCACACTTTGTGAGGAGCCCACGGTTTGTCTTGATCGCCTAACTTCAAACCGAAATAGGCGAAATATACTTTTTTAATAAATGCAGAAATGTTCCTCTGCCGCTTTTTCACGGTATATTCCCCACAAATAAAACAAAAACTGTCCGGAGAGTTGACGCAACCTCTGGCTCTGTGAGCCATCACAAATACACAGCACTGCAAACTACAACTGTAGTGAACCACTTCGGAATAAAGCTGGATTACGACTGAGCAAACAAAAGGTAATAATGAACTTGCAAGAAACTGAAATTTGACAGGAACGTTCATGTCGCAATCACCGTGTTTGAGCGAGCGAACGAGGCGAGGCGAACAGGAAAGAACATGCGCCAGCGCGAGTACTGGATTTAGCCCCCCGCCTCCCAATTGTCCTGTTAATGTATAAAATGAATACAAAACACTCTAAAATATCATGAGGGAGTGTTTCTAGTTAGTTAACCATTACAACCTCTATTTTGGGCCAAGAAAATAAACTGCAGTCGGCTAAAAAGAAATTATGTGAACATTCCTTATATGGGTAAGAAATCTAATTTTGCAAGAAAACGTGACGTGATGGAACATTTTGGCTATTTTTCCTGGATTCAGCACCCCAAAATCTATAGGAATCAGTTGCAAAACTGGAGGCAGTTTTTTGGTAGTGTACCTGTGTAATTAATAATAATTAATTTATCCAGATCCTCCTTCAGTTTTCCGAAACCCTCTTGGGTTTAACAACTTTAAACAGTTTTGTGTCATCTGCAAATTTGATAACCTCACTAGTTATTCCCTTTTACAGGTCATTTATGAATATGTCAAAAAGCAGCAGACCCAGTACCGATCCCTGGGGTACTCCACTATTCACCTTTTTCCATTGGGAAAATTGGCCATTTTGCCCTACCCTCTGCTTTCTAACCAAGCAACTGAAGCATTTCTTGAGCTGTCAGGGAGGTTTTCAAAACTGCTTGAGAAGCCAGTTGAACTATTCGAGCACAGCATACCTGTGGCAGAAAATCCCTTGACTGCTGCGTATCTAGAAGAGCCCCTATGAACTCTAATGTTTGAGAAGAAGTGAGTTGGGCTTTTGGAAGATTTATTACGAACCCCAAATGTTGAAGAACCTGCATTGTGCGGGAGAGAGCAGAGCTGGCCTCTGGAGCCAACAATGCTCGGATGAGCCAGTCGTCTAAGTAAGGGAAAACAAATATCCCTAGAGTTCTTAGAAATGCTGCTACTATTGCCATGCATTTTGTGAAGACTATGGGGCAGGAGCCAGGCCAGAGGGTAGAACCCTGTACTGGTAATGTCTTCCCTGAAAGAGGAACTGAAGGAACCTCCTGTGATCCTTGTGGATAAGGATGTGTGTATATGCATCCTTTAGATCTAGAGAACATAGCCAATCCTGACCCTGGATGTTAAGGAAGAAGTGTTTCGAGAAAGATCATTTTGAATTTCTCTCAGAACAGATACTTGTTTAATTCTCGGAGGTCCAGAATGGGCCTGTATCCTCCTGTCTTCTTTGGTATAAGGAAGTAGGGGGAGTAGAAGCCCAAGCCTTGTTGGGAAAGTGGCACTTCCTCTATCGCACCCTAAGTGAGAAGGGTGGTGATCTCGTGGCACAAGAGTGTGGTGAGAGGGGGCTGGGAGTTGAACTCTCTTGGAATGAAGGGAGGGGGCATACTTTGGATGTGAAGTTTGTACCCCTCTATCACTATGGTGAGAGTCCAATGTTCTGATGTTATCTGGTGCCATCTTTTGGTAAAGTGACACAGTATGCCTGGGATGTTGAATGGCTCTGGAATTTCCAGGGGTAGGATAGCTAAGTTCTCTAGCACAGGGGTTCTCAACCCTGTCCTCGGGACCCACCTAGCCAGTCAGGTTTTCAGGATAACCACAATGAATATGCATGGGATAGATTTGCATATAATGGAGGCAGTGTATGCAAATCTCTCTCACACATATTCATTGTGGTTATCCTGAAAACCCGACTGGCTAGGTGGGTACCAAGGACAGGGTTGAGAACCCCTGAAGTCAAAGACTTTGTGGAGGCAGGGTCAGCTGAGCTGGTTGAGCTCTGGGGCCGGAGCCTTCCTTTGTTGTTTCGGTTGTTGCTGTCTCTTCTGGGAAGCATGGACCGGACAGTGGACTGCATGGATGTAAGAAGGATAAAACAACTTCTTCTTGTTGAAAAAGGGCTTCTTAACAGTCTTTTTCTTAGCTGGGTTGGCAGTGGTCCTAGAGAGCCTGTTTAAGGTGGTGTTCTCGGACTCAAGCTGAGAAACTGTATCTTGCCAATCCTTGCCAAAGAGGTTTTCTCCCATGCAAGGAATGTTTCCCAGCTTATCTTGCACCCACTGTTCTAAGTCAGATGCTTGTAACCAAGCAATCCGATATGCACCGATGGAAAATAGCAAAGGTCCTGCTAATACACTCGAAACAATCGAAAGTTGCTCTATTCATTAACTTGGAAACATTCATGTTTAACGAGTGTCAGGAAATCAGCCCTCTTGTCGTCTGGGAGAAACGGAGCCATTGGTTCCAAATCTTTAGTCACCTCCCGAAGAAACATACCCATGTAGAATATGTATGAACTTATTCTGGCAGACAACATGGAGGCCTGAAAGCATCGACAGCCAAAGGTATCGAGAGTTCTTGCCTCACAGCCCGGGGGGATTAAATGTGATGCACTGCCAATTCCGCAACCATGGAATGGTGTGGTAACTGCATCTTCTGAAAACTGGGACACTGCGGTACCAGGTACACAGTATCGAGTCTTCGTGAATGTGGAGACACTGTTAAAGGTGTTTCCCACATCCTACACATGGGGGTCATGCAATATCCGATGAATGGGTAAGGTCATGGCCTCCTTAGGGGCTACCGGATACTGAAGAATTTCAAGTTCTTCAGCTCTCAGTTCCTTCTTGGAGGTCACCGTAATCGAGAGGCCGCAAGCCACATCTCGTATAAAGTCTTGAAAAAAGACATGTCCTCCGGTGGAGACATTCGGCGTTGTGGGGAAGGAGCAGGATCTTACGGAAGAGCATCTTCGGTACCAATGGATTCAGAAGACTCGAAGTATCGACGGGCCAGGTGCTCCCACCCGGCCAGACGACAGTACCTATCAAAATCAGCATCGGAAAGCCTCGGTACTGGACCCTCGGTGCCGGACACTGATTCCAGAGCCGGCATGACTGGTAGCATGGAGAGCGGCACAATGGTCAATGCCTATACCTCCGGTACCGGTACCGATGGCTGTGGAACCGATTGTAAAGGCTTTAGCGGTACTGAGGCGGTACCAAGGCCGCCAGCAATGCTGCAAGACTCCACTCAATGACTAGGATACGTTGATCCATGGAGCCAGCCGATGCCTGGGTATCGGTACCCGAAGAGCGGGCCACGACCCCAGAACATGGCACCAAGAGCTCCTCCAGAGGAGGATGCTTCGGGAACATCTTGGGACCCTGATAATGCTTTGGCGGCAAGGACCTCCTGCTGGGGCTGTTTGGCCGGTGTATTCTCCTCTAGGGCAACGCTTAAAGCAAGATGCTTAGAAGTAGATCTACCCTTTGAGGACCAATCAGTCTTCGAAGAAGACCTGGGTTTCGTTACCCGAGATCCATGGGAGGAAGATGAAGCCCTGGACAAAGTCGATTCCACGGACATTGCATCCGAGGCAAAGAGGGTGCCGAGTTTCGCAGCTCTATTTCTGCAGGCCCCTCTTTGTCATCTTTCTGCAAAGGAGACATTCCGAAGGTGAATGGTCTGGTCCCAAACATTTAAGACACTAGTCATTGGTGTCGGTAGCAGAAATGGTACTGCTACATTTGGAACACTTTCTGAAACCACAAGTTGGTTTCTCCATTTTGAGGAAGAAAGGGCCCTCTAAGGCCCAAAATGGCGCCTAAGCACCTAGAGGGAAAGACCCTCCAAGAAACCCCTTTTTTTTTTTTAAGCAAGAAAATAGAAGAAGAAAAGAACACTGATGATACCAGTGCTGGCGTCGACGGGAAGGCAGACGCACCACAAAAAGAAAAGATTTTCTGCGATGACAGGACTTGCTCCCCGTCGCTCCGCAGAAAACAAAAAACTGAGGAGGGAGAGTTGGAAAGGCAGGAAGGCAGCAGCGCAGGCACAGTGGGATGCTCCCAAAAGCTTTCCTATAGGACGCTGGGGAGCGTTCCCGCGTGGGCTCCGTCGGTGCCGACGTCACCCATATGTGAAGACTACATTCCTGCTTGTTCCTATAGTTAGGAAAACTGGTCAGGATTGAAGGAATGATGGATGGCACTAAATACAGGGCAATTCTTGAGGAAAACCTGTTTCAGTCTGCCAGAGATTTGAGACTGGGACAAAGGTTCACCTTCCAGCAGGACAATGACCCTAAACATACTGCTAAAGCTGGTTTAAAGGGAAACATTTAAATGCCTTGGAATGGCCTGGTTAAAGCCCAGACCTCAATCCAATTGAGAATCTATGGCATTATTTGAAGATTGCTGTACACAAACACAACCCATCTAATTTGAAGGAATTGGAGCAGTTTTGCCTTAAGGAATGGGTGAAAATCCCAGTGGCCAGATGTAGAGACATATCCCAAGAGACTTCCAGCTGTAATTGCAGCAAAAGGTGGCTCTACAATGTATTGACTTTGGGGGGGCGGGGTTAATATATATGCACACTCCTGCTTTCAGGGTTTTTTTGTCTTAATTATTGTTTGTGTCACAATAAAGGATATTTTGCACCTTCAAAGTCGTAGGCATGTTGTGTATATCACATAGTGCTAACTCCCAAAACTCCATTTTAATTCCAGGTTGTAATGCGACAAAACAGGATAAACACGGGATGAATACTTTTGCAATGCACTATACCATCAAGTTACACAGCTTTCCTTCCAGGTGTTGGAGAGGATGTAATAGAAAGCAATTATTTAACATATTGCAGTGGAACGGTCCGAAGCTAAAGGGTTTTTGGACAGAAGTGGAAAGTGACATTCTTATGTTTATGTTTATGTTTATTGGTTTTTGATAAAATCGCCTTTCTTCAGAAAATCAAAGCGATGTACAACATAAAAACAATTGTCTAAAAGAGGCCAAAGCCTAGAAAAGAAAGGAAATACAATGTCTTGTTCAAAATAAAATAGAGGTTCTGTTTAAAAGCATAGACAAGAGAGACAAGGAATGGGTAAGGAAGGAAACAACAAGGGGAGGTTAGGGGCGGGAAAAGGGGATCACACAAAAGGAGAGGGCACATCGAAAGCTAAAGAGAAAAGGTGTGTTTTTAGGTTTTGTTTAAAGGTGGAGAAGAGCGGTTCGAGACGGAGGGAGGAGGGTAGCGAGTTCCAGAGGGCGGGGCCAATAAAAAAAAAGGCAGAGGAGCGGGTGGTCTGTAGATGAGCGCGGGCGGGGGAGGGAAGGGCTAAACGGTGAAGATGAAAGGAACGGGGAGTATACCGGGGGGTATGAATAGAAAGTAGATCAGCAAGGTATTGGGGGGAGCCAGTGTGAAGTGCTTTGTGTACCAGAGTGAGAAGCTTAAATTGGGAGCGGTAAGGGAAGGGTAACCAGTGGAGGTGAAACAGGAGAGGAGTGATGTGGTCGCGAGGAGAGGCATGACAAATAAGACGGGCGGCAGTATGTTGAATGCGTTGTAAACGGGACAAACGAGACTTAGGAAGACCAATAAGAACGGAGTTTGCAAAATCGACACGTGAAATAACCAAAGACAATACCAGGGTGGTGAGAGCTGCCGGGGACAAGAAGGGACGAACTGCACGTATTTGGCGGAGGAAAAAGAAAGAGGACTTGGTAATGTGAGAAAGATGTGACTGGAAGGAAAGATCAGAATCAAAGTGAACACCGAGGTAGCGAAAGGTAGAGACTAAGGGGACAGGGGACCCAGAAAAAGAGGGGGCAAGAGTAGGGAGTGTGGACCCGTGGGAGAACCAGATGGCAATGGTTTTAGTGAGATTAAGATGCAAACAGTGAAGGGTCAACCAGTTGGCTACAGCGGAGAGACAGGAATTAAGCGCAGTGAGATCGGGACAGGAGGGAGAAGTATGATGGAGCAAGACGATGTCATCTGCGTAGAGAAAAGCAGAGATTCCTGATTGCTGAATTAAGAGTGCAAGAGGTGCTAAAAAAAGGTTAAATAGAAGAGGGGCCAAGACAGAACCTTGGGGCACCCCACAGGTAAGAGAAAAAGAAGTAGAAGCGGAGGTAGAAGAAGAAGGAGAGAGCACAGAACAGGAGCGAGAAGAAAGAAAAGAGTGAAACCAGTGATGCACAGTACTACATAACCCAGCTTCCCGTAACCGAAGGAGAAGAAGAGAGTGATCGACAAGATCAAAAGCTGCTGAAAGATCTAGAGCAACCGCCACCGAAATATTACCCTGATCGTGAGCCACATGTAGTGCGTTGGTGAATGCAAGAAGAATGGTGTCAACACTGTGACCCGTGCGGAAACCCGATTGGCGGGGGTGGAGGAAATTGATAGAGTCGAGGTAGTGCGAGAGTTGAGCAAAAACAAACTTTTCAAGTAGCTTAGAAAGGAAAGGAAGATTAGATACAGGACGATAGTGAGAGGGAACGGAAGGATCAAGAGAAGAGTTTTTAAGAATGGGGCGAATTAGAGCATGCTTCCAGAAGGAGGGGAAGATACCCGTGGACAAACTAGTGTTGAACATAGTGAGGATATACGGAAGGAGTGCAAGAGATAATGTCCTCTCCTTGAGTCCTGCTAGACCAGTCCAGGCAAGTGGGTTGTGTCCCCATACCAGCAGATGTGGAGACAGAGGAAAATTCTACAGACTTCTTTATGACATCATGCCATATCGGCCAGAACCACCAAAAGGAGCCTTCAGTAATGGGGACAGACAAAAGATCTCAATATATGTACTTTGGAGGAAAGGCGGGAGAGAGGAGATATAATAGAGATATTTAAATATCTCTGTTGCATAAATGCACAGGGGAGAACCACTTTCAATTGAAAGAAAGCTTTGCAATGAAGGGGCATAGGATGAAGGTGAAAGGGAATAGACTCAGGAGTAATATGCAGAATTATTTCTTTACAGAAAGAATGATAGATGTAGGGAATAGTCTTACAGTGGAGGTAGTAAAGACCAAGACAATATCTGAATTCAAGAATGCATGGGATAAACAAAGAAGATCTCTAAAGGAAAACAAGGGACTATGGCAATTGCTATGAAAGGGCAGAATGGATAGCCATATGGTCTTTTGTTGTAGTCATGTTTATGATCCTAAGTAATATTTGGATCAAAGCATAAGGTGAGGAACCTCAGAATTCACACAATCTCAGTCAAGATAACCAGGTTCAACGAAACAACCATAACTATATACAGAATCGGCTTCAACAGAAGGCTTGTCAAAAGGGTATGAACTCGTAGGGCTAACCACAGAGAATAGCAGACCAAGCAGTTATCCAGGATGGGTCTTGGACAGGTCTAGCAGGACTCAAGTAAAAGGACATTATCTGATAAGTAAAATGTCACCTTCCATATCGTCCTGCTAGACCAGTCCAGACAAGTGGTACATACCAAAGCTATGACTTCATTGGGCAGGAAGACAACACGGCAGCTTTAAAGACCTTTGAGCCAAAGGCCATGTCAGCTCAAGCGTGGACATCCAAGCAGCAGTGCTTGAAAAGTGGAAAGCGATGCCCATGTTGCTGCCTGAAAAATGTCTGCTGATGAAGACGTTTGTGCCAGAAGAGGATGCTCACACAAAACCTTCAGAACCAGCTGGTTCCACAACAGATATGCAGAGGCAACTGCCTCCTTGATCCAGCATCCCAAAGTAGACTTGGTGCCCGCATTACCTTTACACAGTCCTGCAAACAGCACAAATAGATGATCTGACCTGCGAAAGGAGTTGGTAACCTTAAAGTGCCAAAGAAGCACTCTCCGGACATCCACCAAGCAAAGGTCCTTACCCTTCCCTTGACATTGCTCCCTAGAGAAGCAGGGTAAAACAGACAACCCGATTCACATGGAAGAAAGAAACCACCTTGGGTAAGAAGAAAAGAACAGGTTGAATCCACACGGCCTCCTCAGAGAATGATAAGTAAGAATCCCTGCATGACAAGGCTTGCAGTCTCACCAAACAGACTAAAACCAGAAAGACAGTCTTGAGGGTCAGATCAGAGCCCTTGACGCAGGCTAAGCTTAAAGGCCCGGAGCACCAGGCCAAGATCCCATGGAGGAACAACTGACCACAGGGGTGAGACACAGATATTGTACCTCCTGAAGAAAAAACATGAAACATCAGGCTGCAAACCACCGGCCCCCTGAAGCAGGCAAGGGCTGCCACCTGAACTTTCAGGGAACTAAGAGAACAATCTTTGTTCAAACTCTCCTGAAGAAAGGGCCAGCAAGGATGGTATGTCCACTACACAAGGTCTAGTCTGATGCCGACTGCACCAATTCTCAAAAAGATTCCAGACATGTACACAGGCCAGGCTGGTAGAATCTCTCCTAGCCTTGAGAAGCATGGAAACCACAGCGGGTGAGTAGTCCTTATGCACTAAGTGGTGCCTCTCAAGTGTCAAGCCGAAAGCAAGAAGCGAGCCAGGTCATCTGGAAGAACTGGTCCTTTATGTAATAGCCCCCAGGCTAGGAGCAAATGCAGAGAGGGACCCTACAGAAGCTTCATCAGGTCCCCACAGATACCACTACGCACCAAAGCACATAGCTCACCAGCAGCCATGGAGAAAACATGTACAGCAGGCCATCCTTCAGCCAGGGCTGATCTAGGGTATCAACACCCTTCTGAGTCTATATCTCTGCGATGACTGAAGAAACATTCAGCTTTATCATTGGATCAAGTCGCCACTGGATCCATCTCAGTACGGCCTCAGCAACACAGAATCTGCAGATAGGCTATTTGGCTCAGTTCCCACTACCTAGGATAGAGAGAATGATAACTGAGGAAGTCTGCCTCCACACTGTCAACTCCAGCAATGTGTTGCACCAAAAGAGCTAGCAGGTTCTTTTCCACCCAGGAGAGCAGAAGAGCCATCTCTAGGACCACTCCGGCACTCCTCGTGCCCCCTTACCAATTGACATACGCCACTACTGTGGTATTGTTTGAGTAGACCCGGACAGCTTTGCCCTTGACCAGGGTCTCAAAGTGCAGAAGGACCAACCAAATGGCCCTCACCAGGAGGCGACTGATAGGCCACAATGAGCTCCCCAGCCAAAAGAGGCTGACATCTGTTGCCAGGAGAAACCATGAGTGATCATCCAATGGCATACTCTTTCGCGGGTGCTTCGGCTGCTGCCATCACCTCAGGCTGGAAATGACCCCCAGCTCCTGAGAGCTAGGAGACCACAGAATAAGCAGGGACCACTGAAGCGGTCATGTGTGAGCTCGTGCCCAAGGCACCATGTTGACCGTTGCTACCATCAAGCAGAGAAGCTGAAGGTAATGCCAAATTCTGAAAGCTTGCTGAGACCGGAAGGCTTCCAACTGGGCCAGCCACTTGATCACCCTTTCTTCGGGAAGGAAGACTCTGCCTACCCGAGAGTCGAACAAAACTCCCAGGTATTCCAGTAACTGGGAAGGCAGCAAGCGGCTCTTTCCTCGATATATCATCCAACCAAGACTCTTGCAACTACATCACCCGGGCCGAAACCCAAGCTGCTTCTTATTGTGAATTGGCCCGAATGAGCTAGTTATCCATACACAGGTGTACACAGATCCTCTGGTGCCTCAGCATAGTGGCTGACACCACCATCACTTTTGAGAAAATCCTCGGGGAGGTGGAGAGGTCAAAGGGGAAAGCAGCAAACTGAAAATGACAGCCAAGAATGGAGAACCCAAGATCCTCTCGAATAGGAACCATCCTTCTTTGGCCCCACAAAACAGATGGAGTTTCAGCCCTGGCCCTTATCGGACAGGGAAAATAGGACCACCAGGGTATACTCAGCTGCAGCTCTTGACTGAGGAGCCACAAGAAGAGATGATGGCATTCAGAATAGGCTCTATGCATGTCAACATATATCCATGCTGAATGGTGTCCAACACCCAGCAATCCTCTGTGATCCAGGCCCACATCTGGAAGAAAAGGTGGAGCCTGCTGCCCACTGGGGCTTCCCGGAATGGGCCCCCATGCTCTCATTGCATCAGATGGGAGGAGGTGCCTCTGAGGGTGTTGGAGTCCTAGGAACCTCATGGTCCACAAAAGGGCCGAGTCTGAGACCTGAACCCAGAAGAGGAGAAGGAAGGCTTTCCTGGGCAGTATCTACAGACGTACTGGGAGCCCCAGAAATCCAAATAGCGAGCACGAAGAACACAAGTGTATACAGAAGAAGAAGATGCATCCATATCATATGCCTCCCAGACCCTTTTGGTCTAACCTCCAGGAGGCAATGAGATTTGGACTCGCCCAAATTCTTAACCAGCTTTCTCCAGGTCTACCCCAAACTAAAGCCTCCCCTTAAGACAAGCCAAGTTAACCAGGATTTGGAGGACAAATCTGCCATCCGATGACGAAGCCTTATCCAACGTTGTGCCACAATCGGAGCAATGTCTCTAGTCGTTAACTGAACGAGATCATACATAGCGTCTGACAAAAAAGCCATAGCTGACTCCAAGAGGGGCATAATATACTCTGGTGCAAGGGACAGCAGGGCCCGAGTCATCAGACCTGCACCCAACGCCAACTGAAGACAGCGGAGACTGTAAAGTGATTCCTCAAGAGAAAATTCACCTTACGATCCAGGAGGTCCTTTAGAGTCGTTCTCCCCTCCACTGGAATGGTAGTCCACTTTATAACCACTGCAACCCTGTGCATACACTTTTGGTGCGTTAAACCACTCAACATGCTAATTCTGAGGCAGGGCATAAAGCTTCCTGTAAACTTTCGCCCTTTCACTGCAGAATCAGGCAAGGCCTACTCCGAGAGGATCATGTTTCTTGATAACTTCTGGAAAAGGAAAAGCCATCTTGGACTTCTGAACCCCTGGCAAAAGAGTGGATCTATGGCCCTTTTACAGCCACGGGAGGCTTGACCAAATTTACGGCAGAAAGCACCTGAGCAAGCAAGGCCACCAATTCATTCTTCCTGAACAGGCAAATAACACCAAACTTGTCGTGATCCTCAAGTAGAAGACCACCCATCCTCCAAATCATAATCAGTGAACTCCTAGTCATAGTCAAAGGGCAGACAAACCGAATCTTCTGACTCCAGCCTTTGGCAAGAGCACTTAGAAGGCAGGAAATGAGCCAGATTTAGACTCCCCTGTTGTCCCTCCTCTGAGCAGACAGAGAGAGATCGAGAGGATCCGGAGGCTCCAGGGTCTGTACTGCCATATCAGAAAGACCAAGACTGCTGTAGAAAGGAGAAGAACTCCGGGGAGGATAACCAGAACCCCAGAGTTCCCCACTGGTCAGCTGGCCCCCAACAAAGGAGGAGGCAGAGGCAATAGATAATGACCTCTTCCTCAAAAGGGAATATCCAGAAGAAAGAGCACCAAGACTAGAGAACTAATGCTCATGCTTCTTCAGGGCAACGTCTGCTTCTGAAGGCAGTTAAGAAGATAAGGCTGGGGCACTCATTTCCCCTTGTTATGAAGGGGTAGATGGGCCTTCTAAGGGTACATCCAAAGCCTCCATGCAAACTGAGCAGACAACAAAATCCACCAAAGAGACTTTCCACTTTCAGCGAAGAGACTTGCAAAAGCACCCTCTCATCAGCAATTAGCACACAGCTAGAAGATGCATTAAGATGGCGCAGCACACCACACATTAAGACTGTACAGGTAGACCATGCACCTTAGTGCCCCACAGACCAGAGCCACCACATAAGATACAATGCACCACTAACCCGCACCATGCAAAGCGTGGGACACGTAGACAATGCACATTAGGCATTAGGGAAGGCAAGAAAACACCGGCACTGAACCAGCGAATACCCTGCACCACCCAAACCCAACTTAGTGCCCCAGCAATGGACAAAGTTGGCAGTCCCTACAGACAAGAGAAGAGACAGGCTTAACCTTAGGTGCTGACCCCGAGGAGCCCTGGGCAGGTAAAAACCATGCTGTGCTCAGGGCTACTCCTCTGACTACTCATCAGTCACATAAACTCTGATCTTCGAAGGAGAGCAGGCAGGAAGGAGGCACTAAGGTTGTGTGAAGCTTGAAGAATCCTTCAAAAATTCCATTCCCAAAACCTGGGCTGCTCAATGTGTCCTTCACAAGATAAGGGCAGGGAGCTGAATCAATTTTGTTCTTCCTATGGCATCTGAAAAAGGCACCTGCATTAAGGGTGACCCTAGTGGAGTCTCCTGCATCACGCTCTAGTGAGAAATCCACCAACAAGGATTGTTTCTCATGAGTGGAATCAATCTTTCCTCTCGATCTTCCTTAAATCTTTTCAGAGACAAAATAACTGAAGGCTCCCTCCGGTGGTTCTGATTGATATGGTATGGTATCGTCATAAAGATGCCTATGAAAATTTCCTCTCCACATCTGCTGGTAGGGAGGATACAACCCACTTTTCTGGACTAGTCTAGCAGGACAATATGGAAGGAGTTGTTAAGGAACTAGTTGACTTGCGAAAAGGGAGAATTGGAGTACAGAGGCAAAGATGTGGGGGTAAGGTGGAAAAGGGTGGAATGAGTCCAAGGGCAAGTTGATGCATATATATGTGCTACTGAGGCAAGATACGAGATTGCTTTAGTTTCAAGTCCCCAGGCAACCACGAATGCATGAAGTATGCAAAATGCAATGTGTGCCTTCGAGTCAGTCCTGACTCCTGGCGACCCAGAAGCTCCTGGGTTTTCTTGGCAGTGTCACTGGAAGTAGATTGCCAGGCCTTTCTTCCGAGGCAATGGAGGGTTAAGTAACTTGCCCAAGGCCACAAGGAGTGCTAGTGGGAATTGAACCCTGGTTGCTTGGTTACCAAGCCAGTGTTCTAACCACTAGGCTACTCCTCCACTCCAGCGAAGATAGAAAGATTAATAGTGATTAAATTGATAGAAAGATTAATAGTGATTAAATTAGAAAAGCTTCTACAGTCTGAGGAGGTTTATGGGCATATGCTGAAGGGGGGCTAGAAAGTAGCTGCAAGGAGATTAGGTGATGACAAGAATGTAAGTTTGGCTTGCTTTCTGGGAAAAACAAAAATGAATATAAATTAAATTTAAAAGACTAGGGGAAGGATAAGGAGAACTGGGAGAATGCAAGAATGGAGAGTGTGAAAGAGGTGACTGATAAATTAAAAAGAGTGCAAGACTGAGTGGCAAGGGAAGGGGTGAGAGGAGTACATGGGTGAGTGGCAAGAAAGGAGAGAGAGAATGGTAAAGGGCAGGGAGGGAAAGTGAAAAAAGGGATAGAGAGCAAGTGCAAGGGAATGGAAAAGTGCAAAAGAAAGAGAATCATACATGCCCACAACCACACAAACTGCCCCCCACCTTCATCCAAACAATGGGAGAGAGTACAATAAGGAACAGCAAAGAAGTGAAATGGAGTAATGAGAAAGGGAGAGTAGAAGGTCAATGAGGGGATGGCAAGGAAAGGTGGAAAATACAGAAGGAAAGATGACATGGAGAGGAGGAGGAAAGGAGAATAGTTTATATTTATGTTTATTTAAAAACTTGATACACCAACCTTCAATCGAGTTGGCAGGGCACTTTATAATAAAACCAGATAAAAGAAACTGGAAACAGCAACTCCAATGTATCAGATAGGAAAGTGTCACAGGCATACTAGGAGAGGTGAGGAGAGAGGGGATAAGAGGGAGACATCATTCACAGAGTCCAGTATGTTATGTGATTGATATGTCGAAGGCTTCTTGAAACAGGAGGGTTTTGAGCTGGGATTGAAACCAGTTCATGAAGGCTCTAAACGGAGAGCAGGGGGAAGAGCATTCCAAAGGTAGGAGCCAAGAAAATAGAAAGCAGAATGGCATGTTTGTTCATACCTGGCATGGGAGGGGGCTGGAAGGTGTAGAGTGTTTGCATGAAGTGAATGGAGGGAGTACTATGGAGTATGAAGAATGATATAGGAGAAGAGGTATGAAGAACACCCAAGTGGAGAATTTGTGGACCAGAATGAAAATATTGAAGGGAACACGGTAGTGAATGGGGAGACAGTGAGTGTTAAAGCAAGAAAGTAACGTAGTCATAGCAAGAAGCATGTGAGAATAGACGGACAGCAGTGTTCTGGACAAACTGAAGATGGTGAAGCTTATATTAGGGAAGCCCAGCATAAATAACATTGCAATAGTCTAGGCATGAGATTACAAGGGAAAACAGGAGGGGATGTAAGCCTCTGATCTGATGGCGAGTATAGAGAGATTTGCGAATAATGAATGTGATGTGATCATGAATGGATAGTTCAGAGTCTAAAGTGACACCAAGCAATTGGATGGAGGGAACCAGGGCTATGGGGGCACTAAGAAGAGAAGAGGCAGAGGAAGGTGGGAAGTTAAAGAGAATGGGAAAAAGTGAGAGCAATACGAAAGGAAAAGAAGTCTACAGACGAAACACTCATTTGCCTCCCCTCCACACCCTCAAGAGACACACCCCCACCCAACATATCCATACTCTACCCTCACCATACCCATCCTCCCAAGACACACACTCCCCACTGTACCCATCCTCACACTCACACAGACACACACGTACCCCCAGCATCTCAGCCCACGCCCTGTCATCCAACCCTCCAAAGATGAGCAACTAAACTTGCTCCATATAATTGAATATACATATATCACTAATACATATGAATTTCACATACACCATCAATCACTACCCACATCCCAATACCTAGGAGTGGAGGAGTAGCCTAATGGTTAGAGCACTGGCTTGAGAACCAAGAGACCAGGACTTGATTTCCACTAGCACTCCTTGTGGCCTTGGGCAATTCACTTAACTGTCCATTGCCTCAGAAAAAAATCCAAGTTATCAATGTCCCTATTTAATGTACATTACCAAGTTTAAATTACAATGTAAACAGTTTTGACTGAAATGATAAAGTGGTATAAAAAAACCTGTTAAATAAATACCCACTATCCCTACCAATCTATACATCCCCTGCTTCCCTACTGAGATACCTTTGCTATGGCGGTTTCATCTGCATTCATCAAGCAGCCATGCCTATGTCTGAAGAGAGGAAAAAGTGGAAACGAGCCATTATGTCACACTGTAAGTGTATACTTTTCTACTTACTTATTATTTGTACATGCCACTGAATTTTCATGGACATATCGTTAGTCATTTTTCAATGCAATACCAATAAGTGTCAAGAAGCATGGGCATGCAATCACCACATGGCTCAAAGTAACCGAGAGCTGCACAACCCAGCCAGGAATAGACAGGAACGTCAAAGAGAAGGCAGAACGCAACGAATGGGTCTGTGTGTATAAAGGAGAATGAGCAATAGGAAAAGGTAAGGCAGGGGAATAACAGCAATGGGATCTTGAAAAGGTAGGGCAGTTAGAACTGGAGTGGAGGGAGGATGAGCAAAACCAGATTCATTTAATTAATGTGTCTTTTAATGTACTGGTTTCTGTCCACCACAATAAACAATGATATTTATCCAAAACAAAAAAGTAAACCCTCACTGATTCCTACTTTTGCTCTTGTGGTAAAAAAACAAACATTAAAACTCTTGGGAAAAAAAGATATTAAAACTGTAAACAAAAAAGTCCCTAAAAATAAGGTATCATTCTAATACTTCTTAAAACTTTTCTCTTTCTTGATTTCAGAATGTAACTATTCCTCTTCCAGTCTCTACCTGATTTATGAATGGGGTGGAGAGGTTGGAGGGGATACACGACACTTGCTGAAAAAAACATAAAGAACATAAAAAATGCCATACTGGGTCAGATCAAGGTCCATCAAGTCCAGTAGCCTGTTTCCAACAGTGGCCAATCCAGGACACAAGTACCTGGCAGGTTCCCAAAGAGGCACACAGGTTCCACAATGCTTGTCCCGAAGCAAGCAGTGGATTTTCCAAGTCCTCTTTAATAATAGTTTATGGACCTTTCCTCCAGGAACTTGTCAAAACCTTTTTTTAAGCCCGGCTACACTAACAGCTTTTACTACATCCTCTGGTAACGAATTCCAGAGTTTGATTACGCATTGAGTAAAGCATAGTTACTCACCTGTAACAGGTGATCTCCGGGAACAGCAGGAATTTAGTCCTCACATATGGGTATCGTCGGTACCGACGGAGCCTGCGCGGGAACGCTTCCCAGTGTCCAATCAGAAAGCTTTTGGGAGCATCCCACAGCGCCTGCGTGCTGCCTTCCCGCCTTTCCCAACTGCCTCTCTACAGTTGAGTTTTAAGCTGAGACAAAGAGAGAGAGAGAGGGAAAGGAAAGAGATAGAGAGATACAACTCCTAGGGGAGGTGGGTGCGTTGTGAGGACTAAATCCCTGCTGTTCCCGGAGATCACCTGTTAAAGGTGAGTAACTATGCTATCTCCAGGAACAAGCAGGAATGTAGTCATCACATATGGGGACTCCCTAGCTTTAGGTGCCAGGGAGTGACCCCAGAAGTTGTGTGTCCCTGAGAAGGGCTCCACTTCCCCCCATGGATCTCTGGCATCCTATCAGGGATGGTGGGTAGGAGTTGATTAGGTATGGAACAGGTGTTTGAGAACAACCTGACCAAACAACGCATCCCGGCGGGAGTCCTTGTCCAAGCAGTAATGGGCTGTGAAGGTATGAACAGAGGCCCAAGTGGCTGCTCGACAGATGTCGTCAATAGACACAGAGTTCAGATGAGCCATTGAGGCTGCCATGGCTCTCACATTGTGAGCTTTGACATGGCCCTCCAGAGAAAGGTTCTTACTCTGATAGGCGAAGGAAATACACTGAGCAATCCAGTTAGATAGTGTTCTCTTGGAGACTTGAAGTCCCAAATGAGAAGGGTCAAAAGCAACAAAGAGTTGAGAGGACTTTCTATGTTGCTGTGTCCTTTGTAAGTAAAAAGCTAGAGCTCTTTTACAGTCCAGGGTATGAAGATTCCTCTCTGCATTTGATGCATGAGGTCCTGGAAAAAAGACAGGTAGGTAGATCTCTTGGTTGAGATGAAAAGGCGAGACCACTTTAGGCATAAAGTGTGGATGAGTCCTAAGGACTACCTTGTCATGATGGAACCTTGTGTAAGGTGGATTAGCTACTGGTGCTTGCAATTCACTAATGCGGCGTGCTGATGTGATTGCAATGAGAAAGATAACCTTCCAAGAAAGGAATTTCAAGGAGGTGGTAGCTAAGGGTTTGAAATGTGCCTTCATGAGCTGCCCAAGAACCAGGTTCAAGTCCCATGCCACCGGAGGTGGTCTAATGGGAGGCTTAGTTAGAAGGAGGCCTCTCATGAATCTTGCTATAAGAGGATGAGAGGAAATAGGTTGTCCATTTAGAGGTTTAAGGGAAGCTGCAATAGCACTCAAATGGACTCTTACTGAATTTGTTTTAAGGCCTGCATTAGACAAATGGAGGAGATACTCCAGTAAAGATTCCAGAGGTATCGCAAGGGGGTTAAGACACTTCTCAGAACACCAAATAGTAAACCTCTTCCACTTGAAAGCATAAGAACGTCTAGTGGAAGGTTTCCAGGATGCATAAAGAACATCTTTCACTTGCTGAGAAAGATGAAGATCTTGGAGATCTAGACCTTCAGCAACCAAGCCCTGAGATGCAGAGACTGGGGATTGGGATGCCGTAACATTCCGTTCTCCTGGGATAGGAGATCTGGAGCAGACCCTAACTCCAGGGAGGGAGCTTGAGAGAGATGTAGAAGCAGAGGGCACCACACTTGCCGTGGCCAATGTGGTGCTATGAGAATCATGTGGCCTCTGTCTCTCTGAAGCTTGAAAAGGGTTTTGGGAATTAGGGGAATGGGTGGAAAGGCATACAGGAAGTCTTGACCCCAGTGAAGGAGGAAAGCATCCTTTGCCTGAGCTCCCTGAGCCGGAGTTCTGGAACAGAACCAGGGAAGTTTGGCATTCCACAGACTTGCAAAGAGGTCTATGTCCAGGGTTCCCCAAAGTTGAAAAATCCTGGCCACCTGGTCTGCATGCAGAGACCACTTGTGTGGAAGGAGAACTCGACTGAGTCTGTCTGCCCAAGAGTTTTGAACGCCTGGAAGATACACTGCCAGAAGATGAATCTGATGCTCTCTGGCGAGGGCCCATAGTCGCAAAGCTTCGTTGCAAGGCAACAGAGAGCCTGTTCCCCCCTGCTTGTTCACATAGAACATGGCTACTTGATTGTCCGTATGAATAAGGACTGGTCTTGTAGCTGAGCAGGGTGTGGAACACTCGCAGAGCAAGGAAGATTGCTCGCAGCTCCAAGAGATTGATATGTAGACAACTCTCCTGTGGAGACCAGGTGCCTTGGGTGGAGAGGTCTTGCAGATGAGCTCCCCAAGCCATTGGAGAAGCATCTGTTGTAAGAGTTGCTTGGGGCAGGGGTTGCTGAAAGAGGGACCCCAGCAACAGGTTTTGAGTGGACTTCCACCACTGGAGAGACAAAATGAGGCGACTTGTGTTTGCTATTTTGTCTGACAGGCAGCCTGATGCCTGGGTCCATTGGGTGGAGAAAGTCCACTGAGCTGCACTCATGTGAAGGCGAGCATATGGTACCACATGCACGGTGGATGCCATGTGGCCTAGTAATTGCAACATTTCTAGAGCAGTTAGATGAGGCTTTAGCACTGCTTGAGAAGCTAATTGCACCAAGCGAAGGCAACGGGCCTGGGGAAGATAGGCCCTTGCCCTTGTGGTATCCAGTAAGGCTCCTATGAACTCTAGAGACTGAGTAGGAGTTAGACTGGATTTTGGGATGTTTATTACCAGCCCTAAATACTGAAGGATATGCATTGTGCAGGATAGAGAAGTCTTGGCCTCTGACTGTGTTGGAGCTCGAATGAGCCAGTTGTCCAAGTAAGGGAAGACGACTATTCCCAGAGTGCGTAGAAATGCTGCTACCACAGTCATGCATTTCATGAACACCCTTGGTGCTGAGGCCAGACCAAAAGGAAGCACCCTGTATTGGTAGTGCTTTCCTTGAAACAGGAACCGAAGGAACCTTCTGTGGGTTGGATGGATGAGAACATGGGTGTACGCATCCTTGAGATCTAGAGAACAAAGCCAATCCTGACTCTGAAGGTATGAAAGCAGAGCGCCGAGAGAAATCATTTTGAATTTCTCCTTGACAAGGAATTTGTTCAATTCTCTGAGATCTAAGATAGGTCTGTATCCCCCTGTTTTCTTTGGAATAAGAAAATAAGGGGAATAGAACCCTGTGCCCTGTTGATGAAGAGGCACTTCTTCTATTGCCCCTTGGACAAGAAGGATGGTAACCTCCTGACCTAACAGGTCGATGAGAGAGGTCGGAGAATTGAACTGCTTCACTATTGTGGGAGGGGGCATGCTTGAAAAATGAAATTTGTACCCCTCTTTTATGATGGAGAGTGTCCAATGCTCTGCTGTTATTTGCCCCATCTGGGAGCAAAATGACATAACCTTCCTGGAATGGTGGACGATTCTGGTCCTTCCAGAGCCAGAAAGGCTAAGTTCTCTAGCTGAAAGTCAAAGGCCCTGAGGAGGCTGAGGCTGCTGGGCCGGTTGAGGCCTAGCAGCCTTTGCTTTCTTCTGTTTGGGTGGTTGCTGACATTTGGATGAAAACTGACCTGCAGAAGATGCCTGCTGACCATAAGCAGGATAAAATCTTTACTTTTTAGAAAAAGGTGTTTTCTTGAACAACTTTTTCCTAACAGGATCAGAAGTAGACTTGGGTAGTCTATCCAAAGTGGAATTTTCAGCATCCATTTCATTGGCTTTTTCTTGCCAATCTTTACCAAACAGATTCTCACCAGTACAAGGGATATTTCCCAATTTATCTTGTACCCAGAGCTCTAAATCAGATGCTTGGAGCCAAGCAATTCTACGTGCACCTATGGCAATAGCCGAGGTTCTGCTTATACATTCAAAGCAGTCGAAGGCTGCACGATTAGAGAATTTAGAGACATCTTGGGCATGTTTGAGCCAAGTGAGAAACTCCTGCCTTTTATCCTGAGAGATGAAAGGACTTAAAGTCTGTAGATGATCAGTAACTTCCTTTAGGAACATTCCCATGTAGAGACTATAGGAACTGATTCTTGCAGCAAGCATGGAAGCTTGAAAGACTCTACGTCCAAAAGCATCCAGAGTTCTGCATTCACGTCCTGGAGGATTAGAGGCATGTCTTTTTGCACTTCTAATCCTTCTCATAGCAGATTCCACCACAATAGAGTGGTGAGGAAGCTGAGTTTTATGGAAGCCAGGACAAGGAGGGACACGATACATAGTATCTAACCTACAAGAATGAGGAGAGGTGGTAAGAGGTGTTTCCCACATCCTCAGCATGAGATCATATAGAATCTCATGAATCTCATGAATGGTAGGGTAGCTGCCTCCTTAGCAGTTTTGGGATATTGTAAAATATCCAACTCCTTGGCTCTGTCTCAGGGGCCAAAGTGATGGACAGGTCCCGAGCCACCTCTCTGATGAAGTCTTGGAAAGACATGTCCTCTGGAGGAGACATCCTGCGTTTAGGGGAGGAGGACTCCCGTGGAAGAAGCATCGCTGCATCGACAGAACTTTCAGAGTCCTCAGATTCTTCTGAGGAATCGAAGTATCGTCTGTCCAGATGCTCCTGCAGAGCCCGATACCCGTACCGAGCAAGATCGGTATCAGGGATAACCGGTACCGGGGAATCGGTACCGGCGAGCATCGGAGGACAGGGTACCAGCATAGCAGACACCGATGGCGATGTCGATGCTATCGGTACCGGTACCGATACCGATGCCGATGCCAGTGCCGGTGGAGTTGTCTGTCGCGGTACCAAGGGCGTCGATGCCACAAGGAAAGCCGTTAGACTGCGCTCTATGGACAGAATTCTCTGGTCCATAGACGCTGCCAATGCCTGGAAGTCGGTACCGGTGGGAACCGCCGGTACCCCAGAGCATGGCACCAGGAGATCTGTCATGGCCGAGCCATCGAGAACATCCTGGAACCCCGATGATGATGCTTTGGAAGCCGAAGCCTCCCGCCGGGGTAATTTTGCCGGTGCAGAATCCTCGAGGGCAACGCCAGAGGCATCTCGATGCTTAGAAGGAGATCTACCCTTCGAGGACCGGCTGGATTTATGTTTAGTTACCTGAGATCCACGAGAAGAAGAAGCAGCCCTGGAAGACGTCGATGCCACCGAAGCCGCATCAGAGGGAAACAGGGTACTGAGCTTGGCAGCTCGGTTCTGTCGACCTCTTTTAGACATCATAGCACAGGACACACAATCTGTGATGGAGTGGTCACGACCTAAACATTTTAAACACCATTCATGGGTGTCGGTGACGGTGCACTTTTTAAAACCTGAGGCAGGTTTCTCCATGTTAAAGAAAGTTTTTGGGCCTAAGGCCCAAAAAGGCGGCTGCACCTGAAGAAAAGGAAAAACATATATTTTTTTTTTATTTTTTTTTTAAGTAGAAAAGAAAGACCGGCGGTACCTGTAGAGCATCGGGGAAGGCAGACGCGACCACAAAAAGAAATAAAGAAATTCTTCTACGGTGACAGGAACACGACCTGCTGGCTCCATGGAAAAAGAAGAACTGGAGAGAGGCAGTTGGGAAAGGCGGGAAGGCAGCACGCAGGCGCTATGGGATGCTCCCAAAAGCTTTCTGACTGGACGCTGGGGAGCGTTCCCGCGCAGGCTCCGTCAGTACCGACGATACCCATATGTGATGACTAGATTCCTGCTTGTTCCTGGAGATAAAAATATTTTCTCTTATTAGTCTTAAATGGGTTGCATTGTAGCTTCATTGTGTGTCCTCTAGTCTTTCTACTTTTTGATGATGTAACCAACAGATCTACGTTTACCTGTTAAACTCCATTCATTTATTTATAGACCTCTATCATTTTCTCCTCAGCTGTCTCTTTTCCAAGTTGAGGAGCCCCAACTTTTTAAGCCTCTCCTCATAGGGTTATCCTTCCATTCCCTTTACCATTATTGTCGCTCTTCATTATACTTTTTCTATATCAGCTATATCCTTTCTAAGATAGGACGACCAGAACTGCACACAATATTCAAGGTGCAGTTGCACCATGGAATGATATAGAGGCATTATAATATTCTTTGCTTTATTCTCCATTCCTTTCTTTATGATTCCTAGCATTCTATTTGCTTTCTTCACCGCTGCTGCACAGTGAGTGGAGGGTTTCAAAATATCCAGAATACTGCAGCTCGACGTATATTTCACGCTTCTCGCCAGGATCATATCACCCCCCCCCCCCCCCCTTCTCCACCACCTCCACTAGCTCCCGATGGACTTTCGGATCAGATTCAAGGTTCTCACGCTGGTTCACCTAGCCATCTACGCACGTAGACCCCAGTATCTAGCTGATCTGTTGGTTTTTCACACTCCCTCCCGTAGTCTCCGCTCGGTCCAAGTCAACCGCCTTCACTTACCTTCCCCGACTCACGCACATCTACAATCGACCAATCTGCCTTCTTCTACCTTGGCCCATCCCTCTGGAATTCCCTTCCTACAGCTTTGCGTTTAGAGAAGCTCTACCCTAAATTCCATTCCCGCCTGAAAACTCACCTCTTTTCCTCTGCCTTTAACCTTCCCCTGATTCTCCTACCCTCCACTTGGCTCTATTCCCCTTTAGTATGTTTGATTGATGGATTGTTTCTTTTTCCCCTCTGTCCTATATATGAATCGTAGTTCCTTTTCTTTTCTGTTTCCTTTTGTTTTTGCAACACTGTAAACCTCCCCAATGTAATGGGGGGGCGGTATATCAAATACCGGAATAAACAAACATTGTGATGACGAAGGCTGTTCAGGGGAGATGGAGTGGCAAGAAAGTGAATCCTGTCCCTTTAAAAATACTAGTAAACAGGGTTTCCCTAGCAACCACAAACCTCTGAGTCAGAGTGCAGCCAGTACCAAGCCCCGCCCACTTCAGCAGTCAGAGCTAGGTTGAGTCCTAACAGCTCCCACATGTGCTGGGAGAAGGGTGTGGTCCCTAAGAAGGATCAGTTTAAAACTGCAGTGTTTGAGCAGTCAGATAGAAGAGCGGGAACAAGAACAATGGGAATAGGAACAAGGTGCAGAGATGAGCAGTTGGATCTGAGAGGAACAGATCAGAGGCAGACACAGCTAAAGGGGAAACTGCCAGGAGAGAGGCGGTTGAATGAAGAGAGAAAGCAGCATGGCACAGAGCAGGAAGGATTGGAACAGCTGAGAAGCCCAGAGTCATCAAGGCAAGTGCGTGTTTCAAAGTCCCTGCGTGAAAGAAAGCTGGAAGAGTCAGTTCCCAGTGGGGGAACAAAGGTAGAGAAAATAGCTTTTCTGTGTTCCCTAGCCAAAGTCCCTCTGAAGAGATAGAGAACTAAAGAAAAGTGCTAGAAGCTGTCGTAGTCCATGCCTCAAAGCAAGCTTTTATGAGAGATAGGAAGTTTGCTAACAGCTGCTGTGACTCAGAAGTGGAGAAGTTTATTAGAGAGAAAGAAACTTCATGTTTAAACTCTGCTGAGATAGAGCAAAAGAAACTCTTGTTATCAAAGCTGAATGACTTGTTACAGAAACAGAATAATAAGCTATATGACACTGTTCCACCTGAAAACAGTTGCAATGAATCCATTGAAGAAATGGAGATAGAAGGCTGCAATGAACCATATGAAAATGAGTCTGAAGAGATGCAGTGTTCATATTGCAGGGCTAATGAGTTTGAGATGTGCTGAGCCTAAGCACATGTAAGAGAATGAGTGTTTAAAGTAGTGCAAGCTTATTTGTACGAAGCTGAAAGACACAGCAAGAAAAACTTACCAGAAGTTTTAAGCCAAGGTGTTGGTTCCCACAATGCTCTGAAGAGAAGTAAAACTTGCTGGGTGTTTTAGAAGCTGTGAGCCTCCTTGTATAAGAAGATGTGAGAGAAACAATCTTCATAGGAGAGTTAAGTTACCTTGAAAAAGTTAACAGCCTGAGCTTTGTAAGCCAATTCGTAGAACCAAAGTTAACTGCTGTTAAAAGTGCCCAACTCTGTGAATACAACTTGTTGGACTTTATTCTTTGTTTTGGAGATGTATCCAATTTATGTTCAGTGCTATTGAATTTGATGCGAGGGGGAAATCCTGAAAATAAAAATATTCTCTGTTTTTGCCTAATACCGTGTGGTCACACTATTTGCTCCGAGGAATAGCTGAACTACATTTCCCAGCAATCTTAGCTGGCAGCCATATTTGTGGACACTATTCAAAGAGGGCAATAAGGCGACGCCCTCCTGCTTACTAGCTATCGGCCCGGGCGGGAGGCGCGGTGACAACATATTATCCACGATGATGCCTAAATCTTTTTCCTGGGTGGTGGTTTCTAAAGTGGCACTTTGTATCATGTAACCATAGTTTGGTTTGTTCTTTCTTAGGTGCATAATTTTGCCCTTGGCCACATTAACTTTCATCTACCATTTGGATGTCCAGTCTTCCAATTTTTCAAGGTCCTCTTGCAATTTTTCACAATCCTCTTGCGTTTTAACAACTTTGAATAATTTTGTGTCATTTGCAAATTTGATCACCTCACTCATTATTCCTATTTCCAGGTCATTTATGAATATGTTAAAAAGTAGTAGGCCCAGCATAGATCCCTGGGGTACTCTACTATTCACCTTTCTCCGTTGAAAAAATTGGCCATTTAGCACTGCTCTCTGCTTTCTATCATTTAACCAGTTCCTGATCCACAATACTACACTACTTCCAATCCCATGACTTAATTTTGCCAAGAGTCTCTCATGAGGGACCTTGTCAAAGGCTTTCTGAAAATCCAGATACACTATACCGATCCGCTCGCCTTTGTCAACCTGTTTATTCACACCTTAAAAAAATAACAGATTAGTAAAACAAGAATTTCCTTGGCTAAATCCGTATTAGATCCCTCCCAGTAAACAATGGCTATCTACATGTTTAGTAATTTTAATCTTTATAATGGTTTTTACCATTTTGCCCAGTACTGATGTCAGGCTCACCAGTCGGTAGTTTCCTGGATTACCCCTGGAACCTTTTTAAAAACTGGGGTTACATTGGCCACTCTCCAATCCTCAGGTACTACAAATGATTTTAATGATATTTCACAGATTACTAATAGCAGGTCTGCAATCTCATATTTCACTTCTTTCAACACCCTAGAATGTGTACCATCCGGTCCAGGTGATTTGCTACTCTTCAGTTTATCAAACAGTTGTAATACATCCTCCCGGTTTATCGATATTTCTTTCAATTCTTTCACTTTTATATATCATGTCAGGCACAGGTAACTTCCTACATCTTCTTCAGTAAAGACCTTAGCAAAGAATTCATTCAGTCTCTCCATTATGGCCTTTTCCTCCCTTAGCACCCCTTGTACCCCTCTGTCATCCAATGGTCCAACTGACTCTCACAAGTTTTTTTGCTATGAATGTACTTGAAAAAGGTTTTATTACACATTTTATCTTCCACGGCAAGCTTCTTTTCAAATTCTCTCTTTGCCTGCCTCATCAATACCGTGCATCTAACTTGCCAATGCTTAATTTGTGTCTGGTGTTCGTCATTAGGCTCCTTTTTCCATTTCCTGAAGGATGCTTTTTTAGCAACAGCCTCTCCGACTTACCTTTAAACCATCCTAGAAGTTTTTGGCCTTCCTTCCACTTCCCTTAAAGCGTGGAATACATCTGGTCTGAGCTTCCAAGACAGTACTTTTAAACAATGCCCATGCTCAAGGTAAATCTTTAACCTTTGCAGCTGCTCCTTTTAGTTTTTTCTTAACTATTTTCCTCATTTTATTGTAGTTTTCCTTTTGAAAGTTAAAAGGCAGTACTGTGTATTTCTCCTTGCCATCCTCCCTCTATTTATTAAATCAAATGCGATCATGCTATGATTACTATTGCCAAGTAGCCCCAAAACGCTTCTCTCTTGTACCAGATCTTGTGTTCCAATAAGGACTAGGTCCAAAACAGCTTCCCCTTTGGTCTGTTCATGAACCAGCTGCTCCAAGAAGCAGCCAAATTTCATTTAAAAACTCTCTAGTATGTCCTGCTGTGACATTGACCCAGTCTACAGGGATAATTGAAATCACCCATTATTCCTGTGTTGTAACTTTTGCTAACTTCCCTGATTGTTTTGCATTTCATCATCCATCTGTTCATTCTGACCAGGCGGCCGGTAGTACACCCCCAATGCATTCGCCTTCCGCTTTTCACATGGAACCTGTCCATAGAGATTCTACAGTATATTTGGTTTTCTGCAAAACTTTAATCCTATGTGACTCAATGCCTCTCTAACATAGTAGATCAAATTGATGGAGGGATTGCACTCTATCACGCGATATAGTTTGCACCCAGTTTCCCACTGGTTGTCCTCCTTCCACCAGGTCTCAGATGCCAAACAAGACTATTATGTCCATCTGACTAACTCTCTTGCCTCTGACCCTCGCCGTCTCTTTACAACTCAACTCCCTCCTCAAAGTGCCTCCACCTCCGATGTCTCCCTCCCTTTCTGCCCAAACCCTAGCTGACTACTTCCATGACAAAATCCACAAGATCACACTCCAATTTCCCATGAGGTCAATTACTTCCCCATCTCCCCCTCTTCACTCCCAATTTTCTCCCCCTACCTCTGCTACTCTTTCTTCCTTTTATATGATCTCCAGGGAGAAAACCACTCACCTTCTTTTCCTCATCCAAACTCACTACCTGCTACTTTGATCCTATTCCCACCCATCTCCTTAGCTCAATCTCCTCCACTGAAGTCTCTTCCATCGCTCATATTCTCAACCTATCACACTTCACTGCAACTTTCCATGCAGCCTTCAAGCATGCTGTGGTCACTCTTCTCCTCAAGAAACCCTCACTAAACCCTACCTGTCCTTCTCATTATCAATCCATCTCCCTCCTCCCCTTCATTTCTAAACTACTTGAATGTGCAGTTCACTGCCATTGCCTCTACTTTCTCTCCTCTCAAGCCCTTCTGGATCCTCTACAATCTGGCTTTTGTCCTTTACATTCTACCAAAACGGTTCTTGCCGAAGTCTCCAGTGACCTGTTCCTGGCAAAATCCAAGGGCCTTTACTCAATCCACATCCATCTTGACCTTTCTGCTGCTTTTGACACTGTTCATCACAACCTTCTCTTCAATACCTTGTCCTTTCTTGGTGTTAAGGACTCTGCTATCCTGGTTGTCTTCTTATCTCTCCCATCACTCGTTCAGTGTTTGTTCTGGTGGATCCGCTTCTGCTGCTATCCTGCTCTCAGTTGGTGTACCCCAATGATCTGTCTTGGGTCCACTTCTTTTCTGTCTCTATACCCAGTCCCTTGATGCACTCATCTCTTCCCATGGCTTTCAGTATCATCTTTATGCTGATGATTCCCAGATCTACCTCTTTACACCTGAAATCTCTCCAGCAATCCAGGCCAGGATCTCTGCCTACCTATTTGACATTGCTGCTTGGCTGTCTCACCGCCACTTGAAATTGAACATGCCAAAACTGAACTTCTTATTTTTCCCCCTAAACCCTCCTCTCCCAGTCTCCGAGAATAAGTTTCTACCCCTCCCTATCTCCTCAGCTCACAACCTTGGGATAGTCTGACTCATCTCTCTCCTTCTCCACACACATCTGACAGCTAAAACCTGCCATTTCTTTCTCTACAATATCAACAAGATTCGCCCATTCCTTTCTGAACACACTACTAAGATACTTATCCACTCCTTAGTCATCTGCCATCTAGACTACTGTAACCCACTTCTTGCTGGTCTCCCTCTGAATCATCTCTCTCTCCTTTTCAATCTGTTCATCACTCTACTGTGCAGCTAATCTTCTACCAGCTTCATCATGTTCATATTACCCCTCTTCTCAAGTCACTTCAATGGCTCCCTATCCATTTCTGCATCCAGTTCAATCTTCTCCTGCTGACCTATAAGTGCATTCACTTTGCGGCTCCTCCCTACCTTTCCTCTCTTATCTCTCCCTACACCCCTCTTCGGGAACTCCACTCTTCTGGCAAATTACTTATGTCTCCTTCTCTTCTACTGCTAACTCCAGACTTCGTTCCTTTAACCTTGCTGCTCCTTATGCCTAGAACAAACTAATTGAGTGTATACGTCAGGCACCTTTTCTGACCCTTTTCAAATCCATGCAGAAAACTCACCTCTTCGCAGCCGCTTTCGGATCTTGGCTCGCCTGATCTCCTCTGTGTTTCCTTACCATTCCCTCTGGATGTATCCCATATCTACAGCTACTGTGTTATCTGTCTTGACTAGATTGTAAGCTCTGATGAGAAGGGACCATCTTTTACATATGTCTGTGCAGTGCTGCATACGTCTTGTAGCACTATACAAATGTTCAGTAGTAGTAGTAATAGTAATTTAGTGCTATATATTCTAGCTCTCCCATCTTATGTTTTAGACTTCTAGCATTTGCATGCAGGCATTTTAGAGGGTGTATTTTATTCATGTTACTATTTATCTGATTATCAGTTGATAGGTGTAATTTGGAATCTTTCGGCTCTGTACTGAAGGACAGCTGGGTTACTTTTATCTTTGTTGGAACCTCTGTTGAGATGCCCTAACTTCCCTGTTTTACTAGTATCCTTCAAGGATACATCCCCCTATCAGCGTGTTAGAGGGATTAAGCAGCCATCGGGGAAACAGCTACTCATCACACACAGATGCAGTGTGCAGCCATCAGCAGCATGATCACTTCTCTCTCAATTGGTATACTGCACAACCTGCAATCTAGCTCCAATCAAAGCAACCACCGGTAAGCTCTGCCTCAGACTGACGCAGCCTCACTCACCAACAGGATCTACATAAGAACGAGGACCATTTCGGCAAACCCTCACCAAGCAGGCCCTAGCTTAAGGGCCACACCAAAGGGCCCTTTGATGTGGCCCTTGGAGGGATTTGGACTGAACCCTCCCAGACGGACCTGCCAAACTCCTTCCCAGCTAATGGAGAATGATTATACCACACACAACCACAAGGACTACCCTACAGAATCCACCAGCATACAACACAAGCTGAGTGCACATAACATGCACATAACACGATAGTCTACTATAAAAGAGTCTAATATAAAAGAATAATGATGAAAGCATAGTTACTCACCTGTAATAGATGTTCTTCAGGGACAGCAGGAAGAAGTCCTCACATATGGGCAACATCAGCCCTGACAGAGCCTGTGTGGAGCATTTTCCCAACTTTCAAAGAAAGCCTTTGGGACATGCTACCACGCATGCGTGGTCCCCTTCCCACCCAAGGGTGCCATCTTGCTCAGTCAGATGACATAGCTAGGACGATAGAAAAAATAAAAAAAAGGTAGGGAGGCAACTCCCAGGGGAGGAGGGAGGGTTGTGAGAACGAATTTCTGCTGTACCTGGAGAACACCTGTTAGAGGTGAGTAACTATGCTTTCTCTAGGAACAAGCAGGATGTTAGTCCTCACATATGGGACTCCCTAGCTCCAGGCTGCCAAGGACCAAACCACGACAGGACCAACAGTGAACAATCGGGTAGCTGTGAGTTGCAGAAAGACTCTGCAAGACCCTGCAAGACCTTAGCATCCAGAGAGACTCTGCAAGACCCTAGCATCCAGCGAGACTATCACTCCGGTAGCCTGAACACAGAAGGGTCGGAGATTAGGAGTTGCCTACACCCCAAGAATATTGTGGAGTACTGCCTGTCCAAAGTGAGCTTCGAACGTATGAATTGAAGACCAAGTGGCGGCCTTGCAGATCTCAGTCACCAGTTCTGAGGGGAGGTTGGCCACCTATGTGACCATCGCCCTCACGCAATGCTCTGGGATCCGGTGCTCAAGGGAGAAGCCAGCTCACTCATAGGTGAGAGCAATACAGTCTGCCACCCAAGTGGATAGAGTTTGCTTAAACACGGGGAGCCCCAGTCTGCTGGGGTCATAAGACACAAAAAACTGAGGAGCTTTGCGATGGGCCTGGGTCCACTGTAAATAGGACAGGGCCGGTTTGCAATCCAGTGTATTAAGTACTAGGTCCTCCCTGCCAGCGTGAGGCCACAGGAAGAAGGTGGGGAGGATCACCTCTTGGTTGAGGAGGAAAGGAGAAACCACCTTTGGGAGGAATTTTGGGTATGTGCGGAGCACTACCCTGTTCTTATAGAACCTTTTATATGACGGATACGCCACCAGGGCCTGGAGTTTGCTCACTCTTCAAGCAGACATGACGGCCACCAGAAAGGCCACTTTCCAAAACAGGTACCGCAGATGGCAAGTGGCTAGGGGCTCGAATGGCAGTCTGGTGAGCTGGGACAGCACCATGCTGAGGTCCCATGCCACTGCAAGAGGGCGGTGAGAGGGTTTGGATAACAGGAGGCCCTGGAGGAACCTGGAGACCAGGAGCAGGCCCCAGAGGGGGTTTTCCTTCAACAGGGAGATGGTGAGCGGCTAAGCACTCAGATGCACCCTCACCGAGTTAGACTTCAACCGGTATGGGATAGGTGCAGTAGGTACTGGAGCACTAATTGCACATGGCAGGAGAAGGGGTTCTCCCTTCTTTCAGGAAAACCAGGCAGAGAACATTCTCCTCTTAAAGGCATACGCCCGTCTGGTGGACGGCTTTTGGAAGGCTAGTAGGATCTTCTTGACTTCTCTTAGAAGATTGAAAGGGGTCAATACTACCCCTTCAGCAGCCATAATGTTAAAATTAGGGACCCCAAATTAGGGTGTAGGAGGGAGCCCTCCTCCTGAGGCATGAGGTCCGGAGCTCGGCCCAACGGGACTGAGTGCCACCAACAGGGAGAGCAGCAATGGAAACTAGGGCTGCCTGGGCCACCTGGGAGCAATTAATATAGCATGCCCTCTTGCTCTGGACCTTGAAGAGGGTCCTGGTGACCGGGGGGAGGACTGAGGGGGGGGGGTCAGTGGCAACACAGAGTAGGCCCTCTGATGAGATCAGGAAGACATCTGCCGCTACTCTCTCCGAGTGTGGTTAGCACAAGCAGAAGCGAGGCAGCTGCATATTGTCTGGAGACGCAAATGGATCCATCACGGAACTGCCCAAGAGGTGGAAAAGTCTTTTGGCCACTCTGGGGTTCAGCTGCCACTTGTGCAGCCGAAGGACTCTGCTCAGCCTGTCCACTAGGCAGCTGTCCTGGCCCAGGAGGTAGACTGCTCGCAAGAGCATGTTGTTGCGAGCTCCAAAGGAGAGGAGAGCCACTGCCTCCTGGTAGAGGGAGTATGAGCCATGCCCCCTGCTTGTTGATACAGAACATGGTGACTTGATTGTCCATCTGGGTCAGTATGGACTGGTGTCACAGGTGTTGGCAGAACACTCATAGGGCTAGGAAGATCATCCTGAACTCCAGAAAAGTGACCTGTAGGAGCAACTCCTCCTGGGATCAGCTGCCTTCTGTGTAGTGGTTCCCACAATGTGTCCCCAACATAGGAGGGAGGCATCTATGGTCAGGGTTTTCTGAGGTGCGGGTGTTTGGAAGGGCATTCCTGCCCAGAGGTGGCAGAGGTTTTGCCACCAGTTGAGAGATTCTGACAGTTGGCGGGTAACCCTGACCTTGTCCCGTAAGCTGCCTGTGACTTGGGTCCATTGTGAGTGAAGGCACCACTGGGCTGTCCGCATGTGCAAGTCGGCTGAGTGCATTACGTGGACCATAGAGGCCATATGGCCCAGTAGATAGAAGAGGAGACAAGCTGGCACTGACCGGCGACGTTGTACCTCTCCTACCAATTGCCTTAGGTGTTCTGCCCTGTCTCTGGGGACAACCGCCTTGACTTGCAGCGTGTTGAGCGGAGCACCTATGAACTCTAGATTTTGGGCTTGAGAAAGATGGGATCTGGATTAGCTGATGATGAACCACAGGTGCTGCAGGAGGAGGGACGCACACTCTGCTGCCTGACTGGTATCTGCGGCTGTGCCGCCCCTGATTAGCTAGTTATCTAGGTAGGGGAAGACGAAGGCCCCTTGTAGGCACAGGTGGGCAACCACCTCCGCCAAACATCTGATTAAGACCCTTGACGAGGAGGCCAGGCCAAAGGGTAGTACTCTGTATTGGTAGTGCCCTCCTCCTACCACAAACCTTAAGTACTGCATGTGGGAGGGGTGGATTAGGATGTGTGTATACACATCCTTTAAATCCAAGGAGAAGAGCCAATCTCCCTGGTGGAGGTAAAGCAGCAGTGTTCCAAGGGAGAGCATCTTGAACTTCTCTCTCACCAGAAACCTTTTAAAGTTTCACAGATCTAGTATGGGCCTGAGGCCCCAAGTTCTCTTTGAGGCAAGAAGTACCTGGAATAGAAGCCTTTCCCCCATAGATGTTTGGGTACAGGCTCCACTGCCTTGTCCCTGAGCAAACCTGTAAGCTCTGAGAAAAGAAAGGTCTGGTGAAGAACGGGTCGTACTGACTCTCCTGGGAAGAACCTAGGTGGTATCTGCAGTAAGTGGAGGAGGTATCCTGCTCTTACCACTTGCAGTACAGCACAGTTACTTACCTGTAACAGGTGATCTCTGGGAACAGCAGGAATAAGTCTTCACATATGGGTATCGTCGGTACCGACGGAGCCTGCGCGGGAACGCTCCCCAGCGTCCAAAAGGAAAGCTTTTGGGAGCATCCCACAGCGCCTGCGCGCTGCTTTCCCGCCTTTCCTAACCGCCTCTCTCCAGTTCAAGTTTTAAAGCTGAGACAAAGAGAGAGAGAGGAAAGGAAAGATAGATAGAGAGATACAACTCCTAGGGGAGGTGGGTGGGTTGTGAAGACTTACTCCTGCTGTTCCCAGAGATCACCTGTTACAGGTAAGTAACTGTGCTATCTCCAGGAACAAGCAGGAATGAGTCTTCACATATGGGGACTCCCCAGCTAGAGATGCCTGGGAGATCACCCAGGTTGTGAGTCCCTGGGAAGGGCTCTACCTCCACCTATGAATCTCAGGCATCCAGTCAGGGATGGAGGGTAGGAGTTGATTAGGTATGGAACAGGTGTTTGAGAACAGCCTGACCAAACAAGGCATCCCGGCGAGAGTCCTTGTCCAAGCAGTAATGGGCTGTAAAGGTATGAACCGAGGCCCAGGTGGCCGCTCGACAGATTTGGTATATGGACACAGAGTTTAGATGAGCCATAGTGGAACTTGTGTCTCTTGGGGAAACTACTAGGTACATATGACCTAGTTTGGCCACTGTTGGAAACAGAATACTGGGCTTGATGGACCTTGGTCTGACCCAGTATGGCATATCTTATGTTCTTATGTTCTTATAGAGGCTGCCATGGCTCTCACATTGTGAGCTGTGACATGGCCCTCCAGAGAAAGGTTCTTACTCTGGTAGGCGAAAGAAATACACTGAGCAATCCAATTGGACAGAGTTCTCTTAGAGACTGGAAGTTCTAAATGAGAGGGATCAAAAGCAACAAAAAGTTGAGAGGACTTTCTATGTTGCTGTGTCCTTTGTAAGTAGAAAGCAAGTGCTCTTTTACAATCCAGGGTATGAAGATTCCTCTCTGCACTTGATGCGTGAGGTCCTGGAAAAAAGACAAGTAAATACACCTCCTGGTTCAGATGAAAAAGTGAGACCACTTTAGGCATAAAGTGTGTATTAGTTCTGAGGACTACCTTGTCATGATGGAACCTTGTATAAGGAGGATTAGCCACTAAGGCTTGCAACTCACTGATACGGCGAGCTGAGGTGACTGCAATGAGAAAAATAACCTTCCAGGAAAGGAATTTCAAGGAGGTAGTGGCTAAGGGTTCAAAGGGTGGCTTCATAAGCTGGCCAAGAACCAGATTCAAGTCCCATGCCACTGGAGGTGGTTTAATGGGAGGTTTAGTCAAAAGAAGGCCTCTCATGAATCTTGCTATCAGCGGATGAGAGAAAATAGGATGTCCATTGACAGGCTTAAGGGATGCTGCAATAGCACTCAAATGGACTCTTACTGAATTCGTTTTAAGGCCTGCATGGGATAAATGCAGCAAATACTCTAGTAAAGAATTCAGAGGTATTGCAAGAGGGTTAAGAACCTTCTCTGCACACCAAATGGTAAACCTTTTCCATTTAAAAGCACAGAAACGTCTGGTGGAAAGCTTTCTGGAAGCATGAAGGATATCCTTCACTTGCTGAGAAAGGTGTAAATCCTGAAGGTCTAAGCCTTCAGCCACCAGGCCCTGAGATGAAGAGACTGGGGATTTGGGTGCCACAATGTTCCCTCCTCTTGGGAGAGGAGATCTGGAGCAGACCCCAAGTCCAGGGAGGGAGCTTGAGAGAGATGCAGAAGTAGAGGGTACCACACTTGGCGTGGGCAACGTGGTGCTATGAGGATCATAGACCCCCTGTCTCTCTGAAGCTTGAACAGTGTCTTGGGAATGAGGGGAATAGGTGGAAAGGCATAGAGGAATCCTTGCCCCCAATGAAGGGAGAAGGCATCCCTGGCCTGAACTCCCTGACACGGAATCCTGGAACAGAACCGGGGAAGTTTGGCATTCCATGGACTTGCAAACAGGTCTATGTCTGGGGTTCCCCAAATTCGAAAGATCCTGGCTATCTGGTCCCCATGGAGGGACCATTCGTGTGGAAGCAGAACTCGACTGAGTCTGTCTGCCCAAGAGTTTTGAACCCCTGGAAGATACACTGCCATGAGATGGATTTGATGCTCTCTGGCGAAGGCCCACAATCTCAGAGCTTCGTTGCAAAGCGACAGAGAGCCAGTCCCCCCCTGCTTGTTCACGTAGAACATGGCTACTTGGTTGCACAGTGAAGGTTCCCCTGCTGCTGCGAATCCAAGGCTTAGCGGCCTTACCGGAGCTGCTGCCACGCGGTCTCCGATGACCTAAGATGGCCGCCGTTACTGAAGAAAAAAAAAAAAAGGCGCAAAAAAGCAAAGCAGACAGACGGCGGATCTCCTGCTCGATTGTAGACCTCCGGAGGGAGCAGCACAGCCAAATAAAGTCCACAAAAATGACTCACCCCTCTTCGACGGGGCTCCAGCCCTCGCGGTTTCCTCGATCCTCGAGTTGTGAGGAAAGCCGCCAGGCGAGCCTCCCGCCTGTGACTTGACGTCGCCGGAGGAGCTCCCCGTTCACAGAACTGTCGGGGAAAACTGCCTCCATTCCTGCTGAGAGCTCTCCTCCATCTCGTCAAGGAGAAGAGATCTGCGGGTGAAAGCCTCTGAGCCCCCCTGGGGCCCCGTCAAAGGAAGGCAGGCAGGAACCGGCACAAAGGACAAACTTTATTAAACAAACAACTTCGGCCTTAAAGGCATAGCATCCTTTAGACAAAGAAAAATAAATAGAATGACAACTTAAATGGAAAAACTCCCATTAATCCAAGACTAATCTAAACTATCCTATAGCTCCTTATCTGCTCCTCAAGTGAGCCCAGGACTCTAGGCTCACTATGTCCTCCTGCTGCGTGGAGACTGGACACACTGGGGATTATGGGAGTCACCAGCAGTATACATCCAGTGATGTCATTGATTTGACATGTCCAGTCTCCAGGCTGCAGGAGGAGGAGCACAACCTAGAGGTAGAGGACTGAACTGGAGGAATGATAAGGAAATCTCCATTTTGCATAACAATTTTCTCCACCGAGCATACCACTCACAAATCAAATCATATGACAGAGCCCCAAACTACAATAAGCTGATACACATCAAAACAATCACTCATCTAGTGGGAAAAGAAAAGAAACTACAAAACCCCCCAGCTTAAAATGCAAGATCAGATTATATTACGTCCAATCAACCTGATATAATGTTTATAACAGAGTCCTGGCTAAGCGATAATGACCTTGTTATACTTAATCAACTGAACTTCCCATATTATGATACTTTTCACTGCTCTAGAGAAGGAAAAAAAAGAGGTGGTTGTATTCTAATAAGAAAAGAGCAAAAAAGCATCGCTGAAATGAGCAACAAGCTTAAATTATCTTGGCGTCCTCATGGTAGAGAACAAGTTGTTTATATTTTACTTAGCTTATAAGGCTCCCACAGCAGATATACCACAAGATAAGCAAGTAATTTATTTATTTATTTATTTATTTATTTACGGTCTCTTCTATACCGCACTATTCAGCATCAGCGCGGTTTACATGGAACAAAAATGCTCAGTACAGATAACATGTATGAGTTTACAGATAACATGTATGATTAATTATACTAGAAGACTTCAACCTAGCATCCACGCATCATAACTTTGCAAAGGCTTTTCTAAATGCAATGTATGACATGGAATACAAACAAATAAACACCTCTACATATAAGAAGGGAAATATATTGTATATAATATCTATACCAGCTGACACTTATAAAAATATCAACCAAACCAAAATACACACCATTCCAGTTGCATGGTCTGATCACCTCATGATCAACTTTAATCTAAGACAGTGTCCAAAAATA
This sequence comes from Ichthyophis bannanicus, assembly GCA_033557465.1. Classification (NCBI taxonomy): domain Eukaryota; kingdom Metazoa; phylum Chordata; class Amphibia; order Gymnophiona; family Ichthyophiidae; genus Ichthyophis; species Ichthyophis bannanicus. Next base: position 334,634,328 of record CM066038.1, read on the forward strand.
AGCAAAGAAGAACTCAGACAGAACATAACCTGCTGCTTCAAGAAATTTGACAGAGAAGAATTCTTATTTATTTATTTTATTTACTTATTTAATGTCTTCTCAACCGCGCTCTTTAGAATCAGTGCAGTTTACATAAACAATAACTTATACAGTGTAACAGAGCATGCACTGTATTTACAAAGAACAGGAAATGCAACTTGGACATAACTAGGATAACTATATACAGGTTGAGCAATCAAGTCACGGTATACAGTAGGACCATAATTGCTTAGAGATTATTTACAAGCCTAGGGGATTATATACACTGCACTGTATCTACAGGTGATGTAACTTGGACATTTTCTTAAATGAGATAAGATTCTACCCAAAATCAACAAGGAAATGAAGGACACTGACTTGATGATAAACAACTAGAACAAGGTCATAAACACAGCTTCCAAATCCAACCATACTAAATCATGCAAAAGACTAAAACAAAGAGAAGCCCTGTACACCCAAGATCTCAGAAAACTAAAATGGCGCTTAAGGAAACAGGAACGTAAATTGAGAATAACAAAATCACCTAAACAAAAAGATGAATACATGAACAGCCTGGAAAAATACTGTGAACGTATCAACTACTACAAGAAGGATCATACCAAACTACTAATCAAATCACTAAACCATCCAAGAGAGTTCTTTGACATTGTAAGAAATCTTACTAAACCACTCAAATTAATTAACACAGAAATACTGGCTAACTACTACAAGAACAAAGTACAGATGAAGAGACAAGATACAAACATGACGTCCAAAAACACCATAACTACTGACATGACCTGGAAAGAATTTTCAATAATCACCAATGACCAACTGGAACATACAATCACTTCAATCAATACTACCACATCTCCATTAGACCCATGCCCAGTAAGTTGGATAAAGTTAACCCACTCAGAAACCTCATCCATAATACTCAAGATGGTCAACTTATCACTAACACAGGGATACATGCCTAAACCCTTAAAAAGAGCATCTATCTGACCTGTTTTAAACGGACCCTGACTCCTATAGGCTAATATCTAGCCTTCCTTTCAAAGGAAAAATTATTGAAAGGATAGTCCATAAACAATTACATGACCACATAGACGTACATGCCCCATTAGATCCCCACCAGCATGATTTTTGACCTTTACATGGAGTTCAGACAATGGTTATATAGAGAAATTAGACTTACCTGCTAATTGTTGTTCCTTGAGGAATTCAGTCCAGTCCCGCACCTCTGGGTAGTGCACCTCCTCCAGCAGCTTGGAGACTGAGCGTATCATCTTTTTGATAACACTAGTGTACATATGCAGCTGGCACCGCCCACCAGCCCCAGTACCTATTGACAAAGCAGACTCAGAGGAGCAACAAATAAGTAGTTAAACATGCAACAAACACTTCTACATCTAAATAAACTAGCACCCCCTCCATCCCCTGGAAAGGATACCCCGTCCCCCCCTTCAGGATGGGGAGGCCTACCTGTTGAGCGCTTGCGCAACTCCAACCAGCGGGAAGCGAGCAACCGACAGCTCTTCTGGTCCGCCCCTCCCCCAAACACTGATTACACAAGCCTCCCCGGCTTCTTCTGGCCACTTTGTCCACAAAGAAAACCAGCTTCAGGATCAGGGTGTGCACAGATTATCACAGAAAGCACTCAGGGAGGGTTCTGGGACTGGACTGGAGTTCCTCAAGGAACAACAATTAGCAGGTAAGTCTAAATTTCTCTTTCCTTATCGTCCCTCCAGTCTAGTCCCGCACCACTGGGATGTATCAGAGCAGTTAAACTAATGGGAGGGACCCGCAGAACCAGCCTGAAGCACTGCCGAGCCGAAACGAGTGTCCCCCGCCGCCCAGACATCCAGGCGAAAATGTTCAAATAAAGTATGCCACTCTACAGATCTCCACCTGCAGAACTAAACTATACTCTGCTCACGAGGATGCCTGAGCCCTCGTGGAATGCGTCTGCAACCCCACTGGCAGTGCTCTACCCTTCAAGATGTATGCAGGTGATATTGCCTCACTGATCCATCTGGAAATGGAGGCTTAGCTGCCGCCTCACTTTTGCATGACCCGCCAAACAGAACCAACAGACGGTCCCGATCTGCAAAAGGACGAAGCCCTTTCGCATACCTTCGCCTCCAAGTGGCACAGCTGTGGAGTGGCAGAGCCCATATCTGCTCTCGCCCACGTCTGAGCTCGCCAGAGCCCGTAAGGAAATGGCCTGATTTACATGAAATGCTCACACCACCTTGGAGAAGGAAAGGAATGGCTCCTGGCAGGACAGGGTCCGAAGCTCCAAAATCCTGCGTGCAGAGCAAATAGCCACCAGGAATACCATTTTCAGAGTCAAATCCTTCAGGAAAGCTCGACTCAATAGCTCAAAGGGTTCCACAGACAGCACCAGATTGAGATTCCAAGGCGGTACCACTGATCTCTTTGACAGACGGAGGTGGGTCACCGCCCCTAGAAAACTCAGCCTGTCTGGGTGTGTACCCAATAGCACTCTGTGGACTTTCCCGCGATAACCGGAAATTGCTGCCAGTTGCACCCTCAAGGAACTGTCAGCTAGACCCTTATCCAAACCGGATTGCAAAAACGCCAAGATGTCCGGGACTGAGGCAGTGAAAGGGCGTGCCTGCCTCTCTCCGCACCATGATTCAAACATGCGCCCTACGCAGATGCATGCCAGGTTCGTAGACCATCTTTGAGCCTGTAGCAAGGTCGTTATCCCCAAGCCTGATTATCCTTTCTTCTTCAACTTCACCCTTTCAAGAGTCATGCCATAAACGATAATTGATCCACCTGGGGCATACGAAGCGGCTCCTGTGTCAAGAGGTCCTTCCAACCGGAAGCCACCACAGTCAATCCACCGGAAGCCAAATCAGGTCAGCATACCACCGGCACTTCGGCCAGTCTGGTGCCACCAGAATTACAAATCCCCAGTGCACCTCTAGCCATTACACTAACCGGCCTATGAGCGCCCAAGTGGAAAAAACAGAGAAGACCCTCTTCGAGCCACTGCCGAATTAGAGCATAGAAACATAGAATTATGAAGAAAGAAAAAGACCACATGGCCTATCTAGTCTGTCCTTCCATAACAACTACAACAGTCCCCTTTTTTCCATAAGAGATCCTCTGTATTTGTCCCATGCTTTTTTGAATTCAGTTACTGTCCTCATCTCTACCACCTCCACTGGGAGACTATTCCACGGATCCACCACTCTTTCCGTAAAGAAATATTTCCGCATATCACTCCTAAATCTATCCCCCTTCACCCTCATCCCATGTCCCCTCTGTCAGCATACATCAGCATGGCATAGGTGTCATGGCTTTTATCCCCAGACCTTGGATTTCATGCAGCTTTGTTACTCTGGTGATATCAGTCTCCAAAGTTAATGAGGGTAGTTTACAAGATGAGATTAACTCTGACCCCCTGGTGATGTCAGTCTTAGGGCCCGATGAGTTTGGTCTGCAGCCCCTCCTTGCTAAATCAAGAATAGAAGACCTCAAAGGAAGGTGCTAGAAACAATAGCAGACCTCAAAGGGAGGTGCTAGAGAAAATTCACTATAAAGGACAGAAATACTTCCTCTTTCTTTCTCTCTTCCTCTATGCATCGGACATGAAGGACAGGAGGCTCTGATAATCAATTCTCTTCACCCCTCCCCCTCTCTCTCTCTCTGATCTCTCTCACACACACATGCACACACATAGAGTCTTTCATATACTCTATTCTCTCTCACACTTCACACATGCACACACACACACAGATTCATTGATGTACACTGAAGCAGCTTTTTAACCACCACTATATAACTCTGTTCTGTACCTATGTAATAAGCCTATTTCTACATAAAGACCTGTTTCCAAGCCACACCTGGTTGGTTGTCTTATTTGTGCTGCTCACCCTACTGTCTCTGTGAAACGAACCCAGGACCAAACAGAGAGTAGACCAGAAGATTACAATTCAGAAGATTACACCCTCGTAGCAGAACTTGCTTTCAAACTGAAAGAGGCTCTCCCCCTGAACATTTATGTCACGGAGATATTTAAACATCTCAATCATATCACCTCTATCCCTCCTTTCCTCTAAGGTGTACATATTAAGATCCCTAAGTCTGTCCTCATATGCTTTAATAATGAAGACCACTAACCATTTTAGTAGCCACCCTCTGCACCGACTCCATCCTGTTCACATCCTTTTGAAGGTGCAGTCTCCAGAATTGCAAACTATACTCCAAATGAGGTCGCACCAAAGACTTATACAGAGGCACTATCACCTCCTTTTTTCTGCTAGCCATTCCTCTCCGTATGCACCCAAGCATTCTTCTAGCTTTTGCCGTCGCCTTTTCTACCTGTTTAGCTACTTTAAGATCATCAGACACAACCACGCCTAGGTCCCGCTCTTCTTTAGTGGACAAAAGTACTTCACCCCCTATACTATATTGCTGCCTTGGATTGCTGCAGCCCAAATGCATGAGCTGACATTTTTTTAAATTAAATCCCAGCTGCCAAATTCTAGATCATTATTCAAGCTTAGCTAGATCCCTCCTCATGTTATCTACATCTTCCTGGGTGTCTACTCTACTGCAGATTTTGGTGTCATCCGCAAAAAGGCAAACCTTACCCGACAGCCCTTCTGCTATATCACTACCAAAAATGTTAAAAAGAATCAGACCAAGGACAGATCCCTGGGGCACACCTCTGGTAACATCCTTCTCCTCAGAGTGAACTCCATTTACCTGTACTTTTTGTCGCCTCCCACCCAACCAATTTCTAACCCAAGCAGTAACTTTAGAGTCCAACCCTAGGGTGCTCAGTTTATTTATAAGTCGCCTGTGAGGAACAGTGTCAAAGGTTTTACTGAAATCTAAATACACCACATCTAGGGCTCTCCCTCGGTCCAACTCCCTGGTCATCCAGTCAAAGAAATCAATCAGATTTGTCTGACAAGACCTGACTCTGGTGAATCCATGCTGCCTCGGATCCTGTAATCCGCTGGACTCCAGAAACCTCACTATTTTCTCTTTCAGCAGCGTTTCCAATAATTTACTCACCACCGAAGTTAAACTAACCGGCCTGTAGTTTTCAACCACATCCTTACTTCTGCTTTTGTGTAAAGGGACCACATGAGCCTCTCTCCAGTCTTTTGGCACCACTCCCGACTCCAACGAGGCATTGAAAAGGTCAGTCAGTGGAGCTGTTAGAACGTCCCCAAGTTCCCTCAGTATTCTAGGGTGCATCCCATCCGGTCCCATTGCTTTGTCTACTTTAAGTTGAGCTAGTTTCTTACGAACAGAGTCTTCTGAAAATTGTTCAAGATGTCCCTCGCTTCTGTTCCTGTTTGTGGGTGTTTTCTGAGGTCCTGCTCCTGGTTCTTCATCTGTGAACACAGAACAGAAATATTTGTTAAGCAATTTCGCTTTATCCTTATCAGCTTCTACATATTCCTCCCCTTCACCCTTGAGTCTGACAATACCACTTTTGCCCTTCCTCTTCTCACTAACATATCTGAAAAATGTCTTATCCCCCCCATTTTATTGCATTGGCTATTTCCTCCCCTTTTTGAATCACTGCTTTCCTGACTACTTGCTAGCTTCTCTAAGTTTTTCCAAATATAGATGCCTGTCTTCCTCACTCCGTGATCTCTTGTATTTCATGAAGCCTTCCCTCTTTTTCTTCACTTTTTCAGCTACTTCTTTCGAAAGCCATAGCAGTCTCCTTTTCCTTTTACCTTTAATTGCCATTTTAACAAAAAGGTTGGTTGCCCTTAAAATATCCCCTTTCAGTTTTGCCCACTGTTTTTCTACATCCCCCAGCTGTTCCCATTCCGCTAATGACTCCCTGAGGTATTGGCCCATTTTAGCAAAGTTAGAATCCATTCAAAAGTGAGGGTCTTTAGGAGGACTAACAGCCCTAGTCCTATTACTGGACCACACCATCTGGTGATCATTGGATGCAAAATGATCTCCCACTATAACATCAGAAACACTTTCACCATTGGTAAGCACAAAGTCCAGTATGGCCCCTTCACGTGTGGGGCCTGTTACCAATTGCTTGAATAGTTCTCCCTGTAGAGAATCCAGGGTCTCTTTACTTCTAAATGATACTGCAGCAGGAATATGCCAATCAACATCTGGCATATTGAAATCCCCTATTAGTAGCACTTCCCCTTTCCTAGCAATGCTGCGTATGTCTTCAATTAACTCTCTGTCCACCTCTTCCTCTTGTGAGGGAGGTCTGTATATCACACCAATGCAGATAGATTTCTCTTTCTGTCTTTCTAGTTTAACCCACAAAGCCTCCTCTTTCCCTTTTAAGCTCTGTAATTCCAAAGCTTTAATAGTATTTTTTACACATAGTGCCACTCCTCCTCCCCTTCTTCCTACCCTATCCTTTTTGAATAAAGTATAGCCAGGTATAGTTACATCCCACTCATAGTTTTCTGTAAACCATGTTTCTGTAACTGCCACTAAATCCAAGTCAAAGACGTGGAGGCAAGGAAGGAACTATTTATTTATTAACCACTCTTGTTTCACAAAGCCAGGCCCGACACAGGCCGTGTTTCGTTTATGCCTTCATCAGGGGCTTTGGCTATAATAACATATAAAAACACCATTAAAAACATTCATAAATCCTAAAACAAATTATAAACATAAATATAATATCAAACACAAATACAGCACCTATGAGTTCATTAATACACTAATGAATAACTAAAATATCAATCAATAAATAAATAAATATTAAATACTAAAGTACAGCAAAATGTCTGTCGGCTAAAAACATAAATAAATAAATAAATATACATGTATAAAATAATCCATAATACATATAAATACACATGTATAAAATAATCCATAATATATATAAATATCAAACCATACATATATAAAAAATAAACTATAATATTACGCAGCCGCGGGCGGCATTAGAGGAGTTTGCACAAAAGAGTGTAGCGGCGAGTAGGTGCTCTGTTGCAATTGTTTCTATTAGTTCTGGCACGTACAATTTTGGTGAGTTGCACTGTTTGAGAAGTTTGGTGTGAATGCCGAATTGACATTAGAGCCCCGAACATGCCGTAATGACAGGAATTATGGGAGGAGAGTAATACACAGCCAAAATTCTTGTCTTGTAAGATTTATAGGTTTTAGTTTTATTTTTTTATTTACATTCTCTTATATACCGCGCTATTCTGCATCAGCGCGGTTTACATTGAACAAACTGAAATTACATTGAACAGGGTATTATAACTTGGAGATAACTATTTTACAGGGAACATGGGCTATGGAGGGTTAAGTGGCTTGCCCAAGACCACAAGGAGCACCTGTGGGACTAGAAACCCCAGTCCTTTCGGCCCAAGGTTGCTGTCCTCTAGTGGGATTTGAACCCCCGACCTTCCGGCCTGAAGTACCTTGCCCCAACCACTTAGTTCATGGTGGTGATTTGCAGCCTTAAGTTTTGTAGACAATTTAGTGTGTATAGATGAAAGTGCTTACAGCCATAATGTGATATTACTGTAGGGGTGGTCATCAAGAACACTCGGGGTTTGTTTAGAGTTTTTTAAGGAATTTTATTAATGTGGACAGTTATATGTCTGATAGTTAAAAATCGCTGCTCGGATAAGGGCTGCAGTGGAGGATAGGTAAATTATTAGATGAGTAATTTAGAATTTTGGATTTTAGTATAGCGAGACTTAGAATTTACAGCATGAGAAGGATATTTAATGCAAATTGATGATGTCATATTTGCCGCGCTTTTAGATACTCTAGCTTACCACGCAGCCGCGGGTGATTTTAGAGGTTTATGCAGGAAGAGCATAACAACGAGTAGCTGCTCTGCTCAGTTTGGCAGGAAATATTTTTAAAAATTTGGTAAGTTACAAGGGTTTGGGATCGTTGATGTAAATGCCAAAATGATATCAGATCCTCGGCGATGGAGTAATGAGAAGAGTCATGTCCTTCCTTGCTTTAAAATAAGCATAGTTTTTTGGGTCACGTTTAGTGTATTAATTTTAACAATCTTGAGTCTTCAGTTGGTTCAGTGTGTGTAGTGGGGCAAATATGACATAACTGAAGGAGACATTATTGATTCTGGGCAATGCTCGGGGTAGGGATTGCTAAAAAATGTTAAAAACGGCATTTTATTAGTGTACATGAATGCATGTAGGATAGTCGGTATCCATTGCATCTATTAGGACTGTTGAGTGCAGCAAGGAATAACTTAAAAAGTTTTTTAATAAAGTGAGTTTTAAAATTGTTGATTTCGGTAGAAGATTTGAGTGGGATTAATGAATTGCATGACTGTTATAACCCATTGCTGAAAAATGCTATTAGGAATAAAAATTTTCTAAATAAAAAGCAGTATGGTGTTTTTAATACAAGTCTGTTTGCGTTGCAGCTGATAGCGGTTTAAAAGTATTATAAGTGTAACAGTGAGGTACACTGGTTATAGCTTTTGAATACATCAGTTGCAGAGGTAAGCACATGCATAAGAATAGTTGAAAGATTGGAAGATTACAAGTAGATTAGTCAAATTGAACCTGTTGCGCTTTTCCTGGTTTTTGTTCTCGTTTATGGTTCTCCACAATTCTAGTTTTAAGTATATTTTTTATGTTCATGTTTTTTGTTTTACCCAATGTTTTTTAATTATTGTTTGCTTATAGCACAAATAATGGATTTTAATGGGCATGGTCGTCGAGAATGGTCCCTCTTTTCTTTCCTTTTCTTTTCCTTTTTTCCTCTAGTAATTATAGTGTGGTAGAAGAATCAAATAGGTAAGAGTGATGGTAGTATTTTTCACAATATGGAGATGTAGGTTATGTTTTCTCGAATTGTTTTTTACTCAGATGGTTATTTATTAAAATGATTAGTTCATGTCCTCGGTACATGCAGTTATATTTTAGTTTATTTTTTATATATGTATGGTTTGATATTTATATATATTATGGATTATTTTATACATGTATATTTATTTATTTATCTTTTTAGCCGACAGACATTTTGCTGTACTTTAGTATTTAATATTTATTTATTTATTGATTGATATTTTAGTTATTCATTAGTGTATTAATGAACTCATAGGTGCTGTATTTGTGTTTGATATTATACTTACGTTTATAATTTGTTTTAGGATTTATGAATGTTTTTAATGGTGTTTTTATATGTTATTATAGCCAAAGCCCCTGATGAAGGCATAAACGAAACACGGCCTGTGTCGGGCCTGGCTTTGTGAAACAAGAGTGGTTAATAAATAAATAGTTCCTTCCTTGCCTCCACGTCTTGGACTGGGTCAGTTATTTGGCACGTGGAATTGTGCTTGCTTGTTGGACTAAATCCAAGTCAGCCACTCCCACCAAAGCTTCTACATCAGGGATCTTATTTCCCATGCTATGGGCATTTATACACACTGCTTTCCATATGTTACCCCTGTTACCCATTTCCATAAAGATATTTCATGTATCACTTACCTGGGGGCTTTCTTCACCCATCCCCAACGAATCTAGTTTAAAGCTCTCTTCAGTAGATAAGCCAGTCTACTACTTAAGACGCGTCAACCTTTCTTGGACAGATGGATGCCATCTCTGCTCTGCAACCCTTGGAACAGCATCCCATGGTCTAGGAAACCAAAACGCTCTCGATGACACCATCCATGCAGCCATGCATTCGTCTCCAGGATGCGAGCCTCTTGCCTTGGTCTTTACCTTCAACAGGGAAGATTGAAGAGAACACCACCTGTGCACCTAACTGCTTCATCCTTTGTCCCAGAGCCATGAAGTCACTTTGATATGCTCAGAGGGATACCTGGCAGTATAGCACAGTTACTTACCTGTAACAACAGGTGATCTCTGGGAACAGCAGGAATAAGTCTTCACATATGGGTACGTCGGTACCGACGGAGCCTGCACGGGAATGCTCCCCAGCATCCAATCAGAAAGCTTTTGGGAGCATCCCTCGTGCCTGCGCACTGCCTTCCCGCCTTTTCCACTGCCTCTCCTCAGTTGAGTTTCATAGCTGAGACAAAAGGAGAGAAAGAGGAAAGGAAGATAGATAGATAGATACAACTCCTAAGGGAGGTGGGTGGGTTGTGAAGACTTATTCCTGCTGTTCCCAGAGATCACCTGTTACAGGTAAGTAACTGTGCTATCTCCAGGAACAAGCAGGAATGAGTCTTCACATATGGGGACTCCCTAGCTATAGATGCCAGGGGGAGAGATCCCATAAAATGCGTGTCCCTGGAAAAGGACTGCAGTTTCCACACATGGATCTCCGGCATCCCATGAGGGATGGTGGGTAGGAGTTGAAAGGAGAGGAGCTGTAAGAAAACAGCAAAGCTAAGGACTACAGGAGAGGAGTCCTTGGTATGTATGATAAGTACCATTAAAATTATTTAATGAACAATCAGAAAATGGATCTTACCTACTGGATTGTAGGAAGTAGCGTGATGGAGTCTACTGGAGATTCAGTAGAGGATCCTCAAGGTGACCTCACAGCAGTGAGGGTGAAGGTCCAAATCTGGAATTGGCAGGTGACCCATGTGTCAACTGGGATAGTATAAGAACAGCAGGTCTTCAGTGGAAAGCTTTATGGAAAAAAGCTGAAAACTCTTTTAGCTACATAGTCATTAACATTGAGGAGCAAAAGAGGAAGACTGACCGATTTGGACAAGTAGCCCAGTCCTGGAGGGAAGAAGGGGTATGGAAAAAAGCCCGTATTCCCAAGAAGGACAGATGTGTGAAGGGCTGAAACCTCAGAACTACTGAAGATCTACACCGTCTTTCCCAGCTGGTGAGAGATAGGAAAGATATTGAAGCATGATGCTTCAGGGATAGCGAGACCTAGAGTCAAATGGAAGCTGTTAGTACCACAGTAATGGTTGTGTGCATAACAGCCCCTACATACCAAGGGACAGTATGAAGATATGCAACCCACTGTCTGGAATCTCTAGAAAGGTAAAACCTTTATAGCAGAAACAGGTAGGGAGATAGTATGTAATACATATCTACCTATAAAAACATCTCGACAGATACATATATAGAGGGATATATATAGGGGCATAAGCCATGCACACACAGCTTACAAACATATGTATGTATAGAAATATATAGAGATATAGACATACATGAATATGTAAGTTTGAAGATACATGTCTGCAACTAAGCCCCATAAGAACATTCACATAAGAGATGTGAAGGAGAAAGATTCATCTAATAACAAGGTGGAACCTACTTGAAAAGATATATAGAGAATCTATTTCTCCGGGCTAAGAGGGTGCAGGAATGCTATCCAGTGAAATAACCAGGATGGTTGCGTGAAAAAACAGAGGATAATATCAGTCTGTAGAGAGCAAGTCGTGAGTTCTGTAGAACTCTGACATGGTAAATGGACAGAAAACGCATAGAGGGAGATACCAGGATGACCCACCGGAGGGACACAGGGGTATCATGCGTTACTAGTAGAATATGTGCTGTCCATGAGGAGTAGGATAGCATGAAGCCAAGTTGTAAGGAAAAAAGAGCATATTCCTGCAGGATTGGGAAACTCCTTGGACATTCACGCAGAAAAAGCTTATATTCTGCAGTATAACAGGAGAGAAGAGGGTGTGGAGAACCCTCACAGTCATGGAAAATGACTGATAAGCCTTTTCTACTATATAGAAGCCATTAGAGACAAAGTTCAATGCTCTCTAGCAAGGGCCCATAGTAGAAAGCTTCTCTGAAGATTGCAGAGAGCATTATGCAGGAGAATGAGGAGATAAAACTGACTGTAGGTCAGCTGTGTTGCCAAATCCAAGGAAATGGAGATGGCCAGAAAGAAGATAATGTAAGAAGCCTGAAGTGAGTAGGATTATCCAAGATAGATGAGGACTATCTTGGAACCACTACTAAGGCTAGACAGACTGGAGACTTATGAGAAAGTACCAGTAGATCAATCACTGAAACTCCTGCATGAACAGCAACTGAAGGAGACAGCAGAGGGGATCTTCCTGTGAACAAAGAGAGAACAGACAAAGGGAGAGGAAATAGTCCTGTCCCTGTCTGATAAGCTGTCCAGAGAATTTATTCCAAGAAAAAAACTCTACACTGGAATGAAGGTGTACAGTATGGTACCACTCATGCAGGAGAAACCTGGATGAGAGGGTAGAAAAACAGGAACTGAAGGGTGACTTACCATATGGTGAGTCAGCTGAAGAAAAAAATGTTCATGTTGGGACAGAACTATCATGGGATAGTAGTTAACTTCTCTTCTTGGTAGAAAGAAGAGGAGAAATCTGTAACCCATAGATCCTGACAGCTGAGTACATCCTGAAGAAAGGAAGCCATGTGTAGAGTTTTAAAGAAAAAAACAGTGAACAAACTTCTGCTAAGAAGAGGTTAACTGTAGGTTGCAACCTTTAGGAACCTATGATTGCTGGGTATGCTTAGACTGGTTAGAGTTTAGATTCTTCAGACCAAGACGAGGTGTCCCCTGCTTGGGTACATCGGGATGATGGGCAGGAGAAGAGTGAAACCTTCTTTTCTTAGGGAAAGAAGGTTTGGTAGGACATTTCCTACCTCCTGGGGAAGAAGGCGGCTTAGGATGGTTCCTAGAACCAGGAAAGTCAGTGAAGCAATGAGCAACCTGACGTAAAGCCTCCTTATTGAAGAGATTTTCTCCAGTACAAGGAGAATTACCCAGTGTGTGTTGAGCCCATCTGTTCAAGTCTGAAGCCTGGAGCCAGGCTCTACGACGTGCTCCTATGGCAATAGCAGAGGATCTGCTAACAGACTCAAAAGAGTCTAGAGAAGCACGAGAAAGAAAGCAAGAGATATTCTGGCTATGACTAAGAAGTAAGGAATAGTCTGCAGCCTTAGGCTCTGATAGAAAAGGAGTCAAAAGAGAATTTCTTTGTGACCTCCTGGAGAGATAGACTCATATAAAAAAATATAAGAGATAATCCTTGATGCCAACATAGATGTTTGGAAGGTTTGACGTCCAAAGGCATCAAGTGTTTTAGATGCACGACCTGGCGGATAAGAAGAATGCTTCTTCTTGCTTTTTACCTTCCTCATTGCTGATTCCACTACAATGGAATGATGGGGAAGTTGAGTTTTATGAAACCCTGGAGAGGGGGGGCACCTGATACAGAACATCAGTTGCTGTAGAAGGTGAGGGAACCCTTAAAGGTGTTTCCCATATTCTCAAAAGGAGATCCTGCAAAGAATGATGTAAAGGAAGCATTACATTTTCCTTTTCTGCAGGAGAGCCTCGAGTAGGATCACAGCCAGGGATAGGAATAGCAAGGAGTGTTGCCATGTCAAGGCGAAATTTCTGAAAAGAGGGATCTCCAATGGGAACTATCCCTGGGTAGGCTGAGGTTGAAGGAGCAGCCTGAACACCAGAGGATGTACTGGTCTGGTGCAGAAAAAGAAACCCACTAGATGGATAGTGGTACTGGCAGTCACAATTTGAGGCAGTCAGTACTGCATCGTCCATGCCAGGTATCGATTCCAAACTAGGCATAGAAAGGATCGATGGTGCCGATGTAACTGCAGGAACCGACATCGATAGCGATGCCGGTAGGCGAGTCGGAATCGGAGACGGTAACGCCATCGAATCAGTCATCGGAGGCTGCTCAAGCGGTACCGAGGCAACCAGAAACGCTTGGTGAATATCCTCGGTACTGCGTATACGGAAACGAGAAGGGTCGGTTCCGAGACGCGTCGGTACCCAGTCATCTAGACTAGATATCGATTCCAGACTCGGCATCGAAGAGAGCGAGTCCATCGATACATGTCTAGAGGGTACCGACATCGGTGGTGGTATCGGCAATGTTGTCGATACAGGAAAGTCAATCTGGGTCATATCGATCGGTCCCGAAGGCACCAAGGATGCCAGATGACGATCCCTGGTGAAGATTGGATCACTCAACACCGGTGCCGATGCCGGGGTATCGGTACCGCTCGAAGCGGATGCCACCACCAAGCATGGCTCAGGTATGTTCTGTGAGGGGTGAGCCCCAAGAACAACCTGAAACCCCTGAAATGCTTTGGAGCTCGGAGACTCCCGCCGGGGTTTTAATGCCAATGGGGTCTTGAGGGCAAGGCCGGAGCCGTCATCATGCTTGGCATGAGACCTACCACTCAAGGATTGGCTAGTCTTAACAGACTGTTTGTGGGTTACCTGATCCTGTAGAGAAGAAAAGGTCGGTGCCCTCACTCCGGGAGGGAAAACGGTATCGAGGGAAACTCAAAAGAGGGAAGTTCTTCTCACAGTTTTGCAGCCTGATTGTTCAGGGGAAAAAGGGTCAGGACCCAAACAGGCTAGACACCAGGCATTGGAGTCTAAAAAGAAAACTGTGGTTCCACAGTGAAGGCACTTCTTAGGAGAAGAAGGCTCCATAATGGAGAGGCCTTGCAGGCCCAAAAAATTTAAGACAGAAACTGAGGGAAAACTTTCCCTGAGTTTAAGAAAAAGAAAAGAAAAAACCCACCGGCGGCGGCAGGAAAAACAGCCGCGACCACAAGAAAACAAGAATAAAGAATTTAAAGAAAAAAGTTTCTGCGGTGACAGGAGGACGTCCTGCCGGCTCCGCGGAAAAACGAAAACTGAGGAGAGGCAGTGGAAAAGGCGGGAAGGCAGTGCGCAGGCGCGAGGGATGCTCCCAAAAGCTTTCTGATTGGATGCTGGGGAGCATTCCCGTGCAGGCTCCGTCGGTACCGACGTACCCATATGTGAAGACTCATTCCTGCTTGTTCCTGGAGATCATTTCTTCCGACATGGATTAGCAACATTGGGTAATAGTCAGTGGGCTTGATGAGTCTCGGCAAACTCTTCGTAACATCTTGGATTTTGGCACCAGGCAGACAGCAAACCTCTCTGGACATCAAGTCTGGTCGGCAGATGGATGCCTCAGTACCCCTCAGAAGAGAGTCACCAACCACCACTACCCTTCGCTTCCTTGTGGTCACTGATTCTGCAACTTTGGGGTACTTGAGCTCTGGTTCTTCCCTTTCCATGGATGCTTCTACCTCCTCCACTTCCAGGGCTGCATAATGGTTCTCCAACTCAAGGGCTGGAGAAGTTTGATTGGTGATTCTGCAGGCCCTGGTGACTTGTGTCCAACCTACGTCATTCTGTTGGCACCCATCTTCTCCTCTGCTAGAGAGCTTGGATGTTTCAAGAAGTATCTCATCAATGTACTTCTCACGGTCTTGAATGCTCCTCAGCCTCGCCACCTCCTCTCTGAGTTCCTCCACTTGTTTCCTCAGAGCTTCAGCATGCAGGCACCCTGCACATGGAACCGGTCCTTCAACTGGCATTGGGACCTTTGACTGGACAGAGGCAGTAGCTTTAATGGGGGCAACAGCTTTAGCTATACGATTTTTCCCAGTCATTGTTTTGTTCGTGGAGCTTAGGTATCTGTTAAAGCAAAAGAGAGAGATCTACCAAAGTACCAGCCAGTTTCCCAGCTGTTCTTTCAGAGAAAAAGCAGTTAAATATCTTTAATTATATTTAAAATGTGCTGTTCAAGTCCCTGTGCTTTGTTAAATGGGGAGGTGCCCTATAAAGCAAGACTGCTCACTAGGGGTGGGTGGGAGTTGGGGTGGGTAGGGAGCGAACTAACACCTGATTAGGTGTCAGCAGTTCCCAAAGCTGAGAAGGTTACCAGAGTTTAAAAGCTTCTCCACTAAAGAAAATATTGCTACTAAAGCACCAAAAAGAATATAACTTTGCTTTAAAAATATAAACCCCTTTTAAGAGCTCCCAGTCAGAAAGCTAGCAATTTAATAAAAATAAACCCGCGGACGATATCATATTTTACCCTCAAACCCTCATAATGTAAATTACCATATATACGCGGACGTTGTTTGACCTGGCCCTTGGACATCCTCTCTTCTTCTGCTGAAAAACCGGCAGGCCTTGGCTGACTCTAACATTGCCATTAGGTCCATGACCGGTGTGCCCCATCGGCGGACCACCTGCTCGAACACCTCTTGATTGAGCTGCCACTCTCCAAGGTCAATGAGCACTCGGCTGAGGTAGGCTGCTGTCACACTGTTAAATCCTGCTATGTGTGCCACCGATAACACCTGGAAACGAATCGCTGCCCATCCGAACAACTTATTGGCCTCCTCCTCCAGGGCTGCACTGCCTGTGCCTCCTTGCTGGTTGATGTAAGCCACCGTGGTCACACTGTCCCGAGAGGACTTGGACAACCTTCCCCTGCAACCATGGCTCGAAACTTTCTAGCACCAAGGTCACCGCTCGCATCTCGAGCCTGTTGATGGACCACAGGGCCTCCTGCGGACTCTTGTTCCTGAACAAAGCGTCCTTCGCAATGGGCTCTCCAACCTGACAGGCTGGCATCGGTCATCAGAGGAACCCACACCACTGACCGAGCAGAGCCCTCTGCAGCGGTTGCATGTGCGCCCTTGCCCATAGGACTAGCTCAAGAGTGGCCGCCATGGTCTCCAGAACCTGCAGATGCCGTCACTCTGATGGCCTTGCCATCTTCAGGACCTGCTGTATCCACTGTCGTAGCTCCTGCACCCGGTGAACCGGCAGGAAAATCCTGCAGACACAGGTATCAAAGCACTCTCTCAAATACTCTAGCTCCTGGGCCGGCCGTAACTGACTCTTGGCCAGATTGACCCCAACCGAGACTTTGAAGGAACTCTCCCACTCGCGCTGTTGCTCTTTTCGCTTTCGCCAATGGACTTCGCCTGAACCAGCCAATCGTCTAGGTACGGGTGGACGAGAACCCCTTCCTTGTGGAGAGCCGCCGCCACCACCACCAAGACCTTGGTAAAGGTATGGGGGGTGGGCAGCAGACCAAACGGCAACGCTCAAAACTTGAAATGGCCCCTTGGCACCACAAAGCAGAGAAACTGCCAATGTTCTGGACGGATGGTAACATGCAGATACTCCTCTGTGAGATCGGGAGTCGCCCAAAATCTCCGCTTCCTACCGCCATTATTACCGTGAAAATGCGGTACGCCAAGAATCGGGCGAAAGGAACCTTCCATTCGGGCACCACGAAATACATGAAGCATCGACCGCAGACGTATTGGTCTCACGGAACCAGTTCCACGGCTCTCAGCTGAAGGAGACAAGTCAAGGTCTCTTCGACTGCTGCCAACACAGTTGCGCCCCACTTTGGGTGATCAAAGGAGCTCGTTCTTGCTCCGGTAGCGGGTATAGGCGCATCATGGATTGCACCCCTTTAAGGCCAACCTCCAGCAGATCCCACATCATCTTAAAAAGGATATAGCGATTTTAGATAAGGTTCAGAGAAGAGCCACCAAAATGGTAAAGGGGATGGAAGGATACTCCTATGAAGAAAGGCTAAAAAGGTTAGGGCTCTTTAACCTGGAAAAGAGACAGCTGAGGGGAGATATGATAGAAGTCTATAAATTAATGAACGGAGTGGAACAGGTAAACGTAGATCGATTGTTTACCTTAGCCGAATATAGAAAGACTAGGGGACATGCAATGAAGCTACAGGGTAAACTATTTAAGCTAATAAAAGAAAATATTTTTGCACTCAACGTGTAATCAAACTCTGGAATTTGTTACCAGAGGATGTAGTAAAGGCTGTTAGTGTAGCTGGGTTTAAAAAAGGTTTGGACAAGCTCCTGGAGGAAAGGTCCATAAACCATTATTAAGAAGGGACCCAGGATATCAATGCTTGAACCAATACAAGCATTGTGGAACCTGTGTCCCTTGGGGAAACTGCTAGGTACATATGACCTAGATTGGCCACTGTTGGAAACAGAATACTGGGCTTGATGGACCTTGGTCTGACCCAGTATGGCATATCTTATGTTCTTATCTGTCATACTACTCCATATACTGGTAAGACTTTCTATGGATTTCCGTACCGCCTGGAACAGCAGATCCTACAGCACCTCTTCCTCTGCCGGAAGGTTAGCAGGCATATTCAGGGCCTTGAGGGTCTCCAAGGTACACATAGAATGTGAGCCCTTTGGGGACGAGGAATTGTATCAGTATCCGCTTGTAGTGATTGTAAACTGCCCTAATGGCCCTTCGGCCTGGGCAGTATATCGAGAAATTGCATAAACATAAGCATAAAGATGAGCACTGGTAGCTCCTCCCGGCGGAAAACCCAAACAATCTGAACCTGATCCTCCTGTTTTAGGCTCTCTCCTTCTTCCAACTCCTCCTGCAGATCTAGCTCTGTGTCAAGGTCTTCCCCATCCAGCCCCTCCGACAACGGCAATTGCTGCCACTCCTCTAATCCTCTAGCCTGCTTAGACGCCACTGCTCCTGACTCGTGCTCTTTTGCGTCTGACATCCTCTTAGCCCTGTGTTCTGAGGCCGAGGAGCCACTTGGTAGGCAAAACGCCTTCTGCAAAAGTAAGAAAAACTCTGGTGAGACCTCCCTCAGGAGCCCTACTGCTCCCTGGGTCCAAGGGGTGGATGGTTCGGGCATCGTGCAGGGACCAGGGGCCGGATCCGTTGAAGGTAACATGGTGCCCCCCGCCCCCAGGGTCTCTTGCAACTGGGACTCTCCTGCCTCATCTCATCCTCCCAGACCACACCACATCGGGGACTGCATATCTTGAGGATTTTTAGATTGCGCTGCAGTGTTGTATCTTAAAGATATGAAATGGACCTTGCCCTGATCCAATCAAACTGACACATTCTCCGAGTAAAGTTTACATTTTTCATCTAATACTACAAATGGCTATAAGGGAGTACAGCTTCCCTTACAAGCAATATTACAGATTTAAAAGTTACATAATCTGGGCTAAGCAACAAGAGATGATCATGTCAGGTTACTCACTGACCATAGACAGATGGAAGGATTTCATTTGTGTCCAATCCACTGACTGACTATCTTTTAAAATTATATACATTTCTTGTATGCAGGTACTTCCTGTTTTCCAGAGCTGTAGCTGCTACAAACCTATATGCAGCACCTCATTTTTTTTAACACCTATCTTTATTTCTGTCTCTTTTTATCAGACCCTTCTCAGGAAAAAAAGCAACAATGTTTCAACCAAGTGCCAGTTACATCACCTGACCCAGCCCTCGGAAAATCGGCCCAGCAACAAACAATGGCCTATCTGATTAGGCCTTTCCCACATGTCTGCATCAAGTCATTGTGTACTGAATCAGTTTTGAGCTGTATAACACAAGGAATGCTTAAGGATTAAGTGGGGTTCACTCCCCTTGATCCATCCTATACCAGGCACTGCAGTCTGGTCGGCATGTTGTGAAGGGCTGGAGGCACTCCCCAGGAATGCCCTCAATTTGTATCCGGGTAGGTAAAAGGATCCTCAGCACAGTGCACCTCCACAGGCTCAGGCACAGAGCACTAGAGTACTTGAACTAAAATAAAATAAAACCAAACCAAAAACTAATTAACTGAAACTGAAATTAAAAAGAAACTGCAAATGGCCCCCTAGAAAGAGGCTGCTCTGTCCTGCTTTATTCTCCAGTGGCTGCCTCTCCCAGGCACCCAAAACACAGCAGGGGGTTAAACACATGCAGGCCTGAAGAAGAAGAAATTGTGCCTAAATGTAGCAGGGGGAGTTTCCCACACTGCTGCAGGCTCCCAAACATGCGGCTGCAGGCTGCTCTCTGTCTCCTCCTGTTCTAGCAGTATCTAGGGGTTCCTGGTGTCCCCCCCCCCCCCCCCCGGCCACTCTTACCTTGGAGCATCTTTGCCGCATGGCTTTTCTACCCCTCGCGCTTAGCCTTCCTTCCCGGCTTTGGCGCTGAGGAGGGTGACTCGGGGTTGCCAGCTTTCACTCCTGTCAAGCAACTGCAGCCCCTGCAGCGGCTCCTCACCCGATAATAGGTTCAGGAGCAGCCAGAAGTCTCGGACTGAGGAAGGCCCCCACAGAACTCCCTCCCCCCCCCCCCCCGAAATCCTGGGGGGAGAGGGGGAAGGAGGAATATCCTCCCCTCAGCCCTGTTGTCCCCCGGGTTCTCTCTGTTCCTTCTGATTTTTTTTTTTTATACTTCTGCCTTTAAAAACAAAGAAACCTGCACCTTAACAGGGGAAATAAAAGCAAACTCTAATTAAACCTATTTCCTTAGTTGTCTCTTCAGTGAGTCCAGCACCCTGGCTCACAAACTCCTGCAGCTGCTTGGAGACTGAGCTTACTGGGGCTGGTGGGCAGTGCCAGCTGCATATGTACACTGGTGTCATCAAAAAGATGACACACTCAGTCTCCAAGCTGCTGGAGGAGGTGCACTACCCAGAGGTGCGGGACTGGACTGGAGGGACGATAAGGAACACTACTTGATACATTTATCAAAGGAATTGAAAAACCAGGACAAACATTCATACTAACCCTTCCTGGATATAGTGTCAGCTTCATTATCCCATATCATACTACTAGCCAGACTTCAACAAATTGGAATCTGAGAAACCATCCTTTGCTGGTTTAAATCTTACCTACTGGACCAGACATAGGAAGTCAAAATAGACAGGAAATCATCACAACCATACAGCTAAACCCATGAAATACCCCAAGGTTCAGCTCTTTCCATGTTGCTATTCAACATCTACCTCTAACCAATATGCACAGTATTCCAGAAACATAACGTAAATTACCCATATATACGCGGACGATATCATATTTTACGTCCCCTATACACTGTGTGAAACAAATTCTTTCCTGCTTTGAAGATATATCAAGATGGCTAACAATCCACAACATCAGGATAAATTACAAAACTGGAGTAACGTTTGTAACAAATGACAAAAACTTCAATCCTCCAACAGAGATGAAACGTAAAGAAGCAACAATAGAAGTAAAATGGAAATTCAATATCTAGGAATAGCACGCAATAAAAAATCTAACATTCACATCACATATCAATAAAACTCCTCGAACAATATATAAAAAACTAAAAATCATACAACTACTAAGACCGCCGATTGCAAACACTGACTTCAGAACAATTCTTCAAGCAATGATCACAGCACACATTGATTTTTGCAATGGAATTCTAAAGGGTCTAACAAAATCAATTGATCAACTACAACTGGCTCAACATACTGTAGCACGAGTACTCCTCAAACTGCCGAAAACCAAACAAATAAATAGAAATTACACTTACCTGGTAATTGTTGTTCCTTGAGGAACTCCAGTTCAGTCCTCCACCTCTGGGTAGTTTACGTCCTCCTGCAGCATGGAGACTGGACAAGTCAAACTTCTGACATCACTGGCTATATCCTGTTGGGCTTCTCCCATCATTCCCCAGTGAACTACTGACAAAGCAGACTCAAAGGAGCAACAAATAAGTAGCTAAATCAATAATTATCACTCTAAACTGAACCTTTAACTTTTAACACTAAAGTCCCCTAGATAAATGGGATGGCAACAACCTCCTCTCTGCCTCTGTACCCCTCACCCCCAGAACAGAGTAAGAGAGCCAGAAAGCAGAAAAGAAGACCAAAAGAAGTCAGAGAAAGAAAGACAGCACACCTTGCACGCCATCATATCTACCATATTACACTCTTAATGACCGACCAAACTCCCTCCAAACTGAAAAACCACGACTGCCTTGCTCATCTCCGGGCAGGATTGAGGACTGAACCGGAGTTCCTCAAGGAACAACAATTACCAGGTAAGTATAATTTCTATTTCCTTATCGTTCCTCCACTTCAGTCCTCCACCTCTGGGATGTAACAGAGCAGTACTCATTGGGAGGGACCCTTCCACCTGGATCGCAACACCGCAGAACTGAAACAGGCATCACTCGCCGCCTGAACATCCAGACGATAGTGCTTACTGAAGGTATAAAGGGATGACCACGTCGCCGCCCTGCAAATCTCTACCAGCGGCACCACACTGTGCTCCGCCCAAGACGTCGCTTGCGCTCTGGTAGAATGCGCCCTTAGACCTTTCAGTACCGGGTGACCGTGCAAGATATATGCCGACGCTATGGCCTCTCGGACCCATCTGGAAATGGAGGCTTTGGCTGCCGCCTCCCCCCTACGGGGGCCGCCAAAGAGGACAAATTGATGTTCTGACTTACGAAAGGACTCTGACACTTTCAAATACTGACACAGAACTCTCTTTACATCCAGACGTCGAAGACTGCTATCTGATCCGCTAACTTCCGAAGCTCCTAACACTGGCAACGAAACCGATTGATTCACATGAAAAGGGGAAACTACCTTAGGCAGAAAGGACAACACTGGACGCAAAACCACTTTCTCCTTAGAAAAAGACAAAAAAGGCTCCCGACAAGACAGCACCTGCAGCTCCGAAACATGCCGAGCAGAACAAATGCCCACTAAAAACACTGTCTTTAGGGTCAAATCTTTGATAGAAGCATGAGATAAGGGTTCAAAGGGTTCCCTGGTTAACGCTCCTAACACCAAATTGAGATCCCACGGAGGCATTATTATCCTGCGAGAGGGCCGCATTCTAGAGACCGCCTTTAGAAAACGCACCACATCAGCATGGGAACCCAAGGCGACACGCTGGACTCTACCTCTATAGCAAGCCAGAGCCGCCAGCTGGACTCTTAATGAACTGGCCACCAAATCCTTCTCGAAACCGTCCTGTAGGAAACTTAACACCATGGGCACAGATGCCGCGGCAGCCCGGATCTGATGCCTAGAACACCAATCCTCAAAAATACGCCATATCTGAACGTATGCCAGGGAAGTGGACCGTTTTCTAGCCCGAAGCAAGGTCGCAATGACAGCTGTCGAATAGCCTTTTTTCCTTAACCTCGCCCTTTCAATGGCCAAGCTGTAAGCAAGAACCGATCCACCTGAGGCATCCGAAGCGGACCCTGTGTCAACAGCTTCTCCGATACCGGCAAGCTCCAAGGTTCTCCAAGGCTTGATGCATTATTAAAACAAAATCCGTGGAAAAATCTCCCAGCGCCGGTTCCGCAACTGGCGACGGTCCAGCGCTAGATGGTCCTGCTGGTGTTTACTGAGAAGGTAGCGAAGGACCCTGCATCAGGGTCTCCCCGCCTGACCCTGACAACGGACTGGGGTTCCCTTGAGAGGACGTCTTCCAACTGCTGCTCCATATTGGAAGAAACTGCAACGCAGGCCCGGCAAATTTCTGCGTCCGACACTGCGCCCCTGCGGGAGCCACACACTAGGCACTGGGGTCGTGAGGGCATTAGTTATGAATTCCCAGATCCCCAATCTAGGAGAGAAGCAAAGGAAACATTTTTTTTTCCAAAAACAATAAATAACCAAAAAAAGAACACCTAACTAAGCCCCCAACTCAAGAAATTTAAACCCCCAAAAATCAGAGGATCCACCGAGCCTCAGTTGACCGCCGGCACCGCTTCTCCCGCTGACGTGCTAAGCCGCGCTGCCTCTGCCACGTAGCCGGGAAGCGCGGGAAAATAGGACGGCCTGCTTAGGTTTTAAGCCTTCCCTCGCTTAGCTTGGCAGCTTGTACCACGGACTGTCACGTGCCCCAGCTGCCCATCGGCTATGCTACTGCCACCGACGCGATGATCCGCACCGGCCCTGACACGTGGCTGGGAAGCGTGGGCAAAAAGGACGGCCTGCCTAAATTTTACAGCTTCCTTCGTTGGGCCTCGCCGGCAGCTACAGTACCGCGGAAAGAGCAGCGACACTCACCTCCAGTGGCGAAGTGAAAAGCCGCGTGTCTCCACGGTCACTCCGGTCTGCCTTCAAGCCCTGCAAACTGCTACGCTGCCCAGTCAAGTCGCCAGCACCGTTCACGGTGAAGGCGAGGCTTTTAACTCCGCTGCCTCGCCTTAGTCTCCCACGGCATACTGAGGGCACCGCGAATAAGCCGATCTCTCCTTCTCCCGCCGGACTCCCCACCGTACTTGTCTAGGAGGAGAGAGCTGACAGGAAGAATATAGGCAGATAGGTAAGAACCCCGAGGTACAGAGGCACAGGATCGCGGCTTAGGGTTTCTTTTTTTTTTTTTATTAAATCTAACAGAATAAATAAGACAAATGGAGAACAAATAAAATTGTAAAGACTATTCTAACAGATGCTCCTTATTTGTTCCTCAAGTGAGCCTCCACCTAGGCTCACTAAGTCCTCCTGCTGCATGGAGACTGGACACACTGGGGGATGATGGGAGAAGCCCAACAGGATATAGCCAGTGACGTCAGAAGTTTGACTTGTCCAGTCTCCATGCTGCAGGAGGACGTACACTACCCAGAGATGCAGGACTGAACTGGAGGAACGATAAGGAACACCCATACTACAACAATTACACTGGCTCCCTGTGGAGAGCAGAGTAAAATATAAATCCCTACTGTTGACATTCTAAATATTGCATAACTTGTCATCCACGTACCTCAGTACATTAATAAGCCTCACACCTAGCAAAAGACAGTGGAGAGAAAATGTGCAAATGACACTAGCTATACCATCACAATTTAGAAAAACAATATAAATACAAGTAACAAAGCATTTTCACTCTATTCACCTATATTCTGGAACTCATTCCCAGACAAGCCAAAAATAGTAAACAACATTTACACATTCAGAAGACAACTAAAGACATTCTTATTCACCAAGTACTTTGGAGCTACAACCTCAGGATCTTATACCAATCCTACATAAAATGGAACCCAGCAATCTAATAGGCAGTACCATAACACCATGCAATGTATACTAACTAAAACTATGTAACAAAAGTATTATATATAGTATCACTAACTATGATGTTAGGTCCCATCTAACCCAAATTATGCTCATAGTTAATGGTTTATAGCACTGTATGCTATAAGTAAAATGTTCTGTTCATATGTAAACCGCTTTGATTTCATGATAAGACAGTATGGGGGTCATTCATCACAACGAATAGTGGGGATGGATGTCCAGATTAGACATCCATCCCTGTTATTCGCTCCTCTGCCGGCCCCCATCTAATGCCTCCCCATATGAAGGTGAAATTAGACTTACCTGCTAATTGTTGTTCCTGGAGTGGAACCAGTCTAGTCCCGGAACCTCTGGGTTGTCCATCTCATCTAGTAGCTTGGAGACTGAGAAACTCCTCTTTTTGTGACATCACCAGTATATCTCCTCGGTGTCCGCCCCCTGTCACCAGTATCCTATTGACAAAGCAGACTCTCCGGAGAAACAAGTAAGCATTCAAGAACAACGTACATAACTAATAAATAATGAGGAAGGACACTTAAGAATCCCCCCTTCAACACTGTGACTGTAAACTTATACAGGCCAACCCTTCTTCCCCAGAAAGGACAGAAAGAACAGTAAGCCCCATCAAAACAAACAACACTTAATGCTACTCCTCTCGCACTGCGCCCCTTGCTGTAATCTGTCTTCCTATCTTTTTTTTTTTTTTTTTTTTTTTTACAGCAAAAGGAGACGTGACTCACCTGCGACTGCACAGCCACTTCAGGCTACCGTTCGCCCAAGAACACTGGGAGGGATACGGGACTAGACTGGTTCCACTCCAGGAACAACAATTAGCAGGTAAGTCTAATTTCACCTTCCTGATCGTGTCCCCAGTCTAGTCCCGGAACCTCTGGGTTAGTACCAGAGCAGTGAAAATACTTAAACATGGGCGGGACCTGGCATACCAGCCTGAAGAACTGCTGATCCAAACAAGGACTCCTCCGCCCTTTGCACGTCCAGACGATAGTGCCAAGCAAAGGAATGTAATGTCGACCACGTCGCCGCCTTACAAATCTCCACCGGAGAAACCAACCTAACCTCCACCCAGGAAGTAGCCTGAGCTCTAGTGGAGTGGGCCCTCAACCCTTCCGGGACCCATCTACCACACAACACGCATGCCGACGCGATAGCTTCTTTGATCCAGCGCGCAATCAACGCCTTCGACGCCGCTTCTCCCCGGCATGGACCCGAGACAAGGACAAAAAGCCTATCCGACTTCCGAAAGGGCGCCGTCTGGCGCAGATACTTTTTCAAAGTCCGCCAGACATCCAAAAGATAGTTTCCTTGACGACTCTTCCCTGGCCTCTGAAAACACCGGCAAGGAAATTTCCTGGTTCACATGGAAGGCCGAGACCACCTTCGGCAGAAAAGCCGGAACGGTACTCAAGACTACCTTAGTCGGAAAAAAGGAAAGATAAGGCTCCCTGCAGGAGAGAGCCTGCAGCTCTGACACTCGCCTAGCCAAACAGATCGCCACTAAAACACCACCTTCAGCGTAAGATCCTTAAGCGACGTACGTGCCAACGGCTCGAATGGCGCTTGCTTTAAAGCGTCTAGGACGAAGGAAAGATGCCACTTAGGAAAGACCTGTCTAGACGGCGGTCTAACAAGCGACACTGCTCTTAGAAAACGTTTCACATCACGCTGACACCCTAGCGACTGACCTGCTACCCTACCCCTGTAACAGGTCAATGCCGCCACCTGAACATGCAACGACGCTGCCACGAGGCCCTTGTCGAAGCCATCTTGCAGGAAGTCCAAGATCTGGGGAACAGAAGCCTTCAACGCCTCGCACTTCCTCGCCCCGCACCATGCTTCAAAGATTCTCCACACACGCACGTACACTAAAGACGTGGAACGCTTCCTGGACTTCAGTAGAGTAGCAATAACTGCCGCCGAGTAACCCTGGGATTTTAACCGAGCCCGCTCAAGAGCCAAGCCATAAGCGAGAATCGGCCCACGTGAGGCATCACCAGGGGTCCCTGCGCCAACAGATCCGGCCTGCAGGGAAGCCGCCAGGGCTTTGCTATTAGCAACCGCACCAGGTCTCCGTACCAGGGGCGACGCGGCCAATCCGGCACTATGAAATCACTTGTCCGTCGAACTTTTCTATTCTCTGCAGGACCATTCCTATCAGAACCCAGGGTGTAAAAACGTACAGCAGTTGTCCGGCTGGCCAGACCTGCATAAGAGCATCCAAGCCCTCCGACATCCTCTCTCTGCGCCTGCTGAAGAAGCGGTTGGCCTTTGCGGAGGCTAAGGTCGCCATAAGATCCATAACCGGTGTTCCCCACCGGCGAACCACCATGTCGAAAACCTCGGGATGCAGGACCCATTCGCCCGGATCCACCATCACCCTGTGAAGAAATCGGCCTCCACATTGTCCACCCCTGCCACATGCGCTGCCGACAGGTCCGAGAGATTTTCTTCCGCCCAGTCGCACAGGAATTTGGCTTCGGTCTCTAGCGCTACACTGCTGGTGCCTCCTTGTTTCTTGACGTAGGCCACTGCCATCGCGTTGTCGGACAACACCCGGACCGCCTTCCCCCCGAGCAACGACCAAAACTCCTGCAATGCCAGATACACCGCTCTTAATTCCAACCGGTTGATCGCCCACGTCTTCTCCTGAGGGTTCCAGTGCCCCTGCGCAAATTTGCCCTGGCAGTGAGTTCCCCAGCCCAGCAAGCTGGCGTCCGTCATCACCGCCACCCATTCTGGAGCCTCCAAAGATTTTCCTCGCTCCAACGACTTGGGAAGCAGCCACCAGCGCAGAGCACGCCGAGTCTCCTCCAGGCAAACGAGTTGCCGGGACAGAGGGTCCCGCTGATGCGACCATCGGCAAAGCAACACCCTCTGCAAAAGCCGCATGTGCGCTCTTGCCCACGGCACCGTTTCTATCGTCGCCGCCATGGTGCCCAGCAACTGTAGGTAACGCCACGCTGAGGGAGCCTTGAGACCCAAAAAGCCCTTGACGAGCCTGCGCAGGCCCTGAGCTCGCTGCTCCTTCAGAAACACTTTCCCTTCCTGAGTGTCGAAGCGCGCTCCCAGGTATTCAAGATTCTGAGAAGGTCGCAGGTGGCTCTTCGTCAAATTGACTATCCACCCGAGGCTTTCCAAGAATGCGACCACTCGGGCCGTAACCCTCTCGCTCTCGGCCAGCAATTTCACTCAAATTAACCAATCGTCCAAGTAAGGATGCACAAAGATACCCTCCTTGTGCAGCGCTGCCGCAACCACCACCATAACCTTGGTGAATACTCTCGGTGCAGTCGCTAAGCCGAACGGCAACGCCTGGAACTGAAAATGACCGAACGGAACCGCGAACCTCAGAAATTTGTGGTGCTCCGCCCTGACGGGAATATGCAGATAGGCCTCCGACAGGTCTAGAGACGTGAGAAACTCCGCTTTCTGCACCGCCACGATAACGGAGCATAGCGTTTCCATGTGAAAATGCGATACCCGCAGACGACGGTTACCGTCTTTGAGATCCAGGATCGGCCGAATCCCGCCGTCCTTCTTCGGGACGACAAAGTAAATGGAGTACCGACTGCAACCGTATTGGTCCTCGGGAACGGGAGCAATTGCCCTGAGGTCCAGAAGCCTTTGCACCGTCTCTCGCAGCGCCGCACATTTTGACACTGACTTGCCGGGAGACTGCACGAAGGACTCCCGCACTGGACCCAAGAACTCCAGAGCGTAGCCCTCCCGAATGATCTCCAGAACCCATTGATCTGACGTAATTTGGGCCCAGGCAGGAAAGAACTCCCGCAACCGCCCCCCTACCGGCAATGGGGGCGCCTGGGCCTCCCTCATCTCATTGTGACTTTTTGAAGCTAGAAGAGGCGGAGGAAGAGGGACCAAAACCCCTTCCCGCCCCCCGGAAACCTCAAAACGCCTGGTTTCTGTTCGGAAAACGCCCCCGCGGTCCAGAGCCGAACCTCAGAGCGAAAACGACGAAAATCCCGGAGGTGCCCTCTCCCCCCTGGAGCACCCTGAGACAGCTTAGGCTTATCCTCTGGCAGCCTGCCGCCCTTGGACTCTCCGAGATCCTTCACTAACTTCTCCAACTCCTCTCCGAAGAGCAACCGGCCCTTAAAAGGCAGCTTACTCAATCTAGCCTTAGAGGAACTATCCGCCGCCCAATTGCGGAGCCACAAGTACCGCCGCGCTGCAACCGCCGAGACCATACTTTTAGACAGACCCCGCATAAGGTCATAGTGAATATCCGCCAGGTAGGCTGCCCCGACTATAAACGCGCAGCCTCCCCCGCCAACGGGCTCAGTTGCCCCTGCTGAACTTGCTGAGCCCAGCGAAGACAGGCTCTAGCTACCCACGCTCCGCAAATGGCTGCCTGAAGCAAAATAGCATTGACGTCGAAGACTTGTCTTAACAAAACATCCAGCTTCCTGTCTTGAACATCCTTGAGAGCCGCACTGCCCTCAACAGGAATTGTAGTCTTCTTGGTCACAGCCGAAACAGTCGCGTCCACCTTCGGCGATTTGAAGACCTCCTTATCCTGATCCAATAAAGTGTACAGACGACCCATTACTCTAGAACCTTTCAAGGGAGCTTCCGGGACCTTCCACTCCTCCTGAATCATCTCTTGAAATACCCTGTGCACAGGAAAAGCCGTTTGGGTCTTTCGGAATACCTGCAACAAGGGATCCTCCAACATATCATCCACCACTGCCCCAGGCACAGGCATATTGAGCGCCTTTAGCGTCTCCACAATGAGAGCCGGAAGCTCCTCCCTTCTAAAGACTCTTACCACTCTAGCCTGTTCTTCTCTCTCCGAGATCTCCCCCTCTTCAAGTTCTTCCTCTAACAGGACACTGTGATCTTCCTCATCGGAAAGTGGACCTTCAGAAACCTCTGAAAGGTCCCTCAATGCTCCGTCCGTACGGGGTCTCTTTTCCCCACTCAAGGCAGCCACCGGGGGCGGAGGTGCTGGACGTTTCCTAGCCCCACTGACCTCGGTCGGCAGGTTCTGCTGTGCAGGGCCGCCTAACACCACCTGCTGGAGCAGGGCCACAAACTGCGGAGAAAAAATGGCCGAAAGGTCCGCAGGGAACGCC
Source organism: Ichthyophis bannanicus (assembly GCA_033557465.1). Taxonomy (NCBI): domain Eukaryota; kingdom Metazoa; phylum Chordata; class Amphibia; order Gymnophiona; family Ichthyophiidae; genus Ichthyophis; species Ichthyophis bannanicus. The sequence goes on from CM066038.1 coordinate 334,664,052, forward strand.
GCCTGCGCGGAGGGAGCGCCCCCTACTGACGAGGGCCCTGGCATCGGGTCCTCCTGCGCCATCTCAGGGGCTGTAGAAAGGGAGGGTTCAGAAGTACCCTCCGCAGGGCCCGACAAAGTCACTGAGTCCAGGTGCGAGCCCTCAGTCTCCCCCACGCAGGCCTTACATACTCCCGCGCTGGAGACTTTCTTAGAACCGCACACCACACACTGCGGTTTGGAGGGCATGGTACACCTGGCCAAAAGCTGGCTGTCAGCCCTCTATCTCCCTGAGAGAAAATCAGGCTCAGCAAGCTAGGAAGCCGCGAAAATGCACTGACCCAGAGGGCAAAATTAATAGCTGTTAAGGCCTAGTAGGTCACTCTTCTTGGTCCTTTTTTTTTTTTTTTTGAGCCTCTACTGAGGATTGAAACTATACTTTATCAGAAAATGTACCCCCCTGGGCCTGCTTGCAGTGCACGCGGCCGCCACTTGCCAGACCGCCAGTCAAAAGCGCGCCAAAATGCACTGACGAACAAAGCTGGCTGCGCTTCCCCCAACGTTTACCTCGTGGCGCTGAGAGGTGCGTTGCCGGATGCCCGCGAGTACCTGCGCCTGCCGTCGGCCCCTCTGAGCCCGAGCTTCTTCGGACCCAAATTCCCGATGTAAAGGCCGAAAATGAAGGAGCAGGGCCCTCGCGGCGTGCCAGTGACCAGGCGCACTAGCAGGCAACGCTTCTGCGCGGCGTCGGCAGCCTCTGCTTAAAGAACGCTCAGCTGGCTCCTACACCTCAGAACACTGGGACTGCCACTGTCAGCAAGCACTCCCGATGAGGCAGGTACCTACAGGCCCTAATCCTAAAAAGGCAGAGCAATAAGGGGGGGGGGGGAAGTAAAGGAGGTAGGAGGGAGCGAATAGAGAGAGAAAAGCCGGCCTGCTGCAAGCTGTCAGGTCCCAGAGGCTTAAAGGCACAGGACTCTTAATTTGGCAATAAAACCCCCACATTTAAACTAGTCTATGTCTGGTGATTCTTAATCGTTTCTCCAATGAGCCCGGACCCCCTGGGCTCCCATCTATCCAGCTGCTTGGAGACTGAGGTAACTGGTGACAGGGGGCGGACACCGAGGAGATATACTGGTGATGTCACAAAAAGAGGAGTTTCTCAGTCTCCAAGCTGCTAGATGAGATGGACAACCCAGAGGTTCCGGGATTAGACCAGGGACACGATCAGGAACAGCACATTTGTATGGGGAGGCTTAGACAGGGGCGGAGTAAGGGCGGGGCATGGGTAGCCACGACCCCAACCCCGACCCCAGACGTACAGGGCCAATTCTGAGGTCGGCCCTGTACATCCGGGGCCATGAACATGCACTGGACATCAGAGGATCCTTCATCCGGGCCAGGACAAACAGGTAGAGGGGTGCAGGAGGCTGGATCAAGGATTCAGCTGCAGGGAAAGAAGAAACCGGTGGCAGCCGGCATTCGCGGCTCCATTCAGGAGCCTGACTGAGGTAGCCAGGGATCTGCTGGGCATGCAGGCTGACCAAAATCGGGGCATGGCCTGCATGTTCAGGCCTTAAACCCGATTCTGATCCTGCAGGCATATCTAGCCCCTACACAGGATCAGAATTGGGTCTACCGCTGGGCATCCCACTTCTGGTCGGCCGCACACAAGAGGCTGGACAGCCAGGTCAGTATATAGAAATTACACTTACCTGGTAATTGTAGTCCCTGGAGGGTCCAGTTTAGTGCTCCACATCTGGGGTAGTGCACCTCCTCCTGCAGCATGGAGAATGGATCAATCAGAATCTTGCCATCCTAGGATGTATGCTGCTGGAGCTCCCATCAGCCCCCAGTGAGCTATAAACAAAGCAGACTTAAAGAAGCAACACATGAAGCAAGTATAAATACCGATCACATAACTTATTCCCCTTACCGGTTATTTGACCCCCTCCCCAAACGAGGAAGCCAGAACTCTGCACATTGCCTCTGCCCCTTTACCTGACTTAAGTGGCAGTCACAGCAACAGAAATACGAAGTTAGATCTCTGTAGAAAAAGGGAGCATAAGGACCCCTACCATGAGGACCCTAAAAAAAATTTGCTTAATTGACTCTCCCCTTCTCCGCTTAAAGCGCGGCGAACCGACAAAAATCTGTCTCTTGGGAGGGAATGAGGACTAAACTGGACCCTCCAGGAACTACAATTACCAGGTAAGTGTAATTTCTATTTCCTGAGCGGTCCTCCAGTTTAGTCCTCCACATTCGGGATGTAGCAGGGCAGTAATCAACGTGCGGGACCTTGCCAACAGGCGCGCAAAACCACCGAACCAAAACAAGAATCCCAAGCGGTCAGCACATCCAACCAGTAGTGTCTACTGAAGGCATGGAGAGAAGACCAAGTAGCCGCCCTGCAAATTTCCACCGGCGGAACAAGACAATGCTCCGCCCAAGACATTGCTTGCACTCTAGTAGAGTGGGCCCGCAAGCCCAACGGAACAGGCCGCCCATGCAAATCGTACGCCAAAGCAATCGCCTCTCTAATCCACCTAGCAATGGACGACTTAGCAGCTGCCTCACCTTTACGGACTCCGCCGAAAAGCACGAACAACCGGTCCGTCTTAAGGAATTTCTCTGACACCTTTAGGTACATACGCAGCACCCATCGTACATCCAAACAATGTAAACCTCCGTCCAAAAAGCCTGCCGCATCAGAAGGAAAAACCGGCAGAATCACGGACTGATTCAAATGAAAGGGAGAAACCACCTTAGGTAGAAAAGAAGGAACCGGCCTCAAAACTACTCTATCCCTAGAAAAGGATAAAAATGGTTCTCTACACAAAAGCGCCTGCAACTCCGAAATCAGCTGTGCCGAACAAATGGCCACCAGAAAAACCGTCTTTAGAGTCAGATCTTTAACGGATGCCTGTCGAAGGGGTTCAAAGGGCCCCCGAGCCAAGGCTTGTAACACGAGATTCAAATCCCACGGGGGAATAGACATTCTGCGCGAAGGTCTCAGCCTGAAAACTGCCTTAAGAAAACGCTGCACATCGGAGTGCGCTCCCAGAGAAACCCCTAAAACCTTGCCCCTGTAGCACGCGAGAGCTGCTAACTGTACCTTCAGGGAACTGGCGGCTAAGCCTTTATCAAAACCGTCTTGCAAAAAACTGAGTATTACGGAGACAGAAGCCATCGCCGCCTGAATACTACACTGAGAACACCAGTCCTCAAAAATTCTCCACACCCGCACATAGGTGAGCGAGGTGGACGTTTTCCTAGCCTGAAGCAGAGTGGCAATGACCGCAGACGAATAACCTTTTCTCTTCAGCCGAGCTCTTTCAATGGCCAAACCGTAAGCGAGAATCGATCCACGTGAGGCATCCGCAGCAGACCCTGGGTCAGCAGGTCCAGCAACAAAGGGAGCCTCCACGACACTCCGTCGAGCAATCGAACCAGATCCGCATACCAGGGTCGCCTAGGCCAATCTGGAGCTACCAGCAGGACCTGTCCCCGGTACGCCTCGATGCGCTGGACGACCCGGCCGATTAATGCCCACGGAGGGAAGACATAAAGGAGTCCGGACTCTGGCCATGGCTGAATGAGGGCGTCAATACCCTCAGACATGCGCTCTCTCCTTCTGCTGAAAAACCGACTTGTCTTTGCTGACTGGAAGGTCGCCATGAGGTCCATGATCGGAGGCCCCCACTGGCGAACTATTTGCGCGTATACCTGCGGGTGCAGTTCCCACTCCCCGGGGTCTACCTGCACTCTGCTGAGAAAATCCGCCATCACATTGTCTTTTCCCAAAATATGCGCTGCTGAAATGGCCGGCCGACGGGCCTCCACCCACTCGAACAATGCCGCCGCCTCGTCTTCCATGGCCACGCTCCCTGTGCCTCCCTGTCGTTTGATGTACGCCACTGTTGCCGAGTTGTCCGAGAGGACTCGAACCGCTCGCCCCCTCACTGACAGCTCAAAGGCTTGTAAGCGCCTGCCTCACCGCTCACAGCTCGAGACGGTTGATCGACCAAGAGGCCTCCTGGGCTGACCACATCCCTTGCGCGTAATGACTCTCGCAGTGGGCATCCCAGCCCGCTAGACTCGCATCCGTTATCAAAGGAATCCAAACCGGCTGCTCTAAGGGCAGACCCGCTCGCAGGAACTTCGAGCACAGCCACCACTGCAGAGAAAGGCAAACCCGCCTCGGGCAGGGTAACCGTTTGTTCAGCGAATCCAACTGGTTTGACCAGCGACGTAACAGGGCTCTCTGAAGCAGTCGCATATGAAACCTGGACCACGGGACCACTTCCAGAGTTGCCGCCATTGTTCCTAGCAGCCGCAGGTACCACCAAGCTGACAGTGTGGGCATCCCCAAGAACGTGCGCACCAGTCGATGCAAGGCCTGAACGAGGCGATCCGGTAAGCACACCAAGCCTCTCGCCGTGTCGAAATGAACTCCGAGGTATTCTAGGGACTGCGTTGGTACCAAGTGACTCTTCTTCACAATGACCACCCAGCCGAGATGCTGCAGCAGGGTTACGACCCTGCCCGTGGCCTGCAAGCTCTCCCTCTCGGACTTTGCCCAAATCAACTAGTTGTCGAGATAAGGGTGGACTAAAATGCCTTCCTTTCGCAAGACCGCCACCGCCACCACCATAACCTTGGTGAAGGTGCGCTGAGCTGTAGCTAACCCGAACGGCAATGCCTGAAACTGGAAGTGCCCCCATGGAAGCGCGAACCTCAGGAACTTTTGATGAGCCGCTCTGATCGGAATGTGCAAATAGGCCTCTGAGAGATCCAGAGAAGTTAAAAACTCTCCTTGGCGCACCGCCACTATGACCGATTTTAAAGTTTCCATACGAAAAAGCGGCACCCGGAGACAATGATTCACTCCCTTGAGATCCAGGATAGGACGGAGAGATCCGTCCTCCTTTGGCACCACTAAATAAATGGAGTAACGACCCATGCCGCATTCGGATTCAGGGACGGAAATTACCACTCCCAAGGCCATGAGTCGATCTAACGTTAACCGAAGCGCTAGCGCCTTCTGCTGACTTTTGCTGGGGGAGAGAACAAAGGAATCCCGGAGAGGGCAAGCAAACTCCAGCGCATATCCTTCTCGGATTATCTCAAGCACCCATTGATCTGAGGTTATCTGGACCCAGGAAGGAAGAAAACTCCGAAGGCAACCCCTGATAACTGGACTTCCCTCCGGGGCCCGCCTCGCTTCATTATGGCTTGCGACTAAAGGAAGAGGAAGAAGGACGACGCAGCTGCAAAACCCCTGCCCGCTCCTCGAAAACCTCGAAACCCTTGGGACCTTGACCCCAGCCTGCCGCGCTGGGGGCCCCAAAGCCGGGAAGATCGAAACCTTCGAAAGTCCCAAAACTGACCTCACGCGGACGGCAAACTTCTACCCAGCTTAGGCTTATCTTCCGGCAGCCTACCGCCCTTTGGTTCTTCGAGGTCTTTCACCAACTTATCCAGATCGTCCCTGAATAACAATTTGCCCTTAAAGGGAAGTTTGCTGAGTCGCGACTTAGAAGACCTGTCGGCCGCCCAATTGCGCAACCAGATTGATCTCTGCGCCGCCACCAAGGAAGCCATACTATTTGCCAATGTTCTGATCATAGTGCACATCCGCCAAATATGCTGAACCAGACTCCAACCTGGTTACCTCTAGCAACCCCTGCTGGTACAAGCTGGAGTCTTGACGTAACCGCTGAGCCCATCTTAAACAGGCTCTAGCCACCCAGGCTCCACAAATAGAGGCCTGCAAAGACAAAGCATTGGTCTCAAAAGCCTGTTTCAACAAGCCGTCCACCTTTCTGTCCTGTGTGTCCTTCAAGGCAGCACTCCCTTCAACAGGAATTGTCGTTTTCTTGGTTACTGCCGACACCGCGGCATCTACCCGTGGCGACCTAAACTTATCCTTGTCCTTATCCGCCAACGGATACAACCGATTCATTGTTCAAATACCCTTCAGACCTGATTCAGGTTGATCCCACTCAGTTTGAATCATCTGATCCACAACTCTGTGTACTGGGAACATCACCTACGACTCCCGTACCGCTTGAATGAGGGATCTTCCAATCCGTCCTCCTCAACCGGACGCGCCGTCGCGAGATTGAGCATTTGAAGGGATTCCATAATCAAGGGCACCAGCTCCTTCCTACGAAATACCCAAATGATCCGGGCCTGATCCTCTAGCTCCTCAAAAGCATCCTCGGGATCCACCTCAGCCTCAGGCTCCTGCCACCCCATATCCTCCTGCTCTATTTCTGTGCACCGAAACCGTTTAGCTGGCTTCGGGAAACTCCGCCTGGCCTCCTCTGCTGTATGGGACGGCAGGAGCGTCGGCGTCGCCAAGGCCTCTGGCAACTTGCCCAAACGCCCCAAGCGAAAGGCTTGATGCATAAGGACAAAGTCCGGGGAAAAATCTGTCAAGGAAGACTCTGCCGCCGCCACCGGCAACGTGCTCCCCTGCCCCTTAGGCGGAACTGGAGATGGAGGTGCAAGAGATCCTGACGCAGGCTCCCCCTCAACTTGCACCGCAGGAATTATGGGGTCTAGCAGCACCTTGCCATCCATTTGCTGCTGCAAGTCTGAGGAAACAGAAGTGCAACCTTTACAAATTCCTGCTTCCAATACTGCCCCCGTGAGAACCGCAGACTATGCACTGCGGTCTTGCAGACATCAAGATGAGTGACAAAGCCACGTGGGAAAAGTAGGACATAGTAAACTGATCTATAAGGAAAGGAAGTAACCAAAACAAAAAGAAAACCCTTTTTTTTTTTAAACCACTAACAGCCCCCTAAGGTCTGTAAAACCTAAATCGTCACCCCATGCCTGTTCCAACTGTGAGGACACGCAGCTGCACGGCTCTGTGCCTCGCACGGGAAACTAAGCCACAAAATGGCTGCCGCTACCGGCGCTGAAGAAAAAAAAACGGCACGAAAAACAAAGAAGAAATAAAAGAAAAGCCCCGCGTCAAACGGCACCGCTTTAAAATAAAAACAAGAGTGACTGCCAAAACCTCCGTGGCAAAAACAGCAACTCACCCCGTTTCCACAGTAGGGTCCTGAGCTGTAACACCGCTCGAATCTAGAACGGCGTGTGATCTACTGCCCCGGGCTGATTAAATCAATATACCGGTGAGGCTACTGCGCCGGGGCCCTGTTCATCTCTCAGAAAACCCCCTGGAGCACAGTGTGCGGCTGGTATTAGCAGATTTCTCCCCCGTCCCGTCTAGGAGGAGCGATCTAGCCTTGCTGCCTGCATCCGCACCTCCGCAGATAGTAGAGACAGAAGGTCGGTGCAGGCTCGGCATCTCGCTCAGTTTGCTCGTTAAAGATACAGACACCTAAATTTTATTTTATTTATTTATTTACATTCTCTTATATACCGCACTATTCGGCATCAGCGCGGTTCACATCGAACAAAAATCTCAGTACAATCAACATGCATGAGTTTACAGATAACAAGGGAAGGAACTTGGATCAAATGGGGAAACAATATACAGACTATTTACAGATGTGGTATAACTAAATAGTAACATGTTACTAGTAACAGGTGCTAGGAATATATTCACTTGTTATATGGAATCAGCCAAGCATGCTATTGAGGTATCATGGGATTGGGTAATTGGGTGAGGTCACAGAGGTCAATAGGTGTGGATGACTCTATAAGGAACTTGTTGAAGAGAAAGAATTTGAGGGCTTTCTTGAATTGTAATAAGCTGTTGATAGCCCGGATGCCAGGGGGTAGTGCATTCCAGCACCTAGGGGCACAAAGGATAAAAGCTCTGTTGGCCGTAGAGGATGCACAGCTTGTAAGGGCCTTAGGGAGCTTTAGGGAGTTGATGGTTGAGGATCTTCTCGCTCTGTTTGGTACAGTAGAGTGAATAAGGTCAGATAAGGATGTAGCAGAGAGGTTATTAAGAGCTTTGAAAGTGAGCAATAGGGTTTTGAAGATAATTCTGGCCTGAATGGGTAGCCAATGTAATTGAATCAGCAGAGGGGTAACGTGGTCAGTTCTGGAGGCTCCCTGAAGTACCCTGGCTGCGGCATTCATTGCCAGCTGTAGCGGGTTTAAGGTGGATTGAGGAAGACCTTGAAGAATGACGTTAGCAAAATCAAAGTGGGGGATAATCAGTGCTTGGTATATTGTCCTGAAATCTTTTGGTTCCAGCATGGAGCGTAGATGTCTCAACGAGCGGATCTTGTAGTATATGGTTCTGACGGTGTTTCCTATGTGGGATTTCATATCTAGGCGTTGATCCAGAATGATTCCAAGGTAACGTATTGAGGGTTTGGATTGCAATTCAGCTTCCTTAGTCTTGAGATGTTGAGGTGGGTTGAAGTTGGGATTCCTTGTGATAAAGAGGACCTCCGTTTTCTTATGTTGTATACGGAGGTTTTGAGAGAGAAGCCAGTCAGAAACCGCATTGAAACAGTTTATTAGAGGGGAGAGATCCAAATGTTCAGTGGAGATTGGGGTGTAAAGAAGAACATCATCGGCGTAGAGCATGTAGTCAACCTTAAATGACCGTATGATCTCACAGAGTGGTTGCATGTAGATGTTAAATAGGAGGGCAGAAAGTGAGGAGCCTTGAGGGACTCCCTGATTTAGGTGGAAGGGTTCAGAAGTTCTGCCTCCTGAGCGGACATGCTGCCATCTTCCGGATAGATAGGACCTGCACCATTCAAGCGCTGTTCCAGTGATGCCCTTCTCAGTTAGTCTCGCTAAAAGGAGTTCGTGATCTACTGAATCAAACACTGCGGCGATGTCCAGAAATATGAGGGCAAAACCTTGGCGGATGTTATCTATGCCAGAGATCAACTTACTGAAGAGTATGGTGAGGAGAGTTTAGACTCCATGGAGTTCTCTGAAGCCATGTTGGCATGGGTCTAGTGGTGCAACACAGTCAATATGGTCCTGTAGCTGTCGTTGGACCACTTTTTCTATGATCTTAGCAAGTAGAGGTATGCTGGAGATGGGTCTATAGGATTCTACCTTTAGGGGGTCGAGCTTGCAGTTTTTCAACAGGGGTCTAATTGAGGTATGCTTAAGGGCTGTGGGGAATAATCCAGTTGAAAAGGAGAGGTTCATTATGTTGGCGATAACTGGGCTAAAGTGACTGCGAAGCTCCTTGATCCAGAAGGCAGGGCATGGATCGGACTGGGATGTGGTAATGTTGAGGGCTGTAATGGTGTCTTCAATTCCTTTCTTGGAGGGGATTGAGAATGCAGAAAGAGTGCCAGGGATGACCTGCACAGGTGTAGCGGTTGGTACAGAGGATTTGTTGATAAGGCACATCTTGGATTGTAGGTGCGTTGCGAAGTCTTGAGGGTGTATCTCCACTTGAGGTCCTGAGGCTGGCTCCTTGGATAGGGACTTAACTAGGTCAAAGAGGTCATGTGGTTTATTGAGGGATCTCATCAAGGTATCAGAGTGGTACCGTTTCATTGATTCGGAGATTGCCTTGCGGTGAGCAGCTAGGTGGCTGTTGAATGTTGTCAGGTCTACAGAGGCATGGGAGCGACGCCAGCGTTTTTCAAGTTTCCGTAATAGGATGAGGGAGTCTCTGAGGTCCTTTGTGTACCAAGGAGCATTTTCTCTTTTTCTTAACTGCTTTATTGATGAAGGACGCACAGCGATAGCACTGAGACTGTTGTTCCAGTGAGAGATTAGGTCATCGAGGTTTGTGGTAGTGGTATTGATGAGCTGTTGCGTTTCAGCAAGGATGATCTCTCTGTTAAATGGCTTAAAAGATCTAGAGTTAGGTCTCGTCATGTCAGCTGGTGTCTTGATGTTCTTGGTGAGGATTTTGCTTGATGGAATCTGGAGGATGATCAGTTTGTGATCAGACCAGGGAACAGGGGTTATGGATGTAATAGGATCAAGAGGCTGGTTGAGGGATGACTGTGGGGCAAATACCAGATCTAGAATGTTGCCTTTAGTATGAGTAGGAACTTTCACCAGTTGCTTGAATCCTAGGTTCTCAAGGGCGTCTAGGAAGGAAGTTGCTTGGTTATCCTGTAGTGTTGGTAGGTTGAAGTCCCCTAAGATCCATATTGGGGTGTGTGGGCTATGTGTATTGGAGGCGAGCTCAAGGATGGAGGCTAGTTCATCAAATGACATCGAGGGTGCTCTGTAGAGTAGGCTGATAGAGCAGCGTCTGTTGGAGATGGTAATGGTTTCCATGTGGCTTGTACTTGTGGAGTGTATCGTCTTGAACTTAAGGTCGGATCTGGTAAGAATGAGGACACCACCCCCTCTTTTATCTTGCCTGTGGCTGGTGTGTATTGTAAAATTTGGGGGAAGGAGCTGGTTGATTATGACATTGTCTTCCTCAGATAACCAGGTCTCTGTAACCATGAGTATGTCAAGTTTGTGAGTGCAGATTAAGTCGGTGACAACAGGCCATTTCTTCCGAATGGATCTTGCATTGATGAGAGCACATTTTAGATTGTTGGGGTAAGGTTTTTCAGATTGTTTGACTCTGGCAGAGTGTTGGGGAATTATGTGGAGGAGATGGGAGTGACGAGGGCATGTGTCCCAGTGTAGGTTGTTACGAGATGAACCAGACCATCTTCTTCCATGGCTCTGCAATATTGGGATTTGGTTGGCGGGCGTTAAGGCTAGATAGCCAGAGAACCAGCTAGTGAGGATGATATAGCATCCAAATATGGTGGAGATGGGGAGGCCCATCTTAGTAGGGCGAGAGATTTGTGTTAGAGGGATAAGGAAGGGCAATATGAGTTGTCAAAATGATGCTCAATAGGGTGACCTAGAACAACTATTGGGTAGGACTCTTAAGGTGGTTGTTCTGCCTGCTTCTACAGGACAAGCTCTGATTTCAGAGGAAAGGTACGGGATAATAAGATTAGATGGTATAAGATATCAGGGCAGTTAATACTTCATATCATTGACTTAGCTGGATTATAGGTTAGCCCAGACTATGATCAACAAATGAGATTGCCTATGTGGAGCATAGAGCGTAGCTCAATACGCTATATGGGATCAGAGTAAGCACTAGCAAGGCATGAGGGGAGCAGGACATGAGGCATGACATGAGGCATGAGAGATAGCAAGTCAAAGCAATGAAGAGCAACAGTTAAAATTAAATAGAGATGTTTCACAGTGAGGTACAATGTATCCCGGTGTATCAACAGAGTATCACAATGTACAACAGTATATCATAGACACGCTAGGTATCATTTCAGCTTACAGTTTAGTATGGTAGATAGTTAGTTGTCTGCTGTTTCTTTCCTGATGTGGAAGGCTGGCTAACAGTACTGGTGTCTTCCTATGTGGTGTAGCCGTTGGTATTGGTGAGCTTGCTGTGGTTGATGTTACGTAGTTAAGGTTTGGTAGCTGGTCTCCAGGCGAGTGGTCTCAAGCGGCAGGCTCCAGTTGTCTCCGTCAGGTTGGGTGGTTTATATCTGTATTGATTTGTTTGGAGCGTCGAGAAGCTTTGTGGGTGACTCCGTGTGGGCCACAGCCTAAGGGCCACGCCAAAGGGCCCTCTGGCGAGGCCCTCCGGCGCGGGCCCGACCAGGCACGGGCCCGCCTGTCGGCGGCTCTTTTTTAAATGCCGGCTTGCTGCTCCTCCCCCTCCCACAGCCCGGATTGGGCCGGAGTTACAGCTTGGGAGGGCAGGCTGGCCGGGCGGCGATTCTGGTCCCGATCAGGGACAAAGATGGAGCCTTGGCGTTCCCGCCGACGGCGGCTCTTTTTTAAATGCCGGCTTGCTGCTCCTCCCCCTCCCACAGCCCGGATTGGGCCAGAGTTACAGCTTGGGAGGGCAGGCTGGCCGGGCGGCGATTCTGGTCCCAAAGGAAACCAAAGCAGGGAGAAATAAAACCGAAAACCTAACTAGTGTTGCTCTAATGTCCCTAAGTGAGCCCAGTGCCAGGCTCACACGTCCTCCTGCTGCATGGAGACTGGACACACTGGGGGCTGATGGGAGCTCCAGAAGCATACATCCTAGGATGGCAAGATTCTGATTGGTCCAGTCTCCATGCTGCAGGAGGAGGTGCATTACCCCGGATGTGGAGGACTAAACTGGAGGACCGCTCAGGAAGTGCCTCTATATAAATAACACAAATAAATACTTCCAAACCATGCACACTTGGGCGACTGTCGACTTTCCCCTACTATCTAGGTTAAAAGCTGCTCTCTCCTTTTTAAAGATTAATGCCAGCAGCCTGGTTCCATCCCGATTAAGGAGGAGCCCATCCCTTCGGAGGAGCCCCTTCCTTCCCAAGAATGTTGCCCAGTTCCTAACAAATCCAAAACCCTCTTCTCTGCACCATTGTCTCATCGATGCATTGTGACTCCGGAGCTCTGCCTGCCTTTTGGGTCCTGCACGTGGAATGGGAAGCATTTCAGAGAATGCTACCCTGGAAGTTCTGGATTTCAACCTCCTACCTAAAAGCCTAAGTTTGGCCTCCATAACCTCCCCCCCACACTTTCCTATGTCATTGGTGCAACATGTACCAAGACAGCAGACTCCTCCCCAGCACTATCTATCTAAAACCTTGTCTAGGTTGCGCATGAGGCCCGCTACCTTCGTACCAGGCAGACATGTTACCAGGCGGTCCTCATGCCCACCAGCCACCTATCTACATGCCTAATGACCAAATTGCCAACTATAACAGCTGTCCTAACCCTCATGAGTACATGGCCCTGGAGGAACCTACTCAGTGCGAGAGGATTTTACATCTCCTGGTGGACAGGTCCAAGCTACAGGATTATTTCCTGCCATACCAAGGTGATGCTCTCCTTTCACGCAAACTCTCTCCTCCATGGTAATTGAGAGGCTGCCAGATTGGAGGTGGGACTTCAGTACTACGTCCCTGTAGGTCTCGTCTATGTACCTCTGTCTTCCTTAAGTCCTCCAAATCTGCTACTCTAGCCTCCAGAGATATGACTCGTTCCTCAAGGGCAAAGAGTTCTTTGCACCTAGTGTACATGTAAGACACATCACCAACTGGGAGAAAATTGTACATGTGACACTCAATGCAAAAGACTGGATAGCCCCCATCTCACTGCTGGACTGCTGTCTGCATCTTAGTTTTAAGGTTTTGTTGAGCTATTTAAGTTGTTTACTAATACAACTATACCAATAACCTCTAAGAGACTTTGTTCACCTCAAGATTAATCAACATCAGGGCCTTAATCTATTCCTGGTGGTGATAATCAGCGGAACCTGAAAGTAACTTTGACCATGCTTACCCCTTTAATAGGTTTATGAGCCTATAAAGCTAAGATTATGCCTGGGATGGGCTGGAGTCAGGGTTAGTGGGAGGGAACTAACACTAGTAAATTCTGGCTTGCTAAACAGGTTCCAGACCTGTGCTTCTAAGGTAATCTGTTAATTTCATGGGTGATTCACACAGCCCTTGGTTTGATAGAGGGAGCCTTTCAAATTGCTCCATTGACCTTTCACTTGACTTTAACAAGTATTTAAAACAAATTCTCAGATCTCTTACCTTCTAAGTGGAAGGCCTCTTTGTAAAGATATCTAGAAACAATTTATTTGTTTCAACTCAAAGAATATTCTTCCTTCAGTGTTAACCTATACTCCGATCTGATTTAAATTAAAAGCTCTCTGCTGATACTAGGCCCTGACTGAATTTTACATTTAAACTAAAAGCTATATTCTAATACTAGGCCCTGACTGAGTTAACAAATATACAGTATTTTATTTATTATTTTATTTATTTATTTATTTTATTTTACATTCTCTTATATACCGCGCTATTCTGCATCAGTGCGGTTTACATTGAACAAACTGAAATTACATTGAACAGGGCATTATAACTTGGAGATAACTATTTTACAGGGAACATGGGCTATGGAGGGTTAAGTGGCTTGCCCAAGACCACAAGGAGCACCTGTGGGACTAGAAACCCCAGTCCTTCCGGCCCAAGGTTGCTGTCCTCTAGTGGGATTTGAACCCCCGACCTTCCGGCCTGAAGTACCTTGCCCCAACCACTAGGCCACTCCTCCACTCCATTTTGTGTATTTTAGAATCCAGCGTATCAGTTTTAACCCTTTTCCCCAAAATTTAGAGAATTTCCCAGCAATAAATACTTACAAGTTAGATTTCTTTCCAGCAGTAGCAGTAATGTTTGAGCACTCAGAAATCTTAAATTTCGCAGAATGCTCATCCCATGTGGTAAGAGAAAAAAAAACAAACCTTATTGCATCTTTTAATGTATCGGCTATTCCAAGCTTTGCCATAACATATTTTGCTGTTTCAGAAGTCTGCCGAACTTGCAGGCAGTTATTTATCCAGTACCTTTCTTACCTCCAGGTCCAGCATCTCTACAGTGTCATCCAGCAACTTCACCTTCACTCTTAGGTCCCGTGCTTGCATTTTGGCAGGTGCTGGCGGGAGTGGCACAAAGAGGTTCTGGCCCACTTCTAAAGTACTGATTCCAACATTCTTCTGACCTCCCAACCGAGAGCCCGGCGTCTGCAGCACTTTATACGTTCCTTCAATTTCCCCCATCTTTTACCTACAAGAAACAGCAGTGAGAAAAAGAACCACACAAACACAGTATGTACAAATGAACTCTGGATCTATATGTACCCAACTCCAATAGTGCAAAATCTAATGAAAAAAATGGAAATTAGACTTACCTGCTAATTGTTGTTCCTTAAGGAACTCTAGTCCAGTCCCGGAACCATAGAGTTGTGAACCTCCACCAGCAGCTTTGGAGACTGAAAGATGTCATCGCTTTGATGTCACTGGTATATCTTGGCAAGCACCACCCCTCTTCCACCAGTACCTATTGACAAAGCAGACTAAGCAGAGCAACAAATAAGCAGTAACAGAAAAAATCAACGCAGGTAACTGCCCATAACTCTATGCAAAAAACTATCTAAGAATATATGGTAAAACGATATACTCCAGACGCCTGCTCCCTGGCGCCCCCGAGCCCACCCGGGCCTGCTGCTCCAGAAAGACCCCACTGTGGTTCTCCTGTGTACCCTCCTAACAAAGAAATAGGTGGTGCTCCCCCGTAGCCGTTTCTTTTCTTCAGGCTGTGTACAGAGAAACACCCAGGGAGGGATCCGGGACTGGACTAGAGTTTCTTAAGGAACAACAATTAGCAGGTAAGTCTAATTTCCATTTCCTTTTCGTCCCTCTAGTCCAGTCCCGGAACCATAGAGGATGTAACAGAGCAGTGAATATCAACAGGAGGGACCCGCAAGCCCAGCCTGAAGTACCGCTGAACCAAAGCGCACATCCCCCCCTTGCCTGAACATCAAGCCGATAGTGCCTCGCGAATGAATGCAACGAGGACCAAGTCGCCGCCTTACAAATGTCCTCCACTGGCACCAAACTGAATTCCGCCCAAGACGCCGCCTGCGCCCTGGTCGAGTGTGCATGAAGACCCTCCGGCACCACCTTACCCTTCAACAGATAGGAAGCAACAGCCTCCTTGAACCACCGAGAAATTGAAGATTTCACCGCCGCCCACCTTTACGCAACCCACCGAAGGCGACAGACGGTCCGACTTTCTGAAAACCTCCGTCCTACGAAGATACTTTTTAAGCACACGCCGAACATCCAAGCGATGCAACCGTCCGCCCGACTGAGCCTTCTGTTCGCTCGAAAAAAACAGAAGGGACACCACCTGGTTAACGTGAAACCCCGACACCACCTTAGGCAAGAAGGCCGGGACCGTGCGCAGGACCACCTTGTGCTCGAAAAAAGACAAGAATGGTTCCCGACAAGACAGAGCCTGCAGCTCCGAAATCCGTCTAGCGGAACAAATAGCTACGAGAAAAACCATCTTCAATGTCAAGTCCTTAATGGAGGCCTTACTCAACGACTCGAACGGCGCTCCCATCAACGCCTCTAACACCACATTGAGATCCCACGGAGGGACTGACGGACGTCTCGGCGGCCGCAGAAGCAGCACTGCGCGCAAAAACCGCCGAATATCCGTATGCGTTTCTACCAGCTGACCCTGAATCCTCCCCCGGAAACAGGATATGGCCGCCAACTGCACCCGCAAGGAACTAGCCGCCAGACCTTTTTCCATGCCATCTTGCAAAAACGAAAGAATATGCGGCACCGAAGACTTCAATGGCTGCAAATCGCGTTCCGCGCACCAAGCTTCGAACACCCGCCACACCCGGGCGTACGCCAGCGACATGGAACGCCTCTGCGCTTTCAGTAATGTAGCAATGACTGCCGCCGAGTACCCCTTGGAGCTCAGCCTAGCCCTCTCAAGAGCCATGCCGTAAACGAGAACCGACCCACCTGCGGCATGCGTAACGGCCCCTGCAGTAAGAGGTCGTCCCGGGCCGGAAGCCGCCATGGCTCGTCTATCACCAGCCGAATCAGATCCGCATACCACGGGTCTCCTGGGCCAATCGGGCGCTATGAGAATGACCACGCCGCGGTGCTGCTCTATGCGCTGGACTACCTTTGCAATAAGCGCCCAAGGTGGAAACACGTAGAGAATCCCCTCCACCGGCCACCGTCGAGCCAACGCATCGAGTCCTTCCGACATCCGCTCTCTCCGCCTGCTGAAGAACCTCTCCACCTTTGCGGATTCGAAGCTCGCCATGAGATCCATTATCGGTGTCCCCCAGCGCTGCACCAGCCTTGCAAACACCTCCGGATGAAGACTCCACTCCCCCGGATCCACTCTGCGACGGCTGAGGAAATATGCCTCGACATTCTCCACGCCGGCCACGTGCTGCGCCGACAACGCCACCAAATGTCGCTCGGCCCAACGCAACAGCTGACCGGCCTCCTCCTCCAGCGACACACTCCCTGTGCCTCCCTGGCGATTGATATAAGCCACCGTCGTCGCATTGTCGGAGAGAACCCGTACCGCCACTCGACCCAAGGTTCCCTGAAAGTGCCGCAGCGCTAGATACACCACACGCATCTCCAGCCGGTTGATGGACCAACTCCACTCCGGACTCAACCAAGCCCCTTGGGCAAAACGGCCTTCGCAATGCGCCCCCCAGCCTGCGAGACTGGCGTCCGTCATCATGAGTCTCCAGGAGGGAGCCTCCAGCGCCACGCCCCTTTCCAGGTTTTCGGGCCTCAACCACCACCGAAGCTCCTGCCTCACCTCCGGCGGGCACACCAGTCGCTGAGACAAGGCGTTCCGTTGATGAGACCAACGCCGGAGAAGAGAGCTCTGCAACGGGCGCATATGAAACCGGGCCCACTGCACCACTTCGATCGTGGCCGCCATCGTTCCAAGCACCTGTAAATACTGCCACGCCGTCGGGGCCCTGCACGCCAAAAACCTCCACACTAGCTCCCTTAAGGCTTGTGCCCTTTTTCGCGGGAGAAACACCATTCCCAGTACCGTCTCGAAGCACGCTCCCAAATATTCTAGGCTTTGAGCAGGAAGCAGCTTGCTCTTCGCATAATTGACCACCCAGCCTAGGCTTTCTAAGAACGCCACCACCCGACCGGTGGCCGCCGCACTCTCTTCCCTGGATTTTGCTCGAATCAGCCAATCATCCAAATAAGGATGCACCAGAATCCCTTCCTTGCGGAGCGCTGCCGCCACAACCACCATGACTTTGGTGAATGTCCGAGGCGCCGTCGCCAGTCCGAAAGGCATCGCCCGGAACTGAAAGTGACCCATGGGCAGGGAAAAACGCAGGAACTTTTGATGCTCGGCGCGTACGGGAATATGCAGATACGCCTCCGTGAGGTCCAAGGACGTTAAGAATTCCCCCTTCCGGACCGCCGCAATGACCGAGCGCAAGGTTTCCATCCGAAAATGGGACACTCGAAGGCAATGATTCACCCTCTTTAAATCCAGAATGGGCCGAAACGTACCTTCCTTTTTTGGAACAACAAAATAGATAGAGTATCGACCGCACCCGTATTGCTCCCGCGGCAACGGCACCACCGCTCTGAGACGCTGAAGCCGCCAAAGCGTGTCGGCGACCGCCCGCAACTTCCGCGGAGCTCTGCACGGGGAAAGGACAAAGGAATCTAAGACGGGTCGATGGAGCTCCAGAGCATATCCCTCTCGGATGACCTCCAACACCCACTGATCTGTGGTAATTTGGACCCAGGCAGCATAAAACTCCCGCAACCTCCCTCCTATGGGAATGTCCACCCCCTGGGTCCGCCTTATCTCATTGTGATTTCTTTCCGCTAGAGGAGTGGAAGGGAGTAAAACCCCTACCCGCTCCCCGGAATCCTCGGAACGCCTGGCCTCGTTGAGGAAAACGCCCCCTCTGCGATTGGCCAAAACGCAAGGACCGAAACCTACGAAAATCTCTTGAGAGCCCTCTGGCACCAGTCGTCCCGCGGCCCTGCTTTTGTCTATCCTCCGGGAGCCGACCGCCCTTGGACTCCCCAGCTTCTCCAAATCTGTACCAAACAAAAGTTTTCCGCGAAAGGGGAGCTTACTAAGGCGCGCTTTGGAAGACCCGTCTGCCGACCAATTACGCAGCTAGAGATACCGGCGCGCCGCTACCACAGAGGCCATACTCTTGGCCAGACCTCGAATCAGATCGTAGTGGATATCCGACAAATACGCTGTGCCCGATTCCGGCCTCGCTAATTCTTCCGCCTGCGTACCCAGGAGTCCTTCTTGCAGCCGCTGGGACCATCTCAAGCAACCCCAGGCCACCCACGCTTCCGCTATCGAGGCCTGCAAGGAAAGGGCACACATATCAAACACCTGCTTCAACAGGGTTTCCAATTTCCTATCCTGAACATCCTTTAACGCCGCGGCGCCCTCAACTGGGATTGTGGTCTTTTTAGTAACTGCCGACACTGCCGCATCCACCTTTGGTGAACGAAAAATCTCCCTATCCTGGTCCGAAAGGGGATATAACCGGGCTAAAGCTCTGGTGCCCCTGAGCACCGATTCTGGGGCGTCGCACTCTTCTTGAATCATGTCCCTAAACACCCTATGAACCGGGAACACCCGTTGGGACTTCCGAACGGCCTGCAACAGAGGATCCTCTAACGCTTCCTCTTCCGACGGCACCACAGCGGGCATATTGAGCGTTTTGAGTGTTTCCGCAATCAGGGCCGGCAGCTCCTCGCGCCGGAACACCCTGACTACCCTACTCTGCTCCTCCGCGTCTGGCAACTCCCCCTCTTCCAGCTCCCCCTCTGAAATGCCTTCCACGTCCAAATCCGAGAGGTGCCCCTCGTCTTGTCCCACCGAAGATGGACTCTCCTCCACCAGTTCCCTACGTCTTTTGGCCGGACCTGCCTCCTCAAGAAGACCCCCCGACCTTTTCGGAACGTTAGTTTTCGGGCCCTGAGCCTCCAGACTGGGCTGCAACAAAGCCAATGCCTTCTGCATAAGGGAGAAAAAATCCAGGGGAATACCTGGCATTCCTCCGCTCTGGCTGCCTGCCGCCGTCGCCAAAATGCCTGCCATCGAGGATGGACCCACCGTCGGCTCCGGGAGCTCCAAAGTAGGCGGCTGGGAGTCACCTGCCTCCGAAGGGACCGCTGCGGGCGCATCAGCCAGTCCCCCGTGCGCCTTTTCCATCACTGCTGCCTCTATAGAACAGCCCCGGCACACACCAGACTCCAAAACCTCGCTACGCCTGAACCCACAGATGAGAAAGCGGGGCTTAGCTGGCATCCTCAGCAGGACTCCCCCACTCCAACTTGTGTCAGAATCCTGTGCTGATTACCACAAGAACAAGAAGAAGAAGAGCAGGATGAAGTTTCAGGAAGACAGAGGCCCCCCACAGCAAGGAGCCCCCCCCCTTTTTGTGGGTTTTTTTTTTCCAAATCCTACTCACAGTCACTGAAAATGGCCAACTAGCTGAATCCTAAACAAAGACTTCCAAAACGAAGCTCCCCAGACCGCGAAAAACACAATGGCCCCTTCCCGCTAAAAACGCGGTACTGAAAATGGCCGCCGGCAATGCTTCCCGCTCAAAAAATCCAGCCGCAAACTCAAAACACACACGACAAAGCCAATAGCCCAACAAACGGAGGCCGCTCACTCCCCGCTGCCGCGAAAAGGAAGGAGAAGGAGGGGGCAGAAGAATACCTTAAGCCTCGGAGCACTTCCGACCCCGGCTGCAGTCCCGGCGGTTCTGCTCCTAATAGTGCAGGGAAAAGTCTCACCTGCTTGCAGCGCTGACACAGCCGCTGCTGTGCCAATCCACCTTCCACCTGCTCCTCACCCCTGGTAAGCGGGTTCGGGAGCAGGGAGGTCCTTGAACAAGTCTGTGCTGCCGGTTCCTGGTGCAGAGAAAAAAAATAAAATCTCAACAGGCCTAGCCGTCTCTGTCCTGCTGCTGCACTGTCGCCCCTCCTTCCACCTGCTCCTCACCCTTTCAAAGCGGGTTCGGGAGCAGGGAGGCACAGAGCAACTCTACTATGCTCGTTTACACGCTGGGGCTACAAAGTAAAGAAAAAACAGAAAAGGAAAAAAAAGGGGGGAGAGAGAAAGAAGGCAAAGAACCAGGTCCACAGCCAAACAGGAACCTTTTCAGCAGCAGCAGGTCTGCACCTATAAGAAACCCAAAAGGAGAAAATTACCCAAACCAAAAATAAAATAAGCCAAAAAGAAAAACTCTGCTTATTTGTTCCTACTGAGCCCAGTCCTGGGCTCAGAACCTCCAAGCTGCTTGGAGACTGAAAGTACTGGTGGAAGAGGGGCAGTGCTTGCCAAGATATACCAGTGACATCAAAGCGATGACTTCTTTCAGTCTCCAAAGCTGCTGGTGGAGGTTCACAACTCTATGGTTCCAGGACTGGACTAGAGGGACGAAAAGGAATAAGTAAAAACTGAGCAACAGAAAATGATTTAGTACTTGGTGTGTAAGGGCAGTGCACCTCTTCCAGCAGCTTGGAGACTGAATATGTCATCTTTTGCATACTGGATACAAGGCAGTAAAGGCAGACCCCAGGAGGCACAAAATCACTATTTGCTTAACATTCCCTTCTGCCCATTTCCTGAGCTCAATGTTTTAGTTGTGATTCATTGAAAACAAGTCATTTTGGTTGCTTAAAATTAAAATCTTTAGACTTCTAATGAAGAGGACACACACTCTCCAAACACTGCCACAACAAAAAAACACTTCCATTTCTGACTACACTCTAGGGAAGTCTTCTTGTAACTTTGGCTTGTTCGAGTTTTAACCCTTAAACAAATAAAGATTGCAGTCCTCCTAGGCTGAACCTAAGTATATTAAACAGCACTAAAATACAGAGAAAAAATAGAAAATTTATTGCGCTGTATTTTTAGTTGTTTGTGCAGTGAGAATTCCATCTGCTACTGCTGGGAAAGGATAGGCACTTACCTGATGTTTTTAAGTATGGACAGAACATACTGCATCTAAACTAGGACTCAGCTGACTTTAAAGTGGGGAAGGCTTCCAGAGCATGGTTCATGGGATGCTTTCCAACATGTGTATGTGGGCATGTGCACATGCGTGCATGTGTATATATACCTCCATATTGTATATTTTGCTGTTATGTTCATGTATTTGGGGGAGGAGGAGCTGCTATGTGTGTGCATCTGTACACATGTGAATGTGTGCATGTCACTGCATATGTGCGCTTGTATGACTGCATGTATGTATATGTGCATGCATGGACATGAGAGTTTACAATTTGTAAGGACTTAATACACCACCTTTCACTATTGTGTCAACACTGCTTACAAAACATTAAAAGGAGAATGAAACAATAAAGATACAGATGGGATAGGGGCAAGGATAAGAAAAGGAAATATTAGAGGATGACGCAGGGCTAGGGAGGAGCTGGGTCCACGCTATCAAATCTGCCTAGCAATTGCTAAACGCCAGTTTAAAAATGTTTAGGCGCTTCTTACATATCTTCTGTACAGTGGTAGAGAATTTCAGAGGGCAGGGACCAGAAATAAGTATTTATTTATTTATTTAGTCATTCATTCATTCATTCATTCAGTTAGTTCTTCTACCGGACGATCTAAGGGCAACTCCAGACCTCAAAGACTTCAGAAAACAACTGAAAACCATGCTGTTCATAGAGCACTATGGTCACATCACATAACCTAAGAGAATGGATAACAGCACTCCAATCCTCCCAAACAACTGAATATATATAAATATGATTCTAGCACCACTGTAAATAGCCCACCTTGTATATAGCTCAAACAAATCAAGCACCCAACACATCCCTCACACAACTAAGTTTTATCCTCACTGCATGTACAACACACACACTTTACCTGATTGCTTGCTGTGATACCACCTTGATTATTAAGATAAGGCGGTTTAGAAATACTGTTAAATAAATAAAAAAATAAAATAAATAAATACTAGCCCTTCCAGAGATCAGGGGTGGTTTACAATTAACAATAAGAAACAACTTTTACATGGAACAGTGGTTAAGCTATTTACAAGAAACATATCTTAAAAATCTAAATATGTGTAAACTTACTATTCACATATATATAGGATCAGCTGTTGCATCTTAGATGAGTAGAGGAGTAGGGACTTTGGGGGTTGCATAGGACACCGAGGTGTGGGCTGCTTATATGGGAAGGAGCGGTGGGAAGGGGGTTAGTGGGTCATTTCTTGTGTGTATTGTGTGCTTGTTTGTGAGGAGGAGGGGGTTTCAGTTGGGTTTCCAAAATGTTCAGTGAATAGGAACGTTTTGAGTCCTTTTCTAAATAGCTGTAGGTCTTTTGTCATGTGAATTGCTAGTGGTAACTCATTCCAGAGGCCGGGTGCAGTGAATGAGAAGGCTCTAGAGCTTGTATTTCCTTATGTCCTGCAGATAGCTTTGGGTATGACAAGTGAGTGGTTTGCATTTTGTCTGCCTGATCTGGATTCTGGCAGTGTGTGTAGGAGGGTAGTTAGATAGGAAGGGGAGATGTTATTAAGCAGCTTAAATGTTGTCAGAAGTATCTTATATTTTATCCAGCTAAATATTGGGAGCCAGTGTAGGTCTTGTAGGATAGGGGTTATGTGTTCGGTTAGGCGGGCTTTGGAGACAACCCTGGCAGTGATGTTTTGGGCCCTTTGGAGTATGTTTATGTTTTTAAGTGGTAATCCGTGCAGTAGACTATTACAATAGTCGAAGTGGGGGGTGATTAGTGCATTTAGAATTCAAATGGACGAGCAAGATTGTTAGGCAGTAAAAGACGACTATTTTTGCCCTGCGCGTGATGAGATATGGATGGAGTGTAGGGAAAGCATAGTTACTCATCTGTAACAGGTATCCTCCAGGGACAGCAGGAATCGGTCCTCACAAATGGGTGACGGCAGCACTGACTGAGCCCGCAGGGAGCATTTCCACAGCTTTCAAAGAAAGCCTTTGGAAATGCCACTACGCATGCATGGTCCCCTTCCTGCCCAAGGGTGCCATCTTATTCAGTCAGATGACATAGCTAGGACGGCAGTAAAAACTAAAACAAGGTATGGAGACAACTCCCAGGGGAGGAGGAAGGGTTGTAAGGACTGATTCCTGCTGTAACTGGAGAACACCTGTTACAAGTGAGTAACTACATTTTCTCCAAGAAGCAGCAGGAAGTCAGTCCTCACATATGGGACTCCCTAGCTCCAGGCTGCTGAGGACCAAACCACGACAGCACATACAGTGATCAATCGGATAGCCGTGAGTTGCAGAATGTGAGTCCCCACAGAGACACTGCAAGACCGTAGCGTCCAGCAACAATAACACTCCAGTAGCCTGAACACAGAAGGTCGGAGGGCAGGAGTTGCCTACACCCCAAGAATATTACGGAGTACTACCTGGCCAAAAGCACTGTCCCTGTAGGACTCACTTTCCAGGCAGTAGTGAGCTGTGAATGTATGAACTGAACAACATGTGGTGGTCTTGCAGATTACCGTCACCAGCACTGAGCGGAGGTTGGCCACCAACGCGGCCATCGCTCTCACGCAATGTGTTGTGATGTGGTGCTCGAGGGAGAGGCCAGCTTGCTCATAGGCGAGGGCAATACAGTCAGCCACCTAAGTGGACATAGTTTGCTTAGTCACTAGGAGCCCCAGTCTGCTGGGGTCATAAAACATGAAAAGCTGAATAGCTTTTCAATGGCCCCAAGTCAGCTGAAAATAGAAGGACAGGGCCCTTTTGCAATCTAGTGTATGAAGCACTAGTTCCTCCTTGCCGGCATGAGGTTGAGGAAAGAAGGTGGGGAGGACCACCTCTTGGTTGAGGTGGAAAGTAGACACCACCTTTGGGAGGAATTTGGTGTGAATGCGGAGCATTACCCTGTTCTTGTAGAACCTTGTGTATGGTGGATCTGCCATCAGGACCTGGAGTCCACTCACCCTTCGAGCGGACGTGAGGGCCACCAGAAAGCGTAGTTACTCACCTGTAACAGGTGATCTCCTGGAACAGCAGGAATTTAGTCTTCAAATATGGGTATCGTTGGTATCGACAAAGCCTGCGCGGGAACACTCCCCAGCGTCCAATAGGAACGCTTTTGGGAGCATCCCGCAGCACATGCGCGCTGCCTTCCCTCCTTTCCAACTGTCCCTCTTCAGTTAAGTTTGTAGCTGAGTGAAAGGACAGAGAGAGAGAAGAAAGAGACAAAGAGATAGAGAGAGACAACTCCTAGGGGAGGTGGGTGGGTTGTGAAGACTAAATTCCTGCTTTTCCCAGAGATCACCTGTTACAGGTGAGTAACTACGCTATCTCCAGGAACAAGCAGGAATGTAGTCTTCACATATGGGGACTCCCTAGCTGAAGATGCCAGGGAGATAGCCCCAGGAAGGTGCCACCCTAGGAAGGTAGGCATCCTTCCTCCCATGGATCTCTGGCATTCCACCAGGGTTGGTGGGTAGGAGTTGAATTAGGTCTGAAAGAGATTTTGAAGAACAGCTTGGCCAAAGAAGGCATCCCGACGGGAGGCTTTATCCAGGCAGTAGTGGGCTATGAAGGTGTGTACCGAAGCCCAGGTGGCTGCTCGACAAATATCATCAATAGACACAGAGTGGAGTTTATCCATGAAAGCTGCCATGGCTCTCATGTTATGAGCTCTGAAATGGCCTTGAAGAGGAAGACCCTTACTCTCATAAGCAAAGGATATGCATTGGGCAATCCATTTAGATAAAGTTCTTTTGGAGACTGGAAGTCCCAAACGACTAAAGTCAAAAGCTATAAAAAGTTGCGAGGACTTTCTATGTTGCTGTTTTCTCTGTAGGTAAAAGGCTAAGGCTCTTTTACAATCCAAAGTATGAAGGTTTCTTTCTGCATTAGAGGCGTGAGGCCTCGGAAAAAATACAGGAAGATAGATTGATTGATTCAAATGAAAAGGCAAAACCACCTTTGGCATAAAGTGTGAATGAGTTCTAAGAACAACCTTATCATGATAAAACCTAGTATAAGGAGGATCAGCCACTAAAGCTTGCAGTTCACTAATACGACGTGCAGAGGTGATTGCAATTAGGAAGATGACCTTCCAGGTCAAAAACATAAGGGTTGTAGTGGCCAAAGGCTCAAAAGGCGGCTTCATAAGCTGCCCGAGAACTAGATTTAGATCCCATGCCACCGGTGGTGGTTTAATGGGAGGTTTGGTCAAGAGAAGACCTCTCATAAATCTGGATATGAGTGGATGAGAGGAAATTGGTTGTCCATTCAGAGGCTTATAAGAAGCTGCAATTGCACTAAGATGAACTCTTAAAGAATTGGTCTTTAGACCAGAATTCGATAAGTGAAGGAGATACTCTAGTATCAATTCTAAAGGTATGACAAGGGGGTTTAATCCCTTTTTGGAGCACCATATAGTAAAACGTTTCCACTTGAAGGCATAAGATCTTCTTATGGAAAGTTTTCTAGAAGCCTGAAGGATATCTTTTACCTGTTGGGGACAGGTTGAAATCCTGTAGCTCTAACCCTTCAGCAACCAGGTCGTGAGATGCAGGGACTGGGGATTCGGATGCCATAGCGTCCCATCCTCTTGGGAAAGGAGATCTGGAGCATGCTGGAGCGAGATGTAGAAGCAGGGGATACCACTCTTGGCGTGGCCATCGTGGCGCTATGAGAATCATGCGACCCCTGTCTCTCTGAAGCTTGAAGAGTGTCTTGGGGATGAGGGGAATGGGTGGGAAGGTATAAAGGAAGTCCTGACCACAGTGAAGGAGGAAGGCATCCCTTGCTTGACAATTGTGAGCTGGAATCCTGGAACAGAACCGGGGAAGTTTGGCATTCAGTGGACTTGCAAAGAGGTCTATGTCTGGAGTGCCCCAGAGATGAAAAATCTTTGCCACCTGGTCTAGGTGGAGAGACCACTCATGAGGCAGCAGTACTCAACTGAATCTGTCTGCCCAAAGGTTTTGAATACCTGGAAGATATACCACTAGAAGGTGAATTTGATACTCTCTGGCGAGGGCCCACAGTCGTAAAGCTTCATTGCATAACGACAGAGAGCCTGTCCTGCCCTGCTTGTTCACATAGAACATGGCTACTTGATTGTCCGTCTGGACTAGGACTGTCTTGTAGCTGAGCTGGGCGTGGAATACTCGAAGAGCTAAATACATTGCTCTTAATTCCAGGAGGTTTATGTGTAGGCCAGCCTCCTGTGGAGTCCAGGTGCCCTGGGTAGAGAGATGATTCAGGTGTGCTCCCCAACCCACCTGTGATGCATCTGTTGTTAGGGTGGCCTGAAAAAGGGGTTGATGGAAAGGAGACGCCACTGTCAGATTTTCTAGTGATTACCACCATTGGCGGGACAAAATTAGTCGTTGAGAGTTTAGTATTTTGTCTGATAAATGTCCTGTGGCCTGTGTCCACTGTGTGAATAGGGTCCACTGAGCTGCTCGCATGTGGAGGCGAGCATATGGGAATACATGAACTGTGGATGCCATAGGTCCCAATAACTGTAGTAGCTCCCGAGCAGTTAGGGAGGATTTCCCTGCTGCTTGAGAAGCTAGTTGCATTATGCGAAGACACCGGGCCTGTGGAAGGAAAGCCTTTGCCTGTCTGGTATTTAGACAGGCCCCTATGAATTCCAGGCATTGGGAAGGAACAAGTTGGGATTTTGGGAAGTTTATTACCAACCTCAAGTATTGGAGGATTCGCATTGTGCGAGACAGTGCAATGCTGGCCTCTGCAACTGTAGGGGTTCGAATGAGCCAGTCGTCTAAGTAAGCGAAGACGAATATCCCCAGGGTTTGCAGAAATGCAGCTGCTACTGCCATGCATTTCGTGAATACTCTTGGTGCTGAAGCCAGACCAAAGGGAAGAACCCTGTACTGGAAATGTTTTCCCTTGAAAAGGAATCGTAAAAATTTCCTGTGATCTGGATGGATCAGAATGTGAGAGTATGCATCCTTTAAGTCTAGAGAGCAAAGCCAATCCTGACTCTGAAGGTATGGCAGAAGAGTTCCCAGAGAAATAATTTTGAACTTCTCTCGGAACAGGTATTGTTCAATTCTCTGAGGTCTAGAATGGGTCTGTGTCCTCCTGTTTTCTTTGGAATAAGAAAATAGGGGGGAGTAGAACCCTGCACCCTGTTGAAAAATGGATATCTCTTCTATTGCCCCTTGGGTAAGAAGTGTTGAGACTTCGTGATCTAGCAGATTGTCTGCGGAGGTTTGAGAATTGAATTGCCTTAGAATTGTAGGAGGAGGCATGCTGTGAAAATGGAGCTTGTACCCCTCTCCTACAATGGACAGAGTCCAATCTTCTGCTGTTATCTGATGCCATCTGTTGGCAAAGTGGCATAACCTGTCTGGGATATTGGGGGGTTGGGGACCCCTCAGAGGCAAGAAGGCTAAGCTCTCTAGGAAGGAGTCAAAGCCCTTGAGGGGGCTGAACCTGCAGAGCTGGTTGGGCTCTCGGGCCTTTTGGCTTCTTTTGCTGTCTAGTTTATCCCTTTTGGGAAACCTGACCCCGAGTTTGACTCTGCTGGGTATAGGAAGGATAAAACTTCCTCTTTTTGCTGAAAGAGGGTTTTTATAAGGCTTCTTTTTGGCTGGAGTGGCTGTAGATTTTGACAATCTATCTACAGTGGTATTGTCAGCATCTAACTCGTTAGCCTTTTCCTGCCAATTCTTGCCAAAGAGATTCTCTCCCGTGTAAGGAATGTTGCCTAACCTGTCCTGTACCCAAGTCTCCAAAATCTGATGCCTGAAGCCAGGCAATCAGTCGTGCCCCAATGGCAATAGCAGAGGTTCTGCTGATGCATTCAAAGCAGTCAAAGGCTGCACGATTCACAAACTTGGAGACATCTTGAGCATGCTTAACTAGAGTAAGAAAGTCTTGTCATCTGGGAGAAGTGGGCTCATAAGCTCCAAGTCTCCTGTAACTTCTTTGAGGAACATTCCCATATACAGTATATATGAACTGATCCTAGCTGAAAGCATGGAAGCCTGAAAAGTTCGACGCCCAAAATCATCCAGAGTCCTGCATTCACGACCTGGGGGATTGGATGCATGCCTCTTTGCACTTTTCATCCTATGCATGGCTGACTCCACCACCAATGAATGGTGTGGCAGCTGAGTCTTTTGAAATCCAGGACATGGCGGAACTCGATACACAGTATCAAGCCTCCTAGAATGAGGAGATATAGTCAGAGGTGTCTCCCACATTCTGAGCATCAAGTTATGCAGAATTTCATGGATGGGCAGAGTGGCTGCCTCCTTTGGAGATTAGGATATTGGAGAACTTCCAATTCCTTTGCTCTGGGTTCCTGTTCAGGAGCTACCGTGATTGAAAGGCCCTTGGTCACATCACAAATAAAATCCTGAAAAGACATGTCCTCTGGAAGTGACATTTTGCGTTGGGGAGAAGAGGGATCTTCCGGGAGAAACCCTCCGGTACCAACAGAATTGTCAGAGTCTTTGGAATCGGAGGATTCGAAGTATTCCTGACCACGATGCTCATGCAAAGCACGGTTCCAATATTGATCGAAGTTGGTACTGAGTTGATCCGGTACCGATCTGTCGATTCCAGCCAAAGATGGCGTGGGAAGAATCCCCACCGGCGCCGGTACCGTCGGTACTGGTATCGTCGGTACCGGTACCGGTGTCTGTACCAGTGTAGGTACCAGCATCGGTGTCTATGTCGGTACCGGTGCCCACTGAGCCATAGGTGTCAACGGTACCGCAGCTGTGAGAAGAGCTGCAATGCTGCGTTCAAAAGCGAGGAACCTCTGGTCTATCGACGCTGCCAATGCCTGGGTGTCGGTACCGGTGAAAACGGCTGGGACCCCAGAGCATGGCACCAGTAGTTCTTACGAGGTTGAGGCCTCGAGAACATCCTGGAGCCCCATTGATGCTTTGGAAGCCGAAGCCTCCCGCCGGGGCTGTTTTGCCGGTGTGGTTCCCTCAAGGGCAATGCCAATGGCCTCTCGATGCTTAGCAGGAGAGCTACCGTTTGAGGACCGGCTTTTTTGTTTACTTACCTGATATCCATGGGAGGAAGAGGAGGCTCTTGAAGATGTCGATGCAATGGATCTGGCATCCGAAGAAAAGAGAGTACCGAGCTTTGCAGCCCAGTTCTGTCTTCCTCTATTAGTCATCCCCATGCAGGACATTCATTCAGATTGAGAATGTTCAGGCCCTAAACATTTAAGACACCAATCATGGGTGTCAGTGACGGAAATGGTACCACCACACTTAGTACATTTTTTAAAACCACTAGTTGGTTTTTCCATGTTTCAGGAATATGAGGCCTAATGCCCAAAATGGCGCCTAGCACCGAAAAAGAAAAGTTTCTGAAGAGAAACAGTTCAAAGTATAAAAGTTTTGAGAAAAGAAAAGAAAAGAAAAGAACCGGCAGTACCGGTAGCCGTCGTGCGGAGGCAAACGCAGCCAGAAGAAAACAATTTTAAAGACAGAATTTTCTGCGGTGACAGGGTATAGGTCCTGTCGGCTCCGCGGCAAACAAACAACTGAAGAGGGACAGTTGGAAAGGCGGGAAGGCAGCGCGCATGTGCTGAGAGATGCTCCCAAAAGCGTTCCTATTGGAAGCTGGGGAGTGTTCCCACGTGGGCTCCGTCGGTACCGACGATACCCATATGTGAAGACTACATTCCTGCTTGTTCCTGAAGATAAAACACTTTCCATGACAAGTACCACAGGTGGCAAGTGGCCAGGGGCTCAAATGGTGGTTTGGTGAGCTGAGAGCACACCACATTGAGGTCCCACAATGCCACTGTAGGGCAGAGAAAGGGCTTGGATAACAGGAGGCCTCGGAGGAACCTAGAGACCAGGGGCTAGCTTGAGAGGGTTCTTCCCTCGACAGGGTGATGGTGAGCGGCTATGGCACTAAGATATACCCTCACCGAGTTAGACTTCTGCCCAGTGTGACAGGTACAGTAAGTACTGCAGTACTAGTTGTACCTGGCAGGAGAAGGGATTCTCATCCTTTTCTGCACATCAGGCGGAGAATCTTCTCCACTTAAAGGCATAAGCACATCTGGAGGAGGGCTTTTGAGAGGCTAGTAGGATCTCCTAGACTTCTTGGAAGATTGAAAGGGGCCAACGCTACCCTTTCAGCAGTCATGCTGCTAGCATTAGCAACCCCAGATTGGGGTGCAGAAAAGCGCCCACCTCCTGGGACAGGCAGTTCAGGGCTCAGCCTAGAGGAACTGGGAATGCCATCGACATAGAAAGCAGCAGAGAGAACCAAGGTTGCCTGGGCCACCTGGGGGCAATCAGTATAACTGAAGTCCTTTCGCTCTGAATCTTGAATAAGATCCTGGCAACCAGGGAGAGAAAAGGGGGTGGAGGTCGATAGGAATGCATAGAGAAGGCCCTAGAACTACAAACTCACGAAGGCATCTGCTGCCACTCTCTCAGGGTGCGACTTATGGGAGCAGAAGCAGGGTAGCTACGTATTTTCTGGAGAGGCAAATAAGTCCCTCGGGCCTGCCGCAGAGGTGGAAGAGCTGCTTTATCACTCTGGAATTTAAGCACAACTCATGTGGGCAAAGGACTCTGCTCAGCCTGTCCGCTAGGCAGTTGTCCTGACCTGGGAAGTATATAACTCATAGAAGCATGCTGTTGCATGCTGCAAAGGAGGGCGGCCACCACCTCCTGGCAGAGGGAGCACAAACCCATGTTTCCCTGCTTGTTGATGTAAAAAATCATGGCAACCTGGATGTCCATATGGATCAGCACAGGCTGGAGCCGTAGGCGGTGGTGGAAAGCTCGTAGGGCCAGAAAGATTGACCTGAGCTCCAGGAAATTGATCTGTAGGAGCAACTCCTCCATGAGCCCATGAAGGAAGGGTTAGGACAGCTGTTATAGTTGGTGATTCTATCATTAGGCATGTAGATAGCTGGGTGGCTGGTGGACGTGAGGATTGCCTGGTAACATGCCTGCCTGGTGCGAAGGTAGTGGACCTCACGCACCACCTAGATAAGGTCTTAGATAGTGCTGGGGAGGAGTCTGCTGTCTTGGTACATGTCAGTACCAATGACATAGGAAAATGTGGTAGGGAGGTTCTGGATGCTAAATTTAGGCTTTTAGGTAGGAAGTTGAAATCCAGAACTTCCAGGGTAGCGTTCTCCGAAATGCTGCCCGTTCCACGCGCAGGACCCAACAGGCAGGCAGAGCTCCGGAGTCTCAATGCATGGATGAGACGATGGTGCAAGGATGAGGGTTTTGGATTTGTTAGGAACTGGGGAACATTCTGGGGAACATTTTGGGGAAAGGAGGGGCTCTTCCAAAGGGATGGGCTTCACCTTACCGGGATGGAACCAGGCTGCTGGCATTAACCTTTAAAAAGGAGATAGAGCAGCTTTTAAACTAGATAATAGGGTAAAGCCGACAGTCGCCCAAGAGCGCATGGTTCGGAACAATGTATCCTTCAAGGATACTACCAAAAGCAGAGAGGTTCCAAAAAAGAGTAAAGCAGCCCAAATGTCCTTGAGTATGGAGCAGGCAGAGCTTAAAGATTGCAAATTACCCATGTCTACCAACAGCCAATTAATATGAATAAAATACAGTCTCTAAAATGCTTGTATGCAAATGCTAGAAGTCTAAAGCATAAGATGGGACAGTTAGAATATATAGCACTAAATGAGAGGTTAGATATGATTGGAATCTCAGAAACATGGTGGAAGGAGGACAACCAGTGGGACACTGTGATACCTGGGTACAAACTATATCGTAATGATAGAGCTGATCAAATCAGTGGAGGAGTTGCACTCTATGTTAGAGAGGGCATTGATTCAGAAAGGATTAAAGTTTTGCAGGAAACAAAATTTGCTGCAGAATCTCTATGGATTGAAATTCCATGTAAGAAGGGGAAGGCGATGGAAGTGGGGGTGTACTAGCGACCGCCTGACCAGAATGAACAAATGGATGATGAAATGCTCAAAGAAATCAAGAAAGCTAACAAACGTTACAGCACAGTAATAATAATGGGTGATTTCAATTACCCCGTTATCGACTGGGTCAGTGTCACAGCAGGACATGCTAGGGAGATAAAGTTCCTAGATGAAATAAATGACTGCTTCTTGGAGCAGCTGGTTCATGAACCGACCAGAGGGGAAGCCATATTGGACCTAGTCCTTAGTGGAACACCAGATCTGGTGCAAGAGATAAGGATGTTGGGGCCACTTGGCAATAGTGATCATAGCATGATCGCGTTTGATTTAATTGGTGGAGGAGGGATGGTAAGGAAATCCACAGTACTACCTTTTAACTTTCGAAAGGGAGACTATGATAAAATGAGAAAAATAGTTAAGAAAAAAACTAAAGGAGCAGTTGCAAAGGTTAAAAAGACTAACATCAAGCTTGGGTGTTCTTTAAAAATACTAATCTTGGAAGCGCAGACCAGCTGTATTCCACGCTTTAATAAAAGTGAAAGGAAGTCCAAAAAACTGCCAGCATGGTTTAAAGGTGAGGTCAGAGAGGCTGTTGCCAAAAAGGCATCTTTCAGGAAATGGAAAAAAGAGCCAAATGATGAAAACTAGAAACAGCACAAGCACTGGCAAGTTAAATGCAAGGCATTGATAAGGCAGGCAAAGAGAATTTGAGAAGAAACTTACTGCGGAAGCAAGAATGCATAATAAAGACTTTTTCAAGTACATTTGTAGTAAAAAAACCTGTGAGATAGTCAGTTGGACCATTAGATGATAGAGGGGTAAAAGGGGCACTAAGAGGGGACAAGGCTATAGTGGAGAGATTGAATAAATTCTTTGCTTCTGTCTTTACTTGAGGAAGATGTAGGGAAGATACCCATGACTGAAGTGGTATTTAAAGATGATACGGCAGAAGAATTGAAAGAAATATCGCTACACCGGGACGATGTATTACAACTACTTGATAAACTGAAGAGTAGCGAATCACCTGGACCGGATGGTATACATCCAAGGGTGTTGAAAGAAATGAAATATGAGATTTCAAACCTGCTATTATTAATCTGTGAACTATCATTAAAATCATCTGTAATACCTGAAGATTGGAGGATCGCCAATGTAACACCAATTTTTAAAAAGGGTTCCAGGGGTGATCCAGGAAACTACAAACCGGTGAGCCTGACGTCAGTACCGGGAAAAACGGTAGAAACCATCATAAGAGACAAAATTACTCAGCATGTAGATAGTCATGGCCTAATGGGAGACAGCCAACATGGCTTTAGACAAGGAAGATCTTGTCTTACTAATCTGTTATGTTTTTTTGAAGATGTGAATAAACAGATTGACAAAGGTGAGCCAGTTGATATACTGTATTTGGACTTTGAAAGCCTTTGACAACGTCCCTCATCAGAGACTTTGGCAAAACTAAAAAGTCATGGGATAGGATGCAGTGTACTATTGTGGATCAGGAACTGGTTAAAAGATAGAAAGCAGTGGGAAGGGCTAAATGGCCAATTTTCCCAATGGAAAAAGGTGAATAATGGAGTACCCCACGGATCTGTCCTGGGTCCGCTGCTTTTTGACATATTCATAAATGACCTGGAAAAGGGAATAACGAGTGAGATTATCACATTTGCAGATGACACAAAACTATTTAGTTGTTAAAACCCAAGAGGATTGTGGAAAATTTCAAGAGGATCTTGATAAATTGAAAGACTGGGCATCCAAATGGCAGATGAAATTTAATGTGGACAAGTGCAAAGTTATGCACCTAGGAAAGAACAACCCAAACTATGGTTACATGATGCAAGGTTCCACAATGGGAGCCACCACCCAGGAAAAAGATTTAGGCATCATCGTGGATAACATGTTAAAGCCCAGTGTGCAGCGGCGGCCAAAAGAGCAAATAGAAAGCTAGGTATCATAAGGAAAGGAATGGAAAATAAAACAAAGGATATTATAATGCCTCTGTATCGTTCCATGGTGCGACCGCACCTCGAATATTGTGTGCAATTCTGATCGCCGTATCTTAAAAAGGATATAGCGTTATTAGAAATGGTACGGAGAAGAGCCACCAAAATGATAAAGGGGATGGAAGGCTACTCCTATGAAGAGAGGCTAAAAAGGTTAGGGCTCTTTAACCTGGAAAAGAGACGGCTGAGGGGAGATATGATAGAGGTCTATAAATTAATGAATGGAGTGGAACGGGTAAACGCAGATCGATTGTTTACATTATCAGAATATAGAAAGACTAGGGGACATGCAATGAAGCTACAGGGCAAACTAAGACAAATAAGAAAAAATATTTTTTCACTCAACATGTAATCAAACTCTGGAATTTGTTACCGGAGGATGTAGTAAAGGCTGTTAGTGTAGCTGAGTTTAAAAAAGGTTTGGACAAGTTCCTGGAGGAAAGGCCCATAAACCATTATTAAAAAGGGACCCAGGATATCAATGCTTGACCCAATACAAGCATTGTGGAACCTGTGTCCTTTGGGGAAACTGCTAGGTACGTATGGCCTAGATTGGCCACTGTTGGAAACAGGATACTGGGCTTGATGGACTTTGGTCTGACCCAGTATGACATATCTTATGTTCTTATGAAAACAAAACAAAGAGTCCAAAAAATGGTACACTTTGGAACTGCGGAAACTAAAGCAAAAACTTAGAAAGTTAGAACACAAATGGAGAGTTACAAGAACAGATATCATAACCAACTATACATGTCCATGCTTAAGTCATATAAAGAAACAACAGGAAAAAAAAAAAAAAAGGAGTACCATTCTAACTTTCTAATTCAAACCCCTAACATACCAAGAGAGCAATTCTCCATCATTAAATCATTAACAAAAACACATAGCCCCGAGACTGATCTCCCCCCCCATAGAACCACAAACCTTATCAAATTATTATACGGAAAAACTTACCCCACTGCATAATTGTGACACTGCCTCTAACCCAGAGGATCCCAACTCCAGTCCTGGAGGGCCAAACACCATTCAGGTTTTCAGGCTGTCCCTAATGAATATGCATGAGATATATTTGCATACAATGGGGCAGTGCATGCAAATGCATCTCATTTATTTATTTACAATTTCTTATATACCGCACTATTCGGTATCAGCGTGGTTTACATGGAACAGAACAATCAGAACGTGTACATAGGTCTGAGTTTACAAATAACAGGATAGTAAAACTTGGATAACCACGGAAAACTATTTACACACTAGAGTCAGAATAAATGCACAAGAGAAACTGTGGTTAGTACCCTAGCTAGGGGTGTTCCCTGGCTGAATAGATGTATTGGTGTAGCTACAAGTAATCAGAATATGTGATTCAGTGTTCTCTGGGAAGTATTTGAGGAAAAGGTAGTGTTTGAGGGCTTTTCTGAACTGTGTTAAGTTAGTGATCGCTCTGATGTTTGCAGGAAGAGCGTTCCAGAGTCTTGGGGCACAGAATCTGAAGGCCCTGTTTGCTGTTGTCGCTGTGCATCTTGTTAATTCTCTCGGAATTATTAGTGTGTTTGTTGCTGTAAATCTTCTTGATCTATTAGGGGTTATGGTTTGGATGAGGTCGGTTAGTGAGGAGGCGGCGAGGTTATTGACCGCTTTGAATGTCAGTAGCACTGTCTTGAAGATGCATATTGTCATGCATATTTATTAGGGACAGCCTGAAGAAGTAATTAGTCCTTACCTGCTAATTAGTGTTCCTGAAGGAACTTCAGTCCAGTCCCTTAACTTCTGGGTTGCGCAACCCTTCCAGCAGCTTGGAGGCTGAGCCCATCATCCTTTTGATGATGCTGGGGTATAAATACCCCTGGCACCACCAACTAGCACCAGTAATCTATTGTAAAAGCAGACTTAAAGGATATATAATAAAGAACTTATAACCATTTGATAACTTGCCACGCACCCTAAACTAGTAAAACCATTTTTTTTTTTAAAAAGTAGGAGAAGGAAACAAGGAGGAGGAGGTTTCCCTGAGGACGCGAGGGCCCTCCGCTCTTTCCTGCAGAACCTCATTGAAAGTGCTCCCCAGCTTTCCTTCTGTCCACCACCTGAATCTGAGAAAGTCGGGCGGGATCAGGGACTGGACTGAATTTCCTTCAGGAACACTAATTAGCAGGTAAGGACTAATTACTTCTTCCTTATCGTCACTTCAGTCCAGTCCCTTAACTTCTGGGATGTAACAGAGCAGTCTAAATCTGGGAGGGGTTCGTAATTCCGGACCGAAGCACCGCGCTGCCAAACCTGGCATCCGAAGCCCCTTGGAGGTCCAACCTGTAATGCTTGGTGAAGGTATGGAGAGACGACCAGGTAGCCACTCTGCAAATATCCAGTGGCGGCACCAAACTCTTTCCCGCCCAGGACGCTGCCTGCGCTCTAGTTGAATGCGCTCTAAGCACTCCTGGAGCCTGCTTCCCACTGAGGAGGTAAGCCGAGGTAATCGTCTCCCTGATCCACCTCGAGATGGAAGCTTTGGCCGCCGCTTCTCCCTTATGCGGCCCTCCAAACTGGACGAACAAGCGTTCTGACTTCCGGAAAGGCGCCGTGCGCGCGAGGTACCTCTTCAGCACTCTATGAACATCCAGGAGCCTAAGCTTTTTTCCGTCTCCCGATAGATCCCTTTCCGCGAAACAGGGCAGAGAGACCGCCTGGTTTACATGAAAGGGAGAGATAACCTTAGGTAAGACAGACGGGACCGTACGCAAGACTACCTTATCTCTAAAGAAAGAGAGAAAGGGAGGACGGGATGACAAGGCTTGAAGCTCTGAAACGCGTCTGGCCGAGCAAATCGCCACTAAAAACACCGTCTTTAGCGTCAAGTCCTTCAGAGAGGACTTCCGCAGCGGTTCGAACAGTGCCCCCGATAGGGCATTCAAGACTAGGTTGAGGTCCCAGGGAGGGATAACAGATCTTTGCTGGGGCCTTAACCGTCTAACAGCTCTCAGAAACCTGCCTACGTCCGAATGGAGCCCTAGACATTTGCCTCTGACCTTCCCCCTATAGCAAGAGATAGCTGCCAGCTGGACTCGCAAAGAGCTAGGCGCTAGACCCTTCTCGAAACCCACCTGCAGGAACTCCAGGACCTCTGGGACTGAAGCTGAGAGAGGCTTGATTCGACGCTCTAAACACCAGGCTTCAAAGATACGCCACACTCTCACATAAGAAAGGCAGGTGGAACGCTTGCGAGCGCTCAACAAGGTTGAGATTACTGAGCCCGAGTACCCCCGCTTCAAGAACCTCGCCCTTTCAATAGCCAGGCCGTAAGCGAGAACCGATGCACGTGGGGCATGAGTACCGGACCCTGACGCAAGAGATCCTTTTTGCAGGGAAGTGGCCACGGCCGGTCGGCCGTCAATCTCACTAGATCCGCGTACCAAGGACGTCGAGGCCAATCCGGGGCTATGAGAATGACCAATCCTTGGTGAGCTTCTATCCGCCTCAGAACTCTCCCTATGAGCGCCCAAGGAGGGAAAACAGAGGAGACCCTCCGACGGCCAGCTTTGGGCCAGGGCGTCCAAGCCCTCGGACATTCTTTCCTTTCTGCGACTGAAAAACCGGCTGGCCTTTGTCGACGAGTACCGGGCCATGAGATCCATGATTGGGGTTCCCCACCGTGCAACCACTTGATCGAACACTTCCTGCGCTAGTTCCCACTCTGCGTGGTCTATCCTGAACCTGCTGAGGTAATCGGCAGTTACGTTGTCTGTTCCGGCCACGTGCTGCGCAGACAGCGCTAGCAGATGCGTTTCGGCCCACTGCAAGAGGACATCCGCCTCCAAGGATGGGCTGCTCGTTCCGCCCTGACAGTTGATGTAGGCCACCGCGGTAGCGTTGTCCGAGAGGACACGGACTGCCCTCTGGCGAACCAAGAGCTCTAAAGCCCGCAGAGCTAAGGTTACCGCCCTCAACTCCAGCCTGTTGATAGACCACTGCGACTCTGCCTGAGTCCAGCGGCCCTGGGCGAATTGCCCCTCGCAGTGTGCGCCCCAACCTGCTAGGCTCGCATCCGTTGTCAGTTGGGTCCACTGAGGCGACTCGAGTGGCATCCCACGGCCCAGGTTCCTTGAGTTTGTCCACCACCGTAGAGACCTCATGATCCCGGGAGGGCAGGGAATCCGCCTGGATAAGGGGTGAAGTTGATGGGACCACTGTCGCAAGAGGGTACGCTGGAGAGGCCGCATATGAGCCCGGGCCCAAGGAACTACTTCTATTGCCGCTGCCATGGTGCCCAGCAGCTGAAGGTAATGCCAGGCCGAGGGGCATCTTGTTAACAGAAAACGGCAAACGAGATTCCTCAGATCGGATAACCTCTGCTTTGATAGGAACACCCTTCCCTTCCTGGTGTCGAACCGAGCTCCAAGGTACTCTATCTCTTGCTTGGGAATTAAGCTGCTCTTCACACGATTTATGACCCATCCCAAGCTCTCGAGGAAATGTACGACCCTGGCGGTCGCTACGTGACTCTCCTCCTCTGACTTTGCTCGTATCAGCCAATCGTCCAGGTAAGGATGGACTAGAATTCCTTCTTTCCGAAGAGCCGCGGCCACTACCACCATCACCTTGGTGAACGTCCTGGGAGCTGTCGCTAGCCCGAAGGGAAGGGCCTGAAACTGGAAATGGCCGCCTGGTACGGCAAATCTTAGGAACTGTTGATGAGACTCTCTGACCGGGATGTGTAAATATGCTTCCGTCAAGTCTAGGGATGTCAAGAACTCCCCCTGTCGAACGGCGGAAGTGAGGAACCCTGAGATAGCGGTTGATTTGCTTTAGGTCCAGAATAGGACGGAAAGAGCCTTCCTTTTTTGGCACTACAAAATAAATGGAGTATCGACCCAAACCTCTTTGGTCTTGTGGGACAGGCAACACTGCTCCCAGCGCTATTAGCCTCGAGAGGGTGACTTCCACCGCCGCCTTTTTTTCTGGTGGACCGCAGGGGGACAGAACAAATGCTGGGGTTACTCTCTTTGTGAACTCGAGAGCGTAACCCTCTCGGATCACCTCCAACACCCACTGATCGGATGTGACTCGGGACCAGGCGGGAAGGAACTGTCTTAAGCGACCCCCCACCGACAGCTCTCCCTCCTGGACCCCCGATTTCTCATTGTGACTTTCTAGGCGCCGAGGAGGATGAGGAGGCCCCAAAACCTCTACCTGCCCCGCGAAACCCCCGAAAGCTCTGACCCCTGGAGGGGAAACGACCCCTGGGGAAAGGGTTCGGTCTAGGTTGTCTGAATCTTCGGAAGTCCTTTGGCTGACTCCGCCCCGGAGCGGAAGGACGACCCAGTCTTGGCCTATCTTCGGGGAGCCTACCCCCTTTGGACTCACCCAGCTCCTTTACTAACTTATCCAGGTCTTCTCCAAACAATAGCTTCCCTTTGAAAGGAAGTCGACTCAGGCGAGCCTTAGAAGAGGCATCCGCAGCCCAGTTATGCAACCATAAGTAACGTCTGGCTGCCACCACCGAAGCCATATTCTTTGCCAGGCTTCTAATAAGATCATACTGGCTATCAGCTAAGAAGGCTGAACCTGATTCCAATTTGGCCGCCACCCCTTGGGAGTCGCCCGAAGGACTGTCAGCCAGTTGCAGTTGCTGGGACCATCTCAAACAAGCTCTAGCCACCCAGGCCCCCGAGACGGAGGCCTGTAAGGCAAGGGCACTAACATCAAAGGCTTGTTTTAGAAGGGTGTCCAGTCTTCTATCTTGACTGTCTCTCACAGCCGCGCCGCCCTCGACCGGAATAGTCGTCTTCTTCGTTACTGCCGAGACCGCCGCGTCCACCCTAGGCGATTTCAGGAGATCCTTGTCCGTTTCCGGCAATGGGTATAGGCGAGACATCGCCCGTACTCCCCTCAGGGTAGATTCCGGCTGGTTCCATTCTTCCTGAATCATCTGGCGAACCACTCTGTGCACTGGAAAAACCTTCTGAGATTTCCTTACGGCTTGGATCAGCGGATCCTCCAGAGCTTCTTCGTCCGCCGGAGCTTCCGAAGTCATATTGAGTACCTTTAGAGACTCACTGATTAGAGATGAGAGCTCTTCCCGCCTAAACACCCTGACTATGCGGGATTGCTCCTCCTCTGGGATCTCTCCCTCTTCAACCTCCTCCCCTTCATCAACTCCTTCTTTTTCCGAAAGCTCCTCCTCAGGGAGGTCCTGATGCGGAGACTCAACATGGTCATCGGCTAATAGCCTAGCCCGCTTGGGGAGGGGCCCTGACTCAAGGGATCTAGAGTTTCCTGGAACAGAATCAATACTTTCCCTTGGTGCTACTGTTTCTGCAGGGCCCTGCTTGCGTAGGCAGTAGGCTTTGTGCAAAAGAAGAACAAATTCAGGAGAAAATAGACCCCAGTCTCCCTCTGCCCCCGAGGAAAGGGAAGGAAGGGATTGGGAAGAGCCTGGAGCAACTGAAGCTGAAGGGGGGGGGAGTGGGAATCCCTTCCCCCTTCCGAAGGGTCCCCTGACCCCTGGGGAGCTTAAGACATACTTAGGTGGATCTCCTGCTCCACGGAAGCGGCCTCTGCTGCACACCCTCTGCAGACTCCTGCTTCCAAGGCCGTCCCTCTACGAGTGCCGCACGAAGGACAGCGCAGCTTGCCCGTCATACCTCTTGAACAGGGCTACCCCCAGGCCCAAAGGAAAATAAATTTAAGGTAACTAACAACGCAACAAAATAAAAATAAAGGAACCAAAAGGAACAAAAAAGAAACCAAATAAAGAGATACAAAGTAAATGCTATGCAGCAAAAAACTTCCAGCACTCCCCTCACCCCTAGCCGTGCAAAAACAAAGGAGAAACACGGAACCAAGCAAAAAAGGCTCCACTTTCAAATAAACCTGAATCCAACAGATGGAAGAGGAGAAATTAAACCCCAATACTTGCGGTTTGCCGAACTGGCGCGAATCCGCTGCCACGAGGGAGCCAGCCGTCCTCTGCAGGATCCCACAAGGTAGGCCGCAGCCACGTGTAGGCCGGGCCTGCGGGTGGAGGGAGAACGCTGGCAGAAGCTGCGGACTCTCAGGCAGGGAAGAGAATCACACTCCACACCCGCTCCGCTCCCCGCGAAAACCTCAAGCGCCCGGCCGCCTCGGGGCTGAAGCGCGAGGCCGAGGGACGCCGCTGAAGAAAGAGTCGGTGCTGCCTCTAGCGCTCAGCCGCCTAGGGGCTTCGGCGTGAGGCAGACGCGGCTGTGGAAAAGATGCTGTTAAGCGGGCCGCTGGGTGCGCGGGAGGAGAGCTCTCCTGTCCTCACCGCTGCAACGGAAAACCCCTTCCTCCGGAGCCTCACTGGAGCCGCTGTCAGTCTTCTCCCCAAGGCTTACAATACGAACAAAAAGGTAAGTTGATCAGCAGAAAGAACCGGTAACTTTCCAGGTACCTGATCCACACCAACCACACATCCACTAGACATAGCGAGAGATCCTTCCAAAGATCCTCTGCCAGGAAGGAGGATAGAATGTTAGTCTGGTAAAAATGAAACGAGGACAGCACCTGTAAGGGCCTACCAATCTGTTTGCTCTAATATAAGCATATGAGTTAATAGAGAAACTATGTGAGTAATTCAGCACAGTGTTCTCAACCTTGAATCAGATACAGACAAAGAAGAACAGGGTGCACCAGAAGATAGGAGCAGGAATGTGTAGGAATACAGACATAAATGTAACAAGGGCAGGATATGAGTTAACTAAAAATAAGAAGACATATTGCAGAAAGAAATGAGACAAAGTCTGGGAACTAAAACTACAAAGGGGTAAGGAAATGGCATGGGACAGACACAATGGATCCATTTATAGCAACAGAATAAGATCAAAATAAACTGAACCATCTAACTTCTCAATAAATAGGGGTGTCCTGCATGAAGCGGTGGGTCCACCCCTAAACAAAGACATGGGGAGAGGTGGCCTGAGGGGCGCCCTGCACAGAGTGGCACCTACTCCTGCCATCTTACTCCGGCCTTCTTACCGGGCAGACTAGATGGACCATACTGGTCTTTATCTGCCGTCATTTACTATGTTACTATGAAAGAATAAAGAGATAAGACTATGTGTGTTCGCATGCATGTACATGTTATAGGCCTATAAAGTAAGTAGGAGAAGTATGTGCTAAAGGCCTATAAAGTAAGTGGGAGGAATATGTAGAAGCTGATGAAGATAAAGCAGAATTACTTAAGAAATATTTCTGTTCTGTGTTCACAGATGAAGAACCAGGAACAGGACCTCAGAAAAACACCCACAAACAGAAACAGAAGCGAGGGGCATCTTGAACAATTCTCAGAAGACTGTGAGAAACTAGCTAAACTTAAAGTAGACAAAACGATGGAACCGGATGGAATACACCCTTGAATACTGGGGAACGTTCTAGCAGCTCCACTGACTGACCTTTTCAATGCCTCGTTGGAGCCAGGAGCGGTGGCAAAGGACTGGAGAGAGGCTCATGTGGTGCCTTTACACAAAAGTGGAAGTAAGGATGTGGTTGAAAACTACAGGCCGGTTAGTTTAACTTCAGTGGAGAGTAAATTATTGGAAACGTTGCTGAAAGAGAAAATAGTGAGGTTTCTGGAGTCCAGCGGATTACAGGATCCGAGGCAGCATGGATTCACCAGAGACAGGTCTTGTCAAACAAATCTGATTGAATTCTTTGACTGGGTGACCAGGGAGCTGGACCGAGGGAGAGCCCTAGATATGGTGTATTTAATTTCAGTAAAGCCTTTGACACTGTTCCTCACAGGCGACTTATAAACAAACTGAGCATGCTAGGGATGGACCCTAAAGTTACTACTTGGGTTAGAAATTGGTTGAGTGGGAGGCGACAAAGGGCACAGGTAAATGGAGCTCACTCTGAGGAGAAGGATGTTACCAGTGGTGTGCCCCAGGGATCTGTCCTTGGTCCGATTCTTTTTAGCATCTTTGGTAGAGATATAACGTAAGGGCTGTCGAAAAGGTTTGCCTCTTTGCGGATGATACCTGCAATAAAATCTGCAATAGAGTAGGCACCCAGGAAGGTGTAGATAACATGAGGAGAGATCTAGCTAAGCTTGAAGAATGGTCTAGAATTTGGCAGCTGGGATTTAATGTTAAAAAATGCAAGGTCATGCATTTGGGCTGCAGCAATCCAAGGGAGCAATATAGCATAGGGGTGAAGTACTTTTGTCCACTAAAGAAGAGCGGGACCTAGGCGTGGTTGTGTCTGATGATCTTAAAGTAGCTAAACAGGTAGAAAAGGCGACAGCAAAAGCTAGAAGGATGCTTGGGAACATACGGAGAGGAATGGCTAGCAGAAAAAGGAGGTGATAGTGCCTCTGTATAAGTCTTTGGTGCGACCTCATTTGGAGTATTATGTGAAATTCTGGAGACCACACCTTCAAAAGGATATAAACAGGATGGAGTCAGTACAGAGGGTGGCTACTAAAATGGTTAGTGGTCTTCATTATAAAGCATATGAGGGCAGACTTAAGGATCTTAACCCTTTCATGGCTGCTGTTGCCATATTAAACAGACAAACTCACCCAGGTCAGTATCAGAGCTTAGTAATGATATTCCACAAATCGAAAAAAACAGCTCTACTAGCTAACCTTCAAGTAGCACTAGAATCTTAGCATAATGAAAATGGAGAGCACAGACCTCAGAACGCCACAGGAAACCTTAAGCCGTAAATCGGCATTAGGCATTCAAACCAAGGCTAATTACATCAACGGTCTGTTAATAGCGCCTCCATCCTCCTAAAATACAATAGGTCTGAGAGCCTGACATATAATAAGACTCTTGATAGCACATCAGATCAATAATATTATACAATATTTGAACAACAAAAACACTTTGATAAAGGCTACAAGAGTCCATCAATTCATGTCTTCAATCCTCAGCCAAGCTTCTAGATTAATAATTCAGGTATCAGCCCCATTATTTCATATCTTCAATCTTCAGCCAGGCTCCCAGACTAATAATTATCTATAAGAAAAAGGCAGATAAGAACACGTTCTTGCATTATTCTAGTGCTCATCCGAAGAGTTTAATTAAGGGTTTACCGTTTTTGCAGTTCATTCGCTATCGGCGGAATTGTTCATCAATGGCTGACTTTAAGACCCAAGTCTGTTCTCTGAAAAAAGATTTTCTAGATAGAGGCTATCCCGTTAGGGTAGTTGAGCGGGCAAATAAACAAGCGCTTTTCAACGACAGAAATTGGCTATCATCTCCGAAAGAGAAATCGGGCAAGGATGAAGGATATCTTAATTTTATCTCTAGATATTCTCCCTTTAGTATGAGGATCCAGCGGATCCTGCGTAAGCATAGTAATGTGCTAAGGATAGTACCCGGTCTTGAAGATAGAAGTCCCAGATGTGTTTGGCAAAGAGATCGTAACCTTAAAGAGAATAGTATTGTTGTTGCCATATGGCAACCTTCAAATTTTCCCCAAAATTTTTCACCGGATTCTATATTTCCATAAAATCCGCATACTGTGTCTGAAATGTGATGTGTATCTGTGCTTGACATCTGAAAAAAACTGTTATTTAAACTATCACACTCAGCAGTAAATGAAACTGATGCCAAGACTGTTTTTAATTTACAGCCTTTCCGGACCATAGTTGCAATATGGCAACAGTAAATATCGTTTCTTAGA
This sequence comes from Ichthyophis bannanicus, assembly GCA_033557465.1. Lineage (NCBI taxonomy): Eukaryota > Metazoa > Chordata > Amphibia > Gymnophiona > Ichthyophiidae > Ichthyophis > Ichthyophis bannanicus. The sequence continues at coordinate 334,708,905 of CM066038.1, forward strand.
AATACATTTTTTTCAAAAAAACTTTATATTCTGCATCATTTAGCTCAAATCTTAATTTTAAAAAAAAACAGAAAAAAATGTTCCGTTACAAAACAATTATGTGGATGCAAAAGGGTTAATATGTACATCTTAGAGGAAAGGCAGGATAGAGGTGATATGATTGAGATGTTTAAATACCTCCGTGACACAAATGCACAGGAGGAGAGCCTCTTTCGACTGAAAGCAAGTTCTGCTACGACAGGACATGGGATGAGAGTGAAAGGGGATAGATCAGGAGTGATATGAGGAAATATTTTTTTAAAGAAAGAGTAGTGGATCCAAGGAATAGTCTCCCAGTGGAGGTGGTAGAGATGAGGACAGCATCTGAATTCAAAAAAAGCATGGGACAAACACAGAGGATCTCTAAAGGAAAAAAGGGGACTGTTGTAGTTGTTGATATGGAAGGACAGACTAGATAGTCCATGTGGTCTTTTTGTGTCGTCATTTTTCTTTGTTTTTAAGAAATGTACAGGGAGAGTTAGTGGGGACAAACACGGAGGTGGGCTGTACCGACCTCTCTTTCTTATTAGATATGCTTATGCTATCTGCTCGCTAGGAGTAATTAGATAATATACTCAAGCTTCTACAATAAAAGATTTCTTGTTAAGCATTGCAACAATTGGTTTTGTATGCTTGCTAGAAAGTATATGTGTGCTTGAGGGGGGAGGGTGGGTATAGCAGAGGAAGGCTATCCCAGGTAAGTCCCTAGCACTTCAGTCACTAGGTGAGTGTCCAAGGAGTGTCACCTCTGAACCTGAGTTGAAGGTAACCGCTAACACACCTCTGGGAGAAAGGATGGCACAGACAGAAGCCACCAAAATGACCAAGGAAGGCTCTCTGCAGGACAAGGCTGATAGTCATAGCTTCTGCTAGGTGTGTGTCAGAACTATCAGAAATACCCCCCTCCCTTGTGAAAAGGCTCAAGTGGAGACCCCTTCAATGTTTTCAGGCTCAGAGAGATTCTCCGAAGGAACAAATAAGACTCACTGGTGGGTGGATCTGTTTCACTCCCTTGAGGAAGTGGGAGACATTAGGGTGCACTGTCAAGGACATCCCTTGGAGGCAATCCCTACAGCATGCCAAGGCTGCCACCTGAACCTTGAGAAAGAGTCCAAGTCTTAGCCCTCATCCAGATCAGACTGCCCACCTTCCTGGCCTCCAAAAAACAAGAGAAACAGCATCTCCTTATGCCGGGGAACAAATTACAGAAGATGACGGTTCATTATGGGCCACAGAGAAAAGACATTCAGCCAACCCTCCTGGGATCATTCTCCCAAGGAAGTCCCATCTTTGCATTATAAGGCCACACGCACGAGGGAGGAGTTCCCCATTGCCAAAACACAAGAGTTCAGACTTGCATTTGTTCTGTGGGCAGGGCAAATCGGATGCCCCTCCACCCAAACACCACAGTTCAGTAAGCCAAAGGGCCACTCTGACACTGCAAGGTCTGCCTTGTTTGTTGGCATACACCACTGCCATGGCAAAATCCAGACTGCTTTGCCCTCTAGAAGAAGCCTGAAGTTCTTCAGGGCCAGGTGGACTACTCTTGACTCCAGTCGGATGATAGCCAAGAGGCCTCCTGAGGGGGCCATAGTCCCTAGGTCAACAGGCCCAGGCAAGGCAGTGCACACCCTAGCCCTCCAGGCTGGCATCCAAAGTGAAAATCAAGCAATCCAGTGTTTCTAACAATATCCCGGACATTAGTTGGCAAGACTGCAACTGCTCCTTGATCACCTGGGGAAGAGGAAGGGTTTGGTCGAACAACTGGTGACACGCAGATCAGGTGTTAGTAGGTTTATTTCTTTTATTTATTTATTTATTTATTTATTTTGGACAGTTTTGTATACAGTCTTATCCTTCAATCAAAGCGGTCACAACACAATTGGGGGTACATTTAACACACGGGGATATGAGACACATACACTAATACTTACAGGGAACATGGGCAATGGAGGGTTAAGTGGCTTGCCCAAGACCACAAGGAGCATCTGTGGGACTAGAAACCCCAGTCCTTCCGGCCCAAGGTTGCTGTCCTCTAGTGGGATTTGAACCCCCGACCTTCCGGCCTGAAGTACCTTGCCCCAACCACTAGGCTACTCCTCCCTCCTCCCCCTATAGCAGGCTCCTTTATGCCCTGGTCCAAAGAACCACTTCTAGGTTCAATACCCATAAACCTGGATCTGGAGGTAATCCCAGGCCCATGGAGTTGACTGCACACAAAATGTCCCAAGCTGGTTCTGAAACTTGAGAGTTCATTAGTCATGAGGAAACGCGACTCAAGAACCAAGTCCCAAGGTACTCCAAGTCCTGGGACAGGAGGTGGCTGTTCTTGGGATAGCTGAACATCAACCCAGTCTTTGTCACCAATAAATCACCAGGCCTGTCTTGTCTCTGGACTTCTGCAGCAAGACAGAGAGAATCAAACAAACAGACATCCAGGGATGGGAAAACTCAGATTCACTGCTTGCACAGAAACACTGCTAACACCACCACTACCTTGGAAAAAGTATGGAGAGTCAGGTTAGATCCAAGGCAGGGCATGGAACTAACAAACAGAAGCAGAGAAACAGTTGGTGCGGCTCCGACCTGGAAAAGTGAAAATACGCCTTGGCGAGGTCTAGGAAGGTGAGGAATGCCCCCTGCCTGACCAAAGCAATGACAGACACTACAGCCCTCATATGGAAACTAGGGATTCAGAGTCCAATAACAGCCACTTTTAGGTCCAGGATATGCTGGAAGGAACCTTCCTTCTAGGGCAGGGGTGGGCAATTCTGGCCCTTATGCACCACAATCCAGCCTGGTTTTCATGTCACTAATGAATATTCATGAGATCTATTTGCATCCACTGCCTTCCATTGTATGGAAATAGGTCTATGAATATTCATTAGGGACATCATGAAAACCAGGCTGGATTGTGGTGCACGAGAGACGGAATTGCCCAACCCTGTTCTAGGGTACTGCTATGTAGATGGAATAATGACATTGGAACCACCGCAAAGGGTACATGTAAATTAGTCTGCAATTTTAAGAGGTATTGAGGAGTTTCCTCAAATCACCCCCCACATGAATGGAGAGCTGCAGGGAAACTTGACAAGGCGTTCCTTATAGGCACAGCCATAATTCAAATATTTGCATGATAATTCCCAGGCTGGCCCTAACCAGTGACCTTAGAGACAGAAGGCAGACGTCTTCCAGAAAGATCTAATACCTTTAAAAGCCTAGACTAAGGAACCAGAGAATGCACTGGTCTGATGAAGTATGGGTCTCTCCAGACAAACAGCCAGAGCTACACTTTGGGAGGGACCTCCACAACCCACCCACTGAGGGAGGGGGAGGGGGAGGGAAATCACTAGCTCCCAATGGAGCTATAATTGAGACTTGATCCCCACCTTGAACTGAGATCCAAAAATCCCCACACCATATCCACGCTCTAGTATGAGTGTCCCTCAGCTCTGCATGGTCCTCAAGAGGTACTACTGGCACCTCAAGGCCTAGTTTTCAGGAGTCTCCGAGTAAGCTGCTGCAAGGGACTTCGTTTCAAGAGCAACCCTTAAAGGCTATCACTTGGGTCATTACCACTCTGCCACCATGGACTTGGAGGAGACTCTGATCAACTCTAAAAGGGCACCAGACACGAAGACTGTCCACTTCCAATTTCGTAACCTCCAGACTGTCCATCAGGGACCAACTTGTCACAATGCTACCCAAAAGCCTAGGGCAGCAGCTGCAAAGGCCTTCTTAAGGAGAGCCACGACTCTCCAAATCCAAGACTCCGAGCACAGTGTCTCTATTCACACTGTTGGATGTGTGTGCTTTGTCACAAGCCGTGCCGAGGGCTTCCACTTCAGGAAGCCCAAAAGGGTGATCCCACTTACCATGAGGCTAAGGATACAGCCAAAATCTTCAGGGGGGTTTCACCCCAAAACCCTACACGCTGCTGCATAGGATCAGGTAATGGATTGAACATAACAGGATACCAGATATCCTCCAGAAAACAAGGGGAGCCCCATCTGCTAACCTGACTCGAGAGCAGGTTCAACCACGTGCAGAACCACCATATCACCCTGACAGGGTACAGACAAGGACTATCTGTGAAAAAGACAGATCACTAAGATCAGCATAAGAACATAAGATATGCCATACTGTGTCAGACCAAGGTCCATCATGCCCAGTATCATGTTTCCAATAGTGGCCAATCTAGGTCACAAGTACCTAGCAGTTTCCCCAAAAGACACAGGTTCCACAATGCTTGTATTGGGGCAAGCAGTGGATTTCCCAGGTCCCCTTTAATAATGGCTTATGGACCTTTCCTCCAGGAACATGTCCAAACCTTTTTAAACCCGGCTACACTAACAGCTTTTACTACATCCTCCAGTAACGAATTCCAGAGTTTGATTACACGTTGAGTGGAAAAAATATTTTCTCTTATTACTCTTAAATAGGTTACACTGTAGCTTCATTGCATGCCCCCTAATCTTTCTATATTTTGATGGCATAAACAATCAACCTATTTTTACCTGTTCCACTCCATTCATTAATTTATAGATCTCTATCACATCTCTCAGCCATCTCTTTTCCAGGTTGAAGAGCCCTAACCTTTTTAGCCTCTCTTCATAGGGGTATCCTTCCATCCCCTTTACCATTTTGGTGTCTCTTCTCTGTATTTTTTCTAATAACACTATATCCTTTTTAAGATACAGTGACCAGAACTGCATACAATATTGAAGGTGCGGTCACACCATGAAACAATACAGAGGCATTATATTATCCTTTGTTTTATTCTCCATTTTTCTTGGCTGCCGCTGCACACTGGGTGGAGGGTTTCAACACGTTATCCATGAAGACACCTAAATCTTTTTCCTGGGTGATGGTTCCTAATGTGGAACCTTGCCTCGTATAACCATAGTTTGGGTTGTTCTTTCCAAGATGCATAACTTTGCACTTGTCCACATTAAATTTCATCTGCTATTTGCATGCCCAGTCTTCCAATTTATAAGGTCCTCTTGCAATTTTTCACAATCCTCATGGTTTTTAACAACTTTGAATAATTTTTTTGTCATCTGCAAATTTGATAACCTCACTCATTATTCCCATTTCCAAGTCAGTTACGACTATGATAAAAAGCAGCGGACCCAGCACAGGTTCCCGAGGTACTCCACTATCCACCTTTCTCCATTGGGAAAATTGGCTACCCTCTGCTTTCTATCCTTTAACCAGTTCCTGATCCACAATAGTACACTGCCTCCTATCCCTTGACTTTTTAATTTCACCAAGGTCTCTCATGAGGGACCTTGTCAAAGGCTTTCTGAAAATCCAGATACACTACATCACCGACTCACCTTTGTCTACCCGTTTATTCACACCTTCAAAAAAACCCATAACAGATTAGTAAAACATGACCTTCCTTGTCTAAAGCCAAGTTGGATGTCTCCTATTAAGCCATGACGATCTACATGTTCAGTAATTTTGTTCTTTATAATGGTTTCTACCATTTTTCCCGGTACTGACGTCAGGCTCACCGGTCTGCAGTTTCCCTGATCACCCTTGGAACCCTTTTTAAAAATTGGCATTACACTGGCCATCCTCCAATCTTCAGGTATTACAGATGATTTTAATGATAGTTCACAGATAGGTCTGCAATCTCATATTTCAGTTCTTTCAACACCCTTGGATGTATACCCTCTGGTCCAGGTGGTTTGCTACTCTTCAGTTTATCAAATAGTTGTAAACATCTTCCCGATATATCAATATTTCTTTCAATTCTTCTGCAGCATCACCTTTAAATACCATTTCAGTCATGAGTAACATCCCTACATCTCTTCCTCAGTAAAGACTGAAGCAAAGAATTTATTCAGTCTCTCCGTTATGGAAAACCACCAGCGTGCTAGGAACCTTCGTTTCTTGAATTTCCCCCTCTACTCATCTACTTTCTCCTGAGATTCTACTAAAAAAGTATTTGTCTGAAATATTGCACATAGTTGACTCTGTAGATACTGTACAGATGTATTCCTTTTTTCCTAAGGTTGGGGACTCGGCTCAGGCCAGGGAATCTTCTTCCTTGGTTGATTCGGTTGGCTCTAATCTTACAGAGTTTTTGCAAAATTCACTTGATGTCATCCCCAAGAGATGCACCTTGGTGGTGACTTTCGGGTCTGAATCACTTAAATTGAAAATTATACGTGCTTATTTTAAGTACAAAGAAAGCTTGTTTTGTGGATATAAAATGCAGGTATTTCCTGATGTGGGCAAGGCTACTCAGGCTCGCCGGAAGCAGTTCCTCGAGTTTCGATCTAGAGTGATTGCCTTGGGGGCTTCTTTTTTTTTTTAAGTTCCCTTGTCGCTGCTTAGTAACTTATGAAGGTCATGATTATGTTTATACTGATGTAGCCTCTCTCTGTCAATTTTTAAAAGACAGGGAGGGTGTTGGTGGGTTGGAGGGTGTTTAGGTGGGATGGCTTTATATTTTTCAGCTCTCTGTTTTGGAGTAGTTTTAACTCCTGTTTTCCTTTTTTTTTGTTCCTTTTGGGGTTATAATGCAGTTTTCTCTCCTTGATGTGTTTCAAATAGGGTATGATGTTTGTTCTTAAATGTATTTTGATGAGTGGATACTGTCTTTGTATATTTTCTTGCATTTGGGAAAATTTAAATAAACAATATAAAAAAAATAAAAAAAAATAAACAGTCTCTCCGTTATGGCTTTCTCCTCTCTTAGTGCCCCCTTTATCCCTCTATCATCTAATAATTTCATCTAACAAGATCCCAGCCCTTCAAGGTTATCATGCCGTCCTCCTCAGACTCACCTACTGGTGAAAAGGATATTCTTCCTCAAGTCCTCCAAACCAACCCCTGTAGGGAATAAGGCTAAGCTCCCAGAGGAACGGATAAGCACGGGGCAAAATGGGGCCTTGATCCTCCTGATTGCTAATGCTGGAGGTGCTCAATGGCCCTGAATCCCAAGCTGCAGCATCCAGGACCTCGGGCTCACACAAACGGGAGTTGCTAAGCAGCAAGAAAAACAAAACTGAAAACAGCCCGAGTGGGGTTACTGGACAGAGCCTGAAGCCTCCTCATCTCAGCTGTTCCCTAAGAGAGCCACCTGCCCTGCAGATGAGATGGGCAAACAGGACTCAGAGGAGGCATCAAGAGAAGCAATGGATCCCAACAATGCTGCAAAAATCAGATTCTGAACATCCCTATCCCATCTATGGGAGCCCACCACAGAGCTAGCCTGGTTGGTGCCACTAGAGACATAAAGCCAGGTCCCTGGCATGCAAGCAAGACTCTGTGACAAAATGAAAAATGCACTCACCCAATAAAAAGAACAGCTAAGGAGGGACTAAAAAACCCCCACAGGCTGAGAAAGAACCCAATCTGCAAAGAATGTTTACCAAATTTAAAAAAAAAAACCACACAGCTCAGGTTGCAAGAAAGACACACCACCATGGTGAAAAGGGAGAGCTGGAAAAGGGAATCCCAACACCCAACAGACTCAATGGAAAAACCTAGACAGCCTGCATAGGCCTGGAAGGCCCTGCTGCAAAAAAAAAGAAAAAAAAATTTGTTTTGTTTTTATTTGAAGCTACTTAATACGGCAGCACAGGGAGCCAAATACAGCCCATAGGAAATAATAGGCAGAAAGGGACTCACAAAATCAGAAAAGTAGTCTAGTAAGCAGAAAGGGGACAGCAAGAGGGATGGGGAGCCTGAGCCCAACTCACCAGCCTCCTCTCACAAGTTCTGTGGGGGCCTCTTGCTCATTCTCTGGCATACCAATCACTAGGAACCCACAAGCAGCATGTTGGAACCAGGCTGGCTTTTAGCTCTAGAACAGGAATGGGCAAACTACGGCCCGCGGGCCGTATACGGCCCGGCGGACCTTTTAATCCGGCCCGCTGTATGAGTTATCCTGGTGAACAAATGGACTGCTGCAGAGGGAGCCGGGGAAGCCCGCGCGAAGCCGCGGCTCCCTCTGCACAGCCCGCCACGCTGGCGGCTGTTTCAATGAAGCCACGAATGCCGCGAGAGGTTAAAGGGCATTGCCTTTAACCTTTCCCGGCATTCGCGGCTTCATTGCAACAGCCGCCAGCGGGAAGGTAAAGGTTCTTCATGCTGGCGGGCTGTGCAGAGGGAGCCGGGGCCTCGCGCGGGCTTCCCCGGCTCCCTCTGCAGCCCCGTAGACAGCGCGGGGCTCTTAGGGGGGGCGGGTAGGACGGGATGGGCTGTGGTGGGGGGGGGGAACGGACTGGAAATGGGCTGTGATGGTGGGGGGGGGAGAACGGACTGGAAATGGGCTGTGATGGGGGGAAACAGACTGGAAATGGGCTGTGATGGTGGGGGGGGGGGGACAACGGACTGGAAATGGGCTGTGATGGGGGGAAACAGACTGGAAATGGGCTGTGATGGTGGGGGGGGGGAGAACGGACTGGAAATGGGCTGTGATGGGGGGAGGACTGGAAATGGGCTGTGATGGGGGGAGGACTGCAAATGGTCTGTGATGGTGGGGGGTAAAGGACTGGAAATGGGCTGTGATGGTGGGAGGAATGCAAAAGGTCTGTGAAGGTGGGGGGGATAGGACTGGAAATGGGCTGTGATGGTGGGGACGGACGGACGGACGGACTGAAAATGGGCTGGGATAGGGGAAACAGACTGGAAATGGGCTGTGATGGTGGGGGGGGGGCATAACGGACTGGAAATGGGCTGTGATGGTGGGGGGGGGAGAACGGACTGGAAATGGGCTGTGATGGTGGGGGGGGTGCGAACGGACTGGAATTGGGCTGTGATGGGGGAGGACTGCAAATGGTCTGTGATGGTGGGGGGGATAGGACTGGAAATGGGCTGTGATGGTGGGGACGGACGGACTGAAAATGGGCTGGGATAGGGGAAACAGACTGGAAATGGGCTGTGATGTGGGGGGGGAACAGACTGGAAATGGGCTGTGATGGGGGGAAACAGACTGGAAATGGGCTGTGGTGGGGGGGGAGAACAGACTGGAAATGGGCTGTGGTGGGGGAACGGACTACAATTGGGCTGTGATGGGGGGAGGACTGCAAATGGGCTGTGATGGTGGGGGAATGGACGAAATGGGCTGTGATGGGGGGGAACTTGGACTGGAAATGGGCTGATGAAGGGCTGGATTAGGACTGTGTAAATGTGTTTGAAATTGAGAATTGCAACAACAAAGCTATCTCCTGACTTTGATGCCTTAACAAAAAAGGGAGACCAACAACACTGTTCACACTAAAATTGAAGGTACTATTTTATGAAAGAAATACATTGCATAAAAGTTTTGTAAAATAACTCTTTTTATGCTTTTCTACCTTAAATTAATCTAAACATTTAATGTTACAAATTTAAATTTAATTTATATTAATTCACACATACACACCGTCCATCTACTCTTGGTCCGGCCCCCGGGTCCAATATATGAACCCATTGCGGCCCTCGAGTCAAAAAGTTTGCCCACCCCTGCTCTAGAACATAATGGCATACCTGAAATCCGAGCAATGTTGGCCCTTACTGGACTCAATCACATTGACCACAGCACCGTGGTGTGAGTCAGGCCTCTTTGCACTGCTGCAACAGTCCACGCACAACAGTTCACTTCTGCAACAGTCCACACAGTCCAACCATATATGCTGGTAAAACAGTGCTGCACCAACATATATGGTTTATTAAAATTTGATATACCGCTTATTGATAATCAGAGCAGTTTACTATAACAAATTAAAAGGTGAGATTTTACTTACTAGTTAATTTCCTTTCCTTGAGTCCCGCTAGTCCAGTCCAGACAAATGGATTCTGTTCCCCCACCAGTAGATTGGTGGAGACAAAGAACCAATGAAAAGCCCATGTTTCAGTGACATCACTCCTATGACTATTCGCCTCAGCCGCCAGGGGTCCCTTCAGTATTCGTCCCAAAGCATATGGGAGAAACATGGCAAACCTCACACAACCTCAACATGAGCCACAATCAGTAATCAAACAGTAAAGAACTAGGTACAGGAAAGCATAAACAGAAGGCTGTCAGTAGATGAACCTGTAGAGCCAAGTATAAAAATATCATAGTGGACTCAAGGGTACCAAAGCAGAATAGAGCAATACTGTTCCAGGGGTGGGCCCTGGACTGGTCTAGCAGGACTCAAGGAAAAGACATTAACTGGTAAGTAAAATGTCACCTTCTATAATATCATCCTGCAAGAAAAGTCCAGACAAGTGGTATGTACCAAAGCTACAACTCCAGTGGGCAGGAAGACAACACAGCAGCTCGCAAAGCCCTAGAGCCAAAGGCCGTTTTTGCACATGGACATCCAAGAGATAATGCTTGACTGATGCCCACGTCACTGCTTGACAAATATCTGTAGGGGCTACTGAGCTCCGCTCTACCCACAAAGATGCTTGTGCTCAGGTAGAATGGGCACACAAACCCACCAGGACCAGCTGGTTCCACAACAGATACGCTGAGGCAATGACCTCATTAATCCAGTGCCCCAAAGTCGATTTAGCTGCCATCTTACCCTTGCGCGGGATGGCAAATAGCACAAAAAAAATGGTCAGACATACGAAAGTAATCTGAGACCGCCAAGTACTGGAGAAACACCCTCCGGACATCTGCAAGGCTGAGATCCTTATCCTTCCCCTGGCACTGCTCCTTAGAGAAGGCGGGCAGGCGAACCATTTGGTTCACATGAAAGGGAGAAAGCACTTTAGGCAAAAAGCAAGGCACAAGTCGAATAAAAACGGCCTCCTCTGAAAAAGACAGATAATGTCGTCGGCAAGACAGAGCCTGCAGCTCAGAAATCCACCTTGTGGAACAAATCGTAACCAAGAAGACAGTCTTGAGTGCAAATCCTTTAAAGTAGTGCACTTCAATTGCTCAAAGGGCCCTAAGAACCAGACCCACATCCCAGGAAGGGATCACAGACCAGAGGGGAGGATTCAGATGCCGAATCCCCTGAGAAAGCACAAGATGTCTGGGTGCAAGACTAGTGACTTACCCGCCACCAGACCTCGGAAACAGGCCAAAAGCGACTACCTGAACTTTCAGGGAGCTAAAAGAGAGGCCCTTCTCCAGGCTATCATGTAGGAAGGCCAACAGAGAGAGCACCCTGGCTGCCGCAGGAGCCAACTGCCGAGCACCGATATCATCATTCAAAGAGGCACCAGATCCGCACGTATGCTAGCTTGGTAGATCTTCTCTGGGTTCTGAGCAGAGTGGAGACCATCACCAAAGTATAACCCTTACGCGCTAGCCATCTCTTTCACGAGCCAAGCAAGAAGGGAACCGGATCCTCCAAGACAATTGGTCCTGCCGCAACAGGCAACGAGACACAGGAGTGGCCTAGTGGTTGGGGCAAGGTACTACAGGCCAGAAGGTCGTTGGTTCAAATCCCACTAGAGGACAGCAACCTTGGGCCGGAAGGACTGGGGTTTCTAGTCCCGCAGGTGCTACTTGTGGTCTTGGGCAAGCCACTTAACCCTCCATTGCCCATGTTCCCTGTAAGTATTAGTGTATGTGTCTCATATCCCCTCGTGTTAAATGTATCCCCCAACCGCTTTGACCCGGTGAAAAGCGGGATATAAATGCAGCTAAATAAATAAATAAACAAATAAAGGCAACCAAAGAGGAGGCACCTGCAGGAGACACATCAGGTTTCTGAACTACGCTCTCCTCTGCCAATCCGGCACCACCAAAACAATCCTGCCCGGGTGGTGCACTTTACACTGAATCACAAGCCCCATCAGGGACCACGGAAAAAACACGTACAGCAAGCATGGACTTGACCAAGGCTGGGTCAAGGCATCAATGCCCTCAGACCCCATCTCTGTATGATAACTGAAGAAGTGGTAAACTTTGGCACTGGAGCGAGTTGCCATCAGATCCACTTCAGGGAGACCCTAGCAGTGCAGAATAAACTCAAATGCCTTCTGACTCAACTCCCACTTCTCAGGATCCAGCGAGTGCTGACTGAGGAAGTCCTCTTCCACATTGTCCAACCTAGCAATGTGCTGAGCCAACAAAGCTAAGAGGTTCTTCTCCATCCAGGCAAACAGGAGAGACACCTCCAGAGCTACCCCAGAACTCCTCATGCTGCCTGGCTGATTGACACAAGCCACTGTCGTGGCATTGTCTGAAGAACCATCCAGCCCTCGACCAGGGGCCAGAAACAGAGAAGAGTCAACCTGATGGCCCTCGCCTCGAGGCGGTTGATGGACCATACTGCTTTCCTGCGGTTCCAACAGTCCTGGACCGTACAAGTCCTCGCAATGGGCTCCTCAGCCCAAGAGTGGCATCCATCACCAGGAGAATAAAGGAGAATCATCCAGTGGCATGTCCTTCTTTAGATGAATGGGCTGCTGCCATCACCGCAAGCTGGACCTCACCATCAATGGGAGTGGGAGCCTGCGCTTGAACTACTGAGAACTTAGCAAGGATCACTGGAGCGGTTGCATGTGAGCATGCAATCATAGCACCATCTCTATGGTCACCACCATCAATCCAAGCAGCTGAAGATAATCCTAGACTCTGAGGGTCTGCTGCACACAGAACAGTGTCAGGCAATTCAACAGTTTTTTTGCCTTTCACCTCTGGCAGGAAATCTCTGCCCACTCAAGTGTCGAAACGTGCTCTTAGAAACTCCAGGGACGAGGAAGGCAACAGCTGGCTCTTTCCCCAATTGATCACCCAACCAAGGCTTTCCAAAAAAAGACCACCACTCGGGACACCAACCGAGCTGCCTCTGAAAGGGAACGGGCCCAGATGAGTCAGTCATCCTGAAATGGATGAACACAGATCTCTGGGAGCTGCAGCGCTGCAGCTGCCACCACCACTACCATGACCTTGGAAAACATCCTTGGGGCAGTGGATAGCCCAAAAGGGGAGGGCAGCGAACTGATGGTAAGAGCTATGCATGGCAAACACAGACTGATCTGCCCGGATCGGGATATGAAAGTACGCCTCAGCCAGATCTAGAGAAGACAAGAACGCACCATGATGTACCACTGGAATTACGGAGTGCAAGTGATCGTTGATCCCCCTTCAGGTCCAGAATGGGCGGAAAGAACATCCCTTTTTTGGCACAACAAAATAGATGGAGTATCTTCCCTTGTCTCACTCATCCGGGGGAACGAGCCCTTTGGAACAGCAACTTGTATAAGGTAGACCGCACCATGGTACTTTTGACTGCAGACCCACAAGGGCTCCTTGCATTCCAGGACACAGCCAAATTGAATGGTGTCTTGGTGACCTGGGCCAATTCCTGAAAGAAAAGGTGAAGCCTGCATCCAACCAGACGAACCAGGGAATGGGCTCCCAAACCTTCATTACGCAATCCAGGAGGGTCCTCCTCTGGAGGGGACAGAGTCCCTGGGCCCATGGGTCCCATGAAAGGACTGAGAGCGAGCTCAAAGACTGGAAGCAGAGAATAATAAAGGCTTTCTAGGTCAATAAGGACGAAAGTCCCGAGATCCCCAGGAATTCCTGCCAGCACGCCCATGGAGGACAGGCAGAGGCCAACAACAAGGGTCCAACCAAAGGAGCACCTACCACGTAAGCAACCAAGAAAACAGTCTGTGCATGGTAAGGTGGTGTTCTTTATTAGAAGGCTTATACACCAGGGGTACAAGGGAGAATCGCCGGCTGAAAATCCAACACAGGCCGTGTTTCGGCAACGCCTTCTTCAGGGGTTTTTTCGGCGTGATCAAACTATAATCAACAAAAAAATATGAATTATAAACAAAATGAATACATAAATAAATAAAACATTAAAATCAAAATAAAACAATACCTTAAATCATATATAAAAGGGAAGCCATCTAGAAACAACGTGAAAAACAGGTAAAAGCAAAAACATCTCTATATACATACATACAGAAATAAATAAATAAAAACGATACCCATAAAAACAATGCAATGACAGTGAATGCATACTTGAAAATAAGGGATGTAACATGTGCAACAAAACTGACTGGAAAAACATTACACAAACCGTAAAGAAGTTCTCCCTCCAATAAAAATCCTCCTGTGGTATCTAATAAAACTGAAGGGAGAGGAAAACATCATGATTATGAACTAAAAACAAAGCCCATAAAAACCTCATGAGTCATATGAAGAAGTGCATAAGAAGAAAGAAGCGGGAGTGAAACCGCAAGCGACAGGGAATAGACATACAAAGCCCTATTAAAACCCTTTTGATCTTGGTCTTATTAAACTGATCTGCTAAAAACTATAGTGAGGGGGATCTGCATAATATAAAAACTACAGGTTAAAACCAGTAACTCTCATTCACGTAACTAAAAAATATATAAATATATAAATAAAAAAAATATATATCTATATACACATATACACACACACATATATACAGGGTGGCCCAAAAAAAGAACATCTCGTAGCATATAAGTTATTTAAAAATTCAAAAAGACAGATGTAAACGACTGACAAATTTAAAAAAAAAAAAAAAAAAAAAAGATGGCAACCGGAAATTGCCGAAATAAAAACATTATATAGTTAAAAAAGCTAGATAAGTAAACTATTTAAGCTTTTAATTTACGAGATGTTCTCACTTTTTTTGGGCTACCATAGGGTGAAGATCGCTACTGCTCCTTGTATCAAGGTTGAGACTACCATCTAAAACACCCCCCAAAAAGTTTTTTTATATAACCTGTATTGTCCAAACAGTTAATTTGTACTTATCTAAAAAATGCTGGTTATCTTTGTGCTGTGTAAAGTTGTTAAACCTCCTGTCAAAGAAATGTCCGCAAATGCACGCTGCACTACCCTTTATTTTGACGCAAAATATATCACATGACATACTACCGTCAACTCCCACGAACTGCCTCCAACCCCGATGAAACATAGGCAATTTTAATAGAATTTTAATAATATTCATAACTATTCAAAAATACGTGACTACACTATCGGTATTCATATCAAAATAAACCGGAGGTGCACAGAGGCCAAACCAAATCGCTCAATTTAAAACAACTGACTGAAATAAATATACAGTCAAACCTCGGTTTTCATTTGCCCCGGTTTTCATACGCTTCGGTTTTCAACGTCTTTTCTGACTGAGATTTTGTCCCGGTTTTCATGCATTGCTTCGGTTTTCAACGTCTTTTGACTGAGATTTTGTCCCGGTAGCAGGGAAGAAAAGCTGTCAACGTAAGCAGGAGATGTTGCATGAATGTGGGAGGCAGTTCTTTCTCTTGCAGGGTACGTCTGAAGCTATATCATTAAGATTTTCTGCCATTCTGAAGCATTGAGCAGATAATGTAAAGGTATTTTAATGGACTGAATTCAATGTGATTCCGAAGAGAGCTGGGCATAGCAGCTTGTCAGGGGTGGCTAAGGCCAGATGTTAACATACTGTACTGTACAGTACTGTACTTAGCTTGCTTTCAGTGATGCTAAATGTTCATTTATCCATTTCATTAGTCATTTATATTTATTTCTCATTGTTTTCTGTATGTAAAAATATAGTTATTCTCTATAAAATGTATTTTTTGTGAATATTTTTGGGTGTCTGGAACGGATTAATTGGATTTACATTATTTCTTATGGGAAATATTGCTTCAGTTTTCATACGTTTCGGTTTTAGTCAGACTTTTTCGAACGGATTAATCATGAAAACCGAGGTTTGACTGTACTATACTATTAGCTATTGGTCCCGTTGAGCCCACAGTAGTTCTATAAAACGGGTGTAGCCTCATGCATAAAATCATACCTCCGCTGGAGAAAAAAAAAGGAAGGAAGGAAAAAATGTAAACCATCTCTATATCCCGACCTCAAAATAAACTAAAACTAAAATCATGTGAGAAATCCAAACCATAAGACAAGGGAAATAAACCAAAACCCTAACTCCAGCATAAAAAATATTTATATTAAAAACTACTGATGCCCCAGACCCCTTCTATACACTATATAGAGGGAGGGAGGAGTAGTCTAGTGGTTAGGACAATGTACTTCAGGCCGGAGGGCTAGGGGTTCAAGTCCCACCAGGGGACAGCAATCTCAGGCCGGAGGGACTGGGATTTTTAGTCCTACAGGCACTCCTTGTGGTCTTGGGCAAGCCTCTTAACCCTCCATTGCCCATGTTCCCTGTAAGTATTAGTGTATGTCTCTCATATCCCCTCGTGTTAAATGTATCCCCCAATTGACCGCTTTGACCCGGTGAAAAGCAGGATATAAATACAGCTAAATAAATAAATAAATAAAGCTCAATTCATTATCCGTCACCACCAAGAGACGGTCCTATGTATAAACCTCCAAAGATAATACCAATTCGAATAGGGGTGTACCACACCCACACATACTCCCCCCCCCATCTCTGCACCATGCACACACACACACCCTACGTCTACACCACATTACCCTCCCACCTCTGCACCACATACACACACAAACCCCGCTCCTATCTCTGCACTGCACACACACACACCCCTCCCAGCTCTGCACCACACACCCCCTCCACTCATCCCCCCTCTGCACCGCACACACACACACCCCTCCCACCTCAGCACCATTCACACGCGCAATGACCTTTGCACCACACATATGAATGCCCGCCCACCTCTGCACCACACGCACCCCCCTCTGCACCACACACACACCCCCACCCACCTCTGCATTACACACACACACACACACACACACACACACACACACACCTCCACCCCTCCCACCTCCGCACCGCACACACACATTCCCCACCCACCTCCGCACCTCACGCACACATACACAGCCACCCACCTCTGCACCACACGGACATGCCCGCCCACCTCCGCACGGCACGCATGCCCTGCTCCAACCTCTGCACCGCACACAGATCCACCCACCTCTGCACCACACACATGCCCTGCTCCAACCTCTGCACCACACACACACACACACACGTCCCACCTCTGCACCATTCGAACACCCCCCCACACTTCCCACCTCTGCACCGCACGCATATGCATGCATGCACACACCTCTGCTCCCACTTCTACACCGCCCACATACCCCCACCCCTACCACCTCTGCACCAAACACACACACACACACACCCATCCCTCCCACCTCTGCACCATATACCCCCACCCCCTCCCACCTCCACACCACACAGACATGCGCACGCACACACCCTCTGCACCATCCCCACCCACCTTTATACCACACGCCCACCCACCTCTGCACCACACACACTGCCACCTCTGCACCGCACGCACGCACACATCCCCCTCTCCCACCTCTACACTGAACACACATACACCCCCAACCCCTGCCACCACTGCACCACACACACACCCTCCTCCCACCTCTGCACCCCACACACATACACCCCCAACCCCTACCACCTCTGTACCATGCACACATGCCCACCTCTCTGATCCCAAACACTGGCAACACTGCCTCTCCCTATGGTCTGCCCCTTCCTTTGATCCCAGTGATTCTTGTTCCAAGATGGGCTACAGGGAGAGCCAGCAGTGCACCTAATTTATGACATGGCCACCTCTAAGCAAGTGGCGCTGAGATCCACGGAGGGGAAAGACTATGGGGAGATGCTGCACCCGCCTGCATGTGCGATCAGAGAGGCCTGTACGTCTCATACTACTGTTCAGCAAAAGTGAGGTAAAGTGTTGGCTGCCTCTCTATTTCTTGTGTTACTCTGTGTACAGAACCAAGCTTGTTGGGATTTCAATTTAATTTTATCTAGATATTTCTACTTTGAATTTATTATAATTTTTCTGTACTTGTATCTGTGTTTTGCATATATGACTGAGACCAAGTGTCCTGTTAACATGCAGTTTCTATGTAGGATCTGTAGTAATTTGGCTTGTTCAGTTTTCTGAATAGGTGAAAATATGGTCTAAGGCCCAGTGCACTACTTATAGTGCTGCTCTTTTCTGGGAAGGCTCCTTATTGCATTAGTTTTATAAGCTGTTGTCATTATGGTACTGTAAATTTACATTATAGATCTTGAGCGACTTTTGTAGGATTTAGTGTTAGTTCACAATCTGCCTAGTATGCAGTATTAAACTTGATATACTGCGCCTTAACAATAGTAACAGGGCAGTTTGCAATTTCTATAAATGTGAAAAAGAGGAGAATCAGAAAACAACAAGTTGAGCTGTGTGTGATGCGGAAGATCGGATAGTTTCAGGTGCCTGTAAGTATTCAGGGCCTGCCTGCAGCCAAGGGGACATCAGCCAATTCCATCAGTGAGAGCCCTGGGGCTCTTTAAAAGACCTGCAGCTGTTTTCCTTATCAGGAACAAGCTGAGCTGTGTGCAAGGTGGAAGATCAGGCAGAATTTCAGGCGCCTGCGAGTACCCAGGGGCCTGCCTGCAGCCGCGGCAAGTCTAGCAATGACAGCCTCTGGGGCTCTTTAAAAGTCCTTGAGCCCTGCAGTGCGCAGCCGCAGGAATGTCTGAAGGGGCATGACCAAAGGGGCTCATTAGGCTCCTTTGGAGCCTCTTCAGAGCACAGTGGAGCACTGAGGAGGAGATTTTGGCTGTGTTCCCTGACAGTTGGCTTCCTTCATCAGGATTTTACTGGTGTAGGGCAAAAGGGACGTGCAAGGCCAAAGGGGAGTAGATGACCTCTTCCACCCCAAAGACTATCAGCCGATAGTTCCAGCTCCGGTTCAAGGTACTGTCACTGCCAAGTTGACTCTGAATAGAGCGTCTCTCTGCTCTGCCAATCGTTATCCTACCTGCTTTGCGGGGGAGCAGAGGACATCTCAACTGGGGATACCTTGGACTCCTTGCATGATTTATTATTGTTTCTGTGGTTTCCCCTGCAGATGCTGAATTTCCTTTGAATGCACTTTCATTTGTCTCTACTGCTATCCCTTCCACTGACATTTCTTTAACCGATGTTTGGAAGGTGGTCACTAGGACTGTCAAAGAATATAATTCCTAAATTATGTTCTCTCTCACAAGATGTTTTGAAATTTTCTAAAGTTGATGATCAGATTGATAACCTGACACAACATACAGCTAAGCTTGAACCCATGGCTCAGTCTTTGCAGTCCGCTGTGGCCTCTTCTGTGTCGGATAGTTTGTTACTTCACAATAAGTTAGAGGCTCTTGAGAATGCTCACGTCCAAAAACTTGCGGGTTTTTTTTCAAATTTTCCCATATCTAGATTGCTCTCCCCTGAAATACTTCTGCAACAATATTTTTCAGAAGTTCTTGCTCTTTCGAACTCAGAGTATAGTTATTTCAAATCTTTATTATATTCCCCAGACAGTTCATAGTTAATCCAGTAGAGGGTGAGCTTGATGAATGTGTTCTGTTTCTTCTGTTAACCCAATTTTTGGAGAATTCCAAGGATGAGATAGCTTCACGGGCTACCTTATTGGTTTCCTTCATAAATGAGGTGGATAAAAATAGGATGCTTAGACGTTACTTCAAAAAGAAAAGGCACAATATTGTGTGGGCAAATGGCCTCCTTGTTCCCTGATGTGTCCCGCGACTCAGGTTAAAATGAAATCCTTCCTCACAGATGCGAGGATTTTGACTGTGAGGGAGAGGGGCATGGAATCTTTGTTTTTGAAATTTCCCTGTGTCTTATCACTTTTCAGCCTGTGAATTATGTGTTTACCGATCCTGTGCACGTAGAGAAGTTTTTGACTGATCATAATATTTCCTGATGTTTCTAAGTGGAGTGGGTGGGTGTGGACATTGGGAGGGTGATAGAAGAAATAAAGAGGGTAAATGAGGCTAAGGCTTTTTTCCCTCTTATGTAAGATAGCTTTTGTCCCCATAAAGTGGGCTGGTATGTCTGGGTATTGATATTGATTTCTGTTTGTTATTATTTCTTATATGTTTTTTACAGTGTACCTAACTTATTTCTGTACGAAGGATTTTTTTTTTTTTGGGGGGGGGGGGCGATTTTATTTTCAACCGAAAAACATCCAAATATAAAAGGGAAAAAAAAAAAAAAAAAGGAGAATGCCAATTTTAGATAGGAAAGTACCACAGTCATACATGGGGCAACAGAGGGAAAGATACTGGTGGGGCAAGAGGAAGAGCAAAGAGATGAAGGGAAACTTTACATTCTGGAGATATGGAATTGTAGGCCAATTGGAACAAGCGTGTTTTCAATTTGCTTTTGAACTGGGTGAAAGAAACTTCTAGCCAGAAATCGGTAGGGAGGGTGTTCCATAGGGTAGGGCCAAGGAAAAAGAAGATGAAATTAGACTTACCTGCTAATTGTTGTTCCTTGAGGAACTCCAGTCCCGAACCTCTGGGGTTTAGCACCTCCTCCAGCAGCTTGGAGACTGAGCACATCATCCTTTTGATGACACTGGGATAAATAGCCTAGGAACCGCCTCTCCGCTCTAGTAACCTATTGACAAAGCAGACTCACTGGAGCAACAAATAAATAGTAAACATATGTAACCAAACATTCTATCTGTAATCTATATGAACTTTAAACAGAGAAGAAGTTAACACCCCTTCTTCCGTCCTCTGTAAAACATACCATGTATTCCGCTGCTGAAGGCTGCCCTCACCCCCCACTGAGGACCCAGACCCCACAAGAATCCCCATTCTAAAAAAAACCTCCCCTCAGGAAAACACCTCCTGAAGCTGATCCTCCACTTTAATCTTAATACAACCACGCTTCAGGCAGCAGACCAAAATTGACACGAGAGAGGGATGCGGGACTGGACTGGAGTTCAAGGAACAACAATTAGCAGGTAAGTCTAATTTCACCTTCCTTATCGTCCCCTCCAGTCCAGTCCCAAACCTCTGGGGATGTAACAGAGCAGTAAATATCAACGGGAGGGACCTGCTAGACCAGCCTGAAGCACTGCCAATCCAAAATGGGCATCCATTGCCGCCTGAACATCCAGATAGTAATGCTTGACAAAATAATTCAACGACAACAAAGTAGCCGCCTTACAAATCTCAACGGCCGGCACCAAGCTATACTCCGCCCACGATTCTGCTTGAGCCCTAGTCGAATGAGCTCTTAAGTCCCGCTGGAACGGGCTTACCTTTCAAAATGCACGCTGATGCTATAGCCTCTTTGAGCCAACTGGAAATGGAAGCCTTTGAAGCTGCCTCCCCTTTTCTCATCCCCCCAAACAAGACAAACAGCCTATCCGATTTGCGTAAAAAAGCCGTCCTGTTCAGATACCTTCTCAGCGTGCGACGCACATCCAGGAGATGCAACCTTCCCTTAGCCGCATCCCCCTCGCCTCTATTGAACACCGGCAACGAAACCACTTGATTCACATGAAACATCGATGCCACATGGGGCAAAAAGGAGGGAACTGGCCTCAAGACAACCTTCTGCTCTGAAAATGACAGAAATGGCTTCCGACAAGACAGCCTGCAACTCTGAGATCCGCCGAGCGGAACAGATGGCCACCAGAAACACCAACTTGAGAGTACAGTCCTTTACTGAAGCATTGCGTAAAGGTTCAAAGGGTTCTCAAACCAACGCCTCCAGAACGAAACTGAGATCCCACGTCGGTACCGTCACTCTACGTGGAGGCCGCAAGAGAGACACCGCTCTTAAGAATCTTTTTATATCTTGGTGCGCTCCCAGCACCTCTCCCTGTATCTTTCCCCAATAACAGGAAAGTGCTGCCAACTGCACCTTCAAGGAGCTGGCCGCTAGACCCTTCTCAAAACCATCCTGCAAAAAAGACAGAACCTGCAGGACTGAAGCCCTCGATAGCTGAAACTGCTTGTCCGCACACCACGCCTCAAAAATACACCAGATCCGTACATATGCCAGCGAGGTAGACCAACGCCTGGCCTTTAACAAGGTGGAAATTACTGCTGCTGAGTATCCCCTCGCTCTCAGCCGCGCCCTTTCAAGAGCCAGGCCGTAAGCGAGAATCGATCCACCTGAGGCATGCAGAGCGGACCCTGCAATAACAGGTCCTCCCGAATTGGCAGATGCCATGGACGCTCCACCACGGTCTCCTTGGCCAATCGGTCGCGATCAGGATCACCCAACCCCGGTGAACCTCTATTCGCTGTATCACCCGACCTATCAAGACCCATGGAGGAAACACGTACAGGAGGCCCTTCTTCAGGCCACCTTTGCATCAGAGCATCAAGACCCTCTGACATTCTTTCCTGCCTCCTGCTGAAGAAGCGGCTGGCCTTTGTCGATTTGAACGTCACCATCAGGTCCATAATTGGAGTCGCCCAGCGGAGCTATCAGGTCGAACACCTCTGGATAGAGAACCCACTCTCCGGGATCCACTAGGACCCGACTTAGAAAATCGGCCTCCACATTGTCCACTCCTGCTACATGTGCTGCCAACAGAGCCAGAAGATTTTCTTTGGCCCAAGCTAGCAGCTGCTCGGCCTCCTCCTCCAGGGGTACATTGCCCATGCCCCCCTGGTGATTGATGTATGCCACTGTGGTCGCGTTGTCTGAAAGCACTCGAATGGCCTTCCCCTGCAGCCCCGGCCGAAAAGCCCGGAGCACCAAGGTCACCGCACGTAACGCCAGCCTGTTGATGGACCAACCTTTCTCTAGATCGTCCCACTGCCCCTGGGCAAAATGCCCTTCGAAATGCGCTCCCCAGCCGGATAGACTGGCATCCATTGTTAACGCTATCCACGACGGCGACTCCAGAGGCATCCCCCTTCTCCAGACACCCTGGAGTGAGCCACCATCGGAGAGCCAGACGAGTCTCCAGCAGGCAGGGAAGCCTTTGTGACAGGGAGTCCGACTGGTGCAACCATCTCTGGAGCAATGACCTCTGCAACGGCCTCATGTGGGCACTCGCCCATGGCACTAGCTCGAGCGTGGCCACCAAGTTCCCTAGAATCTGCAGATAATGCCACGCGGTGGGGTCCGTCTTGTCCAGGAAGCTGCGCACGAGCTTTCGTAGCCCTTGCACCCGCCGCTCCGGCAGGAAGACCTTCCCCTTGCACGTATCGAACCGAGCACCCATGTACTCCAGGATCTGCGACGGAGTCAGCCTTCTTTTGGCCATATTGACCACCCATTCCAGATTCTGCAGAAACTGGCCGCTCTCGCACCTCGTCTTTGCTCGAATGAGCCAGTCGTCCAGGTAGGGATGAACTAGCACTCCTTCCTTGCACAATGCTGCCGCTACCATCACCATGGTGAAGGTCCGTGGAGCCGTAGCCACTGGAAAAACCCTTTGAGCCCTGTGAACAGCCTGCAACAACGGGTCCTCCAATGTGGCATCCTCCACAGGAAGACTGGAAGGCATACTGAGAGCTTTAAGAGTCTCTGCAATGAGCGCCGGTAACTCCTCCTGCTGAAACACTCAAACCACTCTAGCCTGTGAGCTCACCTTCCTCCAAATCCTCCTCCGCATCCATCTCTGAATCATGGTCCTCAAGTTGCATCACATCTGAAACCAGGGACTGCTCCAATCCCCTCTTCCAAACTCCTAGGCTTCTTAGAAGGGACCCCCTCCTGACCGTAGACCTGCAGGAGTCCCTGGTCGCTTTTCCCCCTGCTCTACCTCCATGGAACAGGTACCCGGCCCTCGTTTACGCAAACGGAGCAAGAAGACAAAATCCAGGGAAACATTGCCAGTATTCCCCCCTGACCTAGAGCCTGAGGAGAGGGAAGGTCTGGAGCCGAAGAGGGCCCAGCTACTGGTTCTTGGGATGGCAAGGGAGGGGATACAGGCTCCGGTAGGCCTAGAGTGGCTCCCTTCTGAACCTCTAAATCCCTCCTCCAAGGCTTGTTCCATAGAGGCTGCCTCCTGAATGCACCCTCTGCAAACCCCAGTCTCCGACACTGCCCCCATCGAGTACCACACTAAACATGGAGGCCTGGATGGCATCCCGCCCAATCGGCTAGGACCTCCAGGAAAACGTCAACTCCCCTGACAGAAACTGCACAGCCGTTGCAGTCTAACAGATTCCCAGTCTGAGCTTGCCTCAGACCCCTTTTTTTTTTTTTTTTTTTTTTTTTTTTTACACTCCTTAACAAAGACTGTATACCTATGTGGATCTACCCCTTTACCCAGAGCTCCTAAACACCTCTGGGGAGCAATAAAAAGGGGGCCGCGAAGGCAGAGCAGGAAACCACCCCGCTCAGCCCTGCAAACACAGCTTCCCGCGTGGCTGCCACACGGTTGGGCATCTCCCCCCACGATGAACACTGCAATCGTGCCAAAAACAAACACACAGATCGGATCCCCTACTCGCCGGCACCTTACCTCTGCATAGCCTTTCAAAGACCAGCTCTCCCCATGCGCAGCCGAAATTCGCGGCTTCGGCGTTGGATCTGAGAGAAAAGGAGGAGGAGGAGGCGGGGCTGCTTCACCAAATCGCCAGCTACTGCCCTTTCCTGCGCGTTCCACCGGCTCCTCACCCAGCAAAGTGGATTCGGGAGCCAGAGCTAACCGCCTTACACACAGGATGATCTCTGCAGCGGAAGTGAATGGTGGAGGCGGAAGGGGGGGAAAGGGGAAGGTACCCCTCTGCAGCACTTAACCTTCGATCCTCTGCTCTACTCCTCTTTTCTTTCCCGTTCCGTTTTTTTTAAGCTTTTCTTAAACTGCTCTTAACCTAACTCTCCTTAGTTGTCCCTCTAGTGAGTCCTGAACCACCAAGCTCACCACCTCTCCAGCTGCTTGGAGACAGACTACTGGAGCGAAGAGGTGGTTCCTGGGCTATTTATACCAGTGTCATTAAAAGGATGACGTGCTTAGTCTCCAAGCTGCTGGAGGTGGTGCTAAACCCCAGAGGTTCGGGACTGGACTGGAGGGACGATAAGGAAGGCAGAGTTTCAGGTGGATTCTAGTCAGGTGTGAGAGGCAGAGGGAAGGTTAAGACGGTTAGCATGTATGGAGTGGAGGACACGATTAGAGAGCAGAGGTGAAGAAGGTCAGAGAGGTAGATGGGAGCACCAGAGTATAAAGTCCTGTGTACTACTGTGAGAAGTTTGAATTGTTTACAGTACCTGATGAGAAGCCAATGGAGGTGGATGAGGAGGGGGGTAATGTGATCAGTGCGGGAGGTATATGTAAGAATCCAGGCGGTGGTGTTTTGCATAAGCTGAAGGTGGTGAAGCTGAAAGTTAGGGAGACCCACAAGAACCACATTGCAATAACCGATTTGCTGCATTACAAGGGAGATGAGACGAGTGGTCAGCGAGGAGGAGGTGGACAGAAAGGGACGCAAGGCACAGATCAGTCAGAGGTAGAAGGAGCAACAACAAATGAGAGAGGAGAGGTGATCATGGAAAGACAAGGAGTCATCAAGAATTACACCTGGATAGCAAAGTGAGTGCACCAGGAGGATTGGGGAAGTCAGATGTGTGGGAGCCAGTGAAGCTCCCAATCGAAAACCAGGATTGCAGTAGTCTTAAAGGGGTTGGGATGAAGAAAGTTGCTGGTCATCCAGGTGGCAATATGGATAAGACAGGAATTCAGGGGTGGATGGACTAGTATGGTGAAGGAGAATAATGCCATCTGCAAAATAGTATGCTGATATGCTGTGTTGTTGAATTAGTGTGGGTGGAACAAGAAAAAGATTAAAGATTAAAAAGAGTATGGCGCCAGCACCGAGCCGTGGGGGACACCACAAGAAAGAGAAACAGAGGGTGAAGAGGAGGATCCAGAGAGTACTAAGAAGGATCTAGATGAAAGAAAAAAAAAAAAAAAAAAAAAGAGTGAAACCAGTGCAGAACAGTTCCACGGATCCCAAAGTCGTGAAGGCGATAGAGAAGAGTAACGTGATCAACTAGGTCGAAAGCTGAGGAAAGGTCCAAAGAAAAAGCCAAAGAGAGGTCACACGATTGTGAGAGGAGTGCAACTCACTACGAAGGGAAAGCAGGACAGCCTTAGTGCTATGGCAGGGGCGGAACCCAAATTAACGAAGGTGGAGGGTGTGAGTGGTGTTGAGATGGAAAAACTAGTATTCTCTCAACTCGCTGCCCAAAGATTCTGAATAGGAATGGAAGATTGGAGATGGGCCAGTAGTGAACAGGGACAATGGGGTCCAGGGAAGGCTTCTTGAGAAGTGGGTAATCAGAGCATGCTTCCAGGATGAGGGAAAAACACCAGAGAACAGACTAGAATTGATGATGGTAAGAATCGGTGGGAGGAGAGCTAGAGAGGGTTCAGTCAGCCAACGAGATGGGATAGGGTCAGAAGGGCAAGTGGTCTTCTGAGAAGAGAAGAAAGGCTGTTAATGAGATGATACCAGAATCTGATTTATTTTCTTTTAAATTGAATTTGATGGTAAACTGTCCCAGTTCTGCTCTGCGCCTACTGTTGGAGGAGGGGTTTCATTGGATACAAAATAGATGTTCACAAATAGAGAACCATAACACAGTTTCTAACGACAAAATTAAATTAATTTAAATTTATTTTGGTGATAGAAACTGCTGTGGTTCTCTTTGTTCTTGTCCCTTGGCGGATTAGCACCTTACATTTCCTTTGTGTTTTGCAGAATATATGTATTTACAGGCGTCAGTAGTTTTTTTAATCTTAGAATGCCAGGTTGATATACTAGCTTCCTATCCATCTAGTAGGTTTTATTTTTAAAGATATTCATTTACATATTCGTTATGGTTATGTAAATATGCAAATGAATATACAAATATAATCACCCCATCCTTTGCCCCCCAAATAAAGTAGTCAAACTACACTCATGCAAAAAAGCAATATCTTTAGCCATTAAGCAGATGATGTCACACATAGCATCCAACAGAAAGACTGTTGCTAACTCCAGGAGAATGATGGTATCCTCTGAAGCAAGTTACTGAATCCACTAAAGAAGTGGTGGTCTAATCATCAAACCAGCACACACAGACAGCTGGAGAAAAAGTAATTAGTCCTTACCTGCTAATTAGTGTTCCTGAAGGAACTCCAGTCCAGTCCCTTTCCTCTGGGTTGTGCTCCCCTTCCAGCAGCATGGAGACTGAGCCAATCAACAACTTGCTGACCCTCTAGTATAAATACCACTGGCACCACCTACCAGTTCCAGTATTCTATTGAAAAAGTAGACTTAACGGAGAGATAATTAAGCAACCGTAAAACCTTAACCTCAGAAAATTAACTCCTAACTCAAGACTAGCCCCTCCCGCCTCGCCCGAAAGGAACTTCCCACTCCCCGGAAGAGAAGGAGGAGGCTTAACTGATACCGCACCTGCCCTTACCTAACCACTCAGCAGGGCACCTTACTGAACCACACTGCCTCGCCACCAACAACCTCCGAGAGGAGCATCCGGACATCTTCTCCACTCCCTCGTCACAGCTTCAGGCCAGCGTTCTGAATCCTGAAACATAACAGTGAAAAAAACTAGTGGGATCAGGGACTGGACTGGAGTTCCTTCAGGAACACTAATTAGCAGGTAAGGCCCAATTACTTTTTCCTTAGCGTCCCTCCAGTCTAGTCCCTTTCCTCTGGGATGTAACAGAGCAGTTCAAACCTGGGCGGAGTGAGCAAGACCAGACCGAAGCACCGCTGTCCCAAAATCAGCATCCGCTGCTGCCTGAACATCCAACCAGTAATGCTTGGCAAAAGTATGTAAATTCGACCAAGTAGCCGCTCTACAAATACCCAGAGGCGGAACCAAACTGTACTCCACCCACGAGGCCGCCTGGGCTCGTGTCGAATGCGCTCGGAACCCTTCAGGAACCCATATCCCCCTCAGGATGTAGGCCGACGCAAAAGCTTCCCTGATCCACTGAGAGATGGATGCCTTGGCCACGGCTTCCCCTTTCCGCGGTCCACCGAACAGGACAAACAAATGATCCGACTTCTGAAATGCCGCTGTGCGATTCAGATAGCGCTTCAGAAGCCTGCGTACATCCAGATGATGCAATCGCTCATCGTCCATCCCCCCACCCCCCTCTAGGAAAGGAAGGAAGAGAAACAGACTGATTCACGTGTAAGGGTGAAACCACCTTGGGCAAAAAGGAAGGCACCATTTGCAAGACGACCTTCTCCTTAAAGAAAGAAATGAAAGGCGGATGACACGACAGCGCCTGAAGCTCCGAAATACACCTTGTCGAACAGATAGCCACCAGGAAAACTGCCTTGAGAGTTAAGTCCTTCAAAGAAGCCTTCCCCACAGGCTCATAAGGTTCTCCAGCTAAAGCATTCAATACCAAATTAAGATCCCAAGGAGGGATTGCTGACCTCTGCTGAGACCACAGGCACCGCACCACCTGCAGAAACCTACCTACGTCCGCATGTTCTCCTAAGGACTTTCAGTGAACCTTACCCCTGTAGCAGGAAATAGCCACCAACTGAACTTGCAAAAAGCTGGCCGCCAGCCCCTTCTCAAAACCTGCCTGTAAAAACTCTAAAACCTCCGGTACCGAGACCGCTAGGGGTCTGTTCTCCTGGGGTCTGCACACCAGCCCTCAAATATGCGCCAGATCCTCACGTATGAAAGGCAGGTCGAGCGCTTGCGAGCATTCAAACAAGGTCGAGATCACTGCTCCGGAATATCCCCACTTACGGAGCCTTGCCCTTTCAATAGCCAGGCCATAAGCGAGAACCGATCCACCTGAGGCATCCGTACGGGACCCTGAACCAGGAGATCGTCTCTGCACAGCAGACACCATGGCCAAATCGGCCAACAGCCTCACGAGATCGGAAAACCACGGCCGCCTTGGCCAGTCCGGGGCTATGAGAATCACCAATCCTTGATGGCCCTCGACACGCTGAAGGACTATTCCTATGAGAGCCCAAGGCAGAAAAACGTACAGAAGCCCTTCCGAGGGCCATCTCTGAACCAGAGCATCCAGGCCTTCCGACATCCTCTCCTTTCTCAGGCTGAAGAACTGGCTCGCTTTGGCCAACTCCCAATGTGCCATGAGATCTATGGCTGGAACCCTCCCAATGGCTTATCACCTGTTCGTACACTTCCTCGCAGAGCACCCACTCGCCGTGGTCTACCTTGTGTCTACTCAGGTAATCCGCCGTGACATTTTCTACCCCAGCTACATGTTGAGCTGACAAGGCTATCAGATGGGCTTTGCACATTGCAAAAGACTTTACTCCTCCTCCTCCAAAGGAGGACTGCTTGTCCCGCCCTGAAGATTGATATAGGCCACGGTGGTGATTTATTTATTTATTTTTATTTATTTATTTATATTCTCTTATATACCGCGCTATTCTGCATCAGTGCAGTTTACATTGAACAAACTGAAATTACATTGAACAGGGCATTATAACTTGGAGATAACTATTTTACAGGGAACATGGGCTATGGAGGGTTTAGTGGCTTGCCCAAGACCACAAGGAGCACCTGTGGAACTAGAAACCCCAGTCCTTCCGGCCCAAGGTTGCTGTCCTCTAGTGGGATTTGAACCCCCGACCTTCCGGCCTGAAGTACCTTGCCCCAACCACTAGGCCACTCCTCCACTTCAGACAGCACCCGGACCGCTTTCTGGCATACCCAATGCCGGAACGCCTTGAGAGCCAAAACCACTGCCCGCATCTCCACTCTGTTGATGGACCACTGAGCTTCCATCCCATTCCAGAGGCCCTGAGCGAAACAGCCCTTGCAGTGAGCCCCCCCAACCCGTCAGACTAGCTGAACTGCCCTCAACTGGAATAGTCGTCTTCTTTGTCACCGCTGACAATGCCGCAGCCACTTTAGGGGATCAAAGCAACTCCTTATCCATTTCAGGCAAGGGGTATAAGTGTGTCATAGAAACCACCCCCCTTAAACCCGACTACGGTTGATTCCACTCCTCTTGGATCATCTGTCGAACTAGTCGGTGAACTGGAAAAACCTTCTGCGATTTCCTGACCGCCTGAATCAACGGGTCTTCCAACACCTCTTCGTCCGCTGGAATGCCCGCCACCATGTTGAGCACCTTCAGGGACTCGCCAATTAATGCCGGGAGCTCCGCCCACCAGAACACCCTAACAATCCGAGCATGTTCCTCCTCAGGGATCTCTCCTTCTTCGAGTTCCTCCTCATCTTCCCCCAAATCCCTATCGGAGGTTTCGCCCTCCAGAATCTCTGACAAGGGGGATCTGCGAACATCCTCATTCGACAAGAGCTGAAAAAAGAGCATCACCCTGGTGTGGTAGGAAGTGATCCTGCAACTAGGACCTGTCCTTGACACAGAGGAAGTTTCTCCAGGGCCATGTGCCCATGAGGGAAGGGTTAGGACAGCCATTATAGTTGGTGATACGATCAATAGGCATGTAGATAGTTGGGTGGCTGGTGGACATGAGAATTACCTGGTAACATGCCTGCCTGGTGCGAAGGTAGCGGACCTCACGCGCCACCTAGATAAGGTCTTAGATAGTGCTGGGGAGGAGTCTGCTGTCTTGGTACATGTCTGTACCAATGACATAGGAAAATGTGGTAGGGAGGTTCTAGAGGCTAAATTTATGCTTTTAGGTAGGTAGTTGAAATCCAGAAATTCCAGGGTTGCGTTCTCCGAAATGCTTCCCGTTCCATGGGCAGGACCCAAAAGGCAGGCAGAGCTCCAGACTCTCAATGCGTGGATGAGACAATGGTGCAGAGATGAGGGTTCTGAATTTGTTAGGAACTGGGGAACATTCTGGGGAAAGGAGGGGCTCTTCCGAAGGGATGGGCTTCACCTTAACCGGGATGGAATCAGGCTGCTGGCATTAACTTTTAAAAAGGAGATAGAGCAGCTTTTAAACTAGATAATAGGGGAAAGCCGACAGTCGCCCAAGAGCGGATGGTTCAGAAGAATGTATCCTTGAAGGATACTACCAAAAGCAGAGAGGTTCTAAAAAAAGAGTAATATAGCCCAAATGCCCTCGAGTATGGAGCAGACAGAGCTTAAAGATCCCAAATTACCCATGTCTACCAATAGCCAAATTAATATGAATAAAATACAGTCTCTAAAATGCTTGTATGCAAATGCTAGAAGTCTAAAAAATAAGATGGGAGAGTTAGAATATATAGCACTAAATGAGAGGTTAGATAGGATTGGAATCTCAGAGACATGGTGGAAGGAAGAGAACCAATGGGACACTGTGATACCTGGGTACAAACTATATCGTAATGATAGAGCTGATCAAATTGGTGGAGGGGTTGCGCTCTATGTTAGAGAGGGCATTGAGTCAGAAAGGATTAAAATTTTGCAGGAAACAAAATTTGCTGTAGAATCTCTATGGATTGAAATTCCATGTAAAAAGGGGAAGGCGATGGTAGTGGGGGTGTACTATAGACCGCAAGGCCAGAATGAACAAATGGATGATGAAATGCTCAAAGAAATCAAGGAAACTAACAAAAGTTACAGCGCAGTAATAATAATGGGTGATTTCAATTACCCCGTTATCAACTGGGTCAGTGTCACAGCAGGACATGCTAGGGAGATAAAGTTCCTAGATGAAATAAATGACTGTTTCTTGGAGCAGCTGGTTCATGAACCGACCAGAGGGGAAGCCATATTAGACCTAGTCCTTAGTGAAACACCAGATCTAGTGCAAGAGATAAGGGTGTTGGCGTCACTTGGCAATAGTGATCATAGCATGATCGCATTTGATTTAATTAGTTGAGGAGGGATAGTAAGGAAATCCACAGTACTACCTTTTAACTTTCGAAAGGGAGACTATGATAAAATGAGGAAAATAGTTAAGAAAAAACTAAAAGGAGCAGTTGCAAAGGTTAAAGACTTACATCAAGCTTGGGTGTTGTTGAAAAATACTATCTTGGAAGCCCAGACCAGCTGTATTCCACGCTTGAAGAAAATTGGAAGCAAGTCCAAAAAACTGCCAGCATGGTTTAAAGGTGAGGTCAGAGAGGCTGTTGTTGCCAAAAAAGCATCTTTCAGGAAATGGAAAAAAGATCTAAACGATGAGACCTGGAAACAGCACAAGCACTGGCAAGTCAAATGCAAGGCATTGATAAGGTAGGCAAAGGGAGAATTTGAGAAGAAGCTTGCTGCGGAAGCAAAAACTCGAAATAAAGACTTTTTCAAGTACATTCGTAGCAAAAAACCTGTGAGAGAGTCAGTTGGCCCATTAGATAATACAGGGGTTAAAGGGGCACTAAGAGGCGACAAGGCGATAGCGGAGAGAATGAATGAATTCTTTGCTTCGGTCTTTAATGAGGAAGATGTAGGGATGTTACCCATGACTGAAGTGGTATTTAAAGGTGCTCCTCCTTGTGTGCCCGGTTCCCCCGAGCAATGTTCTCTCCATGGAAAGAGGTCCTCAGTTTTAAAGAAGACGATTTACGTTCTATGCTCCCGGAGGACCCCTTCTATACTGAGGAAGAAAATATACCTGATTTAGAAGAGGAATGGAGAGACTGTGTCTGGATGACACAACGACATATTAGAGAAGAATTACATGCAGCATCTCTTTTAGAATACTGTAGAAGGAAAATTATACCTAGAGGACTACGAGTTCAGAAGGCACCTGGCATGTTCAAAGACTATGTTACTTTTATGTCTAACTGGATCAAGATACTCAACAAATGTTCTTTGGACTTGATGATTCTTTTAATTAATACCTCCAAACGCAGGGTTGAGGTTTTAAAACCTCAGATTGAACAAAAGATTGAAACCTTAAAAAAGAAGGATGTTCAATTTGATATAGAAAAACGAAAATTTGATCAAAACACGGCAGAATACAGACAAGGTGTAAGAGAAAAAAAGATTAAAAAATTGAAGAGGGATGAGGAAGACTATAAGTCAAACACAGTCTATTTTTGGACTTATAACAAGTCAGATTTTAGAGATAGGAAACGAAGTGTCTCATATAAAAGGGTTCACTCACCGAAACAAATACAGAAAAATCATCCTAGAGATAAGACAAAACACAGATCAGTATCCACCACCCCAGAAGTGGAAAGGAACAATAAGAGAACACGGCGCCACTCCCGTGAGGATATTAATCCATCAGCCTCTCTATTTTCGAATCAACGACGCTCTCCTAAGGTTAATAACCATGTGTCTAGACGGGATTTTCAAATGGACAGGTTATGGGAAAAAGGAAAAAGAGATTTGTCCCCAAGGTCACCATACCATCGACCAAATCCACCACGGTACTCTCCAAGCAAACAGTATCCACAAAGAGTAAGAACGCACAGTCAGGGACTAATGACCAAAAAACGTCTAGATTGGGACCTTTAAATGCAGTTATTAATCTCTCCAAATACCAATTAACTGATATGGAATTAGAGGTTCTTAATAAAGGTCTCTCCTTCGTCCCTACTAAATCCCATGACAAATTCGCAACAGATATTGAACTTTATAAGTTCTTCCGTAAATTGAAAATCATTGATTATTTTGATCACCACCAGTCTGGCACTATCGATCCGTCCATTGTCAAAAAACCATCCACATGGATACCGCCAGTTAAGCCTAATATCATGATAACAGCATATGAAAATATTGTTTTGAATAAAATTGATACTCTATACAAAACATCTAAAAGACATTCTTTTCATAATTTCACAGGCTCACAAAAATTAGCCTTACAGCACCTAAGATTAAACCATGACATTATCATAAAACCTGCTGACAAGGGTGGTGCCATAGTTGTACAAGATAGAGATTCGTATGTCGCGGAGGTTTTAAGACAATTAAATGATAAGGAGTATTACTTGAAAATTTATGATGATCCCACTGAACATTTGCGACAAAAGGTGGACACATTACTATATATAGGTAAGGAGGCTGGCTATCTAACCACCAAAGAAATTTCTTTCCTCACTGTGTCACACCCTATTACACCTACTATATACATGCTCCCTAAAATCCATAAATCTTTACAAAATCCTCCAGGACGACCCATTGTGTCTGCTATTGGGTCACTTTTTGAACCACTGTCCAAACTCTTAGATGCCTATCTGAGGCCTTTTGTTACACTAGCACCGTCGTATGTTAGGGATTCTACCCACATTATACAAATTCTTCAGGATTTCCAAGGTTTTCACAACCAATTGGTCTTGGTTACATTCGACATTAGATCCTTATACACGAATATTCCTCAACATGCTGCGTTAGAGGTTTTAGCTAACACCCTAATCAAGAGGTCAAAACCGGTACGTACACCCACTTACTTTCTTACTCAGCTTGCATCCTTGGTAATGACGGAAAATTACTTTTGTTTCAAAGGGATTTTCTACAAACAGATAAAAGGGGTTGCCATGGGGTCCCCTATGGCACCTGACGTGGCCAATTTGTATGTTTCTGATTTTGAAGCCAAATTTTTGACTTTTCATCCTTTTCAATCCAATGTTTGCCTTTGGAAGCGCTACATCGATGATGTTCTTGTAGTATGGAATGGGTCAGTTGAAACACTTCACACCTTTCACGTCTGGCTTAACTCATTGGACCCACATTTACAGTTTGAGGGCACCTACAGTACGGTTGAAATCCCATATTTAGACATATTGATTAAAAAATCCTATACAGGTTTCTCTACTACTTTATATCGAAAACCCACCGATCGTAATACATTACTTAAATATGACAGTCACCACAACCCATCCCTTAAGAAGAATCTTCCCATTAGCCAGTTTTTAAGGATTAAACGTCTATGTACAAATAATGTCGATTTTGAAACACATGCTAGTGACATGAAGAATAGGTTTCAACAACGAGGTTATCCTCAATCGTGCATTCAGAAGGCCTACCATAGAGCATGTATGACTGATCGTTCTACGCTTATGAGCAAGACATCACTTACACACACAGATAAAATAATTTGTGCTTTAACTTTCTCTGGACAGTCCAAGGCCATTGTGGACATTCTTAAACAAGAGTGGCACCTTCTCACCACCATACCTTCCTTCGCCACCAAGCGATTAATGGTTGCCTATAAACGCTCTTCTAATTTAACTAATCTTTTGGTTCCATCTGCTCTTACAGTTCCAAGACCATCGCCCATAGTAAAGGGACATTACAGTTGTGGTAACTGTTCAGTTTGTGTACATGCCATTACAGTTAAAAATTCCTTCACACACATACCCTCTGGTCGCAAACTCTACTTACAACATTACTCAAATTGCAAAACCATCAATGTTGTTTATCTCATCCAATGTCCCTGCAATAAATTATATATAGGCAAGACTCTTAGACAGATCCGTACACGTATAATAGAACATAGGAGTAACATTCAGAGGCAACAGATGGATAAACCACTAGTTACACATTGGGTAGAACATAAGCATACCATTAGTGATATAAAATTTGCAGTTATTAAAACAGTTATCCCACATTGGAGAAAGGGGAATGTTGACCAAGCACTGCTGAAATTTGAGCAACGTTTTATTTATGAGCTAAACACCCTAGAACCACATGGCTTAAATCAGGAAGTAGATCTTACAGTTTTTCTGGGGTAAAGTTACCCCCTTCCTCCGGCTGTCCTTTTCATACACACTTAATGGCCATCTGTAATACATTTTTATCTCATTCATAGCACTGTTTTCATTCATTATTGTCATGAGGTTGTGATCATGCCTACATGTCAATACAAACCCTCTTATTTCTTAATATGTATACATGAAGTCACACTGAGAGGTACATGCACACAGCGTTTTTATAATCCGTTTTTTATTTTATCCTTTCATAAAAACGTCACACCATGATATCATAGTTAATAATCTGTATCTTCTTTTACAGTACTAAGTTACTTACATTAGGCGGGAAAACTGGCGTTCCTAAAAGAAACTGTCTCGGCTTGTCCCTTCTTCCATTTGTATGCATTATATGCTATGTAGTAGTCCTATTGCTGGAATTTAACTCCATTGGTTTGGCCTTTGTCTAATACATTCCTTTAAATATAACCCCTCCCCTTTTTTTAAATTTGGGCATAACTCTTTAATTCTGTTTTGTGACACTAGTAATGATGCATATTTAGTTTAATCTTTTACTTATTTTATCCCTTTACAGTTTTTTACCTTTTCAGATTTTACACCATTAATTAGCTGCACATGTATATTTGATACAATCTCCTTGGTAAGTGCAACATCCTTTACGCGCATGTTGAAGCATATTACTTTCTTTTTAAATTCATGCATAATCTTTTTACCTCTTTTCCTGATGTTCACTATCACGTATATTTGGTTTATATCCTACAAGACATTATATATAGTGTCTAACTGCTGATTTGTTTTTACTTCCCATTTTAGCCCGTATATCTATAGTGCTTGGTCGGAATGTCTTTTTCTTACTTCTGCAGTTTGTCTTTGCACACATCTATGCTAAAATACTATTTTAACTGCCTTTATCCTGCTAACAAATATTTCACTGATTCTTTTATTAATTGGTTTGTGTCACTTGGACAAGTCATCCCTTAGTTTATTTTAAACACGAAATATATGTTATTATTTTGATTAAATTTCAGAAGCCGTCTATGCTAAAATACTATATTTACTGCTTTTATCCTGCTAATAAATATTCCACTGATTCTTTTATTAATTGGTTCGTGTCACTTGGACAAGTCATTCCTTAGTTTATTTTAAACACGAAATATATGTTATTATTTAGATTAAATTTCTACAAATCGTCTTTTTTCTTTTTAAGAAACGTCATACCATGACATCACATCTAGTAATCTGTAGCTCCTCCCATAGTATCTGTTTACTTTTTTGGCGGGAAAATTGGCGTTCTTAAAAAGTATCGCAGTGGCTTGTCTCCTCTTTCATTCGCATGCAGTAATCGCTGTGCAGCAGTCCTATCCACGGAATCTCCTTCTCAGGTCTGTGTTTCGTCCGATATGTCTTTTTATACAAACTCCTTCTTTCAAATTTATGCATAACCATTTACTTTCGCTTCCAATATCAACAACGATACATAGTTGCTTCAATTATACATTCATTTCATTCTGTTTTAGTGCCGTTCTGGTTTTGACATCACCACTTAGCTGCACATGTATAGTTGATACAATTACTCTGGTAAGTACAACATTCTTTACGTGCACGCTGAAGCGTATTACCCCTTTTTTTATATTCATGCATTTAAAAATTTTCACCTCCGTTTCTGAGATTTTACAACGGTACATATTTGTTTCACATTTTATATGATATAATATACAATGTTTGACTGCTGATATCATAGTGTTCAGCATTTGCTCTCCCTTTCATTTTAGCCCGTGCACCCGCGTTGTATGGTCAGAATTTTCCTTTTTGAGCACTTCAGTTTGCTTTTGAACACACTTATGAACTGTCAGTGATTTTGATGAGTATTATACTGATTTTGTCCTTAGATTTTTACCATTTGACTTATCACATTATGAATCATTCTTTTCTAATATCTGTCCAGTTTTCAATTCTTGGTCTTTTTAGTGTGCTTTGACCAGCTCTTTAATATCGCATGCAGATATTGGCCACTCTGAGTTCATTTTTATTTTTATCCTCACTTTTACTTTTAGTTCAGAGTAGTCTCTTATTAAGACTCTCCTTTCTACATATAATATAATCTTGATATAACATATGGTTACTTAACCTTATGAGAAGTCACTTTCGAGTTAATTTTCATCACATGATATATGACATTACCTTGTTTTTATATAAAAAAAATTTTTTGCTAATTTTATAATCATGAGATGATTCCCATTATTTATTGTTTTAACATTGTGTGTTTAGTTTGATAATATGACCTGTTTGTATTTGACCTTTACCACTGGTGCTTATATTTATTTCACCATTATTATTACCTTATTATTCTATTAGTACTTTTATTCTATTTTTTATAATTATTTAAATTATTTTATATTACCATGTATATATATTTTTTGTACATGTTTTCCTATGTTTCTATTATTTTGTTTTAACTGTTTTTAATGGTTTTATTAGGATAAAGCAATATTTTAGCACTTCTTGATTTTTATTTAGTATTTCTAACCATTATTTAGTATAGTTATATTTATGATTATCATATTATATTATTGATTAATATTCAAAATCATTTATGCTTTTTAACGGTTCCATTATGATCAAACAATATTCCTCATCATTTTTAATCCTCACTGAGTTTGTCCAGTATCTTCTGCCAAGTTTTCCTGTCGATGGTTCCTTCAGCCCTGCGTTTGGTTATGTTTTGGTCTGGGTTGTTTTATTGTAATTTTTAATGATTTTTTAATTAATTTTATGCCATTATTTATATGCTTGCCACATATTATCTGTATATTTTAATGGTTTCTTATTTTTCATGTCATATGATTGTCCGTCCTTTTACTTCCACACATGCCAGGTGTGTTATGTTATTTTGTTATTCCATTATTGTTTTTATTATTCTTACCTTGTATTAATTTTATTTTGTTTTTTAAGATATAATTGTAGCTTCTCCCCCTGAGGAAGGCGTTGCCGAAACGCGTTGGGGTTTCCTTACAATAAAGAAGATTCGTTCATCCGACATCTCCTGCCCCTTGTGTTTTCGTGGAAGAACTGAAAGAAATATCGATACATCGGGAAGATGTATTACAACTATTAGATAAACTGAAGAGTAGCAAATCACCTGGGCCGGATGGTATACATCCAAGGGTGTTGAAAGAACTGAAATATGAGATTGCAGACCTGCTATTAGTAATCTGTGCATTTTCATTAAAATCATCTGCAGTACCTGAAGATTGAAGGATCGCCAATATAATGCCAATTTTTAAAAAGGGTTCCAGGGGTGATCCTCGAAACTACAGACCGGTGAGCCTGACGTCAGTACTGGGAATAATGGTAGAAACCATCATAAAGAATAAAATTACTCAGCATGTAAATAGTCATGGTCTAATGGGAGACAGCCAACATGGCTTTAGACAAGGAAGATCTTGTCTTACTAATATGTTATGTTTTTTGAAGGTGTGAATAAACAGGTGGACAAAGGTGAGTCGGTTGATATAGTGTATCTGGACTTTCAGAAAACCTTTGACAAGGTCCCTCATCAGAGACTTTTGGCAAAACTAAAGAGTCATGGGATAGGAGGCAGTGTACTATTGTGGATCAGGAACTGGTTAAAAAGTTAGAAAGCAGAAGGTAGGGCTAAATGGCCAATTTTCCCATTGGAGAAAGGTGAATAGTGGTGTACCCCAGGGATCTGTGCTGGGTCTGCTGCTTTTTGACATATTCATAAATGACCTGGAAAATGGAATAACGAGTGAGGTTATCAAATTTGCAGATGACACAAAACTATTTAAAGTTGTTAAAACCCAAGAGGATTGTGAAAAATTGCAAGAGGATCTTGATAAATTGGAAGAATGGGCATCAAAATGGCAGATGAAATTTAATGTGGACAAGTGCAAGGTTATGCACCTAGTGAAGAACAACCCAAACTATGGTTACACGATGCAAGGTTCCACATTAGGAACCACCACCCAGGAAAAAGATTTAGGCTTCATTGTGGATACCATGTTAAAACCCTCGGCCCAGTGTGCAGCGGCGGCCAAGAGAGCAAATAGAATGCTAGGTATGATAAGGAAAGGAATGGAAAATAAAACAAAAGATATTATAATGCCTCTATATCGTTCCATGGTGAGACCGCACCTTGAATATTGTGTGCAATTCTGGTCACCGTATCTTAAAAAGGATATAGCGATTTTAGAAAAGGTACAGAAAAGAGCCACCAAAATGGTAAAGGGGATGGAAGGATACTCCTATGAAGAAATGCTAAAAAGGTTAGGGCTCTTTAACCTGGAAAAGAAACGGCTGAGGGGAGATATGATAGAAGTCTATAAATTAATGAACGGAGTGGAACGGGTAAACGTAGATCGATTGTTTACCTTATCAGAATATAGAAAGACTAGGGGACATGCAATGAAGCTACAGGGTAAACCATTTAAGACTAATAAAAGAAAATATTTTTTCACTCAACGTGTAATCAAACTCTGGAATTTGTTACCGGAGGATGTAGTAAAGGCTGTTAGTGTAGCTGGGTTTAAAAAAGGTTTGGACAAGTTCCTGGAGGAAAGGTCCATAAACCATTATTAAGAAGTGACCGAAGATATCAATGCTTGACCCAGTACAAGCATTGTGGAACTTGTGTCTCTTGGGGAAACTGCTAGGTACATATGACCTAGATTGGCCACTGTTGGAAACAGAATACTGGGCTTGATGGACCTTGGTCTGACCCAGTATGGCATATCTTATGTTCTTATGTTAATCAAACTCTGGAATTTGTTAACGGAGGATGTAGTAAAGGCTGTTAGTGTAGCTGGGTTTAAAAAAGGTTTGGACAAGTTCCTGGAGAAAAGGTCCATAAACCATTATTAAGAAGGGACCCAGGATATCAATGCTTGACCCAGTACAAGCATTGTGGAACCTGTGTCTTTTGGGGAAACTGCTAGGTACGTATGACCTAGATTGGCTACTGTTGGAAACAGGATACTGGGCTTGATGGACCTTGGTCTGACCCAGTATGGCATATCTTATGTTCTTATGTCAGTCTAGCCCGCTTCGGGGGTATATCTGCCTCCTCCTGCCCCTTGCCGCTCTCCTGCTCTGCAGGTATGCGCTGCTGCGCGGTTGACAATCCACTCAATCCCTGCTGACGCAGACAAAACGCCTTATGCAGCAGCAAAAAAACCTCAGGGGAACCCCCCTCCTCCTCCCTCAAGAATCCCTGAGGAAGTGGAGGGCGTGGGTTGAGACAGCGGAGGGGCCTACTGCTCCAAGCCTAATGGCAGAGGAGACGGCTGCACGCGGTCTACCTCCAGGTGATCACTCGATCCCTGGGAGTCAGAGGGTAGTAAATCCTGCCCCATCTCAATCTCTTGCTCCACTGAGGCAGCCTCCGCAGTGCAGCCTCTGCAGACACCGGCTTCTGAGACCACGCCCTACCGGGTGCCGCATACCAGACACTGCGGTCTACCTGGCATGTCGCTGAGAAATCAACTTATATTGCTATCCAAACGTAGCTATCTAAATATACATATATATCAACATACCTAACTAGTATCTACAGCTTTTACTTCCTTATCGTTCCTCCAGTTCAGTCCCGCACCGCTGGGTAGTGTACCTCTTGCTGCAGCATGGAGACTGGGCATGTCAGAAGCTTGACACATCTACCGGTGACACCTCTGTTTTGCTAAGTGAACGGGGTGCAAAAATAAAGGCTAACACACTTTGCAATAAAGATAAGCAGTTTATTTATAAAATAAAGAAAAGATAAGTGAATTACTTGCTTTCCAGTTATCTAACAATTAGTTAGAAAGGATAACTATAAAGCAAGTAATTATGGAAGAATGATACATCACCAACAGTGTTATGAACTTCATCTCATGCCACACTTCGACCAAATGAATCCCAGATTCAGCCAGGCAGGAGAGACCTCTCAGTCGGGAAACTTTCCAGGCAACGCACGTGCTCGTTCCATGGATGAGATTCCTTCACTACTTACTCGGCTGAAAATGGTACCCATTTTATTCTGTTGTAAGAGCAACCAGTAATTTTCCATCAGGTGGCACACACATAGAACAGGATCAGCTGTCTATGAAACATAATCAAGACGCTGGCCAGACGCCTGAATATGTTCAAGGGAGGGCATTGCCCATCCCATGGTTCAGAAGCCAAGAACCCCGTCGGATGACCTTCACTTTATTTTGTATGTATATGCCAGGTGCACCAGTATCTCTCTGTACTAAGACTCCCTATTAGAAATTTCACATGGTTCTATCAAACAGTTATGCAAGAAGATGTTTTTCACAAAATTGTACAGGAATCTCTCTCTTCCATAAAACTGAGGTTCAATTAACCCTTAACTCACTACTGATGCATGATATGTAGTCAACTTTAATTCATTTATACTACACACCTCACACCAGCTTCCAGTGTGTCCAGTCTCAATGCAGCAGGAGGTTGTGAGCCTAGGGTGTAGGCTCAACTTGAGGAACACATAAGGAGATTTAGTTGGCTAATATTTGCTTTAATTTTGGGTTAAAATTTGGTTTTAAAGGGTTTGTTTTTTGGGTACGCTGTGCCTTTAATTAATTTGTATTGTTTAAAAGAAAAGAAAATAAAGAGACACTGTGCCAGTAAGGGCAGAGAAGGGGGGCAGTAGAAGGGATTCCTGCTTCCCCTTCCCTTCAATATTATTTTTCTTACTGCCCAGTTAGCACTCCCTACCTTGTGAGGACGGTGGGGAGCTGTGTTGCAGGTGCTGAGCTGCTGCCCCATTCAGTCGGCAACACAGGAGAGTGCTGTGAGGTGAAGGCTGCACTGCAATCGGCATCGGAACTGACCGGCACGGTGTTCTGACAGCTGCTGGCAGGAATCCAGGTATTTTTCTTCTCTCTTTACTCCGGATCGGGAGGAAAGGTAGCAGGGACTTTTGGAGGAACTGCGGGGCCTCTGGCTTCCGGCTGAGGCCTGCAGCCTCGTGTGAAGCCAGGGGCTAGATTTTTGGAGGCAGCCATTTTGGTTGGAAGCGATTTTTCCCGAGTTTTTGCAGGCAGGGGGTTTAGCTGTGCAGGCAATCCCTGTGGCTACCTGACATTACTTTTTGAAAAAATATTATTGTAAGGGCTTACCCCAAGCCTCTGAAGTGCCTGTAGTTAGGCATTCGAGATTTTAAAAAAAAAAAATGTTTTGTGTTTTGGTACAGTTAGTTGCAAGCTTGGCTGTTGGGCAGCCTCCAGATCTAGTAAAGCAGAGATTGGTAGCTGATACCTGCTCGGCCACAGTGCCTGGTGTGCGGAACCCGCAGGGGCAGTTTCGATTGACGGCATGTGTCGGGGCTGTGTGGCAGAAGCGGTACAGATGAAGCGGTACAGATGAAGTTGCAGGAGCAGAGTAGAGGGGAACGTCTCTCCATGCCCTTAGGGGCTGAAGGGGAGGATAAGGAAAAGGGGGGTGAGACC
Organism: Ichthyophis bannanicus; assembly: GCA_033557465.1. Classification (NCBI taxonomy): domain Eukaryota; kingdom Metazoa; phylum Chordata; class Amphibia; order Gymnophiona; family Ichthyophiidae; genus Ichthyophis; species Ichthyophis bannanicus. The sequence continues at coordinate 334,751,633 of CM066038.1, forward strand.
CCCACCCCCCCTCTGTCACCACAGGCATTGACCTCGTCGCTTCCAGGTACGAGTGCGCCTCAAGGGGTGGCATCCACGGTCCTGGAAGAATTTTCCCCGGATTTTGTGCTACTGCTGCATCAAGCATTTTGCCTTCGTAAGCGGTGGGTTGCTCCGGGCTGAATCCTGGGGTGGTTAACTTCAGAGGCGCAGGCAGCAGAAGGTGCTCAGGTGAGGCTGGGCAAACGGCCACGGTTGTTGGAAGATGAGGCCCCTCCCTTGGAGTCTTTGGACGACGAAGGGTTAGAGGGGGAATTGGAGGATCAGGGTGAGGATCTTGAAGAGGGTGAAATTCAGGAACCTGAGGATCACACCCAGGATTATTCGGGTGTTCAGGAGAGAGGTAATGGCGGCGCTAATTTTGGAATCGCTGCAGACCCTGAACCTGTCTGTAGCCGCGTCGGTGGAGGAAGATAGTGTGGAAGAGCCACTCATTCAAGCGGTATACAAAACACTGCAGCTAGACTTATCTGTCACTCTTCCCGCTTTGATCACGTTACCCCCCCTATTGCTTCATCTTCATTGGCTCCCAGTTGACCATTGCATCAAATTTAAGATATTGACTCTAGTTCATCGCACCCTATATACGCATACACCCCAGTATCTTACCGATCTTCTTCATTTTATCACTCCCACATGTAGTCTTTGCTCTCTCCACATCAACCGGCTTCATCTTCCCCCACCGTCTCGTGCACATTTACAATCCACCCACCATTCTGCCTTCTTTTTCTATGGTTCAGCTCTGTGGAATTCTTTACCTACTCCTCTTTGTTTGGAAGAAAACTATCTTACCTTCCGGTCACTACTAAATACCCATCTCTTTGTCTCTGTTTTTAATCTCCCAGCCGCATCCAGCTGACCTAGTTTATACATGTCTGCCCGTGTCTTCCCCTCTGTTTTGTCCTTCCTATGTATTCTCTTTCTCTTTCCTGTCTAGCTATGTATTTCCTTTCTTGCAATGAGGGCTTGTGCCCATCCCTGTAATATTTTGTAAACCGCCCTGGTGTAATGAAGGGCGGTATATCAAGTTAAATAAACATAAACATAAGGAAGTCCCAGGTGGTGTTTCCGGACCATAAGGTGGTTAGACAGATGATTCAGGATGAGTGGGACATGCTGGAGTCAGCTCTCAGAGGTGGGAGGTCCATGGCTCGGCTCTATCTGTTGTCTGATCAGGAGCAGGAGCTGTTTCGCTCTCCTAGGAAAGATGCGGTGGTTTCGGCGGTGACAAAGAAGACTACCATTCCGGTGGAAGGTAGCACGGCATTGAAGGATGGACAAGATAGAAAGATAGATTTGATGGTGAAGCAAGCCTTTGAGGCCAATGCCCTGGCGCTACAAGCCTCCATTTGTGGGGCTTGGGTAGTGAGAGCTTGTCTGCGTTGGTCTCAACATTCGCAGGGGGCAGACTTGTCGCAGGGCCAATTGCAGGACTTGTCCAGGTTGGAGTCCGGAGCCGAGTATTTAGCGGACATGCATTATGACTTGGTCAGGACTTTAGCTAATAGTATGTCATCCTTGGTGGTGGCGTGCAGATATATTTGGTTGTGAAATTGGGCAGCTGATAGTTCCTCCAAGTCATGGCTCAGTAAGCTCCCCTTTAAGGGAAAGCTGCTGTTCGGTGAAGATCTGGACAAGCTGGTGAAGGACTTGGGGGAGTCCAAAGGGGGCCGGCTGCCGGAGGATAAATTAAAAACGGGGATGCCTGGAGCGGCGTTGAGAGGCCAGACTCACGATTTTCGCCATTTTCGGACTTCGCGGTTAGGATCGTTTCAGAGAGGCCGGTACCCCTTTCGTGGCCAAGGTTTTCGCGGATTCAGAGGTGCAGGCAGGGGGTTCGCGACCCCTCCAGCTACTGGTTTCAAAACGCCGCAATAAAACAAGGTGAACTCAGGCGGGTGTACAGCCCGTGGGGGGGGAGGGGGGGGTCAGCTGCAAGAGTTTTTTACTGCCTGGGTTCAAGTTACATCCGATCAATGGGTGCTGGAGATCATTCGAGAGGGTTACGCTCTCAAATTTGCTCAGAGGGTTCGAGACTCATTTGTTCTTTTTCCTTGCAGGGGGCAGAACAAGGAGTCAGCGGTTTGCGCAACTTTGACACATCTTGAGCAGCTCAGTGCCGTGGTTACAGTGCCTCCGGATCAATGCAGCATCACTCAATACTCGATTTATTTTGTGGTCCCAAAGAAGGATGGGGCTTTTCGTCCGATTCTGGATCTCAAGGGCATCAACCGGTGTCTGTGGGTGACCCATTTTCGTAAGGAAACTCTAAGGTCCATAATGGTAGCCGTTCAACAAAGAGTTCTTGACTTTGTTCAGTCTCACAGAGGCTTATCTGCACATCCCGATTCGACCAGAGCATCAAATATGCTTGCGGTTTGCGGTCCCGTGGGGTCATTTTCAGTTCCAAGCCCTACCGTTCAGATTGGCGACGGCTCCGCGTACCTTTATCAAAGTAATAGTGGTGGTAGCGGCCTTTTTCCACAGAGAGGGGGTGCTCGTGCATCCCTACCTGGACGATTGGTTGATTCGGGCAAAATCACAAGCAGAGAGTGAAAAAGCAACAGACAGAGTGGTTCGGTTCTTGCAGAGTCTTGGTTGGATAGTCAATGCCTCCAAAAGTCGATTGGTGCCGATGTAGTCATTGGAGTACCTCAGGGTTAGGTTCAACACAGGGGTCGGAGCAGTTTTTCTTCCGGAGGCTCGAGTTCTGGCAAAGCGTACCTTGGTGCTCAGGTTCTTAAAGCTTCAGGCACCAACGGCGTGGTATTACCTTTGAGTACTAGGTACCATGGCGGCGGCCCTCAAGGTAGTTCCTTGGGCTCGGGCGCACATGCGGCCTTTGCCGAGGTCTCTGCTCCGTCGTTGGTCGAACCAGGAGGATTAGTTGAACAAGCACTTGTCCTGACCGGTGAAGGTTCGAGCGTCCCTCAGATGGTGGCTGCGATGGGAGAACCTGACAGCAGGAATGCCATTGGAACATCCGCAATGGGTTTCCATGATGACGGATGCCAGCCTGGCGGGCTGGGGAGCACATTGCGAGGGACTCTACACGCAAGGAGTGTGGATCGTGGAGGAAGCTCGGTGGTCGATCAACCGTATGGAGTTACGGGCGGTGGCTCTGGCCCTAAAAGCATTTGAGTCAGTTTTGTTCAGGTGAGCAGTTCGAGTGCTGTCCGACAACGCCTCCACGGTGGCGTATCTCAATAGGCAAGGCAGAACGGGCAGCGCTGCACTGGAAAAAGAGGCGGAAATTCTATTCGAGTGGGTAGAGCCCCGGCTTCTGGCGCTGTCAGCGGCGCACATTGCAGGAAAGGACAATGTGATGGCGGATTACCTCAGTCGGGTTTGCGTAGATCCCAGGGAATGAGAGCTGAATCCAGAGGTATTCAGGCAGTTGGAAGTCAAGTGGGGAATGCCGCGGATGGATCTCATGGCGACTTATGACACAGCCAAAGCCAGACGGTTTTTCAGCAGGAAAAGAGAGGATGTCCGAAGGGATCGATGCCTTAATTCAAAGGTGGCCAAGACCACGGTCTTCTTTATGTCTTTCCCCCCTCGGCGCTCATAGGCCGAGTGGTTCAGCGCATAGAGAAACATCGAGGTGCCGTGATTTTGATAGCGCTGGACTGGCCACGTCGCCCATGGTATGTGGACCTGGTAAGGCTGCTCGACAGTCAGCCTTGGCCATTACCGGTTCGGGAGGATCTGCTTCTGCAGGGTCCTCTTTGGGTGCTTCAGGTAGCTCGATTCTCGCTTACGGCTTGGCCATTGAAAGGGCTAGGTTGAAGAAGAAAGGTTATTCGCCGGTGGTGGTGGCTACTTTGCTGGCAGCTCGGAGATGTTCCACTTCCTTGGCTTATATTCACATTTGGTGTATTTTTGAAGGATGGTGTGAAGCTAGGCAGTTGCGGCCATCGGTAGTCTCAGTTCTGGAGGTGCTGAGTTTTCTTCAGGATGGTTTTGATAAGGGTTTGGCGGCCAGTTCGTTAAGAGTTCAGCTGGCCACTATAGCATGTTATCGTGGTAAGGTACAACGGCATGCATTGGGTTCTCACTCGGCTGTCTTACGTTTCTTGAGAGCGGTCTCTCATTTGCGGCCTCCTCGCTGCGTATTAATTCCTCCGTGGGATCTCAACTTGGCGTTGGGGTGTTAACAGGAAGGCCTTTTGAGCCGATAGAAGCCTCGGTGAAGGACTTGACGTTGAAAGCAGTGTTTCTGATGGCTAACTGTTCGGCACGTCGGGTTTCGGAGTTGCAGTCTTTATCTTGCAAGGAACCTTTCCTAGTGTTCTTCAAGGAAAAGGTGGTGTTACGCCAGTTCCGTCGTTTTTGCCGAAAGTGGTTTTGCCGTTTCATCTGAATCAGTCGGTCGCCTTACTGGTGTTAAGGTCTTCAGGCGGGGAGGCGGTCGATTGTAAATGATAATTACACTTACCTGGTAATTGTAGTTCCTTGAGTGACGACAGTTCAGTCCTCTACCTCTGGGTTGTCAATGTCCTCCTGCAGCTTGGAGATTGGGCATGTCAAAATCATGACATCACTGGATATAGTCTGCTGACCTCTCCCATGAGCCCCAGTGAACTATTGACAAAGCACACTCAAAGAAACAACAAATAAGTAGCTAACTATAAACACTAACTTTACATTATATATGGTTTTTTTATAGACCTTGAAATTAACAAGGCTGTTCTTCTTACACCTAACCCTTTCGCCTTAAAACGCCAGCAGAAAGGATGACAGGGAAAGAAACAGTACAGTAAAGCATGAGAAGCAATAATAACCTGAAATACTCATACCTATCAGTTATGCCACTATGCCTCCGTCAGACTATCCCTTGCCAACACACCTCCCCGGGCGGGAATGAGGACTGAACTGTCGTCACTCAAGGAACTAGAATTACGAGGGAGGTGTAATTATCATTTCCTTATCGTTCCTCCAGTTCAGTCCTCTACCTCTGGGAAGTACCAGAGCAGTATTCATTGGGAGGGACCTCTCCAGCCGGCCCTTAAAATGGCTGAACCGAAACAGGCGTCCTTCGCAGTAGTGCTTACTGAAAGTATGAAGGGACGACCAAGTCGCCGCCCTACAGATCTCTCCAGGAGGAACCAGACCATGTTCAGCCCAGGAAGTGGCCTGTGCCCTGGTAGAATGCGCTCCAATCCCAGCTGAAACCACGCGCCCTTGCAGCAGATAAGCTGACGCAATCGCCTCTCTGATCCATCTGGCAATAGACGCCTTCGCCGCTGCCTCACCTTTATAGACCCCACCGTACAACACAAACAACCGGTCCGACTTACGGAAGTTCTCGGACACCTTCAAATATTGCCGCAGAGCCCGTTTAACGCTGCCCTCCGATCCCAACACTGGAAGAGACACGACTTGATTTAGGTGAAACGGTGCAACCACCTTTGGCAGAAATGAAGGCACCGGACGCAGCACCACCTTCTCTTTTGAAAAGGACAAAAACGTCTCTTTACAGGACAAGGGCTGAAGTTCCAAAATGCATTGCGCCAAACAAGAAACACTGTCTTCAACATCAAATCCTTAACTGATGCTCGGTGTAATGGCTCAAAGGGAGCTTTGGTCAGCAACCCTAAAACCAAATTGAGGTCCCAGGGTGGCACCAAAATACTGCGCACGGGCCGCAGCCTGGCTACCACCTTCAAGAAACACAACACGTCCGGATGAGCTCCAAGTGCGACCCCCTGCACTTTGCCCCTATAACAAGAAAGCGCTGCCAGCTGCACCCTCAAGGAGCTGGCAGCAAGCCCCTTTTCAAACCCCTCTTGCAGGAAACGGAAACCGCAGCCGCCTTCACTTGCCACCGCGAACACCAGTCCTCAAAAATACGCCCGACCCGAACATAAGCCAAAGACGTGGACTGCTTCCGCGCTCTGAGCAAGGTTGCCACCACCGCCACTGAATAACCTTTCTTCGCTAGCCTTGCCCTTTCAATGGCCAAGCCGTAAGCAAGAACCGATCGACCTGAGGCATGAACAACAGCCCTTGAATCAGCAGATCCACCGACACCGGCAACCTCCAGGGAGTCCCGTCGAGCAACCGAATGAGATCGGCAAACCATGGACGCCTCGGCCAGTCTGAAGCCACCAACAATACCCTGCCCCGGTGAGCTTCAATACGCTGAAGTACCCAGCCTATGAGCGCCCACGGTGGAAAGACACAGAGAAGACCCGTCGACGGCCAGGTCTGCCATCAGGGCGTTGATCCCTTCCGACATCCTTTCGCATCTCCTGCTGAAGAAACGACTGGCCTTCGCCGAACGAAAGGTCGCCATTAAGTCCATTACTGGCTGTCCCCATTTGCGGACTAGTTGCGCAAACACGTCCGGATGTAGTTCCCATTCCCCGGCATCCACTCGGACCCGGCTGAGAAAGTCCACCATTACATTGTCCTTCCCTGTGATGTGCGCTGCCGAGATCGACGTCAGACGCTCCACCCAAGCGAGCAGCGCATTTGCTTCCTCTTCCATGGCTGCACTTCCTGTGCTGCCCTGCCAATTGATGTATGCCACTGTTGCTGAATTGTCCGATAATATGCGGACCGCTCGACCCGTCACCACGTCCTCGAAGCATTGCAACGCTAGTGATATTGCTCTGAGCTCCAGCCAGTTTAATCGACCACGCACTCTCTTGCACCGGCCACGTGCCTTGTGAGAACTGGTCTCCGCAATGCGCTCCCCATCCTGCGAGACTCGCGTCTGTCAGTAGCGGAAGCCACTCCGGCTGCTCCAGAGGCATTCCCGCAGACAAGGATGTCAGAAGCAGCCACCAACGAAGAGCCCGCTGACCTTGAACGGGCAGGTAAGACGCTTGTGCAAAGAATCCATCTGGTGCGACCACCGGCGGAGCAATGCTCTCTGAAGTGGTCACATATGAAATCTGGCCCAAGGCACCGCCTCCAGAGTCGCCGCCATGGTTCCCAGCACTCATAGATAACTCCACGCTGTGGGGGCCGGAACGGCCTGGAACTGGTGAACCAGCTGACGCAGGGCCCGAACTCGCTGGTCCGGAAGAAACACCGCTCCTTCCTGCGTATTGAAACAGACTCCCAGATACTCCAGATTCTGGGAAGGAATTAAGCGGCTCTTGGCCGGATTGGCCACCCATCTGAGACTTTGCAACAACTTTACCACCTTGTCTGTTGCCCGGAAGCTCTCGGCCTGGGATTTGGCTCGAATCAACCAATCGTCGAGATAAGGATGAACCAAAATACCCTCTCTTCATAGTGCCGCCGCTACCACCACCATTACCTTGGTGAACATCCACGGAGCTGTCGCCAGCCCGAACGGCAAGGACTGGAATTGATAATGACCCCAGGGCAGCGCGAACCGGAGAAACCGTTGATGGGCTGCCCTGATCGGAATGTGCAGGTACACTTCCGTAAGATCAAGTGATGTCAAGTACTCCCCTCACCGCACCGCCACAATGACGGAACGCAACGTTTCCATCCGGAAGTGGGGTACCCGAATACACCGATTCACCCCCTTCAGATCCAAGATAGGTCGGGGGGTCCCATCCTTTTTTGGCACCACAAAATAGATTGGAGTATCGACCTGTGCCGTAATCCTCTAATGGTACTGGTACGACGGCCCTCAACCACAACAGACGATTCAAAGTCTCCCGCACCACCAGAGTACGCTGTTGACCTCTGCAGGGCAACATCACGAAGGAATCTCGAACGGGGCGTGCCAATTCCATAGCGGAACCTTCGTGGAGGATCTCCAGCACCCATTGGTTGGAGGCTATTTGGGTCCAAGCAGGGAGGAATTCCCGTAGGCGCCCGCCTATTGGTTGACTCCCCACCGGGACCCGCCGCTTTTCATTGTGGCTTACGACCTGCCGCAGAGGAAGCGACTGTGAAGCCCCTATTTGCCCCGCGAAAGCCACGAAACCCCTGGGCTCTAGAAGTAAATCTCCCTCTTTGGAAAACACCCAGCCGGGAAGCACGGAATCTTCGGAAGTCCCGAAAGGAGCCTCTAGAGCCTTGGAAGACCTTCCCTTGCTTAGGCTTATCCTCCGGACGTCTGCCCCCCTTGGACTCCCCGAGGTCCTTGACCAGCTTGTCCAAATCCTCGCCAAACAGCAACTTTCCTTTAAACGGCAACTTACTAAGCCTGGACTTGGAAGAACCATCGGCTGCCCAATTCCTCAACCAGACCGACCGCCGTGCAGCTATCACAGACGCTGTGCTATTAGCCAAAGCCCGAATTAAGTCATAATGCACATCCGCCAAATATGCTGTACCTGACTCAAGCCGATCCAGCTTACGCACCTCTTCCTGCTCCAAGCGCGCGGACTGCCGTAAACGCTGGGTCCACCTGAGACACGCCCTTGCCACCCATGCCCCACAAATAGCCGCCTGAAGGGACAGCGCGTCCGCTTCAAAGGATTGTTTCAATAAGGCCTCTACCTTACGGTCCTGCGCATCCTTCAGAGCCGCGCTACCACCAGGATAGTGGTCTTTTTTGTGACCGCTGCTATGGCTGCGTCGAGCCGAGGGAACTTGAACCTCTCCCTGTCCGCATCTGCCAAGGGATAAAGTCTGTTCATGGTTCTAATACCTCTGAGACCAGCCTCCGGCTAATCCCACTCCTCCTGGATCATCCGGTCCACCACCTGTGCTTGCAGCACCGCCTGAATGATAGGATCTTCCACATCTTCTTCGTCGCCTCGTTGTGCCGTAGCCAAATTGAGAGTTTGAAGAGATTCCAAAATAAGCGCAGACAGCTCCTCTCTCCGGAAGACTCGAATAATCTTTGCCTGATCCTCCGGCTCTTGTATCTCGCCTTCTTCCAAATCTTCCACACCGTCTTCGTGCTCCCCCTCGGTGTCCTCCACCTCTGGCCACTAGTGCTCCGCAATTGAGAGCTCGCTTGGCCTGGACCTCTTAAGGGCTCTCTGGCTGCCACCGCCCGCGCCATCTACTGCGGGCAGCTGCCCCTGGCTTATCATTGCCCCCTCAGGGAGCTTTCCCTGCCGCCTCAGGCAAAAAGCCTGATGCATACGCAAAACGAAGTCTGGACAAAAGTCCCCTAACTGGGACCACGCCCCCAAGGCAGAGGGCGCACCAGACAGGAGTAGTTACTCACCTGTAACAGGTGTTCTCCAGGAGCAGCAGGAATCACTCCTCACATATGGGTGACGTCGATGGAGCCCCCGCAGAGCATTTCCCCAGCTTTCTATGAAAGCCTTTGGGAATACTGCACGCATGCGCGGTCCCCTTCCCGCCTAAAAGGTGCCATCTTGCTCAGTCAAATGACATAGCTAAAAAACAGCACACAAAAATATAAAATAAACTATGTACAACTGCAACTCCCAGGGGAGGAGGGAGGGTTGTGAGGACTGATTCCTGCTGCTCCTAGAGAACACCTGTTACAGGTGAGTAACTACTCTTTCTCCAGGACCAAGCAGGAAGTCAGTCCTCACATATGGGTGACTCCCTAGCTCTGGGCTACCAAGAAACCCAGGCTGAACAAGAGAACTCCCTCTAGTCCCAGCATCAAAGAAAGGCTTTTCACTGAAAGAACCTCCACCGGTAGCCCAACGGAGGGCTGGAGGGCAGGAGTTCCCTAAACCTCAAAGAGATTCCGGAGTACTACCTGGCCAAAAGCACTGTCCCTACGGGACTCCCTCTCCAGGCAATAATGAGCTGCAAAGGTCTGGTTTGAAGACCAAGTTGCAGCCCTGCAGATGTCTGCCAACGGTACAGAGCGGAGATGAGCTACTGAGGCAGCCATTGCCCTGATACGATGGGCCGTGACCCGACCCTGCAAGGGAAGGTCAGCCGCCCTGTAAGCCCAGGTGATACAGTCAGCCACCCATATGGATAAGGTACGCTTGGACACAGCTAACCCCAAATTATTAGGGTCAAAAGAGATGAAGAGCTGAGTAGCACTTCTATGTCCCTGTGTACGGTCAAGGTAGAAGGATAAGGCCCTCCTACAGTCCAGGGTATGCAGAACCGCTTCAGCCTGGCTTGCATGAGGCCTAGGGAAGAATGTTGGAAGAACCACCTCCTGGTTGAGGTGGAAAGAGGAGACAACCTTAGGGAGGAACTTTGGATGAGTCTTAAGGACTACCCTGTTCCTATAGAAGCGGGTGTAAGACCTGTCACAGACCAGGGCCTGAAGCTCACTCACCCGTCTGGCCGAGGTTAAGGCTACTAGGAAGAGTGTCTTCCAAGAAAGGAAGCGGAGAGGACAAGTAGCCATCGGCTCAAAAGGTGGGAGAGTCAGTTGCTGCAAGACCACATTCAACTCCCACTCAGGAGCTGGAGGACGGACAGGAGGCTTGAGCAAGAGCAAACCTCTGAGAAACCGGGACACCAAGGGGTGAACCGACAGAGAGTGTCCCTCCACCAGTGAGTGGTGAGCTGCTAGAGCTGAGAGGTGGACCCGAACAGAATTGGACTTAAGGCCCTGATTGGATAAGTGCAGCAGGTACTGAAGCACCACTGGTACAGCACAGGAGAAAGGATCCTCTGTACGCAGCTGACACCACACAGAAAACCTCTTCCACTTCAGGGCATAGGTTTTTCTAGTGGACTGCTTCCTAGAGGCCAGGACGACCTCTTCAACTTCAGGAGGTAGGCCCCAAGGAGCCAAAACTACCCTTGCAGCTTCCAGGCCATCTAATTGAGAGATTTGAGATTGGGGTGCAGAAGAGACCCCTGGTCCTGAGACAGAAGGTCGGGCTGCAACCCTAGAGGTAGTGGAGTGTCCACTGCTAGCTGAAGCAGAAGTGGGAACCAAGGTTGCCTCGGCCACCTGGGGGCTACCAGAAGGACCGAGGCCTTGTCCTTTAGAATCTTGAACAGGGTTCGGGCCACCAGAGGCGTGGGAGGAAACGCATATAGGAGGCCCTGGGACCAGGAAATCAGAAAAGCATCTGCTGCTAGTCTCAGAGGATGCGGTTGCATGGAGCATAACCTGGGCAGCTGTCTGTTCAGGGAACTGGCAAAGAGATCTATGGATGGAAGTCCCCATCTCAGGAAGATCTTCTGAACTACCAAGGGATGGAGCTGCCACTCGTGGGGCTGCAGAATCCTGCTCAACCTGTCTGCTAGGTAATTTTCCTGGCCAGGGAGATAAACTGCCTTGAGCAACATGTTGTGCCTGAGCGCAAACAAGCAAAGGTCCTGCGCCTCCTGACAAAGGAGCCTGGACCAGTGCCTCCCTGTTTGTTCACATAAAACATGGCCACCTGATTGTCTGTTTGCACTAAAACAGACTGGTGAGCCAGGGTTTGAGAGAAAGTCTTGAGAGCTAAGCGAATAGCCCGAAGCTCCAGTAGAATGATCTGCTGCTGGGCCTCCCAGGGAGACCACAGGCCCTGGGTGCACTTGCCCAGACAGTGTGCTCCCCAACCCTGTAGAGAGGCATCGGTGGTCAATACCACTGTGAACCCAGGTGGCTGAAAAGGCATCCCTTTCAGTAAGTTGGGGGGATGCAGCCACCAACGGAGGGAGTGCAGGAATTGTCTGGACACCCTTACTCTGTCTCTGAGGCTCCCTGTGGCCTGCGACCACTGAGTTCTGAGGCACCATTGCGCAGGCCTCATATGAAGCCTGGCATGGGGTGTGACATGCACTGTCGAAGCCATGTGGTCAAGAAGCCTCAGGCAGAGCCTGGCGGAGACCAGTGACCTGCTGAGAAACTGGTTTGCCAAGGTCATCAGTCTTTGGGCTCTGTCTTCTGGCAAGAAAGCCTTGGCCTGCAGAGAGTCCAGCCTTGCCCCTATGAACTCCAAGTTTTGGGAGGGGAGCAAAGTGAACTTTGCGAAGTTTATGACAAACCCCAGATGCTGTAGTAGAGAAATCGTTCGGAGGGTGGCTTGCATGGCCTCCTGGCACGTCTGACCCCTGATGAGCCAGTCGTCCATATAGGGGAAGACAAAGATACCCTGATTTCTCAAGTAGGCCGCCACCACTGCCAGGCATTTGGTAAAGACTCTGGGAGCGGAGGTGAGGCCAAATGGCAGCACTCTGTACTGATAATGGTTTCCTCCCACAATGAACCTGAGGTACTTTCTGTGGTCTGGATGAATGAGGATGTGAGTGTATGCATCCTTTAGATCTAAAGAGCATAGCCAATCTCCCTGCTGGAGGTAGGGCAGAAGTGTTCCAAGAGTAAGCATCTTGAACTTTTCCTTCTGTAAGAACTTGTTGAGATTTCTGAGGTCGAGAATAGGCCTGAGATTCCCTGTTCTCTTTGGTAATAGGAAGCACAGGCTCCACCGCCTGGTCTCGTAACAGACCCTGGAGCTCCTGCAGGAGAAGGGCTGTATGGAGAGGAGGCCTTGGAGGCTCTCCTGGAAAATAGGGAGGAGGCAACTGATGAAAATGAAGCAGGTAGCCCTTGTGGACTATGCTTAAGACCCAGTTGTCCCCTGTAATGGGTGGCCACTGGTGGGAAAACAGGGCTAGGTGACCTCCTGTGCAGGGATGGGACAGCAGAGATGGAGAGGCTATGCCTTGGGAGTCAAAAAACCCCACCCTGCTGAGTGGGAGCAGGAGCAGGAGCCGGAGCCGGAGCCGGAGGCTTGGGGGCTTTCTGCCTACGGGGCCCATGTCCCTGCCCCTTGGCCTGCTGACCCTGTGGGGGAGCAGGGAAGGCCTGGTAAGGTGAGAACTGTTTGTAGGCAGTCACCTTCTTCGGGTAGAAGGGCTTTTTACCCGAGCCCTTCTTCTTGTGTGAAGGGGCAGAAGTCTTTCGAGACAGCCTTGTCCTCTTGAGTTGCTCGGTCTCGAGCTCAGCAGCCTTCTCGGCCATGGGCTTGCCAAAAAAGGTTTTCACCTCGGCAAGGGACATCGACCAACTTGTCCTGAACCCATGGCTCGAGGTCCGATGACTGCTGCAATGCCTGGCGTCGAGCCGCAATGCCAGCAGCCGCAACACGAGCCGAGGCCTCGAAGCCATCGTAGGCCGCTCAGGATATGAACTTAGAGCATTCCCGGATCCCCGAAGACAAGGACTTGAACCTCTGCAAAGGTTCCCCGGAGAGACCAGCAGAGAACCCGGCAAGCTCCTTTGCCAGGTCCCGCAAGTACATGCCCATGTACAGCTGGTAAGACTGGACACGGCAAGCAAGCATCAAGCCCTGGAAGCACTTTCTACCGAACGCATCCAGGTTCCGGGCCTCCCTGCCAGGGGGCACTGCAGAGTGCATCTTCTTACTTTTCAGACGATGCATGGCCGATTCCACCACCATGGAATGGTGCGGTAGCTGCGCCTTTTGAAAACCAGGGCTCTTACGGAGTCGATAAATGGAATCGACCCGCTTGCTCAGAACCGGCGCCGAGGCCGGTGCCTCCCACATCTGGAAGAGGAGCCGTTCCATCATCGGAGGAACTGGCACAGTAAAGGCCTCCTTCGGAGGAGAGTCATACTGGAGTGCCTTGAGCTCTTCGGCTCCTCCTCGGGATCCGCCGGGATCGCCAAAGCAGTGGCCATATCCCGCACGAACACCGAGAACCGGGTATCCTCCGGAGGGGACCTACTCCGGGGTTCAGACTGCGGTGAGTCCGACGGGATGCACCGAGTCTTGAAGGTATCGGGGGACTCCTCATCCTCCGTCTCCCAGGCGGACTCGTCCGAAGAGGAGTCAGGCTCCGACCACGCGGGGCCCAGCAGCATCCGCCCCGATGCCGAAGGCACCGGCATCGACGCCCTCGGTCCCAACTGGGAGGTCGAGGGTGACCGCGACCGAGGACGACCTTGAGCCTTCATGGTCTCGAGTATCGGCTCGGTCTCCGGGGTCGACTTCGACGTCGATGTCCCGGTGGTCGGGGCAGATGCGCCAGCGAGGCTGGCCATCAGCACCCGCTGCTGATCCATGAAGGCAGGCAGTCTGCACTCCAAGGCTGTCAGCCTGAGACCCAGCTCAGGAGACTCAGCAGCTACCGACTCGGGCCCCGGCAGCGCCGGGCCCGACGTCGGCTCCCTGGGAGGAGAGTCCTCGAGGACAACAGGACTTAGGTGTCCAGCAGACTCCGGCTCTACCCAAGGTACTTTTGACAGCTTCTCCTGTTCCACTGGCCCGGGACGGCGGTCAGGGGTCCGAGACCTAGCTCTCGAGGAGCCAGGGACCTCCTCCGACACCGCCCTCGCGAGCCGCTTCTTCTTCTTTCACTCCCGCTTGGGGGACCCCCTCTCCGAGGAACCCCGACAATGCTCGGGGTCAGACTCCCGAGACGTCGAGGCCTCAGATGAGGTCCGGGCCCGGCTGGAGGCTGAATCGGAGAAAAGCCTTTCCTTTTGGTGCTGACGACTTCGAGGTGCCTTAGTGGACATTTTTCCACATGGTCCACAGATCTTAGGATCATGATCCGGACCGAGGCACCGAAGGCAGCAGTCGTGTGTGTCGGTGAGAGACATTAGTTTCTTACACCGATCACACTTCTTAAAACCACTGGAAGCCATCGGGGAAAAAAAAAAAAAAAAAAAAAAAGAGTACCCGCGAGGTCAAAGGACCGGCCTTCCAGGGCAAAAGAAAAAAAGGGCGCGAACGCCAGCCACGAAGGGCAAAAAACAAAAAAATAAGATCGGGCTCGATACCGGTGTACCGAACCCGGCGAGAAGGGGAACCGGCGTCGAACCGGAGAAAAAAACGTGAAGAAATCGCAAGGAATGGACGAAAAAAATCGAATTATTTTCCGGGTGAACTAGGACACACGTCCAATGGGCTCCACGGAAAAAGAGACTGAGCAAGATGGCACCTTTAGGCGGGATGGGGACCGCGCATGCGTGCGGTATTCCCAAAGGCTTTCATAGAAAGCTGGGGAAATGCTCCACGGGGGCTCCATCGACGTCGATGTCACCCATATGTGAGGACTGACTTCCTGCTTGGTCCTGGAGAAGTGCCAGCAACCGCCTCCTGGGCAGCTCCCGGCGCCGTGACTAGCAGGGACTCGAGCTCGGACCCTGGGATTGGCTCTTGGGACTCCTGTGCAACTTTGACTTCCATCTGATGCTCTACACTAGTAAACACGAGCACGCAACCCCGACAGATGCCAGAGTCTGCGGCCATACCCCTGCGAATACCGCAGATGACACATTGCGGGCGCGCAGCCATGGAGCTAAGCACCGACTGAATATATAAGTAGATAGATCTATCCTTTTTTTTATCTCTTCTTTTTTTTTTTTTTAATAGACCTGAGAGAGAAATAAAAATGTTCAGAATCAGCTAAGCTCTCTTCCATAAACGACAACAATGACCTGACCCTGTTCACCTGAAGGCAATCCCCCCAGGTCTGATACGTGAAAAATACACAAGGATTCTAAAAATAACAAAGTCAAATAAAAACTGGATAGCGATCCTGTATGCCCCCCAGGCCTACCGCTGACCTCAGGCCCTCAACTATCCGCCCCAAGACTGCCGCTGCGAGCGCCGGCCACGCCGTGCACACATGGATTCAAAATGGCCACCGATTATCATGCCCGCGAAATGGCGCCAAACCCCACTCCACAGGTGCTCCTTGTGGTCTTGGGCAAGCCACTTAACCCTCCATAACCGATGTTCCCTGTAAAATAGTTATCTCCAAGTTATGATGCCCTGTTCAATGTAATTTCAGTTTGTTCAATGTAAACCGCACTGATGCAGAATAGCGCGGTATATAAGAGAATGTAAATAAATGAATAAAATAAATAAATAAACAATGAAGCCGCGAAGCCTACTGCCGAAACGGCCCCCTCTCACAGTGCCCGCCGTGACACGTGGTTACCGGTGCGCTGCTCAGGTTGTCACCGCAGCAAAGAGCCTCTCACCTACACGACCCCGTTCTCCAGCAAATTGAATGGGCCGCTGCCAGCGATGTCAGTTGCATCTGTCCTTCGCTCCTGCGAAACTACTGCCTCTGAGGGAGATCGCCGGGAGGGGACTGCTTGCCGGCGGGCTCTCCTCCGGACAGTCAGGGAGGAGAGATCTGCCTGGTGCACATTCACAACAAAAGGTAAAACAAGGCAAAGCAACACAGAAGGCAGAGAGGGACCGGTGCAAGTAGAAATGCCTTTCTCAGCGGCTCTTTTACTTTTTTTTTTTTTTTTTTTTTTTTTTTTTTTTTTTAAGAGACAGGCTCAGGCTTACTATCCAACAGAACTGCAATCAGCTCACAACCAACACAAAAAAACAAACAAATAAAGCTACTCTAACAGTTCCTTATCAGCCCTCGAATGAGCCCAACCTAGGCTCACACATCCTCCTGCTGCATGGAGACGGGAAACACTGGGGCTGATGGGAGAGGTCAGCAGACTATATCCAGTAATGTCACGATTTTGACATGCCCAGTCTCCAAGCTGCAGGAGGACATTGACAACCCAGAGGTAGAGGACTGAACTGGAGGAACGATAAGGAACTTGCGGTTGCTGGATGTGAAGAGAGTGTTTCGTCATTACTTGCGGAGGTCCTTTCGGCGGTTGGAGCGTTTGTTTGTGCTTTTTGGGGGGGCCACGTAACATGTGTAAAAGGACCACATGTGCCTTTCTCCAGTCCTCTGGGACCACTCCTGACCCTAAATAAGTATTGAAAAGGTCAATCAGTGGAGCCACTAGAACGTCCCTTTAATATTCTTGGGTGTATCCCATCTGGTCCCATCACTTTGTCTACTTTTAGTTTATCTAGTGCCTCATGAATACAATCTTCTGAAAATCGTTCATGATTCCCTTTACTTCTGCTATTATTTGTGGGGTGTTTTTTTTTGTTTTGTTTTTTTAGGTCGTGTTTCTGGTCCTTCCTCTGAACACAAAACAAAATACTTGTTAAGCAATTCCGCTTTATCCTCATCAGCTTCTACATATTCCTCCCCCCCTGAGTCTGAAAATACCACTTTTTGCATGTCCTCTTACTAACATATCTGAAAAATGTCTCCCTGTTTTATTGCATTGGCTCTCTTCTTTTTGTATCTTTGCTTTGCTGACTACTTTCCTAGCTTAAGTTTTACCAAATATTGATGCTTGACTTCCTCTGTGATCTCTTATATTTTATGAAGGCCACCCTCTTTCTTCACCTTTCCAGCTACTTCTTTTGAGAACCACAGTAGCCTCCTTTTCCTTTTACATTTATTTACCTTTCAAACAAAAAGGTTTGTTGACCTGAAACTATCTTTCAGTTTTGCCCTTTGCTTTCCTACATACCCCAGCTGTTCCCATCCCACTAACGACTCCTTGAGATATTGTCCCATCTTGGCAAAGTTAGTTTTCCTAAAGTCTAAGACCCTCGCATTTGAATGGACTTTATCAGCCCTAATCCTATTACTGAACCACACCATCTGCTGATCACTGCATGCAAAACGATCTCCCATTATAACATCAGAAACACTTTCCCAATTGGTAAGCACCAAGTCCAGTATGGCCCCTTCATGTGTGGGTTCTGTTTTCCAGTGGCTGGAATAATTCTCCCTGTAGAGAATCTGGGATCTCCTTACTTCTAGATGACACCACAGCAGGGATGTGCCAATCATGACATCTACTTTGCAAAAAATGTTTCCTTACTGGATAGTAAGACTAATTGCAAAAACTTTTACAACCTTGGGCCGACATTTGTTATAGAAGCATTTAGTGAACATAAAACATGGGGCACTTTAGTTCAATATATTACGCAACATTTGGTTCCACAGGACTGCGAATATTAAAAGCACCCAAAGATTTGTTCTTCTAAAATAGAGTTTTTAAAACCGGTGGAATGTGCTTCTTAATTACTGATGGTAAACCCAGTGTTCCCAATGCAGATGATTGAAACACAAATTCATGTCACAGGAAGGAGAGCAGACAAAGAAATCTATGACATAAGTAACTTGCTTTGACTACGTAGCTCCTTTACTACTTTCCTCAACTGACCTTTGCTACAAAATCACCTGCACATCTGATTCTAAATTAATATATTACTGTAATAATTAATGTATTTATATTATTTTCTTGATTACTGTATTAAATATTATGATGTTTTTGTTATAATCAGCTTTGTGCTGAGCATTTAAGGAAGGTGATAACCATAACACTGCTGCACAGAATATGGTTGCAGATGCTGTTCAGAGGAAGAAGGGTTCCTTCATCAACTGGGTTATTTCAGATGCAGAGAAGCTGGCCACACGGTTCTATATCAAAAGGAGCAAATGCACGAAGGAGTGACATAACAGAGGAGTGAAAAAGGAAAGTAAAAATTCAGAGGAGTAACAGGAACTCAAGGAGGCATTAAACCATTCAGAAATTCACATGGTTCAAACTAAACTATACTCAGGTGGATATCAACAAACGAAGGAGATGACGAATGATGCAAATGGGGGAAAAAAAAAAACCTGACGCTGAACTTACACAATGACAAGGCATGCTCAAAAAACAGCACTGACGATATCGCAAAAGGTGGGAAAAGCTATCACATAACGAAAAAACAACATAAACGATGGCGTGATTAATTAAAAGTAAAAAAAAGACTTGACAAGGGAAGGAAACATTAAAGCAATACAAGGAAACAAACGTATGCTCAAACACCACAGCAGATGCGCGATTACAAGAGCTGAAAAAGCAAATCGCATAACAAAAAATAATCTATATAACGAAGGAGTAAAGAATTTAAACCACAAGAAATTCGGAAAGGAGTAAAACATTCAAGAAATCAGAAAATACAGTCAACAAAAGCTTTCAGTATTCGCCCTGAAAAAAAAAATCTAAAAAGAAAAAAAGACAATTCACAAGCAGCATGAACAAGTGCAATACCAAAAGGTTTAACTTAAAACTATCAACGACATAATGGATGTCTATCAATTTGTTAAATCACAAATGGGAAAGGACAAACTCGCATACAATGGGTACATTTACCGACACCAACGAACACGAACAAGTAATCACTATTTCAAGTGCAAGGACAAAAGCTGTAATGGTTCTGCAACCCTCCGTGGTGTGACAATGTTAAACACCCTTGGAGGCTCAGTTTCTGAAGGTAAAAAACACAAATCATTCCCCACTGAAAGAAGTCTAAAAACTTTGTTGTTGTTGTTGTTGTTGTTAAGTGCCGTCGAGTCGGAGTCGACTCATGGAGACCCTCTGGATAGCTATCCTAAATTGTGTTCGGTCTTCAGTCAGGCGGCTCATTGTTGACAGACTGGTACCCGTAGCTGCTGTTATTGTATCGATCCATCTCATTGCTGGCCTTCCTCTTTTGCGTTGACCTTCTATCTTGCCAAGCATAATGTCTTTCTCTAATGATTTCTCTCTTCACATGATGTGTCCAAAGTATGAAAGTCGAAATCTTGTCATCTGAGCTTCTAAAGAAAGCTTAGGTTTGATCTCCTCTAGTACCGACTGGTTTGTTCTTCGGGCAGTCCATGGTATACACAGTATTCGCCGCCAGCACCATAATTCAAAGGCATCAATTTTCCTCCTATCTGTCTTTTTCACTGTCCAGCTTTCACATCCATATGATGTTATTGAAAATACTATGGCCTGAACAAGTCGAATCTTTGTATGGAGAGACATCTCTGCTCTTGAGAATCTTATCTAGGTCTTTCATAGCCATTCTGCCAAGAGCAATGCGTTGTCTGATTTCTTGACTGCTTATTGCTTCTTTATTGATAGTTGATTCAAGTAGGTTAAAGTTGTTCACAATTTCAATTTCTTCTCCTTCAACGATGAACCTGTTGATTATGCCAGTTGTCATGATCTTTGTCTTCTTTACATTAAGGTGCAGGCCCATTTTGAGACTATTTTCTTTGATTGTGAGAAGCAAATGTTTCAGATCATCTTCACTTTCAGCCAGTAATGTGGTTTCATCAGCATAGCGAAGGTTGTTGATGAGTCTTCCACCAATCTTCACACCTCTGTTGTCTTCATACAATCCTGCTTCTCTGATGATTTGTTCTGCATATAAATTAAACAGGTAGGGGGAAAGTATGCAGCCTTGTCTTACACCTTTGCTTATTTTAAACCATTCTGTTTCTCCTTGTTCCGTTCGAACTGTTGCTTCTTGATCAATGTACAGATTGCGCAAGAGAACGATCAGGTGTTCTGGTATACCCATGCTTCTTAATGTGGTCCAGAGTTTCTCATGGTTTACACAGTCAAAAGCCTTGCTATAGTTGATAAAGCACAAATAGATATCCTTTTGGTATTCTTTAGTCTTTTCAAGGATCCATCTCACATCCGCAATGATGTCTCTCGTTCCTCGCCCTTTCCTGAACCCTGCTTGCACTTCAGGTAGTTCTTGTTCCAGGTATGGTTGTAGTCTCTTTTGAATAATCTTCAGTAGAATCTTGCTGGCATGTGGGATCAGAGCGATTGTGCGATAATTTCCACAGTTAGTTGGATCACCTTTCTTTAGTATTGGTATAAACACAGATCTTTTCCAGTCAGTTGGCCATGATGTTGTCTTCCATATTTCTTGGCAGAGCCTTGTGAGTACGGTAACAGCTGCATCAGATTGCTGCAATACTTCTGTGGGAATGCTATCAATGCCTGGTGCTTTGTTCTTTGATAAGGCTTTCAATGCTGATTCAACTTCTTCTTTCATCACCAATGGTTCCCGATCATAAGGTACAGGTTGAAACGGCTGTTGGTCCACTTGATCTTTATCATATAAAAACTCTGTATATTCCTTCCACCTTTTCTTGATCTTCTCAGCATCATTCAACATAGAACCTTGAGCATCTTGTAACATTCCAATTCGAGGCTGGAACTTTTTCTTTAACTCTTGTAGCTTTAGGAAAGCCGATCTTGTTCTTCCTCTAATAGTTTCTGCTTCTATTTCCTTGCAAGTGTCACTGTAGTACTCTTCCTTGTCCTGTCTTGCTGCACGTTGGAAATCTCTGTTGAGTTCTGCGATTGTCTTTCTTTCTCCTCTGGCTTTAGCTTCTCTGCGTTTCTGGGCAATTTTCAGAGTTTCTTCCGTCATCCATTTTGGCCGTTTTTGCTTTTTCACCTTTTGTAGAGACTTCTCGCTTTCTTCCAACACAACCTTCTTGATGTCATTCCATAACTCTTCCGGAGCTCTGTCATTTGTATCTAAAGCAACAAATCGATTTTGCAGGCAGTCTTTAAATTCCAGTGGTATATTCTCAAGGTCATATTTTGCTGCATTCATGAGTGGTTTGCTCTTTTTCAACTTTAGCTTGAATTTGCATACTAATAGCTGATGATCTGTACCACAGTCAGCTCCAGGTTTTGTCTTTGTTGACGTTACAGAGCTTTTCCATCGTTGACTTCCACAGATGTAGTCAATTTGATTTTTATACAATCCATTGGGTGAAGTCCATGTGTACAGTCGCCACTTGTGTTGCTGAAAGGTGTTTGAGATGAATAGATCATTGGTCTTGCAGAATTCTATCAGTCTTTCTCCAGCTTCATTTCTGTTGCCAAGTCCATATTTTCCAACTACTTTGCCTTCTTCTTTGTTGCCAACTTTTGCGTTCCAGTCACCCATGACTATCAGGATATCCTGTTTGCATGTTCTGTCAATTTCAGCTTGTACTTGTTCATAGAACTCTTCAATTTCATTCTCTTCTGCAGCTGTTGTTGGGGCATATACTTGAATTATAGTTGTGTTGATAGGCAATCCTTGTAGACAAAGAGATTAAGCGTTCGCTGACTGCATTGTATTTCATTACAGTTCTTGCAAGTTTCTTCTTACTTATAAATGCAACACCATTTCTTCTTTGTCTTTCATTTCCAGCATAGTAGACCATGTGATCATCTGATGCAAAGTGCCCCATGCCAGTCCATTTCAGTTCGCTGACACCCAACAGATCAAGTTGTACATGTTTCATTTCATTCTTGACCACCTTCAACTTTCCTTGGTTCATGCTTCGTACGTTCCAGGTTCCAATGTGTAAGACATCTTTACAGCTTCTGACTCTCATTTCATGCGCAGCTACATCAGCAGTCAGACTTCCCGAGGGCTTTGATCCAACCACATCATCATAAGTGCTGGCTTTACTCTGAAAGATCTTCAGCTCTTCCCCAGTAGCTAGTTGAGTGCCTTCCGACCTGGGGGGTCTCATCTTCCAGCACCATAGCACAATTTGTTTGTTGTAACTATCCATTGGGTTTTCATGGCAAGATACAGAAGTAGATTGCCGGGCCTTTCTTCTGCGCAGTTTAAGTTTGGTGTTGTTGCCGTTGTCACAAAAATGTGATCCTCCGCCGTCAACACTGTCCCATTCTGCTGCTGCCCAGATGGGTGGTTTGTCTTGGTCTGGCACCTCAGCTGAGACCTGTCCATCTTGGGAGACCCTGCCAGTAGTTAAACTACGGATAGTTTAGCTCTCAGCATCACTGATGCACGCAAGCCCTCACAGCACGACAAGCTGCAAACCAAGTGAGAAACTTTACAATCTATAAATGAAATAAAAATGTAGCAAAAAATACATCTGTACCAGCTGCAATTGTACAAGGAATAATACAAAATTTTGGAGTTGACATCTCAATAGCAATGCTTTCTACATCATCAATAAGGCAAGTAATTCATTGTATCAGAAAAAAAGCAGTTTATATTTTAATGACAAAAAAAACCCTCAAAAGATGTATACATCCATGCTAGAAGAATTACTGTCTGCAGCTGAAAAAAAGGAATTCAATTGAATCTGAATTTTATGCTCCTGGACTATGAAATAGCATGCATCAATGGAGTGGAGGAGTAGCCTAATGGTTAGAGCACTGGCTTGGGAACACAGAGACCAGGATTCAATTCCTGCTAGCACACCTTGTGGCCTTGGGCAAGTCACTTAACCCTCCATTGTCTCAGAAAAATCCAAGTTATCAATATCCCTGTTTAATGTACATTACCAAGGAGAAATTAGACCTTACCTGCTAATTGTCTTTCCTTGAGTTCTCTCCAGGCCAGTCCAGGAAAAGGTAGGTAGGGTTGTCAGCCCCCTCCAGCAGCTGAGGACTGAATACAGAGTCTTGCTGACACCCTATCCAGCTCCCCCTGGTGCCAGAGACTCAGTCTTCATTTAACAAAGCAGCTCCATGTCCACTGCATTCGAACAACTACACTAACACTAGCAAAGTACCATAAAAAACAGAACGCACTTCTTTTACTTTTGTTTTTTTGTTTTTTTTTGGGGGGGGGGGTCTTTTTTTCCTAGCAAGGAGCCCTGCTCATGCTCCTCCCAGCGAGAGACAACAGACAGGCAGAGCCTCCTCACAGACTGATTCGGACACCTAACTGTTTCCACGCCGAATCTGCAGCGTCAGCCTTACTTTCAATGTCCTATATCTCGCTGCCGAACTGCTTACCGAATACTGTAGAGTCAACTCTACTCAACCCCCCCCAAACGCAAATGAAGTGGGAGGGTCCTGGACTGGCCTGGAGAGAACTCAAGGAAAGACAATTAGCAGGTAAGGTCTAATTTCTCCTTCCTATTCGTCTCTCCAGGCCAGTCCAGGAAAAGGCAGGGTTGTACCAGAGCAGTACCTAAATATGGGAGGGACCCGCCAGTCCAGCTACAATGGCTGCAGCTCCTACATTTGCGTCCCCCCTAGCCTGGACATCCAATCTATAATGCTTCGCAAAAGTGTGAAGGGACAACCAAGTCGCTGTCCTACAAATCTCTATCGGAGGAATCAAAGCGAACTCTGCCCAAGACGTCGCTTGCCCCCTAGTAGAATGAGCTCCAAGTCCCCTAGGCGGAATCACTCCCCGCGCCACATACGCTCTTCCAATAGCCTGCCTTACCCAGTGAGCAATGGAAGCTTTGGAAGCTGCCTCCCCCTTTCGCGGACCCGAAAAAAGCACAAACAACCGATCTGTCTTACAAAACAACTCCGTCCTCTTCAGGTAGCGATGGAGTACTCTGCCGAGATACAGTTTCCTCAGGGATTGATGCGCCCCTTCACCCTCTAAATGTGGGAAGGTTGGAAGAGCAATAGACTGATTGACATGAAATGTCGACACTACCTTTGGCAGAAAAGGTGGTACCGGACGCAACACCACCTTCTCTGCCGAAAACTGAAGAAACGGTTCCCTACAAGAGAGCGCCTGACGATCCAAAATCCTCCTTGCCGAACACAATGCTACCAAGAAAATCATCTTCCAAACCAAATGCTTCAACAACACCATCGACATTGGCTCAAAGGGAGGAACGGTGAACGTCTCCAGTACCAAGTTCAAGTCCCAAGGCGGAACAACCTGCCGGATTGGTAGCCTAACATTCTTTACCACCCTGAAAAAAAATGCACCACATCTGGATGAGTCGACAACACAGAGCCTTGTACTTGACCCCTATAACAAGCCAAGGCAGCTAGCTGCATCTTAAGGGAACTGAGCGCTAGACCCTTTTCTAGGCCTCCTTGAAGGAACAACAAAATATCCGGCAATCCCGAGGTGAATGGTTTAACGCCCTTTTCCAAAAATGCACCAAACTCAAACATACGACAGAGATGTAGACCGCTTCTTTGACTGTAACATTGTCGCTACCACTGTTGCGGAGTACCCTCGTCTACGCAACAGATCCTGCTCAAGAGCCATGCCGTAAGCAAGAACCGATCTACCTGCGGCATTAACACTGGTCCTTGACTCAACAGATTGATCCGATCGGGCAGTCTCCAAGGCGGCTCCACCTGAAGTTGCATCAAATCTGCATACCAAGGTCTCCTTGGCCAATCCGGCACAATCAGAATCACTGGCCCCACGTGTGCTGCTATCCTTTGCACGACCCGACCTAACATTGGCCAGGGCGGAAAAACGTAAAACACGTTCGCCGGCCACAGCTGCACCAGCACATCAAGACCTTCTCACATGTGCACCCTGCGCCTGCTGAAGAACCTCGCAGCCTTGGTGTATTGGTGAGGGTTGCCATCAAATCCATCACCGGAAGACCCCACCGCAAGGTGATGTCGTGGAATACGGCTGCATTGAGTTCCCACTCTCCGGGATCCAGGACATTCCGGCTGAGATAGTTGGCCTGAACGTTGTCCTTGCCCGCTACATGCGCCACCGACAAGGCTATTAGGTGGCTCTCCGCCCACTCTAGTAACCACCGACTCTCTTCCAACAATGAAGCACTGCCTGTACCGCCCTGCCGATTGATATAGGATGCTGTTACCGCATTGTTGGAGAAAGCCCAAACAGCCTTACCCTCTATTAGGCCTATGAACTGAAATAGAAATTACACTTACCTGGTAATTGTCGTTCCTTGAGTGACGACAGTTTAGTCCTCTACCTCTGGGTTGTGCACCTCTTCCTGCAGCTAGGAGACTGGGCATGTCAAAGTCGTGACATCCCTGGATATAGCCTGCTGGTATCTCCCATCAGCCTCCAGTGTACTATTGACAAAGCAAACTCAAAGGAACAACAAATAAGTAACTATACCATAACTTTAAATAACTCCCCATTCCGCAACCGGAGGAGCCTTTTTAACCGTATCCGTCTTAAATTTTCTTTTCTCTTTTTTTTTTTTTTTAAACTTTACATTCATGTCCCCCCTATGCAAACACGTTTCCAATACCATCACCTCGTTTAAATAAGAGAAAAGGAAGAAAGAACAGAAAGGGATACTCACTGCGATCTAGAAACTGAAAGGATCTGTCTACTCCTTGAGATTGATGCTCCACTCCGCCTGAAAATAAACTCTGAAGAAATCACACTCCTGGGCGGGAATGAGGACTAAACTGTCGTCACTCAAGGAACGACAATTACCAGGTAAGTGTAATTCTATTTCCTTATCGTTCCTCCAGTTTAGTCCTCTACCTCTGGGATGTAACAGAGCAGTAATCATTGGGAGGGACCTATCCAGCCAACTCACCACACCGTCGACCCAGAACAGGCATCCTTTACTGCCAAAACATTTAGGCAGTAGTGGTTACTGAGGAAATGAAGAGACGACCTGGAAGCTGCTCTACCAATCCCCCCTGGTGGAATGACACAGTGATTCACCCATGAAGCCGCTTGTGCCCTGGTAGCAAGAGTCAGAAAGCCCCCCGGAATCATACAACCTCGCCAGCAGAAAGCCGAGGCAACCACCGCCATAACCCAGTGCGAAATGGCCGCCTTCGCTGCTGCTTCCCCTTTGTGGGGACCTCCAACCAGCACACAAAAACAAAGAAACGAACGTCGCACCCTGCATTTAATGTTTCCTATCGGCGTAAGCTACGAATAAAAACCTCCCCTTCAAGAAAAACCGAGAACTGGAAGAGAAACCAATAGGCTCAGGAGAAAAATCAGATACCACCTTTTGGAAGGACGACAGGACTGCTCGCAAACACCACCCTCTATCCAGAAAGGGTGAAAACGGCTCATTACATGACGCTTGAACTCCGAAACTCGTCGCACCGAAGAACGAGCTATCAAAGCCACTGTCTATAACAGCAAATCCTTTACCGACGCCTGGAGTAAAGAATCAAAGGGCTCTTTAGCTAACGCCTCTAAGGCCCAATCGGGATCCCCCGGCGGCACCCGAACTCTCCTTGAGGAGCGCAGTCGCATCCCAACTTAAGGAAATGCTACACATCGATCCGAACACCTAGTGCTATTCCCTTCACAGAACCTCTACAGCCGGAAACAGTCGCCCGCTGGATCCTCTAAGGAACTGGCCGCTAGTTCCTTCAGACACTGTCCTGCAGAGAACTCAGACCAAGGATACAGACACCTTTGTCGCCCGGACTTGCCGCCGTGAACAGCAGCCTTCCAAAAGGCACTAAGCACGGACCTATGTAGCAGAAGCAGCCTGCCTCCTTGCTCTCAACAAGGTGGCGAAGACTGCCGCAGAATAACCCTTCTTCTTGAGCCCCGCCCATACAAAGGCCAAACCGTAGGCGGGCACCGATCCACCTGAGACATTCGTCACGGACCTAGCTGCAGCAGAATGTCCGCTACTGACAACTTCTAGGAAAAGCCTGTCGAGAAGGAGAAGGAGAAAAGCCTAGTACGGCCGTCTCGTTCAACCGGGCGCTACCAAGAGTACCTTTCTCCGAAAGCCTCGATACGCCAACTAGTTGCCCCATGAGAGCCCACGGGGAAAGGACAAGACAAAGACTTAATTTGGAGCTTACTGACCCTCGACTTGGACGAACCATCAGCTGCCCCATTCCTCCACCAGAGAGACCTCTGGGAGAACCCCAAGGAAGCCAATAATATTAGCTAGCGCTTGAATTAAGCCATAATGCATATTTGCCCCATAAAGCAAATCAGGCTCTAGTCGATTCAACTCCCTGATCCTTTCCTGTTCTAGGCGAGTAGACTGCCGTAAACACTGCGACCACCTGAAGCATGCTCTCACCTCCCCAGGCTACACAAATGGGAGCTTGTAAGGCCAGAGCATTGCCCCCAACCTGCGATAAGGAGGATTGCTAGGGCTCTGTTCCATACAGTGAGTCCACACCCCTGGTAGTGCAAGGTGTGCACCCACCCACATAGTACCCAGGCATGCCCCTGCTTAGCCTCAAAATGTCAATCAAGAACAGGCGCATTCAGGACAGCTGAATACTTTTTTTTTTTTTCTGGGGTTTGTTTTTTTTTTTTTTTACAAAGACACCTCTTAACCAAAAATTCCTTCAGCATATGTTAAGAGACGCTCTTTCCGTGCCAACAATATGAAGTAGAAAGAACTCCCAAACACAGGCATACTAATCCACGGCCTTCCTGCTAGAGTAACGCCCCATTCCGTCTGACTGCACAAAGATGGACTTTATATTTTAAGTTCAACTAGCACCTGGTGATATGAAATACAGCTCTCATTCCGCAGTGGCAATTGAGTCAGCAATGAAGAAGCCGAGAAACTGCAGACAAGTTCCCATTATACCACCTGGTAAAGACTCCACTTTTAGACCACTGAAGCAAAAAAGCATGCGAGAGTGCCTTGTGTCCTGCCAGTAGCTGATTGAATTGAAGTGAATCAGTGTATGCAGGGCATTGTCCAAAGAACGCAAGGCTCCTTCTCCAGGCTGACTCCACATTCACAGTCTAAACCGGCAGTCACCTTGGCTGATGCAGATCAGCGCGGAAGCCATCTTGTAAGCCCAGCATATGAAGTATGCCTACTTGAGTCTTAGCCGCTGCCACTGCTACTAGAGAACTAGCCTGGCTGCGTGCTTCTGGTCCCCCATTAAGGCATTCGCTGAACACTAGCAGAGACTCTCCGTACTGGAGAACCTCTGATAAATGGAATGGGAGCATAGATAGCTTCAAAGGCCAGAGTTCTAACTTGCAACCTCTCTCCGCTGAGCTGCCTCTCTCATATGTAAAATTAAACCACATATAGCCAAAATGAAGACATTACAAATCTACCGTAAAATCGTATAATTTGGGCAAGCCAAACGAAACGGGAACATTTTCCATTAAGAAACCACACAACTATAAAAGCCTTCCCATGACATAATGCTTATGGCAGAGCATTCCACATCTGTGGACTGGCCATGGCGCTCACCCAAGCACCTGTTACAACTGTCCAAGAGAGTTATCACCATAATTCCTTTTGCCTTGAATATGTTTACAGCGGAACATAGCGCTATATCACAGCAGCTAAGCCAAAATATTACCCTGCCATATAAAACGACTTTAACGCTTTATAGGACCTTCTATGGATAGCGGAAGGAGATTCTTGTAAATCAACATAGCTATACCCCTTTTTCTTTTCTTTTTTTTTTTTAAATATAGGACTCCAAAAACCAAGTTTCCGCCAACTCTAATGAAATCAAAGCAGATCAGCTAAAATTAACCGAATTGCTCCTATAGCTTTGCAAGAAGCTACCAGCCCCCCCTGCACCCAGTTGTCCTTCCCCCCTTATCCTGGGGGATTCTGCATTGCAGGAGGCGTTGCCCACCCCCTGCCAGCCTACTGCATCTGCCAGGGAGCTGAAGAGCAAAAAAGAAAGTAGAACCCCTGGAAGGAAACAGTGTCCCGTCCTTGGGATTCTGGATGCCAACAGGTAAAAATCAAAAGTAAAATCAACAGTGTTAGCCAAAAATGAACAAGGCTATCTCTCACTAAAGCGAGTTTCTTTTTCTTTTTGAAATCCCACCGAAGTCCGTGGGACCCAAGCTTTCGAACACAGCCCCTACCTAACGCTGTGCATTAACCACAACCAGAGAAATGAAATGCAATGAAACCTTGCTCTAGTAATAGATGAGAATTTCCTGGGAAGGGCCTGCTAAGTGTTGCTATGAAACACACAGACACCTCCCCAGGCCTTCGTGCAGTCAAATAGCAGTGGAATACACCGACCACCTTGCAAATGGAGGTCTTAGAGGTTGTTGCCTGTGTGAACCTGATGAGTGATATGATCTTATATTGTACCACCCCCCCCCCCCTCAAGGATGGGGGCACTGAATACTATATGTGATTCATGAGCAGCGCTGTCATTCGGTGGCCTTTAGGGTACCAGAGCCCGACCAATGATACAGAAGTTAAGAGCTTTAAATCTTGGTCATATAATCTTGATTTTCAGAACAGCTGCTCTGTGGCTCTGTGGTGATTTTTTTCCTGACTTGCAGATAATGGCTGCATACACTCAATAGTGCCTTTCTATGACTGTGGGTATCATCTGCCCTCTGGTGGCCATAGACTGTAGCACAGGCACTTCTGGGTTGACAGTTTAACTGCCAGTCTATTTTTTTATATCCTAAGGTTTCCTAAACCTGTCCCTGTGAATTTTGGGCAACTTTCACTATAGAATACATAAAAGAAAACTTCCAGGCTGTCCCTCCTTCCAACTACAAGTTAGGGCTCTGCTCTTGAACCTAAAAACTGGCAATTTGCCTAATATCCTGGGACTTAACAGATGCTCCTCAGAGACATGATTAGGAGGGAAAGACCATGTGGTTTCAGGGATCAATGCCAAAACCGCTGTCCTATTTTTAAGTTTATTCTTATTTATTTTATAAAGAGGATTGACAACAGTCCCCCTTAAGGCTGAGGAACTCCCTGAGCCTCAAAAAAAAAACCCTACAAACAAAAGAAAGAAACAAACACTAGGCCCAAAAATCTAGCTATTCTGCCTGTTGTTTCCCTCACACAGGCAGCTCCCTGCAACTCTCGCCATGCGGTCCAAATACCTAGAGAGGAAATGGCCCCCTCTTCGCCAATGAATTTTGGCGCCAAGAACAACAGCCGCTGCAAAAAATGAGGCCTCAGCAGACCGACCGAGCCCGAAGGCCTTACCTGCAGGGCCGAAAGCCACACAGCCTGCTCCTACCACCTTGAATTCCTCCGATCCTCAAGCCACACTGATGTGCCTGGCAGCCGCGGCGAGGATCGCTCAGCCGGTTCCACAGAGTAAAATTAAAATCCCGCAGCAACGGAGAGGCTCCGTCTCACACAGCTTCAGTGTGGCTGTACGGGTCCCGGAGCTCTCTCCCGTACAATCAAGGGAGAGAGATCCGCACCGGCAAATGCCTGCAGCAAGTGAAAATCACTGACAAGGAGGGAAGGCGAGAGCTGCTATTAATTTAAAGAGTCAGGCTCAAATTTAAAATTACTGTAAATAAGGAAATTCACTCCTAACTAAAGGGAACTAATCCCTGATTGCCAATTAACCAAAGGTAACTGAATTAAAAGTAAAATTAAAAGTAAATTAAAGGTAAAAATCAAAAGTAAAATCAGAATAGAATTTGTCACACTAAATGCTCCTTATCTGTTCCCCCCAAGTGAGCCCAGGAGCTAGGCTCACTATGTCCTCCTGCTGCAAGGAGACTGGACACACTGGAGGCTGATGGGAGATACCAGCAGGCTATATCCAGTGATGTCACGACTTTGACATGCCCAGTCTCCTAGCTGCAGGAAGAGGTGCACAACCCAGAGGTAGAGGACTAAACTGGAGGAACGATAAGGAACCAGCGCTCGCCGCACTGCTCGCATCTCCAACCAATTGATGGACCACCTGATTCCTCCAAGGTCCAACAGCCTTGCGCCACTTGTGACAGACAATGCGCCCCCCAGCTTGAGAGACTGGTGTCTGTGGTGACCAACACCCAATCCGGCTGTTGCAAGGGCATGCCGGCCTGAAGATGCGTGGAGTCCAACCACCACCTCAGACCTTCCCTTACCTCCTGCGGGCACACCAGCTTCTGGGATAGAAGGTGCTCCTGCGGCGACCACCTCGACAGTAGAGCTCTCTGTAGTGGCCGCATATGAGCCCTGGCCCACGGCACTAGGTCCAACGCCACCGCCATGGACCCTAATAGCTGCATGTACCACCACACCGTGGGAGCCTGCGTGCACAAAAAAGTCTGCACTTGACCTTGAAGCTTTAGCATTCTTTCTTCGGGCAGAAACACTAACCCGGCGACCGTGTCGAACACTGTCCCTAGATATACCAGACGTTGAACAGGCAGCAACTGACTCTTGGCCCGATTCACTACCCAACCAAGCCGTTCCAGAAACTCTACTATCTGCCTGGTTGCCGTAAGCGACTCTGCTTTGGAGTCCACCTGTATCAGCCAATCATCCAAATAGGGATGCACTGGGATGCCCTCCTGTCACAATGCAGCTGCTACCATGACCATTACCTTTGTAAACATACGCGGCGCCGTTGCCAGATCAAACGGCAGTGCCCGGAACTGAAAATGGCCCATCGGAACAGCAAAACGCAAAAACCTGTGATCTGGCCTGATCGGAATGTGAAGATCAGCCTCCGTGAGATCTATTGAGGACAATACCTCTCCCGGTTTCACTGCCAAAATCACTGACCTCAGTCTCCATCCAGAAGTGTGGTACCCGCAAACACCGATTCACATACTTGAGATTCACATACTTGAGATCGAGAATGGGTCAAAAGGAACCTTCCTTTTTGGGAACCATGAAATAGATCGAGTATCGACCTAATCCGCACTGGTCTGGAGGCACGGGAACTACCGCTTGAAGTTGCAACAAATCGTTGAAGCGAGCCGTTTACCGCCTCCTTCTTCACCTGCACCTTGCAAGGGGATACCACGAACGCATCCGCCAGTGGGTGCTCGAATTCCAGTGCGTAGCCTTTTTGGATGATCTCCAGTACCCACTGGTCTGTGGTGATGGCGGCCCAGGCGGAATAAAACTCCTGCAAACGTCCCCCTACCGGAACTTCTGCCTGGGCCTGCACGACTTCATTGTGGCTTTTTGGCTTGTGTCTGCTGGGAAGGTAGATATCCTCTGTCAAATCCCCTTGCTCCTCGAAAGGACGGATGTCTAGCCTCAAAACGCCCTCTCTGATAAAAGGAGCATACCGAGCCGCCCAAAACCTGTGGAATTCTCTTCCTTGACCACGCTGCGGTCCCCCGGGTCTCGGAACTCTCGGACGATCCTCTGGCAGCCGACCTCCCTTACAATCGCCCAAATCCTTGACAATCTTTTCCAAAGCTTCCCCAAAGAACAGCTTACCCTTATAGGGAAGTTTACTGAGCTGCGCTTTAGAGGAGGCATCTGCGGCCCAATTCCGCAAGCAGAGAAACCTCCTTGCCGCAATCAGCGATGCCATCATCTTAGCTGAGATCCTGACCAGATCATAAAACGCATCTGCCAAGTACGCCGCTGCCGATTCCAGCTTGGCCCCCTCTGGTGACTGATTCTCGTCCCCTTCAGGAGAAACCTCCCCTTGTAGCCACCGAATGGGGGCCCTCGACACATATGCCCCACAAGTTGCGGCATGCAACGCCAACGCACTTGACTCAAAAGCCTGTTTAAGAATAGACTCCAATTTCCGATCTTGGAGATCCTTAAGGACCGCCCCACCTTCTACAGGGATGGTAGTCTTTTTCGTTACCGCCGAAACTAAGGCATCTACCTTTGGCATATGTAGCAACTACTTCTCTTCCTTGGGAATCGGGTACAAATGACCTATGGCCCTGCTACCCCTCAGGGACGCCTCAGGGCACTCCCATTCTGATTCTACCATTTGCTTGATAACCCTATGAATTGAAAAACATTTCTGCTCTGCTTTAAACCCCTGGAGCATCAGGTCTTCCAGGGGCTCCTCCAGCGCTACCGGAAGGCTGATATTCAACGCCACCAGGGACTGCGCAATAAGAGCTCCCAGCTCCTCCCTGCGGAATACCCGGAACAAAATTAGGATCTTCCCCTGGCGTGAGCTCTCCTCCTTCTAGCTCCATGGCCCACAGATCAAGCCCCGACTCTGACAGGGCCTCCCCGTCCTCCTCCAGCCGCAGTTATGAGGCCTGCTGACCCCACCCGTCACAGGCTGACCCCACATCGCAATGTTTGTGCGAGGGACCCTCCTCCGGGTCCTCCTCCCCCGTAACTGCCGCTCTCTGCGACCCTGGAGACCGGGTAGCCTCTGATCCGCCCAGAGTCTGCTCTCTCCTGAGGCAATAGGCCTTATGCATCGCGAGTATGAAATCTGCAGAAAAGAACGTATCCAGCCCTTCCTGCAGACCTAAAACTGGTGCCTGTGCCGCAGGCCCAGAAGCCTTTTTTAGACTTTGCTTTCTTTTTCACCTGTTTGTCTGGTAACGCGGGAGAAATCCCTGCTTCGGCTAAAATGGCCACCTTTCCCGCTTGATCTTGGGGCCTCCCTGAGAGCTCCCCCTAAGACGAACTCTCCTCCATCACCACAAACCGCCACTCCAAATCACTTCCTTGGCGCACACAGGATCTACAGAGCCCCGGAGCAGCTAAACCGCGGGCACCCCCGCACAGCACGCATGCTGCCGCAAATCGGCAGCATGCGTCTGTATCGGAGCCCTACTACCGGCAAACCTACAACGCCACGCCGCCGCAACACAGATTCAAAAGCTCGCCCAGAACAATTTCGTACCTTCTCTTAACAAAAGCTATAAACAGCTGATCGCCCGAAGCCCGCTGCTAGCGGGCGGTGATCAGTCACTACGGCGGCAGAAGAAGAGTGCGGCTGGGGCTCCCAGGCACTCTCTCTCTCCCCCCCGGGCAACAGTCAGCTCCCAGACTGTGAGGCAGGCTCTGCCCCTGCTGCCCTCAATGTCTGTTGGTAGCGGGGATCTGGCAAATCTCTCCTCCGGTTGAAGTGCCCTGCTAGGACACACCAGAATACAAGTGCTCCCCAAAGAAATGAGTAGCTGAGAGTTTGCCCTGTGTTCTGTCCCTTTTCTTTCCTTTTTTTTTTTTTTTTTTTTACTCTGGAGCCTGAGCCAAAACAAAAAATGATCCTATCCAGCTGCTGAGGACTGAAAGACTGAGTCTCTGGCACCAGGGGGAGCTGGATAGGATGTCAGCAAGACTCTGTAATTCAGTCCTCAGTTGCTGGAGGGGGCTGACAACCCTACCTACATTTTCCTGGACTGGCCTGGAGAGATGAATAGGAAGTTTAAGTTACAATGTAAACCGCTTTGATTGAAATGATAAAGCGGTATATAAAACCTGTTAAATAAATAAAAATAAATCAATGCACTTCAACAGAAATTGACCTAAATGGAAGAGACAGCTTGATATTCTTGCATCTGTAAAACTATCTACAGACGTATTCAGAAAAACGAACTAGTGGATGCCTAAAAAACTAAAGAGAATATCTCCTTAAGCCCAAGAAAGCTTTCTACATTTGCATTTTTGCCTCCAGAAAAAAATTCAAGATGCCTTCATTACTCTCTCAAAAAATGCTCCAAAGTAAAACCAGTGTATAACTATTTTGAAGAAACTTATGTATTAGGAAAAGCAATTACAAGACGTGTAAGAGGAAGACCAATGCGAAATCACCAACATCACCCACCAATATTTCCACCAACTCAATGGAGTATACATCATCTTCAGATTCACAATCTACCAAGAACAAACAATAACGTAAGCTTGGCACAGACGTTTCAAAACAGTAGTTGAACGTTGTCACATGGGAGTATATTCCATGATAAAAGGAATTCATAAAAGAAGACCCCCCACAAATCAAGAAATAGGACGATGAATAGCAGATGCTAATATGCCCAAAAAAAAACCCTAGAAGCAATTCAAAGAGAACAGCAAATAACGGCAATCTGGACTATGTGACAAACAGTGGAACAGTGAGTTAAGAAATGACTTGAATAACTAAAAATATAGAATACAATAATAGGCGTTTCCAAAATAAGAATGTACCATGAACTGTTAAAAAAAAGTAGTTAAAATTTGTTTAACTTGACTTTAACATAATAAAATATTAGTAGTAACTGATAATAACTAACTATTAAACAATTTCAAAAATATCATTTATTTGAAATAGAGAAGTTAGACTTACCTGCTAATTGTAGTTCCTTGAGGAACTCCAGTCCAGTCCCGAAACCACTGGGTAGTGCATCTCCTCCAGCAGCTTGGAGACTGAGCATATCATCTTGATGATCCTCCTGTACTTATGTAGCTGGTACCGCCTACCAGCCCCAGTAATCTATTGACAAAGCAGACTCACAGTAGCAACAAATAAGTAGCTGACCAAGAATAAAAAGGAACTATCACTCATACAAACTAACAATCTGCCTCCTTCCTCCCAACAGGGAAAATCCCCCGTTATGCTCAAGCGGGAAAGATAACCTGTGAAGCTTCTGAGTAGTGCCGTACAGCACCGAGCCCAAGACTGGCTGTTCCCTCGGACCGCCCTCCTAAACGCTCACCATGTGTATCCTCGACACCTCCTGACCCCTGCCAAGACGCAGAGGCACAGAGTCCCAGGCGAAGGTGCCAAAACGTCTCAAACCTGTAGCGGCGGGATCCGCAACTGGACTGGAGTTCCTCAAGGAACTTCAATTAGCAGATAAGTCTAATTTCTCTTTAAGAACATAAGATATGTCATACTGGGTCAGACCAAGGTCCATCAAGGCCAGTATCCTGTTTCCAACAGTGGCCAATCTAGGTCATACGTACCTAGCAGTTTCCCCAAAAGACACAGGTTCCGCAAGATACAGGTTTTAACATGTTATCCACAATGACGCCAAATCTTTTTCCTGGGTGGTGGTTCCTAATGTGGAACCTTGCATTATGTAACCATAGTTTGGGTTGTTCTTCCCTAGGTGCATAACTTTGCACTTGTCCACATTAAATTTCATCTGCCATTTTGATGCCCAGTCTTCTAATTTATCAAGATCCTCTTGCAATTTTCCACAATCCTCTTGGGTTTTAACAACTTTAAATAGTTTTGTGTCATCTGCAAATTTGATAATCTCACTCGTTATTCCACTTTACAGGTCATTTATGAATATGTCAAAAAGCAGCAGACCCAGCACAGATCCCTGGGGTACACCACTATTCACCTTTCTCCATTCACCAAGCTTGATGTAAGTCTTTAACCTTTGCAACTGCTCCTTTTAGTTTTTTC
Source organism: Ichthyophis bannanicus (assembly GCA_033557465.1). Lineage (NCBI taxonomy): Eukaryota > Metazoa > Chordata > Amphibia > Gymnophiona > Ichthyophiidae > Ichthyophis > Ichthyophis bannanicus. The sequence goes on from CM066038.1 coordinate 334,787,859, forward strand.
TTAACTATTTTCCTCATTTTATCATAGTCTCCCTTTCGATCGATCGGGGGAGCTCTCTTTCCTTATTGTCCATCCAGTCCAGTCCCGAAACCTCTGTGATTTAACCGAGCAGTCCACTTATTGGGAGGGACCTGCAACCGCAACCTGAAGCACTGCAGATCCAAAACAGGCATCTCCTGCTGCCTGGACATTCAAGCAGTAATGCTTCGCAAAAGGTATGTAGTGAAGACCAGGTTGCCGCCTTACAGATCTCCACCGGCGGCACCAAGCTGAATTCTGCCCACGAAGCTGCCTGGGCTCTCATATAATGTGCCTGCAATCCCGTCAGCACCACCCTACCCTTCAAGATGTATGCTGATGCAATGGCCTCCCTAATCCACCTGGAAATAGTGGCCTTGGTGGCCGCCTCTCCTCTTCGCAGCCCCCCAAACAAAACAAACAAGCGATCCAATTTCCTGAAAGGTGCTGTGCGGATCATGTAACGCCGCAGGGTTCTCTTAACATCCAAGAGTCGCAACTACGAGCTTGCGGAACCTCCTGCCGCCGACCACAAGGTGGGCAAGGCAACCGCCTGGTTCACATGGAATGTCGAGACCACTTTGGGCAGGAACAAAGGTATGGGCCACAGAACCACCTTCTCCCAGGAAAAGTACAGGAAAGGCTCTTGGCAAGATATGGCCTGAAGCTCCGAAATTTTATTTATTTATTTAGACAGTTTTTGCATACCGCCTTATCCTTCAATCAAAGCGGTCACAACACAATTGGGGGATACATTTAACACGTGGGGATATGAGAGACATACACTAATACTTACAGGGAACATGGGCTATGGAGGGTTAAGTGGCTTGCCCAAGACCACAAGGAGCATCTGTGGGACTAGAAACCCAGTCCTTCCGGCCCAAGGTTGCTGTCCTCTAGTGGGATTTGAACCCCCGACCTTCTGGCCTGAAGTACCTTGCCCCAACCACTAGGCTACTCCTCCCTCATGCCGAACAATCCTGCATGCCGTTCAAATCACTACCAAGAATACTGCCTTCAGGGTCACATCCTTCAGCGAAGCCCAACTCAATGACTTGAAGGGCTCCCCTGTGAGTGCGGTAAGCACCAGATTGAGATCCCACGGCAGGATCACCAACCTCCGCTGAGGTCGCAAATGACTTGCCACCCTCAGAAATCTCAACACGTCCGGGTGTGTGCCCAACGCCACCCCTTGAACCTTACCTCTGTAGCAAGAAATCGCGGCCAGCTGCACTCTCAAGGAGCTGGCGGCTAATCCCTTGTCAAGAACGCCAGTATGTCCAGAATAGATGCCGTGAACAGTCGAGACTGTCTATCTGCACACCATGCTTCAAATATACACCATACCTGGATGTAAGCTAAACAAGTAGACCTCTTCCAGGCCTTTAACAATGTGGCTATCAAAGACCCTGAATATCCTTTCTTCTTTAGCCTCGCCCTTTCAAGAGCCATGCCATAAGCAAGAACTGATCTACCTGAGGCATGCATACCGGTCCTTGCGTCAGCAGATCCTCCCGGGCGGGAAGACGCCGCACCAGATTGGTATACCAAGGACACCATGGCCAGTCCGGGACGATCAGTATCACCAATCCTCGGTGGGCTTCTATCAGCTGTATCACCCGACTGATTAGCGCCCACAGGGGAAACACATAACAGTTCTCCCGCTGACCACCTTTGTACGAGGGCATCCAGACCCTCGAACATCCATTCTCTCCTTCTGCTGTACAACCGGCTTGCCTTGGCCGACTGGAAGGTTGCCATCAGATCCTTCAATGGACAGCCCTATCGACCCACCACCTGCTCGAACACCTCATGGTTGAGAATCCACTCTCCTCGGTCCACCTGCAGCCGGCTCAGGTAGTTGGCCATGACGTTGTCTACCCCCACAACATGCACTGCCAACAAGGCCTGGAGATGACTCTCCGCCCAGGCTAGCAGCACTTCAGCCTCTTCCTCCAGATCCACACTTTCCGTGCCGCTCTGGCGGTCGATGTAGGCCACCATGGTCGCATTGTCCGAGAATACCTTGATCGTCTGTCCTCGCAGCCAGGACCCGAAGCTCCACAACGCTCCGAGTACTGCCCGCATCTCCAGTCTGTTGATGGACCATCAGGCCTCTTGCACAGTCCACCATCCCTGAGTGAAGTGCCCTTCTCAATGGCCCCCCAACCTGCCAGGCTGGCATCTGTCATCGGTGGTACCCAAGCTGGCATCTCGAGGGGCATGCCCCTCTCCAGGCTCTCCGGGCGCAGCCACCATCTCAATGCTCTCTTCAACTGCCTCAGGCACGGAAGCCGGTGGGACAGAGGTTGAGTCTGGTGGGACCACCGATGCAGGAGTGCCCTCTGCAAGGTTTGCATATGGGCCCTTGCCCATGGGACCAAGTCGAGCGTGGCTGCCATGGTTCCGAGAACCTGCAGATAATGCCAGGCTGATGGCTGCGGCATCCACAAGAACTGGCACAGAAGATGCCGCAGCCCCTGAGCTCGCTTCTCTGTTAGGAAAACCTTTCCCGCCTTTTTATCGAAGCGTGCCCCCAAATACTCCAGTTCCTGGGAGGGCAAAAAACTGGCTTTTGTCCAAGTTGATCACCCATCCAAGACTTTCTAGGAACTGCGCCACCTTTATTTATTTTATTTATTTAAAAAGGATTTATATACCGCTTTATCCTGAAATCAAAGCGGATTACACATCAAACAAATCAAGTGCATGGGTGTGGGCATGCAGTGATAAATCGAGGCGTGTGTGAGTGGTGTGAAGTTGATTGCGTGGTGAGCTATGTACAGTGTGAGCAGTGTACAGGAAATATTTACATTTTGGTTGGCTGAGAGTTCGTTTAGACAGTTCATGTGATGTCCTTGTGTTCTGTGAAGAGCATGGTTTTGGGCCTTTTCCGGATGTTTTTGAGGTCTTTTGTTGATCTCAGGTTCTCTCGTCTTCATTGAATTGTTCAATGAATAGGGTTGTTTTAAGTAGCATCCAGAATTCTTTTATATCTGTTGTTGATTTTAGCTTGTCTGAGAGGACATTCCAGATCGCAGGGGCAGCTAAAGAGAAGGCTCGCATGGATGTGGCTTTGTTTGTTCTTGTAAATATAGTAGGTGTTGGTATATTATTTTGGTGCTGTTTCTGTCTGGTCTTTTGTTTGTTTTGGTTCCAATGAGTTCCTGTACTATTCCTGCTGAGGTGTTGTTTTTAATTTTGAAGATAGTGAGCTCTGATTTATATTTTGCCCGTGAGGAGATTTGTAGCCAGTGTAGATCTTGTAGTATTGGAGCTATATGGTCTTGTATTGAGGCGCAAGTAATAATTCGGCCAGCAGTGTTCTGGACTAATTTTAGGGGATGGGTGGTTTGTTTGAGCAGACCTTGGAATAGTATATTACAGTAGTCCAGCAGAGGTGTAATGATGGCCTGGCATACTGTACGGAAATGTTCTTTATTGAAGAGGGGTTTTAGTCTCCGGAGTGTTGCGAGTTTGAAGAAGGCTGTTCTAGATATCTTGTTGATATGCGGTTGGAGGGCGAGTTGCTTGTCTATTATCACTCCAAGGTATCTGACTTCATCTTTTATTGTAATCGGTGTATTGGATATGTTGATAGTTGTAGGAGGAGTGAATGTGGAGTCTCTCATGATGATGATTGCTTCAGTTTTTTTTTATGCTGATGTTTAGGTTGTTGTTGGTTAGCCAGGTTGTTATTTCTTGAATGCAGGTTGATATAGTGGTATAGTCTGGGGAGTCTAGTTGAATAGGGGTATATGCCATGATGTCGTCAGCATATATGGCGTATTGTATCTTGTATTTATTAAATATTTTGCATATGGGCTGAATGTAGATGTTGAATAGAAGAGCTGATAATGATGAGCCTTGGGGAACTCCTTGAGTAGCCTTTAAGGGTCTAAGGTGAGGTTTCCAGATTGTACTCTCTGCTGTCTAATCGTCAAGGTATGATTGGACTACAAGATTCCACAATAAAATGGTTCCAATCTCCATTAGGCGCTTCAATAGGATATGATGAGAAACTGTGTCGAGTGCTTACGATATAATCGATAAATATTAGTAGGAAGCCCTGCTTTATGTTGTTTATTCCTTTGATTATGTTATTGAATAGATGTATTAGTAGTGTTTCAACACCATGTTTTGGACAGAATCCATGCTGGTGGGGATCTAGTGGGGCAAATTCGTCAATGTGATCTTAGAGCTGTTTCTGTACAATTTTTTCCGTTATTTTAGCCAGGAATGGGAGGCTGGCTATTGGGCGGTAGGTTGGAAGGTCAGTGCTGTTGGATGAGGTAGATTTAGGAATGGGGCGGATAGTAGATTGCTTGAGGGCTTTTGGCATGTCGCCCTGGGTTAGAGAAGTGCTTACTATTTTTTGGATGAAGGTGTTGAGATCTTTATGGTGGATTTAATCCAAGTTACCGGGCAGGGGTCCAATGGCAAGGTGGTGGTGTTTAGAGCCGTGATGGTTTGTTCTATTTGTTTTGTTGATGGAATGCTGAAGTTCTTCCACTGATTGGTAGATGTAGAGCCATCTGTTGCTGGTGTGTCCATAAGGGAGATGTTTTTATGGTGTGTGTTGGTGCTGTTCTTGGCTGTTAGGTAATCAGCAAAGGTTTGGGGGTGCATCTTGCTTTCATCTTTCATTGTTGGGTCATTCGTTAGAGTACGAACGATGTTGAAGAGCTCTTTAGGTTTATTACAGGCTTTTAGTACAAGGTTTGTATGGTATTGATTTTTGTGTTTGTTTATTAAGTTATTGTCATCTTTTTGCCTCTCTTGGTATTGTTTCAATGTGGTTTCTGATTTGTTGCATCTCCAGCGACGTTCCAGTTGCCTTAGTTTTCTTTTGGATTCTCTTATTGTGTTAGAGTACCATGGTGTAGATCTGCTCCTGTTTTTGTTGTGGTGTGAGTTCATATGAGGCGTTAGTTGAGATGCAGCCAATATGCTGGTATTCCATGAGTTGATGGCTTCATCCAGGTTGGTGAAATCCTGGGGTAGGGACTGCACGGTATCTTTGAGGAATTGCTCTTTGTTAAAAGCTTTGAAGTGTCTGGTTGGTTGTTTCTTTTTCCAAGCTGCCTGTTCAATATGGAGGTGGAGCTCAAATGATATGGCATGGTGATCTGACCATGGTATTGGTGTAGTTTTAGGTGGTGTTATGAGATCTTTATCTAGGGTGTTTGGAATGAATATGCGGTCTGATGTAGAGCCAGAGCAATGGAATGGGCTCGATAAGATTTGCTTGAGTTGAATGGATTCCATTGCTTTGTGAAATGCGAATTCAGTTGTTGTTGAGGCAGATGTGAAGTTTAGGTCTCCTAGCACAATGAGAGTCTTGTGTGGTGAGTTAGCTGCATATATCATGTCCAGTATGCTGGATGTGTCCTCTGTTGGGCGTGGGGGGGGGGGGGGGGAGTCGGTATATTAGGCAGATGGATAGATGTTTGTTTTCAGTGTTGATGAATTCAGTGTGTTCGGAGCTTTTGGAGGTTGATGTCTTGAGCCTTAAGTCTCCTCGTTTGTGGGTTCTGGGGCAGTTGTAGGCTGTGAATGCTGGTGGTGTTATTTGGTTCAGTATTACCTGGTCTGTACTCTTGAGCCATGATTCAGTAATGCATAGGATGTCAAAGTTGCTTTCACAGATGTAGTCGGTAATAGTGTTTGTTTTGTTGCATATTGATCTTGCATTTATCAGGCCTATGTTTAAGCGTGTGGTTTGTGGAGAGTGCGATTGAGGTATGTATTTTTGTGACCATGGCTGTATTTGAATGTTTTTGGTGGGTCTCTTTCTGTGAGGTTTGTGATGTGCAGATGTCTGTAAAGGTTGGTATATTGTAGGGAAGTATGATATATATATATAGGAGGAGCTTGTAAGGCTGTAAAGTAGTTGCTGTAGTAAAATGCATCTATTTGATAAGAGCATAGGTTAAGAATTGGTATGAAAGCATACATTTGTAGGACAAGTGTTCTTTTGTCCTCAGGCACGTGCACACCTGCCAGCACGCTTCCTTTAAATGATCTGCTGGGGCCCCAATTGGGCCTTGGGAAGTGGAGCGGGAGGGGCAAGTTGCTCCCGATTCCTTGCCGTGGCCGTCACAATCTCGCCCCGGACTTTGCACAGATGAGCCAATCGTCCAGGTACAGGTGGCACCAGAACCCCATCCTTGCGGAGCACTGCCACCTCCACCACCATAACCTTAGTGAAAGTTTGTGGTGCTGTCGCCAGGCCAAATGGCAACATCCGAAACTGGAAATGTCTCATCGTCATCTTCTTGGTAACTGCAGACACTGCAGCATCCACCTTGGAGGACTGAAAAAAACTTGCACTCTTGCTCTGGTAATGGGTAAAGCTATGCCATGGCCTGTACCCCCCTGAGACCCACCTACAGCAGATTCCACTCCTCCTAGATCATCTGCTTGACCACTCTGTGCACCAGAAAGACCTTCTGCGGCTTCCGCACCACCTGGAGCAGCAGGTCTTCCAGAGCCTGATCCTCTGCCGGCATAATCAGAGCCTTCAAAGACTCTCCTATGAGAGCCGCCAATTCCTCCCTGCGGAACACACACACCACTCACAACTGGTCTTCCTGCTCCGGGATCTCTCCTTCCTACAACTCCTCCTGGGAGTCGAGTTCTGTATCCAAGTCTTCCAGGTTCAGCACTTCCGACCCCGGGGAGTGTACCTGTCCCTCCTCTGAGGGTCGTAACTTCTTCGCCGTACTACTTCCACCATAGACATTCCGTACACCACTCTTTTCACCCCCCTGTCCCATGTAGGCGGGACGCTAGGCTGTACCTGCTGGCACAGACAAAAAGCCTTGTGGAGCAGCAGCACAAATTCAGGAGAAAAATATCCTGGAAGCCCTAACTCGCCCTGATGCGAAGTAGAGGACCTGGGCTTGGACGGAAGAGAGGAGGCTGACTCCAGAACCTCCATCAATCCCCCGGCATCCTGGCTCCCCCCAACTGGGGAAGGAAATTTATCCTGGCCTCCCTGCAGATCCTTCTCCACCGCAGCGGTCTCCTGAGCACAGCCCCGACAGACTCCCTCATCGGAAACCGCCACTCGCCTTGTTCCGCGCACCAGACACTGGGGTCTGGAAGGCATGGCCCCCAGGTTAAAGAACTGTTTGGCCCCCAGGAAGGGACCCTACCCCAGACTCCCCTTACACAGAGCCCAGGGATCACCTCCCCTCTAGGCCTCTGGGTCCTCCAGAGCAAAGAAATTAAATTAAATCAAATTCAATTAAATTAAACTAAAGAAAAAGGCAGCTCCTGGTCCAGGAAAAAGCCCCGTGCAGCTTGCATCCTCGAGCCCAGCTAATCCTGGAGGGGAGGGAGGGAGGAAAGGAGACTGCCAACCCAAATGGGCTAAAAATGCACGCCGACCACAGGAAACAGGCCGTGCCACCCACACGTGCAATTTCAAGCTTCTTGCCACATGGCCTGGACCATAGCAACCTTCTGCTCTGCGTTTCACTGCTTGCTGCCTGCACTCTCCCGGCCACAGAGGTGCTGAAAACCACCTCCCGGCTTACCTCACGCCCAGGACCACTCCTGCGTCTCCTTTCCCTTTGTCTTCCTGTGCTGCACTTCCCTTGCTCTCAGCCAGTGATCAGAGGCTTTGGCGCTGAGGGGAAAAGAAGAAACTGGCCGCTTCGGTTGTTCTGCTGTTGGCGGTTCCTCACCCGCTCACAGGTTCGGGAACCGCCTGCCTTACTGGCACCGTCTCAGATCCCCACTGCCTGCCCCGCAAATCCTGGAGAAGGAGGGGAAACCCAGAGTCTCCTGGGTATTTCTCTTTCTTTTTTTTAAAGAAACAAGCCCCTGCAAGCAGGACTCTGCACCAGAAAGAAATGAAATTAGGGCAAATTAAATGGTAAAATAAATGGTAAAATAAAGGCCCTAACTCTCCTTAGTTGTTCCTTCATGAGTCCAGCCCCTGGCTCACGACCTCCTCCAGCTGCTTGGAGACTGAGCTTACTGGGGCTGGTAGGCAATGCCAGCTACATAAGTACAGGAGGGTCGTCAAAAGATGACATGCTCACTCTCCAAGCTGCTGGAGGAGGTGCATTATCAAGAGGTTTCGGGACTGGACTGGAGGGACGATAAGGATCAATTAATTGTTGTTAACTCAACAGATAAGAAAAAGTTATGTTAAATGCTACCGTTTAACTCACTAGCAAAGACTTAAAAAGAGAAATTAGACTTACCTGCTAATTGTTGTTCCTTGAGGAACTCCAGTCCAGTCCCGACCTCTGGGAAGTGTACCTCTTCCAGAAGCTTGGAGACCGAGCATGTCATCTTTTGATGACCTCATACTACTTAAGTTACTGGGACTAGTAGGTGGGGCCAGCTGCCTATTGACAAAGCAGGCTCACAGGAGCAAGAAATAAGTTAAAATAGAACTACGTTAATCATATTCCAAAACAAAGACCAGAAACTGAAAACAGATCCGTCCACTTCTTCAGAGACCCTCCAGCTGCAAGGAAGAAAAGAAGGCTTACCCGTCAGTCTTCTGAATGGCCACCTGTCACAAGCTCTGACAGACCTCCTTCCTTGATACTATGTGCCAGACCTCTCTCGCCCGGCAAACATCTCCTGTCCCGGGATCGCCAAACTGTCGCAATTACTGTATCAAGGAGGGATCCAAGACTGGAGAGAAGTTCCTCAAGGAACAACAAATTAGTAGTTAAATCTAAATTTCTCTTTCCTTAACATCCCTCCAGTCGAGTCCTGACCTCTGAGATATACCATAGCAGTATTACACTCGGGAGGGACCCGCAAGCCCGGCCTGAATGAATGCCGCCTCAAACTCTACGTCCCCCTACCTAGCCTGCACATCCAGGCGGTTATGCTTCACAAAGTTCTGAAGAGATGACCAAGTAACCGTCCTAAAAATATCTGCTGGCGATACAAACCCCGAGACCCTGCTCTCCACCATAGCAGAAATGCATGACCTCTATAACAAAAACAAATAGCCTGTCCGACCTTCGGAATGGCTCTGTCCTTTTCAAATAGCATCGAAAACTCGACACACGTCCAAATGGCGCTACTGCTGATCCGAGGCCCCCTCCGATGCCCCCGAAAAACCCCAGCAGGGTGAACAGTTGGTTAACATTAAAAGCAGAGAACACCAGAGGTAAAAACAATGGGACTGATAGCAAGACTACCTTCTTTTTGGAGATGGAGAGAAAAATTCCCAGCAGGAGCATGCTTGGAGCTCCAATATCCTACGAGCGGAGCATATAGCCACCAGGACTCCTGTCTTAAGTGTCAAGACCTTTAAGGTGCAGAAGCTCAACGACTCCTCCGCCATGCCTGACAACACTAAGCTGAGGTCCTAGGAAAGAACCACTGCCTGCTACAGCGGGCAGAGCTGCTTGAATGCTCTGAGAAACTGTACCACCTCCGGGTGCATCCCTAAAGACACTCCCTAGGAATCACCCCGGTAGCAAATTCTTGCCGCCACCTGCACTGGGAAGCAACAGCAGGCCAGCCTTTGACCAGGCTTGAATGAAGGAAGACTACAACCCTCAGGCATGGACACTTATAGAGGCCAACACTGGTGCTCCCCACACCGGGCCTCCAAACCACACCACACCACACATGGATAGATGACAATGATGCCGACCGCTTCCACACCCTCAACCAAGTGGAAATTACCAGAGCAGAGCAGCCTCGCTTGCTCAACTAAGCACCATCCAAAGCCATGCATCGATCCTCTTGGAGCATCCAAACTGGCCCCTAGTGCAGGACCAGCAGATGCTACAGCCACACCACTGTCCTTCTGATGAGATTCGCATACTACAGTCCCCTGGGCCAGTCGGGGGCGATGAGAATCATTTGCCCTCAGTATGCCTCAATTCGCTGTACAACGCACCCAATGAGCCCCAGAAGGGAAGCATAGAGCAGTCCCTTGTGGGCCAACTCTGCACTACAGCATCTAGGCCTTCCACCAATCTTTCCCGACACCTGCTGAAGAACCTGTTCGCCTTGGCCGTCATCAGATCTATTATGGGCGTGTCCCCCATCTGTGTTATCTGCGAGAAGACTATGTTGCTGAGCATCCACTCTCCTGGATGCAGGTGCACACGATTCAGCTCGTTCACCGCAACCTTTTTTGTGCCCGCAACATGGGCCACCGTGATGGCTTGCAGATGTGTCACGTCCCAATCCAGCAGGATGCAGGCTTCACTTTCCAGGCGGACACTTCCTGTGCCCCCTTGTTGATTGATGTAGGCCACCGTGGTAGAGTTGTCAGAGAAAACACGAACCTGTTTTCCTGTAGGAAGGAGAGAAACTTCTACCCTGCTAGGAATATTGCCCGCATCTCGAGCCAGTGGAATGCCCAGCCACTCTCTCCTGGCATCCAGCGCTCTTTGGCCACCCAGCCGTCATAATACGCTCCCCAACTGAAAAGACTGTGTCCGTTGTGAAAGTTAACCAGTGTGGTGACTCCAGAGGAATTCCAACCTCTAGCTGTTTCGCTGTAGTCACCCTCCAAGTGCTTTCCAGGTTGCTCCTTGACAGGTAAGGGTCGGCTCAGCGGATGACATTGCAAAGACCAGCGCTAAAGCAGTGCCCGGAGCAAAGGGTGCATGTGGGCACGCGCCCACTGCACCCTCTCTATTGTATCTGCTATGGTCCTCAGCACCTGAAGATGTCACATGGAAGGCGACTGCCTCCTGGCCCTCTGTTCCAGGAGGACCATCCTGCCATTGCGCGTGCCGAAGGGCACCCAGAGGTACTCCAGGTTCTGTGATGGGGTTGGTGACTCTTTACCACATTGATGACCCAGTCGAGGCTCTGCAGAAACTCTACAACCGCACTACAGCTCAATCGCTGTGCTCCCAGGACTTTGCCAGAATGCACCCATCATCAAGGTAAAGATGAACCAGTGACCTTGGTGAAGGTGAGCAGGGCCGTCGGCCAGCTGAAAGGCAACACTAGGGACTGAAAACTGCTCCTTATGTTTGCAAAACGCAGGAATTGATAGTGCTCCGGAAGGATCAGCATGTGTAAATAAGCTTCCATGAGGTCAAGGGAGGTAAGAAAACTGCCGCTCCTGAACGGCCATCTGGAGGGTCTCTATGTAAAATAGAGGCAGCCGTAAACATCTGTTTACGTGCTTGGAGGTCCATAATAGGCCAAAAACTACCCTCCTTTTTCAGCATGATGTAATAAATGGAGTATCGACCTCTGCCGCACTGGCCCTGGCAGTCCCTAACTGCAGTAACTGTTCGAGAGTGACCTGCACAGCATTTGTGCTTGGGTATCAAACGAAGGCGGGATCGAGAGGCCTTGCAAACTCCAGTGCATAGCCCTCCCAAATAACTTTGAAGACCTATAGGTCCGACATGATGTGGAGCCAGGTCGGATATTAGTCCCATAACCGACCCCCTCTGAACTCCACCACTGCCAGGGCCTGCCTCGCTTCATTGTGTCTTCTTCAGGACCGAGAAGGAGGAGACAGAGTGGTATCCATACCCTGCTAAACGAAAGCCTTGGTAGGCTTGTCCCGGAGAGGGAACCATCCCTTTAGTACAGAGCAAACTGCGCCACATGGAAATCAGTGAAATTCCTCAACTGACCCGTGCTGGTGCCGGGGAACACCCCTGTTCTTGCTTGTCCTCGGGCAGGTGCCCCCCCCCCCCCTAATGCTACTCCAAATAGAAGCTTGCTTTTAACAGGTAGCTTACTCCCCATGTCTTGGAGGAGACCTCTGCCGACCAGTTACGCGACCAGAGATAGCGGTGTGCCGCTACCACTGAGGACATACTCTATGAGAGCCCTTGGTTAAGGATGCAGAAGGCATCTGCTTGATAAAGTGGCTCCGGACTCCCACTTTGCCGCTGCCGCCGCAACCTCCGGCCCCTGAGGCTGCTCCGCCAGCTCTAGAACTCCCTGTGCCCAGCTAGGGCAGGCTATGGCCACAACAGCTCCACCAACAGATGCTTGTAATGAAAGGGCATTGCTATCCAATGCCTGTTTCAACAAAGTATCACACTTTCTATCCTTAACATCCCTGAAGGCCAAACTACCCTCCACAGGGATAGTAAACCTTTTGGTCACCGCCGACAGCGCAGCATCCACCTTGGGGGAACAGAGGAGCTCTCTCTCGAGTTTCAGCAGAGGGTAAAGGCACGCCATACCTCTTGTCCCCCTCAGACCGGCCCCTGGAAAGTCCCACTTATTCTGATCATGTCTTAACCACTCGATGCTGTGGAAACCGCTTTTGCGATTTTGACGGCCTGCCACAGCAGATCCTGTCTGGTGTCCCTTCCAGGGTCCTCCAGTAGGAATACTAAGAGCTTTAAGTAACTGGGCTATTAGAGTTGCCCCTCTTCACAGCATACGATACGGGACTATCCAATACCTACTCTCATCTTGCTGTGGGATCTCGTCTCTTCCAACTCCTCCTGCATCCCCCTAATCTTTGGAATGCAGGAAGCCCATTCTTCCCCCCAGGACCTTCTCACGGTGGCACCTGCTGGCTAGAGGCTCATCCTCCTGAAGCCACTGAGCAGCTGTTGCGCACTTCTTTCCTCATTCTGACCCTACAAGAGGGGAGCCCCTACTCCCCTATTTCAGGCAGTATGCCTTATGCCTGAGAAGTATGAATTCTGGGTAAAAGCCTCCTGAATCCCTTACTCAAATTCTACCTGCGACGTGGAGGGCCCAGGAGAGGAGCGGTCCACTGCACAATGTTCCAACACCGGTGGCACGGAACTCACTCCTCCCTCAAGCTGGGTTGTTGTCATTGCCACTACTGGAGAAGAAGCCTGTCCCTCTGTGGCTCACACTGCACCCTCAAAGGCCCCCCGAGGGTCCCGCATTACTGGAATTAGCTGTGCAGTCCTGTATGTCTTCCTTCACCGCTTTAAATAACACCTGAACTTTGGTGGGGGGCTTTTTGGTGTCATTTTTCAGGCAGATTGCACTTTTGTGAATCATTTGATATTTTAGTCTCCCCAACCTGCTTCTGTTAGATGTACTGGGGCTTGAACCCATAACCCTGCTGTCTAGAGGCTAGTGATCTACAGTTGAGCCATGGAGTAGGAACTTTTTTTTTTTTGCATAGATCCTGCTGCCCCCGGGGAAAGAGGAAAAAAAAAATCACGAAGTAGTTAATCCTGAGTCCAAGTAGGTCCCCCACCCCCTCGGATGCTAGCCCCCTTCTGACCAGCTTACCTAGGGAAATGGTGGCATGCTTCCTGCTCTAACTCCTTAAAATGGCGCTGACACCATGTGGTTCGCGGCAGACTAATGAAGCCACAACCGTGAGGAGGGAGAATGCTGGCTCCAATCTGAAGTGCCGAAAGAGTTGAGCTGTTCTCCCCATGGCCCCGTCTGTTTTTTTTTCCCACCGGGGTCCACCTTGCTTCATTGTGGCTTATGAACCGCCGCGGCCACAGTGACTGCAAAACCTCTACCAGCTCCCCGGAATCCACAAAATCTCTGGACTCTAGAAGAGGATCTCCCTCTTTGGAAGCCTCCCAACCAGGAGGAACGAACCTCCTAAGTCTCATACTTGACTTCATGCATATGAGAAAGACCTTCCCTGCTTAGGCCTATCTTCCTGCAGCCTACCGCCTCTGGGCTCTCCCAACTCCTTTCCTTTAAGAGGAAGCCTACTGCAGAGCGGCTTAGAAGAACCATCGGTTGCCCAATTTCTTAACCACAGATGTGCAGCTACCAAGGAAGCCATACTAAAACCCTGATCCACTCATAGAGGACATCCGCCAAATACGCTGTGTCCGATTTCAGCCGTGTCACATCCATTATGCGCTCCTGCACCTGCTGAGTGGGCTGCTGAAGGCGCTGGGACCAACAGAGGCAAGCTCTCGCCTCCCAAGCCCCACAAATGGAAACCTGCAACGAGAGAGCAATAAGCTCCAAGGCCTGTTTCAACAGTCCGTCCACATTCCTGTCTTTGGCATCCTACAACGCCGTGCTGCCTTCCACCAGAATTGTAGTCTGTTTTGTAACGCTGACACTGCTGCATCTACCTGTGGAGCAAGCAACCTCTCTTTTTTTTTTTTTTCCTTATTCGACAAGGGATAGAGCCTATTCATCGCCCAGACACCTCAGTCTGGCTTCTGGCAAATCCCATTCATCTTAGATCATCCAGACAAGTACTCTGTGAACACCGCCTGGGTTCGCCGTATTACCTGAGTGGATCTTCCAGCCCTCCGATGGCTGAATGGAAGCAAAGATAGTCTCCTGAAGGGACTCCGTAATGAGCGCCATAAGCCCTTCCGTACGGATTAACTGCATGATACTCACCTGCTGTTCAGGCTCCAGAACCTCACCTTCTTCAAGATCCTCCATTCCTGATTCAAATTCCAACTCAACCCCATCCACCTCGGGCCCCCCTCAAGCGGTCGTGCCCTCTTAAGAGGTCTTACCAGACTACTGCCCATCATTTCTGGACCGGGTTGTTGTAACGTCGCAGCAAGTGACCTGGGATCTGCCACCGTCCCTTGCTGCCGCCAGCAATACGCTTGAAACATTACCAACACAAAATTCGAGAGAAAAGCCACCCGGAGCTGCCCCCAATGTTCTCGGAGCCCCCGCACTAAATGGACCTGTTTGGCTTTCCAGGAGAGGCACCGAGGGCGTCTCCAGCTGTGATTCACTTCCACCCCCTACCGATGGGCACTGAGTCACCTCACCAGCTTTTCCTTGATCTCATACTCCATACTAGTTGAGGCCGCCGCGCAACCCCCAGCGTCCGAAACCTTGCCTCTGTGTGTCACCCACATCAGCTATTAGCTGCAACAAACAAAATCTTTCAATAAAGAGCAAGCAACAGAGATTAAATGCTTCCTTTTAATATTCTGTTGATGTGAGTCTTTTTTTTTCCACAGCCCGAGGGCCAAAAATCTGAAAGGGAAAAAAAAAACCCCAGCTAGCGTTTCTTTCTCACACAGGCAGAGGCTGGCCTTGAACCAGTGATCTTTAGGTCAGGAGGCAGGCATCTTGTGGAAGAACTATCACAGCTCCCTTGAAAAATCACCCCCAGTAAACGAAATTTACTCACCTAAAGTTAAATCTAAGTAAAATAAAGTAAATTAAAGTAACTGTACTCACTTCTGTCTAAATTTAGGTTTCTTACACCTTCCGCGTGCCTAACCCGGTTTCCGTTGCCTCGCTGCTAAAAGGCGCGGGAAGAACAGAGATGCCCCCTGCCGGGCCTCTTTAGCGCCAAAAAGCCTGCTGTGAGCTCCACAGCCTTTCTGTCCAGTTGCGTGGCTCAATCACTCACCTCAGCATCCAAACATCCGAAACACAATTTCTCTCCTTTGCGCCGGCCCGAGCACCCGTCCTGCAAGCCGCGACGCTTCTCACCAACATAGGGAGCAGCGATCTGCGCTGTCTAAACCCCGTTGAGAGAGAGCTGGTCCACGGCAGGCCACCCCGCGGCAGAAGCACACGGGCAAAATGGCCACTGCTCCTACAGGGCCCCGAAATGGCGCCAAAAACATGCCACCAGCACTCCCATTCTGAATGTGCCCGCAGCCCGAGCATGGCACGGCCACCAGCCCCAAACTTCAACCCACCGGCACTGAAGAATGAGACTCACCGTGAGCTGCCCTACTCAAGCCCGCACGGCTCCGCTCGTCACAGGAGCAAGCTGGTCTCTCTCCTGCACTTCCCTCAGATCAATGCAAGCAGTCCGGGCTCGCGGGGAATTGGTTCTGTGCAGTGCAGGGCTCTCCTCCGTAGTGCCCAGGAGGAGAGAGCTGCCATCGCAAACAAACTTGTTGCCAAGGGAGAGAAAAAGAGAAGACGGCAATGGCAGGCCTCTTTTTTTTTTTTTTTTTTTTTTAAATACAGGAACCTAATAACCAAACAAAAAAAATAGAGGGACCAAAGAAAATCTAAAGCTAAAGCTAAGGCTACTCTAACTGCTCCTTATCTCTTCCTCAAGTGAGCCCAGCACCTAGGCTCACTACCTCCTCCTGCTGCATGGAGACTGGACACACTGGGGCTGATGGGAGATACCAGCAGGCTACATCCAGTGATGTCACGTTTTTGACATGCCCAGTCTCCAAGCTGCAGGAGGTGATGCACAACCCAGAGGTAGAGGACTAAACTGGAGGAATGATAAGGAACAAGCCCCTGCTAGAACTGAAGAAAAATAAAAATAAAAGCAAAGGAGCACAAAAAACTCCAAAATAAAGACAAATTCCCTCACTAACACTAAGTCTCTCCAGTAAGCCTATCCTCTGGATTACTGACTCCCTACAGCTGCTTGGAGACTGAGCAAAACTGGATCTGGTGGGAGGTGCAAGTGCTATATATATCCTATCCTAGGGTCATCAGAAAAGATGGCATGCTCAGTCTCCATGCTGCTGGAAGGGGGGGCACAACCCAGAGGAAAGGGACTGGAGGGACGCATAGGAATGTATATATATTTGAACCCCCATGGTGATGGTATCCCCCATGTATATATATGTTATAGCATGTTCTACTGCATCCCCCCTTTTTTGTAAACCGCTTTGACTCCCTATTTATATCTCCCCCCCCCCCCCCTTTTGTAAACTGCTTTGACCCGGTGAAAAGTGGTATATAAAGCACAGCTAAATAAACTTATTCCATCAAAGCTGTTATTCAAACATTGGAAAAACTAATTCAAACAAAAGCCATCCATTTCTACTTAAAACATTCAAATTATATAGTGATGACATGCAGCCCGAACCATCCCTCCCACCGCAGCTGTCTTTATTAAAAACTACCAGCATGCCCAACCCACTTTAACTAAAATTATTCCAAAACTTTTTTTTAACTTAACTAAACATCACAAAACCAAAATTTATAAAAAGGATCACATTAGCAAAAAGGAAAAGGAAGGAAGGAACGAACCTCAATCATATCAGAAGGACATTCAAAAAATGACCACTCAATCATCCTTCAAAAAGAAAATGTCCTAGCATAAATGCTAATCAATCAAGCAAGCAATCTGGGCATTTAAGTCATTAGGACTTACTGTATTGGAAACTATATATCCATTGTTGTTGTTCACACCTAATGCGAAACTGATCACAGAATAACCCTCAACCTGATCGATACAAAAACAAAGATCCATAAATGTCCCATATCTGAACAGTGTTGAACCATAGGTACCTCACGATAGGCACATTGTAATCTACTCCTGTTCCATCATACAAAAAGAACGTACTGTTTAACCTATATATAAAACCTACCCACATGAAAGGAAACATTAGACCTGGTATTCGCCCCACAGACAACATTTGACTCAACCCACGTCCCCATGCTGTCCATTACTGCAGTACCCTGGTCGGACCACAAACTAATCATATTCCAAATACCCTTACCCGACAACCGCCAGAAGAATGCCAGAAGTCAGAGCAGCACCACCAGGGCACCACCTCTAAGGTTCCGACCATTCAACAAAGACTTTATTCTGAGTAAAACCAGCCAACTCCTCGCCTCGACAGCACCCAACCTCGATGTTCTGGTCTCCGACTGGAATAACCACCTCAGTGCCATTGCCCAACCCCCACCATCTAACAAACCTCCAAGGAAACGAGCCACCGCAGCCTGGTACTCCACTGATCTGCGATCATCACTCACCCTCCTAAGGAAGCTGGAAAGACGCTGGCATCGATCTCACTCCACAGAAGATCAGAGGGCATATAACCTTCACCTGATAAAACACCGTGAAGCAATAACAGAGAAAATCAGACAATTCCACACGGACACCCTAAAACGATCACTAAACAAACCGCATGACTTGTTTAATCTAGTCAAGAACCTAACAAAGGAGCCAGCTCCTGACCAACCAAGCGAGATCCACCCTCAAGAATTCGCGAACTACCTGCAATCAAAGCTATGCCAGACCAATAAGCCCTCAGCACCCACCACCGTACACGAACAAACCTACGTAACTCCCCTGACCATCTTCTCCACTCCACCCAAGAAGTACATCGAAGACACTATCGCTGCGATCAACACCACTATGGCACAAACCGACTCCTGCCCCGCCTTCTGGATAAAAGAGCTACGCTGCAATTTCAGCCCATTCATAGCCAGGCTCATGGACCTATCCTTTGCAACAGGCTCGTTCCCCCAATGCCTCAAACATACGTCCATCAGGCCTCTGCTGAAAAACAGCAAGGTTGGCCCCCTAGAAGGTGGACTCGTACAGACCTATATCCAGTATACCACTTCTGGCCAAGATAATTGAAAAAGAAGTCCATAGACAAATACAAGAGCACATTGAAACTGCCGCTCTGCTGGACTCCTGCCAACACAGATTTAGAGAGTCTCATGGTGTTGAAACACTCCTCACCACCCTCTACAGTAACCTAATTGCTGGAATTGATAACATCCATCAAGGGTTTGTCCTCATCTTCATGGATATAGCTGCTGCTTTTGACTCAGTAAGCCACGAGCTTCTCCTGGGATGCCTCAAGGAGAAGGGTATCCATGACACAGCACTAGAACGGTGCAAGTCATACTTGTCTGACAGATGGCAGCACGTACGATCCGGGGCCTCAACATCAAAACCTTTCCACCAGAGGCAAGGCGTGCCACAAGGATCCTCCCTCTCCGCTCTGATGTTCAAACATATACATGCAGCCCATCTGTAACCTCATCCGATCATTCAATGTCAACTGCTTGATATATGCTGATGATGTACTGCTCTACATGCCATTCTCAACAGAGCAGCTGGACCTCTCCCCACTGACAGACTGCTTTGACACAGTATCCAACTGGCTCGAATCTCAAAACCTCCAAATACAGCACAAGAAAACAGAGGTCCTTTTCATTACGAGGAACCAAAACTTCACCCCTCCACCCCACTTAAAGGTTAAGGAAGCAGAGCTACAAACCAAATCCATAATCCGATACCTTGGAGTCACATTAGACCAACGACTGGACATGAAGGTGCACATAAGCAACATAGCAAGAGCAATTTACCACAAAATCCGAACACTCAGGCACTTATGCTTCCTACTAGAGCTGGACGACTTCCAGACAATCTATCAAGCGTTGATTATACCGCACTTTGATTACACTAATGCAATCCTACAAGGGCTCCCACAATCCACCCTGAACCCACTCCAACTCGCGATGAATGCCGCGGCGAGAGTTCTATACGGGGCTTCTAGGAGCGATCATGTTACGCTCATCCTGAAGCACCTCCACTGGCTCCCTATACATGGCAGGCTCACTTTCAAAACCCTACTGCTGACTTTCAAGGCCATCAATGGGCTCTCCTCCACATCACTAGAAAAGCTTATCCAAACCATGTCCCCCAATAGGTCCAGAAGATCTGCAGCAGTCAACACACTGGTAATCCCGAAGGAAATAACCCAATGCACCCATGCAACAGCAAAAATGGCTTTCAGATTCTGTGCACCCAGATGCTGGAACACCCTACCACCCAGCATCTGGGCAATCCCTGACCTAACTCAGTTTAGGAAGGCATTGAAGCGCCACCTCTTCCTCAAATACTATCTGGAGGACAGCGCTCCAATAGCCCCCTCCCCCATCTAGTACAGCCACAGCAACATACCCCGCAAGCAATCCATGACTTCGATTACTTTTGACACAACATAACATGTCGCCTAGATGTAAGTAGTTACCCCAGTTTTATCCAAGTTGTAGTACCTGTTCTTTGTAAATACAGATCAGCTTGCTGCACTGTGCTAGTCATTGTTTCATGTAAACCGCGCTGATGTTGAATAGCACGGTATAAAAGATACTGTAAATAAAAATTAAATAAATAAAAGTATTTGCATTTTACAGTATAAACTACATGAAAGGAGATACAAGTTGTATTATACCCAAGAGTATAGTGGTGCCCCCCCCCCATGTGTGAGATATAGAATCTAGAGAGACCTCACAAATAGAACACCCACCACATGGATGGTGACCCGACTGTATCGATGGTGTGGCCGCAATGAAACTCAATCAAATAGGACTGAGAAGCTCCTTCAAAGTGCGACATCATGACCATACACATCTGGCTTTCTTGCTCTCTAAACCTGGAGTCACTTAGACCACAGCTAAATGTTTTTGAATACCACCTTGTAACAAGATGAATAAATTCACTATCCATCCTTGATCTTTCAGTGTGCGACTGATGTTAACAACCATTCTCTGTCATTCTAATGGGCCCTTCTATAGGCTCACTCAGCGACTGATCTAGGGTATCCCTATTCTATAAAATCCTCTTTCAGGAGATCACGTGAGCGCATGAGCGGGTGAGGACGTGTCCTTGCCGAGCTCCCAGGCCTCCCTCTGAACCGGCAGCTAAATCGGCAGCATAACTGCACAATTGAGCGGACAGCTTCTCCTGCTCATACACTGAGTACCAGAGATTCACCCCGGTACCCTCATCTCGGCACTAGCAAAGGCTGGAACATGAAATCGGTGACGAGGAGGGAGAAGGCTGGCGGAGCGCGGAACCTCAAAATGGCGCCGGCGGCGAAACCCTCAGTGGGGCCCGACTCACCGAGCAAGGAGAGCGTAGATTCGGGGCCAGAAGAGCTTGCCTATGAGGTCGCCAAGTTGCTGGAGCCCAAGTTTGCAGCGGTGTTGCAAAAATTGGCGGAGATGTCCGACACGTTTGGTGAGCTTACTAAAAGAGTGGAGGAAGTGGAGCAGAGGGTAGCCAGCCTGGAGGAGGGGGAGTCAGAGACACAGCGGGCCCAGAAACAACAGCAAAAACAGATTGACGCCCTCCTTCTTAAGGTAGATGACCTAGAGAATCGCTCCCGCCGCAATAATTTGCGTCTGATTGGGATACCGGAGTCTTGGACGGGGGAGCAGCTCTTCTCTTTGTTCACCACGTGGCTGCCGAAAGAATTGGGCCTGACAGATTTACAAGGCCGGGTCCACGTGGAGAGAGCACATAGGCTGGGACAATGGCAGGAAGGCCGCGCAAGACCTCGCCCGGTGCTGGCACGACTCTTAGACTTCCACCAAAAGACCCTGATTCTCCAGGCATATCGGAAAAAGAGAGGCCTTCAGCTGGACAATGTACCTGTTTATTTATTTCAGGACTATTCGGCCTCGCTGGCTGCCAAACGGAAAGAGTTTTCCCCCATCTGCACTGACCTCATTCAAGGGGGTATCCGTTTTGCCCTGAGTTATCCAGCCACTCTGAAGATCTTTCACAAGGGCGCAACACACACCTTTGAGCAGGCCCCTGCCGCGAGGAAGTTTTTGGCTACCCTGCCGAACTCTCCTGCTTTAGCGGCTGACTAATTTGGATGATAACATGACTGGGACTGTGTTTGGCATGACTTTGAAGCCTGCATTGTGTGAGAACTTGCCTGTTGGTTGGCATGCTCCACTGGGGTGGCGCAGACGGACTTTAGGCTGCCATCAGTACCATTGGGTGAGAGGAGACCTGGAGGCGCAAGGGAGGTGGACGGTGATCTTACCCCCATTTAGCGGGGTGTATACTTTATAGGGTTAGGTAGTTTTGGGGAGGATGGGGAGGCTACTCATGGAGGGCGGGGGAGGGGGAAGTGTTGAGAGTGCTTGTGAGAGTGCCTGTAGGACTGAATGTGTGGGTGTTTGGGTGAATGGGGTAGGGAAGGGGGTGGGGGGAACGAGGGAAGCAGAGGGGGGGGGTGGGTGCTAACTGGGTTTTGGATGCTGGAGGAAGGGGGGAACCTAGAAGAGGGTCTGCTCTGCCTACTAAACCGGGTCTTGCTCTGGGAGTCGAGGCTGGGCGACTCCCGGGATCTGTATTTGTGATATTAGTGCATTATGAACCTCACTTGATAACATATGTCTAATCTGAAGATCGCCTCGTGGAATGTTGGGGGCATTGGCTCGCCTGTGAAACGTACCAAAGTATTGCAATTCCTTAAGCGTAAGGGGGCCCATATAGCAATGGTGCAGGAAACACACCTCAGTGAGGTGGAACATCAGAAGTTGGCTCGTGATTGGGTGGGCCGGGTTTATGGTGCTTCCTCTGGAACTC
The DNA here is from genome assembly GCA_033557465.1 of Ichthyophis bannanicus. NCBI lineage: Eukaryota > Metazoa > Chordata > Amphibia > Gymnophiona > Ichthyophiidae > Ichthyophis > Ichthyophis bannanicus. The sequence goes on from CM066038.1 coordinate 334,809,859, forward strand.
GGAAAGCTGGGGTAGCGGTCCTGGTGAAACGGGGCATACCCTTTGAGGTGAAACAACTGACGGTAGACCCCGGGGGGAGATATCTCCTGTTGCACGCCAAAGTATATAACAAGGACATTTGGTTAGTCAATGTTTATGCCCCTAACATCTATGACCATACGTTCTTTCGTAGGCTACTGAGCTTTGTCCAAGGAGCGAAAAGCAACAGTCTGATTCTGGCCGGGGACTTTAATTGTCCGCATGATCCGCTCTTGGACAAATCCGTCTCTGGCGATACAAGGGCGTGGCGGAACAGAGGAGTGGGATACCTGTGCAGGATGGGAGATTTGGTGGATATATGGCGGCTTCTCAACCCTGGATCCCGTGAATATACCCACTTATCCAGAGCGCACCAATCGTGGTCTCGCATCGATTATATTTTGGTGGGAGAAGGGGTGGTCTCTAAAGTGGGACAAGCTGGTATTGAGCCGATTGTGATCTCGGATCATGGCCTAGTGTGGGTAACCTGGGAATGTGCGGGGACTTCTAGAGCGGGCTGGCGCTTTCCTACTCACTTGTGGGAGGACACGGAGTTTCGGAAATTTCTGGAAGGGCAATGGGATGAGTTCATCTCTTTCAATGATACACCCGATTGCTCACCTGTCTTGCTATGGGAAGCCAGTAAGGCGGTCCTGCGCGGTGCGATCATTGCTTACTGTGTAAAGCGCCGTAAACATATGGACCGCAGTCTGTTAGTTTTAGAGCGCAAGGTCCGTGACCTGCAACGTAAGGCTGGTAGGGTAGGGGGGGAAGCCCTGCGGCTCGAGTATGTGGGGGCGCAGGCGGCCCTCCATGAACTTTTGCAGCGTCGAGCCCGCTACTCTCTGCAGTGTCATAAACATAAATTCTTCCGGTATGGGAATAGATCCGGCAGACTCTTGGCTCAACTAGTCAAGACCCCTGGAGGCACGCGCTTCATACCGGTGCTGCGGGACGCGGGGGGAACGCTCCAGCACCAACCCCCGCAGTTGGCTGAACTCTTCCGTACGTTTTATGCGCGTCTGTACACTGAGGAAAAGCGGGACTATGAGAGTGGGAAAAATTTTCTGCGTGACTTAGCTCTCCCTCGCCTCTCGGAATTGGATATGCAACAGCTTAATGCCCCATTAACGGTAGGGGAAATACAGCGGGCGATCCATGCAGGGAATACCCATAAAGCTCCGGGCCCGGATGGGTTTACTTACGAATACTATAAAATTCTTTCAACGCGTCTTGCCCCGACTATGGTGGTTCTCTTTGATGAAGCATGCCGGCTGGGTCAATTTCCTCGGGATATGCGATGTGCCGACATAACGGTGCTTCCGAAGCCGGGGAAAGATCTATTGGATCCGGCCTCGTATAGACCTATTTCATTAATTAATTGTGATATGAAGATTTTGGCATCAGTTCTGGCAAAAAGGTTAAATCCTATCTTACCGTCTCTCATTGACCCCCGCCAGGTGGGCTTTGTGCAGGGTCGGGAGGCCTCTCGGAACATCGCTAAATTGCTCCTGGGGATGGAAACTTCGTTGCGTCACGAAACGCCACTACTGATGGTGAGCCTGGATGCCGAAAAGGCGTTTGATCGAGTGGCGTGGGCTTTCTTGTGGGACGTTATGGAAGTCATGGGTTTTGCTGGCGCCTTTACGATGTGGATACGGCTTTTATATACTCAACCCATGGCCAGGGTGGGTGTCAATGGCATCTTCTCTGAACCTTTCACGCTAGAGAGAGGCACCCGACAGGGCTGCCCTCTGTCTCCTCTCCTATTTGTCTTAGCTCTCGAACCCTTACTGCAGGCGATCCAACGCGACCCACAGGTGCGAGGGGTGATGATGGGGGGAGAAGAGACTAAAATTAGCGCGTTCGCCGATGATATGCTCTTATGTCTCACGCATCCCGCACATTCTTTGCCGCGCGCCTTACAGCTGATAGAGTATTATGGTAGTTTTTCAGGCCTCAAAATCAATGCCTCCAAATCACTGGTGTTAGACGTGGGTGGCCGGGTCCGGCCATCGTGGAGCGGGCCTTTTCCTCTGGTCTGGGCTGAGCAATGTTTAAAATACTTGGGTGTTAATCTCCCAGACCGTCCGGACCAGCTCTACCAGGCTAATATCCCGGGCCTGCTGGCAAAGACCAGGGCCACGCTCTCTGGCTGGAGGGGGCTGCCAATATCCTTGAAGGGGCGGGTGGCTTTATTCACGATGGTGGAACTTCCGCGCTGGTTATATGTGCTTCGTCTGTTGCCTCTTTGGATCTTGGCGAAGGACTGGAGGAGGCTGGATGGCCTCCTCCGGAGCTTCCTCTGGGGCGGGCGGCGAGTTCGGGTCCCGTTGAAGGTCTTGATGCAGGGAGTGGAGGAGGGTGGTCTAGGTTTACCCTCTCTACGGTTGTATAATATCCGCTACATGGCGCGTCACATTTGGGGCCTGTTGAACGGAGGGGAAGGGTGTGCCCCACTGATTCAATTAAATGGGATCTGTGCCCCCTATCACAGTCTATATGTCTTGCACATGGAGCGACCATCCGTGGGGAAGGGGGGAGGACGTGGTACCTATTTAGGAGCGCTTCGTGCAGCGTGGCGCGCGTTGAGCACTAGACTGGGATGGAGCTCCAGGTCCTCCCTACTGCTCCCTCTGGTGGGGAACCCGGCATTTCCCCCTGGGATGTCTCCCCGGAATCTATTTCATTCGTGGTCGGCGCATGGCTTGGTGTGTCTTGGGGACCTGTGTACCCCGGGGGGGGAAACTCTGGAGACTTATCAGTCTCTTGCTGTACGTTTTCAACTTCCCCCGCGTCAGTTCTATGGTTACCTACAGATTCGTCATTATTTAGAGGGTTTGAAGGGATGGAGGCCGGGGGGGGAGAAGCCCGCCCTGGGGACCCCTCGCACCATCTTACAATTACTAGTGGAGCGGGACCGAGGGAACCCGCTTTACCGCCAACTTCTGCATACCATTTCACCGGGACCTTCTCTTGCTGCTTTGGCAACGCGGTGGTGTAGGGACGGGGTGGAGGGGATGACAGTAGAGGCCTTGCGCATAGCGTTTGGCCGTATTCCAAAGGGATCTTCCTGGGTATACTTACAGGAATTGCAATACAAATTTCTATGGCGAGCATATGCTACCGATCTGTGGGCTTATCAGGCTGGCTTGCGACCCACGTCTGCCTGTTCCTGGTGTTCCCAACATGTGGGCTCCCTGCTGCATCGTTTTTGGGGCTGCTCAGCAGTGCAAGAGGTGTGGAGCCAGGCTTGTATCAAGCTGGCGGGCTGGCTCGCTGTTGGCGACGTTTGCTTACGTGATGCTTGCCTCTTTCACGACTGGACGGTTCTGGACCCGACCCCAGATGCGTCCCACAGGGAGCTTCTGGAGCGTGGCTTTCTGCTGGTCAAGAAGGTTCTCTTGGCTCGATGGCTGGACGCCGCGCCCCCAGGGGTATTCATGTGGGAAAAGGCCTTGCGCGAATTGTTGTATTTGGAAAAACTTACAGCCAAACAACAAGGAGGGCGGCACTGGGACTCATTCCTGACACGATGGCTCCCGGTTATCCAGACACTCACCCCTCGAGAGCGGAGTGTGATTCTGAATGTGTGAGTCGTGGCTGAATGTGTGTGTATGGGGAGATGGAGGAGAACAATACCCGGGCTGACTCCCCCCCTTTTTTGCCTGTTGCCCGGTGCCGGGATGGGCTCACCGGCCCTCGCGGATGGGATTCCGTTGCTCTCGGATCCCCCGGGTACCTCCAGTATTTGTTTGAAAGATTGTAGACCAGAGCGGGTGGGGAGATGGGTGGGGGAGGGATGGGAAGGGGGGTGGTGGGGTGTAGTGGGGGGGGGGGGAGGGAAGGGACCCCGGGACGGCAGCCAGTAGGCATATGGCTACTACCTTTGTTACTACATATTGTACAGTATTATACGCCAGTCGATTGAGCCTTGCGTTCTTCTGCATATATGCGGAGTTTGTTTTTGCTATATGAGTATAGGCCTTCTAATGTGTTGCTTCGCATTGTCTGGTGTGCCCTACAAGTTGTATGAGTTGGCTTTGCTGTCCCTGTATTTGTTATGAACAGTTGTGTGGTTGTCTTTCATTATTCAAAATAATAAAAATGATTTGAACTAAAATCCTCTTTCAGAAGTCGTGATTGGTTTTTATATTCAGATGGAGTCGGACAATTGCGTCTAAATCTAATAAACTGTGAATATGGCAACCCCCCAGAAGTCTCTGCGGATGCCCACTAGAATACTGCAGAAAGGTTTTGCGATCAGTAACTTTTCGATGTATAGTACACCATTTTTCATTCTCTACTGAGACTATTACATCCAGAAAAGATATTCTCACGTTGTCATAAACCAATCACGACTTCTGAAAGAGGATTTTATAGAATGGGGATACCCTTGATCAGTCATTGAGCAGGTGTAAAGAAGGGCCCATTACAACGATAGAGAATGGAGAGAGATCTGCAATTGTGAGTATATACTTCTGGGAATTATCTGAAAGGAATTCTTTTTATTAAAGCTAATTAATCTGTGAACCCACTATTTTTTGTTAAATCAGTCAGGGCCTAGTAGCAGCAGTTTATGTTTACATTTAAAACACAGAAGAGAGCTTTCTGGTTAAATTTAGAACCCAGCAGAGAGCTTGTAGTTTAAATTTCATAATATGTTAGAGCCTAGCAACAGCAAAGAGCTATAATTTAAATCAAATAAGAATATAGCTTACCTCAGCAGCACAGGACAGGGTACTGTGTAGCAGCCATCTTTTAATAAGTTTTATTTTCCTCCCTCCCTCCCCACACCCACCCACCCCTGGAATAATCGTAGCTTTATAGGTAATTACACATTTTAAAAGACAGGAGGTGCTCTCAGGTGAAGCTCGTTACCCAAATCAGTCATACACTAAGGACCTGAGATTAATTAAGCTTCAGGTGAACAAGGTATATTAAACGTATTAGGTACAGTTTTATTGGTATAAATATCCATAGCAACCCTTAGTAAGTAAAGAACATAAAGATCTAAACAAAAAAAAACTTAAAACTAAGATGCAGACCGCAGTCAAGCAGCGAGATGGGGCTTTCCAGTCTTTTGCATTGAGTGTCACATGTATGATTTTGTCCCAGTTGGTGAGAGGTCTTACGTGTGCACTAGGTGCAAGGAGCTCTTTGCTCTCAGGGAACGAGTTCGTTCTCTAGAGGCTAGAGTAGCAGACTTGGAAAACATAAGACAGACAGAGAGGTACAAAGACAAGACCTACAGGGATATAGTCCTGAAGTCCCACCTCCAGTCTGGCAGCATCCCTGTTCACATGGAGGAGAGAGGTCACGTGACAGGAGAGCAGCACCCTGGTGTGGCAAGAAGTGATCCTGTAACATCACCTGGAGGACAGATCCTAGTAAAACCCTCTCGCACTGAGGAAGTTTCTCCAGGGCCATGTGCCCATGAGGGAAGGGTTAGGACAGCCGTTATAGTTGGTGATTCGATCATTAGGCATGTAGATAGCTGGGTGGCTGGTGGACGTGAGGATCGTTTGGTAACATGCCTGCCTGGTGCGAAGGTAGCAGACCTCATGCGCCACCTAGATAAGGTCTTAGATAGTGCTGGGGAGCAGTCTGCTGTCTTGGTACATGTCCGTACCAATGACATAGGAAAATGTGATAGGGAGGTTCTGGAGGCTAAATTTAGGCTTTTAGGTAAGAAGTTGAAATCCAGAACTTCCAGGGTAGCGTTCTCCGAAATGCTTCCCGTTCCACGTGCAGGACCCAAAAGGCAGGCAGAGCTCCGGAGTCTCAATGCGTGGATGAGACCATGGTGCAGAGATGAGGGTTTTGGATTTGTTAGGAACTGGGGAATATTCTGGAGAAAGGAGGGGCTCTTCCGAAGGGATGGGCTTCACCTTAACTGGGATGGAACCAGGCTGCTGGCATTAACCTTTAAAAGGAGATAGAGCAGCTTTTCAACTAGATAATAGGGGAAAGCCGACAGTCGCCCAACAGAGGATAGTTCGGAAGAATGTATCCTTGAAGGATACTACCAAAAGCAGAGAGGATCCAAAAAAAAAAAAAAAGAGTCAAGTAGCCCAAATGCCCTCGAGTATGGAGCAGACAGTGCTTAAAGATCCCAAATTACCCATGTCTACCATAAGCCAAGTTAAAATGAATAAAATATAGTCTCTAAAATGCTTGTATGCAAATGCTAGAAGTCTAAAAAATAAGATGGGAGAATATATAGCACTAAATGAGAGGTTAGATATGATTGGAATATCAGAGACATGGTGGAAGGGGGACAACCAGTAGGACACTGATACCTGGGTACGAACTATATCGTAATGATAGAGCTGATCAAATTGGTGGAGAGGTTGCGCTCTATGTTAGAGAGGGCATTGAGTCAGAAAGAATTAAAGTTTTGCAGGAAACAAAATTTGCTGTAAAATCTCTATGGATTGAAATTCCATGTAAAAAGGGGAAAGTGATGGCAGTGGGGGTGTACTATCGACCGCCTGGCCTGAATGAACAGATGGATGATGAAATGCTCAAAGAAATCAACGAAGCTAACAAATGTTACAGCGCAGTAATAATAATGGGTGATTTCAATTACCCCGGTATCGACTGGGTCAGTGTCACGGCAGGACATGCTAGGGAGATAAAGTTCCTAGATGACATAAATGACTGCTTCTTGGAACAGCTGGTTCATGAACCGACCAGAGGGGAAGCCATATTAGACCTAGTCCTTAGTGGAACACCAGATCTAGTGCAAGAGATAAGGGTGTTGGGGCCACCTGGCAATAGTGATCACCTTTGATTTAATTAGTGGAGGAGGGATAGTAAGGAAATCCACAGTACTACCTTTCGAAAGGGAGACTATAATAAAATGAGGAAAATAGTTAATAAAAAACTAATGGAGCAGCTGCAAAGGTTAAAGACTTACATCAAGCTTGGGTGTTGTTGAAAAATACTATCTTGGCAGCCCAGACCAGCTGTATTCCATGCTTTAGGAAAAGTGGAAGGAAGTCCAAAAAACTGCCAGCATGGTTTAAAAGGTGAGGTCAGAGAGGCTGTTGCCAAAAAAGCATCTTTCAGGAAATGGAAAAAAGAGCCAAACGACGAAACCTGGAAACAGCACAAGCACTGGCAAGTCAAATGCAAGGCATTGATAAAGCAGGCAAAGGGAGAATTTGAGAAGAAGCTTGCGGCGGAAGCAAAAACGCGAAATAAAGATTTTTTCAAGTACATTTGTAGCAAAAAACCTGTGAGAGAGTCAGTTGGTCCATTAGATGATAGAGGAGTTAAAAGGGCACTAAGAGGCGACAAGGCGATAGCGGAGAGACTGAATGAATTCTTTGCTTCGGTCTTTACTGAGGAAGATGTAAGGATGTTACCCATGACTGAAGTAGTATTTAAAGGTGCGGAAGAACTGAAGGAAATATCGATACATCGGGAAGATGTATTACAACTATTAGATAAACTGAATAGTAGCAAATCGCCTGGGCCGGATGGTATACATCCAAGGGTGCTGAAAGGACTGAAATATGAGATTGCAGACCTGCTATTAGTAATCCGTGAACTATCATTAAAATCATCTCTAATACCTGAAGATTGGAGGATCGCCAATGTAACACCAATTTTTAAAAAGGGTTCCAAGGGGGATCCGGGAAACTACAGACCGGTGAGCCTGACGTCAGTACCGGGAAAAATGGTAGAAACCATCATAAAGAATAAAATTACTCAGCATGTAGATAGTCATGGCCTAATGGGAGACAGCCAACATGGCTTTAGACAAGGAAGATCTTGTCTTACTAATCTGTTATGTTTTTTTGAAAGTGTGAATAAACAGATGGACAAAGGTGAGTCGGTTGATATAGTGTATCTGGACTTTCCGAAAGCCTTTGACAAGGTCCCTCATCAGCGACTTTTGGCAAAACTAAAGAGTCATGGGATAGGAGGCAGTGTACTACTGTGGATCAAGAACTGGTTAAAAGACAGAAAGCAGAGGGTTGGGCTAAATGGCCAATTTTCCCAATGGAGAAAGGTGAATAGTGGTGTACCCCAGAGATCTGTGCTGGGTCCGCTGCTTTTTGACATATTCATAAATGACCTGGAAAGTGGAATAACGAGTGAGATTATCAAATTTGCAGATGACACAAAATTATTTAAAGTTGCTAAAACCCAAGAGGATTGTGGAAAATTGCAAGAGGATCTTGATAAATTAGAAGACTGGGCATCAAAATGGCAGATGAAATTTAATGTGGACAAGTGCAAAGTTATGCACCTAGGGAAGAACAACCCAAACTATGGTTACACAATGCAAGGTTCCACATTAGGAACCACCACCCAGGAAAAAGATTTAGGCGTCATTGTGGATAACATGTTAAAACACTCGGCCCAGTGTGCAGCGGCGTCCAAGACAGCAAATAGAATGCTAGGTATCATAAGGAAAGGAATGAAAAATAAAACAAAGGATATTATAATGCCTCTATATCGTTCCATGGTGAGACCGCACCTTGAATATTGTGTGCAATTCTGGTCGCCGTGTTTAAAAAAGGATATAGCGTTATTAGAAAAAGTTCAGAGAAGAGCCACCAAAATGGTAAAGGGGATGGAAGGATACTCCTATGAAGAAAGGCTAAAAAGGTTAGGGCTCTTTAACCTGGAAAAGAGAGACGGCTGAGGGGAGATATGATAGAAGTCTATAAATTAATGAACGGAGTGGAACGGGTAAACGTAGATCGATTGTTTACCTTATCAGAATATAGAAAGACTAGGGGACATTCAATGAAGCTACAGGGTAAACTATTTAAAGACTAATAAAAGAAAATATTTTTTCACTCAACGTGTACTCAAACTCTGGAATTTGTTACCAGAGGATGTATTAAAGGCTGTTAGTGTAGCTGGGTTTAAAAAAGGTTTGGACAAGTTCCTGGAGGAAAGGTCCATGAACCATTATTAAGAAGGGAACCAGGATATCAATGCTTGACCCAGTACAAGCATTGCGGAACCTGTGTCTTTTGGGGAAACTGCTAGGTACGTATGACCTAGATTGGCCACTGTTGGAAACAGGATACTGGACTTGATGGACCTTGATCTGACGCAGTATGGCATATCTTATGTTCTTATGTTATGTTCTAATGGTTGTTACATCAGTAACATACTGAAAAAACATAACATAAGAACATAAGATATGCCATACTGCGTCAGATCAAGGTCCATCAAGTCCAGTATCCTGTTTCCAACAGTGGCCAATCTAGGTCATACGTACCTAACAGTTTCCCCAAAAGACACAGGTTCCACAATGCTTGTACTGGGTCAAGGATGGATAGTGAGTTTATTCATTTTGTTACAAGGTATTCTCCCCTTAGTTATAAATTGCAACATATTCAAAAACATTTAGCTGTGGTCCACGTGATTGCAGGTTTAGAGAGCAAGAAAGCCAGATGTGTATGGTCATGATGTCGCACTTTGAAGAAGATTCTCAATCCTACTCGATTGAGTTCAGTTGCGGCCACTCTATTGATACAGTCGGGTCACCATCCATGTGGTGGGTGTTCTATTTGCAAGGTCTCTCTAGATTCTATGTCTCACACATGGGGGGCATCAGTATACTCTTCGATATAGTACAACTTGTACTACCTGTTATGTAGATTATGCTGTAAAATGCAGATGTGGGCTCTTATATATAGGTCAAACAGTATGTTCTTTTTGTACGAGGGAACACAGGAGTAGATTACAATGTGCCTATCATGAGGCACCAATGTTTCATCACTGTTTAGATCTTGAACATACAAAAACAACAACGATCCGTAAAAGTATGTATCAGGTTGAGGGACTATACTGTAATCGGCTTCTCATTAAGCGTGAACAATGGATATGTCATCACAATACAATTAGTCCTAATGGCTTAAATGCCCAGACTGACCGAATGGCATCTATGCTAGGACATTTCTTTTTGAAGGGTGGATGGTAATTTTTTGAATGTCCTTCCGATATGATTGAGGTTCGTTCGTTCCTTCTTTTTCTTTTTGCTAATGTGATCCTTTTTATAATTTTGTTCTGTGCTGTTTAGTTAAGTTAAAAAAAAGTTTTGGAATAATTAGTTAAAGTGTGTTGGCCATGCCGGTAGTTTTTAATAAAGACAGCCGCGGTGGGAGGGACTGTTCGGGCTGCATGTTACACTAGTCAACATTGAAATCATTACCGACTTTAAAAGGCCCTAATCTGTAGTATCTTGGCGAGCTGAACACGAATAGAACATTAAAAAATTTCTATTGGCTCTCGTTTTGAAGATATTGCATGTAGTTCATTTTTGACGTTTCACCGTGTAAATTTATCCAATAGGACATCAATCAACAACATCCCAAATAAGCCTTGAATGATGTAATATTGCATTACATTGCATAATACCAGCATGCACGCATCATTCAGAGTTGATTGCATCAGGCTGCTGAAGCCATCTGACGTCAGCAGTGTACTATACGCAGTCGGAAAGGAAAGTAATCTGGTATTCTGTTCCGATATTGAAAGCCTCATGAATGCCTTAAAAATCACTCATGACCCACAAGACTGAAGACTATTTATAGACTCTTCGACACCGAGTCTGAAGGCTTTGCTTTTGAACAATGGAAACCGTCTTCCATCTATTCCAGTAGCGCATGCCGTCCACTTGAAAGAGACATACGATAACTTAAAGCATCTACTGACTTCCATAAACTATAACAAGTACAGCTGGCACCTCTGTGGCACCTCTGTGGTGACTTCAAGGTAGTTGCCCTTTTAATGGGACTGCAGCAGGGATATATATAAAATACATGTGTTTCTTATATGAGTGGGATAGCCGAGCAAGGGATTGGCAATACTTGCGGAAGGAATGGAATCGCAGACAAAATATAAAACAGTTGGAGAGAAGAATATCCAGCACCCAGCTCTGGTTGAGGCTCACAAAATCCTGCTACCACCCCTTCACATCAAACTAGGTTTGATGAAAAACTTTGTGAAAGCCATGGACCGCACTTCGCCAGCTTTCCGATACCTGCATGAAAAATTCCCTCGACTCAGTGAAGCAAAGATTAAAGAGAGAGTTTTTGTGGGTCCTCAGATTCGAGAGCTCTTCAAAGATGACCGGTTCAACAACTTGCTGTAGGGTGATGCGAAACAAGCATGGAATGCTTTTCGCCTAGTGTCAGCAAACTTTCTTGGGAATGTTAGGGCAGAAAACTACAAGGAACTAGTAGAAGACATGCTGATGCAGTATCAGAAACTTGGCTGCAATATGTCTGTAAAGATCCATTTCCTTGATTCCCATCTCGATTTCTTTCCTGACAACTGTGGTATGGTTAGTGATGAACAGGGCAAATGCTTTCACCAGCATATTGCAACGATGGAGCAAAGATACCAATGAAAATGGTCCACTACAATGCTGGATTAGAATCGAACTCCCCTCTGTACGTCCAGGACAGAAATCGGGCCTAATTGATTAATTTTTTTATGGTTTGATGAAGGTGGTCACTGGAGATCTTTGTAAAAGACATCTTTTTGAGAGAAGGGTAAAATACCTTTATAAATAAAATTATATGACAAATTATGATACATTTGGGAGTTTAATTATGGATTTTGAACTTTAGATGGTATAAGAATGAGTGCAGTGTGAACAAATGAGTGGCCCCTCTTGCTATGGAATTTGTAGGACTAAGGGAAAGTTCTAGGAAGCGTTTTTAGTAATTATAATGCCTTCTATCCCTCACAGAAGGACTGTCTATGATGAACATCACTAGCCCCCTGAAGAAGCACAGGCAAAACGCCGGGAATGGAGTCATGACTGGCACTGGAGACACTCTTTCAGCAGCAGATAAGTGTAATGTAATATTATATTTTGCTTGTATAATTTTTGAAGTGAGCGTTTATATGAAGGACCATTTCATGAAGTTTTGGCACATGCTTTGTGGGACACGAAGGCATGCTTGTTTACTGAATTACTTTATAATATCTTTAAAGCCAAAGCCCTGAAAATTAAAACTATAAAAAATTGAATATTTAAAGAAGTTTTTTTTAAATAGTTATTTTTTAGGATCATTGATGCAGTGAACGAATGCTAAGGGCTGAGATGCCTTATGCCTATGTTAATACGTTGGATTTAGTCTGGGATCCTTTTTTCTCCCTTTTTACGATTTCTGTACGATAACCCTGAGAGATTCCCTTTTGTTCTATTTGGGATGCTGGAATGAAGTGTACTGTTGGGGTTTTTTTATATTTATATCTTCTTCATTCTGGGATTGGCTCTTTCGAGAGTGTTTCACTCACAATGGTAAACCAACCCATGAAAATGTGAGAGTGTTTGACTGCCAAACTCCAATAATCAGGGAAGGGGAAGGCCGTGCCAAAGGTGGGTTGCTGCAGCATGCCATTTTTAAGCCACTTTGAACTGAACATTTTTTAGATCACCTGGTGACACAGGAAGGGACATGATAGCTCAGAAACATACCCTGACCTATGCAAGAGAAAGGGGAACTAGCTCTGCACAGGATACTGAGCAGGGTTTGGAGAGAACCAGTGAGCATCCTTTTGTGGAGGGAGGCTGCTATAGATTACAGTAAAACATTTACTGGCAACCTCTTTCCTTATCGGTGCTAAGGCAAATGATAATGCACTTGTATATTCAAAACACACAGGTCTCAGATCAAAGGGACAGAGGTGGCCAACACTGACCAACCATACTCCCATAATAACATCAACGACCTGATTTATATAATATCGTGCATAAATCACTTTTCCTTTGCCCACATGAAGATGATAGTGAACTACTTTTCTCAATTCAATGATAAAATTACTTTTCTCAATCAAAATCAAACAGTTGTAGGTAAATCAGAATGGCTTCAGTTGTTATACAATACAAGCCCGCTGCTCTCACAAAAATAGCTCCACCAATTTTGATAACGCCAACGCCGTCCATTGACACTGTCATCGCGTTTCTCCTTGCGGTTCGTCAGGGGTGCCAATTCTCTAGCCGTACTCCCACATTAACAGCTCTGTTCTGAAACATAAGGAGAAACGCGATGACAGTGTCAATGGACGGCGTTGGGTCATAAGCAAGTTGGCGCTACAATAAGCAAAGAAGCTATTTGTCAAGATTGGCGTTATCAAAATTGGTGGAGCTATTTTTGTGAGAGCAGCGGGCTTGTATTGTATAACAACTGAAGCCATTCTGATTTACCTACAACTGTTTGATTTTGATTGAGAAAAGTAATTTTATCATTGAATTGAGAAAAGTAGTTCACTATTATCTTCATGTGGGCAAAGGAAAAGTGATTTATGCACGATATTATATAAATCAGGTCGTTGATGTTATTATGGGAGTATGGTTGGTCAGTGTTGGCCACCTCTGTCCCTTTGATCTGAGACCTGTGTGTTTTGAATATACAAGTGCATTATCATTTGCCTTAGCACCAATTTGAAGGGAATTTTTTGACATCTTTAACAAGACTGGTGATATATTTGGAGTGTATACACATTTTTCTAAGCATTGTTGCACACTCTAGAAAAAAATACCCTTGTGATTTAGACCTCTTTCCTTATGACAGGCAGAGCGGGATGGTGGGGGTAGGAGACAGTGCACATAAATAGCAAGCATCCATCCAGCACCAAAAGCATGTTTCTGAAAAGAGCAACACCAGTACTGCATATGAGGAAATTAGACTTACCTGCTAATTGTTGTTCCTTAAGGAACTCTAGTCCAGTCCCGGAACCATTGAGTTGAGAACCTCCTCCAGCAACTTTGGAGACTGAAAACACGTCATCACTTTGATGATCCTCCCATAAATAGGCAAGGACCGCCCCCTCCCTCAGTACCTATTGACAAAGCAGACTCAGCAGAGCAACAAATAAGTAGTTGAAAGAAAAATTAAAAAACAATCTAACAGGGAACCTCAGAACACATTAACACCCACTATAACGAGAGCAACAGCTCCCACCTTAGGGCCTTTTTTCCTTTTGATTCCCTTTTTTTTTTTTTTTTTTTCTTTTCCCTTTAGCTTTTTCTTTGAAACTAATACCACCGCTGCGAAAGGATTTCCCATACCAGGCCACAAACTCTGGACTCTATAAGGAAAACACCTTCCAACTTCAGGCTGACACTGGGTGGGATCCGGGAGTGGAGTAGAGTTCCTTAAGGAACAACAATTAGCAGGCAAGTCTAATTTCCTCTTCCTTTTCGTCTCTCTAGTCCAGTCCCGGAACCACTGAGGATGTAACAGAGCAGTAAAAATCAACGGGAGGGCCCTGCCAGCCCAGCCTGAAGTACTGCTGACCCAAAACGCACATCTGCAAACGCTTGCACATCCAGCCTATAATGCTTAGTAAAGGAATGTAATGAAGACCAAGTTGCCGCTCTACAAATATTGCCGGCCGGCACTAAACTAAACTAAACTAAACTCTGCCCACGCTGCCGCTTGTGCCCTAGTTGAATGAGCCCGAAGACCCTCCGGCACCACCTTACCCTTCAACATATATGCCGATGCAATAGTCTGCTTCAACCATCTAGAAATAGACGACTTAGCCGCCCCTCTCCTTTCCACGGACCTCCAAACGTCACAAATAGCCTATCCGACCTCCGGTAGGGAGCCGTTCCGCGGAGGTATTTCTTGGAGCGCGCGACGAACGTCCAGAAGATGCAACCTCCCTTCTGACTTCCCCTTCTGCTCCTTCGAGAACACCGGAAGGGACACCACCTTAAGTAGGAACGCTGGCACCATACGCAACACCACCTTGCGATCGAAGAAGGAAAGATACGGCTCCTTACAGGACAGAACCTGCAATTCCAAAATCCTGCGAGCAGAACAAATTGAAGACAATTTTTCTGGTGGCAATGTCAGATCCTTTAGAGAAGCTTCACCTAACGGTTTCAACGGTCTCCGGACCAGGGCCTCCAACACCACATTCAGGTCCCAGGCGGGAACCGAACATCTACGCGGAGGGCGCATGAGCAAAACCGCTCGCAAAAACCTCCGAATATCACCATGTGCTCCTAAAGGCTTACCCTGCACCCTCCCCCAGTAATTAGATAAAGCTGCCAACTGCACCCGCAGCGAACTAACCGCTAGACCTTTCTCTACCCCATCTTGCAAGAAGAAAAGAATCTGAGGAACGGACGCTCCCAATGGCTGCAGCTTCCGCTCCCTACACCAGGCCTCAAAAATACGCCAAACACGAATATACACCAAAGAGGTGGATCGCCTCCGCACCCTTGACAACATGGAAATGACCGCCGCGGAATACCTTTTGCTTTTATCCTAGCCCTTTCAAGAGCCAAGCCATAAGCGAGAATTGACTCACTTGGGGCATGCGCAATGGCCCCTGCATCAACAGATCCTCCCGCTGAGGAAGCCTCCACGGCTTGTCCACTAACAGTCTCATCAAATCTGCATACCACGGTCTCCTGGGCCAATCGGGAGCCACCAGCGCCACTAGGCCCCGATGCCTTTCTATGCGCTGGATCACTCGACCTATGAGAGCCCATGGGGGAAACACATAGAGCAGACCGTCCACCGGCCACCTCTGTTCCAAGGCATCGAGCCCCTCCGACATCCGCTCTCGCCTTCTGCTGAAAAACCTCGCTGCCTTTGCTGAGTCGAAGGTCGCCATCAGGTCCATGAGCAGAGGCCCCCAGCGCCTTACGAGCAGCGCAAACACTGCCAGATGAATCACCCACTCTCCTGGGTCTACTCTTCGGCAACTCAAAAAAATCCGCTTCGACATTGTCCACTCCAGCCATGTGCTGTGCCGACAGACTCTGCAGATTTTGTTCGGCCCAGCGCAACAGCTGACTTGCCTCCGTTTCCAATGCCACACTTCCTGTTCCGCCCTGGCGATTGATGTAGGCCACTGTCGTTGCATTGTCGGACAGCACTCGCACCGCCGACTGGTGTAACCCGGACTGAAACTCCAGAACAGACAAGTAGACCACCCTCATCTCCAACCTGTTGATTGACCATTGCTTCTCCACTAACGACCATTGCCCCTGGACTAACCTTCCCTCGCAATGGGCCCCCCATCCTACCAGACTCGCATCCGTCATCAACAATCTCCAGGAAGGAGGCTCCAGAGGTACCCCCGCTTCCAGATTCTCCTCCCGTAACCACCACAGAAGCTCCTGCCGAACTTCCAGCAGGCAGGCGAGCCACTGAGTTAACGCATTCGTCTGATGTGACCATCGCTGAAGCAGCGACCTCTGCAACGGCCGCATGTGAGCCCTGGCCCAAGGCACCACCTCGATCATGGCCGCCATAGTTCCGAGCAACTGAAGATACTGCCACGCCGTTGGAGCCTGCCGGGACAAGAACTTCCTCACGAGAGCCCGCAAGTCGAGAGCCCTCTGAACCGGGAGAAAAACCGCTCCCCTCTCTGTCTCGAACTGTGCTCCTAAGTATTCCAAGGACTGCGAGGGGATTAATCTGCTCTTTGCAAAGTTCACCACCCAGCCTAGGCTCTCCAACTTGTGCACTACCCTGGCGGTGGCCTCAACGCTCTCCTCCCTTGTCTTTGGCCGAATCAACCAATCGTCTAAGTATGGGTGCACTAGCACTCCCTCTTTGCGAAAAGCTGCCGCCGCCACCACCACCATGATCTTGGTAAACGTTCGAGGTGCTGTTGCCAAACTGAAGGGCATCGCCTGAAACTGAAAATGCCCCATCGGAACCTCAAACCGCAAAAACCTCTGATGTTCCTGCCGAACTGGGATATGTAGATACGCTTCCGTGAGATCCAACAATGTCAGGAACTCCCCTTCCCTGACCGCCGCAATCACAGAGCGTAAGGTCTCCATGCGAAAATGAGTCACTCGAAGACACCGGTTTACCCTTTTTAAATCGAGAATTGGTCAAAAAGTCCCTTCCTTCTTTGGAATCACGAAATAGATGGATTATCGACCACAGCCACACTGGTCCACCGGAACGGGGACCACGGCTTTGAGCTGCAGCAGCCGCTGCAGAGTGTCCTGAACCGCTCTGAGCTTGCGAGGCGCTCTGCAAGGAGACCGGACAAAGGAGTCTACCACGGGTCGATGGAGCTCGAGAGCATAGCCCTCCCAAATGACCTCCAACACCCAATTGTCCGATATAAGTTGGACCCAGGCGGGGTAAAAATCCCATATTCTGCCTCCCACGGGAACCACCCCACCCGAGTCCGCCTCATCTCATTGTGACTTTTTAACTCCTGGGGACTGAAAGGGCGAGAAACCCCTGCCCGCCCCCCGAAACCCTCGAAAACCCTGGCTCCGTGCCGGCAATCTACCACGCTGTGGCTGACCGAAACGAAAGGACCGAAACCGATGATACTCAAGTTGTACTCCTCTGGTCCCCGTAGCGCCCCGGGCTACCTTGGGCTTGTCCTCAGGCAGATGACCCCTTTGGACTCCCCAAGATCCTTAACCAACTTTTAGAAACACAGAAATATGACGACAGAAAAAGACCACATGGCCTATCTAGTCTGTCCTTCCATAACAACTACAACAGTCCCCTTTTTACCTTTAGAGATCCTCTGTGTTTGTCCCATGCTTTTTTAAATTCAGTTACTGTCCTCATCTCTACCACCTCCACTGGGAGACTATTCCACGGATCCACTACTCTTTCCGTAAAGAAATATTTCCGCATATCATGCCTGAATCTATCTCCCTTCACCCTCATCCCATGTCCCCTCGTAGCAGAACTTGCTTTCAATTGAAAGAGGTTCTCTCCCTGAACATTTATGCCACGGAGGTATTTAAACAGCTCAATCATATCACCTCTATCCCGCCTTTCCTCTAAGGTGTACATATTAAGATCCTTAAGTCTGTCCTCATATGCTTTATAATGAAGACCACTAATCATTTTAGTAGCCACCCTCTGCACCGACTCCATCCTGTTCACATCCTTTTGATGGTGCGGTCTCCAGAATTGCACACTATACTCCAAATGAGGTCGCACCAAAGACTTATACAGAGGCATTATCACCTCCTTTTTTCTGCTAGCCATTCCTCTCCGTATGCACCCAAGCATCCTTCTAGCTTTTGCCGTCGCCTTTTCTACCTGTTTAGCTACTTTAAGATCATCAGACACAACCACGCCTAGGTCCTGCTCTTCTTTAGTGGACAAAAGTACTTCACCCCCTATACTATATCGCTCCCTTGGATTGCTGCAGCCCAAATGCATGACCTTACATTTTTTAACATTAAATCCCAACTGCCAAATTCTAGACCATTCTTCAAGCTTAGCTATATCCCTCCTCATGTTATCTACCCCTTCCTGGGTATCTACTCTATTGCTGATTTTGGTATCATCCACAAAGAGGCAAACCTTACCTGAAAGCCACTAACAAAGATGTTAAAAAGAATCGGACCAAGGACAGATCCCTGGGGCACACCACTGGTAACATCCTTCTCCTCAGAGTGAGCTCCATTTACTTGTACTCTTTGTCGCCTCCCACACAACCAATTTCTAACCCAAGCAGTAACTTTAGGGTCCATCCCTAGGGTGCTCAGTTTGTTTATAAGTCACCTGTGAGGAACAGTGTCAAAGGCTTTACTGAAATCTAAATACACCACATCTAGGGCTCTCCCTCGGTCCAACTCCCTGGTCACCCAGTCAAAGAAATCAATCAGATTTGTCTGACTAGACCTGCCTCTGGTGAATCCATGCTGCCTCGGATCCTGTAATCCGCTGGACTCCAGAAACCTCACTATTTTCTCTTTCAGCAGCGTTTCCAATAATTTACTCACCACCGAAGTTAAACTAACCGGCCTGTAGTTTTCAACCACATCCTTACTTCCGCTTTTGTGTAAAGGCACCACATGAGCCTCTCTCCAGTCCTTTGGCACCACTCCCGACTCCAACGAGGCATTGATAAGGTCAGTCAGTGGAGCTGCTAGAACGTCCCCAAGTTCCCTCAGTATTCTCGGGTGCATCCCATCCGGTCCCATCGCTTTGTCTACTTTAAGTTGAGATAGTTTCTCACGAACACAGTCTTTTGAAAATTGTTCAAGATGTCCTTTGCTTCTGTTCCTATTTGTGGGTGTTTTCTGAGGTCCTGCTCCTGGTTCTTCATCTGTGAACACAGAACAAAAATATTTGTTAAGCAATTCCGCTTTATCCTTATCAGCTTCTACATATTCCTCCCCTGCACCCTTGAGTCTGACAATACCACTCTTGCCCTTCCTCTTCTCACTAATATATCTGAAAAATGTCTTATCCCCCCCATTTTATTGCATTGGCTAGTTCCTCCTCCTTTTGAATCTTTGCCTTCTTGACTACTTTGCTAGCTTCTCTAAGTTTTTCCAAATACAGATGCCTGTCTTCCTCTCTCTGTGATCTCTTGTATTTCATGAAGGCCTCCTTCTTTTTCTTCACATTTTCAGCTAATTCTTTCGAAAACCATAGCGGTCTCCTTTTCCTTTTGCCCTTATTTACCATTTTAACAAAAAGATTGGTTGCCCTTAAAATATCCCCTTTCAGTTTTTCCCACTGTTTTTCTACATCCCTCAGCTGTTCCCATCCAACTAACGATTCCCTGAGGTATTGGCCCATCTTTTCCAAATCCTCTCCAAACAACAGCTTCCCCCGAAAGGGCAACTTACTGAGACAAGCCTTGGAAGACCCGTCCGCCGACCAATTCCTCAACTACAGATACCGCCGCGCCGCCACCACGGACGCCATACTCTTCGCTAGACCTCTGATGAGATCATAATGAATATCCGTTAGATAGGCCGACCCAGATTCCAACCTCGCTGCCTCCTCAACTCGGTCCCCCAACTGCTCTCCCTGCAAGCGTTGGGACCATCACAGGCAGCCTCTCGCTACCCATGCCCCTGCTATCGAAGCCTGCATAGAGAGAGACAAAATATCAAACACCTGCTTCA
This sequence comes from Ichthyophis bannanicus, assembly GCA_033557465.1. Lineage (NCBI taxonomy): Eukaryota > Metazoa > Chordata > Amphibia > Gymnophiona > Ichthyophiidae > Ichthyophis > Ichthyophis bannanicus. The sequence continues at coordinate 334,829,744 of CM066038.1, forward strand.
ACAAGGTATCCAATTTCCTGTCTTGAGCGTCTTTCAACGCCGCGGCACCTTCCACCGTTATCGGAGGTTTCTTAGTCACCGCCGATACTGCCACATCTACCTTAGGAGATCGAAAAAGCTCCCTATCTTTTTCGGATAGCGGATACAGCCGAGCTATAGCCCTAGACCCTCTTAGGGCCGACTCCGGCACATCCCACTCCTCCTGAATCATAGACCGAAAGACCCTATGTACCGGGAACACCTTTTGCGTTGTTCGTACCGCCTGCAACAGCGGGTCCTCCAACGCTTCCTCTGATGGTGGACCAACTGAAGGCATATTCAGTGTCTTGAGAGTCTCCGCAATCAGCGCTGGTAGTTCCTCCCGTCTGAAAACCCGGACTACCCTATTTTGCTGGTCCGAATCAGGCAACTCATCCTCTTCTAACTCCTCCTCCGAGCCCTCTTCGAGCTCTCCGTCCCCAGCCCCTAGATCCTCCCAGAGCGGGGACGCTGGACTCTCCAAACTTGTCCCCTTCGACCTTTTGATAGAAGCTACCTCCTCCTCTGACCGGAGCGAAGTACCACGTCTCTTTTCTGCACGCGCTACCGGAGGACAGGAAGCCATAGCAGGCTGTAACAAGGCAAACGCCTGTTGCAAGAGCGAAAAGAAGTCCGGCGGAATCACTGTACTTCCCCCCAACTGACCCATTCCCAGCAGCGGAGACGACACTACTTCTGAAGAGGGACCTGCCACTGGCTCCGCCGGGTCTCTGGCGGACGGAGGGAATTCTCTTTCCTCCTGCAGACCAGCCCCGAGGTCCCCGGACAGCTCATCTACGGCCTTCTCCATTACTGCGGCCTCTAAAGTGCAAGCCCTACAGACTCCTGCCTCCAACAGTGCTCCGCGCCTCGTGCCGCACACCAAACAGTGAGGCTTAGCTGGCATACTCTCTCCTAAAAAGAAAAATTGTGCTGCCTCAGCACTAGCAAACAGACACACACCTGCGTCTTTTTTTTTTTCCCCAATAGCAAAGCAGCTTAACCCAGGCTTGCTCTGGCCCTCTAAAGCAACTCCTCCCAAGCCTCTAGGAGTCTCCCGAGGCTCTAAATCACCGATAGAAAAATTTTGCCAATTTCAAAATGGCCGCCACCGTGCTTCCCGCGCTCAGCCATGCAGCCCTGCTCAAAAGCTCGGCCCCGGAACGCACCCACGTTCGGCAGCCCTCTCCTGCTATTCCCCTGCCCTCCAAACCACAGTGTAGCTGGCCGCTCACCCAGACTCACTCGGTTTCGCCGCCGAAGATGGGAGGGGTGAGGAAGGGGGAGGGAGCCAAGCAACCACGGAGCTCAGCCGGACCGCGGCTTCAGCTCCGGTGCTTCGACGGCAGCTTCTGCGATCCTCTTCTGCTTCCCCGAGCAGTGTGCTCCTCCGCCTGCCACCTGCTCCTCACCCTTGCACGCGGGTTCAGGAGCAGGGAGGCCAACTAGTCAGGCAGTCCCCCAAATGCTCGTTAAGATGCCGGGGAAAGACACAACAAAGGGAAGGAAGGGGAGGGGGAGGAGGAGGGAGTGAAAAAGAAAGAACCCTTGTCGGCCAGCAGCAGGGGAACTCCTTCAGCAGCAGCACTCCTGCAACAAACACAAAGAATCCTAATGAAAACCCCAATCTAGGAAAATTAAAACAGAATGAAACCAAAAAGTAAAACAAAGCTCTGCTTATTTGTGCTGAGCCCAGTCCCGAGCTCAGGACCTTCTCCAGCTGCTTGGAGACTGAACTATTGAAGCAGAGGGGCGGTCCTTGCCTATTTATAGGAGGATCATCAAAGTGATGACGTGTTTTCAGTCTCCAAAGCTGCTGGAGGAGGTTCTCAACTCAATGGTTCCGGGACTGGACTAGAGGGACAAAAAGGAAGCATGTATTTGTGCATCTAAAGAGCAAGAGTATGGATTTGTTTCTGTGTTTTTCCCTAGTAGGATCAATGCTATATTAATAGATTCCCTTTGAAAATCTGAGTTGGAATGGAGAGGTCCACTGGTATAAATGTAAAAATGTGTACATACTAAGTGGAGGGACGTTTCAGTCTGTGGACCTTGGCAAATTCCTTTGAAAACTGTCTTAATAATGTCTCCACTTTGTCTATCTATATCCTTTCAGAAACACCAAAGAAAGCAAAATATTTCCTTTTGTTACTTTCAGTTATACTACTACTTATTTGTTATACACTACACGGTGTATGCAGCGCTATGCAGACGAATGTAAGAGTCCCTGCTCATCAGAGCTTACAGGCTAATCAAGACAAACACCACAACTGAAGACTAGACCATATCGTGGGGAATGGTAGGGAAGCACAAAGGAGATGAACATTTAAAACTTTCTAAATTTATATCCTCATATTACCCCTATTCTATACACACTACACTGGTTACCCATATTCAGTAGGATCCAATACAAAATACTGTTAACCACTTTCAAATTAATTAATAATATTGCCCCATCACACTTAACTACTCTTCTTCACAGCCCACTCGATAATAGGATAAGACGGAGAAAAAACCTTAATACATTAGCAGTCCCAGATATAATAAGGAAAACAAAACACTCAACAAGTAACAGTGCCTTTTCCCTTGTTGCTCCAATACTGTGGAACAATCTTCCAGATCAACTAAGAGAAACTAAAGATCTACTAACATTCAGAAAAGATCTAAAAACTCATCTATTCACACAACACTACACCAATGGTGAAACAGGTATAACTTCCCAACCACCATAAACTGAATTTATTTACACTATCCAAATGTATATCAAACAACTGGAACAACGACAACTGCAAATGATATTTAACATGATATTAATTTTTCTTACATATACATATATAATATATTTTTATTGTAATATAGTTCAATAATGTTCCTGTTATATTGTAATACATTAATGATGTTCTAAACAATTCATGTTATAATGTAATATAGTTCATAAAGTTCTATGTACCTGTTCGATTATTGTTGTAATGTAAACCGCTGCTGATCCTTGGAAGCAGCGGTATATAAAAGCTGTTCAAATAAATAAATAAATAAATAAAAATATCCTAGACACATCACCAATAGATCTCACTTTGGGGCAGTAGACCTATGGCACCTCTGATGTCTAGGAGTAAAAATTGCTTCTTTATCTTCCCTGGTTCGCAACACACTGCTCTACCCACTAGGCCACTCCACTCAAAGCATGCATTTGGCCACAAGGAGTGCACCAGTGGGAATCAAACCCAGGTCTCCTGGGTAGTAGGCTGTTGCAATAGAGGAAATTAGGAGTGGAGGAGGAGCTTAAGAGTATTTTAAAATTATAATTTATAGTGCGCTCTCCCAATAAATATAAAATATATCAAATGCTGCAAAATTTTAAAATATTGTGCATAGGAAAAAACCCTCCCCCATACACAATGAAGAAACAGGGTTGCTCGGATGAGGCCAGTAAATCTTGCCATAACATGCCAGTTCCTGTTCACTCAGTTTGGATATCTCTACTCTATATTATATACTTCAAAATGTAACCTCCCCTTTTATAATTTTCCCCAAAGCCCGACTTGGATGTAACAATATAATCAATATTAACCTGCATTATAATTCAGGAGAAGTCATGAGTTACAAAGTTCAGAGCAGAGGCCAGATCCGATTTTCAGTTTGAGACACAGAGAGAAAGAGATTACTCATGGATTACGCAAAGAACTGGGATAGAAAAAAAAAAAAGATTATATTCTAGATAGGATTGCCAAGTAGCTCCAGATGCGCCCGACAGGCTTGATCCCGTCCTGTGTTTACCCCTTTGCATGCAAGGACTTGTAGTTCTGATTTCTCCATTGCATTCCATAAGATAAGCAAGACTACATGTCCCTGCATGCAGTGGAGTAAACCCAGGACTGGATCAAGCCTGTCGGGCGCATCAGGAGCTGGTTGGCAACCCTAATTCTAGGGCTGTTCTGAATTGCAGTCCAATGCTGCAAGCTCCACCGCTCCCCATGCAAAACATGATACAGCTTATTTCCTCTCTAGTCTGTTTAACACTGGTGTGGTCACTTTTTTTTTTTCAAAATACAACATAATAAATCGATGTAGATTATTGCTGTGCGTTTCAAAACTGAAACTTGAGAAGTGGCATTACTTTTTAGCTACTAAGCACAGAAAGACTGCATCTGAAATAATTAACTCCTTTGTGAAATCTACTATAGTCCACAACAGGTTCTTGCAAAATATTTTAATAATGGTTTGGTGATAGAAAAAGCAAATTAATTATATTGATCAACACGCCAGCGAATTCAAAGATAGATAAAAGAAAACAGCAAGTGAAAAATATGGAAGCATGAAAGCGGTAGAAGTAAAGTATTCTCAAGCATTGTCTATTCAAAATATCTAAGCCATAACAAGACCACAGATTAAAGTCTAAAATAAAGCGATTGCTAGAATTAAAAACTATAGTTTACACAATGCGCTACACGTGAGAGTGTAGCGCATTGGCTTATGAAGGTGGTGACCACCAGCCGGGGCCCTATTCAAACCAACTTTTTTGACACTCTCCACTGCACGATCCCATAAAGTTTAGAAAGAGATGTAACACCGCACTGATACCAGCCACTCTGGCAATAAGACTATGAGAGTGTGCCAAGATACAAAAACATTGCTAAGTGAGCAATCTTCCCAGCAGATGAAACTCTTTTTGGTTTGTGTTTTTTTGTTACCTGACAGCTATTGATAATTATCCACAGACCCCTCCTTTCTTCTTCTCTTGCTTCAACATTCAACTCCCACGACTAATATAAAAGAACCCGAACGAATACAGCAGGCTTCGGCGCATGCGTATTAAAACAGAAACGTCATACTTGTAAACCAACCGCCGCAGCTTCCATCTTCGAGGGCACTACTCTCTTGCGCATGCTCCATGGTGGCGTTTTTCTTCAAGAAGTCTAGGAGACGTTGTGCAGTGTTGTTAAAAACTGTGGTTTTTGTTCGAAAATAGAAGTGCTTGTCAGGGAAACCTTGAAAAAGCTCGGAGATTTACTATTCTGTAATCAGTGATTTATTTTTTTTTCTGGCTATTCAGGTGTGTGTTTGTGTGGGTTGAAAATAGCATGAAGATCGCAAGCTGAGACGAGAAATGTATCTAAATTTAAGAAAGCTTAGGATAAGTACAGAGGATTTCTGAAGGAGAAGAGATAGTAGAACTTAACATTCTTATAGATGGGCAAATTGGATAGACCATATGGGCTTTATTTGTCCCAGGGCCAGTCCCAGAGTGAGTTGTTTCAAGGTTCGTTTTGGTGCCCTAGACCCCGGGACCATTGGGCTTATCTAGGGGGTTATTGAAAGACGAGGCGGTGCTGCACTGACCAGAGGAGAGGCACTGGAGGGATAAGCACAATATAGCGGCCTGAACAACTAAGAAGTAAGAAAGTATACACGTTGTGCAATATAAATTGACTGTATATTGAGCATATGTTTGCATTGTCTTGAGAGAACCAGCAGTGCATATGTTTTTACATTACATGATTACACCAGGGCTGTTTCATTAGCATTTTCGGCAGGAATAAGCAGTAAGTTAAGTCTAGCGCAGTGGTTCTCAACCTTTTTTTGTACCGTGACTCCTTTTACCATTGGTCAACTTGTGGTGACCCCCAATGATAAAATCAAATGCGTCTCTCTTCCTTTACCATTAATGCATTGTTTCTGTAATCATTTGTTGAATTATCAATATATTATAGGCCTTTACAATATGTTTTTATTTATAAAATTTACTTATTTAAACCACAATAATTAATCACAATAACAAGTAACAATATTTGCTTTCAAAATTATGATGATTTTGTAGTCAAATCACTAATATGAAATAAAATTATCTTTCTACCTTTGTTGTCTGACCAATTTATTCACTGATCATGCTGGTCCAGATCTGAGGCTTCTGCTTTCCTGTCTTCTCTTAGCTCTCTTTCTGTGGTCTATGGTCCATCTGCCATTTCTTATCTCTTCTTTCGTTTTCTTCACTTCTTTCCAGCAGCCTATTTCCAGTCCCAGTAACAGCCCCTTTCCAGTCCTCAGTACCTTCCAATGTCAACTTGCATTTCCATGACTGCCACTGGTGTCCATTCCCTTCCAGTATCCCTCCTTCCTCACTGACCAGTCCCTTCTAGTACAAATACCATGGCAGCCCCTCTCAGATTCACTCCCAGTTCCATTCTCCCATCCCCTCGTATCAGCCCATTGGTAGCCTTAGCCCCCAGTTTTCTTCCAGGGTAAGCAGCTCTATCCTCCCCTCCCCACAATCAGTCCATTCCCAGTCGAAGCCCCCCAATCAGCTCGCTGCCATTGCTAGTCCCTCCTCAACCCCATTACCAGTGCTAGGCTCCCCTAATCAGCCCATTACCAGTCCTACCCCCCGCCCCCCCATCAGCCCATTATCAGTCCTAGCCTCCTCTAATTAGCCCATTTCCAGTTCTAACCTCCCCGATCAGCTCATTTCTAATGCTAGCCCCCCATCAGTCCATTACCAGTCCTACCCCCCTATCAGCACATTACCAGTCCCAACCCCCCCTTGATCAGTCCATTCACAGTCCTAGCCTTCCCTAAACCCATTACCAGTCCTAGCCCCCCCCCCTCATCTGCCCATTATAATCCTAACCCGCACTGTCTCTCCCCTCTGTCCAGCATTTATCCCCCGTCTGTCCAGTACATCCCCCTGTCTCTTCCCTTTGTCCATGTCAGCCCCCCTCCATCCATCCATGTCAACCCCCCTCCCTCCATGTCAGCCCCCTCTGTCCATGGTCCCCCTCCATCCATCCATGTCAGCCCCCCTCCCACGGGGGTGGTCCAAGGCACCCGGACGTACAGGGCCTATTCAGGTCACGGCCTTGTACGTCCCCTTGAGCAGCTCTGGACACCTGCCTACCCCAAAAGTGTAATAGGTTTTGGGCACCGAGGTGATTGGGGCCTGCAGCCCCCCCCCCCCCGTAGGCATTGTGCTACTGCAGGTGGTGTCATGCCACCCGCTCCTGGCCCTGGCTGCCCCCGCCAAGAATTGGATGGGGGGGATGGGTCCTGCAGTGCAGTTGGGCACTTGGTTCTTCCAGCTGGACATGCCGGTACCATGGCAATAGGATGCCACTGCACCGGCACACCAACTGGAGTGTAGAGAAGACTGGCTGGGCAAATCCCTGGACATCCCTCACAGCAGAATGGAGGGCACACCGGACCCTCTAAGTGCCCTGATTCTGCAATCGTGGGAACGTATAACTCCCATGGTTGCAGAATCGGGTACAGATGTGCCCTGTCCATTTCCATTTCCTGGACGTCTGAATGGTCCAGACATGCCCCGCACAGAATCGGCCTCTATATGAATTTTAAAAAAGGGTCAAACAGGGAGAGTGTGTCAACTTGACTGGGAGTCTGCCGCGTTATACCAGCTGTGTGGAGCAGTGCAGTGAGGAGGAGTGGAGCCGCGGTGCTGAGCTGCAGGCATTGTGAGGACGCCCCTGCCTCCGAGGACCCCCCCTCCAGTTCCCATAAAAGTTCTGCTTGCTCACTCGCGGCCGCGAGTCGCAGCCCGTGTGGTCGCGACCTAAGGGGCGCGTCACAAGGGGGTAGACCTGCTCCTTATGTGCTCCTGAGAAGTTTCTCTGAGCGCTGGTCATCATTGTAGTGCCCATGGGGAAACGAAAAGGGAAGTCTGGTGGTAAATCTGGATCAGACAATGTTGCAACTGGAGGGAAGTTGGTCGGACCCATGGCCAGACATCTGACATCATTGCTGCCTGCAATTGTGCCGGAAGAGGTCTCTTTGAGCCCCGAATCTCGGCTGCCTCCTCCTTTTCCCAGCCATTATCCTCTACTCTTCTCGACGCTCATTTAGAAACTCTGGTTCTTCCTTTGAAGCCTGTCGGTCCAATTGGAGAAGATGTTCCTTTGCCTACTCCAGCTGGTGAGATAATTCTTATGGACATTTGGACTGTGATGCAACGAATTGATAAGCGTCTAACTCCAACTGTCTTTGCATTGTGTGTTTTTTCTCAAGATGTAGTAGATAAATTTGTAAATGTTGATAATCAGATAGGTTTTTTGGTTCGAGCTTCTGCTCTAGCTGATTCTCAGCTCCAGACGAGTAGGGATAATAATGTTGCTTTAATTTGAGATATGTCTGCTGTTTTATTCCGTCTGGAAAGTTTGGAGAATCAGCAGAAGGCAAGAAATCTCAGTTTCCTTAATTTTCCTTCTACCCACCTGCTGTCCTCAGAGATTTTGCTGCAAAAATATTTTTCTGAGATATTACGTTTACAGAGTACAGTGGAAGTTTTCCATGTTTATTCCTTTAATCCTAAGTCAGCAGTACCTCACCAGGATGGGGAATCTCCCTCCCCCCCTGTGGAGTCTGTTGCTCAGGATCTTACTGCCTTTTTGGAGGATACCTTGGATCTCATACCCAAGCGTCGCACGGTTGTTGCTACGTTTGATTCTGAGTCCAGTAAACTTTTAGTCCTTAGAGCTTATTTTAAGCATAAGGACGCTTTGTTTTGTGGTCATAAACTCCAAATTTTTCCGGACGTGGGGCGTGTTACTCAACTTCGTCGCAAACAATTTTTAGAACTAAGATCACGAGTAATAGCTTTAGGGACGTCCTTCTTTCTGAAATTTCCATGTCATTGCTTGATAACTTATCAAGGGCATAATTATGTGTACAATGATGTGCTACAGCTACAGAAACTTGTGTCAACTTCTGAAATGGCTAAGAAGTAGATAGGAGGCAAAATTGTTTTGTATTCGCTCCCTAGTGTGGAGTATTATTATTACTCCTTATTGCTTAAGTATGTTTTATGTGGTGATTCTCTCTTCTTGATGTGATCTATTATGTGTTATTTGGATAATTTTTGAATTTTATTTTTCTTGTTGACATGTTTCTTCATGATTTGATTTGTAAATTCAGAAAAGCATTAAATAAAAGATTTTAAAAAAAGGGTCAAACAGAGGATCTCTAAAGGTAAAATGGGGGTTATTGTAGTTGATATGGAAGGGCAGACTAGATAGGCCATGTGGTCTTTTTTTGCCAACATGTTTCTATAGTTAGTACAAGCCGCCACTAAGATAAGGGTTGCAAGCATAACTGTGAGCAGACGACCTGTACTTGCCACAAAAAAAGAATATGCTGCATAAGGCTTGTCTGAACGATTTGAAGATCTTCTGTTGATGGAAATTCCAATTGGATTCCATTGCAGTTGGAAGAAGAAGCGATTGATTTACAAAATGATTTGGAACTTAAAGCAAAATTAAGAACACAGTATCAACAGTTTTGGTTACAGAAGGAAATTTCAGATCGCTATCCTGCACTATGGACCATAGGGTCCGCTCTATCAGCCATGCTATGCAGCATCTACCTCCAACCACTCTTCTCCATGATACAATCCCACAACATCAACTTCCACGTATATGCAGGCGACATCATGATCTATGGAACCATAACCACATCAAATCCAACCAACCCACAGTTAATAACATGCTTCAATAACGTATCAAGTTGGCTTCAAGAAAACAACCTTGCAATAAACCTCAAAAAGACAGAAGCATTATTTGTGACAAAAGACCATGAATTCACCCCACCTACGCACCTTGCATTAGGAACTATACAAATCAGAGTCCAACCACAAATAAAATATCTGGGAATCATCCTGGACCAAGCACTATCATTCAAAGAGCAGACTGCAAGAACTGCAAAAACAGTATTTTTTAAAGCCAGACTGATAAAACGACTAGATGACACAAAACTATTTAAAGTTGTTAAAACCCAAGAGGATTGTGGAAAATTGCAAGAGGATCTTGATAAATTGGAAGACTGGGCATCAAAATGGCAGATGAAATTAAATGTGGATAAGTGCAAAGTTATGCACCTAGGGAAGAACAACCCAAACTATGGTTACACGATGCAAGGTTCCACATTAGGAATCACCACCCAGGAAAAAGATTTAGGCGTCATTGTGGATAACATGTTAAAACCCTTGGCCCAGTGTGCAGCGGCAGCCAAGAGAGCAAATAGAATGCTAGGTATCATAAGGAAAGGAATGGAAAATAAAACAAAAGATATTATAATGCCTCTATACCGTTCCATGGTGAGACTGCACCTTGAATATTGTGTGCAATTCTGGTCGCCGCATCTTAAAAAGGATATAGCATTATTAGAAAAGGTTCAGAGAAGAGCCACCAAAATGGTAAAGGGGATGGAAGGATACTCCTATGAAGAAAGGCTAAAAAGGTTAGGGCTCTTTAACATGGAAAAGAGACGGCTGAGGGGAGATATGATAGAAGTCTATAAATTAATGAACGGAGTGGAACGGGTAAACGTAGATCGATTGTTTACCTTATCAGAATATAGAAAGACAAGGGGATATGCAATGAAGCTACAGGGTAAACTATTTAAGACTAATAAAAGAAAATATTTTTTCACTCAACGTGTAATCAAGCTCTGGAATTTGTTACCGGAGGATGTAGTAAAGGCTGTTAGTGTAGCTGGGTTTAAAAAAGGTTTGGACAACTTCCTGGAGGAAAGGTCCATAAACCATTATTAAGAAGGGACTCAGGATATCAATGCTTGACCTAGTACAAGCATTGCAGAACCTGTGTCTTTTGGGGAAACTGCTAGGTACGTATGATCTAGATTGGCCACTGTTGGAAACAGGATACTGGGCTTGATGGACCTTGGTCTGACCCAGTATGGCATATCTTATGTTCTTATGACTAAGACCACTCCTAGACGCTGAAGATTTCAGATCTGTCATGCAGGCAATGACTCTCTTGCATCTGGACTATTGTAACTCAATATACCACGGCCTCCCAACCACCACTCTCTACCCACTCCAAACTGCCTCAACACAACAGCCAGAATCATCCAAAAAGTGAGAAAATTTGACCACATCACCCCAGTCCTGAGAGATCTTCATATCCTCCCAATAGAAGCTCGGATTAAATACAAATCACTGATACTGATCCACAAAGCACTACTTCAACAACAACCATTGCAGCTACACACACTCCTGACAAAACCACACTCAAGGGGGAGAAGTCATCTTTGCCTGGGAGCTGCCGCGTTTTTATCAGCTGCGCGGAGCGGTGCAGTAGGAGGGAGTCTGAGCCGCGGTGCTGAGTTGCAGGCACTGTGTAGACGCTTCTGCCTCCGAGGACCCCCCCTTCGCTCCACATAAAGTGCTGTGGATGTTGTACAGCAGTGGGAGAAGTCATCTTTGCCTGGGAGCTGCCGCGTTTTGATCAGCTGCGCGGAGCGGTGCAGTAGGAGGGAGTCTGAGCCGCGCTGCTGAGTTTCAGGCACTGTGTAGACACTCCTGCCTCCCAGGACCCCCCACTTCGCTCCACATAAAGTGCTGTGGATGTTGTACAGCAGTGGGAGAAGTCATCTTTGCCTTGGAGCTGCCGCGTTTTGATCAGCTGCGCGGAGCGGTGCAGTAGGAGGGAGTCTGAGCCACGGTGCTGAGTTGCAGGCACTGTGTAGACGCTCCTGCCTCCGAGGACCCCCCCCCCCTTCGCTACACATAAAGTACTGCGGACTCACTCGCAGCTGTGAGTCGTGGCCTGCGTGGTCGCGTCCTAAGGAGCGCGTCACAAGGGGCAGGACTCGCTCCTTTTGTGCTCCTTCGGTGCTCTTGAGGTTTTCTCTGAGCGCTGTTTGTTGCATTGCAGTGCCCATGGGAAAGCGCAAGGTGAAATCGGGTGTGAAGCCTGGGACCGGTGATGGTGCACAAGGAAGTAAGTTGGTTGGTCCCATGGACAAGCATGTGACGTTGTTACTGCCTGCAACTTCGCCAAATGAGGTCTCTTTGAGTCCTGATTCTCGGCTGCCACCTCCTTTTCCTCAGCCACTGTCTTCGTCTACGTTTCTTGACGTCCTTCCGGATGCTGTAACTCCTTCCTTGAAGGCTGTTAGTCCAATTGTCGTTGACCAGGCTCTCCCTCTCCCTTCGGGAGAGGTTACGCTTGCAGACATATGGACTGTGATTCAAGGAATTGATAAGCGTTTAACTTCAACTGTCTCTGCTCTATGTGCCTTTACGCATGATGTTGTGGATAAATTTAAATATGTTGATAAACAGATAGGCTCTTTGGTTCATGTTTCTGCTCATGCTGATTCTCAGCTCCAAACAAGTATGAATGGTAATGTTGCTTTAATTAGAGATATCTCTGCTGTTTCCTGTCATTTGGAGAGTTTAGAAAATCAGCATAGGGCAAGAAACCTTTGTTTTCTTAATTTTCCCTCAACTCGCCTATTGTCTCCAGAAATTTTGTTGCAAAAATATTTCTCCGAGGTATTACAGATCAAGGATACTTTAGAAGTTGTCCAAGTCTATTTGTTTTCCCCTAACTGCGCAGCATCTCATCAGGCAGGGGTGGTTGCTCCCCCTGCTGAGTCTGATGCTCAGGATCTTACCGCTTTTTTGGAGGATACTTTGGATCTCATACCCAAACGCTGCACTGTTGTTGCAACGTTTGGCTCTGAGTCTATTAAATTGGTAGTCCTTAGAGCTTATTTTAAGCGTAAGGACGCTTTGTTTTGTAGTTATCGACTCCAAATTTTTCCGGATGTTGGGCGCGCTACTCAATTTAGACGCAAACAATTTTTGGAGTTAAGATCTAGAGTTGTAACTCTGGGAGCGTCCTTTTTTTTTTAATTTCCCTGTCGCTGCCTGGTAACTTACCAGGGGCAAAATTATGCTTATACTGATGGGTTGCAGTTGCAGAAATTTTTGTCTGATAAAGAATTGGCTGAGAAGTAGATAGGTGGTTTTGTTTTTCTCTTAAGCTCCCTTATGTGGAGTGTAAATCATTCTTTATTGCTTGATTGTGTATGAGTAGGTTTTGATTGTCTCTCCTTGATGTGATTTACTTATGTGATAAATCTCTTTTCTGACTTTATTATTGTATTTTTGTTAAGTTTACCTTTCTTAATTGTTTGTAATCATGAAAAGCATTAAATAAAAAAATAAAATAAAATAAACACCACACTCAAGAAGAAACACCCTTCAGCTCGCAAACAACACCCTGATTGTACCATATGAAAGAACCAAATTCAACAAGCAAATCTGCAACCGGGCATTCAACCTATATGCACCTTCCTTATGGAACACTCTGTCTATAAAGATCTGATGCACTACGGAGCTCTCAACGTTCAGAAAGCAACTGAAAACCCACCTGTTCAAGAAACATCTAGGACCTGAGCGCAACATAACCCACTGTAAATGAAGACCAGGTATAAAAAACTGAACAAGACTGGACACGAAGGATTGTAAATATGTTAGATATGTAAACCCACTGTGAATCGCTTGCCAAACCCCTCCCCCCCCCAAATGATGCCGCACCCTACTATCTGTTGTAAATATCTTTGTTGAATTGTAAACTGCTTTGACCAGGTGAAAAGTGGTATATAAGCATAGTTAAATAAATAAATATAAAAACTGCTCATGCATTTCTAAATCATATTTGGTAGAATCTGGTTTTAGTGTGGTGGCCCAATTTCTGACCAAAAAACAACTCCAAATAGTTGAATGTGGGAATTTAAAGCGCCTACTCAGTAACTTTAAACCAGACATTGAGAAACTGGTATTGCTTCATCAAGCCCATCCATCCATCCCATTAAACATGTTCAATAGATAGAGTAGGTACACTATTTTATTAAAATAGTTTTATGAAAAATGTTAATTGCTTTTGTGTTGTAAATTAAATACAAATTTCAATTCCATCATTAATGTTATTAAACTATACTATTTATGTTATTAATTAAATAAAAACTTTTATTGAAATTTTGAATGATTTGATTTGAATAATAGCCTCACTGGGTGAGGGGGTGGCACTGTAATAAATATATGGAACCAAGGGGGCGGAAGGCCAAAAAGCTTGGGAATCAATGACCTAGACAATCCTTTAAGCGTTATGACCCCCTCAGAATCTGTTGTTTAGCTTTGAATGCCGTGCTCTTTGATCCCTTCCTCCAAGCTGCTGCCATAGGCGACCATTGAGCTGCCATTTTCTCTTTTTCTAAGGGGGGAGAGAAAATAAACCAGGGAGGGTCTGAAGGAGGTGTTGGAAACCAGAGATTCCTCTGGCTATTCTCTCCCTAGCAAAGCCTAGGGCTGTTATGGTTTATTAAAATTCTTTATATACTGCCCTTCAACAATATATCAAAGTTGTTTACAATAAAAACAATAATCAAAAGTAGGAAAGGAATGCTGTAAAATAATAGTATAAAGATCAGAGCTATCATGGCAAGGAGGTAGGGAGAAGCAGGGAGGGGATAGCAGAAATCCTGATGTTCCAGAGTTGCAACAGGGTGTACAACAGCCAAATAATGGTACACTATACGGTCTCAGAGGAAAGGTGAAATGTCTGTTGGAAAAGTTATGTTTTAAGGGCTGTTTTAAATCTAGGGCGGGATGATTCAAGACTCACAGAAGTGGAAAAAGAATTCCATACTGAGGGACCAAGAAAATAGAAAGCAGACTAGATGAGCCAGGGTGAGCATGCAAGGAGTGAAGAGAATGCAGTGGCGCATATGGAATGATGTGAGAAGCAAGATAGGCAGGGACACCAGAACTGAGAATCTTATGGATAATAACAAGGAAAGCCAAAGGAAGCCAAATGAGATTAAATGAGTAAGGGGGGGTGACATGATTGAATCATGATGAATGATAAAGAAGACATATTGCTGAATTTTGAACCAATTGTAGCCACTTCAAATGATATTGTGGCAAGTCAGAATAGACAGTGATACAGTAATCCAGTTTAGAAATTACCAAAGACAACAGAAAAGTGGTAATCACGGAGATAGGCAAGTATGAGCGAATAGCACGGATTTGACAGAGTGAGTAGAAACAACGGCGAACAACAGTGCTAAAATGGGACTGAAAAGACAATGTGGAATCAAGAATGACACCTAGATATTTAAGTGTGTGAACTGTGGGTATAGTGACATATTCAAGAGATGGAGACACAGTTGGGGGTGTAATTGAGCCAGAGAGCCATAAAGCGGAGGTCTTGGCGGGATTCAGTTTTAAATTATTGTGATTTAACCATGAGGCAATCAGACCAAGACAAGAATTAATGTTCCCCTCAGATCAGAGGTGGTTGAATGGGTGTGGAATAGCAGAAGAATGTCTTCCGAATAAAAGTATGTGGAGACATCCTGCTACTGAATAAGCAGAGCGAGTGGAGCAAGATAAAGAGTAAAGGAGCCAAAACAGATCCCTGTGGAACCCCACAGGAAAGGGAGAAATTGGATGAAGAGACAGATTGAAAGGAGACAAAATAGGTGCATAAAGAAAAGAAAGAAGAGAACCAATGAAGTTCAGTGGCCCTCAGACCAGCCAAGGAAAGCCGCGAAAGAAGTAAAGAATAATGAACTAGATCAAAAGCACTAGAAAGATCAAGCAATACCACCAAAGAAATATTGCCTTTTCCCCAGCAGATTCTTGATTCATTTAGAACTGATAGCAAGATAAATTCTGTGTTGTAAGCTGATCTGAAACCCGATTGACATGGGTGAAGAAAATCTGTGTTCTAGATGATGTGAAAGTTGAGTGAAGACAACTTTCTCTAAGAGTTTAGATAAGAAAGGGAGATTAGAAACTGGCCAGAAATTGCTGGGAGAGGTAGGATCCATTGTGGGAGGTTTTAAGAGGGGCCAAACGATAGCAGTTTTCCAAGATAAAGGAAAAATGCCTGATGAAAGACTATTATTAAAAAGTGTCAGAATATAGGGGAGAAGTACTAGATATGCATTATCAATCCAAGTAGAAGGATCTAAGGCACAAGTAGTTTTAGAGGAGGAGAATAGGACTTTCTCCAGAGCAGACATAGTGATTGGGTTGAACCGGGACAAAGTATGAACGTGCACCTGGCCAGGAATATCCTCAGACTATCTGGGGGAAAGGGGATTCTCTAAAGCGGAGGGGGACGAAGGGGAACTAATAGCATTAAAACTTTGTTGCAAGGATGTCAGAAAAATATTGTGCTAGCTGTTCAGCTGAAGGGGCAGTAGGTAGTGAAAGAAGAGATGACGGATGGAGAAGACAAGAGACTATAGAATATAACTGCTTGGGTCTGTTAGTGGCCTTGGTTATTAATTATCCATAGTAGTTCTTCTAAACTATAGTGAAGGCTTGATGATAGGTTCGAAAATTGTTTCAAAACATGGCAAGGGAAGAAGCGCTACCACAATGGTGCCACATGTATTCTGCTCTTCGCAGTTGGTGACAGAAGGTTAGCAATCCTGAATGATATCAGGGATGAAAGTGGGGACGGCCTATGGGAATGGATGTATTTGGCTGGACCAGATTATCCAGAGCCTTCTTAAGAATCTAGTTCCAAATAGAAGCCTGAATGGAGAAAGCTCAGAAAAATCAAGTGGAAATAATCGGTAGGGGGAAAGTCCGAAAGAGTAGATTTGGGAATGCAAAAATGAGAATGTCATGTAGAGGAAGAAGCGACAGAGGATGAGGAAAAGGTGGGAGAAGAGAAGCTGAAAAGTATACAATAGTGGTCTGACCAAGGGAGGCTAAAGTTATGAAGCCCAGAAACATCTGCTCTTGAGTCAGAAGAAGTAAGAATGAGATCTAGGGTATGCCCTGTGATATGAGTAGGAAAGGAGACATGTGTTAAAGATATGTCTGAAATGAGGGAAAGAAATTGCTTATCTTGGGCACGAATCAGATGATCAATATGGAAGTTAAAATCCCCTAGGATAAGGAGATCTGGGAAAGCAGTAACTGTTATGATTAAAATAGTAAATAGTTCTCATAAGGCAGAAGAAAGGGAAGGTGGGGCATAGATCAGTAGGATGTGACCTGAAAGTACAGGAGATATCCATGGAAAATGTGTCTCAGGATAGTGGAGCGTAGGAGATAATATCACTAATCCCTAATGACTCGTGACATAAAATTGCCACTCCACCACCCGCTCTAGAGGAGCGAGAGGTCGAGAGAGCGGTAAATCCAGGTGGAAAACAGCAACATAAGATAGGCTCTAACTCATCTTTAAGCCGGGTCTCATCTAATTTGTGACAAACTAGAAGGTCATAGATCAATTGATTTTACTGTTCTCCCCTCCCCACCCCAAGCTTCTAAATTGCCCAGTTCTAGGGAAGCGCTTTTAGGGACATTTCTGTAAATGCTATTTTGGTTCATCATGGGACCTGCAGTACCAAGTTCAGTGGGTAGAAATGGGGACTAAAACACCACAATGTGGTGTTTTAGTCACTTCTGGAGAGAGATCTACACCTGTAAGTATTTACTTCAGGGAATTTTTCTAAATCTTGGGGGAAAAGGAATTCTTTAGATTAAAGCTGATTAATCTGTGAATCCAGTGTATTTGTTAAATCAGTCAGGGCCTAGTAGCAGCAAAGAGCTTTCAGTTTCAATTTAAAACATAGAAGAGAGCTTTCTGGTTAAAATGAGACCCCAAGACTCCCTCTATTCAAGCAAGGGCTGTGGGACTCCCCTTGGAAATTGGTCACAGATTACCTTAGAAGCCCAGGACAGGGTACTGTGTAGCAGCCAGCTTTTAATATGTCTTCCTTCCCTCCCTCCCTCCCCGACACCCACCCACTCCTGGGATAGTCGTAGCTTTATAGGTACTTATACCTCTTAAAAGAAAGGAGGTGCTATATTCACTCTCAGGTGCAGCTGTTTATTCTCATCAGGCATACGTTAAGGACCTGAGATTAATTAAGCTTCAGGTGAACAAGGTACATTAAACGTATTAGGTACAGTTTTATTAGTGTAAGCATCCCCAGCAACTCTTAGTAAGTAAAGAACTTAAATATCTAAACACAACCTTAAAACTAAGATGCAGCAGCAGTCCAGCAGCGAGATGGGGGCTTTCCAGTCTTTTACATTGAGTGTCACATGTATGATTTTCTCCCAGTTGGTGATGGATTTTACGTGTGCACTAGGTGCAAGGAGCTCTTTGATCTCGGAAAGAGTCTGATCTCTGGAGGCTAGAGTAGCAGACTTGGAGGACATAAGGAAGATAGAGAGGTACATAGACACGACCTACAGGGATATAGTCCTGAAGTCCCATCTCCAGTCTGGCAGCATCCCTGTTGCTATGCTGGTCACATGACAGGACAGTATCACCCTGCTGTGGCAGGAAGTGATTCTGTAGTTAGGACCTGACCTCCAGGTGATATAAAACCCTCTCGCACCGAGGAAGTTTCTCCAGGGCCATGTGTCCAGGAGGGAAGGGTTAGGACAGCCATTATAGTTGGTGATTCGATCATTAGGCATGTAGATAGCTGGTACGCTGGTGGACGTGAGGATCACCTGGTAACATGTGTGCCTGGTGCGAAGGGTAGTGGACCTCACGCGCCACCTAGACAAGGTCTTAGATAGTGCTGGGGAGGAGTCTGCTGTCTTGGTACATGTTGGTACCAATGACATAGGAAAATGTGGTGGGAGGTTCTGGAGGCTAAATTTAGGCTTTTTGGTAGGAAGTTGAAATCCAGAACTTCCAGGGTCGCATTTTCCGAAATGCTTTCCATTCCACGTGCAGGACCCAAAAGGCAGGCAGAGCTCCGGAGTCTCAATGCGTGGATGAGACGATGGTGCAAGGTTAAGGGTTTTGGATTTGTTAGGAACTGGGGAACATTCTGGGGAAAGGAGGGGCTCTTCCGAAGGGATGGGCTTTACCTTAACCGGGATGGAACCAGGCTGCTGGCATTAACCTTTAAAAAGGAGATAGAGGAGCTTTTAAGCTAGATAATGGGGGAGAGCCGCCAGTTGCCCATGAGCACATGTTTTGGAACAATGTATCCTTGAAGGATACTGCCAAAATAATGAAGTTAGGGCATATCAGCTACCCAACTAGCTCCTATTCCAATATATACAAGAGTAGCCCAAATGCCCTTGAGTACAGAGCAGTCAGAGCTTAAAGATTCCAAATTACCCCTGCCTACCGATAGCCAGATTAATATGAATAAAATACAGTCTCTAAAATGCTTGTATGCAAATACTAGAAGTCTAAAAAATAAGATGGGAGAGTTAGAATGTATAGCACTAAATGAGAGCTTAGATATGATTGGTATCTCAGAGACATGGTTGAAGAAGGATAACCAGTGGAACACTGTGATACTTGGGTACAAACTATATCGTAATGACAGCTGATCAAATTGGTGGAGGGGTTGTGCTCTATGTTAGAGAGGGCATTGAGTCACAAAGGATTAAGGTTTTGCAGGAAACAAAATTTGCTGTAGAATCTCTATGGATTGAAATTCCATGTAAAAATGGGAAGGCAAGGGCAGAGGGGGGTGTACAGTGTACTATCGACCGCCTGGCCAGAATGAACAAATGGATGATGAAATGTCAAAGAAATCAGGGAAGCTAACAAAAGTTGCAATGCAATGTGTGCCTTTGAGTCAGTCCTGACTCCTGGCGACCCAGAAGCTCCTGGATTTTCTTGGCAGTGTCACCGGAAGTAGATTGCCATGCCTTTCTTCCGAGGCAGTGGAGGGCTAAGTGACTTGCCCAAGGCCACAAGGATTGCTAGTGGGAATTGAACCCTGGTTGCTTGGTTACCAAGCCAGTGTTCTAACCACTAGGCTACTCCTCCACTCCATAACAAAAGTTACAGCACAATAATAATAATGGGTGATTTCAATTACCCCGGTATCGACTGGGTCAGTGTCACATGCTAGGGAGATAAAGTTTCTAGATGACATAAATGACTGCTTCTTGGAGCAGCTGGTTCATGAACCAACCAGAGGGGAAGCCATATTAGACCTAGTCCTTAGTGGAACACCAGATCTAGTGCAAGAGATAAGGGTGTTGGGGCCACTTGGCAATAGTGATCACCTTTGATTTAATTAGTGGAGGAGGGATAGTAAAGAAATCCACAGTACTACCTTTCGAAAGGGAGACTATTATAAAATGAGGAAAATAGTTAAGAAAAAACTAAAAGGAGCAGTTGCAAAGGTTAAAGACTTACACCAAGCTTGGGTGTTGTTGAAAAATACTATCTCGGCAGCCCAGACCAGCTGTATTCCACGCTTTAAGAAAAGTGGAAGGAAATCCAAAAAACTGCCAGCATGGTTTAAAGGTGAGGTCAGAGAGGCTGTTGTTGCCAAAAAAGCATCTTTTAGGAAATGGAAAAAAGAGCCAAACAACGAAACCTGGAAACAGCACAAGCACTGGCAAGTCAAATGCAAGGCATTGATAAAGCAGGCAAAGGGAGAATTTGAGAAGAAGCTTGCTGCGGAAGAAAAAACGCGAAATAAAGATTTTTTCAAGTACATTTGTAGCAAAAAACCTGTGAGAGAGTCAGTTGGTCCATTAGATGATAGAGGAGATAAAGGGGCACTAAGAGGCGACAAGGCGATAGCGGAGAGACTGAATGAATTCTTTGCTTCGGTCTTTACTGAGGAAGATGTAGGGATGTTACCCATGACTGAAGTGGTATTTAAAGGTGCGGAAGAACTGAAGGAAATATCGATACATCGGGAAGATGTATTACAACTATTAGATAAACTGAAGAGTAGCAAATCACCTGGGCCGGATGGTATACGTCCAAGGGTGTTGAAAGAACTGAAATATGAGATTGCAGACCTGCTATTAGTAATCTGTGAACTATCATTAAAATCATCTCTAATACCTGAAGATTGGAGGATCGCCAATGTAACACCAATTTTTAAAAAGGGTTCCAGGGGTGATCCGGGAAACTACAGACCGGTGAGCCTCACGTCAGTACTGGGAAAAATGGTAGAAACCATCATAAAGAATAAAATTACTCAGCATGTAGATAGTCATGGCCTAATGGGAGACAGCCAACATGGCTTTAGACAAGGAAGATCTTGTCTTACTAATCTGTTATGTTTTTTTGAAAGTCTGAATAAACGGGTGGACAAAGGTGAATCGGTTGATATAGTGTATCTGGACTTTCCGAAAGCCTTTGACAAGGTCTCTCATCAGAGACTTTTGGCAAAACTAAAGAGTCATGGTATAGGAGGCAGTGTACTACTGTGGATCAAGAACTGGTTAAAAGATAGAAAGCAGAGGGTTGGGCTAAATGGCCAATTTTCCCAATGGAGAAAGGTGAATAGTGGTGTACCCCAGGGATCTGTGCTGGGTCCGCTGCTTTTTGACATATTCATAAATGACCTGGAAAGTGGAATAACGAGTGAGATTATCAAATTTGCAGATGACACAAAACTATTTAAAGTTGTTAAAACCCAAGAGGATTGTGGAAAATTGCAAGAGGATCTTGATAAATTAGAAGACTGGGCATCAAAATGGCAGATGAAATTTAATGTGGACAAGTGCAAAGTTATGCACCTAGGGAAGAACAACCCAAACTATGGTTACACGATGCAAGGTTCCACATTAGGAACCACCACCCAGGAAAAAGATTTAGGCGTCATTGTGGATAACATGTTAAAACACTCGGCCCAGTGTGCAGCGGCGTCCAAGAGAGCAAATAGAATGCTAGGTATCATAAGGAAAGGAATGAAAAATAAAACAAAGGATATTATAATGCCTCTATATCGTTCCATGGTGAGACCGCACCTTGAGTATTGTGTGCAATTCTGGTCGCCGTATCTTAAAAAGGATATAGCGTTATTAGAAAAGGTTCAGAGAAGAGCCACCAAAATGGTAAAGGGGATGGAAGGATACTCCTATGAAGAAAGGCTAAAAAGGTTAGGGCTCTTTAACCTGGAAAAGAGAGACGGCTGAGGGGAGATATGATAGAAGTCTATAAATTAATGAACGGAGTGGAACGGGTAAACATAGATCAATTGTTTACGTTATCAGAATATAAGAACATAAGAACATAAGACATGCCATACTGGGTCAGACCGAGGTCCATCAAGCCCAGTACCCTGTTTCCAACAGTGGCCAATCTAGGTCATACGTACCTAGCAATATCCCCAATGCTTGTACTGGGTCAAGCATTGATATCCTGGGTCCCTTTTTAATAGTGGTTTATGGACCTTTGCTCCAGGAACTTGTCCAAACCTTTTTTAAACCCAGCTATACTAACAGCCCTTACTACATCCTCCGGTAACAGATTCCAGAGTTTGATTACACGTTGAGTGAAAAAATATTTTCTCTTATTTGTCTTAAATAGTTTACCCTGTAGCTTCATTACATGTCCCCTAGTCTTTCTATACTCTGATAGCGTAAACAATTGATCCACGTTTATCCGTTCCACTCCATTCATTAATTTATAGACCTCTATCATATCTCCCCTCAGCCGTCTCTTCAACAGGCTAAAGAGCCCTAACCTTCTTAGCCTCTCTTCATAGGAGTAGCCTTCCATCCCCTTCACCAATTTGGTGGCTCTTATCTGTACTTTTTCTAATAACGCTGTGTCCTTTTTAAGATACGGTGACCAGAATTGCACACAATATTCAAGGTGCGGTCGTACCATGGAGCGATACAGAGGCATTATAACATCCTTTGTTTTATTCTCCATCCCTTTCCTTATGATACCTAGCATTCTATTTGCTTTCTTGGCCGCCGCTGCACACTGGGCGGAGGGTTTTAACATGTTATCCACGATGACTCCTAAATCTTTTTCCTGGGTGGTGGTTTCTAATGTGGAGCCTTGCATCGTGTAACTATAGTGTGGGTTGTTCTTTCCTAGGTGCATAACTTTGCACTTGTCCACATTAAATTTCATCTGCCATTTGGATGCCCAGTCTTCCAATTTATCCAGATCCTCCTGCAGTTTTCCACAATCCTCTTGGGTTTTAACAACTTTAAACAGTTTTGTGTCATCTGCAAATTTGATAACCTCACTAGTTATTCCCTTTTCCAGGTCATTTATGAATATTCAATATTCATATTCAATATAGAAAGACTAGGGGACTTGCAACGAAGCTACAGGGTAAACTATTTAAGACCAATAAAAGAAAATATTTTTTCACTCAACGTGTACTCAAACTCTGGAATTTGTTACCGGAGGATGTAGTAAAGGCTGTTAGTGTAGCTGGGTTTAAAAAAGGTTTGGACAAGTTCCTGGAGGAAAGGTCCATGAACCATTATTAAGAAGGGACCCAGGATATCAGTGCTTGACCCAGTACAAGCATTGCGTAACCTGTGTCTTTTGGGGAAACTGCTAGGTACGTATGACCTAGATTGGCCACTGTTGGAGACAGGATACTGGGCTTGATGGACTTTAGTCTGACCCAGTATGGCATATCTTATGTTCTTATGTTATGTTCTAATGGTTGTTACATCAGTAACATACTGAAAGAACATAACATAAGAACATAAGATATGCCATACTGCGTCAGACCAAGGTCCATCAAGCCCAGTATCCTGTTTCCAACAGTGGCCAATCTAGGTCATACGTACCTAACAGTTTCCCCAAAAGACACAGGTTCTACAATGCTTGTACTGGGTCAAGGATGGATAGTGAGTTTATTCATTTTGTTACAAGGTATTCTCCCCTTAGTTATAAATTGCAACATATTCAAAAACATTTAGCTGTGGTCCACATGATTGCAGGTTTAGAGAGCAAGAAAGCCAGATGTGTATGGTCATGATGTCGCACTTTGAAGAAGATTCTCAATCCTACTCGATTGAGTTCAGTTGCGGCCACTCTATTGATACAGTCGGGTCACCATCCATGTGGTGTGTGTTCTATTTGCAAGGTCTCTCTAGATTCTATGTCTCACACATGGGGGGCATCAGTATACTCTTCGATATAGTACAACTTGTACTACCTGTTATGTAGATTATGCTGTAAAATGCAGATGTGGGCTCTTATATATAGGTCAAACAGTATGTTCTTTTTGTACGAGGGAACACAGGAGTAGATTACAATGTGCCTATCATGAGGCACCAATGTTTCATCACTGTTTAGATCTTGAACATACAAAAACAACAACGATCCGTAAAAGTATGTATCAGGTTGAGGGACTATACTGTAATCGGCTTCTCATTAAGCGTGAACAATGGATATGTCATCACAATACAGTTAGTCCTAATGGCTTAAATGCCCAGACTGACCGAATGGCATCTATGCTAGGACATTTCTTTTTGAAGGGTGGATGGTAATTTTTTGAATGTCCTTCCGATATGATTGAGGTTCGTTCGTTCCTTCTTTTTCTTTTTGCTAATGTGATCCTTTTTATAATTTTGTTCTGTGATGTTTAGTTAAGTTAAAAAAAAGTTTTGGGATAATTAGTTAAAGTGTGTTGGGCATGCCGGTAGTTTTTAATAAAGACAGCCGTGGTGGGAGGGACTGTTCGGGCTGCATGTTACACTAGTCAACATTGAAATCATTACCGACTTTAAAAGACTCTAATCTGTAGTATCTTGGCGAGCTGAACACGAATATAACATTAAAAAATTTCTATTGGCTCTCGTTTTGAAGATATTGCATGTAGTTCATTTTTGACGTTTCACCGTGTAAATTTATCCAGTAGGACATCAACAACATCCCAAATAAGCCTTGAATGATGTAATATTGCATCACATTGCATAATACCAGCATGCACACATCATTCAGAGTTGATTGCATCAGGCTGCTGAAGCCATCTGACGTCAGCAGTGTACTATACGCAGTCGGAAAGGAAAGTAATCTGGTATTCTGTTCCGATATTGAAAGCCTCATGAATGCCTTAAAAATCACTCATGACCCACAAGACTGAAGACTATTTATAGACTCTTCGAAACCGAGTCTGAAGGCTGTGCTTTTGAACAATGGAAACCGTCTTCCATCTATTCCAGTAGCGCATGCCGTCCACATGAAAGAGACATACGATAACTTAAAGTATCTACTGACTTCCATAAACTATAACAAGTACAGCTGGCACCTCTGTGGTGACTTGAAGGTAGTTGCCCTTTTAATGGGACTGCAGCAGGGATATATAAAATACATGTGTTTCTTATGTGAGTGGGATAGCCGAGCTAGAGATTGGCACTACTTGCGGAAGGAATGGAATCGCAGACAAAATATAACAGTTGGAGAGAAGAATATCCAGCACCCAGCTCTGGTTGAGGCTCACAAAATCCTGCTACCACCCCTTCACATCAAACTAGGTTTGATGAAACACTTCGTGAAAGCCATGGACCGCACTTCGCCAGCTTTCCGATACCTGCATGAAAAATTCCCTCGACTCAGTGAAGCAAAGATTATAGAGAGAGTTTTTGTGGGTCCTCAGATTCGAGAGCTCTTCAAAGATGACCGGTTCAACAACTTGCTGCAGGGTGATGCGAAACAAGCATGGAATGCTTTTCGCCTAGTGTCAACAAACTTTCTCGGGAATGTTAGGGCAGAAAACTACAAGGAACTAGTAGAAGAAATGCTGATGCAGTATCAGAAACTTGGCTGCAATATGTCTCTAAAGATCCATTTCCTTGATTCCCATCTCAATTTCTTTCCTGACAACTGTGGTATGGTTAGTGATGAACAGGGCAAATGTTTTTACCAGGATATTGCAACGATGGAGCAAAGATACCAATGAAAATGGTCCACTACAATGCTGGCTGACTACTGCTGGACACTCCCCAGAGAAGATCCCGAACAGCTGTACAAGAGACAGGTGAAAAAATCTAAGAAGTAGTCTATAACTTGTTTTTTTTACAGGTATTAACTGAAGGCCTATTATATTTACTATTGACATGCATTTCGTGATGTAAACATTAATTTTTGTAGATTACAAAAAAACAACTAGAGCCAACTTTGCAATTTCACTGTCATATTCGTGTTCAGCATATAAAAATTGATAAGAAACGACTATTTTTATTTCAGTAACATGACTTTTGTAAAAATTTGTTGACCAGTGTTATCATTATACAATTTGAATGTTTTTAAGTAGAAATGGATGGAGTTGGTTGAATTAGTTTTTCTGTTTGAATAGCAGCTTTGATGATGGAATGAGTAATGGTCGGCTCTGGTACCGTTTCTGAGAATAGCTCTTTACATTTTGCTGGACCACTGAACAGATAGGGGATTATTCTGAGCCATGAATGGGACATCCATCCCCGCTATTTATTGCTTCTCCTGCCCCTGAATAACCTCCCAGACGGTTGTGCAGGGAGGTTAGACGGGCACGGGGAATGGGCGGTCCAGTGACATGTAACTTCCCTGGATGTTTTGTTTTGCGGTTGCTGGTGCGCAGATGGGGCAGGGAGGGGACAGGGGGCATTCCCCGCAGCCCAACCCTGGCCTTAAGAGGCCAAATCAGGGGTCAGGCTGCGGGGAATTAGCATTAGTTGCAGGAGGCCGGCATCGTGGCTTTTAAATGAAGCCACGGTGCCAGGGCAATGGGACGCCATGGCGCCGTGGCTCCATTTACAAGCCCTGACTGAGTTAGCCGGACTGTGCATGTATGTGCAGGCTGGACTGAATCGCAATTCTGGCCTGCATGTACATGCCTGATCGTGATTCTGATCCCACGGGGCTAGATGTGCCCCACAGGATTAGAATCGAGCTCCCCTCTGTACGTCCAGGACATAAATCGGGCCTAATTGATTAATTTTTTTATGGTTTGATGAAGATGGTCACTGGAGATCTTTGTAAAAGACATCTTTTTGAGAGAAGGGTAAAATACCTTTATAAATAAAATTATATGACAAATTATGATACATTTGGGAGTTTAATTATGGATTTTGGACTTTCGATGGTATATGAATGAGTGCAGTGTGAACAAATGAGTGGCCCCTCTTGCTATGGAATTTGTAGGACTAAGGGAAAGTTCTAGGAAGCGTTTTTAGTAATTATAATGCCTTCTATCCCTCATAGAATGACTGTCTATGATGAACATCACTAGCCCCCTGAAGAAGCACAGGCAAAACGCCGGGAATGGAGTCATGAGTGGCACTGGAGACACTCTTTCAGCAGCAGATAAGTGTAATGTAATATTATATTTTGCTTGTATAATTTTTGAAGTGAGCGTTTATATGAAGGACCATTTCATGAAGTTTTGGCACATGCTTTGTGGGACACGAAGGCATGCTTGTTTACTGAATTACTTTATAATATCTTTAAAGCCAAAGCCCTGAAAATTAAAACTATAAGAAATTGAATATTTAAAGAAGTTTTTTTTTAAATAGTTATTTTTTAGGATCATTGATGCAGTGAACGAATGCTAAGGGCTGAGATGCCTTATGCCTATGTTAATACGTTCGATTTAGTCTGGGATCCTTTTTTCTCCCTTTTTACGATTTCTGTACGATAACCCTGAGAGATTCCCTTTTGTTCTATTTGGGATGCTGGAATGAAGTGTACTGTTGGGGGTTTTTTATATTTATATCTTCTTCATTCTGGGATTGGCTCTTTCGAGAGTGTTTCACTCACAATGGTAAACCAACCCATGAAATGTGAGAGTGTTTGACTGCCAAACTCCAATAATCAGGGAAGGGGAAGGCCGTGCCAAAGGTGGGTTGCTGCAGCATGCCATTTTTAAGCCACTTTGAACTGAACATTTTTTAGATCACCTGGTGACACAGGAAGGGACATGATAGCTCAGAAACATACCCTGACCTATGCAAGAGAAAGGGGAACTAGCTCTGCACAGGATACTGAGCAGGGTTTGGAGAGAACCAGTGAGCATCCTTTTGTGGAGGGAGGCTGCTATAGATTACAGTAAAACATTTACTGCCACCTCTTTCCTTATGACAGGCAGAGCGGGATGGTGGGGGTAGGAGACAGTGCACATAAATAGCAAGCATCCATCCAGCACCAAAAGCATGTTTCTGAAAAGAGCAACACCAGTACTGCATATGAGGAAATTAGACTTACCTGCTAATTGTTGTTCCTTAAGGAACTCTAGTCCTGTCCCGGAACCATTGAGTTGAGAACCTCCTCCAGCAGCTTTGGAGACTGAAAACACATCATCACTTTGATGATCCTCCCATAAATAGGCAAGGACCGCCCCTCTCCCTCAGTACCTATTGACAAAGCAGACTCAGTAGAGCAACAAATAAGTAGTTGAATGAAAAATCTAAAAACAATCTAACAGGGAACCCCAGAACACATTAACACCCACTATAACGAGAGCAACAGCTCCCAACTTAGGGCCTTTTTTCCTTTTGATTCCCCTTTTTTTTTCTTTTTCTTTTTCTTTGAAACAAATACCACCGCTGCGAAAGGATTTCCCATACCAGGCCACATACTCTGGACTCTATAAGGAAAACACCTTCCAACTTCAGGCTGACACTGGGTGGGATCCGGGAGTGGAGTAGAGTTCCTTAAGGAACAACAATTAGCAGGCAAGTCTAATTTCCTCTTCCTTTTCATCTCTCTAATCCAGTCCCGGAACCACTGAGGATGTAACAGAGCAGTAAAGATCAACGGGAGGGCCCTGCCAGCCCAGCCTGAAGTACTGCTGACCCAAAAGGCACATCTGCAAACGCTTGCACATCCAGCCTATAATGCTTAGTAAAGGAATGTAATGAAGACCAAGTTGCCGCTCTACAAATATCGCCGGCCGGCACTAAACTAAACTCTGCCCACGCCGCCGCTTGTGCCCTAGTTGAATGAGCCCGAAGACCCTCCGGCACCACCTTACCCTTCAACATATATGCCGATGCAATAGTCTGCTTCAACCATCTAGAAATAGACGACTTAGCCGCCCCTCTCCTTTCCGCGGACCTCCAAACGTCACAAATAGCCTATCCGACCTCCGGAAGGGAGCCGTTCCGTGGAGGTATTTCTTGAGCGCGCGATGAACGTCCAGAAGATGCAACCTCCCTTCTGACTTCCCCTTCTGCTCCTCTGAGAACACCGGAAGGGACACCACCTGATTAACATGAAATACCGCCACCACCTTAGGTAGGAACGCTGGCACCATACGCAACACCACCTTGCGATCGAAGGAGGAAATATACGGCTCCTTACAGGACAGAGCCTGCAATTCCAAAATCCTGCGAGCAGAACAAATTGCCACCAGAAAAATTGTCTTCAATGTCAGATCCTTTAGAGAAGCTTCACCTAACGGTTTGAACGGTCTCCGGACCAGGGCCTCCAACACCACATTCAGGTCCCAGGTGGGAACTGAACATCTACGCGGAGGGCGCATGAGCAAAACCGCTCGCAAAAACCTCCGAACATCACCATGTGCTCCTAAAGGCTGACCCTGCACCCTCCCCCGGTAATTAGATAAAGCTGCCAACTTCACCCGCAGCGAACTAACCGCTAGACCTTTCTCTACCCCATCTTGCAAGAAGGAAAGAATCTGAGGAACGGACGCTCCCCTTGGCCACAGCTTCCGCTCCCTACACCAGGCCTCAAAAATACGCCAAACACGAATATACGCCAAAGAGGTGGATCGCCTCCGTGTCCTTGACAACGTGGAAATGACCACCACGGAATACCCTTTTGCTTTCATCCTAACCCTTTCAAGAGCCAAGCCGTAAGCGAGAATCGACTCACTTGGGGCATGCGCAACGGCCCCTGCATCAACAGATCCTCCCGCAGAGGAAGCCTCGACGGCTTGTCCGCTAACAGTCTCATCAAATCTGCATACCACGTTCTCCTGGGCCAATCGAGAGCCACCAGCACCACTAGGCCCTGATGCCTTTCTATGCGCTGGATCACTCGACCTATGAGAGCCCATGGGGGAAACACACAGAGCAGACCGTCCACCGCATGATCGCATTTGATTTAATTAATGGAGGAGGGATGGTAAAGAAATCCACAGCACTACCTTTTAACTTTTGAAAGGGAGACTATGATGAAATGAAGAAAATAGTTAAGAAAAAAAATAAAAGGAGCAGTTACAAAGGTTAAAGACTTCATCAAGCTTGAGTGTTGTTGAAAAATATTATCTTGGAAGCCCAGACCAGTTGTATTTCAGGCTTTAAGAAAAGTGGAAGGAAGTCCAAAAAACTGGCAGCATGGTTTAAAGGTGAGTTCAGAGAGGCTGTTGTTGCCAAAAAAGCATCCTTCAGGAAATGGAAAAAAGAGCCAAATGACGAAAACTGGAAACAGCACAAGCACTGGCAAGTTAAATGCAAGGCATTGATAAGGCAAGCAAAGAGAATTTGAGAAGAAGCTTGCTGTGAAAGCAAAAACGCATAATAAAGACTTTTTCAAGTACATTCGTAGCAAAAAAAACTGTGAGTCAGTTGGACCATTAGATGATAGAGGGGTGAAAGGGGCACTAAGAGGGAACAAGGCCATAGTGGAGAGACTGAATGAATTCTTTGATTCGGTCTTTACTGAGGTAAATGTAGGGATGTTACCCATGACTGAAGTGGTATTTAAAGGTGATACTGTGGAAGAATTGAAAGAAATATCAATAACACTGGGAAGATGTATTAAACTATTTGATAAGCTTAAGAGTAGCAAATCACCTGGACCGGATGGTATACATCCAAGGGTGTTGAAAGAACTGAAATATAAAATTGCAGACCTGCTATTAGTAATCTGTAAACTGTCATTAAAATCATATGTAATACCTGAAGATTGGAGAATGGCCAATGTAACGCCAATTTTTAAAAAGGGTTCCAGGGATGATCCGGAAAACTACAGACTGATGAGCCTGGCATTAGTACCGGGAAAAATGGTAGAAACCATCATAAAGAACAAGATTACTGAACATGCAGATAGTCATGGCTTAATGGGAGACAGCCAAGAAGGCTTTAAACAAGGAAGATCTTGTCTTACTAAACTGTTATGTTTTTATGAAGGTGTGAATAAACAGGTAGACAAAGGCGAGTCGGTTGATATAATGTATCTGGACTTTCAGAAAGCCTTGGACAAGGGCCCTCATCAGAGACTTTTGGCAAAACTAAAAAGTCATGGGATAGGAGGCAGTGTACTATTGTGGATCAGGAACTGGTTAAAAGATAGAAAGCAGAGGGTAGGGCTAAATAGCCAATTTTCTCAGTGGAGAAAGGTGAAAGTGGAGTACCCCAGGGATCTGTGCTATGTCTGCTTCTTTTTGACATATTCATAAATGACCTGGAAAAGGGAATAATGAGTGAGGTTATCAAATTTTCAGATGACACGAAACTATTTAAAGTTGTTAAAACTCATGAGGATTGTGGAAAATTGCAAGAGGATCTTGATAAATTGGAAGACTGGGCGTCCAAATTGCAGATGAAATTTAATGTGGACATGTGCAAAGTTATGCACCTAGGAAAGAACAACCCAAACTATGGTTACATGATACAAGGTTCCACATTAGGAATCACTACCCAGGAAAAGGATTTAGGCGTCATTGTGGATAACATGTTAAAAACCCTCCACCCAGTGTGCAGCATTGGCCAAGAGAGCAAATAGAATGCTAGGTATCATAAGGAAAGGAATGGAAAATAAAACAAAGGATATTAAAATGCCTCTGTATCGTTCCATGGTGCGACCACACCTTGAACATTGTGTGCAATTCTGGTCGCCGTATCTTAAAAAGGATATAGCGTTATTAGTAAAGGTACAGAGAAGAGCCACCAAAATGGTAAAGGGGATGGAAGGATACCCTTATGAAGAGAGGCTAAAAAGGTTAGGGCTCTTCAACCTGGAAAAGAGATGGCTGAGGGGAGATATGATAGAGATCTATAAATTAATGAATGGAGTGGAACGGGTAAATGTAGATAGATTATTTACGTCATCAGCATATAGAAAGACTAGGGGACTTGCAATGAAGCTACAGGGTAAACTATTTAAGACTAATAAGAGAAAATATTTTTTCACTCAATGTGGAATCATACTCTGGAATTTGTTACCAGAGGATGTAGTAAAAGCTGTTAGTGTAGCTGGGTTTAAAAAAGGTTTCGACAAATTCCTGGAGGAAAGGTCCATAAACCATTATTAAAAGGGACCCAGGATATTACTGCTTGACCCATACAAGCATTGTGGAACGTGTGTCTTTTGGGGAAACTGCTAGTTACTTATGACCTAGATTGGCCACTGTTGGAAACAGGATACTGGGCTTGATGGACCTTGGTCTGACCCAGTATGGCATATCTTATGTTCTTATGTTCCATTGAGTCAATGCTGACCCCTGGCAGCCTAGCCACCCCTGGGTTTTCTTTGCAAGGTGTGACCAAAAGTAGATTGCTAGGTCTTTCTCCTAAGACAGTGTAGGTTAAAGTGACTTGTCCAAGGCCACAAGGAGTTCCAATGGGAACTGAACTCTGGTCTCTTGGTCTAAATACTAGGCTACTCTTCCACTTCCATACTTGTATGTTTAAAACCAGTACCTTTCTAAAATTATTCCTCTTGGAACTGGGTAACCTGGCAGCTTTGGTTCCTTGTAGACTCTGATGTATGTTACAATATCTGGGAGGCAGAGGCGGAGGTTGCCTGAAGAGCAGTGAAATCCTAACAGATTACTGGGTACACTTTAAAACATGTGCCACCAAAATGTGCTTGCTGTAGTTAAGTGTGTTTGTGAAACCTTATGGTCTGTGCCTCTTATACCACCAGCACAAGGAGTATCTCTTCCCAGGCTCTATGCGTTTTGTCACAGCAATGTAACTGTTGTTGTTAAGTGCCGTCGAGTCAGTGTCAACTCCTGGCAACCCTCTGGATAGTTGACCTAAACTTTGGTCTTCAGCCAAGCGGCTTATTGTTGACAGAGTGGTGTTCATAGCTGCTGTTATTGTATCGATCCATCTCATTGCCAGCCTTCCTCTTTTATGATGACCTTCTACCTTGCCAAGCATTATTTCTTTCTCCAAGAAAAGCTTAGGCTTGATCTCCTGTAGTACTGACTGGTTTGTTCTTCAGGCAGTCTATGATATACACAGCATTCGTTGCCAACACCTTAATTCAAAGACATTGATTTTCTTCCTGCCTATCTTTTTCACTGTCCAACTTTCGCATCCCTATGACATTATTGAAAATACCATGGCCTGGACAAGTCGAATCTTTATATGGAGACAGACATCTCTGCTCTTGAGAATCATATCTAGGTCCTTCATAGCCATTCTACCAAGAGAAATACATCATCGGATTTCTTGACTGCTAGTCCTTTCTTTATTGATTGTTGATCCAAATAAGTTAAAGCTGTCAACTATTTCAATTTCTTCTCCATCAATGATGAACTTATTGATTTGCGGGATCATTCTAAGCCGCTATTCAGCCCCCTTTGCATCCTCAGCTAACCTCCCCGAATAAACAAGGTGTTTGTATGGGGCGGCTGGATGGGGGCGGGAAGGGGGCAGAGTTAGGGCAGGCAGTGGGCGGTCTGCGGCCCCGGGCATACAGGGCCGATTCTGATGTTGGCCCTGTATGTCCAGGGTTGTCAGACTGGACTGAGGACTTATTCCACCTTGGAAGTGGAATAAGTCCCCCTAGACGTCAGGGGATGAGTGCTCCAGTGACGGATGAAAGGTGAGGTAGGTGCAGGGGATTCCCCGCAGCCTGACCTTGGCCATGGGAGGCCAGATTGGGGGTCGGGCTGCAGGGAAAGGAGACACAGTGGCTGCTGGGGATCGTGGCTCTTGAATGGAGCCACAGTGCCATGGCAACCAGACGCCATGGTGCCACAGTTCCATTCAGGTGCCTTGACTGAATTAGCCGGGCAGAGGCCTGGACGTCCTGAACAGAATGCCCCCTTGGTGTTTTATTTCAAAACAATAGACTGTATCTCTTTCATTTATGATCACTTATGTATTTTTACATAAGTGGAGTGGAGGAGTGGCCTAGTGGTTGGGGCAAGTAACTTCAGGCCGGAAGGTCGGGGGTTCAAATCCCACTAGAGGACAGCAACCTTGGGCCGGAAGGACTGGGGTTCAAATCCCACTAGAGGACAGCAAACTTGGGCCGGAAGGACTGGGGTTTCTAGTCCCACAGGTGCTCCTTGTGGTCTTGGGCAAGCCACTTAACCCTCCATAGCCCATGTTCCCTGTAAAATAGTTATCTCCAAGTTATAATGCCCTGTTCAATGTAATTTCAGTTTGTTCAATGTAAACCACACTGATGCAGAATAGTGCGGTATATAAGAGAATGTAAATTAAATAAATAAATAAATAAATAAATTTTGTGTTCCCAGAAATGTTTGCTAGCCAGATGGCATGGAAGAGTAGCTAGATTGGCTGTGCTATAAGCTGATCTGCAGTTCTATATACAATGCATTTATTTGTCACTGTTTCAAAATCATATTATATTTACATATACTGTTATGTTTTTAAATATTGATTACAAAATCTCTTAACAAGCAGAAATGGAAAAACAATTTATTTTATCATGTTAATTCATCAGATCCACATATATTAAATAACATCATTTTTCAACAAGACAGGGCACCCTGTCATCATGCATTGCGTATGTGACACTTTCTGTATGACACTTTCTCAGACTGGTAGATTGGTAGAGGAGGTCCTATTGTTTGGCCATCTCGGTCTGATCTATCTTGTGGGGTCATGTCAAAACTGCCATGTATGCATTAAAACTTTGGGCCCAGTTTTCATTTGGGTAGTGCTATGTGCCGCATCGGCGCATAGCCAACCTGCCTTCCATCCCGTCTAACCTGAATTTTCAATGTCGGGGTCATATGCAGCCCCTGCATTGAAAATTCAGTTCTTGCCACACAACCCGGAAGCCACAGGAGCTAGCTGGGTAGCAGCAATTTTCACTGCTACCCACTTAGCCCCTGCTCCTGAAAGATAGGTGAGGAAAAATCGCCGCTACCTATTTAACCCTTTCCTCCACCCCGGAACGCCCTCTACATGCCCCAATGCTAACCGCATAGCATCTGGGTGCGTTAGGGACTTACCCGGGATTTTCGAAAGGCACTACTAATGTAGGTACCTTTTGAAAATCCCAGATAAGGCATTTACATGGGTAACTAGGGCAGTTATTTATTTAAAAGTATTTATATACTGCTTTATCCTGAAATCAAAGCGGATTACACATCAAACAAATCAAGTGTCAGGGTACTTGGGTGTGGGCATGCAGTGATAAATGGATAAGTGTGTGTGTGAGTGGTGTGAAGTTGATTGCATGGTGAGCTATATACAGTGTGAGCTGTGTACAGGAAATATTTACATTTTTACATTTGATTTCGTGGTGAGCTATATACAGCGTGAGCTGTGTACAAGAAATATTTACATTTTTACATTTTGTTGGGCTAAGAGAGAGTTATCTGTGTAAATGCTTTCAAAAATGGCGCCCGTTGTTCTTTGGATGATCTTAAGGCTAGGATTACAAATGCAATCCTTTCAGTCACTGACCAGCAGCTGATGAAAAATTTTACAAAGTTCAAAAATCAACTAGAGCAATGTATAGCACAAGATGATGGTTATGTTGAATTTTAATAAGAAGCATATCAATATTAAAATGTTAGAAAAAAAACATTTGAAAGGTTAATTATTTAAGTTTGTAGCATTTATACTTCTGAAGTTATTAAAGCTTAAAACGGAACTAAGACTTCCTTATCATCCCTCGAGTCCAGTCCCACATCTCTCGGGTAGTGTACCTCTTCCAACAGCTTGGAGACTGAGCTTGTCATCTTTTTGATGACACTAGTGTACATATGCAGCTGGCACCACCTACAAGCCCCAGTATGCTCAGTCTCCAAGCAGCTAGAGGAGGTAGTGAGCCAGGGTGCTGGACTCTCTGAAGGGACAACTAAGGAGATAGGTTTAGTTACAGTTTGCTTTTTATTTCCCCTGTTAAGGTGCATGTTTCTTTGTTTTTAAAGGCAGAAGTAAAAAAAAAAAAATCTGAAGGAACAGAGAGAACCCGGGTGACAACAGGGCTGAGGGGAGGATATTCCTTCTTCCCCTCTCCCCCCAGGATTTTTTTGGGGGGGGAGTTCTGTGTGGGCCTTCCTCAGTCCAAGATTTCTGGCAGCTACCAAACCCATTATCGGGTGAGGAACCACTGTGGGGGCTGCAGTTGATTGAAAAATGTGAAAGCTGGCAGCCCCGAGTTGCTCCCTCAGCGCCGAAGCCGGGAAGGATGGTTGAGCACG
This sequence comes from Ichthyophis bannanicus, assembly GCA_033557465.1. NCBI lineage: Eukaryota > Metazoa > Chordata > Amphibia > Gymnophiona > Ichthyophiidae > Ichthyophis > Ichthyophis bannanicus. The sequence continues at coordinate 334,865,615 of CM066038.1, forward strand.
AGGGGTAGAAAAGCCACGTGGCAAAGAGGCTCCAAGGTAAGAGTGGCAGGGGGAGGGAGGACAGCAGGAACCTCTAGCAACCACCAGAACATGAGGAGACAGAGAGCAGCCTGCAGCCGCATGTTTGGGAGCCTGCAGCAGTGCGGGAAACTCCCCCCACTACATGTAGGCCTGATTTCTTCTTATTCAGGTGCATGTGTTTAAACCCCTTGCTGTTTTTTGTGTGCCCAGGAGAGGCAACCACCGGAGAATAAAGCACGACAGAGCAGCCTCTTCCTAGGGGGCCATTTGCATTTTCTTTTTAATTTCAGTTTTAGTTAATTCAATTTTGATTTGATTTTATTTTAGTTCAAGTACTCTAGTGTTCTGTGCCTGAGCCCCTGGAGGTGCACTGTGCTAGGGATCCTTTTACCTACCCGGGTAAAGATTGAAGGCGTTCCTGGGGAGTGCTCCCAGCCCCTCCCACCATGCCGGCCAGACCGCAGTGCCTGGTATAGGATGGTATCAAGGGGGGTGAACCCCACTTAATCCTTAAGCATTTCTTGTGTTATAGAGCTCAAAACCTTTTCAGTGCACAATGACTTGATGCAGACCTGTGGGAAAAGCCTAATCAGATATGTCATTGTTGCTGGGCAGATTTCAGAGTGCTGTTGTGCCTGGTCAGGTGATGTAAGTGACAGTTTGTTGAGACATTGTGACTTTCTCAGATAACAAGTCAGAGACAGAAATAAATGAAAGATAAGTAGGAAAAAAAGTGCTGTATATAGGTTTGTAGCAGCTATAGCTCTGTGGAAAACAGGAAGTACCTGCATACAAAAAATGTATGTAATTTGAAAGATAGTCACAGTCAGTGAATAGGAGGGAAATGAAATCCTTCCATCTGTCTATAGTCAGTGAGTAACCTGACATGATCATCTCTTGTCTCTTAGCCCAGATTATGTACCTATTCAATTTGTAATATTGCTTGTAAGGGAAGCTGTACTCCCTTATAGCAAGAGGCTAAGTCATGGGAGAAGGGCCTGCAGGATGAGATGAGGCAGGAGAGTACCTCCTGGTTGCAACTTAAGAGACCCTGGGGGCGGGGGGTGCCATGTTACCTTCAATGTATCCAGCCCCCAGTCCCTGCATGATGCCCGGAACATCCACCCCTTAAGCCCAGGGAGCAATAGGACTCCCAGGTGAGTTCTCACCAGAGTTTGTCTTACTTTTGCATAAGGCGTTTTGCCTACATCAACAGGGCTTGGCAAGTGGCTCCTTAGCCCCGGAAAACAGGGCTAAGAGGGTGTCAGATGCAAAAGAGTATGAGTCAAAAGCAGTGGCGTCTAAGTGGGCTAGAGGTTTAGAGGAGTGGCAGCAATCGCCGTTGTCAGAGGGGCTGAATGAGGAAGACCTTGACACAGAGCTAGATCTGCAGGAGGAGTTGGAAGAAGGAGAGAGCCCAGAACAGGAGGATCAGGCCCGGATTGTTTGGGTGTTCCGCTGGGAAGATCTACCGGCGCTCATCTTTATGCTTATGTTTATGTTTATGCAATTTCTTGATATACTGCCCAGCCGAAGGGCATCAAAGCAGTTTACAATCACTACAAACAGGTACTGATACAATTCCTTGTCCCCAAAGGGCTCACATTCTCTGTGTACCTTGGAGTCCCTCAAGGCCCTGAATATGCCTGCTAACCTCCCGGCAGAGGAAGAGGCACTGTAGGATTTGCTGTTCCAGGCAGTACGGAAATCGCAGAAAGTCTTCCCGGTACATGGAGTAGTAGGACAGATGATCCAGGATGAGTGAGATCTGCTGGGTGCTGGCCTTAAAGGGGTGCAATCCATGACACACCTATACCCGCTGACGGAACATGAACGAGCTTCTTTGATTGCCCAGATGCAGCGGTGTTGGTGGCAGTAGAAGAGACCTTGACTTGTCTCCTGTAGCTGAGAGCCATGGAACTGGTTCCGCGAGACCAGTACGTCTGTAGTCGATGCTTCATGTATTTTGTGGTGCCCAAAAGGAAGGTCCCTTTCACCCAATTCTCGACTTCAAGGGCATGAACGTCTGACTCCGGGTACCGCATTTCCACATGGAAATGCTGCGATCAGTAATAGTGGCAGTAGGAAGCGGAGGGTTTTTGATGACTCTTGATCTCACGGAGGCGTATCTGTACATTCCCATCCATCCAGAACATCAGCGGTTTCTTCACTTTGCAGTGCCAAGGGACCATTTCCAGTTTCAAGCGTTGCCCTTCGGTCTAGTGACTGCCCCCCCCTTACCTTCACCAAGGTCATGGTGGTGGTGGCGGCAGCTCTTCGCAAGGAAGGGGTTCTCGTTCACCCATAAGATGATTGGCTGATCCAGGTGAAATCCAGGGACAATAGCGAAAGAGCAACAGCACGGGTGGGAGAGTTCCTTCAAAGTCTCAGTTGGGGGGTCAACCTGGCCAAGAGTCAGTTACGGCCAGCCCAGGAGCTAGAGTATTTGAGAGCGTGCTTTGATACCCACATGGGCAGGGTTTTCCTGCCAGATCGCCAGGCACAGGAGCTACGCTAATGGATACAGCATTTCCTGAAGATGGCAAGACCATCAGCGTGGCATTATCTGCAGGTTCTGGGGACCATGGCGGCCACTTTTGAGCTAGGCCCTTGGGCAAGGGCACACATGCTACTGCTGCAGAGGGCTCTGCCCCATCGATGGTCCCATCAGAGTCAACCCCTGTCCCAAGTACTCCCTTGCCTGTGGAGCGCCAGGAGGGCCCTCAGTTGGTGGCTGCATGTGGGGAGCCTGGAAGGAGTCCCAGGTGTGGGTTCTGCTGATGACCGATGCTAGCTTGTCAGGTTGGGGAGCCCATTGCAAAGGACGCTTTGTTCAGGGACCGGAGTCCGCAGGAGGCCCTGTGGTCGATCAACAGGCTTGAGATGCGAGCAGTGACCTTGGCGCTAAAACGTTACGAGCCATGGTTGCAAAGGAAGGTGGCCCAAGTCCTCTCGGATAATGTGACCATGGTGGCTTACATCAGACGGCAAGGAGGCATGGGCAGTACAGCCCTAGAGACCGAAAGGCTTTTTGGATGGGCAGAGATTCATCTCCAGGTGTTATCGGTGGCGCACGTAGCGGGATTTGACAATGTGACGGCAGACTACCTCAGCCGAGTGCACGTGGACTCCGTAGAGTGGCAGCTCAATCAAGAGGTGTTCGAGCTGGTGGTCTGCCGTTGGGGCACACCGGTCATGGACCTAATGGCAATGTTCGAGTCGGCCAAGGCCTGCCGGTTTTTCAGCAGAAGAAGAGAGGATGTCTGAGGGCCTGGATGCTCTAATTCAGCAGTGGCTCAAAGAGGGTCTTCTTTGTTTTCCCCCATGGGCACTCAAAGGCCAGTTAGTGCAATGGATAGAGGCGCACCGGGGATTTGTAATTCTGGTGGCACCAGATTGACCAAGATGCCCATGGAATGCTGACCTGATTCGGATACTGGTGGATTGACTGTGGTGGCTTCTGGTTTGGAAGGACCTCTTGACACAGGGGCCACTTCACATGCCCTAGGTGGATCAATTTTCACTTACAGCATGGCTCTTGAAAGGGCGAGATTGAAGAATAAAGGATAATCGGGCTCGGGGATAGTGACCTTGCTACAGGCCCAGAGGAAGTCTCTGAACCTGGCGTGCATCTGCGCATCTTTGAATCATGGTGTGATGAGAGGCAGGCGCACCCTTCCACTACCTCCATCCCGGACATCTTGGTGTTCTTGCAATCCAGTTTTGATAAGGGTCTAGCCGTCAGTTCCTTGAGGGTGCAACTGGCGGCAATTTCCAATTATTACGGGAAAGTCCACGGGGTGCCGTTGGGTCACACCCAGATGTGCTGAGCTTTCTAGGGGTGGTGACCCACCTCCGTCTGCCTAAGAGAGCGGTGGTACAGCCTTGGGATCTCAATCTTGGGCTGACGGTGCTGTCTGGGGAACCCTTTAAGCCATTGAGTCGAGCTTTCCTGAAGGATTTGACTCTGAAAATGGTATTCCTGGTGCCGATTTGCTCGGCATGCAGGATTTCAGAGCTTCATATCCTGTCAGGCCAGGAGCCATTCCTTTCCTTCTCCAAGGAGAAAGTGGTCCTGCGCCCAGTACCTTCATTTTTGCCCAAGGTGGTGTCAGCATTTCATGTAAAGCAGGCTATTTCCTTATCGGGTCTGATGAGCGCGGATGTGGGCGAGAGCGGTTATGGGCCCTGCCACTCCACAGCTGTTCCACCTGGATGGTAAAAGAGTCTTGCGAAGGTATGTGAAAAGAGCATCGTCCTTTCGGAGATCAGACCATCTGTTGGTTCTGTTTGGCGGGCTGCGCAAAAGTGAGGCGGCAGCTAAGGCATCCATTTCCAGATGGATCAGGGAGGCAATCACGTTGGCATACATCTTGAAGGGTAGAGCAGTGCTGGTGGGGTTGCAGATGAGGGCTCAGGCAGCCTCGTGGGCAGAGTATAATTTAGTTCTGCTGGTGGAGATCTGTAGGGTGGCATACTTTCTCTGAGCATTTTCGCCTGGATGTCCCGGCGGCGGGGGATGCTCGTTTTGGATCAGCAGTGCTTCAGGCTGGTTGTGCAGGTCCCTCCCATTAGTTTAACTGCTCTGATACATCCCAGAGGTGCGGGATTGGACTGGAGGGACAATAAGGAAAGAGAAATTAGACTTACCTGCTAATTGTTGTTCCTTGAGGAACTCCAGTCCAGTCCCGGTGAGGCAGCCATGAGGTTTAGCTGTGGGTAACCCTTCCCCCAAGCCATGAGGTTTTACATAGTGATCAGCTTGCTAAGGGAAGACATAAAGGTTTCAGTAGGCACCCTTCCCCCCTCCAGGCCTGAGCACAATACCCCCTTGCCCAGAAATCAGCAGACCAGAGCATACCGGTTTGGACCGATCACCCAGGCACCTTCCCCAGGGGCTGCTGATTGGTGGACAGGAAATACCTGAGACGAATGAGATTGTAGAATGAGTTTAAAAATGTACTGTATATAAGACAATGTAGGACATCCTTCGGGGCTCAGATTTTTGTGGAGGGTACCGGCTCTCTGTCTGGGCCTGTGTGCACATTAAAAGATCCTGTTTGCATTCCAGCCTGTCTGTGTGTTTCCTTCTGTGGGTGAGTGAGAGAATGAGAGCATTTTCAGCTGCTTGGCTGCAACACCGGAACCCTCCCTGAGTGGTTTCTATGATAATCTGTGCACACCCCGGTCCTGAAGCTGGTTCCCTTGGTGGAGGAAGCAGCCAGTGGCAGCCGGGAAGGGGTGTGTAATCAGCGTTTGGGGGGACAGACCAGAAGAGCTGTCAGTTGCTTGCTCCCCACTGATTGGAGTTGCTCAGGCGCTCAACAGGTAGGCCTCCCCATCCGGGAGGGGGGGACGGGATATCCTTCCCAGGGGATGGAAGGGGTATTAGTTTATTTAGACTTAGAAGTGTTTGTTGCATATTTAACTACTTATTTGTTGCTCCTCTGAGTCTGCTTTGTCAATAGGTACTGGGGCTGGTAGGCGGTGCCAGCTGCATATGTACACTAGTGTCCTCAAAAAGATGACATGCTCAGTCTCCAAGCTGCTGGAAGAGGTACACTACCCCAGAGGTGCGGGACTGGACTGGAGTTCCTCAAGGAACAACAATTAGCAGGTAAGTCTAATTTCTCTTTTTGGGACACCCTGTATTAATTCAAATAGCATGTTTTGAGACTTTAGCTCCCTATCCTTGCACCACTCTTCTCCCTCCCCTCTGCCTGTCCCATCATCCCCTTATCAGGGTCAGTAAAAGGGTATCTTATGCCCTAGGTAAACCTTCAGCTGCTGCCTTATCCCTTCCCCCCCCCCCCCCATAGTCCAGCATCTCCCCTAACCTTGTTTACCCTTGCCCCTTCCTCCAACTCATTTCTGTTGGAGAGAGTAGGATGTGGCAGGGCATGACCCCTGTACTGAAAGGGCCTGACTTGTGCTGCCATGTTGGAACCATGTGACACCTCTCCACCCCTGAATTCTGCCACTCTAGATGGGCACCTAGTTCACCTTGTGGCAGGGCTAGCTCTGCTCCTCATTTCAGGTATTGATGTCTAAGTAGCTCTAAAAGCTTTTAAAGTGCATACATCTAGGTAGCCACTGAGCATGTATGGTATAGGTGAGCTTGTGCTGGCTGTGCCAGAGGACTGTAAAGCTGAGCTGTAATAGGAGGCCTTCGAAATACATAGTAATATTTTGTGATTCTGAATGGACAAATGCATGCCTTTCACATGCTGTTTCAGGCAAGAGTCTGAGGACTAGATTTGATGCATATTTGGTTACTGCCTGGTTTTAACTGGATAATAATTTTGCAGTTGCTTTATAAATTACTTTAATAGATGTATATTATATCAGAACATGCACAAATGTTAGTTTTAGCAGCATTTCTATACCACTGTATCTACAACGGTGTACAGGGAACAAGAATGAATAAACTTTACATAGAATGTCGTAGATAGTCTAAACAGTTATAACAATAAATAACGTGTGACTTAGTGCATTAAATAGGGGTGGAAGAGATTATTGTACATGGTGTGAGATAACATTTGGGGAATTGAGGGTGGGAGACTATGTTACAGAGCCAAAATGTTATCCAACAGTAAGTGCATCCCATGCAAAAGTGGTGAAATCTGGGACATGGGGAAAATGGAGACGCAGCATTCAAGTGCTAGAAAAACTGAAAACAGCTTGCTCACAATATTTGCTGCTATCATCTACAATGGCATCCCCCCATCACATTAACCATTTATAACAGTGGCACAGTCTGCACTAATGGTTTTTGAAGGGCATAAGGTTACTATGGTGGGCACTAGGCACACAGCCCCAGTAGTGATCAGAGAAGCAGCAGACCTCTAACCTCCCCATTTCTCTGCCTGGATCCAGGGACAGCATCAGAATTTAGGATAATTTATTTATATATTTATTTAAGTCTTCTTTTATACCACGCTATTTAGAATCAGTGCGTTTTACAAATAACATAAATTGCACAATGTAGACTGAAATATACATTGAACTTTATAAGGAACAGGTAATACAACTTGGATTTCAACAGGGATAGCTATATACAAGTTGAGTAATTGTGTCAACGGATATGGTTATGTTAATATGAGAGATACGAAGGGTGTGCTGGGTTATGTCATCGTGACGGATAAGGAGGGTATGTTGAATTATGTCATGTCACTGGTATGAGAGTAATGCTGAAGGAAAAGGTGGTGTTTTAGAGCCTTCCTAAATTGTGCGAGGTCAGAAATAGAATGGATAGTGGTAGAGAAGGCATTCCAGAATGTGGGTGTGTAAAACACAAAGGCTCTGTTCTTTGTCGCGAGGGAGCATTTTGTTATCGCATTGGGGACAGCGAGTGTGTTAGTAACGACCAATCTTCTGGGTCTTTTCTGAGGAGTGGGGTGAACAAGGTCTGTGAGGGAGGTGGAGGATAGTTTGTTAAGGGTTTTGAAGGTAATCAGTAGTACTTTGAAGGTGAGTCTGCAGTAGATTGGAAGCCAATGGAGATGTTGCAAAATAGGAGTTATGTGGTCTCTTCTGGAGGCTCCATGCAAAGCTGGCAGCGGCATTCATTGTAGTGGGTTATAAGTGTGCTCTTAGGGAGACCATGTAGAATGGCATTGGCGTAGTCGAAGTGGGGGGTTACAAGGGCTTGAAAGATCGCCCAGAAGTCAGCAGGCTCCAGTAGGGGGTGTAGGTGGCGAATTGTACATATCTTGTGGTAGATTGCCTTGATGGTGTTGCTTATATGTGTTTTCATGTCTAGCTGCTGGTCTAGGGTGATGACCAAGTAGCGGATGGTGGGCCTACTCGGGAGCTCTGTGTATCTCACCTTAATTGAAGCAGGAGGGGTGAAAGATTGATTTTTTGTGATAAATAGGACGTCAGTCTTATTGAAGTTAATTCTGAGGCTTTGTGTGTGGAACCAGTCGGTAACAGCATCAAAGCATCTTGTTAATAGCGAGAGATCAGGCTGGTCAATAGAGAATGGTGTGAATAGCAGTACGTCATCAGCATACACAAGGCAGGAGATATTAAAGGAGCAGATGACTTGAACAGATGGGATGTATATAGATATTGAAAAGGAGAGCAGAGAGAGGGGAGCCTTGGGGGACGCCTTGCTTTTGTTGAAAAGGCTCAGAGGTAGTAGAGTCAATTCGTACTTGTTGCCATCTGTCTGATAGGTAGGACTTGCACCAAGTCAAGGCTGAACCATGGATTCCCTTCTCTTGAAGACGTGTAAGGAGCAGCTCGTGGTTGACCGAGTCGAAAGCAGAAGCAATGTCCATGAAGATTAGTGCATAGCCTTGTCTGATGTTGTCAATCCCTGTGAGTAGGGTGCTGAGTAGAGTGGTGAGGAGTGTCTCGACACCATGGAATTCTTTAAAACCGTGCTGACATGGGTCGAGGGGAGCGGTAGTCTCAATGTGGTGCTGGATTTGGAGTTGAACAACCTTCTCGATTATCTTGGCCAACAGGGGGATGCTGGAGATTGGTCGATAAGATTCTGACTTCTGGGGATTCAGCTTGCTGTTTGCTTTAGAATCTGGGGGAATGCCCCTGTTGAGAAGGACAGCTCCATAGTCTTAGCTAAGACTGGGCTGAATTCAGCACATAGCGATCTTATCCAGAATGCTGGGCAAGGGTCGTTGGGGGATGTGGTGGTGTTAATGGATATGATGGTGTCCTTGATGAGCCTCTCAGAAGGGGGCATGAAGGAGGTCAAAGGTGTTAGGGAGCGTGGTGTGTGACTTGGTGTGGAAATAGGGAGGGAGGTGTTGGTTAGGCTGGTTTTGGCACATAGTTGGTCAGCGAATTCCTGAGGGTGTAGCAATTCAGGTTGTGTGGGAGAAGGCTTTTTAATAAGGGTCTTGACGATGTTAAAGAGGTCACGAGGTTTGTTTAGGGAGTGGAGCAGGAGATCAGAGTGGTATTCCTTCATTTTCTTGGATTCTGCTTTGTGGTGTACTTTAAGGTGGGAGAGGTAAGCTGCATGATCGTCCGAGGACCGTGAGTGTCGCCAACGTCTTTCGAGCTTCCTTAGGAGGAGTAGTGAAGTCCGTAGGTCTGAAGAGTACCATCATGCTGTTTGCCTTCTTCTTGGTGACTTGTTTGAGGCAGGCAGAAGTGCAAAGGAGCTGAGGCTGTTCCAGGCGGATATTAGCGAATCAAGGTTGGGTGATGCCATACTGAGGTTTGGTAGGACTTTGTCAATGATCTCCTCTTTGTTGAAGGGCCGGAATCATCCTGTGAGAGTTGAGGAAGCATTGGCGGCCTTCCAAAGAGTGTTGTGACCCTGAAGCATGGGTATCTGAAATTTAATTAAGCTGTGGTCGGACCATGGGACCGGGGTGATAGAGAGGGAGGAGTTGTAGTTTGGGCTGGTGGCTGATAGCGGTGTATAAAGCATTGTTGTCAGTCTGTAAGATTGAGCCCTTCCCTACTATATGTATATTTTGTGCATTTTTCCATTTTTCTGGTCTTTTGAGATGTATATTTTTTTCCATTTTAGCAGTGTATGCTAATATTTTTATAAAATAAAATAATTTTTGAGTTTCCTATTTAATAATCTTGGATTTTAGGTCTGACAAAGCTAGTGAGATCTCTAGAGGGGGAACTGAGTATGTCGTCAGGTAGCCTTGTTAGTCCATTAGTTTATCTCTAGAAGAAGCAGTGTGAAAGTAACTGTTAGGGTTGATACTGTTTCCAGTGCCTCTCCCAGGAAATGCCTGATGAAAGTACCTTTATAGCACTGTGTACAAGGGATTGATCAAGTTTACTGTCCTTAAGAAAGAGGTAAATCTCTCTTGAAGATTTAATAGAAAAACTTGTTTATGCCAGTGCCATACCAGTATATGCTAAGATTCTGGCAGAATGTAATTCCTGCAATCTAGAGGGCATGTCTACTAAAGGTTAACGAGTGTTAAGCATTCATGCATGTTAATCTTTAATAAATATGTACCCTAGACTCATAGCCTCTTCCTATATGCCAAACATTCAGGTTAAATTATTCAAATCAAACAGTTTTGAACTAGCTATGCTTCATCCATGGAACCTGTATGAAGATCAGTACAACAGCTCATAAATGTACTCATATGCATAAGGGTTTGCAAAGGTAGGAAATATTTTATAGAAGTGCTCTATTGCAGCAGCAATTGAATATGTGACAGGGTTGAAGTTGGTGGGATTGGGCCAGGGCTGGTATAAGGATCGGAGTTGCTCTAAGCAGGCCCTCCATACTGTCCCCCTTCCTCCCTGCTGCCCGTCTCTGGGCAGGAAATGGCAGCAATGACTCAGAAACCATGAAGCAGTGCTAGAGACTGTAGGTAAGCATTGTGTCACAGTTTTTGAGCCTTTGCTGCTGCTGCTGCTGACTCCCCCCCCCCGAGGCCGGTGTTCTAGGTGACTGCCTAGATGTCATGATGGTAGCGCCGGTCCTGCATTGTACCTCAAGATAGGATCTATGTATGAGAGATGAAGTAGTGTAGTTGCCTTGTTAATCCATTTGAAGGCATGTAAATGAAGGTTAATACACAATATCTTTTTTTCCCCTTAAATTGATTTGACTACTACTTCCTTATAATCTTGGGTTATGTTCCCCAGCCAGCAGATGGAAGCAGACTAGAGCAACATTCTGTGATGTCATCACTAGTATATCCACTGATGCAGTACTGAGGAAAGCCAGTATTTGCCTCCAGAAAGCAACAAGGTGTTCGGACTAGTACAGCAGTGCAGATAGACCTGTCTCTCCTGGCCCAAACCATAGTCATGTGACCTGTGTAACTGAGGCCTGTAGGCCCAATATGTGCTCAGAGATCAAATATACCCTCGTCTCCTTTAGCCAACAGCTGACCTGTGTCCAGTACTGCTACCCAGCACCATACCTAGCCCTGTGTGAGCGGTGCAGCTGCACAGGGCACAAAAGGATTAGGGACGCATGTTGGGTTGCCAGCTCCGGTCTACCCTCCCATGTTGTACTGCTGCTGCCACCGCCACCACTTTGTTGTTTTCTTGGAGGCAGCAGCAGCAGTGAGGCAGACCCGCGTTTGTAGGCAGGTCAGGTCCCTCCTTCCCTTCTCTGATGTAGGCCACGTCAGAAGAGGAAGGGACCAGGCCAGCCATGCAAACGCTGAGTTGCAAAGACCCAAATTTGAATGGCTGGGCTGGCCTGGTCCCTCCCTCCTCTGACACGACCTACATCAGAGAAGGGAAGTAGGGACCCGACCTGCCTACAAACATGGGTCTGCCTCACTGATGTTGCTGCCGCCTCTGAGAAAACAAAAAAGTGTGGGGGAGGGGACAGGCGGGGCACGTAAATAGCAGGGGGGTGGGCCTGCCTGATGTGGAAATAGTACAGGGCACATTTATGGCTTGGTATAGCCCTGCTGCTACCCACACATTCCAGCAATGGAGGATCCCATGGGGCACCTGAGGGAATTGGTTAGTCTGGACCAAGCCCTCCTTCCCTTTTGCTGTTCTATCTGCTTGTTTGGTAGTTCTTTTTTTCTCTTTCTTTCGGCTCTCTCTGCTGCTTGAAATAATTTTCTAAATTTTTTTTTTTAACTTTGAAGCTGCTTTAGTTCCATATGGTCCTGCTAGATCAGTCCAGACAAGTGGGTTGTGTTCCCCTACCAGCTGATTGGTGGAGACAAATGAAAAATCCAGGTTTCAATGACATCACTCCCATGCCTCAATCCGCCTCAGCCACCAGAAGGATTGTCAGTGTTTCTTTGTCTCCAGCAGATGTTGGATGGATTTTCTTCACTCTGAATAAAATCTGAATAATTGAGAGGAAAAGATTGATTTAAACACTTGTGAACGACCACCTTGATTGACTCTCTCACTTGAGCGTAATGTGGGAGGCTTCACTAGAATGCAGACTTTTCAGTAGCCATAGGAGGAGGGAAAATTGGTTCAGCTCCGCCCTCTTATCATGATAAGAGCCTGTTGAGCAGCCAGAAAAAATGGAAGGATTTGGAAGATTTCAGCAGCCTCACACAGCCTGAATGCTCCTTCCCTCCTCCTCTGCCCCCCCCCCCCCCCCGCTCTCTCCTGAAGATTGCTCAAGGCTTTCAGAACTCACATGATGTGGTGAGAGCTGGTGGATGGGTTTTATTAGCTCACTATGGAGATAGGCTGAGTCATCTCATGGCCTATTGCCTTAAGGGTGGCAGTGGTAGCCAGCTTGTGGGACGAGACAGGTGGGGTTCACAAAGACGCACCGGGGATCGCATGCCTATTTTGTACATTTTATCAAATCTTGTATGCAGGGGAACCCATGTCCCCATTGTGGGTGGCAGTGTACTTAGATGGATTGATGATACCCCAGATCTCAGAGCAGCAACGTAAAGTTTTGGGGGAGGTAATCTCAGCGGCAGATGTTCAAAAAGGTATTCAACAGGCCCAACTCTATAAATCCCCCAGTCCAAACGGATTTACCGCTGAATTCTACAAATTTGTCCATGACCTAGTGATTTCCTCAATGGTAGCCACATACCAAGAAAGGATAGAGAGGGGTAGTTTCAGATGGGGCAATAATCACACCCACATTATTCTTTTACCTAAGTCAGGGAAGGATCCCGAGCAGACTTCGTCATATTGGCCAGTTTCATTGATAAATTTTGATTTGAAGATACTGGCAAAAATCTCAGCAGACCAGCTGGCACCTCAGCTGTCTAGCTTAGTCCAAGAATCTCAGATAGGGTTTGTGAGAGGCCGATATGCAATGCATAACTTATGTAAAATTATAGCATCACTGGAGTGGGTACATGAACACCGAATCCCTTCTCTGTTAATTAGTTTTGATGCCAAGAAGGCTTTCGATAAAGTGCATTGGGACTATCTTTTTCGTTTGCTACCTCATTATGGCTTGGGAGAACCATTTTTAAATATGGTGAGGCTGCTGTATACTTGTCCCACCGCGACGGTGATAGCTAACAGGCAGCTCTTGGAACCTTTTGATCCAGGTATGAGAACACGGCAGGGTTGCCCTTTGTCCCCTCTGTTATTTGTCTTGTCTAAAGATTCCTTAGTGTGACCATTGATAGAGTACTGGGAGGTGCCCAGGGTTCGGATACGGCATATGGAATTCAAAGTGTCAGCCTTTATGTTTATGTTTATTGAATTTGATATACCGCTCAGACCCAAAGGCATTAGAGCGGTTTACAATACTACATCATTTAGGGAAATAAGAAAAGAATGCCATTTATAAGATAGGACAGAGTAGAGGACAGAGACAGTCAAACAGATAAGAGAAAGAGAAGGACACGGAACAGCAAGTTACCCTGATATATAAGCAGGACATCAATATAGACTCCAGATACAGACGCCACGGACCAACGCCTAAGGGCCACGCCAAAGGGCCCTCTGGCGAGGCCCTCAGGTGCGGGTGCACCCCGGCAACAGCGGTTCTTAAGCCGTTGGGCCTGGTTACTGATTGGCGGGCTCGGGGAGGAAGGGGGAGCTCCTGCTTTCACCCCCGTCAAAAGCGCTGCTCATCTTGTGCCCCGGCAATGGCGGTTCTTAAGCCGTTGGGCCTGGTTACTGATTGGCGGGCTCGGGGAGGAAGAGGGAGCTCCTGCTCTCACCCCCGTCAAAAGCGCTGCTCATCTTGCGCCCCGGCAACGGCGGTTCTTAAGCCGTTGGGCCTGGTTACTGATTGGCGGGCTCGGGGAGGAAGGGGGAGCTCCTGCTCTCACCCCCGTCAAAAGCGCTGCTCATCTTGCGCCCTGGCTGATCTTGCTGATGACTTATTGGTACATCTCACCTCTCCACAGACAGCCCTCCCTAGGGTACTGCAGGAGTTCCACGCCTTCAGGAGAGTAGCGGGCATGCAAAAATAAACTATGACAAGTCAGAGGCACTAGACGTGCTGGGACGTTTTCAGAATTCATGAGGGACTGGATTCCCTTTGCGGTAGCCAACTCGGCGTTTACATATCTGGAGATTCAGTTGACCGGTGACCCCTGCTTGTTATATAGGCGAAATTGTAATAGGATACTGCAACAGATGTGCTCAAAATTACGGGAGTGGGACCCTTTGCCATTGTCTCTGCCTGGGAGGGTGGCAGCCTTTCAAATGATAGTGTTCCCCAAACTATTATATGTATTCCAAATTTTACCTTTGTAGCTATTACGTAAAGATGTGGGCAGATGGAAAAGGAGATGCAGTGGTTCCTTTAGCAAGGCCAACCTTTGTAAATCTCTTGGGTGTGCCTAAAGGCCTACAGTGTCACAGGGGAAAGGGGGGTGGGACTTCTAGATGTCCTCAGATACGCACAAGCCTGACAGCTTCGTCAATTACATGACTGATTGGGATATGCAGAAGTATTCATCCCAAGGGTGCTAGAGGAGGCATATACCTCTCCCACTCGTTGCTGGCAGTGCTCCAGATGGAGATCTCACTTTTACCACAGAGGCTGAACCAGAGTATACTGATAAGGCCAACTCGGCAGGTATGGCAGCAGCTATGTACCAATTGGGGGATGGCCACGATGGCGTCAAGCTGGTTGCCCTTTGGGTGAATGTCCTATTTCAGCCAGGAACGGAGACAAGGATACTCTGGGAATGGACACAGAAAGGAATTTGGAACTTGGGACCCATGGTGGATCTTTCAGGTGGGTGAAAATCCTTTAGCACTCTGCACAAAGAATATGATCTAAGCAATAAACATTTCTTTGTTTATATCCAGGTACGCCACTATGTTGATTCATTGCCCAGAGACTCTCTTACTTCGGCGGCCTCGGAGAGGGTATTGCAGTTTTTTCACCTGGGAGAGGAGAGGTGCCTGTCAATATTGACATATGTGTGTCAATTAGAAAGCTGGATCCCACATCCTGATTATTTGGGCCTGGAGAGGAAGTGGGAAGGGGAGCTGGGAACCCCCCCGTAGAACCAAGTACAATGGGGGGGATGAAGCGTAGTTACTCACCTGTAACAGCTGTACTCTGGGAACAGCAGGAATCAGTCCTTACATATGGGTGACTGCGCCGACTGAGCCTGAGTGGAGCATTACCCCATCTTTCAGAGAAAGCCTTTGGGAATGCTACTACGCATTTGTGGTTCCCTTCCTGCCCAAGGGTGCCATCTTGCTCAGTCAGTTGACATAGCTAAGACGGCAGTCAAATCAAAAGAAAGGACGGCAACTCCCAGGGGAGAAGGGAGGGTTGTGAGGACTGATTCCTGCTGTTCCCGGAGAACACTTGTTACAGGTGAGTAACTATGCTTTCTCCAGGAACAAGCAGGAAATCAGTCCTCACATATGGGACTCCCTAGCTCCAGGCTGCTGAGGACTGAACCACGACAGTACCAACGGCAACCGGTCGGGTGGCCATGAGTTCCAGAAGGTGTCCCTGCTGAGAGACTCTGCAAGACTCTAGAGTCCAGCAACACTATCACTCTGGTAGCCTGAACACAGAAGGGTTGGAGGGCAGGAGTTGCCCACACTCCAAGAATATTACGCAGCACTGCTTGACCAAAGGCACTGTCCCTGTGGGATTCGCTTTCCAGGCAGTAGTGCGCTGTGAATGGATGACCAAGTGGCGGCTCTGCAAATTTCTGTCACTAGCATAGAACGGAGGTGGGCCACCAACGTGGCCATTGTCCTCATGCGATGCACTGTGATCCAGTGCTCCAGGGAGAGGCCCACCCGCTCATAAGCGAGGGTGATGCAGTCCTCCACCCTTGAGGATAGGGTATGCTTGGTTACAGGGAGCCCCAGTCTGCTGGGGTCATAGGACACAAAAAGCTGAGGTGCTTTGCGATGGCCCTGGGTCCACTGCAAATAGAAGGACAGGGCCCTTTACAGTTCAGTGTGCGGAGTATGAGCTCCTCCCTGCCGGCATGAGGCCGTGGGTAGAAGGTGGGGAGTACAACCTCCTGGTTGACGTGAAATGGGGATATCATGTTTGGGAGGAACTTAGGGTGAATGTGGCGTATTACCTTGTTCTTGAAGAACCTGGTGTTTGGGAGGTCCGCCACCAGCACTTGAAGTTCACTCACCCTGCGAGCTGAAGTCAGGGCCACCAAGAAGGCCACTTCCAAGATAGGTATCTGAGGTGGTAGGTGGTCAGGAGCTCGAATGGTGGTCTGGTCAGCTGGGAGAGCACCAAGTTGAGGTCCCATTCTGCTGCTGGAGTGTGGATAGAAGGCTTGTATAGCAGAAAGGAACCGGGAGACCAGAGGCTGGTGGATAAGGGCTTGCCCCCTACTGGGTGATGGTGAGTGGCTATAGTGCTCAGATGCACCCTGAGTTAGATTTCAGTCCTGTGTGTGACAGATGCACTAGGTACTGGAGTACCAGCTGTATGTGGCAGGAGAACAGGTTCTCCTTCCTGTCTGCGCACCACAGGGCAAACCTGCGCCACTTGAAGGCCAGCAAGATCTCCTCAACATCTTGTGGCAGGTTGAGCGGAGTCAAGGCTACCCTCTCAGCAGCCAGGCCGTCAGAGTGACCCCACATTGGGGTGCAGGAGGGAGACCTCCTCCTGAGTCAGGAGGTCTGGGGCTCAACCCGGGGGACTGGGAGTGTCGCCGCCAGCGAGAGCAGTAGTGGGAACCAGGGTTGCCTGGGCCACCTGGGGGCAATCAGTATCACTGATGCCCTCTCGTTCTGAATTTTGAACAGAACCTCGGTGACCAGAGGAGATGGTGGGAATGCATACAGCAGTCCCTCGGACTATGAGATCAGGAACGCGTCTGCCGCTACCCTCTGTGGGTGCGGCTGCCTGGAGCAAAAGCGAGCCAGCTGCGTGTTGTCCAGAGAGGCAAACAGGTCCATCCCCAAAGGTGGAAGAGCTTCTTTGCCACTGCGGGGTCGAGATGCCACTCGTGAGGGCACAGGACTCTTCTGAGTCTGTCCTCCAGGTAGTTGTCCTGGCCCGGGAGGTAGACTGCTCGCAGGAGCATGCCATTGTGCACTGCAAAGGAGAGGAAGGCTGCACCTCTTGGCAGAGGGAGTACAAGCCTGTGCCCATGCCCCTGCTTGATTATATAGAACATTGCAACCTGGTTGTCCGCCTGGACCAGAACAGGCCTGTTCCACAAGAGGGTGCGGAATGCACATAGGGCGAGGAATACCCCCCAGAGTTCTAGGAGGTTGATCTGCAGTAGAGACTCTTTCCGGGACCAGCAAACCTGAGTGTGGTGAACTCCTCAGTGAGCTCCCCAGCCCTGGAGAGAGGCATCTGTGGTCAGGATCCTCTGCAATGGGGGTGCCTGGAAGGGCATTCCTGCCCAGAGGAGGCTCAGGTCCTGCCACCAGTCGAGGGACTTTGCCAGCTGGCAGGTGACCCTGACCCTGTCGGCCCGTGGTCTGGGTCCACTGAGAATGTAGGCACCACTGGGCTGTCCACATGTGCAGGTGGACTATGGGTTTGACATTGTATTTATTTATTTAAAAGTATTTTTATACCATTTTATCCTTAAATCAAAGCAGTTTACAATTCAACCCAACATGTTACATAGAGCAAGAGTGGAGGCATGCAGTGGGATGTTACAATGTGGTTAAATAGGTAATATTGTAGTATAACTATGTACAAGTTGCGCTATATACAAAATGAGTTATATACAAGGAAGAACGGTTGGTTCATCTGATGGGAAAGGTAAGGTGATTGGAACAGGGTGGGGAGGTGGAGGAGCAGTAAGAAGAAGGGGGAAAGGGTGGGTAAGGGCAGGAGTAATTATGGTACAGATAATTGTGTCCTGTGGTCAGGTCATGTTATGTCACCAAAGTGTTCTATATAGAGTGTGGTTTTAAGCAACTTCCTAAAGTCCTTAATGTCCTCAGTGGTTCTTAGGCAGTCTGGGAACGAGTTCCATAGGGTAGGAGCGGCCAAGATATTGCTTTTTCCGATGTAGATTGCTTCGCTTTGGTGAATGCGCTGGGGGTTGTGATGGTGTCCGTGACATGGACCATGGAGGCCATGTGTCCCAGCAGGCGAAGGAGGAGGCGGGCCAGCACCATTCTGCAGTGCTGGACCTCCCCTGCCAGTTGTCTGAGGCATTCTGCCCTGTCCTGAGGGAGGAGGGCTCTGACCCGCACTGTGTCCAGCTGAGCACTGATGAACTCTAGGTCTTGCACCGGAGAGAGATGTGATTTGGGGTAGTTGATGATGAACCCCAGGTTCTGTAGGAGGAGGATGGTATGTTCTGTGCCCTGACTGGCCTCTGCGGCTGTGCCACCTCTGAAGAGCCAGTCATCCAAATTGGGGAAAGACGCAGATGGGTGGCTACCACTGCTAAGGGCAGTTTATGAAAACTCTTGGCAAGGAGGCCATGCTGAAGGGAAGTATCCTGTATTGGTAGTGGCCTCCCCCTACCATGAATCTCAGGTATTGCTGGTGAGATGGGTGGATCAGGATGTGGGTATAGGCATCCTTTAGGTCCAAGGAGCAAAGTTAGTCTCCTAGTGGAGGTAGGGCAGCAGTGTCCCAAGGTAGAGTATTTTGAACTTCTCCCTTACCAGAAACGTGTTCAGTTCTCGGAGGTCCAGGATAGGCCTGAGACCCCCAATTCTTTTGGGAAGTACCTTGAATAGAAGCCCTTGCCCCAGAGGTGCTGGGGAATAGGCTCTACTGCCTTGTCCCTTAGTAGACCTGATAGCTCTGCAAGCAAGAGGGCCTGGTGAAGGAGAGGTCACATTGGCTCTCCTGGAAAATGCTCCGGAGGTGGTAGCTGGAAGCAGAGGTGGTAACCCTCCTTCACCACCCGGAGTGCCCACTGGTCCGAGCGGGCCCCCTGTGGGATGGTGAGGGTCTCCCAGGGGGAGTCAAAAGCTCCCACCAGGTTGAGCCAGAACTGGTGCCTGCGGTTTGAGGGCCTTTGGCTTCCTGGGCCCCTGGGCTGAGATCCCTGCTGTTGCTGGCTTGAGAAGGCTTGGTAGTGGTGACTCTGGTGGAAAAGGCCCTTCTTCCTTGAGAAAGTTGGCCTTTTCCCCGAGGTCTTCTTATGGGGAAGGGTAGAGGTCTTCTTTGAGAGCCTCTGCCTGGTCACCACCTTGGCCTCAATCTCGGCTGCCTTGTCGGCCATAGGTTTCCCAAACAGGTTCTCCCCGGTGCAGGGGACATCCAGCAGCTTTTCCTGGACCCATTGTTCGAGGTCCGAGGTCTGCAGCCAGGCCTGGCGCCGAGCACCGATGCCTGCGGCTGCTGCCCGGGCTGCAGCCTCAAAACCATCATAGGCAGCCCGGGACAGGAACTTAGAGCAGTCCCGGATGGTAGCCACCAAGGTCTGGAACCATTGCACAGCTTCCCCAATGAGTGCTGCTGAGAAGCCCGCGAGCTCCTGAATGAGGATCTTAAGATACATCCCTATGTAGAGCTCATAGGTTTGTATCCGGCAGTCCAGCATGGACCCCTGGAAACACTTGCGCCCCAGGGCATTGAGGGCTCTGGCCTCTCTACCCGGGGGTACAGAAGAATAAGTCTTCTGACTCTTGAGGTTCTGCATTGAAGATTCCACCTCCATGGAATTATGGGGAAGTCGGGCCTTCTGGAAGCCTGGACTCCTCTTGACGCGATAAATGGCATCAAGGCGCTGGCTGACCACCCACACCGAGACTGAGGTTCCCACATCCGCAGGAGCAGCTGCTCAAGGATGGGGTGCACCAGCACTGACAGAGCCTCCTTTGGCAGGGACTCATACTGGAGGATCTCCAGTTCTTCGGCGTGCGGGTCTTCCTCGGGCTCAGTCGGGACCAAGAAGGCTCAGGCTATGTCCCGGACGAAGTCATGGAATGTCATGTCCTCGGGTGGGGAATGGTGCCGGAGTTCTGGGGCAGACAGCTCTGAGAGGATGTTTCGGTGTCGAGAAGTCTCAACGTCAATCTCCCAGTCTGACTCCAAGGGTGTCGAAGAGTCCGAGGCTCGGAGTTCCCACGCCATGAGGCCTGCGTCGGGGAGCCGGGATCCCCTGACCAGTCTCGGGTCAGACTCCCAGAAACTAGCTGGGGAGGACTGGATACCCAAGGATCGGGACCGGGACCTTGATTGGTGCCAAGGGCTTGCCCGAGGCCAATAGCACTCGGGGCCCGACTCGACGCCTGTGGGCACAGGGGCACTGTTGTTGGGGCGGATGATGTGGACGAACCTGACATCATTGCCTGCTACATGGCCAGGATGGCAGAGATATTCTGTGCCAGGACCATCATTCTGGCCTTAATACCAGAAGGCTCCACGGCCTTTGGCTTGGGTAGCGAGGATTTCGGGCCTGGTGCTGGCACTCTTGCCAGTACGTCCTTGATGAGGACCATGGGCTCAGGGAGCCTCGCACAGTCACCACTGGCCGAGGACTCTTTCCTAGAGACCTTAGGGGGGTGCTGCTCAGTCGCCGTGGGACCTTACTGGGTTTCCTGAGTGGAACCTCAACTGGCTTCAAAGATTTTTTCTTTTTCTGGCCAGGGTCTGGCGTCTTTCCAGAGGAGCCACTGCTGCAGGACTCCGAAGATGCCCGGGCCTCATGGGAGGTGCTTGGCTTTGGATTCAGCATCGGTGAAGCTGGGGCTGAGCCAGATCACGGGAATATCTTCTCCTGCAACTCCGACCTTTTCTTGTTGTTTTGCAGAGTCATGGCCTGGCACAGGTTGCAGGAGGTACTGTCGTGGTCCAGGCCGAGGCAGTGCAAGCAGCAGTCATGGGTGTCTGTGACAGACATAATTTGACTGCAACGATCACACATTTTTTTTTTTATTATTTACTCTTTAATGACATTTATGAATACACCCAAGTAATTACATAAATGAATAGAAATACAGGAATTACAAAATAAACTTCAAAGAAATTCAACAACCCATACAAATTTAAATCATCTCAACCTTAGCCCACATCAAGGGGGGGGGGGGGGCTACAGGAATTAACAATACCAGAATTTTTTACACCCTCCTTCAGGGCAAAAAAATATGGTAGCAAAGAAAAAATATATATATCGGCAGGATTAAGACTTATTCATCAGCCGTAATGGGAGCAACCCCTGCACCAGCCTCCTCTCTTACACAAACAAAATCTAAGAGACATTTAGGGTCAAAAAATATGAAATTCTTGCCCTGATAGGAAACAAAACATCTAGATGGATATTTTAACACAAAAGAAGCCCCCAAGGAGACAGTCCTGGAACGAAGTACCAGAAACTCCTTCCTCCTTAATTGGGTAGCACGTGATAAATCAGGAAATATACAAACTTTTGCTCCTAAAAATTGCTCATTCACATTCTTAAAAAAAGATCTAAAGATTAAAGCTTTATCAGTCTCTAAAGCCAACGTCACAAGCAAGGTGGACCTCTCTGTAACCACATTCAAAGAGCTTTCCAAGAAGCCTGTCAATTCTCCCAGACCATTCATAGGGGACTCGACATTCCTCCCCCTTGCCTCCAAAGTAGTAGCAGAAAGATAGTATGCCCTCGTAATTGGAGGTAGATGTTCCATGGATATTTTAAGCACTTCCATCAAATATTTACGAACCATCTCCACTGAGGACATAAGGGGAGACTTTGGAAAGTTTAATAAATGCAGATTATTTTATCACGCAAGATTCTCAAGATATTCAATTTTACGAGTTAACACATTCCTTTCATTAGAACAACATGCTCCTCCTTAAAGTGAGAAATCTACTCTTTAACCTGCGACAAAGAGTTAGCCTGCTGTTCTTGGCTCTTAGAAACCTCCACTTTCATATTGGCCATTTCAGTACTCACTGTACCCACAACGGTGGATAGGGAGGTTGTCAATGCAGAGATAGCATCCCACAGCGCATCCAAAGTAATAATGGGTTTCTCCAACAATAATTTTCCTGGCTCCTGCTTCCCTCTGGGCTCTAGCCGTCGTAGAGAGTCTTCTATCCGATTCTCAAACAGCCTTCCCTCACCAGAGTCCACAGTAAGCCTCTGAGGAGAATGTCCCTCTCTTTCAGGTAGCGGGGTACTCTCCCAACCACCCGGCAGCACATGGGAACAAGCTCCAATCGGAGAAATATTATTTCTGGGTTCTGTTGGAGGTAGCCGCTGGTCAGGAGATAAACTTACTCCTGATGCGCCCAGCACAAACTCCAGCTCTCCAGGGCATGCTGTCAAAGACGCTGCTTGAGATCCCACCGCTGCGATCCCGCAATGCTCAAGGGTCCGCTGGGTCGTAGAGGAAGCCTGCTGTGGAACAATGGGGGAACCAGCCTGCTTTCTCCTCCTCCGCCCCATATTCACTGGGGCCGAAGCTCACCAACGGTAAATTCTCCTCCAACAAATGCGGGACGCAGCAGCCAAGGTCATTTACCTGCCGCCATCATGCCCCCCGAACGATGACACATTTTAAAGCCACCAGGAGACATGGTGGATCACACCTGGCTGGGATCGACGACCCCCTGGCGAAAAAGGGCGTGAACGCCAGTCGAGGCAAGCCTCGATGAAAAAAGGAAAAGGAAGCCAAGAACAGTGCCGGGGACGGTGCCGGCTCGAGGCAGGAAGAGGAACCGGTACGCAAACTGGGAAAAACTCAACTATAGAAGATAATTTTTAAGGAATTTTTCCGGGGAAACAGGACATGCGTCTGTTGGGCTCAGTGGAAAAAAGGAGACTGAGCAAGATGGCACCCTTGGACAGGAAGGCAACCACACATGTGTGGTAGCATTCCCAAAGGCTTTCTTTGAAAGCTGGGGAAATGTTCCGCGTGGGCTCCATCGGCGCTGACATCACCCATATGTGAGGACTGACTTCCTGCTTGTTCCTGGAGAATAAGGCGTATCCAAAACTTGGTATGTGAGGCTAGACTCCAAGAGCTACAGCTGCATGTGGTATGTCGCACCTCTTTTTCCCCCTGGCGAGTGCAGAGTAGTCGCATGACAAAAGCTGGGGGGTGTCCCTGGTGCTTGGCTCTCCAAGCGGATTTGGGTCATATGTGGTGGGGGTGTGGGAAAATTTAACACTACTGGCACCATATTTAACAGTACCTTGGAATCCTAACAGGGCAAGAAGTGGAATGTACAGAGATCCTGGTGATTTTTGATCAACTACTCTCTCCCCTTCCCGAGGGAAGATGGGCTCGCTTGCTGGTTCATAAGGCCTATATAGTGGTGAAACAACCCTTGTTGCACCACTGGAGATCACCCCTCCCACAGACGTTTTGGGAATGGAGGAATTGTTTCCAGCAGCTGATGCTCCTGGAGTGTCTATCAGCTCAGGGAGAGGCTAAGAAGAAAGAGGTGTTTCTGGCTATCTGGGAGTGTTACATTAATACTTTGACAACCAGGGCACGTAACGAACTATTGACACTTTAAATTTTCGGGAAAGGAGGAGTCTGGGTCGCAAAAAACAGAGGGTTGCCAGCCTATAGACTAATGGGGGCTTAGGGAAATATCAGATTGAAGAGAACTTGCATGTCATGATATTCAGATATATAAACACAGACCCTTGATGCCACAAATGGGTAGAGAGGTGGGGGGACTTGGAGGAGGATTGGGGGGGGGGGGGTGCTAAATATGGAAAAATATAAAATGTAAAATGATGAAGTTAAAATGTTATAATCTGGGCAGAGTGTAAGTGAACCCACGCCGCCCCAACATTATTCTTGAATTTGGTTAATAACAATACACTATATTTTAAAAAAAAGGGCTTTCTGCATGCCAGTCACCTTAAATGCAGTGCCTGCAAAGCAAAAGAAACTGTTTCAGGGGAGTAGAGCTGAGCCTGGCATGTATTTCTGTCTGGGGCTCTTAGGGGATGAGCACCAAAGCTTGACTTCATCATTGTCCTTGCTGGGGGCTCCTGATTCCATCTGTCTGGGGCGCAATTTGGGATGGACCACTGGCATGCTGTGTAGGTTTTCTGCAAGTGTTACTGGCGTTCTTTACTATTGTGTGCCTGGCAGTCACGCTATCCTTACGTGCATTCTGCCCGAGTGGCTTCCATACGCATTCCTACTCAAGTGCCTGTTTCAAGCATTGCTGTAAAAGCGCTGTTAATGCACGCCTTATGGCCGCCACAACCTTAGCGCATGCTGTTATTGCACTTGTCTTGGCTCCCTTATGTCTTCTTCCAAGAACCGACATACCATATCCCCCACACGAAAATAAAATATAACCAAAAAGCATGCGGAAGAACCTTTGAGTTCTACGCATTATTGAGGATTTTTGTCTTACCGCTGCTTGTGACACATCAATATATAAGTTTCAACTCATTCAAATTTAGTCAAGCAGGAAAACCAGTCTGTAATTTCAATACAGCTTTTTATTATAAGGTCTGTAATAACAAGTTAAGACTTAAGGATGCAGCAAGCTAAAAAGTCTAACGCTTTCAAGGTTCCTGCTGAAGCAAAGATAACTTCAACTCATGTGAGCCTCAGCTACTGTCTGCTCCATTTACAGTCTGTCTTATCACACTTTTTATACACTTCTTCAACAGATTTACGTGACTAAGTGATCATAGCCAATTTCTTTGTTTCCAGGTGCTAGTCATATTATACTTCCTTATCTTATCCCATGATGGCTATTTTCCCTTCCACCCCCCTTGGTTCCCGTACCCATATTCTTAGTACTTTATGCTGTGTTTGCAGTTTCTCACTCTCTGGCTCATCACAAATGTCAGTTCATATCGTACTGACTGTACATCTGCCATCCTGTTCCTGCTTATCTGGTTCTTCTTTGTAGAATACATGCCGATGAGATCCATCTTGGGCCAAGTATCTCTTTTCTCAGACGTGAATCCCCTTTTTCTCTTGCAAAATACAGTTTGTTCCAAGGGGAGGGAAAGATTAAATTCCCAATTATACGTTTTCTATTTCATGCTGCAGATGCTAATCATTGTGGCCTATTTCAGGCTTCCATTCAAGGCCACTAGCACCAGATAGTCTCTGTTAGTTTCTTTTCTTCTCTACACATTATGTGCAAGTAGGGCCCTAGCTTGAGCCAAGTGGTCTAGACATGATTTACTTTCGTCTTTGGAAAACAGCTTGTACAAGAGGAGGGGAATGAATATGCACTCCTGATTATACAAGCCTAACCTTTCATAGTTATACAAAATGGAGTCAGGATGTGATTCATTTCTCATCATTCCCCTCTTGAATCTCATCAGCCATAATTTACTTTCACTGCGACCATTAAGTACCCTTCTGGCCTCAATTGCAGGTTGTGGTCTTCATTATGATGTTCATCAATCTGGGTGAGTACTTCCTTAGCTTCTGCAAGTGTCCAGGTCAATAGTACAGGTGCAGTGGTGGCTTTAGTTAGACATCGCTTGCAAAAAGCCAGCAGGCAAGAGAACAGAACACAGCCAAGTACAGTTTCTTCAATAATTCCTAATGTGGCCATCAAAAGGCCTTTTATACCTGACCTGAGAACCAAAAAGTAAGGCTATTCCACCAATTCATAGATATACTACTTTCATATTCTCCAACGTTACGTCTAGCTATTTGTTCAATTTTGCTCAGAGCATTGTTAATAAAAATAAAATGGTTTGCAATTACAGTACAGCAATTGGTTTCATTTAGAATTCCACAAACACCATTTTGCTGAGCGAGGAGTAATTCTAATGCTCTTCTATTCTATAAAGTCATTATAGTATTCTGATCAAGATTTTCTTTCAATTTCTTAAAGACAGCAGTGAATGTGTTTGTCTGTATGTATAGGAAACATTGTAATCTTCTAACAACCATTGCTAGTTCTGCTGATAGTGCACTAAGAGCAAAAGGAATCCAGGCTGAACATAACATAACATATGATGCCATACTGGGTCAGACCAAGGTCCATCAAGCCCAGTATCCTGTTTCCAACAGTGGCCAATCTAGGTCATACGTACCTAGCAGTTTCCCCAAAAGACACAGGTTCCACAATGCTTGTACTGGGTTAAGCATTGATATCCTGAGTCCCTTCTTAATAATGGTTTATGGACCTTTCCTCCAGGAACTTGTCCAAAACTTTTTAAACCCAGCTACACTAACAGCCTTTACTACATCCTCCAGTAACAAATTCCAGAGTTTGATTACACGTTGAGTAAATAAATATTTTCTTTTATTAGTCTTAAATAGTTTACCCTGTAGCTTCATTGCATGTCCACTAGTCTTTCTATATTCTGATAACATAAACAATCGATCTACGTTTACCCGTTCCACTCGGTTCATTAATTTATAGACTTCTATCTTATTTCCCCTCGGCCGTCTCTTTTCCAGGTTAAAGAGCCCTAACCTTTTTAGCCTTTCTTCATAGGAGTATTCTTCCATCCCCTTTACAATTTTGGTGGCTCTTCTCTGAACCTTTTCTAATAACTCTATATCCTTTTTTAAGATATGGCGACCAGAATTGCACACAATATTCAAGGCGCGGTCTCACCATGGAACGATATAGAGGCATTATAATATCTTTTGTTTTCCATTCCTTTCCTTCTGATACCTAGCATTCTATTTGCTCTCTTGGCCGCCGCTGCACACTGGGCCAAGGGTTTTAACATGTTATCCACAATGACGCCTAAATCTTTTTCCTGGGTGGTGGTTCCTAATGTGGAACCTTGCATTGTGTAACCATAGTTTGGGTTGTTCTTCCCTAGATGCATAACTTTGCACTTGTCCACATTAAATTTCATCTGCCATTTTGATGCCCATTCTTCCAATTTATCAAGATCCTCTTGCAATTTTCCACAATCCTCTTGGGTTTTAACAACTTTAAATAGTTTTGTGTCATCTGAAAATTTGATAACCTCACTCGTTATTCCCCTTTCCAGGTCATTTATGAATATGTTAAAAAGCAGCGGACCCAGCACAGATCCCTGGGTACACCTCTATTCACCTTTCTCCATTGGGAAAATTGGCCATTTAGCCCTACACTCTGCTTTCTATCTTTTAACCAGTTCCTGATCCACAATAGTACACTGCCTCCTATCCCATGACACCTGTTTATTCACACCTTCAAAAAAACATAACAGATTAGTAAGACAAGATCTTCCTTGTCTAAAGCCATGTTGGCTGTCTCCCATTAGGCCATAATTATCTACATGCTGAGTAATTTTATTCTTTATGATGGTTTCTACCATTTTTCCCAGTACTGACATCAGGCTCATTGATCTGTAGTTTCCCGGATCACCCCTGGAACCCTTTTTAAAAATTGGCGTTACATTGGCGATCCTCCAATCTTCAGGTATTACAGTTGATTTTAATGAAAGTTCACAGATGACTAATAGCAGGTCTGCAATCTCATATTTCAGTTCTTTCAACACCCTTGGAAGTATACCATCTGGCCCAGGTGATTTGCTACTCTTCAGTTTATCTAATAGTTGTAATACATCTTCCCGATGTATCGATATTTCCTTCAATTCTTCTGCACGTTTAAATACCACTTCAGTCATGGGTAACATCCCTACATCTTCCTCAGTAAAGACCGAAGCAAAGAATTCATTCAGTCTCTCCACTATCGCCTTGTTGCCTCTTAGTGCCCCTTTAACCTCTCTATCATCTAATGGACCAACTGACTCTCTCATAGGTTTTTTGCTACGAATGTACTTGAAAAATTCTTTATTTTGCGTTTTTGCTTCCGCAGCAAGCTTCTTCTCAAATTCTCCCTTTGCCTGCCTTATCAATGCCTTGCATTTGACTTGCCAGTGCTTGTGCTGTTTCCAGGTTTCGTCGTTTGGCTCTTTTTTCCATTTCCTGAAAGATGCTTTTTTGGCAACAACAGCCTCTCTGACCTCACCTGTAAACCATGCTGGCAGTTTTTTTGGATTTCCTTCCACTTTTCTTAAAGCGTGGAATACAGTTGGTCTGGGCTTCCAAGAGAGTATTTTTCAACAACACCCAAGCTTGATGTAAGTCTTTAACCTTTGCAACTGCTCCTTTTAGTTTTTTCTTAACTGTTTTCCTCATTTTATCATAGTTTCCCTTTCAAAAGTTAAAAGGTAGTACTGTGGATATCCTTACTATCCCTCCTCCACTAATTAAATCAAATGCGATCATGCTATGATCACTATTGCCAAGTGGCCCCAACACCCTTATCTCTTGCACTAGATCTGGTGTTCCACTAAGGACTAGGTCTAATATGGCTTCCCCTCTGGTCGGTTCATGAACCAGCTGCTCCAAGAAGCAGTCATTTATTTCATCTAGGAACTTTATCTCCCTAGAATGTCCTGCCGTGACACTGACCCAGTCGATACCGGGGTAATTGAAATCACCCATTATTATTACTGTGCTGTAACATTTGTTAGCTTCCTTGATTTCTTTGAGCATTTTATCATCCATTTGTTCATTCTGGCCAGGCGGTCGATAGTACACCCCCACTGCCATCGCCTTCCCCTTTTCACATGGAATTTCAATCCATAGAGATTCTACAGCAAATTTTGTTTCCTGCAAAACT
The DNA here is from genome assembly GCA_033557465.1 of Ichthyophis bannanicus. Lineage (NCBI taxonomy): Eukaryota > Metazoa > Chordata > Amphibia > Gymnophiona > Ichthyophiidae > Ichthyophis > Ichthyophis bannanicus. The sequence continues at coordinate 334,893,942 of CM066038.1, forward strand.
TTAATCCTTTCTGACTCAATGCCCTCTCTAACATAGAGCGCAACCCCTCCACCAATTTGACCAGCTCTGTCATTACGATATAGTTTGTACCCAGGTATTACAGGTTCTTCTGCTTCCACCATGTCTCTGATATTCCAATCATATTTTATTTATTTATTTATTTTATTTTACATTTCTTATATACTGCACTATTTGACATCAGCGCGGTTTACATCGAACACAAAAATTCAGCACAAAAACAAGTGTCTGAGTTACAGTAAACAGGGCCAATAAACTTGGATAACAAGGTAATTATGAATCACAGGAAGGTAAACTTGGATTGCAAAGTAAACTATTTACATCTTTAAATTATAGGACAAATGAAATGTAATTAATGGTAAGTGGATCCTTATAATTAATGATCAGTGGACCTTACTATGTGGGGAATTCTAGCTCACTAGGTGATTCGGAGTTCCTGTAACTAACGGAGAGGGGACGTGCCTCTGCACTTACTGGGAAGTATTTAAGGAATAAGTAATGTTTGAGGGCCTTTCTAAAATGAAGTAGGCTGGTGGTTGCTCTAATATCTAGTGGCAATGTATTCCAAAGTTTTGGGGCACGGAGACTGAAAGCCCTGTTTGTTGTTGATGACGTGCTTCTTGTAAGTTCACAAGGAACCCTTAGCATATTTAATACAGTTGATCTTCTTGTTCTATTCGGGGTTATGGGTTTGATGAGATCAGTTAGAGAAGTGGAGGAGAGACTATTTACCGCTTTGAAGGTAAGTAGTAATGTCTTAAAGATAATCCTGGCCTGTATAGGAAGCCAGTGTAACTGCTTCAGAAGGGGCGACACATGCTCACTCCTAGATGCACCATAGATAACCCTCGCAGCGCTATTCATTGCAAGCTGTAAGGGGTTCAAGGTTGATTGAGGGAGGCCTAGCAAAATGACATTAGCATAGTCAAAGTGAGGCATGATCAGAGCCTGGTAGATGGTACGGAAATCCTCAGGTTCAAGAAGGGGGCGAAGATGTCTTAGTGACCGGATTTTGTAATATACGGCTCTTACAGTGTTGGCTATATGTGCCTTCATGTTCAGGTTCTGATCAAGTGTAACACCCAGATAACGTATTTTGGGTTTTGATTGTAGCTCAGCATCTTTCACCTTTAGGAATTGCGGAGGGGTAAAGTTCGGGTTCTTTGACATGAAGAGCACCTCTGTCTTCTTATGTTGTATCCTTAGGTTTTGTGACAAGAGCCATTCCGATATGGCATCAAAGCAGTTGCTCAGAGGGGATAGGCCCAATTTGTTTATGTTGAAAGGCATATAGAGCAGAACATCATCCGCATATACCATGCAACTTACATTGAAAGACCGGATGATCTTACAAATAGGTTGCATATAAATATTGAACAACAAAGAAGAGAGGGAGGAACCTTGTGGGACCCCCTGCCCTTGGTGAAATGGATCAGACATCACTCCACCAGCACGAACGTGTTGCCATCTTTCGGATAAGTACGATCTGCACCATTCAAGGGCAGTTCCGCCAACTCCTTTCTCTTTTAGCCGTATTAGGAGGAGGTCATGGTTCACAGAGTCAAAAGCTGCGGCTATGTCCAGGAACACAAGTGCAAAACCCTGCCGGATGTTGTTGATACCAGAAATGATGTTATTGAGGAGCGATGTAAGGAGTGTTTCTACACCGTGTGACTCTCTGAAGCCATGTTGGCAAGGATCCAGGGGAGCAGCGGCATTGATGTGGTCTTGCAGTTGACATTGAACCTCCTTTTCTATTAACTTTGCGAGAAAAGGAATACTTGAGATAGGTCTGTAGGAGTCTACCTTTTGAGGATCTAACTTACAATTTTTCAGGAGTGGTCTGATGGAAGTTTGCTTGAGGGCAGAGGGGAATGTACCAGAGTTGAAAGACAGGTTTATTATTTTAGTTATTACTGGGCTGAATTCAGAACACAATTCCTTTATCCAGAAAGCTGGGCAAGGGTCCGTCTGAGCAGTTGTGGAATTAAGAGACATGATCAGATCTTCAATTCGCTTCTTGGAGGGCGTAGAGAAAATGGTTAGAGCTGTTGGGCAATCTTGAGCTGTGGGGGCAAATTCTAATGGAGGTTTATTTGTTTGTGTAAGCTTGGATTGTAGGTAGACTGCAAAGTCCTGAGGATGGATCTCGCATTGCTTTTCAGGGGCTGGTTCTTTAGATAAGGTTTTTACTAGGTTAAACAAATCATGAGGTTTGTTTAGGGCACGCTTCAAAGTGTCCGTGTGGTACCGCTTCATTTTCTCTGAGATGGCCTTGCGGTGGATGGATAGTTGATTGAGGTAGGCTGCCTGGTCTACCGTGGAGTGAGACAGATGCCAGCGCTTCTCGAGGCTACGTAGTTGGGATAGTGATAGTCTCAGTTCGTCTGTGTACCATGGTGCAGAAGCTCTTTTTCTAGGCTGTCTGTTAAGTGGAGGTCGTAATGCAATTGCATTAAGACTGCTGTTCCAGCAGGTGATTAGATCTTCTATTTTTAAGGAAGTCTCATTACGAAGTGAGCATGTTCCAGCAAAGATGCGATCTCTGTTGAAAGGAAAAAGGCTCCTGGCCAGAGATTTAGGGCTGTTATTTGGAGCACTGTTGGACTGTGAATGACTCTTGTGAGTAGGAATCTGGAAAATAATGAGTTTATGATCTGACCACGGTACAGCAGTTATAGATATCCCAGTATTGTATGGTTGGACGTATACAGACTGTGGAGGAAAGATAAGGTCAAGGGTTTTTCCCTTCACATGGGTAGGGTTCATGAACTAATTGTTGGTATCCAAGGGATTCAAGCGCTTCGAGGAAGGCGGATGAATGGCAATCTTGGAGAGCTGGCAGGTTAAAATCACCAGCAATCCAAGTTGGGGTATTAGGATTCTGGACGTTGGATGCTAGATCAATAATGGTTGGAAGGACGTCTGGGGAGGCTGAAGGTGCTCTGTATAGAAGGTTTATAGCGCATAACTTGTTGGAGATAGAGACTAACTCTAGGTGGTCGGAGCTAGGAGCGTCTATCAGCTGGAACTGAAGGTCTGATCTGGAGAGTATGAGCACGCCCCCTCCTCGCTTGTTATGTCTGTGACTAGTTAACACTGAGAAATTTGGTGGAAGGAGCTGATTAAGTAGTACATTGTCTTCTGCGGAAAGCCATGTTTCAGTAACCATGAGAATATCAAGGTTATGGAGAGAAATTGTGTCTGCAATCACCGGCCATTTCTTACGAATTGAGCGGGCATTGATGAGGGCACATTTTAAACTATGTGAGTAGAGGCTTTCTTCCTGTTTGGCTCTCATCGAATGTTGGAGTGGAATGTATATTAGATGCTTGTGATGTGGATGAGAGTTCCAATTATAACTGAACTTGGGTATACCTGTCCATCTCTTTCCTTGGCTATATAAAATAGGTATCCAGTTGACCTCAAGGGATAGAGCTCGGGAGAATGAGAGGCAGAAGGAGAAGAGTAGGTAGCAGCCAGTTAAGGTGATAGGGGAACCCATCTTACTCAACTCTGAATGTAATCACAGAGACAGAGAGACATTAATAGCGAGAGGGGGAGATTTGAGAGAATTCTGTAGGGCTGTTTCTCATTGGCATCGAAAACAAGCAAATCCTATTATGCTAGGTATAAATTGGTTATGGAATGCAGATCTATTATCCCAAGTAACACAGTTTAGACAGGCAAGTTGTAAATTAGTAGACTAGACTGACCCAGCTGGTTTACAAGGCTACCTGCAGGAATGCAAAATGAAGTATCTATTCAGAGTGGAAAAAAGCAAATCCTATTGATCTAGGTATAGATTGGTTATGGTGTGCAGATCTATTATCCCAAGTAACACAGTTTAGACAGACAAGTTGTAAATTAGCAGACTAGACTGATCAAGATTGTTTACAAGGTTACTTGCAGGAATGCAAAGTGAAGTATCTATTCAAAGTGTAGACAATGTTACCAGATCAGTGAGTATAGTAATACAAAGTTACCATCTTGTAGTCAAGACATAGCATTCATTGAAGTTTTCTGGTCGGTTAGGGTTGGCATAGGACAAGAAGGATTCGCACAAGTTGGCGGCTGCTCTTCGATGTTCAGTCGGCTCTTCCGAAAGACTTGAGAAGCTCCTCAGTGTTCATATAGAGGTTTCTGAGTGACGATGTAGTCGGCCAAGGGTGACGATTGTAGATGGTGATGACAGTGCTTGGAGGGCTTCATAAAAGAACTCCACTGCAGCCGCAGAAACGGACCCATGGACCTCACCTAAGGGCCACGCCAAAGGGCCCTCTGGCGAGGCCCTCAGGCGCAGGCACGCAAGGCGCGGGTGCGCCCGCTCGGCGCTCTTTTCAATATGCCGCCGCCTGCCCCGATTGGGCAGTGTTCCCTGGTGGGGGTGGATGGAAGCTCCGGCCTGCTCGATCCCCGCCGGGAGAGCTGCTGAAGGGGCCTCTCATTTAATGCTATATATTCTAACTCTCCCATCTTATTTTTTAGACGTCTAGCATTTGCATACAAGCATTTTAGAGACTGTATTTTATTCATATTAATTTGGCTATTGGTAGACATGGGTAATTTGGGATCTTTAAGCTCTGTCTGCTCCATACTCGAGGGCATTTGGACTACTTTACTCTTTTTTGGAACCTCTCTGCTTTTGGTAGTATCCTTCAAGGATACATTCTTCCGAACCATCCGCTCTTGGGCAACTGTCGGCTTTCCCCTATTATCTAGTTTAAAAGCTGCTCTATCTCCTTTTTAAAGGTTAATGCCAGCAGCCTGGTTCCATCCCGGTTAAGGTGAAGCCCATCCCTTCGGAAGAGCCCCTCCTTTCCCCAGAATGTTCCCCAGTTCCTAACAAATCCAAAATCCTCATCTCTGCACCATTGTCTCATCCACGCATTGAGACTCCGGCGCTCTGCCTGCCTTTTGGGTCCTGCGCGTGGAACTGGAAGCATTTCAGAGAACACTACCCTGGAAGTTCTGGATTTCAACTTCCTACCTAAAAGCCTAAATTTAGCCTCCAGAACCTCCATCACATTTTCCTATGTCATTGGTACTGACGTACCAAGACAGCAGACTCCTCCCTAGCACTATCTAAGACTATCTGAGAGCATCCAGCCTTGTCCTAGTTAAAGGATAAGTGTTATTAAGGTATTCATATGCTAGAACCACTGCTTTATCAGTGTTTTCTCCTTCAGGGGTGAGGATGTTCACTAGATTAGTTTCATCTGCTGTATCACGCTTTCTCCTAAGAGGGGCAGTTCTATTCAAGGGAATTATGGCAGAAAACATATTTACCTTAACCACTGCACAGGGAAACTTACTAGCATCTATTTTCTGGTATAACATACTGTGACAAAACCAATAATGTCCTGCTATCGTTTCTATAGTGGAATTTTTCTTCCACTTACTTGGAAAGGATGATTTACCAAATAACTCTTTTTGTCTTGAACCTTTCGTAGGAGGAACATAACAGGACATGAAATGAGATTTATGTGTCTTTTTACCTGCTCTACCTAACCAAATAATGCCACTACATTCAATTAGACCCATAACAGCAGTCCAATTAGTTCAAATTTCAGTGATATTAGATACACAAGTACTACTGTCATTACCCATAGTCTTCTCATTAGGCAGTATAGAATTTTTGGCTATGTTCCAGCTTTTCTGTAAGGAATTATACAAATATATGCACGACACGGATGTTTGATTCAAAGAGCCAATGTAATATATATACCGCATACTTGGCGGTACATATACTGGGATTGGTCTAGTATCATTCTAGCCCATATAAGTCCAAGTCTGTGAACAGTTACTTTTTTCTTGACATTCAGGGCCGAAGGGTGTATATGATGAATTTAGAAGACAGGTTACATTGCCTGCTAATTCATGTACAATAAGTGGTGCTTGGGTAGTTGACTTAGGTATGGGCGTACATATTATACAGTCTCTTAAATTTAGTTCCTTAACACCTTCCAACACCATTCCTTATCGTTCCTCCAGTTTAGTCCTCAACCTCTGGGTAGTGAACCTCCACCTGCAGCTTGGAGACTGGGCATGTCAAAAACTCATGACATCACTGGATATAGCCTGCTTGTCTCTCCCATCAGCTCCCAGTGTGTCCAGTCTCCATGCAGCAGGAGGACGTAGTGAGCCTAGCTTCTGGGCTCACTTGAGAGAACAGATAAGGAGCATTTAGTCTGACAAATTCTATTCAGATTTTACTTTTGATTTTTACCTTTAATTTTACTTTTAATTCAGTTACCTTTGGTTAAGTGGCAATCAGGGATTTAGTTCCCTTTAGTTGTTAGGAGCAAATTTTCTTATTTACAGTAATTTTAAATTTGAGCCTGGCTCTTTAAATTAGTAGCAGCTCTCGCCTTCCCTCCTTGTCAGTTATTTTCACTTGCTGCAGGCATTCGCTGGTGCGGATCTCTCTCCCTGGACGGTACGAGAGAGAGCTCCGGGACCTGTACAGCCACACTGAAGCTGTGTGAGACGGAGCCTCTCCGTTGCTGCGGGATTTTAATTTTACTCTGTGGAACCAGCTGAGCAGTCCTCGCCGTGGCTGCCAGGCGCAGCAGCGTGGCTTGAGGATCGGATGAATTCAAGGCGGTAGGAGCAAGCTGCGTGGCTTTCGGCCCTGCAGGTAAGGCCTTCGGGCTCTGTCGGTCTGCTGAGGCCTCCTTTTTGCAGCGGCTGTTGTTCTTGGTGCCAAAATTCATTGGCAAAGGAGCGGCCATTTTCTCTCTAGGTATTTGGACCACATGGCGAGAGTTGCAGTGAGTTGCCTGTGTGAGGAAGACAACAGGCAGAATAGCTAGATTTTTAGGTCTAGTGTTTCTTTCTTTTGTTTCTAGGTTTTTTGAGGCTCGGGGGAGTTCCTCAGCCTTAAGGGGGCTGTTGTCAGTCCTCTTTATTTTTAAGTTTATTCTTAGTTTTATAGGACAGCAGTTTTAGCATTGATCTCTGATGCCACATGTTCTTTCCCTCCTAATCATGTCTCTGAGGAGCAACTGTTAAGTCCCAGGATATTAGGCAACTTGCCAGCTTTTAGGTTCTTCAATAGCAGAGCCCTAACTTGTAGGTGGAAGGAGGGACAGGCTGGAAGTGTGCTTTTGTGTATTCTATAGTGAAAGTTGCCCAAACGCCTGTGGTTTCACAGGGACAGGTTTAGGAAACCTTAGGATATTAAAAAAAATATATAATAATAATGACAGTTAAACTGTCAACCAAGAAGTGCCTGTGCTACGGTCTGGGGCCACCAGAGGGCTGCTGGTACACTCAATAGTGCCTTTCTGTGACCGTGTGTATGCAGCCATCATTGATCTCTGCAAGTCAGGGAAGAAATAACCACAGGGCCACCTCATGGGCACTCAGGGGTTAGTGACTAAACAAGCAACTGTAATGTTCTGCAAATCAAGATTATATGACCAAGATTTAAAGCTCTTAACGTCTGTATCGTTTGTCGGGCTCTGGTGCCCTAAAGGCCACCGGATGGCAGCGCTGCTCATGAATCACATATAGTTTTCAGTGCCCCCATCTCTGGGTGGGGGGTGGTAAAATATGAAATCGTATTCCTCATCAGGTTCACACAGGCAGCAACCTCTAAGACCTCCACTTGCAAGGTTGTCGGTGTATCCCACTGCTATTTCTCTGACTGCAGGAAAGCCGGGGGGGGGGAGGGTACCTGTGTGTTTCATAGCTCCACTTAGCATGCCCTTCCCAGGAAATTCTCATCTATTTCTAGAGCTTGTGCTGTCAGAGCAGGGCTTTAAGCACTTAGCAGGGGCACTGACCCGTCTATGCCATCTTATTAAAGAGCCCATGCTGAGGGTGAAGAGAAGGACGTCTAGGTAGCACAGTCTGGGGCTTATCACTCCAGGGCACTGGAAGGTTTCATAGAGGAAGTCAATACTCGGAGTATACTCCATGTATTCAGCCTATGTTCAAGCGTGCTCACTGCACTGTGTTTGGGTGACAGGTGCTGGGTCACCCATATATGTAAACGTGCATTTTGTATGTGCTCACAATTGCTTAGGGATGTTTTTGGGTGCACTCTTTGCAGAGTGAGACTGCATTTCTTTGCTCAGACTGTATTATCAGACTAAGGTAATTTCTCCAGTAATGGGGGGATGTCGATTGTAATAAAGTGCGTGAGGTCCTCATGGTGTTACATGGGGTTGGAGATGCAGTCATGGGAGGAGTGGTCTAGTGGTTAGGACAAGGTACTTCAGGCCGGAGGGCCGGGGGTTCAAGTCCCACCTGGGGACAGCAATCTCAGGCCAGAGGGTCTGGGATTTCTAGTCCTATAGGCACTCCTTGTGGTCTTGGGCAAGCCACTTAACCCTCCATTGCCCATGTTCCCTGTAAATATTAGCGTATGTGTCTCATATCCCCTCGTGTTAAATGTATCCCCCAATTGACCGCTTTGACCCGGTGAAAAGCGGGATATAAATACAGCTAAATAAAAAAATAAAATAAATAAAATAAATCTGCTGTGGAGTGAGCCGTCCGGAGGAGCTACAGTGTCACAGTCACCACTTTCCCTTTCTCTTTGGGCTTTGCTCCCAGATCCTAGCCCCTCTTTCTCTCTGTCCAGGACGCAAGGTCCCCAGCCCACTGGACAATTTATTCTCAGCCTTTTCTCAATGCTGGCAGAAGGACTGGGAGAGCGAGAAAGGAAGACCAGGAACCAGCACCAGCTCTTATCTCTCTCCACTGCCAGTGTTTGCTATGGTCACATATTCCCAGTCAGTTATTTATTTGAGTATACTGATTGCCTACAGGTCAGGGTGGCATACAGTCGATTACGGTATTTCTATTTTCCTTGTCCCTGAAGGGCTCACAATTTATTTTTTGGTACCTGAGGCAGAGGGTTAAGTTGCTTAACGAAGGCCAGAAGGAGCACCTGTGGGACCAGAAACCCCAGTTTTTATGGCCCAAGGTTGGTGGTCTCGATTGGAATTCAAACCCTTGGTCCTCTGGCAACTTGCCTCAACCACTAGGCCGCACTGCTCCATGTGAGCTAGCCACAGAGCCATAGGGCCAGGCGCAGCCTGTTTCTTCCAAGGCAGAGACCTTGGGGAGGTTCCGTTCATAAGGATATGAGAAATGCCATACTGGGTCAGACCAAGCTCTTTCAGGTCCAGTATCCTGTTTCCTAGGGTAGCCAATCCTGGTCTTAAGGACCTGGCTGGTTTCAAAAAAGACGAATAGGCTACTCAGTGCTTGTATCGGGGCAAGCAGTGGATTCATGTGTGCTCATATTTTAAGGGTTCCGTTGCATGTACAACAGATGTGATGCTCTGTTGGGTTGTGTGCCTTGTAGAACATCTTGAATTTGTGAAAGTTGGTATAAAAAAAAATTATAATTTTCCAGCTTCTCTCTAATAAAAGGCTATGGACCTTTCCTCTGGGAGCTTGGCCAAAAGCTTTGTTAAACTCCGCTATGTTCGGAGATCGTTTCACGCAAGGCTCTTGGAGTACACAGGAGACCCAATGGTCAATCAACTGACTGGAAATGCGAGTGATACGCCGGGCGTTGCAGCGTTCGAAGCTACGGTGACAGGTCAAGTGGTGTGAGTACTGTCCGACAATCCGTGGCGGTGGCCTACATCAATCGGCAGGGTAGAACTGGAACAGTGGCCATAGAGGCCACGGCAGAGGGTCTGTGTGTGTGGATAGAGCTTTGGCTGCCAGCGTTTTCGGTGGCGCATGTTGCGGGTAAGGACATTGTGACGGCGGATTTCCTCAGCTGGGTCCGAGTAGATGCCAGAGAATGGGAGTGGTATCCGGAGGTGTTCGCACAGATCGGTCGCATATGGGGACAGCCAGTAATGGACCTCATGGCAGCGTTTCATTCTGTGTAAACGGGTCGCTTCTTCAGCAGACGACGCGAAAGGAGGTCGGAAGGCATCGGCGCACTGTTTCAATGTCGGCCGTTGGCCGGTCTTCTGTCTTTCCACCGGGGGCACTCATAGGTCGAGTGGTTCTGCGTATCGAAGCGCTTCGGGGAAACGTGTGTTTGGGGGCCTTGGGCTGGCCGAGGTGCCCATGGTATGCCTGTCTCATACGGTTGCTCAACGGGAATCCATGGAGGTTTCCGACATTGGAGATTCTGTTGCTACGGAGTTCCCTTCGAATGCCTCAGGTGCATCGGTTTTTGCTTACGGGGTGGCCATTGAAAGGGCAAGCTTAAGGAAATAGAGTTGCTCGACAGCAGTCTCTGCCACCTTGCTGCAAAAAAAAAAAAGAGAAGTCTACGTCCCTTGCATATGTGCATATATGGCGCATCTTTGAGGACGGATGCTCGCGGAGGCACGCTCGCGCGACAACATTGTCGGTTCCCTTGGCATTAAGTTTTCTGCAGGACGGGTTTGGTAAAGGCAGGTCCTGGAGAGTTCAGTTAGCAGCTCTGTCTTGCTATAGGGGCAAAGGACAGGGAGTGGCTCTCATGCACAGGTCGATGTGGTATGCTTTCTCAGGCGGTTACCAGACTGTAGCCCTGTCGTAGGATATTAATTCCACCAGAGAAGTTCAAGTTGGTTTTAGGAGCATTAGCTAGCACGCCATTGCGGCTTGCAACAGGCATAGGTTAAGGGTTTTGCCTTGAAGATGGTATGTTTGATGGTCATCTGTTCGGCGAGGCGATTTTCGGAGTTGCAGGCATTGACCTGTCAGGAATCGTTTTTTGTCTGTCTCCAGACAGAAGGTGGCCTGGTGGCTGGTTCCATCATTGTTGCCAAAGGTGGTTTCTACGTTCACCTAACTAAAATGGTCTCTCTTCCAGCGCTAGGTGCGGCGGAAGGGAGCGTATTGAACCATAGCTTGTGCTGTTTGGACGTCAAGAGAGCACTGCGGCAATGTTTAAAGGTTTCAGAAACTTTCGCAAGGCGGATCGTCTCTCTTTGGGGTGTTCGGAGGGCCACGCAAAGGGAAGCGGCGGCAAAGGAGTCCAATTCTGGATGGATTGGAGTGGCGAGTGCGTCAGCTTATCTTCTACGGGACCGTACAGTCCCAGGGAGCTTACGAGCTCACTCTACCAGAGTGCAAGCGTCTTCTTGGATGGAGCACAGTTTGGTTCCACCAGTGGACATCTGTAGGGAGGCCTCTTGGTTGTCTCTCCATACTTTCAGTAAGCACTACCGCCTAGATGTTCTGGCGGCTAAGGATGCCGTTTTCAGGGAGGCGGTGTTGAGATCCGGCTGGAAAGGTCCCTTCCAATGATTACTGCTCTGATACATCCCAGAGGTTGAGGACTAAACTGGAGGAATGATAAGGAAATAAGAATTACACTTACCTGGTAATTGTGGTTCCTTGAGTGACTCCAGTTTAGTCCTCATTCCCGCCCGAGGATGGGGTCTTAGCAGTGGTTTTTCTGTTGGGGGAAGTGCAAGGTTAAAAGTGGATATAGGCCTTCACTGGTGTTCAGTCGTTTTGATGCTTCCATTTGTTTTGCGCTATATTATTATATTATGATATTGTTATATATTATATATATTGCTATATTGCTCTGGATTGTTTAGGGCTCGGCATTCCCTTTCCTTCTGGAAGGGGAGTAGTAGGTAGATAGGTTATATGTTCTGCGTGCCCTTGAATATAATGTTAAGTTTAAAAAAAAAAAGTTACTGATTTTTTGCTCCCTTGAGTCTGCTTTGTCAATAGTTCACTGGGGGCTGATGGGAGAGGCCAGCAGGCTATATCCAGTGATGTCATGAGTTTTTGACATGCCCATTCTCCAAGCTGCAGGAGGAGGTTCACTATTATTATTTATTTAGCAATCATTTATATCCCGCATCTTCCAGAGTTCAGTTGCGGTTTACAATAAAACAAAATCCACAAAGCATGAGCTTGGTTTTACATCGAACATTATGTAACAATAAACAATATATTGGTTAACAGCATAGGCTAATACATAACAGCATAAAACTTGCTTTTAAACTATGTACAATAAACTATATACAGATAAACTATATACAGATACAAGTAGTGGTACTTTAGGGTTTAATCATAGCGTTTTTAGTTCAGTGGTTTTTCTGTTAAATTGTAGGATTTAGTATTACTCAGTTAGGTGATTTTAACCGTTATCTGAGTAAATCGAGGGGTTATCTATGTTGCCGTAGTGCATGGAGAATAGATAGGTTTTTAGTTTTTTACGGAGTTCCATAATTTCGTTTATAGATCTTAGGTCCTCAGGAAGGGAATTCCAGGTGGATGGGGCTGCATGAGAGAAAGCTCTGTTGTTAGTTAATTTATTTGCTTTTATGAAATCAAGAGGAGAGTTTAGTTTATTTGAGTGTCCTTTTCTGTGTGTAGTTTTTTGAGGTTCCATACTGATTAGGTTATTTAGTGGGATTGGGGCCATGTGATTTAATGCTTTAAAAGTAGTTATTGTAGCTTTATATATTATCCTGCTTTGAATTGGCAACCAATGAAGGGAAGCTAGTATTGGTGTTATGTGCTGGAATGAGTGTGCTTTCATTATAATTCTAGCTGCTGCGTTTTGTGCTAGTTGGATTCTTTTGATATTTTGTTTTGTTATTCCTAGAAGAATTAGGTTAGCAAAATCAAAGTGCGGGGTTATTGTAGCCTGGATTATATTAATGAAGTCTTGTAGGTGTACTAATGGGCGAAGTTGTTTAAGGATTTTGAGTTTAAAATATATTTTCTTTATAGTGTTTCTGATATGAGTAGTCATCGTCAGATGTGTGTCTAGTATAACACCTAGGTATCTTATTTAGTTTTTATTTACATGTCATGATTTTGTATTGTTATGTGGGTTGGAGGGATATATGACTGTTTTTTTGTTACAATTAGGACTTCTGTTTTTGAATGATTAATGTGGAGGTTTTGAGCTTTTAGCCAGGTGGTTATTTCATTGAAACAATCTGATAGTTGTTTTATTGGTAAGTTAGGAATTGTGAAAGGGATGTACATCATTATATCATCTGCATATAGATGATAGTATACTCCAAATTTTTTAAAAATATTGCAGACTGGTTTAATGTAAATATTGAACAGGAGGGCTGAAAGCGCAGAGCCTTGTGGGAGTCCAATTTCTTGTTTATAAATGGTTGATGTTTGGTTGCCTATTCTTACATTTTGTGTTCTGTTGTTTAGATAAGAGGTGAACCATTTGTGTACAGTGGCATTTATTCCTATTTGTTTCAGGTTATTAAGCATTATAGTGTGGTGAACACTATCAAATGCTGCCGAAATATCAATAAATAGGAGTATAAATGCTTGTTTGTGATTGTCAATCCCTCTCAGTAGTACGTCAGTTAAGACTGTTAAGAGTGTTTCAACTCCATGTTGAGGTCTAAATCCATATTGGTGTTCATCAAGTGGGTAGGATGAGTCTAGGTATTCTTGTGTCTGGATTTGTACCACTTTTTCTATTATTTTAGCCAAAAAAGGGATACTTGAGATAGGTCTGTATGATTTTGGAGATGTTTTGTCAAGCGTGTTGTTTTTGAGAATTGGGCGGATTTGAGCATGTTTAAGCATGGATGGGAGGTGTCCTTGATGTAATGAGAGGTTGATTATGGGGAGAATGTATGATAGAAGTATTGGAAGTGTGCTTTTTATCCATGTTACAGGGCATGGATCAAGAAAGGAGGTTGAGGACTAAACTGGAGTCACTCAAGGAACCACAATTACCAGGTAAGTGTAATTCCTATTTTCTTTCTACATATTTGTTTCAGGGATGTCCCTTTTATAACAAGTTATGTTATCATACTCATTAGTTCCATTATAATATTTCTTACGTTACAACCATTCATGGGTTCCATAGACAATCAGTACTATAAAGAAACAAGGATCACAGCCTTCATCAGTAGTGAAGGTTTCACTAGTAACATGCTGGTGGTGGGTCTTGGATTGTTAGTGAAGGGCAGATGTCTTTACAGTGTATCCAAATAGGTTCACCATTCAGTTATACAGCAGTTGGGGTTACAGCAGTGACAATTTGAGGTCCAGAATATAAAGGCTCACACCAAGTTTTCTTACTGGAATCTTTCTGTATACTTTATCACACAATTGGAAAATATATGGCAGGAGTTCTGCTGGTTGCTCTCTTTCAGCGAGCGATTGCTGGATCAAAGAGAAACTGGTTCGCAAACCTGCAATATAAGTAGAAAACATATATGGTAAAATACCAAGATTGTTCATTATTACAGGGGTTCAGGTTCTTCTACCTGTAACAATCTCATGTGGAGTGAGTACAATTCATTTAATTGGATTATTCCAGGTTTGCCCACTACCATTTACTAGTTTTCAAAGCTGTATTTTAATTGATCTATTGCATCGCTCAACTAATCCATTAGACGTGGGCGAATATACTGAAACAAATCGCCATTTAGTACAAATTGAATCAGAAAATTGATTGTGGAAGTGAGAACCATTGCCAGACAAAATTTGTGTTGGTACGCCAAATCTTGGGATTATGTGTTCCATAAACACTTTTACTACTTCTGCTGCAGTTTCTTTTTTGCACGGGAAAGCCTCTACCCATTGTGAATAAAGACATACCAGAACTAGTAACTATCTTTTACCTTGGCATGATTGTTGCATGTGAGTGAAGTCAATATGCCAATGTAAGAATGGACCTTGAGGCTCCTATGACAGTGGGTACCCTCTTGGCTGGTGTATTAGTCAGGCATATGTGGCAGTTCCGAATAACAGTTTGAATTAATTTCTTCATAGCAGGACACCACATTTGTTCTTTTAATTGGGAGAAAATGCCTGAAACACTGCTATGATCTGTATAGTGCATAAATGTTGCTAAATGTGTGAGTGACGTCTGTGAAATGCCAGGGATTCCAGACGGGTGCACCCAAAGAGATCTAATTTCTTTGCATTGTGGAACCTGTGTCTTTTGGGGAAACTGCTAGGTACGTATGACCTAGATTGGCCACTGTTGGAAACAGGATACTGGGCTTGATGGACCTTGGGCTGACTCAGTATGGCATGTCTTAGGTTCTTATGTTATGTTCTTAATTTTGGTGCATCCTGCTTAAAGGGCATTTTCCTGCATTTCTTTCATGTCGTATGGGTGTGTAAAAAATCGAGTAACAGGTACAATAGTAACTTTATCATTTAACATTGTGACTTCCTGCACTAATTTGTCTGCTACTGAATTCCCATATTCTTCCCATGATTGCACTGCCTGATGTGCCTTTATCCATACTCAAGCAAACAGCAAACCTTTTTCAGACCTCTCTCTTAATCTTTCCATAATCTCCATTATTATATACACTTGCTGCAGGGGTTGGTCTTTTGCAGACAGAAAACCTCTTTGTGTCCATACCATACTGTAAGTGTGGAGAGAAGAGAACACAATGTGAATTGGTATAAACAATTAAATGTTTGTCAGCATTCTGTCTGAGCAACTGGAGTAGCGCAGCTATCTCTGTTCCCTGCACACTATACCCTGGGGGCTTTAGATATTGGTACTGTTGATCAGTCTTACCTTCTGAGGACAAGCGACACATTGCAAATCCATAAATGCTATTTCTCTGTGAACCATCAATGAACCAACATGCTGCATCTTTCGGAATATCTGATACAGGAACTAAACCTAAAGTAGGTCTAACGTTCTGTTGAATACCTTCCAAACAATGATGTTTATATGCTGTTCATAGGAGTAGCCTAGTGGTTAGAGCACTGGCTTGGGAACCCAGAGACCAGGGTTCAATTCCCACTAGTACTCTTTGTGGCCTTGTGCAAGTCACTTAACCCTCCATTGCTCAGAAAAATCCAAGTTATCAATGTCCCTGTTTAATGTACGTTTACCAAGTTTAAGTTACAATGTAAACAGCTTTGACTGAAATGATAAAGTGGTATAAAAACTGTTAAATAAATAAATTACTTGCAGGATCAATTGTGGTGACCAAAATGGGTCTTGATCATCCATTAACTTATGTTCTGTGAGTCCTGAGGATGGTTGCAACACAGTTACCTGCTCCTGGAGGTAAAAAGTGAATGGTTGGTGATTTTAGTAATGCCCGTAATGTGTGATCACAATATAAAACTACCTTTGGCGGTATCATGTGGCTGTAGAATTTATGTACTGCTGTTGTGGCAGCTACCACTGCTTGCTTGCAGTTTGTAAATCCTTGTTCTGCTAGGGAGAAAGATCCTGAAAAGTAACCTATAATCTTGCCATCACCTTGTGAGGCTACAGCTGCCCATGTAGTGGTATTGTGGAAACTGTGTAAATTAACTGGTTGTGTATGATCAGGCAGATGCAGTGCGGGCATGTTGTTTAAATCTTGTATTAGAGCAGCAAGGCACTCTGAATCTTCCTTGGAGAGCCTTATCTCTGTATTTCCTTTAGGATTCCCCTTCAAATATTTCCTAAATGTATGTCTTCGCCCACTATAGGCTGGCACCCACAGTCTACTGTAATTTAGAAGACCTAATACTAATTGCAAATCTTTTACTGTTCTGGGTTCTGCTATTTGTAACAAAGCTTCCTGAAATGCAAAATGCAGGTTTGAGCGTCTTCTCTTTCTCACTTAATGTCATGCCTAAAAATTTTACTTCTGCCTCACAGAACTGCAGCTTTTCTCTGTTTGCTCTGTATCCTCCAGCGGCCATCTGTGTCAGCAACTCCACTGTATATCTTTTGCACAGTTCAGCTGTATCTTTTGTTAAGAGTAAATCATCTACATACTGAATAAGTGTGACAGTGTTAGACAAGCATTGTTTAAATGTCTGTAAGTCTTTTCCTAGCATGAATATATAGACTGGCTGTCTGTATAGCCCTGGGACAGCCTAGTCCACTAGTAATGTTGGTTACCGTACTGGAAAGCCAATAAAGACTGTCACCAACTGCGCCCCTACTGGCGTAGTAAAGTAAGGGCGTTGCGGGGACATTTAATTTGTATCAGAGAGTGTTCAAGCTGAAGGACCAAAAGGATTGTGGTCTTTGTAGTATAGAACTCCCTGAAAAGAATAACTACGCCAAGTGTAGGGTAAATAAGGCTTTATTTCCCCGATTAATGCTCTAGGTTCAATGGGACATCAACATAAAGTAGAGGTAATGCTTTCCTCAAACAATAAAGTTCCACCATGGACTAAACAGTTAAAGGTTGTAAGCTCTACAATTGACTGTTTAGCTGGGTTAGGGGATTTTCCAAAACAATAGAAAACAATATCAGAACAAAATGGTTATCAGCTTCACCATATGCAGACTTAGTTCTTCGCTATACAATTAGCATGGCAAGCAAACTACTTCTTAAGCAAAAGTTACATTCCATAGGTTCGTAGTGAGGCATGGGAACACTGGAGCTATAATCCAAGTCCATTGATTCTGGATCGCTACCCTCTTCAGAGTTAAGAATATCTCCAGAGTCTCTTAATTCCTCACAGAAGTTCCTTGGCTGCTCATATAACTTTCTTAAAACACTTTTAGGAAGGGGCTTTAAATAGTTAGCTTTACTTCTTCTATGATACTGAGGTTTATCTACTTGCATAAGACTTTCCTCATTTAAAGTTCCTTTTAGAATGAAAGGCTTTTCATACCTTAGCTTCCGAGGAGCGCCACGCCCAGGATTCAGTTTACAACGTAGCTTTTCCTGCTGACCAACTGTCTTGTGCACCGCTCCACAATCCAGGCTGCTTGGAAAACCAGACGTGGATTTCCCCTCTCTATCTTTCAGGGTAAGAGGATCAATGTAAAAGGCATCTCCTTTCCTTGTGCCTTTATGGTTTGGCTCAAAGGACTTACTTGGAGTTGGAGAACTTCTTTCAACAGGCAGGCTGCTTCTCTGGGCTTTATCCCATAGAGTATACCCCTTTTGGCTCCTGCCACCTAGAGCTGGCCGCAGCTGGAAACTGTCCTGTTCCAGGCTTCTCTCAGAGCTTGTGCTGCCGGTCCTTCTGACCTTGCCCTTGGCATTTCCCCAGGACTGAGTCTTGCCACTGTCTGTGTCCGTTCTTCTCCTTCTTATGCACCTAGGGAAGAACAACCCAAACTATGGTTACACGATGCAAGGTTCCACATTAGGAACCACCACCCAGGAAAAAGATTTAGGCGTCATTGTGGATACCATGTTAAAACCCTCGGCCCAGTGTGCAGCAGCGGCCAAGAGAGCAAATAGAATGCTAGGTATGATAACGAAAGGAATGGAAAATAAAACAAAAGATATTATAATGCCTCTATATCGTTCCATGGTGAGACCGCACCTTGAATATTGTGTGCAGTTCTGGTCACCGTATCTTAAAAAGGATATAGCGATTTTAGAAAAGGTACAGAGAAGAGCCACCAAAATGGTAAAGGGGATGGAAGGATACTCCTATGAAGAAAGGCTAAAAAGGTTAGGACTCTTTAACCTGGAAAAGAGAAGGATGAGGGGAGATATGATAGAAGTCTATAAATTAATGAACGGAGTGGAACGGGTAAACGTAGATCGATTGTTTACCTTATCAGAATATGGAAAGACTAGGGGACATGCAATGAAGCTACAGGGTAAACTATTTAAGACTAATAAAAGAAAATATTTTTTCACTCAACGTGTAATCAAACTCTGGAATTTGTTACCGGAGGATGTAGTAAAGGCTGTTAGTGTAGCTGGGTTTAAAAAAGGTTTGGACAAGTTCCTGGAGGAAAGGTCCATAAACCATTATTAAGAAGTGACCGAAGATATCAATGCTTGACCCAGTACAAGCATTGTGGAACTTGTGTCTCTTGGGGAAACTGCTAGGTACATATGACCTAGATTGGCCACTGTTGGAAACAGAATACTGGGCTTGATGGACCTTGGTCTGACCCAGTATGGCATATCTTATGTTCTTATGTTCTTTCTCCTGTTACTATTCCCGGTACCCTCGCTGGTACCCTTCCGGTTATTCTGTCGGCTACCCTCCTTGGTGCCTCTCTTCCGTGCCTTCCTGCGTCCCGGTTCTCTTCCCGGTCCTGGTCACGGTGCTGGTCCTTTTGCTGGAGCCTTTGCTGGACTCCCTGGTCTCTTTGCTGGACTCCTTGCTGGACTCTCTGGGGCTGGTCTCTTTGCTCTTGGATTCTGTGCTGGTCTCCCCCTCTGCTCATCTGATTTCCCTTATAAAGGGATTTCTGGCTTGCACGCTGTGAGTTTGAGGACAGGTGAAAGCACTTATCATTAAGGTGCTCAATGCTTGAGCACGTTGCTTCAGGTACTGTGTAACTGTTCATGCGCCCTCTGGCTGAGCTACACTGGAACTGCGCTCTCTGCTTTTTCTGAGATTCATGCAAATCAGGAGTGTTTTTTCAAGGCTGTTTCTTCCCTAGCTCCAGCCTCATGACAAGACCTACTGTTAGAATGAATGAGGACTCCAAAGAATGCATTTGATAAATCCAATACTGAACTGTATTTTCTCAATTGATTCTGCTGTAGAATTGTAGATGGATTTGCAACTATTGGAAATTCTGCTTGCACTACTGCGTTCAAACCCCTCAAATCATGCACCACTCTCCACTTTCCTGTTGGTTTCTTTACTAGGAATAAAGGTGTATTATAGGATGAAGTACTGGGTTCAATAATGCCATGTTCTAACAATGTTTGAATTTCTTCCTGTGCTCCCATCATAGCCTCTGGCTGCAGGGGATACTGTGCTATTTTTGGACCTTGGCAAATGGGTTTAATAGAAATTTCAAAAGGTTCAGCTGAAGTTATCAGCCTGAATGGTTTGTCAGGAGTTGCCCACACATCTGGTGATACCTCCTCCAACTCCTGATACTCAGATAATGTAAGGGACAATGCTTCTGGGGTACAAAAGTCATTTGGACTTTGAAAGCTGTCAACAGATCTCTGCCCATTAAATTAACAGGACAATGTGGAGCATAAAGAAAAGGTTTACAGATAGTTTTGTGGTAGGCTATGGCCTGTAAACTAGGCCTAGACCCCAACCCCCACCTGAGACTAGTGTTGAAGAGAACCAGAGTTTGAGAAACGGCTTTAAACTGCTTTTGAAAAGTTTGTATAATTCCTTAATGCTGATGATAGAACTAGTCTTGCATTCTCTGAGCTAGAAATGGCCTTGAAGTAGAAATGTATCAATGTCTAAGACTATGCCTTTGTTAGAATAGCCTGAGAAGGGGGAACAGGGAGCTAGACCCAGAGAGGGTCCCCGATTGGACAGGTGCAAGGGGCGTTGGGACCAATAGAAAGTTTGCCTGTATCAAACTGCAAAAATTGTATATAAGGAATTTGCTCCTGTACTCCATTGCTCAGTCCTTTTTGGATACTCTCCTGTCTGAGCCTGTGCACAATAAATTGGCTTGGACCCTGAACTGAGTCCTGGTTTTATTCATTGCATGCACTTTGCTGCTACAGTTTCACCCATCAGTTTTACTTCTCTTGGCTTAGTTAATTGTGTAACAATGAGATCTCTATTGAACCCGTGGTAATAGAGGAGTTTTTCGATAATTGAACTGAAGAAGGTAATTTATTTAAAACAGAAGAGGTGGCTCCGGTGTCCGACATCACTTCTACAGGATAGTCATTAATATGAATAACAGTCATGGGCTCTTGTTCATCCAATTTAGCCTGCATAAACATGGTGAGTCATTGTGGAAAGGGAGAGGGTCTCCATTAAGGGAACCTGGAGGGTCCTCCCTGGTTACCTCCATGAAAATCTTGAGACGGAGGAGACCTACAATCTCAGCTAAAATGACCTGTTTTGCCACAATTCCAGCAAGTAAGGTTAGTACGAGTATTAGGTGGATAAGCAAAGCTGAGGGGTACTGATCGAGGACCTCCACGCCCCATATTCCTATATTGTGGATGAGGAACCCTTTGATCCCAATTCCGGACTGCTCCTTCAAACTCAAGCCAATCTGGCAAGCCAAATTCTGGGTCATACTTATCTCACATTATCTCCTCAACAATTCTCCTTTTTTCTTTGGCAATTTCCTTTTCTAAGGGCTTAAGTGTAGTTGTGAGCTGTGGGTCACTCACCTGGATATGTTTAATTTGTAAGAATGTTAATTTATACTGTAACCCCTGAATATCGTTCTCAGGTTTACCCTGCTCTTCCTCAGTTTGGTGGACATAATGAAATATATGTGATTGCATTTCGGGCCAAGATTTATTAGCTAAACCAACAGCATTCAATTTGGTCTGGGTACTGTTGGGAAGTGCCTGTGTGAGGGTTTGAAACAACAGTGGTAACATACCAGGCTCATCATACGGGCGCTCATTTTGAGCTTCCCACTGCTCCTGGAATCTGGTTATAGAAGATGTAAGATCCTCACCTAGGTTCTATTTCATATTCATCAACCCTCCTAAGTTTCTCGGGGTTGGGTACAATTATAGTTTATTAGATTGGATATACATGTACCGCCTTTCTATATACAAACAAAGAGGTGTACAAACAGTCAAAAATCAAAAGTAGTTGGCCAATGGCCTAGAAATGGGAAAATAAATTACAATATTGATAGGAAAGTAAAGAAAAGATTAGGCATACTAGGTAAAGGGAGCATACATGAGGATAAGGGGTCATGCAGAAGGAGAAGCTCAGAGCTGCCCAAAGACAGGGTCTGTATGGATTAAATGCAGTGTCATTGTATTGAGTATCTGTCGTAGTAACAGCAGAAGTCTGCAGCCTGAAAGACCAGGTTAGTATTAATCGCCCCAATCACTCGTGCCAAGAGAACTTTAAGATCGCCGAGACACAAGTTGTATCCTGTAATCACTTTCTCCAAAGCCTGTATCCATCCACTGCCCCCTCTAGTCAATGGTGGTAACGTCTTTATGACAGTTTCAAGATCAGCAAAATTCCAGGGAACATATTTAACAGTACCAGCAGTAGTGTGTAACAAAAGAAAAAGCTTATGTACTTTGCTATGGTTTCCTTCCTCATATTTTTCCCATACTTTAAGTCCTTCTTGTATATATGTATAATCCCATTGGGAATCACCGGCGCCCTCCCTTATGCACAGATGTGCAGTATTCATATGGGCTGTATCAAATGCACCCTCTCATGGCCATAGCAACATTTGGGGTTTGTTTGCTAGTGTCCAACCACAGAGGTTATCACACCAGCAAAGTACAAAAAAGTCATCACCCTCCTTTTCAGCAACAATTTTGGCTAGCGTGGCTTTAGAGATCTTAGCCACTAAAGCCCATCCTGTGACAGGATCCCGGGGTCTAAACTCATATCGCTCCCCTTTTTCAACAATTTTGTAAGGCGCTGTTTTGCCTCCCTGCACCAGGACTTGTATATGCAGCTCCTAGGATAGTCTGAGATTTTGTAACAGATTTTTTGGGATTGCAAAGCTGACTGGCAGAATCACGAATCCTACCCTCCATGTCTGATAACAATTTTTCTGATGCTTCAACCCTCGTTAAATTGTTTCAGATGTGCAGGGCCATCTTATCTAACAGCTCATCTCGCTTCAATAGTGATTGCCGGATTCTTTCTTCAGAAGCCTGAAGATCAAAATCAGGAATCATAAGTTTACGGATAAGAAGAGGCATAGCTTGAGGTGTAATTTGTGGAGTTATCTAGGGTGTTGTATTTACAGGAGAGGGTAACCCAGGATCCTCTATGTATTCTAACTTCACGCACCCAGAAACCTTTGCCCATTGTTCATTTTCATTAGAAGCATCTATTAATGCTTGTTCCAGATCAGGATCATATTTAAAGGATTTGCCTTTACGAGGCTCAGGATCATCTGGTGGAATCTGGTAACTCATTGCTACCAAAGGCTTGGCTGGCAAAATGGGGTATAGTCCTACAGTGCCAGATGGAGATTCTAAGGTGGGTGCCGTGGGTACGGGGGGGGGGGGGGTTCTGTGACGTTTAGGTCAGATATATCTTTATGTTCCTTACAAATAATCTTTCCTTCTCTCGTCTGTTGCCACAAATTTAAATGTTGAAAGTGTGCAGCAGATTTATCCTTTTTTGTTGCCTGCATGTTACTAAAACGTGAGAAAAGACATGCTGGATTGAGGGAGCCCTCTTTTGGCCAAAAGAGAGAAGCGTCTCTCGATGCACATTTATGCCACTTTCTATTATATTGCTCTATAGATTTCTGAAGCAAGGGAAACTTTGCTATAACTTTCTCAAATAGGGTAGTCATAATGCAAAAGTAAAGTACAGCTAACAGCTTAACAATGAAAATAAAAGGGACGGTACTTCTTACCACGTCAGAGGTCTTCTGCAGGATTATCCAACTGTCCTCCCATCCAGCAGCGATTTTCTTTTCTTTAATCATGTCGGAATAGCTCACCAAATATACTGAGGACACCTCAAAATGTAAGTTCCAACCCATTCAAATTTAGTCAAACAGAAAAACCAGTCTGTAATTTCAATACAGCTTTTTATTATAAGGTCTGTAATAACAAGTTAAGACTTAAGGCTGCAGTAAGCTAAAATGTCTAACATCTTCAAGGTTCCTGCTGAAGCAGAGGTAACTTTAACTCATGTGAGCCTCAGTTACTGTCTGCTCCATTTACAATCTGTCTTATCACACTTTTTATACACTTTTTCAATAGACTTATGTGACTAAGTGGCCATAGCCAATTTCTTTGTTTCTAGGTGCTAGTCATAATCTCCAGGAACAAGCAGGAATGTAGTCTTCACATATGGGTATCGTCGGTACTGACGGAGCCTGCGCGGGAACGCTCCCCAGCGTCCAATTAGAAAGCTTTTGGGAGCATCCCACAGCGCCTGCATGCTGCCTTCCCGCCTTTCCCAACTGCCTCTCTCCAGTTCTTCGTTTTCCACGGAGCCAGCAGGTCGTTGTTCCTGTCACCGCAGAAAATCTTTTCCTTATTCTTTCTTTTTTGTGGTTGCGTCTGCCTTCCTCGACGCTATACCGGTACCGCCGGTTCTCTTTTCTTTTCTTCTTTTGTTTAAAAAGAAAAAAAAAATCTATTTTTTTCCAAACTTTTCTTCCCAGGTGCACATGCCATTTTGGGCCTTAGGCCCAAAATTTCCTCCAGCATGGAAAAACCTGCTTCGGGTTTCAAAAAGTGCACCAAGTGTGGCGATACCATCTCCGTCACCGACACCCATGAGTGGTGTCTCAAATGTTTAGGTCCTGACCACTCCATCTCCGAGTATATGGCTTGTGCCATGATGTCCAAGAGGGGTCGACAAAACCGAGCTGCTAAGCTCAGTGCTTTTTTTCCCTCCGATGCAGCTTCTGTGGCATCGACATCTTCCAGGGCTTCGTCTTCCTCCTGTGGATCTCAGATAACTAAACATAAATCCAGCCGGTCCTCAAAGGGTAGATCTCCTTCCAAGCATCGAGATGCCTCTGGCGTTGCCCTTGATGGTTCTGTACTGGCAAAATTGCCCCGGCGGGAGGCTTCGGCTTCCAAAGCATTATCGGGGCTCCAGGATGTTCTCGAGGCCTCGACCTCGGCAGAACTACTGGTGCCATGCTCTAGGGTACCGGCTGCTTCCAGTACCGATACCCATGCATCAGCAGCATCGATAGACCAGAGGTTCCTGGCTATTGAACGCAGTCTGGTGGCTCTTCTTGCGGCATCGACACCCTCGGAACCGCATCAGACAGTTCAAGCAATACTGGTACCGATGCCGGTACCGGTACCGATAGCATCGGCATCGACATCGGTGTCTGCTTTGCCAGCACCCAGTCATGCGATGCCTTCCGGTGCCGATACACCGGTACCGTTGCCCCCCTGTACCGACTTCAGTCGGTACGGTTATCGGGCTCTTCAAGAGCATCCAGACAGGAGGTACTTCGAATCCTCAGAGGACTCTGAGGATTCTGACAGCTCTGCTGGTACCGGGATACTTCTCCCGGAGGAGCCTTCCTCCCCTAAACGTAGGATGTCTCCTCCAGAAGATATCTCCTTTCAGGATTTTATCAGGGAGGTGGCTCGAGGTCTGTCCATTACTGTGGCTCCAGAAACAGAGCCCAGAGCTAAGGAGTTGGAGATTTTGCAATATCCCAAAGCTCCTAAGGAGGCAGCTACTCTGCCTATTCATGAGATCTTACATGATCTCATGTTAAGAATGTGGGAGACACCTCTTACCACCTCTCCTCACTCTCGCAGACTGGATACCATGTATCGAGTCCCTCCTTGTCCTGGTTTCCAGAAAACTCCGCATCCTCACCACTCTATTGTAGTGGAATCAGCTATGAGAAGGATCAGGAGTGCAAAGAGGCATGCCTCTAATCCTCCAGGACGTGAGTATAGAACCTTGGATGCCTTTGGACGTCGTACTTTCCAGGCTTCCAGGCTTTCTGCCAGGATCAGTTCCTATATTTTATATATGGGAATGTTCCTTAAAGAAGTCACAGGAGACTTGGAGATTTTAAGCCCTCTCCTTCCTGATGACAAGAGGCGGGACTTTCTCACACTGGTTAAACATGCTCAGGATGTTTCTAAGTTTGTCAATCATGCAGCTTTTGACTGTTTTGAATGCATAAGCCGAACCTCTACCATTGCCATAGGTGCACGTAGAATTGCCTGGCTCCAGGCATCTGATTTGGAGCTCTGGGTGCAGGACAAACTAGGTAATATCCCTTGTACAGGTGAGAACCTATTCGGCAAAAATTGGCAAGAAAAAGCCAATGAGTTGGATGCTGACAACTCCACTATGGATAGGTTATCCAAAGCCACAGCTGATCCTGCAAGAAAGAAATCTTTCAAAAAAAACATTCTTCTCCAAGAAGAAGAGGTTTTATCCCTCTTATTCCCAGCAGGGACGTTCTGCAGGTCAGCCTGCCCGGAAAGGTCAGCAACCACCTAAACAAAGGAAAGCAAAGACTGCTAAGCCTCAACCGTCTCAGCAGTCTCAGCCTCCACAAGGCCTTTGACTTTCATCTAGAGAACTTAGCCTTCCTGGCCCTCAATGGACCAGAGCCTACCACCATTCCAGGAAGGTTGTGTCACTTTGCCCCCAGGTGGGGGCAAATAACAGCAGAGCATTGGACACTCTCCATTATAAAAGAGGGGTACAAGCTTCACTTTCTGTGCATGTCCCCTCCCACTATGGTAAGACAGTTCAATTCTCAAACTTCTCTCATCATCCTGTTAGATCAAGAGGTCACTATGCTTCTTGCCCAAGGGGCAATAGAAGAAGTACCCATTCATCAACAGGGTACGGGGTTTTACTCCCCCTATTCCTTATCCCAAAGAAAACAGGGGGACACAGACCTATTTTAGACCTCAGAGAATTGAACAAATTCCTGTTCAAAGAGAAATTCAAGATGATTTCTCTGGGAACTCTGCTGCCATACCTTCAGAGTCAGGATTGGCTTTGTTCTCTAGATCTCAAGGATGCGTACACTCATGTTCTCATCCACCCAACTCACAGAAAGTTCCTTTGGTTCCTTTTCCAAGGAAAGCACTACCAATACAGGGTGCTTCCTTTTGGCCTGGCCTCAGCACCAAGAGTGTTCACGAAATGCATGGCTGTGGTAGCAGCATTTCTCTGCACTCTAGGGATATTTGTCTTCCCCTACTTAGACGATTGGCTCATTCGAGCCCCATCAGAGTCAGAGGCCAGGACTTCCCTATCTTGCACAATGCGTATCCTTCAGTATTTGGGTCTGGTCATAAACATCCCAAAATCCAGTCTAACTCCCACTCAGTCTCTAGAGTTCATAGAAGCTTTGCTGGATACCAAAAAAGCAAGGGCCTATCTTCCTCAGGCCCGTTGCCTTCGCATGGTGCAGTTAGCTTCTCAAGCAGTGCTAAAATCTCATCTCACTGCCCAAGAAATGTTACAGCTACTAGGCCACATGGCATCTACAGTGCATGTGGTTCCTTATGATCGCCTCCATATGAGAGCAGCCCAGTAGACTATCCGCTCAATGGACCCAGGCATCAGGGTGCCTGTCAGACAAAATAGCAAACACAAATCGCCTTATTTTGTCTCTCCAATGGTGGCAGTCCACTCAGAACCTGTTGCTGGGGTCCCCATTTCAACAACCTTTACCCCAGGCAACTCTCACAACAGATGCTTCACCAATGGGTTGGGGAGCTCATCTGCAGGACCTCTCCACCCAAGGCACTTGGACTCCACAGGAGACTCATCTACATATCAATCTCTTAGAGCTCAGAGCAATCTTCCTTGCTCTTTGAGTGTTCCACACCCTGCTCAGCTAAAAGACAGTCCTCATTTAGACAGACAATCAAGTAGCCATGTTCTACGTGAACAAGCAGGGGGGAACAGGCTCTCTGTCGCTTTGCAATGAAGCTTTGCAACTATGGGCCCTCGCCAGAGAGCATCAGATTCATCTCCTGGCAGTGTATCTTCCAGGCATACAAAACTCTTGGGCAGACAGACTCAGTTGAGTTCTGCTTCCACACGAATGGTCTCTACATACAGACCACGTGGCCAAGAGTTTTCAAATTTGGGGAACCCCGGACATAGACCTCTTTGCAAGTCCGTTGAATGCCAAACTTCCCCGGTTCTGTTCCAGAATTCCAGCTCAGGACTCTCAGGCCAGGGATGCTTTCCTCCTTCACTGGGGTCAAGACTTCCTTTATGCCTTTCCACCCATTCCCCTAATTCCCAAAACCCTGTTCAAGCTTCAGAGAGACAGGGGGCGTATGATTCTCATAGCTCCACATTGGCTGCGGCAAGTATGGTACCCTCTGCTTCTACATCTCTCTCAAGCTCCCTCCCTGGAGTTAGGATCTGCTCCAGATCTCCTGTCACAGGAGGACGGAATGTTATGGCATCCCAATCCCCAGTCTCTGCATCTCAGAGCTTGGTTGCTGAAAGCCTAGATCTTCATGATCTTAACCTTCCTCAGCAAGTAAAGGATGTCCTTTATGCTTCCAGGAAGCCTTCCACAAGACGCTCTTATACTTTTAAGTGGAAGAGGTTTACCATATGGTGTTTGCAGAAGGGTCTTAACCCCCTTGCGATACTTCTGGAATCATTACTGGAGTATCTCCTTCATTTATCCAATGCAGGACTTAACACTAACTCAGTAAGAGTCCATTTGAGTGCTATTGCAGCTTCTTTCAAGCCTCTATATGGACAACCTATTTCCTCCCATCCTCTTATAGCAAGATTTATGAGAGGCCTTCTTCTAACTAATCCTCCCATTAGGCCACCACCAGTGGCATGGGACTTAAATCTGGTTCTTGGTCAGCTCATGAAGCTGCCTTTCGAACCCATAGATACTACCTCATTGAAATTCCTTTCTTGGAAAGTTATATTTCTCATTGCAATCACATCAGCACGTTGTATCAGTGAGTTGCAGGCACTAGTGGCTGATCCACCTTATACAAGGTTCCATCATGACAAGGTAGTCCTTAGGACTCATCCACACTTTATGCCAAAGGTGGTCTCGCCTTTTCATCTTAACCAAGTGGTCTACCTGCCTGTGTTCTTTCCAAGACCTCATGCATCAAATGCAGAAAGGAATCTTCATACTTTGGACTGTACAAGAGCTTTAGCCTTTTACGTGCAAAGAACACAGCAACATAGAAAGTCCTCTCAACTCTTTGTTGCTTTTGATCCTTCTCATTTGGGACTTCCAGTCTCCAAGAGAACACTGTCCAGCTGGATTGCACAGTGTATTTCCTTTGCTTATCAGAGTAAGAATCTTCCTCTGGAGGGCCATGTCACAGCTCACAATGTGAGAGCCATGGCAGCTTCAATGGCTCATCTACACTCTGTGTCTATCGACGACATCTGTCGAGCAGCCACCTGGGCCTCGGTTCATACCTTCTCAGCCCATTACTGCTTGGACAAGGCCTCCCGCCGGGATGCCTTGTTTGGTCAGGCTGTTCTCCAACACCTGTTCCATACCTAATCAACTCCTACCCACCATCCCTGGTTGGATGCCAGAGATCCATGGGGGGATGTGGAGCCCTTTCACAGGGACACACAACTTTGGGGTCTCTCCCTGGCATCTTAAGCTAGGGAGTCCCAATATGTGAGGACTACATTCCTGTTTGTTCCTGGAGATAGCATAGTTACTCACCTGTAACAGGTGATCTCCGGGAACAGCAGGAATTTAGTCATCACAAGCCACCCACCTCCCCTAGGAGTTGTATCTCTCTATCTATCTCTTTCCCTCTCTCTCTCTTTGTCTCAGCTTTAAACTCAACTGGAGAGAGGCAGTTGGGAAAGGTGGTAAGGCAGCACGTAGGCGCTGTGGGATGCTCCCAAAAGCTTTCTAATTGGACGCTGGGGAGCGTTCCCGCGCAGCCTCCGTCAGTACCGACGATACCCATATGTGAGGACTAAATTCCTGCTGTTCCCGGAGATCACCTGTTACAGGTGAGTAACTATGCTTTATACTTCCTTATCTAATTTCAAGATGGCTATTTTCCCTTCCACCCCCCTTGTACTTTATGCTGTGTTTGCAGTTTCTCACTCTGTGGCTCATCACATATGTCAGTTCATATCATACTGACTGTACATCTGCCATCTTGTTCCTGCTTATCTGGTTCTTCTTTGTAGATCACATCCTGATGAGATCCAACTTGGACCAAGTATCTCTTCTTAGACGTGAATTCCCTTTTTCTCTTGCAAAACACAGTTTGTTCCAAGGGGAAGCTAAGATTACGTTCACAATTAAACTTTTTCTATTTCATGCTGCAGGTGCTAATCATTGTGGCCTATTTCAGGCTTCCATTCAAGGCCACTAGTACTGCAGTGGCAGATGCCTGTCTGCTTGTGGGAGATCAGATCCCCATGGACAGGTTGGAAGGCTAGGACACAGAAAGGAGCAGCGTTTCTTGCACAACCAACTGGGATACACAATGGAGCAAGAGACGGAGAAAGTGTGGATGTTTGTTAAACCTTTAATGGTAAGAGTCTCAAGAACCCCAACGCGTTTCGGCGTTTCCGCCTTCTTCAGGGGGTATGAAGCTGAATTGTTCCACTCAGCTTTTTACATCGTGCACATACATTGTTCAAAAAGCTGTTTGTCCAGACTTGAAAGCCGTATATTCTATATCGTCCTGGTGCGGGGCGGGAAAAAAAACTGCTATTCTGTAAAGCTAAAGATCCTTGCCTACAGTACTGTGTAGCGCACCCCGATCAGTATCCTTATATAGATTCTTGGTTAGGTATTTGCGAAGATCCGCCCCCTTGGGCAAAGCGCTGTTATGAAGAACAGTGCAGAATAATGTTAGCATTGACAGATCAGACTCAGAAAACAGGGACAGCTAAGAAACGTAACCAGAAACCTGTTCATGAAGATCCTGAGTCCCCGGGAGCTGTAATTAGGCAGTCCCGAGCCCAGCACCCAGTGAGAGTACCACCGCACCCCGGGGCAGGCCCCCGGTACCGGGAGAGTCCACCCCCTAATCCCCCCGAAGATCAGCAGCCAGATGAAGAGTCCAGAGAAGATGCCGATCAGTCGGAGACAGAGACTGAGGATAAATTGGAGTCACAGCAGGAAGACGAAGATATATCTTCCCAGGCAGAGACAGAAAGTGAAAAATCAGTTGTCAGTGCTAGTTCATTTGTTGTAAGTGAGGCTCCCCAGACTAGGCGAGTCTCGAAGTTGAAAGCCCCCACCCAGATACCGAAAGTCACAACTAAGAAGCCAAAAGCCATCCCGAAAGTAATAGCCCCCTTGAGGCAGGTCCCAGGACTGCCTGTGCGGGATGAGCATGATCAGATAGTAGTGGGACCCTTGAGTCTAGTATATGTGCCTTTCTCCACTGCTGATTTATTAAATTGGAAGATACATTATGCTTCCTATACAAATAAGCCCCAAGAGTTAACAGAATTGTTGCATACGATCATGGAAACTCACCAGCCCACTTGGGCAGATTGTCGTCAGCTCTTGTCTACTTTATTTACTACGGAGGAGCGGACACGAATTAAGCGAGCTGCTATCGACTGGATGGCAGACAATCCCTTGGTAGAGAGAGAGGAAGCGAGAATAGATAATCGCGAAGCAGCTCAGAAAGAATTCCCTAACGAAGACCCCAAATGGGATCCAAATACTGAAGCAGGATCCAGAGCCCTATCCCGGTTTCGCCAAGGCCTCATGCAAGGTCTGAGAAGGGGGGGGCAGAAAGCTATGAATCTTTCCAAAGTGACTGAAGTTAATCAGGGCATAGATGAAAGCCCAGCAGTATTCTATGAGAGATTGACTGAAGCATATAGGATGTATACTCCCTACGACCCAGATGCCCCAGGAAGCTTATGCATGGTAAATTCTGCTTTTGTGAATCAGGCACAACCAGATATTAGACGTAAACTGCAGAAACTAGAAGGGTTTGCGGGCATGAATGCAACACAGTTATTGGACGTCGCTCATAAGGTGTATGTGAATCGTGATAATGAAAGACAGAAAGAAAGTGATCGACGGATGAAGAAGAAAGCAGATTTTTTGGCTGCGGCCATAGTGGAACAGAAAAGGGGAGGTGTCCCTAATCGAAGGAACAGAGGAAGAGTGTGGGGCCGGGGAGAGGGCCGGCCCCCATTAGGCGCGAACCAATGCGCTTATTGCAGAGAAGAAGGACATTGGAAAAGTGCATGCCCGCAACTCAAAGAAGCCTCTCAGGATGAAGGGGAACACGCCCCTTGGAGAGAAAGAGGAAGAGGCCGACCCCAGAATCGTAGAGGAACCAATCGAGAACAATCACAACGAGAACGTACGGAAGCCATCCAGGGAGTAACGGCGGCCACAGCCTATGATCTGGATGAAGCAGATTAGGACAGACCGGGCTCCGAATTCGCTTTAGGTCTCCAGGAGCCTATGGTCAGTGTACAAATAGGAGACCAATTTATGGACTTTATGGTTGATACTGGAGCAGAACATTCTGTAGTAGATAAACAAATAGCTCCTTTTTCTACAAGAGCAGTTACTATTGTAGGAGCAACTGGAGCAAAAGCCACAAAGCCTTTTCTTCAAAATTGCATATGTAATTTAGGAGGACAGCAAATAACGCACCAATTCCTTTACATGCCTGAGTGCCCAGTGCCATTGCTGGGACGAGATATGCTGGCCAAGCTGAGAAAGGAGAAATGCAGATGACAGTAAATTCCCAGACAAAACCTGCTGGACTAATGGTGCTCACTGTTCCTTGAGAAGAAGAATGGAGATATTATAGTACTGAGCCAAGTACTGAGCCAATTATTGACACCTATTTTGAACCTACATCGAAAAGCATTGATGCCCCTCCTGGAGTATGGGCAGAAGGCAATCCACCAGGCCTAGCCAAACATATAGCTCCAATAATTATGAATCTCAAGCCTAGTGCACAGCCAGTACATGTCAAGCAATATCCACTCCCAAGAGCAGCAATTGAAGGCATCCACCGCCACTTGTTAAGGCTACTGGAATATGGCCTACTCAAAGTATGTCAGTCCCCTTGGAATACACCTCTCCTGCCAGTGAAGAAACCTGGGACGGGTGATTACCGCCCAGTGCAAGATCTCAGGAGGGTCAATGAAGCAGTTGAGACCATACATCCAGTTGTGCCAAATCCCTACACACTCCTAGGATTAATTCCTGCCGAAGCTACTTATTTTACTGTCCTGGATTTGAAAGATGCATTCTTTTGCATAAGATTAGCCCCAATTAGCCAATTGCTGTTTGCCTTTGAATGGCTGGACCCTGTCTCAGGGAGGCGGGGCCAACTCACTTGGACACGATTACCTCAAGGATTTAAGAACTCACCGACCATTTTCAGTGCTGCACTAAACCAGGATCTCTCAAGCTATCCAGTGGCCCCCGAGAAGAGAGTACTCCTCCAATATGTAGACGATTTACTGGTAGCTGCCACATCTGAAAGTGAATGTATACAAGCCACTACTGACCTCTTGCAATTATTAGATGAAGCTGGATACAAAGTCTCCAGAGCAAAAGCACAGCTATGCCAAAAAGAAGTAAAATATTTGGGTTTTCGTTTAACCAAAGGAAGCCGACAATTGGGACGCGAGAGAAAAGAAGCCGTATGCAGTATCCCAACCCCAACTACCAGGAAGCAAGTCAGAGCCTTTCTGGGAGCAGCAGGATACTGCCGGATATGGATACCCAACTTTGCCCAGATTGCCAAACCACTATATGAAGCCACCAAGGGAGAAGAAAAATCACCACTAGAATGGGGACAGGAGCAAGATACAGCGTTCAGGGCCTTGAAGGAAGAGTTGATGTCGTCACCGGCACTCGGGTTGCCAGATGTCCACAAGCCTTTCCATCTATTTGTGCACGAAATACAAGGAAATGCCCTAGGCATGCTGACTCAGAAATTGGGACAATGGGAGCGACCCGTAGAATATCTATCAAAACAGTTGGACACTGTGGCCAAGGGATGGCCACCATGTTTGAGAGCTGTTGCAGCTACAGCATTACTAGTGAGTGAAGCAGACAAACTCACATTAGGACAGAATCTACGTGTTACCGTACCACATGCGGTACTTGCCCTTATGGAACAGAAAGCGAATCATTGGCTCACCAATTCTCGAATGCTGAAATACCAAAGTATGCTATGTGAAAATCCACAAATACAACTGGAAGTGAGCCATGCCTTGAACCCAGCTACCCTGATACCAATCAGCGAGGATCCCCCAGAGCACGATTGTATAGAAGTCATGGATACCGTATTTTCAAGTCGACCTGACCTAACTGATGTGCCCCTAGAGAATCCTGACCGGACTTATATTGTAGATGGAAGTAGTCTCATTCTTGATGGACGACGTTGTGCCAGGTATGCAGTAATCACCCGGGATGAAGTCATCGAATCATCAGCCCTTGCATCAGGTACATCAGCACAGAAAGCAGAATTAATAGCACTCACCAGAGCACTAGTATTGGGTG
The DNA here is from genome assembly GCA_033557465.1 of Ichthyophis bannanicus. Taxonomy (NCBI): domain Eukaryota; kingdom Metazoa; phylum Chordata; class Amphibia; order Gymnophiona; family Ichthyophiidae; genus Ichthyophis; species Ichthyophis bannanicus. Next base: position 334,927,666 of record CM066038.1, read on the forward strand.
CGGGACTTCTGCTAAACGTATACACCGATTCTAAATATGCCTTCACCACCCTGCACGCACATGGAGCTCTCTATAGAGAACGAGGGCTCATCACCTCAGGAGGCAAATCAATTAAGTATGGCCCAGAAATATTGATGTTACTAGACGCAGTATGGGCCCCGATACGGGTGGCTGTCATACACTGTCGTGGACACCAAGCGGGAAAAGGAGAAATTGCCCAAGGAAATAGATTTACTGATGCTTCAGCACGTAAAGCAGCCATGACTGGCCAAATTTCACCACACGCTATGCCAAAACAAGCAGCATTGTTTCCAGTACCTCTTAATTTATGGACGTCACGATATACCACCAAAGAATTGGACTACTATTGTAACAAAGAAGAGGGAGTACTGAAAGATGGATGGATTGAACTGCCACCCCCCGAGGGCAGTCAACCCCCAGGACGAATAGTGATCCCTGAAACATTGGGACCAGCCTTCGTTAAAGCTTTTCATCGAGCCACACATTATGGGAAGAGTGCTATGGAAAAAGCACTTAAACCATACTTCTGTATCGCCTTATTGGGAGCCCTGTCAGCCTCAGTGGCTCGCCAATGTCTAATCTGTGCCAAGAACAATGCCAAACAGGGCCCCACGCCACCACCACGAGTTAGGTCAGGAGGTGTAACCCCCATGCATCACCTGCAAATAGATTTTACTGAAATGCCAAAAGCCAATGGATATCGCTACTTGCTAGTATTAGTTTGCACCTTCTCTGGGTGGGTGGAAGCTTTCCCCACCAGAACTGAAAAAGCCCGAGAAGTAACTAAAGTTTTGCTAAGAGAGATTATTCCCAGATTTGGAATTCCAGCAGTAATAGGGTCAGATAATGGACCCTCCTTTGTATCTCAAATTACCCAGCAGTTAGCAAGTGCCCTACAGATACAGTGGAAGTTACACACTGCATACAGACCCCAAAGTTCAGGGAAAGTTGAGCGAATGAATAGAACTTTAAAATCTCAGATGTCTAAGCTATGTCAGGAGACCCACCTGAAGTGGCCCCAGGTTCTCCCAATAGCCTTACTTAGAATACGCTCTGCTCCTGTAAAATCATCAGGATTTTCCCCTTTTGAAGTTGTGTATGGCAAACCCCCACCAATAGTACAGGGTATTAAAGGTAGTTTGCCACAGATTGGTTCAGAAATAACCAGACAAGAACTCCTAGCTCTTAGTTCTGTTCTGCAGACTCTCCACACGTGGATACAGCACCAGTTGCCTATCAATTTGACGGAACCACTGCATCCCTACAAGCCTGGTACCTCGGTGTGGATCAAAGACTGGAAGAAGACACCGTTGGAACCTCATTGGAAGGGACCATACACTGTCATCCTGTCTACCCCAACTGCAGTAAAGGTGGCCGAAATTGATTCCTGGATTCATCACAGCAGAGTCAAGCCAGCAGCAGTTCCAGATCAGGACCAGTGGACAGCGGAGCCGCATCCTGACGTCCCTTTGTGTCTCACCCTACGGAGGCAGCCAGCAGTCTAGATCTCATTGGGGACACTCATGAGCTACAGTGCCCTACAGCAGCCAAGTCTTTCGAAGAGGATTGCTGTTCCCAATACAGCAAAGACATTTGTTTTCTTCATCGACTAACCATGCCTTTATAGACTTTCATCAGGCCAACTACATTTGGCAAGTTGGCATCATAACGAGACTTTTGAGGATCTTCAATCAACATTGATACCCGTTGAATTGCTTCATTAGCAAACGGGCATCGCGCTGAGAGGAAGACGACGTGGTCAAGATTTTCCAGCGGAGATCCAGAAGAACTACAATCAACATGCATCTTTGTTTTTATCTTGCTTTGGCTGCTTGCCTGGGGAGTTCTGAACTGGTGCATGCTTTACCCCCATGCACTGCCTGTATTACTACTACTCGGACTGGAATGAAAGTGACTCAGACTTTGCTTTATCATTCTTACTATACCTGTACTGGTACAGTAAGTCGGTGCATTTATAACACCACTGAACTGAATGTTTGTGCTAAAGGTAAATCCAGGGTTTGTTTTAACCCACATCAGAACCCATCTTATTATACCTTAGAAATAAGATGGAATGATGCAGATGGAGCGTTACTAAATGCTACACTCCCACTCACTGATCCCACACAGCCTGCTGTTTTGTATTTTGATGCCTGTGATGCCATCAATAGAGATAGTCGTTCCAAGTGTGCCAATTGGGAGAAAGCTTATGCTAATGATGATAATAAGTATATGTGTCCAGAAGGAGCAATTGGGTGGGGGGCATGTATAAGTAAACAAGGTGTCGCAGACATATACAGCACAGCACCAGTTAAAGACTATTATTGCCCAAGATGGGAATGTGTGTACTATGCTACATGGGAAACTGACCCGATGGAAATCATTAAAGATAATCGGATGGCTACCTTAACTAAGCCACATGTGGAGAATCCTAAGAATTGTAAGAAAGGTGCTTGTAATCCACTAAAATTGTCCATAGCCAATCCCAGTGCATGGAAACAAGGGTATAAATTTGGATTACGCATTGCAGGTTCCGGATCAGATCCAGGAACCATTGTGTATATTAGACTAAATACCCAAGCCCATCGATCATCAAAGTACCATATACATAACACTTTTTATGAAACCATGCATGTAAACAAGTTTGATATCCCTCACCCTTCTCAGAATTTGTTCCTAGAGTTGGCCGGAGCTGCAGTATCTAGTCTCCGTATCTCAGACTGTTATTTTTGTGGTGGAACCAAGATGGGTGATCAGTGGCCTTGGGAGGCCCAAGAATTGAATTATTCAGTAATCTACAATCAGACAGAGCTACACAAAACTACCAGCGAATGGGTATTAGCACACCCAATAGTTGGGCGATTGTGTTATGCTCGAACTGGACCCCAATTTATCTCTAAGGTAAGGGCAGCTTGTCTGTCTTAGCCAGAAGTTTTATAATGATACCACAAAACGAACATCTTGGTGGTCAGAAGTTAATGAACCGGAGCCCACCAATCCATTAGCAAGGTTCCCTGAGCTTGCCCCTTTATGGACTAACCTTAACCGACATCATAGCTGGCAAGCCCCACCTGGCCTATATTGGATTTGCGGAACCCGAGCATATGCCCAACTCCCTATCCACTGGGGAGGAGCATGTGTCTTAGGAACTATTCGACCCTCTTTCTTTCTGTTGCCCACAGAACATGGTGAACAACTAGGCTATCCAGTTTATTCAAAGAGACAGAGAAGAGCAGCCTTACAGATAGGCAAGTGGGAGCAATGGGATGGTGAAGATTGGCCCCCAGAGCGAATTATTGCCTATTATGGACCTGCCACTTGGGAGCAAGATGGCATGTGGGGATATCGTACCCCAATCTATATGTTGAATAGAATTATACGCTTGCAAGCAGTAGTTGAACTTATCACTAATGAAACTAGCCAAGCACTTACACTTTTAGCGAGACAAAGCACACAAATGCGCACTGCAATTTATCAAAATCGCTTAGCATTGGATTACTTATTAGCTGCTGAAGGAGGAGTCTGTGGTAAGTTGAATCTCACAAATTGTTGTTTAAAGATAGATGATAAGGGTCAGGTTGTTGAAGAAATTGCTGAACACATGCGGAAGCAAACTTACGTACCAGTACAGACCTGGCATAGTCTTCAGATACCTAATTGGTTTGCATCTATCTTTTCTGGATTAGGAGGATTCACTACTTTTGCTATGATAATACTAGTCTTTGTAGCTTTATTTTTTATGTTACCATGTATAATCCCATGTTGTATGCGTTCTATTAACAGTGTTATTGAAAACACAGTAGAGCGGAAAACCGCAACTAAGATTTTAGCCTTATGGCACCCTAATCCTATCGCTCATGGTCAAAACCCGACCCCAGTGTAATTGAGTGATTTAACTCTCACACCTTATTAAAAATCGGGTGAGAATAATCAAAGGGGGGAATGTGGTAGGCGAAGGCCTATGATCCATGGTGTCTGAAATAAGCAGACAGGCTTAAGTAGCTTGACCTGTAAATGAAGCCTGTGGAGAGGTCCAAAGGAATTACATATTCCCCTAAATGCTGCCACTATAGAATTAAACCTTAACTAAGTACAATTTAGTATAGCTAAGCAGAATCGAAACTTAGAAAATATAGAAAACCAAGTCTAATTGGTATTGATAAGAGAGCACAGCTTCTATGGGATGAATTAACACTGCTGAAAGAAAAGTTACAGTGCTCTGCTTTCTCACATGTTCTAACTAGCTAAATGACCTTGGAGGAGGAAAGTATCTAAGTTGGAAGAACTGACCATTGTAATTGGGACTATAAGGGGGGTAAGCAGGTGCTGAGCCCAGACCAGAGTCCTAATTGGATGACTACGTAATGTTACCGGGACCAATAGATAGGGTGAAAGGGGTTACCGGGACCAATGAGAAGTTTGCCTATACCTAGAATGGACAAGAAAAGTATATAAGTTGTTGTTTTACTAACAGCCATTGCTCAGCAATTTTGAATTTGATTCTGCTTGAGACTTGTGCACAAATAAATGATTTGGACCTTCTGAACAGACTCCTGGTATCATTGGTTTGTCTGCGCTCTGCTGCTACATTAGCAGTTTCTAAACCTGAGGAGGTTACTAGAGTTCAGCAAAAGGTCCCCTAAAGCACCAAAAAGAAAGTAACCTTGCTTTAAAAACTATACAAAAAAACCCTTTTAAGAGCTCCCAGTCAGAGAGCTAGCAATGTAATATAATAAAAACAAACAAACAAACAAACCCTCAAATCCTTACTGTTTGTTGATCTGTAGAACCCTGGTTAGGAATGCCTCAACAGGGCAAGGGACTGGAGCCTTTTATGCAGGCCTCAGCTGCACTCAGGAAATCAAGCCCACTAACTCCTGATTAGGTGTTAGCAGTTTCTAAACCTGAGGAGATTACTAGAGTTCAGCAAAAGGTCCCCTAAAGCACCAAAAAGAAAGTAACCTTGCTTTAAAAAATATACAAAAAACCCTTTTAAGAGCTCCCAGTCAGAGAGCTAGCAATGTAATATAATAAAAACAAACAAACAAACCCTCAAATCCTTACTAGGGGACTATTAGTCATGCAGCTGAGTTCTGAACATATTGAAAGGCAAGTTGAGGAGCAGGATGCAATATTCTAGATGGGAGGTGACTAGAGAGTAAATAAGGGTTTTTGATAGTGGGTAATGGGGTATATCTACTAAGCCAGACTGGTGGTTGATCTGGGCTATCTGCAACTAGGCTCCATTGAATAATATGGGATCTGGTTGCAGATAGCCTGGTTAACCACTGGTCCGACTTCCCAGTCTGTTCAGGAAGGGAGGGGCAAATTTTGCTGATCTTATAGAGAAACAGGTTTTAGCTATCTCATGGATGTGTGTGGAGAAAGAGGAGGCGAAGATGATCTCAAGGTTGCAAGCTGAGGAAACGGGATATGGTGTTATCCACAGAAATAGAGAGAGAAGGGGGGGGAGTGGGTTTAGGGAGAAAGATAAGGAGCTCATTTTTTTCCAAATTCGGTTTCAGACAGTAGTGGGGCATCCAGTGTTACCCTTAGCATCCACTCCCTAACCTTGAGGGTTTAAGGAGGGATGGGCCTTTGTAGTTGTGGGGCCAAATGATAGGCGGGCACAAGAAAATTTATTTATATAAGGATTTATTTACCCCGCTCCGTGGTGGAATGGAACAGGCGTGAGGATTAGACCAAAACAGGAACAAAAGAAAATCAAGGCTTTTCAATGCTGTGCTTAAAATGTCCTTTCATAGTGGAGTTCACATTACATCATGTGTCCTCTTACTTTGCAATCACAATAAACAAGGGAAAACAATACTGTTCATGAGTTGTATCCAAATTATGCTTTAGCTTATTTTCAGTGCTTCATAAGCTCTTCATCCAGGTACTTAAACAACATGCATTTTCATAAGCTCTTCATCCAGGTATTTAAACAACATACCTTTCAGGATATAATAGAAAATGACCATTCAAGCTTTGCTTTAGTTAATTCTGTCAATCAGACCGATTGAGCAGTCCATTGGCTGATTCACTTCAATCATGGGCAACGGAGAAGCTAATGGCATTTCTGCCTCAGGATTCTTTCCTGCTTGCACTAACTTCTGTTCAGCAATAGCTCTTTTATCTAAGAATTGTTTAAACTCTTTAAGGAGAGATTCAGCCTGCTTTCTAGTTGGGCTAGACTGAGGATTTACTCCTTCCTTGGGTAAGTAATTGTTTACAGAGTTTACTTCTGGAAAGCAAGCAATGCCGTCTCTGTTCAGACATTCATTCACTGCAGTGGAGTTACCCCTCCCCCACTTGTCTCTGTATGCAGGTGTCGGGTTAACAAGTTCCTTTGTATGAGGAGTGTTTCTAAGGAGTGATTCAAAGGTAGGACCTCCTAAAACATCCTGGCTTAATTCTCCCCTGAACAATTCAGCTGTATTCCTTATATCAGCCTGCTTGCTAAAGCTTCAGCTGTCTGGTGAGAAAAGCTGGGTTTGTTTAAAGGAACTTCAGGCTGCAGCCAACTGCTTTCACAAGGCCTGAGGCTGTCCTGAGTTTTAAAGTCAGCATTCACTCTTTCTGGGTTCTCATAAAACTTGTCATATGAATTAAATACACCAGGTACCTTATAATGAGGCTTGTCTGAGAATGCCTTGCCACGCTGCCTTCCTCTCCAAGGGTCAGCTGTCTCTTCCAGAAACCTAGGCTTTAACCCTGGGTCTCTCAGTGCTTCTAACCTCTGTTGCTCCCAGAAGGTTCTTCCAGGCACTGAGTATCCCCGGTACCTACTTAATGGTTCTGAATCCCTTTTCCTTGTATCACAGCTGGGCAGTGTTTCTCTTGCTAGGTCAAAGGTTTCTGTATCAAAGAGAGCTTCTTGCCTTATTCCATCTTCACTCTCCTTTCCTTGTTGCTTTTCCAACGTCCTTTGCCTTCTCATTCGTTTTCCCCTTCTGATACTCATTCCAATTCCACTCATTCCACTACTGTCTTCCTTCTCTCTGTTTAACAAGGTGCCCCTGCTCTGGGGAGCCCGCCTCCAGCTAGGGCGTGCCCAATCAGCAACTCTGCTTCTCTCCTCCCCTGAGGTGAGCTGTGTTAGCTGATTAGCTCTGTGCATCTTGTGCTGAGAAGGGAAAACCTTGCATTTACCTGCAGTACCTGAACCTTCCAGCGGGTCAGTATCAGTTTCCATGGCTTCCAGCCCCGCTACTGCGTCACACCAGGCAATAACGATTCCCTTCTGTACTGTTTTTTTTGTTGTTTTTTTTAAAGTGCTATCAAATCAGTGCTGACTTCTGCCAACCCAGCGGCCTCTGGGTTTTCTTGGCAATGTATAACTGGAATTAGATTGCCAGGCCTTTTCTTCCAAGGCAATGGAGGTTTAAGTGACTTCCCCAAGGTCACAAGGTGCTCTAGTGGGAATGAAACCCTTGATCTTTTGGGTACTAGGCTGTTGCTCTAACTACTAGGTGAATATGCCACTCCTTTCTGTACTGTGCAAAATACAAATAGATTTAATTCCCCAAACTGGCACATTCTAATTACTAAATTGGGGGTAATAAGGAGAGAGAGGAGAGAAGACGGATATGGGGTAAATAGATTGAGAAAGAGAGAGAGATGCTGGACATGTGAGTAATAAGGAGGGGATGGTATGGTATGGAATGGGGTAGATGTTGGTTGCAGGGGGAATAGGTAAGGAGATGACAGACACGGAAAGAAAGAGTGGATGTACTGGATGGAAGGAAAGAGAAAGCCAGAAAGAGGGAGACGCTGGATGGGTGATGAGAGATATTAGATATGGAGAGTGAGCAAAAGACTGGGGAATAATGGGCCAGGGAAGAAGAGCTGGGGAATGGAAGGACTGGGGTAAAGGTTGAAAAGCGGTAGATAGATGGCATGAAAAAGAGGGAGATTGAAAACTGGATAATAAGGAGTAGTGAAATAAGGAGTAGTGGAGGAGTGGCCTAGTGGTTGGGGCAAGGTACTTCAGGCCGGAAGGTCGGGGGTTCAAATCCCACTAGAGGACAGCAACCTTGGGCCGGAAGGACTGGGGTTTCTAGTCCCACAGGTTCTCCTTGTGGTCTTGGGCAAGCCACTTAACCCTCCATAGCCCATGTTCCCTGTAAAATAGTTATCTCCAAGTTATAATGCCCTGTTCAATGTAATTTCAGTTTGTTCAATGTAAACCGCACTGATGCAGGATAGCGCGGTATATAAGAAAATGTAAATAAATAAATAAAATAAATAAATCTGCGTGGCCAGAGAGAGAGAGAGAAATAAATGGTGGAAAGAAGAAAAATCAATATCCAAAATGGAAGGAAGTGAAGAAAACAAAAAGGAGAGACAAGAAATGGTAGATGGACTAGAGACCGTAGAAAGAGAGCTAAGAGAAGACAGACTTTGTGCTATTTTTATATTTTACACAGTATAGGGAAATGAGTCTCTTATTTCTTTGGTATTGCACTGCATACTCAGCCTGGCTTCTTGGGCTTTTAATTTAATTTTTGTCTACATATTTTTATTTTTACTTTAGGTTATCGTCACTTATTCTATACTTGGTGAGGGTCTGTGTTCTGAGTGTGGGACTGAAATCAGGCATTCTGTTAAAATGGAATTTGTACGAAGGGATTTGTACTGTAGTAGTTTGACTTGTTTAGCTTTCCAATAAGTGAATGGATGTTCTAGAGCCTGCTACAGTATTTATAGTGCTGCTTTTTTCTGGGTAGGCCCCTTGTTATATGAATTTTCGATGTTTTTGCTGTGTAAGGCCCTGTTACTCACAAGAGACCGATTACTAATTATCACTAATTTCCTGTATAGTCCAGATCCAAAAGTCAGTACAGGTGCAATCAGAATCTCTGTTTATTAGATAACTGATGGACAAATACAGGCAGTAGGGAGGAGAATTTCTGACAGTCATCAGACACCAGACAACTCCAGAATCCCTCCTCCCATGAATATAATAGTCGTGTTACATATATACATTTTTTGCTTCCGTGTATTATTTCCGTATATGCATAGTCTCCACATTCATCCCTCTGTGAGTCCCCCTCTCCTCTCTCCTTCTGTTTCCTGTCATTGACCTTTCTGACCCCTCTGTTTCTGTTTCAACATCCCTAAGGCCTCTGTCTTGCCTATACTCACCAACTGTCAAAAACTGTCTACTGTCTTCAGGGCTAACGGCTCAGCTTATGCTGTTTGCATGGTTTCCTGTGTATGTGTTTGCCTGACTATTTCTGGGCCTTCCAGCTCAGTAATATGCAGTGCAAAGATTTATATGATTTTATGCTGGCCTGCTTCTCCTTGCCCACTGTATAGTAGTTTGGTTGACATATATATTTTTATTAGAGCAGAATAAAGGCCATTGAGTGATTATGAACCAGGAACATATACCTAAACCTTATAATCCCTACAACTGGTACGATATGTTTGATTTGGCCTTGTAGATCGGTGACTTTTGTATTAGTTCACAATATGCCTGGTACTAGAGAATGTTTATGTTAGTGAAATGATCAGAATCAGAATGTTTTTTTAATATTTTGAATTCTGTGGGTGAATGTCCTACCTCTGCTCTGCATCCATTATCCAGGGAGAGGTTTCTGTGGATGCAGAATATATATTCAAAAAGAGAGAGAACTATAATACAGTTTATAACAAAATAAAATGAGTTATAATTTGATATTATAAACTGTGCTGTGATTCTCACTTTTTCTATTAGTTCCTTGGCGTATGAGCGTCTTGCATTTCCTGTTTTTTCATAGGGTGGGAAGTGCTGTGTTGGGGCGCCAAGTCACTCATGTTATGTGGAAGTGGGAGGTGCTGCAGGGTGCTGTGTGTTGAGTCCCTCTTTTTTTGGCATATTTAGCAGTATGTTTCCTAAGCTTTGTGCTGGTAACATAAGAACATAAGAAATGCCATACTGGGTCAGAACAACAAGGTCCATCAAACCCAATATCCTGCTTCCAAGAGTGGCCAATCCAGGTCACAAGTACCTGGTAAGTTCCCAAAAAGGTACACAGGTTCCACAAAGCCTCTCTTGGGACAAGCAGTGGATTTCCTGGGTCCTCTTTAATAATAGTTTATGCACCTTTCCTCCAGCAATTTGTCCAAACCTTTTATAAAACCCAGCTACATTAACAACTTTTACTATGATCCTCTGGTAACTAATTCCAGAGTTTGATTACATGGGGTCATAGACTAACTGCAGGGAGGAATTTACAACCCCCTGCAGTTACTGCATTTCAGCATGGCAAAATGACTGCTGGTGCAACTAAGACCACACACTGAGGTGTCATTAGTTGCGCTCAGCTACTTGTACTGAGCCATTATGTTAGTTTCTGTCAACAATACAGATGCCTGTGTGTGTGAGAGTTCTTTCTCTCGCCTCACTCTGCAGCAAAGTATAATTTTGGGAAAGAATTCTGTAAACCTAAGAGTAATGGGGTAAAAGCATTTTTTGGTCTACATGTGTCTGGTTTTTTTTTTTAAATTTATTTTTATTAGTCGTGCAATAGGCATAACAAACCATCAACAATATTACATTACATATCATCCCATTTATCCCTCCCCTCCCATAGTCCCTCTCATAGTTCAACTTTCTCCTTAGACCAGGTTCCTTGTGAGTTTTCACTATTCTCCTCCTTATCATAGAGGATTGAACTTTATGCTGCTCATGCCTTGTCAAACCACCTCCACTTGCCTCTAAACATACAACGTACAGCACAACCCATATTAACAAATCACAATCCAGTAAACCCATATAATTTAACATAACATGTGACAATATGCAATATTTCACAGCTCTATCTACCTTATCATACATATCATTATATACCCATTCCCCCTCTCTTTCCCCCTCCCTTCCTAACCTTATCTCCCCCCCCCCCACCCTGCTGCTGCTACGCTCCCATCCAGTCCCCAGCAACCTCCTCCTCATCATCATTCTATCCCACTCTATGTCTACGTTTACCATCCTCTGACACCTCCTTCCCACACTTCCTCCCATCATCTTTGTTATACCCCGGGGTCCAGCGCCAAATATGGCACCCAGACTTTCTCTATTTTCCACTCCTTTCCTTGCAACCTGTATGTAATGCTATCAAACTTATATGCTTCACCCACCTTAAACCTCCAATCACCCACAGATGGACCTATAGTGCTCTTCCACCTCCAAGCCAATGCCACCCTTGCTGCTAACAGCAGTTTCTGATTAAATTCTGATATGTATTTGTTGCATGCCTCCCCTACCTTCATACCCTGATAACCCAAGAGAGCTCACAAAGGATCATATGAAACGACCTCTCCCGTCATCTCACTGATCTCAGCAAGCAACTTTGTCCAATACCTCTGAGCCCGCTGACACTCCCACCATAAGTGGTAGAAGGTTCCTACTCCCCCACAGCTCCTCCAGTATTTCCCACTACCCTTGCCCCCTGCTTTATCCAATTGTTGTGGAGTGAGGTAAGCTCTATGTATTAGCTGCAATTGAGTTTGACGCCATGAGGTCACAAGTGACCATCTGTAGACCCCTTCATGTATTCATTTCCAATCACTATCTTCCAACCACCGCTTACTCCATTTATGCCAATCTGCAACGTGAAGTGGGGTATTTTCTTCCTGGTCTTGTCCTAAACTTTTATAAACCCGGGAGAGCAATCCCCTCTCCATTCTTTTCTGGAATAACTCCCTTTCCAGGCCCGACAACATTCGCTGCTTAATTTTCCCTATGCCCCTCTTCAACAAAAAATGACAAGCCTGGAAATACTGATAGAACAGGATTTTCTCCCCCAGTTTATTCTCCAAGGCATTCAGTGCCATACATCCCCCTGATGCTACCCATGCCTCTACTTGTCCCATGCCCTTACTGTCTACCAATTCCACAAATCGCTTAAAACTGGGAGTAGAAAAGGGATGGTAGTCATGAAGCCACGACCATCTAGCTAACCCCTGTGGTAGCCAACCCTCCCGGGCACATACTCTCCCAAGCTTGATCAAAGGCCACAGAAATGGATGTTCTTTCTATCCCCCTATGTCTGTCTCCCTCTCTCCAACCCCTTCCTCCTGCAACTTCTCCCCCTCAATCCATTCAAAAACCGACTAGGGTCTCAGAACATACTTTTCTATCCCTAACCAATAGGATCCGCCTGCCGGACCCCCAAATCTCTGCAGTGCTTTAAGCACTGTAGCTTTGGAATATCTACATAAATCCGGAATTTTATACCACCATCTTCCTTGCACCGAATCAGATGGCAAATACCTATTCGGCTCCTCTTTCCACCCCAAACGAATTTGACTAAACTTTTTCCCCCACTTGCGTAATTGGGCCTGTGATATTACTATAAGTAATTGCCCAAACATAAACAGGAATCAAGGTACGACATTCATCTTAAGGGCAGCCACCCTCCCTAACCAACTCAGATGCAATTCTTTCCAATGTGTCAAATCTGACTCTATTCCATGCATCAGCATTGTGAAGTTTAATCTATAGAGATCTGCGGGGTTTGGCGACAGGGATACCCCCAGATACTTTATCTACCCCTTTGCCTACCGAAACGGAAAGTTTATTATCCCATTTTGCCCTAGTCCCCCTAGTAAAAAAGTTCAGTTTTAATATTTCTGCTTCCATTGTTTGAATTGTCTATTGCAAGCCTGCTCACAGGGGGGCTAATTAAATGATCTTACAGCCTTTCCACAAGTATCTGATCAACTCTAGTCTTCACAGCTTCCAGAGCCTCCACACAGCTAAGCTTTCAGCCTTCTATCTTTTGCCTGTTTTGTTGCTAATAATATAGAATTTAACTGTTGGTTATACATTCATTTTTGGGAATATTCTGACTGCCTACATTCCTTGTGTAGCCCTTAAATCAGATATCTGAGTGTGCCCTCAGTTCGTGTAAGGCCTACTGGTCAAGGGCACTTAATTTCCCGCCCACCCTACCCCTCACCCCACCCAGGTCTGCTTTGCCTATATAGTGGTCAGATACATTGACATCTATCCTTTTAATTTGGTTTTAAGCCCACCTTTTCTTCTTCTCCTTCCAGGACCGCTTAATCAGCATGTCGTGTATTCAGTGCAATAACTGTGGTGCTTTTATTCTGAGAAGAATCATTTGGAACCTAAGAGCTTGTCCTATATGCCTCACGTTAGCTGCCATGCATAAAGAATTGACTCTACTAAGGGAAGAACAAGCTGCAATGAAATGCACCTCTTCTAGGATACAAACCAAACAAAGTCCACCACCGCTCCCAGAAAGAATCAAACATCCCAGGAACAAATGGATTACGGTGGGCTCAGGTAGATTGCGACCTGTAACGCAGAGACACCCTATACACATCAAGAGATATCCCTGCATAATGCCTTCTCTACTTTGGTTAATGAGGATGTCCAATCCATGGAAACTAAAGGGCCCTTAAATGAGACAGTCAATGCCCAATCTCCTGATAAAGCACCAAATATGAAGAAAAACTCACCAAACAGAAAACTACTACTACTTGGAGATTCCATTATCAGAGGCACCAAATTGGGAACACAGTTCAAAGGAGAAAAGATAGCCAAATGCCTCCCAAGCTCTTCAGCCAGCAGGAATACAAACCAAATTGGTGATGTATTTAGCGCAGAAAGTGAGCACTCCAAAATTGATGTTGTCATCCACTTGGGTACAAATGACCTGTCTAGAAAGAGTGCCTCTGAAGTTCAAAGGGACTTCCAAATTCTGGGAGAGAAACTTAAGCCCATTGTTAACACTGTAGTATTCTCAGAAGTTCTACCTGTTCTTGGTAAGGGGGCAGAAAGGCTGCATCGCATAAACAACTTTCATACATGGCTCCAGACCTGGTGCAAACAAGGAGGATTCAGATTTATAGGTGACTTGGGAAATAGATGGACCAATAAGAGACTATACTGTGCTGATGGACTACATCTCTCTGTCGCAATGGAAAAGAATCCTAAATGAAAAATTCAGGCAGTATGTGGAAAGGCATTTAAACTAGAAAAAGGGGGTGACGGATGGGGAAGGACAAGTTCAGGACGTCACTCCCGGCAAAAGCAGAATAACATCAGAAACAGCATTACTTTTAAACCAGACATCAACGACAAGTGGAAAGAAGTGGGCAGAACAAAATCAATACAAAATACATGCAAGCCAGTTAAATGCTGGAAAGCAATGAGCACAAATGCTCGAAGCTTAGCCAAGAAAGTTCCGGACCTGGAAGCCCTAATAGTGGAAATGGACTTGGACATTGTGGCCATTACAGAAACATGGTTTAATGAATCACATGAATGGGATATAGCCATAGCTGGCTATAATGTATTCAGAAGAGAGAGAGAAAATGGAAAAGGAGGAGGCGTAGCCTTGTATGTCAAAAGCAATATTAAAGCTACTGAAATGCAGAGGGAATGGGGAAAAGAAGCAGCACTCTGGATTGTGTTGGAAAGAGGAGATGGCACTGTCATCCATACTGCTGTAGTCTACAGACCTCCAACTCAAATCAAAGAAATAGATAATGAATTGATTATAGATATTGCCAAGATAGCCACAAAGGGGGAAGTGATCATATTGGGTGACTTTAATCTACCCAATGTGCATTGGATTACTCCTTCTGTGAATCTGGAAAGAAGCAAAAAAATTGTGGATGCTTTCTAAGATGCGTTACTTAGACAAATGGTGATGGAACCAACCAGGGAAAGCTCAATGCTGGATTTAGTGCTCACCAACGGTGATAGCATGTCAAATGTCCAGGTGGGTGCCCCTGTGAGCAGCAGCGATCATCACATGGTGTAGTTCGAAATAAAAGCCAAGGTGCAGTCCAATCACAGCAAGCTCAAAGTCCTAAACTTCAAAAACACTGACTTCAGTAAAATGGCCAAGTACCTGAAGGAGGAGTTGTCAGGGTGGGAAGGGATAAGGGAAGTGGAATTGCAATGGGCTAAACTAAAGGTGGCAATAAAAGGGGCAACAGATAAATATGTAAGGAAAGTAAATAAAAACAAGAGGAGAAGGAAACCTATTTGGTTCTCCAAAGAAGTGGCTGCTCAAATAAAGGCAAAAAACACAGCTTTCACAAAATTCAAAAGCTTGCAAACAGAGAAACACAGAAAGGAATACAGGATCAAACTAAAAGAGACAAAAAGAGAAATAAGGAAAGCAAAATCAAAGGCAGAGGAAAAGATGGTTAAAGATGTGAAGTGTGGCGATAAAACTTTCTTCAGGTATATTCGGGAGGAGGAGGAAAATCAGAGGTGGAAGTGCAGGACTCAGAAGTGCTGGGAACGAACTTGTGGAAAGTGACATTGAAAAAGCAAAATTGCTAAACAAATACTTCTGCTCTATTTTTACTAAAGAAAATCCTGGAGAACTCCCAAATATAAAATAAATCCTGTGACTCCCAAATATAAAAATGGGAATGAAATAGACACCACACCATTCACAGAAGATAATGTGTTAGAACAACTTGCAAAACTGAAAGTGGACAAGGCCATGGGACTGGATGGGATATATCCCAGGATGCTGAAAGAGCTCAGAGAGGTTCTTGCAGGGCTGTTAAAGGATGTTTTCAACAAATCCTTGGAACCAGGAGAAGTTCCTGAAGACTTGAGAAGGGCCGATGTGGTACCTCTTCACAAAAGTGGTGACAGGGAAGAAGTGACAAACTACAGGCCCATGAGCCTTACCTCGGGTGGCAGGAAAAGTAATGGAGGTGCTCCTGAAAGAGCGAATAGTGGACTTTCTCAAAACCAACAGATTGCATGATCAGAGGCAACATGGTTTTACCAAAGGACGATCTTGCCAAACAAATCTGATTGAGTTCTTTGACTGGGTGACCAGAGAACTAGATTAGGGGCCTGTGATGGATGTCATCTACCTGGATTTCAGCAAAGCCTTTGATACTGTTCCTCATAGGAGGGCTTATCAATAAACTCAGTAGTTTGGGGATGGGTCCCAAGGTGGTGATCTGGATCAGAAATTGGTTGACTGACAGACAGAAGGTGATGGTAAATGGAGCTCACTTGGATGAAAGGAGGGTGATTAGCAGAGTGCCCCAGGGTTTGGTCCTGGGCCCGGCACTGTTCAATGTATTTGTGAGTGATATTGCTGAAGGACTGAATGGAAAAGTCTGTCTTTTTGCAGATGACACGAAAATTTGCAACAGAGTGGACTCCCCTGAGGGAGTGGATAACATGAGGAAAGATCTACAAAAGCTGGAAGAATGGTCTAATGCTTGACAGTTAAGATTTTTTTTTCCGTTTATAAAGTTTACAAATAAATCAAGCAAAAAAAAAAATGCTTGAACAGAAAAGATACAATCTTGCAAAACAGTTCATAAGAAATATGTTCAAAAGTCAAAATACAGCAAGAGCATCAATAGTCCCCAAATGGAGGGAGACGGCTTACATAAATCCACTGAGGGCAGGATATCCCACAGTGATATCTAAGGAAAACATTATCGACATAATAGATGGTGGCAAGGGGCCGGGAACATCCTAACAAATAGATGAGAACCCGCTTAAGAAGGTGAAGATGTTACATTATGAGTACTAATAAAGTAGGACAAATCTCCAGGATGAAAAAAAAAACATTTTTCTGTGAATTGAAAACAACAATGCATTTACAAGGAAATCTTAATACAAAAGAAGCCCCCATCTGAATCACTCCAGGTCTCAACAAAAAAAAAGATTTACGTCATTTCTGGGTTTCTCTAGCGACATCTGGGAAAATAGATATTTTCTTACCCATAAATAGATTAGCTCTCTTTTTATAAAACAATTTAAGGAGCCAATCTCTGTCAGAGGACAGAGCGAAGATTACTAAGACTGAAAACTAGTAACTTATCCTCCTTGGGAGACTGAAGCAAAGCGGAGACATTAAGAAAATCTATCTCCATATATCCAACAATTGTCTTACCCTCCTTCTTTCCCACAGGTAAATAGTAAGCTTTTAATATTGGAGGGATCAAATCAGAGGGTACCAATAATGAGTCATGAAGGTACTTCTTAAATAAGTCCAAAGGCGCCACCGCAGGAACCACTGGGAAATTAAGCAGCCGAATATTTGAAGCCCTGGCAGCATTTTCCAATGACTCCAGCTTAATTTTTAACACCATATTGTTTTTCATCAAGGAAAGAGTAGTTACTCACCTGTAACAGGTGTTCTCCAGGAGCAGCAGGAATCAGTCCTCACATATGGGTGTCATCGGCGCCGATGAAGCCCCAGCGGAGCATTTCCCCAGCTTTCCATGAAAGCCTTTGGGAATGCAGGCACGCATGCGCGGTTCCCTTCCCGCCTAAAGGTGCCATCTTACCTCAGTCAAATGACATAGCTAAGAACAGCACACAAAAATGAAAAAATAAACTATGTACAACTGCAACTCCAAGGAGAGGAGGGAGGGTTGTGAGGACTGATTCCTGCTGCTCCTGGAGAACACCTGTTACAGGTGAGTAACTACTCTTTCTCAAGGACCAAGCAGGAAGTCAGTCCTCACATATGGGTGACTCCCTAGCTCTGGGCTACCAGGAACCCAGGCTGAACAAGAGGACTCCCTCTAGTCCCAGCTGCAAAGAAAGGCTTTTCAAGGACACAACCTCCACCGGTAGCCCAACAGAGGGCAGGAGGGCAGGAGTTGCCTAAACCTCAAAGAGATTCCGGAGTACTGCTTGGCCAAAAGCACTGTCCCTACGGGACTCCCTCTCCAGGCAGTAATGGGCCGCAAAAGTCTGGCTTGAAGACCAAGTTGCAGCCTTGCAGATGTCTACCAAGGGCACAGAGCGGAGATGAGCCACTGAGTTAGCCATTGCCCTGACACGATGGGCCGTGACCCTACCCTGCAAAGGAAGGTCAGCCGCCTTGTAAGCCCAGGTGATACAGTCAGCCACCCAGATGGACAAGGTACGCTTGGACACAGCCAACCCCAACTTATTGGGGTCAAAGGATACGAAGAGCTGAGTAGCTCTCCTATGCCCCTGCGTACGGTCAAGGTAGAAGGATAAGGCCCTCCTACAGTCCAGGGTATGCAGGACTGCTTCAGCCTGGCTAGCATGAGGCCTAGGGAAGAATGTTGGAAGGACCACCTCCTGATTGAGGTGGAAAGAGGAGACAACTTTTGGGAGCAACTTTGGGTGAGTCCTGAGGACTACCCTGTTCCTATAAATCCTGGTGTAAGGCCTGTCACAGACCAGGGCCTGAAGCTCACTTACTCGCCTAGCCGAGGTAAGGGCTATCAGGAAGAGTGTCTTCCAGGAGAGGAAGCGTAGTGGACAAGTAGCCATCGGCTCAAAAGGAGGGCGAGTCAGTTGCTGCAAGACCACATTTAGCTCCCACTCAGGGGCAGGGGGACGGATGGGAGGCTTGAGCAAAAGCAAGCCCCTGAGAAAGCGGGACACCAAGGGGTGACCAGATAGAGAGTGTCCCTCTACCAATGAGTGGTGAGCTGCTAGAGCTGAGAGGTGGACCCGAACAGAACTGGACTTAAGTCCCTGATTGGATAAGTGCAGTAAGTACTGAAGAACTACTTGCACAGTACAGGAGAAAGGATCCTCTGTATGTAAGTTACACCACACAGAAAACCTCTTCCATTTGAGAGCAAAGGTTTTCCTAGTGGACTGTTTCCTAGAGGCTAGGACAACCTCCTCAACTTCCTGAGGTAGGCCCCAGGGAGCCAAAACTACCCTTGCAGCCTCCAGGCCATCAAATTGAGAGACTTGAGATTGGGGTGCAGAAGGGAACCCTGGTCCTGTGTGAGAAGGTCGGGTTGCAACCCCAGAGGCAGTGGAGGATCCACCGCCAGTTGAAGCAGAAGAGGAAACCAAGGCTGTCTCGGCCACCTGGGAGCTACCAGCAGGACCGAGGCCTTGTCCTGGAGAATCTTGAATAGGGTTCGAGCCACCAAGGGCGTGGGAGGAAACGCATAGAGGAGGCCCGGAGACCAAGACATCAGAAAAGCATCCGCTGCTGTCCGCAGAGGATGTGGGTGCCTGGAGCAGAACTTTGGCAGTTGCTTGTTGATGGGGCTGGCAAAGAGATCCATCAAAGGGAGAGCCCATTTCAGGAAGATCTTCTGAACTACTGAAGGATGAAGCTGCCACTCGTGGGGCTGCAGTATCCTGCTCAATCTGTCTGCCAGGTAGTTGTCCTGGCCAGGAAGGTACACAGCCCTGAGGAGCATGTTGTGCTTGAGGGCAAAAGAACAAAGGTCCTGAGCTTCCCGACAAAGGATCCTGGACCCAGTTCCGCCCTGTTTGTTCACATAAAACATGGCAACTTGGTTGTCTGTCTGAATCAGGACAGACTGTTGAGCCAGGGTAGAAGTGAAAGCTTTGAGGGCTAACCGAAGAGCTCGGAGTTTGAGGAGATTGATCTGCTGTGCAGCTTCCCAGGGAGACCAGAGGCCCTGGGTGCACTTGCCCAGACAATGCGCTCCCCAGCCTTGCAGGGAGGCATCTGTAGTTAGCATCACTGTGTAACCTGGGATCTGAAAGGGCACCGCTTTCAGCAGATTGGGTGGGTGTAGCCACCAGTTGAGGGAGTGCAGAAATGGTCTGGACACCCTTATCCTGTCTCTGAGGCTGCCTGTGGCCTGTGACCACTGAGACCGAAGGCACCACTGTGCAGGCCTCATATGGAGCCTGGCATTGGGGGTCACATGTACTGTCGAAGCCATGTGGCCTAAAAGCCGCAGGCAGAGTCTGGCGGAGACCAGGGAGCTGCTGAGAAACTGACTTGCCAGGGCTATCAACCTTTGGGCTCTGTCTTCTGGCAAGAATGCTTTTGCTAGGAGAGAGTCCAACCTTGCCCCTGTAAACTCCAAGCTTTGGGAGGGGAGCAAAGTGGACTTTGCGAAGTTTATGACAAACCCCAGGCTTTGGAGAAGAGCAATCGTCCTGAGGGTGGCTTGATTGGCTTCCTGACTGGTCTGACCCCTGATGAGCCAGTCGTCCAGATAGGGGAAGACAAAGATGCCCTGATTCCTCAGGTAGGCCGCCACCACTGCTAAGCACTTTGTAAAGACCCTGGGGGCGGAGGTGAGACCGAAAGGCAGCACCCTGTACTGATAATGGTTTCCTCCCACAATGAACCTGAGGTACTTTCTGTGGTCTGGATGAATGAGGATGTGAGTGTACGCATCCTTTAGATCTAAGGAGCATAGCCAATCTCCCTGCTGGAGGTAGGGCAGAAGGGTTCCAAGAGTAAGCATCTTCAACTTTTCTTTCACTAGGAACTTGTTGAGGTTCCTGAGGTCCAGAATGGGTCGAAGGCCACCGGTTCTTTTTGGCACCAGGAAATACCTGGAGTAGAATCCGTGACCTTGCAAGTGGGGAGGCACAGGCTCCACCGCCCTGTCCACCAACAGACCCTGAAGCTCCTGATGGAGGAGGTCTGTGTGCAGGGGAGGCCTTGGAGGCTGCCCTGGAAAATATGGGGGAGGCAGTTGGTGGAAGTGGAGGGCATATCCCCTGTGGATGATGTCCAGCACCCAACTGTCTCCGGTGATAAGGGGCCACTGGTGGGCAAAGAGGGCGAGACAACCTCCTGTGCAGGGTTGGGAGAGCAGTGGAGGAGAGGCTACGCTCAAGGAGTCAAAAGCCCCCACCCTGCTGAGTGGTAGCAGGGGCCTGAGGCTTGGGGGTCCTCTGCCTAAGGGGGCCCATTACCCTGGCCCTTGGCTTGCTGACCCTGGGGGGCAGCTTGGGCAGCCTGATATTGTGGGTACTGTTTGTAGGCAGTGCCCTTCCTCGGGTAAAAGGGCTTTTTAACCGAGCCCTTCTTTTTATGAGAAGGGGCAGAGGTCTTCCTCGACAGCCTTGTCCGGGTGAGGTGCTCGGTCTTGAGCTGAGCGGCCTTCTCGGTCATGGGCTTGCCAAACAGGTTTTCACCTCGGCAAGGGACATCGACCAACTTGTCCTGAACCCATGGCTCGAGGTCCGATGACTGCAGCCATGCCTGGCGTCGAGCCGCGATGCCGGCTGCCGCTACTTGGGCCGAAGCCTCGAAGCCATCGTAGGCGGCGAGGGACATGAACTTCGAGCAGTCCCGAATCCCCGAGGACAAGGATTTAAATCTCTGCAAGGGTTCCCCAGAGAGACCAGCAGAGAACCCGGCCAACTCCTTGGCCAGATCCCGCAAGTACATGCCCATGTACAGCTGGTAAGACTGGACACGGCAAGCAAGCATCGAGCCCTGAAAACACTTTCTACCGACGCCATCGAGGTTTCGGGCCTCCCTGCCAGGAGGCACCGCGGAGTGCATCTTCTGACTCTTCAGACGATGCATGGCCGATTCCACAAGCATGGAATGGTGTTGTAGCTGTGCTTTCCGAAAACCAGGGCTCTTACGGAGTCGATAGATCGAATTGACCTGCTTGCTAAGAACCGGCACCGAGGCTGGTGCCTCCCACATACGGAAGAGGAGCCGTTCCAGCATCGCAGGAACCGGGACAGTAAAGGCCTCCTTTTGGAGGAGAGTCATACTGCAGGGCCTCGAGCTCTTCAGCTCGAGGCTCCTCCTCAGGATCCGCCGGAATAGCCAAGGCAGTGGCCATATTTATTTATTTATTTTATTTATTTATTTCAACTTCTTATATACCGCACTCTTTGACATCAGCGCGGTTTACAAATAACAGAAAGGAACCAGAACAACAGGCTGTTTGGTATTACATATAACAGGAGTATCAACTTGGATAACATGGGAGAACTATTTACATGGAGTATATCCCGGACGAACTCCGAGAACCGGGTGTCCTCCGGGGGGCACCTACTCCGGGGCTCAGACTGCGGTGAGTCCGAAGGGACGCACTGAGTCTTAAAGGTGCCAGGAGACTCCTCGTCCTCCGTCTCCCACGCCGACTCATCCGAGGAAGAGTCAGGGTCCGACCCC
Source organism: Ichthyophis bannanicus (assembly GCA_033557465.1). Taxonomy (NCBI): domain Eukaryota; kingdom Metazoa; phylum Chordata; class Amphibia; order Gymnophiona; family Ichthyophiidae; genus Ichthyophis; species Ichthyophis bannanicus. The sequence continues at coordinate 334,949,556 of CM066038.1, forward strand.
ACGGGGCCTTGGAGCACCCGCCCCGACGCCGGAAGCACCGGTGTCGACGCCCTCGGTCCCGAACGGGAGGTCGAGGGAGACCGCGACCGAGGTCGACGCCGAACTACGATGGACTCGAGTATCGGCTCGGTCTCCGAGGTCGACTTGGACGTCGATGTCCCGGTGGTCGGGGCAGATGCGCCAGACAGGCTGGCCATCAGTGCCCGCTGCTGCTGCATGAAAGCAGACATTCTGCTCTCCAAGGCTGTCATCCTGAGACTCAACGCGGGAGACGCAGCAGCCACCGACTCGGGCCCCGGCGGCGCCGGGCCCGACGTCGGCTCCCTGGGAGAAGAATCCACGAGGACTACAGGGCTTACGTGTCCAGCAGACTCCGGCTCCACATGAGGAACTTTGGCGGGCTTCTCCGGTTCCACAGGCCCGGGGCGACGGTCGGGGGTCTTAGACCTGGCCCTCGAGGAGCCAGGGACCTCCTCCGACGACGCCCTCGTGAACCATTTCTTCCTCTTGCGTTCCCGGTCGGGGGACCCCCTGTCCGAGGAGCTTCGACGACGCTCGGGATCGGAATCCCGAGATGTCGAGGCCTCAGACGAGGTCCAGACCCGGCCGGAGGCTGAGTCCGAGAAAAGCCTGTCCTTTTGCTGATGGCGACTTCGGAGTGCCTTGGAAGACATTTTTCCACAGGCCCCGCACGACTTAGGATCGTGGTCGGGGCCGAGGCACCGAAGGCAGCAGTCGTGTGTGTCGGTGAGAGACATCAGTTTCTTACACCGATCACACTTCTTAAAACCACTGGAAGCCATCGGGGAAAAAAGACCGGCCTTCCAGGGAAAAAGAGAAAAAAGGGCGCGAACGCCAGCCACGAAGGGCAAAAACCGAAAAGGAGAATCGGGCTCGATACCGGTGTACTGAACCCGGCGGGAAGGGAACCGGCGGCGAACCGGTAGAAAAAGAGCTAAAAAAAAAATCGCTGGAAAATCTAATTTTAACCGGGAAAACTGGACACACGTCCGATGGGCTTCACGGAAAAAAAGAGACTGAGGTAAGATGGCACCTTTAGGTGTGAATGGAACCACGCATGCGTGCCTGCATTCCCAAAGGCTTTCATAGAAAGCTGGGGAAATGCTCCGCTGGGGCTTCATCGGCGCCGATGACACCCATATGTGAGGACTGACTTCCTGCTTGGTCCTGGAGAAAAAGTCAGATCAGAAATCTGAGAAAGTTTCTTGTCGGAAACTTCAATTTTGCCTTTTTTTTCCACCATATCTTTAGACAAAATATCGACATTCTCCTCTAATTTAGAAACGTTTGAGTAAGAGAGAGCCAACTGCAGGTTCACTACCTGTGAGAGTTGTTTAATCGCGTCCCAGATGCTTTCAAGAGTCACCACAGCAGGAGGAGAAATTGAAAAGGAAAATGGTGGTTCAGACTTAGCTGCTCCTGACGAATCCTTCACTATGCCAATACTTTTCACCAAACAAGTGGTATCGTCGGCCTCCGCAGAATGTAAAGCTCCAGGGACAGTGGCCGCAAACACAGGCGGCAGATCTCCGGGACCACCTTCCAGTGCACCCCGCACCAGGTCCGTAGCCCCAACCTGCTCAGGGAGAGCTGCAGATCCGTGCATTGGAGGTGGCAGTTAAGATTTAATGCAAAGAAGTGCAGTGTCATGCACTTGGAAAGCAGAAATCCAAGGGGAATGTACGCGATAGAGGGTGAGAGGTTGGTGTGCACGGACCAGGAGAAGGACCTTGGTGTGATTATTTCTCAAGGTGGCAAAACAGTGCGACAAGGTGGTGGCAAAAGACAGGAGGATGTTGGGTTGCATACAAAGAGGAATTACCAGCAGAAAGGAAGAGGTACTAATGCCACTGTATAAGTCACTGGTGAGGCCTCATTTGGAATAGTGTTCAGTTTTGGAGACCATATCTTGCAATGGATGTACAAAGACTGGAAACTGTTCAGAGGAAGGTGACCAAAATGATTTGGAGCCTGCATCAGAAGCCTTATAAGAAGAGACAAAGACCTAAATATGTACACTCTGGAGGAGAGGAGGGATAGGGGAGATATGATTCAGACCTTTAAATACTTAAAGAGAAATAATGAACAAACAAACCTCTTCCAAAGATGGGGAAGCTGTAAAACTAGAGGGCATAACATGAAGCTGCAAGGGGGTAAATTGAAAGGCAATGTCAGGAAATACTTTTTCGCTGAAAGGGTGGTGGATGCTTGGAATGCCCTCCCGATGGAAGTGGTGGGGGCAAATACAGTGACAGAATTCAAAATGGCATGGGACAGACACAGTGGATCCCTTTACAGCAACAGGATAAAATCAAAATAAACTTAACTATCTAATTTCTCAACAAACAGGGATGTCCTACACGGAGCAGTGGGTTCACCCCTAAACAAAGAGATGGGGAGGATTGGCCTGCACGGAGCGGCAGGTGTACCTACTCTTGCCATCTTACTGGGCAGACTAGATGGACCATACTGGTCTTTATCTGCCATCATTTACAATGTTACTATGTTACTAGATTCATGGCTTCTGTTTTCCCCATATTAACATGAAATCCTGATAAACCCGAGAAGACCTCTATTTCTTCTAAGAGATTTGGGAGAGATTCCTCTGGTCTCGACATAAACACTAATGTGTCGTCTGTATACAAAAGTATTTTATGCTGCTTCCTACCCACCTGACCCGGTCTTATATTTGGGTTTAGGTGAGAGCGGGCAGCCCTGCCTCATCCCACAAGTTATCAAAAACACTTCTGAGCTTTCCCCATTAACCATTATTCTAGTTTTAGGTCTCTCATACAATGCTCTCACCCCCTGCGCAAAACCCCCGCATATATGCATTTTCTCTAACATGGCAAAAAGGAACCGCCACTCAACCCTATCAAATGCTTTCTCAGCATCTAGCAAGATGCACAGCGCAGGTTCCTGCCTAGATTTGATCAGGTGCAATAGGTTAACAGCCCTTCTTACATTATCAGCAATAGCCCGCCCTTTAATGAACCTGGTCTGGTCCGGGTGAATTAAGTACGGTAGTATGTGCTCCAATCTGCGGGCCAATATTTTCGCAAAGACCTTAGCATCCCCATTTATTAAGGCTATGGGCCTGTAGCTACCACACTCCTCTTTGGGTTTCCCTTCCTTATGGAGCACTATAATATTAGCAAGGGACATGGACACCGGTAGGGAGCGTCCCATCAATGCATTCGAAAACATCCGAGCTAACAAAGGTGCAACCTCCTCCCACATCAGATGATAGAATTCCGATGGATAACTGTCCTCTCCAGCTGCCTTATTTTTGGGCATTAGTTTAATGGTCATCTTTACTTCTGCTATTGCAATCGGGTGGCTTAACTCCTCTGCCTCTTCCTCACCCAATCTGAGGACTGACAAAGTATTCAGATATTCTCTTATCCCTTTATCATCACAACAGCTCTCTGACTTATATAGAGCTTCATAGAAATTTTTGAATTCCCTACATATTCCCACTCCGGTACAAGTGCGCTAACCCATTCACCTTAATTTCCTCCACCAAACGTTCCACCCTTTGCCTCCTAAGCTGCCATGCTAGTAGCCGCCCCGCCCTGTTCCCGTGCTCCTGATAGTTCCTTTTAGTTCTATGGAGCAGGCTCACTATCTGATCTGTGTCCAAAGCCTGCAGTTTTGCCCAGGCAACCCCCAATTCCTTTGCCCCTTTACGCATTCCCGTCCTTATGTGCTCCTGTTGCAATCATTCTATATTCGCTACTAATTGCTCCCTTTACTTTTCTTTTTCCTTACGCTTCTGGGCAGCAATCTGTATCAGGGCGCCCCTAATGACTGCCTTCCCCGCATCCCACAAGATTTCCTCCTCCACCTCTCCATTATCATTCTCTTCAAGGTATTCCTTCCAGACTTCCTAATCTTGTGGAGCACTTCTGCCCGCTGTAAAAGCAGCACGTATAACCTCCACGGGCTCAGTTTTCTCCCTTCCTGCTGCCCTTGTGGAATCCACCTCGTTTCCACCATCCCATGATCAGCCAATACAAATGGGTGAATAGTTGTCTCCCCAAACCTCTCCATTTGCCCCTTACGCGTAAAAAGATAGTCTATTCAGGAATATGTATTACTACTGGATGAGTAACAAGTGTATTCTCTACTGTTCCCATTATGAGCACGCCACAAATCAATGAGATCCCATGTTTGTATTATGTTCCTTAGGGCCTTACCCTTACCCTCATACACTTTCTTTCTGTAGTTTGTTCTATCCATAGCCCCTATGGCTCCATTCATATCCCCCCTATCACCCAATCCCCTCTTGCTAGCTTTTGAAACTCCACTATCCCTTTTCAGGAAGGCACTCAAATCCCACCTCTTCCCCCAATATTACTTGACCAACTAACCAATCTTAATCACTACCCAAACTAAGAACAAATCCTGTAATGTATACTTGTAAATACTCTTGTAAATACTCTTGTAAATAGTTGCAGTAATGACGTTCCATGTTTTATTCCAAGTTCTCTGACCTTGTTCTCTGTAAAACCTAACAGTTTGTTGTTATGGTATGTTGTTATATTGTGAACCGCGCTGATTCTGAATAGAGCGGTATATAAGAGCCTGTAATAATAATAATAATAATAATAATAATAATAATAACCATTCTGCATTGAAAGACAATTTCGGGCCATTTGGGGCATAGCAATTAAGGACAGAAAGTTCTGCGTTCTCTACTCTCCCTGTGACCCAAACCATCCTCCCCTGTGTATCTTTTCCCGGGCTTATCATCACAAAGGGAACCCGCTTGTCTCTTGGTCTACGGGCCTGCTGTATGCGTTCCCTCCAACGCCTCTAGTGGCCCAAACCCTATTCAAGGTTCTTTGGGACAGGGCCTCACTGATCCTGGTAGCCCCCAGATGGCCGAGACAACCGTGGTTTCCACTCCTTCTGCAATTGGCGGTAGACACTCCACTACCTCTGGGGGTGCAACCCAATCTCCTGTCTCAGGATCAGGGATCTCTCCTGCACCCCAACCTCCAGTCTCTCCATTTGATGGCCTGGCTGCTGAAAGGGTAGTTCTAGCCCCCTTAATTCTACCTAGGAAAGTGGAGGAGGTGGTTTTGGCCTCTAGGAGACAATCCACCCGGAGGTCTTATGCCCTCAAGTGGCGGAGGTTCTCTACCTGGTGTGCTCAGCGCCAAGAGGATCCGTTTTCGTGCCTGGTACCAGTGGTACTGCAGTATCTGCTTCACCTGTCGGGCCTAGGCCTTAAATCCAACTCTGTTCGGGTCCACCTCAGTGCTCTGTCAGCACACCACTCGCCGGTGGAGGGCCAGTCTCTGTCGGTCCACCCCTTAGTGGCCCGCTTCCTCAGAGGTCTGCTTTTGCTCAAGCCTCCAATTCGTCCACCAGCCCCTGAGTGGGATTTGAATGTGGTCTTGCAACAACTTACTCGCCCACCGTTTTAGCCGATGGCTACCTGTCATTTACGCTTCCTTTCCTGGAAGGCGTTGTTCTTGGTGGCTCTTACCTCTGCCAGGCATGTGAGTGAACTACAGGTTCTGTTTTTTGATAGACCGTATACATGGTTCTATAAGAACAGGGTGGTCTTGCAGATTCACCCTAAGTTCCTTCCGAAGGCTGTCTCCTCCTTCCACCTCAATCAGGAGGTGGTTCTTCCAACATTCTTCCCCAGGCCGCATGCCAGCCGGGCTGAAACAGTCCTGCATACCCTGGACTGTAGAAGGGCGTTGTCCTTTTACACAGAGCGTACGCAGGGGCATCGAAGGGCTGTTCAGCTCTTCGTATCTTTTGACCCTAATAAGCTGGGGTTACCTGTGTCCAAGCGTATCCTGTCCATTTGGGTAGCAGACTGTATCGCCTGGGTGCACAGGGCGGCTGGCCTCTCCTTGCAGGGTCAAGTCACAGCCCACCGTGTCAGGGTGAAGGCTGCGTCAGTAGCTCATCTCCGCTCTGTTCAGCTGGCAGACATCTGCCGGGCCGCTACTTGGTCTTCAAGCCAGACTTTTGCGGCCCATTACTGCCTTGAGAGGAAGTCCCGCAGGGACAGTGCTTTCGGACAGGCGGTACTCCGTAATCTCTTTGAGGTTTAGGCAACTCCTACCCTCCGGTCCTTGTATTGGGCTACCGTTCGGGGGCGTTCTCAGAGAAGATTCTTATCACGCATGCTGAGGCTCTCGAAGGAGCTTATTTTTCAGCTTTGGGTTCTCGGTAGCCTAGAGCTGGGGAGTCCCATATGTGAGGACTGACTTCCTGCTTGGTCCTGGAGAAAGAGTAGTTACTCACCTGTAACAGGTGTTCTCCAGGAGCAGCAGAAATCAGTCCTCACGACCCTCCCTCCTCCCCTTGGAGTTGCAGTTATATATTTCATTTTGTTTTTTGCTGTCTTTTAGCTATGTCATCAGACTGGGCAAGATGGCACCCTTGGGCGGGAAGGGGACTGCGCATGCGCGCTGCATTCCCAAAGGCTTTCTTTGAAAGCTGGGGAAATGTTCTGCACGAGGGCTGTCGGCGCCAACGTCACCCATATGTGAGGACTGATTCCTGCTGCTCCTGGAGAACACCTGTTACAGGTGAGTAACTACTCTTTATTCCACATATCCGGTTTTTCGTGCTTCTCGTATAATGTGTTCTCTTTCTGGGAAACGGAGCAATTTCACTATAAAAGCTCTCGGCTTCTCTTCTCTATCAGGCCTCAGGCGCAGTTCACGATGGGCACGCTCCAGTTCGTATCCCCTCGCAGCCATCTCACCAGGGAAACAGTTTTTCAAGATGGTGCCTACGAAGCCCACTGGATCTACTTCTTCTACACCCTCCAGTACTCCAAAAATTCTGAGGTTCGATCTCCGGTCTCTGTTCTCCTGATCTTCTAACTTTTCCCCGAGCCAGAACACTTTTTTCTGCAGTTGCGCCAGCTCCCCGCCAAAACGGTTTTGCTCATCCTCCATCTTTCCAAGTCTGGCCTCGGCCTCCTCTAGCTGAGCCCCCATTGCGCCAAATTTCTCATCAATGTTGGCAATCATGGAGTCCATAATCTCCTTTTCAGCAGTCCTGATCTCCTTCAACGCTAGGGAAAGTCCAGAATCATTTTTCAGATCATTAGCCACCACTCCGCTCTCCACTGTAGCACCGTGCAATGGCTCGCGTTCAGGCGTCTCACCCGCCATGCTCTCTGCTGGGGCCGGCTTCCTCTTAACGCTGTATAAATCTCTTATCATCTTATTTTTGCAGGTTTGGGCATCGCTGTTGACTTGCGTAATCTTCTGACTGCAATGACTGCGAGAGAGTGGGCTTATTTCGACAGTTTCTGTGGGGGGAGGAGAGCAGCACTCAGGCATGTCCACTCCCTTCACCCGCCATAACCGGAAGTCGAAAGGGCTGTGCCTGTTTTTAGTTTATATTGATATATTCCCTACTTGGTGAAGATCTATCTCTGTTCTGCATATGTGACTAAGGCTGTGTGTTCTATTAGCAGGGAGCTGTAGTAATCCAGCTTGTTCAGTTTTCTAAATAGGAATATGGATGTTCTAAGGCCCACTGCAATAGTTATGGTGCTGCCTTTTTCTGGATACTCTCCATGCTGTGTGAGTTTTGCAAGTTGGTGCGGTTATGGAATAGAAGATTTGCTCTGTGGGTCCTGTATTCTGGGTTCTTGGTGTAGTTAACTGTAGGGTGCTGGTTGTGGGGATACTGAAATATGAATTGCTTTCTTTATGCTGCCAGATTGAAATTTAAAATATTTTGCAAGTTCAGATTCAAGAAAATTTCAAATTTTAAGGCAACATCTCAGTTTAATTTTGTTTAGTAGCTTAATAGTGTCATTGCTGCTGAGTTCCAGACTTTTCCAGCTTTGGAATTTATATGTAGGGATCTGTACTGTAGTAATTTGAATTGTTCAGCTTTTCAAATAGATGTTGGATGTTCCAAGGCCCACTGCAGTATTTAAAGTGATGCTTTTTTCAGGTAGGCTCCTTATGTGAGTTTTGAAAGTTGGTGCTGGTATGGTATGGAGATTTGCTCTATAGATCCTCAGTGACTTTTGTAGAGTTTTGTATTTTATTTATTTAACAGTTTTTTTTATACTGCTTTTATCATTTTAAGTCAAAGCAATTTACATTGTAACTTTAACTTAGTAATATACATTAAACAGGAACATTGATAGCTTGGATTCTTCTGAGGCAATGGAAGGTTAAGTGACTTGCCCAAGGCCACAAGGAGTGATAGTGGGAATTGAACCCCGATCTCTTGGGGCCCAATAATCAACTGTGCTGATTTTGGAAGGGCTATGAGCTTCGTTGGCAAATAGCCCTCCCTGCCAACCTCTAAACTGGATATTCAATGCCACGGCGACAGTACTGAATATCTGGTGATTGCCGCAAAAGCCAGAAGCTGCCGATGCTAACCAGGCAGCAGCAATATTGGATGCTACCCTGTTAACGATCTGCACCTTAAAGATAGGCGAGGGTTTTCCTCACTTATCATTAGGGCGCATTTCACTAACTGGGCAACATCCAGTATCACTGCTGCTTGGTTAGCACCATTCTCTGCCCCGGAATGACCCCAACATTCCCTGATGCTAACCAGATAGCATCAGGCATGTAGGGGACTTAGGAGGGGATATCCAACAGTACTAACTATGTAAGTGCCATTGAATATCCCCAACAAAGGCATCTGCACGGTTTACTGGGCTGTAAAGTGTGTAGATGCCTTTCGAAAATGGGGTGCTTTGTTCCTAAGCCAGAGCCCTAACCATTAGGCTATTCCTCCACTCCTATTAGTTCACAATATGCCTGGTACAGGAGGATGTTTGTTAATGAGATGGTCAGAATCAGATTTTTTTTTAAATTAGATATTGAGTTTTGTGGGTGGATGTCTTATTTCTGCTCTGCACTGTTGTGGAAGGAGGGAGTTCTGTGAATGCAAAATATATGTTAAAAAAAAAAAGCAACAACCATAACACAGTTTATAAAAAAATAAAAATGAGTTATAATTTGGTATTATAAACTGTGCCATGGTTCTCGCTCTTTTAGTTCTGTGGTGTGCAAATATCTTTCTATTTCCTCCACATTATCTAATTGACTTTTTGATTTGGTTCATGTACCTGACTGCAGTTTTGAGAAAGCCTCCCCCCCCCCCGGCTCCGGGGGGGGGGGGCACCATCTCATCCCTCGCCTCAGGCAGCAGATTGCCTTGAGCTGTCCCTGCTTACAGATATATGTACAATGCTGCATATGCCTTGTAGAGTTTACTGATGATAAGAAGCAGCAGTAGTAGTAGAAATGCTGCATCTTTCTACTATTTTGGTGATTCTTCTGCTTGGAAAATATATTATTGCTATCACCATTCCTCTTCCTTCTCCCACAATTCTGGAACTAAGTAGTCCCCCAGCTTTGGATAAATGTCCCCGATTTACCTGGAAACATTCTGGTAATCTTAACTATGGCTGGAGATTTAAAAAGGCTAAGCTAAAATTCAAATAAATATCCTTCAAGGTCAAAAACATTGTGTTGGGGCCGGGAAGAGTGCATTGGGCAGCTGGAGGAGGAACTGCACCAACTCTTGATAGATGCCAAGGAGCAGCGGGTGTGGGTCGGGGTTCATGAGGACCAGTAGCAGCAAGGGGAGACAGAAGAGCTATGCAGCCAGCTGGAGCAGCTGAACCGGGAGAAAAACTAACTGCTGCAGCTCTTTATGGAGCGGGACTGGCTCATCCAAGACAGTCAGCAGCAGGTGGTGCAGCTGGAGGACGAGCTGTGAGTGGTGACAGAAGAACAAAGTTGCGCAGAAGACTGGACTAGGAAGGCAGAGGCAGGCCAGAGGCGGCAAAATCTAAAATGAAAACAGAGCCGGAGTGCCACCCCCTGCAAACCGCTGCCTGAGGCGATCGCCTCAGTCAGCCTCATGATAGAGCCATCCCTGCTAACAACCCTCCACCAAACCTACCTGATGTATACACATCCCATCCCACCCTAAGAACTGCCCTCCCCCAATATATTCACCATACTGTTCCCCTAAACCACTCAGTATATATAATTAAATATGCTGTACATAGTTAATTGCCGGCAATTGGCTGCCTGCAGTATGTTAATGTACATAGTTAATTGTTCTAGGTAACTACTGTTCTTTTGTTCTATGTACACCTCTTTGACCCGGTGAAAAGCAGTATATAAACCCTGCTAAATAAATAAATTGTTGGGGGAACACCAAGCAGGAGCGAGGTGAAGGAAAACAGTCTTTATTCAAATAATCCCGACACGGCCGTGTTTAAGCTAAGTGCCTTCCTCAGGGAGTCAACCTCCAACAAATAAAAACATACATATTAATATCAACTCATAAAACTGTCAAAATCAGGTACATATATACAAAATAAGTAATAATATTCAAAATGCAATCCAATAAAAAGAATAGTACAATAAAAATAGATATTTCAGTGAAATTGTGGTAAAACATATACACAAGAAATAAAAATAAAAAACAAAAACAATATAAAATTACATTATGAACCAAAGTAGAGTATAAAACTAATTTAAAAAATGCCATTTCAACAGATGTAGTACAAATCATAGGACATGCGGAATAATACAATCAAAATGAAATAAAAATAAAATAAAGTCAAATAAAACTGTAGGAGACTTGAGGACTATAGGAATATGTGTATCTTGGGCAAACAGAATGCATCCAACCATATCTACCCATACAACAAGGAACACACACCCCCCCCCCCCAAAAAAAGGAAAAATGACAAGATGATCCCCCTTGAACTGCCCCCCCCCCCCTGTTATGAGGTAAACTACTTTGAAGTTCAGAGAGACTGAAACTAGTTCAGGATGCTTTAGCACCATCTACCAAGGAGATGCTAAAAGCAGTTAGTCCACTTAGTGTGACTTTGGGAGAAGATTGGAATGAGTGGGGAAGGCATGAGTGACTGTGTATGAGAATGCTTTGGGGGGCAGCTATCTGATTCTGGACTACTTCCTTTGATTCTGGTCAAGATGTTGAGGGGGGATGGGGTGGATGGGAGTAAGAAGATGGTAGCTTTGGGGGGGATCTGTTTGGATAAGGAGAGTGCTTCTGCAGCTGGAAGAGGGTGGAAGTGAGACAGAGTTGTAAACTCTGTAACTATCTCCCTCCACTCTACCTTCCCTCCGCAGCTGCTCCCCCTACATTCAGCAACACTGCAACTACCCAGACTACTATGCCCAACCATACATATGTGTATAAAGTTTAATATTCTCCATGTAAATAGTTATTTGTTTAACATCTTCTACAATGTTTCATGTTATAGTTATTATGTAAATAGTTGAATGTATTGACTACACCGTTCTATGTAACTTGTTAGTTTGATGTAAACCGCCCCTGATCTCTGCAAGGGGTGGTATAAAAATTTGTTCAAATAAATAAACAAACTTGGATGGCTAAAAATACATAACAGTTTGTAACTATTAATGCAAAAGAGTTGAAATCACCTGTCATGCACCATATATTTTTCCGAGAGGCTTTTAGGAGCAAAGCAAAGGTATATTTGGTGTAAGAAATGCATTTCAGAAAAAGGGATGTGAGATTTCTTCAGCATAAGCACTTCCCATGGCAGTATTTTGTGTGTCGTCCAGAAAATAAAGAAGAGGGGTTTACAATTCTGGTGACTAAGGGTGTTCAATTTGAAAAGATGGGATTGATAAGGAACAAAGATGGGAGATACCTAATTTTGAAAGCGCAAATTGATCAGATGCAATTTATTATTAATATATTTGGGCCGAGCAGACCACAGAGGACTTTTAACATTGGATGTGAGATCGATGGATTGGGTAAAGGATTACGAATTGTAGGAGGTGATTTCAATTTTGCTATATCTCCTAAGAGGGACAGATCGAGTAGGGGGAGTGGGTGGCCAAAGAAAAGATAAGAGCCTAGTTGACAAGCTTCATCAATGATAGAAATCTTTTTTGGATGTCCGGAGGAAACTGTACCCTAATAACAGAGATTTTATTTTTTTCTTGCCACCCCATGGAACCTATTTGCTCATAGACTTTTTTTCTGCTCTCTAGAAGCTCACTTAAACTGGTGACAAGACATGGAGTTGGGAAGCATCATCTGGTCATATCATGCTCTGGTAAGGTTAAAAATGGAGGTAAGTGAGGAAGATCAGAGGCAGAGGTATTGGAGACTTACTGATAGTATTTTGAATGATAAAGCCTTTGGGGCTGATGCTAAAGAATACTTTGCCCTTAACAGCACAGGGAAGATCCCTGGGATGGTTATCCATGGGTGGCTAATAAAGCTATGAAAGATATAGGGCAGCATATTGCGAGCTTTCAAGAGCAAGATAAAATTAATCCAGATAATGCTTAAAGCTCAAAAGCTTATGAGCCTAGGTATGCAGGAGATTCATTAGAAGCAACTGAGATACAGGCCACTCTATTATGACCAAGGGGATAAAGCAGGGTCAAGTGTGCAAATTGAAAGGGGAGAAGGGTAGGGAAGATAAGAGAACAATTCCTTTGTTTTTATAAAGATTTGTATAGAGAGCATCAGAGCTCCTGAGTGTGACGTGGACAGTTACCTCCAGTTGATCCCCTTGAAAACATAGAAACATGATGACAGAAAAAGACCACATGGCCTATCTAATCTGCCCTTCCATATCGACTGCTCTAATAGTCCCTTTAGACCAGGAGAAAGCTGATGCTTTTGACAGGGAGATACAACCTGAGGAAATTTATGGGGCAATAGACACCTTGAAGCTAAGGAGATCACTAGGACTTGATAAGTTGACTGCTAAATTCTGCAAAACTTTTAAGAAACTAGTGACACCTGTTTTGGGGGGAAGTCTTTAATTTGGTAAGAGGGGGGGGAGGGCTAGCGAGGACTATAGGCTCGGCAAGGATAACAGTAATTCCAAAAGAAAGGAGGGACCCGGAATGTAGTAGCTCATATAGGTCAATATCTTTAACTTTATTCCCTCTGGATGTCGGAGGATCCTGTCGCCGGCCGGGAACAAAAGGTAGAGGGGTGCAGGTGTGGTAGGCGAAGGCCTATGCTCCATGCTAATTGAACTAATCAGACAGGCCTAACTAGCTTGACCTGTAAATGAAGCCTGTGAAGAGGCCCATAGGAATTGCACATCCCCCAATATGCTGCTATTATAGAATTAGAACTCAGTAAAGCAATTGAATTAGCTTAGATAAGCAGAACTGAACCTGGAAAAATACAGAAAAATATGTTTAAAAACCACTGATAAGAAAATACAGCTGTAAGGGATTTAATTAAAACTGCTGACAGAAAGGTTACAGAGCCCTGCTTCCCTGCACGTATTAACTAGCCCAATAGCCTTGAAAGTAGGAAAGTAACAAGTTGGTGAACTGACCATTGTAATTGGGACTAGAAGGGGGATGAGCAGGTGCTGAGCCCACTCAAAGAACATAATTGGATAATCATATCAGTACCGGGACCAATAGAAGAGGTACGGGAGGTACGGGAGGTTACCGGGACCAATGAAATGTTTTTCTATACCTAGAATAGAGCAAAAGTCTATAAAAGTTGTTGTATTGCCAGAGAACATTGCTCAGCCATTTTGAATTTGATTCTGCTTGAGACTTGTGCACAAATAAATGATTTGGACCTTCTGAACAGATTCCTGGTATTATTGGTTTGTCTGCACTCTGCTGCTACACAGGAAGTTACCTGCAGCCAGACCTTAGCCATGGGAGGCCGGATCGAGGGTTCAGCTGCAGAGAATGAATTGAATTTGTGGCAGCCAACATTCGCAGCTCCTGAATGGAGCCACGGTGCCATAGTGACGGGACACAATGGCACTGAGTTCCATTCCGGATCCTGACTGAGGTAACCGGGCAAGTGGCTGTGCATGCAGGCCGATCGGAATCTGATCCATATGGCCCAAGGGCATACAATTCCATCATTGCTCTTAGTATTGTAGCGGCGGAACGCCACCAAACCAATTACACCAGGAGTCTTCATCAAGGTTCAAGCCAGTTTATTGTGCACAAGGCAGTCTAAAAAGTGACAGAGCCCCGCTTTAGCGGAAACATGTTCATTTTATACAGCCAAAACATTTTGATACATGAAAACATTCTATTGGTCTCATGCTAATTTCTACAAACTTTCTATTGGTCTGACATTTCCCTGAATTTGACCAATCAGGGTCTATGCCCTTTGCTCTGCTTTCTCCAGCTAGCTGAACAATGGCTTGGTTCAAACTGTGGCAGGTGAAGGCCTGTGATCCACAGTCTGACATGAACAGACAGGCCTAACTAGCTTGACCTGTAAATGAAGCCTGTGAAGAGGCCCATAGGAATTGCACATCCCCCAACATGCTGCTATTGTAGAATTAGAACTCAGTAAAAGTATTGGATTAGCTTAGACAAGCAGAACTGAAAGATGGAAAAATACAGAAAAATATGTTTAAAAGCCACTGATAAGAGAATACAGCTGTGAGGGATTTAATTAAAACTGCTGACAGAAAGGTTACAGAGCCCTGCTTCCCTGCACGTATTAGCTAGCCCAGTGGCCTTGGAAGTAGGAAAGTAACAAGTTGGTGAACTGGCCATTGTAATTGGGAATAGAAGGGGGGTAAGCAGGTGCTGAGCCCACTCAAAGAACATAATTGGATAATCATATTGTAGCAGCAGAGCGCAGACAAACCAATGATACCAGGAGTCTGTTCAGAAGGTCCAAATCATTTATTTGTGCACAAGTCTCAAGCAGAATCAAATTCAAAATGGCTGAGCAAAGTTCTCTGGCAATACAACAACTTTTATAGACTTTAGCTTCATTCTAGGTATAGAAAAACATTTCATTGGTCCCGGTAACCTCCCGTACCTCTTCTATTGGTCCCGGTACTGATATGATTATCCAATTATGTTCGTTCAGTGGGCTCAGCACCTGCTTACCCCCCTTCTAGTCCCAATGGTCAGTTCACCAACTTTGTTACTTTCCTACTTTCAAGGCTATTGGGCTAGTTAATACGTGCAGGGAAGCAGGGCTCTATAACTTCTCTGTCAGCAGTTTTAAACATGAATTTCTGTATTTTTCCATCTGTTCTGCTTGTCTAAGCTAATTCAATACTTTTACTGAGTTCTTATTCTATAGCAGCATACTGGGGGATGTGCAATTCCTATGGGCCTCTTCACAAGCTTCATTACAGGTCAAGCTAGCTAGGCTTGCTTATGTCAGACACTGTGGATCACAGGCCTACACCTGCCACATTCCCCCCTTTGATTAATCTCACCCTATTAGTTAATAAGGTGTGAGAATTAAATCACTTCAAAATAATTATACTACAGTTAGAGGAGTCCGGCTAAATCCAGGAGTGTGGCAGGTGTAGGCCTGTGATCCACAGTGTCTGACATAAGCAAGCCTAACTAGCTTGACCTGTAAATGAAGCTTGTGAAGAGGCCCATAGGAATTGCACATCCCCCAATATGCTGCTATAGAATTAAGAACTCAGTAAAAGTATTGAATTAGCTTAGACAAGCAGAACAGATGGAAAAATACAGAAATTCATGTTTAAAACTGCTGACAGAGAAGTTCTAGAGCCCTGCTTCCCCGCACGTAGCAACTAGCCCAATAGCCTTGAAAGAAGGAAAGTAACAAGTTCGTGAACTGACCATTGTAATTGGGACTAGAAGGGGGGTAAGCAGGTGCCGAGCCCACTGAAAGAATATAATTGGATAATCATATCAGTACCGGGACCAATAGAAGGGGTACGGGAGGTACGGGAGGTTACCGGGACCAATGAAATGTTTTTCTATACCTAGAATGAAGCTAAAGTCTATAAAAGTTGTTGTATTGCCAGAGAACTTTGCTCAGCCATTTTGAAATTGACTTTGCTTGAGACTTGTGCACAAATAAATGATTTGGACCTTCTGAACAGACTCCTGGTATCATTGGTTTGTCTGCGCTCTGCTGCTACAGGAGGATGAGGTTGGTATAAAGCCATTATCTTAGTTGCGGTCTTCCGCTCTACCGTACTATCAATAGCACTGTGTATGGAACGCATACAGCATGGAATTATACATGGCAATAGGAAAATAACAACAATCAGTAATACTAGTATTAGAAAAGTCTTCAGTCCTCCTAGCCATGAGAAAAGGTTAGCAAACCAGTTAGGTAATCTTAGTGGGTGCCAAGTCTGAACTGGCACATAAGCATGTTTGCGCATATCTTCAGCAATTTCTTCAACTACTTGACCTTTATCATCTATTTTCAAACAGCAATTGGTTAGATTCAGTTTACCACATACTCCTCCTTCAGCTGCTAACAAATAATCAAGTGCTAGACGATTCTGGTATATGGCAGTGCGCATTTGGGTGCTTTGTCTAGCTAAAAGTGTGAGAGCGTGGCTAGTTTCATTAGTTATTATTTCAACTACTGCTTGTAAGCGGATAATACGATTAATCATATAGATTGGTGTTCGATAACCATACATACCATCATCATTCCAAGTGGCAGGCCCATAATACTCAATAATTCTTTCTGGTGGCCAATCATCACCCTTCCACTTCTCCCACTTACCTACTTGGAGGGGTGATCTTTTCTGTCGCAATGCTCTTTTGTGTCTGTGGGTAGTGTACACTGGGTATCCTAATTGTTCTCCATGTTCTGTGGGTAGGAGAAAGAAAGAAGGTCTGATGGTCCCTAAGACACATGCTCCTCCCCAGTGTGATGGGAGTTGAGCATACGCTCGGTTTCCACAGATCCAATACAGACCAGGTGGGGCTTGCCAAGCATGAGTTTTGGCAAGATTAGTCCATAAATCAGCAAGTTCGGGAAATCTGGCTAATGGGTTAGGAGGTTCAGGGTGTTTTACTCCTGACCACCATGACGTCTTTTTGGTAGTGTAGCAGCAAAGCGCAGACAAACCAATGATACCAGGAGTCTGTTCAGAAGGTCCAAATCATTTATTTGTGCACAAGTCTCAAGCAAGGCAATTTCAAAATGGCTGAGCAAAGTTTTCAAGCATTACAACAACTTTTATAGACTTCTGTTCCATTCTAGGTATAGAAAAACATTTCATTGGTCCCGGTAACCTCCCGTACCTCTCGTACCTCTTCTATTGGTCCCGGTACTGATAAGTTTCTCCAATTATGTCCCTTCTGTGGGCATGACACCTGCCTGCCCCCCTTCTAGTCCCAATTACAATGGTCAGTTCATCAACTTGTTACTTTCACACTCTCAAGGTTATGGGACCAATTTGTGCGTGCAGAAGAGCAAGGTTCTGTAACTCATCTGTCAGCACTCCTCATTATTTCTCTGCAAATGTACTTTTTCTTATCAGTAACTTTTAAACATGTCTTTTCTGTATTTTTCCATTTCTTAATTCTGCAGTTCTGCTTACCTAAGCTAATTCAATATTTCTACTGAGTTCTTTCTTACAATAGCAGCATATTGGGGGATGTGCAATCCTATATGCCTCTCCACAGGCCTCATTTACAGGTCAAGCTAGCCATGCTGGCCTGCCTATGTCAGACACCGTGGATCACAGGCCTGCACCTGCCACATTCCCCCCTTTGATTAATCTCACCCTATTACTCAATAAGGTGTGAGAATTAAATCACTTTTAGAAGAATCACATCCTGATTAAAGGATTCTTACTAGGGCTAGCTTTGTATAAAGCCATTATTTTAGTTGCGGTCTTCCGCTCTACTGTACTATCAATAGCACTATGAATGGAACGCATACAACATGGGATTAAACATGGTAAGCAGAGGATAACAGCAACAAGGATTAGTACTAAGATAATGAAAGTCTTAAATCCTCCCAGCCAAGAGAAAAGGTTAGCAAACCAGTTAGGAAATTTCAAGGCGTGCAAAGTCTGTACTGGCACATAAGCATGTCTTTGCATATCTTTAGCAATTTCTTCGACTACTTGACCCTTATCATCTATTTTCAAACAGCAATTAGTTAAATTCAGTTTACCACATACTCCTCCTTCAGCTGCTAGCAAATAATCAAGTGCTAAGCGATTCTGGTATATGGCAGTGCGCATCTGAGTACTTTGTCTAGCTAAGAGCGTGAGAGCATGACTAGTTTCATTGGTTATTATTTCAACTACTGCTTGTAAGCGAATAATACGATTGATCATATAAATTGGGGTACGATAACCATACATACCATCATCATTCCAAGTGGCAGGTCCATAATACTCAATAATTCTTTCTGGTGGCCAATCATCACCTTGCCACTTCTCCCACTTGCCTATCTGTAAGGCCTCTCTTTTCTGTCTTGATGCTCCTTTGTGTTTGTGGGTAGTGTATACAGGGTATCCTAATTGTTCTCCATGTTCAGTGTTTAACAGGAAGAAAGAAGGTCTGATGGTTCCTAAGACACATGCTCCTCCCCATTGTGGCGGGAGTTGCGCATATGCTCGGTTTCCACAGATCCAATATAGGCCAGGTGGGGCTTGCCAGGCTTGGACTTTAGCAAGGTTAGTCCATAGACCTGCAAGTTCAGGAAATCTAGCTAATGGGTTAGGAGGTTCAGGATGTCTGATTCCTGACCACCATGCTGTCTTTTTGGTCGTGGCATTATAGTATTTCTGGCTAAGACAGACCAGCTGTCCTACCTTTTGGGTGAACTGGGATCCAGTTCTGGCAAAGCAAAGACGTCCAACGATTGAGTGCGCTAACACCCATTCACTGGTAGTCTTGTGTAACTCAGTTTGGTTGTAAATCATGGAATAATTCAATTCTTGGGCTTCCCAGGGCCATTGATCTCCCATTTGGGTTCCGCCACAGAAATAACAATCTGTGATCTTAAGACTAGATACTACTGCTCCGGCTAATTCTAGAAACAAATTCTGTGAAGGGTGAGGGATCTCAAACTTATTTACATGCATAGCTTCATAAAAGGTATTATGAATATGATATTTAGATGACTTGTGGGCTTGAGTATTCAATCTAATATACACAATGGTCCCTGGATCTGTTGCTCCTCCAGCAATACGTAAACCAAACTTATATCCTTGTTTCCATGCATGGGGATTATGTACACGCAAATGTAAGGGGTTGCAAGCATCTTTCTGACATTTATCATTTGTGGTTGGCTTGGTTAGAGTAGCCATCCGCTTATCTATTTTCTCATCAGTTATACCAGTGTTCCAGGTAGCATAAAAAACACATCCCCAATACGGGCAATAGTAATCTGCCGCTGTAGCAGTACTATACCCTGATCCTGTCTTACCTGTACACTTCCACCAATTTGTGGCACCTTCTGGACACATATACTTATGGTCATTTCGATACGCTTTCTCCCATGTACCACAGGTGGAATAACTATCTCTATTAATAGCATTACATGCATCAAAATTCAAAACAGCAGGTTTAGTAATGTCCTTAAGTGGTGGTGTAGCAGCTAATATAGGTCCATCTGCATCCTTCCATCTTATTTCCAACGTGTAATAGGATGGATTCTGATGCGGATTATAGCATGCTTTGATTTTGCCATGAGTGCAAACATTTAGTTCAGTGGTGTTATAGATACACCGAGTTATTGTTCCCTTGCAGGTATAGTAAGAATGGTAAAGCAAAGTCTGAGTTACTTTCAGTCCAGTTCTAGTAGAAGTAATGCAAGCGGTGCATGGAGGTAGAGCATAAGTCTGTTCAAAACCTCCAAAGAGGGCAACCAAGGCAAAGCAAAAACAAAGATACATGTTGATGTTGATTGGAGTTCTTCTGAATCCTCAGCTTGCTGATCTTGATCACGACGGTCTATTATTCTTCGTCCCGTTTGCTAATGAAGCAATCTAACGGGTGCTGAGTGTTGATTGAAGATCCTCAAGATGTCCAGCACACATTAACCAACTTAGCAACTCAGTTGGCTTGTGAAGTCTGGCTTAGTCAATGTAGTCTCAAAGTAGTGTGTCAAATCACACACACAAATTGGGTTCGTTGAAACAAAACTGTTGCTGCATGGAAAACAGCAATCCTCTTCGAAAGACTTGGCTACTGCAAAGCACTTGTGATGAAGTGTCTATGCTGCTGGTTGCCGTCTCAGAGTAACTCGCAAGGGTACATCAGGATGCTGCTCTGCTGTCCACTGCTCTGGTTCAGGATCGGCGGCGGGCTTGACTCTGCTGTGGTGGATCCAGGCGTCGATCTCGGCTACCTTTACTGCAGTTGGGGTAGACAGGATGACGGTGTACGGTCCCTTCCAATGGGGTTCCAACGGTATCTTCTTCCAATCTTTGATCCACACCGAAGTTCCAGGTTGGTAGGGATGCAAGGGTTCCGTCAAGTTGATAGGCAACTGGTCTTGGATCCACGTATGGAGAGTCTGCAGAACAAAACTAAGAGCTAGGAGTTCTTGTCTGGTTACTTCTGAACCAATCTGGGCTAAACTTCCTTTGACTCCCTGCACTATTGGTGGGGGTTTACCATACAAAACTTCAAAAGGGGAAAATCCTGTTGACTTTACAGGGGCTGAGCGTATTCTGAGTAAAGCTATGGGGAGCACTTGGGGCCATTTCAAGTGTGTCTCCTGACAAAGCTTGGACATTTGGGCTTTCAAGGTACGATTCATTCGCTCAACTTTCCCTGAACTCTGGGGTCTGTATGCAGTGTGGAGCTTCCACTGTATCTGCAAAGCTTTTGCTAACTGCTGAGTAACTTGGGAGACAAATGAGGGTCCATTGTCTGACCCTATTACTGCTGGGATTCCAAATCTGGGGACAATCTCTCTCATTAAGGCTTTGGTAACTTCTCGGGCTTTCTCAGTTCTGGTTGGGAATGCTTCTACCCACCCAGAGAAAGTACAAACTAATACTAGTAGGTAATGGTATCCATTGGCTTTTGGCATTTCGGTGAAATCAACTTGGAGGTTGTGCATGGGGGTAACACCTCCTGACTGAACTCGGGGTGCTGTAATAAGGCCTTGCTTGGCATTATTTTTGGCACAAGTTACACATTGACGTGCTACTGAGGCTGATATGGTTGTCATCAGAGGGATGTAGAAATGTGGTCTGAGTGCTTTCTCCATAGCACTCTTCCCATAATGTGTGGCTTCGTGGAAAGCTTTGACAAAAGATGGTCCTAACAGTTCTGGAATTACTATTCGTCCTGGAGGTTGACTGCCCTCTTCTGGTGGCAGCTCAATCCATCCATCTTTCAATACTCCATTTTCTTTGTCACAATAGTAATCTAATTCTTTGGTGGTATATCGTGGGGTCCATAGATTCAAGGGTACTGGAAACAATGCTGCTTGCATTGGCATAGCTTGTGGGGCAATTTGTCCTGTCATAGCTGCTTGTCGTGCTGAGGCATCTGCAAATCTATTTCCTCGAGCAACTTCTCCTTTTCCTGCTTGATGTCCTCTGCAATGCATGACAGCTACACATGTTGGGGCCCAGACTGCATCAAGTAACATCAATATCTCGGGACCATATTTGACTGATTTTCCTCCGGATGTGATGAGTCCTCTTTCTTTATAGAGAGCTCCATGGGCATGCAAGGTAGTGAAGGCATATTTGGAATCTGTATATACATTTAGCACAAGTTTTTCTCCTAACAACAATGCTCTGGTGAGTGCTATCAATTCGGCTTTCTGGGCTGATGTGCCTGAGGCTAGAGCTGATGATTCAACTACTTCATGTTGAGTGACGACTGCATATCCGGCACAGCGTCGTCCATCAAGGATGAGACTGCTCCCATCAACATAATAGATCTGGTCGGGATTGTCTATGGGCACATCTGTCAAGTCAGGTCGACTGGAGAACACAGTTTCCATGACTTCGATACAGTCATGTTCTGGGAGTTCTTCACTGATGGGTATCAAGGTAGCTGGGTTCAAGGCATGGCTCACTTCAAGTTGTATCTGTGGGTTTTCACATAGCATGCTCTGGTACTTTAACATTCGGGAATTGGTGAGCCAATAATTTGCTTTTTGTTCCATAAGGGCAAGGACTGCATGTGGCACAGTGACTCGTATGTTCTGTCCTAGTGTGAGTTTGTCTGCTTCACTCACTAGTAGCGCTGTAGCTGCAACTGCTCTCAAGCAAGGTGGCCATCCTTTGGCCACAGGGTCCAATTGTTTCGATAGGTAGGCTACAGGTCGCTCCCAATTTCCTAATTTCTGAGTCAACATGCCTAAGGCATTTCCCTGTGCTTCATGTACAAACAAGTGGAAAGGTTTGTGGACATCTGGTAGTCCAAGTGCTGGTGATGACATCAATTCTTCTTTCAATTTCTGGAAGGCTGTATCCTGCTCAAGTCCCCACTCCAGTGGTGACTTCTCTTCTCCTTTTGTGGCTTCATACAGTGGTTTGGCAATTTGGGCAAAGTTGGGTATCCAGATTCGGCAATATCCTGCTGCTCCCAGAAAGGCTCTGACCTGCTTTCTGGTTGTTGGAGTTGGAATTCTGCATACTGCTTCTTTTCTTTCTCTGCCTAATCTTCTGCTTCCTTGGGTAATACGAAAACCCAAGTATTTCACTTCTTTTTGACATAGCTGTGCTTTGGCTCTGGAAACTTTGTATCCAGCTTCATCTAGTAACTGCAAGAGATCTTTGGTGGCTAGTATACATTCACTTTCTGATACGGCAGCTATCAGCAGATCATCCACGTATTGGAGAAGCACTCTCTTTCCCGGGGCTACTGGATAGCTTGAAAGGTCTTGATTTAGTGCAGCACTAAAGATGGTAGGTGAATTCTTGAATCCTTGGGGTAATCTTGTCCAGGTGAGTTGGCCCCCTCTTCCAGAGATGGGGTCCTGCCATTCAAATGCAAATAATATTTGGCTTACAGGGGCTAATCTTATGCAAAAGAATGCATCTTTCAAATCCAGTACAGTGAAATGGGTAGCTTCAGCAGGTATCAGTCCTAGAAGAGTGTAAGGATTGGGTACAACTGGATGTATAGTTTCAACTGCATCATTTACTCTTCTCAAATCTTGCACTGGGCGATAATCATCTG
This sequence comes from Ichthyophis bannanicus, assembly GCA_033557465.1. Taxonomy (NCBI): domain Eukaryota; kingdom Metazoa; phylum Chordata; class Amphibia; order Gymnophiona; family Ichthyophiidae; genus Ichthyophis; species Ichthyophis bannanicus. Next base: position 334,972,484 of record CM066038.1, read on the forward strand.
TCCCAGGTTTCTTTACTGGCAAAAGTGGGGTGTTCCATGGGGATTGACATACTTTTAGTAGGCCATACTCGAGCAATCTCTGTAGGTGGCGATGGATGCCTTCAATTGCGGCTCTTGGGAGAGGGTACTGTTTGACGTGCACTGGTGTAGCACTAGGCTTGAGGGTTACAATCACTGGAGCTATATGCTTGGCTAGGCCTGGGGGACTGCCTTCTGCCCATACTCCAGGTGGTGCATGAATGTTCTTTAAAGTTTGTTCAAAATAGGTATCTTGAATCGAATCATCAATGTAATATCTCCATTCTTCTTCTCGGGGAACTGTCAGCAGCATTACTCCTGCTGGCTTGGCTTGGGAATTTACTGTCATTTGCATTTCTCCTTGTTCAGAGAAGGATATCTGTGCTTGAAGCTTGGCTAGCATATCTCGTCCCAGTAATGGTACTGGACATTCGGGCATGTAAAGGAATTGATGAGTTACTTGCTGTCCTCCTAGACTGCATATTCGGTTTTGAAGAAAAGACTTTGTGGCTTTGGCACCAGTTGCTCCTATAATGGTGACTGCTTTTGTAGTGAATGGGGCTATCTTTTTGTCTATTACTGAATGCTCTGCTCCAGTATCAACCATAAAGTTCATAATTTGGTCTCCTATTTGTATTCCGACCATAGGCTCCTGGAGACCTAAAGCAAACTTGGAGCCCGGTCTGTCCTAATCCACGTCATCTTCGTCATGGGCTTGTGTGGCCAATGCTTGAATGGCTCCTCCTCCGCTCTCTCGCTGGAATTGTTCTCGATTGGCTCCTCCTCGGCCTCGAGGACGGCCTCGTCTTTCTTCTCGCCACTGATGATCGTTGTCGCCATCTTGCTGGGCGTCTTCGAGTTGCGGGCACGTATCTCTCCAATGTCCTTCCTCTCTGCAATAGGCGCATTGGTTCACGCCTAGTCTCTGGGTCCGGCCTCCGCCTTGACCCCGCCCTCTTCCTCTGCTCCTTCGACTAGGGACACCTCCCCTTTTCTTTTCAACTATGGCCGCAGCCAAAAAATCAGCTTTCTTCTTCATCTTTCTATCACATTCTCTCTGTCTTTCAGTATCACGATTCACATACACTTTATGAGCGACTTCCAATAACTGTGTTGCATTCATGCCCGCAAACCCTTCTAATTTCTGTAATTTACGTCTAATGTCTGGTTGAGACTGGTTTACAAAAGCAGAATTCACCATGCATAAACTTCCTGGTGCCTCGGGATCATAGGGAGTATACATTCTGTAGGCTTCAGTTAATCTTTCATAATAATCTGCTGGGCTCTCATCTATCCCTTGGATAACTCCTGTGACTTTGGAAAGGTTCATAGCTTTTTGGCCCCCCCTTCTCAGGCCTTGTAAAAAGCCTTGGCGAAAGCGGGCTAGGGCTGTGGATCCTTCATCTGTATTTGGATCCCATTGGGGGTCTTCATTCGGGAATTCTCTCTGAGCTGCTTCTCTACGATCTATTATATTCTGTCCCTGTGCCGGAGCTGCAGGGTTTTCTGCCATCCATTCAATAGCTGCTTTCCTAATTCTCGCTCGTTCTTCTGTAGTGAATAGGGTGGTCAGGAGCTGACGGCAATCTGGCCAAGTGGGTTGGTGAGTTTCCATAATACTAGTTACTAATTCTGTCAGCTCCTGGGGCTTGCTAGTATAGGAGGCATAATGCGACCTCCAATTTAATAAATCAGTTGTAGAGAAAGGAATATACACATAAGTTAAGGGTCCCGCTACCACTTCATCATTATCATTCTTTACGGGCACTCCCGGGACTTGCCTTAAGGGAAACAGTTTGGCTGTCCCAGGCGTTGTTTGGGATCTAAGGGTTATTGTCGTTGCCTTTGCAGGAGTCGCTTTCTTTTTCTCAACTGGTTTTGCTTTGGGTTTTTCTTTCGCTGGCGTGCTAGTGCTAGCGCTGGCTTTCTCAATTATTTGTTCACTGTCCTCCTCTTCTTCTGGGGAATTCCCTTCTTCTTCTATCTCCGCTTCTGACTCACTTTTTACGTCCTCCACTTCTCTTTCCACTAATTCTTCCTCTTTCTCTTCTCTAGGAGGGGGACCGGGGGTTGGGTCCCGCCTCGGCTCTGGCCGTCTCTGGGGTTCTGGGGCAGGACGCCGCCGGGCTATTCTTACTGGACCTGGGGTTCGGGGCTGCCTGAGGACTACTTCTGGGGAATCAGGATCTGCCAGGATGGGTTTCTTCGTGGCTTTCTTATCCTGCTCTTTCATTCTAGGCTGTTCCGTTTTCTGTCTAGAATCTGTTTTAGCTAACATTATTCTGCACTGTTCCTCATAACAGCGCTGCGCCCAGGAGGGCGGATCTTCACAAATACTTAACCAGGAATCTATATAGGGGTACTGATCGGGGTGCGCTACCCGCACTCTACGATGTATTGACTGAATAATCTCTACAGTGAACGTTCCCTCTCGGGGCCAGATGGGGTCTAGATCGGGCCACTCCCTAGTACACAAAATCTGCAAACGGGCTGCTGTCATTTTAATACCATAATCTCCTGAATATCCCTCTTTAAAATGTGCGATCATACATTCTAATGGAGTGTTCCTAGTAGACTCCGCCCCTCCCATTTCGATGTGTGCGTGCAACAACAGACAGAAGGGAAAAGGAGGGCGGACCGTGGGTAAGGGGTCCTCACGGCCCTGGAAACGTATAGGGAATACAAATAACAAGACAAGACGACAATCGCTTCCCCCTTTTCGCGACCTGAACGCGGTCGCCCGGTCAGGAAATGCGCTAATCAGGGGTCCGCCTTCACTTGGTCCGTGCTGCCAGACCTCTCATTCACACTTCGTTCACACAATCATGCTAGCAACGTATCCCAGAATGCATTCGTTTCTATCTATTCTGACTAGTCTTTTCCCAATTACAAAAAGGATGAGGGTTTCACCCAGCGAATTCCCATGCCAGGCTACTCGGCTCTTCCTTGAGAGTTGATCATGCTCTCTTACCAATTCCCAATATCTCGAGATTACAAATTCCAAAGTTCCAATGGCAGTACTGCTCTTTCTATGTCTGTCTAGACCCAAAATCAAAACTATACTCACCGGATCCGGTCCTCAAACTTCCCAAGCAGGCGCATGAGTTGGACCTCGGACTCCCCTCACTCGGGTTCGAGGCGTTGGCTCCAACCGGGCCCGGCACCCGCCGAGGTCCGACCAGCTCCCTCCGATACAAGGGACCGGTGGCGCCAGGGAGCGGCCCTCGTCGGAAGGGCGCGATCCCGACAGGACCAAGCCTATAGAGGCGGAAAGTCGTGGTATATTGCCCTATATACACTTTGATTCCACAACTTCCCGGCCAACGCACCAAGGAATATGTAGCAGCAAAGCGCAGACAAACCAATGATACCAGGAGTCTGTTCAGAAGGTCCAAATCATTTATTTGTGCACAAGTCTCAAGCAAGGCAATTTCAAAATGGCTGAGCAAAGTTTTCAAGCATTACAACAACTTTTATAGACTTCTGTTCCATTCTAGGTATAGAAAAACATTTCATTGGTCCCGGTAACCTCCCGTACCTCTCGTACCTCTTCTATTGGTCCCGGTACTGATAAGTTTCTCCAATTATGTCCCTTCTGTGGGCATGACACCTGCCTGCCCCCCTTCTAGTCCCAATTACAATGGTCAGTTCATCAACTTGTTACTTTCACACTCTCAAGGTTATGGGACCAATTTGTGCGTGCAGAAGAGCAAGGTTCTGTAACTCATCTGTCAGCACTCCTCATTATTTCTCTGCAAATGTACTTTTTCTTATCAGTAACTTTTAAACATGTCTTTTCTGTATTTTTCCATTTCTTAATTCTGCAGTTCTGCTTACCTAAGCTAATTCAATATTTCTACTGAGTTCTTTCTTACAATAGCAGCATATTGGGGGATGTGCAATCCTATATGCCTCTCCACAGGCCTCATTTACAGGTCAAGCTAGCCATGCTGGCCTGCCTATGTCAGACACCGTGGATCACAGGCCTGCACCTGCCACAGTAGTGGCATTATAAAACATCTGGCTAAGAGAGACCAGCTGTCCTACCTGTTGGGTGAACTGAGGTCCAGTTCTGGCATAGCAAAGACGTCCAACAATTGAGTGCGCTAACACCCATTCGCTAGTAGTCTTGTGTAATTTAGTCTGATTGTAAGTCAGAGAATAATTCAATTCTTGGGCCTCCCATGGCCACTGGTCACCCATCTGGGTTCCGCCACAGAAATAACAATCTGAGATCTTTAGGCTGGATACTACTGCTCCAGCTAATTCTAGAAACAAATTCTGGGATGGATGGGGAATTTCAAACTTATTTACATGCATAGCTTCATAGAAAGTGTTATGGATATGGTATTTAGATGACTTGTAGGCTTGGGTATTCAGTCTTATATACACAATGGTTCCTGGATCTACTGCTCCACCTGCAATACGTAAACCAAACTTGTATCCTTGTTTCCATGCATTAGGATTACGGATCCGTAATTGCAAAGGATTACAAGCACCTTTCTTACATTTGTCATCTGTTTTTGACTTAGTCAAAGTGGCAACTTGATTATCTCTCTGTTCATCTGTAATACCAGCATTCCATGTAGCATAAAAAACACACTCCCAGTTTGGGCAATAGTAATCTGCAGCTGGGGCAGTACTATATGACCCTTTCTTACCAGTACACTTTCTCCATCCCGTGGCACCTTCTGGGCACATATACTTATGATCATTGCGATAGGCTTTTTCCCAGGTACCACATTTGGAACGACTATCTCTGTTTATAACATCACATGCATCAAAATATAAAACAGCAGGTATACTAGCATCTTTAAGTGGTCGTGTAGCATTAATTAAAGGTCCGTCTGCATCATTCCATCATATTTCCAACGTATAATAGGATGGGTTCTGATGCGGGTTATAGCATACTCTGGAGCTACCTTTAATGCAAACATTTAGTTCAGTGGTGTTATAAATACACCGAGTCACTTTACCAGTGCAGGTATAGTGAGAATGGTAAATCAAAGTCTGAGTTACTTTCAGTCCAGTTCGAGTAGAAGTAATGCAAGCAGTGCATGGAGGTAAAGCATAAGTCAGTTCAAAACCTCCAAAACAGGCAACCAGGACCAAGCAAAGGTAAAGATACATGTTGATTGGAGTTCTTCTGAATCCTCAGCTTGCAGATCTTGACCACGACGATCCTTTCTTCGTCCCGTGCGCTAATAAAGCAATTTCAACGGGTGCTGAGTGTTGATTGAAGATCCTCAAGTTGTCCATCACACAGTAACCAACTTAGCAATTTCAGTTGGCTTTTGAAGTATGGTTAATCAATGTAGTATCAAAGTAGTGTGCAAAATCACACGCAGATTGGGTTCATTGAAACAAAACTGTTGCTGCATGGAAAACAGCAATCCTCTTCGAAAGACTTGGCTACTGCAAGGCACTGTGACAAAGTGTCTAAGCTGCTGGTTGCCGTCTCAGAGTAACTCGCAAAGGTTGTGGTGAGGAAAGCACCACTACGCACAGATATGCACAGGGAAATAGAACCTCTACCTTTAATTCTGAATGTGTCAGAGGTTTCCCTAGCAACCAAGAGTCTATGACTCACAAGTTAGTCATTCCTAAGCCCCGCCCACAGCAGCACGTCAGAGGGAAGCCAGACCCTGGTCACATGTGCTGGGAGCAAGGTGTGGCACAGGAAGAGGAACAGTTGAAAAACCTGAGTTTTAGAAACTCAAAGGGGAACGGAGCGAGGGGAGCAAACAGAGCCAAGGAAGCCAGGGAGAGACTTGGACAAGAGAGACACGGAGGACAAGGTCTCAGGCATGGTCTCAGTGAAGGAGCAAGTGAGAGAGTGCTGACAAGGAATGAAAGAAAGTGTGAAGGAAACACTGGAAGCAGAAGTGTGAGAACGGATGAGAGATTGCTAAAAACAGCTGAGAGAACAAGGAATGAAACGCTGTTGCAATCAGACGGAGTTGCTACAAACAGAAGACAGCATGACTGGCTCACAAGAGAGAGAGAGATACTAAACCCCTCTGGCTCCAGGCAAGTGTGTCTTCCTCCATTCATAGCTAATAAAAGCTTAGAAGAATTAGCTTTAGATTTACAAGCTGATTCTAATCATAAGCAGTGTCCCAGGATAAAGGGGAACCGTTTAGCTAAGTATCCAGTAGCCCAGGTAGCTGAAGAGCTGCTGCAGAAACAAGCCATACTTAAAAGGTTAAGTGACTTGATAGAGAAAGAGAATAGCCAGCTCTCATCCCAGCTGCCATTGAATGTATGTGATACAGAGAGTATTGAAGATATGGAAATTGCTGATGATGAATGCAGCTCTATTGAAATGCAATGTGCTGTTTGCCAAGCTTCTGACAGGGAAGAATGTTAAAACAGAAAGCCATTGAATGAATGCCTGTTTAGAGAGAGAGAAGCCTGATTTCTGAAGACGTCACAAGTAGGTGATAAAGCTGCTGAGTGCTAAGCTCAACTTATAAAGTTAGAAGCTGCTATTAAATGCTCAAGGAACATTTGAAGAATTGTTTGATACAAGAGTTTGGTTCCTATGAAGAGAGCAACCTTTAAAGAAGATAAAAGTTTTGGAAAGAAGTTGTAATTCTGAACAAAGCAAAGTTCTGCTTGTTTTTCTTTTGAATTTGTGGCTGTGAAGCAAAAGCCTGTATTTTGGTTTTTCCATTTCCCATCCTGCGTGTAAAGGATTCCCTGAATACGATTAATAAATTTCTCTGTCTATTGCCTAAATCACTGGTTCACAACTCCTTACTTTAAAATGGGACTATAATTCCCAGCAGCCCTCCTGGCAGCCATCTTGGGAAACTTGTTTTAAAGAAAAAGGCGACCTCACCTGGTGTTGGTTATCAACCTGGCCAGCTGGGGGCGACAAGGTGCATCAAGATGCTGCTCCGTGGTCCACTGCTCAGGTTCTGGAGCTGCTGCGGGCTTGACTCTGCTGTGGTGGATCCAGGCGTCGATCTCCGCTACCTTTACTGCAGTTGGGGTAGACAGGATGACGGTGTATGGTCCCTTCCAATGGGGTTCCAGCGGTGTCTTCTTCCAATCTTTGATCCACACCGAGGTACCAGGCTGGTAGGGATGCAGGGGTTCAGTCAAGTTGATAGGCAACTGGTCTTGGATCCACGCATGGAGAGTCTGCAGAACAAAACTTAGAGCTAGGAGTTCTTGCCTGGTTATTTCTGAACCAATTTGGGCTAGACTTCCTTTAATTCCTTGCACTATTGGTGGGGGTTTACCATACAGAACTTCAAAAGGGGAAAATCCTGTTGACTTCACAGGAGCTGAGCGTATTCGGAGTAAGGCTATTGGGAGCACTTGGGGCCACTTCAAGTGTGTCTCCTGGCAAAGCTTAGACATTTGGGCTTTTAAGGTACGATTCATTCGCTCAACTGTCCCTGAACTCTGGGGTCTGTATGCAGTGTGGAGTTTCCATTGTATCTGTAGGGCTTTTGCTAACTGTTGAGTAACCTGGGAAACAAATGAGGGTCCATTGTCTGACCCTATTACTGCTGGAATTCCAAATCCAGGGACAATCTCTCTCAATAAAACTTTGGTGACTTCTCTAGCTTTTTCGGTTCTGGTTGGGAAGGCTTCTACCCACCCAGAGAAAGTACAAACTAATACTAATAGGTAGTGGTATCCACTGGCTTTTGGCATTTCAGTGAAATCAATCTGCAGGTGGTGCATGGGGGTTACACCTCCTGACTTAACTCGAGGTGGTGGTGTGGGACCTTGCTTGGCATTGCTTTTGGCACAAATTTGACACTGGCGTGCTACTGAGGCTGATAGGGCTGGTAACATGGCAATGTAGAAATGTGGTCTAAGTGCTTTTTCCATAGCGGTCTTCCCATAGTGTGTGGCTTCATGGAAAGCTTTGACAAAGGCTGGTCCTAACAATTCGGGAATTACTATTTGTCCTGGGGGTTGACTGCCCTCTGCTAGTGGCAGTTCAATCCACCCATCTTTCAGTACTCCATCTTTTCTGGCACAATAGTAGTCTAATTCTTTGGTGGTATATCGTGGTGTCCATGAGTTCAAGGGTACTGGAAACAATGCTGCCTGCATCGGCATGGCTTGTGGCGAAATTTGTCCTGTCATAGCTGCTTGTCGTGCTGAGGCATCTGCAAATCTGTTTCCTCGGGCAACTTCTCCTTTTCCTGCTTGATGTCCTCTGCAATGCATGACAGCTACACGAGTTGGGGCCCATACTGCATCAAGTAGCATCAGTATCTCGGGGCCATACTTAACTGATTTTCCTCCGGATGTGATGAGTCCTCTTTCTTTGTAGAGAGCTCCATGGGCATGTAAGGTGGTGAAGGCATACTTAGAGTCTGTATATACATTGAACACAAGTCTTGTACCTAGTAGTAGTGCTCGGGTAAGTGCTATCAATTCTGCTTTCTGGGCTGATGTGCCTGAGGCTAGGGCTGATGACTCAACAACTTCATGTTGAGTGACTACTGCATATCCGGCACAGCGTCGTCCATTGATGATGAGACTGCTTCCATCAACATAATAGATTTGGTCAGGATTGTCTATGGGCACATCTGTCAGATCAGGTCGGCTTGAAAATACAGTGTCCATGACTTCTATACAGTCATGCTCTGGGAGTTCTTCACTAATAGGTATCAATGTGGCTGGATTCAAGGCATGGCTCACTTCCAGTTGTATCTGTGGGTTTTCACATAGCATGCTCTGATATTTCAACATTCGAGAATTGGTGAGGCAATGATTTGCTTTCTGTTCCATTAGAATGAAAAGAAAAACCCCCCAATTATGTGAACAAAATAAAATACTATCACAAAAAAGTTCACCATAAATACCCCCAAAAAGACTTTTTTATTTCATTTTTGTCGAAGCTGACTGTAGGAGAGGTGGTATGGGTTTAACCACTCACGCCAAGCAGTAAGCTGCCTTTTATTCAAATATGGTTCTTCACCACTAAAAGTGATATATTATATATTATATTTATATTCTTTAACTTATCTGATTTAAAACACTCCACCGGAGAGAAAAGTTGCTCAAGAAGAATTCCCTTTACACGACGCGCGCGTTTCGAGTATCCAACTCTGTATCAAGTGCTTAGTTGTAAAAGCAAAAATTGTGGGATACACAGAAGTGTAGGTCGTGGTTTTGGAGGGTTTTGGTTACCCAAAAAATAAAAATTGCTAAACACCCTCACCTTATACCTTAAGGCTCTAACCAATGCTCAGCCTTCTTTCTATCAACAAATATTTTTTATATATTTTATATTTTTTTGTAAAATCATCAATCAATATATAAATGAGTAAAAAGTAGAATAGATGCGTAAATAGACCCCTGGTCTCAGACTGTTATGGCAAGGTTCCTACACCACAAAAGCGTTAGTGAACTAATGCCAGTATATTGCATCAATGACCAGTATTTATTTTGGGGTTCATGAATGGATTTTCCTTAATGGCATATAATCAAAAATAGAGAGATTGTGCTTATCTTAAAGTGGAGACAAACTGCCCCAACGCCACCTGTTTGGCTCCCAATGTGCGTTTCGGTTTCTTCTTCAGGGGGTGGGTTTGTCAGCATATCTCTATGCGCGGCGTTTTAGAGCAGCTTGAGAAGGACTCGCCATTGTTGAAACGGCTACACTTCTCCTCATGTTTTTCGCACATTTTTACGAATTACAATAGAGATATGCTGACAAACCCACCCCCTGAAGAAGAAACCGAAACGCACATTGGGAGCCAAACAGGTGGCGTTGGGGCAGTTTGTCTCCACTTTAAGATAAGCACAATCTCTCTATTTTTGATTATATGCCATTAAGGAAAATCCATTCATGAACCCCAAAATAAATACTGGTCATTGATGCAATATACTGGCATTAGTTCACTAACGCTTTTGTGGTGTAGGAACCTTGCCATAACAGTCTGAGACCAGGGGTCTATTTACGCATCTATTCTACTTTTTACTCATTTATATATTGATTGATGATTTTACAAAAAAATATAAAATATATAAAAAATATTTGTCGATAGAAAGAAGGCTGAGCATTGGATAGAGCCTTAAGATATAAGGTGAGGGTGTTTAGCAATTTTTATTTTTTGGGTAAAAGCAAAAATGGCAACATTGTTGAAAAAACGCCGTCTTCTGCGGCCACGGTAGAGGCAATTAGGGCAAGGACTGCATGTGGCACAGTGACTCGTAGATTCTGTCCTAGTGTGAGCTTGTCTGCTTCACTCACCAACAATGCTGTAGCTGCAACTGCTCTCAGGCAAGGTGGCCATCCTTTGGCCACAGTATCCAATTGTTTCGATAGGTATGCTACAGGTCGTTCCCAATTTCCCAATTTCTGAGTCAACATGCCTAAGGCATTTCCTTGTGCTTCATGTACAAACAAGTGGAAAGGCTTATGAACATCTGGTAGTCCAAGGGCTGGTGATGACATCAATTCTTCCTTCAACGTCTTGAAGGCTGTATCCTGCTCAGGTCCCCACTCCAGTGGCGACTTTTCTTCTCCTTTTGTGGCTTCATACAGTGGCTTAGCAATTTGGGCAAAGTTGGGAATCCAGATTCGGCAATATCCTGCCGCTCCCAGAAAGGCTCTGACTTGCTTTCTGGTTGTTGGGGTTGGAATTCTGCATACTACTTCTTTTCTTTCTCTGCCTAACTTTCGGCTTCCTTGGGTTATGCGAAAGCCCAAGAATTTCACTTCTTTTTGGCATAGTTGTGCTTTTGCTCTGGAAACTTTGTATCCAGCTTCATCTAGTAACTGCAAGAGGTCTTTGGTGGCTTGTATACATTCACTTTCTGATACAGCAGCTATCAGCAGATCGTCCACGTATTGGAGAAGCACTCTCTTCCCCGGGGCCACTGGATAGCTGGAAAGGTCTTGATTCAGTGCAGCACTAAAGATGGTAGGCGAATTCTTGAATCCTTGGGGTAATCGCGTCCAGGTGAGCTGGCCCCCTCTTCCAGAGATGGGGTCCTGCCATTCAAATGCAAACAATATCTGACTCACGGGGGCTAATCTTATGCAAAAGAATGCATCTTTTAAATCTAAAACAGTGAAGTGGGTGGCTTCAGCAGGAATTAGTCCTAGAAGAGTGTAAGGATTGGGTACAACTGGATGTATAGTCTCAACTGCTTCATTCACTCTTCTTAGATCTTGCACTGGGCGGTAGTCATCTGTTCCAGGCTTTTTCACTGGCAGAAGTGGGGTGTTCCATGGGGATTGACATACTTTCAGTAGGCCATGTTCTAGTAATCTTTGCAAGTGGCGGTGGATGCCTTCAATTGCAGCTCTAGGGAGAGGGTATTGTTTGACATGTACTGGTGTAGCACTAGGCTTGAGAATTACAATTACTGGAGCTATATGTTTGGCTAGGCCTGGAGGACTGCCTTCTGCCCATACTCCAGGTGGGGCATCAATACTTTTCAAGGTTTGTTCGAAATAGGTGTCTTGGACAGAATCATCACTGTAATATCTCCATTCTTCCTCTCGGGGAACTGTGAGCAGCATTATTCCTGCTGGTTTGGCTTGCGAATTTACTGTCATTTGCATTTCTCCTCTTTCAGTGAAAGATATTTGAGCCTGTAGCTTGGCTAACATATCTCGTCCCAGTAGTGGCACTGGACATTCAGGCATGTAAAGGAATTGATGAGTTATTTGCTGTCCTCCAAGACTGCATATGCGATTCTGAAGAAAAGGTTTTGTAGCTTTGGCACCAGTTGCTCCTACGATGGTGACTGCTTTTGTAGAAAATGGGGCTATCTTCTTGTCTACTACTGAATGTTCTGCTCCAGTATCAACCATAAAGTTCATAACTTGGTCTCCTATTTGTATTCCGACCATAGGCTCCTGGAGACCTAAAGCAAATTCGGAGCCCGGTCTGTCCTAATCCACGTCATCTTCATCATAGGCTGTTGCCGCCAATGCTTGCACGGCTTCTCCTCTTTCACGCTGATGTTGCTCTCGATTGGCTCCTCCGCGATGTCGGGGACGGCCTTGTCTTTCTTCTCTCCATTGATGATTGTTTTCGTCATCTTCGTGGGCGTCTTCGAGTTGCGGGCATGCATCTCTCCAATGTCCTTCCTCCCTGCAGTAGGCGCATTGGTTTACGCCTAGTTGGGGCTGGCTTCCACCTCGGCCCTGCCCCCTTCCTCTGCTCCTTCGACTAGGGACACCTCCCCTTTTCTGTTCAACTATGGCCGCAGCCAAAAAATCAGCTTTCTTCTTCATCTTTCGATCACATTCTTTCTGTCTTTCATTATCACGATTCACATACACTTTATGAGCGACTTCCAATAACTGTGTTGCATTCATGCCCGCAAACCCTTCTAATTTCTGTAATTTACGTCTAATGTCTGGTTGAGACTGATTCACAAAAGCAGAATTCACCATGCATAAACTTCCTGGTGCATCGGGATCATAGGGAGTATACATTCTATATGCTTCAGTTAACCTCTCATAAAACACTGCTGGACTCTCATCTATGCCTTGGTTAGCTTCAGTAACTTTGGAAAGGTTCATAGCTTTCTGGCCCCCCCTTTTCAGGCCTTGTAACAAGCCTTGGCGAAAACGGGCTAGGGCTCTGGATCCTCTTTCAGTATTCGGATCCCATCGGGGGTCTTCATTCGGGAATTCCCTCTGGGCTGCTTCCCGTTGGTCTATTCTTTCTCCTCCTCGTTCTGGAGCTACAGGGTTATCTGCCAGCCACTCAATAGATGCTTTTTTAATTCGTGTCCGCTCCTCTGTAGTAAATAAAGTGGACAGGAGCTGACGGCAATCTGCCCATGTGAGTTGATGGGTTTCCATAATAGTATTCACTAATTCTGTAAGCTCTTGGGGTTTATTGGTATAGGAGGCATAATGCGTCCTCCAGTTTAACAAATCAGTTGTAGAGAAGGGGACATACACATAGCTTGGGGGTCCCGCTACCACCTCATTATCGTCATTCCTTACAGGCACTCCCGGGACTTGCCGTAAAGGCATCATCTTAGCAGTGGAGGTCTTTTGGGATCTAAGCGATATTTTTGTAACTTTCCTATCAGGGCTCTTTTTCTTCTTTTCTACGGGCTTATCAAGGGTTACTTTCTTTTCTATATGCTTTGTCTTGGATTTACGTTTTACTGGCAGGCTAACACTGGCGGTCGCTTCTACACTGTCAGTCTCACTCGGGGAATTCTCAATTTCTTCCTTCTCTGTTTCTGAATCTGACTCGCCTCTCTCTGTCTCTGTCTCAGTAGAATCATCTTCTTCAACTAAAGGAAGCTCATCCTCCTGCTCTTCGGGAGGTGGCTCAGGGGTTGGGTCCCTCACCCGCTGTCTCCGGGGCTCTGGGGCAGGACGCCGGGCTACTCTTACTGGGCCCGGGGTTCTAGGCTGTCGGGGAACTACTTCTCGGGAATCAGGATCGACCAGGATGGGTTTCTTCCTGGATTTCTCATCTTTCCCTTTCTTACTAGGCTGTTCTTTTTCTGTTTTCTGACTATGATGTGTTTTCGCTAACATTATTCTGCACTGCTCTTCATAGCAGCGCTATGCCCAAGGGGGCGGATCTTCACAAATACTTAACCAGGAATCTATATAGGGGTACTGATCGGGGTGCGCTATCCGCACTCTACGGTGCACTAACTGGATAATTCCTACATTAAAGGTTCCCTCTCGGGGCCAGGTAGGGTCTAAATCGGGCCACTCCCTAGTACACAAAATCTGTAAACGGGCTGCAGTCATTTTAATACCATAATCTCCGGAATATCCCTCTTTAAAATGTGCGATCATACATTCTAATGGAGTGTTCCTAGTAGACCCCGCCCCTCCCATTTCGATGTGTGCGCGCAACAACAGACAGAAGGGAAAAGGAGGGCGGACCGTGGGTAAGGGGTCCTCACGGCCCTAGAAACGTATAAGGGAAACAAATAACAAGACAGGACGACAATCGCTTCCCCCTTTTTGCGACCTGAACGCGGTCGCCCGGTCAGGAAATGCGCTACTCAGGGGTCCGCCTTCGCTTGGTCCGTGCTGCCAGACCTCTCATACACACCTCATTCACACAATCATGCTAGCAACGTATCCCAGAATGCATTCATTTCTATCTATTCTGACTAGTCTTGTTCAATTACCAAAATACAAGAAGACGGGAGTTTCGCCCTGCGAATACTCATGCGGGGGTACTCGGTCCGTCTTTGAGAGGTGATCAAGCTCTCTTACCAATTTCCAAGTTCCAAGTTCAAATGGCAGCACTGCTCTTTTTTATCTGTCTAGACATACCAAATCAAAACTATACTCACCGGATCCGGTCCTCAAACTTCCCAAGCAGGCGCATGAGTTGGACCTCGGACTCCCCTCACTCGGGTTCGAGGCGTTGGCTCCAGCCGGGCCCGGCACCCGCCGAGGTCCGACCAACTCCCTCCGATGCAATGGACCGGCGGCGCCAGGAAGCAGCCCCCGTCGGAAGGGCGCGATCCCGGCAGGACCAAGCCTATAGAGGCGGAAAGTCGTGGTATATTGCCCTATATACACTCTGATTCCACAACTTCCCGGTCAATGCACCAAGAATATGTAGCAGCAGAGCGCAGACAAACCAATGATACCAGGAGTCTGTTCAGAAGGTCCAAATCATTTATTTGTGCACAAGTCTCAAGCAGAATCAAATTCAAAATGGCTGAGCAAAGTTCTCTGGCAATACAACAACTTTTATAGACTTTAGCTTCATTCTAGGTATAGAAAAACATTTCATTGGTCCCGGTAACCTCCCGTATCTCCCGTACCTCTTCTATTGGTCCCGGTACTGATATGATTATCCAATTATGTTCGTTCAGTGGGCTCAGCACCTGCTTACCCCCCTTCTAGTCCCAATTACAATGGTCAGTTCACCAACTTTGTTACTTTCCTACTTTCAAGGCTATTGGGCTAGTTAATACGTGCAGGGAAGCAGGGCTCTATAACTTCTCTGTCAGCAGTTTTAAACATGAATTTCTGTATTTTTCCATCTGTTCTGCTTGTCTAAGCTAATTCAATACTTTTACTGAGTTCTTATTCTATAGCAGCATATTGGGGGATGTGCAATTCCTATGGGCCTCTTCACAAGCTTCATTTACAGGACAAGCTAGCTAGGCTTGCTTATGTCAGACACTGTGGATCACAGGCCTACACCTGCCACCTGTCAGTACCGGGACCAATAGAAGGGGTACGGGAGGTACGGGAGGTTACCGGGACCAATGAAATGTTTTTCTATACCTAGAATGGAGTAAAAATCTATAAAAGTTGTTGTATTGCCAGAGAACATCGCTCAGCCATTTTGAAATTGTCTTTGTTTGGACTTGTGCACAAATAAATGATTTGGACCTTCTGAACAGACTCCTGGTATTATTGGTTTGTCTGCGCTCTGCTGCTACATATTCTTGGTGCGTTGGCTGGGAAGTTGTGGAATCAGAGTGTATATAGGGCAATATACGACGACTTTCCGCCTCTACAGGCTTGGTCCTGCCGGGATCGCGCCCTTCCGACAGGACTTTGCTCTCTGGCGCCACCGGTCCCTTGTATCGGAGGGAGCTGGTCGGACCTCGGCGGGTGCCGAGCCCGGCTGGAGCCAACGCCTCGAACCCGAGTGAGGGGAGTCCAAGGTCCAACTCATGCGCCTGCTTGGGAAGTTTGAGGACCGGATCCGGTGAGTAAAGTTTTGATTTGTTATGTCTAGACAGATAAGAAAGAGCAGTGCTGCCATTTGGATATTGAACTTGGAACTTGGAAATTGGTAAGAGAGCTTGATCACCTCTCAAAGACGGGCCGAGTAACCCCGCATGGGTATTCGCAGGGCGAAACCCCCGTCTTTCTAGTATTTGAAACTTGCTTGAGACTAGTCAGAATAGATAGAAATGAATGCATTCTGGGATACGTTGCTAGCATGATTGTATGAATGAAGTGTGAATGAGAGGTCTGGCAGCACGGACCAAGCGAAGGCGGACCCATGATTAGCGCATTTCCTGACCGGGCGACCGCGTTCAGGTCGCAAAAAGGGGGAAGCGATTGTCGTCTTGTCTTGTTATTTGTTTTCCTTATATGTTTCCAGGGCCGTGAGGACCCCTTACCCACGGTCCGCCCTCCTTTTCCCTTTTGTCTGTTGTTGCGCGCACACATCGAAATGGGAGGGGCGGGGTCTACTAGGAACACTCCATTAGAATGTATGATCGCACATTTTAAAGAAGGATATTCCGGAGACTATGGTATTAAAATGACTGCAGCTCGTTTACAGATTTTGTGTACTAGGGAGTGGCCCGATCTAGACCCTACCTGGCCCCGAGAGGGAACCTTTAATGTAGGAATTATTCAGTTAGTGCACCGTAGAGTGCGAATAGCGCACCCCGATCAGTACCCCTATATAGATTCCTGGTTAAGTATTTGTGAAGATCCGCCCCCTTGGGCGAAGCGCTGTTATGAAGAACAGTGCAGAATAATGTTAGCAAAGGCAGATTATAGTCAAAAAATAGAACAGCCTAGAAAGAAAGGGAAAGGTGAGAAATCCAGGAAGAAACCCATCCTGGTAGATCCTGATTCCCCAGAAATGATTACCCGACAGCCCCAAACTCAGCGCCCAGTGAGAGTAGCCCCACGTCCTGCCCCAGAGCCCCGGAGACAGCAGGAACGGGACCCAACCCCTGAGCCATTACCCAAAGAGCAGGTAGATGAGCTCCCTTTAATTGAAGAAGATGATTCTACCGAGACAGAAAAAGGAGAATCAGATACAGAAACAGAGAAGGAAGAAGCTGAAAATTCCCCGAGTGATACTGACAGTGTAAAAGTGGCTGCCAGGGTTAGCTCGCCAGTGAAAAGTTAATCTAAAGTAAAGCATGAAGAAAAGAAGAAAATAACCCCTGACAGGACAGTTACGAGAATATCTCTCAGATCCCAAAAGACATCTACTGCCAAGATGATGCCTTTACGGCAAGTCCTGGGAATACCCATAAGAAATGAAGATAATGAGGTGTGGCGGGACCCCTAAATTAGTGTATGTCCCCTTCTCTACCACTGATTTGTTAAACTGGAGGACACATTATGCCTCCTATACCAATAAGCCCCAAGAGCTTACAGAATTAGTGAATATTATTATGGAAACCCACCAACCAACATGGGCAGATTGCCGCCAGCTCCTGTCCGCCTTATTCACTACAGAGGAGCGGACACGAATTAGAAAAGCAGCTATAGATTGGCTGGCAGATAACCCGGTAGCTCCAGGAGAAAGGGGGGAGGAAAGAATAGATAATCGGGAAGCGGCCCAAAGAGAATTCCCGAATTAAGACCCCCGATGGGATCCAAATACAGATAGAGGATCTAGAGCCCTAGCCCGTTTTCGCCAAGGCTTTATACAAGGCCTGAAAAGGGGGGGCCAGAAAGCTATGAATCTTTCCAAAGTTACTGAAGTTACCCAAGGCATAGATGAGAGCCCAGCAGTGTTTTATAAAAGATTAACTGAAGCATATAGAATGTATACTCCCTATGATCCCGATGCACCAGGAAGTTTATGCATGGTGAATTCTGCTTTTGTGAATCAGTCTCAACCAGACATTAGACGTAAATTACAGAAATTAGAAGGGTTTGCGGGCATGAATGCAACTCAGTTATTGGAAGTCGCTCATAAAGTGTATGTGAATCGTGATAATGAAAGGCAGAGAGAATGTGATCGAAAGATGAAGAAGAAAGCTGATTTTTTGGCTGCGGCTATAGTTGAACAGAAAAGGGGAGGCATCCCTAGTCGACGGAGCAGAGGAAGGGGGCGGGGCCGAGGCGGAGGCCGGCCCCAGCTAGGCGTAAACCAATGCGCCTACTGTAGGGAGGAAGGACATTGGAGAGAGGCATGCCCGCAACTCGAAGATGCCCATCAAGATGACGAAAACAATCATCAATGGAGAGAAGAAAGACGAGGCCATCCCCGGAACCACGGAGGAGCCAATCGAGAGCACTACCAGCGAGAAAGAGGAGAAGCCGTACAAGCATTGGCTACGACAGCCCATGATGAAGATGACATGGATTAGGACAGACCGGGCTCCGAATTTGCTTTAGGTCTCCAGGAGCCTATGGTCGGAATACAAATAGGAGACCAAGTTATGAACTTTATGGTTGATACTGGAGCAGAACATTCAGTAGTAGACAAGAAGATAGCCCCATTTTCTACAAAAGCAGTCACCATTGTAGGAGCAACTGGTGCCAAAGCTACAAAACCTTTTCTTCAGAATCGCATATGCAGTCTAGGAGGACAACAAATAACTCATCAATTCCTTTACATGCCTGAATGTCCAGTGCCACTACTGGGACGAGATATGTTAGCCAAGCTACAAGCCCAAATATCCTTCACTGAAAGAGGAGAAATGCAAATGACAGTAAATTCTCACGCCAAACCAGCAGGAATAATGCTGCTTACAGTTCCCCGAGAAGAAGAATGGAGATATTACAGTGATGAATCTGCCCAAGACACCTATTTTGAACAAACTCTGAAAAACATAGATTCACCACCTGGAGTATGGGCAGAAGGCAGTCCTCCAGGCCTAGCCAAACATATAGTTCCAATAATTGTAACTCTCAAGCCTAGTGCTACACCAGCACATGTCAAACAGTACCCTCTCCCAAGAGCTGCAATTGAAGGCATCCACCGCCATTTGCAAAGATTACTAGAACATGGCCTACTGAAAGTATGTCAATCCCCATGGAACACTCCACTTCTGCCAGTGAAAAAGCCTGGAACAGATGACTACCGCCCAGTGCAAGATCTAAGAAGAGTGAATGAAGCAGTTGAGACCATACATCCAGTTGTACCCAATCCTTACACTCTTCTAGGACTGATACCTGCTGAAGCTACCCACTTTACTGTACTAGATTTAAAAGATGCATTCTTTTGCATAAGATTAGCCCCCGTAAGTCAGATATTGTTTGCATTTGAATGGCAGGACCCTATCTCTGGAAGAGGGGGCCAACTTACTTGGACACGATTACCCCAAGGATTCAAGAATTCGCCTACCATCTTTAGTGCTGCACTGAATCAAGACCTTTCAAGCTATCCAGTGGCCCCGGGGAAGAGAGTGCTTCTCCAATACGTGGACGATCTGCTGATAGCTGCTGTATCAGAAAGTGAATGTATACAAGCCACCAAAGACCTCTTGCAGTTACTAGATGAAGCTGGATACAAAGTTTCCAGAGCAAAAGCACAACTATGCCAAAAAGAAGTGAAATACTTGGGCTTTCGTATCTCCACAGGAAGCCGAAAATTAGGCAGAGAGAGAAAAGAAGCAGTATGCAGAATTCCAACCCCAACTACCAGAAAGCAAGTCAGAGCCTTTCTGGGAGCGGCAGGATATTGCCGAATTTGGATTCCCAACTTTGCCCAAATTGCCAAACCACTGTATGAAGCCACAAAAGGAGAAGAAAAGTCGTCACTGGAGTGGGGACCTGAGCAGGATACAGCCTTCAAGACATTAAAGGAAGAATTGATGTCATCACCAGCCCTTGGACTACCAGATGTTCACAAGCCTTTCCACTTGTTTGTACATGAAGCACAAGGAAATGCCTTAGGCATGTTGACTCAGAAATTGGGAAATTGGGAGCGACCTGTAGCATACCTATCGAAACAATTGGACACTGTGGCCAAAGGATGGCCACCTTGCCTGAGAGCAGTCGCAGCTACAGCATTGTTAGTGAGTGAAGCAGATAAGCTCACACTAGGACAGAATCTACGAGTCACTGTGCCACATGCAGTCCTTGCCCTTATGGAGCAGAAAGCAAATCATTGGCTCACCAATTCCCAAATGTTGAAATATCAGAGCATGTTATGTGAAAACCCACAGATACAACTGGAAGTGAGCCATGCCTTCAATCCAGCCACATTGATACCTGTTAGTGAAGAACTCCCAGAACATGATTGTATAGAAGTCATGGACACTGTATTCTCCAGCCGACCTGACCTGACAGATGTGCCCATAGACAATCCTAACCAAGTCTATTACGTAGATGGAAGCAGTCTCATCATCAATGGACGACACTGCGCCGGATATGCAGTAGTCACTCAACATGAAGTCGTTGAGTCATCAGCTCTAGCCTCAGCTACATCAGCCCAGAAAGCAGAATTGATAGCACTTACTCAAGCACTACTGTTAGGTGCAAAACTGGTGCTAAATGTATATACAGACTCTAAATATGCCTTCACTACCCTACATGCCCATGGAGCTCTCTATAAAGAACGAGGGCTCATCACGTCCGGAGGAAAATCAGTCAAGTATGGCCCCGAGATACTGATGTTACTTAATGCAGTATGGGCCCCAACTCGTGTAGCTGTCATGCATTGCAGGGGACACCAAGCAGGAAAAGAAGTTGCCCGAGGAAATAGGTTTGCAGATGCCTCAGCACGACAAGCAGCTATGACAGGACAAATTACACCACAAGCCATGCCAATGCAGGCAGCATTGTTTCCAGTACCCTTGAACTTATGGACACCACGATATACCACCAAAGAATTAGATTACTACTGTAACAAGGAAGATGGCGTGCTGAAAGATGGGTGGATTGAGCTGCCACCAGCAGAGGGCAGTCAACCCCCAGGACGAATAGTAATTCCCGAATTGTTAGGTCCAGCTTTTGTCAAAGTCTTCCACGAAGCCACCCACTATGGGAAAAGTGCTATGGAAAAAGCACTCAGACCACATTTCTGCATTACCATGTTAGCAGCCCTATCAGCTTCAGTGGCACGCCAGTGTCTAATTTTTACCAAAAATAATGCTAAGCAAGGTCCTACACCACCACCTCGAGTTCAGTCAGGAGGTGTAACCCCCATGCACCACCTGCAAATTGATTTTACTGACATGCCAAAAGCCAATGGATATCACTACCTATTAGTATTAGTTTGTACATTCTCTGGGTGGGTAGAAGCCTTCCCAACCAGAACTGAAAAAGCTCGAGAAGTCACTAAAATTTTACTGAGAGAGATTGTCCCTAGATTTGGAATTCCAGCAGTAATAGGGTCAGACAATGGGCCCTCATTTGTTTCTCAGATTACTCAACAGTTAGCAAAAGCTTTGCAGATACAATGGAAGCTTCACACTGCATACAGACCCCAGAGTTCAGGGAAAGTTGAGCGAATGAATCGTACCTTAAAAGCCCAAATGTCTAAGCTTTGCCAGGAGACACGCCTGAAGTGGCCCCAAGTGCTCCCAATAGCTTTACTCAGAATACGCTCAGCTCCTGTGAAGTCAACAGGATTTTCCCCTTTTGAAGTTCTGTATGGTAAACCTCCACCAATAGTGCAGGGAATTAGAGGAAGTCTAGCCCAAATTGGTTCAGAAATAACCAGGCAAGAACTCCTAGCTCTTAGTTTTGTTCTGCAGACTCTCCATGCGTGGATCCAAGACCAGTTGCCTATCAACTTAACGGAACCCTTGCATCCCTACCAGCCTGGTACCTCGGTGTGGATCAAAGATTGGAAGAAGACACCGTTGGAACACCATTGGAAGGGACCGTACACGGTCATCCTGTCTACCCCAACTGCAGTAAAGGTAGCAGAGATCGATTCCTGGATCCACCACAGCAGAGTCAAGTCCGCAGCTGACCCAGAACCTGAGCAGTGGATAGCAGAACAGCATCCTGATGCACCTTTGCGAGTTACTCTGAGACGGCAACCAGCAGCTTAGACACTTTGTCACAGTGCCCTGCAGTAGCCAAGTCTTTCAAAGAGGATTGCTGTTTTCCATACAGCAAGAGTTTGTTTCAACGAACCTCATGTGTGTGATTTTACACACTGCTTTGATGCTACATTGATTGACCATATTTCAGAAGCCAACTGAAATTGATAAGTTGGTTAATGTGTGATGGACAACTTGAGGATCTCCAATCAACACTCAGCACCCGTTGAATTGCTTCATTAGCAAACGGGACGAAGAAAAGAACGTCGTGATCAAGATTTTCAAGCTGAGGATTCAGAAGAACTCCAATCAACATGTATCTTTACCTTTGCTTTGCCCTGGTTGCCTGTTTTGGAGGCTTTGAACTGACTCATGCCTTACCTCCATGCACTGCTTGCATTACTTCTACTCGAACTGGACTGAAAGTAACTCAGACTTTGATTTATCACTCTTACTATTCCTGCACTGGTAAAGTGACTCGGTGTATTTATAACACCACTGAACTAAATGTTTGTACCAAAGGTAAATCTAAAGTATGCTTTAATCCGCATCAGAATCCATCCTATTACACCTTGGAGATACGATGGAGTGATGCAGATGGACCTTTGCTTAATGCCACACCTCCTCTCAAGGACCCCACAAAGGATGCCTTTTTGTATTTCGATGCTTGTGATGCCATAAATAGAGATAGTCGTTCTAAATGTGGTAGTTGGGAAAAAACCTATTCACACAATGATAAATATATGTGTCCAGAAGGGACCACTGGATGGGGAGAATGTACAGGTAAGCGGGTGTTAGCTAATGTATACAGTACAGCCCCAGTTGCAGACTACTACTGCCAGAAGTGGGAATGTGTTTTTTACGCTACTTGGAAAACAGGTATGATAGAAAATACCAGAGACAATCGAATGGCTTCCTTAACCAAGCCATATGTTAAAGATATAGCCAAATGTAAAAAAGGTGCCTGTAATCCATTAGAACTTCTTATAGTGCATCCCAGTGCATGGAAACAAGGATATAAATTTGGCCTACGAATTGCAGGCTCCGGGTCAGATCCCGGAACCATTGTATATATAAGATTAAATACCCAAGCTCATAGATCATCCAGGTACCATATCCATGACACATTCTATGAAGCCATGCATGTAAATAAGTTTGAAATTCCCCATCCCTCCCAGAATTTATTTTTAGAATTAGCTGGAGCAGTAGTGTCCAGTCTAAATATCTCAGATTGTTACTTTTGTGGGGGGACACAAATGGGTGAAAAATGGCCATGGGAAGCCCAAGAATTGAATTACTCTATGACTTACAATCAAACTGAACTACATAAGACTACCAGCGAATGGGTGTTAGCGCACTCAATAGTAGGACGTCTTTGCTATGCACGAACTGGACCCCAGTTCAAACAACAGGTAGGACAGCTAGTCTGTCTTAGCCAGAGGTTCTATAATGACACTACCAAAAAGACGTCTTGGTGGTCAGGAATTAAAGAACCTGAACCACCTAACCCATTAGCTAGATTTCCTGAGCTTTCTCATTTATGGACAAATCTTGCCAAGCCTCATGCCTGGCAAGCCCCACCTGGCCTATATTGGATCTGTGGAAAAAGAGCATATGCCCGACTTCCCACATACTGGGGAGGGGCGTATGTCTTAGGGACCATCAGACCTTCTTTTTTCCTTTTAAACACGGAACATGGAGAACAATTAGGATACCCAGTATACACAACCAATCACAGACACAAAAGAGCACTGAGACAGAAGAGAGCACCCCTCCAAGTAGGCAAGTGGGAGAAGTGGAAGGGTGATGATTGGCCACCAGAAAGAATCATTGAATATTATGGGCCTGCCACCTGGAATGATGATGGTATGTGGGGCTATCGAACCCCAGTCTATATGATTAATCGTATTATTCCCTTACAAGCAGTAGTTGAAATAATAACCAATGAAACTAGCCAAGCTCTTACGCTTTTAGCTAGACAAAGTACTCAGATGCGCACTGCTATATATCAGAATCGCTTAGCACTTGATTATTTGTTAGCAGCTGAAGGAGGAGTATGTGGTAAGCTGAATTTAACTAATTGTTGTTTAAAAATAGATGATAAAGGTCAAGTAGTTGAAGAAATTGCTGAAACTATGCGAAAGCAAGCTTATGTGCCAGTACAAACCTGGCATTCACTAAAGTTTCCTAACTGGTTTGCTAACCTTTTCTCATGGCTGGGAGGACTTAAAACTTTCCTTATATTAGTACTAATAATTATTGCTGTTATTTTACTGTTACCATGTATAATCCCATGTTGTATGCGTTCTATTCATAGTGCTATTGAAAGTACAGTAGAGCGGAAGACCGCAACTAAGATTATGGCCTTATACCAACCTAAACCTCCTGCATATAGTCGGAAACCTCTGACCATGATATAACCATTTTAAGTGATTTAATTCTCACACCTTATTAAGTAATAGGGTGAGATTAATCAAAGGGGGGAATGTGGCAGGTGAAGACCTGTGATCCACAGTCTGACATGAACAGACAGGCCTAACTAGCTTGACCTGTAAATGAAGCCTGTGAAGAGGCCCATAGGAATTGCACATCCCCCAACATGCTGCTATTGTAGAATTAGAACTCAGTAAAAGTATTGGATTAGCTTAGACAAGCAGAACTGAAAGATGGAAAAATACAGAAAAATATGTTTAAAAGCCACTGATAAGAGAATACAGCTGTGAGGGATTTAATTAAAACTGCTGACAGAAAGGTTACAGAGCCCTGCTTCCCTGCACGTATTAACTAGCCCAGCGGCCTTGGAAGTAGGAAAGTAACAAGTTGGTGAACTGGCCATTGTAATTGGGACTAGAAGGGGGGTAAGCAGGTGCTGAGCCCACTCAAAGAACATAATTGGATAATCATATCAGTACCGGGACCAATAGAAGGGGTACGGGAGGTACGGGAGGTTACCGGGACCAATGAAATGTTTTTCTATACCTAGAATGGAGTAAAAATCTATAAAAGTTGTTGTATTGCCAAAGAACATCGCTCAGCCATTTTGAAATTGTCTTTGCTTGAGACTTGTGCACAAATAAATGATTTGGACTTTCTGAACAGACTCCTGGTATTATTGGTTTGTCTGTGCTCTGCTGCTACAAAACCTGGTTACTTTCCTTCATCAAGGTCATATCTAGCTCCTAAAATGTGTAAGTAACAATTCTGGAGTAACGATTTAACATACAGGCATTGTATTCACTTTGTGCAAACTTTGCAATAGCAGCATTTCATTCTAAAGCAGTATTCAATTCTGTCTTTTAATTTTTATGTCTCAGCACTACTGAAATCCAGGCTTGGTTCTTAGGCCTGTCATTTTTCAGGTTCAGGCTTATGGCCTAGTCTATAGGTCTTGGCTACCACATTCCTCCCTTTGATTATTCTCACCCAGAATGTTAAGATGGGTGAGAAACAAATCACTTATACTTGAGTTGTTGCCATGTTATGTGGTATAGGCTGATACCGTCTTATAGCTAGAAGCTTAGCAGTTGTCTTTCTTTCTACAATATTCTCAATGATTGTAGATATATTACGTAGGCAGAGGGGTAAAATGCATGGAAGTATTGTAGCAGCAGAGCGCAGACAAACCAATAATACCAGGAGTCTGTTCAGAAGGTCCAAATCATTTATTTGTGCACAAGACTCAAGCAAAGTCAAATTCAAAATGGCTGAGCAATGTTCTCTGGCAATACAACAACTTTTATAGACTTTTGCTCCATTCTAGGTATAGAAAAACATTTCATTGGTCCCGGTAACCTCCCGTACCTCTTCTATTGGTCCCGGTACTGATATGATTATCCAATTATGTTCTTTGAGTGGGCTCAGCACCTGCTCACCCCCCTTCTAGTCCCAATTACAATGGCTAGTTCACCAACTTGTTACTTTCCTTCTTTCAAGGCCATTGAGCTAGTTTGTACGTGTAGGGAAGCAGGGCTCTGTAATTTCTCTATCAGCAGTTTTAAACATATTTTTCTGTATTTTTCCATCTGTTCTGCTTGTCTAAGCTAAATTCAATACTTTTCTGAGTTCTAATTCTATAGCAGCATATTGGGGGATGTGCTTCCTATGGGCCTCTCCACAGACTTCATTTACAGGTCAAGCTAGTTAGGCCTGCTTGCTTATGTCAGACACTGTGGATCACAGGCCTTCACCTGCCACAGTATTAAACATGTTATTCTCCAGGACCAAGCAGGAAGTCAGTCCTCACTTATGGGTGACGTCGGCGCCGACGGAGCCCTCGCGGAGCAATTTTCCCCAGCTTTCAAAGAAAGCCTTTGGGAATTGCAGCGCGCATGCGCGGTCGTCTTCCCGCCCGAGGGTGCCATCTTAGCGAGTCTTCTTTTTTTCCGCGGAGACCTAGAGACGTACCCGTCTTGTCCCCGCGAAAAAGTTGATTTTCTTCTTTGTTTTATCCTTTTTTCTTTCGGTTCGACGCCGATCGTTTTCCCGCCCGCCCGACTCGCGACGCCGGTCTCGAGTCCGCTTCCTTTTTTCGGTTTTTCTGACTTAGTCAGCTTTCGTTTTCGGTTTCCCTGGCAGCCCGGTCCTTTGACCTCGCAGGGGCCCTTTTTTCCCCCGATGGCTGCCAGTGGGTTTAAGCGGTGTGGTCGGTGTGACCGAAATATGTCACTAACCGACACACACGACTTTTGCCTCCGCTGCCTGGGCCCGGATCATGAGGAACTGATCTGTGGGCCCTGCAGCAAACTGTCCTCAAAGGCGTTGAGGAGTCGGCGGCATCAGCGTGAGAGAATCTTCGCTGACCCCAGCCGTACCCGGACCTCGTCGGAGGCCTCGGCGTCGAAAGGCTCCAGCTCGGACCGTCGCCGGAGCTCCTCCGACCGGGGTTCTCCCTCCGGGGACCATCGTCGGAAGGAAAAACCCGCGAGGGCGGCGTCGGTGGACGCTCCTGGTTCCGCGAGGGCCAGGTCGCATAGCCCCGACAGCCGCCCCGGGTCCTTGGAGAAGGAACACATCCCGAAGCGACCTCGCCTGGAGTCGGAGATGCCTGCCCGGGTAAGTCCTGTGGTCCTTCTGGACTCGCCTCCGCGACAGCCGACGTCGGGCCCGACGCCGTCGGGCCCGAGTCGGGGGCTGCTGGGTCACCTGAGCTCGGACTCAGGTTGACGGCCTTGGAGAGCAGACTGTCTGCCTTCATGGACCAGCAGCGGGCACTGCTCGCTGGCCTCGCTGGCGCCGCTGCCCCGACCGCCGGGACGTCGACGTCCAAGTCGACCCCGGAGACCGAGCCGATCCTCGAGTCAATGAGAACTCGGGTCGATCCTCGGTCGAGGTCACCCTCGGCCTCCCGTTCGGGACCGAGGTCGCCGACGCCGACTCCCTCGACGTCGGGGCGGCTGGTGCCGCACCCTGCCCGGGCCGACCCCACCGAGTCCTCGTCGGAGTCGGTCTGGGAGTCTGAGGAGGAAGAGTCACCTGATTCTTTCCGGACTCGGTGTGTCCCATCGGACTCACCGGGGTCCGAGCCTCGGAAGCAGTCCCCCCCGGAGGATGCCCGGTTCTCGGACTTCGTTAGGGATATGGCCAAGGCTTTGGCCTTCCCTGCGGATCCCGAGGAGGAGCCTCGAGCCGAAGAGCTCGACGCCCTCCAGTATGACTCTCCCGCGAGGGAGCACTTTACTGTGCCGGTTCCTCCTATGCTGGAACGACTACTCTTCCGCATGTGGGAGAGTCCGGCCTCCTCGCCGGTCCTCAGCAAGCGGGTCGATTCTATCTATCGGGTCCGCAAGAGCCCTGGCTTTCAGAAGGCACAGCTGCCACACCATTCCATGGTAGTGGAATCGGCCATGCATCGTCTTAAGAGCCAGAAGATGCACTCCTCGGTGCCTCCTGGAAGGGAGGCCCGTAACCTGGATGGCCTTGGCAAGAAGTGCTTCCAGGGCTCTATGCTCGCATGTCGTGTCCAGACTTACCAGCTCTACATGGGCATGTATCTCCGGGATCTGGCTAAAGAGCTAGCCGGATTCTCCGCTGGTCTCTCCGAGGAGCCCTTGCGGAGGTTCCTAGCCTTGTCCACGGGCATTCGGGAATGCTCAAAGTTCATGTCCCGAGCAGCCTATGATGGCTTTGAGGCCTCGGCTAGAGTGGCCGCAGCCGGCATCG
This sequence comes from Ichthyophis bannanicus, assembly GCA_033557465.1. Classification (NCBI taxonomy): domain Eukaryota; kingdom Metazoa; phylum Chordata; class Amphibia; order Gymnophiona; family Ichthyophiidae; genus Ichthyophis; species Ichthyophis bannanicus. The sequence continues at coordinate 335,000,312 of CM066038.1, forward strand.
GTGCCCGCCGACAGGCTTGGCTTCAGTCGTCAGACCTTGAGCCCTGGGTACAGGACAAGTTGGTCGATGTCCCCTGCCGAGGCGAAAACCTCTTTGGCAAGCCCATGGCGGAAAAGGCCGCACAAATTGAGACTGAGACTCTCACCAGGACCAGGCTTTCTAGGAAGACCTCCGCCCCTTCCCAGAAAAAGAAGGGCTCGGGAAAAAAGTCCTTTTACCCGAGGAAGGCGGCTGCCTACAAACAGTACCCCCATTATCAGGCCCCTGCAGCTCCCCAACAGGGCCAGCAGGCCAAGGGACGGGGTAACGGGTCCCGTAGGCAGCAAGCCCCCAAGCCTGCACCACCAGCCCCTGCTCAGCAGGGTGGGGGTTTTTGACTCGCTCAGCATAGCCTCTCCCCCCCCCGCTGGTTCCTCCCAGCACCGGAGGCCGGCTGGTTCACTTCGCCCACAGGTGGTCCAGCATCACCGCAGATGCCTGGGTACTTCAGGTCGTGCGAGAAGGCTACCTTCTCCACTTCCATCAGGTCCCTCCCTCCTATTTTCCGGGAGAACCTTCGCGCCCCCCTCTGCACAGGGAGTTGCTCCTTCAGGAGTTAGCAGGTCTTCTGCAGGAACAGGCGGTGGAACCGGTGCCCCACCACCTGAGAGGTCAAGGCTTTTATTCAAGGTATTTTCTGATACCAAAGAGAACAGGGGGCCTCAGACCCATCCTGGACTTGCGCAACCTCAACAAGTTCCTTGTGCGGGAGAAGTTCAAAATGCTTACCCTTGGAATCCTTCTGCCCTACCTCCAGCAGGGAGATTGGCTATGCTCCTTGGATCTAAAGGATGCCTACACGCACATCCTCATCCACCCAAGCCACCGCCAATACCTAAGGTTTGTGGTGGCAGGAAATCATTACCAGTACAGAGTACTGCCCTTTGGCCTATCCTCCGCACCGCGAGTCTTCACAAAATGTCTCGCGGTCGTGGCGGCCCATCTCCGGCTTCACGGCCTCTATGTCTTTCCGTACCTCGACGACTGGCTCATCAGAGCAGCGTCCGCTCAGGAGGTCACCAACGCCACGTGCCGCACGGTGACTCTGCTGCAGCACTTGGGCTTTGTTATAAACTTCGCAAAGTCCACTTTGCTCCCCTCACAGGATCTCGAGTTCATAGGCGCAAGGCTGCACACTCCTCGGGCACGAGCGTACCTACCGCTCGACAGGGCTCAACGGCTCATGGACCTAGCCGACCGCTTTCGCAGCCAGCCCCTGGTCTCCGCCAGGCGCTTCCTGAGACTGCTCGGCCATATGGCTTCCACCGTCCATGTGACCCCCAATGCCCGCCTGAATATGCGGTCTGCTCAATGGTGTCTCCGCCAGCAGTGGCGACAAGCCACAGGCGGCCTGGCAGACCTAGTGCGCGTCTCCGAGCCGCTGCTCTCGTCTCTCCGGTGGTGGCTCCGGCAGCCGAACCTGATATTCGGAATGCCTTTCCAGTCACCTCAGCCGACCCGGGTGCTGACCACCGATGCATCCCTCCTGGGCTGGGGAGCACATTGCCAAGAGGCACGTACTCAGGGCCTCTGGACCACGTGGGAGTCTGCTCAGCAGATCAACTTCCTGGAGCTCAGGGCGATCCGCCTAGCTCTCAAGGCCTTCTCCCACCTGACTTCCCACCAATCCGTCCTTGTCCAGACGGACAATCAAGTTGCCATGTTCTACATGAACAAGCAGGGGGGCACGGGCTCCTTCCTCCTCTGCCGGGAGGCACAGAAGCTCTGCTCTTGGGCCGTCAGTCACGGCATTCTCCTCAAGGCAGTTTATCTCCCGGGCCAAGAAAATTGCCTTGCGGACAAACTCAGCAGGGTCCTCCAGCCGCACGAGTGGCGTCTGGATCCCTTGATAGTTCAGAAGCTCTTCCTCAAGTGGGGCCTCCCCACGGTGGATCTCTTTGCCAGTCCTCACAACCGGCAGCTTCCTCGCTTCTGCTCTCGTCAGCCACACCCCCTTCGGGTTGCGGCGGACGCCTTTCTGATCTCATGGTCGGGGAGCCTTCTGTACGCTTTCCCTCCCATCCCGTTAGTCTCTCGGACTCTTTTCAAGGTTCTCCGAGACAAAGCCTTCATGATCCTGGTGGCCCCTCGCTGGCCCAGGCAGCCGTGGTTTCCGCTCCTGCTGCAACTGGCGGTGGAGGATCCAATCCCTCTGGGGGTACAACCGGATCTCCTCACTCAGGATCAGGGGTCCCTACTGCACCCCAACCTCAGGTCTCTCAACCTCATGGCCTGGCTGCTGAGAGGGTAGTCCTTGCTCCCCTTCTCCTGCCGGCGGAGGTGGAGGAGGTCGTCTTGGCTTCGCGACGGCCTTCTACCCGCAAATGCTACGCCCTTAAATGGCGTCGCTTTGCAGTCTGGTGTACCCAACAGTCTCAGGATCCCTTCTCCTGCCCGGTGTAGGTGATCTTGCAGTACTTGCTGCACCTCTCTAATCTGGGACTTAAGTCCAACTCCGTCAAAGTTCACCTCAGTGCTCTTTCAGCACATCATGTGCCGGTGGACGGCAGACCTCTCTCCAACGACCCTCTCGTAGCGAGGTTTCTCCGAGGTCTCCTTCTACTTAAACCACCTCTGCGCCCGCCAGCGCCTGACTGGGACCTGAATGTGGTTTTGCAGCGGATCACCTGTCCGCCTTTTGAACCTATGGCTACCTGTTCTCTCCGTTTTCTGTCTTGGAAAACACTGTTCTTGATAGCCCTCACTTCCGCTAGACGCGTAAGTGAATTGCAGGCCCTCGTGTCTGATCCCCCTTACACTAGGTTCTACAAGAATAGGGTAGTCCTACGGACTCACCCGAAATTTCTGCCTAAAGTGGTCTCCCCTTTTCACATCAATCAGGAGGTGGTACTTCCAACCTTCTTTCCCAGACCACACTCCAGCCGAGCTGAAACAGTCCTCCATACCCTGGACTGTAGAAGGGCTTTGAACTTCTACCTTGACCGTACGCGGAGCACCGTAAAGCTGCTCAGCTTTTTGTGTCTTTTGACCCCAATAAATTGGGGCTCCCGGTCTCCAAGCGTACTCTGTCCATCTGGGTTGCGGACTGTATCTCTTGGGCTTATGGGGCAGCCGGACTCTCCTTAGAAAGTCGAGTCACGGCTCATTGCGTTCGGGCAAAGGCCACGTCAGTGGCTTACCTCCGCTCTGTTCCGCTGGCAGACATCTGCCGGGCCGCTACTTGGTCTTCGAGCCAGACTTTTGCGGTCCATTACTGTCTCGAGAGGGAGTCCCGTAGGGACAGTGCTTTCGGACAGGCAGTCCTCCGTAATCTCTTTGAGGTCTGAGCAACTCCTACCCTCCATCCCGGATGTGGGCTACCGGTGGGTAATAATTCAGCGAAGATTCTTTCCTTCTGTGCTGCTGAGCTAGAGGGAGCTCATTTTTGTGCTTAGGGTCTCCGGTAGCCTTGAGCTTGGGAGTCCCATAAGTGAGGACTGACTTCCTGCTTGGTCCTGGAGAAAGCGTAGTTACTCACCTGTAACAGGTGTTCTCCAGGAGCAGCAGGAATCAGTCCTCACTACCCTCCCTCCTCCCCTTGGAGTTGCAATCGTCTGCTTATGTTCTTTTTGCAAATTTTTTATGCTGTCTTTTTTAGCTATGTCATCTGACTGGCTAAGATGGCACCCTCGGGCGGGAAGACGACCGCGCATGCGCGCTGCAATTCCCAAAGGCTTTCTTTGAAAGCTGGGGAAAATTGCTCCGCGAGGGCTCCGTCGGCGCCGACGTCACCCATAAGTGAGGACTGATTCCTGCTGCTCCTGGAGAACACCTGTTACAGGTGAGTAACTACGCTTTACTACTAGTGCTGCAATTACCGCAAGTGTTTTCAGGCCACCAAACATTGAGAACACAGAACCAAACCATCCATTTAACTCTAGTCCATGCCAGGTTTGAACTGGTATGTATGTTTGTTTGCGCATATGTTCAACAATTTCTTCTACTACATGACCTTCATTATCTATTTGTAAGCAACAATTGGTTAAATTCAATTTTCCACATACTCCTCCTTCTGCTGCTAGTAAATAATCAAGTGCTAAACGATTTTGATATATAGCTGTACGCTTTTGAGTACTTTGCCTGTCTAAGAGCGTTAATGCCCTACTTGTTTCATTAGTTATTATTTCTACAACAGCTTGCAAACGTATAATTCTATTCAACATATAAACTGGGGTACGATATCCCCATGTGCCATCTTGCTACCAAGTGGCAGGTCCATAGTAGGAAATAATTCTTTCAGGTGGCCACTCATCCGTACCACCCCATTTGTCCGATTGACCTATTTTTAAGGCTTCTCTTTTCTGTCTTGTTCTGTATATTGGGTATCCTAGCTGTTCTCCCTGGGCAGTGGATAAAAGAAAGAAGGACGGTCTTATTGTTCCCAATACACATGCTCCTCCCCAATTAGGAGGAAGTTTAGCATATGCTCTAGTTCCACAAATCCAGTAAAGCCCTGGTGGAGCTTGCCAGGTATTAGGTGATACTAGATTTGTCCATAACTTAGCAAGTTCAGGAAAAATAACTAGAGGATTGGTGGGTTTAGGATCTTTTACTCCTGACCACCAGGACGTCTTTTTCGTTGAGGCATTATAAAACTTCTGGCTGAGACAGACCAGCTGTCCAACCTTTGCAGTAAATTGTGGCCCAATACGTGCAAAACATAGACGTCCCACAATGGGGTTAGCTAATACCCATTCACTTGTAGCTTTATGAATATTTGTATAATTATATGATACAGAAAAATTTAATTCTTGTGCTTCCCATGGCCATTGATCTCCCATGCGGTGTAGCCGCTATCCTCCACACGCGCATTCCTTTCTCTCAGATTTCATCTCCCATCCTGCGTTACCCTGAGGCTTTACTTCTTCATCTCCATACCTCTCCTTCCTTGCATGTCCTTCTCGTGTACTCTCCTCCAAAGTTGCGTCCAGATCTTTGGGACTCCCTCCTCCTGTCGATCTCTGACTTATCCTTGGCCTTCCCCAGTCTACTTGTGGCGGGAGATTTCAATCTTCATATGGACTCCCCCTCCTCCTCCAGGGACGTCTCCTTTACCTCTTTTCTGCAGGACCTATCTTTTCATCAGCATGTCCTCTCCCCCACTCACTCCGCAGGCCACACTTTAGACCTTATTCTCGCTCCAGTCTCCTTCCCTTTCCACCTGCAGGTCCTTCCGGTTCTTCCTCTTCCCTGGTCTGATCATTTTTGTCTTACATTTAACTGTTCTCCATCCCCTCCTGATCCATCCTCATCTCCTCCACCCCCTTCTTCTACCTCGTCACCCTCCTCCACTACCCAGCGTCTTTCCCGTCACATTACCCCTCTTACCCTCCAGGCCTTTCCCTCCGCTCCCACCCTCTTGCCATCAGACTTTTCTTCCCTCTCCCCAAACTCACAAGCCTCTGCCTGGTCCTCCTGTCTCTCCGCCGCCCTCGACCACCTAGCTCCCCTACAACCACGTTACATTGCGCCGCCCTTCCCAACCTTGGTTCCATGCTGGTCTCCGCCTCCTCCGCACACAACTCCGGCACTCCAAGCGCCTTTGGCGGAAATCACGGTCCCCATCCGCACTGTCCCTTTTCAGGTCGAAATTTGCTCACTACCGGTCGCAGGTCCACAAGGCCAAGCAGTCTTACTTCTCCACCTCAATCTGTACTGCACCTAATCAAACCCGGCATCTGTACAAAATTCTTCGGTCCCTCACCTCCTTACAATCTAACTCCCCTTCTGCCTCATCCTCATCTCGCCCCTCCTCCACTCAACTTGCTACTTTTTTCAATAATAAAGTCTTGGACCTACGACAGTCTCTTCCGCACTGCCCCCCACCTATTGCATCTCCTCCCCCTATCTCTCCCCCACCAGAATCCCTACTCACGCACGTCTGGACGTCCTTTCACCCTATCTCCGCTCCAGAACTTCTAAAACTGATATCTTCCTCCAACAAAACTTTCTGCTCCCTAGAACCTATTCCTTCCTCCTGGCTTCTCACTCCCTCCCTAGCTCTCGTTCCTTATATTCTCACCATGATCAACAACAGTCTCTCCACCGGTGTCTTCCCTCGATCCTGGAAGCATGCCCTTGTCCGTCCTATTCTGAAAAAGCCTTCTCTTGATCCCCAGCTCCCTGCTCACTACCGTCCGGTCTCTAACCTCCCATTTCTGTCCAAGATACTTGAGAAAACAGTCTTCACACAACTATCTCAGCACCTCAATTCCACTCACTTTCTTCACCCCCGTCAGTTCGGCTTCCGACAAGGCCACAGTGTCGAGACCGTTCTCACCGGATTCTTAAACGAGCTTCACGTAGCGCACGACCGTGGTGATTTCTCGGTGGCGGTATCCTTAGATCTGTCAGCCGCATTTGATTTAGTCGACCACTCTCTTCTTCTCTCACGGCTTCGAGATGCAGGTCTTCGTCACACAGTCTACCACTGGTTTCACTCCTTCCTTTCCTCTCGCTCCTGCACTGTTGTCTCCTCCTCCACCCCCTCGCTCCCCTCTGATTCCTTCCCGCTGTCCTGTGGTGTCCCCCAGGGATCAGTTTTGGCACCCCTTCTCTTCAACTTGTTCCTAACACCCTTAGCACTCCTGGTTCAGCAGTTTGGGATTTCTGCATACTATTACGCTGATGACCTTCTCCTCCTGTTTCACACCTCTCCCCCTCCATCCTGATCTCACTCCATTCAACTCCTGCCTCTCCGCTGTTGCAAACTGGCTCACTACAAATTGCCTTCATCTTAACTTGACAAAGACCCTCGCAATCTGGTTCACCCATGGCAGTCCTCCCCCCTCGCTTACTCCCTCCTTTTCGACCTCACCAGTCCCTCTAGTCACTGACTTTCGCTACCTTGGTGTAATCTTTGGTTCTGACCTTTCCTTCCGTAATCACATCTCGCATCTCACAAAAACCTCCTTCTTCTTTCTCCGACAAATACACTCTATTCATCCATTTCTCACCCCTGAAGCCCTCACCACTCTTCTTCTTTCTCTGGTAATATCACGCCTCGACTTCTGTAATTCCCTCTTTGCTGGGCTCCCTCTCTCACAGCTTCATCGGCTTCAACGTATTCAGAATACTGCTGCACGTCTTATTTTCCACTCCTCCCCTCGCGATCATGTTACTCCCCTTCTCTCTCACTTGCACTGGCTGCCTCTACAATTCCGCATTCGTTACAAAATCCTTACACTGGTTCACCAAGTTTTGTACAACCATACTCCCCAATACTTAGCAGATTTACTCCACTTTCATATCCCCACCCGCTCCCTCCGCTCCATCCATATAAACCGCCTTCACCTCCCTTCCCCATCACTCGCCCACTTGCAATCTACACGTTCTTCAGCCTTCTTCTTTATTGGTCCAGCCTACTGGAATTCTCTACCCCTTTCCCTCAGGCTAGAGCAACACTATCCCACATTCAAAAAGGACTTAAAAACACACCTTTTCTCTGCTGCCTTTGACCTCCCCTTGCCTCTTATGTGACAAGCCTCTCCCCCTCCCTGCCCTCCCTTTCCTCTCTCCCCCGTAGTCTTGTCTATTTAAATGTCTTGGGTGCTTTCCTGTCTTATATTGTAACTTCCTTTTCTTCCTTCTTTCTTTTTTCTTTTTTCTCCGACCTACTGGTCTCTCTGTATAAGGATTTGCTTTTACTGTACACCGCTATGTTCTAAATGTAATAGCGGTATATCAAGCTCAATAAAACATAAACATAAAACATAAACATAAACATTTTAGTTCCTCCACAGAAGTAACAATTAGTTATATTGAGACTGGTTACTACGGCTCCAGCTAATTCAAGAAACAAATTCTGTGCGGCATGAGGAACTTCAAACTGTGATTTCATAGTTTCATAGAATGTATGGTGTATTCTATATGGTGATGATACATGAGTTTTAGTGTTAAGTTGTATATATACAAAAGTTCCAGGATCTGATCCTCCCGCTGCTATGCGTAAGCCAAATCTATATCCTTGTTTCCATTGACTAGGATTTATGACCAGGAGCCTTAAAGGATTACAGGCACCTTTCTTACATGTCTTTGGATTAGATAAAGACAGTTTTTCTAAATTGGCTCTACGATTGTCTCCTTCCTGTCCTGTAAGGCTACCTGACCATGTAGCATAGTATACACATTCCCATTTTGGACAGTAATAATCAGCTTTTGAAGGTTTACCATAATGTGTTGGAGAGTGTACCCCTGTACATATTCCCCATTTATATGCTCCTTCAGGACACATATATTTATCATCAACATAATAATTTCTCTCCCAAGTCCCACATTTCTGATTATAGTTTCTGTTTATGGCATCACAAGCATCAAAGTATAGAGCTGCAGGTTTTGTAGTGTCTTCAAGTTGTTGAGTAGCATTTAAAAGAGCTCCATCTTCATCATTCCATCGTATTTTTAGCACATAATAGGATGGATTCTGTCGTGGGTGAAAACAAGTTCTGCTCTTTCCTTTTGTGCAAATGTTCAGTTCCGTGCCATTATATATGCATTGACTCACTATACCTGTACAAGTATAGTAGGTATGATAAAGCAAAGTCTGTGTAATCTTTTCTCCAGTACGGGTAGTAGTTATGCATGCAACACAGGGTGGCAAGGCAAAAGTCAGTTCAAAGCATCTCAAGGCTGCTATCAAGATGAAACAGTAGAGAATCATGATGAAAAGTCTCTGAAGAATTAGTGCAAGTCTTTGAAAAACTAGTGCAACTGTTGATAATTCTTGACCACGAAGTCTTCTTCTTCTTTACTTTACGTTGACCTGTTTTGCTCTCAGTAGCATGCAACAGGTGTAGTGTTGATTATAGATCCTCAAGCTTCCGCTGTACATGACCTTACCAATTTCATTGGTAGGTGTGTAGAGCTGTAGATTCCAACGTATTTCAACAAACACAGTCCTTTTAGTTTGTATTGTTGATCAAAATGGCACAAAGATTTTCAAATAATATAGTCCATAATACAGTCTCTTTCTGTTGATAATAATCTCTTCAGAATAAACAAATAGTCTCTTGGGATTCAGGATTTCTATATTGGCACAGTCTCTTTTAAAAATTTCCTGAATTTTTCAATTTGCTTGTCTTTGCAAAGTTAGCCGCAATGGAACTTCTGGATCATGTTCTGATGTCCACTGGTCTGGCTCTGGAGCTGCTGCTGATTTCACTCTGCTGTGATGAATCCAGGGTTCGAGTTCTGCAACTTTCACTGCTGTAGGTGTTGACAGGATGACGACATATGGTCCTCTCCAGTATGGTTCCAACGGTGTCTTCTTCCAGTCTTTGACCCACACCGAAGTACTGGGTTTGTAAGGATGCAGTGGTTCAGTCAGGTTGATGGGTAATTGGTCTTGTACCCATTTGTGAAGATTCTGCAAAATAGAACTTAGTGCTAATAGTTCTTGCCTAGTAATTTCAGATCCTATCTGCTTCATATCCCCTTTGATCCCTTAGACAATAGGTGAAGGTCTACCATACAAAATCTCATAGGGGGAAAGTCCTAATGACTTAGTAGGTGCTGAGCGTATCCTTAAAAGAGCTATTGGAAGTACCTGTGGCCATTTTAAATGTGTTTCCTGACAAAGTTTGGACAATTGAGATTTCAGAGTTCTATTCATACGTTCTACTTTCCTTGAACTCTGAGGTCTGTATGTGTATGTATCTGATAATATCAATATCTCGGGGCCATACTTAATGGATTTGCTTCCTGAGGTTATCCACCCTCATTCTTTGTACAGGGCCCCATGTGCATGCAAGGTTGTAAGGGCATACTTGGAATCTGGGTACACATTTATACAGAGTCCTTTTCCCAGTATTAGTGCTCTTGTGAGTGCTATCAATTCTGCTTTCTGTGCTGATGTTCCTGAGGCTAGGGCTGAAGATTCAATTACAAGATCCAGGGTTACTACTGCATATCCAGCACAACGATGTCCATTGACTACAAGACTGCTTCCATCCACGAAGAAAGTTTGTTCTGGATCTTCAAAAGGTACATCTGTCAGGTCTGGTCGACTTGAGAATACAGTATCCATGACCTCTATGCAGTCATGATCAGGAGGGTCAGTACCAATTGGTAACAGTGTAGCTGGGTTCAAGGCCTGACTGACCATCAATTGCAATCGAGGATTTTCACACAACATGCTCTGGTACTTTAGCATTCGTGAGTTGGTGAACCAGTAATTTCCTTTGTGGTCCATGAGGGTTTGAACAGAATGTGGCACTATTACACAGAGATTTTGTCCTAGAGTGAGCTTGTCTGCTTCAGTTACTAGAAGTGCTGTAGCTGCGATGGCTCTCAGACAAGGTGGCCATCCTTTTGCAACAATGTCCAATTGCTTAGATAGATACGCTACAGGTCGCTGCCAAGATCCAAGTGGCTGAGTCAACACTCCTAAGGCATTTCCTTGTGACTCATGAACATATAGACAAAATGGCTTCTGTACATCTGGTAGTCCAAGGGCTGGTGATGTCATCAGAGCTGTCTTCAGAGTCTTGAATGCTGTTTCTTGTTCAGGTCCCCATTCTAATGGAGATTGTTCCAATCCTTTGATGGCTTGATATAGTGGTTTTGCAATTAGAGCAAAGTTAGGTATCCATATTCGACAGTATCCTACTGCACCTAAAAAAGCTCTTACCTGTCTTCTGGTAGTTGGAATTGGAATGCTGCATACTTCTTCTTTGCGTTCTGGTCCCAGTCGTCGTGTTCCATTGGATAGCTGGAAACCTAAATATTTGACTTCTTTTTGGCATAGTTGTGCTTTTGCTCTGGAAACCTTGTATCCTGCTTCATTCAAGAGATGTAGAAGTTCACTTGTGGCTTGCAGTCATTCTTCTTCTGAGTTGGTGGCAATCAGCAAATCATCTACGTACTGAAGAAGAATTCTTTCTCCTGGGATAACTGGATAACTTGATAAATCCTTGCTGAGTGAAGTACTGAAGATTGTTGGTGAATTTTTGAATCCTTGTGGTAATCTTGTCCAGGTAAGTTGGCCTCCTCTTCCTGTTGTTGGATCTCTCCATTCAAATGCAAATAAAAGCTGACTGGCAGGGGCAAGTCGTATACAGAAGAAAGCATCCTTTAAATCTAGAACAGTGAAGTGAGTAGCTTCAGTATGAATTAATCCCAGCAGTGTGTATGGATTTGGTACTACTGGATGTATAGTTTCAATTGCATCATTGACTCTTCTCAGATCTTGTACTGGTCTGTCGTCACCTCCAGGTTTCTTGATTGGAAGTAAAGGAGTATTCCATGATGATTGGCATTCTTTTAGTAATCCATGTTTCAATAATCTCTTCAAATGGATGTGAATTCCTTCTATTGCTGGTCGTGGAAGAGGATATTGCTTCACATGCACAGGTTCTGCTCCTGATTTGAGAGTTACAAGAACTGGGGCTATATTCTTTGCTAGGCCAGGTGGATTATCTTCTGCCCATACTCCAGGTGGTGCTGAAATTTCAATAGGAATAGTTGCTTTCTTGACAGGAAAAATGCTGTAGAATCTCCATTCTTCTTCTCGTGGCACTGTTAGTGTCATTAATCCTGCAGGTTTGGGATTTGTGTTCACAGACATTTGCATTTCTCCCTCTTCAGTGAAAGTTATTTGTGCCTGCAGTTTAGCAAGCATATCTCGACCTAAAAGTGGAATAGGGCATTCTGGTATGTATAAAAATTGATGTGTTATCTTTTGTCCTCCTAATTCACACATGCGATTCTGTAAAAATGGTTTATTTGCTTTTGTCCCAGTGGCTCCAACAATAGTGACAGTTCATTTAGATAAAGGAGCTACTGGTTTTGCTACTACTGAATGTTCAGCTCCTGTATCTATCATAAAGTTCATGTATTGATCCCCTATCTTCATGCAGACCATAGGCTCTTGGGGACCTAGAATAAACTCAGAGCCCGGTCTGTCCTAATCTTCATCACTATTGTATTCTGCTTCTGAGATTGCAACTGCTTCAATAACCTCCTCTCTTTTTTGCTGAAACTGCATACGACCTGTTCCTGCTTGATTCTGATTACGCCCTCTTCTTCTCCAATTTCCTCCTCCCCTCTGTGAGATAGGGTTTCTCTGCGGGCACTCATTTCTCCAGTGCCCCTCCTCCTTGCAATAGGCACACTGATTCTCACCTAGTGGGGGTAGGCTATTTCCTCGACTCCTTCCACGCCCTCTCATTCTTCTGTTGGAAAAACTTCTCCCTCGCTGTTCTACCAATGCTGTAGCAAAAAAATCTGCTTTCTTTTTCATTTTCCGTTCACATTCTTTCTCTCTTTCATTATCACGATTTATAAATACTTTTTGAGCAACTTCCATCAATTGTGCTGTATTCATGCCTGCAAAGCCATCCATTTTCTGCAATTTTCGTTTAATATCCCCTTGGGATTGACTTACAAAAGCTGCATTTACCATGCGCAAATTTTCCATGGCTGCTGGATCATATGGGGTATACAGTCTATATGCTTCAGATAATCGCTCATAAAAAGCTGCAGGAGATTCAGTTGGACTTTGTATTATTTCCACTACTTTTCCAATATTCATTGCTTTTTGGCCCCCCTTTTTTAGGCCTTGTAATAGGGCTTGGCGAAACTGTGTTAAAGCTCTCGCACCCCCTTCACTATTTGGATCCCATCCAGGATCTTCGTTTGGAAAAGCTGCCTGTGCTGCCAGCTGAGGATTTAAATTAGCTCTTTCAACAAAGTTTTCTTCTAACCACTTAGTGGATGCCTGCACAATTCTCACTCTTTCTTCAGTAGTAAATAAAGTAGACAAGAGCTGACGACAATCTGACCAGGTAGGCTGGTGTGTTTGCATAATACTGCTCATTAATTCAGTTAAATCTTGAGGCTTGCTAGTATAGGATGCATAATGTGTTTTCCAATTTAACAAATCAGTTGTAGAAAATGGTACGTAAATCAGGCTGGTAGGTCCTAAAGCCATCTGTCCCTGATCGTCCCTGATAGGCAGGCCAGGTACCTGATGTAGGGGCATTACTTTTTTACTGGCACCGCCAATACTTCTTAAATCGTATGTTTTTTGAGAAAATCTTTCTATAGCTACAGGAGATTCTATGCTTGTGGATTCTGCACTCTCTGTTTCGTTATCAGTAGTTGTCTGATTTTCTGAAATGCTAGGAATGCTAGGACTTTCAATCGGAGAAGTCTGCCCTTCCCCCAACTGCAGAGATGGCACATTTATATTAACTTCAGGTCTAGGCAGTGCTAATGTAACATGCTGCAGTGATCATGTTAGAATTTCTGGAGACTCTGGGGCAGAGTATATAGGCAATCCCCCCTTCCCGGGTTTCTGTTCAGCTGTCTCTAATCCTCTCGCTAGCATAATTTTTCTCAAATCATAATACTGCCTTATCCAGGGTGGCTGCTTCTCACAAACATCTAACCAAGAGTCTATGTAAGGAAACTGATCTGGATAGCGTTCTCTCACACTCTTATGCACAGAAGAAATAATTCTCACATTGAAAGTACCCTCACGGGGCCATGCACTGTTTATTAACGGCCACTCTCTTTCACACAGCACAGCCATTCTATTAGGAGACATTGTAATACCATAATCCCCAGTAAACCCTTTATTAAAGTTCTTGATCATGATTTCTAACGGAGTTTGCGTAGACTCTATCCCACCCATTTTACATGTAATGTGGTGCGTCTATACTACGTAATCACGTACAACAAATTATTACTTCAAACAGTAGGAGAGGGAGGTCGAACTGTGAGGTAAGGGGTCCTCACAGCTCTGGAGACAGATAGGGACACAAACAACAATCACTTCCTCTGTTTCGCGACCTAGACGCGGTCGCCCGGCTAGGAACTGCGCTAGTCCAGAGTCCACTCTCGCTTGGCCTTGTCAAGACCTCTCACCCACACATCTCTCACACAATACACAATTGCATTTCCCAAAAGCCCAATCCTGACTATCTAGGCTTACCAAAATTTTACCATTACCATTAATCATGATTTTTTTACCAGAAACAGTCAGTAGTTTCCTCTTGCGCTCTTAATAGCCCTTGCAAGAGTACTCGGACCACTCCGGACGTGATCAGTGTCCTTTTACCATTTTTACCATTACCATATGGTTCCAAGTTCCAGTACTGTCTGACTTAATAATATAAAAACTCTATACTCACCCAGATCTGGTACCCGTCCCCCAAGCCAGCGCATGGATTGAAGCCTGGACTCCCCTCCTCGGGTTCGAAGGTGTTGGCCTAGCCGGACCCAACGCCCGTCGAGGCTAGAACCCTCTCCGATTCAATGGACTGGTTGGCGCCTGAGAATTCACACGTCGGTCAGACGCGGTCCCAACCAGGCCAAACCTTGAGGCGAATTTCGTGGTAAATCAGTTTGATCACTCTCTACCACCACACCTTCCAGGCCAACGCACCAAGAATATGTAGCAGCGGAACGCCACCAAACCAATTACACCAGGAGTCTTTATCAAGGTTCAAGCCAGTTTATTGTGCACAAGGCAGTCTAAAAAGTGACAGAGCCCCGCTTTAGCGGAAACATGTTCATTTTAAACAGCCAAAACATTTTGATACATGAAAACATTCTATTGGTCTCATGCTAATTTCTACAAACTTTCTATTGGTCTGACATTTCCCTGAATTTGACCAGTCAGGGTCTATGCCCTTTGCTCTGCTTTCTCCAGCTAGCTGAACAATGGCTTGGTTCAAACCTGGTTACTTTCCTTCATCAAGGTCATATCTAGCTCCTAAAATGTGTAAGTAACAATTCTGGAGTAACGATTTAACATACAGGCATTGTATTCACTTTGTGCAAACTTTGCAATAGCAGCATTTCATTCTAAAGCAGTATTCAATTCTGTCTTTTAATTTTTATGTCTCAGCACTACTGAAATCCAGGCTTGGTTCTTAGGCCTGTCATTTTTGAGGTTCAGGCTTATGGCCTAGTCTATAGGTCTTGGCTACCACAGTATCAGTGCAGAAAAAGCCTTGGACCAGGTTGATTGACAGTTCATGTTTAAGATATTGAAAGGGATGGGATTTTGCTCCATATTTATTTTCTGCACACAAGCACTGTATCAGGAACCTCGGGCCTATGTAAAAGTCAATGTCAAATATTCTGAATTCTTTAAATTGGGTAGAGAAATGTATTAAGGCTGTCTACTCTTGCCCCTTCTTTTTTTTATTTAACTTTTATTGATTTTCATAACTTTTACAGAATTAGACAAGTGTTAATACAGGAATTCTACCATTTTAACAACGCAAGAACCACAACCAGTAAACTAGCCCTCCCCTCCCCGCCTCTGCCTGGCTGTGAGCAAATAACCCCCAATCCTTCTCAAACTTTGGAAGTTTATTTGTATGCAAAGCAGTCAACTGCTCCATCAACTGCATCTGATGCTGCTGTAGCAAAGTGCAATCAATGAATAAGTCCAGGAGTCGATTGACAGGGTCCAAGTCAGTTTATTGTGCACAAGGCCCAGTCAGTCAAAGCAGCAAAAGGTACTGAGTGGAGGTTTATACAGAGACATAACTTTTTATACCACTTTTTCAGTTTGATACATGAAAATGTTCTATTGGTTCTAGCTCGATACATGCAAACTTCTCATTGGTTATACATTCCCTTCATTTGTCCAATTAGAAATCCCTCTGGAACCTAGCAACCGGCCCCCTCCCTTAGGATTACTTGAACAATGGTACAGTTCTAGATCTGCTACTTTTCTACTGCAAGGTTAACTTCAGCTTCTGGAATGCATATACTGTTACTTTTCTGTTCTTTCACATACAAGAGAATAATAGAAGACTTATGCATTCATAAAAACTTCTTATTAAGCATTTTAAAACATCTTTCTCACTTTTCACAGATTTATGGTTCTTTTCTAGCTATAATGGAGATTAGGATCCAGGCCTAACTTACAGGCCTTTCATAGTAGCAGGCTATGCTAAGCCATAGCCTACCTCATTCCCCCCTTTGATTATTCTCACCCGCAAGTGAGGAAGGGTGAGAATTAAATCACTCATTAGTCAAGTAACACATTATACAGGTGTAACAGTGTAGCAGCAGAGCACAGACAAACCAATAATACCAGGAGTCTGTTCAGAAGGTCCAAATCATTTATTTGTGCACAAGTCTCAAGCAGAATCAAATTCAAAATGGCTGAGCGATGTTCTCTGGCAATACTGTGGTAGGCGAAGGCCTATGATCCATGCTAATTGAACTAAACAGACAGGCCTAAGCAGCTTGACCTGTAACTGAAGCCTGTAGTTAGGCCCAGAGGAATGAAAACCCCCCTGAATGATGACACCATAGAATTGAAACTTAACTCAGCTTAACTGAACATAGCTAAGCAGAAACGAAACTTAGAAAAGACAGAAAACAGCTCTAATTGGTATTGATAAGGATGTGAGAAGCTTCTATGGAATTAATTAACTTACTGTAAGAAAGGTTACAGTGCCCCGCTTTCCCACATATTCCAGCTGGATAGCGACCTTGGAGGAGAGAAGTATCAAAGTTAGTGAACTGACCATTGTAATTGGGACTGGAAGGGGGGCAACCAGGTGCTGAGCCCAGTCAAGGGTCCCCATTGGATAGCTACGTAATGGTACCGGGACCAATAGATGGGTGAGAGGGGTTACTGGGACCAATGAAAAGTTTGCCTATGTCTAGAATGGAGAAGAAGTCTATAAAAGTTGCTGTTTTGCTAGAAACCATTGCTCAGCCATTTTGAAATTGATTATTGCTTGAGCCTGTGCACATTAAACTGGCTTGGATCCTTGAAAAGACTCCTGGTTTTATTTATTGCATGCTTATCTGCCGCTACATTTCTTGGTGCGTTCGGCCGGGAAGTGCGAGTGGTGGATGGTGTTCAAGTGAATAAATCCACGTAATTCGCCTTGAGGTTTGGTCCAGTTGGAACCATGCCAATCCGACGCAGGGGAATTTCCCTGGGCCCACCGATCCTTTTGTATCGGAGGGGGTTCTGCCTGGCCTCGGCAGGCACTGGGTCCAGCTGGCCAACACCTCCGACCCGGGGGAGTCCAGGATCCAACTCAGAAGCTAGTGAAGTATCGGGGACCGGATCCGGTAAGTATAGTTTTGAAAACCTGTCTAGACAGATGAGTTAGAACTGCAGTTTGAAACTTGTGAAACTTTTAGTAAGAATTTGAAACTTGTAACTTGTAATCTCGAGAACTTGGAACTTGGAAAAGAGAGCACTGATCCCCTCTCAAAGGCGGTCCAATTAACCTTGCATGAGTATGCGCGAGGTGAACCCACTGCCTTTTTGGAATTTGGAATTTGAATTTGCATTTGGTAAGAGAGCTCTCCAAGACGGGCCGACTACCCCTGCGTAAGTAAAGCAGGGCGAAACCCCCGTCTTCTAGCATTTGGAACTTGCATGAGACTAGTCAGAATAGATAGAAATGAATGCATTCTGGAATACGTTGCTAGCATGTGTGTCGTTTGTCTATGTGTCTTTGTTTAATGTAAGATTATATTCAGTTGGGTAATTTATGACAATTTACCGCTTGACTCACTGAAAAATCAAGACCATGTCTCACTTAGTCAGTTCTTTCCTACAGTAAGTGTGAGGCTGACAAGGGGCGTGTCTGCTGCAGAGGTGCCTTTTAACCCTATGAAGGCATGTTTTCAACGTTCTGCTGCTTTGCTAATTGGAGCTTATTTTAGGGCAATTATTCACTGTGTTTTAATGGTGATGTTCCTTCTACTATGGTCAGGTATTATATACCATTCGATAGGAATATTTAGTCAGAATTTTAGTTTTGAAGGTCGAATTAACCTCATCGGAGCTCCGTAAACTGTTTTTAGTTATATTCTCTGCTTTGTCTGTATTTTTATTGTTACCTTTCAGAAATGATAAACTAAGCAAACTGTTTTTGGGTTTATTTCCTTTGACTTATAAACCTACAAAGTAATTATTAGATCACGACTTGACACTGATTTAAATGATTCTTGCTAGCATGTCTCTGTGAAACTGTGATCATTTCGTTTCCAGTGAGCGGAGGGGTGTGGCTCACACAGCTTACTAGGGAATGAGACAGCCGTTCCCGATTGAGCAGTCTCTTGCTTGTGTAAAATAAAGGAAGTATATCTTTTGTTTCAAAAACTAACGGACACAGACAGGAGAGAGAAAATAAAGTGTTTTTCCTTTGTCCCTCAAAAATAGAGGTTAAGAACCTTGGGGGATGGTGCGGCATTCTGGGTTGGAAGTGTATCAGATTGCAACCTGAGAATGAATGGTTTAAATTCTGAGTGAATAAGAAAATTGTGTTAGGATTTTATCTTTGAAATCTGTACTAGTGACTAATGACGACCTTTACAATTCAAGATAAATTCATTTGTTTTAAAATTCCAAGACGTTATTACCTGATTTACTGTGGCAAGCACCTGATAGAAGACATATTTATTGTTAAAAAAAAAAAAGAGGGTGTATATGCATTTTAGATATCCACCACAGCCATGGAAAAGTATTCGTTTCATGTCTCTTGAATATCTGCTTTCTGAACTGTAAGATTTAATAAAAATAAAATAATATTTTCTTTTGCAGATGCAGACTACAGCTGGCAGTTAGTTCGCTAAGAAATTTAATTTTAGTCATACGTAACAGATAGCTATAGTTCTCTCTATAAGATATTTTAAGAACTGTATCTAAATTGTATGTCTGTGCTCAATTTAAGCTTATGTTTACGGTAATAAGGTTTTTTAATGAGTGTCCTTTCAAGTATGATCAAGAATTTCAGTAAGGGATTTACTGAAGACTATGGTAATCAAATGTCTCTGTCCCAATTAGGAATGCTATGTGAAAGGGAGTGGTTTCTGCTGTTCACCATATTTTGCCCCAGAATCTCTAGATATCCTGTCCCATCAGTTTCTCTCTGTAAGTAGCTCCGTTCAGAGTGCTTAAGGGGGGGATGGGGCCCAGTCCACCGATGATGTCACCCCCCGGTAGGCGTGAACTAATGTGCCCACAGCAGAGAAGTAGAACATTAAAAAAAAAAAAAAATCAACCTCCTGGATAGAGCGTTGCTAGGAGAAACAAAGCCCAGGAGAAGGGGGGGGGGACTCCTCCCTGCAGATTCCCTAGTTTGCCAGCCACCTCTGCAGCAGGGGGATGTGCACCCCCTCTGGACCAGAAGTGAAAGTCAGCTGACCAGACTTGTTTAGAACTGAAAAAAAACTGCATTATACACTGAGAAGTTTTAGAACTTGATTGAACTAATGAACAGAAATTACAGAAATATGAAAGTTGATCAGAAAGTATGTGGATTGTTGAAGAGGGACAGAGAAAGTAAAAATTGTAAGATGGAAAAAGAGAACAGATCTTTTTGCTGATATTTTAGTTGAATGATGTGGAGGAGGTTTTCCTAATCAAAGGAGCAGAGGAAGTGAAAACTGGGTGTGAGTGCGCCCATTACAGAGGAGAAGGACATTAGAGAAGTGAATGCCCGTATCTTGACTCCTCCCCAGGAGGGGAGGAGGGAGTACTTGATTGCAGAGTCATAAAACAATAAACCAAGCACAATGTTCTAGTAGGAGAAGGAAGTAGCTATAGAGTAAGTGGCAGCTAAAGAGGGCTATAGCATGGATAAAGACTAGGCCAGATGCATCACCACTATCAGAGCTACTGGGGCTAAGTCCGCAAAGCCTTTCCTGCAGAACCGCATGTGTGAACTAGGGGGACAGAAAATAATGCACCAGTTCCTGTATATGCCTGAGTGCCTTATTCCACTTTTGGGGCCGAGATCTGCTTGCAAAGCTTCAGGCACAGATATCCTTTGCTGAAGAGGGAGAAATGCAAATGACTGTAAACTCAAAACCTGCTGGATTGATGGTGCTGACTGTTCCCCGAGAAGAGGAGTGGCGGTTCTATAGCACACCTCCAGTCAAGTCAACAAGTTCCTGTATACCTACCAACCTTATAGCCCCACCTGGAGTATGGGCAGAAGATAATCCACCTGGCCTAGCGAAGAACATAGCCCCTGTCATTGTCACCCTCAAGCCAGTCAAGAAGCCTGGGACAGGTGGCTACCGCCCAGTGCAGGATCTAAGAAGAATGAATGATGCAGCTGAAACTATACAACCAGTGGTACCAAAATCCTTATATTCTCTTGGAACTGATCTCTGCTGAAGCTATACATTTCATCATTCTGGACTTAAAAAGATGCCTTTTTCTGCATACACTTAGCCCATGACCCCACTACAAGGAGGCGGGGCCCACGCACCTGGACAAGATTACATCAAGGATTCAAGAACTCGCCTCACTCAGCAAAAGATTTGACAAGTTATCCAGTAGTTCCAGGAGAAAGAATTCTACTGCAATACGTGGACGATCTGCTGATAGCTGCTGTTTCAGAAAGTGAATGTCTACAAGCCACCAGTGAACTCTTGCACCTTCTTAATGAGGCTGGATACAAAGTCTCAAGAGCCAAGGTGCAATTATGTCCAACAAGTTAAACACCTAGGATTCCAGTTGTCCAGCGGAATTCGACGCCTGGGACCAGAATGCAAAGAAGCTGTATGCAGTATTCCTACTCCAACCACCAGGAGGCAAGTGAGAGCCTTCTTGGGTGCCACAGAGTATGTTGTATATGGATCCCCAATTTTGCGCTGCTAGCAAAACCGTTGTATCAAGCTATCAAAGGAATGGAAAAGTCTGCATTGGAATGGGGACTTGAACAGGATGCAGCCTTTTGATCTTTGAAAAAAAGCACTCTGATGTTGTCACCAATTCTGGGTCTACCAGATGTCCAGAAAACCTTTCAGTCTCTATGTTCATGAGTCACAAGGAAATGTTCTAGGAGTGTTGACTCAATCTCTTGGACATTATTTGAGAAGCTGTTACAGCTACAGCCTTCCTAGTAAGCAAAAACTAAAAGAAAAATCCCTTTGAGACAGAATCTTCAAGTTACTATACCACACTCTGTTCTAACCAATATGAAATACAAAGGAAACTACTAGCTAACAAATCTATGAATGTTGAAGTATTAGAGTATGTTGTGTGAAAACCCCAGATACAACTGAAGGGTCAGTCAAGCTTTCAATCCTGCTATGTTGTTATCAGTTAGTCTTGATCCCCTGATCATGACTGTTTAGAAATTATGGACACTGTATTCTCAAGCCGCCTGGATTTGACTGATGTCTCTCTGGAGAACCCTGAACAGACTTTCTTTGTGGCTGAAGGCAGTTTCATCATCAATAGACATTGTTGTGCTAGATATGCAGTGGTGACCCCTGATTTGGTAGTTGAGTCCTCAGCCCTGGCCCCAGAAACTTCACCACAGAAAGCTGAACTGATAGCCCTCACTAGAGCACTAACAATAGGAAAAGAGCCCTGTCTAAATGTATACCCAGATTCCAAGTATGCCCTTACAACCTTGCATGCACATGGGGCCCTGTACAAAGAATGAGGGTGGATAACCTTAGGAAGCAAGTCCATTAAGTATAGCCCCAAGATATTGATATTAACAGATACATACTGCCTATAGATATCAGAATTTAGGAAAAGTAGAATGTATGAATAGAACCCTGAAATCTCAGTTGTCCAAACTTTGCCAAGAGGTTTACCTGAAGTGGCCCCAGGTTCTTCCCATAGCCCTTCTTAGGATATACTTAGCCCCTGCTAAGTCTTTAGGAGTTTCCCCTTTTTGAGATTCTGTATGGGCAATCCCTGCCTGTTGTATAGGAAATAAAAGGAGATATGAGACAGATAGGATCTGAAATTATTAGACATGAACTATTGGTTTTAAGTTCTGTTTTGCAGAGTCTTCATACCTAGGTACAAAAATTGACTACCCATTAATTTGCCTGAACCCCTGCATCCTTTCAAGCCTGGAGTCTCGGTGTGGATCAAAGAGTGAAGAAGGATACCGTTAGCCCTGCATTGGAAGGGACCCTATGTTGTCATCTTGTCAACTCCAACTGCAGTAAAAGTCGCAGAATTTGAACCTTGGATCCATCATAATCAAGTGAAGCCAGCAGCTGCTCTTGAACCTGATCACTGGACTACTGTACAGCATCCTGCCACAAAGCTGGTAGGTCTACGTACGGCAGAAGCTTGAGGATCTACAATCAACCCTACATCTGTTATCTGTTGTGGAAGTCGACAGTTCCACCAATTTTCCAGAGACTGTGCTCATTGTGAATCCTTATTATTGCTTTATTCTGGCAGCAGCCTTGGGGTGCTTTGAGATGACTTTTGCCTTACCTCCCTGGGCAGCCTGTATAAGTACAACATGAACTGGACCGAAGGTCACTCGGACCTTGTTTTATCATTCTTCCTATACTTGCATTGGTATACTCTCCGATCCAAAAGTTGTTCTAGATCTTGACTTTCTACAAGGCTATGCAAGCCACCGTTGCAACTCCTCATGCCTCCCAGAACTTGTTTCTTGAACTTGCTGGAGCAATAGCATCTAGTCTCCACACTTCTGACTGTTTCTTTTGTGGAGGAACTAAGATGGGAGATCAGTGGCCCTGGGAGACGCAAGAACTGAATTACTCCATCCCCTACAATCAGACTGATTTACATAATACTACTAGTGAGTGGGTATTGGCCCCCCCATTGTTGACAGTTTGTGTTTTGTTCGCACCGGACCACAATTTGCTATGAAGATCGGACAGCTGGACTGTCTAAATCAGAAGTTTTACAACAGCACAACAAAGAAGACATCTTGGTGGTCCGGCATAAATGCTCCTGAACCTTCTAATTCCTTTAGTTCTTTTACCCACTCTTGCAAAACTATGGACTTTGACTATCTGCTTGTTGCTCCCTTGTTTCTTGCCACTTTGCTTGTGAATGATAACTTCAGTTATTAACACTGTAGAGCATAAGGCAGCTACAAAGATATTAGTTATGTGAAACTACTACCCTATACCACAGAGTGATATCTTTATCTAGTATTATGTGATTTGCTTCTCACCCTTTCTCACTTGCGGGTGAGAATAATCAAAGGGGGGAATGTGGTAGGCGAAGGCCTATAATCCATGCTAATTGAACTAAACAGACAGGCCTAAGCAGCTTGACCTGTAACTGAAGCCTGTAGTTAGGCCCAGAAGAATGAAAACCCCCCTGAATGATGACACCATAGAATTGAAACTTAACTCAGCTTAACTGAACATAGCTAAGCAGAAACGAAACTTAGAAAAGACAGAAAACAGCTCTAATTGGTATTGATAAGGATGTGAGAAGCTTCTATGGAATTAATTAACTTGCTGTAAGAAAGGTTACAGTGCCCTGCTTTCCCACATATTCCAGCTGGATAGCGACCTTGGAGGAGAGAAGTATCAAAGTTAGTGAACTGACCATTGTAATTGGGACTGGAAGGGGGGCAACCAGGTGCTGAGCCCAGTCAAGGGTCCCCATTGGATAGCTACGTAATGGTACCGGGACCAATAGATGGGTGAGAGGGGTTACTGGGACCAATGAAAAGTTTGCCTATGTCTAGAATGGAGAAGAAGTCTATAAAAGTTGCTGTTTTGCTAGAAACCATTGCTCAGCCATTTTGAAATTGATTATTGCTTGAGCCTGTGCACATTAAACTGGCTTGGATCCTTGAAAAGACTCCTGGTTTTATTTATTGCATGCTTATCTGCCGCTACAATACAACAACTTTTATAGATTTTTTCACCATTCTAGACATAGGAAAACATTTCATTGGTCCCGGTAACCTCCCGTACCTCCTCTTTTGGTCCCGGTACTGATATGATTATCCAATTAGGTTCTTGGAGTGGGCCCAGTGACTGCTCACCCCCCTTCTAGTCCCAATTACAATGGCCAGTTCAGCAACTTGTTACTTTCCTACTTCCAAGGCCATTGGGCTAGTTAGTACGTGCAGGGAAGCAAGGCTCTGTAACCTTTCTGTCAGCAGTTTTAATTAAATCCCTTACAGTTGTATTTTCTTATCAGGGGCATTCAAACATATTTTTCTGTATTTTTCCAACTTTCAGTTCTGCTTGTCTAAGCTAATTCAATATTTTTACTGAGTTCTAATTCTACAATAGCAGCATGTTGGGGGATGTGCAATTCCTTTTAGCCTCTCCACAGACTTCATTTACAGGTCAAGCTAGTTAGGCCTGCTTGCTTATGTCAGACATTGTGGATCACAGGCCTTCATCTGCCACAACAGCATCAGTATTATGGGGTATAGGGTGATATCGCCACATAGCTAATACTTTCGCAGCTGCCTTCCGCTCTATAGTGTTATCAAGTGATGATGTTATCATGCGCAAACAAAGGGGTAGGAGACAAGGGAGCAATAGGCACATGGCTAAAATGAATAAGACAATTAACATAAGGGATTTTAGACCACCAATCCAAGAAAACAATGACCCAAACCACCCATCCATCTTTAAACTGTGCCATGTCTGGACAGGCACAAACGTCTGCTCTCTCATCTGGATGGCTAAGTCTTCAACTACATGCCCATTATTATCAATCTGTAAACAACAATTACTTAGATTCAACTTTCCACATACTCCATCTTCAGCTGCTAACAAATAATCTGAAGCTAAACGATTTTGATAAATGGCTGTACGCATTTGTGTACTCTGTTTCGCTAGAAGGGTTAGTGCTTTACTGGTTTCATTGGTTATTATTTCAACAACAGCTTGCAAACGTATTATTCGATTAATCATATAAACAGGGGTACGATATCCCCAAGTCCCATCCTGCTCCCAAGTAGCAGGTCCATAGTATGCGATGATTCTTTCCGGTGGCCATTCATCACCTTCCCATTTGTCCCATTGGCCTATTTTCAAGGCCTCCTTCAGTTGTCGACTTCTATACACAGGATATCCCAGCTGTTCTCCCTGGGATGTAGGCAGAAGGAAAAAGGAAGGTCGTATGGTTCCCAATACACATGCACCTCCCCAGTGATGAGGAAGTCTAGCATATGCTCGGGTTCCGCAAATCCAATACAGTCCAGGTGGTGCTTGCCAAGAATTATATGCTGCTAAATTAGTCCAGATACTGGCAAGTTTGGGGAACTGAACAAGAGGATTGGGAGGTTCAGTAGTGTTGACGCCGGACCACCAAGATGTCTTCTTAGTGGTACTGTTGTAGAACTTCTGATTGAGACAGACCAGCTGCCCCACTTCCATATTAAACATGGGTCCATAACGAGAAAAACATAAGTTACCCACAATGGAGTGAGCCAATACCCATTCACTTGTGGTATTGTGTATATTGGTCTGATTATATGGAACAGAATAGTTCAGTTCTTGTGCCTCCCAAGGCCATTGGTCTCCCATTGTCGTTCCTCCACAAAACAAACAGTCTGTAACATGGAGACTAGATGCGACTGCTCCCGCTAATTCAAGAAATAAGTTCTGGGAAGCAGGAGGAATTTCAAACTCTGATTTCATGGCTTCATAGAAAGAATGATGTATACGATAGGGTGAGGATACATGGGTATTGGTGTTTAATCGTAGATATAAAATAGTCCCCGGATCTACACCTCCTCCTGCTATACGCAACCCAAACTTGTATCCTTGCTTCCAGTGGCTGGGATTGGCTATGAAGAGTTGGAGAGGATTACAAGCTCCTCTCTGACATTTCGTAGGCTCTGGTAGTCTAATCTTTGTTAGGCTACCCTTTTGATGATCTCCGTCTCGTCCCATTGGCGCATTCTTCCAGGTAGCAAAATACACACACTCCCATTTTGGGCAAAAGTAATCATGTCGAGATGCAGTGGTGTAGATGGTGGCTGTTGTACTTTTTCCAGTGCATTTTCCCCATCCATAGGCTCCCTCTGGACACATGTACTTATCATCATGGTAGTATGCTCGTTCCCATGACCAAGACGCACATCTATGGTAAGCATTTTTATTTATGGCACCACAAGCATCAAAGTTCAAGATGATAGGTTTTGTGGGGTTGGTGAGAGGTTTAGTTATATTCAAGATGGCCCCATCCTCATCATTCCAGCGTATCTCAAATGTATAGTAGGATGGATTCTGTCGGGGGTTATAACAAGTCTTACTTTTCCCCTTTGTGCAAATATTCAATTCAGTACCATTATAAATACACCGGCTAACTGTACCAGTGCAAGTATAGTAGGAATGATAGAGCAAAGTCTGAGTAATCTTCTGTCCAGTTCGGGTGGTGGTTATGCAAGCTGCACAAGGGGGTAGAGCAGAAGTCTTTTCCAGGATTCCCAGGATCACCACTCCCACAAGGCAAAAGTGGAAGAACATGATGATTACAGTCTCTGGAAGTTAACTGGAAAGTTGAGAATGATAATCTATGTTGAGCTTGCTTCTGTTTCTGCTGCGATGGTCACTTTCACGTGACGGAGGTGAATTCTGAAGTTTCGTCTATAATACTGGCTGTTTCCTCAAGGTGAGTCGCAATGGAGTCTCGGGATCATTTGCTGATGTCCATTGGCCAGGATCAGGAGCAGCTGCTGGCTTCACTCGACTGTGGTGGATCCAGGGTTCGAATTCTGCAACTTTCACTGCAGTGGGTGTTGACAGGATGACGACATATGGTCCCTTCCAATGCGGCGCCAGTGGGGTTTTTCTCCACTCTTTCACCCACACGGACGTTCCTGACTTGAAGGGATGCAGAGGTTCAGTCAGGTTGATGGGTAGTAGGTCTTGTACCCACGTTTGGAGTTTCTGCAAAACAGAACCTAAAGCTAATAGTTCTTGTTTAGTTATTTCAGATCCTATCTGTCTCATGTCTCCCTTTATTCCCTGCACTATGGGTGGAGGTCGCCCATACAAAATCTCAAAAGGGGAGACTCCTAAGGATCTGTTGGGAGCTGAACATATCCTGAGAAGGGCTATGGGTAAAACCTGGAGCCACTTCAAGCGTGTTTCTTGGCAAAGTTTGGATAACTGAGCTTTCAGGGTTCTATTCATGCGTTCTACTTTCCCTGAACTCTGGGGTCTGTAAACAGTGTGTAATTTCCATTTTATTTGCAAAGCTTGAGCTAACTGTTGGGTCACTTGAGATACAAATGATGGACCATTATCTGACCCTATAGTTGATGGAATTCCAAATCGGGGAATGATCTCATGGAGCAATGCCCTAGTGACTTCTCGGGCTTTCTCAGTTCGGGTGGGGTAGGCTTCTACCCACCCTGAAAATGTGCAAACTAACACTAACATATAGTGATATCCATTTGCATGAGGCATTTCAGCAAAGTCTATCTGTATATCACTCATGGGGGTCACCCCTACTGACTGAATTCTTGGGGGTGGAACAGGACCTTGCTTAGCATTATTCTTGGCACATGTCAGGCACTGCTGCGCTACTGAGGCAGTCAAAGATCCTAGCAATGAAATACAAAAATGGGGTCTCAGGGCTTTCTCCATGGCTGTTTTTCCATAATGTGTGGCTTGGTGGAAAGCTTGGACAAAGGATGGTCCTAGTGCTTCAGGGATGACTGTTGGACCTGGAGGTGGACTATCTTCTGGAGGTGGTAGCACTATCCAACCTTGTTCTGTTAAGACTCCTCCCTCTTTCTCACAATAATAGTCTAACTCTTGCGTAGTATATCGGGGTGCCCAAGAACTAAGGGGCACAGGGAATAGGGCTGCTTGCATTACAGTATCTTGGGTCCTTACTTGTCCTGTGGTGGCTGCCTTTCGAGCTGTGGCATCTGCAAATCTATTCCCTCAAGCAATTTCTCCTGCTCCTGCCTGGTGACCTCTACAGGACAAAAAACAGCAAGCAGAGTATTGGTCACTTGCGCTTTATTAATATACAAAACCCCGACGCGTTTCACCAATATTGCAGGTGATAGTGCTGAATAGTGCAATATTGGTTCTGTGCCACACGTTTACATATTTCCATGCGCTTCATCTAATGTATTTGTATAATACAATTTGTGAGTATGCTATGATTGTTCTTATATTACATTTATATACGGTTGTTTTTATTTTGTTCAATATTATTCATATTTGTGTTTTTAAATTTAAGTTTGGTTATTATTATTTTGAGCCTTTTGTTTTAATTGTAATTTTATTTGTTTGCAGTCCTCTAGCCCCCCTGATGAAGGCATCTGCCGAAACGCGTTGGGGTTTTGTATTATTAATAAAGCGCAAGTGACCAATACTCTGCTTGCTGTTTTTTGTCCTGAGCCTAATCTGCGAGCAGGAGCTCTTGTTCGTGTTTGGTGACCTCTACAGTGCATGACTGCCACTTGTTTGGGGGCCCATACAGCATCTAATAACATCAATATCTCGGGCCCATACCTAATGTCTTTACCCCTTGAGGTGATTAACCCTCATTCTTTGTACAAGGCTCCATGTGCGTGCAAAGTAGTGAAAGCATATTTGGAATCTGTGTACACATTTATGCGGAGTCCTTCTCCTAATGTCAAGGCTCTAGTGAGGGCTATCAATTCAGCTTTCTGTGCAGAAGTTCCTGGGGTCAGGGCTGAGGACTCAACTACCAGATCAAGGGTCACCACTGCATATCCAGCACAACGATGTCCATTGATGACCAGACTGCTTCCATCTACAAAGAAAGTCCTTTCTGGGTCCTCTAGAGGGACATCAGTCAAATCAGGGCGACTTGAGAATACAGTGTCCATGGTTTCTAAGCAATTATGATCAGGTGGCCCAGAACCAATTGGAAACAGTGTAGCAGGGTTCAGAGCTTGGCTAACTTTCAACTGTATCCGAGGGTTTTCACACAACATGCTTTGATACTTCAACATTCGTGCATTGGTTAACCAGAAGTTTCCTTTATGTTCCATGAGAGTCAGGACAGAGTGTGGCACGGTGACTTGAAGAGTTTGTTCTAGTGTAAGTTTGTCTGCTTTGCCCACTAGGAGGGCTGTTGCTGCAACTGCTCTCAGACAAGGGGGCCATCCTTTTGCAACTACATCCAATTGTTTTGACAGATAAGCTACTGGTCGTTGCCAGGATCCAAGAGATTGGGGTCAATACTCCCAATGCGTTTCCTTGTGACTCATGGACAAAAAGATGGAAAGGCTTCTGAACATCTGGAAGACCTAAAGCTGGAGATGACATCAGGGCCTTTTTCAAAGTTTGGAATGCTACATTTTCTTCAGGTCCCCAATCTAGTGGGGATTTTTCCATTCCTCTGGTGGCTTGGTATAGTGGCTTTGCAATCAGGGCAAAGTTGGGGATCCATATGCGACAATATCCTACTGCCCCCAGGAAGGCTCTTACTTGCCTCCTAGTGGTTGGAGTGGGGATATTACATACTGCTTCTTTGCGTTCTGGTCCTAAACGTCGGATCCCACTGGACAACTGGAATCCTAGATACTTGACTTCAGTTTGGCACAGTTGTGCTTTGGCTCTTGAGACTTTGTATTCAGCATCTTTGAGAAGGTACAAAAGTTCACTAGTAGCTTGTAGGCATTCACTTTCTGAGTTGGTGGCTATGAGCAAGTCATCTACATACTGAAGAAGAATCCTTTTTCCTGGGTCCACTGGGTAACTTGAGAGATCTTGGTTCAGAGCAGCACTGAAGAGAGTAGGTGAATTCTTAAATCCTTGGGGTAATCTAGTCCGAGTTGACCCCGCCTTCCTGTTGTGGGGTCTTGCCATTCAAAAGCAAATAAAATTTGACTGGTGGGTGCTAGGTGCACACAGAAAAAGGCATCTTTCAGGTCCAGGATGGTGAAGTGAGTAGCCTCAGCGGGGATCAGTCCCAAGAGAGTGTAAGGATTTGGTACTACTGGGTGTATAGTTTCAACTGCATCATTTACTCGCCTTAGATCTTGTACTGGGCGGTAGTCCCCTGTCCCAGGCTTCTTTACTGGGAGAAGGGGAGTGTTCCATGGTGACTGACATTCTTTGAGAAGTCCATACTTCAGCAATTTCATCAGATGATGATGAATTCCTTCAATGGCTGGTCGAGGGAGAGGATACTGCTTCACATGTACTGGTTCCACTCCTGGATTGAGGGTGACAATGACAGGGGCTATGTTCTTCGCTAGGCCAGGTGGATTATCTTCTGCCCACACTTCAGGTGGGGCTATAAGGTTGGTAGGTATACAGGGACTGGTTGACTTTATCGCTGGTGCACTATAGAACCGCCACTCTTCTTCTCAGGGAACAGTCAGCACCATTAATCCAGCTGGCTTTGGGTTCACAGTCATTTTCATTTCTCCCCCTTCAGCAAAGGATATTTGGGCCTGGAGCTTGGCAAGCATGTCTCTGCCCAATAGTGGAATAGGGCACTCAGGCATATACAAGAACTGGTGCGTTATCTTCTGTCCCCCTAGCTCACACATGCGGTTCTGCAAAAATGGTTTTGTGGCTTTATTTCCGGTGGCTCCTATTATGGTAACAGATCGTGAGAACAGTGGAGCTACTGGCTTGGCTACTACTGAATGTTCTGCTCCTGTATCTACCATGAATTCCATATATTGGTCCCCTATCTTTAAATTGACCATAGGCTCCTGGGGACCCAGGGTGAACTTGGAGCCCGGTCTGGCCTAGTCTTCATCTATGTCATCCAGGTCATAGCCCATTGCTACTGCCACTCCCTCAATAGCTTCTTCCCTCTCTTGTTGGAACTGCGTTCGATTCATTTCTCCTTTCCTTCGAAATCTTCCTCCTGGCCTCCAGGGACTCCCTCCTCCCCTCGCAGGGGCGGAGTCCAAATGCGGGCACTCATTTCTCCAATGTCCTTCTTCCTTGCAGTAGGCGCATTGATTTGCACCTAATGGAGGCCTATCGCTTCCGCGGCCTCTTCCACGTCCTCTGGTCCTTTGATTAGGGAAACCTCCTCCACGTCGTTCGGTTATAGCAGCAGCAAGAAGATCTGCCTTCTTCTTCATCTTTCATTCACTTTCTTTGTCTCGTTCATTCTCACGATTCACAAATACTTTCTGAGCGACTTCCATTAACTGAGCTGTATTCATGCCCGCAAATCCATCTAATTTCTGCAATTTTCGTTTTATGTCTCTCTGGGACTGACTAACAAATGCCGCATTTACCATGCGTAAATTTTCCTGAGCAGCGGGATCATATGGGGTATACAGTCTATAGGCTTCAGACAACCGCTCATAAAAGGCCGCTGGGCTCTCATCTGGACCCTGGAGAACTTCCGATACTTTTCCAATATTCATGGCCCTCTGGCCTCCCCTATTCAGGCCCTGCACTAAGGCCTGGCGAAATCTGGTTAGGGCCGCCGCCCCCCTTTCATTATTCGGGTCCCACCCGGGATCTTCATTGGGATATTCTGCAGCTGCGGCCTGCGGGGGATTCACTGCTCCTCTCTCTACAGGGTTCTCTTCTAACCACCGGAGGGCTGCTTGCCCGATCCAGCCTCGCTCTTCAGTAGTGAAAAGGGTGGACAGGAGCTGGCGACAATCGGCCCAGGTAAGCTGATGGGTTTGCATAATACTAGACATTAATTCTGTTAATTCCTGAGGCTTGGCTGTATAGGAAGCATAATGCGTTTTCCAGTTTAATAAATCTATGGTAGAAAAGGGTACATAAACTAAGCTGGTTGGTCCTGGCGCCATCTGGCCCTGATCATTCAAAACAGGAATTCCAGGCACTTGACGTAATGGCATCAGATGCCCTGCTTTCTCCTTTTTCTTGGGAGTTACGCTTCTTAACTCATAAGGTTCTCGAGCACCAGTTTCCTTGGTGGGTGACCCTGAACTGGTAGGAGAGCTTCCGCTTTCTATCTCATCAGATGACTCAAGTCCCCCTGCTGTACTTGGGCCTGACCCGGAACTTTCACTCGGGGTAGGGCGCTTCTTAGGCTGTAGCTTTGGTATTTTCTGGGGCTCCTCATCGGGCTCTACTTCAAGTTGTGGGGCCATGGGGACTAATTTCTGTGGGTGCCGAGGTAAATTATCCAGAATATCTGAGGACTCTGGGTCAGAATATACTGGTGGCTTTTCTTCCTTAGCTTTTGTGGCTCCCCTAGTAGTAGCTACAAATATTTTACAGTGCTCCTCATAACAGCGCTTCATCCATGAGGGCTGCTGTTCGCATACACTCAACCAGGAATCTATATAGGGGAACTGGTCGGGGTACACTCTCAGTATAAGCTGATGAATTTGTAAAACTGTCTCAAAATCAAAGGTGCCCTCTCGGGGCCATGAAGCAGCTAATGCAGGCCACTCCCTTTCACATAACATTCTTAATCTAGATGAAGTCATTTTTATACCATAATCGCCCGAAAATCCTTTACGGAAATTCTTGATCATACATGCTATCGGAGTTTGCGTGGACTCCGTCCCTCCCATAATGTAAACGTACCTGCCTACGCTACTGCCTACGTACTCAACGTACCTGCGTCCGTTACGTACCCTACGTCCCTACGTACACGTAATGACGTACAAGACAACGTACAATAAGGATAGGTAGTATGGCTGTAGGTAAGGGGTCCGTACAGCCCACAGAACACTGGGGGGGACAAACACCACTTGCTTCCTCCTGTTCGCGACCTGGACGCGGTCGCCCGGCCAGGAACTGCGCTACTTAGGAGTCAATTTTCGCTTGGTCTGTATTTCAAGACCTCTCACTCACACGCACACAAGCAACAAGATATCATATTTCAATATTTCAAGTGCCCAGGTTTTCTGACTAACTGACTATTCCAAACAAACAAGAAGGGTCGATAGTTTCAGCTTCTGCTTTCCTTACGCGGAGCTTACTAGGACCGCCCTTATAGGAGGTGATCAGGCTCCTTTGTCCCGCGCACACTCATGCGAGATTTCCCAGATTTCCCAGTTAGTCTATACCAAATTTACCATATTGGTCTTGCACTCGCAAGACGCTGTCCCAGGCTGTTCTTTCTGACTATTTAATCACAAAAATGTCTACTCACCGGATCCGGTCCCCGATACCACACCAGCTTCTGAGTTGGAACCTGGACTCCCCCGGTTCGGAGGTGTTGGCCAGCTGGACCCAATGGCCCGCCGAGGCAGGCGGAACCCTCTCCGGCTCAAAGGGGCCAGTGGCGCCTGAGGTCTCCCCCGCGGTCGGACAGACACGGTTCCAACCGGGCCAAACCTCAAGGCGAATTACGTGGATTATTCACTTGAATACCATTTACCACTCGCACTTCCCGGCCAACGCACCAAGAATATACTGTAGCAAAGTGCAATCAATGAATAAGTCCAGGAGTCGATTGACAGGGTCCAAGTCAGTTTATTGTGCACAAGGCCCAGTCAGTCAAAGCAGCAAAAGGTACTGAGCGG
The DNA here is from genome assembly GCA_033557465.1 of Ichthyophis bannanicus. Lineage (NCBI taxonomy): Eukaryota > Metazoa > Chordata > Amphibia > Gymnophiona > Ichthyophiidae > Ichthyophis > Ichthyophis bannanicus. Next base: position 335,033,485 of record CM066038.1, read on the forward strand.
AGGTTTATACAGAGACATAACTTTTTATACCACTTTTTCAGTTTGATACATGAAAATGTTCTATTGGTTCTAGCTCGATACATGCAAACTTCTCATTGGTTATACATTCCCTTCATTTGTCCAATTAGAAATCCCTCCGGAACCTAGCAACCGGCCCCCTCCCTTAGGATTACTTGAACAATGGTACAGTTCTAGATCTGCTACTTTTCTACTGCAAGGTTAACTTCAGCTTCTGGAATGCATATACTGTTACTTTTCTGTTCTTTCACATACAAGAGAATAATAGAAGACTTATGCATTCATAAAAACTTCTTATTAAGCATTTTAAAAAATCTTTCTCATTTTTCACAGATTTATGGTTCTTTTCTAGCTATAATGGAGATTAGGATCCAGGCCTAACTTACAGGCCTTTCATAGTAGCAGGCTATGCTGTAGCAGCAGAGCGCAGACATACCAATGATACCAGGAGTCTGTTCAGAAGGTCCAAATCATTTATTTGTGCACAAGTCTCAAGCAGAATCAAATTCAAAATGGCTGAGCAATGGCTGTTAGTAAAACAACAACTTTTATACTTTTCTTGTCCATTCTAGGTATAGGCAAACATTTCATTGGTCCCGGTAACCTCCCGTACACCTTCTATTGGTCCCGGTGTAGCAGCAGAGCGCAGACAAACCAATGATACCAGGAGTCTGTTCAGAAGGTCCAAATCATTTATTTGTGCACAAGTCTCAAGCAAAGTCAATTTCAAAATGGCTGAGCAAAGTTCTCTGGCAATACAACAACTTTTATAGACTTTAGCTTCATTCTAGGTATAGAAAAACATTTCATTGGTCCCGGTAACCTCCCGTACCTCCCGTACCTCTTCTATTGGTCCCGGTACTGATATGATTATCCAATTATATTCTTTCAGTGGGCTCGGCACCTGCCTACCCCCCTTCTAGTCCCAATTACAATGGTCAGTTCACTAACTTGTTACTTTCCTTCTTTCAAGGCTATTGGGCTAGTTGCTACGTGCAGGGAAGCAGGGCTCTAGTGTGGCAGGTGCAGGCCTGTGACCCACGGTGTCTGACATAGGCAGGCCAGCATGGCTAGCTTGACCTGTAAATGAGGCCTGTGGAGAGGCATATAGGATTGCACATCCCCCAATATGCTGCTATTGTAAGAAAGAACTCAGTAGAAATATTGAATTAGCTTAGATAAGCAGAATTGCAGAATTAAGAAATGGAAAAATACAGAAAAGATGTGTTTTAAAGTTACTGATAAGAAAGAGTACATTTGCAGAGAAATATTGAGGAGTGCTGACAGATGAGTTACAGAACCTTGCTCTTCTGCACGCACAAATGGTCCCATAGCCTTGAAAGTGTGAAAGTAACAAGTTGATGAACTGACCATTGTAATTGGGACTAGAAGGGGGGCAGGCAGGTGTCATGCCTACAGAAGCCCACAGAAGGAACATAATTGGAGAAACTTATCAGTACCGGGACCAATAGAGGGGCTACGGGAGGTACGGGAGCGTACCGGGACCAATGAAATGTTTTTCTATACCTAGAATGGAACAGAAGTCTATAAAAGTTGTTGTAATGCTTGAAAACTTTGCTCAGCCATTTTGAAATTGTCTTGCTTGAGACTTGTGCACAAATAAATGATTTGGACCTTCTGAACAGACTCCTGGTATCATTGGTTTGTCTGCGCTTTGCTGATACATATTCCTTGGTGCGTTGGCCGGGAAGTTGTGGAATCAAAGTGTATATAGGGCAATATACCACGACTTTCCGCCTCTATAGGCTTGGTCCTGCCGGGATCGCGCCCTTCCGACGAGGGCCGCTCCCTGGCGCCACCGGTCCCTTGTATCGGAGGGAGCTGGTCGGACCTCGGCGGGCGACGAGCCCGGCTGGAGTCAACGCCTCGAACCCGAGTGAGGGGAGTCCGAGGTCCAACTCATGCGCCTGCTTGGGAAGTTTTGAGGACCGGATCCGGTGAGTATAGTTTTGATTTTGGGTCTAGACAGAAATAGAAAGAGCAGTACTGCCATTGGAACTTGGAACTTGGAATTTGTAATCTCGAGATATTGGGAATTGGTAAGAGAGCCTGATCAACTCTCAAGGAAGAGCCGAGTAGCCTGGCATGGGAATTCGCTAGGTGAAACCCTCATCCTTTTTGTAATTGTACTTGGAAAAGACTAGTCAGAATAGATAGAAACGAATGCATTCTGGGAATACGTTGCTAGCATGAGTGTGTGAACGAAGTATGAATGAGAGGTCTGGCAGCACGGACCAAGTGAGAGCTGACCCCTGATTAGCGCATTTCCTGACCGGGCGACCGCGTTCAGGTCGCGAAAAGGGGGAAGCGATTGTCGTCTTGTCTTGTTATTTGTATTCCCTGTACGTTTCCAGGGCCGTGAGGACCCCTTACCCACGGTCCGCCCACCTTTTCCCTTCTGTCTGTTGTTGCGCGCACACATCGAAATGGGAGGGGCGGAGTCTACTAGGAACACTCCATTAGAATGTATGATCGCACATTTTAAAGAGGGATATTCAGGAGATTATGGTATTAAAATGACAGCAGCCCGTTTGCAGATTTTGTGTACTAGGGAGTGGCCCGATCTAGACCCCATCTGGCCCCGAGAGGGAACGTTCACCGTAGAGATTATCCAGTCAATACATCGTAGAGTGCGAGTAGCGCACCCAGACCAGTACCCCTATATAGATTCCTGGTTAAGTATTTGTGAAGATCCGCCCTCCTGGGCGCAGCGCTGTTATGAGGAACAGTGCAGAATAATGTTAGCTAAAACAGATTCTAGACAGAGAAAGGAACAGCCTAGAATGAAAGAGCAGGATAAGAAAGCCAAGAAGAAACCCATCTTGGCAGATCCCGATTCCCCAGAAGTAGTCCTCAGGCAGCCCCGAACCCCAGGTCCAGTAAGAATAGCCCGGCGGCGTCCTGCCCCAGCACCCCAGAGACCGCCGGAGCCGAGGCCAGACCCAATCCCTGACCTCCCTCCTCCTGGAGAAGAGGAAGAGAGAGAATTAGCGGAGAGAAGAGAGGAGGATGTAAAAAGTGAGCCAGAAGCGGAGCTAGAAGAAGAGGAAAGTGAGGATCCCCCAGAAGAAGAAGAAGAGGAAAGTGTACAAATAATTGAGGAAGTCAGCGCCAGCACTAGCAAGCCAGTGAAAGAAAAACCCAAAGCAAAACCAGTTGAGAAAAAGACAGCAACTCCTGCCAAGACCACGACAATAGCCCTTAGATCCCAGACTCAAATGACGCCTAGGACAGCCAAACTGTTTCCCTTAAGGCAAGTCCCGGGGGTGCCCGTAAAGAATGATAATGATGAAGTGGTAGCGGGACCCCTAACTTATGTGTATATCCCCTTCTCTACAACGGATTTATTAAATTGGAGGTCGCACTATGCCTCCTATACTAGCAAGCCCCAGGAGCTGACAGAATTAGTAACTAGTATTATGGAAACTCACCAGCCCACTTGGCCAGATTGCCATCAGCTCCTGACCACCCTATTTACCACAGAAGAACGAGCGAGAATTAGAAAAGCAGCTATTGAATGGATGGCAGAAAACCCTGCAGCTCCAGCGCAGGGGCAGAATATAATAGATCGTAGAGAAGCAGCTCAGAGAGAATTCCCAAATGAAGACCCCCAATGGGATCCAAATACAGATGAAGGATCCACCGCCCTAGCCCGTTTTCGCCAAGGCTTTTTACAAGGCCTGAGAAGAGGAGGCCAAAAAGCTATGAACCTTTCCAAAGTAGCAGGAATTATCCAAGGAATAGATGAGAGCCCAGCAGATTATTATGAAAGATTAACTGAAGCTTATAGAATGTATACTCCCTATGATCCCGAGGCACCAGGAAGTTTATGCATGGTGAATTCTGCTTTTGTAAACCAGTCTCAACCAGACATTAGACGTAAATTACAGAAATTAGAAGGGTTTGCGGGCATGAATGCAACACAGTTATTGGAAGTCGCTCATAAAGTGTATGTGAATCGTGATACTGAAAGACAGAGAGAATGTGATAGAAAGATGAAGAAGAAAGCTGATTTTTTGGCTGCGGCCATAGTAGAAAAGAAAAGGGGAGGTGTCCCTAATCGAAGGAGCAGAGGAAGAGGGCGGGGTCAAGGCGGAGGCCGGACCCAGAGACTAGGCGTGAACCAATGCGCCTATTGCAAAGAGGAAGGACATTGGAGAGATACTTGCCCGCAACTCAAAGACGCCCAGCAAGATGACGAATACGATCATCAGTGGCGAGAAGAAAGAAGAGGCCGTCCCCGAGGCCGAGGAGGAGCCAATCGAGAACAATTTCAGCGAGAGAGAGGAGGAGGAGCCATCCAAGCATTGGCCACGCAGGCCCATGACGAGGATGACGTGGATTAGGACAGACCGGGCTCCAAGTTTGCTTTAGGTCTCCAGGAGCCTATGGTCGAAATACAAATAGGAGACCAATTTATGAACTTTATGGTTGATACTGGAGCAGAACATTCAGTAATAGACAAAAAGATAGCCCCATTCACCAAGAAAGCAGTCACCATTATAGGAGCAACTGGTGCCAAAGCCACAAAGTCTTTTCTACAAAACCGAATATGCAGTCTAGGAGGACAGCAAGTAACTCATCAATTTCTTTACATGCCCGAATGTCCAGTACCATTACTGGGACGAGACATGCTAGCCAAGCTTCAAGCCCAAATATCTTTCTCTGAGCAAGGAGAAATGCAAATGACAGTGAATTCTCAAGCCAAACCAGCAGGAATAATGCTGCTGACAGTACCCCGAGAAGAAGAATGGAGATACTACATTGATGATTCGATTCAAGATACCTATTTTGAACAAACTTTAAAGAACATTCATGCACCACTTGAAGTATGGGCAGAAGGCAGTCCCCCAGGCCTAGCCAAACATATAGCTCCAGTGATTGTAACCCTCAAGCCTAGCGCTACACCAGTGCACGTCAAACAGTACCCTCTCCCAAGAGCTGCAATTGAAGGCATTCATCGCCACCTACAGAGATTACTTGAGTATGGCCTACTGAAAGTATGTCAATCCCCATGGAACACCCCACTTTTGCCAGTAAAGAAACCTGAGACAGATGATTATCGCCCAGTGCAAGATTTGAGAAGAGTAAATGATGCAGTTGAAACTATACATCCAGTTGTGCCCAATCCTTACACTCTTCTAGGACTGATACCTGCTGAAGCTACCCATTTCACTGTACTGGATTTAAAAGATGCATTCTTTTGCATAAGATTAGCCCCTGTAAGCCAAATATTGTTTGCATTTGAATGGCAAGACCCCATCTCCGGAAGAGGGGGCCAACTCACCTGGACAAGATTACCCCAAGGATTCAAGAATTCACCTACCATCTTTAGTGCTGCACTAAACCAAGATCTTTCAAGCTATCCAGTAGCCCCGGGGAGGAGAGTACTTCTCCAGTACGTGGATGATCTGTTGATAGCTGCCGTATCAGAAAGAGAATGTATATTAGCCACCCAAGATCTCTTGCAGTTACTAAATGAAGCTGGATATAAAGTTTCCAGAGCCAAAGCACAACTATGCCAAACAGAAGTGAAATACTTGGGTTTTCGTATTACCCAAGGAAGCAGAAGATTAGGCAGAGAAAGAAAAGAAGCAGTATGTAGAATTCCAACTCCAACAACCAGAAAGCAAGTCAGAGCCTTTCTGGGAGCGGCAGGATATTGCCGAATCTGGATACCCAACTTTGCCCAAATTGCCAAACCACTGTATGAAGCCACAAAAGGAGAAGAGAAGTCACCACTGGAGTGGGGACTTGAGCAGGATACAGCCTTCCAGAAGTTAAAAGAAGAATTGATGTCGTCACCAGCACTTGGACTACCAGATGTCCACAAACCTTTCCACTTGTTTGTACATGAAGCACAGGGAAATGCCTTAGGCATGTTGACTCAGAAATTAGGAAATTGGGAACGACCTGTAGCCTACCTATCAAAACAATTGGACCCTGTGGCCAAAGGATGGCCACCCTGCTTGAGAGCAGTGGCAGCTACAGCGCTACTAGTGAGTGAAGCAGACAAACTCACATTAGGACAGAACATACGAGTCACTGTGCCACATGCAGTCCTTGCCCTTATGGAACAGAAAGCAAATTATTGGCTCACCAATTCCCGAATGCTAAAGTACCAGAGCATGTTATGCGAGAACCCACAGATACAACTCGAAGTGAGCCATGCCCTGAATCCAGCCACCTTGATACCCATTAGTGAAGAACTCCCAGAACATGACTGCATCGAAGTCATGGAAACTGTGTTCTCTAGTCGACCTGACCTAACAGATGTGCCCATAGACAATCCTGACCAGATCTATTATGTTGATGGGAGCAGTCTCATCCTTGACGGACGACGCTGTGCCGGATATGCAGTCGTCACTCAACATGAAGTAGTTGAATCATCAGCCCTAGCCTCAGGCACATCAGCCCAGAAAGCCGAATTGATAGCACTCACCAGAGCATTGTTATTAGGAGAAAAACTTGTGCTAAATGTATATACAGATTCCAAATATGCTTTCACTACCTTGCATGCCCATGGAGCTCTCTACAAAGAAAGAGGACTCATCACATCCGGAGGAAAATCAGTCAAATATGGTCCCGAGATATTGATGTTACTTGATGCAGTCTGGGCCCCAACACGTGTAGCTGTCATGCATTGTAGAGGACATCAAGCAGGAAAAGGAGAAGTTGCTCGAGGGAATAGATTCGCAGATGCCTCAGCACGACAAGCAGCTATGACAGGACAGATTGCCCCACAAGCTATGCCAATGCAAGCAGCATTGTTTCCAGTACCTTTGAATCTATGGACCCCACGATATACCACCAAAGAATTGGATTACTATTGTGACAAAGAAGAGGGAGTATTGAAAGATGGATGGATTGAGCTGCCACCAGAAGAAGGCAGTCAACCTCCGGGAAGAATAGTAATTCCAGAATTGTTAGGACCAGCCTTTGTTAAAGCTTTCCATGAAGCCACCCACTATGGAAAGAGTGCTATGGAGAAAGCACTCAGACCACATTTCTACATTCCTCTGATGACAACCATATCAGCCTCAGTAGCCCGACAATGTCAAATCTGTGCCAAGAATAATGCCAAGCAAGGCCTTATTACAGCACCCCGAGTTCAGTCAAGAGGTGTGACCCCCATGCACAACCTCCAAGTTGATTTCACCGAAATGCCAAAAGCCAATGGATACCATTACCTACTAGTATTAGTTTGTACTTTCTCTGGGTGGGTAGAAGCATTCCCAACCAGAACTGAGAAAGCCCGAGAAGTTACCAAAGCCTTAATGAGAGAGATTGTCCCCAGATTTGGAATCCCAGCAGTGATAGGGTCAGACAATGGACCCTCATTTGTCTCCCAAGTCACTCAGCAGTTAGCCAAAGCTTTGCAGATACAGTGGAAGCTCCACACTGCATACAGACCCCAGAGTTCAGGGAAAGTTGAGCGAATGAATCGTACATTGAAAGCCCAAATGTCTAAGCTTTGTCAGGAGACACACTTGAAATGGCCCCAAGTGCTCCCCATAGCTTTACTCAGAATACGCTCAGCCCCTGTACAGTCACAGGATTTTCTCCTTTTGAAGTTTTGTATGGTAAACCCCCACCAATAGTGCAGGGAGTCAAAGGAAATCTAGCCCAGATTGGTTCAGAAGTAACCAGACAAGAACTCCTAGCTCTTAGTTTTGTTCTGCAGACTCTCCATACGTGGATCCAAGACCAGTTGCCTATCAACTTGACGGAACCCTTGCATCCCTACCAGCCAGGAACTTCGGTGTGGATCAAAGATTGGAAGAAGATACCGTTGGAACCCCATTGGAAGGGACCGTACACCGTCATCCTGTCTACCCCAACTGCAGTAAAGGTAGCCGAGATCGACGCCTGGATCCACCACAGCCGAGTCAAGCCCGCCGCCGATCCTGAACCAGAGCGGTGGACAGCAGAACAGCACCCTGATGTACCCTTGCGAGTTACTTTGAGACGGCAACCAGCAGTATAGACACTTCATCACAAGTGCTTTGCAGTAGCCAAGTCTTTCGAAGAGGATTGCTGTTTTCCATGCAGCAACAGCTTTGTTTCAACGAACCCAATTTGTATGTGTAATTTGACACACTACTTTGAGACTACATTGACTGAGCCAGACTTCACAAGCCAACTGGATTGCTAAGTTGGTTAATGTGTGCTGGACATCTTGAGGATCTTCAATCAACACTCAGCACCCGTTAAATTGCTTCATTAGCAAACGGGACGAAGAATAATAGACCGTCGTGATCAAGATCAGCAAGCTGAGGATTCAGAAGAACTCCAATCAACATCAACATGTATTTTTGCTTCTGCTTTGCCTTGGTTGCCTTCTTTGGAGGTTTTGAACAGACTTATGCTCTACCTCCATGCACCGCTTGCATTACTTCTACTAGAACTGGACTGAAAGTAACTCAGACTTTGCTTTACCATTCTTACTATACCTGCAAGGGAACAATAACTCGGTGTATCTATAACACCACTGAACTAAATGTTTGCACTCATGGCAAAATTAAAGCATGCTATAATCCGCATCAGAATCCATCCTATTACACGTTGGAAATAAGATGGAAGGATGCAGATGGACCTATATTAGCTGCTACACCACCACTTAAGGACATTACTAAACCTGCTGTTTTGAATTTTGATGCATGTAATGCTATTAATAGAGATAGTCAGTCCACCTGTGGTACATGGGAGAAAGCGTATCGAAATGACCATAAGTATATGTGTCCAGAAGGTGCCACAAATTGGTGGAAGTGTACAGGTAAAACAGGATCAGGGTATAGTACTGCTACAGCGGCAGACTACTATTGCCCGTATTGGGAATGTGTTTTCTATGCTACCTGGAACACTGGTATAACTAATGAGAAGATAGATAAGCGGATGGCTACTCTAACCAAGCCAACCACGAATGATAAATGTCAGAAAGATGCTTGTAACCCCTTACATTTGCGTGTACATAACCCCCATGCATGGAAACAAGGATATAAGTTTGGCTTACGTATTGCAGGAGGAGGAACAGATCCAGGAACCATTGTGCATGTTAGATTGAATACCCAAGCCCACAAGTCATCTAAATATCATATTCATAGCACCTTTTATGAAGCTATGCATGTAAATAAGTTTGAGATCCCTCACCCTTCACAGAATTTGTTTCTAGAATTAGCCGGAGCAGTAGTATCTAGTCTTAAGATCACAGATTGTTATTTCTGTGGCGGAACCCAAATGGGAGATCAATGGCCCTGGGAAGCCCAAGAATTGAATTATTCCATGATTTACAATCAGACTGAATTACACAAGACAACCAGTGAATGGGTGTTAGCGCACTCAATCGTTGGACGTCTTTGCTATGCCAGAACTGGACCCCAGTTCACCCAAAAGGTAGGACAGCTGGTCTGTCTTAGCCAGAAGTACTATAATGCCACGACCAAGAAGGTAGCATGGTGGTCAGGAATCAGACATCCTGAACCTCCTAACCCATTAGCCAGATTTCCTGAACTTGCAGGTCTATGGACTAACCTTGCCAAAGTCCAAGCCTGGCAAGCCCCACCTGGCCTATATTGGATCTGTGGAAACCGAGCATATGCGCAACTCCCGCCACAATGGGGAGGAGCATGTGTCTTAGGAACCATCAGACCTTCGTTCTTCCTGTTAAACACTGAACATGGAGAACAATTAGGATACCCTGTATATACTACCCACAAACACAAAGGAGCATCTAGACAGAAAAGAGAGGCCTTACAGATAGGCAAGTGGGAGAAATGGCAAGGTGATGATTGGCCACCAGAAAGAATTATTGAGTATTATGGACCTGCCACTTGGAATGATGATGGTATGTGGGGCTATCGAACCCCAGTCTACATGATTAATCGTATTATTCGCTTACAAGCAGTAGTTGAAATAATAACCAATGAAACTAGTCATGCTCTCACGCTCTTAGCTAGACAAAGTACTCAGATGCGCACTGCCATATACCAGAATCGCTTAGCCCTTGATTATTTGCTAGCAGCTGAAGGAGGAGTATGTGGTAAGCTGAATTTAACCAATTGCTGTTTGAAAATAGATGATAAAGGTCAAGTAGTTGAAGAAATTGCTAAAGATATGCAGAGACATGCTTATGTGCCAGTACAGACTTGGCACGCCTTGAAATTTCCTAATTGGTTTGCTAACCTTTTCTCTTGGCTGGGAGGATTTAAGACTTTTATTATCTTAGTACTAATCCTTGTTGCTGTAGTCCTCTGCTTACCATGTTTAATCCCATGTTGTATGCGTTCCCTTCATAGTGCTATTGATAGTACAGTAGAGCGGAAGACCGCAACTAGAATAATGGCTTTATACAAAGTCAGCCCTAGTGGAACTAGTAAGAATCCTTTAATCAGGATTTGAATCCTCTGGAAAGTGATTTAATTCTCACACCTTATTAAGTAATAGGGTGAGATTAATCAAAGGGGGGAATGTGGCAGGTGCAGGCCTGTGACCCACGGTGTCTGACATAGGCAGGCCAGCATGGCTAGCTTGACCTGTAAATGAGGCCTGTGGAGAGGCATATAGGATTGCACATCCCCCAATATGCTGCTATTGTAAGAAAGAACTCAGTAGAAATATTGAATTAGCTTAGATAAGCAGAATTGCAGAATTAAGAAATGGAAAAATACAGAAAAGATGTGTTTTAAAGTTACTGATAAGAAAGAGTACATTTGCAGAGAAATATTGAGGAGTGCTGACAGATGAGTTACAGAACCTTGCTCTTCTGCACGCACAAATGGTCCCATAGCCTTGAAAGTGTGAAAGTAACAAGTTGATGAACTGACCATTGTAATTGGGACTAGAAGGGGGGCAGGCAGGTGTCATGCCTACAGAAGCCCACAGAAGGAACATAATTGGAGAAACTTATCAGTACCGGGACCAATAGAGGGGCTACGGGAGGTACGGGAGCGTACCGGGACCAATGAAATGTTTTTCTATACCTAGAATGGAACAGAAGTCTATAAAAGTTGTTGTAATGCTTGAAAACTTTGCTCAGCCATTTTGAAATTGTCTTGCTTGAGACTTGTGCACAAATAAATGATTTGGACCTTCTGAACAGACTCCTGGTATCATTGGTTTGTCTGCGCTTTGCTGCTACACTAGAACTTTTCTGTCAGCATTTTTAAACATGAATTTCTGTATTTTTCCATCTGTTCTGCTTGTCTAAGCTAATTCAATACTTTTACTGAGTTCTCAATTCTATAGCAGCATATTGGGGGATGTGCAATTCCCATAGGCCTCTTCACAAGCTTCATTTACAGGTCAAGCTAGTTAGGCTTACTTATGTCAGACATTGTGGATCACAGGCCTACACCTGCCACACCGGTATTGATTGTGGCAGGTGAAGGCCCGTGATCCACAGTGTCTGACATAAGCAAGCAAGCCTAACTAGCTTGACCTGTAAATGAAGCCTGTGAAGAGGCCCATAGGAATTGCACATCCCCCAATATGCTGCTGTAGAATTAGAACTCAGTAAAAGTATTGAATTAAGCTTAGACAAGCAGAACGGATGGAAAAATACAGAATTTATGCTTAAAACTGCTGACAAAGAAGTTACAGAACCTTGCTTCCCTACACGTACAAACTAGCTGAGTGGCCTTCGAGGTAGGAAAGTAACAAGTTGGTGAACTGGCCATTGTAATTGAGACTAGAAGGGGGGTAAGCAGGTGCTGAGCCCACTGAAAGAACATAATTGGATAATCATATCAGTACCGGGACCAATAGAAGAGGTACGGGAGGTTACCGGGACCAATGAAATGTTTTTCTATACCTAGAATGAAGCTAAAGTCTATAAAAGTTGTTGTATTGCCAGAGAACATCGCTCAGCCATTTTGAAATTGACTTTGCTTGAGACTTGTGCACAAATAAATGATTTGGACCTTCTGAACAGACTCCTGGTATCATTGGTTTGTCTGCGCTCTGCTGCTACATATTCTTGGTGCATTGGCCGGGAAGTTGTGGAATCAGAGTGTATATAGGGCAATATACCACGACTTTCCGCCTCTATAGGTTTGGTCCTGCCGGGATCGCGCCCTTCCGACTGGGGCTGCTCTCTCGCGCCGCCGGTCCCTTGCATCGGAGGGAGATGGTCGGACCTCGGCGGGTGCCGAGCCCGGCTGGAGCCAACACCTCGAACCCGAGTGAAGGGAGTCCAAGGTCCAACTCATGCGCCTGCTTGGGAAGTTTGAGGACCGGATCCGGTGAGTAGAGTTTCGATTTGTTATGTCTAGACAGATAAGAAAGAGCAGTGCTGCCATTTGAACTTGGAACTTGGAAATTGGTAAGAGAGCTTGATCACCTCTCAAAGACGGGCCGAGTAACCCCGCATGAGTATTCGCAGGGCGAAACCCCCATCTTCTTGTATTTTGGAAATTGAATAAGACTAGTCAGAATAGATAGAAACGAATGCATTCTGGGATACGTTGCTAGCATGATTGTGTGAATGAAGTGTGAATGAGAGGTCTGGCAGCACGGACCAAGCAAAGGCGGACCCCTGAGTAGCGCATTTCCTGACCGGGCGCGACCGCGTTCAGGTCGCAAAAAGGGGGAAGCGATTGTCGTCTTGTCTTGTTATTTGTTCTCCTTATACGTTTCCAGGGCCGTGAGGACCCCTTACCCACGGTCCGCCCTCCTTTTCCCTTTTGTCTGTTGTTGCGCGCACACATCGAAATGGGAGGGGCGGGGTCTACTAGGAACACTCCATTAGAATGTATGATCGCACATTTTAAAGAAGGATATTCTGGAGACTATGGTATTAAAATGACTGCGGCCCGTTTACAGATTTTGTGTACTAGGGAGTGGCCCGATCTAGACCCTACCTGGCCCCGAGAGGGAACCTTTAATGTAGGAATTATCCAGTTAGTGCACCGTAGAGTGCGGATAGTGCACCCCGATCAGTACCCCTATATAGATTCCTGGTTAAGTATTTGTGAAGATCCGCCCTCTTGGGCGCAGCGCTGTTATGAAGAACAGTGCAGAATAATGTTAGCAAAGACAGATTATAGTCAGAAAAAAAACAGCCTAGAAAGAAAGGGAAGGATAAGAAGTCCAGGAAGAAGCCCATCCTGGTAGATCCTGATTCCCCAGAAATGGTTCCCCGACAGCCTCAAACCCCGGGCCCAGTACGAGCAGCCCGGCGTCCTGCCCCAGAACCCCCGAGACAGCGGGAACGGGACCCAACCCCTGAGCTATTACCCAGAGAGCAGGTAGATGAGCTCCCTTTAATTGAAGAAGATGATTCTACCGAGACAGAAAAAGGAGAGTCAGATACAGAAACAGAGAAGGAAGAGACTGAAAATTCCCTAAGCGATGCTGACAGTGTAATAGTGGTTGCCAGTACTAGCTTGCCAGTAAAATGTACATCTAAAGTAAAGCACGTAGAGAAGAAGAAAATAACCCCTGATAGGACAGTTGCGAAAATATCTCTCAGATCCCAAAAGACATCTACTGCCAAGATGATGCCCCTTACGGCAAGTCCCGGGAGTGCCCGTAAGGAATGAAGATAATGAGGTGGTAGCGGGACCCCTAAGCTATGTGTATGTCCCTTTCTCTACAACTGATTTGTTAAATTGGAGGACACATTATGCCTCCTATACCAATAAACCCCAAGAGCTTACAGAATTAGTGAATACTATTATGGAAACCCACCAACCAACATGGGCAGATTGCCGCCAGCTCCTGTCCACCCTATTTACGACAGAGGAACGGGCACGAATTAGAAAAGCAGCTATTGATTGGCTGGCAGATAACCCTGTAGCTCCAGAACAAGGGGTGGAAAGAATAGACAATCGGGAAGCGGCCCAGAGAGAATTCCCGAATGAAGACCCCCGATGGGATCCAAATACAGAAAGAGGATCCAGAGCCCTAGCCCGTTTTCGCCAAGGCTTTCTACAAGGCCTGAAAAGGGGGGGCCAGAAAGCTATGAACCTTTCCAAAGTTGCAGGAGTTATCCAAGGTATAGATGAGAGCCCAGCAGAATTTCATGAAAGATTAACTGAAGCATATAGAATGTATACTCCATATGATCCCGATGCACCAGGAAGTTTATGTATGGTGAATTCTGCTTTTGTACCAAAAAGGAGCTAAGGATCCGCACAATATAGGAGAAAACAAAGTAGCGGAGCCTGGACTGATAAAGTAAACCTTGTTTATTACGCCCCAACGCGTTTCGGCCACCGGCCTTCTTCAGGGGGTCTTAAAGAACACACCTCAAAAATAATAAACATAAACATATAGGTTAAACACATTATGTAAAGAAATGTTGTATTACATCAATAAATAAATAAATAAAATATTGATGAAATAATAATTAAAACCATAAATTTCACTTAAAACATCTAAAGGACAAACTATTAATTCATAATGGTTAAATAGAAAACACACTAATAGATAAAAATATATTATAAATATATATACATTAAGAAATAATAAATCCATATTAAAATACCAAGAAATAGGAGAGAGACGAGGAGAAACAAACAGTAAATAAATACCTTAATATGATCAAATTGAATGTTATCCCGGATTGAACCTATGGGATACTGACGGCTGACAATGAACAAATAAATTATTAAATAAATAAATATATACTCATAAAACAAGTATATACAATTCTAAAACATCAACAATGCATGTTAACAAATATATAACCAATTAATAATAAATAATTAATTACATAAATAAATATACATATATATTTTAAAAAAACACATATACAGTATAAAAAACATTTATAAAAATACCACTTATAAAAGTAAAACTGTATACATGTGTAATATAAAAAAAAGTTACATATAGGAATAATCAAGGCACTTCAAGAGACACAAAAAAAGCATGTAAAAAAATAATAAAAAGTAAAGATATGAAAAAGGAAAAAATCAAGAAATCATCATAAAACGCATATAAAAAAAACGCATATAAAAATTGTATGAAAAACACATGTAAAAATTGTGTAAAAAACATGTGAAAATTGTATAAAAACCTAATATAAAAAACTAATATAAAAAGGTGGAGACACTCTTAAATTTGAAATCATCATATACTTAAAAATTACATCAAAAAATTATATTCTTATTGTATTGACAACAGATATCTAGAAACACTGGCCAGTAATCGCAAAGCAGTAAAAAATCTCAAGCAATGAAACAGTGGAAAAAGGGGGAAAAAAATCCAGGGAAATTCTTGAAAAGAAAAACAAAACAAAATAGTGCATGGTTAACCTGAATTATGCATAGATGACTTGAAAGTTACATCAAAGGAGTTGTCTATTGCAACTTCTATATCCCACTTATTGTTCTGACAACAAATATCTAAAAATATTAACCGATAGTGATTTTTTGGCTGCGGCCATAGTTGAACAGAAAAGGGGAGGTACCCCTAGTCGACGGAGCAGAGGAAGGGGGCGGGGCCGAAGTGGAAGCCGGCCCCAACTAGGCGTAAACCAATGTGCCTACTGCAGGGAGGAAGGACATTGGAGAGATGCATGCCCGCAACTCGAAGACGCTCCGCAAGATGACGAAAACAATCATTAGTGGAGAGAGGAAAGACGAGGCCGTCCCCGAAACCACGGAGGAGCCAATCGAGAACAATTCCAGCGAGAAAGAGGAGGAGCCATACAAGCATTGGCTACGACAGCCCATGACGAAGATGACGTGGATTAGGACAGACCGGGCTCCGAGTTTGCTTTAGGTCTCCAGGAGCCTATGGTCGGAATACAAATAGGAGACCAAGTTATGAACTTTATGGTTGATACTGGAGCAGAACATTCAGTAGTAGATAAAAAGATAGCCCCATTTTCTACAAAAGCAGTCACCATTGTAGGAGCAACTGGTGCCAAAGCTACAAAATCTTTTCTTCAGAATCGTATATGCAGTCTAGGAGGACAGCAAATAACTCATCAATTCCTTTACATGCCTGAATGTCCAGTGCCACTACTGGGACGAGATATGTTAGCCAAGCTACAAGCCCAAATATCCTTCTCCGAAAGAGGAGAAATGCAAATGACAGTAAATTCCCAAGACAAACCAGCAGGAATAATGCTGCTTACAGTTCCCCGAGAAGAAGAATGGAGATATTACATTGATGATTCTGTCCAAGACACCTATTTTGAACAAACTTTGAAAAGCATTGATGCACCACCTGGAGTATGGGCAGAAGGCAGTCCTCCAGGCCTAGCCAAACATATAGCTCCAGTAATTGTAACCCTTAAGCCTAGTGCTACACCAGTACATGTCAAACAGTACCCTCTCCCAAGAGCTGCAATTGAAGGCATCCATCGCCACTTGCAAAGATTACTAGAACATGGCCTACTAAAAGTATGTCAATCCCCATGGAACACTCCACTTCTGCCAGTAAAAAACCTGGAACAGATGACTACCACCCAGTGCAAGATCTAAGGAGAGTGAATGAAGCAGTTGAAACCATACATCCAGTTGTACCCAATCCTTACACTCTTCTAGGACTGATACCTGCTGAAGCTACCCACTTTACTGTACTAGATCTAAAAGATGCATTCTTTTGCAAAAGATTAGCCCCTGTAAGTCAGATATTGTTTGCATTTGAATGGCAGGACCCCATCTCTGGAAGAGGGGGCCAACTCACTTGGACACGACTACCCCAAGGATTCAAGAATTCACCTACCATCTTTAGTGCTGCACTGAATCAAGACCTTTCAAGCTATCCAGTGGCCCCGGGGAAGAGAGTGCTTCTCCAATACGTGGACGATCTGCTGGTAGCTGCAGTATCAGAAAGTGAATGCATACAAGCCACTAAAGATCTCTTGCAGTTACTAAATGAAGCTGGATACAAAGTTTCCAGAGCAAAAGCACAACTATGCCAAAAAGAAGTGAAATACTTGGGCTTTTGTATATCCCAAGGAAGCCGAAAATTAGGCAGAGAAAGAAAAGAAGCAGTATGCAGAATTCCAACCCCAATGACCAGAAAGCAAGTCAGAGCCTTTCTGGGAGCGGCAGGATATGGCCGAATCTGGATTCCCAACTTTGCCCAAATTGCCAAACCACTGTATGAAGCCACAAAAGGAGAAGAAAAGTCGCCACTGGAGTGGGGACCTGAGCAGGATACAGCCTTCAAGACGTTAAAGGAAGAATTAATGTCATCACCAGCCCTTGGACTACCAGATGTTCACAAGCCTTTCCACTTGTTTGTACATGAAGCACAAGGAAATGCCTTAGGCATGTTGACTCAGAAATTGGGAAATTGGGAGCGACCTGTAGCCTACCTATCGAAACAATTGGACACTGTGGCCAAGGGATGGCCACCTTGCCTGAGAGCAGTCGCAGCTACAGCATTGTTAGTGAGTGAAGCAGACAAGCTCACACTAGGACAGAATCTACGAGTCACTGTGCCGCATGCCGTCCTTGCCCTCATGGAACAGAAAGCAAATCATTGGCTCACCAATTCCCGAATGTTAAAATATCAGAGCATGTTATGTGAAAACCCACAGATACAAGTGGAAGTGAGTCATGCCTTGAATCCAGCCACATTGATACCCGTTAGTGAAGAACTCCCAGAACATGATTGTATCGAAGTCATGGACACTGTATTCTCCAGCCGACCTGACCTGACAGATGTGCCCATAGACAATCCTGACCAAATCTATTATGTCGATGGAAGCAGCCTCATCCTCAATGGACGACGCTGTGCCGGATATGCAGTTGTCACTCAACATGAAGTCGTTGAGTCATCAGCTCTAGCCTCAGGCACATCAGCCCAGAAAGCAGAATTGATAGCACTTACTCGAGCACTATTACTAGGTGCAAAACTTGTGTTGAATGTATATACAGATTCCAAATATGCCTTCACTACCCTACATGCCCATGGAGCTCTCTATAAGGAACGAGGGCTCATCACATCCGGAGGAAAATCAGTCAAGTATGGCCCCGAGATACTGATATTACTTGATGCGAGTTTGGGCCCCAACTCGTGTAGCTGTCATGCATTGTAGAGGACATCAAGCAGGAAAAGGAGAAGTTGCCCGAGGCAATAGGTTTGCAGATGCCTCAGCACGGCAAGCAGCTATGACAGGACAAATTACACCACAAGCCATGCCAATGCAAGCAGCATTATTTCCAGTACCTTTAAACTCATGGACACCACGATATACCACCAAAGAATTAGATTATTACTGTAACAAGGAAGATGGAGTACTGAAAGATGGATGGATTGAGCTGCCACCAGCAGAGGGCAGTCAACCCCCAGGACGAATAGTAATTCCCGAATTGTTAGGACCATCCTTTGTCAAAGCCTTTCACGAGGCCACCCACTATGGGAAAAGTGCTATGGAAAAAGCACTCAGACTACATTTCTACATTACCATGTTGACGACCATATCAGCTTCAGTAGCACGCCAATGTCTAATTTGTGCCAAAAATAATGCCAAGCAAGGTCTCACAACAGCACCCCGAGTTCAGTCAGGAGGTGTAACCCCCATGCACCACCTGCAAATTGATTTTACTGAAATGCCAAAAGCCAATGGATATCACTACCTATTAGTATTAGTCTGTACTTTCTCTGGGTGGGTAGAAGCCTTCCCAACCAGAACTGAAAAAGCTTGAGAAGTTACCAAAGTTTTACTGAGAGAGATTGTCCCTAAGTTTGGAATTCCAGCAGTAATAGGGTCAGACAATGGGCCCTCATTTGTCTCCCAGATTACTCAACAGTTAGCAAAAGCTTTGCAGATACAATGGAAGCTTCACACTGCATACAGACCCCAGAGTTCAGGGAAAGTTGAGCGAATGAATCGTACCCTAAAAGCCCAAATGTCTAAGCTTTGTCAGGAGACACATCTGAAGTGGCCCCAAGTGCTCCCAATAGCTTTACTCAGAATACGCTCAGCTCCTGTGAAGTCAACAGGTTTTTCCCCTTTTGAAGTTCTGTATGGTAAGCCCCCACCAATAGTGCAGGGAATTACAGGAAGTCTAGCCCAAATTGGTTTCAGAAATAACCAGGCAAGAACTCCTAGCTCTTAGTTTTGTTCTGCAGACTCTCCATGCGTGGATCCAAGACCAGTTGCCTATCAACTTGACGGAACCTTTGCATCCCTACCAGCCTGGTACCTCGGTGTGGATTAAAGATTGGAAGAAGACACCATTGGAACCCCATTGGAAGGGACCATACACCGTCATCCTGTCTACCCCAACTGCAGTAAAGGTAGCAGAAATCGATTCCTGGATCCACCACAGCAGAGTCAAGCCCGCAGCTGATCCTGAACCTGAGCAGTGGACAGCAGAACAGCATCCTGATGCACCTTTGCGAGTTACTCTGAGACGGCAACCAGCAGTTTAAACACTCAGTCACAGTGCCTTGCAGTAGCCAAGTCTTTCGAAGAGGATTGCTGTTTTCCATACAGCAAGAGTTTGTTTTTAACGAACCTCATGTGTGTGATTTTACACACTACTTTGATGCTACATTGATTGACCATACTTCAAAAGCCAACTGAAATTGCTAAGTTGGTTAATGTGTGATGGACAAGTTGAGGATCTTCAATCAACACTCAGCACCCGTTGAATTGCTTTATTAGCGAACGGGACGAAGAAAATAACATCGTGGTCAAGATCTGCAAGCTGAGGATTCAGAAGAACTCCAATCAACATGTATCTTTACCTTTGCTTTGCCCTGGTTGCCTGTTTTGGAGGCTTTGAACTGACTTATGCCTTACCTCCATGCACTGCTTGCATTACTTCTACTCGAACTGGACTGAAAGTAACTCAGACTTTGATTTACCATTCTTACTATACCTGCACTGGTAAAGTGACTCGGTGTATTTATAACACCACTGAACTAAATGTTTGCACTAACGGTAAATCTAGAGTATGCTATAATCCGCATCAGAATCCATCCTATTACACGTTGGAAATACGATGGAAGGATGCAGATGGACCTATAATTAATGCCACACAACCACTTAGAGATACTAGTAGACCTGCTGTTTTGAATTTTGATGCATGTGATGTTATAAACAGAGATAGTCGCTCCAAATGTGGTACCTGGGAAAAAGCATATCGAAATGACCATAAGTATATGTGCCCAGAAGGTGCCACAGGATGGGGAAAGTGTACAGGTAAAAAGGATTCATATAGTACTGCCACAGCAGCAGAATACTATTGCCCAAATTGGGAATGTGTTTTTTATGCTACATGGAATGATGGTATAGTAGAAGAAAAGATAGATAAACGAGTGGCCACTCTAACTAAGTCAACAACAGACGACAAATGTAAGAAAGGTGCTTGTAACCCTTTACACTTACGGATACGTAATCCTAATGTATGGAAACAAGGATACAAGTTTGGTCTACGTATCGCAGGTACCGGATCAGATCCAGGAACCATTGTGTATATAAGATTGAACACCCAAGCCCACAAGTCATCTAAATATCACATCCATAACACCTTCTATGAGGCCATGCATGTAAATAAGTTTGAGATCCCTCATCCTTCTCAGAATTTATTCTTAGAATTAGCTGGAGCAGTAGTATCTAGTCTTAAAATCTCAGATTGTTATTTCTGTGGCGGAACCCAGATGGGTGACCAGTGGCCATGGGAAGCTCAAGAATTAAATTATTCTCTGACTTACAATCAGACTGAATTACACAAGACTACTAGCGAATGGGTGTTAGCGCACTCAATTGTTGGACGTCTTTGCTATACCAGAACTGGACCTCAGTTCACCCAACAGGTAGGACAGCTGGTCTGTCTTAGCCAGAAATTCTATAATGACACTACCAAAAAGACGTCATGGTGGTCAGGAGTCAAACACCCTGAACCTCCTAATCCATTAGCCAGATTTCCTGAACTTGCTGATTTATGGACTAATCTTGCCAAAACCCATGCTTGGCAAGCCCCACCTGGCCTGTATTGGATCTGTGGAAACCGAGCGTATGCTCGACTCCCGCCACATTGGGGAGGAGCATGTGTCTTAGGGACCATCAGACCTTCTTTCTTCCTCCTACCCACAGAACATGGAGAACAATTAGGATACCCAGTATACACTACCCACAGACACAAAAGAGCACTGCGACAGAAGAGAGCACCCCTCCAAGTAGGCAAGTGGGAGAAGTGGAAGGGTGATGATTGGCCGCCAGAAAGAATCATTGAATATTATGGGCCTGCCACTTGGAATGATGATGGTATGTGGGGCTATCGAACCCCAGTCTCTATGATTAATCGTATTATTCGCTTACAAGCAGTAGTTGAAATAATAACCAATGAAACTAGCCAAGCTCTTACACTTTTAGCTAGACAAAGTACTCAGATGCGCACCGCTATATATCAGAATCGCTTAGCACTTGATTATTTGTTAGCAGCTGAAGGAGGAGTATGTGGTAAGCTGAATTTAACCAATTGTTGTTTAAAAATAGATGATAAGGGTCAAGTAGTTGAAGAACTTGCTAAGGATATGCAAAGACATGCTTATGTGCCAGTACAGACTTGGCACTCACTGAAGTTTCCTAACTGGTTTGCTAACCTTTTCTCATGGCTGGGAGGACTTAAAACTTTCCTTATATTAGTACTAATAATTATTGCTGTTATTTTGCTGTTACCATGTATAATCCCATGTTGTCTGCGTTCTATTCATAGTGCTATTGAAAGTACAGTAGAGCGGAAGACCGCAACTAAGATTATGGCCTTATACCAACCAAAACCTCCTGCATATAGTCAGAATCCTATGACCATAGTATAACTATTTTGAAGTGATTTAATTCTCACACCTTATTAAGTAATAGGGTGAGATTAATCAAAGGGGGGAATGTGGCAGGTGAAGGCCCGTGATCCACAGTGTCTGACATAAGCAAGCAAGCCTAACTAGCTTGACCTGTAAATAAAGCTTGTGAAGAGGCCCATAGGAATTGCACATCCCCCAATATGCTGCTGTAGAATTAGAACTCAGTAAAAGTATTGAATTAAGCTTAGACAAGCAGAACAGATGGAAAAATACAGAATTTATGCTTAAAACTGCTGACAAAGAAGTTACAGAACCTTCCTTTCCTACACGTACAAACTAGCTGAGTGGCCTTGGAAGTAGGAAAGTAACAAGTTGGTGAACTGGCCATTGTAATTGAGACTAGAAGGGGGGTAAGCAGGTGCTGAGCCCACTGAAAGAACATAATTGGATAATCATATCAGTACCGGGACCAATAGAAGGGGTACGGGGGGTACGGGAGGTTACCGGGACCAATGAAATGTTTTTCTATACCTAGAATGAAGCTAAAGTCTATAAAAGTTGTTGTATTGCCAGAGAACATCGCTCAGCCATTTTGAAATTGACTTTGCTTGAGACTTGTGCACAAATAAATGATTTGGACCTTCTGAACAGACTCCTGGTATCATTGGTTTGTCTGCGCTCTGCTGCTACAGATAAGGCTATCCAATTATGTCCTTCGACTGGGCTTAGCACCTGCTCACCCCCCTTCTAGTCCCAATTACAATGGTCAGTTCACCAACTTAGTTACTTTTCTCCTCCAAGGCCATTTAACTAGTTAGCACATGTGAGAAAGCAGGGCACTGTAACCTTTCTGTCAGCAGTTTTAATTAAATTCCTAGCAGCTGTACTCTCTTATCAGTGGCAATTAAACTTATTTTTCTATATTTTTCTGAGTTTCGCTTCTGCTCAGCTAAGCTGATTATGCTTTGCTAAGTTTCAGTTCTACAATAACAGCCTATTGGGGGATGTGCAATTCCTATGGGCCTCTCCACAGGCTTCATTTACAGGTCAAGCTAGTTAGGCCTGTCTGCTTATTTCAGACACCATGGATCATAGGCCTTTGCCTACCACATTCCCCCCTTTGATTAATCTCACCCTATTACTTAATAAGGTGTGAGAGTTAAATCACTTAGTTCGATTATATTGGGGTCGGGTTACGACCATATATAGTGGGCCGAGGATGCCATAAGGCCATAATTTTAGTTGCGGTCTTCCGCTCTACTGTGTTTTCAATAACACTGTTAATTGAACGCATACAACATGGGATTATACATGGCAATAGCAGAAATACAGCAATTATTATTAATACTAGCATAAGGAAAGTAGTGAGTCCTCCTAAACCTGAGAAAATAGAGGCGAACCAGTTGGGGAACTTAAACCCATGCCAAGTCTGTACTGGCACGTAAGCTTGTTTTCGCATATTTTCAGCAATCTCTTCAACTACTTGACCTTTATCATCTATCTTCAAACAACAATTGGTTAAATTCAATTTACCACATACTCCTCCTTCCGCTGCCAACAAATAATCTAGTGCTAAGCGATTCTGATATATGGCAGTACGCATTTGTGTGCTTTGTCTAGCTAAAAGTGTGAGTGCTTGGCTAGTCTCATTGGTTATTAATTCAACTACTGCCTGTAAGCGGATAATTCGATTAATCATATATACAGGGGTCCGATAGCCCCACATACCATCATCATTCCATGTGGCCGGTCCATAATAGGCAATGATTCGCTCGGGTGGCCAATCATCACCCTCCCATTTCTCCCACTTGCCTATCTGTAGGGGTGCTCTCTTCTGTCTTTTAGTGTATACTGGGTATCCTAATTGCTCTCCATGTTCAGTGGGTAACAAAAAGAAAGAAGGTCTAATGGTCCCTAAGACACACGCCCCTCCCCAGTGTATAGGGAGTCGGGCATACGCTCGGGTCCCACAGATCCAATATAGGCCAGGTGGGGCTTGCCAGGCATGGGGCTTGGCAAGATTTGTCCATAAATCAGCAAGCTCAGGGAATTTCGCTAATGGATTAGGGGGTTCGGGTTCCTTAACTCCGGACCACCAGGATGTCTTTTTGGTGGTGTCATTATAGCATCAGGATCATTAGGCATGTAGATAGCTGGGTGGCTGGTGGACGTGAGGATCGCCTGGTAACATGCCTGCCTGGTGCGAAGGTAGCGGACCTCACACGCCACCTAGATAAGGTCTTAGATAGTGCTGGGGAGGAGTCTGCTGTCTTGGTACATGTTGGTACCAATGACATAGGAAAATGTGGTAGGGAGGTTCTGGAAGCTAAATTTAGGCTTTTAGGTAGGAAGTTGAAATCCAGAACTTCCAGGGTAGCGTTCTCCGAAATGCTTCCCGTTCCACGCGCAGGACCCAATAGGCAGGCAGAGCTCCGGAGTCTCAATGCGTGGATGAGACAATGGTGCAGAGATGAGGGGTTTCGGATTTGTTAGGAACTGGGGAACATTCTGGGGAAAGGAGGGGCTCTTCCGAAGGGATGGGCTTCACCTTAACCGGGATGGAACCAGGCTGCTGGCATTAACCTTTAAAAAGGAGATAGAGCAGCTTTTAAACTAGATAATAGGGGAAAGCCGACAGTCGCCCAAGAGCGCATGGTTCGGAAGAATGTATCCTTGAAGGATACTACAAAAAGCAGAGAGGTTCCAAAAAAGAGTAAAGTAGCCCAAATGCCCTCGAGTATGGAGCAGACAGAACTTAAAGATCCCAAATTACCCATGTCTACCAATAGCCAAATTAATATGAATAAAATACAGTCTCTAAAATGCTTGTATGCAAATGCTAGAAGTCTACAAAACAAGATGGGAGAGTTAGAATATAGCACTAAACGAGAGGTTAGATATGATTGGAATATCAGAGACATGGTGGAAGGAGGACAACCAGTGGGACACTGTGATACCTGGGTACAAACTATATCGAAATGATAGAGCTGATCAAATTGGTGGAGGGGTTGCGCTCTATGTTAGAGAGGGCATTGAATCAGAAAGGATTAAAGTTTTGCAAGAAACAAAATTTGCTGTAGAATCTCTATGGATTGAAATTCCATGTAAAAAGGGGAAGGCGATGGCAGTGGGGGTGTACTATCGTCCGCCTGGCCAGAATGAACAAATGGATGATGAAATGCTCAAAGAAATCAAGGAAGCTAGCAAAAGTTACAGTGCAGTAATAATAATGGGTGATTTCAATTACCCCGGCATCGACTGGGTCAGTGTCACAACAGGACATGCTAGGGAGATAAAGTTCCTAGATGAAATAAATGACTGCTTCTTGGAGCAGCTGGTTCATGAACCGACCAGAGGGGAAGCAATATTAGACCTAGTCCTTAGTGGAACACCAGATGTAGTGCAAGAGATAAGGGTGTTGGGGCCACTTGGCAATAGTGATCATAGCATGATCGCCTTTGATTTAATTAGTGGAGGAGGGATAGTAAGGAAATCCACAGTACTACCCTTTAACTTTCGAAAGGGAGACTATGATAGAATGAGGAAAACAGTTAAGAAAAAACTAAAAGGAGCAGTTGCAAAGGTTAAAGACGTACATCAAGCTTGGGTGTTGTTGAAAAATACTATCTTGGAAGCCCAGACCAGCTGTATTCCACGCTTTAAGAAAAGTGGAAGGAAGTCTAAAAAATTGCCAGCATGGTTTAAAGCTGAGGTCAGAGAGGCTGTTGTTGCCAAAAAAGCATCTTTCAAGAAATGGAAAAAAGAGCCAAATGATGAAACCTGGAAACAGCACAAGCACTGGCAAGTCAAATGCAAGGCATTGATAAGGCAGGCAAAGAGAGAATTTGAGAAGAAGCTTGCTGCGGAAGCAAAAACGCGAAATAAAGACCTTTTCAAGTACATTCGTAGCAAAAAACCCGTGAGAGAGTCAGTTGGTCCATTAGATGATAAAGGGGTTAAAGGAGCACTAAGAGGCGACAAGGCGATAGCGGAGAGACTGAATGAATTCTTTGCTTCGGTCTTTACTGAGGAAGATGTAGGGATGTTACCCACGACTGAAGTGGTATTTAAAGGTGTGGAAGAATTGAAGGAAATATCGATACATCGGGAAGATGTCTTACAACTATTAGATAAACTGAAGAGTAGCAAATCACCTGGGCCGGATGGTATACATCCAAGGGTGTTGAAAGAACTGAAATTTGAGATTGCAGACCTGCTATCAGTAATCTGTGAACTATCATTAAAATCATCTCTAATACCTGAGGATTGGAGGATCGCCAATGTAACACCAATTTTTAAAAAGGGTTCGAGGGGTGATCCGGGAAACTACAGACCGGTGAGCCTGACATCAGTACCGGGAAAAATGGTAGAAACCATCATAAAGAATAAAATTACTCAGCATATAGATAGTCATGACCTAATGGGAGACAGCCAACATGGCTTTAGACAAGGAAGATCTTGTCTTACTAATCTGTTATGTTTTTTTGAAGGAGTGAATAAACAGGTGGACAAAGGTGAGTCGGTTGATATTGTGTATCTGGACTTTCAGAAAGCCTTTGACAAGGTCCCTCATGAGAGACTTTTGGCAAAACTAAAGAGTCATGGGATAGGAGGCAGTGTACTACTGTGGATCAGGAACTGGTTAAAAGATAGAAAGCAGAGGGTAGGGCTAAATGGCCAATTTTCCCAATGGAGAAAGGTGAATAGTGGTGTACCCCAGGGATCTGTGCTGGGTCCGCTGCTTTTTGACATATTCATAAATGACCTGGAAAGTGGAATAACGAGTGAGGTTATCAAATTTGCTGATGACACAAAACTATTTAAAGTTGTTAAAACCCAGGAGGATTGTGGAAAATTGCAAGAGGATCTTGATAAATTGGAAGACTGGGCATCAAAATGGCAGATGAAATTTAATGTGGAGAAGTGCAAGGTTATGCACCTAGGGAAGAACAACCCAAACTATGGTTACACGATGCAAGGTTCCACATTAGGAACCACCACCCAAGAAAAAGATTTAGGCGTCCTTGTGGATACCATGTTAAAACCCTCGGCCCAGTGTGCAGCGGCGGCCAAGAGAGCAAATAGAATGCTAGGTATGATAAGGAAAGGAATGGAAAATAAAACAAAAGATATTATAATGCCTCTATATCGTTCCATGGTGAGACCGCACCTTGAATATTGTGTGCAATTCTGGTCGCCGTATCTTAAAAAGGATATAGCGATTTTAGAAAAGGTTCAGAGAAGAGCCACCAAAATGGTAAAGGGGATGGAAGGCTACTCCTATGAAGAAAGGCTAACAAGGTTGGGGCTCTTTAACCTGGAAAAGAGACGGCTGAGGGGAGATATGATAGAAGTCTATAAATTAATGAACGGAGTGGAACGGGTAAACGTAGATCGATTGTTTACCTTATCAGAATATAGAAAGACTAGGGGACATGCAATGAAGCTACAGGGTAAACTATTTAAGACTAATAAAAGAAAATATTTTTTCACTCAACGTGTAATCAAACTCTGGAATTTGTTACCGAGGATGTAGTAAAGGCTGTTAGTGTAGCTGGGTTTAAAAAAGGTTTGGACAAGTTCCTGGAGGAAAGGTCCATAAACCATTATTAAGAAGGGACCCAGGATATCAATGCTTGAACCAATACAAGCATTGTGGAACCTGTGTCCCTTGGGGAAACTGCTAGGTACGTATGACCTAGATTGGCCACTGTTGGAAACAGAATACTGGGCTTGATGGACCTTGGTCTGACCCAGTATGGCATATCTTATGTTCTTATGTTCTTATAGAACTTCTGGCTGAGACAGACCAACTGTCCCACCTGTAAGTTAAACTGAGGACCAGTTCTGGCATAGCAAAGACGTCCAACTATTGGGTGTGCTAGTACCCATTCACTTGTAGTTTTATGTAATTCAGTATGATTGTAAGTCATAGAATAATTCAATTCTTGGGCTTCCCATGGCCACTGGTCACCCATCTGTGTCCCACCACAAAAGTAACAATCTGAGATATGGAGACTAGATACTACTGCTCCAGCTAATTCTAGGAACAAGTTCTGGGAGGGATGAGGAATATCAAACTTGTTTACATGCATGGTTTCATAAAAAGTGTTATGGATATGGTACCTGGAAGATCTATGGGCTTGGGTATTTAATCTTATATATACTATGGTTCCTGGATCTGATCCAGATCCTGCAATTCGTAGACCAAATTTATATCCTTGTTTCCATGCACTGGGGTTGCGTATAAATAACTGTAATGGGTTACAGGCACCCTTTTTGCATTTTGCTATATCCTTGTCGTATGGCTTAGTTAAGGCAGCCATTCGATTGTCTCTGGTATTTTCTATCATACCAGTTTTCCATGTGGCATAGAAAACACATGCCCATTTTGGGCAATAGTAATCCGCAACTGGGGCTGTACTGTATTCATTAGCTAAAACTCTTTTACCTGTACACTCTCCCCATCCAGTGGTCCCCTCGGGACACATATATTTGTCATTGTGTGAGTAGGTTTTTTCCCAATTACCACATTTGGAACGACTATCTCTATTTATGGCATCACAAGCATCAAAATACAGAAAAGCTAGCTGCGTAGGATCAGTGAGTGGGGGTGTGGCATTAAGCAGAGGTCCATCCGCATCATTCCATCGTATTTCTAAAGTGTAATAGGAGGGATTCTGATGTGGGTTAAAACAAACTTTCGTTTTCCCTGTGGTGCAAACATTTAGTTCAGTGGTGTTATAAATACACCGAGTCACTTTACCACTGCAGGTATAGTAAGAATGATATAGCAAAGTCTGAGTTACTTTCATTCCAGTCCGAGTTGAAGTAATGCAAGCAGTACATGGAGGCAAGGCACAAGTCAGTTCAAGGCCTCCTAGGCAGGCAACCAGGATAAAGTAAAAACAAAGATGCATGTTGATTGGAGTTCTTCTGAATCCTCACTTGAAAATCTTGATCCCGACGTCCTCGTTTTGGCACAATGCTGTCCCGTTTGCTAATGAAGCAATTCAACGGGTGTTGAATGTTGATTGAAGATCCTCACAATGTCCGTCGTATGCCAACTAGCTTATCAATCTCAGTTGGCTCTGAATATTTGTCAATCAATATAGTATCAAACAGTGTGCAAAATCGCACACATAAGGTTTGTTTGAGCTAAATCTTGCTGTATTGGAAACAGCAATCCTCTTCGAAAGACTTGGCTACTTACAAGGCACTATGGTTGTTGGGATGATCCCAAAAGTGTCTAGGTCACTGGTTGCCGTCTCAAGGTAAGTCGCAAAGGTACATCAGGATGCTGTACTGCTGTCCACTGCTCGGGTTCTGGAACGGCTGCGGGCTTGACTCTGCTGTGGTGGATCCAGGAATCGATCTCTGCTACCTTTACTGCAGTTGGGGTAGACAGGATGACAGTGTATGGTCCCTTCCAATGAGGTTCCAACGGTGTCTTCCTCCAATCTTTGATCCACACCGAGGTACCAGGCTTGTAGGGATGTAGGGGTTCCGTCAGATTGATGGGCGACTGGTCTTGGATCCACGCATGAAGAGTCTGTAGAACAAAACTAAGAGCTAGAAGTTCTTGTCTGGTTATTTCTGAACCAATCTGTGTTAAATTACCTTTAATTCCCTGCACTATTGGTGGGGGTTTACCATACAGAACCACAAAAGGGGAAAATCCTGTTGACTTTACAGGAGCTGAGCGTATTCTGAGTAAAGCTATTGGGAGTACTTGGGGCCACTTCAGGCGAGTCTCCTGACAAAGCTTAGACATTTGGGCTTTCAAGGTACGGTTCATTCGCTCAACTTTCCCTGAACTCTGAGGTCTATATGCAGTGTGAAGCTTCCATTGTATCTGCAGGGCTTTTGCTAACTGCTGAGTAATCTGAGAAACGAATGAGGGTCCATTATCTGACCCTACTA
The DNA here is from genome assembly GCA_033557465.1 of Ichthyophis bannanicus. Classification (NCBI taxonomy): domain Eukaryota; kingdom Metazoa; phylum Chordata; class Amphibia; order Gymnophiona; family Ichthyophiidae; genus Ichthyophis; species Ichthyophis bannanicus. Next base: position 335,063,164 of record CM066038.1, read on the forward strand.
CTGCTGGGATTCCAAATCTGGGAATAATCTCTCTCAGCAAAATTTTGGTAACTTCTCGGGCTTTTTCAGTTCTGGTGGGAAAAGCTTCCACCCACCCAGAGAAAGTACAAACTAATACTAACAAGTAGCGGTAGCCATTGGCTTTTGGCATTTCAGTAAAGTCAATCTGCAGGTGGTGCATGGGGGTTACACCTCCTGACTGAACTCAAGGTGGTGGTGTGGGACCTTGTTTGGCATTATTCTTGGCACAAATTAGACACTGGCGTGCTACTGAAGCTGATAGGGCTGCCAACATAGTAATGCAGAAATGTGGTCTAAGTGCCTTTTCCATAGCGCTTTTTCCATAATGTGTGGCTTGATGGAAAGCCTTGACAAAGGCTGGTCCCAACAATTCGGGGATTACTATTCGTCCTGGAGGTTGACTGCCCTCTGCCGGTGGCAGCTCAATCCATCCATCTTTCAGCACTCCCTCTTCCTTATTACAGTAGTAGTCCAATTCTTTGGTGGTATATCGTGGTGTCCATAAATTAAGGGGTACTGGAAACAATGCTGCCTGCATTGGCATAGCCTGTGATGAAATTTGTCCTGTCATGGCTGCTTGTCGTGCTGCGGCATCAGCGAATCTATTTCCTTGGGCAACATCTCCTTTACCTGCTTGATGTCCTCGGCAGTGCATGACAGCTACACGAGTTGGGGCCCATACTGCATCAAGTAACATCAATATCTCCGGGCCATATTTAATGGATTTTCCTCCTGACGTGATGAGCCCTCGTTCTTTGTAGAGGGCTCCATGGGCATGCAAAGTGGTGAAGGCATATTTAGAGTCTGTGTACACATTTAACAAGAGGTTTGCACCTAGCACTAATGCTCGGGTAAGTGCAATCAATTCTGCTTTTTGGGCTGATGTGCCTGATGCCAGGGCTGATGATTCAATGACTTCATACCGGGTGACTACTGCATACCCGGCACAACGTCGTCCATTGATGATGAGACTGCTTCCATCCACGAAATAGGTTTGATCAGGATTCTCTAGGGGCACATCTGTCAGATCAGGCCGACTTGAGAATACAGTCTCCATGACTTCTATACAGTCATGTTCCGGAGGTTCTTCGCTGACAGGTATCAATGTGGCTGGGTTCAAGGCATGGCTCACTTCTAATTGTATCTGTGGGTTTTCACATAACATACTCTGATATTTCAACATTCGGGAATTGGTGAGCCAGTGATTCGCCTTCTGCTCCATGAGGGCAAGGACTGCGTGTGGCACAGTGACTCGTAGATTCTGTCCTAATGTGAGCTTGTCTGCTTCACTTACTAACAATGCTGTAGCTGCAACTGCTCTCAAGCAAGGTGGCCATCCTTTGGCCACAGTGTCCAATTGTTTTGACAGGTATGCTACAGGTCGCTCCCAATTTCCTAATTTCTGAGTCAACATGCCTAAGGCGTTCCCTTGGGCCTCATGCACGAATAAATGAAAAGGCTTGTGAACATCTGGTAATCCAAGTGCTGGTGATGTCATCAATTCTTCCTTTAATGTCTTGAAGGCTGTCTCCTGCTCAGGTCCCCACTCTAGTGGCGACTTTTCTTCTCCTTTTGTAGCTTCATACAATGGTTTGGCAATTTGAGCAAAGTTGGGAATCCAGATTCGGCAGTATCCTGCTGCTCCCAGAAAGGCTCTGACTTGCTTTCTGGTAGTTGGAGTTGGGATTCTGCACACTGCTTCTTTTCTCTCTCTGCCTAATTTTCGGCTTCCTTTAGTTAAATGAAAGCCCAAATATTTCACTTCTTTTTGGCATAGCTGTGCTTTGGCTCTGGAAACTTTGTATCCCGCTTCATCCAGTAACTGCAAGAGATCTTTGGTGGCTTGTATACATTCACTTTCTGATACAGCAGCTATCAGCAGATCGTCCACATATTGGAGAAGCACTCTCTTCCCCGGGGCCACTGGATAGCTTGAAAGGTCTTGATTTAGTGCAGCACTGAAGATGGTAGGTGAATTTTTGAATCCTTGGGGCAATCATGTCCAAGTAAGTTGGCCCCGCCTTCCGGAGACAGGGTCCTGCCATTCAAAGGCAAACAGTAACTGACTAATGGGGCCTAATCTTATGCAGAAAAACGCATCTTTTAAGTCCAAAACAGTGAAGTGGGTAGCTTCAGCAGGAATTAGTCCTAAAAGTGTGTAAGGGTTTGGCACAACTGGATGTATGGTCTCAACTGCTTCATTCACTCTCCTCAGGTCCTGCACTGGACGGTAGTCATCTGTTCCAGGCTTCTTTACTGGCAAGAGTGGAGTGTTCCATGATGACTGACATACTTTTAGTAGGCCATACTCTACTAATCTTAACAAGTGGCGGTGAATGCCTTCAATTGCTGCTCTTGGGAGAGGGTATTGCTTAACATGTATTGGTGTAGCGCTGGGTTAGAGATTCACAATTATTGGAGCTATATGCTTGACTAGGCCTGGGGGATTGCCTTCTGCCCATACCCCAGGCGGAGCATCAATGCTTTTCAGAGTTTGTTCAAAATAGGTGTCCTGGGTGGATTCACTACTATAATATCTCCATTCTTCCTCTCGGGGAACAGTAAGTAACATTATTCCTGCAGGTTTAGTCTGGGAATTTACTGTCATTTGCATCTCTCCCTTCTCGGTAAAGGATATTTGGGCCTGTAATTTGGCTAACATATCTCGTCCCAGTAATGGTACTGGACACTCGGGCATATAGAGGAATTGATGTGTTATTTGCTGTCCTCCCAGACTGCATATGCGGTTCTGGAGAAAAGGTTTTGTAGCTTTGGCACCAGTTGCTCCTACAATGGTGACTGCCCTTGCAGAAAATGGGGCAATTTGTTTATCTACTACAGAATGTTCTGCTCCAGTATCAACCATAAAGTCCATAACTTGGTCTCCTATTTGTATGCTGACCATAGGCTCCTGGAGACCTAAAGCGAATTCAGAGCCCGGTCTGTCCTAATCTCCTTCATCTTCGTCATTGGTTGTTGTGGCCAATGCTTGTATGGCATCTCCTCTTTCTCGCTGAAATTGTTCTCGATTGGCTCCTCCGCGGCTCCGGGGTCGGCCCCGTCCTCTTTCTCTCCATTGAACATTATTTTCGTCATCCTGATGGGCGTCTTCAAGTTGCGGGCATGTATCTCTCCAATGTCCTTCCTCTTTGCAATAGGCGCATTGGTTCACGCCTAGTTGGGGCCGGCCTTCTCCTCGGCCCCTCCCTATTCCTCGGCTCCTTCGACTAGGGAAACCTCCCCTTTTCTGTTTAACTATGGCCGCAGCCAAAAAATCAGCTTTCTTCTTCATCTTTCGATCATATTCTTTCTGCCTTTCATTATCACGATTCACATACACTTTATGAGCGACTTCCAGTAACTGAGTTGCATTCATGCCCGCAAACCCATCTAGTTTCTGTAATTTACGTCTAATGTCTGGTTGAGACTGATTTACAAAAGCAGAATTCACCATGCATAAACTTCCTGGTGCATCTGGATCATAGGAAGTATACATTCTATATGCTTCAGTCAATCTTTCATAAAACACTGCTGGGCTTTCATCTATACCTTGGTTAACTTCGGTCACTTTAGAAAGGTACATAGCTTTCTGGCCCCCCCTTTTCAGACCTTGCATAAGGCCTTGGCGAAACCGGGATAGAGCTCTGGATCCTCTCTCTGTATTTGGATCCCACCGGGGGTCTTCATTTGGGAATTCTGTTTGGGCTGCCCCTCGATCCTCTATCCTTACGCCGTCCCCTGGAGCTACAGGGTTATCTGCCAGCCAGTCAACAGCTGCTCGCTTTATTCGTGTCCGCTCCTCCGTAGTAAATAAGGTGGACAGGAGCTGACGGCAATCTGCCCAAGTGGGTTGGTGGGTTTCCATGATAGTATGCATTAATTCTGTTAGTTCCTGGGGCTTATCGGTATAGGAAGCGTAATGTGACTTCCAGTTTAACAAATCAGTAGTGGAGAAGGGCACATACACTAAACTCAAGGGTCCCGGTACCACATGATTCTCGTCATCTCTTACGGGCACTCCCGGGACTTGCCGTAAAGGCATCATCTTTGCAGTAGATGTCTTTTGGGATCTGAGGGAGATTTTCGAAACTTTCCTATCAGGGGTTTTCTTTTTCTCGGTGCGCTTCGATTGGGATGCCTTATTTTTAACTGATGAACTCACACTGACAGTCGTTTTTACACTGTCAGTATCACTCTGGGAAGTCTCGTTTTCCTCTTGCTCTTCTGTCTCTGACTCAACTTTCTCCTCAGTCTCGGTGGAATCATCCTCCTCATCTGAAGGGAGCTCATCTGCCTGCTCTTCAGATGATTGTTTGGGGGTTGGGTCCCGTTCCCGCTGTCTCTGGGGCCCTGGGGCGGGACGCGGTGGCACCCTTACTGGACGCTGAGCTTGGGGCTGTCAAGTTATTACTTCTGGGGATTCAGGATCTCCCAGGACGGGTTTCCGTCTGGATTTCTCACCTGTCCCTGTCTTTTTAGGCTGTTCTGTTCCCTGCCTGTGATCTGTTCGTGCTAACATTATTCTGCACTGCTCTTCATAACAGCGCTTCGCCCAAGGGGGCGGGCTCTCACAAATACTTAACCAGGAATCTATATAGGGGTACTGATCGGGGTGCGCTACCCGCACTTTCTGATGAACTAACGGAATAATTCCTATAGTAAAGGTTCCCTCTCGGGGCCAGGTGGGGTCTAAGTCGGGCCACTCCCTAGTACACAAAATCTGTAATCGAGTTGCAGTCATTTTAACTCCATAATCTCCTGAATATCCTTCTTTAAAATGTGTGATCATACATTCTAATGGAGTGCTTCTAGTAGACCCCGCCCCTCCCATTTCGATGTGTGCGCGCAACAACAAACAGAAGGGAAAAGGAGGGCGGACTGTGGGTAAGGGGTCCTCACGGCCCTAGAAACATATAAGGGAAACAAATAACAAGACAAGATGTCGGTCGCTTCCTCCTTTTTACGACCTGGACGCGGTCGCCCGGCCAGGAAATGCGTTACTCAGGAGTCCGCCTTCGCTTGGTCCGTGCTGCCAGACCTCTCATTCACACTTCATTCACACAATCATGCTAGCAACGTATCCCAAGAATGCAATCCAATCCTGTCTAATCTGACTAGTCTTATTCAAATTCCAAAATACAAGAAGACGGGAGTTTCGCCCCGCGAATACTCATGCAGGGGTAGTCGGTCCGTCTTTGAGAGGTGATCAAGCTCTCTTACCAAGTTCCAAGTTCAAGATTCAAATGGCAGTACTGCTCTGACTCATCTGTCTAGACATACGAAATCAAAACTCTACTCACCGGATCCGGTCCTCAAAGTTCCCAAGCAAGCGCATGAGTTGGACCTCGGACTCCCCTCACTCGGGTTCAAGGTGTTGGTTCCAACCGGGCCCGGCACCCGCTGAGGTCCGGCCAGCTCCCTCCGATGCAAGGGACCGGTGACGCCAGGGAGCGAGCCCCCGTCGGAAGGGCGCGATCCCGGCAGGACCAAACCTGTAGAGGCGGAAAGTCGTGGTATATTGCCCTATATACCCTCTAGTACCACACCTTCCCGGCCAACGCACCAAGAATATGTAGCAGCAGAGCGCAGACAAACCAATGATACCAGGAGTCTGTTCAGAAGGTCCAAATCATTTATTTGTGCACAAGTCTCAAGCAGAATCAAATTCAAAATGGCTGAGCAATGGCTGTTAGTAAAACAACAACTTATATACTTTTCTTGTCCATTCTAGGTATAAGCAAACATTTCATTGGTCCCGGTAACCTCCCGTACACCTTCTATTGGTCCCGGTATTGATAAGGCTATCCAATTATGTCCTTCGACTGGGCTTAGCACCTGCTCACCCCCCTTCTAGTCCCAATTACAATGGTCAGTTCACCAACTTAGTTACTTTTCTCCTCCAAGGCCATTTAACTAGTTAGCACATGTGAGAAAGCAGGGCACTGTAACCTTTCTGTCAGCAGTTTTAATTAAATTCCTAGCAGCTGTACTCTCTTATCAGTGGCAATTAAACTTATTTTTCTATATATTTCTGAGTTTCGCTTCTGCTCAGCTAAGCTGATTATGCTTTGCTAAGTTTCAGTTCTACAATAACAGCCTATTGGGGGATGTGCAATTCCTATGGGCCTCTCCACAGGCTTCATTTACAGGTCAAGCTAGTTAGGCCTGTCTGCTTATTTCAGACACCATGGATCATAGGCCTTTGCCTACCACAATGCTAGGCCATAGCCTACCTCAATGCAATGGGCCCACCATGTTTGCATCGTGGCCTGCTGTGGACCCTTCCAGTACAGTGCACAGATCATCAATAATTGCCCCCTCTTCCCCTGCCAACACTCCCCTGGTATCCCTAGTAATACCTCTTGCGGTGACCACGCTATTGAATGAGGTACTAATTTGCACACAAAAGTCCCCATATCTGCCCAGAAGGGCTCTACCAAAGGACAATGCCACCACATATTTATATAATCCCCCAATTCTGAGGGACCTACACATACTTCCCCTCGAAGCAAGAATTAAATACAAAGCTATTCTACTCACCCACAAAGTCATCCACCAAACACAGAACACCCAGCTCCGCACCCTACTGCCCCGTCCAGCCCAAAGCAAAACAACCAGACAGATCTCCGGCAACTCTCTCACCGTCCCTCACAAAAGAACCAGATGCACACAACAGACCTGCAACAGAGCCTTTGAACTTTATGCTCCGTCCCTCTGGAATTCTCTACCGAACCACCTCAGGAACAATAGCGATCTCTTGTCATTCAAAAACCAGCTAAAAACCATCCTATTCCGAGAATATCTCAAAACAGAAAAGAACTTATGATCATGAACTTATGATCGAAAACTATGTTACTTTGTCCATGTCTATGTCCATCCTTTGCCGTAATCATCTATGTCGCCCTCCTGGTGATGGCCCTACCCCTATAACTGATTACCCCCCCCCCTCTCTTTTTGTTACACCGCTTTGACCCGGTGAAAAGCGGGATATAAATACAGTTAAATAAATAAATAAATAAAATAAAATAAATAATCCCCATGATGCCCACATCCCTGCCAAAACATAGGGGAGGCCCGAGCCTTCATCTTTCACAGACGAACAGGAGTAAGATACCAGCGATATAACACTTTATAACCATTCTCCACAAGTCCTACTGATACCGAGACTCTCCCCAGCCGCTCAAAAATTTTCTCTCATTGCTTAGGGTCCAAATTAATCCCCAAATCTTGCTCCCATGCACACTGGAAAGCCACCTTATCTGAACCCCCTCCCCTCCCCCCCACACACACAGCAGAATACGATACAGGTGAGATACAGTCTTTACGTGAGTCATGGGGTGCCAGCACAAAATATCAAAATCTCGCAGGCCCGATTCACATGCGGCTGCCCACTGTCGGGACCTTAACAAGTGCCACACTTGTAAGTAGCCATAAAAACTCTGTGCATCAGCCCGAAGGCTTCCTGCATCTCCAAAAAAAACTGCACCTCGCCCTCCGGACTGAACTGTATTAACGTATCCAGCCCCCTCGCCTCCCACCTGCGAAACAAAGGATTGTGTTTGCCCATGGGAAAATGCAGAGCATAACGAAGGGGCTGAAGCAAGGAGGGAGCCCCCCAGAGATCATGGTTCCCAGCCAAGCATTGCCATAGGAGACACACATTGCGGACTAAGGGGTTAGGCCCCAGGACCTCTCCTTTCCTAGCCTAAGGAAGATGGCGCAGTTGCAGGTGAAGAACAGTTGTTCCCGCTATTTTCACCCACCTCCGGGGTTCCTTCTCCCACCACTCCACTATACTCTTGAACTGTGCTGCTAAATAATATAAATAGAGATTGGGGACCCCCAGCCCTCTCCACCTTTTACCCCTATAAAGCACTCCATACACCAAATGAAATTAAAAACTTTTCACTGTATCCGATCCAACTGACTCTTCACTATCAACGCAGGCAGTGTTTGAAAATAATACAATACCCGAGGCAGGATCACTATTTTCACACAAGCTATACGACCCAGCCACAAAAGTGTGAGCTTCAACCATCTATTCAGTGCAGAAAAGATCTTGCACCATAGTGCGGGGTAATTTCACTGATACAGTTGAGCGAAATCAGCCCCCACACATACCCCCAAATACTTAATGTAAGCAGTTGACCATGCAAATCACTGTGTGTGTGAAGAAAACGCTCCATTTCTATTGGCACAGAGACATTCAAGGCCACAGACTTGGAATAATTTATTTATTTATTTATTTAACAGTTCTTCTATACCGCTCTATTTTAGATCAGAGCGGTTTACATTCAACATCAACCATACAACACAGGAACCCTGAGTTGTATTTACAGTAAACAGGAGATCAACTTGGAAGTAACTGGGGGGAACTATGTACATTGTATAACATATCTACATCTTATTTACACCTTGAAACCTGAAATAGCCCTAAAGGCCAGCATTTCTGCCACCACCAGCCACGATATCACTGGCACTGGATCCGTCAGGGTCAGTAGATCATCATCTGGGAAGAGGGAAATCCTATGGTCAACCCCACCAGCCTCTACCCTACGTATCACCGCCATAGAGCGGATCTGCTCAGCGAATGGTTCCATAACCAAAGCAAATAAGAGCAGGGACAGAAGGTATCCCTGACAAGTGCTTTGGTTTTTACTGAGGAAGATATAGGGAAGTTACCTGTGCCTGAAATGGTATATAAAGGTCATGTATCGGAAGAATTGAACAAATTATCGATAAACTGGGAAGATGTATTACAACTCTTTGATAAATTGAAGAGTAGCAAATCATCTGGACCAGATGGTATACATCCAAGGGAACTGAAACATAAGATTGCAGATCTATTATTAGTAATCTGTGAACTATTATTGAGATTATCTGTAATATCTAAAGATTGGAGAGTGGCCAATGTAACTTCCAATTTTTAAAAAGGGTTCCAGGGGTGATCCGGGAAACTACAGACTGGTGAGCCTGACATCAGTACTGGGCAAAATGGTAGAAACCATTATAAAGAATAAAATTACTGATCATGTATTTAGTCATGGTTTAATGGGAGAAAGCCAACATGGATTTAGCCAAGGAAAGTCTTGTTTTATTAATCTGTTATATTTTTTGAAGGTGCAAATAAACAGGTAGACAAAGGTGAGCTGGTTGATATAGTATATCTGGACTTTCAGAAAGCCTTTGACAAGGTCCCTCATGAGAGACTCTTGGCAAAATTAAAAAGTCATGGTATAGGAGACAGTGTAGTACTGTGGATCAGGAATTGGTTAATAGATAGAAAGCAGAGATTAGGACTAAATGGCCAATTTTCTCAATGGAGAAAGGTAAATAGTGGAGTACCACAGGGATCTCTGCTGGGCCCACTGCTTTTTAACATATTCATAAATGACCTGGAAATGGGAATAACGAGTAATGTGATCAAATATGTAGATGACACAAAATTATTCAAAGTTGTTAAAACCCAAGAGGATTGTGAAAAATTGCAAGAGGACCTTGAGAAATTGGGAGACTGGGCACCCAAATGTCAGATGAAATTTAATGTGGACAAGTGCAAAGTTATGTACCTAAGAAAGAACAACCCAAACTTTGGTTACACGATGCAAGGTACCACCTTAGAAACATCACCCAGGAAAAAGATTTAGGCGTCATCGTGGATAATACATTGAAACCCTTGGCCCAGTGTGCAGTAGCAGCAGCAGGGAAGCAAACAGAATGCTAGGAATCATAAGGAAAGCAATGGAGAATAAAACAAAGGATATTATAATGCCTCTGTATCTTTCCATGGTGTGACCGCATCTTGAATATTGTGTGCAATTCTGGTCACCATATCTTAAAAAGGATATAGTGTTATTAGAAAAGGTACAGAGAAGAGCCACCAAAATGGTAAAGGGGATGGAAGGATACCCCTACGAGGAGAGGCTTAAAAAGTTAGGGCTCTTCATCTTGGAAAAGAGACGGCTGAGGGGAGATATGATAGAGATCTATAAATTAATGAATGTAGTGGAACAGGTAAACGTCAAAAAGTAGAAAGACTAGAGGACATGCAATGAAACTACAATGTAACCCATTTAAGACTAATAAGAAAAAATATTTTTTTTATTCAACACATAATCAAACTCTGGAATTTGTACCAGAGGATGTAGTAAAAGCCGTTACTGTAGCTGGGTTTAAAAAAGGTTTGGACAAGTTCCTGGAGGAAAGGTCCATAAACCATTATTAAAAAGGACCTGGGAAATCCACTGCTTATCCTAGGACGAGCATTGTGGAACCTGTGCGTCTTTTTGGGAAGCTGCCAGGTACTTGCAACTTGGATTGGCCACTGTTGGAAACAGGATACTGGGTTTGATGGACCTTGGTCTGACCCAGTATGATTTTTCTTATGTTCTTATATTCTTAATTCAAAATGGCATGGGACAGACACAGTGGATCCCTTTATAGCAACAGGATAAAATCAAAACAAACATAACTATCTCTTATATCTCAACAAATAGGGGTGACCTACACGGAGCGGTGGGTATACCCCTAGACAAAGGTATGGGGAGAGCTGACCTGTAAGGAGCGGCAGGAGCACCTACTCTTGCTGCATTTCTGGGCAGACTAGAAGGACCATACTGGTCTTTATCTACCGTCATATATTATGTTACTATGTTATGTCTCAACAAAAATATGTCAGAGTATCCACCGTTAACCTTAACACCGGCTTCAGTGACATCATAAAGCTTTTGCATCTCTGCTAAAAACTTCCTTCCCAGTCCAACCTTGCCCAAAACAGCCCACAAATATGACCAAGACACACAGACAGAAACAATGCTGGAGTTTGCATTGACCGAGCCAACCACGCAAGGTTCAAAGCCTGCTTGGTATTGTCAGATGCCTGTCTCCCACTGATGAAACCAATTTGGTCTTTATTGATTAACCTCGGTATCACCACCACTAAACGATGAGCCAAAATTCCCACCCACAGTTTAACATCAATATTAAGGGGAGAGATTGGGTGATAAGATGAACAGTAGCCCTTATCTTTTCCTGGCTTCAATGCCAGTCTGACGCATTGACAGAGGGAGAGGGATGCCCTCAATAAGCCCATTGAACAGTTTCGTCAGCAGGCCTAGAAGGAGTGTACTAAAGGTTTTATAAAATTTGGTTTTGAAACCATCTAATCCCGGAGCTTACCGTTAACCAGGCGTTGAATCGCTTGTTGCACCTCTTTGCCCGCTATGGGAGGCACCAAAGTTGCCACCTCTGCCTCCGTCAGTGCCGGCATTGCGACACCAAAAAAATAGGTTGCAATTGCACCCTCATTTACGCCTTCTTCCCTATCATAAAAAGTGTGATATTAGTTCTGCCTCGCTGATTCATTCCCCCCCCCCCCCCAATCACCGTCTGGTCCCTGTATGCGATGCGAGAGACAGTTCTCCTAACCTGCTTCTCACATAACGCCCATGCCAACATCCTCCCTGCCTTATTTCCTCCTTTATGGTACTGCTGTTTTATACACTGAATCTGAAAACTAATAGCATCTAGCTGCAAGGTCCACAACCGGGTACAAGATCCTGTCTCGGTCGGGCTGTATCCCAGCAGACATGCTGCTCCTCGAGCCTTCACCGAGGCATTCCCTACCTCTAGCTCCCGTTCCCTCTCTTTGCATTTCACTGAGGCCCACATAATAAGCTTCCCACTAATGACAGCCTTCAAGCCATCCCATAGGATGCCCATGTCGCTTATTAAGATCAAAATATTCCACATTATCTTTCTGCTAGATGTTCCCACGGGATCAGAATCGGGTCTAGATGGCTGGCCCGTGCCTGGACGGGTAGGTCATCCCCTGATTCTGTGCCACTGGATGTCCTATCGTTTCTCCGCACAGTCCTGCCCCGGCTCCTGCATGGAGCTGCGGTGCCATGGTGTCCTGTTGCCATGACACTGCAGCTCCATTAAGGAGCCGCGATCCCCAGCTGCCACCACAAAGTTCATTCCCTGCAGCCTGACCCCCGATGCTGCCTTCAAATGCAGGGTTGGGCTGCAGGGAAGCTCCTGGACCCCCTCGCCCTACTGTCCTGGCCCTGTGCCACCATCCCCCGATGTCCATAGAGACTTATTCCACCTCGGAGGTGGAATAAGTCCCTTATCCATGTTGGCAAACCTGGATGTACAGGGCCAACCTCAGGATCGCATCCCCACCCACCACCCACCCTCGGCCCGTCCTCTCCCATCCCCAATCCAGAGCTCCCTATACCTCTCCTATGTATGTGCGGGAAGCTTTGGGTAGGGGATACAGTCCCAGAGTTTAGCGGGGATGGATGTCCGACCTGGACACCCATCCCTGCTAAACGCGGCTCAGAAGGACCCCAATAGTTTAGACGTGAAGAAGTCTGAAGTGCTGATGAATAAAAGGTCAAGCATTTAGTATACAGATGCATATGACACCACCTATCGCTCAGTTGTCACAATTGCAACAGCTCTTGCAGCTTCTGGCAGTGACCCTGCTCTCCCCTGAAGCTCCACACTGCAATCGAAGTGCGCGTTCAGAGCCACATTCATATCGCCCCCTAAAATTATCTGGTCTTTAATAAATGGAGTCAACTCAAGTCCTACCCTCTCATAAAAAACACCCTGTCCTTGATTAGGTATATATATACTGATTACCGTGACCAACGCCCCATCCAGCAAGCCACACATGACTACTTAGCGTCCCTGCGGGTCTTTACAAACATCTTGGACCTTAAAATCCAAGCTATGATGTACTAAAATTGCCATACCACTACTTTTCCCAGACCCTCTTGGAGAAGCGCAAAATTGTTGTGGGTAATCGCGATGGCATAAATGCCCCTGATTCCGCATACGCAAGTGTATATCCTGTAGCAAGGCAACATCCCATCGGAGTCACTTCAGTTCCTTATACAGCAATTGCCGTTTTCTGGGAAGATTGAGGCCCTTAGCATTTAAAGTACCCATTCTCATTCAAATCATTGGCCCAAACTGCCAACTCCCACCGCCTGAGTCTGGCCTATCGCTGTAGCTCTACACCTCTTCAGATCCCCCCCTCCCCCTTCTTCAATCCCAACTACCTAACCTTCCCAACATTCTCAATCCTCCCTCCCCTATACCTTTAAACAATTCATAGCTGCCTTACCAATTACAGCAACAACTAAGGACAGGAAGCTCCGAACTTACCCAAGCCCACCTTCCCCCACCATCCCCACCCCCATCCACTCAAACCCCATGCCCTGCAACACACCCCAAGAACCCCCACGTATACATTTCACTGACCACATCAATCCCCCTTACTCATTCTTCATTCATACAGTTTCTACTCAGCTCCACAATGCTTCCATAGCACCAGGTGTCCCAGTCAAACCACCCTGGTGATACAATAACACCTTCACACCCATTGGCCCATCGCCTAGTGCATTGACCAGTCCCCCAGCATACACATCACCCACTCCCTTAGCACTCCAGATTACTATCCTCACCAAGGGGGAGTGAGATTCACTCAGGTATGTCCATTGAAGAGCCTCCCAGGCATTCAAACGATTGCCTTCTTAGTCGGCCCTTCTGCTCTTGACTCTCTGCCATCATATCTGGGATTTGCAGGATTCAGAGTGCTGACGGGGAAGATCAGTTATGCTCTCCACTTCCAGCTCACTCAGTGAAGTCAAGGTCTCCTCCCTGGTCCAAATGCGTACTGTCTGGCCATCTTTGGTAACCACCAAGGCAAACGGAAATTGCCGTCGGTACCGATGCCCCTCCTCATACAGCTTCATGTAATGTCCTGCAGCTCTCATCTGTGCCATAGTGTTGCCGGGGTTAGATCCTCAAAAACTTCAATGGTATGAGCCTCCCAAAGAAGGGAGCCCTCCTTTCAGGCCTGGGCTGCCACTCTCTCTTTGAGCGCATAACTGTGGAAATGGATCATGATGTTTTGTGCAAAATTGGCACAGAGAGGGCCTGGGCTCGGTGCACCTGGTCCAGCTCCAATCCAGGGGCTTCTTTGCCCGGCTGGGCCACTGCCCAAAGCTGCTGTACAATCCTATGAATGGTGACTGTGCATCATGTAACCATAGTTTGGGTTGTTCTTTCCTAGATTCTCTTGCAATTTTTCACAATCGTCATGGGTTTTAACAACTTTGAATAATTTTGTGTCATCTGCAAATTTGATTACCTCACTCGTTATTCCCGTTTCCAGATCATTTATGAATATATTAAAAAGCAGTGGACCCAGCACAGATCCCTGGGGTACTCCACTATTCACCTCTCTCCATTGGGAAAATTGGTCATTTAGCCCTACCCTCTGCTTTCTATCTTTTAACTAGTTCCTGATCCACAATAGTACACTGCCTCCTATCCCATGACTTTTTAATTTTGCCAAAAGTCTCTCATGAGGGACCTTGTCAAAGGCTTTCTGAAAATCCAGATATATTACATCAACCAACTCACCTTTGTCTACCTGTTTATTCACACCTTCACAAAATATTACAGATTAGTAAGACAAGACCTTCCTTGGCTAAAGCCATGTTGGCTGTCTCCCATTAAGCCATGACTACCTACATGTTCAGTAATTTTGTTCTTTTTAATGGTTTCTACCATTTTTCCCATTACTGATGTCAGGCTCACCGGTCTGTAGTTTCCCGAATCACCCTTGGAACCCTTTTTAAAAATTGGCGTTACATTGGCTATCCTCTAATCCACCACATCTAGGGCTCTCCCTAGGTCCAACTCCCTTGTCACCCAGTCAAAGAAATCAATCAGATTTGTCTGACAAGCCCTGCCTCTGGTGAATCCATGTTGCCTCCAATCCTATAATCCATTGACTCCAGAAACCTCACTATTTTCTCTTTGAGCAGCATTTCCAATAATTTACTCACGACAGAGGTTAGACTAACTAGCCTGTAGTTTTCAACCACATCCTTACTTCCGCTTTTGTGTAAAGGGACCACATGTGCCACTCTCCAGCCCTCTGGCACCATCCCCGACTCTAAAAAGGCATTGAAAAGGTCAGTCAGTGGAGCCACTAGAACATCCCCAAGTTCCTTCAGTATTCTCAGATGTATCCCATCTGGTCCCATTGCTTTATTTCCTTTTAGTTTAGCTAGTTCCTCCTGAACACAGTCTTCTGAAAATTGTCAAGATCCCTGTCGCTTCTGTTCTTATTTGTGGGTGTTTTCTGAGGTCCTGCTCCTTGCCCTTCATCTGTGAATACAGTACAGAAATATTTGTTAAGCATTTCACATTATCCTCATCAGCTTCTACATATTCCTCCCCTTCACCCTTGAGTTTTACAATACCACTTTTGCCCTTCCTCTTCTCACTAAAATATCTGAAATATGTCTTATGCCCCCAGTTTATTGCATTGGCTATTTCTTCTTCTTTTAGTATCTTTGCTTTCCTGACTACTTTGCTAGCCTCTCTAAGTTTTTCCAAATAAAGATTTGTCTTCTGCTCTCTGTGATCTCTTGTATTTCATGAAGGCCTCTCTCTTCTTCTTCACCTTTTCAGCTACTTCTTTTGAGAAGCATAGCGGCCTCCTTTGCCTTTTACCTTTATTTACCTTTCTAACAAAAAGGTTGGTTGCCCTTAAAATATCCCCTTTGAGTTTTGCCCACTGTTTTTCTCCACCCCCCCAGTTGTTCCCGTCCACTAACGACTCTCTGAGGTATTGCCCATCTTGGCAAAGTTAGTTTTCCTAAAATCTAAGATGCTCTCTTTTGAATGGATTTTATCAACCCTAGTCTAATGCTAAACCACACCAACTGGTGATCACTGGATGCGAGATGATCTCCCACTATAACATCAGAAACACTTTCCCCACTGGTAAGCATCAAGTCCAGTATGGCCCCTTCACATGTGGGTTCATAATGGAGGAAAGAAGAGATGAGATAGTAGTGGAGAGAGTCGATGGGTTGATAGCATGAAGATTTCTAAAGAGGATGGAGGAGACTGGGAGAGACTGAAGCAGAAGGGTGATTAAGAGTGAAACTTAGGAGATACAAAAATTTGAGGGTAAGCAATTAGAGAAGAAAACAAGGTCAAGATAGTGGCTGGTGAATGGAGGCAGTAGAGCACAGCTGGAGGTTGAATGAGGAGGTAAGGGAAAGGAGCTTTAAAGCATAAGGGTCAGAGGAGTTCTCAACATGAATGTCAAAATCCCAGAGAATAAGGGAGGGGGAAGATAAATCCAGAAAGAAGGAAAGTCAAAGTCAGTGAGAAAGGTAGAGGTGGATTTGTCAAAGGATTGATAAATAACAGCTATCCGGAGAGGCAGTGGAATAAAAAGGTGGATGGTGTGGACTTCAAATGAGGGAAAGGAGTAAGACTGAGGCAGAAGGAGGGGTTAAAATTGGCAGGAATGAGAAAGTAGAAACCCAACGCCACTACCACGGCTAACAGGATGAGGCATGTGAGAGAACTGGTAACCACCATGACAGAGTGCAGCAACTGAAGCTGAGTCTTTAAGGAGGAGCAAGGCCTCAGTTAGAGCCAAGAAGATGGTGAATATGTGCATTCCACAAGTCGCATGAGAAAGGGAGAGAGGAGAGGGAAAGAAGAGGGATATGAATAAGATTTGAGTAGTTGCATGTAGATCTGTCCTGGAAATGTGAAAAAAGTCGGGGGGGGGGGGGGGGGCAGGGTTTGGATTGATAGCTCCAGATGAGAGAAGGAGGAGCAGAAGTGCAGGGCAGAGAGGAGGCAATACGACAACACACAGATCCTCACGAAATACAGAAAAACAGATAACTACAAATTAAAAATGTGTAGAGAAAAACTGAAATGCAAATTGCAATAAACCAGACTCTGCATGCACTGCAGCACTGGAGAAAGAGAAATACGAATGTATTTTCTCCTGCACTGACCTAAATACAAAGATATAAGCAGGGCCGTCCCCAGAGTTGATTAAAGGGGTTGGCACCCTAGGTAAATCTTAAGCCTTATATACACACACACATCCCAGCTGTCAGAATCTATTGTTTAGTTTTGAATGCCCTATGCTTTGCTGCCCCCCCCCTCCCCAAATGCTGCGGCCCTAGGCAACCACCTAGTTTGCCTAATGGTTGGGCTGGCCATGGATATAAGAGCTGTACAATCAATAATCTAGAATATTCCATAGTAACATTAAATGACAATTAGAGAGAGAAAAAATAAACAAAATGACCCATATAGTAGTACACTTAGGGGTATGTTTACTAAACAGCGGTAGCGACTTCCGTGCAGTATCGGAGCTGCGGCCCCATTGAAATCCCAGGACTGATCAACTGGCATGAATCTGGTGCCAGTTGGCAACAGCACTTCGCTCCCCCTCGGTATGCTACTTGCCTTAACTTTAAAGCTCTCTTCCTACCAAAGGCCTCCATATCATTCCCAAACATACCTGAAGTTCTGGCTTCTATCACCTCCATTGGCTGGCTATTTTATCATCTTTCTCCCTCAGTGTCTTGGTTCACAGGTTTTCCAATGTAACCTCACATCAAATGAGGCAAAGCTAACAGTCTAGGTTCCCTTGTTTCATTGGTGTTAAGTTCAATTTCTGGACATAAACTTGTGAGATGAGGCACAGCAAGACACCACCCCTCTGTGATGTTACTACAGATGATCATGCATGATTTTCTTAAAATAATACCTTTTTGTCGGAACAAGCCGGAGGAGGTAAGAATTACCATCAAACCACACCAAGTGGCTTATTCCATTTTAATCAATTTCTTTTATATATCATTCAAAAAAGAACACTTAGCTTTGTGTCATCCAACACCAAATTGAGCAAATATAGATGCAGTATCATCAATAAAGCACGACGTGCACATTTCGGGACTGCCTCCCTGTTTCAAGTGCTATTTCCATCCATTAGCATAGACCACCATAGAAACAAAATACCCACCATCAGAGACCTACTTACATCCCAGCAACTGGACATACTATGCATAATAGAGACATGGATCACCGATACAGACAACATACTCCCGATAGTTTCACCCTCTTCCACTGCCCTCAATCCTTGAGAAGAGGAGAAGGAGTAATGATCGTAGCAAAATTGCACCTAAAATTTCATTACCACATGATGGAGAGTACACAAGAAACCAACTCCCTCACCATAACAAACAACTGACCATCAATCTCATGTACAGGACATCAACAAACATGCCGACCGACCTATCCTACATCCTGGACAGAGGCAGGGGTGGCTCTATCATTGGGCAGGTGAGGCAACATTTTGGGAATGGCAAAAAGTGCCCCCAAAACATCCTGCCGTGACTACTTCACCTCTACCTGGTTCATAGTTTACCCTCCATTTTCATTTTTGTTCTGCAGTGGCAGTGGCAGCGTCAAGAAGATAAAACCTAAGCACTGGGTCTTTCAGACTCTCATGCACTTCCAAGGCCATCTTGGTACCAACCATCACTGATGCATACAGTACTTGTCATGTCAGAGGGAGGTGGGACCATCAGGGCCTTGAAGGCATGCTCGAGTCTGAAAGACCCCACGCTTAGGGTTTAGGTCCTTGCTGCTGTTGCTGATCTTGGGATAAGCGGCGGCAGCTGGGGAGAGGAGGGGAGAGTGGACATTGCAGACCCATGCTTGTGTAGCTTATTGATGCCAATTCTCCTGAGGTCAGCAGCAGCAGTAAGAACCTAAACCCTAAGCATGGGGTCTTTCAGACCACAGCGCGCTTTTTAAAAAAAATATTTTATTTATACATTTAAACATACATAATAAGAAAGAAAATAGAATAGTATACAAACATTCTATCCATATATACGTACAATCAAATCCACATCATGGAGGATATTCCTGAAATAAAGAAAACAAAATCTCTGCAGACAACAATAAAACCCCCTTAAATAAATCAAAAGGCATAATTACATAATAGAAGAAATTAAACCTTCCCTTGCAGAAACTCCTCTAATTGAACAGGATCATAAAACAAAAACCTCTTTCCCTGATAAATAATATGGCATTTACAGGGAAATTTTTAAATAGAATGAACCTCCAAGTGCCAAGACACGAGGTCTAAGCTCAAGGAAAGCCTTGCGACGTTTCTGAGTTCCCCTAGTATAACCTGACCACAAAACTTTTCAGACTTCTTAGAAAAATACAATTTCATGATTTTATCTTTATCTGCATCAGACATAAGGGATACCACCAAGGTAGCCCTAGAAACAATATCCTCCTGCGAGGATTCTAAGAAAGCAGAAGTATCCAGCGTAGAATCGGATAACCGGTCATAATCCTGTTCAACCCCAGGATCCCCATTCACCACCTTCCCTTTGGGAACATAATAAATCTTAGATAACCTAGGCAAATCAACATTAGGAAACCCTAATACTTCCTTGAGATACTTAAAAAAAAAGATTTGTGGTGAAAGGTAGTGAGTACATGGAAAATTTAACAAATGCAAGTTCTTAGAACGAGGAATATTTTCAAGAATTTCATTTTGACGATGAAGAAGAAGTGAATCCCTCACCGAAGAAGTCAATGCCGCCTGAACCACAGAGACCTGACAGTCCATTTTAGAACACCTACTATCCAGTTCTTTTAAAGAAGTATCGTGGTCCAAAAGCTTGGCAACAACCTCCTTGCAGAAGCAATACATTTTCCCCAAAGAGGCATGAAGGAAAGCCTCGGCGGGAGACTACCTCCCAGATATCTTTAAGGGTAACATCAGAAGGCGAAGCAACCCCTTCCCTAGAACCTGAAAATCAATTACAGTGGTAAGAGAACAAACAGATTTTTCAACAGGTTCTAAAGTTAGAAAAGAGTACGGAAGAGAAACCAGACCTGGGTCTTTGCCTCCTCCCCCAATGGGTGAAGAGGCCACCCCAGGTAAAGTGCCTTGTTGATTGGGTGGGGTTAAAAGACCCTTAGGTGCACTAGAGGGGGAACGTACAAGAGATATATCGTCTCCAACCAGAGATGAAGATGGAATGGAAGAAGAAGCCCCCACAGATTTAAAATGAACATCCATGGGACCAACCACTTTAGCCACCTTCATGTATTACAGGGACCAGAAAACCCCCTTGTTGCAACTACATGTGCTGAAGGGGCGCCAAAGGGGAAGAAACCTGCCCCTTTGGACACACCCCAACAGGCACGTGACTGCATCGCGCGGTAGGGGCTACGATGATATAGCCCTTCCTAGTGTGTCAGCCAACCAGCACACAGTCACACGGATACAGAGATCCAATAGCAGCAATGGCAGCCAGGCAAAGGGAAATGCAGAAAATACCTCAGCATTCCGCGGTAGGGACCCCAATGATATAGCCCTTCCTACTGTGTCAGCCAACCAGCACACGGGTGAAGAGATCCAATAGCAGCAATGGCAGCCAGGCAGAGGGAAATGCAGAAAATACCTCAGCGTCCCGCGGTAGGGGCTCCGATGATATAGCCCTTCCTAGTGTGTTAGCCAATCAGCACACAGTCACACGGATGCAGAGATCCAATAGCAACAATGGCAGCCAGGCAGAGGGAAATACAGAAAATACCTCAGCGTCCCTCAGTAGGGGTTCCGACGATATAGCCCTTCCTAATGTGTCAGACAACCAGTCAAATGGGTGCTGAGATCCAATAGCAGCAATGGCAGCCAGGCAGAGGGAAATGCAGAAAATACTTCCCAGAGCGCGCTTCTAAGGCTCTTCCAGTCCCTCTGCTCTTGATGCACACTTTGTGTCAGAGGGAGGCGGGACCATCAGAGCCTTGAAGGCGCACTCGAGTCTGAAAGACCCCGCGCTTAGGGTTTAGGTCCTTGCCACCGCTGCTGACCTCGGGAGAAGTGACGGTAGCAGCGGAAGCTGGGGAGAGGAGGAGACAGTGGATACTATGGGCCATAGGGGGATAGGGAGATGCTAGACATGGGGAGGTAGTGGGCAGATTGGGGGATTTCTGGACATAGGAGGGGCAGAAAGAGTGGGATGCTGGATACAGAAAGTGCTTATAGGAGATGGAAGAATATGGAGGAAGGATGCTAGAAAAGAAAGGGGGCCACACAGGGCTGGCCCAAGGGTTTCTGTCGCTGTAGGCAGAAACCCTGGCTACACTGCTACCCCCCATTGCCGCTGATTCTGTCTTGGGGAGAGAAGGGGGCAGTGTAGGCAATAGCAGCAGTATTTTAAAAGCGACTGCTTTGTGCCGCCGCTTTGTTGCCCATGGCAGGCTATGTACTTCGGCACACATAGCCTGCTGCTTCTGAGCCCCCTCTGACACAACTTATTGTTGGAGGGGGGTCAGAAGCGGCAGGCCATGTGTTCCGAAGCATATGGCCTGCCACAGGCAACAAAATGCGGCACAGGATTGCCCACCCGAGTTGGCCGTCCAATGTGGCCACCTAGCTCGCCTCAAGGACAGGCCAGCCTTGGGGCCTTAGGGAAATGGAGGGAGGATGCTCAACATGGGAGGGGGTCAGAGGGACATGGAAGGGGATGATGGAGATGGGGGCAAGACAGTGTAGGCATAAGGAGGGGGATGCTGGACACAGAAGGAGGAAAAATGATGGGGGATGCTGGGCATAGGAGGGGGTTAGAGGGTGATGGAGGAGGATGCTGGACATAGAGTTGGGAGCAGGGCGATGTAGGCAGATGGAGGTGGATGCTGGACAAGGAAGGGGGCCATAGGATACTTGTTATGGGAGGGGTCTATAGGGAGATGAAAGGGGATGATGGACAAGGGATAGAAGGCAGTGTACTATTGTGAATCAGGAACTAGTTAAAAGATAGAAAGCAGAGGGTAGGGTTAAATGGCCAATTTTCCCAATGAGAAAGGTGAATAGCGGAGTACCCCAGGGATCTGTGCTGGGTCCTCTGCTTTTTAACATATTCATAAATGACCTGGAAATGGGAATAACAAGTGAGGTTATAAAATTTGCAGATGACACAAAACTATTCAAAGTTGTTAAAACCAATGAGGATTGTGGAAAATTGCAAGAGGATCTTGATAAATTGGAAGACTGGGCCTCCAAATGGCAGATGAAATTTAATGTGGACAAGTTCAAAGTTATGCACCTAGGAAAGAACAACCCAAACTATGGTTACACGATGCAACATTCCACATTAGGAACCACCACCCAGGAAAAAGATTTAGGCATCATTGTGGATAACATGTTAAAACCCTCTGCCCAGTGTGCAGCGGCAGCCAAGAAAGCAAATAGAATGCTACGTATCATAAGGAAAGGAATGGAGAATAAAACAAAGGATATTATAATGCCTCTGTATCACTCCATGGTGCTACCACACCTTGAATATTGTGTGCAGTTCTGGTTGCCGTTTCTTAAAAATGATATAGCGTTATTAGAAAAGGTACAGAGAAGAGCCACCAAAATGGTAAATGGGATGGAAGGATACTCCTATGAAGAGAGGCTAAAAAGGTTAGGGCTCTTCAACCTGGACGAGAGACGGCTGAGAGGAGATATGATAGAGGTCTATAAATTAATCAATGGAGTGGAACGGGTAAATGTAGATCGATTGTTTATGCATCAAAATATAGCAAGACTAGGGGGCATGCAATGAAGCTACAGGGTAACCTATTTAAGACTAATAAGAGAAAATATTTTTTCATTCAACATGTAATCAAATTCTGGAATTTGCTTCCGGAGGATGTAGTAAAAGCTGTTACTGTAGCTGGGTTTAAAAAAGGTTTGGACAAATTTCTGGAGGAAAGTTCCATAAACCATTGTTAAAGTGGACCCAGAATATCCACTGCTTGACCCAATACAAGCATTGTGGAACCTATGTCTTTTGAGGAAACTGCTAGGTACTTGTGACCTAGATTGGCCACTGTTGGAAACAGGATACTGGGCTTGATGGACCTTGGTCTGACCCAGTATGGCATATCTTATGTTCTTATGTTTTTATGTTCTTAAGTTCTAAGGAAGGAAGACAGAAGGAGAATGCTGGACTTCAGGAGGGATAGAGAAAGAAAGAGAGAGGAGAGCTGACCTCAGGGGATAGGGAGAGAGAGAGAGAGAGAGAGAGAGAGGAGAGGCTGGACATGAGGATGATAGTGACAGAAAGAGAGGAGAGACAGGATATAGGGGAATAGGGATAGAAAGAGAGAAGAGAGGCTGGACATGGGATGGATAGGGAAAAAAGGAGATGCTGGAGATGAAATCAGAAAAAAGGGGGCGGCACTACATGGGCGAGACATTGAATAGGGGAGGAGAGAATGAGAGAGATCCTACACAATGGGGGGATAGGGAGAAAGGAGAGAATTAGTAAAAGGCTGGGGAAGGAGAAAGAGATGGGGAATGGGAAAACTTTGTTAAGGGTTGAAAAGTGGTAGGTAGATGCATAAAAATAGGAAAACTGAGGACTGGATGGTAAGAAGGAGGAGTGACAACTGAGTTGAAAGAGAGAAAAGTAAACGTAAGAAAGCTGAAAGGAAAAAAATCAGAGATAGAAGGAAGTGAAGAATGCAGGAGAGGAGAAAAGTAGCAGATGGACTGGCCCTAGAAAGCAAAAGCGAGTTAATAGAAGACAGAGGAAAGCAAAACCAGAGACTAGGACTAGACAACAAAGATAGAAAAAAAGAATTGTATTTTCAATTTAATGATTGGAATATGTTAAGCTTTGGAATTTATATGGTCAAGTTTATATTTTGCACAGTACAGAGGGCATCTACATATCACTGGTCAACAAATTTTTACAAAAGTCATGTTACTGAAATAAAAATAGTCATTTCTTATCAATTTTTATATGCTGAACATGAATATGACAGTGAAATTGCAAAGTTGGCTCTAGTTTTTTTGTAATCTACAAGAATTAATGTTTACATCACGAAATGCATGTCAATAGTAAATATAATAGGCCTTCGGTTAATATCTGTAAAAAACCAAGTCATAGACTACTTCTTAGATTTTTTCGCCTGTCTCTTGTACAGCTGTTCGGGAGCTTCTCTGGGGAGTGTCCAGCAGTAGTCAGCCAGCATTGTAGTGGGCCATTTTCTCTGGTATCTTTGCTCCATCGTTGCGATATCCTGGTGAAAACATTTGCCCTGTTCATCACTAACCATACCACAGTTGTCAGGAAAGAAATCGAGATGGGAATCAAGGAAATGGATCTTTAGAGACATATTGCAGCCAAGTTTCTGATACTGCATCAGCATGTCTTCTACTAGTTCCTTGTAGTTTTCTGCCCTAACATTCCCGAGAAAGTTTGTTGACACTAGGCGAAAAGCATTCCATGCTTGTTTCGCATCACCCTGCAGCAAGTTGTTGAACCGGTCATCTTTGAAGAGCTCTCGAATCTGAGGACCCACAAAAGTTCCCTCTTTAATCTTTGCTTCGCTGAGTTGAGGGAATTTTTCATGCAGGTATCGGAAAGCTGGCAAAGTGCGGTCCATGGCTTTCACGAAGTTTTTCATCAAACCTAGTTTGATGTGAAGGGGTGGTAGCAGGATTTTGTGAGCCTCAACCAGAGCTGGTTGCTGGATATTCTTCTCTCCAACTGTTACATTTTCCTTCCGCAAGTAGTGCCAATCCCTTGCTCGGCTATCCCACTCACATAAGAAACACATGTATTTTATATATCCCTGCTGCAGTACCATTAAAAGGGAAACTACCTTCAAGTCACCACAGAGGTGCCAGCTGTACTTGTTATAGTTAATGGAAGTCAGTAGATGCTTTAAGTTATCGTATGTCTCTTTCATGTGGACGGCGTGCGCTACTGGAATAGATGGAAAATGGTTTCCATTGTTCAAAAGCACAGCCTTCAGACTCAGTCTTGAAGAGTCTATAAATAGTCTCCAGTCTTGTGGGTCATGAGTGATTTTTAAGGCATTTGTGAGGCTTTCAATATCGGAACAGAATACCAGATTACTTTCCTTTCCGACTGTGTATAGTACACTGCTGACGTCAGATGGCTTCAGCAGCTGTCTGGCAGTAGTATTGCATTGCATCAGAAAATGATATCAACTCTGGATGATGTGTGCATGTTGGTATTATGCAATGTGATGCAATATTACATCATTCAAGGCTTATTTGGGATGTTGTTGATGTCCTTCTGGATAAATTTACACGGTGAAACGTCAAAAATAAACTACATGCAATATCTTCAAAACGAGAGCCAATAAAATTTTTTAAATGTTATATTCGTGTTCAGCTCACCAAGATACTACAGATTAGGGCCTTTTAAAGTCAGTAACAATTTCAATGTTGACCAGTGATATCTTTCTATTTCTTTGGGGTTTTACTGCATGCAGACTCCGGTTTCCTGGGATTTTAGTTTAATTTTTCTCCATATTTATATCTTTTCATTTATGTTCAGTTATTCTATACTTGGTGAGGGTCCTTCTGTTTTCTGCATATGTAATCGAGGCCATATGTTCATTTAACTTGGAGTTTTTATGTAGGAATCTGTACTGTAGTGATCTGATATGTTAGGGTTTCTGAATAGATGTATGGATATTCTAGGGCTCTTGTCAATATTTATGGCAAGTTTTTCTGGGAAGGCTCCTTGTGTGAGTTTTGGAGTTAATGCTGTAATAGTACAGTTGATTTTCTCTATAGGTTCTGAGTAATTTTTGTATGGTTTGTAGAAATTAACAATATGCCCAGTACTGAGATGACACCAGAATCAAAATTATGTTTGGTATGTTTATTTATTTATTTACATTCTCTTATATACCGCGCTATTCTGCATCAGTGCGGTTTACATTGAACAAACTGAAATTACATTGAACAGGGCATTATAACTTGGAGATAACTATTTTACAAGGAACATGGGCTATGGAGGGTTAAGTGGCTTGCCCAAGACCACAAGGAGCACCTGTGGGACTAGAAGCCCCAGTCCTTCCGGCCCAAGGTTGCTGTCCTCTAGTGGGATTTGAACCCCTGACCTTCCGGCCTGAAGTACCTTGCCCCAACCACTAGGCCACTCCTCCAACCCATGTTGAGTTCTATGGGGAACCCATTGTTGGGAGAGGGCTTTTTTTGGTTACAAAATATATGCGAAAACCACAGTGTGGTTTATAACACCAAAGTAAAATTAGTTATAATAATTTTATTTTGGTATTATAAACTGTGCTGTGGTTCTTGCTGTTTCTTTTTGTGTATTGGTGTGCGAGTACCTTGCATCTTCTTTGGTTTTTTTGCAGAATACATATTTACATGTCATGCTGGTACAGTGTCAAGATATATTTTGTATTAGATTCCCAGGCTACATAATTAAGCTTCTATAATTTTTGTTGCATATAAACAGCATAGCAAAGCTTTGTTAAATAAATTATATAGCCTAGGATTATGTTGCTTTCTTTTTTTCTTGGAGCAAGCACCTCCCCAGTATTCTGAGTGAGGGGGGCTGCTGCTCCCTGACAAAGCTCTGAGAAGGTCCCTTCATTTTGGGTGATGGGGGGAGATGCCAGCTCATCTCTTGCCTAGGGCAGAAGATTGCCTTGAGCTGCCTCTGGTTCACAGAGCATAGCAAAGTGCTCTGAACTCTAAATGGCTGATGTGAAGTGTTGTCTTACATCTCGACTACCTGCCCTGGGAATGATGGTTGTCAAGGTGAGCTCGCCAGGCTATTTTTATGTTGCTGTGGTGCAATGTGGACGTCTATTTAAAGGTTGGGTTTTTTAAGTCCACCACTGCAACATCATTCTCTTGCGAGAAGGCAGGTAAAGAACTGAGGAAAGAGGATGATTCTATTAAGGATGTCTCATTTTTAGAGAGATGACAGGGACTACATGAACTGTAGCCTCGTGCCCCTTCATCTGCAGGTATTATCTGGCAGTTACCTTGACTACGTGGAGGCACATTCCATACTGTGCGTCTGGTCAGAACCGGACGCACAGGGGTAGACACGATTCTGATCCTGTGGGGCACGTCTAGCCCCCGTGGGATCAGAAGTGCATCTAGGATCAGTACGTGCAGGCTGGTCCCTATTCGGATCGGCCTGCATGTACTGAACCAAGCCCGGCTAAATCAGTCAGGCTCTTGAATGGAACTAAGGTGCCATGGCACCATGGATCCATTCAGGAGCCACAATCCCTGGCTGCAAACCTCTTTCTCCTTTCCCCGCAGCCCGACCCCTAATCTGGCCTTCCATGGCCAGGATCGGGCTACAGGAAATCTCCTGCACCCCCTCATCCTTTGATCCCGGCCGGGCCTCCTGTCCCCCAACATATAGGGGGACTTATTCCACCTCAGAATCGGCCCTGTACATCTGGGGTCATGGACCACCCACTGCCCGACCTAATTCCACCTCCATACCGCCCTCTCCCGCCCCCGTCTAAGCCTCCCCATACAAACTACTTGTTCATAAGGGGAGGCTTAGTCAGGAATGGCAAGGGGGACAGGATAGACTCCTTACTGTATAAGACAAACATGCATAATGAGCATCTGGATTCTGTTCTCTAAGAAAGCCTTGACTTGAAAAGTGTCTAATACAATACCTACTGTATAAATGAAATTATATGCATCAGGCATGGTGTAGACTTCTAAAAGTTGATTAGAAAACGCAGAGACTGTTGAAGAGTAACAGTAGTATGTACAAGAGCTGAAGTCTGTGCTTCTGAAGATGACCCCAGAAGTCAGTCATCCATATAGGGAAATACCAGATGGCCTTGTTAGTGAAGGTGGGCAGTGGCTACCACAAGACACTATAAAAATCTTGGGAGCTGACAACAAGCCGAAAGGTAGTACCTTGTGTTGGTAGTAGTTGGAATGAAGCATAAATCAGAGGTAATTCTTGTAGTATCCATGAATTGGGATGTGAGTATTGGCATCCTTGAGATCCAGAATATGTAACCAGTCTCTGTTATTGAGAAGAGGAGAATGGTCATTTTTAATTTTTTGCTAAGCAGAAATTTTGTTGAGGTCTCTTAGATCCAGGATAGGGTGCAAGCCCCCCTCTCATCTTCTAAATGAGAGATTACCTGGAATAGAAACCTAGATTCCTTTCTTGGGACAGGATGGGTTCTATGGCTTGGGATTGTAGCAGAAGAAACACTTCCTCCTGTAGGATATTGATATGAGAGGAGGGCAGATGAGTTCATGTTAAGGGTCTGGGGTTCTGCTGGTGAATGTGAGGCAGTAGTCATTCTGAATTATACTAAGGGACCCAGGAGTCCATAGTGATTTTCTTCAAAGATGGTAGAAAATATTGAACGCATCCCTCTCAGAGGAAGGGAAGATTGAATATTCTGGAGCTGAAGGATTAGAGGATAGTCAAATGAAGGCTTCTTCTTTGGCAGAGTGGGGGATACTGGTTTAGGCTGAGCTCTTTCCTTCTGTCTTAGTTTCTGCAAAACTGGGCCCTGCACATGCTGTGAGAATCTGTGGCATTACTTGAAGATTGCTGTATACCAGCACAACCCATATAATTTGAAGGAGGTGGAGCAATTTTGCTTTAAGAAATGGGTGAAAATCCAAGTGGCTAGATGTGCTAAGCTAATAGAGACATACCCCAAGAGACTTGCAGCTGTAATTGCAGCAAAAGGTGGCTCTACTACGCATTGACTTTGGGGGGTGAATACATATGCACAATCCTGCTTTCAGGGTTTTTTGTCTTAATTATTGTTTGTGTCACAATAAAGGATATTTTGCACCTTCAAAGTCATAGGCATGTTGTGTATATCACATGGTGCTAACCCTCAAAACTCCATTTTAATTCTAGGTTGTAATGCGACAAAACAGGACAAACACAGAGGGGATGAATACCTTTGCAATGCACTGTACCTGGTCCTCCATTCATACTTTTGCTTCACACTATTGTCTGGACAAACTCTCCCACTGGGACACTGTCTTTGGTCAAGCTGTACTCTGGCACCTCTTTGGGACTTAAATTCAACTCCTACCCTCCGTCCTGGACTTCTACAAGAGACCAGACTATCATTAGGGATGGTATAGCCTCCTGGAATTGAGTCCAATGGGCCACATCATGTCCATACTCTTCAGCTCTAAACTTTAGTCTCAAGGATTACACTTCTCCCTCCCCCATGCCAGTCTGATTCCATTTGGAATCTGCATGTAAGCTTTTTACCTTCCTTTTTATGGTATTTAGCTGTGATATGCCTTTAGGTACTTTCATTTATTTATTTTCCTTTCATTTGGAATCTGCATGTAAGTTTTTTACATTGTATCGAATTTTTATTTTTTTAAGTTTTTTAGTTTGTTCTTATTTGAAGTTTATTCCCCCTGAAGAAGACTTTCAGCTGAAACGTGTTGGGGTTTTAATAAAGGTAATTTCCCTGCCACTGTTTCTGGTGCACTTGTTTTTTTCTTGTCCCTGTACCTCTCCCCCCATAAGGTGGTATTGGCCCTCTGGAGCAGCTATGCATATAGGCATTGCAAAGGGGACCCTTTGATTAATCAAGGTGACTACTCCTAACTGTCTGCCATTGTGAGAGGCTACTCCCATCTCACCTACTCACCCCCCGCAGTAGTTTGCAGTGCTCCAAGAAACTCAGATGCATTTCCAGCAGGAAAGCTACATCTGTTTCCTCCTTCCTCAAGTATTTATTTATTTATTTATTTATTTATTTAGTAAACATTTGTATACCGCCGCTTCCTACAATCAGCCGCGGTTACTTTACAGAATCATCATGTATCGTACAATACAATGAATTTTTAGAGTACAATTTTGATTTTGGCAACGATTTGCATATCACACGAAATAGAGACTAGATACTTTTCATAATTTTAAATAAACATTCGATTCAAGGGTACGAGGGTGGGGGATACAATATACATATATACATGATTACCTATCGGTCGTCAAATGCTTCATTTGTTCCAAGTGTCATTAGAAGATAACTGGTTGTGGTAAGGTGCTGCAATTAGGTTGGGTTGTAGAATGTCTGAAATAAATGCGTTTTGAGGTTTCTTCTGAATTCAATAAGGCTATTTGTCATTCGGAGCTCAGGAGGGAGCTGGTTCCAGTGGATCGGTGCTACATAGGTGAATGCTCTGTTGCTCGTTTCTGTTTTAACAGATCTCATGCTGGTAGGGACACAGAGCGTGTTAAGATGTATGGTTCTTCTGTTCCTGTTGTGTGTTTGCTTAGTGATTAGGTTGTCAAGGTATGAGGGAGCAATATTGTGTATGAGTTTAAACGTTGTTATGAGTATTTTGTAGATGATGCGGGCGGCTACTGGGAGCCAATGTAGTTCCATAAGCACTGGCGTTATGTGGTCCGTGACGTTTTTTTCCATGATGATTCTTGCAGCAACATTTTGGGCCATTTGTAAGATATTTAGGGTGTTCTTCGGGAGGCCTTGTAAAATGGCGTTGCAGTAGTCCAGGTGAGGAATGATTAGCGCTTGAGCGACAGTCCTGAAGTCTGATTTTTCTAGGATACTGCGAAGTGGTTGTAGAACTTTCAATTTGTAAAATATGGCTCGGTTGACTGTTCGGAGATGTTTATCCATCTTAAGGTTGTTGTCTATTAGGACCCCTAGGTATTTTATTGCAGGCTTTGCATGGTAAATGTTTTTGTTGAGGGTTACTGTAGTGGGTGGGTCGAAATTAGTTTTTTTGGAGATAAACATGACCTCTGTTTTCTTGTGGTTTATTGACATGTTGTTTTGTTGAAGCCATGTTTGTAACATGTCAAGGCATTTTTCTAGGGGAGTGAAATCCGGCTGTGCTGCGTTTAGGCGTGTGTACAGCATCACATCGTCAGCATAGATGTGGTAGTTGATGTTGCACCTCTGAAAGATTTCACAGATTGGTTTTATGTACAGGTTGAAAAGTAGTGATGACAAGGCAGATCCTTGCGGGATGCCCTGTGTTTGGGGGAAGGCATCAGCTTTATCGTTGTTGAATAGGACTTGTTGCATCCTGTTGGAGATGTATGATGCAAACCATTTTAGGGGGGTCCCTGTTATACCTATTGATGATAGTCGTTTTAAGAGGGTGCTGTGATGTACTGTATCAAATGCTGCCGAGATGTCTATAAATACAAGTATGAACATGTCCTGTTTGTTCTCAAGGCCCCTGAGGAGGTTGTCGAGGAGTGCTAGCAGAAGGGTTTCTACTCCGTGATGTTGGCGGAAACCATATTGATGCATGTCTAGGGCTTTCCTATCGTCAATGTGATCTTGCAGCTGCTGCTGCACCGCTTTTTCAATGGTTTTTGCTAAGAAAGATATACTCGATATTGGCCTATATGACGCGGGGTCGCTTTTGTTGAGCGATCTGTTCTTTAAGATGGGCCTAATGAGTGATCTCTTGAGATAGGCAGGCATTTCACCTTGATGAAGTGATTGATTGACAATGTGGGTGATAGGATTTGCTATTTCATTTTTGGTTGCTTTTATCCATGCTGCAGGGCATGGGTCAAGAGGGGAGGTGGTGGATTTTAAATTGGTTATAATGTTAATGACCTGTATTTTGGTTAATTGGTGGAAAGTGTTCCATTCTGCAGCCGATTCCTTATGAGGGACCGTGTTGGCTTCCTGAGAGGTGAGTGCTAAAGACATCCTGTGATCCGTGACTGTGGGTACTTGCGGATTAAGTTTCTTGGCGTAGTGGTCTGCAAGCGTCTGGGAACTGATTTCGTCGGTCCAACCGGTGTCCTGGAGGGTTTTGGTGAGAGATTTGACAATCTCAAATAGTTCTCTGGGTCTGTTGATGGCTTTATTAAGTAGTTTAGTGTGGTGATTCTTTTTTGCCTGGTTGACCTCATTCTTGTATTCCATGAGTAGTGTTAGGTACAGTCGTTTGCATTCCTGGGTTTGCGCTTTCCTCCATTTTTTCTCTAACTTGCGTAGTTCCCTCTTCATCTTGCATAATGTAGGGGAATACCAGGGTTCAGATCTTGTTCTTGTTGGTGCGTTTGTGGTTTTCCAGTTTGGACTTGCTGCTGCTTCGATCCTTGAGTTCCATGTGTCTACAAGCTTGTCTAGGTCCGTGAGAGTGTAATCGAAGCCCGAGGATATAGATGCCACCAGTGTTTCACTGTTGAATTTTCGGAACTTCCTTTGTGGTATTTTTGTGTCGGCTTGAGGTTTCTCCTTTGTGGTTGGTATTTGGATTTCCAGTTCAATTAGGTAGTGGTCAGACCAGGGGACTTGTGTTACTCGGGTTTTAGGTTGTTGCATTTCATTCAGTTTAGTGTTGGATGATATGAACACTAGATCTAGGGTGTTGCCTTTGATATGAGTGGCTTCCTGAATGATTTGGTTGAATCCGAGCTGGTCCATTGCTTCAAGGAAGGTATCGGCCTGGCTGCGCGGTATGGAGGGAAGGTTCAGGTCTCCCAGGATAATTCGCTGTTTCTTTGGTGCAGAGGTTGAGATAGTTTCAAGTGCAGTGGCCAGGTTGTCGTGCTGGGGTGTGGGGGGTCTGTAGATTAAGCATATTGCTAATGTTTTGTTCTCAATCCTAAGTATATCTATGCCCTCAGAAGGAGCTAGGGATGCGTTCATTAATAGAAGGGAGGATCTGGCGAGGATTAGGACTCCCCCACCTCTTCTGTTAGGACGTGGGCAGTTGAAGATAGTGTAGTCAGGTTGCGTGAGTTGGTTTACTATTACTGGATCAGTGTCTGTGAGCCATGTTTCGGTGATGCATAGAATATCAGGTTTGTTGTCAGTCATGATGTTGTGTATGACGTGTGTTTTATTTCTAATAGATCTGGCGTTGATGAGGCATATCGTGATGGTGGATTGCTAAGTAAGCTAGAACTTTAGAGCATTTCACCGGGGAGTGAATACCATCAACATTAAGCTTGAGAATTCACAGCCTAAAAAATGACTCAATGTATCCGGTTTATTGTCCATAGATGACGCTGTTTGTTATTGTGGGGGTGGAGTGCATCCCAGCCACACAATCCTCCCCCTTTTCCTTCCCTAGAGGTGCTCCTCGACTATGGGACACTTCAGAACAGTCAACCCCCCACACACACTGCCTCCCCCATCCCTCTCTTCCCTCCCCTCCCCTCCCCCTGACCATGACCTCTCCTTCCTGCTCAGATCGTCTTCCACCTCCTTATGAGGTCGGGCCTCCCTCCCCCCCTCCCATGGCTACCCCTCCCATACCCCCTCCCCCCATCAGACACACTTGTATTCCAATGTCCAATGTACCCACTCCAACCATACCTCTGACACTCTCCCCACAGGCACCTAGTTCAGATACAAATTATCTCAATATTCCTAAAAGCGAGAAAAGTTCCAGTGTCTTTCAGCTCTCTGGGATTTGGGGCGTGAACGCATATACAACATTATTGATTATCACTATCTGAGGAGCCCTGGTACTCCAGTAATACTCCCACATTTTGTCCCCGAAGTTTGGATGTTAGAGGTTGGCCATTCTGCTTGTTTCGACTTTGGTGGCACTATAATCTGGTGAGCTTGGCGACACTGCCCATCATGCTTCTGGACCACAACAGGTAGTCCGGACAAATAACTACCAACCGGATCCAAAACGGAAGGGAAAGGCGCCTTTCCTCAGTCCAACTAGGTTGGCAGTTACAAAGTCTTTGAGGCCTTTCACAGTGTCTATCTGAAGTTGGCGGTTTTCATGAATCAGTCTTACCCTCGCCAGAAATTGAAATGCAAAGCATATCCCCCTTTTTGCGAGTTTCATACAGTATGGTGCCATGGCCCGTCTGCTTTTTGCTTCTCTCGTTGAGTAATCATTAAATAGAAGCACCTTGCTGCCCTTATATTCCATTGTGCGCTGGGCACAGTAGAAGCCCATCAGCTTGTGTTTGTCCGCAAAGTTCAATATCCGTGCTATCACAGACCTAAGGCATCCAGAGTCCTCACATTGCTTACCCAGTCTGTGGAACCTTTCCACCAACATGCGATCCCCCAATGCCTGCAAGACCAGCTGCTTCAGGAGCTATTGCTCAACCAGCTCCCACAGCTCAGTGCTCTGTATAGTCTCTGAGAGTCCGATGAGCTGAATGTTGTTCCTTTGGCTACGGTTCTCCTGGTCATTCAGTTTGTCAAGTAGAGATTGTAGGCCATTTCTAAAGCCTCGATCTGTGCCTCCAGGCTCTTGGTTCGGGCCTCTTGCTGTACGATCTGCCCTTCTGCAGCTGCTAGTCTAGTCAGTTGCGCCTCTAATGTGTCTTTCAAATCATCTATGGATGCTTGAAATCTGGTTAGTTTGTCATCTAGTAGAGCGGTAATGTTTTTAATAAGGTCCCTTACAACGTCCTCCGGCATTGCATAAACGGGCATACATTGTTCCCCTGCCATCTTGTGTTCTCCTTCTTTGCTCTTGCCAGGGCGGGTTGTTTTTACTGGCATTACACAGTTTCTGTTCTGCTCAAGATTGTTATTCAGATATCCATGTGTTCTGGTGGAGTGGGGTTCTGGTGGAACATCCTTTCCCCCCCTCCCCCGGAATCGATGTTCCAGCATATTTTCACTGTAAAGGCATTTTAGGCAGCGGAGCTCAGCCCGATGGCATCCATTCAGTCAGCCGTCATCACGTGACCCCCTTGAAGATTACCTTCCAAGATAGAAACTTCAGTGAAGTGGTGGCTAAAGGCTCGAAAGGAGGCTTTAGAAGTTGACAACATTGAGATCCCAAGCCATTGGAGGTGGCTTAATGGGTGGCTTGGGCAGCAGCAGACCCCACATGAAGCGTGCTACTAAGGGGTGTGAGGAGATAGACTGTCCATCCAATAGTCCGTAAGAGGCCACAATGGCACTAAGGTGAACCCTCACTGAGTTAGTCTTAAAACCAGTTAAGGATAATTGGAGGCGATATTGTGAGCAAGAAAAGGGGTCAATGTCCTTTGGGGAGCACCAGAGAGCAAACCTACGCCACTTGAAGGCATAAGATCACCTGGTGGAATCCTTGCGTGATGCAAGGAGGACATCTTTGACTACCTGTGGCAGGTTGAGGTCAGCGAGCACTATCCCTTTAGCAGCCATGCTGTCAGATGTAGGGAGTGAAGATTGAGATGGATGAGCATCCCGTTGTCCTGAGAGAGGAGTTCGGGCATGAATCCCAGACTGAGGAGTTGAGACTGCGCAAGTCGAAAAAGCAGAGAAAACCATGGTTGACGAGGTCAAAAGGGAGCTATGAAGATCATGGAGCACCTGTTGGCCTGTAGCTTGAAAAGCATCTTGGGTATCAAGGGAATGGGTGGGAATGCATAAAGCAGTCCTTGTCCCCAATGTAGAAGGAAGGCATCCTGGAACTGTTTGTGTAGTGACGGGAGCCTGGAGCAGAAGAGTGGAAGCTGTGTGTTTTGCGGAGTGGCAAAAAGATCTATGCATGGGGTTCCCCATGTGCGAAAGATCCAATCAGCCATCTCCCGCTGGAAGGTCCATTCATGCTGATGAAGGATACGGTTTAGCCTGTCCGCAAGGACATTGAGTTCACCCGGCAGATACACCACTCTGAGGTGAATGCGGTTTGAGTTGGCAAAGGACCACAGGCGAAGAGCTTCCTCACAGAGGGGACAGGACCCCATCCCACACTCTTTGTTCAAAGAGAACATGGTAACTTGGTTGTCTGTCCTGACTAGAACAGGTTGCCCCACAAGATGGGGTTGAAAAACCCGAAGAGCATTTGTCAATGCCCATAGTTGATCTGTAAGGCAGATTCCTGTTGTGTCCACAGTCTCTGTGTGGTTAGATTGTTCGGATGCACTCCCCAATGCAGCCTGGAAGCATCCGTTGTCAGGGTACATCGAAGTGGTGGCATCTGAAAAGATGACCTGACAAGAAGGTTCTGGGGATAACACCACCACTGAAGGGATTTGATCAGTTGAGGGGAGATGTGGATCTTGCCTCTGAGACGCCTCTTTACTTAATTATTTTATATATTTATTTATTTATTTATTTAATTAAGGTTTTTTTTTATACCGTCTTTCTACAAGTCAAGACGGTTTACAAGTAACTCAGTGTAGTAACATGAAATGGTTCAAACAGAAGTGCACGGTACATTGAACATAATGAATACATTGTAACTAATGGTATTAACAAACTCTCAAACAAGAGCTGAACTATGTACATGTTGTGATACAGCAATGTAGAGTTCAAGGTGAATGTTATGTGCGTGGAGATGCTGTGCTGGTTAAGTATCGTTTTGTTGCTAGGCCATAGTATTCTGTGAATAGGAGGGTTTTCAGGGATTTTCTGAAGTCTTGTGGAATTGAATGTCTCTTATTTGTGGCAGAAGTGAGTTCCATAGTGCCGGGGCATATAGTGAGAAGGCCCTGTTATTGGTCCTTTGGCTGCGTTTTGTTTTTTTCTGCTGTACTATCCAGCATGTTAGACATGCTCTGTTTTATGAGTCTATTGCAGCTGCAGGTTGATATTAAGGTATGCAGAGTGAGAGCTGAGGTGTTGTGAATGATTTTGTGTATGTGTTGATAAGGACTTTATATTTGATTCTTTGTGATACGGGCAGCCAGTGAAGTTGCTTGAGGAGTAGCGTGATGTGGGAATGGTGAGCTTGTCCCAGGATAATCCTTGCCGTAGTGTTCTGTGCTAGCAGCAGTGGATATAGTGAGCTCTTTGGAATGCCTTGATATATTGTGTTGCCATAGTTGAGCAACGGCTTTATTACGGCCTGACATATGGCTTGGAAGTCGGCTGGTGAGAGAAGTGGGCATAGGTTCTTTATTATACGCAGCTTGTAATATATTGAAAATGTTGTATGGTTTATGTGTGGAAGCAGAGTGAACTGTTGGTCCAGTGTTATTCTGAGGTATTTAATATCATTTTTTATGTTAATTTGAATGTTGTCCATTGTGATTATTGGTGGTGGTGTGAAGTTCAGGTCTCTTGTGTTGTGTAGTAGTTCAGTTTTGTTATGGTTTATGTTGAGGTTGTGTGCCTTGAGCTAATTAGCCATCACTGTGAAGCAATTGTTGAGTTGTGTGTAGTCGGGGTCAGTTGTGGTGAATGGGGTAAAGAGCATGATGTCACCTGCATAAACTAAGCACCGTATGTCAAAGTGATCACATCACAAATTGGTTGTAAGTAGATATTGAAGAGGATGGAGGAAAGCGCTGATCCCTGTGGTACACCTTGTCTGAGGGAGAAAGGGAGGGATGTGGTTGATCCTATTTTAATTTGTTGTAAGCGGTTGGAAAGGTAGGAATGGAATCATTTTAAGGTGGTGCCTTGTATTCCGATTTATTGTAGTCTGATTAGGGGTAGCTTTCGAGGAACCAACTCTGGAGAGCTACTGGTTCCATGTTCTGAGACAGAGGTTCAGAGTTTCCACCCAGACATCGACCATCTCCCTGGACCAGCGCATGCTGGCTCTCAAGAGGAGTTTGGCTGTACTCCTGGCAGCCTCGGTGCCGATAACATTGAGAGCTCCAGGAGTGCAGGCTTCAGCACCAAGTCTTCAGCCAGGTATATTGACCCCAATGCCAGCCTTCAAACCGCCATCGACAGAGACCCCAAGGGTGGTACTGCTGTTGGAACCGAACAAATCCCCCGGTATCCAACTGACTCAAACTGATGTAGTTATCGGTTCTGATACTTCCAAGCACCAATATTGGCATCGACCTTTGACATCTATGAAACATTGAGGTTGAACTCAGGACCACTGATACTTTGACTTCTTGCCAAACTCTGATTCCAGTTCTTCAGAATCTGATGAGGACTCACTCGTTTCCCAGGAACTACCAGATATCCCTTCAGACCCTTCACCGCCTCAAGAATGGCATCGGACCCCACCAGATGACGGGCCCGATTTTGATTTAGGCAGGCTATGTGCCATGTCAGCGCATAGCCTGCCCAGCAACCCCCTTAACCCGGATTTTCACTTCTGCGGCGACAGAAGTGAAAATCCAGGTTATGCTGGATACGCCGGCAGACGCTGAGGCTAAGAGAGTAGCAGTGATTTTTGATGCTACCCGCTTAGCCCCTGTGCCTGAAAGATAGGCGAGGAAAAACCTTGCCTATCTTTAAGGCGCAGAGGGTTAAGTGAGTAGCATCGAAAATTGCTGCTACCCACTAAGCCCTTTTCTCCACCCCCGCTCCAACCTCGAATGCCCCCAACATGCCCTGATGCTAATCATATAGCATCTGGGCGTGTTAGGGACTTATCTGGGATTTTCAAAAAGCACTACCCATGTAGGTGCCTTTCAAAAATCCCAGATAAGGCATTTACACGGGTAACTAGGGCAGTTATCCATGTAAATGCCTTAAAAAATGCTGCCTGATATGTCCTTTCAGGACTTCATACGTGACATGGCAACAGGACTTGCCATCACAGTAACCTCGGAAAAGGAACCGAGGGCAGAGGAACTGGAGATACTCCAATATCCTCCCACACCCAAGGAGGCAGCTACATTGCCAGTGCATCACATCCTACAGGATCTTATGCTCCACATGTGGGAAGCCCCGCTTATGGTTCTGCCTGTCAGCAAGAGGCTCGATACCACGTACCGAATTACAGAGTGCCCAGGCTTCCAACAACCTCAGCTCTCCCACCACTCCATGGTGGTGGAATTGGCAATGCGCCGCATAAAGAGCTCTAAGGACCATTCATCCATGCCACTTGGCAGAGACTCGAGGACACTCGATGACTTCAGGCATCAATGCTTCCAGAATAAACTCTTACATACTGTACATGGGCATGTTTCTGACAGATGTTAGCAGGGATCTGGAGACTTTCATCACCATGCTGCCTGAGGATAAGTGGAGTGCTTTCCAGACACTCATCCAGCAAGGCCAAAATACTTCTAAGTTTCTGACCAGGGCTTCTTTCGATGTCTTTGAGTCAACCAGCAGAGCTTCAGCAGACTGCATTGGGGCTCGTAGAGTGGCCTGGTTACAGGCATCAGATCTTGAGGAATGGGTTTAAGATAAACTGGCTAATATCCCATGTAATGGAGAAAACCTTTTTGGCAAGGATTGGAGGAAAAAAGCAGGAGAGATTGAGACTGACAATCTCACCCTAAAACGCCTTTCCAGGAAGACAGCTGCGTGGACTCTGTCAGGCCAACGTCACCCATATGTGAAGATTGCATTCCTGCTTGTTCCTGGCGATATACTGTAATCAGCCACACACATGGATGACATCATCATTGATAGCACCAAGTTGGACAGCTCTCCCAGAGCCAGAAGGGCTCCCTCCTGGATGGCCATTTCTCCTCCCCTTAATTATTATCAACTGTGGCCAAATGTGGAAATAGCTCTCCCTACTCTGTGCTTCATTGTTGGTTTTCTTTTCTGCCTTAAATATTCTTTTCTTATTTTTTCTTACATTGCCTTTCCTCCTAGAGAGCTTTGGCTATTTTTATTCATTGAATTTGATGACTCTTTTGATTTTCTTTATTTTCCGTCAGACTCAGCACAGGCCCTTTGTCTGCCATACTGATTAGAGCAGTTTCCCTCTCTAGCAGTGGCAATGACAGTGTTATGAAGCCCTTCAATTTCTGTTCAGTCAGCCCTGATTGGAGCAGTTTCTCTCCAGCCGTGGTCCATCCATGCAAGCTTTGAACAGGGCCTCTCAGCCACGTGTACTGGAGCTGGGGGGTTTTTTCTGGCAGCGGCTGCACTGATGATAGCTTTCTTCGTGCTCTTTTTTTCTGCGTTACTAACCAGAGAAGACTCCCTCTGGTAGCAACTATGCCATAGAGACTCTTCACAGCTGCCTCTTCAGTGATGCTGAATGATCTACATTTCTTCCACTAGTGACACTGATAGTAAAGCACAGTTACTTACCTGTAACAGGTGATCTCTGGGAACAGCAGGAATTAGTCTTCACATATGGGTACGTCGGTACCGACGGAGCCTGCACAGGAATGCTGCCCAGCTTCCAATCAGAAAGCTTTGGCAGCATCCCTCGCGCCTGCGCGCTGACTTCCCGCCTTTTCCAGAGCCTCTCTTCAGTTGAGTTTCAAAGCTGAGACAAAGGCGAGGAGAGAAAGGAAGAAGATAAAGAGATGCAACTCCCAGGGGAGGTGGGAGGGTTGTGAAGACTAATTCCTGCTGTTCCCAGAGATCACCTGTTACAGGTAAGTAACTGTGCTATCTCCAGGAACAAGCAGGAATGAGTCTTCACATATGGGGACTCCCTAGCTAGGGATGCCAGGGGGAGATCCCATAAAAATGCAGAGGCCTCGGCCAGGGATGCATTTTGTCTCCAGGAATTCCCGGCATCCTTCGTGGGATGGAGAGCAGGAGTTGACAATGAAGGAGCTGTGAGGAAAGAAACAGCATAGCCAAGGACTATAGGGGAGAAGTCCTTGGTATATATGATAAGTAACATTAAGCACATTTAATGTACACTTAAAATATGCAGCTTACCTACTGAATCGTAGGAAGTCGAGAGTATGATGGAGTCTACTGGATAAGCAGTGGCGGAATCTTCAAAGTGACCTCACAGCAGTGAGGATGAAGGTCCAGACCTGGAGGTAGCAGACGATCCAGGTGTCAACTGGGTAGGATTAGACGTCAGGTCTTCAATGGAAAGCTTTATGGGAAAAAGCTGAAAACTCCTTTAGGCATAAAGTCATTAACAATGAAGGCTAAAGGAAGAAGACTGACGGAGGTAGAGAACTAGCCCAGTCCTGGCAGGAAGAAGGGGAGTGGAAAAAAACCCTATTCCCAAGGAGAACAGTTGTCTACTCAAGATAAAGATGTACACTATTTTTCCTAGCTGGCGAGAGATAGGAAAAAATATTGAAGCTTGATGCTTCAAGGACTTAAAGAAAAAATGGAAGATGTTAGCACCACAGTAGTTATTGGTGCCTAACAGTTCCTGCATCATAATATGGTATGCAAGTAGGGCGATAGACTGTCTAAACCCTCTAGAAGGTAAAAACATTTAGTATAGACAGTAAGGGTTATAGTGTGTAAGACATATCAACCCTTGAGAAGCCCTCCAACAGACACATATATATACAGATATATATATATATATATATATATATATGTGGATGGAATATATATATATATATATGTATAGATATATACATATGTCCATATGTGTATATTAGGATATGGGTGGAGAAATGTATCAAAATATATATACATTGATGGGGCATGGAACTGCACCACCAGGGTAATGAGATAGGTATGTAGCCATATATGGAGATGCTACATACAAGATAGAGATTGAAGATACATATCTACCACCCAGCCCCATAGTTGTATACGGGGAATATAAAAGAAAAGATTCTCTGCTCCACAAGAGGGTGAACCCACTTGGGATATGTGTAAAGAATCTATTTCCGTGGATTGAGGGAATCCAGTAAGATAATATGATGTTTGCGTGAGAACAGATGATGATATCAGTCTGTAAAGAACAAGGCGGGAGTTGCAAAGAACACTGACCTGGCAGATGTTCAGCAACGCAAGAAGATATTAGAGGGACCTGCTGGAGGGACCCAGAGGGAGCATGCGTAAACATCAGCCTTGGATCTTCACGCAGAAGAACTTATATATCATACCAACAGCCCAGACCAGAGGGTTTGGAGAACCCTCATAGGCATGGGAAGGAATTAAGCTTTTCCCTACTGATAGCTTCAGAGATAAGGTCAATGCTCTAAAATAAGGCCCTCATAGTAGAAAGCTTCTCTGAGAGTGCAGAGAGCATTGTGCAGGAGAAAGAGGAGATAAACTGACTGAAGTCAGTGGTATTGCCATATCCTAAGAGAGGAGATGGAGGAAGATTGTGAAAAAGCCAAAAAGTAGGAGGATCCAAGATAGCTGAGGAGCAGCCTGGAATCACTACTGAGGCTAGATAAACCTTCGAACAAGGGACTGGAACTAAAAAGTATCAGTAACACAATCATTGTAACTCCTGCAGGCACAGCTGGTGATAGAAACCAGCAGAGAGATTGTACTGTGCCCATTTAAGAATAAGAGACAAGGAAGGAGAGGAGGCATCTCCTGTCTCTTTCTGAGGAATAAGCGTGCTAAGAAGCTTCTCAGTATGGTACCTCTCAACCAGGAAGAAGTCCTGTAGAGAGGGTAGGCAAGTAAGTGGAGGGTGACGTACCCTCAGGGTAAGTGCAACTTGAAGGAAAAAAATGTTCAAAGTGGGACAGAACTATCAGGGGATAGTAGTAACTGCTCCTCTAGAGAGTAAAGGAGGAGAAGTGCGTAGTCCCTGAACAAGAATGTTCCGACATCTTAGTACACTGAGAAAGAAAAGCACAGTGAAGCAACTTCTAATAGGTAGAAGTGAAC
Organism: Ichthyophis bannanicus; assembly: GCA_033557465.1. Lineage (NCBI taxonomy): Eukaryota > Metazoa > Chordata > Amphibia > Gymnophiona > Ichthyophiidae > Ichthyophis > Ichthyophis bannanicus. The sequence goes on from CM066038.1 coordinate 335,105,233, forward strand.
TGCAGACTATAATTCTCAGCCCCTATGGTTGTTGGGAATGCTGAGAGTGGCCAGAGCTGGAGGACTTCAGACTAGGCTGAGGTGTCCCTTGCTTAGGTACCTCTGAATGATGGGCAGGAGAGGAATGAAACTTTCTTTTCTTAGGGAAAGAAGGTTTGGTAGGACATTTCCTACCCCTCGAAGAATGGGATGGCTTAGAATGGTCTGTAGTGGAAGGAGAGTCAGTGGAGCATTGAGCAACCTGACGTAAAGCCTCCTTACCAAAAAGACCGTCTCCTGTACAAGGAGAATGAGCCAGTATAGTTTGTGCCCGTCTATTCAAGTCTGAAGCTTCGAGCCAGGCTCTGCAACATGCTGCAATGGCAATAGCAGAGGATCTGCTAATAGACTCAAAAGAGTCTATAGAAGCACGAGACAGAAACCAGGATATATTCCGGCTATGATTGATGAGCAAGGAATAATCAGTAGCCTTCGGCTCTGGCAAAAAAGGGGTCAAGAGAGACAATTTCTCTGTGACCTCCTGGAGTGTTAGACTCATGTGGAAAATATATGAAAGAATTCTGGAGGCCAGCATAGATGTTTGGAAGGCTTGACGACCAAAAGCATCGAGTGTTCTTGAAGAACGACCTGGCGGATAAGAAGAATGCATCTTCTTGCTCTTAGCCTTCCTCAGTGCTGATTGTACTACCAGGGAACGATGAGGAAGTTGCGGCTTCTGAAATCCTGGAGAGGGAGGCACTCGGTACCGAACCTCAGTAGCTGTGGAAGCTAGAGGAAGCGGTAAGGGTGATTTCCAAACCCTCAGAAGGAGATCCTGCAGAGCAGGATGTAAAGGAAGCATGATATTTTCCATTTGTGCCGGTGGGCTATGAGTATCAGCACAACCAGGGATAGAGATATTAAGAAAGGTTGCCATGTCTCGGAGAAAAGTCTGAAAAGACTGATCCCCTATGGGAACCATCCCTGGTAAGGCCAAAGAAAGAGGCTGAGCACCAGAGGACGTACCATGGTGTGAAGCAAGAGACGTAGTAGATGGACCGGGATACTGGCGTGTTAACTCAGAGGCAGTAGGTACTGCATCAGCAATGCCAGGTATCGGTTCCAACAGAGGCATCGACATCGATTGTGATACAGGACCAGCGGTCAAAGTTGTCATCGGGGACTGCTGCAGTGGTACCGAGATCATGAGTTTAGAGTTATAGCTAGGATCTGCGGAACTGCTTATCTGGAAGCGAGCGGAGTCGGTTCCAGGACGCGTCGGTACCCAGTCCTCGAGACTAGAATTCGATTCAAGACTCGGCATCGATGGAAGCGAGTCTATCAATGCATGCCTCGAGGGTACCGACGTCAGTGGCAGTATTGGCGATGCCGATACCGATACCGATAAAGCAGTCTGGGTTACATCGATCGGTCCCGAAGGTACCGAGGATACCCGATGATACCACCTGCGAGAAACAGGTTACGGCATCCCGATGTCGTAGCCAGGGCATCGGAACCGCTCGACGGCGGTACCGTCTCCGAGCATGGCTGGGATATAGAAATGTCCATGCGTAGCGTATCGATCGGCCCCAAAGGTACCGAGGACGCTTGAGGACGATCCCTGGTGGCGAGTGGAACACTCGACACCGGTGCCGATGCCGGGGTATTGGTACCGCTCGAAGCGGATACCACCACCGGACACGGTGGAGATCGAGGGAAGTCAATCTGAAGTGTATTGATCGGCCCTGAAGGTACCGAGGACGCCAGATGACGATCCCTGGTGAAGAGTGGAACACTCGACACCGGTGACGATGCCGGGGGATCGGTACCGCTCGAAGCGGATACCACCCCCGAGCATGGCTCAGGTATGTTCTGTGAGGGGTGAGCCCCAGGAACAACCTGAAACCCCTTTAACGCTTTGGAGCCCATAGACTCCCGCAGGGGTAATGCCAATGGATTCTTGAGGGTAAGGCCGGAGCCGTCACCATGCTGGGCATGGGACATACCACTCAAGCATTGACTAGTCTTAACAGACTGTTTGTGGGTTACCTGATCCTGTGAAATGGAGAAACCGGGTACCCTCACTGCCGAGGAAAAAAAAAACGGCATCGAGGGAAACTTTAAAAACTGAAGGTTTCCTCACAAAAATATCTCCTGACATGTCAGGGGAAAAAGGGTCAGGACCCACACAGTTGAGACACCAGTTATTGGAGTCTAAAAAGGAAACAAGTGTTTCCACATCGAATGCACTTCTTAGGAAAAGAAGGCTCCCTGAGGCCTGGTAGGCCTAACAAGTTAAGGCAGAAAAAACTGAAGAAAAAGTTTCTCAGAATTTAGGCAAAAATCCACCGGCGGTACCGGTGGCGGCGGGAAATACAGCCGCGACCACAAGAAAACAAAAAACTAAAGAAATTAAGTAAGTAAAAAGAAAAGTTTCTGCGGTGACAGGAAGGACGTCCTGCCGGCTCCGCGGAAAAAACGAAAACTGAAGAGAGGCTCTGGAGAAGGCGGGAAGTCAGCGCACAGGCGCGAGGGATGCTGCCAAAAGCTTTCTGATTGGAAGCTGGGCAGCATTCCCGTGCAGGCTCCGTCGGTACCGACGTACCCATATGTGAAGACTCATTCCTGCTTGTTCCTGGAGATAATCTTTTATTAGGAGAACCAGTTTCAGAACTACTAACTGCTGCAAAATCTTCCCAACAGCCACACCATTCAGAAAAAAAAAAAGAAATCATCGGCTGCTTCAGCAGTACTGAATGAGGCAGCCTCACTTCAAAAGTATGGTCAAAACAAAGGCATGATAATCCTAGAGGGTCTCTATTTCAAGCAAAATAATTCTGTGGCTCTAGATATAACTTCTCTGCCTGGAAGTTCTTAAAGGGAGTTAATTTTATTTTAATAACTTTTTCTGCTGTTCTGCTAACTGATTTGTTTTTGTAGTTGTATGCAGAAGGGGATTTTTTTTCTGCTGGTATTTTTTTCTCTCCTTTAACCTTCAGGTTCAAAGAGGAAGGTAAGCTCTTTGAAGTCACTGTTCTTCCCAGCTGTCTTCTGCAGCAGACTGGCTAACCTACTAAAGAGGGTTTTAAACTAGAATTGTTGGAGATGGGTGAAGAAAGCCCTCAGGTAAGTAAAACATTAAATACCTCGGTAGTGTGGTGAAGAGCGCCCTCCTGAGGCAATGGAGACCGAGGAAAATCCTGAAGGGCAACAGGATTTACGCCAGATTGACAATACTGGAAGGAAAGAAAAACTCCTTTCTGCTGAGCTAAGAATGGATACCAGCCCAGGGGAGGAGTTGAGTAGTCCTGATTGGGCACACCCAGTGGTTGGAAGGGGCGTGCCTGGAAGAGAACCTCGTTTTAAACCTGAGAATGACCCTGCTAAGGAGAGCAAAGAGCAAAGGGAGCAAAGGTAGTAGAGAGTGCAGGAGGAGCAAGGAGAGCTGCACAAGGAACTCTGAGCAGAGGACCTCAGAGCAAAGGACCTGTGAGAGGACGAGCTGTGGAAGGACGTTTGGTACGTCAGCTGAGAGTGAGTCAGAGAGTGAATGCAAGACCAGGAAGCAGTGTGGCAGTACGTTTGACCCTGGTAATAAAAGAAGACCTGCAAGGATCTTTTCAAGGGCTGTGAATGAAAGTCCTGAGGAAAGGGGACGTAGCCCTGGATTAGACTCCTGGAAGAAGGCAGAGCCCTGGAAGAGGAAGCCTCCATGGCAGGCAAGTGAGAAAGAAAACTCATTCTTTGGAGTACAGTTGGGACCAGAGAGACACAGGAATCCTCACAGCTGGAAGACGTCTGAGCCACCTAGGACGAGAGGGGCTTGGCAAGAAGTAAGCAGTTTTCCTAGGAGTTACAAGAGTGAAGGTAAACTCAATTCTCCTATGTTTGAAGCCTTACTAAGAGAGCCTAAATGTTACCCTGACTTATTTAGCCTGAGAGAGGAGAAGGGAAACATTACTGACCAAGAGAGAAGCTTAATAGCTGCTGACAATTGCTTATCTAGCAACCAACAGGCTGAATTGCTTCTCCAAAGCTTTAAAGAGTTTTTAGAACAAAAAGCAGGCAGACAACCAGTACTGAATGAAAATACTAATTCTATACAGTCTGAAGAATTAATGCAAACTGATTCTGACTTACCTGACTGTAATAGTATGGATTGTTCATTGTGTTGTATGGAAATACCAGAGTAAAGAAGCTTGCTGTGCCGTGTATGAGTAAAATACAACGGAGCTGTTTCTACTGCCATGCTTTGAGAACCTTGATTACTTGCACCTGAATTAAGCTCCCACTGTGAACGTAACAGTGCATGTAAAGAGGCTGCATTAAATGGGAATCACCTCGTGGGGCAGAGCTGAGTCAAACTTCCTAGAAGTAAAGCTGAAGTTAAAGCTGAATTCTACTTTAGTTGACTTTATTCCTAAGTTTATTCTGTTCATGTTAAAGCACCAGTTTTTGTTCATGTATGAATTTGTGATGCGCTGGAAGATTCTCCCTAATAGCAATAAAATACTTGCAAACAAGCCTTACCGTCTCTGGCGCACAACTACACTTATTTCGGAGTGAAAGGAGCACAAGAACTACATTACCCAGCATTACCAGGGAACAGTTTTTAACTCCCTTCCTCACGAGGCAATAGGCTGCTCCTGTCTTTTAGCCCTAAGGCGGGGCAGGGGCGTCGCAGTAGACATGGGTAAAAAGGGCAACATCTGGAAAGTGGTGTGTATTAATGCTCATAGCCTGGGAAATAAGATTCCAGATGTTGAAGCTTTAATGGAAGAGGCTGACTTGGATTTAATGACAGTTTCGGAGACATGGTTCATGGAGAACCATGACTGGGATGTAATTATATTAGGCTTTAATTTATTCAGGAAGAACAGGCTAAGAAGAAAGGGAGGAGGAATGGCACTACATGTAAAAGATAATATTAAAGCTACAGAATTGCAAGACTTACAAGAGAAGGGGTAGGCACTGTGGGTTAAACTAGAAAGAGGGAATGGAGCATCCATTTGCATTGGTATTATATACAGACCTCATTCACAGGCAGAGGAAGTAGACAGAGATTTAATTGAAGACATTTGCAGTACTGCTATCAAAGAAGAAGTACTGCCAATAGGTGATTTCAATATGCCAAATATTTGAACATAGGAACATGACGGCAGAAAAAGACCATATGGCCTATGTAATCTGCCCTTCCATACCAACTACTATAGTCTCTTTTTTTCCATTTGAGATCTTCTGTGTTTGTCCCATGCTTTCTTGAATTCAGATACTGTCCTCATCTCCATTACCTCCACTGGGAGACTATTTCACGCATCTACCACTTTTTCCATAAACAAATATTTCCACATATTACTACTGAGTCTATCCCCTTTCACCTCATCCTATGTCCCGTCATTGCAGAGCTTTCTTTCAATTGAAAAAGGCTTTCCTCCTGTGCATTTATGCCATGGAGGTATTTAAACATCTCTATCATATCTCCTCTATTTTGCCTTTCCTCTAAAGTATACATAGTGAGGCCCCTGTGCATCTGATTGGAAATGGGACACCAGAGGTAGACACGATTCTGATTCCACAGGGGCTAGACGTGCCCCATGGGATCAGAATTGGGTCTAGGGCCTGTATGTGCAGGCCAAGACTCGATTCTGATCAGCCTGTATGCACAGCCACCTGCCCGGCTACCTCAGTGAGTCTCCTGAATAGAGCCATGGTGCCATGGCACCGTGGCTCCATTCAGCAGCCGTGATCCCTGGCCGCCAACCACAATCTTCTTTCCCTGTAGCCCGACCCCCGATCTGGCCTTCCATGGGCAGGGTCGGGCTGCAGGGAATTCCTTGCGCCCCCTCACCTTTCCGCCGCTGCCTGGGCCTGCCGTCCCCCGTCCAGTTTGCCAACCCCGGACCTCAGAATTGGCCCTGTACATCCGGGGTCATGGACCGCCCATGCCCCGCCCTCGCTCTGCCTCTGGAACGCCCCTCCCATCCCCATCTAAGCCTCCCCATACAAACACCTTGTTCATGCGGGGAGGCTTTTGATGGGGCCTGCAGGGGGACGAATAGTGGGGGTAGACATCCCAACGGGACAGCCATCCCCGCTATTCATGGGACAGAATAGACCCCATTGAGATCTTTAAGTCTGTCCCCATATGGTTTATAACAAAGACCACTGACTGACTATTTTGGTAGCAACCCTCTGCATAGATTCCATCCTGTTTACAGTATATTCTTTTGAAGGTTTGGTCTCCAGAATTGCATACAATACTCCAAATGAGGTCTCACTAAATACTTATACAGAGGCACTATCACCTCCTTTTTTTCTGCTGGCCATTCCTCTCCCTATGCACCCAAACATCCCTCTAGCTTTCGCCATCGCCTTTTCTACCTGTTTAGCCACTTTACGATCATCAGAAACAATCGTGCCCAGGTCCCGCTCTTCTTTCGTGGACAAACGTACTTTACCCCTGTACCATTCCCTTGGATCTTGCAGCCCAAATGCATGACCCTGCATTTTTTAGTATTAAATCTTAGTTGCTAAATTCTCAACCATTCTTCAAGTTTAGCTAGATCCTTCCTCATGTTATCTACTCCTTCCTGGGTGTCTACTCTATTGCAGATTTTGGTATCATCCACAAAGAGGCAGACCTTACCTGACAGACCTTCTGCAATATCACTAACAAAAATGTTAAAAAGAATCGGAACAAGGACAGATCCTTGTGGCACACCACTGGTAACATCCTTCTCCTCAGAGTGAGTTCCATTTACTTGTACCATTTGTTGCCTCCCACTCAACCAATTTCTAACCCAGTCAGTCACTTTAGGGTCCATCCCTAGGGTGCTCAATTTATTTATAAGTCGCCTGTGTGGAACGGTGTCAGAGACTTTACTGAAATCTAAATACACCACTTCTAAGGCCTTGGTCCAACTCTCTGATCATTCAGTCAATGAAATCAATCAGATTTGTCTGACAAGACCTACCTCTCGTAAACCCATGCTGCCTAGGATCCTGCATGCCATTGGATTCCAGAAACCTCACTATCCTCTGTTTTAGCAGCATTTCCATTAATGTACTCACCACAGAGGTCAGGTTAACTGCTCTGTAGTTCTCAACCTCATCCTTACTTCCGCTTTTGTGCAAAGGAATCACATGTGCCTTTCTCCAGTCCTCTCGAACCACTCCCGACTCTAAAGAAGCATTGAAAAGGTCAGACAGTGGAGCCACTATAACATCTCCAAGTTCCTTCAGTACTTTTAGATGTATCCCATCCGGCCCCATTGCTTTGTCTACATTTAGTTTAGCTAGGTACTCATAAACACAGTCTTCTGAAAATCGTTCAAGATTCAGCTCACTTCTGTTCTTATTTGTGGGTGATTTCTGAGGTATTGCTCCTGGTGCTTCATTTATGAACACAGAACAGAAATATTTGTTAAGCAATTCTACTTTATCCTCATCAGCTACTACATATTCCTCCTCTTCATTCTTTAGTCTGACAATACCACTTTTATACTTCCTCTTTTCACTAACATATCTGAAAAATGTTTTGTTTCCCCATTTTACTGTGATGGCTACTTTTCCTTCCATTTGTATCCTTGCTTTCCTGACTACTTTCCTAGCTTCTCTAAGTTTTCCCAAATATTGATGCATGTCTTCCTCTTTCTGTGATCTCTTGCATTTTATGAAGGCCACCTTCTTTTTCTTCACCTTTTCAGCTACTTATTTCAAGAACCACAGTGCCCTCTTTTTCCTTTTACATTTACTTAATTTCCTAATAAAAAGGCTTGTTGCCCTTAAAATATCCCCTTTCAGTTTTGTCTATTGCTTTTCTACATCTTCCAGCTGTTCACATCCCACTAACGACTCCTTGATGTATTGTCCGATCTTGGCAAAGTGAGCTTTTCTAAAGTCTAGGGCCCTCACTTTTGACTGGACTTTATCAGCCCTAGTCCTAATACTGAACCACACCATCTGATGATCACTAGATGCGAGATGATCACCACTATAACATCAGAAACGCTCTCCTCATTCATTAGCACCAGGTCCAGTATGACTCACTCATGTGTGGGTTCTGTTACCAGTTGCCAGAATAGTTCTCCTGTAAAGAATCCAGGATCTCCTACTTCTAAATACTGCAATCACAAAACCTCAGGTTAGTGCTCCATTAAAGCTGGAATGTGTTAGCATTCTCCATTTTCCACTGTAGACCTCTAGACAATGTTCTGGCTATTATGGAACCCATTTCAGAACCTGCTAACAAACATGGCCTATTTCTTTGTTGGGAGCCTGAATGCATGCACGGGGTCCATCCTTCTTCATGAGACATAAGACAATGGAGTTAGCTTCCAGTTGTGTCCTCTAACTCAAATGTCAGGCAGTCCACTTTATAGGACAGATCAATATACAAATGACATCTTTCAAGTACTGCACATAAGAAAGTGGAAAACAGGAGGGAAAAGATGCCCCCTGATCTCAAGACCATTTGCACTCATGTTGGCACCATGTCACCTATTCTGTCTCAGCTTCATGATAGTCAGAATGACTGTGGAATCCCTGCCAACCTCATAACTATGTACCAACAACCATGCATGATGCAAAGCAGTTGGGTTAAAAGGTTGAGACCAAGGTCATATCTCAGTCTTTTTCCGTTTGATTCTTAGTCAGGCTTTCATGCTTTCACTCTGAAATCCTCATATTAATTATTACTGCCATGCCTCTGACTACCGAAGAGGGCTGCCCATTCCCAATAGTATAGGGCCCATCACTATGTTCTAGCAAACCATACAACTTTGGGCATTTACAGACTAAAAAAAAGAATCAAACTGCTCTACAAGCATTTATAGAAAAGGAAGCCTCAAGGGCTGCATCTTTATCTTTATTAGCAAGGCTTGATATACCGCCCAAGCATAAGCATCAGAGCGATGCACAATAAAACATAGGCTGCGGAGAAAGAGAGAAGGGAACACCATTAACTTGATAGGAAAGAAATAGGTAGAAGGTAAAGAGAGAAAAAAAAGGCAAAGAGACAGGAATAGAATTCCAGTTATCGATAAGGGGGGGAGGAGGGGAAAGGAAAGGAGACCTACGGAGGGGGAATGGACTCGAGGGTGGAGCCTACAGCCAAGGGAATGGAGCCATGGTCTGAGGGGGTAGAGAGGTCAAAGGCCTGGTGAAAAAGGTAAGTAGAGCATTGAACCGAGAGAAAGACAGCTCTGTGTGGAGGGCATGTGGGAGCAAGTTCCAGAGGGCAGTGCTTAAGAAAAAAAGGCCGAGTGGCAAGTAAGTTTGAGGCAGACCTGAGATGGAGATGGAAGGAAGAGGCAGTTACCATGGGCAGAACAAAGGAGGCGGGGGACAGGTTGGAGGTGAATGAGGTTGGCAAGATACTGGGGGGTACTGGTGTGAAGAGCTTGGTGGGTAATGATGAGCAATTTGTAGATGAACCGGACCTTAATGGGAAGCCAGTGGAGACTGAGGAGCGGGGGGGGGGGGGGGTGACATGGTTGAATGGGGAAGAATGGGTGATGAGACAGGCAGAGGTGTTCTGGATAAGCTGTAGGCGTCTCAACTGGTACTGTGGAAGACCTGCAAGGGCTGTGTTACAATAATCAAGGCTGGAAAACAAGAGACAAGACAAGGGTGGTGAGAGAGGAGGAAGGACCGGACAGCACGGATTTGGCAAAGATGTAAAAAAGAATTGCGGGTGAGCGTAGAGACATGGTGATGGAAGGAAAGTGAGGGGTCCAGTATAACGCTGAGATAGCAGAGGGTGGATACGAGAGGGACAGGGGAGGCGGACAAGGAGAGAGGGGGCACCGAAGGAAAACCAGAGGGCAGCAGACTTGGAAGGGTTTACGTGAAGGAAGTTGCCAGCAAGCCAAGTGGTGATACGGGCAAGACAGCCATCAAGAGTAGGGAGATTAGGGGCCAGGGGACTAGTATGGTACAGAAGCAGGATGTCGTCCCTGAAATTCTGGACTTTTGGATAAGATGAGCAGTGCAAGGAAAACATTGAAAAGAAGAGGGGGGGGGGGGGGGCAAGGACTGAACCTGGGGAACACCGCAGTGAAGAGGAAGTGGAGGAGAGGTGGTGGTGCCAGACTGAATTGCGAAAGTGCGGGATGAGAGAAAGCAACGGAACCATTGAAGAATAGTGCTATGAATCCCAAGGTCTGATAGACGAGCCAGAAGGGTGCGGTGATCTGCGATGTCAAAAGCAGAAGAGAGATCCAGGGAGACAGCAATGGAAAGGTCACCATGGTCGTGAAATTGATTGATCTCACTCAGGATGCCAGAAGGGTGATTTCGGTGCTGTGACCGGACCTAAAGCCAGATTGACAGGGGTGAAGGGAGAGTTGAGTCAAGGTGCGCAGAAAGTTGTGTGAAGATGAGTTTCTTGAGAACCTTGGAAAGGAAAGGGAGGTTGGAGACAGGGTGCCAGTTCACTGGGACTGAAGGGTCAAGACAGGGCTTCTTCAGGAGAGGATGGATAAGGGTGTGCTTCCAGGTGGAGCGAAAGTGGCCAGAGGAGAGACTAGTATTGACCATATGCAAAATGTAGGGAAGGAGTGTGAGGGAGGGGTCAAGAAGTCAGGTAGAGGGAAGGGGATTGAGTGGGCATGTGGTCATGTGGGAAAAGGCAATGACCTTGGTAAGTTCACAGAAGGTAACAGGATGGAATGCGTGCCAGGTGTGAGGAAAAATTTGAGATGGAAGGGGGGAGAGCGGGAAGGAGAGGGGTGGGGAAGGAGAGGAAGGCGAGAGAGGGGGAGGGCAGGAGGGAAAGGGAGGGACAGTAATAATAATGGGTGATTTCAACTACCCCGGTATCAACTGGGTCAGTGTCACGGCAGGACATGCTAGGGAGATAAAGTTCCTAGATGAAATAAATGACTGCTTCTTGGAGCAGCTGGTTCATGAACCGACCAGAGGGGAAGCCATATTAGACCTAATCCTTAGTGGAACACCAGATCTAGTGCAAGAGATAAGGTTGTTGGGGCCACTTGGCAATAGTGATCATAGCATGATCGCCTTTGATTTAATTAGTGGAGGAGTGATAGTAAAGAAATCCACAGTACTACCTTTTAACTTTCGAAAGGGAGACTATGATAAAATGAGGAAAACAGTTAAGAAAAAACTAAAAGGAGCAGTTGCAAAGGTTAAAGACGTACATCAGGCTTGGCTGTTGTTGAAAAATACTATCTTGGAAGCCCAGACCAGCTGTATTCCACACTTTAAGAAAAGTGGAAGGAAGTCCAAAAAACTGCCAGCATGTTTAAAGGTGAGGTCAGAGAGGCTGTTGTTGCCAAAAAAGCATCTTTCAGGAAATGGAAAAAAGAGCCAAACGACGAAACCTGGAAACAGCACAAGCACTGGCAAGTCAAATGCAAGGCATTGATAAGGCAGGCAAAGGGAGAATTTGAGAAGCAGCTTGCTGCGGAAGCAAAAACGCGAAGTAAAGACCTTTTCAAGTACATTCGTAGCAAAAAACCTGTGAGAGGGTCAGTTGGTCCATTAGATGATAAAGGGTTTAAAGGAGCACTAAGAGGCGACAAGGTGATAGCGGAGAGACTGAATGAATTCTTTGCTTCAGTCTTTACTGAGGAAGATGTAGGGATGTTACCCATGACTGAAGTGGTATTTAAAGGTGCGGAAGAATTGAAGGAAATATCGATACATCGGGAAGATGTATTACAACTATTAGATAAACTGAAGAGTAGCAAATCACCTGGGCCGGATGGTATACATCCAAGGGTGTTGAAAGAACTGAAATATGAGATTGCAGACCTGCTATTAGTAATCTGTGAACTATCATTAAAATCATCTCTAATACCTGAAGATTGGAGGATCGCCGATGTAACACCAATTTTTAAAAAAGGTTCCAGGGGTGATCCAGGAAACTACAGACCGGTGAGCCTGACATCAGTACTGGGAAAAATGGTAGAAACCATCATAAAGAATAAAATTACTCAGCATGTAGATAGTCATGACCTAATGTGAGACAGCCAACATGGCTTTAGACAAGGAAGATCTTGTCTTACTAATCTGTTATGTTTTTTTGAAGGCGTGAATAATCAGGTGGACAAAGGTGAGTCGGTTGATATTGTACATCTGGACTTTCAGAAAGCCTTTGACAAGGTCCCTCATCAGAGACTTTTGGCAAAACTAAAGAGTCATGGGATAGGAGGCAGTGTACTATTGTGGATCAGGAACTGGTTAAAAGATAGAAAGCAGAGGGTAGGGCTAAATGGCCAATTTTCCCAATGGAGAAAGGTGAATAGTGGTGTACCCCAGGGATCTGTGCTGGGTCTGCTGCTTTTTGACATATTCATAAATGACCTGGAAAGTGGAATAACGAGTGAGGTGATCAAATTTGCAGATGACACAAAGCTATTTAAAGTTGTTAAAACCCAAGAGGATTGTGGAAAATTGCAAGAGGATCTTGATAAATTGGAAGACTGGGCATCAAAATGGCAGATGAAATTTAATGTGGACAAGTGCAAGGTTATGCACCTAGGGAAGAACAACCCAAACTATGGTTACACGATGCAAGGTTCCACATTAGGAACCACCACCCAGGAAAAAGATTTAGGTGTCATTGTGGATACCATGTTAAAACCCTCGGCCCAGTGTGCAGCGGCGGCAAAGAGAGCAAATAGAATGCTAGGTATGATAAGGAAAGGAATGGAAAATAAAACAAAAGATATTATAATGCCTCTATATCGTTCCATGGTGAGACCACACCTTGAATATTGTGTGCAATTCTGGTCGCCGTATCTTAAAAAGGATATAGCGATTTTAGAAAAGGTTCAGAGAAGAGCCACCAAAATGGTAAAGGGGATGGAAGGATACTCCTATGAAGAAAGGCTAAAAAGGTTAGGGCTCTTTAACCTGGAAAAGAGACGGCTGAGGGGAGATATGATTGAAGTCTATAAATTAATGAACGGAGTGGAACGGGTAAACGTAGATCGATTGTTTACCTTATCAGAATATAGAAAGACTAGGGGACATGCAATGAAGCTACAGGGTAAACTATTTAAGACTAATAAAAGTTAATATTTTTTCACTCAACATGTAATCAAACTCTGGAATTTGTTACCAGAGGATGTAGTAAAGGCTGTTAATGTAGCTGGGTTTAAAAAAGGTTTGGACAAGTTCCTGGAGGAAAGGTCCATAAACCATTATTAAGAAGGGACCCAGGATATCAATGCTTGAACCAATACAAGCATTGTGGAACCTGTGTCCCTTGGGGAAACTGCTAGGTACATATGACCTAGATTGGCCACTGTTGGAAACAGAATACTGGGCTTGATGGACCTTGGTCTGACCCAGTATGGCATATCTTATGTTCTTATGATTATCTTGTCGGTGAAGGAGGCAAGACAGGCTGGGCTAGGGACATCAGCAGGGAGGATGGAAGGAACAGGGGAAGTGGAGGGTAAAGAGAGGGAACACAGAACCTGGTAGAGCCGCCTGGAGGAACTGGAAGATGAGGAGATCAGATTTGGCCACCAGAGATTTTTTTTCTAACTGGTAATCATCCCGAGGCTACCTTTCTCCAGCTTTCTGCAAGGAGAAATGGAAGCAATACACCATCTTTCTTTTAACTCATACTTCCGTATGCTGTCACCAGCTTCAAATACTTGTAGCTGTCCACAGATCCTCTACCTTATGTGGATGTTCAAACTAAAAAAACAAAACAAAACTACAAAATAGCACTAAAAAGCAGAAGGGGTTTTTTTTTTGCAGCTGATAGTGTAGCAGCAGAGCGCAGACAAACCAATAATACCAGGAGTCTGTTCAGAAGGTCCAAATCATTTATTTGTGCACAAGTCTCAAGCAGAATCAAATTCAAAATGGCTGAGCGATGTTCTCTGGCAATACAACAACTTTTATAGACTTTTGCTCCATTCTAGGTATAGAAAAACATTTCATTGGTCCCGGTAACCTCCCGTACCTCCTCTATTGGTCCCGGTACTGATATGATTATCCAATTAGGTTCTTGAAGTGGGCCCAGCGACTGCTCACCCCCCTTCTAGTCCCAATTACAATGGCCAGTTCACCAACTTGTTACTTTCCTACTTCCAAGGCCATTGGGCTAGTTTGTACGTGCAGGGAAGCAGGGCTCTGTAACCTTTCTGTCAGCAGTTTCAATTAAATCCTTTATAGCTGTGTTCTCTTATCAGTAGGCATTTAAACATATTTCTCTGTATTTTTCCAACTTTCAGTTCTGCTTGTCTAAGCTAATTCAATACTTTTACTGAGTTCTAATTCTACAATAGCAGCATGTTGGGGGATGTGCAATTCCTTTTAGCCTCTCCACAGACTTCATTTACAGGTCAAGCTAGTTAGGCCTGCTTGCTTATGTCAGACATTGTGGATCACAGGCCTTCACCTGCCACAATAGTAGTCTAGAATTTCATTCCTTTAAGGTCCCTATTCAGATCATCCTCTTGACTATATTCAACCCATACTGAACAAATAAAGTGCTATCTATATTGTGCTCTTTCCATAGACATAGACTATGGTATTTTTTTCTCTATTTGTCAGAATAGAACGCAACCTCTAGTCAGCTATCAGATGCTGTATGGAATACAATCCCACTCCAGCAAACCAGGCACTACAGGATAAAATTCAAAGCAAAAATTAAAATAGAATAAAAAAAAAACAAAGTAGGGACATTCTCTCTACCCTTTATTTGTAGGTCTTCAACATATTTTTTCACAGTCTAGCCATCTATGTGGCACTCAAATTTCCACCATCACGTGCTCCCACTATATTACTTTTCTTTATGACAAATTAGTAGTATTTGAGCTATTCTAGATAACAGAGACCTTAAGACATTTAAAGAGGGATTTTAGAAAGGACAATCCTAATGGATTTGAAAGAGGAGATAGAGAAGGAAGAACAAGTAATTATCTGTGGAGAGGCAATGAGCCATTGAGAGGCAGATTTATTTAAACATCTGTGAGTAGTCAAAGACTGGTTTGTGAAAAGTAAATTTTCCTTTCCTCGGAGGTTTCCTTATTAATGCTAGAATTGGAGACAGAAGAGAGTCTATGTTTACTTCTATTTGATAAAGTGCCTTTTAAAAGTGGAGTACAATACACAAAATATGTAATAAAAATAATAAAACTAATACAATTAAGGGTGCCTCAGAAGGATCGTTGTGATCCAATGCTCCTACCAAGCTATACTGGCTCTCCTAGCCAGGAGCTAGCTCCAAAGTAACAGATCAACCAGAAAAGGGTATCTCATACACCCCCTGGGTTCTAAAGTGGCAGAGCTACACTGTACCCAGACGCAGACTGGGCAAGAGCTATAGGCCTCTCTAGGCCTCTGGAAGAATTCACTATCTGCTGAGACAGAGAAAATACTGAGGGCTCCCTCTAGCTGTGCAAGGTTTTATGCCAGTGGTGATGTCACATACACACCAACCACCCTAGGTCTGGTAATAAAATCAACTCAACAATACAAAAATTACCACACAAACCCCTTCCAAAACCAAAATTAGAAAATTCCTTATCTTTTTGTCGGAAGATGCCGAGGGAGGTTAGAATAACTGTCTAACCCCACCAGATGACAGCCTCCATTTTATTCAGAAATTTATTTATTTTTATTTAGCTGTATTTATATCCCGCTTTTCAACGGGTCAAAGCGGTCAATTGGGGGATACATTTAACACGAGGGGATATGAGACACATACGCTAATACTTACAGG
Source organism: Ichthyophis bannanicus (assembly GCA_033557465.1). Taxonomy (NCBI): domain Eukaryota; kingdom Metazoa; phylum Chordata; class Amphibia; order Gymnophiona; family Ichthyophiidae; genus Ichthyophis; species Ichthyophis bannanicus. Next base: position 335,120,924 of record CM066038.1, read on the forward strand.
GAACATGGGCAATGGAGGGTTAAGTGGCTTGCCCAAGACCACAAGGAGTGCCTATAGGACTAGAAATCCCAGTCCCTCCGGCCTGAGATTGCTGTCCCCAGATGGGACTTGAACCCCCGGCCCTCTGGCCTGAAGTAACTTGTCCTAACCACTAGACCACTCCTCCCCTTCATATAAACTTCATCAAGAAACCGCACTAAGGAATTTGAATGAAGCCCTAACATTGAGCTAAGTTGCTTGGACTGAAGCCCGAATATTGAGTTAAGTTTCTTGATGAAGTTTATATTTCTGAATAAAATGGAGGCTGTCGTCTGGTGGGGTTAGACAGTTATTCTAACCTCCCTCGGCATCTTCCGACAAAAAGATAGGGAATGTTCTAATTTTGGTTTTGGAAGGGGTTTGTGTGGTAATTTTTGTATTGTTTAGTGGTGATGTCACGGCATAGTTTTACTTTCTTTTCTCTGTCTCCCATCTGCAGGGAGGGGGAAATAACCCACTTGTCTGGACTAGTCTAGCAGGACCTCAGGAAAGGAAATTAACGGTAAGTACAATTTCTAATTTTTTTCACCAGTGGCCAGTAAGTTCCATGCCACTGGCCACATCATTGGTATGTGACCATGCTCTACAAAAGACAGTTTTATCTGCAGCATGCCGCCACAGGTACATCATCGAAAAGGTGCGTCAAAGAGTCACACCCCTTTGCATGTTCTGAGCATTATTATGCTTTTTATTTTTTATATTTACCTACATTTTCATTGGCAAGGTGATTTAGATATGAATCAAGGACAGGTGGCTGACTTGATACCTGTGATTTAGGGAAATGGTGTTTATGTAGAACTACCGTGACATTTTCATATCTCCAGGAAGTCTGTGATGAGGAAGCTGCCCAGAGCCTAGAGAATACTGATAAAGGAAGGGAATTTACCCTAATCAAGGGACCTATTTTGGCAGGTCACAGGAGTAAAACTGCATATTTACCTAAAAGACAGGTTATTCCAGGCTGCAGTGGCCTGCAGAGAGCCTCTAGTGGAGATGAGGTGCAGGAGTATAAGCCCAGATTGAGAAACCCTTACGTCACTCCTAATTACTCAGCTGCCAGGAGAGACTTCAACCACCAACACCTGGGGAGTGCAAGGGAGGGGTTGGAAACTGGGAACTTTAAAACTAGAACAGAATATGCAGAGAGCAGAAGACAAGGGAAGCTTAAGCCTGGAAGATGAAGAGACCAAGGAGGCAAGCCTGAGAGGAGGCTTGAAGGCAAGCGTGAGAGCAAGGAAAGAGGAGCTCTGAGAGATTCATGTTCTTGGAGAGATTCCTGGGAGAAGCCAGCTTCAAGGGATTGGGGAAACCCAAAGGCTTGGAGAACTTCAGTTGGGAACCCTAAGAAGAGGTATGGAGCAGATGCCCTGAGGTCCAGGAATGTAGACTGGAGGACAGGTTATAAAAGCTTCAATGCATACTGGCCAGAATATTTGAGAGGACAGCCTAATGCCAGCTTTAACCCAGGTATGAACTATGAACGTTTGTCTAATCTAAAGCAAGGCAAAGTGTTTAGACACAGTTTCTGTCCTAATGAAGGTCAGTTAGTAAAGCCCTCTGATCCAGCTCCTGATATAGAACCTATGCAAATAGAAGAACAAGCTATACTTACAGAGGAGGGCGATAATCTCATGGACTTTTCTTTATGCAAGGTTGCTAGCACAGAGAAATCCTGAAAGTGGGATCAAACATCAAAAGGGAAACGTTCTAGTAACCGGCACTAGAAGTTTGTGTAAATACTTGTGCAGAGAAGGAAAAGAGCTGTTGATTGGAGCTTGTTAGCCAGCTGGTATCAGAGCAGCACACAGCTCAGGCTATGCACACGTTGGATACAAAGTGCTTTGAATGGGAAAAGAAAAGCTGTTTTTGTTTTGTGAAGAAGCTTTTACTTTTGCTGGTTTCCTTTAAGGCAGCACGGCTGAGCAGCTTTGTCAGCAGTGGCTGAGAGAGAGACTTTCTGGACTTTGCAAGCTACTTGCTTTACCCTTCAGTTGTATTATTATTTTGAATATAAAATCCTGGAAAATACATCCTAAGGTGTTACCAAGTGGAATCTGTGTGCATCTGGATTTACCTCATAAATAAATATTCTGTCACTGCCTTACACTCGAGCCAACTACATTGTCTTCATTTACCTCAAAGGCAAGCACCGCATGACTGGACTACCAGTACCATAATCCTTTGCAAGATAGCCAGTCTGGAACATTGCTTAATTGGGGAACTCTATCTAACAAGCACGCCCCTCCATACCCATGTAAGGGGCTATGGACATGACAAGTCATATAATGTTTTCTAATGAAACCTCACCTCATATATTTGATAGTACATTCAATTTAGCTTTTATTAATGCATGCTCTGCTAGAAATAAGTCAGCAGTACTAAATAATTTAGTGTACCAGAGGAAGTTAGATATACACGATATAGTTGAAATTTGGTTGGAAGAGACTGGGTGCTTTTAAATAATTTTAATATAGATGGGTATGCATTCAAGTAAAAGAGGAGGGGAGGCAATGGTGATTATATGTAAGAAGTTAGGTTTTAAGCCAATGACTTGTTTTCAAACAATAAAATTGGTTTTACTATGGAATGGTCAGCTAGCATATGTCTTATTTATATACCACCTTATAAAGTATTTATTTATTTTATTTATCTATTTAGCTGCATTTATATCCCGCTTTTCACGGAGTCAAAGCGGTGTTATTATACTGATAGTTTTATAGAGTGGTTAGTGGCTCTAAATTTAGATTTAATGAAGCTTTTATTATAGGATATTTTAAAGTTCATTATGGTAATAGGAATGAAGATCAGTTTGTGGAGAATTTTATAGCAACTATGATTGCTTTAGGCTTTGACCCAAAAATATCGGTTCCTACACATGAAAGAGGTCACATATTGGGTTTTTTGTTTGTTCCAACAGAAAGTATTCAAAATCTGCAGATTAATTCAATACAACAATATGAGGTGTCTTGAAAAGACTATGGGGTATGTTTACTAAACTGCGGTAACGTAGCAGCGGCTACATTAACACGCGTTAAGTAACGTTAACGTGCGTTAACGTCACCGGCCGCGGTAAGTCCCGCAGAGGGTGGAGAAAGGGTGGGGAGAAGGGGTCAATGGGCAGGGAGAGGCTCCTGCTACACTAACTCGGGGAAATGAAGGGCTGAACATTACCGGGACTGAAAACCTGTCGTTAGATGCACATTTGCAGGAGGGTGAAACTATTTTAGTGTCAGCAATGCACAGCATAGACAGGGAGCCCAAGAAAAGTGATAGTAGTGCTCCATTTGCAGCAACAGCATAGTGCCCAAGTATGAAAGGCCACTATGGTGATGGTGCAAATGGGGCATGGGGGACTAGGCTGTCGCCTAGGTGGCACATAGGAACATAGAAACTGGAAATCAGCAGGACAGCAGCTGACCAGAGCCAAACATGCCCAGTAGTCTGTCTTCCACAGTGTCCCATCCAGGGGACATTACCCAGCAAGTACCCCAAAGGTCACACAGGTACCACTATGCTTGTAATAGGGCAATCAGTGCACATCTGGGGACCACTCTAACAAGGGTCCACAGACTTTACCCAGGATGTGTCCCAAACAGTTCATAAACACAGCTAACTGAACATCCTTTTCTCCAGTAACAAGCAGGAAGTCAGTCCTCACATATGGGTGACGTTAGCGCCGACGGAGCCCTCATGCGGAGCAATTCCCCAGCTTTCAAAGAAAGCCTTTGGGATTGCATCACGCATGCGCCATCCCCTTCCCGCCCAAGGGTACAATCTTGCTCAGTCCCCCTTTTTCCACAGAGCCCAACAGACGTAGTCCAACTTCCCTCGTGGAAAAAGTGCGTCAAAACTCCAGAAGATTTTTTTTTATTGGGCCCGGTTCGACGCCGATTCCCCTTCCCGCCTCGAATTCGGTATACTGGTATCGAGTCCGGTCTTATTTTCCTTTTTGTCCTTTGTGACTAGCATTCACGCTTTTTTTCTTTTTCGCTGGCAGCCCGGTCTTTTGACCTCGCAGGGGCCCTTTTTCTCTCGATGGCTGCCAGTGGATTTAAAAAGTGTGATCGGTGTAAAAAATTAATGTCTCTCACCGACACACATGACTGTTGTCTCCACTGCCTCGGGGCCGGCCATGACCTGAAGGCCTGTGGCCCATGCAGCAAAATGTCCTCTAAGACACTTAGAAGTAGGCAGCAGCAGCGTGAAAGGATTTTCTCAGGGTCCAAATCCACCCGCGTCCGGATCTCATCAGAAGCCTTGACGTCTCGGGAGCTGTCTGGCTCCAAGCATCGTCGTGGGTCTTCTGAATAGGGGTCTCCCTCGCGGGAACACTGGAGGAAGAAGAAACCTGTGAGGGCGGCGTCGTTGGATGCCTCCGATCGGCCTGGGCCCTCGCGGACCAGGTCGCGGAGTCCTGACCACCGCCCCGGGTCCTCGGAGCCGGAGCGCCCTGCAAAAGTACCTCGCACAGAGCCGGAGACACCGAAGAAGGTAACTTCTGTTGTCCTCGTTGATTCTCCTCCGGGAGAACCGGCGTCGGGACCCGAGCCGGAGGCTGCGGAGTCTTCTGAGCTTGGTCTCAGGATGATGGCCTTGGAGTGCAGCATGTCTGCCTTCATGGAGCAGCAGCGGGCACTGATGGCCGGTCTCACTGGTCTGTCTGCCCCGACCACTGGGACCTCGACATCCAAGTCGACCCCGGAGGCTGAGCCGATCCTCGAGACTCTTCAAGCTTGAGTCAATCCTCGGCCAAGGTCTCCCTCGACCTCCCGTTTGGGACCGAGGTCGTCGACGTTGGTGCCCTTGGCGTCAGGGCGGTCGAGATCGAAGCCCACACGGCTGGAGCTCATCGATTCCTCTTCCGAGAAATTGGCATGAGAAACGGAAGATGAAGAGTCCTCAGACACCCACCGGACCCGGTGTGTTCCATCGGACTTGCCGGGGTCCGAGCCTCAGAAAAGATCCCCCGGAGGATACCTGGTTCTCGGACTTTGTCAGGGGCATGTCCAAGGCTTTGGCATTCCCGGCAGACACCGAGGAGGAGCCTTGAGTTGAAGAGCTTGAAGCCCTCCAGTTTGATTTTCCCCATCGGGAAGCCCTTACGGTACCGGTTCCTCCGATGTTGGAATGGCTGATGCTCCACATCTGGGAGTCACTGGCCTCATTGCCGGTTCTCAGCAAATGGGTCAATTCCATATATCAAGTCCAAAAGGCACAGCTGCCGCATAACTCCATGGTTGTTGAATCGGTCATGCACAGGCTCAAGAGCCAGAAAACGCACTCCTCAGTGCCCCCTGGCAGGGAGGCCTGGAACCTGGACGCCCTCGGCAGAAAGTGCTACCAGGGCTCGATGCTATCATGCCGTGTCCAAACATACCAGCTGTACATGGGCATGTACTTACGAGACATAGCAAAGGAGATTGCTGGCCTTTCCGAGGAACCCTTGCAGTGTTTCAAGAACTTGTCCACGGGATTCAGGAGTGCTCGAAGTTTATGTCTCGAGCAGCCTATGACGGCTTCGAGGCTTCGGCCTGGGTAGCCGCAGCTGGCATCGGTGCCCGATGCCAGGCATGGCTAATGTCGTCGGACCTAGAGCCATGGGTTCAGGACAAGTTGGTTGATGTCCCTTGCCGAGGTGACAACCTTTTTGGCAAACCCATGACTGAGAAGGCTGCTGAAATCGAGACCAAGTACTTGACCCGGACAAGACTCTCCAAAAAGACTTCTGCCCCTTCCAAAAAGAAGGGCCCGGGTAAAAAGTCCTTTTTCCCGAGGAAGGGTACTACTTACCGCAACTACCCCACTCACCAGGCCTCCCAGGCTCCCCAGCAGGGACAGCAGGCCAAGGGACAGGGGCACGGCCCACGTAAGCAGAAGACTCCCAAGCCCTAGGCACCGGCTCCTCCCCAGCCGGTAGGGATTTTTTGACCATCACAGCATAGTCTCTCTCCAGCCAGGGGTGAGGCCTTGCACAGGAGGAAGGTTGGCACTATACGCCCACAGGTGGCCTGCAATCACCACCGATGCCTGGGTCTTACACATAGTCCAAAAGGGCTATTTGCTCCACTTCAACCAGTTACCTCCCTCCTACTTTCCAGGAGAGCCTCTCAGACCCCCTCTACACAGGAACCTCCTCTTACAGGAGTTGGCCGGTCTTCTAGAGGATCAGACGGTGGAGCTGGTGCCCCACAGCCTGCTAGGACAAGGCTTTTACTCCAGGTATTTCCTGATACCAAAGAGAACAGGAGGCCTCAGGCCCATCCTCCCCTTGCGAAACTTAAACAAGTTCCTGGTGAGAGAAAAGTTCAAGATGCTTTCCCTTGGAATATTGCTGCCTTACCTCCACTAGGGAGACTGGCTATGCTCTTTAGACCTGAAAGCACAGTTACTTACCTGTAACAGGTGATCTCTGGGAACAGCAGGAATAAATCTTCACATATGGGTACGTCGGTACCGACGGAGCCTGTGCGGGAACGCTCCCCAGCGTCCAATCAGAAAGCTTTTGGGAGCATCCCTCAGCGCCTGCGTGCTGCCTTCCCGCCTTTCCAACTGTCTCTCCTCAGTTGAGTTTCATAGCTGAGACAAAGAGAGAGGAAGAGGAAAGGAAAGATAGGTGGGCGGGTTGTGAAGACTTATTCCTGCTGTTCCCAGAGATCACCTGTTACAGGTAAGTAACTGTGCTATCTCCAGGAACAAGCAGGAATGAGTCTTCACATATGGGGACTCCCAAGCTAAGATGCCTGGAACCATAACATGTTGAAGATTGAAAACATGCTACATCTCATATGGCCAGGCATCCTGAGGATGGAGGGCAGGAGTTGCATAGAGAGGAGCTGCAGAAAAACCAGCTAACCTAAGAAAGTACTACCCTCAAGGAGTCCATGTATGTATGATCATTATCAAAAGATATATTGAAATGAACAAGCACCATAATATTGAAATGAACAATTACCATATGACGCTCACCTACTGGATTGCAGGAAGTAGAGAGGCTGATGGAGTCTACTGGGGATCCAGTAGAATAATGTTCAAGGTGAACTCACTGGAGTGAAGGTGGAGGTCAACATCTGTAAGTGAGAGTAGACCCCAGGATTCAATTGGGGTAACACAAACACGGCAGGTCTTCAGTGGGAAGCTTCATGGAAAGCTGAAAACTCTTTTGGCTACAGAAGTATTCAGAGGTAGGAGCAAAAGAGGAAGACTGACCGATCTGGACAAACAGACCTAGTCCTTAAGGGAGGAAAGGGTATGAGAAGAACCCCATACTCCCAAGAAAGGACAGATGTTTGAGGAATTGAATCTGAAATCCACTGAAGATCCACCATGTCTTTCCTAACTGGTGAGAGGTAGGAAGACATTGGGGCATGGAGCTTCAGGGATACGTAAACTTAGGATACGGTAGGGCTGTCAGTTCCACAGCAGTGGTTGTGTGCAAAATATCCGAAACATACTGTGGAATAGTATGAAGCTGTGCAAGCCCACTGTCAGAAACATACAGGAAGGTAAAAACCTTTATGAGCATAGACAGTCAGGAGATAAGTATGGAAATACATATCTACCTATAATAAGTATCTGGACAGATACACACATATATGTAGAGATATGTGTATATATATAGATATAGATATATATGGGTATATAGTGTGGTACTGCAGAGCCTGTTCAAACAGGAAAAAAGGTTTTAAATCCAGAAAAAAGATTCCAACACCAGATGCAACATTACGAGGAGCCAGATAGGGGGAGCAAGAGAGACCTTCCAGGGCCTAGAGAATCGCACCCCAGAGCTGGTGATGTAATGCCGGCCAACAGCCAATCCAGGAAAGGGGGAGTTCCTCTTAGGAAAGGCTGGGAAGTTGAAAAGGAGGAAGTAGGACAAGCAAGAAGGGCAGAGGCAGAAGCCGAAGCCGAAGGAGAAAAGGAGTCTTGGCAAAGAGACTTGAGAGGAAGGAGTTCCTGGCAAGAAGACACAGTGAGCCCGGTGCAGCAGAATACCAGGAGTTCTTGGCAAAGAGACACTGGAAAGAAAGGTACCAGGAGAGAAACAAAGGTCAGAGTTTTATATGAGGAACCGGTACCAGCAGATGCAGGACACTGTGGAAGTTACCAGAGAGATGATGAAGTCATTGCCATAAGAGGTAATGCTCTTCATTCAAGGAGCAAAAGGTGTGGGTATGAAAGAGTGGTAACTCCACCCGAAGGCCAGCTGAACAGTGGGAAGCCTACTACTCGAGTAAGGCTGAATTGCAGCAGGGCTAGGCCTCAAGACTCAGCTAACTGGGATAGGTCCAGAGAACAAGGTAAACCACCTTTTTATTCTAATAAGCGTTATAACTTGCTGACACAGGGAGCACAAGGAACAGAGGTGTGCACTCCTTACCAAGCTGTCTGTAAGACAAGACACAAGCTTGTATCAAAAGAAAGACTGTTTAATACAAGGCACCAAGACAAAGGAAGATACTTCCATAGCAAGCATTCACATGGCCAAAGCCCAGACCTAGGCCCAGAACACTGGAGGCTAGTGCAAGCGGTATATGAGAAGCCTCAACGTATTCCACAAGAATATACTGATACAGAGTCACAGTTATCAGACCCACAGCCTATGCAGGTGGAATTCAATGAGGACCCTCCTGAGATAGCCATGGATTGCAGCTACTGTCAGGCAGGAAGCTTAGAGTCTCTGCCTGATGTGTAAAGCAGGGCTCAGTAGCAAAGCCTGTGTGTTTTATTTGCATAAGGTCCTGTGAAGTAACAGTAGACAAAGCAATATCTGAATATGTTTTCTTTTCTACCTGAAGCAAGGTTTTCTTTATGTTGATGTAGACTCCACTATTTGAACCATTGTACATTAGGGGAAATAAAAAGCCTCTCTTTCCCTACACTCGGACTTTGTGTTCACTTGAAGTTTTGGTACACGGTAGGTCCTGGGAACAAATACCCAGACCCCGCATACAAGGACCAAACTCAAAGATAGAAAAAAAAACTCATGTCCACCCGACCTGCCTTAACCACCCTTGGCCACTAGGGCGGCGGTGCGACAATAGATATATATATATCTATAATAAGATCTAAAGGGCATAGCATATGCACACTTAGCTGACAGACAGATACATCTACAGAGATATATATAGGTATATATATAGATATAGATATATATACCTGAATATATAGGTCTAAAGATAGATGCCTGCAGTAAGCAGACAGAGCTATGCATATCAGGACATTCACATGGAGATGTGAAGGGAAAAGATTCATCTAAGAACAAGGAGGTGAAACCTACTTGAGAAGATATATAGAGAATCTATTCCCCAGAGATGATGGTAAAGGAATGCTATCCAGTGAATTACCAGGATGGTTACGTGAAAAAACAGAGGATAATATCAGTCTGTAAACAGCAAGTCCGGAGTCCTGTGGAACTCCAGCATGGTAAAAGGACAGAAACGCATAGGATGAGATACCAGGTTGACCTACGTGAGGGACAAAGGAGGTATCATGCGTTTTTCAGATTAATATGTGCTGTCCTTGAAGTGTTAGGATACCATGAGGACAAGCTGCAAGAAAAAAAAGAGTATATTCCCTAAGTAATGGGATAACTCTTAGGCTTTCACGTGGAGAAGGCTTATGTCCTTTTCCCTCTTTTTTTTTTTTTTTTTAAAAAGAAGATAGCAGGGTATGAAGAACCCTCACAGTCATAGGGGATGACTGAGGAAGCATTTTTCAACCATGATGGATAGCCATTAGAGAAAACTCTATGCTCTCTAGCAAGGGCCCATAGTGGAAAGCTTCTCAGTAGGATTGCAGAGAGCATTATGCAGAAGAACTGGGATGTAGAACTGGCTGATGGAGAAAACTGACAGCCATGTCCACTACGTTGCCAAATCCAGAGATTGGAGATGGCAAGGGTAGAAGATAGTGTAAGAAGCCTGTAGTGAAAAAGATTATCCAAGAAAGATGTAGAAAACTTTCTTGGAATCACTACTAAGGCCAGACAGGAGTGGTGGAAGACAAGACTGGGACTTGTGGAAAAGTACCAGTAGTCAAGCACTGGACTCCTGCATGGGCAGCTACTGAATAGGACAACAGGGAGAGTCGGTCTGTGTCAAACAGAGAGAACAGACTGAACAAAGAGAGCAAGCTGTCTCTGTCTGCAGAGCTGCCCAGATAAAGAAGGGAGTTTACTCAGGAGAAGAAACTCTACAGTGAAAAGAGAGACAAGAAAAGTCTTTTAATGGTATGGTACCACTCTTACAGGGGAAACCCTGGCGAAGAGGGTAGAGATAGAAGCTGAAGAAGGACTTACCACATGGTAAGTCCCTGGAAGGAAAAAATTCATGCTGGTACAGAGAAACTATCATGTGATAGTTGCTAAACCTCTCTTCTAGTCAGGAAGAGGTGGAAAACTCTGTAACTTATAGACATGAACAGCCTGACAGTTCAGCATAGTGAAGAGTAAATGGATTTCCTGAGAATAGGAATCCCTGAGCAGAGTTTTGAATGGAAAAACAGTGAAAAACGTCTGCTGAAAAGGAATTAAGTGTAGTTATAAAAAGATTAATCAGAAACCTATGGTTACTGTGTTTATTCAGCCTGGCTAGAGTTTGGATTCTTCAGACCAGGGCGAGACTTCCCCTGCTTGGGAACAACCGAATGATAGGCAGGAGAAGAGGAAAACCTCTTTCTTTTAGGGAAAGAAGGTTTGGTAGGGCATTTCCTACCTGCTGAGGAAGGAGAGGGCTTAGGATGGCCCTCAGAAACAGGAAAGTCAGTGGAGCAATGAGCAACCTGACGTAAGGACTCCTTATTGAAGAGATTTTCTCCAGTACAAGGAGTATTACTCAGTCTTTGTTGTGCCCATCTACTCAAGTCTGAGGCTTGGAGCCAGGCTTTACTACGTGCTCCTATGGCTATAGCAGAAGTTCTGCTAACAGACTCAAAAGAGTCTAGGGAAGCACGAGAAAGAAACCAAGAGATATTTTGGCTATGACTAAGAAGTAAGGAATAGTCTGCAGCCTTGGGCTCTAATAGAAAAGGAGTCAAAAGAGATAATTTCTTTGTGATCTCCTGAAGGGATAGACTCATATAGAAAATATATGAGAGAATCCTTGTTGCCAGCATAGATGTTTGGAAGGTTTGACGTCCAAAAGCATCTAGTGTTCTAGATGCACGCCCTGGCGGGAAAGAAGAATGTTTTTTCTTGCTTTTTACCTTCCTCATTGCTGATTCCACTACAATGGAATGATGGGGAAGTTGAGGCTTTTGAAATCCTGGAGAGGGGGGCACCCGATACAGAAGATCAGTTGCTGTAGGAGGTGAAGAAACCCTTAAAGGTTTTTCCCATACCCTCAGAAGAAGATTTCTGCAGAGAGTGATGTAAAGGAAGCATTATATTTTCCTTTTCTGCAGAAAAATCCTGAGAACTCATAGCCAGGGATAGGAATATTAAGGAAGGTTGCCATATCAAGGAGAAATTTCTGAAAAGAAGGATCTCCGATGGGAACCATCCCTGGACAGGTTAAACCTGAAAAGACAGCCTGGGCACCGGAGGATGTACCTGTCCGGTGCAGAACAGGATCTGTAATGGATGGACACTGGAACTGGCAGTTATGAGTTGAGACAGTCAGTAGTGCATCATCCATGCCAGGTATCGACTCCAAACTAGGTACAGAAAGGAGCGATCCAGGTGAAAAAAGCATGGAGGGAGCTGGTCCCGATGATACTGCCAGTACCGACATTGATACCAATACCGGTAGCTGTGCCGGAATTGCCGAAGCAGTCATCGGAGGCTGCTCAAATGGTACCGAGGAAACTTGAAAGTCTCGGTGAATATCCTCGGTACCGTGCCTCTGGAATCGGTGCGTGTTGGTTCCGAGACGCGTCGGTACCCAGTCTTCCAGACTAGATATCGATTCTAGACTTGGCATCGAAGGAAGCAAATCCATTGATGCATGTCTAGATGGTACCGGCGTCAGGGATCGTATCGACGGAGCTGCCGATACTGGAAAGTCAATCTGGGTATCGATCGGTCCCGAAGGCACCGAGTACACCAGATGACTATCCCTGGTGAGGAGTGAATCGCTCAACACCAGTGCCGATGCCAGGTTATCGGTACCGCTCGAAGCGGATGCCACCCCCGTGCATGGCTCAGGTATGTTCTGTGAGGGGTGAGCCCCAGGAACAACCTGAAACCCCTGAAATGCTTTGGAGCCCGAAGACTCCCACCGGGGTTTTAATGCCAATGGGTTCTTGAGGGCAAGGCCAGGGCCGTCAGCATGCTTAGCATGAGACATACCACTCAAGGATTGGCTAGTCTTAACAGACTGTTTGTGGGTTACCTGATCCTGTAGAGAAGAAATGGCCGGTGCCCTGACACAGGGAGGGAAAACGGTATTGAGGGAAACTCGAAATAGAGAATCTCTTCTCACAGCATTGTAGCCTGACGGTTCAGGGGAAAAGGGGTCAGGGCCCAAACAGGTTAGACACCAGTTATTGGAGTCTAAAAAGAAAACTGTATTTCCACAGTGAAGGCACTTCTTAGGAAAAGAAGGCTCCATGATGGAGAGGCCTTATAGGCCCAAAAACGTTAAGACAAAAACTGAGGGAAACTCTCCCTCAGTTTGAGAAAAAGAAAAGAAAAAACCCCACCGGCGGTACCGGTGGCGGCGGGAAAACAGCCGCGACCACAAGAATTGAAAAAATTAAAGAAAAAAAGTTTCTGCGGTGACGACGTCCTGCCGGCTCCGTGGAAAAACGAAAACTGAGGAGAGACAGTTGGGAAGGCAGCACGCAGGCGCTGAGGGATGCTCCCAAAAGCTTTCTGATTGGACGCTGGGGAGCGTTCCCACGCAGGCTCTGTCGGTACCGACGTACCCATATGTGAAGACTCATTCCTGCTTGTTCCTGGAGATAGATGCTTATACGCACATCCTCATACATCCAGACCACCGACAATATCTCAGATTTGTAGTGGGAGGAAACCATTTTCAGTACAGAGTACTTCCATTCGGCCTAGCCACTGCCCCCAGAGTGTTTACCAAATGTCTGGCAGTAGTATCGGCTTTCCTCAGGAACCAGGGAATTTTTGTCTTCCCGTACCCGGACGACTGGCTCATCAGGGCCCCATCGCCTCAAGAAGCCCAACAGGCCACAGCTCGCACTATCAACATGCTGCAGCATCTACACTTTGTCATAAATCAAGCAAAATCCACTTTGCTCCCCACTCAAAATTTAGAGTTCATAGGGGCAAGGTTAGACACCCTTCAAGCGAAGGTTTACCTGCCAGAGGGCAGAGCACAGAGGCTTCGGGAGCTGGTGCACCAAATCAGCCACAAGTCTCAGATATCAGCGAGGCACTTTCTACACCTTCTAGGACACATGGCCTCCATGGTTCATGTGACCCCAAACGCCTGTCTCCACATGAGGACAGCTCAGTGGTGCCTCAGAGATCAGTGGACACAAGCCACAGGAAGACTCCGAGACAGGATCAGAGTGTCCAAATGACTACTGAAGTCATTGACCTGGTGGCTTCAGCCATCCACCCTGCTCGAGGGAGTGCCTTTCCAGCCTCCCTCATACACGAGAGTACTGACGACAGATGCATCCCTGCTGGGCTGGGGAGCCCATTGCCAGGACTTATGCACTCAAGGGTTGTGGTCTCCTCAAGAGAAGACGCAACAAATCAACCTCTTAGAACTCTGGGCGATACGCCTAGCTCTTCAGACCTTCTCTCATGTTCTCTCACATCAGTCTGTCCTAGTACAAATAGACAACCAGGTAGCTATGTTCTACGTGAACAAGCAGGGAGGGACGGACCTCTGTTCCTTTGCAATCTGACAAGGTATGTCTCTCAAAACAGTTTACCTGCCGGGTCAGGAGAACTACCTAGCAGACAAGCTAAGCAGAATTCTCCAACCTCACGAGTGGCAACTGAATCCGGAAGTAGCTCAGCACATCTTCCAGTGCTGGGGACATCCGGTCATAGATCTCTTTGCCAGTCCGCAGAATCATCAGTTGCCCAACTTTTGCTCCAGACAGCCACACCCCCAAAGGATGGCTGCAGATGCTTTTCTAATTTCCTGATCCGTAGGCCTCCTCTATGCGTTTCCTCCCATGCCTCTGGTGGCCCGGACTCTATTCAAAATCCTTCGAGACAAGGCCTCGATCATCCTGGTAGCCCCCAGATGGCCACGACAACCTTGGTTTCCGCTTCTCCTCCAGCTGGCAGTAGAAACCCCACTCCATCTGGGGACGCAGCCTGACACTATCTTACACCCCAACCTCAGGTCCCTCAACCTGATGGCATGGCTGCTAAAAGGGTAGTGTTCTCTTTTCTCCTCCTTCCTAAGAACGTGGAAGAAGTGCTACTGTCCTCAAGGAGGCAGTCCACTAGGAAAACCTATGCCTTCAAGTGGCATAGGTTTGAAGTATGGTGTAACCAGCACGAGAACCCTTTCTCTTTCTAGTACCAGTAAGTCTAACGCTATCCGGGTCCACCTGAGTGCTTTGTCGGCACACCACTCTCCAGTGGAAGGACAACCTCTGTTGGTTCACCTCTTGGTGTCCAGATTCCTCAGAGGTCTACTTCTGCTAAAACCCCCGGTTCGTCCCCCGGCAACCGAGTGGGATTTGAATGTGGTCTTGCAACAGCTTACTCGCCCACCTTTTGAGCCGATGTCTGCTTGCCATCTGCGCTTCCTCTCCTGGAAGGTGCTCTTCCTGGTGGCACTCACATCTGCCAGACGAGTGAGTGAGCTACAAGCTCTTGTGTCAGAGAGACCGTACATACGGTTTTATAGGAACAGGGTGGTCCTGCGCACCCATCCCAAGTTTCTTCCAAAAGTGGTCTCTCCATTTCACCTCAACCAAGAGGTGTTTTTTTCTGACATTCTTTCCCAGACCGCATGCCAGCTGGGCAGAGGCGGTGCTGTGTGTTCCCAGTTTTGGGGCCCAATCACTGAGATACCTGCTTGGTATCTGTGCTATATATCCCACCTCTGGGTGCACATAGTTCCTCTGTAAGCATGCACTATAGACTGTCTAATGGACTGTCTGCAGTTAGTCTGTGCTTGGTTGGAATACCTTGTAGAGTGCTGCAGGTGCAGTCTGACTGTGCCGTCTGCTGTTGAATGGCAAACCCTGGTGTGGGGCAATTGAGGTTTCCAGGCCTACCCCCAGCATTACTGCTGGTCTGCCACTGCCCCAGTCACAGTTATGGCTCTGGCCCACCAACCCTGGAGGGCTGTCATTTCGCCAGCAGGACTGGGGTTGCTGGTCCTAAAGCCATTCTTCAGGGCCCTTGCACCTGTCCCTCCACTCCCTCACCTACAGAAAGGGTGATTGTGGGCCCTTCGGGGTATATAGTGTATACCACTTTGACCCGTAGAGGCAGTGCTATATAAACCTCATGCGAGTCTAGATACCCCTCTGCCTTGATAACAGGTGCCCATGGCAGCCAGACCTTAACACTGGGTGCGCACTAATCTGGGTGGTGTCTGGTCCCAGAGGGCCACATGTGACTGCGGAATACAGATGGACACAGAATTACTTTCAGTTGCACTGCAACAAACACCTGTCACACACTGATAGTGATGGGGATGTGCAGCAGGACCTATCTCTAGCACCACATGTACTGCGGATCTAATGCTGGGCGCCCATCCTAACCGTTAGGGTGAACACAGAACCTGCACAATGGCATGGTCTGTAGCTACTCTGTGCCAGTATCACGCACTTTCAGTCTGTCTTACCAAGCTGCGGTACCGGAGAGGTGCAGACCCCATTTGGTGATCAGCTGTAGACCGCTGTTCTGCATGTACATTGCATCATGGGTGCTGGTGGGGTTACCCAATCCTGGCACACAGAGCAGACGGTTTGTGCGGTGACCTGCAGTCCTTCTGTACCCAGCCATTGCTGTGCAACAAGCCATAGAGGTATAGCCTACTGGTTAGTACAATGACGTTCTAGGCAGTGGTCATGGGTTCAAGTCCCTCATTGTTCCCTCCTTTCATGCCTGTCCAACTCAAATATTTTGTATGCCTGTAACAGTCATATCTTTGTAGATCTGTGCTGCCAGCCCATAATACCCTCACCACAGTTGCCACCAATCCTTCAGTCCATCTATCTGCATCTGTCAGCTGTGTAGAGTCCTGTCTTCCTGTGCAGGTTTTCCCCCATGTTCTGCACTGGTACCCTTTCCTGCATTGCGCCTCTTCGTGCTTGCCCCACCTGTGCCTGATCTGCATGGCACCACCACTCCTCTGTCCACCCATCATTGTAACTATCCTGCCACCTCTGCCTCCACTGGGGGACACGTATTCCCATCATCTGCTACCCACTGTCATTGCAGTACTTTACATTGCCAACACCCTGTGCTGTGGTACAGCTGCCCCCAACATGTTTGTCAACATTACTGGCAGCCACTTGGGATGCCCGCAGATATGGCAGGTCCAGCAGCTCCCAGCTCTCCCTCCTTCAATCACCTGTTCATTGCCTTTCCTCAGTGCTCTATCCAGTGTTAGGGTTACATCTGTTTCTATGCCTCACAGGTCATGCATGTCAACCTGAAGCACCTTGCAGCCCTTAGGGCACACTAACCTAGGGCACCATAACATTTTTAGGGCACCTTAACCTATGGTACCATAACCCAAGGTGCCTTCTAAGGTTCCTTAACCAAGGGTGGCTATTAAGGCATCTAACCTAAGGTGCCCTATAAGGTGCCTTAAGCTAAGGCACTCTATAGCCCTTAGGGCGCCTTACATTAGGATGCCTTATAAGGTGCCTTAGCCTAGGCACCCTATAAGATGCCTTATAAAGACCCTTAGCCCAAGGCGCCTTATAAGGTGCCTTATATGGTGCCTCAGCCTAGGTGCCTTATAAGGTGACGTTCGCGTGGTAGATACAGGGCGCACTGTACCACACGTTAAGCACCTTGTAACACGTGATCTCCAGGAACAAGCAGGAATAAGTCCTCACATATGGGTACGTCGGAACCGACGGAGCCGGTGCGGGAAAGCTCCCCAGCTTTTCAGATGAAAAGCTTTTGGGGCTTCCCACAGCGCATGCGCGCTGCCTTCCCGCCTTCCTTACCAGCTCTCTTCAGTTTCTCTTTTTCCGCGGAGCCAGCAGGTCGTGTTCCTGTCACCGCTGAAGAAATTGTTATTTTAATTTGTTTCTTTTGACCGCGTACCTGCCTTCCCCATACCAAAACCGGTACTGCCGGTCTCTTTCTTTATTTCTTTAAAAAAAAAATAAAAAAAATATTTTTTTTATTTCAGCACAACGTGGTAACTTTTGCTAGGCCTTCAGGCCTACACTAATTCTCCTCATGGAGAAGCCAGCTCCTGGTTTTTAAAAAGTGTACCAAGTGCAGTGCTGTTATTTCTCTCTCAGACACCCATGAATGGTGTCTTAAATGTTTGGGACCTGACCACTCCATACCGGACTGCCCATTCTGCTCCCAGATGTCTAAACGTGGTATGCAGAACCGGGCCAACAAGTTCCATGTGCTGTTTGCTTCAGATAATCCAGCATCACAGTCATCCAGGTCTTCCTCTCCGGATGGATCTCAGGTAACCAAACTTTCTGTGGGCAAATCCTCTAAAAGCAAATCTCTTTCAAAAGATTGAGAGGCTCTCAATCTTGAGTTCGAGGATTCTGCCCACACCAAAAAACCCCGGCGGGAGGCTCCGGCCTCCAAAGCATCACCTATGGGGTTACAGGTTGACATCGATGGCACGGCCTCGACTGATCACCTGTTAGACTGCTCTGGGGTACCGGTCGATACCGGTACCGACATCCAGGCAGCAGTGGCGTCCATGGGCAATACTGTCCAGACCATGCAGCAGGCCGTTCTGGCTTTCATTAAGGCTGCGACGCCCTCGGTACCGATTCCATCGGTACCGACCCCGGTTCCGGTATCCACACCAGAACCGAGACCATCGACTTCCAAGTGTCGATCGGTTCCGCTTGCTGGATTCAGGCTTTTGCCCGATACCAATCCCATGCCCGATACGCCCGATCTCGATATCGATCGGTACGCGTATCGTGCATTGCAAGCACAGAGAGAATACTCAGATTCTTCTGATGAGTTCAATTCCTCTGATGACTCTGCTGAGTTTGATCTTCCTGAGGAGCCCTCTTCTCTAAAGAGGGCGATGTCTCCTCCAGAGGATTTATCCTTTCAGGATTTCATTGCTACATCTTCTAAAAAGAAACCCAGATCAAAAAAATTGGATATTTTAGGATACTCTAAAGCTCCTAAAGAGGCAGTTACTCTGCCTATCCATGAAATCCTTCAAGAACACTTGATGGATTTGTGGGAGACTCCTCTAACTCTGTCTCCTCATTCTCGTAGGTTGGACACCATGTACCGGGTCCCTCCTCCTGGGTTTCAAAAAACTCAGCTGCCTCACCACTCCATTGTGGTGAAGTCTGCTATGAAGAGGATAAAGCAGGGGTGGGCAAACCTTTTGACTCGAGGGCCGCAATGGGTTCATATATTGGACCCGGGGGCCGGACCAAGAGTAGATGGACGGTGTGTATGTGTGAATTAATATAAATTAAATTTAAATTTGTAACATTAAATGTTTAGATTAATTTAAGGTAGAAAAGCATAAAAAGAGTTATTTTACAAAACTTTTATGCAATGTATTTCTTTCATAAAATAGTACCTTCAATTTTAGTGTGAACAGTGTTGTTGGTCTCCCTTTTTTGTTAAGGCATCAAAGTCAGGAGATAGCTTTGTTGTTGCAATTCTCAATTTCAAACACATTTACACAGTCCTAATCCAGCCCTTCATCAGCCCATTTCCAGTCCAAGTTCCCCCCCATCACAGCCCATTTCGTCCATTCCCCCCACCATCACAGCCCATTTGCAGTCCTCCCCCCATCACAGCCCAATTGTAGTCCGTTCCCCCACCACAGCCCATTTCCAGTCTGTTTCCCCCCATCCCAGCCCAATTTGTCCGTCCCCCCCCCATCACAGCCCATTTCCAGTCTGTTCCCCCCCCCCACATCACAGCCCATTTCCAGTCCTATCCCCCCCACCATCACAGACCATTTGCAGTCCTCCCCCCATCACAGCCCATTTCCAGTCCGTTCTCCCCCCCCACCATCACAGCCCATTTCCAGTCTGTTTCCCCCCCAACACACCCCCATTCCAGTCCGTTCTCCCCCCCCCCCACCATCACAGCCCATTTCCAGTCTGTTTCCCCAAATCCCAGCCCAATTTGTCCGTCCCCACCATCACAGCCCATTTCCAGTCTGTTCCCCCCCCCACACAGCCCATTTCCAGTCCTAGCCCCCCCACCATCACAGACCATTTGCAGTCCTCCCCCCATCACAGCCCATTTCCAGTCCGTTCTCCCCCCCCCCACCATCACAGCCCATTTCCAGTCTGTTTCCCCCCATCACAGCCCATTTCCAGTCCGTTCTCCCCCCCCCCACCATCACAGCCCATTTCCAGTCTGTTTCCCCCCCCATCACAGCCCATTTCCAGTCCGTTCTCCCCCCCCCACCATCACAGCCCATTTCCAGTCCGTTCTCCCCCCCCCCACCATCACAGCCCATTTCCAGTCCGTTCCCCCCCCCCATCACAGCCCATCCAGTCCTAGCCGCCCCCCCGAAGAGCCCCGCGCTGTCTAAGGGGCTGCAGAGGGAGCCGGGGAAGCCCGCGCGAGGCCCCGGCTCCCTCTGCACAGCCCGCCAGCATGAAGAACCTTTACCTTCCCGCTGGCGGCTGTTGCAATGAAGCCGCGAATGCCGGGAAAGGTTAAAGGCAATGCCCTTTAACCTCTCGCGGCATTCGTGGCTTCATTGAAACAGCCGCCAGCGTGAAGGTAAAGGCTCTTCACGCTGGCGGGCTGTGCAGAGGGAGCCGCGGCTTCGCGCGGGCTTGCCCGGCTCCCTCTGCAGCAGTCCATTTGTTCACCAGGATAACTGATACAGCGGGCCGGATTAAAAGGTCCGCCGGGCCGTATACGGCCCGCGGGCCGTAGTTTGCCCATTCCTGGGATAAAGAGTCACAAAAGGCACTCTTCTACCCCTCCAGGGCGAGAATGTAAGACCCTTGACTCTTTTGGTAGAAAGATCTTCCAGGCTAGTATGCTTATAGCCAGGATCAATTCTTACAGCCTTTATATGGGCATGTTTCTCAGAGAACTTGCCCTAAAGGTACGGCATTTTGCCCCTTTATCCCTGAGGATAAAAAGGAGGACTTCACTTCTGTGGTGACACAACTTTCAGAGGTCTCCAAGTTTTCCAACAGGGCAGCCTTTGATTCCTTTGAGGTTGCTGGCAGGGCTTCGGGAATTGCTATTGCAGCCCGACGTCTTGCTTGGCTCCAGGCTTCTGACCTAGAACCCTGGGTTGTGGATGGCCTACGGAATCTGCCCTGTACAGGTGAGAACTTATTTGGTGAAGACTGGCAAATTAAAGCTGCTCAAATGGATGCAGAAAATGCCACTCTAGATAGACTTTCTAAGTCTACTTCTACTCCTGCCAAAAAGAAGTCTTTTAAAAGGCCTTACTATAAGAAGGCCAGATTTTCCACAAATACTGGCCAACAATCTTCTCAGCCTCGCTTTGCTGCTAAACGTCAGCAATTTAAGCAAGTAAAGTCAAAGTCTGCAGTGTCTGCTACACCCCAGCAGGCTCATCCCCCTCAGGGGTTTTGACTTGCCCCTAGAGAACTTACCATTTCTGGCTCTGGAACAACCAGAGCCTCTCACCATACCTGGAAGGCTAGTTCACTTTGCTCCCAGATGGGAGCAAATAACATCAGAGCAATGGACCTTCTCTATCATCAGAGAGGGCTACAAACTTCATTTTTCCAGCCTTCCTCCCCATACCATGGTGAGGCAATTCAGTTCTCCCCCATCTCTTCTGACCTGTTGGGTCAGGAAGTCTCCTCTCTCCTTGCCCAAGGGGCAATAGAGGAGGTTCCTCTTCCTCAACAGGGGTTAGGGTTCTACTCCCCTTATTTTCTCATAACAAAGAAGACAGGGGGCTTCAGACCTATCCTAGATCTGAGAGAATTGAACAAGTTTCTATTCAAGGAGAAATTCAAAATGCTCTCTCTGGGCATTCTCCTTCCATACCTTCAGAGTCAGGATTGGCTTTGTTCTCTAGATCTCAAGGATGCGTACACTCATACTCATCCATCCATCCCACAGAAAATATCTTCGATTTCTGTTCCAGGGAAAACATTTCCAATACAGAGTACTTCCCTTCGGTCTCGCCTCTGCTCCAAGAGTATTCACAAAATGCATGGCAGTCGTAGCCGCATTTCTAAGAGGCATGGGAATCTTCGTCTTCCCATATCTAAACTGTCTAAATAAATAAATAAATAAATATCTGGACGACTGGCTCATCCGAGCTCCATCTCAGTCAGAAGCCCAGATTTCCTTGGACCGCACAAGGCGTATTCTTCAATATCTGGGACTTGTGGTAAACATTCCCAAGTCCCAACTCATCCCTATTCAGTCCCTGGAATTCATAGGGGCCCACTTGGACTCCACCACTGCAAGGGCCTACCTTCCTCTGGTCCGAGGCCAACGACTAATCAGCTTGGCCTCCCAGGCTCAGTCCAGAAGTCACTTGTCAGTCAGGGAACTGCTGCAACTTCTGGGCCACATGGCCTCCACGGTCCATGTGGTGCCCTACGCTCGTCTCCATATGAGGGCAGCTCAATGGACTTTGGCCACCCAGTGGTCTCAAGCATCAGGAGCGCTCTCAGACCAAGTACTCACCTCAAAACGTCTGTTTTGGTCTCTCCAGTGGTGGACATCCTCCAAAAATCTGTTGTTGGGGACCCCCTTCCAACCTTCGTTGCCCCAAGCAACCCTCACAACAGATGCCTCCCAAACAGGGTGGGGAGCTCATCTCCAACACCTCTCCACTCAGGGCACCTGGTCTCCCCAGGAGACCACCCTTCACATCAACCTTCTGGAACTGCGAGTAATCTTCCTTGCCCTGACAGTCTTCCACACCCTCCTTGTCAACCTGACTGTCCTAGTCCAGACAGACAATCAGGTAGCCATGTTCTATGTCAACAAACAAGGAGGGACGGGCTCTCTGTCGCTTTGCAACGAAGCTCTCAGATTATGGGCCTTCGCCAGAGAGCATCAAATTCATCTTCTGGCAGTATACCTTCCAGGAGTTCAAAACTCTCGGGCAGACAGACTCAGTCGAGTTCTGCTTCCACACGAATGGTCCCTGCATATGGACCAGATACGCAGAATCTTTCAGGAATGGGGGACCCCGGACATAGACCTTTTTGCAAGTCCGTGGAATGCCAAACTTCCCCAGTTCTGTTCCAGGACTCCGTGTCAGGGAGCTCAGGCCAACGACGCCTTTCTCCTGCATTGGGGTCAGGAATTCCTGTATGCTTTTCCACCCATTCCTTTGATTCCCAAGACTCTGTTCAAACTTCAGAGGGATCACGGGTCGATGATCCTCATAGCTCCATGCTGGCCACGCCAAATGTGGTTCCCTCTACTTCTACAGCTCTCCCAGGGCTCCTCCCTGGACCTGGGAGCTGCGCCAGACCTTCTGTCTCAGGAGAAAGGGACTTTGTGGCACCCAAACCCAAAGTCCCTACATCTCCGAGCTTGGTTACTGAAGGCTTAAGCCTTCATGAGTTTAATCTTTCTCAACCAGTGAAAGATATCCTTCATGCCTCTAGGAAACCCTCTACCAGGTGTTCCTATGCTTTCAAATGGAAACGTTTTTCCATTTGGTGTGCTCAACAGGGTCTTGACCCTCTGGCACTTCCTTTGAATTCTCTACTAGACTATCTCCTGCATCTTTCCAATGCAGGCCTCAAGACGAATTCAGTACGAGTCCATTTAAGTGCTATTGCAGCATCCTTAAAACCTATAAATGGACAACCTGTTTCCTCTCATCCTCTTGTTGCAAGGTTCATGAGAGGCCTGACCTTAACTAAACCTCCCATCCGACCTCCGCCGGTAGCATGGGATTTGAACCTAGCTCTAGGTCAGCTTATGAAGCCACCTTTTGAGCCTTTGGACTCCACCTCCTTGAAATTTCTTTCATGGAAGGTAGTTTTCCTTATTGCAGTCACTTCAGCTCGCCGCATCAGTGAACTGCAGGCTTTAGTGGCTAATCCACCTTATATTAGGTTTCATCATGATAAGGTGGTCCTTAGGACGAACCCCCACTTTATGCCCAAAGTGGTCTCGCCTTTTCATCTTAATCAAGAGGTATATCTACCTGTTTTTTTTTCCGGCTCCTCATGCATCCAGTGCAGAGAGGAACCTTCATACTCTTGACTGTAAAAGAGCTCTCGCCTTTTACCTCAACAGGACTCAGCCACATCGAAAGTCTTCCCAACGTTTTGTGGCTTTTGATCCTTCTCATTTGGGACTTCCAGTCTCCAAACGTACACTTTCCAATTGGATTGCTCAGTGTATTTCTTTTGCTTACCAGAGTAAGAATATTTCTCTGGAAGGCCATGTCACAGCTCACAATGTGAGAGCCATGGCTACTTCTATGGCTCATCTTCACTCTGTATCCATCGATCAGATCTGTCGAGCAGCCACTTGGGCCTCGGTTCATACCTTCACAGCCCATTATTGTTTGGACAAGGACTCCCGCCGGGATGCCTTGTTTGGTCAGGCTGTCCTCAAACACCTGTTCCATACTTAAGCAACTCCTGCCCACCTTCCCTGAATGGATGCCTGAGATCCATACGAAGATGGTTTACCCTTGGAGGGGGATCTCCCAGGCATCTTAGCTAGGGAGTCCCCATATGTGAGGACTTATTCCTGCTTGTTCCTGGAGATAGCACAGTTACTTACCTGTAACAGGTGATCTCTGGGAACAGCAGGAATTAGTCCTCACAACCCACCCACCTCCCCTAGGAGTTGTATCTTCTATCTATCTACCTTCCTTTCCTCTCTCTATTGTCTCAGCTATAAAACTCGAACTGAAGAGAGCTGGTAAGGAAGGCGGGAAGGCAGCGCGCATGCGCTGTGGGAAGCCCCAAAAGCTTTTCATCTGAAAAGCTGGGGAGCTTTCCCGCGTCGGCTCCGTCAGTTCCGACGTACCCATATGTGAGGACTAATTCCTGCTGTTCCCAGAGATCACCTGTTACAGGTAAGTAACTGTGCTTTACCTGACATGGCTTGCCTTAACGATGCACTGCCCACTGCTTTATATGGGCATCCATAACATTACCGGGGCACTTAATGACGGTAACATTACCGCTCTTTAGTAAACATATCCCTATGTATTAATATGTTTTAAATTAAGTATCAAACTTGAAAAATTAATTGAGAGAAAACCCCTGCCAATATCGTAAGTGTATTTGATTATGAATTATTTTTGCGGAAGTGAACTTATGAGTGTAATGAGCTTAAGGAGCAAAAGGGATGGATCATTTTGTGTTACAGTGGCAGGATCTGATGAATACTCTTAGAGGTATGTTTATTAATCAATGGTAGCAGCTTCCATACGATATCAGAGCCGTAGCCCCTTTGAATTCAATGGGGCCGTGGCTCTGATATCGCATGGAAGCCGCTATCGCAGCTAAGTAAACAAACCCCTTAGTAAGGAAAATATGTTAGAGGGGTGGTATTTGAATTGGATCAGAATCATCGTCAAAGACGATGGTGTAAAAAACGGACAGTAAAATCTAAGTGACATTATCAACAGCTAATGATAGATTATAAGAATAAAATAACTGATGCAGACAAGGAGTTTTTCATAGAAAGTATTGATAAAACCATATGTAACACTAAGGAATTATTCTTCACCTTTAAGAAAGCTGGTAAAAGAATCTGAGAAACATATTTCTGATTCCCCATCTGATGATCAATTAGTACAGATCAACTTATTAGTCCTGTAGATAATTCAGATGGATGTAGATGGGTTACTTTTAAGACTTGATTCTTAAGAAGGTTTGGGACAAGTGTTATCAGTATCAGATTCTAAGTCCCCACTAGATTCTGTGTCAGTTGCTGGCGTTAAAATGATGTGTTCTAAACTACTCTCTCTACTGACATCTTTAGGTCAATGCCTCTTTAAGGGAAGGTTATATCCCACAATCTTTAAAAAGGGCTACAATTCAACTTGTTTTGAAGAACAATAGGATAGCTGCTCAATGTTCTTCATATAGACTAATAGTAAATCAACTATTTCTAGCCAAAATGTTAGACCATACTGTAAAGCAACAACTCGAGGAATATCTGTGAGATGCAAGGAGGCACATTTCACAATGCGATGTCCAAGGGCAATCTGTGACTTCAAAGTCAGAATGTCCGAATAAAAAAAGCAGACATGTGCAAGTTCAGGCACGATTTCAGAAATGTGGACGTGCCCGATATACACGTGTATCAAATATCTATATAGACGTCCCCAGGATAGTAATGGCTTAAGAGCAGAATAGTCAGGGTTCAAATCCCAGTGTGGGCCTTTGTGATCTAAAGCTAGTCTCTGAATTTGCCATCTTCTCTACACTCTCTGGATGTTTTAAGGTGAAAACAAGCACTTTCCTCATACCTAATCGTTCCTGGAGCAGGTATAAACATTGATGTGTCCACAGACGTCTCCAATGTTTCTGAGATCGAACAAGACATGTAAGTTCATTGCCACTTCCTAGATACACCTCCACCACACCCCCATGCCTGCTTGGACGTTCCTACACTGGAGACATCTGAGAACATCATTTGTGGAATGGCTATGGAGATGTGTCTGTGATTTCGATGTTCACATGCACCATCCAAATCACGACTAAACCTTTTAAAATGACCCTCTAAGGGTAGTAAATTCAGCAGCTCTATTCATGAGTTGGATGTCTGAAACGGGCACATACTGTAGACATGCAAATCATGGAGCTGTCCCCAGAGCCATTTTAGAAAGCCGGGTATATAGACATCCTTGGCGCAAGAATGTCCAGGTAGCATAGGTGCATTGTGGAGGTGTGTTCTGGGTGGAGCAAGTGAGTTGCACATCACAGTGCGATTTCAGAACGGCACAAGCATGTCAGGCCTCGATGTTGAGATTTCCATGCCTATACCTATTCCTGACTAATAAGATGCAAAAAAAGTGCTCATTTCATGGCTGCAATGTTTTCAAGAGGAAGAGCAAAATGTGTTTATATCACAGCGGTTCATATTTCCTGGCCGAAGAAACCTTCCCAAAAATACATACGCCAAACATATTAATGGCCTGCCACTACACGTTTGAGTATCTCAAATGGCAAGGCAGGACATGTTAATCTCATAATATAAACGCCCCCTTTCTGACTTACCAAGGCCAGGGTACCCAAGTACCCAGTCCTGCGAACATGCATTTTGGGGACTTACACATTTGTAAAATGGCCTACATCTGTGCATATACTCAACCTTGCTATCTGCATGAGGCCTGTCTCAGAGACAGTTATTGGGATGTTCATTTTTCAGGGTGGAGACGGAGTGATTTCAGAAGGCTGCCACTCCCCCAGTTTTTGGATATTCTGCTCTGGATGTCCCCGATTTTTCCCAGACATCCCTTATAAAATGCTGTCTCAGTGCTTTAGATCATTATCAATATGGTTTTAGAAGAGATCACAGTTGTGAAACCTTAATAGCCTCATTGTTAGATGTAATTTTGCTGGGGCTATTTGCTTATTTGCCTTTATTTATTGATATTTCATCAGCTTTTGATTCAGTTGTTCATTTAGAGCCCGATTCCATCCCCGACATCCAGGCCCTCTGTGCACCTGGTTGGAACCGGACGCACAGAGGGAGTCACGATTTTGATCCTGCGGGGCACACCTAGCCCTGCAGGATCAGAATTGCGAACAGGCCTGTATGTGCAGGCTGGGACCCCAATTCCGTCCAGCCTGCACATACAGGCCTTGCCCGACTAACTCGGTCAGGGATTTTCAATGGAGCCGCGGTGCCACGGCGTCCGGTTGCCATGGCACCGCAGCTGCAGTGAAAAGCCGTGATCCCCAGCCGCCGGATCCCAAAGTGATTTCTCCACAGCCCGACCCCCAATCTGGCCTCCCAGGGCCAGGGTCAGGCTGCGGGGAATGCCCTCTACCCAGGGGTGGCCCAAGGGAGGTGCGGTGCCATGTGCGGAGACTCGGTGCGGGGCCTCATTTGCATAAATGGCCTTATTTGCATAAATATTTGCATAATGTTACCATACACTAACTTTTAGTAAACACGTCTCTTAATGAATGTATGGATAAAGAAAGACTAAAAGATTTCTACATTACTATAATCCAGTGCCAACCACCAGGCACATTAGGAACTACTACAAACACTGCCCATTTAGAACCCATAGCAAACCTGCCGTATCGTAACAGCACTACCAGGACTCACAAAGCACCAGACCCTACCTATCAAAAGGCAACACTGCAAATATTAAACAAATACATTTTAGAGAACAACAATACATGACCTACTGGGGAAAGAGAACAAGTGGCAATGTCAAATAGGAATTACATAAAGAGTAGTTACTCACCTGTAACAGGTGTTCTCCAGGAGCAGCAGGAATCAGTCCTCACATATGGGTGACATCAACGTCGATGGAGCCCTTGCGGAGCATCTCCCCAGCTTTCTATGAAAGCCTTTGGGAATGCAGGCACGCATGCGCGGTTCCCTTCCCGCCTAAAGGTGCCATTTTGCTCAGTCAAATAACATAGCTTAAAAACAGCACACAAAAATGTAAAATAAACTATGTACAACTGCAACTCGCAAGGGAGGAGGGAGGGTTGTGAGGACTGATTCCTGCTGCTCCTGGAGAACACCTGTTACAGGTGAGTAACTACTCTTTCTCCAGGACCAAGCAGGAAGTCAGTCCTCACATATGGGTGACTCCCTAGCTCTGGGCTACCAGGAACCCAGGCTGAACAAGAGAACTCCCTCTAGTCCCAGCATCAAAGAAAGGCTTTGCACTGAAAGAACCTCCACCGGTAGCCCAACGGAGGGCTGGAGGGCAGGAGTTGCCTAAACCTCAAAGAGATTCCGGAGTACTGCCTGGCCAAAAGCACTGTCCCTACGGGACTCCCTTTCCAGACAGTAATGGGCCGCAAAAGTCTGGCTGGAGGACCAAGTAGCAGCTCTGCAGATGTCCACCAACGGTACAGAGCGGAGATGAGCCACTGAGGCAGCCATTGCCCTGACACGATGGGCCGTGACCCAACCCTGCAAAGGAAGGTCAGCCGCCCTGTAATCCCAGGTGATACAGTCAACCACCCAGATGGACAAGGTACGCTTGGACACAGCTAACCCCAAGTTATTAGGGTCAAAAGAGATGAAGAGCTGAGAAGCCCTTCTATGTCCTTGCGTACGGTCAAGGTAGAAGGATAAGGCCCTCCTACAGTCCAGGGTATGGAGGACCGCTTCAGCCTGGCTTGCATGAGGCCTAGGGAAGAATGTTGGAAGGACCACCTCCTGGTTGAGGTGGAAAGAGGAGACAACCTTTGGAAGGAACTTTGGATGAGTCCTGAGGACTACCCTGTTCTTATAGAACCTGGTGTAAGGCCTGTCACAGACCAGGGCCTGAAGCTCACTCACTCGCCTGGCTGAGGTTAGGGCTACCAAGAAAAGTGTCTTCCAGGGCAGGAAGCGTAGAGGGCAAGTAGCCATCGGCTCAAAAGGTGGGCGAGTCAGTTGTTGCAAGACCACATTCAATTCCCACTCTGGAGCAGGAGGACGGATTGGAGGCTTGAGCAAAAGCAAGCCCCTGAGAAACCGGGACACCAAGGGGTGAACCGACAGAGAATGTCCTTCCACCAATGAGTGGTGAGCTGCTAGAGCTGAGAGGTGGACCCGAACACATTTGGACTTAAGTCCCTGATTTGATAAGTGCAGTAAGTACTGAAGCACTACTGGTACAGTACAGGAGAAAGGATCCTCTGTACGTAGCTGACACCACACAGAAAACCTCTTCCATTTGAGAGCATAGGTTTTCCTAGTGGACTGTTTCTGAGAGGCTAGTACAACCTCCTCAACTTCCTGAGGGAGGCCCCAGGGAGCCAAAACTACCCTTGCAGCCTCCAGGCCATCAAATTGAGAGCTTTGAGATTGGGGTGCAGAAGGGAACCCTGATCCTGAGAGAGAAGGTCGGGTTGCAACCCCAGAGGCAGTGGGGGATCCACTACCAGCTGAAGCAGAAGTGGAAACCAAGGCTGTCTCGGCCACCTGGGAGCCACCAGCAGGACCGAGGCCTTGTCCTGAAGAATCTTGAACAGGGTTCGGGCCACCAAGGGCGTGGGAGGAAACGCATACAGGAGGCCCTGAGACCATGGAATTAGAAAAGCATCTGCTGCTACTCGCAGAGGATGCGGTTGCCTGGAGCAGAACTTTGGCAGCTGTTTGTTCAGTGGACTGGCAAACAGATCTATGGATGGAAGTCCCCATTTCAGGAAAATCTTTTGAACCACCAAAGGATGGAGCTGCCACTCATGGGGCTGCAGAATCCTGCTCAACCTGTCGGCCAGGTAGTTTTCCTGGCCAGGGAGGTAGACAGCCTTGAGGAGCATGTTGTGCTTGAGGGCAAACAAACAAAGGTCCTGTGCTTCCTGGCAAAGGAGCCTGGAACCAGTCCCGCCCTGTTTGTTCACATAAAACATAGTGTGGCGCCTCACCCTCTCTAGGCGGCTGCCTAGTGGGGGCGGCGGGCCATAATACTCATGTTCATGCTTCAGCCTGGTAGCTGAGGCCCTTATTGTGTAGTTGTGGGGCAATTAAAGCAGTCCGAGTGGAATAGGCCAACACAGGAAAATTTGTTATAAATTTTATTTTCTTCTAGTCATCAAGTTTGCAATTAGACCTTGGTGGAAGGCTCCAAAACATCAACAGAAAAAGAGGATTTTTCTCTCCAACAAAAAGCTTTTCCAACATGTACTTCAACAAAGCAGTTTCTTCACTCTTTGCCATTAAACAAGTTTCCTTTTCATTCAAACAAAGACAGTTTAATTTCACTGTTTGCAAGTAAAGTCCAGCTATCCTTGTTAGCTTCTCCCAACTGTTCAGGTAAGCCTGAGATTACACTCTGCTTCTCAGCATGGAAACTAAACGGCTGTTTAAAACACTCTCATAGCATTAGTAGAATTTGCAGCTTTAAAAAGGAGGCTTTCTCTTTACCAGCACTTCTCAATAGCATTTACTTGGCATAAATACTTCTTAGGTTTTCTTCACAGTATTCAATAAATGCTTTCTAAGCACTGCTCATACACAAAGCACATTCCATTGATACTTCTGTGGAATCTGAGTCTCCATTTCCTCTTCTGTGCTGCAAGGCTCAGGGACACGTTCAGGGATTTCTAGCTTCACCTTCTTTAAAAGCTTGAAAAGCTTCTCCCACTGAACATTCCTTCTTCCCCTTGGAATTATATCATAACTATCAGACTTCCTTCCCCTTATTGAATCATATAAAGGTACTGTCTGGTTTACCTTTCTTGTAGAAACCTTTTTCTTTTCCAGGCTTTCTAAAAGGGTTTGTTTCTTGCTCAGAGTCTGAGCTGCTTGCCTCTGAGTTAGAACTGTATTTCTGGAACTCTCTCAAGCTTCTTCCTGCTCCTCTCTGGTCCTGCCACTCGCCTTGGCAGTTCTGTACACTTCTCCTGGATTCACCAGCTCTTTCAGCTCTGCAGTGCTGTTTCCTCTCGTCCCTTTCTATCCTCTCCTTCCTGGATTCCTCAGCTCTCTCACTTACTGAGTGACGGAGTTTAAATGTTTGGCAGCGTGCTTCCCTTCCTGACCCCACCCTCTCTCTCCCTGCAGTTGCCTTGGAGACTGGGTGTGGCTTCAGGCTAGCTCTGCAAGTGTGTGTTTCAGAGTTACTTTCACTTTGGGACCTGTGCTTAGGTGAGCCCATCCCCCTTCTATGAGAAAAACCTTCCTTTTTTCCTCTTTCCCAGGGCTGTGCTGCACCCGCATCACCACAATAGAAACATAGAAACATGATGACAGAAAAAGACCACATGGCCTATCTAGTCTGTCCTTCCATATCAACAACTACAACAGTCCACTTTTTACCTTTAGAGATCCTCTGTGTTGGTCCCATGCTTTTTTGAATTCAGTTACTGTCCTCATCTCTACCACCTCCACTGGGAGACTATTCCATGGATCCACTACTCTTTCCGTAAAGAAATATTTCTGCATATCACTCCTGAATCTATCTCCCTTCACCCTCATCCCATGTCCCCTCGTAGCAGAACTTGCTTTCAATTGAAAGAGGCTCTCTCCCTGAACATTTATGCCACGGAGGTATTTAAACATCTCAATCATATCACCTCTATCCCACCTTTCCTCTAAGGTGTACATATTAAGATCCTTAAGTCTGTCCTCATATGCTTTATAATGAAGCCCACTAATCATTTTTTTTTTTTTGTATTTAAAGTTTTTATTAGCACCCAACAAAACATGCAATACACAACATAAACCGTGAACCCCCCCACACATGTACCAATATACATTCTTTACATCAACAACATCAACAATTGGGAGAGGCCCCTGCTCATAGTGCCTCCCCATTTTTCCACTGAACCCATAAACACTTTGTGCCCTGTACACATTTTATACAGTATACATTTCCACCCCACTTATAGTACTGTACATTAGCCCGGTCATAAATTCTCAACTCCCACCAACAACTATCCCATATTCTACCAACTTCTCTTCCACCCACCGGGCAGATATTCTTCCAATATGAACCACACAGGCATAATGAACACAGATATCACACTTTCCCCCCCCCTCCCTCCCCCCCCCAACCCCGTACCATCTCCCCCCCCCCCCACTACCAATCCCCCAACCCTCTAACAGTAGGCTTCAAGACATGCACTCCTCACTCACCTCAAGTTGGTGAGATCTCCTATCAGCAGAACACTCAACGGTAAGCTTGCCATGAGTAACCAATACAAAACTTTAACCATAGAGGCAAGATGTGATCGTCCCCGCCCAATACCTCTACAATATGATGGGGCAAGAATTTAAACCTATAGCCCTGCCCCCATCAGTGGACTAATCTCTCCTACTCCCCGCAGTCATTCCCCTGGACCCCCCCCCCCTTCCCTCCATTGCTCATATCTTTTCCACACCTTATTGTATCATGAAACAGTATGTTTTTGATGGGCTTCTATTGCACAGTACCCCCAAAGCTGCTCCATTCGCCCCACCACCTCCGCTAATGGGGGGACACCCTGTTTCTTCCACCAACGTAGAAGACACATCCGCCCTGCTATTACACAGTACCCCTGCAGTCTCCCCCATTCCTCTCCCACCCTCTCCCATCTCTCCTTCATTCAATATCACCATACTAGGGGTAAAACATACCTTCACCCCTGTGATGGCTTCCGTAAGCCTTTCCATCCCTCTCCAATAGTCCCGAACTGTCGGGCATCCCCACATCATATGCAGCAAATCTCCTCTAGCCCCACACCCCTTCCAGCATTGATCCGAACTATCGGGGTATAAAGCGTGGAGCCACACCGGGGTCCAATACATTCTTAACCTTAACTTATAGCTTTTTTCCAGCATTGCTGTTCCCGGAGCTAATTTATGGGTTCTGATATAAATTCTATCCCACCTCTCAACACCCCACTGCCCCCCCAGTTCCTCCTCCCACTGAAACTGGCCCCGTATGTCCCCTTGCTTGGATTCCCCCCCAAAATTTTATATAACTTCGATATAATCCTATTAGGCATTCCTTTACTCCCCATCATCTCCTCAAAGGGCGCAGGTTTCGCCATCCAGTCTGGCTTCACCTCCCGCCGCTGGAGCCAATACCACAAACTAACATAAGCATATCTATCTTGCATCTCCAAGCAATATTTCTGTTGCAAACTCCTCAAAGCCCCTAATTCCTCCCCCCATCCCCCACCAATTGTCCCAACTTCCGCAACCCTTTCTCCCCCCACCTCCTAAAAACCCCTGCCTCCTCCCCCATCCTACCCCTCATTGCAATCTGAATTGGAGTTTCGCGAGAGTATTGCTTCCCCCCTAACAGATACCCCTTCCATTTCGCCCAGACCTGTCTTGTAAGTTCTCTATAGGGATTCTCTTCTCCCAGCCTCTTCCCTCCCCCCCCGGGGTCCCAAATCCAGGCACCCACCTCTGTCCCCGCCTCACCCTCCATCTCCACCCACCCAGGCCTCTCCACCCCCTCCTTCCATGCAAATAAGGCCCGAAGTTGCGCCGCTTCATAATACCGGAGCAACGATGGGACCCCCAACCCCCCCTCCGCTTTAAGCCTATACATGGTCGCCCAAGCAACTTTTGGACGCTTTCCGTCCCAAATAAACTGCAGAAGCAGATTTTGCATCTTAGCTATTTCCTTTCTAACCAACCTATATGGCAGGGACATATAGACAAACAGTAACCGTGGGAGAACATTCATTTTTACCACTGCAATGCGCCCCAACCAAGACAGATACAGCCCCCTCCAACGTGATAAGTCCTGCCTAATATTCTCGACCAGACCCTGATAATTCCATTGTTTGATCTTAAATAGAGGGGTCCCCAACTGGATCCCCAGATACCTAAAACTCCCCTCCTCCCACCTAAACTTAAAGTGGTGCCGCAAGCTCTCTTCCACCCTGGGCGCCAAATTAAATCCCAGCAGTTCTGTTTTCCCTTGATTAATTTTATATCCCGCTAAGCGGTTGTACCTTTGTATAGCCATCATTAGCACTGGTAATGTTGTAAGCGGTTGCGTCAGGGTAAAGATAACATCATCCGCAAAAAGTCCAATCTTTTCCTCCCTCCCACGTATCTTTACTCCCTTAATATTCCCCATTCGCCTGATGTAGGCCGCCAGCGGCTCAATAGCCAATGCAAACAACAAGGGCGACAACGGGCACCCCTGTCGGGTACCTCTATGGAGCTCAAAACTCTCAGAATACCCACCGTTTACCTGAACTCTAGCGCGCGGTCCCTGGTATAGAGCTCTGAGCCAACTAATATACTTCCCTCCAAACCCCATTTTCTCCAAAACTTGAAACATAAAAGACCACTCCACCCGGTCGAAAGCCTTTTCCGCGTCTACGGTGATTAACACTGCCTCTTCTTTAGTACACTGAAGTTGCCACATAACATTCAAAATCTTTCTCACATTATCGCTACCCTGACGCCCCTTCACAAAGCCCGTCTGATCTGGGTGGATCAGGTGCGGTACTACATCCTGGATCCTGTTTGCCAAAATTTTTGCCAATATCTTTGTATCCAAATTTATTAAAGAGATGGGCCTATACGATCCACAAACCCCCTTATCTTTGCCTGGTTTCGGCAAGACCGTTATACCGGCCTCCGCCATTGTTCGCGGGAGGCCCTCCCCCTGAAGCACCCTATTAACTACCTTGGTAAATATGGGCGTAATCTATTCCGACATGACCTTATAAAACGTTGCCGTATACCCATCTAACCCTGGCGCCTTCCCCAATTTCAGCGTGGTTATAGCCCTCCTCACCTCCTCCTCCTGAATTTCTCGCCCAAGATGCTCCCTTTCCTCCTCCGTCACCTGTGACAGACCACATTCCTCCAGAAATTCTGCAGTATCCCTCTCTCCCACCTCCAGTTCACTTTCATACAGGGTCCTATAGTACTCCCGAAACACCCCCCTAATTCCCTTGGAGTTGTGTATCCATTCACCTTTATTACTCCTAATGCCCGCAACATGCACTGCTTGCCTCCGCCCCTTCAGGCGACTGGCCAGCACCCTCCCCGCCCGATTACCCCCTTCAAAATGGGCCTGCTTCAAGACTGCCAGTTGGAATGCTATCTCTTGGGCCCGCAATTTACTCAACTCCGCTCTCACCCTATGTATCTCCGTAAGGGTGCCTTGATCCGACACCCTCTGATGTACCCCCTCTAATCGCCGCAGCTGTTGCAATAAATCACTTTCCATTGCCCCTTTTTCATGCTTTACCCGCGCCCCCAATCCGACCAACTGTCCTCTAATCACCACCTTTAAGCCATCCCAAAGCACCCCCATAGACACCTCCCCCGTATCGTTTAGCTGGATGTAATCCTTTATATTAACCTTAATCTTCTCCACATGTTTCTCCTCCTCCAGCAAGGAATTATTGAGTCTCCAGAATTTTAAACTATCATCTTTCCGTCCCATATCAAATCGTACACTCACTGGGGCGTGATCTGACCAGGTGATCAGACCATGTTCCACCTCCTGTATTCTTTCCAACCAGATTCCGCCCCCCCAGATCATGTCCAACCTACTATAGGAGCTATGCACTGGGGAATAGAAAGTGTATTTCCGTTCCCCCGGATGCCAACTTCTCCAAATATCTACCAAACCCAGGCGCTCTCGCAATGTATGCAGGCTTCGTCTATCCCCCTCCCTCCTCCCCCCTGCCCCCCACTTGTGTCAATTCTGGGGTTACACGTCAAATTAAAATCCCCCCCCAGGATTATTGGGGTACTCCCAAATCCCTCCAACTCCTTCAAGAGTTGTTCGTACATCTCCCCCTGCTTCTCATTAGGACCATACAGACTTATCACCCATACCTACTCCCTTTCAATTCGCAATAGCACCCCCACCCATCTCCCTCCTTTCCCCCGTCTAACTTCCTTCACCATAGTATGATACTCCCCCCCCCCACCAGAACTCCCACCCCCCCCTTTCCTAGAGTTTATTCTCTGGCCCACCAAAACCACCTTGGGGTATTGCCTAGATTCCAACAAATATTCCTGCCCCACCCGCAAATGCGTTTCTTGTATACACATAATATCTGCACCTATTCTTTTACCCTCCATCTCCACCAACTGTCGTTTCTGTCTCGTTCGCAGCCCTTTTACATTCAAGGTCATAATCGTTAACTTTCTACGCTTCCCACACCCCCTCCCAAGTTCCCCCCCACCCTCTCTTCCTACCCCTGTTCTCCCCCCCTCATACCTCCCCCCCTTTCGACCTCCGCAAGCCATCATACCCCCTCCCTCCCCATCCCGCCCTCATCCTCCTTCACTTCCAGAGGATAACTCAGAAGTAGTGCGCCCCCTACCTTCCCCAGCCTTACACCTTCACACACCCCTGCCCCCGCCCTCCACCATCCCACTCTCCCACCTCCCCCCTCCTCCTGCCCATACCCTCATCCCCCCTTCCCTCACCATATTCCCCTCCTACTCCCTCTCTTCCCTCTCCCCCTCTCCCTACCTTATACATCCCTCCCATTACCCGTCCGCCTCACCATCCTCCTTCCCCGCCTATCCACCTACACCCACCCCCTCTCCACCTCCTCCCCTCCTCCCCACCCTCCTCTCCCCAATATTACTTTGCTGAATACCTGTATGATACTTATACAATCATTCTTAAAGACAACACTCCTCCGCCACCCTTCAACACATAAACCAGCATTTTTTCAGTCCGCAAGTTTCTTCAAGTGTCTTCCGTCAGCCGATCCTCTTGCAGCTCCTGCCCATGTCTAGCCGCTCTGTTTTTCCTGCACTCTGGGCTGCCACCACGCTGCCCCTGCCACCCTCCGGTTGAGGGACCTGTCCCCAGATCTACCGCCTTGGTGCTCAGTCCCACATCACGGAGGGCTTTCATTGCCTCCTCCGGTGTCTGTGTCCGCCATGTCCGCCCTTTAAAGGTAAATGATAATCCAAAAGGATGGAGCCACCGGTATTTAATGTCCTCTCTACGCAGTATTTGTGTAACGGGCTTCATGGCCCTCTGCCTCTGCAACGTGCCTGCAGAGAGGTCTTCGTATATGTGCACCGGATAACCCTGCCACATGAGGGCTCCTTCTCTCCTTATTTTGTTAACAATTTTCTCCTTAATTTTATAACGTGCTAGACAGCTGATGATGTCTCGTGGTTTATTGCCCACTGGCTTTCCCAGTGCACGATGAGCTCTTTCAAGTTGTATGTCCGTAGCGGTCACCTCCTCACCGCCCTGCCGTAGAACCTCCAAGCACACTGATTGTGCAACCTTCTCACTATCCTGAAATTCTTTCTCCTTTGGTATTCCTCGGAGTCTCAGATTATTACGTCGAGAACGGTTTTCCAGATCCTCCAACTTATATAGCAAAGTCTCGTATTGTGAGCCCAACTTCACAGATCTTTGTGTCTCTCCTTGCTGGTGTTGTTCAATCTCTTGTAACCTGTTCTCGTGATCTCCCATTCTACACACCAACTCTCCAACTTCTTCCTTCAGGGGATCCAGCACGTCGTTCAACTCACTCTTCACTGACTGCACCTCATTTTTAATTTCAAGAAACCAGTCTCTAAGCTCCGCTCTCGTGATAGGTTGCATAGATTCCATTCCAGGGGCTTTTACATTCTCTATTTCCACTTCTCCGCCCTGCTCTCCTTGCACATCAGGGAGCTTTTTGTTCTCCATCTGCCCGGCATCGCCTTTCCCTCCGTGCGGCCCGGAGTACACATATTCTCCGAGATCTGCCGCTTTTCTTCTGGTAGTCATCTCTTCACCAGATGCCTCTGTCAGGTTCAGCACAGGTCTTCCAATACTTAGGCTCACCAGCCCTATGTGCTGACTTACAAAGCTCTTGTACCCTCCTCTGAGCTGTACTGTCCTTCTGCTGATGCTCGGCTGCCACCAGATCCTCAGTGCCCTTCCACAAGTCACAGCACTCTCTCTGGCTTCCACACTGCAGACCCACAGCTGTCTCAGCCTTCTCAGATCCTCTGGGCTACCCTCCTCAGCCCCTGCGCACCTCCAGCACCACTTTGCACAGCGATCCTGCTCCCTACCACACAGCTATTCACCACGATCCAGCTCACCTCCAACTCTCTGTGTACCACAATTCTCTCACGCTGGGGAGCTTCAACACTGTCAGAGGCACAGGACCTTATCGTCTGCCTGCCGCAAACGCCACCTCCACGCTGCCTCCGGGCGCCATTTTCGGCCCTCCACGCTGCTGCGATGTCCTCCCGCTCACGCGGCTCACCGCCGTTGTAATTGTGTTGCCGCCGGCGTTCCAGCAATCCCGGCACCTCCTGCCCTCTTTCTGCACCCGGGGCCACCACTTTCCGCCTCCGAGGGGTTGCTTTTTTTTATTTAATGGCTGGGTCGGTGCCGGAGCAGCTCTTTCAAGCCGCCATCGGCTCCGGTGACGTCACTTCCTCCAGCCCACTAATCATTTTAGTAGCCACCCTCTGCACCGACTCCATCCTGTTCACATCCTTTTGAAGGTGCGGTCTCCAGAATTGCACACTATACTCCAAATGAGGTCGCACCAAAGACATACAGAGGCATTATCACCTCCTTTTTTCTGCTAGCCATTCCTCTCCGTATGCACCCAAGCATCCTTCTAGCTTTTGCCGTCGCCTTTTCTACCTGTTTAGCTACTTTAAGATCATCAGACACAACCACGCCTAGGTCCCCCGCTCTTCTTTAGTGGACAAAAGTACTTCACCTCCTATACTGTATTGCTCCCTTGGATTGCTGCAGCCCAAATGCATGACCTTACATTTTTTAACATTAAATCCCAGCTGCCAAATTCTAGACCATTCTTCAAGCTTAGCTAGATCCCTCCTCATGTTATCTACACCTTCCTGGGTGTCTACTCTATTGCAGATTTTGGTATCATCTGCAAAGAGGCAAACCTTACCCGACAGCCCTTCCGCTATATCACTAACAAAGATGTTAAAAAGAATCGGACCAAGGACAGATCCCTGGGGCACACCACTGGTAACATCCAGGGGCGGCCCAAGGGGGGTGCGGGGCCATGTGCGGAGACTTGGTGCGGGGCCTCATTTGCATAAGTGGCCTTATTTGCATAAATATTTGCATAATGGTAACATACACTAACTTTTAGTAAACATGTCTCTTAATGAGTGTATGGATAAAGACAGACTAAAAGATTTCTACATTACTATAATCCAGTGCCAACCGCCAGGCACATTAGGAACTACTACAAACTGCCCATTTAGAACCCATAGCAAACCCGCCGTATCCTAACAGCACTACCAGGACTCACAAAGCACCATACCCTACATATCAAAAGACAACACTGCAAATATTAAACCAATACATTTCAGAGAACAATACATGACCTACTGGGGAAAGAGAACAAGTGGCAATGTCTAATAGGAATTACATAAACAGAATACCTCAGCTCAGTTACACATGCAGAACATAGAACATCACCAAACAAGGAATCACAATTTAGA
Source organism: Ichthyophis bannanicus (assembly GCA_033557465.1). Taxonomy (NCBI): domain Eukaryota; kingdom Metazoa; phylum Chordata; class Amphibia; order Gymnophiona; family Ichthyophiidae; genus Ichthyophis; species Ichthyophis bannanicus. The sequence goes on from CM066038.1 coordinate 335,160,057, forward strand.
AACAGGAAGGCAATAATTAAACTGGGAACCCCAAAAGCCAAACTTGGAATGTACAACAACACTGTAGAAATAAAACTATAAATTAATTTCCTCTTGTACCAAACAAAGCGCAGACGTTAATGATGCACATTTCCCAGAGCTTTCATATTCCAGGTAATAAATTCAAAATAAAGAGATATCTTTCTACCTTTTGTGCATTTTTTTCAGTTGCAATTGCTCCAGCCACTTTCTTCTGGTTTCTTCATGTTTTCTGCTAACTCTCCATCATCTGCTGTCCATTTGTCCTTTCTTCTCTCTTCTAGTTTTTTTTCCATTCTCTCTCTCTACATCTGCTTTAACATACAGTCAAACCTCGGTTTTCGTGTGCCCCGGTTTTCGTTCGTTTCGGTTTTCGACGTCTTTTCTGACTGAGATCTTGTCTCGGTTATCGTATATCGCCTCGGTTTTCGTCAAGAATGGTGAGCCAGTGCTGCCAGATCTGAAAACCTATACTGTATACTGTACTGCAATACATACACCCTCGCGCTGGTCTGCCGCCCAGTCCCGGCAGCACTACCCCCCCCCCCCGGACTCACCGATCGCGTGTTGAGAAGCCAAAGTCAGCTGAGCAACATCCTCGAGCCAGAGATGCAAGGATTGCACAGAGAGGAAGGCCCCGATCTCTCCACCGCCTGGAGCGCCCCCTCAGGCTCGGAGGTAGCAGGGTAGCTGTCAATGTAAGCAGGAGATGTTGCATGAATGTGGGAGGCAGTTCTTTCTCTTGCAGGGTACGCTTGCAAATTGCTGTTGAGACGGAGTCAGCGATCAGATTACAGTGCCGTACAGTACAATATCTGTGTGTTTGCTGTCCTGTGGACGATCGGGCAGGTGAGAGAAGTGACAGGAGCTGGGTGTCTGGAACGGATTAATTGAATTTACATTATTTCCTATGGGAAATATTGCTTCGGTTTTCGTACGTTTCGGTTTTAGTCAGACTTCTTAGAACGGATTAATCATTAAAACCAAGGTTTGACTGTACTAATCTTTCTCCTTTTGCTCTTTCCTCATTCCTTTTTCATCCACTCAAATTTTACCCCTCCATCCTCAATCCCCACTTACTCTCCCAATACCCGGCCAATTGTAGATTTTTTATCCCTCCCACACAAAATATTTTTCCCCTCTCCATTTTACTCTCCCAGCCCCATCCCATTCTAATCCTCCCCCAACATCAGCTCCCTTCTAGTTCCAGCCTCACCCAGTATCCATTCCCTTCTAGTCCCTGCATCAGCCCATTTCCAGTCCTAGCCCCCCCCCCATCAGCCCATTTCCAGTCCTAGCAACCCCCCAACCCAATACCAGTCCTAGCCCCCCCATCAACCCACTTCCAGTCCTATCCCCCCATCAGCCCACTTCCAGTCAGCCCCCCATAGCCCATTGCCAGTCCTAACCCCCCATCAGCCCACAGCCCATTACCAGTCCTAACCCCATAGCCCATTACCAGTCCTAACCCCCCCAACAGCCCACAGCCCATTACCAGTCATAACCCCATCAGCCCACCTACAGTCTTAATCCCCCCAGCCCATTTCCAGTCCTAGCAACCCCCCAACCCATTACCAGTCCTAGCCCCCCATAGCCCACTCCCAGTCCTAATCCCCATCACCCAATTTTCAGTTAAGAACATAAGACATGCCATACTGGGTCAGACCGAGGTCCATCAAGCCCAGTATCCTGTTTCCAACAGTGGCCAATCTAGGTTATACGTACCTAGCAATATCCCCAAAAGACACAGGTTCCACAATGCTTGTACTGGGTCAAGCATTGATATCCTGGGTCCCTTTTTAATAGTGGTTTATGGACCTTTCCTCCAAGAACTTGTCCAAACCTTTTTTAAACCCAGCTATACTAACAGCCCTTACTACATCATCCGGTAACAGATTCCAGAGTTTGATTTACACGTTGAGTGAAAAAATATTTTCTCTTATTTGTCTTAAATAGTTTACCCTGTAGCTTCATTACATGTCCCCTAGTCTTTCTATACTCTGATAGCGTAAACAATTGATCCACGTTTATCCGTTCCACTCCATTCATTAATTTATAGACCTCTATCATATCTCCCCTCAGCCGTCTCTTCTCCAGGTTAAAGAGCCCTAACCTTCTTAGCCTCTCTTCATAGGAGTAGCCTTCCATCCCCTTCACCAATTTGGTGGCTCTTCTCTGTACTTTTTCTAATAACGCTATGTCCTTTTTAAGATACGGTGACCAGAATTGCACACAATATTCAAGGTGCGGTCGTACCATGGAGCGATACAGAGGCATTATAATATCCTTTGTTTTGTTCTCCATCCCTTTCCTTATGATACCTAGCATTCTATTTGCTTTCTTGGCCGCCGCTGCACACTGGGCGGAGGGTTTTAACATGTTATCCACAATGACTCCTAAATCTTTTTCCCATCAGCCCCCGCAGGCTTAACAGAGCAGCGAGTGAGAAACTCTCCCCTCGCGCTCTGAAAGCCGGCGCGTCTGACTGCAGCTACAAAGAGAGAGGTGATACGGGGGAGGGCAGGCTCTGCTGGGCAGGGGGGACCCCGCGGCACACTCGATACTGCCGCGGCGGCTCCGGCAGCGGGAGAAGACAGCTTTTTTTTTTTTTTTTTTTTAAATTTTACTTTAGGATCAGAATGTTTTTTGCGCGGGGCCCCCTGAAACGCGGGGCCCTGTGCAAAAAACATTCTCGCTCAATGGACGGGACGGCCCTGGTAACATCCTTCTCCTCAGAGTGAGCTCCATTTACTTGTACTCTCTGTCGCCTCCCACCCAACCAATTTCTAACCCAAGCAGTAACTTTAGGGTCCATCCCTAGGATGCTCAGTTTGTTTATAAGTTGCCTGTGAGGAACAGTGTCAAAGGCTTTACTGAAATCTAAATACACCACATCTAGAGATCTCCCTCGGTCCAACTCCCTGGTCACCCAGTCAAAGAAATTAATCAGATTTGTCTGACAAGACCTGCCTCTGGTGAATCCATGCTGCCTCGGATCCTGTAATCCGCTGGTTGTCCGATTGAACCAGGACAGACTGATGAGCCAGGGCTGGAGAGAAAGTCTTGAGAGCCAACCGAATAGCCCTGAGTTCCAGGAAATTGATTTGTTGTGTGGCTTCCCAGGGAGACCACAGGCCCTAGGTGCACTTGCCCAGACAATGAGCTCCCCAGCCCTGCAAGGAGGCATCTGTGGTCAGCACCACTGTGAATCCAGGAATCTGAAAAGGCACCCCATGCAGCAGATTGGGTGGATGGAGCCACCAGCTGAGGGACTTCAGAAATTGTCTGGACACCCTTATCCTGTCTCTGAGGCTGCCTGTGGCCTGTGACCACTGAGACCGAAGGCACCACTGTGCAGGCCTCATATGAAGCCGGGCATTGGGGGTCACATGAACTGTCAAAGCCATGTGGCCTAGAAGCCTCAGGCAGAGTCTGGCGGAGATCAGTGACCTCTTGAGAAACTGACTTGCCAAGCTTATCAGCCTTTGGGCTCTGTCGTCGGGCAAGAATGCCTTTGCCAGCAGAGTGTCCAACCTTGCCCCTATGAACTCCAAGTTTTGTGATGGGAGCAAAGTGGACTTTGCGAAGTTTATGACAAACCCCAGGCTTTGAAGAAGAGCAATAGTTCTGAGGGTGGCTTGTCTGGCCTCCTGGCACGTCTGACCCCTGATGAGCCTGTCGTCCAGATAGGGGACGACTAAGATACCCTGATTTCTCAGGTAAGCCGCCACCACTGCCAGGCATTTGGTAAAGACCCTGGGAGCGGAGATGAGGCCAAACGGCAGTACTCTGTACTGATAATGGTTTCCTCCCACAATGAACCTGAGGTACTTTCTGTGGTCTGGATGAATGAGGATGTGAGTGTACGCATCCTTTAGATCTAAGGAGCATAGCCAATCTCCCTGCTGGAGGTAGGGCAGAAGGGTTCCAAGAGTAAGCATCTTGAACTTTTCCTTCTCCAAGAACTTGTTGAGGTTTCGGAGATCTAGAATAGGTCGAAGGCCACCGGTTCTTTTGGGTACTAGGAAATACCTGGAGTAGAACCCTTGGCCTTGAAAGTGGGGAGGCACAGGCTCCACTACCCTGTCCACCAACAGACCTTGTAGCTCCTGAAGGAGAAGATCTGAGTGCAGGGGAGGCCTTGGAGGCTCCCCTGGAAAGTATGGAGGCAGCAGTTGCTGGAAGTGTAGTGGATAGCCCTTGTGGACTATTCTTAACACCCAAATGTCTCCAGTGATGAGTGGCCACTGGTAGGCAAACAGAGCGAGGCGACCTCCTGTGCAGGATTGGGAGAGCAGGGACAGAGAGGCTATGCCTAAGGAGTCAAAAACCCCCACCCTGCTGAGTGGGAGCAGGGGCTGGAGGCTTGAGGGTCCTCTGCCTACGGGGCCCATTACCCTGCCCCTTGGCTTGCTGACCCTGTGGGGCAGCTTGGGCAGCCTGATATTGTGCGTACTGTTTGTAGGCAGTGTCCTTCCTCGGGTAAAAGGACTTTTTACCCGAGCCCTTCTTCTTGTGAGAAGGGGCAGAAGTCTTTCTAGACAGCCTTGTCCGTGTGAGGTGCTTGGTCTCGAGCTGTGCGGCCTTCTCGGTCATGGGCTTGCCAAAAAGGTTTTCACCACGGCAAGGGATATCGACCAACTTGTCCTGAACCCATGGCTCGAGGTCCGATGGCTGCAGCCATGCCTGGAGTCGAGCCGCGTTGCCAGCTGCCGCAACACGGGCCGAAGCCTCAAAGCCATCGTAGGCAGCGCAGGACATAAACTTAGAGCATTCCCGGATCCCCGAGGACAAGGACTTGAACCTCTACAAGGGTTCCCCGGAGAGACCAGCAGAGAACCCGGCCAGCTCCTTGGCCAGGTCTCGCAAATACATGCCCATGTACAGCTGGTAAGACTGGACACGGCAAGCAAGCATTGAGCCCTGGAAGCACTTTCTACCAAAACCATCCAGGTTTCGGGCCTCCCTGCCAGGGGGCACCGCGGAGTGCATCTTCTGACTTTTCAGGCGATGCATGGCCAATTCCACCACCATGGAATGGTGTGGTAGCTGTGCCTTCTGAAAGCCAGGACTCTTCCGGAGTCGATAGATCGAATCGACCCGCTTACTTAAGGCCGGTGCCTCCCACATCTGGAAGAGGAGCCGTTCCAGCATCGGAGGAACCGGAACAGTAAAGGCCTCCTTCGGAGGAGAGTCGTACTGCAGGGCCTCGAGCTCCTCGGCTCGAGGCTCCTCCTCAGGGTCCGCAGGGATAGCCAACGCAGTGGCCATATCCCAAACGAACTCCGAGAACCGGGTATCCTCCGGAGGGGATCTACTCCGGGGCTCAGACTGCGGTGAGTCCGATGGAACGCACCGAGTCTTGAAGGTGTCGGGGGAATCCTCATCCTCCGTCTCCCATGCGGACTCATCCGATGAGGAATCGGGGTCCGACCTCCCGGGGCCTGCGAGCACCCGCCCCGACGCCGAAGGCACCGGCGTCGATGCCGTCGGTCCCGAACGGGAGGTCGAGGGAGACCGCGACCGAGGTCGACCTCGAGCCTTTATGGCCTCGAGTATCGGTTCGGTCTCCGGGGTTGACTTCGATGTCGATGTCCCGGTGGTCAGGGCAGATGCGCCAGACAGGCTGGCCATCAGTGCCCGCTGCTGTTCCATGAAGGCAGACAATCTGCTCTCCAAGGCTGTCAACCTGAGACCCAGCTCAGGAGACTCAGTAGCTCCCGACTCGGGCCCCGGCGGCGCTGGGCCCGACGTCGGCTCCCTGGGAGGAGAGTCCACGAGGACTACAGGGCTTACGTGTCCAGCAGACTCCGGCTCCAGTCGAGGAACTTTGGAAGGTTTCTCCTGTTCCACAGGCCCGGGGCGACGGTCGGGGGTCTGAGACCGAGCTCTCGAGGAACCCAGGACCTCTTCCGATGACGCCCTCATGAGCCGCTTCTTCCTCTTGCGTTCCCGGTCGGGGGACCCCCTGTCCGAGGAGCCACGATGGTGCTCAGGATCCGACTCCCGAGATGTCGAGGCCTCAGACGAGGTCTGAGCCCAGCCGGAGGCCGAGTCAGGAAAAAGCCTTTCCTTCTGGCGCTGACGACTTCACAGTGCCTTGGAAGACATTTTCTCACATGGTCCACACATCTTAGGGTCGTGATCAGGACCGAGGCACCGAAGGCAGCAGTCGTGTGTGTCGGTGAGAGACATCAGTTTCTTGCACCGATCACACTTCTTAAAACCGCTGGAAGCCATCAGGGAAAAAAGAGTCCCCGCCAGGTCAAAGGACCGGCCTTCCAGGGAAAAAGAAAAAAGGGCGCGAATGCCAGCCACTAAGGGCAAAAACCGAAAAAAGAAGATCAGGCTCGATACCGGTGTACCGAACCCGGCGGGAGGGGAACCGGCATCGAACTGGAGAAGAAAAAATGGTGAAGAATCGCAAAAAAGTCAACAATTTTCCAGGATGACTAGGACTCACGTCCGGTGGGCTTCACGGAAAACAAGAGACTGAGCAAAATGGCACCTTTAGGCGGGAAGGGAACCGCGCATGCATGCCTGCATTCCCAAAGGCTTTCATAGAAAGCTGGGGAGATGCTCCGCAAGGGCTCCATCGACGTCAATGTCACCCATATGTGAGGACTGACTTCCTGCTTGGTCCTGGAGAAACAGAATACCTCAGCTCAGTTACACATGCAGAACATAGACCATCACCAAACAAGGATTCACAATTTAGAAACAGGAAGGCAATAATTAAACTGGGAACCCCAAAAGCCAAACTTGGAATGTACAACACTGTAGAAATAAAACTATAAATTAATTTCCTCTTGTACTAAAAAAGTGCAGACATTAATGATGCACATTTCCCAGAGCTGACATATTCCGGTTAATAAATTCAAAATAAAAAGATATTTTTCTACCTTTTGTGCATTTTTTTTCAGTTGCAATTGCTCCAGCCACTTTCTTCTGGTTTCTTCGTGTCTTCTGCTAACTCTCCATCGTCTGCTGTCCATTTGTCCTTTCTTCTCTCTTCTAGTTTTTTTCCATTCTCTCTCTCTACATCTGCTTTAACATACTAATCTTTCTCCTTTTGCTCTTTCCTCATTCCTATTTCATCCACTCAAATTTTACCCCTCCATCCTCAATCCCCAATCCCCACTTATTCTCCCAATACCCGGCCAATTGTAGATTTTTGATCCCTCCCACACAAAATATTTTTCCCCTCTCCATTTCACTCTCCCAGCCCCATCCTTTCTAATCCTCCCCCAATATCAGCTCCCTTCTAGTTCCAGCCTCCCCCAGCATCCGCTCCCTTCTAGTCCCTGCATCAGCCCATTTCCAGTCCTAGCCCCCCATCAGCCAATTTCCAATTCTAGTTCCCCATCCATTTCCAGTCCTATCCGAGTCCCTCCATCAGCGCATTTCCAATCCCAGCCCTCCATCAGCCCATTTCTAATCCTTTCCTAGCCCATCAGCCCATGTCAAATCCTAGCTCCCCTCCACTCAGCCCAATTCCAATCCAAGCCCCCCATGAGCCTACTTCCAGTTCTAGCCCCTACATGAGTCCATTTCAATCCAAGCCCCCACCACAGCCCATTTCCAATCTTAGCTCCCCCAACAGCCCATTTCCAGTCTTATCCTAGCTGCTCCATCAGCCCATTTCCTGTCCTAGCTCCCTCCCCTCACAGCCCATTCCAAGCCCCCTCCCCATCAGCTATTTGCAGTTCAAGCCCCCCTTCCACTCAGCCCATTTCCATTCCAAGTCCCCGTCCCCAGCAGCTATTTGCAGTTCAAGCCTCCCCTTCCACTCAGCCCATTTCCAGTCCTAGCAACCCCTCAACCCATTACCAGTCCTAGCCCCCCATCAACCCACTTCCAGTCCTAACCCCACCATCACCGCATTTTCAGTTTAAGTCCCCCCCCCCATAGCCCAATGCCAGTCCTAACCCCCCCATCAGCCCACAGCCCATTACCAGTCCTTTCCCCCCCCCCCCATCGGCCCAGGGAAAATTAAAAAAAAAAAAAAGCTGACTGCTGCCGCTGCCGCAGCAGCAGAATCAACTGTCCCGTGGGCCCCCCCCCCCCTGCCCGGCTGAGCCTCTCCGCGACGGCTTTCAGATCCTCGAAGGGAGAGTGTCTCACTGTCTCCCTCGCGGCTCTGTTAAGCCCACAGGGGCTGATGGGAAATTTCCCATCAGCCCCTGCAGGCTTAACAGAGCCGCAAGGAGACACTCTCCCTTCGCGGATCTGAAAGCCATCGCGGAGAGGCTCAGCCGGGCAGGGAGGGCTCAGCCAGACAGGGGGGGCCCCGTGGGACAGTCGATTCTGCTGCTGCTTCGGCGGCAGCAGCCAGCTTTTCTTTTTTTAATTTTTTTTTAAAGCAGAATGTTCTTTGTGCGGGGCCCCCTGAAATGCGGGGCCCTGTGCAAAAAACATTCTTGCTCAATGGACAGGCTGGCCCTGCCTCTACCCCCTGCCACCCCTTCCCAGCCCTGGGTCTGCCGTTCCTCCCATACTGGTGAACATATTCCACCTCAGAGGTGGAATAAGTTCCCCATTCAAGCTGTCAGCCCTGGATGTACAGGGCCGACATTGGAATCGACCCTGTACCTCTAGGGCCGACGACCACACACCCTAATGCCGTCCATGATCCGCCCCTTCCCCGCTCCCATCTAACTTCTCCGTAGAACGAGCAGGAAAGTTAGACGGGGTTGGGAGGGGGAATGAATAGCAGGGATGGGACGTCCCAATGTCCCATCCCCGCTATCTGTGCCACGGATTAACCCCATTAATGTTGCTTCAAAGATTTAGGGGTATGTCTACTAAAATGCGTGTGCTGCTACCGTAGGGCTAACACAGAAATATTGCCCTGTGGTAGCAGCTAAAGTGTGAGAAAATCAGATATCACAAGCACATTTCTGTGATATTTGATTTTTGTGCAGTGCAGGAGTGGTGGGGCGGTCTCAAGACAGATCGGGGTGGGGAGTATGGGTGGATATGGTTGGCAACCAATGCGCGAAAATGTTTCATGTGGGAACTGCCAAAATCTGGCTCATTTGCAGCAACAGATAACACAGCAGTGCAATTGCTACCATTCAGATGCAGCCATCTGCCCTGGAGGCGATCAAATCTCCAAAGCAGCAATCGGGTATCCCCCCTTCAACAATATTGTCGGTGCTGCGTTGAGATCTGCAGCACTGACAATGTGAATAAAATAAGTCCTGGCCCTCCTACAGCACTGATCCCCCACTAGATCACTAGAATTTAACCAGGTATGACTTTGGGGGGGTTCAGGGGTGGGGGGCCATGGCGACCTCTCCTTTGCCGGCTTTTACAATGGAGGAAGGAGGGGGAGAGAGGGAGCTACTGACTGGCTAGCTGGAATCGTTTTTATTTGATTGGGGGTGGGGAGGGAGGGGACTTTCACTGACTGGCTAGCCAGGATGTTGCATTGGCTGGGGGATTCATCAATGGGGATTGGGAGCTGTCCAGGGTTAATCGGTGCTGCAGGGGGGCCAGGAGCTATTTTATTCATATTATTGGTGCTGCGGATTGCAACACCACAGCAGCAACAATATTGTTGAAGGGGGGGAGATGCAATTGCTACTTTTGAGGGGGGCATGGTAGTGATTAGGCTACAGAGCTACTGACAGCTCTGGGCACCCAATCGCTGTCATCCAACCCCTAGGATTTACCACAGGGACCCGTAGTACCTGCATCGGCAGGCACCACAGGACTTTTCCCACAATACCTACTGAGGCAGGTAATGCAGCTCTCTGTGATAAATCCAGAACCGCTGCAATATCTGCAGGGGCTAACCTGGGAATGCCTCCTGCAGATACCACAGGGGTTTTGAACTTAGCGTGCAGTTTTGGTGGTTAATACATCTCGATAGCAGCCAAACCCTACAGCGGTTTAGTAGACTTGCACCTTAAAAAATAGGACTTGTAGGAATGGTATTAAAATGATTTGAATCATATTTGTTAAACAGAACTGTAGCAGTCAAATCTGATAATGGACTGTCTTATGATTTAAGGAAAAGTAAAGAGAAGGTCGCCATGAGTCGACACCAACTCGACGGCACTTAACAACAACAAGGGGGTGCTTCAGGAATCCCCTTCAAATGTAGGTTTGTTCAACCTATATTTGGTCTAAGGGCAGTATATGGTTTATTTTTCTTGATATACTGTATGTTCATGACATATGGAATGATATATGTGCTTAATGAGGATGATGTAACTCAAGCATCAATTTTCTTTATATTTGTTCAGTTGGAAATGTGGCTCTAGAAGCATGGATTACAAATTAATTATAATAAAATGGAGGCTATAGTGGTATCGTTTCCAAGAAATTGGATCTACCAATATACATCACCCTTGGGCAGGGCCAGTGCTACCATTAGGCAAACTAGGCGCCTAGAGCACCAGCTTCCAGGGGCGCCCATTGTTGCTGCTGTCGCCCCTCTCTGGGACCAACAGTGATGGCAATAGCTGCAAACACCCCCATGGAGTTTACCTTCAAATTTTGGTGCTGTTTGTTTTCACCCCTCTCTGACTCTCGATGCTGACTTCCTGTTTGCATGGGAAGTCGACATCAGGTGTTGGAGAGCAGCAGAAGCAAATAGCTCTGTGGTGCCAAATCTTGACGGTAAGCTCCACAGGGCTCTTTGTGGCTATTGCTGCTGTTGTTGATCCCGGAGAGGGATGGCAGTGGTGTCAATGGGCACCAATCGTGGGGTGGGGGGGGGACTGCACTGGTAGAGGGGATGCAAGGGATAAGGTTCAACTAGGATGCCTCAATTCCTTGAGCTGGCCCTATCCTTGGGAAATAAAAAAAAAAAAATCATATTTAGGTATTAGATTAGATTCTCACTTAACTTTCAGATCTCAGATTAATAGGGTGGTCAACCAAGCTTTTTATAAGCTTAGATTAATTAAGTTATTTTGCTTTTACCTGCAATTAGAGCAGTTTAGGTTGGATGTTCAGGGTCCGATATTTTTCCAGGACCAAGCAGGAAGTCAGTCCTCACATATGAGTGATGTCGGCGCCAACGGAGCCCTCATGCGGAGCATTTCCCCAGTTTTCAAAGAAAGCCTTTGGGAATGCAGCGCGCATGCGCGGTCCCCTTCCCGCCCAAGGGTGCCATCTTGCTCAGTCTTCTTTTTTCCGCGGAGCCTGATGGACGTGTGTCTTGGTCACCCGGTTAAAAGTTGATTTTCTTCGAAGAATTCGTGGTTTTTTGCCAGTTCGACGCCGGTTCCCCTTCCCGCCTGGGCACGGTACACTGGTATCGAGCCCGGAGCTACTTTTTCGGTTTTTGTCCTTCGAGACTAGCGTTCGAGCTTTTTTCTTTTTCACTGGCACGACTGCTGCCTCCGATGCCTCGGGCCCGATCATGACCCGATGATCTGTGGCCCGTGTGGCAAAATGTCATCTAAGGCACTGAGGAGCCGTCAACATCAACGAGAAAGGATGACTCCGCGTCCGGCCGGGCCTCTATGTCTCAGGAGTCTGACCCCGAGCATCGTCGGGGCTCCTCTGAGCGGGGGTCTCCCTCACGGGAACACAAAAGGAGGAAGAAACCCACGAGGGCGGCGTCGGTGGATGCTCTGGGTCCCTCGAGGGCCAGGTCACATAGCCCCGACTGCCGTCCTGGGTCCTCGGAGCCAGAGAGGCCTGCCAAATTGCCTCGTGTGGAGCCGGAGTCCCTGAGTCACGTGAGTACTGTTGTCCTCGTGGACTCTCCTCCGGGGGAGCTGACGTCGGGAGCCGTGTCGGGGGCTGCTGAGTCTCCTGAGCTGAGTCTCAGGTTGATGGCCTTGGAGAGCAGCTTGGCTGCCTTCATGGAACAGCAGCAGGTGCTGATCGCCGGTCTGACCGGTGCATCTGCCCCGACCACCAGGACCTCGACGTCCAAGTCAAACCTGGAGGCCGAGCCGATCCTCGAGTCCATGCGGTCTCGAGTCGATCCTCGGCCAAGGTCTCCCTCGGCCTCCCGTATGGGGCAGAGGTTGTTGACGCCGGTACCCCCGGCGTCGGGGCGGATGGCATCGGTGCCCGCATGACCGGAGCCGCTTGATTCCTCCTCGGAGGGGTCGGGGTGGGAAACAGAGGACGAGGAGTCCCCAGACACTTTCCGGACCCAGTGCGTCCCATCGGACTCACCGGAGTCTGAGCCTCGGAGAAGGTCCCCACCGGAGGATACCAGGTTCTCGGACTTCGTGAGGGACATGGACAAGGCCTTGGCCTTCCCCGCGGACCCTGAGGAGGAGCCTCGAGCCGAGGAGCTTGAGGCCATCCAGTATGACTCTCCACCGAAGGAGGCCTTTACTGTACCGGTTCCTCCGATGCTGGAACGGCTGCTCTTCCGTATGTGGGAGGCACCGGCCTCAGAGCTGGTTCTCAGCAAGCGGGTCAATTCCATTTATTGAGTCCGTAAGAGCCCTGGGTTCCAGAAGGCACAGCTACCGCACCACTCCATGGTTGTGGAATTGGCCATGCATCGTCTGAAGAGTCAGAAGATGCACTCCTCGGTCCCCCCCAGCAGGGAGGCCCAGAAACTGGATGCCCTCGGTAGAAAGTGCTTCCAGGGCTCTATGCTGGCTTGCCTTGTCCAGACTTACCAGCTGTACATGGGCATGTACCTCCAAGACCTGGCAAAGGAGATTGCCGGGTTCTCTGCTGGCCTCTCCGAGGAACCTTTGCAGAGGTTCAAAGCTTTGTCATCGGGGATTCGAGAGTGCTCGAAGTATATATCTCGAGCAGCCTATGATGGCTTTGAGGCTTCGGCCTGAGTAGCAGCAGCCGGCATCGGTGCACGCCGTCAGGCCTGGCTACACTCATTGGACCTCGAGCCATGGGTCCAGGACAAGTTGGTCGATGTCCCTTGCCAGGGTGAGAACCTCTTTGGCAAACCCATGGCTGAAAAGGCTGTAGAAATCGAGACTGAGACTCTCACCAGGACAAGGCTGTCCAGGAAGATATCTGCCCCTTCTCAGAAGAAGGGCTCGGGGGAAAAGCCCTTTGACCCGAGGAAGGCCTCTGCCTACAAATCCTACCCTCAATTCCAGGCCTCTACAGCTTCCCAACAGAGTCAGCAGGCCAAGGGGCAGGGACATGGGCCCCGTAGGCAGAAAACCCCCAAGCCGCCAGCTCCGGCTCCTGCACAGCAGGGAGCGGGGTTTTGACTCCCACTGCATAGCCTCTCCCCCACAGCTGGCTCCACTCAGCACAGGAGGCCGGCTGACACTGTACGCCCACAGATGGTCAGCTATAACAGGGGATACCTGGGTACTGAGCATAGTCCAAAAAGGCTACTTGCTGCACTTCAACCAGTTACCTCCCTCCTATTTTCCAGGGGAGCCTCCAAGACTCCCTCTGCACAGGAACCTCCTCCTTCAGGAGTTGGCAAGTCTTCTACAGGAGCAGGCGGTGGAACCGGTGCCTCACCACCTGATCGGACGGGGCTTCTATTCCAGGTACTTCCTAGTACCAAAAAGGACAGGAGGCCTCAGGCCCATTCTAGACTTGCGAAATCTCAACAAGTTCCTGGAGAGGGAAAAGTTCAAGATGCTTACCCTTGGAATACTGCTGCCCTACCTCAAGCAGGGAGATTGGCTATGCTCCTTAGACCTAAAGGATGCTTATACTCACATCCTCATTCATCCAGACCACAGACAATATCTCAGATTTGTAGTGGGAGGAAAGCATTTTCAGTACAGGGTACTTCCATTTGGCCTAACCTCTGCACCCAGGGTTTTCACCAAATTCCTGGCGGTGGTGGCGGCCTATCTCAGAAACCAGGCATCTTTGTCTTTCCATACCTGTACGACTGGCCCATCAGGGGTCAGTCTCCACAGGAGGCCAGACAAGCCACTCTTCGCACTGTCTCTCTTCTCCAGCACCTGGGCTTCGTCATAAACTTCGCAAAGTCCACTTTGCTCCCCTCACAGGACGTAGAGTTCATAGGGGCATGGTTGGATATCCTACAAGCAATGGCTTATTTGCCCGCGAACAGGGCTCACAGACTGATGGCTCTGGCCCAGAGGTTCCGCAGTGGATCTGTGGTCTCTGCCAGAAATTTCCTGAGGCTTTTGGGCCACATGGCATCCACGGTCCATGTAACTCCAAATGCTCGTCTGCAGATGTGGCCTGCTCAATGGTGCCGCAGGGCTCAGTGGATACAGGCCATAGGGGACAAGAGACAGAGTAAGAGTGTCCAAACTATTAGTGGCCTCCTACAGTGGTGGCTGCATCTCCAGAACCTGATCAAAGGGGTGCCTTTCCAGGCACCACCACATACACAGGTGCTTACGACCGATGCTTCTCTTCAGGGTTGGAGTGCACATTGCCAGGGGGCATGCACTCAGGGCCTCTGGTCCCCTTGGGAGGCCAAACAGCAGATCAATATGTTGGAGTTGCAAGCTATTCGATTAGCTCTACAAACTTTCTCTCATGTCCTCTCTCACCAGTCTGCCTTGATTCAGACGGACCACCAAGTAGCAATGTTCTATGTGAACAAGCAAGGGGGCACAGGATCCAGGCTTCTGTGTCAGGAAGCACAGGCCCTGTGCACCTTTGCAGTCAAGCACGGCATGTTTCTCAAGGCAGTTTATCTACCTGGCCAAGAAAATTTCCTGGCAGACAGGTTGAGCAGGATTCTACAGCCTCAGGAATGGCAGTTGAATCCCCTAGTGGTCCAGCAGATCTTCCTGAAATGGGGTCTTCCATCCATCGATCTCTTTGCCAGTCCACTGAACCGTCAGCTGCCCAGGTTCTGTTCCAGACAACCGCATCCTCTGTGAATAGCAGCAGATGCCTTCCTATTCTCTTGGTCTATGGGCCTGCTGTATGCGTTTCCTCCAACACCTCTAGTGGCCCGAACCCTGTTCAAGGTTCTTCGGAACAGGGCCTCGCTGATCCTGGTAGCCCCCAGATGGCCGAGGCAACCGTGGTTTCCACTCCTTCTGCAATTGGCGGTGGACACTCCACTCCCTCTGGGGGTGCAAACCGATCTCCTGTCTCAGGATCAGGGATCTCTCCTGCACCCCAACCTCCAGTCTCTCCATTTGATGGCCTGGCTGCTGAAAGGGTAGTTCTAGCCCCCTTACTTCTACCTAGGGAAGCAGAGGAGGTGGTTTTGGCCTCTAGGAGACAATTCACCAGGAAATCTTATGCCCTCAAGTGGCGTAGGTTCTCCACCTGGTGTGCTCAGTGCCAAGAGGATCCGTTTTCCTACCTGGTACCAGTGGTGCTGCAGTATTTGCTTCACCTGTCGGACCTAGGCCTTAAATCCAACTCTGTTCGGGTCCACCTCAGTCGTCTGTCAGTGCACCACTCGCCGGTGGAGGGCCAGTCTGTCGGTCCACCCCTTGGTAGCCCGCTTCCTCAGAGGCCTGCT
Source organism: Ichthyophis bannanicus (assembly GCA_033557465.1). Classification (NCBI taxonomy): domain Eukaryota; kingdom Metazoa; phylum Chordata; class Amphibia; order Gymnophiona; family Ichthyophiidae; genus Ichthyophis; species Ichthyophis bannanicus. Next base: position 335,175,457 of record CM066038.1, read on the forward strand.
TTTGCTCAAGCCTCCGATTCGTCCACCAGCCCCTGAGTGGGATTTGAATGTGGTCTTGCAACAACTTACTCGCCCACCGTTTGAGCCAATGCCTACCTGTCATTTACATTTCCTTTCCTGGAAGGCGTTGTTCTTGGTGGCTCTTACCTCGGCCAGGCGTGTGAGTGAACTACAGGCTCTGGTTTCTGATGGATCGTACACACGGTTCTATAGGAACAGGGTGGTCTTACGGACTCATCATAAGTTCCTTCCAAAGGTTGTCGCCTCCTTCCACCTCAATCAGGAGGTGGTTCTTCCGACATTCTTTCCCAGGCCGCATGCCAGCTGGGCTGAAATGGTCTTGCATACCCTGGACTGTAGGAGGGCGTTGTCTTTCTACATAGACCGTACGCAGGAGCATCGAAGGGCTGTTCAGCTCTTCGTATCTTTTGACCCTAATAAGTTGGGGTTACCTGTCTCCAAGCGTACCCTGTCCATTTGGGTGGCAGACTGTAACGCCTGTATCCCTGCAGGGTCGAGTCACGGCCCACCGTGTCAGGGCAAAGGCTGCGTCAGTAGCTCATCTCCGCTCTGTTTATTTATTTATTTTATTTATTTAGCAAGCATTTGTAGCCCGCTCGTTCCAGCGATCAGAAGCGGGTAGGATTACTATTGTGAAACTGCCGAATCAAGGCAGGTACAAATTTTGTTTACATACAGATTGTCAGAAAAGCACATCATACAGAGTTAACACTTCTTAGCTATGGGGGAGTTCATTTACATATATACATAAATACATATATACAGTTCCGTTCCGTTCCGTTGGCAGACATCTGCCGAGCCGCTCCTTGGTCTTCAAGCCAGACCTTTGCAGCCCATTACTGCCTCGAGAGAGAGTCCCGCAGGGACAGTGCTTTCGGACAGGCGGTACTCCATAATCTCTTTGAGGTTTAGGTAACTCCTACCCTCCGGCCCTGGTGTTGGGCTACCGTTCGGGGGCGTTCTCAGAGAAGATTCTTATCACGCATGCTGAGGCTCTAGAGGGAGCTTATTTTTCAGCTTTGGGTTCTCTGTAGCCTAGAGCTGGGGAGTCCCATATGTGAGGACTGACTTCCTGCTTGGTCCTGGAGAAAGAGTAGTTACTCACCTGTAACAGGTGTTCTCCAGGAGCAGCAGGAATCAGTCCTCACGACCCTCCCTCCTCCCCTTGGAGTTGCAGTCATATATTTCTTTTTGTTTTTTGCTGTCTTTTAGCTATGTCATCAGACTGAGCAAGATGGCACCCTTGGGCGGGAAGGGGACTGCGCATGCGCGCTGCATTCCCAAAGGCTTTCTTTGAAAGCTGGGGAAATGCTCCGCACGAGGGCTCCGTTGGCGCCGATGTCACCCATATGTGAGGACTGATTCCTGCTGCTCCTGGAGAAAACCTGTTACAGGTGAGTAACTACTCTTTAGCACCGGCGGCTAGTGCTACTAACGCAGCTAGCCGCTGGTGCAGAACATTAAACCCAGATAGTCAATGCCAGGGTCATAGCCGGCCCTGGCACTGAATATTCAGGTTCACCAGATTTCCCACTTGCTAACCAGGCAGTGACAATATTGAGCCGCTGCCTGGTTAGTGATATGCAGCGTAGGCCAGGGTTTCCTGTGTCTGGCCTTCACCACATATCGCTAACTGGGCAGCAGCTCAATATCACTGCTGCCTGATTACTGAGCGATGTGGCCTCCGCTCTGCACAGGAACACCCCTAACACATCCCAATACAAACCAGTTAGCATCAGAGCATGTAGAGGCGGCAGCCGCGGATATTCAGCGGCACTAACTGTGTTAGTGCAACTGAATATCCAGCTCAGCTACATTTACAGCGGCCCTAAGTCTTTAAATCTGCAATATATTGATTATTGCTATATGATATATTTCGGATTACTGGAGAAATGTGTGTACCCTTTACAGATAATTCAGAACACAGCAGCAAAGTGTAGTTACTTAGCTGTAGAAGATGATGTCCGTGGACAGCAGGGGTAAGTCTTCATATATGGGTGACGTCACTGATGGTGCCCATGCAGAATGCTCCCCAGCTTCCATTGGAAGCTTTTGGGAGCTTCATTGTGCATGCATGCCTGCCTTCCCATGTGCCACAGCACCATCTTCTCCAGTCAAATTTCAAAGCAGTAGCCCAAAAAACAACTCCTCGGGGAGGTGGGAGGATTGTGAGGACTTATTCCTGCTGTCCATGGAGAACACCTGCTACAGGTGAGTAACTATGCTTTCTCTGTGGACAAGCAGAAAGTAAATCCTCAGATATGGGACTCCCAAGCTACAGGCTACCGAAAACAGAGGAGGCAAAAGCCCAACAGGGGCAACAAAACTGGAGAAAAGGAAGAACAGCAAGGATAGTCCCTCTAGGGACTCCACAGATTCAGCATCCTCAGCATACAGCAGCACCGAGGTAGTCTTACATTTGCAGGTAGCCTGGACCGACAGAAGGGCCAATGGGCATGAGTTGGACCTAAGACCCAAAGAGGTGCCAGAGCGCAGCCTGGCCAAAGTTGCTGTCACATCGGGAATCCTCATACAGACAGTAATGGGCTGTGAATGTGTGGACTGAAGACTACGTAGCAGCCTTGCAGATTTCCTCTGTGGAGACCGAAAGCAGGTTAATGACCAAAGTGGCCATGGCTTGGACATTATGAGCTGTGAAATGACCATCAAGGCTGAGGCCTGCCTGGTAATAGGTCAAGGAAATGCAATCAGCTAGCCACAGGGATAGCGTGAATTTAGAGACAGCAGCACCCAGCTTACTGGGGTCAAAGGAGACAAACAACTGGGTGGACCCACCAGTGAACCTTTGTATGCTTGAGGTAGAAGGCCAGGGCACGCTTGCAGTCCAGTGTGTGCAACACCACCTCACCCCGGTTAGCGTGTGGCCTTGGGAAGAATATTGGCAGAACAAACGACTGGTTGAGGTGGAACGTGGAGACCACCTTCGGAAGAAAACGCCGGTGCATCCGCAGAACCACCCAATTCTGGTGGAATCTGGTGTAAGACGGGTGAGCCACCAAGGCCTAAAGCTCAATGATGCATCGTGCCAACATGACCATCACCAAAAACAAGACCTTCAAAGGTCAAGAACGTCAGAGGACAAGAGTCAAGCAGCTCAAAGGGAGCCCACATGAGCTAAGCAAGGACCATATGGAGGTCCCAAGCTACTGTGGAGGGCTTGAGGAGAGGCTTCATGAGGATCATGGTGCCCTTGTCGGCCTGAAGCTTCAGCAGAGTTCTGGCTACAAGTGATATTGGGGGATAAGTGTAAAACAGATCCACCCCCCCAGTGGAGGAGAAAGGTGTCCGAGGCCAGCCAATTGCTGCTCGGCCTCCTGGAGCAGACCAGCCCATCTGGGTGATATACAGCATGGTGAAGAGATCTATCATGGGGGTACCCCACTTCCAAAAAATCCTGTCCACCACATCCTTGTGGAGGGTCCACTCGTGTGGTTGGAGCTAATCCACCAGAACATTAAGAATATAAGATATGCCATACTGAGTCAGACCAAAGTCCATCAAGCCCAGTATCCTGTTTTCATCAGTGGCCAATCTAGGTCATACGTACCAAGCAGTATCCCCAAAAGACACAGGTTCCACAATGCTTGCCCTGAGCTTGATTCTGTGGGCTAGGGCGAACTTCCACAACCAGCCTGCTTCCCAGAAGAGGAGGTATGAGCCTGTACGATATTGCTAGTTCACATAGAACATTGCCACCTGGTTGTCTGTCTGAACTAGGATCACTTGATTCACCAGGTGTGCCGAGATACTCAGTCCTTATAATAAGAACATAAGGTCCATCAAGCCCAGTATCCTGTTTCCAACAGTGGCCAATCCAAGTCACAAGTACCTGGCAGGTTCCCAAAAAGGCACACAGGTTCCACAGTGCTTATCATGGGGTAAGCATTGGATTTCCCGGGTTCTCTTTAATAATCGTTTATGGACCTTTCCTCCAGGAACTTGTCCAAACCTTTTTTAAACCCAGCTATACTAACAGCTTTTACTATATCCTCCGGTAATGAATACCAGAGTTTGATTCTGCATTGAGTGAAAAAATATTTTCTCTTATTAGTCTTAAATGGGTTACGTTGTAGCTTCATTGCATGTCCTCTAGTCTTTCTACTTTTTGATAGCGTAAACAACTGATCAACATTTACCTGTTCCACTCCATTCATTAATTTATAGACCTCTATCATATCCCCCCTTAGCTATCTCTTTTCCAAGTTGAAGAGCCCTATCTTTTTAAGCCTCTCCTCATAGGAGTATCCCTCCATCCCCTTTACCATTTTTGTTGCTCTGCTCTGTATCTTTTCTAATTCTGCTATATCCTTTTTAAGATATGGCGACAAGAATTGCACACAATATTTAAAGGTGGGAAGGATCACTTAGGACCACTGTTCCCTCTAAGCTGTGCGCGTGTGCGCGCGCACACACCTCGCCGAGTGAGCGCACATACTTTACAACAGAGCGCACAAAAATTGCAGCTCTGATTCTGATAGAAAACAACACAGATGTCTTAAAATTTAAAAGTTATGATTATAATTACTAGAAATTTCCCGCTTCATTTAGTAATCGTCTATTTTCATTTAATTTGATTAAAATCAATGTGGTGTACATACTGTATTCTGACGTGTAGTCAAATTTTAAAGTAAATAACTCTGAGTGTCGTTATGTGGCGCACAAACATTTAACCTTCCTTCAAAAGCTGCACACAGCTGATATTTTATGCGCATGCAGCCTAAAGAAAATTAGAGGGAACATTGCTTAGGACTGCATGAGGTCATGACTGAGGCTTCCATGAAACTCAACTGACTTCTTATGCCCCCCCCCAAGGTCAGAGGCTAGCCTTGGACCAGTGACCCTTCGGTTATGAAGGCAGTTATCTTGCAGGTAAAGCCATCACTGGTGGTTCCAACCACCAGTCCAGGGACTGTACCAAGAGGGCGGTGACTGCCACTCTGTCCCGGTGACAGCCCGTGACCTGCGTCCATTGTGTGCAGAGGGTCCATTGCACCTGCTGCATGAAGAGACATGCCAGGGGGACAGCATGCACCATAGAGGCCATGTGGCCAAGCACCTTACAGCATCCTCTAGGCCATCATGTGGCGCCAATGCCATATGCTGTCGAGCACTTCTCCATCGGTAGGAATGCCCGAGCTCTACTAGCATCGAGGAGGACCCCGATGAACTCCAGTTGCCATGTGGGCTGGAGATGTGACTTGGAGTAGTTGATGACGAACCCCAGCCACTTGAGAACCTGTATGGTGAGATGGGCAAACTGTCGGATAGCGTCCTGAGTAAGACCCTTGATGAGCCAGTCATCCAGATAGGGTAAGATGAAGACTGCCATGGTGCAGAGGTAGGCAGCCACTACCACGAGACACTTAGTGAAGAGTCGGGGTGCTGAGGCCAACCCGAAGGGCAGCATCCAGTACTGATAGTGCTGTCTTCCCAGCATAAACCTGAGGTATTTTCTGTGATGTGGATGGATCGAGATGTGTGTATATACATCCTTGAAATCCAAGGAGCATAGCCAGTCATCCTTTAGGAGGTAAGGAAGTAACATCCCCAGCGAGACCATCTTGAACCGTTTGCAGTTGAGTTTCCGGAGGTCCAGAATGGACCGAAACCCTCCTGTCTTTTTGGAGACCAGGAAGTACCTGGAGTAGAATCTCATTCTGACCTGAGCCGGCAGAACTGGCTCAATGGTGAGGTCGGTCAGAGAGCGGAGACCTCCTTCTGCAACAGGCTCTGGTGCAGCTGGTCCATGGGATACTTCCCCTGGATGAAAGGAGGCGGCAACTGGGCAAAGTGCAGCTGGTATCCTTGCTGGATGAGCTGCACCCAGACATATGAGGTGATAAGGGGCCACCAGTGGGCGAAAGGGATGAACCAACCCCAACTGAAGGGGAACCTCGATGGACAATGGTCAGTTGGTTTTGCTCCTGAGGAACCAGTCCAAAGTCTGACCCCGGCTTGGGTTGTGGTGCCTGCTGGGCCTTTTGAAGCTTGTTCCTCTGCTGCTGGTGAGGGTCCTGCACCTTTCTTTGGGCACCCTGGGGGCCCAAATAGTACTGGCGTGGACATGGGTAGAAAGCCTTCTTGCCCTGGTACTTCTCACGCAAAGGATCAGTGGTCATCCTCAAGAACCGGATAGCGTCACGTGCTCCTTCTAGACCTCACCCATTTTCTCCTCGATGGGTTTTGTGAAGAGATTCTCCCCTCGGCAGGGAACATTGGTTAGCTTATCCTGGACCCACTATTCCAGGTCAGAGAACTTGAGCCAGGCCAGCCGCCAAGCACTGATGCCCACTGCTGCCACTGTACAAGCGGACTTGAAGGTATCATAAGTGGCTCGCACCATGTACTTGGAGCAGTCCTTGCCATGGCTTACCAGGGGGCTCAGAAGGAGTTGAGGTGATCAACAGGGACATGGGAAGCAAAATCTGCCAGGTCCAACATGATGTTCTTCAGGAACATACCCATATACAGCTGGTAGAATAGGATCCTGGCGACCAGCATGGAGAGATGGTAACATCTCCTCCTGAAGGAACCCAGGGTCCTAGCATCCCTCCCCAAGGGCACTGAGGAATGAGTCATGGTGCTCTTTACGTGCTTCAAGGCTGATTCTGCCACAATGGAGTTGTGTAGTAACTGGGGCTTCTCAAAGCTCAGTGCCTTCTGGACCCAATTCATTGAGTCCAGCTGCTGGCTGATGGTGGTAACTGCAAGGGGTTCTCCCACAGCCTCAGCAGCAATCTCTGAAAGACTTGGTGCACCGGTACCATCACTGCCTCCTTGGGTGTTGAGGGGTACTGGAGGAAGGAGTTCCTCCGCTCTCAGCTCGTCTTCCGTCTCTAAGGAGAAGGATATGGCCTTAGCTTTGTCCTGTATGAAGTCCTGGAAGGACATGTCCCTAAGAGGCGATTTGCACCACTCATACAGAGGGGATGCTTCAGAGGGGATGTACGGGGACCTCCTGTACTAGATTGCAGAGTCCTCCTTGGTTTCTCAGACTTTGAACTCGGACTCCGAGAGGAAATCAAAGTGGGGTTTCTTCCTGCTGCCTGCCCTGGTCATGCGAGGAGGGCAGGCGTCGGAGGGACTCATGGTGCTCCAAGTGAGATGTGGGTGCCCCGGGATATCATATCCCAATACACTGGACAGGGAGATTGATTCTAATCTCCTGCCTGATGCACTTGCCTCAACTGGCAGGGCATGGGTCTCCAGGATGGGCTGGATGGAGTGTAGTGATGACACCGAAGCCATTGTAGAGCCTGAATACCGCAGGGTCAGGACTGCTGCCATGTGCACCTCAAGAGCCCTCAGGCATTCCTGCAGTACCACCGCCTCAGAGGGGACCATGGCCGGGATCGCGACCTGTGTGCTAATACCTCTAGCGGGGACTCCATAATGACAGGTTCATCAGGAGACATCCAGTTGCCCTCTGAGGCTATGGGAGTCGGTTTCTCCCATCTGAGAGTTGATCTCCTGCCAGGGAAACTTGGCAGGCCACTACTGGCTCTCACTGTCCACATCACGCCAAGAAGGGCTGTTGTGTCAATGCACCCAGGGCTTGCCTCAGTGCTTGGGTGCCCCCTTTGATGTCAATGGGATCAGTATCAGGTCCTTCCTCATTTCTGGTCAGATATCGGTGGAAGGTGTCCGCTTGATGCCATGGCCCCTTGATTCTGAATGTGCCCAGGAGTCCCTCATAGTCAATGCCTCGGTGGAACTCCTCAACGGTGTTGCCAATGTTGGATCTGAGGGATGCTGAATCTGATATTGCAAAGAGGGATGACTCCTGCTTATCCTGGCCCTTCAGACCCCTCCTCGACATCTGCAGGGAAAGCTTGCAGGAAATGGGCTGGTGATCAAGCCCAAGGGACTGCAGCCACCAATTGTGCTTGTCTCTGACCAAAAAGGTGCGACCACATTTTGTGCATTTCTTAAAGCAATTCACTGGCTTAGACATGTAAGGGCAGACCGCGTCAGCAAGGTTGAAGGACTTGATTGTGCCAACGATAGGAAAAGGCTCGTCAAGGGAAAAGCACAAAAAAGATGAAAAACCAAATGAAAAAAAACAAAATGTCAGCTGGAAGCCAACTAATCAACCACAGTCAGTGAAATGTATTCAGAAAGGAACCTGAAAGGGTAAACAAGAGAAAAGGTTTACTAACATAAGAACATAAGATATGCCATATTGGGTCAGACCAAGGTCCATCAAGCCCAGTATCCTGTTTTCAACAGTGGTCAATCTAGGCCATACGTACCTAGCAGTTTCCCCAAAAGACACAGGTTCCGCAATGCTTGTACTGGGTCAAGCATTGATATCCTGGGTCCCTTCTTAATAATGGTTTATGGACCTTTCCTCCAGGAACTTGTCCAAACCTTTTTTAAACCCAGCTACACTAACAGCCTTTACTACATCCTCCGATAACAAATTCCAGAGTTTGATTACACGTTGAGTGAAAAAATATTTTCTTTTATTAGTCTTAAATAGTTTACCCTGTAGCTTCATTTCATGTCCCCTAGTCTTTCTATATTCTGATAACGTAAACAATCGATCTACGTTTACCCGTTCCACTCCGTTCATTAATTTATAGACTTCTATCATATCTCCCCTCAGCCGTCTCTTTTCCAGGTCAAAGAGCCTTTCTTCATAGGAGGATCCTTCCATCCCCTTTACCATTTTAGTGGCTCTTCTCTGAACCTTTTCTAATAACGCTATATCCTTTTCAAGATATGGCGACCAAAATTGCACACAATATTCAAGGTGCGGTCTCACCATGGAACGATACAGAGGCATTATAATATCTTTTGTTTTATTTTCCATTCCTTTCCATATGATACCTAGCATTCGATTTTCTCTCTTGGCCGCCGCTGCACACTGGGCCGAGGGTTTTAACATGTTATCCACAATGACGCCTAAATCTTTTTCTTGGGTGGTGGTTCCTAATGCGGAACCTTGCATCGTGTAACCATAGTTTGGGTTGTTCTTTCCTAGGTGCATAACTTTGCACTTGTCCACATTAAATTTCATCTGCCATTTTGATGCCCAGTCTTCCAATTTATCAAGATCCTCTTGCAATTTTCCACAATCCTCTTGGGTTTTAACAACTTTAAATAGTTTTGTGTCATCTGCAAATTTGATAACCTCACTCGTTATTCCACTTTCCAGGTCATTTATAAATATGTCAAAAAGCAACAGACCCAGCACAGATCCCTGGGGTACACCACTATTCACCTTTCTCCATTGGGAAAATTGGCCATTTAGCCCTACCCTCTGCTTTCTATCTTTTAACCAGTTCCTGATCCACAATAGTACACTGCCTCCTATCCCATGACTCTTTAGTTTTGCCAAAAGTCTCTGATGAGGGACCTTGTCAAAGGCTTTCTGAAAGTCCAAATACACTATATCAACCGACTCACCTTTGCCCACCTGTTTATTCACACTTTCAAAAAAACATAACAGATTAGTAAGACAAGATCTTCCTTGTCTAAAGCCATGTTGGCTGTCTCACATTAGGCCATGACTATCTACATGCTGAGTAATTTTATTCTTTATAATGGTTTCTACCATTTTTCCCGGTACTGAGGTCAGGCTCACCGGTCTGTAATTTCCCGGATCTCCCCTGGAATCCTTTTTAAAAATTGGTGTTACATTGGCGATCCTCCAGTCTTCAGGTATTAGAGATGATTTTAATGATAGTTCACAGATTACTAATAGCAGGTCTGCAATCTCATATTTCAGTTCTTTCAACACCCTTGGATGTATACCATCCGGCCCAGGTGATTTGCTACTCTTCAGTTTATCTAATACTTGTAATACATCTTCCCGATGTATCGATATTTCCTTCAGTTCTTCCGCACCTTTAAATACCACTTCAGTCATGGGTAACATCCCTACATCTTCCTCACTAAAGACCGAAGCAAAGAATTCATTCAGTCTCTCTGCTATCACCTTGTCGCCTCTTAGTGCCTCTTTAACCCCTCTATCATCTAATCGACCAACTGACTCTCTCACAGGTTGTTTGCTACGAATGTACTTGAAAAAGTCTTTATTTCATGTTTTTGCTTCCGCAGCAAGCTTCTTCTCAAATTCTCCCTTTGCCTGCCTTATCAATGCCTTGCATTTGACTTGCCAGTGCTTGTGGTGTTTCCAGGTTTCGTCGTTTGGCTCTTTTTTCCATTTCCTGAAAGATGCTTTTTTGGCAACAAGAGCCTCTCTGAACTCACCTTTAAACCATGCTGGCAGTTTTTTGGATTTCCTTCCACTTTTCTTAAAGCGTGGAATACAGCTGGTCTGGGCTTCCAAGATAGTATTTTTCAACAACACCCAAGCTTGATGTAAGTCTTTAACCTTTGCAACTGCTCCTTTTAGATTTTTCTTTACTATTTTCCTCATTTTATCATAGTCTCCCTTTCGAAAGTTAAAAGGTAGTACTGTGGATTTCCTTACTATCCCTCCTCCACTAATTAAATCAAAGGTGATCATGCTATGATCACTATTGCCAAGTGGCCCCAACACCCTTATCTCTTGCACTAGATCTGGTGTTCCACTAAGGACTAGGTCTAATATGGCTTTCCCTCTGGTTGGTAGTCCAACAAACAAGCATGAGTCCACGTGCTATGTAGAACCCAGTAACACAACGTGGACAGCAGTAAGGAAGGAAATTCTTTTATTTGGTCACCTTTAGCCTATGGCCCGACACAGGCCGTGTTTCGCTACCTTCTTCAGGGGCAGGCTAAACTAAAAACATAATAAATAATAATAAATAACATCATAAATAAAAACATAAATAAATAAATAGCCATAAAAACCATCACACCAAGAATAAAACCTAAGACACTCAACACAGAAATAAATAATTAAATAACATGCCAAATCAATAATATATATATCTATAATTACATAAATATAAAGGAAGACAACATATTCTATGTTTGTATCTAATTTCACCAACAACTCATAACTAGCACAGCCAATAAAAATTATAATAAATAATAATCAATAGGCAATAACAGTAAATAAATAAATACTTCAACATTCAAAAAAATATTACATTATGATAAGTGTAAAACATATAATGAAGAATTTGATGGCTAACTTATAAAAACATAGATAAAAGAATAAAAAGTGCAATCATGTAAATATACTTTAAAAGGGGCCTAAAGGATTTGTATGATATGTGTTCATGTGCATAACCTCAAATACATATATAGGATTAGCCCAATAACAATAACTAAAGAATGAAAATATATAGCGAAATCAGTTGAATCAGGGGAAACAAAAAAACTTGGAAACAAACGTTTCAAAAAATAATTCATCTACCTGTAAAATGTGACGTCAAATCCTCCAAATTATAAATTCATCAATTGCCGATTCTAATAGTAACACAAAAACAAGATACACCAGTCTACATCCAGGATGTAAGGAATCATAGGCCTTCATATAATATACTTGCCAACAAAAGCCTAGTATAAAAATATTTATTTGTTGACTCAATGTTATTTGATTTTCAACTGCACTAAAAACCGGAGATCTACCTCCCATGGGGGATCACGTAGTCTACAACCACCTCCGTTGTTTTTAAATCACCATAAATGTCATTAAAACTGCCTCCGTACTCTAAACAATGCTTTAACGTTGAGTCAACAAAAAATTATTTTTTGAAACTGTTTCCAAGTTTTTTTGTTTTATGTTTTATACTTACCATAACGTAATTTTTTTTTAATGTTGAAGTATTTATTTATTTACTGTTATTGCCTATTAATTATTATTTATTATAATTTTTATTGGCTGTGCTAGTTATGAGTTGTTGGTGAAATTAGATACAAACATAGAATATGTTGTCTTCCTTTATATTTATGTAATTATAGATATATATATTATTGATTTGGCATGTTATTTAATTATTTATTTCTGTGTTGAGTATCTTAGGTTTTATTCTTGGTGTGATGGTTTTTATGGCTATTTATCTATTTATGTTTTTATTTATGATGTTATTTATTATTATTTATTATGTTTTTAGTTTAGCCTGCCCCTGAAGAAGGTAGCGAAACACGGCCTGTGTCGGGCCATAGGCTAAAGGTGACCAAATAAAAGAATTTCCTTCCTTACTGCTGTCCACGTTGTGTTACTGGGTTCCCCTCAGGTTGGTTCATGAACCAGCTGCTCCAAGAAGCAGTCATTTATTTCATCTAGGAACTTTATCTCCCTAGCATGTCCTGCCGTGACACTGACCCAGTCGATACCGGGGTAATTGAAATCACCCATTATTATTACTGCGCTAACACGTTTGTAAGCTTCCTTGATTTCTTTGAGCATTTCATCATCCATTTGTTCATTCTGGCCAGGCGGTCGATAGTACACCCCCACTGCCATCACCTTCCCCTTTTTACATGGAATTTCAATCCATAGAGATTCTACAGCAAATTTTGTTTCCTGCAAAACTTTAATCCTTTCTGACTCAATGCCCTCTCTAACATAGAGCGCAACCCCTCCACCAATTTTATCAGCTCTATCATTACGATATAGTTTGTAGCCAGGTATCACAGTGTCCCACTGGTTGTCCTCCTTCCACCGTGTCTCTGAGATTCCAATGATATCTAACCTCTCATTTAGTGCTATATATTCTAACTCTCCCATCTCAGTTTTTTAGACTTCTAGCATTTGCATACAAGCATTTTAGAGACTATTTTATTCATATTAATTTGGCTATTGGTAGACATGGGTAATTTGGGATCTTTAAGCTCTGTCTGCTCCATACTCGAGGGCATTTGGGCTACTTTACTCTTTTTTGGAACCTCTCTGCTTTTGGTAGTATCCTTCAAGGATACATTCTTCCGAACCATATGGGACTCCCCAGTTCTATATTATTATTTAACATTTCTTATATACCGCCTTTCATGATAACAAGGCGGTTTACATTGAACAAACTGAAATTACATTGAACAGGACATTATATAGCTCTAGGCTACCGGGAACCCAAAGCAGAAAAAATGGCTCCCTCTTAAGAGCCACAGCATCCGTGATAAGAATATCCTCTGAGAACGCCCCCGGAGGGTAGGAGTTGCCTAAACCTCAAAGAGATTACGGAGTACCGCCTGTCCGAAAGCACTGTCCATCCAGGACTCTCTCTCGAGGCAGTAGTGGGCTGCAGAAGTCTGGCTTGAAGACCAAGTAGCGGCCTGGCAGATGTCGGCCAACGGAACAGAGCAGAGATGAGCTACTGATGCGGCTTTCGCCCTGACACAGTGGGTCGTGACGCGACCCTGCAAGGAGAGGCCGGCTGCCTTGTACGCCCAAGCGATACAATCTGCTACCCAAGTGGACAAGGTACGCTTGGAGACTGGGAACCCCAGTTTATTAGGGTCAAAGGAGACGAAGAGCTGAGTAGCCCTTCGGTGCCCCCGCGTACATTCTATGTAAAAGGACAATGCCCTCTTACAGTCCAGGGTATGCAAGACTGTCTCAACCCGGCTGGTATGCGGCCTGGGAAAGAATGTCGGAAGAACCACCTCCTGGTTGAGGTGGAAGGAGGAGACAACTTTTGGAAGGATCTTCGGATGGGTCCATAGGATCACCCTGTACCTATAGAACCGTGTGTACGGTCTATCAGAAACCAGAGCTTGTAGTTCACTCACACGTCTGGCCAAGGTAAGAGCTACCAGGAAGAGCGCTTTCCAAGAAAGGAAGCGTAAATGAAACGTAGCCATCGGCTCAAACGGTGGGCGAGTAAGTTGCTGCAAGACCATGTTCAAATCCCACTCAGTGGCTGGTGGACGAATCGGAGGCTTGAGCAGAAGCAGGCCTCTGAGGAAGCGGGACACCAAGGGGTGAATCGACAGAGACTGACCCTCCACCGGTGAGTGGTGTGCTGATAAAGCACTGAGGTGGACCCAAACAGAGTTGGACTTCAGACCTAGGTTTGACAGGTGAAGTAGGTATTGTAATACTACTGGCACCAGGCAGGAAAAAGGATCTTCATTGCACTGAGCACACCATACCGTAAACCTACGCCACTTGAGGGCATAGGATTTTCTGGTGGACTGCCTTCTAGAGGCTAAGACCACCTCCTCAACTTCCCTAGGTAGACATAAGGGAGCTAGCACTATCCTTTCAGCAGCCAGGCCATCAGATTGAGTGATCTGAGATTGGGGTGCAGAAGGGAACCCTGATCCTCAGACAAGAGATCGGGTTGCAACCCCAGAGGAAATGGAGTTTCCACCGCCAACTGCAGAAGGAGTGGAAATCACGGTTGCCTCGGCCATCTGGGGGCTACCAGAATCACCGAGGCCTTGTTCCGTTGAATCTTGAACAGAGTTCAGGCCACCAGGGGCGTGGGAGGAAATGCATACATGAGGCCCGTAGACCAAGAGATCAGAAACGCATCTGCTGCCATTCTCAGGGGATGCGGCTGTCTGGAGCAAAACCTGGGCAGCTGACGGTTCAGTGGACTTGCAAAGAGATCGATGGATGGAAGTCCCCATCGTAGAAAGATCTGCTGGACCACCAATGGATTCAACTGCCATCCGTGAGGCTGGAGAATCCTGCTTAGTTTGTCTGCCAAGAAGTTCTCCTGGCCAGGCAGATAAACCGCTTTGAGAAACATGCCCTGTTTGACTGCAAAAGAGCAAAGTGCCTGCGCCTCCTGACATAGGAGTCTGGACCCTGTGCCCCTTGCTTGTTCACATAGAATATTGCTACCTGCTAACTGCTTCTGCCTGTGCTGCTTATCTGTTTGCTGTCTGTTGCTGTAGTCTGCGCTCTCAAAGCAGCTTGTATTCCTGCCCTTGTGTCTCCCCAGGTACTCGCTTGCAGTCCCCGCCCACCGGAAGTGACGCTGGGTTCTCCTGCGTTTAAAACCCACACTGGTGCGGCGTCTGGTTGCTGTTTGCTGTGTTCTGCTCCACCCGATTATCTGCCTACCTGCTAACTGCTTCTGCCTGTGCTGCTTATCTGTTTGCTGTCTGTTGCTGTAGTCTGCGCTCTCAAAGCAGCTTGTATTCCTGCCCTTGTGTCTCCCCAGGTACTCGCTTGCAGTCCCCGCCCACCGGAAGTGACGCTGGGTTCTCCCGCGTTTGAAACCCACACTGGTGCGGCGTCCTGCGCCGCGAAGGCGCGCGCCGAAGGAGCGCGCACAAGGAGCAGGACCTGCTCCTTGTGCGAGCTCCTTGGGGCGAGTTCCAGGGCGACGAAGCTGAGGTTTGGGCGTCTCCATCTGCACCTTTACATATGCACTCTTCCCTGTCCCCACCTCCTCATTCTACTACCCCTCGCTCTTCATATCTGCTGTCAAAAGCAGCTTTCGTTGCTATACCACCCTTTGCAGTTCTAGTTTTCCTGCTACTGCTCTTTCTTCCCTCTAACATGTCTGTCATACCGGTGCATTGGGGCTGGCGCCCTGTTGTGTCCTCTGCTACCCTCTCCGGCCATCTTGCCCGGCAGCCCCTCAATTTAACCCATTGTATCTCTCCCCTTTCACAGCCCTCCCCTCCCTTTGCACTTTCCCGCCCACTCCTGCATTTAGCTCTCCTAAATTGTTGCTCAACCCGGACCAAAACATCCTTGATTCAAGACCTTATTGTACTACGCAGTCTGGATGTCTTCTTCCTAACCGAAACCTGGCTGAGGGAGGGTGATGAGCCCTTCCTCAACCGGTGTCTCCCACCTGGCTATTCTTTCCTGTCTACTTCACGTCGAGGCAGAAGTGGCGGTGGAATTGCTATTATTCACCGCTCTTCTGTTTCACTATCTGAACTTTCCCCCCTAGTCTCTCCTTCCTATCCTGAGTCCCTCCTTGTACGGCTGGACTCTTCCTCTTCTCCATATTACTTCCTTCTTATCTATGCCCCCCCTTCTCTCTCTTCCTCTTCCTGGGATTCCTTGCTAACTACCATTTCAGAAGTTTCCCTCCGTTATCCCCGTCTCTTAATCCTAGGTGATTTCAATATTCATGTGGACGCTCCCTCCTCAGCAAGAGACCTTTCTTTTCTTACTTTTCTATCTGATCACTCTCTCCGACAATTTGTTTCCTTTCCCACTCACATTGCCAGTCACACTCTTGATCTTCTCATCGCTCCGGGTTCTTTCCCTTTCCTACCCTTGTCCCTTTCCTTTTCTTCTCTTCCCTGGACCGATCACGTATGTCTCTTCTTTGACGTTCCTGTCCCACTTGTTGCCTCCTCCTCGAATTTCAATACCAACCCCTCTCCTACGCTTTCCCGCCGAATCACTGTTGATACTCTCCACCATCTTCCCTCCCCAGCCATCTCGCTCCCAATAGACTTCGACACTCTCCCCCTTGACGTCCAGGTTCACAAATTGCATTCATCACTCTCTTCTGCCTTGGACTCTGCCGCTCCCCTTTGCCCTCACCACTCCCGTCGCCGCCTCCCACACTACCCCTGGTTCCACCACGGCTTAATTTTACACCGTAAGCATCTCCGTCGTGCCGAACGCCTCTGGCTGAAGTATCCTTCTCCTATCACTTCTGCTGATTTCCATACTTGCCACCGTCACTATCGCACCCTTCTCCACACGGCCAAGCGTGATTATTACACTGATCTCATTTCCTCCTCCTCGAATTCGTCTCGTCAGCTATACTCAGTCCTTCGTTCCCTCACAGCTTCGCACTCTGCATCCTCCCCCTCTCCCAATGTAACCTCTGCTCTCCCGGACTCCTCCGCCCTTGCTTCTTTCTTTGTCTCCAAGGTTAGCACCCTCCGCCAAGCTTTTCCCCAATGTCCGCCGCCTCTTTCTCCCCCCACTGAGCCCCCTCCTCCTCCTCCCCTTTCTTCGCCATCCTTAACTCCTGCACTATCTCATTCCTGGTCCTCATTTGACCCCATTACACCTGATGTTTTGAATAAGACTTTCTCTACTATTCGCAAAACTACCTGCCCAGCTGATCCTATCCCTTCCCAATGGCTTCTAGAACCTTCCCTAGCTCTATCTCCTTATATCCTTTCCCTTCTCAACTCAAGTCTCTCCACTGGTTCTTTTCCTTCCACCTGGAAACACGCATTAGTCCGTCCCATCTTGAAATCTCACTCCTCTGATCCTTCCGTTCTTTCTAACTGGCGCCCAGTCTCAAATCTACCCTTCTTATCAAAACTCCTCGAGAAATTGGTTTTCTTTCAGCTTGCCTCCCATCTTGAGCTTTCCCTTATTCTCCATCCCCGTCAATCAGGTTTCCGCCCTGGCCATAGCACTGAATCTGTCCTTCTCTCCCTTCTTAATGATCTTCACATTGCTCACGATCGCGGTCTTGTCACCCTGGCTGTCTCCCTTGACCTATCTGCGGCTTTCGACCTGGTAGATCATCACACCCTCCTCTTCCGTCTTCGGGAAGCTGGTCTCTCGGGTGTGGTTCTCCAGTGGTTTCATTCATTTCTATCCTGTCGTTCTTTCTCTGTCGTCTCTGCATCTTCTTCCTCTGCCCCCACCCCCCTGTCCTGTGGTGTTCCCCAAGGGTCTGTTCTTGCCCCACTTCTTTTCAATATTTTCCTAGCCCCCCTTGCCCTTCTGGTCCAACAGTTTAGCATTTCTGCATATTATTATGCAGATGACATTCTTCTTCTTCACCACACATTCTTTTTCCCCTGATATTTCCCCTCTCAACCTCTGTCTCACTGCTGTGATGTCTTGGTTCTCCTCTAATTTTCTACAAGTGAACCCGGCAAAATCTTTTGCAATCTGGTTCACCTTTGGCAGTCCTTCTCCCACCTGTGCCCCCTCTCTCTCCTCCCAGCCTATCCCCCTGGTCTCATCACTCCGATACTTAGGTGTTGTTCTTGACTCTGCCCTCACTTTCAAAGATCACATTTCTTCAATTGTTCAACGCTCTTTCTTCTCTCTTCGTCAACTTAGA
Source organism: Ichthyophis bannanicus (assembly GCA_033557465.1). Lineage (NCBI taxonomy): Eukaryota > Metazoa > Chordata > Amphibia > Gymnophiona > Ichthyophiidae > Ichthyophis > Ichthyophis bannanicus. The sequence goes on from CM066038.1 coordinate 335,193,357, forward strand.
GCAGTTCGCCCTTTCCTTTCTACCCCTGCTCTGACCACCCTTCTGCTCACCCTTGTGTTGTCCCGTCTCGATTATTGTAATGTCTCTTTTGCTGGTTTACCCAAGTCCCAACTGTCTCGTCTCCAACGCATTCAAAATGCTGCCATCCGTCTGTTATCCCATGCATCACGTTTCGATCATGTCACACCCCTTCTTTATCAATATCACTGGTTACCCATTTCTTTCCGTATTCGGTATAAACTTCTAATCTTTGCACATCAAATAATCCATACCGGCACTCCCCTCTACCTGGCAAATCAGATACAATTCCGTACCCCTCACCGCCTCCTCCGCTCTGTACACATAAATCGCATGGTCCTTCCCTCCCCTGCACATGCTCGTCTAGAACAAACTCGCTCCTCTGCTTTCTATTTCTTGGTTCCAAGTCTTTGGAAATCACTCCCCCCCCCCCCCCCCCTCCGTGCAGAAAGCTCATACCAAACATTCAAATCCCAACTCAAAACTCATCTTTTCTGCCTTGCGTTTGATCCTCCTCCCTAGCCCATTCCTTCCCCCTCCTCGTTACCATGTCCTTTCACAGAATTGTTTGTCTTCTCCTTCCCCTCCTCCCTTGTTTGTATACATGCATTATTGTTTCTGATTTTAGCTTATTCCTGTTCTTATCTCCTCTTTCCTTTCTCCTCTACTTTTCTTTGATTTGATGGCGTTCCTTTCTTTTTCTGCAGCCGAGTGCTTGTTTTAACTAACTTGCCTGATTTTATTTATTGTAAACCGCTCAGACGCCTACGGTATCGAGCGGTATAACAAGTTTTAATAAACCTAAACCTACCTGATTGTCTGTCTGAACTAAGACAGACTGGTGAGAGAGGGCATGAGAAAAAGTCTGTAGAGCTAAGCGGATTGCTCGCAGCTCCAAAAGATTGATCTGTTGTGTGGTCTCCCGAGTGGACCAGAGACCAAGAGTGCACATGCCCTGGCAATGTGCACCCCAGCCCTTTAAGGAAGCATCGGTCGTCATCACCCTTGTGTGTGCTGGGGCCTGAAACGGTACCCCCCTGAGAAGATTTGGGAGATGTAGCCACCACTGCAAGGAGTTCAAGAATGGTTTGGACACCTTTACTCTGTTTCGGAGATCGCCTGTGGCCTGCGCCCACTGAGCTTTGACGCATCACTGAGCAGCCCGCATGTGCAGACGTACATTCGGGGTCACATGTACCGTGGATGCCATATGGCCCAGGAGCCGCAGGAAGTGTCTGGCGGAGACCTAAGAATTGATTTGGAACTGGTTGGCCAAGTCCATCAGTCTGTGTGCCCTGTCCTCGGGCAAGTATGCTCTTGCCTGCAGGGTGTCTAATCTTGCCCCTATAAACTCTAGTTTCTGTGAGGGGAGCAAAGTGGACTTTGCGTAGTTTATGACAAAGCCCAGATGCTGAAGAAGAGAGACAGTGTGAAGAGTGGCTTGTCTGGCCTCCTGGAGAGACTGGCCCCTGACGAGCCAGTCGTTCAGGTATGGAAAGACAAAAATTCCCTGATTTCTGAGAGAGGCCGTCACCACCACCAGGCATTTGGTGAAAACTCTGGGGGCGAAGGTTAGGCCAAAGGGCAGTACTCTGTACTGAACATGGTTTCCTCCCACCACAAATCTGAGATATTGTCTGTGGTCTGGATGGATGAGAATGTGTGTATAAGCATCCTTTAGGTCTAAGGAGCATAGCCAATCTCCCTGCTGGAGGTAGGGCAGCAGTATCCCAAGGGTAAGCATCTTGAACTTTTCCCTCTCCAGAAACTTGTTTAAGTTTCGCAAGTCTAGGATAGGCCGGAGGCCTCCTGTCCTGTTTGGTACCAGGAAGTACCTGGAGTAGAAGCCTTGCCCTCTCAGGTGGTGAGGCACTGGTTCCACCGCCTGTTCCTTTAGAAGACTTTCCAACTCCTGAAGGAGAATGTTTCTGTGCAGAGGGAGTCTTGGAGGCTCCCCTGGAAAGTAGGAGGGGGGCAATGTTCCCTCTAATTTTCTGTAGGCTGTGTGCGCGCATAAAATATCAGCTGTGCAGCTTTTGAAGGAAGGTTAAATTTTTGTGCGCCACATAACGACACTCAGTTATATACTTTAAAATTTGACTACACGTCAGAATACGGTATGTACACCACATTGATTGTACTAGAAAATATTGTAGAACTTGAGAAAACCATAAATACACAACAGCTTTTCAATTTTAAGAAAGTCTGTGTTGTTTTCTATCAGAATCAGAACCAGAACCGTAATTTTTGTGCGCTCTGTTGTAAAGTATGTGCGCTCACTCGGTGAGGTGTGTGCGCGCGCACACGCGCACAGCTTAGAGGGAACAGTGGAGGGGGGTATCTGGTGGAAGTGGAGTAAGTAGCCCTTCTGGACTATGCTCAGTACCCAGATATCCCGTGTGATGGCTGGCCACCTGTAGGCGTACAGGGTCAGCCGACTTCCTGTGCTGAGTGGAGCCAGCTGTGGAGAAGAGGCTATGATGTGGGAGTCAAAACCCCACTCCCTGCTGTGCAGGAGCCGGTGTTGGCAGCTTGGGGGTCTTCTGCCTACGGGGCCCATGCCCCTGCCCCTTGGCCTGCTGGCCCTGTTGGGGAGCTGGAGAGACCTGGTATTGAGGGTAGGATTTATAGGCAGCACCCTTCCTCGGGGAAAAAGGGCTTCTTTCCCGAGCCCTTCTTTTTCTGAGAAGGGGTAGAAGTCTTCCTGGACAGCCTTGTCATGGTGAGCGTCTCAGTCTTGATTTCCGCAGCTTTTTCAGTCATGAGCTTACCGAAAAGGTTTTTACCTCGCAAGGGACATCGACCAACTTGTCCTGCACCCATGGCTCCAGGTCTGATGACTGTAGCCAGGCCTGACGGCATGCACCGATGCCAGCTGCGGCTACCCGGGCTGAAGCCTCGAAGCCATCATAGGCTGCTCGAGAGATAAACTTTGAGCACTCTCGAATCCCTGTTGACAAAGCCTTGAACCTCTGCAAAGATTCCTCGGAGAGGCCAGCTGAGAACATGGCAATCTCCTTTGCCAGGTCTCGTAGGTACATGCCCATGTACAGCTGGTAGGTCTGGACATGGCAAGATAGCATAGAGCCCTGGAAGCACTTTCTACCGAGGGCATCCAGGTTCCGGGCCTCCCGGTCTGGGGGCACCGAGGAGTACATCTTCTGACTCTTCAGACGGTGCATGGCTGATTCCACAACCATGGAGTGGTGCGGTAGCTGCGCCTTTTGGAACCCAGGGCTCTTACGGACTCGATAAATGGAATCGACCCGTTTGCTAAGAACTGGCGTTGAAGTCGGCGCCTCCCACATACGGAAAAGCAGCCGTTACAGCATCGGAGGAACCGGTACAGTAAAGGCTTCCTTCGGAGGAAAATCATACTGGAGGGCTTCGAGATCCTCGGCTCGAGGCTCCTCTTCGGCGTCCGCGGGGAAGGCCAAGGCCTTGGCCATGTCCCTCACAGTCCGAGAACCGGGTATCCTCCGGGGGGGGATCGTCTCCGAGGCTCGGACTCCATTGAGTCCGAAGGGACGCACCAGGTCCGGAAGGTGTCCGGGGACTCCTCATCCTCTGTCTCCCACTCTGACTCCTCCGAGGAGGAATCGAGCGGCTCTGGCCATGTGGGCCTCGGTGCCACCTGCCCCAACGCTGAGGGTATCGGCATTGACGACCTCGGTCCCGCACGGGAGGTCGAGGGGGACCTTGATCGAGGATCGACTCGAGACTTAATTGACTCGAGGATCGGCTCGGTCTCCGGGGTCGACTTGGACATCGAGGTCCCGGTGGTCGGGGCAGATGCACCGGTCAGACCGGCAATCAGCACCCGCTGCTGTTCCATGAAGGCAGCCAAGCTGCTCTCCAAGGCCATCAACCTGAGTCCAAGCTCAGGAGACTCAGCAGCCCCCAACTCGGGCCCCAACGTCGGCTCCCCCGGGGGAGAGTCCACGAGAACAACTGCACTTACGTGACTCCGGCTCCACACGAGGTAGCTTGGAAGGCCTCTCTGACTCTGAGAGCTCGGGGCGGCAGTCAGGGCTACGCGACCTGGCCCTCAAGGAGTCAGTCTCCACTGATGCCGCCCTCGCAAGCTTTTTCTTCCTTCTGTGCTCTCGGGTGGGAGACTCCCTTTCAGAGGCACCCCAATGGTGCTCGGGGTTGGATTCCCGAGATGTCGAGGCCTCTGATGAAGTCCGGGCTCGGCCGGACGCGGAGTCAGAGAAAATTCACTCACGTTGATGCTGACGGCTCCAAAGCGCCTTCGATGACATTTTGTCGCACGGGCCACAGGCCAGCGGGTCATGGTCGGGCTCAAGGCATTGGAGGCAGCAGTCATGTGTGTTGGTGAGAGACATCAGTTTCTTGCACCGATCACACTTTTTGAACCTGCTGGCAACCATCAGGGGAAGAAGGGCCCCTGCAAGGTCAAAAGACCGGGCTGCTAGTAAAAACACAAAAAGAGTGCAAACACTAGTCACGAAGGACAAAAACCGAAAATCAAAACTCCAGACTCGATACCGGTGTACCGAGCCCAGACGGGAAGGGGAACCGGCGTCGAACCGGATAAGACAACGCGAAAATCGCAGAAAAAAAATCAACTTTTCCCGGGTGACACAAATTAACGTCTGTTGGGCTCCGCGGAAAAAGAAAGACTGGGCAAGATGGCACCCTTGGGCGGGAAGGGGACCGCGCAGGTGCGCTGCATTCCCAAAGGCTTTCTTTGAAAGCTGGGGAAATGCTCCGCACGGGGGCTCCATATGTGAGGACGGACTTCCTGCTTGGTCCTGGAGAATGGTTGTTTATAGGTGTGTGGTTTTAAGTTAAATTTGATTAATGATTGTTATTATGTTCATTTTATTGTGTACATATGCTTGGAAGCCACCTAGGATTTTAGATGGGTGTAATATACATTTTATTTAATTAATTAATTTTATTTTATGCTTTTACAATAGAAAAAAAATACAAATGCCATAATACATTCCTACATAATAAACAGTCCATATCAACGGTGAGCCCCAAAAAAACAGAATCACCCGAAACAAAGTACTTAACCCTTTTATCATATCCGGAGCAGCAAAGGAAATAAAATCCAAAAGAAAGAAATTATAATATTTCAACCCTTACCCTGCAAGAAAATCTCCAATTCAGTAGGTTCAAAAAGACATACCTCACACCTTGATAAACCAAATTATATTTACAGGGAAACTTTAAATAAAAAGAGGCCCCCAGAGCCAGGACCCGAGGTTGCTGCTCCAGGAAGGCTTTCCTACTCTTCTGAGTGACCCATGATACATCAGGAAAAATCTGTATAGCCTGCCCAAAATACTTCACCTGCCTTTTTTTTTTTTTAAACACAGCTTTAAGACCAAGTCTTTGTCTGTCTCCATTAGAAAAGTCACCAAGAGAGTTGCTCTTGAGGAAATTTCCTCCAATGACGTTTCTAAATAAGCAGACAAATCAAAGCTTGGCCCACTTAATTGATCCATCTCCTGCCCATCCAAGCAAACATCCTTAAGTGTCCCCTTCACACCCTTAGGCAAATACTACATTTTTGAAATGTTAATTGAATCAGGATTAGGGTGCAATATGATATCCTTAAGATATTTGGAGAACAAAATCCCAGAGGACAAGAAATGAGTACAAGGAAAATTCACAAACCGCAAATTTTTTGAACGAAAAGCATTCTCACAAAATTCACTCTGACGATGCAAAGCAAGAGAATCTTATACTGAGGAGGCAAGGGCAGACTGGACCAATGAGGTCTGAGATTCAAGTTTAGAACATCAATTATTATCACATAAAGAAAATTTAACCTCATGCTCGTCAAGAGCAGCCACCACCTCCTCAGAGAAAGTAGAAATACAAGAAAGAGAAGATTGCAAAGATAATTCAGTCCGTTTCACCACTTCCCATATATCTTTAAGTGAAATATCTTGCGGAGGTTCAGGTTTCTCAGAAACTTCTAAGAAACTAACTGGTTTAGGTAACACAAATTTAGAGTCAGAGAGAGATTCAAAACATAAGAAAGTATCCAGCAGGGGAATAGGTCCCAATGTTCCCCCACTCTTCTTATATAGAGCAGGGAGAGCATTAACAGAACTACTACTCAGATTGGGAGGAGTAAAACCCAACGAGGTCAAGGAGGAGGAAGAGACAATACTCACAGCTGGAGACTCCTTCACGGTGGCGGAAGTTGCAGGAACTTTCTCCATAACTCCAAAATGAGTGTCAAGAAGACCAACAACCTTAACAGCTTTCACCGTCGGGGGAGCAAAAGGTTTCTTTTTTCGTTTCTCCATGCCAAGAGCAAGCAACTTCCTTACTCCTCCTTCGTGCTCTGAAGGGGCTCCAAAGGGGCAGATCCTGCCCCTTTGGACACACCCCTTCGGAGCACGCACCCACGGCGGGGCTAGATGAAATAGCCATTAGAGCCACACATCACAGGCTAGTGCAAAGCAGCTGAGACCAGGGTCCATATCAAGAGGTAAATGCAGCAAACAAGAACAGAGCACTCACGATATCCCAAGGTGGGGCTGAATGAAATAGCCCTTACAGCCACACATCACAGGCTAGTGCAAAGCAGCTGAGACCAGGGTGCAAATCAAGAGGTAAATGCAGCAAACAGGAACAGAGCACTCACGGAATATACATTTTAAAATAAAGTAAATAAAATATATGCAATGGATATGTAAACATTTATGTAAATGAGACCTCGCTCTGAGTCTCTGCATATGGCCCCACATCACCCTCAGGGTGCCCCTGCTTGTGAGGTCATTTGTGACATGGATAGAGTAGATCTTCTGCCTAATGGTCAGGGCCACAGCCTTCTACCCTAAGGAACAGGCTTCTATGCCCTCTTATGCCCCTTCTGAGCTTGTCAAAGGTCACTTTGACCTCCACTTCCTTTGAGGGAAGACACCAGGCCACATAGCTCTGCAAACACCTTGGTGATATCACTCAAGGGCCACTGGGAGGCCAGGAGACTGCATTCACCTGACCTCATCTAAACACAAGGAAACATTTGAAAGGGCAGGACTATGCTGTATGTTGGCTTGATATGTATTTTGGGGTCTTATAATGTGGCTGCAGGACGGAGGATTGACATGGTTGCATAACATCCCTCTCTGGGAGACACAAGTGCCATGCATAACTCATTCACTGTCGAGGACTCCCCGTCAACCCCAACTGAGCTTCTCTACCCAATGGCATGTGTTCATGGCAATATATTTTGGAGGTCGGTTGTGGCCTCAGCAGAGTTCATGGATGTCACATCATCTGATTGGCAGTCTTATCATCAATGATGGGCCTTCAAGGCTCATGGCCAGACCGAGGGGCTGCTCAAGACAATCTGCTGCCTGAGGCAAGGGATAAGATGGCGCCCACCACCAAAACTGCAGTCAGGGACTGAACCAAATCAAAAAGTCAATTAGGTAAGGGGAGAAAATAAAAAGATGTTCGCAAACCATGGAAGTAAAAGAGAGAGCGAGAACCACTGCACAATTTATAACACCAAATTTGAACTCATTTTTATTTTGTTATAAACTATGTTATGGTTGTTGCTTTTTCTTTTTGAACATATATTTTGCATTCACAGAACCCCCTCCCTCAACAAAAGGTGCAGAGCAGAACTAGGACATCCACCCACAAAACTCAATATCTAATTGAAAAAAACAAACTGATTCTGGCCTTCTCACTAACAAACATCCTCCTGTACCAGGCATATTGTGAACTAATAGGAGTGGAGGAATAGCCTAATGGCTAGGGCACTGGCTTAGGAACAAAGGGCCCGATTTTCAAAAGGCATCTACATGGTTTACAGCCCAATAAACCGTGTAGATGCCTTAGTTGGGGATATTCAACAGCATTCACATGGTTAGTGCCGTTGGATGTCCCCCCCTAAGTCCCCTGATGCTATCCAGTTAGCATCAGGGCATGTTGGGGCGTTCCAGGGTGGAGAATGGCGCTAACCGAGCAGCAGCGATATTAGATGCTGCCCAGTTAGTGAAATGTGCCTTAAAGATAGGCGAGGAAAACCCTCGCCTATCTTTAAGGTACAGATCGCTAACAGGATAGCATCCAATATCACTGCTGCCCGGTTAGCATCGGCAGTTTCTGTCTTTTGCAGCGATCACCAGATACTCAGTGCCATTGCTGTGGCAATGAATATCCAGTTTAGGGGTCGGCGGGGAGGGGCTATGTGCCGATGAGGCTCATAGCCCTTCCAAAATCAGGAAGGTTGAATATTGGGCCCCAAGAGACCAGGGCTCAATTCCTGCTAGCACTCCTTGTGGCCTTGGGCAAGTCACTTAACCCTCCATTACCTCAGAAGAATCCAGTCTATCAATGTCCCTGTTTAATGTACATTACCAAGTTTAAGTTACAATGTAAACTGCTTTGACTAAAAATGATAAAAGCAGTATAAAAAAATCTGTTAAATAAAATACAAAACCCTACAAAAGTCAATAAGGATCTATTGAGCAAATCTCCATACCATACCAGCACCAACTTCCAAAACTCACATAAGGAGCCTACCTGAAAAAAGCATCACTATAAATACTGCAGCGTGCCCTGGAACATCCAACACCTATTTGAAAAGCTGAACAATTCAAATTACTACAGTACAGATGCCTTCGTACAAACTCCATGTTAACGGAACGCCTGGCTGGCTCTCAGTCACACACTCAGAACACAGACCCTCACCAAATATAGAATAAATGATGATAACCTAAAGTAAAAATAAAAATATGTAAACAAAAATGAAACTGAATGCCCAAGAAGTCAGACTCTGCATGCAATGCAATACCAGAGAAATAAGAGACTCATTTGCCTGTACTGTGTAAAATATAAAAATAGCACAAAGTCCAATCGCTCATTTGAAAATAAAATTATTTTTCTACCTTTTTTGTCTGACTATTTTATACTCTGATCATGCTGTTCGTGATCTGAGGCTTCTACTTTCTTCTGTCTTCTATTAGATCTCTTTCTACGGTCTCTACTCCATCTGCCTTGTCTCTCCTTTTGTTTTCTTCACTTCTTTCCATCTTGGATATTGATTTTTTTCTTTCCACTTTTCTTCCATTTATTTCTCTCTCTCTTTGGCCACCCAGATTTAACTACTCCTTACTACCCAGTTCTCAATCTCCTTCTTTTTTACGCCATCTATGTACCGCTCCCTACTTCCCCCCTCTCCAGCATTTGTCTTTCTGTCACTTCCTGTCATAAGAAATGCCATACTAGGTCAGATCAAGGTCCATCAAACCTAGTATCCTGTTTCCAACAGAGGCCAACCCAGGTCACAAGTACCTGGCAGGTAACCAAAAAGGATCATGGGATCCACAATGCTTGTCCCAGGGTAAGCAGTGGATTTCCTAGGTCCTCTAATAATGGTTTATGGACCGTTCCTCCAGGAACTTATCCAAAGCTTTAAGCCCAGCTACACTAACAGCTTTTACTATATCCTCCAGTAACAAATTCCAGAGTTTGATTATGCATTGAGTAAAAAAATATTTCCTCTTATCAGTCTTAAATGGGTTACATTGTAACTTCATTGTGTGTCCTCTAGCTTTCTACGTTTTGATGGTGTAAACAACCAATCTACGTTTACCCGTTCCACTACATTCATTAATTTATAGACCTCTACACTTTTCTTAAAGGATTTCAATGACTTGTTCAATTGAATATAGAGGGGTATAGAATTCCAAAGAACAGGTACTAAGAAAGAAAGCAGCCTGACAGGTATATTCATGGTGGGCGGCAAAAGCATTAGATGGAACAACTTGCCTATTTTGGTTTTGAGACCGTAAAGATCATGTTTGTAAATATGGATAAGCAAATCTGACAAATAAAGAGAACTTGTGGAAAAAACTTTGAGCTAATAACAAAATTTTAAATTTTATACAAAATCATCAAGCATGTTACTGCTTCTTGAGATAGTAAAAATGTCTACCAATAAAGCATATTACTGCTTCTTGAAATAGTAAAAATGTCTACCAAGTCAAACAGCTAAGTAGTATGTGACTAATAAATACAATTACTGTTCTGTTACATCATCCCTCATATTACCATGACATCACTGCAAGATTTTCATAATTTGCCCAGTACATGTATTCAATATATTCACTTTTTTGAACGGAATCTGTTTTTCAGAAATTAAAATACCATCCCTATATATTTGGATAAAAATAATAATTTTCTTGGAAGTCAGTTAGTTTCCTTTGAGGTTTGTTACTCGATTTGATACCAAATATGTAATTACTTCCAGATGGAGGTTAAGACAAATCATGCTCACAATCTTTGCTTTTCCTAGAGAAGCGTTTGGGTTAGAGTCCAACAAGCAAAATGACAAGGTATAGGAATCACTTTTGTTTTGCCTTCAGGCCACAGATTCTGCAGAAGTGATTTTGCCTGTGCTGAAAAAGAGGACAGATAGCACTGTGTGATTGGAGCCGCTGCCTTTCAGAGTATTAACTAACCAGAGGCCTGCCACCTGTTTTCTGTGCCATTTCTCCATTTTACGCCTGACTGGGTGCCCCCCTTTTCCAAGACCCTCCCCCCCATCACTTGCTGTATACCAGACAGTCCATGTGATTGATCTCGTGGTCGGAGCAATGCCTGCGATAATCCTCCCACATGTCCTTGATGACAGTGATGGCCAGGATGAAGAACACAGGGGCCAGCACCAGTTCGGGCTTGAAGGCGTTCACAGAGGGCATGAAGTTGAGGAAGTCGATAAAGATGAAGTAGATGTTGGCAAGGTGGTGGAACTGCTCAAAGAGATTTTTGGCAGGAAAGAGAGCAGCATGTACGTGTGGTTTTGATCTTGTTGCTGGCATGCTGCTGCTGCCCCCGGGACTCCTCAAAGGGGGGCACCGGTGGCAGCTGCAGCCGTTGTGGCAGGTGCAGGCCTGTGACCCACGGTGTCTGACATAAGCAGGCCAGCATGGCTAGCTTGACCTGTAAATGAGGCCTGTGGAGAGGCATATAGGATTGCACATCCCCCAATATGCTGCTATTGTAAGATAGAACTCAGTAGAAGTATTGAATTAGCTTAGGTAAGCAGAACCGAGAGATGGAAAAATACAGAAAAACATGTTTAAAAGTTACTGATAAGAAAAAGTACATCTGCAAAGAAATAATTGGGAGTGCTGACAGATGAATTGCAGAGCCCTGCTCCTCTGCATGCACAAATTGGTTCTATGGCCTTGAGAGTGTGAAAGTAACAAGTTGATGAACTGACCATTGTAATTGGGACTAGAAGGGGGGTATGCAGGTGTCATGCCCACTGAAGGGACATAATTGGATAAACTTATCAGTACCGGGACCAATGGAAGGGGTACGGGAGAATACCGGGACCAATGAAATGTTTTTCTATACCTAGAATGGAACAGAAGTCTATAAAAGTTGTTGTAATGCTTGAAAACTTTGCTCAGCCATTTTGAAATTGACTGGTTCGAGACTTGTGCACAAATAAATGATTTGGACCTTCTGAACAGACTCCTGGTATCATTGGTTTGTCTGCGCTTTGCTGCTACATATTCTTGGTGCGTTGGCCGGGAAGTTGTGGAATCAAAGTGTATATAGGGCAATATACCACGACTTTCCGCCTCTATAGGCTTGGTCCTGCCGGGATCGCGCCCTTCCGACGAGGGCTGCTCCCTGGCGCCACCAGTCCCTTGTATCGGAGGGAGCTGGTCGGACCTCGGCGGGTGCCGGGCCCGGTTGGAGCCAACGCCTCGAACCCGAGTGAGGGGAGTCCGAGGTCCAACTCATGCGCCTGCTTGGGAAGTTTGAGGACCGGATCCGGTGAGTATAGTTTTGATTTGGTGTCTAGACAGAAATAGAAAGAGCAGTACTGCCATTGGAACTTGGAATTTGGAATTTGTAATCTCGAGATATTGGGAATTGGTAAGAGAGCTTGATCACCTCTCAAGGAAGGGCCGAGTAACCCCGCATGGGAATTCGCCGGGTGAAACCCCCATCCTTTTTGTAATTGGGAAAAAGACTAGTCAGAATAGATAGAAACGAATGCATTCTGGGATACGTTGCTAGCATGATTGTGTGAACGAAGTGTGAATGAGAGGTCTGGCAGCACGGACCAAGTGAAGGCGGACCCCTGAGTAGCGCATTTCCTGACCGGGCGACCGCGTTCAGGTCACGAAAAGGGGGAAGCGATTGTCGTCTTGTCTTGTTATTTGTACTCCCTATACGTTTCCAGGACCGTGAGGACCCCTTACCCACGGTCCGCCCTCCTTTTCCCTTCTGTCTGTTGTTGCGCGCACACATCGAAATGGGAGGGGCGGGGTCTACTAGAAACACTCCATTAGAATGTATGATCGCACATTTCAAAGAGGGATATTCAGGAGATTATGGTATTAAAATGACAGCAGCCCGTTTGCAGATTTTGTGTACTAGGGAGTGGCCCGATCTAGACCCCATCTGGCCCCGAGAGGGAACGTTCAATGTAGAGATTATTCAGTCAATACACCATAGAGTGCGGATAGCGCACCCCGATCAGTACCCCTATATAGATTCCTGGTTAAGTATTTGTGAAGATCCGCCCCCTGGGCGCAGCGCTGTTATGAGGAACAGTGCAGAATAATGTTAGCTAAAACAGATTCTAGACAGAAAACAGAACATCCCAAAATGAAAGAGCAGGATAAGAAAGCCAGAAAGAAGCCCATCCTGGTAGATCCTGATTCCCCAGAAATAATTCTAAGACAGCCCCGAACCCCAGGTCCAATAAGAGTAGCCCGGCGTCCTGCCCCAGAACCCCAGAGACGGCCGGAGCGGGAGCGGGAGCGGGACCCAACCCCTGACCCACCTCCCGGAGGGGAGGAAGAGGAAGACTTATTAGCTGAAAGAGAAGAAGAGGAGGTTATAAAAAGTGAGTTAGAAGCGGAGGTGGAAGAAGGAGAAAAAGAGAATGCCCCAGATGAGGAGGACAGTGTACAAGCGATTGCTAGCACCAGCACGCCAGTAAAAGATACCCAAAGTGAAACCTGTTGGAAAAAAGAAAGTGACCCCTTCAAAGACAATTACAACAATAACCCTTAGATCCCAAAAGACACCTACGGCGGCCAAAATGTTTCCCTTACAGCAAGTCCCGGGAGTGCCCGTAAAGAATGATAATGATGAGGTGGTAGCGGGACCCCTAACTTATGTGTATATCCCTTTCTCTACAACTGATTTATTAAATTGGAGGTCGCATTATGCCTCCTATACTAGTAAGCCCCAGGAGCTGACAGAATTAGTAACTACTATTATGGAAACTCACCAACCCACTTGGCCAGATTGTCGCCAGCTCCTGACTACCCTATTCACGACAGAAGAGCGAGCACGAATTAGAAAAGCAGCTATTGAATGGATGGCCGAGAACCCCGTAGCTCCGGGACCAGGGCAGAATATAATAGACCGTCGGGAAGCAGCCCAGAGAGAATTCCCGAATGAGGACCCCCATTGGGATCCAAATACAGAAGGAGGAACCACAGCCCTAGCCCGTTTTCGCCAAGGCTTTTTACAAGGCCTGAAAAGGGGGGGCCAAAAAGCTATGAACCTTTCCAAAGTTGCAGGAGTTATCCAAGGGATAGATGAGAGCCCAGCAGATTTTCATGAAAGATTAACTGAAGCATACAGAATGTATACTCCCTATGATTCCGAGGCACCAGGAAGTTTATGTATGGTGAATTCTGCTTTTGTAAACCAGTCTCAACCAGACATTAGACGTAAATTACAGAAATTAGAAGGGTTTGCGGGCATGAATGCAACACAGTTATTGGAAGTCGCTCATAAAGTGTATGTGAATCGTGATAATGAAAGACAGAGAGAATGTGATAGAAAGATGAAGAAGAAAGCTGATTTTTTGGCTGCAGCCATAGTTGAACAGAAAAGGGGAGGTGTCCCTAGTCGAAGGAGCAGAGGAAGAGGGCGGGGTCAAGGCGGAGGCCGGACCCAGAGGCTAGGCGTGAACCAATGCGCCTACTGCAGAGAGGAAGGACATTGGAGAGATACGTGCCCGCAACTTGTAGACGCCCAGCAAGATGACGACAACGATCATCAGTGGCGAGAAGAAAGACGAGGCTATCCCCGAAATCGAGGAGGAGCCAATCGAGAACAATTCCAGCGCGAAAGAGGAGGAGGAGCCATTCAAGCATTGGCCACAACGACCCATGATGAAAATGACGTGGATTAGGACAGACCGGGCTCCCAGTTTGTTTTAGGTCTCCAGGAGCCTATGGTCGGAATACAAATAGGAGACCAAATTATGGACTTTATGGATGATACTGGAGCACAACATTCAGTAGTAGACAAAAAGATAGCCCCATTCTCTACAAAAGCAGTCACCATTATAGGAGCAACTGGTGCCAAAGCCACAAAGTCTTTTCTTCAGAATCGTATATGCAGTCTAGGAGGACAGCAAATAACTCATCAATTCCTTTACATGCCCGAATGTCCAGTGCCACTACTGGGACGAGATATGTTAGCCAAGCTTCAAGCACAAATATCCTTCTCTGAACAAGGAGAAATGCAAATGACAGTAAATTCCCAAGCCAAACCAGCAGGAATAATGCTGATGACAGTTCCCCGAGAAGAAGAATGGAGATACTACATTGATGATTCTGTCCAAGACACCTATTTTGAACAAACTTTGAAAAGTATTGATGCACCACCTGGAGTATGGGCAGAAGGCAGTCCCCAGGCCTAGCCAAGCATATAGCTCCAGTGATTGTAACCCTCAAGCCTAGTGCTACACCAGTGCACGTCAAACAGTACCCTCTCCCAAGAGCTGCAATCGAAGGCATTCATCGCCACCTACAAAGATTGCTCGAGTATGGCCTACTAAAAGTATGTCAATCCCCATGGAATACTCCACTTTTGCCAGTAAAGAAACCTGAGACGGATGACTACCGCCCAGTACAAGACTTAAGAAGAGTAAATGATGCAGTTGAAACTATACATCCAGTTGTACCCAATCCTTACACTCTTCTAGGACTGATACCTGCTGAAGCTACCCATTTCACTGTACTGGATTTAAAAGATGCATTCTTTTGCATAAGATTAGCCCCTGTAAGTCAGATATTGTTTGCATTCGAATGGCAGGACCCCATCTCTGGAAGAGGGGGCCAACTCACCTGGACAAGATTACCCCAAGGATTCAAGAATTCGCCTACCATCTTTAGTGCTGCACTGAATCAAGACCTTTCAAGCTATCCAGTAGCCCCGGGGAAGAGAGTGCTTCTCCAATACGTGGATGATCTGTTGATAGCTGCCATATCAGAAAGTGAATGTATACTAGCCACCAAAGACCTCTTGCAGTTACTAGATGAAGCTGGATACAAAGTTTCCAGAGCCAAAGCACAGCTATGCCAAAAAGAAGTGAAATACTTGGGTTTTCGTATTACCCAAGGAAGCAGAAGATTAGGCAGAGAAAGAAAAGAAGCAGTATGTAGAATTCCAACTCCAACAACCAGAAAGCAAGTCAGAGCCTTTCTGGGAGCGGCAGGATATTGCCGAATCTGGATACCCAACTTTGCCCAAATTGCCAAACCACTGTATGAAGCCACAAAAGGAGAAGAGAAGTCGCCACTGGAGTGGGGACTTGAGCAGGATACAGCCTTCAAGACGTTAAAGGAAGAATTGATGTCATCACCAGCACTTGGACTACCAGATGTCCACAAACCTTTCCACTTGTTTGTACATGAAGCACAGGGAAATGCCTTAGGCATGTTGACTCAGAAATTGGGAAATTGGGAGCGACCTGTAGCATACCTATCGAAACAATTGGACCCTGTGGCCAAAGGATGGCCACCTTGCTTGAGAGCAGTTGCAGCTACAGCGCTACTAGTGAGCGAAGCAGACAAGCTCACACTAGGACAGAACATACGAGTCACTGTGCCACATGCAGTCCTTGCCCTTATGGAACAAAAAGCAAATTATTGGCTCACCAATTCCCGAATGTTGAAGTACCAAAGCATGTTATGTGAAAACCCACAGATACAACTCGAAGTGAGCCATGCCTTGAACCCAGCTACCTTGATACCCATCAGTGAAGAACTCCCAGAACATGACTGTATCGAAGTCATGGAAACTGTGTTCTCCAGTCGACCCGACTTGACAGATGTGCCCATAGACAATCCTGACCAGATCTATTATGTTGATGGGAGCAGTCTCATCCTCGATGGACGACGCTGTGCCGGATATGCAGTCGTCACTCAACACGAAGTAGTTGAATCATCAGCTCTAGCCTCAGGCACATCAGCCCAGAAAGCCGAATTGATAGCACTCACCAGAGCATTATTGTTAGGAGAAAAACTTGTGCTGAATGTATATACAGATTCCAAATATGCCTTCACTACCTTGCATGCCCATGGAGCTCTCTATAAAGAAAGAGGACTCATCACATCTGGAGGAAAATCAGTCAAATATGGTCCCGAGATATTGATGTTACTTGATGCAGTTTGGGCCCCAACACGTGTAGCTGTCATGCATTGTAGAGGACATCAAGCAGGAAAAGGAGAAGTTGCCCGAGGAAATAGATTTGCAGATGCCTCAGCACGACAAGCAGCTATGACAGGACAGATTGCCCCACAAGCTATGCCAATGCAAGCAGCATTGTTTCCAGTACCTCTGAATTTATGGACACCACGATATACCACCAAAGAATTGAATTACTACTGTAACAGAGAAGATGGAATACTGAAAGATGGATGGATTGAGCTGCCACCAGAAGAGGGCAGTCAACCTCCTGGACGAATAGTAATTCCTGAACTGTTAGGACCATCCTTTGTCAAAGCTTTCCACGAAGCTACCCACTATGGGAAAAGTGCTATGGAAAAAGCACTCAGACCACATTTCTACATCCCTTTGTTGACAACCATATCAGCCTCAGTAGCACGTCAATGTTTAACCTGTGCCAAAAATAATGCCAAGCAAGGCCTTATAACGGCACCCCGAGTTCAGTCAGGAGGTGTCACCCCCATGCACAACCTCCAAGTTGATTTTACCGAAATGCCAAGAGCCAATGGATACCATTACTTATTAGTATTAGTTTGTACTTTCTCTGGGTGGGTAGAAGCATTCCCAACCAGAACTGAGAAAGCCCGAGAAGTTACTAAAGTCTTGATGAGAGAGATTGTCCCTAGATTCGGAATTCCAGCAGTAATAGGGTCAGACAATGGACCCTCATTTGTCTCCCAAGCTACTCAGCAGTTAGCAAAAGCCTTGCAGATACAATGGAAACTCCACACTGCATACAGACCCCAGAGTTCAGGGAAAGTTGAGCGAATGAATCGTACCTTGAAAGCCCAAATGTCCAAGCTTTGTCAGGAGACACACTTGAAGTGGCCCCAAGTACTCCCAATAGCTTTACTCAGAATACGCTCAGCTCCTGTAAAGTCAACAGGATTTTCTCCTTTTGAAGTTTTGTATGGTAAACCCCCACCAATAGTGGAGGGAGTCAAAGGAAGTTTAGCCCAAATTGGTTCAGAAGTAACCAGACAAGAACTCCTAGCTCTTAGTTTTGTTCTGCAGACTCTCCATACGTGGATCCAAGACCAGTTGCCTATCAACTTGATGGAACCCTTGCATCCCTATCAGCCTGGTACTTCGGTGTGGATCAAAGATTGGAAGAAGACACCGTTGGAACCCCATTGGAAGGGACCGTACACCGTCACCTGTCTACCCCAACTGCAGTAAAGGTAGCCGAGATCGACGCCTGGATCCACCACAGCAGAGTCAAGCCCGCCGCTGATCCTGAACCAGAGCAGTGGACAGCAGAACAGCATCTTGATGCACCCTTGCGAGTTACTTTGAGACGGCAACCAGCAGCTTAGACACTTCATCACAAGTGCTTTGCAGTAGCCAAGTCTTTCGAAGAGGATTGCTGTTTTCCATGCAGCAACAGTTTTGTTTCAACGAACCCAATTTGTGTGTGATTTGACACACTACTTTGAGACTACATTGACTAAGCCAGACTTCACAAGCCAACTGAAATTGCTAATAAGTTGGTTAATGTGTACTGGACAACTTGAGGATCTTCAATCAACACTCAGCACCCATTAAATTGCTTCATTAGCAAACGGGACGAAGAATAAAAGACCGTCGTGATCAAGATCAGCAAGCTGAGGATTCAGAAGAACTCCAATCAACATCAACATGTATCTTTGCTTTTGCTTTGCCTTGGTTGCCTTCTTTGGAGGTTTTGAACTGACTTATGCCTTACCTCCATGCACTGCTTGCATTACTTCTACTAGAACTGGACTGAAAGTAACTCAGACTTTGCTTTATCATTCTTACTATACCTGCAAGGGAACAGTAACTCGGTGTATCTATAACACCACTGAACTAAATGTTTGCACTCATGGCAAAATCAAAGCATGCTATAATCCGCATCAGAATCCATCCTATTACACGATGGAAATACGATGGAAGGATGCAGATGGACCTATACTAGCTGCTACACCACCACTTAAGGACATTACTAAACCTGCTGTTTTGAATTTTGATGCATGTAATGCTATTAATAGAGATAGTTATTCCACCTGTGGTACATGGGAGAAACCGTATCGAAATGACCATAAGTACATGTGTCCAGAAGGTGCCACAGGATGGAGAAAGTGTACAGGTAAAAAGGAACCAGGCTATAGTACTGCCCCAGCAGCAGACTACTATTGCCCGTATTGGGAATGTGTTTTTTATGCTACCTGGAATACTGGTGTAACTGATGAGAAAATAGATAAACGAATGGCTACTTTAACCAAGCCAACCACAAATGATAAATGTCAGAAAGATACTTGCAACCCCTTACACTTACGTATACACAATCCCTATGCTTGGAAACAAGGATACAAGTTTGGTTTACGTATTGCTGGAGGGGCAATAGATCCAGGGACCATTGTGTATATCAGATTGAATACCCAAGCCCACAAGTCATCTAAATATCATATTCATAATACCTTTTATGAAGCTATGCATGTAAATAAGTTTGAGATCCCTCATCCTTCACAGAATCTATTCCTAGAATTAGCTGGAGCAGTAGTATCTAGTCTTAAGATCTCAGATTGCTATTTCTGTGGTGGGACCCAAATGGGAGATCAATGGCCATGGGAAGCCCAAGAATTGAATTATTCTATGACTTACAATCAGACTGAATTACACAAGACTACCAGTGAATGGGTGTTAGCGCACTCAATCGTTGGACGTCTTTGCTATGCCAGAACTGGACCCCAGTTCACCCAGAAGGTAGGACAGCTGGTCTGTCTTAGCCAGAAGTACTATAATGCCACGACCAAAAAGACAGCATGGTGGTCAGGAATCAAACACCCTGAACCTCCTAACCCATTAGTCAGATTTCCTGAACTTGCTGGTTTATGGACTAACCTTGCCAAAGTCCAAGCCTGGCAAGCCCCACCTGGCCTATATTGGATCTGTGGAAACCGAGCATATGCACAACTCCCGCCACACTGGGGAGGAGCATGTGTCTTAGGAACCATCAGACCTTCTTTCTTTCTTTTGAACACTGAACATGGAGAACAATTAGGATATCCTGTTTACACTACCCACCGACACAAACGAGCATTAAGACAGAAAAGAGAAGCCTTACAGATAGGCAAGTGAGAGAAGTGGCAAGGTGATGATTGGCCACCAGAAAGAATCATTGAGTATTATGGACCTGCCACTTGGAATGATGATGGTATGTATGGTTATCGTACCCCAATTTATATGATTAATCGTATTATTCGCTTACAAGCAGTAGTTGAAATAATAACCAATGAAACTAGTCATGCTCTTACGCTCTTAGCTAGACAAAGTACTCAGATGCGCACTGCTATATACCAGAACCGCTTAGCACTTGATTATTTGTTAGCAGCTGAAGGAGGAGTATGTGGTAAACTGAATTTAACTAATTGCTGTTTGAAAAGAGATGATAAGGGTCAAGTAGTTGAAGAAATTGCTAAAGATATGCAAAGACATGCTTATGTGCCAGTACAGACTTGGCACTCATTGAAATTTCCTAACTGGTTTGCTAACCTCTTTTCATGGGTGGGAGGATTTAAGACTTTCATTGTTCTAGTACTAATCCTTGTTGCTGTTATCTTTCTATTACCATGTTTAATCCCATGTTGTATGCGTTCCATTCATAACACTATTGATAGTACAGTAGAGCGGAAGACCGCCACTAAAATAATGGCTTTATACAAAGCTAGTCCTAGTCGAAATCCTTCAATCATGATGTGATTCTTCTAAAAGTGATTTAACTCTCACACCTTATTAAGTAATAGGGTGAGATTAATCAAAGGGGGGAATGTGGCAGGTGCAGGCCTGTGACCCACGGTGTCTGACATAAGCAGGCCAGCATGGCTAGCTTGACCTGTAAATGAGGCCTGTGGAGAGGCATATAGGATTGCACATCCCCCAATATGCTGCTATTGTAAGATAGAACTCAGTAGAAGTATTGAATTAGCTTAGGTAAGCAGAACCGAGAGATGGAAAAATACAGAAAAACATGTTTAAAAGTTACTGATAAGAAAAAGTACATCTGCAAAGAAATAATTGGGAGTGCTGACAGATGAGTTGCAGAGCCCTGCTCCTCTGCATGCACAAATTGGTTCTATGGCCTTGAGAGTGTGAAAGTAACAAGTTGATGAACTGACCATTGTAATTGGGACTAGAAGGGGGGTATGCAGGTGTCATGCCCACTGAAGGGACATAATTGGATAAACTTATCAGTACCGGGACCAATGGAAGGGGTACGGGAGGTACGGGAGAATACCGGGACCAATGAAATGTTTTTCTATACCTAGAATGGAACAGAAGTCTATAAAAGTTGTAATGCTTGAAAACTTTGCTCAGCCATTTTGAAATTGACTGGTTCGAGACTTGTGCACAAATAAATGATTTGGACCTTCTGAACAGACTCCTGGTATCATTGGTTTGTCTGCGCTTTGCTGCTACACCGTGACCACTCCATCCTCGTTTTGCTTTCCCTGTTCTTCCCCTTTTTTTCCCCCTCCTCCAGGAGCTGGCCCCTCGCATCTCCCCTCGGCTCCAGCACCATTTGCCTCTTTTTTTAAATTTTATTTCTGCAATGATTAGAAAAATAATAAAAATAGACCACCACCAGCACACATACAGATCCTTTGAAGTTGTTGGGCAAACAATTTTGCTGCAAGAGCAAAAAAAAAAAAAAAGACCAGAAAAATAGAGTAGTTACTCACCTGTAACAGGTGTTCTCCAAGAGCAGCAGGAATCAGTCCTCACTTATGGGTGTCATCGACGCCGATGAAGCCCCAGCGGAGCATTTCCCCAGCTTTCCATGAAAGCCTTTGGGAATGCTGGCATGCATGCGCGGTTCCCTTCCCGCCTAAAGGTGCCATCTTACCTCAGTCAAATGACATAGCTAAGAACAGCACACAAAAATGTAAAAATTAAACTATGTACAACTGCAACTCCAAGGGGAGGAGGGAGGGTAGTGAGGACTGATTCCTGCTGCTCCTGGAGAACACCTGTTACAGGTGAGTAACTACTCTTTCTCCAGGACCAAGCAGGAAATCAGTCCTCACTTATGGGTGACTCCCCAGCTCTGGGCTACCAGGAACCCAGGCTGAACAAGAGAACTCCCTCTAGTCTCAGCAACACAGTAAAGGCTTTGCAAGGACACACCCTCCCACAGGTAGCCCAACCAGAGGGCAGGAGGGCAGGAGTTGCCTAGACCTCAAAGAGATTCCGGAGTACTGCTTGGCCAAAAGCACTGTCCCTACGGGACTCCCTCTCTAGACAGTAGTGGGCTGCAAAAGTCTGGCTTGAAGACCAAGTAGCAGTCCTGCAGATGTCTTGCAATGGAACAGAGCGGAGGTGAGCCACTGATGCAGCCATTGCCCTCACACGGTGGGCCGTGACCCTACCCTGCAAAGGAAGGTCAGCCGCCTTGTAAGCCCAGGTGATACAGTCAGCTACCCAGATGGACAAGGTACGCTTGGACACAGGCCTCCCCAAGTTATTGGGGTCAAAAGAAAGGAAGAGCTGAGAAGCCTTCCTGTGACCTTGCGTACGTTTAAGGTAGAAGGATAAGGCCCTCCTACAGTCCAAGGTATGGAGAACTGTTTCAGCCTGACTTGCATGAGGCCTAGGGAAGAAAGTAGGAAGAACCACCTCCTGGTTGAGGTGGAAAGAGGAGACAACCTTAGGAGGGTGAGTCCTGAGGACCATCCTGTTTTTATAGAACCTGGTGTAAGGTCTATCACAGACCAAGGCCTGAAGTTCATTCACTCTCCTAGCCGAAGTAAGGGCTATCAGAAAGAGAGTCTTCCAGGAAAGGAAGCGTAGAGGGCAAGTAGCCATAGGCTCAAAAGGTGGGCGAGTCAGTTGCTGCAAGACCACATTAAGCTCCCACACAGGAGCAGGAGGACGTATGGGAGGCTTGAGCAGAAGCAAGCCCCTGAGAAACCTAGACACCAAAGGGTGCACAGACAAGGAATGGCCCTCAACTAGGGAGTGGTGAGCTGCTAAAGCAGAGAGGTGGACCCGAACAGAGTTGGACTTGAGACCCTGATTGGACAAGTGCAGCAGGTACTGAAGCACTACTGACACAGTACAGGAGAAAGGATCCTCAGCACGTAAGCTGACACCACACAGAGAACCTTTTCCACTTGAGAGCATAGGTCTTCCTAGTGGATTGTTTCCTGGAGGCTAGGAGAACTTCCTCAACCTCGGGAGGCAGGCCCCAGGGAGCCAACACTACCCTTGCAGCCTCCACGCCATCAGATTGAGAGCTTTGAGATTGGGATGCAGCAAGGAGCCCTGATTCTGAGAGAGAAGGTCGGGTTGCAATCCCAGAGGCAGAGGCAGATCCACTGCTAGTTGAATTGAGGGGGAACCAAGGCTGCCTTGGCCGCCTGGGAGCTACCAGGAGGACTGAGGCCCTGTCTCGGAGAATCTTGAACAGTGTTCGGGCCACCAGAGGGGTTGGAGGAAACGCATAGAGTAGGCCCTGAGTCCAGGGAATCAGAAAAGCATCTGCTGCTACTCTCAGAGGATGTGGTTGCCTGGAGCAGAACCTTGGCAGCTGGTTGTTCAGTGGACTGGCAAACAGGTCTATGGAGGGAAGCCCCCATTTCAAGAAAATCTTTTGAACCACTAAAGGATGTAGCTGCCACTCGTGTGGTTGCAGAATCCTACTCAATCTGTCGGCCAGGGAATTCTCCTGGCCTGGAAGATAGACTGCTTTGAGGAGCATGTTGTGCTTCAGGGCAAAGTAACAGAGGTCCTGGGCCTCCTGGCAAAGGGGCTGGGAACCAGTTCCGCCCTGTTTGTTTACATAGAACATGGCCACCTGGTTGTCTGTCTGGATCAAGACAGACTGTTGTGCCAGGGAAGCAGTAAAGGCCTTGAGGGCCAAGCGAATAGCTCTGAGTTCCAGTAGATTGATCTGCTGGGACGCCTCCCAATGAGACCACATGCCCTGGGTGCACTTGTCTAGGCAGTGTGCTCCCCAACCCTGCAGAGAGTCATCGGTGGTCAGTACCACTGTATGAGGTGGGATCTGAAAGGGCACCCCCACCAGCAGATTGGGGGGGGGGGGGCTGTAACCACCAGTTGAGGGAGGCCAGGAAACGGTGGGACACTCTGATCCTGTCTCTGAGACTGCTTGAGGCTTGTGACCACTGAGTCCGAAGGCATCACTGGGCAGGCCTCATATTGAGCCTGGCATTGGGGGTCACCTGTACTGTCGACGCCATGTGGCCCAGAAGCCTGAGACAGAGTATGGCGGAGACCAGGGACCTGTGCAGAAACTTGCTGGCGAGGTCCATGAGCCTTTGTGCTCGGTCCACTGGTAAGAATGCTCTTGCCAGCTGAGAATCCAACCTTGCCCCTATGAACTCCAAGTTCTGGGAGGGGAGCAAAGTGGACTTTGCGAAGTTGATGACAAAGCCCACTTTTTGGAGCAGTTCTATGGTCCTGTTGGTGGCCTGTTGAACTTCTAGGGAAGTCTGGCCTCTGATGAGCCAGTCGTCTAGGTAAGGAAACACAAAGATGCTCTGAGGTAGGCTGCCACCACTGCCAGGCACTTCAGGCACTTAGTAAACACCCTGGGAGTGGAGGTCAGTCCAAAAGGCAGTACTCTGTACTGATAATGGTTTCCTCCCACAATGAACCTGAGGTACTTTCTGTGGTCTGGATGAATAAGGATGTGAGTGTAAGCATCCTTTAGATCTAAAGAGCAAAGCCAATCTCCCTGCTGGAGGTAAGCATCTTGAACTTCTCTTTCACTAGAAACTTGTTCAGGTTTCTGAGATCCAAAATGGGTCGAAGACCACCGGTTCTTTTTGGCACCAGGAAATACTTGGAGTAAAACCTGTAACCTTGGAACTGGGGAGGCACAGGCTCCACCACCTTGTCCAGCAACAGACCTTTTAGCTCCTGGAGGAGAAGGGCTGTATGCAGGGGAGGCCGGAAAGGTTCCCCTGGGAAGTGTGGCGGAGGCAGTTGTTGAAAGTGCAGGGCATAGCCTCGATGGACTATGTCCAGCACCCAACTGTCTTGGGTTATCAAGGGCCACTTGTGGGCGAACAAGGCTAGGCGGCCTCCTGTGCAGGGTTGGGTCTGCAAGGGAGGTATGGCTATGCTCAAGGAGTCAAAAACCCCCACCCTGCTGAGTGGGAGCAGGGGCTGCAGGCTTGGGGGTCCTCTGCCTACGGGGCCCATTACCCTGGCCCTTTGCTTGCTGACACTGGGGGGCAGCTTGGGCAGCCGGATATTGTGGGTACTGTTTGTAGGCAGTGCCCTTCCTCGGGTAAAAGGACTTTTTACCAGAGCCCTTCTTCTTATGAGAAGGGGCAGAGGTCTTCCTCGACAGCCTTGTCCAAGTGAGGTGCTCTGTCTCGAGCTGAGCGGCCTTCTCGGCCACAGGCTTGCCAAAAAGGTTTTCACCTCGGCAAGGGACATCGACCAACTTGTCCTGAACCCATGGCTCGAGGTCCGATGACTGCAGCCATGCTTGGTGTCGGGCCGCGATGCCGGCTGCCACTACTCGGGCCGAAGCCTCGAAGCCATCGTAGGCGGTGCGGGACATGAACTTAGAGCATTCCCAGATCCTCGTAGACAAGGACTTAAAACTCTGCAAGGGTTCCCCGGAGAGACCAGCAGAGAATCCGGCCAACTCCTTGGCCAGGTCTCGTAAATACATGCCCATGTACAGCTGGTAAGTCTGGACACGGCAAGCAAGCATCGAGCCCTGAAAGCACTTTCTACTGACGCCATCAAGGCTTCGGGCTGCCCTTCCAGGAGGCACCGCGGAGTGCATCTTCTGACTCTTCAGACGATGCATGGCCGATTCCACAACCATGGAATGGTGTGGTAGCTGTGCTTTCTGGAAGCCAGGACTCTTTCGGAGCCGATAGATGGAATCGACTCACTTGCTCAAAACCGGCGCCGAGGCCGGTGCCTCCCACATCCGGAAGAGGAGCCGTTCCAGCATCGGAGGAACCGGGACAGTAAAGGCCTCCTTCGGAGGAGAGTCATACTGCAGAGCATCGAGCTCTTCGGCTCAAGGCTCCTCCTCGGGGTCAGCCGAGATAGCCAGGGCAGCGGCCATATCGCGGACAAACTCCGAGAACCTAGTATCCTCCTGAGGGGATCTACTCCGGGGCTCAGACTCTGGTGAGTCCGAAGGGACACACCGAGTCTTGAAGGTGTCAGGAGACTCCTCGTCTTCGGTCTCCCAAGCAGACTCGTCCGATGTCGAGTCGAGGTCCGACCCCACGGGGCCTCTAGGCACCCGCCCCGACGTCGGTGGCACTGGCATCGAGACCCTCGGTCCCGAATGGGAGGTCGAGGGAGACCTCGACCGAGGATGACTTCGAGCCGCAAGGGACTCGAGTATCGGCTCGGTCTCCGGGGTTGACTTCGAAATCGATGTCCCGGTGGTCGGGGCAGATGTGCCAGACAGGCTGGCCATCAGTGCCCGCTGCTGATCCATGAAGGCAGATATTCTGCTCTCCAAGGCTGTCAACCTGAGACTCAGCTCGGGTGACTCAGCAGCCCCCGACTCGGGCCCCGGCAGCGCCGGGCCCGACGTCGGTACTCGGGGAGGCAAGTCCACGAGGACAACAGGACTTACGTGTCCAGCAGACTCCGGCTCCATGCGAGGAACTTTAGTTGGCTTCTCCTGGTCCACGGGCCCGGGACGACAGTCGGGGGTCTTAGACCTGGCCCTCGAAGGCTCAGGGACCTCCTCCAACGCCGCCCTCGCGAGCCGCTTCTTCTTCTTACGTTCCCGGTCGGGGGACCCCCTGTCCGAGGAGCTCCGACGCCTCTCGGGATCGGAATCCCGAGATGTCGAGGCCTCAGACAAGGTCCAGGCCCGGGCAGAGGCCGAGTCCGAGAAAAGCCTTTCACTTTGTTGCGGACGACTTCAGAGGGCCTTGGAAGACATTTTTCCACATGGCCCGCACGTTTTAGAATCGTGGTCCGGGCCAAGGCACCAAAGGCAGCAGTTGTGTGTGTCGGTGAGAGACATTATCTTCTTACACCGATCACACTTTTTAAAACCACTGGAAGCCATTGGGGAGAAAAGAATTGGCGCGAGCGCCTAGCCACTAAGGGCAAAAACCGAAAAAGGAAAAAAGGGATTCGATACCGGTGTACCGAACCTGGCGGGAGGGGAACCGACGTCGAATCTGAGGAAAAAAGCGAAATAACGCCAAGAAAAAACTTCTCTTTTCCAGGAAAAAAAGGACACACGTCCGATGGGCTTCACGGAAAAAAAGAGACTGAGGTAAGATGGCACCTTTAGGCGGGAAGGGAACCGCGCATGCGTGCCAGCATTCCCAAAGGCTTTCATGGAAAGCTGGGAAAATGCTCCGCTGGGGCTTCATCGGCATCGATGACACCCATAAGTGAGGACTGACTTCCTGCTTGGTCCTGGAGAAAACAACACACAGTTAAGTGATCATTCTTCCCCTCACTAACAATTTTTTGAACCAGAAGCAGAGGAGTGAAAAGTTGCCACTAGAAAGAGTTCTCCTCTGCGCTCTGGATTCTCCCTGCGCTCCTGCATTTTTGCCTCACAGATGGAACAAACTCATCACCTAACATCTTTCTCTCGTTTTCTGATGGGGTCTAGGATACAAGCCATCAGACTGATTTGTCTGCCGGCAGCATTCTGGCTCTGTTTTAATTTTAGATTTTGCCGCCTCTGGCCTGTCTCTGTCTTCCCGCCACTTTTTTTTCCTCAAGAATGCTTGTAGTGAGAAAAAAAAGTGGTGGGAAGGCAGAGGCAGGTCAGAGGCTGCAAAATCTAAAATTAAAAAAGAGCCAGAGTGCTGCTGGCATCAGAGTTGCTGCCCCCATCAGAGTGCCGCCTGAGGCAATCGCCTCAGGTGGCTTCATGGTAGAGCTGCCCCTGCCCATAATGCTGAGGCGACGGATCTGGGAACTGAGAAGGTAACAGTTCATGATCAGAGAATCATGAAAAAGTCATGATAAAATCTAACTTTTTCTGGGGGTACAGACTACATGTTCAATGGGTTCTGCAGAAAAAAAGAAGACTGAGGTAAGATAAGAACATAAGATATGCCATACTGTGTCAGACCAAGGTCCATCAAGCCCAGTATCCTGTTTCCAACAGTGGCCAATCTAGGTCATACGTACCTAGCAGTTTCCCCAAAAGACACAGGTTCCACAATGCTTGTATTGGGTCAAGCATTGATATCCTGGGTCCCTTCTTAATAATGGTTTATGGACCTTTCCTCCAGGAACTTGTCCAAACCTTTTTTAAACCCAGCTACACTAACAGCCTTTACTACATCCTCTGGTAACAAATTCCAGAGTTTGATTACACGTTGAGTGAAAAAAATATTTTCTTTTATTAGTCTTAAATAGTTTACCCTGTAGCTTCATTGCATGTCCCCTAGTCTTTCTATATTCTGATAATGTAAACAATCGATCTACGTTTACCCGTTCCACTCCGTTCATTAATTTATAGACTTCTATCATATCACCC
Organism: Ichthyophis bannanicus; assembly: GCA_033557465.1. NCBI lineage: Eukaryota > Metazoa > Chordata > Amphibia > Gymnophiona > Ichthyophiidae > Ichthyophis > Ichthyophis bannanicus. The sequence goes on from CM066038.1 coordinate 335,221,366, forward strand.
CTCAGCCGTCTCTTTTCCAGGTTAAAGAGCCCTAACCTTTTTAGCCTTTCATCATAGGAGTATCCGTCCATCCCCTTTACCATTTTGGTGGCTCTTCTCTGAACCTTTTCTAAAATCGCTATATCCTTTTTAAGATACGGCGACCAGAATTGCACACAGTATTCAAGGTGCGGTCTCACCATGGAACGATATAGAGGCATTATAATATCCTTTGTTTTATTTTCCATTCCTTTCCTTATGATACCTAGCATTCTATTTGCTCTCTTGGCTGCCGCTGCACACTGAGCAGAAAGGTGACCATGCATGCATGGTAGAACTCTCTAAGGCTTTCTATGAAAACTGGGGAATGGATGTCACACTGGCTCCATTGGTGCCGACATCACCCATATGTGAGGAATGACTTCCTGCTTTGTCCCCGGAGAATGAGTGATTCAGTTTCATCTACCAAGTAAACTAAGTAATTAAATCAAGGTGATACATGTGTGTTATAATGTTTTCTTTTTATGTTAGTAGATTAACTGAACATCCTTATACGCATCACATCTATGAAAGTTTAAGAGACTACAAAGTGGCCATCCCAGTCTGTTTTAAGCTGTTTGTAAGAGTTTATTGGAGGAGCAATCTTGAATTCTCATGTTGACTGCTTCAGTTGTTATTATGGATCCCTGCCTCCTAATATCACAAACACCAAGATTAACTAAATTAGTATCACTGATTGAGGTAGATTGAAGATGTAAATAAATTCACCTTGTGCAAGAGATAAATTATTCCTTTATTATTATGATGTCTTGTGCTGAAAAACTGTGTAACAATGAGAAATATTAAGTAATGACAATTTAATTTCTAATTGTTTAAATTCTATATTTTTAAAAGCTTTGTGGTGATGAATGCATTACCTTTTCTTGAGCATAATTCTTGGTACTGGCTAGGAAAAGACTATTTATGTATTTGTTCTTTTTGTTTTGTGTTCTGATTTCTGTCTTTTGTGGGCCTAGATGTCTATGTTAATCAGATAATATTGCTGACAATATTAAAAGTAATGTGAGTCAATGAGAAAGCCTTCCTAAGAATTTTTTGTAAATAACTGAAACGAGTTTAATTTATCTGCCATAAACTGCCATTTATGTATTGATGTTTGTTATCGCTTAAGTAATAAAATTAACTATACTTTGTAAATTGTCACAGTTGGAGAGTAAATCACAAATATAATTAGTGATATGTACAATTGTGCACCTGATAAAAGAGGTATGTCTAGTAGCATGTGGCCTAACATTTAATTTGGTAGATAAGAGAATAACTTAAGGACAGTAGATGTAAAATAGAAGTATGCTATAAACTTAGCTTGGTCTATATATATTCAAATAATTTTGTAATAATTTTGTGCTAGCACTAGATGTACTGTAATTTGAAGCAAAATCTAATAAATATGTGAATGAAAAAAAGCAGTTGTGCTTATTTGCAATTGTGAGGAATCAGAGGAGTGTTATAGTGGTGAGTTTTGGTTCTGCAAATTATATATTGCATGCACTGAATCCTATGGGCTGAAGACAATGACTATAGTAAATAAAATGAAGTCTGCAATGCTACTGAAAGCTGAAGAGAAACAAAGATCAGTGATTCCAGCAAGACTGCTGAAAAATGCATATACAGCCATGAAGCCTGGGTGGACAGTCCCTGAAACTCTGTCCAAGATGTGCATAGCTCAGCCCATAGTGAAAAGATGCTGCTGAAGAATTTGGAGTGGTGACCGGTATCATCATGTGAACGTGCGTGCAAGCTTCTGAACTACTGAAAGATTTATGAAGAGCAGTTGGCCACTGCCAGCAAATGGTGCTTGCAAGAATAATTGGTAAAGCCTTACTCTCTGTACACATTTTTATTGCGATGTAGCAAGGGCAAATATTGTTACATAGTTTTGATTAATTTGTAGAATGCTTGTAATCCTTTTTCTATATTGTCATATGAAGCATATGTATAAAGACTTCTCCCAAACAGCAAGAGTGAAGTTCACCTATAGACCAGATGTGGTGCCTAGGAGGGGCATCAGAAAAGTAAAGTGAAAGGTGTTCTCTATTGTGGCAGAAGACATATTTATTTATTTAACATTTCTTATATACCTTTCAGTGGTATCAAGGCAGTTTACATCGAACATAAACAACAAAAGCTACATAGAACATGGTTACAACTAACAAGTTACATGCAATTTGAATCCTTGTGCAGTTAACTATTTATAGTTTAACCCTCAGCCTGTTAAGTATTTATTGTCTGATACATGGGCTGTTAACTATTTACATTTTGAATGATATAGAGTCCAGTTTTTGGTGTATTTCAGTAATTTGGGTGTGAGGGAGATTAACAGCTTGTCCTGTAACATTTCTGGAATATGTGCATTTTTAGCATCTTCCTGAAGTCCTTCAGGTCAGTAGTTGCTTTGAGATTAGCCAGAAGGGAGTTCCATAAGGTAGGTCCATATATGGGAAAGGTGTGATGGCATGTTTCTTGCGTACTGGTTGTTTTATGTCTGGGGACTTTCAGGAGATTCATGGTTTGGTCCCCTCTTGGTCTGTTGTCTGTAGGTGTGTGTATGAGAGATTGTAAACAGCCTGCAGTTAGGTTGTGCATACTCTTGAAGGTGTTTGATTGATTTGTATTGTATTCGTGCTGGGATGGGCAACCAATGTAGCTCCTTTAATAATGGGGTGATATGTTCTTGTCTAGGTGTCCGTGATATCAAGCGAGCTGCAGAGTTTTGAGCTATCTGGAGTGGAAGGAGTGTACATTTTGTAAGTCCTTGGAGTATTTAGTTACAGTAATCCCAGATAGGGGTAATGACTGCTTGGCAGACCATGTGGAATAGATTATGGTCCAGTAATGGGCAGAGGTTATGTAGAGTCCTTATTCTTTGATATGTTGCTGCAGTTGTTTTCTTAATGTGTGCCTGGAAATTAAGTTTCTGGTCTAGTGTCACACCTAAATACTTGACTTCTGATTTATTGGGGATACTGTGCTTGTTGAAGGTGAGTTTCTCTATTGGAATGTAGGTGGAGTCTCTGTTCACCACCAGTGCCTCTGTTTTGCTCAAATTCAGCATGAGCGAATGTTCATGTAGCCACTGCGTCACTTCCTTGAGACATGAAAGGAGGTGGAGAAGTCCGGGTTCCTTGTTGCAATTGGGGTGTATAACAATGTCATCTGCATAGATATGAAACATTATCATGTTTCCAGAGAATGCTACATATGGGCTGGATGTATAGGTTAAATAAGAGGGCTGAGAGCTGATGTTTGAGACTTATTTTGGACTTGGACTTGTTTGGGCTACCATTCCTTTATAGCAATTCTGTACAGAATCAGAGGGGGAGGCTGTTGACAGGGACTCAAAGTGGGGTAACCAGGACCCTCTGAAAGGGTTAATATGAATTGCTTGGAGTTTTGCTGACAGCCTAGTACAGGGACCTCAAGGACTGCAGCTGGAAATCCCCTGGCCTAGTAGAATGTGTTATACAAGCCAAGGCCATATTTTGTAAATGTTTGTGAAAAAACAAGACAGAATGTTTCTGTTTGTCCTGATTAAGTTGAGCAATGTCTTTGCATAGTTTGACCTAAAACATGTAGTGCTTAGCTAGACTTGTAACATGTAGATAAACAAAAAATTAGTGCAAAGCATGACATACAGCAGGGGTGTCAAACTCAAATACACAGTGGGCCAAAATGTAAAACTTGAACAAAGTCGCGGGCCAGCATTGAACAAATGAACCTTTTAATATGGACCCAAACAAGATTTGCTTTAACATTGAATATGAAGCAACACTTATTACTATACAATTTATAACTTAATAGTTCAGATATGCAAAAACCAATTTCAAATTAAAAAAAACATCAATGACATTCATTTATTAAATAAGATTTAAATAATAATAAATAATAATTTTTAAAATAAAATAACAATAATAAAATTAATCAACCATTCAAGCCCATGTCTTGGAGTAGCAAGAAAAAGTGCATAAAGAAAACGTTAATTATTGCTCAGTTTGCTGCACACTGATCTAATCTGATGTGCCCAAGCCAGATACCTGGCATCTCTTCTTGGATGATAGTTCATCAATGTCTGGGCTCAGGGCTTTGAGCTGAGGAAATCCTCAGTATCGAGCGAAGGTGTTCATCAGTCAGACGTCTCCTGTGAGATGTTTTGGTCATCTTCATCGAGGAGAAAAGTTGCTCACATAGATAAGTGCTGCCGAACATGGAGAGCATCTGAGCAGCTTGGGTGCGGAGCTGAGGCATTGTGTCAGGGATGAACTGTGGAAACTGGGCGGCGCCCACAGCATCATACTTTGACTTCAGCGTGTCATTACACTGGAGTTCAATTAGCTCCATTTGGAGGTTGGTTGGTGCGTTTTCCACATTAACTGCAAAGGGATTACTGAGCAGTTCAAACCTACATTTCTGGACATCAAAGTCAGCAAATCGCCGGCTAAACTCAGCGCCGAGTACACTGAGTTTTTCAGCAAACTGTGCGCATGGGAACAAGTTGGTAAAGAACTGCGTTTTCATGGTTTGGCAGCAGGGAAAATGGCCAAGGTTTCCTTGCAGCATCTGATTCTCCCACAGGCACAGTTTAGTTTTAAAAGCCCTCACTGCAGCGTACATGTCTGTGATGATGCGCCCCCGCCCCTGAAGCTGCAGGTTCAGCGCATCGAGATGGCTCGAGATGTCACACAGAAAGGCCAGCTCACACAGAAACTTTTTCTCCCGAAGCTCTGCTGTGTCCTTCCCTTTGCTTTCCAGAAACTGACATATTTCCTCATGCAGCTCAAAACATCTATTCAGTATTTTTCCTCGGCTTAACCATCTCACCTCTGTGTGATACGGCACGTCTGCGTATTCCGAACCACACTCCTCCAGAAAAGACTTAAACTGGCGGTGATTCAGACCTTTGGCTCTTATAAAGTTAACTACTTGTGTTACTGTGGTCATAACATGTTCCATCTTTAGGGCTTTGCCACACAATGATTCCTGATGTATGATGCAGTGATAAACAGTTAGTTCGCCTGCACAGTTCTCTTCCTGCATCTTCTCCCGGACCCTGCCCACCAGTCCACTTGTTTTACCGCACATCGCTGGTGCACCATCTGTCGTTAATCCCACGGCAGCTTTATTTCAGTTACGCATTTGGAAACCTCCTCAAAAATTTCCTTTCCTGTGGTTGTGCCATGCATTGATTTGAATCCCAATAGCTCCTCCGTAACACACATATTTGAGTCCACTCCACGGATGAAGACTGACAGCTGAGCAGTATCAGATGCGTCGCTGCTCTCATCCACAGCAAGGGAGAATGCAACAAAATCTTTTCCCTTTTCCAAAAGCTGGTCATACAGATTGGTGGCAAGATCACATGTGCGATCAGCTACTGTGTTTCTGCTCAGGCTCACGTTTGAAAAGGCTTGCTTTTTCTCTGGGCACACGATGTCACAAACTTTCAACATGCACTTTTTCACAAACTCTCCCTCATTAAAGGGCCGGGCTGATTTTGCGATCTCTGCTGCCACAATATAACTAGCCTTTACAGCAGCCTCACTTTGTGATGTGGCTTTTTTGAACATATTCTGTTGTGAAACCAAACTTCTTTTCATCTCCTCCACTTTCTGGCTCCTTTGAGTCATGTCCAGGTCCTTGTACTTGTCATGGTGTTTTGTTTCATAGTGTCGTCGAATGTTATACTCCTTAGTTATAGCCACGTTGACTCCACAAATCAGACAAACAGGTCTGTCTTTTACACATGTAAACAAATATTCTGTCTCCCACCTGTCCAGAAAGTTCCTGTTGTCTGCCTTTCTTTTTGCCATTTTTGGGAAGGGGTTCCACAGTGACAGTTGTAGCTTGAGATCGCTATGACTTCTGTCACACAGGAGAGGGCGTTTCTGGGACCTGTCCTGATTGACGCGCCAAAACAACAGCAAGGCATTATGGGATTTGTAGTATTAGCGATGAATGCGCTGTATAATACCGGCGGGCTAGCTCTAGTAGTCATTTGGTATAGCCTCGCGGGCCAAATATAATTACACTACGGGCCAAATTTGGCCCGCGGGCCAGAGTTTGACACCTATGACATACAGTAATAAGAGAAATTTGTATCATGTAGCAGTTTTTTCCCCTAATAAAAGGAATACTATGGTCTAGCTGGAGTAGGAATTATGGGAGAACTGCACAAGTTTGCAGGCCTGAATTCCTCTTAAGCTTATGTAATACTGTTACTGATATAATTCTGTGTGTTTTGTTTGATTCCTTACTCTATTTGCAATTGAATTTAGAGAATTAGAGCCAAAGAGTCAAGGTTGAGTTTTGCTACTTGGTGAGCAGTAAGTCATGCAAAGAGATTCTTTCAAAATATAAATACTAATTCCTGCAAATTGTATATATTTTATAAGTAAACTACAATGGTCTGACTCTTCAGAGCAAGAACACTGTTAAGCATAAACCAAATTTGCTCCAATGAAAACCAGAGAATTAATTCAAGAATCTTATGTTCCCGTAGTATTATTTAACTCATCCATAAAACTTCATAGAATATACGCAACTGGTCTCAGACTGTCATGGAGCTACGGTCTAAACGTTCAGTAACCAAATGCTCCGTTTCGCATCAAGGACCATTAAAAGTTGCGTATCAAACTGCTTGAATCTTAAGCTATTTAAATAGTCAACGTATACTGCAACCTCGCGTGCTCATGCTTTTAAAATGTTATGCAGGTATGCTTATCTTTGATGTCTTTTTCCCAACGCCAGTCGCAGCGCTGCCGTGTTTCACTGTCCATCTGTTTCATTAACATTACTATCATCTGGGGAGGCTATTCTTGGAGTCAACAGAAGGGCTCGATTGTTAAACAGGGCTTGTTTGTATGCCCTTTCTACAATATGATTAGGATACCCTCGGGTTCGGAACCGTCGTTTTAACACTTCTGACTGATTTTATAAGAACTGATTCACGTATATACTACAGAAGTACATTAAATTGTTCCAAAAGGATTGCAATATTCAGCATTATACCTGTTTGAACTTGGGGTCTTAATTACAGCATGTGCTTGTCGATATCAGAGCATGATGGAATGTATGCTTCAGGAAAAAGAGAAATTAGACTTACCTGCTCATTGTTGTTCCTTATCGTCCCTCCAGTCCAGTAGTGCACCTCTTCCAGCAGTTTGGAGACTGAGCATGTCATCTTTTTGATGACACTAGTGTACATATGCAGCTGGCACCACCCACCAGCCCCAGTATCTATTGACAAAGCAGACTCAGAGGAGCAACAAATAAGTAGTTAAACATGCAACAAACACTTCTACATCTAAATAAACTAGTACCCCCTCCATCCCCTGGAAAGGATACCTCGTCCCTCCCTCCAGGATGGGGAGGCCTACCTGTTGAGCGCTTGAGCAACTCCAACCAGCGGGAAGCGAGCAATCGACAGCTCTTCTGGTCTGCCCCTCCCCCAAACACTGATTATACACCCCTCCCCAGCTCCCCCTGGCCACTTCCTCCACCAAGGGAACAAGCTTCAGGACCGGGGTATGCATAGATTATCACAGAAAGCACTCAGAGAGGGTTCTGGGACTCGACTGGAGTTCCTCAAGGAACAACAATTAGTAGGTAAGTCTAATTTCTCTTTCCTTATAGTCCCTCCAGTCCAGTCCCGCACCTCTGGGATGTATCAGAGCAATTAAACTAACAGGAGGGACCTGTACAACCAGCCTGAAGCACTGCCGATCTGAAACGAGCATCCCCCGCCTGGACATCCAGGTGAAAATGTTCAGATAAAGTATGCCACCCTACAGATCTCCACTGGCGGAACTAAACTATACTCTGCTCACGAGGCTGCCTGAGTCCTTGTGGAATGCATCTGTAACCCCACCAGCACTGCTCTACCCTTCAAAATGTATGCAGGTGTGATTGCCTCACTGATCCATCTGGAAATGGAGGCTTAGCTGCTGCCTCACTTTTGCGCGACCCGCCAAACAGAACCAACAGACGGTCCAATCTCCGAAAGGACGATGCCCTTTTCACATACCTTTGCATCCAAGTGGCACAGCTGTGCAGTGGCAGAGCCCATATCCACTCTCACCCACATCCATGCTCGCCAGAGCCGGTAAGGAAACGGCCTGATTTACATGAAATGCTCACACCACCTTGGGCAAAAATGAAGGTACCGGACGCAGGACCACTTTCTCCTTGGAGAAGGAAAGGAATGGCTCCTGGCATGACAGGGTCCGAAGCTCCGAAATCCTGCGTGCTGAGCAAATCGTCACCAGGAATACCATTTTCAGAGTCAAATCCTTCAGGAAAGCTTGAGTCAATGGCTCAAAGGGTTCCCCAGACAGCACTGTCAGCCCTAGATTGAGATTCCAAGGCGGTACCACTGCCCTCTTTGGCAGACAGAGGTGGGTCACCGCCCCTAGAAAACTCAGCATATCTGGGTGTGTACCCAATGGCACCCCGTGGACTTTTCCGCAATAACCGGAAGTTGCCGCCACTTGCACCCTCAAGGAACTGGCAGCTAGATCCTTATCAAAACCGGATTGTAAGAATGCCAAGATGTCCAGGACGGAGGCAGTGGAAGGGCATGCCTGCCTCTCTCCGCACAATGATTCAAAGATGCGCCCTACGCAGAAGCACGCCAGGTTCATAGACCACCTCTGGGCCTATAGCAAGGTCGCTATCCCCGAGCCCGATTATCCTTTCTTCTTCAACTTAGACCTTTCAAGAGCCATGCCATAAGCGATAATTGATCCACCTGGGGCATACGAAGTGGCTCCTGCGTCAAGAGGTCCTTCCAACCAGAAGCAACCACAGTCAATCCGCCAGTATCCGAATCAGGTCAGCATACCACGGGCACCTCGGCCAGTCTGGTGCCAACAGAATTACAAATCCCTGGTGCGCCTCTAGCCATTGCACTAACCGGCCTATGAGCACCCATGGGGAAAAACAGAGAAGACCCTCTTTGAGCCACTGCTGAATTAGAGCATCCAAGCCCTTGGACTTTCTCTCTTCTGCTGAAAAATCGGCAGGCCTTGGCCGACTCGAACATTGCCATTAGGTCCATGGCTGGTGTGCCCCATCGGCGGACCACCTGCTCGAACACCTCCTGATTAAGCTACCACTCTCCGGGGTCCATGCGCACTCAGCTGAGGTAGGCTTCCATCACACTATCAACTCCTGCTACATGCGCCACCAATAACACCTGGAGACGAATTGCTGCCCATCCAAACAGCTTTTCGGCCTCCTCCTCCAGGGCTGCATTGCCTGTGCCTCCTTGCCGGTTGATGTAAGCCACCGTGGTCACATTGCCCGAGAGTACTTGGACCACCTTCCCCTGCAACCATGGCTCGAAACATTCTAGCAACAAGGTCACTGCTCTCATCTCGAGCCTGTTGATCAACCACAGGGCCTCCTATGGACTCTTGTCCCTGAAAAAAAGTGTCCTTCTCAATGGACTCTCCAACCTGACAGGCTGGCATTGATCATCAGAGGAACCCACACTAGGGACTCCTTCCAGGCTCCCTACATGCAGCCATCAACTGAGCGCTCTCCTGGCGCTCCGCGGGCAGGGGAGCACTTGGGACAGGGGTTGACTCTGATGGGACCATCCACTGATCAGAGCCCTCTGCAGCGGTTGCATGTGCGCCCTTGCCCATAGGACTAGCTCGAGAGTGGCTGCCATGGTCCCCAGAACCTGCAGATGCCACCACTCTGATGATCTTGCCATCTTCAGGACCTGCTGTATCCACTGTCGTAGCTCCTGCACCCGGTGAACTGGCAGGAAAATCCTGGCCTCGCAGGTATCAAAGCACGCTCTCAAATACTCTAGCTCCTGGGCTGGCCGTAACTGACTCTTGACCAGGTCGATCCCAACCGAGACTTTGAAGGAACTCTCCCACCCGTGCTGTTGCTCTTTTCGCTATCGTTCCTGGACTTCACCTGGACCAGCCAATCGTCTAGGTACGGGTGGACAAGAACCCCTTCCTTGTGGAGAGCTGTCGCCACCACCACCATGACCTTCGTGAAGGTATGGGAGGTGGTCGCCAGACCGAAGGGCAACGCTCGAAACTGGAAATGGCTCCTTGGCACCGCAAAGCAGAGAAAGTGCCGATGTTCTGGATGGATGGGAACATGCAGATACGCCTCTGCGAGATTGAGTCTCGCCCAAAATCTCCGCTTCCTACTGCCATTATTACTATGAAAATGTGGTACCCGGAGACCGTAGTTCATGCCCTCGAAGTCAAGAATTGGGCGAAAGGAACCTTCCATTTGGGCACCACGAAATACATGAAGCATCGACCGCAGACGTACTGGTCTCGCGGAACCAGTTCCACAGCTCTCGGCTGCAGGAGACAAGTCAAGGTCTCTTAGACTGCTGCCAACACCGCTGCGCCCACTTTGGGTGATCAAAGCAGCTCGTTCTTGCTTTGGCAGAGGGTATAGGCGCGTCATGGATTGCACCCCTTTAAGGCCAACCTCTGGCAGATCCCATTCATCCTGGATCATCTGTCCTACTACTCCATGTACTGGTAAGACTTTCTGAGATTTCCGTACCGCTTGGAACAGTGGATCCTACAGTGCCTCTTCCTCTGCCGGGAGGTTAGCAGGCATATTCAGGGCCTTGAGGGTCTCCAAGGTACACATAGACTGTGAGCCCTTTGGGGACGAGGAATTGTATCAGTACCCGCTTGTACTGATTGTAAATTGCCCTGATGGCCTTTGGCCTGGGCACTATATCGAGAAATTGCATAAACATAAGCATAAAGATGAGCACTGGTAGCTCCTCCCGGTGGAAAACCCAAACAATCCAGGCCTGATCCTCCTGTTCTGGGCTCTCTCCTTCTTCAAACTCCTCCTGCAGATCTAGCTCCATGTCAAGGTCTTCCCCATCCAGCCCTCCGACAATGGCGATTGCTGCCACTCCTCTAAGCCTCTAACCCGCTTAGACGCCACTGCTCCTGACTTGTGCTCTTTTGCATCTGACATCCTCTTAGCCCTGTGTTCCGGGGCTGAGGAGCCACTTGGTAGGGAAAACGCCTTATACAAAAGTAAGAAAAACTCCGGTGAGAACTCCCCCAGGAGCCCTACTGCTCCCTGGGTCTAAGGGGTGGATGGCCCGGGCATCGTGCAGGGACCGGATCCGTTGAAGGTAACATGGCGCCCCCCCGCCCCCAGGGTCTCTTGCAACCAGGAGGAACTCTCCTGCCTCATCTCATCCTGCTCCCATGACAGCCTCTTGCGTGCAGTTTAGGCAGATGCCTGCCTCCGAGACCACACCACATCGGGGACTGCATATCTTGAGGATTTTTAGATTACGCTGCAGTGTTGAATCTTAAAGATATGAAATGGACCTTGCCCTGATCCAATCAAACTGACACGTTCTCCGAGTAAAGTTTATGTTTTTCTTCTAATACTACAAATGGCTATAAGGGAGTATAGCTTCCCTTACAAGCAATATTACAGATTTAATAGGGCATAATCTGGGTTACTCACTGACCATAGACAGATGGAAGGATTTCATTTGCGTCCTATCCACTGACTATCTTTCAAATTACATACATTTCTTGTATGCAGGTACTTCCTGTTTTCCACAGAGCTGTAGCTGCTACAAACCTATATGCAACACCTCTTTTTTTTTTTTTTACACTTATCTTTATTTCTGTCTCTGACTTTTTATCTGACCCTTCTTAGGAGAAAGTAACAATGTCCCAACCAACTGCCACTTACATCACCTGACCAAGCACAACAGCCCTCTGAAAATCCGCCCAGCAACAAACAATGGCCTATCTGATTAGGCCTTTCCCACATGTCTGCATCAAGTCATTGTGCATTGAATCAGTTTTGAGCTGTATAACACAAGGAATGCTTAAGGATTAAGTGGGGTTCACGCTCCTTGACACCATCCTATACAGTCTGGCTGGCATGGTGGGAAGGGCTGGGGCACTCCCCAGGAATGCCCTCAATCTGTACCTGGGTAGGTAAAAGGATCCCCAGCATAGTGCACCTCCACAGGCTCAGGCACAGAGCACTAGAGTACTTGAACTAAAATAAAATAAAACCAAACCAAACCAAAATCTAATTAACTGAAACTGAAATTAAAAAGAAACTGCAAATGGCCTCCTTGAAAGAGGCTGCTCTGTCCTGCTTTATTCTCCGGTGGCTGCCTCTCCCAGGCACCCAAAACACAGCAGCGGGTTAAACACATGTGGGTCTGAATAAGAAGAAATCATGCCTAAATGCAGCAGGGCAAGTTTCCCGCACCGCTGCAGGCTCCCAAACATGCAGCTGCAGGCTGCTGTCTCCTTGTGTTCTGGCGGTTGCTAGGGCTTCCTGCTGTCCTCCCCCCTGCCACTCTTACCTTGGAGCCTCTTTGCCGCATGGCTTTTCTACCCCTCGCACTCAGCCTTCCTTCCCAGCTTTGGCACTGAGGGGGGTGACTTGGGGCTGCCAGCTTTCACTCCTGTCAAGCAACTTCAGCGGCTCCTCACCCGATAATGGGTTCGGGAACATCCAGAAATCTTGGACTGAGGAAGGCCCCCACAAAACTCCCCCTCGAAATCCTGGGGGGAGAGGGGGAAGAAGGAATATCCTCCCCTCAGCCCTGTTGTCCCCCGGGATCTCTCTGTTCCTTCTGATTTGTTTTTCACATCTGCCTTTAAAAACAAAGAAACCTGCACCTTACCAGGGGAAATAAAAGCAAACTCTAACTAAACCTATCTCCTTAGTTGTCTCTTCAGTGAGTCCAGCACCCTGGCTCACAACCTTCTCCAGCTGCTTGGAGACTGAGCTTACTGGGGCTGGTGGGCGGTGCCAGCTGCATAGGTACACTAGTGTCATCAAAAAAGATGACATGCTCAGTCTCCAAGCTGCTGGAAGAGGTGCACTACCCAGCGGTGTGGGACTGGACTGGAGGGACGATAAGGAACCATTTGAAAAGTTGTCTTCTTTTTCAGATTTAGAAAGGCTATGAATAGATTCTTTGTACTACAAAGGACAGTTTTCAAGTCTTGTTCAGTCTTACAAAAGATTAAACACAAAGTAAAGAGAATACCACTTTATTTTTTCACATTTTTATTAAACAATAAGTAGAAATAAAAAATCCTCCAAGGCAAGCATGTTCTGCTTGTTTTGGCATACACTAGCAAATGTATACAATCTCTGTCACAATTTTCCTTCTGTTATGGTTACAATGACTTCCTATGTAATGCAATGTGTGCCTTCAATTCAGTGTTGACTCCTGATGACCCAGCAGCTCCTGGGCTTTCCTGGCAGTGTAAGCAGAAGTAGATTGCCAGGCCTTTCTTCTGAGGCAATGGAGGGTTAAGTGACTTGCCCAAGGCCACAAGGAGTGCTAGTGGGAATCAAACCCTGGTCTCTTGGTTACCAAGCCAGTGTTCTAACCACTAGGCTAGGTAGCCATCATCATATATGCAAGGGGGGGGGGGAAATAATTTTCAAAGTAATATGCCCTTTCTCCCCAAAATGTGCACCTGATAAGAATAGTACTGTAATAGACATCATGTTCTAGGGACTTTGGAAATATAACATGAGACTAGAAGAAAGGATCAAAACAAATACTGATATTCAGAATACAAAAGGCTATAAAGGAACAATTATCTCTCCACAGGTTTAAGAAAGACAGGCTACCTTCAAGGTATACAGTACAATTGAGGATACGAGTTTGATTCATGTCTCTTAGTTATTATTCCTTGCGGCAGCAATATTGCTGACATGGCACTCACAGCCCATGGCAACAGAACTCAACTCAGCAGCAAAGAACAGTAATGGCAACAAGGGAGATCCTTCTCAGTCAAAGGAAAAATAAAAAGGTGGGGATTATAAAGGATGGCTTCCTAACAGAAGCAGCACTGTTAAAAGGATGAGAAAAGCTGGCAGAACAAAAAAGAAGAGGGGGCTATGAAGCATACTATACATCAAGAGCTGAGGTGACAGGGATCAAGGAGTTATGCTTCCAGCAGCCATGGAGGGTTCCTTTAAGAGTGGCTGGAAATTAATTCTAATTGAGACAAGTCAGATTTTCCTATTGAAAATTGAAATGATACAGTACAAACATGGAAATTGAAGACACACCAAACTGAATAAAAGCACTCCGTATTATTCATATTATTCTTCTATGGATTCTAGACAGTGACTTCAAAAGGTGATTAGTGGTATTTAAAAAATATACAGTGGAATGCATAAAATATTAACTCAATACAGTTTGTTACAAAGTACATATTACAAAACTTAATACAATGTCTTTGCACATAGAAATATAAGATCTGAGGCACTGTAACAGGTATTTTCTCCTTTCCAGTAACCTCTGCCAAGTTCAGAGGACTACAAAACTGGAATGTTCCGATTTTGTTTCTGTAAAGGTACCTGCAAAACAAAAGACCAGGTTAGAGTACAGAATGAGTTAAGTGTATGAGAAAGTTGCATCAGGCCTAACATGGTACCACTGCAATGATAGATAAGCTTCTCTGAGCAGCATACTAGATAAGAGTCAGGATAGGAAACCCTGGTAGTAGCAGAGATGCTTCAGAGTATTGCTCTCCCATTAAATCATGGTATTGGATGTGATGTGTTGGCTACATATTGACAGACATTATAGTGAGCAGCTTTTATCTCCTGGTCCTTTTTTTGAGCCACCAGCTAGCAGCAGGCACACTGCGGTGGACAGATTGCAACTGGCTCCATGCTATGCATTCTTCATACACATGCAATTAGAAAAGGGAGTGTGTGTGTGTGTGCTTCATGGCCACAAGGTGCAGATCATAAACGTTTGCAACCTCACATGAAGATTTTGCAACCTTATCTGTGGTTCCAGTCCAGTTTGGCAACAATTTCTATACAAAAAAGCCTAGCACGTACAATAAACTCATTCCTTAGGCAGTTAGTCTATAATTAAGAAGTATACACATGAAATAAAGGATCATCAAATATGTACCCACTATAACCTCAAGTAATCTTGAGGCATAATTTCCTTTGCATACTATTTAGCAAATGCTCACCAAGCCCCGAGTCAGAGATGGTGGTACACTTATAAATTAAGAGAGCACATATAACCCTTGGATCTTCACCCAATAACTAAAGGACTCTGTCATCCAATTCCTGTCTTACATAGTTGCCTCAGCTATCCTCCAGAAATATCGACAGTGTGGCCCAATAACATAAGGAAGCACAAGTCCAGGTGTTTAAGGATTTTTTTTGCTTTTACACTGGCAAAAAAAGAAGTAACTAAGACCAGTTCACCACTCAACCCCCATAAGCAGGAGACCACAATGCCTCACCGTATAGCAGCTATGCCTTTTGTAAATAATCACTTTATTCTCTTGTTTCAACTGTAACAATATCATTTTATACCAGTTATCTGTACATAGTTCCAACTGTTTCATACAAAAGTTACTACTTGTTTCAATGTAAATTTCTACCAGTTAATTGTACATAGTTCTAACTGTTCCATGTAAATGTCACCACCTGTTAATTGTAAACCAATTTTGCCTTGCAGAAAAACGGTATATAAAACCAGTTGCATGGCAAGGAGTGAGAGCAACAAAACTGACAAATGAGCCTTAACAGTGTCAAGTTTTCAGCAAGCGGCACCTAGTAGCTGGCAAGCACAAGAGACTGCAGACACAAAAACATAAGTGACATTCTAAGTCAAATCATAGATCCATCAAATCCAGAGTCATGTTTCCAACAGAGGCCAATACAGGTCACAAGTACCTCAATGCAATATGTGCCTTTTGAGTTAATGCTGACTCTGATGACCCAGGGGCTCACACACCTCAAAGCAGCCATTTTCACGCTACTTATACCCGGGATATGCTGCAATGCTGCAGTTTTCCCTTGGTCTACCTTAATGGTTTATGGACTTTTCTTCCGGAAATTTGTCCAAACCTTTTTTTAAACTCAGCTATACAACTTGTTTTTACCACATCCTCTGGCAATGAGTTCCAAAGCTTAATTATACAGTGAGAGAAAAAAATATTTCCTTCTATTTGTTTTAAATATATTACTTTGTAGCTTCATAGCATGCCCCCTAGTCTTTGTATTTTTTGAAAGAGTAAACAATCAATTTGACTTTACCCGTTTTATTCAGTATTTCATAGCCCTCTATCGTATCTCCCCCCTTAGCCATTTCTTCTCCAAATCGAAAAGCCCTAGTCTCTTTAGCCTTTCTAGATAGGAGAATTGCTCCATCCCCTTTTATCATGTTGGTCGCTCTTCTCTGTATCTTTTCTAATGCTACTACATCTT
This sequence comes from Ichthyophis bannanicus, assembly GCA_033557465.1. Lineage (NCBI taxonomy): Eukaryota > Metazoa > Chordata > Amphibia > Gymnophiona > Ichthyophiidae > Ichthyophis > Ichthyophis bannanicus. Next base: position 335,237,653 of record CM066038.1, read on the forward strand.
TTTTGAGATGCAGAGACCAGAATTACACACAGTACTCAAGGTGCGGACGCACCATGGAGCGATAAAGAGGCATTATTTTATCCTTTGTTTTATTCTCTATACCTTTCCTAATAATGCCTAAAATTCTGCTTGCCTTTCTGGCTGCCACCATGCACCAAACAGAAGATTTCAATGTATTGTCTACGATCACACCCAGAACATTTTATTGGCTTGGGATGCCTAGTGTGGAACCTAACATTGTGTATCTATAGTTTGGCTTATTCTTTTCACTTGTCCACATTAAAATTCATCTGCCATTTGGATTCCCAGTCTACCAAGGTCCTCTTGCAATTTCTCACAAACTGCATGCAATTTAACAACTTTGAATAATTTGGTGTCATTGGCAAATTAAATCACCTCACTTGTTCCAATTCCAGATCATTTATAAATATATTAAAAAGCACTGTCCCAATACAGATCCCTTTGGTACTCCATTAGTCAACTTCCACCATAGAAAAAACTGACCATTGATCACTATTTTCACTTTTCTATCTCTCAATCAGTTTCCAGTTGACAACAGGACATTGCCTCCTATGGCATGACTTTTTAAATTCCCCAGTAGTCTCTGATGGCTGGAGTTGCAAATCACATGGATTTTAACACCAGGAATCAATCCCTGTGACTCCTCCACAGTTTGTTGTTTAAGTTTGTGCCCCTCTACCAGGGTGATTTGCTGAGATCCGGTAACAGCAGTAGGAAAGGTGGAAAAAGAAAGCATGGTTACTCACCTGTCACAGGTGTTCACTGGGAGCAGCAGGAAAGCATAATTACTCACCTGTAACAGGTGTTCTCCAGGGACAGCAGGAATCAGTCCTTACATATGGGTGACGTCGGTGCCGACGGAGCCCTCGTGTGGAGCAATTCCCCAGCTTTCAAAGAAAGCCTTTGGCACTGTATCGCGCATGCGCGATCCCCTTCCCGCCCAAGGGTGCCATCTTGCTCAGTCAAATGACATAGCTAAAAAGACGGCAAAATGAATAAAAATCAATAGTAGGACTGCAACTCCAGGGGAGGAGAGAGGGTCGTGAGGACTGATTCCTGCTGTCCATGGAGAACACCTGTTACAGGCGAGTAACTACGCTTTCTCCAGGAACAAGCAGGAAGTCAGTCCTCACATATGAGACTCCCTAGCTGTAGGCTACTGAGAACCCCTAGCTGAAAAATGGCTCCCTCTAGAAGTGCCGCAGCAGTTGTGATAGGAATTCAGTGGAGACGCCACACCCCTGGTAGTCTGACACCAGAGGGCCGGAGGGTAGGAGTTGCCTAAACCTCAAATACGTTATGGAGTACCGCCTGGCCAAAAGCACTGTCCCGTCGGGACTCTCCATCCAAGCAGTAATGGGCTGCAAAGGTCTGGCTTGAAGACCAGGTTGCGGCCTGGCAGATGTCTGCCAGCGGAACAGAGTGAAAGTGAGCCACAGATGCGGCCTTAGCCCCGACACGGTGGGCTGTGACTCGACCCTGCAACTGAAGGTCGGCGGCCTGTACGCCCAGGCAAAACAGTCCGCCACCCAGGTGGACAACGTGCGCTTGGAGACAGGTAACCCCAGCTTACTGGGGTCATAAGACACGAAGAGCTGAGTAGCCCTTCGATGTCCCCGCGTATGTTCCAGGTAGAAGGCTAATGCCCTCTTACAATCAAGGGTATGCAGAACCGCATCTGCCCGGCTGGCATGCGGTCTGGGAAAGAATGTTGGAAGAACCACCTCTTGGTTGAGGTGGAATGGAGAGACCACTTTTGGAAGAAACTTGGGATGGGTGCGCAGGACCACCCTGTTCCTATAAAACCGTGTGTACGGTCTTTCTGACACAAGAGCTTGTAGTTCACTCACTTGTCTGGCAAATGTGAATGCCACCAGGAAGAGCACCTTCCAGGATAGGAAGCGCAGATGGCAAGCGGACATTGGCTCAAAAGGTGGGCGAGTAAGCTGTTGCAAGACCGCATTCAAATCCCACTCAGTTGCCGGGGGATGAACCGGGGGTTTTAGTAGAACTAGACCTCTGAGGAATCTGGACACCAAGGGGTGAACCGAAAGAGGCTGTCCTTCCACTGGAGAGTGGAGTACTGACAAAGCACTCAGGTGGACCCAGACAGAGTTAGACTTGAGGCCTAATTCTGAGAGGTGAAGCAGGTACTGTAACACTACTGGTACCAGACAAGAGAAAGGGTTTTCATTGTGCTGGTTACACCACACCTCAAACCTACGCCACTTAAAGGCATAGGTTTTCCTAGTGGACTACCTCCTTGAGGGGCCAGTAGCACTTCTTCCACATTCTTAGGTAGGAGGAGAGAAGTCAACACTACCCTTTCAGCAGCCATGCCATCAGGTTGAGGGGGACCTGAGGTTGGGGTGTAAGATAGAGCCCTGTTCCTGGGACAGGAGGTTGGGCTGCGTCCCCAGAGGGAGTGGGGTTTCCACTGCCAGCTGGAGGAGAAGCGGAAACCAAGGTTGTCATGGCCATCTGGGGGCTACCAGGATGACCAAGGTCTTGTCTCGAAGGATTTTGAATAGAGTCCGGGCCACCAGAGGCGTGGGAGGAAACGCATACAGGAGGCCCACGGACCAGAAAATCAGAAAAGCATCTGCAGCCATTCTTTGGGGGTGTGGCTGTCTGGAGCAAAAGTTGGGCAACTGATGATTCTGCGGACTGGCAAAGAGATCTATGAATGGATGTCCCCAGCACTGAAAGATGTGCGGAGCTACTTCCGGATTCAGTTGTCACTCATGAGGTTGGAGAATTCTGCTTAGCTTGTCTGCTAGGTAGTTCTCCTGACCCTGCAGGTAAACTGCTTTGAGAGACATACCTTGTCGGATTGCAAAGGAACAGAGGTCCAGTGTCTCTTGACACAGGATGCGGGACCCTGTCCCTCCCTGCTTGTTCACGTAGAACATAGCCACCTGGTTGTCTGTTTGTACTAAGACAGACTGATGTGAGAGAAGATGAGAGAAGGTTTGAAGAGCTAGGCGTATCGCCCGGAGCTCTAAGAGGTTGATTTGTTGCGTCTTCTCTTGAGGAGACCACAACCTTTGAGTGTGTAAGTCCTGGCAATGGGCTCCCCAGCCCAGCAGAGATGCATCTGTCGTCAGCACTCTTGTGTATGAGGGAGGCTGGAATGGCACGCCCTTGAGCAGGTTGGATTCTGTCTCGGAGTCTTCCTGTGGCTTGTGTCCACTGATCTCTGAGGCACCACTGAGCTGTCCTCATGTGGAGACGGGCGTTTGGGGTCACTTAAACCGTGGAGGCCATGTGTCCTAGAAGGCATAGAAAGTGCCTCGCTGATATCTGAGACTTGTGGCTGATTTGGTACACCAGCTCCAGAAGCCTCTGTGCTCTGCCCTCTGGCAGGTAAGCCTTCGCTTGAAGGGTGTCTAACCTTGCCCCTATGAACTCTAAATTTTGAGTGGGAAGAACGTGGACTTTGCTTGATTTATGATAAAGCCCAGATGCTGCAGTATGCTGATAGTGCGAGCTGTGGCCTGTTGGGTTCGTGAGGCGACGGGGCCCTGATGAGCCAGTCATCCAGGTACGGGAAGACAAAAATTCCCAGGTTCCTGAGGAAGGCCGCCACTACCGCCAGACATTTGGTAAATACTCTGGGGACAGAGGCTAGGCCGAATGGAAATACTTTGTACTGATAATGGTCTCCTCCCACTACAAATCTGAGATATTGTCTGTGGTCTGGATGTATGAGGATGTGCGTATAAACATCCTTCAAGTCTAAAGAGCATAGCCAGTCTCCCTGGTGGAGGTAAGGCAGCAATATTCTAAGGGAAAGCATCTTGAACTTTTCCCTCACCAGGAACTTGTTTAAGTTTCGCAGGTTGAGGATTGGCCCGAGGTCTCCTGTTCTCTTTGGTAGGAAATACCTGGCGTAAGAGCCTTGTCCTAACAGGCTGTGGAGCACTGGCTCCACCGTCTGATTCTCTAGAAGACCGGCCAACTCCTGTAAGAGGAAGTTCCTGTGTAGAGGGGGTCTGAGAGGCTTTCCTGGAAAAAAGGAGGGAGGTAACTGGTTGAAGTGGAGCAAATAGCCCTTTTGGACTATTTGTTAGACCCAGGCATCGGTGGTGATTGCAGACCACCTGTGGGCGTACAGTGCCAACCTTCCTCCTGTGCAAGGCCTCACCCCTGGTTGGAGAGAGACTATGCTTTGACAGTCAAAAACCTCCTACTGGCTGGGAAGGAGCCGGTGCCCGGGGCTTGGGGGTCTTCTGCTTACGTGGGTCATGCCCCTGTCCCTTGGCCTGCTGCCCCTGCTTGGGAGCCTGAGAGGCCTGGTGAGTGGGGTAGTTGCAGTAAGCAGTACCCTTCCTCGGGAAAAAGGACTTTTTACCCGGGCCCTTCTTTTTGGAAGTGGCAGAAGTCTTTTTGGAGAGTCTTGTCTGGGCCAAGTACTCGGTCTCGATTTCAGCAGCCTTCTCAGTCATAGGTTTGCCAAAAAGGTTGTCATCTCAGCAAGGGACATCAACCAACTTGTCCTGAACCCACGGCTCTACGTCCGACGACATTAGCCATGCCTGGCGTTGGGCACCAATGCTGGCTGCGGCTACCCAGGCCGAAGCCTTGAAGCTGTCATAGGCTGCCTGAGACATAAACTTCGAGCACTCCCGAATCCCCGTGGACAAGTTCTTGAAACGCTGCAAGGGTTCCTCGAAGAGGCCAGCAGAGAACCCGGCAATCTCCTTTGCCAGGTCTCATAAGTACATGCCCATGTACAGCTGGTATGTTTGGACACGGCATGATAGCATCGAGTCCTGGTAGCACTTTCTGCCAAGGGCGTCCAGGTTCCGGGCCTCCCTGCCAGGGGGCACCAAGGAGTGCGTTTTCTGGCTCTTGAGCCTGTGCATGGCCGATTCTACAATCATGGAGTTGTGCAGCAGCTGTGCCTTTTGGAACCCAGGGCTCTTGCGGACTCGATATATGGAATCGACCCTTTTGCTGAGAACCGGCATCGAGGCCAGTGACTCCCACATGCGGAGCATCAGCCGTCCCAACAACGGAGGAACCGGTACTGTAAGGTCTTCCCGAGGGGGAAAATCATACTGGAGGGTTTCGAGCTCTTCGGCTCCTCCTCCGGTGTCCGCCGGGAATGCCAAAGCCTTTAACATGTCCCTGACGAAGTCAAAGAACCGGGTATCCTCCGGATGGACTTTCTCTGAGGCTCGGACCCCGGCGAGTTTGATGGGACACACCGGGTCCGGTGGGTGTCCGGGGACTCCTCATCTTCCGTTTCCCATGCCGAGTCCTCCAAAGAGGAATCGATGGGTTCCGGCCTTGAGTGCTTCGATCTCGACCGCCCCGATGCCGAGGGCACCGACGTCGACGACCTCGGTCCCGAACGGGAGGTCGAGGGAGACCTTGGCCGAGGATCGACTATGGCTCCGGGGTTGACCTGGACGTCGAAGTCCCAGTGGTTGGGGCGGATGGACTGGTGAGACCGGCCATCAGTGCCCGCTGCTGCTCCATGAAGGCAAACATGCTGCGCTCCAAGGCCGTCAACCTGAGACCGAGCTCAGAAGACTCCGCAGCCTCCGGCTCGGGTTCCGACACCGTCGGGTCTGATGCCGGTTCTCCTGGAGGAGAGTCAACGAGGACAACAGTAGTTACCTTCCTCGGCATCTCTGGCTCCATGCAAGGTACTTTTGCAGGGCGCTCTGGCTCCGAGGACCCGGGGCGGCGATCAGGACTCCACGACCTGGTCCGCGAGGGCCCAGGCCGATCAGAGGCATCCAATGACGCTGCCCTCCCAGGTTTCTTTTTCCTCCGGTGTTCCCACGAGGGAGACCCCCGCTCAGAAGAGCCCCGACGATGCTCGGAGTCAGACAGGTCCCGAGACTTCGAGGCTTCTGATGAGGTCCGGACCCGGGTGGATTCGGACTCTGAGAGAATCCTTTCACGCGCTGCTGCTGCCTACTTCTAAGTGCCTTAGAGGACATTTTGCTGCACGGGCCACAGGCCTTCAGATCATGGGCGGCCCCGAGGCAGCGGAGACAACAGTCATGTGTGTCGGTGAGGGACATTAATTTTTTACACCGATCACACTTTTTAAACCCGTTGGCAGCCATCGGGGGAAAAAGGGCCCCTGCGAGGTCAAAAGACTGGGCTGCCAGTGAAAAAGAATAAAAGCATGAATGCTAGTCACGAAGGACAAAAACGAAAAATAAGACTGGACTCGATACCGGTGTACCGAATCTGAGGCGGGAAGGGGAACCGGAGTCGAACCGGGCCGAAAAAATTTTTTTCAGGAGTTTTGATGCACTTTTTCCACGAGGGAAGTTGGACTACGTCCGTTGGGCTCCGTGGAAAAAGGGAGACTGAGCAAGATGGCACCCTTGGGCGGGAAGGGGATCGTGCATGCGCGATGCAATCCCAAAGGCTTTCTTTGAAAGCTGGGGAATTGCTCCGCACGAGGGCGCCGTTGGTGCCGATCACCCATATGTGAGGACTGACTTCCTGCTTGTTCCTGGAGAATCAGTCCTCACTTATGAGTGATGTCACCGACAGAGCCCATGTGGGATCACTTCCCAGCTTCCAAAGAAAGCATTTGGAAGTGCACCATGCATGCATGCTGGTCTTCCTGTCCAAAGGAGCAATCTTTACCTCAGTATGACGACATAGTTTAATCGAGCCCTAAAAGAAACAATTCCACGGAGTGGTGAGGACTGATTCCTGCTCCTGGAGAACACCTGTTACAGGTGAGTAACCACACTTTCTCCAGGACCAAGCAGGAAGTCAGACTTCATTTATGGGACTTCCATGGCTACAGGCTACTGAAAAAAAACTGTAAAAAGCCCAACAGGGCAACCAGAAAAAATGAATAATCGCTGAAGGTTTCGAGAGTCAGCTGTCAGCAAGGACATCAACATCAGCATGACTCTATGGTAGCTGGATGGACAGAAGGGATGGTAGGAAGGAGTTGCTTTAAGTCCCATAAAGATGCCAGAGTACGGCCTGGTCGAAGTTGCTGTCACGCTGGGAATCTCCATCCAGAAAGTAATTGGCTGTAAAGGTGTGGACAGAAGACCATGTAGCAGCCCTAGAGATCTCCACCGTGGAGACTTAAAGAAGGTTGGCTACTGAAGTAGCCGTAGCTCGCACATTGTGTGTCTTGACATGGCATTCTAAGGAGAGGCCAGTTTGAGCATAAACAAAGGAGATGCAATCTGCCATCCAGTTTGAGAGAGTGTATTTTGTCATCATCACACCTAGTTTATTGTGGTCGGAGATGAATAACTGGGGAGAATGGCAGTGGGCTTTCATCTTCTCCAGGTAGAAATTGAGCGCTTGCTTATGAAACAAGGTATGCAAAGATGTCCTGTTGGCGTGAAGCTTGGGTTGAGATGATAAACGGAAACTACCTTAGGTTGGAATTTGGTGAGAGTCTGGAGGACAACCCTGTTCTTAAAAAATCTGGTATAAGGCAGATGCGCCACCAGCGCTTGCAGTTCACTAACCCTGTGCACAGAAGTGAGTGCTACTGGGAAAATGACCTTCCAAGTAAGGAATTTGAATGGGCAAGAGCTGAGCGGCTCAAACAGCGGGGAGAGAAATTGACCCAGTATCACATTAAGGTCCCATAACACCGGCGGTGATTTAATAGGGGGATGGGAAAGCAGTCCTTTCATGAAACAACTCACCAATGGGTGAGCGGAGAGATGCTTATCAGCCACCTAATGATGATAAGCAGCCACTGCACTGAGGTTCACTCTAATAGAGTTGGATTTTAGGCCAGATTCTGAAAAATGTAAGAGGTATGATAAAACTGAATAGATCGGACAAGAGAATGGGTCCAGGGTCCTGCTCATACACCATATGGAGAATCTGTGCCACTTCAAAGCATATTCTCATCACGTGGCGTCCTTGCGCGAACCAAGGAGAATGTTTTCTATCTCTGGCGGCAGCTGGTGGGCAGCAAGTGCTACCCATTCAGCATCCATACCGTGAAAGCCATGGATTGAAACATAGAAACATGATGACAGAAAAAGACCACATGGCCTATCTAGTCTGTCCTTCCATAACAACAACTACAACAGTCCACTTTTTACCTTTAGAGATCCTCTGTGTTGGTCCCATGCTTTTTTTAATTCAGTTACTGTCCTCATCTCTACCAACTCCACTGGGAGACTATTCCATGGATCCACTACTCTTTCCGTAAAGAAATATTTCTGCATATCACTCCTGAATCTATCTCCGTTCACCCTCATCCCATGTCCCCTCGTAGCAGAACTTGCTTTCAATTGAAAGAGGCTCTCTCCCTGAACATTTATGCCACGGAGGTATTTAAACATCTCAATCATATCACCTCTATCCCGCCTTTCCTCTAAGGTGTACATATTAAGATCCTTAAGTCTGTCCTCATATTCTTTATAATGAAGCCCATTAATCATTTTAGTAGCAACCCTCTGCACCGACTCCATCCTGTTCACATCCTTTTGAAGGTGCGGTCTCCAGAATTGCACACCATACTCCAAATGAGGTCGCACCAAAGACTTATACAGAGGCATTATCACCTCCTTTTTTCTGCTAGCCATTCCTCTCCGTATGCACCCAAGCATCCTTCTAGCTTTTGCCGTCACCTTTTCTACCTGTTTAGCTACTTTAAGATCATCAGACACAACCACGCCTAGGTCCCGCTCTTCTTTAGTGGACAAAAGTACTTCACCTTCTATACTGTATTGCTCCCTTGGATTGCTGCAGCCCAAATGCATGACCTTACATTTTTTAACATTAAATCCCAGCTGCCAAATTCTAGACCATTCTTCAAGCTTAGCTAGATCCCTCCTCATGCTATCTACACCTTCCTGGTTGTCTACTCTATTGCAGATTTTGGTATCATCCGCAAAGAGGCAAACCTTACCCGACAGCCCTTCTGCTATATCACTAACAAAGATGTTAAAAAGAATCGGACCAAGGACAGATCCCTGGGGCACACCACTGGTAACATCCTTCTCCTCAGAGTGAGCTCCATTTACTTGTACTCTTTGTCGCCTCCCACCCAACCAATTTCTAACCCAAGCAGTAACTTTAGGGTCCATCCCTAGGGTGCTCAGTTTGTTTATAAGTCGCCTGTGAGGAACAGTGTCAAAGGCTTTACTGAAATCTAAATACACCACATCTAGAGCTCTCCCTCGGTCCAACTCCCTGGTCACCCAGTCAAAGGAATCAATCAGATTTGTCTGACAAGACCTGCCTCTGGTGAATCCATGCTGCCTCGGCTCCTGTAATCCGCTGGACTCCAGAAACCTCACTATTTTCTCTTTCAGCAGCGTTTCCAATAATTTACTCACCACCGAAGTTAAACTAACCGGCCTGTAGTTTTCAACCAAATCCTTACTTCCGCTTTTGTGTAAAGGCACCACATGAGCCTCTCTCCAGTCCTTTGGCACCACTCCCGACTCCAACGAGGCATTGAAAAGGTCAGTCAGTGGAGTTGCTAGAACGTCCCCAAGTTCCCTCAGTATTCTAGGGTGTATCCCATCCGGTCCCATCGCTTTGTCTACTTTAAGTTGAGCTAGTTTCTCACGAACACAGTCTTCTGAAAATTGTTCAAGATGTCCCTCGCTTCTGTTCTTATTTGTGGGTGTTTTCTGAGGTCCTGCTCCTGGTTCTTCATCTGTGAACACAGAACAAAAATATTTGTTAAGCAATTCCGCTTTATCCTTATCAGCTTCTACATATTCCCCCCCTGCACCCTTGAGTCTGACAATTCCACTTTTGCCCTTCCTCTTCTCACTAATATATCTGAAAAATATGTCTTATCCCCCCATTTTATTGCATTGGCTATTTCCTCCTCCTTTTGAATCTTTGCCTTCTTGACTACTTTGCTAGCTTCTCTAAGTTTTTCCAAATACAGATGCCTGTCTTCCTCTCTCTGTGATCTCTTGTATTTCATGAAGGCCTCCCTCTTTTTCTTCACTTTTTCAGCTACAGTCAAACCTCGGTTTTCATTTGCCCCGGTTTTCATACGCTTCGGTTTTCAACGTCTTTTCTGACTGAGATTTTGTCCCGGTTTTCATGCATTGCTTCGGTTTTCAACGTCTTTTGACTGAGATTTTGTCCCGGTAGCAGGGAAGAAAAGCTGTCAACGTAAGCAGGAGATGTTGCATGAATGTGGGAGGCAGTTCTTTCTCTTGCAGGGTACGTCTGAAGCTATATCATTACGATTTTGAGCAGATAATGTAAAGGTATTTTAATGGACTGAATTCAATGTGATTCCGAAGAGAGCTGGGCACAGCAGCTTGTCAGGGGTGGCTAAGGCCAGATGTTAACATACTGTACTGTACAGTACTGTACTTAGCTTGCTTTCAGTGATGTTAAATGTTCATTTATCCATTTCATTAGTCATTTATATTTATTTCTTATTGTTTTCTGTATGTAAAAATATAGTTATTCTCTATAAAATGTATTTTTTGTGAATATTTTTGGGTGTCTGGAACGGATTAATTGGATTTACATTATTTCTTATGGGAAATATTGCTTCAGTTTTCATACGTTTCAGTTTTAGTCAGACTTATTCGAACGGATTAATCATGAAAACCGAGGTTTGACTGTACTTCCTTCGAAAACCATAGCGGTCTCCTGTTCCTTTTGCCTTTATTTACCATTTTAACAAAAAGGTTGGTTGCCTTTAAAATACCCCCTTTCAGTTTTGCCCACTGTTTTTCTACATCCCCCAGCTGTCCCCATCCCACTAACGACTCCCTGAGGTATTGGCCTATCTTCGCAAAGTTAGTCTTCCTAAAGTCTAAGATCCTCACCTTGGAATGGATTCTAACAGCTCTAGTCCTAATACTGAACCACACCATCTGGTGATCACTGGATGCAAAATGATCTCCCACTACAACATCAGAAACACTTTCACCATTGGTAAGCACCAAGTCCAGTATGGCCCCTTCACGTGTGGGGTCTGTTACCAATTGCCTGACTAGTTCTCCCTGTAGAGAATCCAGGATCTCCTTACTTCTAGATGATACTGCAGCAGGAATGTGCCAATCAACATCTGGCATATTGAAATCTCCTATCAGTAGCACTTCCCCTTTCCTAGCAATGCTGCGTATGTCTTCAATTAACTCTCTGTCCACCTCTTCCTCTTGTGAGGGAGGTCTGTATATCACACAGCTGAGATATAGCAATGTCTCTCCATCCTGAGAAATGAAATCCGGAGTTGAGCCCAACAGGAGAGGTGGTTGTTGCAATTGTTGTAGTAGGAGGGGGAACCAGGGTTGTCTGGGCTAATATGGCACAATAAGAATCATGGAGGCGCTGTCTGTCCAAACTTTGAAAAGGGTCTTGGCCACTAGAGGAATTGGTGAGTATGCACAGACATGATCCTTGCTCCATTCGAGGAGGAAGGCATCGGGAACCAACAGATGTTGACAGGGCACCCAAGGGCAAAACCATGGCAGCTGGGCATTGTGAGGAATGGCAAAGAGGTCTATCCACGGTGTGCCCCACACCTGGAAGATCCAGTTGGCCACCTGACTGGTGAAAGTGCAGTTGGAGGACTCTACTGAGGCGGTTGGCAAGATCATTGAAGCCCCCCCCAGGAGGTATACTGCTGTGAGGGATATGTCCTGGGAGATGGTAAATTTCCTAGAGGTGCACCGCTTCTCAACAGAGAAGGTAGGACCCCGTGCCACCCAGCTTGTTGATGTAGAACATAGCCACTTGGTTGTCTGTGGATGAGGACTTCCTGGTAGGTGAGTTGGTGCCAGAAAACTTGAAGTGATTTGGCAATGGCTCTGAGTTCGAGGAAGTTGATCTGGTGGAGGCTCTCTCGGGATGTCCAAAGTCTTTGCACGTGCAGACCATCCAGGTGAGCTCTCCAGTCCAACTTGGAGGCATCTGTCATCAGGATACGCTAGTGCGGTGAGGCCTGGAATGGAAGGCCACCAGGATAAAGCCTTCTTGACTGGCGAGGTGATGTGGACTCTGTCTCTGAACTGGCCCATCACCTGGTGCCACCGAGTCAAAAGTGTCCACTGTACCTGGCACATGTGAATGTGTGCTGTCGAAGTGATATGGACTGTGGAAGCCATGTGGCCGAGGAGACGTAGCATATGATGAGCAGTGATAAGAGGAGCAGCTTGACATGCCTTCACCAGGACCATCAAGCGTTGAGCCCTGTCCCTTGGCACGTATGCATGTGACAGGGTGGTATCGAGGAGAGCCCCAATGAACTCTAGCTTTTGAGTGGGTTCTAGGTGGGATTTGGAGTAATTGATGAGAAAGCCCAGGTTTTCTAGAACCTGAATGGTTAAGCTGGTCGAATTACGGACATCTTTTGGGGTCACACCCCGATCAACCAGTCATCCAGATAAGGAAAGACAAATATTCCTCTGGTTCAAAGAAAAGCAGCCACCACTGCCAGACATTTTGCGAAGACTCTGGGAGCGGAGGCAAGGCTGACGGGTATCACCCTATATTGGTAGTGCCGACCTCTGAGCATGAAGTGGAGGTATTGCCGATGAAGGGGTGGATTAGAATGTGTACACGTAGGCATCTTTCAGATCCAATAACATAGCCAATTCTCCTGCTGGAGGTAGGGTAAGAGGGTACACCCAGTGACAACATTTTGAAATTTTCTCACGAGGTACCAGCTGAGGTTCCAGAGGTCCAGGATGGGACAAAAAACTCCTGTATTTTTGGGGACCAGGAAGTACTGGGAGTAGAACCCCTGATCAGTCTGAGACGGTAGACCTACTCCACTGTCCGGTCTGACAAGAGGTTTTGGATCTCGAGCTGGAGGAGAGAGCAGTGGTGAGAGTCGAGGGGGTATTTGCCCGGGCAGAAAGTGTGAGGATGCTGATCGAAGGAGTAGATAGCCCTCTTGGACTATCCTGAGGGTCCAGGAGTCCAATATAATGGTGTGCCATCAGTGGGCAAAGTGGACCAGGCATCCAGCCACTTGTGGAGGAACGGCGTCTGGAAGAGAAAGATGAGCAATGTCCTTTAAGAAAAAGTCAAAATCCTCTACCAGGCTGCGGTAGTGAGGCTAGTTGGGATTTCTGTTGCTTGGGGTAGTGCTGTTGGTGCTGGCCTTGATCCTTTTATTGTGGAATCTGCTGAAGGGACTGATATGAGTGGTACGGGGTATATGTCTCATAGAATTTATTTTGGAAGAAAGGCTTCTTCCAGCAGATTTCATTTTAGGGGTATCAAAAGTCTTCTGAGAGAGGCGATACTTGGTGAGCTGGTCTTGCTCCAGTTTACCTGCCATCTCCCTCATAGGTACTTCAAAAAGGTTTTCACCCTTGCAGGGAACGTCCGCCAACTTATCTTGGACCCACTGTTCCAGGTCCAACGCCTTAAGCTAGGCCAGATGGCGTGCCTCGATGCCCACTGCAGAGACTTGAGCTACAGACTCAAAGCCATAGCAGACAGCTCTGGTGACATGCTTTGGGCACTCCCTGACCTTAGAGACAAGGGAGCAATATTTCTGCCGTTGTTCCTTTGACAGTTCCGAGGAGAACATGGTCAGGTCTCCAGCCAGATCGCGCAAGAACATGCCCATGTAAAGTTGGTAGTCTGAATATGTGCAATAAACCTGGAGCCCTGATAGCATTTGGGGCCAAATGCTCCAAATCCATACTACAGTCTCCCAGCCTGGAGGGACAGAGGAATGATTCTTCTGACTCTTGATACGGCACATAGTCAATTGGACCACCATAGAATTATGTGGGAGTTGTGGTTTCTCAAAACAGGGACTCTTGGTAACTCGATACTTCGAGTCCAGGTGCTGGCTCATGATGAGGGGGGCCTCCCAGATGCAGAAGAGTAGCCTCTCTAGGATGCGGTGCACCAGTACCATTATGGCTTCTTTTGGAGGCAAAGGGTACTGGAGGATTTCCAGTTCCTCCACTCAAGGCTCCTTTTTGGTTTCCATAGTAAAAGGGAGAGCTTCCCCCCTGTCTCTCACAAAGTCCAGGAAGGACAAGTCCTCCAGAGGGGACTTCCGACGCTCGTGCAGTGGTGAGGGATCTGAAGGAATGTCATGTCGTCGCATAGTCTCGGGCAATTCCTCCTCCGTTTTCCAATTATCGGACTCCGACTTTGAGAGGAACTTGAAGTAGCAGTGCGATTTCTCTCTATGCCGCTGGCGGTCTGGTGGAGTGTAGGGAGTCTGAAAGTGTCAATGATCTGACCCCGAGGTACTCTGAGGCAAAAGCTGGTTGGCTGAGAGAGATCTTGAGCACCTCTCGGAGGCACTGTCCACCCGAGGGAGGGCATTTATCTCAAGAACAGGCTGCCTCTCCTCCATCAAGGCTGCCATCATGGATGGGGCCTTCGCCGGGACCAAGGAACCCGAGGTCATCGAGTCCTTGCAACCTGCTGGGTGAAGAATGCCGAGAAGCTTCACTCAAATACCTCTGTGCGCTGAGCCAGGAGCTCGGTTGTCCATGGTGTCTGAACTGGTGCCACACCTACTGGAATCAATGCTGGTTCCTTTGGCGGGGACTCCACAATAATGACCGGTTCAGGAGTCACCCGCCAGCCCTCCTGGGCCTCAGGCAGCCTCTCTTCCCACTGGGGTAGCTTGGGAGGCTGCTCCTGGCCCTCGCCCTCCAACTTGCATTGAGGGCTCCGATGTGAGTGAGCCTTTACCTGGTGCTCAACATTACCCTTCGATGCCAACTAGGTGCAAGGCAGGTCCTTTTTGGGGGCGCTCCTTACTGAAGGAGAGCTGCTGATCCAACGCTCCGTGACCCCTCACTCCAAAGAGTTTGGTTCCCGTGTGAAGCCGAAGCCTCAGCGAAGGCCTTCGAGAGTGTCGATGCCGATGCCAATGTCAATATCGGAGCTGATGCTGAGGAGCCGAACAGCAATTCTCCTTGCTTTTCCTGGTTCCGAAGCCCTTTACGCATCATCTAAAGGCAGAGAGCACAGGATGAGGGCTAGTGGTAAGGTCTAAGGCATTGCAAACACCAGTTGTGGGGGTTGGTCACCAATATTGTCTGACCACACTGGTGCATTTTTTAAATCCACTGGCCGGTTTTGACTGTTGAGGAAGACCACTTCTGCGAAGTCGAATGACTCCAATGTCTGGGCCAACCAGGGGGCACGAGAGAAAATACCCCCCCGTGCCTCAAAAAAGAAAAGGAAAAGAAACCCAAAGAAAACACAGTGCTGAGGCACCGACACTCCGTTGAATGGGAAGGAAGACGGTAACGAAGCACATGACTGAAAAAGAGGAAAAAAGATGAAAAAATAGTACCAAAAGGTATTAACTCTTTCCGGGGTGTCAGACAACATCTGAAGGACTTCACGGAAAAAAGAAGGTAAAGATGGCTACTTTGGGTGGAAAGACCGGCATGCATGCGTGGCACACTTTGAAAGGCTTCCAAAGGAAGCTGGGAAGTGTTCCCGCATGTGCTCCATCGGTGATGTTACCCATAAGTGAGGACTGACTTCCTGCTTGGTTCCGGAGAAAAGATTTGCTCTCTCTCTCTTTATACCTCTAACATGCAACCACTGCAGCATGTGAAGAAGAGGGAAAGAGAAAGCGTAGTTGCTCACCTGTAACAGGTGTTCTCCGGAGACAGCAGGAATCAGTCCTCACATATGGGTGAAGTCGACAGAGGTCGCGCAGAGCAAATCCCCAGCTTTCAAAGAAAGCCTTTGGGAGTTGCTATCATGCATGCATGGTCCCCTTCCTGCCCAAGGGTGCCATCTTGCTCAGTTACATGATCGCCTTTGATTTAATTAGTGGAGGAGGGATAGTAAGGAAATCCACAGTACTACCATTTAACTTTCGAAAGGGAGACTATGATAAAATGAGGAAAACAGTTAAGAAAAAACTAAAAGGAGCACTTGCAAAGGTTAAAGACGTACATCAGGCTTGGCTGTTGTTGGAAGCCCAGACCAGCTGTATTCCACGCTTTAAGAAAAGTGGAAGGAAGTCCAAAAAACTGCCAGCATGGTTTAAAGGTGAGGTCAGAGAGGCTGTTGTTGCCAAAAAAGCATCTTTCAGGAAATGGAAAAAAAGAGCCAAACGACGAAACCTGGAAACAGCACAAGCACTGGCAAGTCAAATGCAAGGCATTGATAAGGCAGGCAAAGGGAGAATTTGAGAAGAAGCTTGCTGCGGAAGCAAAAACGTGAAGTAAAGCACAGTTACTTACCTGTAATAGGTGATCTCTGGGAACAGCAGGAATTAGTCCTCACATATGGGTACGTCGGTACCGACGGAGCCTGCACGGGAACGCACCCTAGCTTCCCAAAAAGGAAAGCTTTTGGGAGCATCCCACAGCACATGCGCGCTGCCTTCCCGCCTTTCCTAACCAACTCTCCTCAGTTCGAGTTTAAAGCTGAGACAATAGAGAGAGAGAGGAAAGGAAAGATAGAGAGAGAGATACAACTCCTAGGGGAGGTGGGAGGGTTGTGAGGACTAATTCCTGCTGTTCCCAGAGATCACCTGTTACAGGTAAGTAACTGTGCTATCTCCAGGAACAAGCAGGAATGAGTCCTCACATATGGGGACTCCCTAGCTAAGATGCCTGGGAGATCCCCAAGGGTATGAGACCCTGAAGGGTTCCTCGTCTTCCTATGGATCTCAGGCATCCATTCAGGGAAGGAGAGCAGGAGTTGCTCAAGAATGGAACAGGTGTCTGAGGACAGCCTGACCAAACAAGGCATCCCGGCGGGAGTCCTTGTCCAAACAGTAATGGGCTGTGAAGGTATGAAACGAGGCCCAGGTGGCTGCTCGACAGATCTGGTTGATGGACACAGAATGAAGATGAGCCATAGAGGTGGCCATGACCCTCACATTGTGAGCTGTGACATGGCCCTCCAGAGAAAGGTTCTTACTCTGGTAAGCAAAAGAAATACACTGAGCAATCCAATTGGATAGTGTTCTCTTAGAGACTGGAAGTCCTAAATGAGAAGGATCAAAAGCAACAAAAAGCTGGGAAGACTTTCTATGTTGCTGTGTCCTGTGTAAGTAAAAAGCAAGAGCTCTTTTACAATCTAGAGTATGAAGGTTCCTCTCTGCACTGGATGCATGAGGAGCTGGAAAAAAGACAGGTAAATATACCTCTTGATTAAGATGAAAAGGTGAGACCACTTTAGGCATAAAGTGAGGATTTGTCCTAAGGACTACCTTATCATGATGGAACCTTGTATAAGGTGGATTAGCCACTAAGGCCTGCAGTTAACTGATGCGGCGAGCAGAAGTGATTGCAATAAGGAAAATAACCTTCCAGGAAAGAAATCTCAAGGAGGTAGTGGCTAAGGGTTCAAAAGGTGGCTTCATAAGCTGACCAAGAACCAAGTTTAAGTCCCATGCCACCGGAGGAGGTCGAATGGGAGGTTTAGTTAAAGTTAGGCCTCTCATGAATCTTGCAATAAGAGGATGAGAGGAAATAGGTTGTCCATTGAGAGGCTTAAGGGATGCTGCAATAGCACTCAAATGGACCCTTACTGAATTCGTTTTAAGGCCTGCATTAGAGAGATGCAGGAGATATTCCAATAGAGAATTCACAGGAAGTGCCAGAGGGTCAAGACCCTTTTGAGCACATCAAATGGAAAATCTTTTCCATTTAAAAGCATAGGAACGCCTAGTGGAAGGTTTCCTGGAAGCATGGAGGATATCCTTCACTTGCTGAGAAAGATTGAAGTCTTGAAGGTCTAGGCCTTCAGTAACCAAGCTCTGAGGTGAAGGGACTTGGGATTTGGATGCCACAAAGTCCCTTCCTCCTGGGACAGAAGGTCTGGTGCAGCTCCCAAGTCCAGGGAGGGGGCTTGGGAGAGATGCAGAAGTAGAGGGTACCACACTTGGCGTGGCCAGCGTGGAGCTATGAGGATCATAGATCCTTGATCCCTCTGGAGTTTGAACAGAGTCTTGGGAATCAAAGGAATGGGTGGAAAGGCATACAGGAAGTCCTGACCCCAATGAAGGAGGAAGGCATCCTTGGCCTGAGCTCCCTGACACGGAATTCTGGAACAGAACCGGGGAAGTCTGGCATTCCACGGACTTGCAAAGAGGTCTATGTCCGGGGTCCCCCATTCCTGGAAGATTCTGAGTACCTGATCCATGTGCAGGGACCATTCGTGTGGAAGCAGAACTCGACTGAGTCTGTCTGCCCAAGAGTTTTGGATTCCTGGGAGGTATACTGCCAGGAGATGGATTTGATGTTCTCTGTCGAAGGCCCACAATCTTAGAGCTTCGTTGCAAAGCGACAGAGAGCCAGTTCCTCCTGGCTTGTTTATGTAAAACATGGCTACTTGATTGTCCGTATGAATGAGGACTGTCTTGTAGCTGAGGAGGGTATGAAAGACCTTGAGAGCTAGGAATATTGCTCGAAGTTCCAAGTGGTTGATATGAAGAGAGGACCAAGTGGGGACCAAGTGCCTTGGGTGGAGAGGTCTTGTAGATGAGCTCCCCAACCTGTTTGGGAGGCATCTGTTGTGAGGGTTGCCTGGGGCAACAAAGGTTGAAAGGGGGACCCCAGCAACAGATTTTGAGTGGACATCCACCATTGGAGAGACCAAAAGAGACGTTTGGAGGTTGCTATTTGGTCTGAGAGAGCTCCTGAAGCTTGAGTCCACTGGGTGGACAAAGTCCATTGAGCTGCTCTCATGTGTAGGCGAGCATAGGTTACCACATGTACTGTGGAAGCCATATGGCCTAGCAGCTGTAGCATCTCCCTGGCAGTTAAGTGGCTCTTTGACTGAATCTGGGAGGCTAACTGCACTAGACGTTGACAACGGGTCTGAGGGAGGTAGGCCCTTGCAGAAGTGGTGTCCAACCAGGCCCCTATGAATTCCAGGGACTGAGTAGGGGTAAGCTGGGACTTTGGGAGGTTTACCACAAGTCCCAGGTATTGCAGAATGCGCCTGGTGCGGTTCAGGGAGATCTGAGCCTCCGATTGGGTTGGAGATCGGATGAGCCAGTCATCCAGATATGGGAAGACAAATATTCCCAGAGTGCGTAGAAATGCAGCAACTATTGCCATGCATTTGGTGAACACTCTTGGAGCAGAGGCCAGACCGAAAGGAAGGACTCTGTATTGGTAATGTTTTCCCTGGAACAGAAAACGTAGGAATTTTCTGTGAAATGGATGGATGAGGACATGAGTGTACGCATCCTTGAGATCTAGAGAACAAAGCCAATCCTGACTCTGCAGGTATGGAAGGAGAGTGCCTAAAGAAAGCATCTTGAACTTCTCCTTGCATAGGAATTTGTTCAATTCTCTGAGATCTAGAATGGGTCTGTATCCCCCTGTTTTCTTTGGAATGAGAAAATAGGGGAGTAAAACCCTGACCCCTGTTGAAGAAGAGGAACTTCTTCTATGGCCCTCTGGGCCAGAAGGGTAGTCACCTCCTGATCCAGAAGGTCGAGGAGAGATGTGGGAGAATTGAAGTGTCTCACCATGGTGTAGGGAGGAAGGTCTGAGAAATAAAGTTTGTAGCCCTCTCTTATGATGGAGAGGGTCCATTGCTCTGATGTGATTTGCTCCCATCTGGGAGCAAAATGAGCTAACCTTCCTGGAATGGTGAGAGGTTCTGGCTGTTGTAGAGCCAGAAAGGTTAAGTTCTCTAGTATCAAGTCAAAACCCTGAGGGGGTTGGGACTGCTGGGTTGTAGCAGCCCCTGCAGGTTTAGGCCTGGCCTGTTTAGGTTGCTGACCCTTAGTAGCAAAGCGACCTGTAGAAGATTGTTGGCCAGAAGTGGAAGGAAATCTGCTCCTTTTGTAAAAAGGCTTTTTGAAAGATTTTTTCTTGGCTGGAATGGAGGTTGACTTGGAAAGTCTATCCAGAGCAGAATTCTCTGCATCCATTTGAGTGGCTTTTATTTGCCACTCTTTGCCAAAAAGATTTTCACCCGTACAGGGCAGATTTCCTAAGCCATCCTGAACCCAGGGTTCTAGATCAGAAGCCTGGAGCCAAGCAATTTTGCGAGCAGCTATGGCAATGCCTGAGGCTCTGCTGGCACCTTCAAAGGAGTCAAAGGCTGCCCTGTTGGAAAACTTTGAAATGTCTTGAGTATGCTTAAGCCAAAGGAGGAACTCATCCCTTCTATCCTCTGGAATAAAAGGGAGATAGGTGTGCAGTTTTTGTGCAACTTCCTTTAGAAACATACCCATATAAAGGCTATATGAGTTGATTCTGGCAATAAGCATGATGGCTTGGAAGATTTTCCTACCAAAATCATCCAAGGTCCTGCATTCTCTTCCTGGAGGAGCAGAAGAGTGTCTTTTGGTACTCTTTATCCTTTTCATAGCTGACTGCACCACAATGGAGTGGTGAGGAAGCTGAGTTTTCTGAAATCCAGGACAAGGAGGGACACGGTACATAGTGTCCAATCTGCGAGAATTAGGAGAAAGGGTGAGAGGAGTCTCCCATAAGTCAATCATATGTTCATGAAGAATTTCATGAATTGGCAAGGTGACTGCCTCTCTGGGAGCCTTAGAGTATCCTAAAATATCTAATTTTTTTGCTCTAGGCTCTGCTTCAGAGGTTACTGAAATAGAGAGTCCTTTAGCTACTTCTATTATGAAGTCTTGAAAGGACAAATCCTCTGGAGGAGACATTTTCCTTTTTGGAGAAGCAGGCTCCTCAGGAAGGGTAATGGATACTTCAGGAGACTCATCTGATGAATCAGAATCATCAGAGGAATCGAAGTATCGTCTGTCCCCTTTCAACGATCGATACACGTATCGATCGGTACCGACATCGGGCGTCCCCGGTACCGGATCGGTACCGAGAAATAGCCCTGGACAAGGAACCTGAGTTGGTATCCTGGCCGATGTCGATGCAGTCGGTACCGGTATCGGTGCTGGTACCGGCGCCGGTACTGACAACGGGACTCATTGCGGTACCGTCGGTGTCGCAGCTTTAATAAAAGCCATTATAGCCTGCTGCATGGATTGAACAGTCTGATCTATGGACGCCACGACTGCCTGGATGTCGGTACCGGAAGATTGTGCCGGTACCCCAGAGCAGTCTAACAGGTGATCGGTCAAGGCCGTGCCATCGATGTCAAACTGTAACCCCATAGGAGGAGCTTTGGAAGCCGGAGCTTCCCGCCGGGGTTGTTTGGCTGGGGCAGGATCCTCGAGGGCAAGCCCGGAGGCATCTCGATACTTAGAGGGAGATTTGCCCCTCAAGGACCTGCTAGGATTATGTTTGGTTACCTGAGACCCATCGGGAGAGGAAGACCTGGAAGATGTCGATGCCACTGCCGGTGCATCCATGGGAAACAGCACATGGAGCTTGGCTGCTCGGTTCTGTAACCCTCGTTTAGACATTTAAGAGCAGGACTGGCAATCCGGAATGGAGTGTTCAGGACCCAAACATTTAAGACACCATTCATGGGTATCTGTAACAGAAATTGTACCGCTAACTTAGTGCATTTTTTGAACCCGGAGGTTGGTTTTTCCATGAGGGAAAAATTTCTTGTGGGCCTGGAGGCCTAAGAAGAAAAATACACCAAGTGAGGAAAAAAAATATATGTTTTTTTTTGAAAGAAAAGAAAAGAAAAGAAAAGACCGGCGGTACCGGTCCGACGTCGGGGAAGGAAGACACGTGACCAAAGAAATAAATTAAAATAAAGAACTTCTTCAGCGGTGACAGGAACACGACCTGCTGGCTCCGCGGAAAAGAAGAACTGAGGAGAGTTGGTTAGGAAAGGCGGGAAGGCAGCACGCATGCGCTGTGGGATGCTCCCAAAAGCTTTCCTTTTTGGGAAGCTGGGGAGCGTTCCCACGCAGGCTCCGTCGGTACCGACATACCCATATGTGAGGACTCATTCCTGCTTGTTCCTGGAGATAGACCTTTTCAAGTACTTTCGTAGCAAAAAACCTGTGAGAGAGTCAGTTGGTCCGTTAGATGATAAAGGGGTTAAAGGAGCACTAAGAGGCGACAAGGCGATAGCAGAGAGACTGAATGAATTCTTTGCTTCAGTCTTTACTGAGGAAGATGTAGGGATGTTACCCATGACTGAAGTGGTATTTAAAGGTGCGGAAGAATTGAAGGAAATATCGATACATCGGGAAGATGTATTACAACTATTAGATAAACTGAAGAGTAGCAAATCACCTGGGCCGGATGGTATACATCCAAGGGTGTTGAAAGAACTGAAATATGAGATTGCAGACCTGCTATTAGTAATCTGTGAACTATCATTAAAATCATCTCTAATACCTGAAGATTGGAGGATCGCCAATGTAACACCAATTTTTAAAAAGGGTTCCAGGGGTGATCCGGGAAACTACAGACCGGTGAGCCTGACATCAGTACTGGAAAAATGGTAGAAACCATCATAAAGAATAAAATTACTCAGCATGTAGATAGTCATGACCTAATGGGAGACAGCCAACATGGCTTTAGACAAGGAAGATCTTGTCTGACTAATCTGTTATGTTTTTTTGAAGGAGTGAATAATCAGGTGGACAAAGGTGAGTCGGTTGATATTGTGTATCTGGACTTTCAGAAAGCCTTTGACAAGGTCCTTCATGAGAGATGTTTGGCAAAACTAAAGAGTCATGGGATAGGAGGCAGTGTACTATTGTGGATCAGGAACTGGTTAAAAGATAGAAAGCAGAGGGTAGGGCTAAATGGCCAGTTTTCCCAATGGAGAAAGGTGAATAGTGGTGTACCCCAGGGATCTGTGCTGGGTCCGCTGCTTTTTGACATATTCATAAATGACCTGGAAAGTGGAATAACTAGTAAGGTTATCAAATTTGCAGATGACACAAAACTATTTAAAGTTGTTAAAACCCAAGAGGATTGTGGAAAATTGCAAGAGGATCTTGATAAATTGGAACACTGGACATCAAAATGGCAGATGAAATTTAATGTGGACAAGTGCAGAGTTATGCACCTAGGGAAGAACAACCCAAACTATGGTTACACAATGCAAGGTTCCACATTAGGAACTACCACCCAGGAAAAAGATTTAGGCGTCATTGTGGATACCATGTTAAAACCATCGGCCCAGTGTGCAGCGGCGGCCAAGAGAGCAAATAGAATGCTAGGTATGATAAGGAAAGGAATGGAAAATAAAACAAAAGATATTATAATGCCTTTATATCGTTCCATGGTGAGACCGCACCTTGAATATTGTGTGCAATTCTGGTCGCCGTATCTTAAAAAGGATATAGCAATTTTAGAAAAGGTTCAGAGAAGAGCCACCAAAATGGTAAAGGGGATGGAAGGATACTCCTATGAAGAAAGGCTAAAAAGGTTAGGGCTCTTTAACCTGGAAAAGAGACGGCTGAGGGGAGATATGATAGAAGTCTATAAATTAATGAACGGAGTGGAACGGGTAAACGTAGATCGATTGTTTACCTTATCAGAATATAGAAAGATTAGGGGACATGCAATGAAGCTACAGGATAAACTATTTAAGACTAATTAAAGAAAATATTTTTTCACTCAACGTGTAATCAAACTCTGGAATTTGTTACCGGAGGATGTAGTAAAGGCTGTTAGTGTAGCTGGGTTTAAAAAAGGTTTGGACAAGTTCCTGGAGGAAAGGTCCATAAAGCATTATTAAGAAGGGACCCAGGATATCAATGCTTGAACCAATACAAGCATTGTGGAACCTGTGTCCCTTGGGGAAACTGCTAGGTACATATGACCTAGATTGGCCACTGTTGGAAACAGAATACTGGGCTTGATGGACCTTGGTCTGACCCA
This sequence comes from Ichthyophis bannanicus, assembly GCA_033557465.1. Lineage (NCBI taxonomy): Eukaryota > Metazoa > Chordata > Amphibia > Gymnophiona > Ichthyophiidae > Ichthyophis > Ichthyophis bannanicus. The sequence continues at coordinate 335,261,334 of CM066038.1, forward strand.
GTATGGCATATCTTATGTTCTTAAGTTCTTAAAAGACGGCAAAAACAAATAAAAATAATAGGACTGCAACTCCAAGGGGAGGAGGAAGGGTTGTGAGGACTGATTCCTGCTGTCCCCAAAGAACACCTGTTATAGGTGAGTAACTACGCTTTCTCCGGGAACAAGCAGGAGGTCAGTCCTCACATATGGGACTCCCCAGCTACAGGCTACCATGAACCTATAGCCAAAAAAGGCTCCCTCATTGAGAGCTGCAAGCAGCTGCAATGGAAAATAGGACCTGCGTGCAAGGAAAGTAGCACTCCGGTAGCCTGAACACAGAAGGGCTGGAGGGCAGGAGTTGCCTAGACCCCGAAAAGGTTACGGAGTACAGCCTGGCAGAAGGCACTGTCCCGTCGGAACTCCCTATCCAGGCAGTAATGAGCTGCGAAGGTATGAACCGAAGACCAGGTGGTGGCCCAGCAGATGTCTGCCAGAGGAACAGAGCGCAGGTGAGCCACTAATGCCGCCATGGCCCTGACCCTATTAGCCGTAATACAGCCTTCCAGAGGAAGCCTCGCTTCCTCATAAACCCGGGCAATATAGTCCGCCATCCATGTGGACAGCGTACGCTTGGCCTTCGCCTCCCCCAGCTTACTGTGGTCATAGGAAACGAAAAGCTGAGATGCTTTCCGGTGACCTTGAGTACGTTGAATGTAGAAGGACAGAGCCCTCTTACAGTCCAGGGTATGGAGGACCGCCTCTGCCCGAATGGCATTCGGCCTGGGAAAGAAGGTAGGAAGAACCACCTCCTGGATGAGGTGGAACGAGGAGACCACCTTCGGAAGGAACTTGAGGTGCGTGCGAAGCACCACCCTATTCTTATAGAACCTGGTATAAGGCCTCTCTGCCACGAGGGCCTGGAGCTCACTCACCCTCCAGGCAGAAGTGAGCGCAACCAAGAAAACCACCTTCCAGGAGAGATAACGGAGGTGGCATGTGGCCAACGGCTCAAAGGGCGGCCGGGTGAGCTGCCCCAACACTACAATGAGATCCCATTCGGTCACCGGGGGGCGGACCGGGGGCTTTGACAAGAGTAGGCCCTTCAGAAACCGGGACACTATTGGATGAACTGAGAGGGGCTTTCTGTCCCCGTGATAGTGGTTTGCCGCTAGGGCACTGAGATGCACTCTGATGGAGTTGGATTTAAGCCCCGTCCCAGAGAGTTGGAGGAGGTATTGCAATACCACAACCACCGGACAAGAGAAGGGGTCTACTCCTTGTTCAGCGCACCAAAGTGCAGATCTGCGCCAATTAAAGGCATAAGCCCGCCTGGTAGACATTCTGCGCGAAGCCAGCAACACCTCCTCCACATCCTTTGGAAGGAGGAGCGGGGCAAGAGTCACCCCTCTCAGCAGCCACGCCGTCAGCAAAAGGGAGCTGAGGTTGGGATGCAAAAGAGAGCCCCCCCTTCTGGGAAAGGAGCCGTGGAGATGATCCCAAGGGAATGGGGGTCTCCACCGCTAGCTGCAGGAGAAGCGGAAACCACGATTGCCTGGACCACCGTGGGGCTATCAGGATGACTGAGGCTCTGTCATGAAGGATCTTTAACAGAGTCTTAGTGATCAGAGGTGTTGGGGGGAAAGCATATAGAAGACCCACCGACCATAAGACTAGAAAGGTGTCGGCTGCCTTGAGCAGAAGCGGGGCAACTGGTGATTGTCCGGGCTTGCAAACAGGTCCATCACCGGTTCCCCCCAGGTATGGAAAAGCCTGCTGGCTACTTCCCTGTCCAGATGCCACTCGTGAGGCTGGAGCATCCTGCTGAGTCTATTGGCCAGCCAGTTTTCCTGGCCCAGCAGGTATACTGCCTTGAGGAGAATGCCCTGCCGGACTGCATAAGAGCACAGATCTAGGGCTTCCTGACAGAGGGCACAGGACCCCGTGCCCCCGTTTGTTCACATAGAATATGGCAACCTGGTTGTCCGTTTACAACAGAACAGTCCTGTGGCCCAGGCACTGCCTGAAAGCCTTCAGGGCGAGATGGACTGCACGCAACTCCAAGAGGTTGATCTGTTGGGCACTCTCGTCTGGGGACCAAACTCCCTGTGTGCGGTATCCCTGGCAATGGGCTCCCCAGCCAAGCAGGGAGGCATCTGTGTGTTAAAATGATGGCATATGAACTGGACCACTTTTTGGTGAACTTTGAACAAACTGCTTGCATGGCTGGGTGGTCGGAGGCGACATGGACTACCTATTTGGAGAATCTGCTGACAGGCAGCAGTCAGGCAGCATTCCAAGATGCCAACCCAGATGGATGCGCTATGTATGCAGTTGTCAAGGCTGCCATATTGTAACGGGCTGGCTCTACCCCAGCCAGTGATTCAGAAAGGGGGGGGAGGGTGGGGTGCCAGATAAGAGAGAGTCCTAAGATGTTTCCTCTATCAGTTGAAGGCTCTCGCATGGAAGTAGCTGCAAGTGGAGGGAAAGACTGGGCCCGAGATAACCAAGATTGTGTTATTGGAACAGTTTTTGGAGGGCTTGACCACCCCGATGAAACAGTGGATATGTCAGCACCCCAAGCTTATACTGAAGAGTACACTGGAAACAGCCGAGGGATATCATGAAGCCCAGCCGGTGACTGAAGCAGATAGTGAGAAGGGGGAAGAAGTCACCCGTCAGCCCAGGAGGACGGAAGGGGAAGCCAGAATGGATGATGGCTCCCATGTTCTGACCCTCAAAGTCACCTCCTAGACAAAGGCAGGGTCCCAGCCATGACCACTTCATTTGTTTTAGGTGTGTGGCCCGGGGACACTTTGCTTGTTTATGTGGTGGCATGAGGTCCGCTACCTTTGCACCAGGCAAACATGTTACCAGGCGATCCTCACGTCCTCTAGCCACCCAGCTATCTACATGCCTAATGATTGAATCACTCACTATAACAGCCGTCATTATCTTTCCCTCATGGCCCTTGAGAAACTTCCTCGGTGCAAGAGGGTGTTACATCTCCTGGTGAACAGGTCCTAGCTACAGGATCACTTCCTGCCTCACAAAGGTGATGCTCTCCTTTCACGAGACCTCTCTCCTCCATGACAGCTAAGAGGCTGCCAGACTGGAGGTAGGGTTTCAATACTACGTCCCTGTAGGTCTTGTCTATGTACCTCTCTTCCTTATATCTTCCAAGTCTGCTACTCTAGCCTCCCGAGATCGCACTCGTTCCCTGAGTGCAAAGAGCTCCTTGCACCTAGTGCACATGTAAGACTTCTTACCAACTGGAAGAAAATTGTACATAACACTCGATACAAAAGAACTGAGGAGAGGAGTTGGGAAAGTGGGAAGAAAGGCAGGCACGCAGGTGCAGTGGAGTGCTCCCAAAGGCTTTCTTATTGGATGCTGGGGAGCGATCCTGCGCGGACTACATCGGTGATGTTCACCCATATGTGAAGACTGTATTCCTGCTGATAAACTTGAGCTTGAATAGTAATAGGATAATCAAATTTCTCCCATAGTTATAGTGTCCAAGCATTGCCTGATCACTTAAAAGTCTGATCTTGTTCATCCTAGATTACAGGTAAACAAGCGGCAGGTGAAATTAGGCCTTACCTGCTAAATGCCGTTCCTTGAGTCCCTCCAGTCCGGTCCAGATGCATGGGTTATGTCCTCTCACAGGAGAAGGAGATTGAGAATGACAGTCTTTGATGATATCATCACATAAGGGCTCTGTGCCTCATTTGACAAGCCAGTATTCTAGAAACAAAGCAGACTTCAACAGCACAAGGTGAAAACAATCTTCATTATAAACTACTTGTAACTTTTTTTTAAATAAATGGCATACAGAGTGGAAACTTATTGAGACTACGAAAAACACAGGAGACATCTCCCCCATAAAACAACCAGAGTGTCTCAAAGTACCTGAAGGAATCGAGATCTAAAACAATATGAAAAGACGCAAGCTTGTCCATGTCGCCCACAACACTCACTTTGGACAAATATTCTGAAAAAACTGGGCTCGCTGCAGAGAAAGCTGTTACAGGTATCTAAGGATTAGGGAGGGTCCTGAACTGGAGGGACTCAAGGAAAAGCAGTTAGCAGGTAAGGCCTAATTTCACCTTCCATATTGTCCCTTCAGTCCAGTCCAGTCCAGTCCAGATGTATGGGATATACCACAGCAGTACTCACTAATGGGTAGGACCTGCGAGACCAGCTTGCAACACCCATGCCCCAAATGCACCTCCTCCTTATCCAGAACATTGAGGTGATAGTGCCAAGGGAGCCACCAGACTAGTTTTCCCCCTGGTAGAATGAGCGCAAAGGCCAGAAGGAACCAGTTGCTGCTTGAGCAAATAGGCTGAGGCTATAGCCTCCTTCAGCCAACGAGCTATGGAAGCTTTTGAAGCTGCTTCCCCTTGACGCGGACCTCCGAAGAGCACAAAAAGTCGATCCGACTTACACAAGGCCTCCATGCGTTTCAGATAAACGCGTAACACCAGACAGGCGTAGAGCAGATATAACTGCCTGTCCTCCGCAGAGTTACCAGACCCTCAGAGAACTGGGAGCAAACCTGGCTGATTAAGATGGAACATAAATACTACCTTTGGTAGAAAGGAAGGCACTATCCGCAACACCATTTTCTCCTTTGAAAAAACAAAAACTGTTCCCAGCAGGACAAAGACTGAAGTTCTGAGATTCTTTGGGCGGAACAGATAGTGACAACAACCAATGTCGTCAACAAAAGATCCTTCTGAGATGCATTGCTCAGTGGTTCGAAGAGAGGTGCCGTTAAGACCGACAGGACCAAATTAAGGTCCCAAGGTGTAATCAGTGGCCAACACGGAGAGTGAACCTGTTTAATGGCTCAGAGAAAATGCACCACATCTGGGTGTCGCCAAGGAGACATCTTGCACCTTACCTTGGTAACAGGCCAAGGCAACCACCTGAACCCCCAGAGAATTAAAGGTTAAACCTTTATCCAACCTTGCTTGCAGAAAGGACAACATATCTGGAACTGATGCTGAGAGGTCGCACAAACCCTTATCCACCCACCAACTCTCGAACACTCTCCAGACCCTCACATATGACAAAGACGTGGAATGTTTCCTTGCCCGAAGCAAAGTGGCTATCAACTGCGGTTAGTAACCTTTTTTCCTCAACCAAGCCCTCTCAAGAGCAAGCCGTAAGCGAGAATAGATTCACCTGAGGCATGCAAATCGGTCCCTGTGAGAACAGATCATCCCTTGTCAGGAGTTTCCAAAGAACAGCCACTGATAGACAGATCAGATCCGCGTACCATGGCCTCTGCAGCCAGTTCGGCGCTATCAGGACCACTTGACCCCGATGCAACTCTTGCGTAGCAAGCAGCTGATCAGTGGCCATGGAGGGAACACAGAGGAGACTGGTTCTCGACCAAGGTTGTGCTAATGAATTGAGGCCCTTGGATATGTGCGTGTGCTGCCGGCTCAAAAAGCAGCTCACTTAGGCTTTGGAAGCCGACACCATGAGATCCATGACCGGAAGCACCCAGCATCGCCCTATGCTGTGAAACACAGAGTTCTCCAGTGTCCATTCCGCTGAATCTAACCAAAGTCTGCTTAGGAAATCAGCCTGAATAATTCCTTTCCAGACATGTGCACTGACGATAGTGCCAGGAGATTCTCCTCTGCCCATTGCAGGATCGGAGTCACTTCTTCCGCCAAGCTCTTGCTTCCAATACGCCCCCTGGCGATTGATGTAGGCTACTGTGGTCACGTTATCTGAGAAAACTTTCACTGCTCAGTTCTGTAGAAGAGGACGAAAATGTTGTAGAGCTAGGAACATGGCTCTCATTTCCAAACGATTTATCGCCCAGGATGCTTCCTCCAACAGCAATTGCCCTTGGGTGACTTAAGCCATACAATGTGCCCCCCATCCAGAGAGAATGGTGTTGGTGGTGACTCTCACTCACTCTGGTGTCTCCTACAGCATTCCCGCAGTTAACGTCGCGCAATCCAACCACCACTGGAGGCTCCACCTGACCTTCTTTAAACATGCCAAACATCTCAAGAGATTACTGTTGAGGCGACCAATGAGACAACAGGGACCATTGCAATGGCTGCATTTGAGCCCTTGCCCAAAGCACCAGGTCCAAAATCATTGCCATGGAGTCCAAGAGCTGAAGCTAGTGCCATGCCAATGGCATTCCCATCCAGAGAAACCATCACATTTGTTCCTGCACCTTCTGAGCTCATTCTGGTGGGAGAAACACTAGTCCCCTCTGCATGTCAAACACCCCAAGATAGGTCAGCTGCCGAAATGGACTTAATTGACTGTTGATGAAACTGCCCACCTATCCCAGACTTAGAAGCAGCCTGATGACTCACTGAGTGGCCTCTTGACTTTCCTTTAACGAATTTGCCCGGATAAGCCAATTACCGAGGTACGGATGAACCATCACATCCTCGCACCACAGCGCGGCTGCCACCACTACCATTACTTTCATGAAGGTCCTAGGAGTTGTGGCGAGACCAAACGTCAGAGCTCGAAACTGGAAATGGTCCATTGGAACAGCGAAGTGAAGAAAATGCTGGTTCTCTGGGTGAATTGGAATATGCAGGTAGGCCTCTTAGGTCCAACGCTATCAGAAATGTGCCCCTTCGCAAGGTCACGATCATGATCACAGACTGTAGTGTTTCCATGTGAAAACGAGGCACACTCAATGCCTTTTTGACATGCTTGAGGTCGAGCACAGGAAGGAAGGAGCCCTCAGTATCGACCTGATCCACATTAGTATGCAGGAACAGCCACCACTGCCTGAAGCTGAAGCAGCTTCTTCAAGGTTTCCTTTACTGCCTGCCTCTTTGATGGAGCTTTCAAGGGAACAGCATAAAAGCATCAGGAATGGGAGGCATCAGTTCTAGTGCATAGCCTTCTCGAATCACTTCCAAAACCCATTTGTCTAACATAATTTGGACCCAAGTGGAGTAAAAATGCTGTAGACAACCCTCCACTTGTAACTCCTTTTGGATCCCCCTCGCTTCATTGTGATTTCTTAGAGGATCCCGTGACCAGCACATAATAACCTCTACCTGGCTCCCCTCCCCAGAAGGAGTGGCCCCTGGAGGGGGAGTGGGCTCTTTGGAACGGAGCAAAGTGAATTGCGTGAAACCTAAAAAAATCTCTGAACTGCTCTCTTATGGGAGGAGTCAACTTCCCAACTCTAAGCTTATCCTCCGGAAGTCTGGCTCCTTTTGTCTCACCCAAATCCTTAACCAACTTTTCACAAGGCCTCTCCGAATAACAGCTTACTCCAGAAAGGAAGTTTACTAACCTTAGATGACACGTCTGCCGACCAATTTTGCAGCCAGAGAAACTGACATGCTACAATCATAGAAGCCGTGGCTCTTGGACGATGTCATAACCAGATCATAAAAGGCATCCAACAAATATGCTGCCCTAGACTCCAATTTAGTCACCTCTTATCTGTTCTTGCTCGGGCAGGTTCTGAGCCCATCATAAGCAGGAGTGTGCTACATAAGCTCCACAGATGGAAGCTTGCAAGGCGAGGGCATTGATCTCAAAGGATTCCTTTAATAAAGTTTCTAGCTTCCTATCCTGTGCATCTTTTAGAGCTGCTCCCCCTTTGACTGGTATGGTGGTCTTTTTCACTACCGCCGAGACAAGAGCATCCACTTTAGACAACTTAAGGAGATCTTTCTCCTCCAGTGGGAGAGGTACAAGCGGACCATTGTCCTGTTCTTGTGCAAGCTGGCCTCTGGCAGTTCTCATTCTGTATCAATCATCTGCTTAATGGCCTTGTGTACTGGGAAAGAATTCTATGAAATACGGATTCCCTGAAGTAAGGGATCCTCTCTGGCTAACTCCTCTGTAGGTACCCCAAATGGAATGCCGAGTGCCGCCAGAGAATGTACAATTAAAAAAACCAGTTCCTCTCTGTGTAAAACTCTAATTATGTTAGGGTCCTCTCTGGAGAGAAGCTTCCCTTCCTCCAGCTCTGTTGCATATTGATTCCCCCATAACCCAGAAGACCTCTCCAGGGGATCATCCCAGGCCTCCAACCCTGGCGATGTTTGTACCTCTGTCTGCTTGAGAGCTTCCCTGACCTGCTTCGCTGCAGGCTTCGCAGATTCCTTAAGAATGTTTAGCAGGTCAGAAACTGTATCCACAGGACCCACATTGGCCCCAGGGGTCTCCACCAGGCCCTGCTTCATGCAGTATGTCTGGTGGAGCAGGAGAACAAATTTTGGGGAGAAAGGCAAACCTGAAAAAGGTAGCTGTTTGCACTGTTTCTTCCCCTTTATAGTCTTGCCCAATGCCTGCTGTTGCTTTACCTGATTGTAAGCAGTGCAATCCTGTGATTCTGACATGGCCGACTTTACCGCCAAAAAAACTTGCTTGTGAGGAAAAGCCTCCGACGTGCTTGCACCTCCCGGGCTCTCAATATGTGCGCCCCTGCAATGGCCTGGCTATCTTGAAGCAAATTTTCGGCGGTGCAGCCCTCCTCCCAGCACATGTGGCAGAGGCCGGTGGCAGACGTCCCCTGCCGGGCCCCACATGCTGCACAGTCTGGTTTCATGGTCGGATTCATTGCAGGGAAAAGGAAGAGCCTCAGAACCCCCGCACTCATAACTCACACAGAGACCATCAAAACACCCAGCAACAGGAGGAAAGGCTTAACGTGGTAATGAACATCGCTGGCACTTGTGGCCTGAATCATCCCACCCCTGTACCGACTTCCCTCGAGTGCCCGACTCAAATTTCTTCTGGTTTACTTTCTTTTTCTTTTTACTCATGTTTCGCCAGAAGGAGTGAAGAGAGGAAGTGAAACTTTGCCTTAACGCTCACTCACCAATCACAGCAGCAGCAGCCAAGGAGGGAGGGAACCGGACCAATGGGTTTGCGTCCCACTAAACTGAGGAACCGTCACTGACTTAACAAGTCCCAGTTCCTCACAGAAGCAATACGACCTGTCCAGTCACCAAAGTTCCCACTGAATTCCTTTTTCTTATCAAATGAGTATATTTTTCTTTTTTTTTAAGATTATGTTCTGTTACCACCAAATACTTCCTGCTCTTTTTTAAAATTATCCTAACAGTGGCCAGTCAAGTGAGGCACAGAGTCCTTATTTGATGACATCATTAAACCTGTCATTTTCAGTCTCCATTTGCTGGTGAGAGGGCATAACCCATCCATCTGGACTGAGCTGGAGGGACGATATGGAAGGTGAGATTTTACTTACCAGTTAATGTCCTTTCCTTGAGTCCTGCTAGATCAGTCCAGACAAGCGAGTTATGTTCCCCTACCAGCAGATTAGTGGAGACAAAGAACCAATGAAAAGCCCAGGTTTCAATGACATCACTCCCATGCCTCTATTCGCCTCTGCCACCAGAGGTCCCCTTCAGTATTCGACCTAAAGCATATGGGAGAAACATGGCAAGCCTCACACCACCTCAACATGGGCAAAAATAAGTAACGAAACATTAGAGAACTATGTAGAGGAAAGCATAAATAGAAGGCTGTGAGTAGAAGATGAACCTGCAGCAAATTATAAAATCACAGCAGACCCAAGGGTACTGCAGCAGAGAACAGAGCACTACAGTTCCAGGAGTGGGCACTGGACTGGTCTAGCAGGACTCAAGGAAAGGACATTAAATGGTAAATAAAATCTCATCTTCCTTATCGTCTTGCTAGACCAGTCCAGACAAATGGGATGTTCCAAAGCTACAACTCCATTGGGCGGGAAGAAGACACAGCATCTCAGAAAACCCTTGAGCCAAAGGCCATGTCTGCCTGCGTATTGACATCCAAGCAGTAATGGTTGACAAAAGTGGAAAGTGATGCCTACATCACTGCCTGAAGAAGCCTGGTAACTTCACTTTTATTGTGGCATGTGTTAACTGTGCTTCTTAGAGCAATGTGCATTACAGGTGTTAAGGAAGGAACACATGTTGTAGCCGCTTAGGCGGAATGTGCATTAGGACTGCGCAATCGCCAGGTGCACACAATAGGTAAAAATGCTACTAAAGTGTGCAGAAAACAGCAGGAAACCCCCATATCACACCAACGGTTTACCCCAAATTGCATCCCAGGAAAACAGAATCAGGAGCCCCCAACAAGGACAGTGATAAGGTCAAGCCTTGGTACTCACCCCCTCAGAGCTTCAGGCCGAAAACCTGTGCTGGGATCAGCTCTACTCTCCAGGAACTGTTTCTCTGGTTTTGCAGCATTGCGTTTAAGATGGCTAGCAGGCAGATCCCTCTGAGAGGCTTCTGCAATCTTCATGAAAGAGCAGGGGTGGGGGAAAACAGAGGAGGAGGGAGTAAAACATAGTATATGACAGTAGATAAAGACTGGTATGGTCCATCTGGTCTGCCAGCAAGGTGGCTAGAATGGTTGTACCTGCCGCTCCGGGCAGGTCATCTCACCTCTATGCCTATGTTTAGGGTTATACTTGCCACTCCGTGCAGTTCTGCCCTATCTATTTATTGAAGTATAAAAGATATTTAAGTTTGCTTTGATTTCATCCTCCTGCTACACAAAAGGATCCACTGTGTCTGTCCCATGCTATTTTGAATTCTGTCACTGTACCCACCACCTCCATTGGGAGGGCATTCACCACCCTTTCAGTGAAAAAGTTATTTCCTGATGTTGATTTTAAGTTTACCACTGCCTTGCAGCTTCACTGTATGCCCTCTAGTTTTACAGCTTCCCCTTTTTGATAAAGGTTTGTTTGTTCATTAATGATGAGGTTGTGTAAGGTAGTTGTACTCTTCCAGATTCTTCCAATTTCTAGCTGCTCAACAAGCTCTTATCTAGGGTAAGCGCACAGAGCTGAACCAATTTTCCCTCCTCCTATGGCTACCGAAAAGACCACAGTTTAGTGGAGCCTCCCACACCATGCTCTAATGAGAGATCAACTCGCAGGCTGTCGTTCATAAGTGTTTTAAATCAATCTTTTCCTCTCAAATCTTCAGAATTTTATTCAGAAAGGAGAAAATCCATCCACCATCTGCTGGAGGCAAAGAAATACTGAAGGGACCTTTGGTGGCTGAGGTGGATAGAGGCATGGCAGCGATGTCATTGAAACCTGGGATTTTCATTGGTTCTTTGTCTCCACCAATCTGCTAGTAGGGGAACACAACCCACTTGTCTGGACTGGTCTAGCAGGACGATATGGAAGAAATGATATCTTTGAAATTCTTATGTCTAGTATATAAGGACATCAGAGAAATATTAATGTAAAGTGTAGTTATTCACCTGTAACAGGTGTTCTCTGGAGACAGCAAGAATCAGTTCTCACATACGGGTGACATCGGCATCGACGGAACCTGTGTGAAAGCATCTCTTTAGCTTTCAAAGAAAACCTTTGGAAAATGCACCACGCATACATGGTCCACTTCCTTCCCAAGGGTGCCATCTTGCCTCAGTCAAATGACATAACTAGGCGGCAAAAATAAAAGATGGGAGGAGGGAAGAAGGTAGCCGTTTGTGCCGTTTCTTCCCCTTTATAACCTTGCCCGATGCCTGCTGCTGCTCTACCTGACTCCAAAGGGAGGAGGGAGGGTTGTGAGGACTGATTCCTGCTGTCCCTGGAGAACACCTGTTACAGGTGAATAACTACACTTTCTCCGGGAACAAGCAGGAAGTCAGTCTTCACATATAGGACTCCCCAGCTACAGGCTACCGAGAACCTGTAAACACACCAAGGCGACCTGCAAAGGTGAACCGTGATCAACAGCAGTTGAATCCCAAAAGACTCTCGCAAGACCCAAGTGTTCAGTGAGAACCAGCACTCCAGTAGCCTGAACACAGAAGGGTCGGAGGGCAGGACCATATATCCCGAAAAAATTATGGAGTATGGCCTGGCCAAGGCACTGTTCCGTTGGGACTCCCTCTTCAGGCAGTAGTGAGATGCAAAGGTATGGACTGAAGACAAGGTGGCGGCCCAGCAAATTTCCATCATGTTGACGGAATGCAGATTGGCCACAAAAGTAGCCATGGCCTTGACGCGATGCGCCGTGACTCTCTGGTCCAGTGAGATCCCTGCTTGCTCGTAGGCAAGGGTAATGCAGTCCACCACCCAAGTGGACAGAGTTCACTTAGTCATTGGGAGCCCCAGATGGCTGGGTTCATAAAATAAGAAAATCTATTGAGCTTTGCAGTGGCCCTGAGTCTGTTGTAGGTAGAAGGACAGGGCACGCTTGCAATCCAGAGTATGAAGAACAGTCTCTGCCCTACTGGAATGAGCCTGGGAAAGAAGGTGGGGAGCACCACACTTGATTGAGATGGAATTGGGAACCACCTTCGGCAGAAACATAGGGTGTATGCAGAGCACCACCCTGTTCTTGTAGAACCTCATGTAAGGAGGCTCTGCCATCAGAGCTTGGAGCTCGCTGATTCTGCGTGCTGATGTGAGCGCTACCAGAAAGGTGACCTTCCAGGAGAGGTACCGCAGGTGGCCAGAGACTCAAACGGAGGCTTGGTGAGCTGTGAGAGCACCACATTTTGGTCCTCGCAGGAGGGCGGACAGGAGGTTTGGACAACATGATGCCCCGTAGGAACCAAGACACAAGGGGTGAGCTGAGAGGGATTTCCCCTTGACGGAGTGGTGATGCACTGCGATGGTGCTCAGGTGTACTCTGAGTTGGACTTCAGTCCCATCTGCGATAGGTGGAGAACGTATTGGAGTACCATATACAGTGAGTAGGAGAATTGGTTTGTCCACTGTTCTGTGCACCACAATGAGAAATGGCGCCATTTGAAGGCATACGCCATTCTCATTGGGGCCTTACGAGAGGCCATGAGAATATCTTCCATGGCTCGTGGGGGATTGAAGGGCTAACGTTACCCTTTCAGCAGCTAAGCCATGAGTGAGAGGGACTCCAGGTTGGGGCGGGGGGAGGGGGTAGGAGAGAGCCCTGCTCCTGTGAGAGTAGTCTTGGGCTCGTCCCAGGGGAATCGGCAGCACCATCAATAGAATGAGGAGCAGTGGGAACCAGGGCTGTCTGTGCCACCAAAAGGCTATCAGCACTAGCGATGCTTTGTCACACTGAGCCTTGAACAAAGTCTTGGCTATTAGCGGCGTTGGAGAGAAGGCATACAGGAGGCCTTCCGTCCCCACAAGATGAGGAATACATTCACTGCTACCCGAAAAAGGTGCGGCTGGTGGAAGCAGAAATGGAGCAACTGCGCATTGTCCGAGCTGGCAAACAGGTCCATCACCGGGATGCCCCAGTGCCAAAACAGCCACGAGGCTACTGCTAGGTCTATGCACCACTCATGTGGCTGGAGTATTCTGCTCAGTTTGTCCACAAAGACATTACGTATCTACGTGGGACACCTTTGAACCCGTCTCCAAGGAAAAGATAGAAACCACAATATCATGGCTAAATACTACTACCTCCCCATAGGACTCATGCCTGGTTGAATGGATCAAAAAAACAAGACAAGAACTAAGCACAACACTTGCTACTACTGTGAACGAATCACTCAAATGGGATCAGATGCCCGCTAGCCTCAAAATATCTATTATATGCCCAACTCTCAAGAAGCCGGACCTTGACTCGCTGGACCCTACCTCATTTAGGCCGGTAGCAAGCCTTCCATTCACAGCAAAAATCATCGAGAAGGTAGTACAGCAGCAGCTCCAAGCCCAGCTGGACAAAAACAATACACTTGATCTACAACAACATGGCTTTCGCCCAGCCCATGGCGTTGAGACCCTCATGATATCATTAACAAACACACTAACGAAAGGAACTCAATTCAAGCACTCTGGTTATGCATTAATCTTCCTGGATATATCTGCTGCCTTTGACAAGTCTCCCACAGTATCCTCCTGCACAGACTAAAGGAAATTGGCATACACGGTAAAGTCCTACAATGGTTTCAGTCCTATCTAACAGGCAGGTATCAACAAATCTGAACCAGCACTACCACTTCCGTACCTTATCAACAGACCCAAGGAATACCGTAAGGCTCTGCACTCTCAGTCATGCTATTCAACATCTACCTGCAACCACTCTGGCTCCATAATAAGGTCACACAATGTCAATTTTCACATTTATGCAGATGACATTATGCTTTATGGACCAAAACCACTGCAAACCCAACAAGCCCTCAATTAATAAACTGTTTTGATGATGTTTCCAGATGGCTTCAAGCAAACCACCTCACAATAAACCTCAAGAAAACAGAAGCCTTATTTGTCACAAAAGACCAAACATTTACCCCACCGATGCACCTAACCCTTGGGTCGATCCAGATAAAGGTTTAACCACAAATAAAGTATCTGGGAATCATCCTAGATCAGGCGTTGTCATTCAAACAACAAATTGCAAGAACCACAAAAACAATATTTTTCAAAATCAGAATGATACATCTTAGACCACTCCTAGACGCCAAGGAATTCAGATCTGTAATGCAGGCGATGACACTACATCTGGATTCTTGCAATTCTATATACCATGGACTCCCAATCACCATGCTCAACCCACTTCGAACTGCACTCAACACTACAGACAGGACCATCCAGGGAGCTAGAAAATTTGACCACATCACTCCAGTTCTGAAGGACTTACACATTCTTCCAGTGGACACCCGGATCAAGTACAAAACTCTTGAACTGATCCACCAGGCACTTCATCTCCAGCAATCTGCACATCTCCACACCGTTCTGGAAAAACCAAATCCAGGAAAACCAACACGGCAGGTTACAACCAACATGCTTATTGTTCCACATAGTTGAACCAAATTCAACCAACAAACTTGCAACCGTACCTTTGAACTTTATGCACCTACATTATGGAATTTCCTCCCAGCTAAACTCAGATGCAATAAAGAACTATTTACATTCAGAAAACAGCTAAAGACCCACTTATTCAGAGAACACCTCGGCGTCGAACAGACCACCACCCACTGACACTCTTCTCAAGATAAACACCAAAAAACAAAACACAGTAATCAAAAAATATGTGAACTGCTAAGACAACTAGGTTGTAAATATATAAATATTCCTCCCTCTGGTGACAGCCCCCTTTTTTGTGACTGTAACCTCCCCTGTTTGATATTGTTTTATTGTAAACCGCTCTGACTTGGTGAAAGGCAGAATATAAGTGCAGCAAAATAAATAAATAAACAAACATTGTCCTGGCCTGGGAGGCAGACCGCCCTTAGGAGCATCCCTCTGCGTATAGCATAGGAGCAGAGGGGGTATGACCTTATCCCACTTGGTTGTTCACATAAAACATTGTGTCCTGATTGATGGTCTGGATCAGCACTGCATGGTAGTTTAGGTGGTGGTGGAAGGCTCTGAGGGCCAGGAATATCAGCCAGTAGATTGATCTGCATTTCTGATTTCTCTGGGACCAGCAGTCGTGTCTGGAGGCTCTCGTAATGCGCTCCCCAGCCCATTAGAGGGGCATCCGTAGTGAGAACCTTCTGGTGGGCAGGTGCCTGGAAGGTTACACGGGTTCTGCCACTATCCGAGGGAGCCTGCTAACTGGCGGGTCACCTGCACTCTGTCCTTGAGCCTACCTGTGGCTTGGACCCACTGAGAGCGGAGGCACCACCGGGATGCTCTCATGTCCAGGCAGGCATTTGGTGTCACGTGGACTGTTGTGACCATGTGTCCCAGCAGACGGAGGAGAAGGACTAGAAAAGGGGACTGCTACATCTGAGAGAGATCTGCAATTGTAAGTATTTACTTCTGGGAATTTTTCTAAATCTGGGGGAAAAAGGAATTCTTTAGATTAAAGCTGATTAATCTGTGAACCCAGTGTATTTGTTAAATCAGTCAGGGCCTAGTAGCAGCAAAGAGCTTTCAGTTTAAAATTAACACACAGAAGAGAGCTTTCTGGTTTATTTTATTTATTTACATTCTCTTATAAACCGCGCTATTCTGCATCAGTGCGGTTTACATTGAACAAACTGAAATTACATTGAACAGGGCATTATAACTTGGAGATAACTATTTTACAGGGAACATGGGCTATGGAGGGTTAAGTGGCTTGCCCAAGACCACAAGGAGCACCTGTGGGACTAGAAACCCCAGTCCTTCCGCCCAAGGTTGCTGTCCTCTAGTGGGATTTGAACCCCTGACCTTCCGGCCTGAAGTACCTTGCCCCAACCACTAGGCCACTCCTCCACTCCACTGGTTAAATTCAGAACCAAAGACTCCCTCTATCCAAGCAAGGGCTGTGGGACTCCCCCTGGAAATTGGTCATAGATTAAGAGAATGTAAATAAAATAAAAAATAAATAAAATAAAATAAAATTACCTTAGAAGCACAGGACAGAGTACTGTGTAGCAGCCAGCTTTTAATAAGTCTTTTTCCCTCCCTTCCTCCCCAACATCCACCACCACTGGGATAATTGTAGCTTTATAGGTGCATAAACCTCTCAAAGGAAAGGAGGTGCCATATTCACTCTCAGGTGCAGCTGTTTGTCCTCATCAGGCATACATTAAGGACCTGAGATTAATTAAGCTTCAGGTAAGCAATTAAACTTATTAGGGGTAGTTTTATTAGTATAAGTAACCCTACCAACCCTTAGTAAGTAAAGAACTTAAATACCTAAACACAACTTTAAAACTAAGATGCAGACAGCAGTCCAGCAACAAGATGGGGTTTTCCCAGACATTTGCACTGTGTCACATGTATGATTTTCTCCAAGTTGGTGAGGGGTCTTATGAGTGCTCTTTGCTATCAGGGAATGAGTCCGATCAATGGAGGCTAGAGTAGCAGACTTGGAGGACATAAGAAAGACAGACAGGTACTCTTCTTGTTTATTGTATACTTTGTCTTACTTGATTGTATTTGTATTTTGTGATCTTCTTGACTAGATTGTGAGCTCTGATGAGCAGGGACTATCTGTTCTTCATGTATGTACAGCGCTTTGTACGTTTGAAGTGCTTTATAAATGTTAAATAGATAGACAGATAGATAGATAGACGAGACCTACAGGGATATAGTACTGAAGTCCCACCTCGTCTGGCAGCATCCCTGTTGCCATGGAGGAGAGAAGTCACGTGAAAGGAGAGCATCACCCTAAAGCTAGAACCTGTCCTCCAGGTGATGTAAAACCCTCTCGCACCAAGGAAGTTTCTCCAGGCCCATGTGCCCATGAGGGAAGGGTCAGGACAGCCGTTATAGTTGGTGATTCGATCATTAGGCATGTGGATAGCTGGGTGGCTGGTGAACGTGAGGATCGCCTTGTAACATGCCTGCCTGGTGCGAAGGTAGCAGACCTCACGCGCCATCTAGACAAGGTCTTAGATAGTGCTGGGGAGGAGTCTGCTGTCTTGGTACATGTCGGTACCAATGACATAGGAAAATACAGTAGGGAGGTTCTGGAGGCTAAATTTAGGCTTAAGTTGAAATCTAGGGTAGCATTTTCCGAAATGCTTCCTGTTCCACGCGCAGGACCCAAAAGGCAGGCAGAGCTCTGGAGTCTCAATGCGTGAATGAGACAATGGTGCAAGGATGAGGGTTTTGGATTTGTTAGGAACTGGGGAACATTCTGTGGAAAGGAGGGCACCTTAACCGGGATGGAACTAGGCTGCTGGCATTAACCTTTAAAAAGGAAATAGAGCAGCTTTTAAACTAGATAAGAGGGGAGAGCCGACAATCACCCAAGAGCGCATGGTTCACACCAATGTATTCTTGACGGATACTACCAAAAAAATGAAGCTAGGCATTATCAGCAGATAGGTTCCAATAAAGACAAAAGTAGCCCAAATGTCCTTGAGATTGAGCAGACAGAGCTTAAAGATTCCAAATTACCCCTGCCTACTGATAGCCAGATTAATATGAATAAAATACAGTCTGTAAAATGCTTGTATGCTAATGCTAGAAGTCTAAAAAATAAGATGGGAGAGTTAGACTATACAGCACTAAACGAGAGATTAGAAATGATTGGTATCTCAGAGACATGGTGGAAGAAGGACAGTGTGATACCTGGGTACAAACTATATCGCAGGACTGCGCTCCTCCCGCCAAACAGAAAGCTCCCCTGATCCGGGAACACACTTGATCTAATATTCCTGAACTCCCACAGCACCTCTTCATCTACGAAGCCGAAAATCACATGCGTGCCATGGTCTGATCACCATCTCATCAACATTACCCATATATACACAATCACACCAACATCAGAGAGAACCATCCAACCTAAAAGAAGATTCAAACCATTCAACAAAGAGGACTTCCTAACACAAATATTACCCAAACTCCAATCAAACTCCTCCAATCTTGAAGACCTGATCAACAAATGGAACACTACAATCGCTTCTGCATCCTGTGCAACAACAACCAGCACCAAAACAAGAACTGCTGTGACAAGAGCAAGATGGTACACCCCAATCCTACGGAAGCTAAAGACTCAACTCAGAAGAACCGAAAGAAAATGGAGAAAGACCAAAAAAGAATCAGACAAAGCAAAATACATAAGCAACCTCGACACCTACCACACAGAAACTGATAAAGCAAAAAGAATCTACCACTCAAAAATCATACATACCTCACTAAACAAAACATGTGAGCTCTTCGAGATAGTCAAGAAGCTAACAAAAGCACCCAAACACTCCGAACATCCCACCTGAACTACTAGCACGCCAATAAAAACAGCTCCAACTATCAAGCAAACAACTGAATGCAACATCAACAAGCTACCATACCGCCAAGGTCACGGATTGGAGCACATTCGAAACAATCACAAAAGAACAAATAGAATCCACTAGGGAGACTATGATAAAATGAGGAAAATAGTTAAGAAAAAACTAAAAGGAGCAGTTGCAAAGGTTAAAGACTTACATCAAGCTTGGGTGTTGTTGAAAAATACTATTTTGGAGGCCCAGACCAGCTGTATTCCACGCTTTAAGAAAAGTGGAAGAAAGTCCAAAAAACTGCCAGCATGGTTTAAAGGGGAGCTCAGAGAGGCTGTTGTTGCCAAAAAAGCATCTTTCAGGAAATGGAAAAAAGAGCCAAACGACCAAACCTGGAAACAGCACAAGCACTGGCAAGTCAAATGCAAGGCATTGATAAAGCAGGCAAAGGGAGAATTTGAGAAGAAGCTTGTTGCAGAAGCAAAAACGCGAAATAAAGATGTTTTTCAAGTACATTCGTAGCAAAAAACCTGTGAGTCAGTTGGTCCATTAGATTATAGAGGAGTTAAAGGGGCACAAAGAGGCGACAAGGCGATAGCGGAGAGACTGAATGAATTTTTTGCTTCGGTCTTTACTGAGGAAGATGTAGGGATGTTACCCATGACTGAAGTGGTATTTAAACATGCGGAAGAATTGAAGGAAATATCGATACATCGGGAAAATGTATTACAACTATTAGATAAACTGAAGAGTAGCAAATCACCTGGGCTGGATGGTATACATCCAAGAGTGTTGAAAGAACTGAAATATGAGATTGCAGACCTGCTATTAGTAATCTGTGAATTTTCATTAAAATCATCTGTAATACCTGAAGATTGGAGGATCGCCAATGTAACGCCAATTTTTAAAAAGGGTTCCAGGGGTGATCCGGGAAACTACAGACTGGTGAGCCTCACGTCAATACTGGGAAAAATGGTAGAAACCATCATAAAGAATAAAATTACTCAGCATGTAGATAGTCATGGCCTAATGGGAGACAGCCAACATGGTTTTAGACAAGGAAGATCTTGTCTTACTAATCTATTATGCTTTTTTGAAAGTGTGAATAAACAGGTGGACTAAGGTGAGTCGGTTGACATAGTGTATCTGGACTTTCAGAAAGCCTTTGACAAGGTCCCTCATCAGAGACATTTGGCAAAACTAAAGAGTCATGGGATAGGAGGCAGTGTACTACTGTGGATCAAGAACTGGTTAAAAGATAGAAAGCAGAGGGTTGGGCTAAATGGCCAATTTTCCCAATGGAGAAAGGTGAATAGTGGTGTACCCCAGGGATCTGTGCTGGGTCCGCTGCTTTTTGACATATTCATAAATGACCTGGAAAGTGCGAGTGAGGTTATCAAATTTGCAGATGACACAAAACTATTTAAAGTTGTTAAAACCCAAGAGGATTGTGGAAAATTGCAAGAGGATCTTGATAAATTGGAAGACTGGGCATCAAAATGGCAGATGAAATTTAATGTGGACAAGTGCAAAGTTATGCACCTAGGGAAGAACAACCCAAACTATGGTTACACGATGCAAGGTTCCACATTAGGAACCACCACCCAGGAAAAAGATTTAGGCGTCATTGTGGGTAGCATGTTAAAACCTTCGGCCCAGTGTGCAGTGGCAGCCAAGAGAGCAAATAGAATGCTAGGTATCATAAGGAAAGGAATGGAAAATAAAACAAAATATATTATAATGCCTCTATATCGTTCCATGGTGAGACCGCACCTTGAATATTGTGTGCAATTCTGGTCGCCGTATCTTAAAAAGGATATAGCGTTATTAGAAAAGGTTCAGAGAAGAGCCACCAAAATGGTAAAGGGGATGGAAGGATACTCCTATGAAGAAAGGCTAAAAAGGTTAGGGCTCTTTAACCTGGAAAAGAGACGGCTGAGGGGAGATATGATAAAAGTCTATAAATTAATGAACGGAGTGGAACGGGTAAATGTAGATCGATTGTTTACGTTATCAGAATATAGAAAGACTAGGGGACATGCAATGAAGCTACAGGATAAACTATTTAAAACTAATAAAAGAAAATATTTCTTCACTCAACGTGTAATCAAACTCTGGAATTTGTTACCGGAGGATGTAGTAAAGGCTATTAGTGTAGCTGGGTTTAAAAAAGGTTTGGACAAGTTCCTGGAGGAAAGGTCCATAAACCATTATTAAGAAGGGACCCAGGATGCCAATGCTTGACCCAGTACAAGCATTGCGGAACCTGTGTCTTTTGGGGAAACTGCTAGGTACGTATGACCTAGATTGGCCACTGTTGGAAACAGGATACTGGGCTTGATGGACCTTGGTCTGACCCAGTATGGCATATCTTATGTTCTTATGTTCTTATCTCCTGCCTAAACACCACCACCTCTCACTAGATCCCTGCCCTGCAGAGTGGATAAAGAAATCCAAAGACATAAGCACACCCCTAACCCTCATTGTCAACGAATCCCTCAAGCAAGGATACATACCAGACATCCTCAAGACCTCTATCATCCGTCCGACCCTAAAAAACCCCAACCTAGACCCACTCGACCCAGCCTCTTTTAGACCAATAGCAAGTCTCCCATTCACCACCAAAATTATGGAAAAGATAATTCAACGACAACTCCAAGACCACCTAGATATCAACAACATACTGGACCTGCAACAACACGGATTCCGCCCATACCATGGAGTCGAGACCCTCATGACGACACTACTGAACACCCTTATCAAAGGCACGCAGACCAAACACTCTGGATAAGCCATGCTCTTCCTAGACATATCCGCAGCCTTTGACACCATCTCCCACAACATTCTCCTACACAGACTCCAGGAAATAGGCATTAAGAACATTGTACTACAATGGTTCCGCTCCTACCTGACAAACAGACAACAACTGATCCGCACAAACACAGCAACCTCCCCCCTCCTTTCAACAACATCAAGGAGTACCACAGGGTTCCACACTATCCGCCATGCTCTTCAATATCTATCTGCAACCACACTGCTCGATCATACGAGAGCATAACATCAACTACCATATATATGCAGACGACATAATGCTCTATGGACCAATCACAACCACCAACCCAACAAACGACCACCTGTCAGACTGCTTCATTGAGGTCTCCGACTGGCTACACAGGAACAATCTATCCATCAACATCAAAAAAACTGAAGCCCTCATAGTAACCAAGGACCCAAACTTCACCCCACCACCATACCTCATATTAGGAACCACCCAAATAAAGATCCAACCCCTCATAAAATATCTGGGAATCACTATAGACCAGGCACTCACATTCACTCCACAGATTAAAAAGACTACCAGAACAATATTCCACAAAGCAAAAATGATACAACGGCTCAGACCACTCATTGATCCACAGGACTTCAGAACTAGAGGGAGGAGTGGCTCAGTGGTTGGGACAGGTTACCTCAGGCCGGAGGGCCAGGGGTTCAATTCCCACATGGGGACAAGTAACCTCAGGCCGGAGGGACTGAGGTCTCTATTCCCATGGCCGCTCCTTGTGGCCTTGGGCAAGCCACTTAACCCTTCATTGCCTCAGGTACACTTAGATTGTGAGCCCTTCGGGGACAAGGGAATAAAAAAAGTACCTGTTAGTATATACGTGTAAACCGCTCTGATGCATAAGTAAAGGGCGGTATATCAAATGCCTAAACCATAAACCATAACTGTCATGCAGGCTATGACGCTCCTCCACCTGGACTACTGCAATACAATCTATCACGGACTTCCTGCTACCCACACCAACCCACTATGGACTGCCCTGAACACCACCGCAAGAATCATCCGGAAAGCAAAAAAAACACGATCACATCACTCCAGTCCTGTGGGAATTACACATACTACCACGCGAAGCAAGGATCAAATACAAATCTGCCCTGCTTATCCACAAAGCCCTCTATCAAACACAGACTTCCCACCTCCACTCCCTATTACCCCAGCCCACTCACAACAGGCCAACCCGACAGACCGCCAACAACATCCTTACCATCCCCCATGAACGAACAAAATATAATCAACGAACCTGCAACAGAGCTTTCAAACTATACGCACCCTCCCTCTGGAACTCACTACCGAGCCAAATCAGAAACAATGGTGATCTAGCCACATTCCGGAAATAACTAAAAACCATCCTCTTTCATGAATACCTTGGACCAGAAACAGACAGCCTTCACTGACAACCCACAGTCCTTCTGTCAAATCCCCAAAGGAGAAATTTCACTTACCGTTAATTTCCTTTCCTGGAATACTGCTAGACCAGTCCAGACAAACGGGTTGTGTCCCCCTGCCAGCAGATCTTGGAGACAGAGAATTCTACCAGAGCTCTGATAGGCTGGACTCTGGTGATATGGTCCTACCCCTAGGGGTCTCCCTCAGTATTGTCTGTAAAGCGAACCCAAACGTAACGCAACTAAACCATAAGACCACACATAGTGGACGTTTAATTCAACTATGTACAAGGGAGCTGAAAGTATCCCCAGAACTAAAGGCTGCTAAGACCGATAACGCAGCCATCGGGCCCTCATGGTGAGGCATACTGACAAGGAAGGAACAGAGGCCAGCAGCTTCACCGACCTAGCAGCACCATAACGGACAGCAGGCTGGGTCCTGGACTGGTCTAGCAGTATTCCAGGAAAGGAAATTAACGGTAAGTGAAATTTCTCCTTCCAATTCATACTGCTAGACCAGTCCAGACAAACGGGCAGTACCCAAGCTACCTGCTTTCAAGGGGGGGGTCAATGCCAATGACAGCACTGCAGCTCCAAACTGACCCTCCTGCCGAGCGTGAACGTCCAATCTATACTGACGGACAAACGTGGACAACGATGACCAAGTCATCGCCCGGCAAATGTCGAGAAGGGCTACTTGAGACCGCTCGGCCCAAGACGAAGCCTGAGCCCGAGTGGAGTGAGCTCGGAGCCCTGCTGGAACCTGCTTGCCTTGAAGTATATAAGCTGCCTCAATAGCTCCTCGCAACCATCTAGAAATGGTGGATTTGGAGGCTGCGGACCCCTGTCGAGGGTCCACAAACAGGACAAAAAGATGATCGGTCTTACGGAAGGCGTTCGTGATCTTAAGATACCGATAAAGCACTCTCTTCAGGTCCACAGCACGCGATTGACGAAGGTGACCGGAACACTGCTCTCTTTCAAAGGTAGGCAAGAAAAGAGGCTGGTTGACATGAAACGGGGTAAGCACCTTAGGTAAAAAGGATGGAACAGTTCTAAGAGAAACTCCTGCCGAAGAAAACGAGAGATAGGGGTCTCAAGAGAGAGCCTGAAGTTCGGAAATCCGACGTGCCGAGGTTATGGCCACTAGGAAAACTGTCTTTAGCGTTAAATCCTTAAGGGAACATGCCTTCAGTGGCTCAAAGGGAGGAGCAACAAGGGCACGGAGAATGAGAGCGAGATCCCAAGAAGGAACTAAAGGACGTATCGGGGGCCGTAATGTCAGAACCCCTTTAAGAAAACGCGAAACGTCCACATGCGAGGCGAGAGAACGCCCTGCTATCGGCCCTCGAAAATAAGTTAGCGCGGCAACCTGCACGCGCAAGGCCCTGAGCGCCAGACCCTTATCTAGACCGGCCTGCAGAAAGGAAAGAATATCCGGGATGTTGCAACACTAGGGCAAGATGTGACGTAGTGAACACCAAGTGTCAAAGAGACGCCACACACGAGAGTAAGCCAGCGACATCTAAGACCGCCGTGCCTTAAGCATTGTCACCACCACACTCGACGAATATCCCTTCTGAACTAACCTGCGGTGTTCAAGAGCCAGGCCGTAAGCGAGTAAGGAGCCGGGTTTCCCATTTCCACCGGCCCTTGGAGCAGGAGCCCTGGGAACGCCCTCAGGCGTAGAGGAGACGGCCGAGACAGCTGGACGAGATGCGCATACCACGGTCTGCGAGGCCAATCCAGTGCTACCAGGATCACCGGGCCGCGACGCTCCCTGACTCTTTGGAGAATCTTGCCGATCATGGACCAGGGAGGAAAGACATACAGAAGGAGATGAGTTGGCCACGCTTGAGACGGAGCATCTGTCCCATGCGACCCGTTGTCTCTCCAACGGCTGAAGTAGATCGGTGCCTTGGTATTCTGCGCCATAGCCATGAGATCCATTGCTGGTAGACCCCATCGTCGAACACTGGACTGAAAGGATTCTGACGCCAGAGCCCACTCCCCCGTATCCAGAGCATGTCGGCTGAGGAAATCGGCTTTTACATTGTCTACCCCCGCGATGTGTTGCGCCGAGATCGCCTGCAGATGCCTCTCCGCCCACGGAAGGAGAAGACCCATTACCTTCGATACACCTGGACATTTTGTGCCCCCTTGGCGGTTGAGGTATGCCACTGTCGTAGCATTGTTGGACAGAATTCAAACCGCCTGACGCCGCAGAAGAGGCTGAAACCTTTGCAAGGCTAAGCGCACCGCTCGTGTCTCAAGGCGATTGATGGACCACCGGGCCTCCCGAGAAGACCAAATCCCCTACATTGAGTGCGAGCCGCAATGCGCTCCCCAACCGGAGAGACTGGCGTCTGTCGTTACCAACACCCAGCACGCAGTCTCCAAGGGAACCCCTCGAAGGAGACGATACTGCGGGGCTGGAGCCACCAACGGAGGCAAAGTCTCACCGCCGGTAGTAGAGGCAACCGAACTGGATAATCCTCTGGACACCATGCTCGAGGTGAGACCTGTGCTAGGAGACTGCGAACTTGAGAAGTTAACTTGAGGAATCGAGGCATTGACAAAAAGACTCGACCTAAGGCTGTATCAAATCAAGCCCCCCAAAAAAATTCGATCTCCTGGGCGGCTGAACACAACTCTTGTCGTGGTTGATTACCCAGCCGAAGCTTTCGAGAAAGGCAACAACCACCGAGACTGTGCTGCAAGCCTCGGGGAGAGAGTCTGCGCGAATGAGCCAGACGTCCAGATAAGGATGAACTCTGATGCCGTGGCTGCGTAAGGCCGCAGCTACTACCACCATTACCTTGGAGAAGGTTCGAGGCGCCAAAGCTAGACCGAAGGGCATTGCACGAAATTGGAAACGTTGACCGAGTACCGCGAATCGAACGAGTCGCTGATGCCCCTCTCGAATGGGAATGTGAAAGAATGCTTCTGCGAGATTGAGGGAAGCTAGAATTCCCCCTTGCTTACCGCTTGAATAACGGATCGCAGAGTCTCCATTCGAAAGTGTGGTACCCGCAGACTGCGATTGACACCTTTGAGATCCAAGGTAGGATGAAAGGAGCCGTCTATTTTTTTTTTTTTTGGCACCACGAAATAGACAGCGTAATGGCCTAGTCCTCTGTCCAACGGTGGAACTGGACGAATGGCAGCTAAACGCTGGAGTCTTTGAATGAATCAACATCCACTGCCCATTGACACAGCCAGAGCCATCTCCGAGCTACTGTCACCGGTGCTACGGAGCGAGCTGACAGCCGCAAGAGATCAGAGAAGGTCTCTGCCAGGAATGCAGCGATGGATTCTAAACGAGCCAACTCGGGATCACCTGGAAGCTGCAGAATCCATCGAAGGGAGGCCCGTGCTGCTAGACCTGCGCACACCCCTGCTTGAAGGGAAAGAGCGGACAGCGAAAAACCCGTCTTTAGCAGACTCAACTTTTTTTTTTTTTTTTTTTTGGTCTTGCTGGTCGCGGAGTGCCGCTCCACCCTCAACCAGAATTGTGGTATGCTTGGTGAACCCGCCACTAACGCATCAACTTTCGGGTATGTCAGCCAACGGTCCAAGTCAGAAGGAGACCAAGGGTATAACTGACCAATACCGCGTGCCGTACGTAGAGAGGAATCTGGAGAGTCCCATTCTCGAGATACCATATGCTGTAACTCGGCTGGAAAGGAAAAAGCTTTGGAAGGCTTACGAATGCCCTGTAAAATGGGATCCGGCTGCAACAGGGTTTGAGAACTCTGAGGATCAGGTGTGTTGACTAGGCGTAGCGACTGCATCATCTGTGTGATTAGGGCTGGTAACTTCCCTTTCCGAAAAAGTCTGATATCTTGAGAGCCCTCGTGAACTGTTAGCGAAGAATCAGACAGAGAATATTCCCCATCTTCTTTCTCCAATGAGTCAGGGCTCACCTCCGACGATTTAAAGTCTTCTGGAATATTCGTAGTGTCACGCAAGCCACATGCAATGTTCCTAGAAGGATGTACTGCTTTAAGGTCTGAGGACTTTCGGGACCGCTTGCGAGACCCCACCATATCCTTGTGTGCTACCGGGCGGGTGCTGAAGGTATACCAACAGACTCAGAACGCCACAGGTGCCATGCCTGGCGGAAGAGCATCAGGAACTCCCTGTCAGCCAAGGCTGCCGTGGCGTCCAGCGGCTGTGGAAGCAAAATGGGAGCTGACTGAATCTTTTCTGCAGGAAGATCCTGCTGCAGGGACTCTAAGGAGGGAGGAGTTAAGGTGCTGATGTCCCCAGCTGGCAGCGCAGAGGGAATGGAGGAAGAAGATTCTCCTGGATGCAGCATGCAGGTGGAACACAAGCAATCTAGTAACTGCTTTTTCTTATTATTACATATAATACAGCTGTGCAGAGAAACAGGCATTGCAGAGGCTTAAACCCTTTTTTTGTAAACAAAAATCAAGGTAGGCTTAGGGCAACAGAAGACCCTTCAAAGAAAAGGGATTTTGAAACTCCCTGTGCCTTCACAGCATGTTTAAATGTTTTGAAATGGCTGCCCAGAGCTGCTCCCTCCAAAAAACAACACTGAAGAGAAATCCCTCCTGATTTTCAAAATGGCCGCTGGCACAGAAAAACTGCAAAATAAAAGTTCCCTAAGCTCTAAAAACCTTAAAAATGCAGCAAAATCGCTGGGGAAGAGGCAAGGGAGTGCTGCTAGCAACTTAAAAATCAAATCCTGACGAACCCTGAATCACCAGAAACGGAGGGGAGAAGGAAACTGTCAGTTATTCACTGTGCTGGTACAGAGGAGCTGAGTTCCCATGGAGAAGAGAAACTTTCAAAGTCAGAGTAAGTTAATTACAGTGACTGAAAGGTAGAGAAATTAGAGTTTGATCCCTCTGCAGCCACTTAGACCCTCATGGCAGGGGCTGGAAGGTGATTCTGGAGAAAAGGGGAGCTGCACAGACAGTGAAATCAGAAGCTCAAACCCTGTTGTATTGCTGATTACAGAAAATACAGCTATTAAGGAGGGAAGCCTGGGAAACCCAGAGAAACACCTCTTGTGTGCTCTGGGTGCATCCAAGAAATTAAAATGAAGAAAATAGGAACTTCAAACCCAGATGAACAGACCCTGATGAAACCGGAAGTGAAGGAATCAGGTCAGAGACAGCCGGTCCCAATGCAGTTGAAATAAACCCAGGGCAGCTGAGGCAAGTAAGAAAAACAGTTTACTTACAGTTTTTCTCTCAGAAATTGATACCTGATCCTCCTGCTGTCTAAGCTCTCGTGGCAAAGACTCAGCGCTACTTAAAGAAAACTGGGAGCTCTACTGAAGCCAGGCCCAGGAGCTCTACAAGTTTATCTGGGGAATCAAGTTGCTGGGAAACCCAGAGTAACACCTCTTGTGAAATCTGGGTGCATCCAGGAGCCTCAAGATACAGAGAAACCTGATTTTAGGGAGGCCTTCGTCCAGCTAACAAGCCCTCATGGCCAGATGCTGGGGATTCTTCCTGTCAGCGAGCTCTACTGTGTCAGAAACAGGAGCTCAGCTGCAAACACCCTGGTGCACAGTGAAACTATACTGGCAGCAACAGGCAAGTGGAAATATCAATCCCCAAAGGGATTCTAAATAATTTTAAAGATTTTGAGGGAAAAACAACAAAAGCAACCAGATTTGCTGGAGACAGAGAAATACTGAGGGAGACCCCTAGGGGTAGGACCATATCACCAGAGTCCAGCCTATCAGAGCTCTGGTAGAATTCTCTGTCTCCAAGATCTGCTGGCAGGGGGACACAACCCGTTTGTCTGGACTGGTCTAGCAGTATAAACTGGAAATACCCTCTAAAAGACTCATGTCAATTGTCTAAGTCATTACTATCTGTTCGGATCATGAATGTTGGCCCCCTCGGTGATGGCTCCCCCCCTCTGTATAATGATTACTCTCCACCCCCCCCCTTTTTTGTTAAACCGCTTTGACCTGGTGAAAAGCGGTATATAAATGCAGTTAAATAAATAAATAAATTAAATAAATAAATCGTAATGATAGAGCTGATCAAATTGGTGGAGGGGTTGCGCTCTATGTTAGAGAGAGCATTGAGTCAGAAAGGATTAAAGTTTTGCAGGAAACAAAATTTGCTGTAGAATCTCTATGGATTGAAATTCCATGTAAAAAGGGGAAGGCGATGGCAGTGGGGGTGTACTATCGACCGCCTGAACAAATGGATGATGAAATGTTCAAAGAAATTAGGGAAGCTAACAAAAGTTACAGAACAGTAATAATAATAGGTGATTTCAATTACCCCGGTATTGACTGGGTCAGTGTAACGGCAGGACATGCTAGGGAGATAAAGTTTCTAGATGAAATAAATGACTGCTTCTTGGAGCAGCTGGTTCATGAACCGACCAGCGGGGAAGCCATTTTGGACTTGGTCCTTAGTGGAACACCAGATCTAGTGCAAGAGATAAGGGTGTTGGGGCCACTTGGCAATAGTGATCATAGCATGATCACGTTTGATTTAATTAATGGAGGAGGGATGGTAAGGAAATCCACAGTACTACCTTTTAACTTTCAAAAGAGAGACTATGATAAAATGAGGAAAATAGTAAAGAAAAAACTAAAAGGAGCAGTTGCAAAGGTTAAATGACTTACATCAAGCTTGGGTGTTGTTTAAAAATACTATCTTGGAAGCCCAGACCAGCTGTATTCCAAACTTTAAGAAAAGTGGAAAGAAGTCCAAAAAACTGCCAGCATGGTTTAAAGGTGAGGTCAGAGAGGCTGTTGTTGCCAAAAAAGCATCTTTCAGGAAATGGAAAAAAGAGCCGAATGACGAAAACTGGAAACAGCACAAGCACTGGCAAGTTAAATGCAAGGCATTGATAAGGCAGGCAAAGAGAGAATTTGAGAAGAAACTTGCCGTGGAAACAAAAACGCGTAATAAAGACTTTTTCAAGTACATTCGTAGCAAAACACCTGTGAGAGAGTGTCAGTTGGACCATTAGATGATAGAGGGGTAAAAGGGGCAGTAAGAGGGGACAAGGCTATAGCAGAGAGACTGAATGAATTCTTTGCTTCGATCTTTACTGAGGAAGATGTAGGGATGTTACCCATGACTGAAGTGGTATTTAAAGGTGATACTGTGGAAGAATTGAAAGAAAGCGTAGTTACTCACCTGTAACAGGTGTTCTCCAGGGACAGCAGGAATCAGTCCTCACTTATGGGTGACGTCGGCATTGATAGAGCCTGCGTGGAGCAATTCCACAGGTTTCAAAGAAAGTCTTTGGGCTTGCTGCCACACATGCGTGGTCTTCCTCCCGCCCAAAGGTGCCATCTTGCTCAGTCAGGTCCCTTAGCTCGAGCTCTACCAAGCAGATGGCAGGGAAGGACAAAAATTCAGCAACTCATCAGGGGAGGCAGGAGGGTAGTGAGGACTGATTCTTGCTGAACCTGGAGAATACCTGTTACAGGTGAGTAACTATGCTTTCTCCAGGAACAAGCAGGATGTCAGTGCTCACTTATGGGACTCCCTAGCTACAGGCTACCAAACCTGTAATAAAAAAAAAACCCACCTACGCGAGGCCGTAAGCAGAAGCCGAAGCCCGAAAGAGCTTCAGGTCCTCGGGGCGAAGCCCTCGGTAGCCGTGAAGAAGGGTCGGAGGGCAGGAGTTGCTTATACCCAGAACAGATTACGGAGTACAGCCTGGCTGAAGGCGCTGTCCTGGCAGGACTCCCTCTCCAGGCAGTAGCGGGCAGCGAAGGTGTTCGTGGAAGACCAGGTCGCTGCCCGGCAGATGTCCATCAAGGGCACGGAGCGCAGTGAGGCCACTGAGGCCGCTTTGGCTCGGACCCCGTGTGTGGTGACTTGATGATCCAGAGGGACGCCCGCCTTTGCATGGGTGAAAGCGATGCAGTCCGCCACCCAAACTGAGAGGGTGTGCTTGGTGACTGCTTGCCCCGGTCTATTGGGATCATAGGTCACGAAAAGTCTGTCAGACTTGCGATGAGTCTGGGTACGCTGCAAATAGAAGGCGAGGGTATGGAGAGCCGCCGAGGCCTGGTCGGCGCAGGGACTCGGGAAGAAGGTTGGCAGGACTATCTCTTGGTTGAGATGGAAGTCTGAAACGACTTTAGGCAGGAATTTAGGGTGGATACAGAGGACCACCCTGTTCTGATAAAACCTGGTGTAAAGGGCACCAGCCATGAGCGCCTGGAGCTCATTGACTTGGCGGACCGAGGTCAGCGCCACCAGGAAGGCCACCTTCCAAGACAAGTGCTGGAGCGAACATGTCGCCATCGGCTCAAAGGGTGGACGGGTGAGCTGCGTGAGTACCACATTTAAGTCCCATTCTGCCGGAGGACGACGGATGGGCGGCTTGGATAGAAGAAGACCCTGCATGAAGCGGGAGACTAATGGCTACCCCGAGAGGGGTTTTCCCTCAATAGGGAGATGATTAGCTGAGATGGCGTGCAAATGAACTCTGACAGAGTTCGACTTCAGCCCTTCCCCTGAGAGGTGGAGGAGGTACTGGAGAACCCACCTAACTGGACATGAGAAGGGGTCAATCTGGTGTTCTGAGCCCCAGACGGAGAAGCATTTCCACTTAAAGGCATAAGCCCGCCTAGTGGAATCCTTCCTCGAGGCGAGGGGGATCTCCTTGACCTCCTCTGGAAGGGCCAGAAAGGCTAGGGAGACCTGTTCAGCCGCCAGGTCGTGATGAATAGGGAGGTTAGGTTCGGGTGTAGCATCCGACCCTCATCCTGCGTTAGCAGACCCCTGGCAGAGCCCAGGGGAACCGGAGGCTCTGTCGAAAGCCGGAGCAGGAGTGGAAACCAAGGCTGCCGAGGCCATGAGAGGGCCATGAGAATCAACGATGCTCTGTCCCACTGCGCCTTGAACAGAGTCCTCGCAATAAGGGGATGCATATAGGAGACTGGAGGGCCAGTCCAGGAGAAATGCATCGGGGCCCTCCCTGCCCAGATGCAGCACCGAGCCGCAAATGCAGGGGAGCTGTGTGTTCTGGGGGCTGGCAAAGAGGTCTATCGCCGGAGTCCCCCATCGTAGAAAAAGCCAGCCTAATACTCTGGGATCCAGCTGCCATTCGTGGGGGCGAAGGATTCTGCTGTCTGTCCGCCAGGCCATTCTCCTGACCGGGAAGGTACGTCGCCCTGAGGGATATCCTCCGTTGGGCAGCAAAAGAGCAGATAAGGACCGCTTCCTGAAAGAGGGAAGGCGATCCCGTGCCCCCCTCTGTGTTGATGTAGAACATAGCTACACGGTTGTCGGTCTGTACTAGAACGAACTTTCCGATGAGGTGATCCTTGAAGGCCCTCAGGGCCCACCGGATGGCCTGGAGTTCGAGCAGGTTTATCTGCGGCTGAGACTCCGTGTTTGACCACTGACCCTGCGTGCAGAGAGGCCCGCAATGGGCTCCCCACCCCAACAGGGAAGCGTCTATCGTTGGCACTGCATTGTGCCGTGGGTCCTGAAAAGGCGATCCCACAGAAGCTTGTGGGGGTTTTGCCACCAGTTCAGGGACAAGCGGAGGTCGGGGAGGACGGGGTCCCTGAGGTGGTCCGAGGGACTGGCTCCATTGAGTACTGATGCACCACAACAAGAGCAAATATCACATGAAATGAAGAAACCAGTCCAAGATGTGATATTGTGGAAAGACAGAGCTTTATTTCTATGTAACCAATGACAACCCGACACAGGCCGTTTTTCGTTACCCTTCGTCAGGGGTTAGTCTGGCATATGCTAAAAACATAAATATATAAATACATGAAAATCATAAAAAGAAACAGATCACATAAAGCGTAGTTACTCACCTGTAACAGGTGTTCTCCAGGAGCAGCAGGAATCAGTCCTCACATATGGGTGACGTCGGCGCCGACGGAGCCCTCGCGGAGCAATTTTCCCCAGCTTTCAAAGAAAGCCTTTGGGAATTGCAGCGCGCATGCGCGGTCCCCTTCCCACCCAAGGGTGCCATCTTAGCCAGTCAGATGACATAGCTAAAAGACAGCATAAAAATTTGCAAAAAAACTAAAGCAGATGATTGCAACTCCAAGGGGAGGAGGGAGGGTTGTGAGGACTGATTCCTGCTGCTCCTGGAGAACACCTGTTACAGGTGAGTAACTACGCTTTCTCCAGGACCAAGCAGGAAGTCAGTCCTCACATATGGGACTCCCAAGCTTAAGGCTACCGGAGACCCTAAGCACAAAAATGAGCTCCCTCTAGCTCAGCAGCACAGAAGGAAGGAATCTTCACTGAATTATTACCCACCGGTAGCCCCCATCCGGGATGGAGGGTAGGAGTTGCTCAAACCTCAAAGAGATTTCGGAGGACTGCCTGTCCGAAAGCACTGTCCCTGCGGGACTCCCTCTCGAGGCAGTAATGGACCGCAAAAGTCTGGCTCGAAGACCAAGTAGCGGCCCGGCAGATGTCTGCCAATGGAACAGAGCGGAGGTAAGCTACTGACGTAGCCTTCGCCCGAACACAATGAGCCGTGACCCGACTTTCTAACGAGAGTCCGGCTGCCCCATAAGCCCAAGCGATACAGTCAGCAACCCAGATGGACAGAGTACGCTTGGAGACAGGGAGCCCCAATTTATTGGGGTCAAAAGACACAAAAAGCCGAGCAGCTTTACGGTGCTCCCGCGTAGGGTCAAGGTAGAAGTTCAATGCCCTTCTACAGTCCAGGGTATGCAGGACCATTTCAGCTCGGCTGGAGTGTGGCCTGGGAAAGAAGGTCGGAAGTACCACCTCCTGATTGATGTGAAAAGGGGAGACCACTTTTGGAAGAAATTTAGGGTGAGTCCGTAGGACTACCCTATTTTTGTAGAACCGAGTGTAAGGGGGATCAGACACGAGGGCCTGCAATTCACTTACGCGTCTAGCGGAAGTGAGGGCTATCAGGAATAAGGTTTTCCAAGAAAGAAAACGGAGAGAACAGGTAGCCATAGGTTCAAAAGGCGGACAGGTGATCCGCTGCAAAACCACATTCAGATCCCAGTCAGGTGCTGGCGGGCGCAGAGGTGGTTTAAGTAGAAGGAGACCTCGGAGAAACCTTGCCACGAGAGGGTCGCTGGAAAGAGGTCTGCCGTCCACCGGCACATGATGTGCTGAAAGAGCACTGAGGTGAACTTTGACGGAGTTGGACTTAAGTCCCAGATTAGAGAGGTAGAGCAAGTACTGCAAGATCACCGACACCGAGCAGGAGAAGGGATCCTGAGACTGCTGGGCACACCAAGCGGAAAAGCGACGCCATTTAAGGGCGTAGCATTTGCGGGTAGAAGGTCGCCGGGAAGCTAGGACGACCTCTTCCACCTCTGCCGGCAGTAGAAGGGGAGCAAGGACTACCCTTTCAGCAGCCAGGCCATCAGATGTAAAGATCTGAGGTTGGGGTGTAGCAGGGACCCCTGATCCTGTGTTAGGAGATCTGGTTGAAACCCCAGAGGGAACGGATCCTCCACCGCTAGTTGCAGCAGGAGTGGAAACCACGGCTGTCTGGGCCACCGAGGAGCTATCAGGATCATGGAAGCTTTGTCTCGGAGAACCTTGAAAAGAGTTTGAGAGACTAGCGGTATGGGAGGAAAGGCATAGAGAAGGCTTTTCGACCATGAGAGCAGAAAAGCATCCGCGGCTACTCGAAGGGGATGCGGCTGCCGAGAGCAGAAGCGAGGAAGTTGCCGGTTGAGAGGACTGGCAAAGAGATCCATCGTGGGGAGGCCCCACTTCAGAAAAATTTTCTGAACTACCAAGGGATCCAGTCGCCACTCGTGCGGCTGGAGGATTCTGCTGAGTTTGTCCGCCAGGCAATTTTCTTGGCCTGGGAGATAAACTGCCTTGAGAAGAATGCCGTGGCTGACGGCCCAAGAGCAGAGTCTCTGTGCTTCTCGACAGAGAAGGAAGGAGCCCGTGCCCCCCTGTTTGTTCACGTAGAACATGGCAACTTGATTGTCTGTCTGGACAAGGACGGACCGGTGAGAAGTCAGGTGGGAGAAAGCCTTGAGAGCCAGACGGATCGCTCTGAGCTCCAGGAAGTTGATCTGCTGCGCAGACTCCCACGTGGTCCAGAGACCTTGAGTACATGCCCCTTGGCAATGCGCTCCCCATCCCAGGAGAGAAGCATCAGTCGTCAGCACTTGAGCCGGCGGAGGAGACTGAAAAGGCATTCCGAGTACCAGGTTCGGCCGATGAAGCCACCACTGTAGAGAAGAGGCCAGCGGGCCGGAGATCCGCACTAAGTCGGCTAGGCCGCCCGTGGCCTGTTGCTACTGCTTGCGAAGGCACCACTGAGCAGGCCGCATATTCAGGCGGGCATTGGGGGTCACGTGGACGGTGGAAGCCATATGGCCGAGTAGTCTCAGGAAGCGCCTGGCCGAGACCAGGGACTGGCTGCGAAAACGGCCGGCTAGGTCCAGGAGCCGTTGAGCCCTGTCGAGAGGCAGGAAAGCTCGCGCCTGAAGAGTGTGCAATCTTGCGCCGATGAACTCGAGATCTTGCGAGGGGAGCAAA
Organism: Ichthyophis bannanicus; assembly: GCA_033557465.1. Classification (NCBI taxonomy): domain Eukaryota; kingdom Metazoa; phylum Chordata; class Amphibia; order Gymnophiona; family Ichthyophiidae; genus Ichthyophis; species Ichthyophis bannanicus. The sequence continues at coordinate 335,296,619 of CM066038.1, forward strand.
GTGGACTTTGCGAAGTTTATGACAAAGCCCAAGTACTGGAGAAGAGTCACAGTGCGGTGTGTGGCCTTTGTGACTTCTGGAGAGGACGATGCTCTGATGAGCCAGTCGTCTAGGTACGGAAAGACAGAGGCCGTGAAGCCGGAGTTAAGCCGCCACCACCGCGAGACATTTTGTGAAGACTCGTGGTGCGGAGGATAGGCCAAAGGGCAGTACTCTGTACTGGTAATGATTTCCTGCCACCACAAACCTTAGGTATTGGCGGTGGCTTGGGTGGATGAGGATGTGCGTGTAGGCATCCTTTAGATCCAAGGAGCATAGCCAATCTCCCTGCTGGAGGTAGGGCAGAAGGATTCCAAGGGTAAGCATCTTGAACTTCTCCCTCACGAGGAACTTGTTGAGGTTGCGCAAGTCCAGGATGGGTCTGAGGCCTCCCGTTCTTTTTGGTATTAGGAAATACCTGGAATAGAAGCCTTGACCCCTCAGGTGGTGGGGCACCGGTTCCACAGCCTGTTCCTGAAGAAGACTTGCTAACTCCTGAAGGAGTAAGTCCCTGTGCAGAGGGAGTCGTGGAGGCTCTCCCGGGAAATAGGAGGGAGGGACCTGGTGGAAGTGGAGAAGATAGCCTTCTCTCACAACATGAAGCACCCAGGCATCTGATGTGATGTTGGACCACCTGTGGGCAAAGTGAACCAGCCGGCCTCCTGTGCTGGGAGGAACCAGCTGAGGGGGAGAGGCTATGCTGATGAAGTAAAAAACCCCCACCCTGCTGAGCAGGGGCCGGTGGTGCAGGCTTGGGGGCTTGCTGCCTACGGGACCCGTTACCCCGTCCCTTGGCCTGCTGACCCTGTTGGGGAGCTGCGGAGGCCTGATATTGAGGGTAGTGTTTATAGGCAGCCGCCTTTCTCGGGTAAAAGGACTTCTTTCCCGAGCCCTTCTTCTTCTGGGAAGGGGCAGAGGTCTTCCTAGAGAGCTAGTTCTGGTGAGAGTCTCCGTCTCGATTTGTGCAGCCTTCTCAGCCATGGGCTTGCCAAAGAAGTTCTCACCTCGGCAGGGGACATCGACCAACTTGTCCTGCACCCAGGGTTCAAGGTCAGACGACTGAAGCCAAGCCTGTCGGCGGGCACCGATGCCGGCTGCGGCCACTCGAGCCGATGCTTCAAAGCCATCATAGGCTGCTCGAGAAATGAATTTGGAGCATTCCCGAATACCAGTGGACAAGGCTAGGAACCTCCGCAAAGGTTCCTCGGACAGCCCAGCAGAGAATCCGGCTATCTCTTTAGCCAGGTCTCTAAGGTACATGCCCATGTAGAGCTGGTAGGTCTGGACCCGACAAGCAAGCATAGAGCCCTGGAAACACTTCTTACCGAGGCCATCCAGGTTGCGGGCCTCCCTGCCAGGGGGCACCGAGGAGTGCATCTTCTGGCTCTTAAGCCTATGCATGGCCGATTCCACCACCATGGAATGGTGCGGTAGCTGTGCTTTTTGGAAGCCAGGGCTCTTGCGGACTCGATAGATGGAATCGACCCGCTTGCTTAATACCGGCGACGATGCCGGACTCTCCCACATGCGGAAGAGTAGTCGTTCCAGCATGGGAGGAACCGGTACAGTAAAGTGCTCCCTGGCGGGAGAGTCGTACTGAAGGGCGTCGAGCTCTTCAGCTCGAGGCTCCTCCTCGGGATCCGCAGGGAAGGCCAAAGCCTTGGCCATATCCCTGACGAAGTCCGAGAACCGGGCATCCTCCGGGGGGGACTGTTTCCGAGGTTCGGACTCAGGGGAGTCCGAGGGGACACACCGAGTCCGAAAAGAATCAGGTGACTCTTCCACTTCAGACTCCCAGGCCGACTCCGAGGAGGAATCGGTGGGGTCGGTTCGGGCGGGCGGAGGCGTCGGCGACCTCGGTCCCGAACGGGAGGCCGAGGGTGACCTCGACCGAGGATCGACTCGAGCCTGCATGGACTCGAGGATTGGCTCGGTCTCCGGGGTCGACTTAGACGTCGACGTCCCAGCGGTCGGGGCAGAGGCGCCAGCGAGGCTAGCGATCAGTGCCCGCTGCTGGTCCATGAAGGCAGACAGTCTGCTCTCCAAGGCCGTCAACCTGAGTCCGACCTCAGGTGACCCAGCAGCCCCCGACTTGGGCCCCGACGGCGTCGGGCCCGACGTCGGACCCCTCGGAGGCGAGTCCAGGAGGACAACAGGACTTACCCGAGCAGGCAACTCTGATTCCAGACGAGGTCGCTTCGGGAGACGTTCCTTCTCCAAAGACCCGGGACGGCTATCGGGGCTATGCGACCTGGCCCTCGCGGAACCAGGAGCGTCCACCGACGCCGCTCTCGCGGGTTTCGCCTTCCGATGATGATCCCTGGAGGGAGAACCTCTGTCGGAGGAACTCCGGCGATGCTCAGAGCTGGAGCCTCTGGACGCCGAGGCCTCCGACGAGGTCCGGGTACGGGTGGGATCTGCGAAGATTCTTTCCCGCTGATGCCGCCGACTCCGTAAAGCTTTGGAGGACATTTTGCTGCAGGCCCCACAGATCAGTTCCTCGTGATCTGGGCCAAGGCAGCGGAGGCAATTATCGTGTGTGTCAGTGAGTGACATATTTCTGTCACACTGAACACACCTTTTGAAACCACTGGCAGCCATCGGGGGAAAAAGGGCCCCTGCAAGGTCAAAGGACCGGGCTGCCAGCGAAAAACCGAAAACGAAACTGACAAGAAAAATCTGAAAAACCGAAAAATAAGAGAAGGACTCGCAATGGCGTCGCGAGTCCGGGCAGGAAAGAGACCGGCGTCGAACCAAAGAAAAAAGAGAAATAAACGACGAAAAATCAACTTTTTCTGCGGGGACAAGAAGATCACGTCTGTAGGGCTCCGCGGAAAAAAGAAGACTGGCTAAGATGGCACCCTTGGGCGGGAAGGGGACCGCGCATGCGCGCTGCAATTCCCAAAGGCTTTCTTTGAAAGCTGGGGAAAATTGCTCCGCGAGGGCTCCGTCGGCGCCGACGTCACCCATATGTGAGGACTGACTTCCTGCTTGGTCCTGGAGAATAAGCATAAATCCAAACAAATTTAAAAAAGTTAAAAGAAAATTTGAATATATAGTTAATGTATAATTAATATATAATATAATAAAATAAACCAATCAATGGCGGACTGAACAAATTATAAATAAGCATTCGCATATAGCTAAAAACATAAAAAACATATACAAACCATTACAGGGATTAAAAAATTGAAAGGATGTGACACACAAAAACATATAAAAACCTCTGTTTTTAAAACGTTAAATGAGAAAGTCTTATGACATTCTGTTATAATGAGTAAAATCTGTACACACTAAAAAAAAATAAAAATAGTAATAATTAAGAACGATAAGACAACATGTCGGAAGAAAGGCCCGGCAATCTACTTCTGTATCTTGCCATGAAAACCCAATGGATAGTTACAACAAAACAAATTGTGCTGTAGTGCTGGAAGATGAGACCCCCAGGTTGGAAGGCACTCAACTAGCTACTGGGGAAGAGCTGAAGACTTTTCAGAGTAAAGCCAGCATTTATGATGTGGTTGGATCAAAGCCCTCGGGACGTCTGACTGCTGATGTAGCTGCGCATGAAATGAGAGTCAGAAGCTGTAAAGATGTCTTACACATTGGAACATGGAACGTACGAAGCATGAACCAAGGGAAGTTGGAAGTGGTCAAGAATGAAATGGAACGTGTACAACTTGATCTGTTGGGTGTCAGCGAACTGAAATGGACTGGCATCGGGCACTTTGCATCAGATGATCACATGGTCTACTATGCTGGAAATGAAAGACAAAGAAGAAATGGTGTTGCATTTATAATAAAGAAAAAACTTGCAAGAACTGTAATGAAATACAATGCAGTCAGCGAACGCTTAATCTCTATTCGTCTACGAGGAATGCCTATCAACACAACTATAATTCAAGTATATGCCCCAACAACAGCTGCAGAAGAGAATGAAATTGAAGAGTTCTATGAACAAGTACAAGCTGAAATTGACAGAACATGCAAACAGGATATCCTGATAGTCATGGGTGATTGGAACGCAAAGGTTGGCAACAAAGAAGAAGACAATGTAGTTGGAAAATATGGACTTGGCAACAGAAATGAAGCTGGAGAAAGACTGATAGAATTCTGCAAGACCAACGATCTATTCATCTCGAACACCTTCTTCCAGCAACACAAGCGGCGACTGTACACATGGACTTCACCCAATGGATTGTATAAAAATCAAATTGACTACATCTGTGGAAGTCAACGATGGAAAAGCTCTATAACATCAACAAAGACAAAACCTGGAGCTGACTGTGGTACAGATCATCAACTACTAGTATGCAAACTCAAGCTAAAGCTGAAAAAGAGCAAACCACTCATGAATGCAGCAAAATATGACCTTGAGAATATACCACTGGAATTTAAAGACTGCCTGCAAAATCGATTTGCTGCTTTAGATACAAATGATAGAGTTCCAGAAGAGTTATGGAATGACATCAAGAAGGTTGTGTTGGAAGAAAGTGAGAAGTCTCTACAAAAGGTAAAAAAGAAAAAATGGCCAAAATGGATGACGGAAGAAACTCTGAAAATTGCCCAGAAACGCAGAGAAGCTAAAGCCAGAGGAGAAAGAAAGACAATCACAGAACAGAGATTTCCAACGTGCAGCAAGACAGGACAAGGAAAAGTACTACAATGACGCATGCAAGGAAATAGAAGCAGAAACTATTAGAGGAAGAACAAGATCAGCTTTCCTAAATCTACGAGAGTTAAAGAAAAAGTTCCAGCCTCGAATTGGAATGTTACAAGATGCTCAAGGTTCTATGTTGAATGATGCTGAGAAGATCAAGAAAAGATGGAAGGAATATACAGAGTTTTTATATGATAAAGATCAAGTGGACCAACAGCCGTTTCAACCTGTACCTTATGATCTGGAACCATTGGTGATGAAAGAAGAAGTTGAAGCAGCATTGAAAGCCTTATCAAAGAACAAAGCACCAGGCATTGATTACATTCCCATAGAAGTATTACAGCAATCTGATGCAGCTGTTACCATACTTACAAGGCTCTGTCAAGAAATATGGAAGACAGCATCATGGCCAACTGACTGGAAAAGATCTGTGTTTATACCAATAATAAAGAAAGGTGATCCAACTGACTGTGGAAATTATCGCACAATCGCTCTGATCCCACATGCCAGCAAGATTCTACTGAAGATTATTCAAAAGAGACTACAATCATACCTGGAAGAAGAACTACCTGAAGTGCAAGCAGGGTTCAGAAAAGGGCGAGGAACGAGAGACATCATTGCGGATGTGAGATGGATCCTTGAAAAGACTAAAGAATACCAAAAGGATATCTATTTGTGCTTTATCGACTATAGCAAAGCTTTTGACTGTGTAAACCATGAGAAACTCTGGGCCACATTAAGAAGCATGGGTATACCAGAACACCTGATCGTTCTCTTGCACAATCTGTACATTGATCAAGAAGCAACAGTTCGAACAGAAGAAGGAGAAACAGAATGGTTTAAAATAAGCAAAGGTGTAAGACAAGGCTGCATACTTTCCCCCTACCTGTTTAATTTATATGCAGAACAAATCATCAGAGAAGCAGGATTGTATGAAGACAACAGAGGTGTGAAGATTGGTGGAAGACTCATCAACAACCTTCGCTATGCTGATACCACCACATTACTGGCGGAAAATGAAGATGATCTGAAACATTTGCTTCTCACAATCAAAGAACATAGTCTCAAAATGGGCCTGCACCTTAATGTAAAGAAGACAAAGATCATGACAACTGGCATAATCAACAGGTTCATCGTCGAAGGAGAAGAAATTGAAATCGTGAATATCTTTAACCTACTTGGATCAACTATCAATAAAGAAGCAACAAGCAGTCAAGAAATCAGACAACGCATTGCTCTTGGCAGAATGGCTATGAAAGACCTAGATAAGATTCTCAAGAGCAGAGATGTCTCTCTCCATACAAAGATTCGACTTGTTCAAGCCATGGTATTTTCAATAACATCATATGGATGTGAAAGCTGGACAGTGAAAAAGATAGACAGGAAGAAAATTGATACCTTTGAATTATGGTGCTGGCGGCGAATACTGTGTATACCATGGACTGCCTGAAGAACAAACCAGTCTGTACTAGAGGAGATCAAACCTAAGCTTTCTTTAGAAGCTCAGATGACAAGACTTTGACTTTCATACTTTGGACACATCATGCGGAGAGAGAGATCATTAGAGAAAGACATCATGCTTGGCAAGATAGAAGGTCAACGCAAAAGAGGAAGGCCAGCAATGAGATGGATCGATACAATAACAGCAGCTACGGGTACCAGTCTGTCAACAATAAGCCACCTGACTGAAGACCGAACACAATTTAGGATAGCTATCCAGAGGGTCGCCATGAGTCGACTCCGACTCGATGGCACTTAACAACAACAAGACAACATGTTAAGGTAACAGACATTTTTTGTTATGATAAATATGTGGAGACAGAAGGTAATATCGTATTCCCTCGGTCCGCCATTGATTGGTTTATTTTATTATATTATATAGTGTCATAAGGTAGCGCCATCAGAACCCATGGAAGTAGGGGATTGTGAGCAAAATGTAAGGGAAACTGACAGCTCAGGTTCACACATGGGGGAAGGTTGCTATGAGCAACAGATGAAAACAAAGCCACGAGGTGTTAGGGAACGCCCGAACAGAAAGGGAGCACAGAATTCATTAGAAAATGAAGAGCACCTGCATGGGGGCGGAGCCCAGGCTAACACCAATTTGAACGTACTTAAAAATCACTTACCAGGAGGTAGAAAGAGAACTGAAGGAGAAAGTGGAACTGAGAGAGAAGTAGTAGGAACTACAAGGGCTGTAGTTGGAACTACGGGAGAAACATTAGGAACTGCTGAGCTTGAGAGCAGTGTCCGTGGAGCTGTGAGGACGGAGCCAAGGGGATTATCCAGAGCACAGGAGGTTGGTGACTCTCAGAGAAGCTGTTGGGAACAGCAGTGCACAGCCTCTCAATATCCCCAGGAGCGTTGCTGTGAGGCAAGCAGAGAAGGCAGTCTAACAGCCAAGGCTTTAAGATACAAATTACCTAACACCAGAAATGCAGAAGGGGAAAACTTTTACCCGGAAGCACATTTGAATGAGTCAGAGAAACACCGTGGAAAAGGGGCTTCCAAGCAGAGCTGTGCTTATCCGAGAGAGCAGGAAATAGCAGTGCCTAAAGGTAGGCGTATTCACCCTAATAAGGGAGATTTGCAATACCCTGACTTTCTATGCATGTACCAAGAGCTCTGTAGTTCTCAGGAACCCAACTACAAGAAATACGGTAGTTACCCACGGGCCACTAGTATAGTGGGGGAGGAGAGTGTTTTAACTCCCCGACAAGAACCTTATAACTTTAACGGCAGTTGGGAGCCTGAAGTTTACTCTGATAAAGAGGAAATGCAGATTGAATCTCTTGGAGAATCCTTAGAGGAAAATGAGATGGACTGCACGTACACATTATCTGAATGTATAGCATCTCTATGTTAAAAGCAGCCAGAACTGTTTGTGAGAAGAAACAGGTGCAAGAGTTCCGTGAGTAAAAGGAACTGTTTTCTGTTACTTTTTGTTCATGGTTTAATGCTGAAGAAAGCTAAGTTTTGTTGAAAGTATTTTTCTTTAATTGTGTTATCAGACGAAGGGTCTGACCTGCTTTAAGTTCCACTGTTATGAATCCACCCCGGACGGGGAATAAAGCCTGAGTTTAAACCTTACCCTCTGCTTCAACTACACTTCTTTGGCTAACGGTGAAAACTACAGGATCCAGAAGGCCTTGCCAAATGCCTTCATAGGAGCTCTAGCCATAAAAATACTGCCCCATCAAACGACCCAAGCCCTTTTTAGCCTCTGGGTACGTTAGTGGGTGACAATAGTAATTAATTATACATTAACTATATATTGTTTAAATTTCCTTTTTTAATTTTTTTGGATTTATGTTATTATGTGATCTGTTTCTTTTTACGATTTTCATGTATTTTTATATTTATGTTTTTAGCATATGCCAGACTAACCCCTGACGAAGGGTAAAGAAACACGGCCTGTGTCAGGTTGTCATTAGTTACAAAGAAATAAAGCTCTGTCTTTCCACAATATCACGTCTTGGACTGGTTCCATTGAGTACTGAGCCACCACTGAGCCGTTCGCATGTGCAGATGGGAGTGAGGAACCACATGCACTGTCGAGGTCATGTGGCCCAGGAGGCGTCGTAGCATGGACCGAGCAGTGACCTGGTGGGCGCTTTGGATGCGAGCCACCAGAGCTCGGAGGGGGGTGGAGCAATCCACCGGCAAAAAGGCAGTGGCCTGCTGAGTATAGAGGCGCGCCCAGATGAACTCGAGGGCCTGCACCGGCTTGAGGTGAGACTCTGGGTAGTTGACCAAGAACCCCAAGCTCTCCAAAAGGAGGACAGTGCACGACATCACTTGCCGGGCCTCCTCGGCGGAGGAGCCCGTAACGAGCCAGTCGTCGAGGTAGGTAAAGACTGGCACGCCCTTGCACCGAAGGTAAGTGGCGACCATGACGAGGCACTTCGTGAAGACTCGTGGGGCGGAAGCAAGGCCGAAGGGGACCACCCTGTACAGGAAGTGCTCTCCCCATACCCTGAAACGCAGGTACTGCCTGTGTTGAGGATGGATCAAGATATGGGCGTAAGCATCCTTCAGATGCAAGGAGCACAGCCAGTTGCCCTGACAGAGAAAGGGCAGCAGCACTCCAAGAGATAACATCTTGAATTTCTCCCACACCAGGAACTTGTTTAGCCTGCGAAGGTCAAGGATTGGCCGCAGATCCCCCGTCTTTTTCGGGACGAGGAAGTACCGGGAATAGAAGCCCCGACCTCGAAGGTGGAGAGGGACCTTCTCGACTGCCCGTTGGGCAAGGAGGGAGAGCAATTACTGCTGCAGCAGAAACTGGTGTGCAGGGAGTCGAGGAGGCCCTGCCAGGGAGAAGGGGGTGGAAGCCTGTTGAAATGAGGGGACATGGGATGAGGGTGAAGGGAGATAGATTCAGGAGTGATATGCGGAAATATTTCTTTATAGAAAGAGTAGTGGATCCATGGAATAGTCTCCCAGTGGAGGTGGTAGAGATGAGGACAGTAAATGAATTCAGAAAAGCATGGGACCATCACAGAAGATCTCTAAAGGTAAAAAGTGGACTGTTGTAGTTGTTGTTATGGAAGGACAGACTAGATAGGCCATGTGGTCTTTTTCTGTCATCATGTTTCTATGCAGGACTCCTACGCAGGCGTGGGCCCTGGGCCCTGGGATGCCGATACCGTGGTCACCGGATCGGGCGTAGAGGAGGAGAGGGGGTCCTCACCGAGATGATCCTCAGGAGACTGGGTGCCTTCTCCGGAGGCCTCCGTTTCCCTGAGAAGTACCCTGCGGGGCTGCTCCTTGTCCGACTCTTGGGAACGCCGAAGGGGGCAAAGCGACTGGGTGTGGGAGCACTTGCACTTGTCAGGAGCCCTGGACAGCAACTTCGAGGCCTTCTTCTTTTTGCGCCGTTCCACCTCGGGGACCCCTGGATGGAGTGCCGATGGGAATGCGGGGCCGCAAGGGGAGAATCCACCGGAGGAGAGATGACCGAGAGCGCCACTGGGAACTCCAAAGCGGCCTTTCAGAAAATGTCTTCGGACTTCTGCTTACGGCTGAGCAGGGCCTTAGAGGACATTTTCTTACACAGCGAACAGAGCTCTAGGTCATGGTCGGCTCCCAAGCACAGCAGACAACAGTCATTCGTGTCCGTAAGCAACATGTTCCTAGAGCATCTATCACACTTTTTAAATCCGGTGGCCATGGCCCCTGCGAGGTCGAAGACCCAAGTGGCCAGCAGTTAGAGAGAAAAAAGGGTGCGAAACCAGAAAAGAAAAAATAGGAAAAAATGTATCCCGGGAGCTCTAAAAGTAGAGCAGGGGAAGGATGGGTAGAGGACCGGTGCAACCTGAAAAAAAGAGAGCCTGCTAAGGCGAGGAAAACTAAACTTTTTCCAAGGGATGAAGACATGCGTCTGAAGGGCTATGTGGAAAAAGGGAGACTGAGCAAGATGGCACCCTTGGGTGGGAGGAGGAGCACGCATGCGTGGTAGCGATCCCAAAGGCTTTCTTTGAAAGCTGGGGAATTGCTCCATGCAGGTTCTGTGCCGAAGTCACCCATAAACGAGGACTGACTTCCTGCTTATTCCTGGAGAAATAGCGATACACCGGGAAGATGTATTACAACTATTTGATAAACTGAAGAGTAGCAAATCACCTGGACCGGATAGTATACATCCAAGGGTGTTGAAAGAACTGAAATATGAGATTGCACACCTGCTATTAGTAATCTGTGAACTATCATTAAAATCATCTGCAATATCTGAAGATTGCAGGATGGCCAATGTAACGCCAATTTTTAAAAAGGGTTCCAGGGGTGATCCGGGAAAATACAGACCGGTGAGCCTGACGTCAGTACTGGGAAAAATGGTAGAAACCATCATAAAGAACAAAATTGCTCAACATGTAGATAGTCATGGCTTAATGGGAGACAACCAACATGGCTTTAGACAAGGAAGAACTTGTCTTACTAATCTATCATGTTTTTTTGAAGGTGTGAATAGACGGGTAGACAAAGATGAGTCGGTTGATATAGTGTATCTGGACTTTCAGAAAGCCTTTTACAAGGTCCCTCATCAGAGACTTTTGGCAAAACTAAAAAGTCATGGGATAGGAGGCAGTGTACTATTGTGGATCAGGAACTGGTTAAAAGACAGAAAGCAAAGGGTAGGGCTAAATGGCCAATTTTCCCAATGGAAAAAGGTGAATAGTGGAGTACCCAGGGACCTGTGCTGGGTCCGCTGCTTTTTGACATATTCATAAATGACCTGGAAAAGGGAATAATGAGTGAGGTTATCAAATTTGAAGGTGAAACAAAACTATTTAAAGTTGTTAAAACCCAAGAGGATTGTAGAAAATTGGAAGACTGTGCATCCAAATGGCAGATGAAATTTAATGTAGTCAAGTGCAAAGTTATGCACCTAGGAAAGAACAACCCAAACCATGGTTACACGATGCAAGGTTCCATATTTGGAACCACCACCCAGGAAAAAGATTTAGGTGTCATCGTGGATAACATGTTAAAACCCTCCGCCCAGTGTGCAGTGGTGGCCAAGAGAGCAAATAGAATGCTAGGTATCATAAGGAAAGGAATGGAAAATAAAACAAAGGATGTTATAATGCCTCTGTATCGTTCGATGGTGTGACCGCACTTTGAATGTTGTGTGCAATTCTGGTCGCCGTATCTTAAAAAGGATATAGCATTATTAGAAAAGGTACAGAGAAGAGCCACCAAAATGGTAAAGGAGATGGAAGGATACTCCTATGAAGAGAGGCTAAAAAGGTTAGGGCTCTTCAACCTGGAAAACAGAAGGCTGAGGAGAGATATGATAGAGGTCTATAAATTAATGAATGGAATGGAACGGGTAAACGTAGATCGATTGTTTACGTCATAAGAATATAAAAAGGCTAGGGGACATGCAATGAAGCTACAGGATAACCTATTTAAGACTAATAAGAGAAAATATTTTTTCACTCAACGTGTAATCAAACTCTGGAATTTGTTACCAGAGGATGTAAAGCGTAGTTACTCACCTGTAACAGGTGATCTCTGGGAACAGCAGGAATTTAGTCTTCACATATGGGTATCGTCGGTACTGACGGAGCCTGCGCGGGAACGATCCCAGCGTCCAATAGGAACGCTTTTGGGAGCATCCCTAAGCACATGTGCGCTGCCTTCCCACCTTTCCAACTGTCCCTCTTCAGTTAAGTTTGTAGCTGAGTGAAAGGATAGAGGGAGAGAGGAAAGAGACAAAGAGATAGAGATACAACTCCTAGGGGAGGTGGGTGGGTTGTGAAGACTAAATTCCTGCTGTTCCTGGAGATCACCTGTTACATGTGAGTTACCATGCTATCTCCAGGAACAAACAGGAATGTAGTCTTCACATATGGGGACTCCCTAGCTGAAGATGCCAGGGAGATAGCCCCAGGAAGGTGCCACCCTAGAAGGTGGGAATCCTTCCTCCCATGGATCTCTGGCATCCCACCAGGGTTGGTGGGTAGGAGTTGATTTAGGTGTGAAAGAGATTTTGAAGAACAGCTTGGCCAAAGAAGGCATCCCGACAGGAGGCTTTATCCAGGCAGTAGTGGGCTGTGAAGATGTGTACCGAAGCCCAGGTGGCTGCTCGACAAATGTCATCGATAGACACAGAGTGGAGATTAGCCATAGAAGCTGCCATGGCTCTCACATTATGAGCTGTGACATGGTCCTGAAGAGGAAGACCCTTGCTCTCATAAGCAAAGGATATGCATTGGGCAATCCATTTAGATAAAGTTCTTTTGGAGACTGAAGGTCCCAAATGACTAGGGTCAAAAGCTATAAAAAGTTGTGAGGACTTTCTATGTTGCTGTGTTCTTTGTATGTAAAAGGCTAAAGCCCTTTTACAATCCAAAGTATGAAGGTTTCTTTCTGCATTAGAGGCGTGAGGCCTCGGAAAAAATACAGGAAGATAAACTGATTGATTTAAATTAAAAGGCGAAACCACCTTTGGCATAAAGTGTGGGTGAGTTTGAAGTACAACCGTATCATGATGAAACCTAGTATAAGGAGGATCAGCCACTGAAGCTTGCAGTTCACTAATGCGATGGGCAGAGGTGATTGCAACTAGGAAGATGACCTTCCAGGTCAAAAACATAAGGGCTGTAGTGGCCAAAGGTTCAAAAGGCGGCTTCATGAGCTGCCCGAGAACTAGATTTAGATCCCATGGTTTAGTTAATAAAAGGCCTCTCATAAATCTTGATAGGAGTGGATGAGAGGAAATTGGTTGTCCATTCAGAGACTATAAGAAGCTGCAATTGCACTAAAATGGACTCTTACCGAATTGGTCTTTAGACCAGAATTCGATAAGTGAAGGAGATACTCTAGTATTGATTCTAAGGGTATGACCAGGGTGTTTAATCCCTTCTTGGAGCACCATATAGTAAAACGTTTCCACTTGAAGGCATAAGATCTTCTTGTGGAAAGTTTTCTAGAAGCCTGAAGGATATCTTTTACCTGTTGGGACAGGTTGAAATCTTGGAGGTCTAAGCCTTCAGCAACCAGGCCGTGAGGTGCAGGGACTGGAGATTCGGGTGCCATAGCGTCCCGTTCTCTTGGGAAAGGAGATCTGGAGCATGCCCTAACTCCAGAGGTGCCGCTTGAGAGAGATGTAGAAGCAGGGAATACCACGTTTGGCGTGGCCATCGTGGGGCTATGAGAATCATGCGACCCCTGTCTCTCTGAAGCTTGAAGAGTGTTTTGGGTATGAGGGGAATGGGTGGGAAGGCATAAAGGAAGTCCTGACCCCAGTGAAGGAGGAAGGCATCCCTTGCCTGGCAGTTGTGAGCAGGAATTCTGGAACAGAACCGGGGAAGTTTGGCAGTTGTGAGCCGGAATTCTGGAACAGAACCGGGGAAGTTTGGCATTCAGTGGACTTGCAAAGAGGTCTATGTCTGGAGTGCCCCAGAGATGAAAAATCTTTGCCACCTGGTCTAGGTGGAGGGAGCACTCGTGAGGCAGCAATACTCGACTGAGTTTGTCTGCCCAAAGGTTTTGAATGCCTGGAAGATATACCACTAGAAGGTGAATTTGATGCTCTCTGGCAAGGGCCCACAGTCGTAAAGCTTCGTTGCATAACGACAGAGAGCCTGTTCTGCCCTGCTTGTTCACATAGAACATGGCTACTTGATTGTCCGTCTGGACTAGGACTGTCTTGTAGCTGAGCTGGGCATGGAATACTCGAAGAGCTAAATAGATTGCTCTTAATTCCAGGAGGTTTATGTGTAAACCAACCTCCTGTGGAGTCCAGGTGCCCTGGGTAGAGAGATGATTCAGGTGTGCTCCCCAACCCACCTGTGATGCATCTGTTGTTAGGGTGGCCTGAAAGAGGGGTTGATGGAAAGAAGACCCCACTGTCAGATTTTCTAGTGATTGCCACCATTGGAGGGACAAAATTAGTCGTTGAGAGATTATTATTTTGTCCGACAAATGACCCGTGGCCTGTGTCCACTGTGTGGAGAGGGTCCACTGAGCTGCTCGCATGTGGAGGCGAGCATATGGGACTACATGAACTGTGGATGCCATATGTCCCAGTAACTGCAGTAGCTCTCCAGCAGTGAGGGAGGATTTGCCTGCTGCTTGAGAAGCTAGTTGCATTATGCGAAGACACTGGGCTTGTGGAAGGAAAGCCCTTGTCTGTCTGGTGTCTAGACAGGCTCCTATGAATTCTAGGCATTGGGAAGGAACTAGTTGAGATTTTGGGAAGTTTATTACTAATCCCAAGTATTGGAGGATTCGCATTGTATGGGACAGTGCAGTGCTGGCCTCTGCAACTGTAGGGGCTCGAATGAGCCAGTTGTCTAAGTAAGGGAAGATGAAAATCCCCAGGGTTCATAGAAATGCAGCTACTACTGCCATGCATTTTGTGAATACTCTTGGTGCTGAAGCCAGACCAAAGGGAAGAACCCTGTACTGGAAATGTTTTCCCCTGCAAAGGATCTGGATGGATGAGAATGTGAGTGTATGCATCCTTTAAGTCTAGAGAGCAAAGCCAATCCTGGCTTTGAAGGTATGGCAGAAGAGTTCCTAGAGAAATCATTTTGAATTTCTCTTGAAATAGATATTTGTTCAATTCTCTGAGGTCTAGAATGGGTCTGTGTCCTCCTGTTTTCTTTGGAATAAGAAACTAGGGGGAGTAGAACCCTGCACCCTTTGAAGAATGGATACTTCCTCTATTGCCCCTTGGGCAAGAAATGTGGAGACCTCGTGATCTAGCAGATTGTCTGCAGAGGTTTGTGAATTGAATTGCTTTAGAACTGTAGGAGGGGGCATGCTGTGAAAATGAAGCTTGTACCCCTCTCCTACAATGGACAAAGTCCAATCTTCTGCTGTTATCTGATGCCATCTGTTGACAAAGTGGCATAACCTGCCCGGAATATTGGAGGGTTGGGGACCCCTCAGAGGCAGGGAGGCAAAGCTCTCTAGGAAGGAGTCAAAGCCCTTGAGGGGGCTGAACCTAGAGAGCTGGTTGGGCTCTCGGGCCTTTTGGCTTCTTTTGCTGTCTAGTTTGTTCCTTTTGGGCAACCTGACCTGGGGTTTGACTCTGCTGGGTATAGGAAGGATAAAACTTCCTCTTTGCTAAAAGAGGGTTTTTTATAAGGCTTCCTTTTGGCTGGAGTGGCTGTAGACTGACAATCTATCTAAGGTAGAATTGTCAGCATCTAACTCGTTAGCCTTTTCCTGCCAGTTCTTGCCGAAGAGATTCTCCCCCGTGCAAGGAATGTTGCCTAACTTGTCCTGTACCCAAGTCTCCAAGTCTGATGCCTGTACCCAGGCAATCCGTCGTGCGCCAATGGCAACAGCAGAGGTTCTGCTGATGCATTCGAAGCAGTCAAAGGCTGCACGATTAACAAACTTGGAGATATCTTGAGCATGCTTAACTAGAGCAAGAAAATCTTGTCTCTCGTCATCTGGAAGAAATGGGCTCATAAGTTCCAAGTCTCCTGTGACTTCCTTGAGGAACATTCCCATATATAGGATATATGAACTGATCCTAGCTGAAAGCATGGAAGC
Organism: Ichthyophis bannanicus; assembly: GCA_033557465.1. NCBI lineage: Eukaryota > Metazoa > Chordata > Amphibia > Gymnophiona > Ichthyophiidae > Ichthyophis > Ichthyophis bannanicus. The sequence goes on from CM066038.1 coordinate 335,312,334, forward strand.
TTGAAATGTTTGGTGCCCAAAAGCATCCAGAGTCCTGCATTCACGACCTGGAGGATTGGATGCATGCCTCTTTGCACTTTTCATCCTACGCATGGCTGATTCCACTACCATTGAATGGTGTGGCAGCTGAGTTTTCTGAAATCCAGGACATGGCGGAACTCGATACATAGTATCAAGTCTCCTAGAGAGAGGAGAAGTAGTCAGAGGTGTCTCCCACATTCTGAGCATCAAGCTATGCAGAATTTCATGGATAGGCAGAGTGGCTGCCTCCTTAGGAGCTTTAGGATACTGGAGAATTTCCAATTCCTTTGCTCTGGGTTCCTCTTTAGGAGCTACTGTGATTGAAAAACCTTTGGCCATATCATGGATGAAATCCTGAAAGGACATGTCCTCTGGAGGTGACATTCTGTGTTGGGGAGAAGAGGGATCTTCTAGGAGAAACCCTCTAGTGCCAGCAGAATTGTCAGAGTCTTCGGAATCGGAGGAATCGAAGTATTCCTGACCCCGGTACTGATCGAAGTCGGTACTGAGCTGACCCGGTACCGCTTTGCCAATTCCAGCCAGAGATGGTATGGGAAGAGTTCCCACCAGGGCTGGTACCGTCGGTACTGGTATCGTCGGTGTTGGTACCGGTGTCTGTACCGGTGCCCGTGGGACCACTGGTACTGCAGCTGAAAGAAGAGCTGTGATTCTGCACTCGATAGCGAGGAACCTCTGGTCTATCGACGCTGCCGATGCCTGGGTGTCGGTATCGGTAAGGACGGCCGGAACCCCTGAGCATGGCACAGGTAGTTCTTGCGAGGTTGAAGCCTCGAGAACATCCTGAAGCCCCATCGATGCTTTGGAAGCCGAAGCCTCCCGCTGGGGCTGTTTTGCCAGTGTGGCAGGAGAGCTACCCTTTGAGGACCGGCTTTTATGTTTAGTTACCTGAGATCCATGGGAGGAAGAAGAGGCTCTTAACGATGTTGATGCAATGGATTTGGCATCTGAAGAAAAGAGGGTACCGAACTTTGCAGCCCGGTTCTGTCTTCCTCTTTTAGTCATCCCCATACAGGAGAGACATTCAGTTGGAGAATGTTCAGGTCCTAAACATTTTAGACACCAATCATGGGTGTCAGTGACGGAAATGGTACCGCCACACTTAGTACATTTTTTAAAACCATTAGTTGGCTTTTCCATGTTTTAGGAATATGGGGCCTAGTGCCCAAAATGGCGCCTAGCACCAAAGAGAAAAGTTTTGGAAAAGAAACAGTCGAAAGCCTACTTTTTTTTTTTGCATGAAAAGAAAAGAATTGAATCGGTGGTACCGGTAGGCGTCGTGCGGTAGGCAAACGCAACCACAAGAATAGAAATTTAAAGACGGAATTTTCCTATCGGCTCCGCGGAAAATGAAGAACTGAAGAGGGACAGTTGGAAAGGCGGGAAGGCAGCGCGCATGTGCTAAGGGATGCTCCCAAAAGCGTTCCTATTGGACGCTGGGGAGTGTTCCTGCGCAGGCTCCGTCGATACCGACGATACCCATATGTGAAGACTACATTCCTGCTTGTTCCTGGAGATTAAAAGCTGTTAGTGTAGATGGGTTTAAAAAAGGTTTGGACAAGTTCCTGGAGGAAAGGTCCATAAACCATTATTAAAAGGGACCCAGGATATTACTGCTTGACCCAATATAAGCATTGAGGAACCTGTTTCCTTTGGGGAGACTGCTAGGTACGTATGACCTAGATTGGCCACTGTTGGAAACAGGATACTGGGCTTGATGGACCTTGGTCTGACCCAGTATGGCATATCTTATGTTCTTATGGTTCTCTTGCTTGGTTCTCTCCCACCTCTCAGTTCCCAAGAAATATATTTCTTCAACTCCCTGCGTTCTGACAACTATACCGGGGGCCATATGTTCGCCTTCATGCTAAGCTGGCATGTTTAGCTCTCATGATTGCCTTTCTACCCTATCTCAAGGTCCACCATTTACTGATAAGTGTGTTTTCACATCTTTTCCATATCATGTCACATACCTCTGAAAGCTTCATGTACGCACCTCAGTACAATTCCAGCATTCAGACATTTCGATGATTTTTTGTGTTACTGTGTTAACCCCTTTTCCTCTGGCTCTCACACTGTTCTTGGTAAGGGGGCAGAAAGACTGCATTGCATAATCAACTTTAATCCATGATTCCAAACCTGATGCAAACAAGAAGGATTTAGATATATAGGTGACTGGGGAATAGATGGAACAAGAGGCTTGTGTTGATGGACTATATCTCTCTGTTGCAGGGAAAAAGATCCTAAGTGAAAAATTCAGGCATTATGTGGACAGGCATTTAAACTAGGAAAAGGGGGCAAAGGATGGAAAAGAATAAGTTCAGGAGGTCACTCCCAGCAAAAGAATAATAAAATTGGAAACAGCCGCACTATTAACCCACACATCAATGCCAAGTGGTAAAAGGCGTGTAAAACAAAATCCATGCAAAATATAAGTCAGTCAACAAATGCTGGAAAGCAATGAGCACAAATGCTCGAAGCCTAGCCAACAAAGTTCCTGACCTGGAAGCCCTAATGATGGAAATGGACTTGGCCATTGTGGCCATTAGAGAAACATGGTTTAATGAGTCGCATGAATGGGATATAACCATAGCTGGCTATAATCCACTGAGAAGAGATAGAGAGGGTAGAAAAGGGACATGTCAAAAGCAATATTAAAGCTGCTGAAATGCAGGGGACATGGGGAAAAGAAGAAGGGCTATGAAGTGTGTTGAAAAGAGGAGATGGCACTGTCATCCATACTGTGTAGTCTACAGGCCTCCAACTCAAACCAAAGGCAAAGACAGCCATGACAGGGGAAGTGATCATGTTGGGTGACTTTAATCTAGCCGATGTGGATTGCAGTATTCCTTCTGCAAATCTGGAAAGTAATAAAAAAAAAAATTGTAGATGTTTTCCAAGATGCATTACTTAGACAAATGGTTATGGAACCGAACAGGGAAAGCTTGATGCTGAATTTAGTACTCACCAACAGAGATAGTGTGTAGAATGTCTGGGTGGATGTCATGTGAGCAGCAGCAATCATCAGACGGTGTGGTTTAAGATAAAAAAAACCAAGGCGGAGTCCAATCACAGCAAGTCCTAGACTTCAAAAACGCTGACCACTAAAATGGCCAAGTGCCTGAAGGAGGAGTTGGCAGGGTGGTAAGGGATAAGGGAAGTGGAATTGCAGTGGGCTAAACTAAAGGAGGCAATAAAAGTGGCAACAGATACATATGTAGGGAAAGCAAAGCAAATAAAAACAGGAGGAAAAGGAAAGCAAATAAAAACAAGAGGAAAAGGAAACCTATTTGGTTCTCCAAAGAAGTAGTTGCACAAATAAAGACAAAAAACACAGCTTTCACAAAATTCAGAAGTTCGCAGAGGAACAATGAAAAGAACATAGGATGAAGCTAAAAGAGAAATAAGGATAGCAAAATCAAAGGCAGAAGAAAAAATGGTTAAAGATGTGAAGTGTTTTTCATGTATATTCGGGAGAGGAGGAAAAAGTGAAATTGCAGGAATCAAAAGTGCCGAGAACAGATTTGTGGAAAGTGAAAAAGCAAAATTGCTAAACAAATACTTCTGTTCTGTTTTTACTAATGAAAATCCTGGCGAAGGACCACCTGTGATTGACACATATATACAAATGGGAATGAAAACTGAAAGTGAACAAGGCCATGGGACAGGATACGATACATCCCAGGATACTGAAAGAGCTCAGAGAGGTTCTTGCAGGGCTGTTAAAGGACGTTATTAATAGATCCTTGGAGATAGGAGAAGGGCTGATTTGGTACCTCTTCATAAAAGTGGTAATAGGGAAGACGTGACAGCTACAGGCCAGTAAGTCCTACCTCAGTGGCGGGAAAAGTAATGGAGGTACTCCAATAGTGGACTTTCTCAAAACCAACAGGTTGCATGATCCGAGGCAATATGGTTCTACTAAAGGATGATCTTGCCAAACAAATCTGATTGCGTTCTTTGACTGGGTGACCAGAGAACTAGATCAAGGGCATGCGATGGATGTGATCTACCTAGACTTCAGCAAAGCCTTTGATACTGTTCCTCATAGGAGGCTTATTAATAAACTAAGCAGCTTGGAGATGGGTCCCAAGATGGTGAACTGGATCAGAAATTGGTTGACTGACAGACGACAGAAGGTGACGGTAAACAGAACTCACTCGGATGAAAGGAAGGTGATTAGCGGTGTGCCCCAGCGTTCAGTCCTGGAACCAGTACTGTTCAATGTATTTGTGAGTGATACTGCTGAAGGACTGAATGGAAATGTATGTCTTTTTGCAGATGACCTGAAAATTTGCAACAGAGTGGACTCCCCCTGAGGGAGTGGATAACATGAGGAAAGATCTACAAAAGCTGGATGAATGGTCTAATGCTTGGCAGTTAAGATTTAATGTGAAGAAGGGCAGTGTCATGCACTTGGAAAGCAGAAATCCAAGGGTATTGTATGCGATAGGGGGCGAAAGATTGGTGTGCACGGACCAGAAGGACCTTGGAGTGATTGTTTCTGAAGATCTCAAGGTGGCAAAACAGTGTGACAAGGCAGTAGCCAAAGCCAGGAGGATTCTGGGTTGCATACAGAAGGGAATAACCAGCAGAAAGGAGGAGGTACTAATGCCATTGTACAAGTCGCTGGTGAGGCCTCACTTGGATTATTGTGTTCAGTTTTGGAGACCCTATCAAAGGATATAAAAAGACTGGAAACAGTTCAGAGGAAGGAGACCAAAATGGTCTGGAGCCTGCGCCAGAAGACGTATGAGAAGAGACTTGAAGACCTAAATATGTATGCTCTAGAGGAGAGGAGGGACAGGAGAGATGTGATTCAGACCTCTAAATATTTAAAGAGTATTAATGAACAAACAAACAAACCTATTCCAAAGACAGGGAAGCTGTACAACTAGAGGGCATAATATGAAACTGCAAGGTCAACTGAAAGGCAATGTCAGGAAATACTTTTTCACTGAAAGTGTGATGGATGTTTGGAATGATCTCCCAATGGAAGTGGTGGGGGCAAACAAAGTGACAGAATTAAAAATGTCATGAGTGGATCCCTTTATAGCACATAAAAATAAACATAACTATTTCTTATATCTCAACAAATCGGGTTTACCTGCTCGGAGTGGAGGGTACATCCCTAAACAAAGGCATGGGGAGGGGTGACCTGCATGGATCGACAGGTGCACCTACTCTTGCTGCCTTGCTGAGCAGACTAGATGGACCATACTGGTCTTTATCTGCTGTCATATACTATGTTACTATGTAAAAGTTTGATGTAACCTGCATGTACCCTGTTTTTTTGATGTTTCACTGTTAGGTGGAAGTTGTTTTGACTGATAGAAAAACGGTGTACCAAAACCTGTTAAATAAATAAATAATACAGAGTCATAGATGTCATATGTTGCCCATATGATGTGATAGGGGGATTCATGAAGATCTGTCGCAAACTGAACTGTATGTTTGGTAGAATGCTCCTCCAGCTGAAGGAGAAGATCATGATGGTAATGGAGCATGCGAAGTTGGTGAGCCAGAGTTTGCATGGTTAAGGTACTACTCTGGTACATCTTCCGTCTGATGGTATCTAGAGTGCATTGTTCATTTCCCAGGGGTGTCTGTGATAAAGGCTTCAAGCTTTTGGTCTTTTTCAGGACCACTATCGATTGATGAGGGAGCTGTTGGTGTTCGAACCCAGGGGCTGGAAGAACTTTGTACTTCAAATCAAGCTACTGGGAAGTGGAGCTACCTGAAGTGGGGGGTTTCCAAATGGAGGCTTGCAGATCTTGCAGGATCTGCGGAACTGGAAGGGCAAGGACTTCATTGGAAGCACTAAAGGATTTGAGAATGGACTAGATATCCTTTTTATTCGCTGGCGATTGGGATTAAATGAGGCGAGAACTCATGATATCTTTTGAAGAAATTTGGAGTAGGAGAAATCTTCCATGGGTTCCTCAGGCAGGCCATGTTCGGGGGGGGAGGAAGGGGAGGTGGAGTCCACAATGGAATCAGGGGATTCCCAGCAATGGTAATACGAACATATGCACCCCATGTCATTGTCGAGAGGTTGGGGAAGGCACCCGTCAACCAGGGGAGGAGATTTGGGAGTTCCAGAGTAAAAGAACACCCTGGAGTCTGCAGGGGCCTTCGATGGAGGGGCTAGCGGTTGTGACACCGCCTGGAGGATGAGTGAGCTATCCTGGACAAACCTCTGGAGAAGAGAGATTAGGGATGAGTGGGGCTGAGATGCCCTGTAGCTCATGCAGGCATGCTGAGAGGTGTGTGAAGCTCTGGAAGCACTGGCGAGGATGTACGAGAACGTTTATCAGGAGTGTCCCCAGGGAAAGAGCTACTTTGTCGCTTTGAAGTCTTGCAAAGCTTATCTGAGGGCCTTACAGCAGCAGAGGTCTACCCAGCTAGGACAGAGAGAGGTTTCTGGTTCTTCAGCTTACTTTTTGATTTGCTGCTTTAGCCTGGCTGTGGAGAGAGGCAGGCATCAACGAAGTTATGTCTGGAGGAGGAGGGGTGGAGCTGGATGGCATCGGCAGGCCATAACTACCCCTGCAGGGAATGCTGTTGCTAGGGAAGAAATTGCCTCTGGCAGTGCAGCTGCCCTCTGAGGGCCCGATCATGCCAACACTAGGGCCCGATGGGAGGAGGGAGGGAAAGCAATCTGGAGTTGCGGCAGACATGCCTGCGTAAGAACAATCATGTCTGCAAGCCAGACACAAACACAAGCATGGTGTTATCTCCGATACTGAAGTTTTAGTTTTGTTTGGATTTTTTTTTGGATCGAACACGCAGTGATCGCACGAGCATGCGTGTGTGTATGTTTGGGGGTTGCAATTGCAGTTCCAACCAGAAGAGTGAATGTCGGTAGTGATTAAATAGTTGTTAAGAGTCTTTAAAGAGGAGAAAGGGAGAACTGTGGTGATTTGAACGCGGTCTAAATAAAAGCTGACGTCTTCAGGGACAAACAGGCGGGAAGCAGGCATGCATGCTCAGAGAGGTCCAAAGACTTCTCTGAGCTAAGGGAGATCTGGGGCAACTCGGCTCAGTTGGAGCTTCACCTTAGGAGTGTATCTGCATCGTCCTGCTCGTCTCTGGAAAACTAGATTCTGGATGTTTATTTTCATACGTCAACACTTTTTGTGTATTTGAGTCTATTAATGCTGTTAAGTAGGCTGGGAGACCTATGATACAAATACATTACAAATATAGAGCTACTATCAGGCCTATTCCTCCTCTGGCTCTAGGAATGTACAGTCTCGGCATGCACGGATTCTTATTAATAATCTTGTGAGCACAAAGGGGTTTTGTTTGTACATCCAGTCTTTCAAGATATTTAAGAGGACAGTTTACAATTACAAAGCTATTTGAGAGTATAGGAATTCCAAGTTGATTGATGGCTTGGTATCTTATTCTATGATATTAAAGAACTTTCACATATCATTTTTTTTAAACTTACTTTTATCAAGGTTTTCTTTTTGTACAGTATATAAAAAAAAGGCATCACACATGATCATTAAAAAAATAAATTCCATATACAACCGTATGGATCATTACATAACCACCAACACTAACAATACTAAGTTACACACTTCTCTTCTACCATCTCATTGATTTCAGTCCTTCGTGTGGGAGTAGGAGACAAGGACTCCATCCGACCATCCTTGTCATGTCCCAGGACCCCAATTACCAACTCCCCAGTATAGCAGAGGACATATGCAGAATACTCCAGAGCCACATATGTAAGCATTACATCAGTTAGTTCTTATTGGCATCAAAATATCCGTGCACCTTATCCCAAGTCCTTTAAAATCCTTCTAAAGAGCCTTTCAGTCGGGCAATGTCATATTCCATCACCATAACCTATGCAAGTTTTCTTGACCAGTCTGCCAGCATAGGGGGACAAGAGTTTTTCTGCTTTGCAGCAATACATATCCGCAATGCCATAAACATCCAATTTGCAGTTGATCGCTTGTCCAGATAGGCACACTGAACTCTATCTGACAATCCCAACAATAGTAGAGCTGGGATCATCCAGAATTGGCCTCCGGGTAGGCTCTTCAGCTAACTTCCTGACTTGCTCCCATAATGGTTAACGCTTTATGCAATCCCAGAACATATGTTTTAAAGAGCCCCTAATCCCACAGCCTCTCCAACACAACTCAGAGTGGGCTTTGTTAATCATATGCAAACAAACTGGAGTCATATTCAGCCTAAACAGTAATTGATATTGAACATCCAAGTAGATTTGACAGGAGAACAATTTAGGAGTATTATCCCACAGACTTTTCCCACTTATCTGTCAAATCTCTCTGCAAGTCCACTTAAGCTGTGTAAGAAGCCCAACCCCCCTGCTGGGCCCCCAAAAAAATACCTCCAGAGGATGTAGTGGTTTCAGGAAGACCTCCCTGTTGGCCTGCTGTAATGTTTGAGCTGAAATAAGGAGAAAAAATGAGGGGGAACTCAGAACATTTGTCCATATAGACAAAAAATGGTCTTGCCTGATAAAATCAAAAACCCTTGTCAAATTGTTCTTTAGCATCCAATAGAAGCGCCCTGGATCCATCACCTTTGGAAAGAACCCTGATCCATATCACAGGGACTGATCTGGAACAAAGGCTACTTGCTTTGCTACCCTCCCCCATATCGCTAATGAAGCCTCCACCAAAGGGTGCATTTTCCAGACTGTGGACATCTTGGGGAGGGAGGAAAGGCACAGCTCCAAGAGCTTCAACAACCAACTGCGCCGCCACCATTAGGATCCAGTGCTGATCCAGATTATTAAGCTACCAATAATATACTGTCCGAAGCTGTGCCACCCAATAATAAGCTTTGAAATTCAGCACTGATAACCCCCCTTTCACTCCTAGGCTGGTCTCTATATAATATGGATTCCCAGTCAATCCTGATTGTCGGGACCTCTCTGGCGTCAGTGTCATGCTCCTCTCTGAGCACAGGAACGCACTTAAAAGGACAGGCCCAGCGCTATCTTGCATCGTCAGGCACTTAGCCATTGTTTGTTGCCTCAAATTTTTCAAAGTTTTTGTCGCAGTTCCTACCACCCTAGCAGGCTTCTTCTGCTCCGGTTTACCAGACATAACAGACCCAATCACAAAGGCTGCTCTCAGCCCAAAAACAAAAGATTCTAACAGCACTTAAAGTCTCTGTGTTGGGAGTTCTGCAGCCACACGTCCTATCTTCACTCCACCATCATGTCACCCCCTTCACATATCAATTTTAACCTTCTGTAATATTCTTTACAGATCTTTTTTCTCAGTAATTTATGCTGGATTATTGCTTCTTCCTTTACTCCTAGATATTTATATACAACTTCCTTTTCCAGTTCCTTTATGTCACAACCATTAGCCAGAGATACTTTGAATTTTTCTCTGTTTTCTTTTAAGGAAGGTTGCCTTAGCACGTTGGTGCCAGCCAAAATTCATTGTGCCTTTGGAACAGAGAGGTTCAAGATGATGCCAAGGGTATTATTCTTCAGAACCAAGCTTCTCTGAACTGTAAAGGCATCCCCATGATGTCTCAGTTTCTTTCCATAAAAAAAATTAAGATGATATCTGAATTGACATTGATTTACTTTTGGAGCAAAAGTTAAGGGAATGGAGCTGATTGGATCTAAGAATATGGGAAGGTTTTTCTCTTCAGGACAGTTAAAACTGACCCATGTGCTCAACCTGGAACAAGATTCGTAATGTTGAAAGCCAGATGTTGGTGCTGAGAAATTCAGTGATGATGAGGAGGCAGTAGTAGGAAGATAGGTTGATGTTCTAAGTGGGGTGGTGCTAATCAATGACCTGCTCCATATTCTTCACATGAGCTACTGCCTCTGCTATTCACCTCTCCAATTCCTTATTGAAGGCTACACAATCAAAAAGGACAATGGGACCAAGGAGGAAGACACTTCTTCAGCTCTCTAGAGCTTAAAGCTGGATCTCTGGAGGCTGAAGTTATCCTCTAGGTCAGTGGTTCTCAACCCAGTCCTCTGGGACCCCAGGCCAGTCAGGTTTTCAGGATATCCACAATGAATATGCATGAGATAGATTTGCACTGTGTATATCCTGAAAACCTGACTGGCCTCGGGGTCCCAGAGGACTGGGTTGAGAACCCAGTCCTCTGGGTAAGGAACTCCTGTAGGTAAAGGAGTCCAACTCCAATCCTAGAAGACCACAATACATCCTGGTTTTCAGAATGTCTCCAATGAATAGTCATGAGAGATATTTGCATGTGCTGCCCCTGCTGTATGTTAATATATCTCATGAATATTCACTGGAGACATCTTGAAAACCAGACTGTATTGTGGCCTTCCAGGACTGGAGTTGGATGCCCCTACTCTAGGTGCAACCTCCTGAATCCTCCTGGCAGGGCCGGATTTACCTTGAGTGAGGCCCTATGCCAACAAAAATTGTGGGCCCCCAGCAGGGGCGGCCCAAGGGGGGTGCGGGGCCTCATTTGCATAAGGGGCCTCATTTGCATAAACATTTGCATAATGTTACCATATACTAACTTTTAGTAAACGTGCCTCTTAATGAGTGTATGGATAAAGAAAGACTAAAAGATTTCTACATTACTATAATCCAGTGCCAACTGCCAGACACATTAGGAACTACTACAAACACTGCCCATTTAGAACCCATAGTAAACCCGCCGTATCCTAACAGCACTACCAGGACTCACAAAGCACCATACTCTACCAATCAAAAGGCAACACTGCAAATATTAAACCAATACATTTCAGAGAACAACAATACATGACCTACTGGGGAAAGAGAACAAGTGGCAATGTCAAATAGGAATTATATAAACAGAACACCTCAGCTCAGTTACACATGCAGAACATAGACCATCACCAAACAAGTAATCACAATTTAGAAACAGGAAGACAATAATTAAACTGGGAATCCCAAAAGCCAAACTTGGAATGTACAACACTGTAGAAATAAAACTATACATTAATTTGCTCTTGTACTAAACAAAGCGCAGACGTTAATGATGCACATTTACCAGAGCTGACATATTCCAATTAATAAATTCAAAATAAAGAGATATTTTTCTACCTTTTGTGCATTTTTTTCAGCTGCAATTGCTCCAGACACTTTCTTCTGGTTTCTTCGTGTCTTCTGCTAACTCTCCATCGTCTGCTGTCCATTTGTCCTTTCTTCTCTCTTCTAGATTTTTTTCCATTCTCTCTCTACATCTGCTTTAACATACTAATCTTTCTCCTTTTGCTCTTTCCTCATTCCTATTTCATCCACTCAAATTTTACCCCTCCATCCTCAATCCCCACTTACTCTCCCAATACCCGGCCAATTGTAGATTTTTTATCCCTCCCACACAAAATATTTTTCCCTTCTCCATTTTACTCTTCCAGCCCCATCCCATTCTAATCCTCCCCCAACATCAGCTCCCTTCTAGTTCCAGCCTCACCCAGCATCCATTCCCTTCTAGTCCCTGCATCAGCCCATTTCCAGTCCTAGCCACCCATCAGCCCATTTCCAGTCCTAGCAACCCCCCAACCCAATACCAGTCCTAGCCCCCCATCAACCCACTTACAGTCCTAACTCCCCATCACCCCATTTTCAGTTTAAGCCCCCCCTATAACCCATTACCAGTCCTAACCCCCCATCAGCCCACTTCCAGTCCTAACCCCATCAACCCATTTCCAGTCAGCTCCCCATAGCCCATTGCCAGTCCTACCCCCCCCATCAGCCCACAGCCCATTACCAGTCCTAACCCCATCAGCCCACCTCCAGTTTTAACCCCCCAGCCCATTTCCAGTCCTAGCCCCCCATAGCCCATTACCAGACAACCCCCATCAGCCCACAGCCCATTACCAGTCTTAACCCCCCCAAAGCCCATTACCAGTTCTAAACCCCCCCAACAGCCCATTACCAGTCCTAACCCCATCAGCCCACCTCCAGTCTTAATCCCCCAGCCCATTTCCAGTCCTAGCCCCCATCAGCCCACAGCCCATTACCAGTCTTAACCCCCCCAAAGCCCATTGCCAGTTCTAAGCCCCCCCAACAGCCCACAGTCCATTACCAGTCCTAACCCCATCAGCCCACCTCTAGCATTAACCCCCACAGCCCATTTCCAGTCCCAGCCCCCCCAATAGCCCATTACCAGTCCTACCCCCCCCCCCCCCCCCGACGGCCTACTGTAAATTTTAATTAAAAAAAAAAACCTGCTGGCTGCCGCCGCGGAGCCCCCTCTGCTGCCGCGGCAGCACCGACTGACCCGCGGGGGCCCCCTCTGCAAGCTGACTCCGTCGGTCCCTCCCTCCCTCCGTGCACGCTGTGAGAGGCGCGAAGGCAGAGTGTCTCCTCGCGTCTCTGTTAAGCCCGCAGGGGCTGATGGGAAATTTCCCATCAGCCCCTGCGGGCTTAACAGAGGCGCACGGAGACGCTCTCCTTTCGCGTCTCTCACAGCCTGCAGCCTGCACGGAGGGAGGAACGAACCGACGGCTTCAACTTGTAGAGGGGGCCCCCGCGGGTCAGTCGGTGCTGCCTCGGCAGCAGAGGGGGCCCCGCAGCGGCAGCCAGCAGGTTTTTTTTTTTAAATTGTATTAAAAAAAAATTAAAACTTGTTCTTTTTTTGTGGGCCCCTGCCGGCTGTGGGCCCTACGCCATGGCGTACATGGCGTATAGGCAAATCCGGCCCTGCCTCCTGGTCTTTAAGCAATGTGACAAGGGATATTTATATCAATGATTCTTCCTCTTTGACTGAGCCTTAAGTATCATTCCCCCTCAGTTTCAAGTCAGAGCCCAATGGCCAATGTCAGTCAAGACATCTATCTCGACCCTTGGGTCTGTCCTTAACAAAGTTGATGTTTTCATTGGCAAATTTAACAACTTCTCTTCTCGGGTTGGGAGTAGATGTTAAACAGCCTTGCCATTTCTTGGTGTGATACTTTTGGTCAGTGGTATAAGATGAAATTAGGTCTTACCTGCTAATTTTCTTTCCTTGAGTCCCTCCACTCTAGTCCAGATACATAGGTTATGCCCCATCAGCAGCAGATGAAGACTGAGAATGACAGGTTTTGATGATGTCATCACATAAGGGCTCTGTGCATCACTTGTCTGACCAGTAACAAAGTGGACTCCAACAAGAGAACAAACGTGTTATCAATCTTACATAATGACTAAACTATTTTAAATAACTTCTAACTGCATACAGAGTGAAAAACCTAGCGAGACCTTTGAGACAGTACACATATCTCTCTATAGAGAACCAGAGGATACCAAATCCCCATAAAGGGTCTCATAAATGATCATCCTATCATGAGGCGCAAGCCTGCTAATCCACCCTCAAACTCCCACTCAGGCAGAAATCCTGTATATCTAGACTCACCGCACTGAAAACTGATAAAAAATATGGGTGGGTCCTGGACTGGACTGGAGGGACTCAAGGAAATAAAATTAGCAGGTAAGGCCTAATTTCACCTTACACATCATCCCTTCAGTCCAGTCTAGATGCATGTGATGTACCACAACAGTACTTACTAATGGGAGGGACCTACAAGACTGGCCTGCAAAACTCAGGCCCCAAAGATCACTTCTTTCTTAGAAAGGACATCAAGATGACAGTGCCTCACAAAGGTATGCAGAGATGACCAACTGTCTGCTTTACAGATATCCATCGGAGTCATGATACTAGCCTCCACTCAGGATGTCACTTGCACCCTGGTTGAATGGCCATGCAGTACAAGAGGTATCAGTTGCCGTTTGAGCATATAGGTTGAGGCAATCGCCTCCTTAAGCCAACGCACTATGGAGACTTTTGAGGCCACCTCCCCTTTACCTGGCCCCCTAAACAGGTGGTCTGATATCCTAAAAGGTTCTGTTCTCTTTAGATAATGGCGCAGTACCCAACAGACATTGAGCAGCTGCAACTGCCAGTCTTCCGAGTTGTTTCCTGAACCCGAAAAGACCGGAAGAGATACAGGCTGATTAAGATAAAAACTAGATATGACTTTCAAAAGAAAGGAAGGTACTTGTCCGCCAATGTTCCCGCTAAGCTGCACTGAGTCCTCTGCCGGCATTCCTGCCAGTGGGGGGACATGCAAAGCAATCACGGAAGCAATCGTGCTTAGAATCTCATAGCATCGGGAAGCCCCTGGGATCTGCTTATGCCACAATAGGGAAGAAGTGACAAACTACAGGCCAGTAAGCCTAACATAATGGTGGAAATAGACTGGACACTGTGGCCATTACAGAAACATGGTTTAAACAAGTTGCATGAATGGGATAGCCATGGCTGGCTATGATTTATTTAGAAGTGATAAAGAAGGCAAAAAAGGAGGAGGAGTAGCCCTATATGTCAACAGCAGTATTAAAGCTGCTGAAATGCAGGGGACGTAGGGAAAATAAGAAGCGCTGTGAATTATTTTGGAAAGAGGAGATGGCACTATCATCCATACTGGTGTAGTCTACAGGTGTCCAACTCAAACCGAAGAAATGGATAGAGACTTGATTATTGATATTGGAAAGGTAGCCATGAAGGAGGAAGTGACATATTGGGTGACTTTAATCTACCCAATGTGGATTGTAGTATTCCTTCTGCAAATCTGGAAAGTAGTAAAAAAATTGTGGAAGCCTTCCAAGATGCATTGCTAAGACAAATGGTGATGGAACCGAACAGGGAAAATTTGATGCTAGATTTAGTACTCACCAATGGAGATAGTGTGTCGAATGTCTGGGTGGGTGTCCATGTGAGCAGCAGCGATCATCGTACGGTGTGGTTTGAGATAAAAATCAAGGCGGAGTCCAATCACAGCAAGCTCAAAGTCCTAGACTTCAAAAACGCTGACTTCATTAAAATGGCCAAGTGCCTGAAGGAGGAATTGACAGGGTGGGCGGAGGTAAGGGAAGTGGAATTGAAGTGGCTAAAGGAGGCAATAAAAAGGGCAACAGATACATATGTAAGGAAAGTAAGTAAGAACAAGAGGAAAAAGGAAACCTATTTGGTTCTCCAAAGAAATTGCTGCACAAATAAAGACAAAAAACAAGCTTTCACAAAATTCGGAACTTCGCAAACAGAGGAACACAGAACAGAATACAGGATGAAGCTAAAAGAGACAAAAAGAGAAATAAGGATAGCAAAATCAAAGGCAGAAGAAAGAATGACTGAAGATCAGAGGTGTGGAGACAAAAGCTTTTTCAGATATATTTGGGAGAAGAGGAAGATCAGAGGTGGAAGCCCAAGACTCAAAAGTGACGAGAACGGAGTCGTGGAACGTGACATTGAAAGAGCAAAAATGCTAAACAAAGACTTCTGTTCTGTTTTCACTAAAGAAAATCCTGGAGAAGGACCACCTGTGATTGACAAATATACAAATGGGAATGGAGTAGATACTACACCATTCACAGAAGATGATGTGTTTGAACAGCTTGTAAAACTGAAAGTGAACAAGGCCCTGGGACCGGATAGGATACATCCCAGGATACTGAAAGAGCTCAGAGAGGTTCTTGCAGGGCCTTTAAGTGATGTTTTTAATATATCCTTGGAGACAGGAGAAGTTTCACAGGACTGGAGAACAGCTGATGTGGTACCTCTTTACAAAAGTGGTAATAGGGAAGAAGTGACAAACTACAAGGCCAGTAAGCCTTATCTCGGTGGCAGGAAAAGCAATGGAGGCACTCCTGAAAGAGAGAATAGTGGACTTTCTCAAAATCAATAGGTTGCATGATCCGAGGCAAC
This sequence comes from Ichthyophis bannanicus, assembly GCA_033557465.1. Classification (NCBI taxonomy): domain Eukaryota; kingdom Metazoa; phylum Chordata; class Amphibia; order Gymnophiona; family Ichthyophiidae; genus Ichthyophis; species Ichthyophis bannanicus. Next base: position 335,328,081 of record CM066038.1, read on the forward strand.
ATGGTTTTACCAAAGGACGATCATGCCAAACAAATCTGATTGAGTTCTTTGAGTAACCAGAGAACTAGATCAAGGGGGCATGGATCTAGCTTTAATAATGCCCACTCTGGACTATTGTAACATCATATATCATGGTCTACCAACCCAATCCATCTATCCTCTACAACTACTCCAAAACACCACAGCCTGCATCATAACTGGAACAACAAGAACCAGCCACATAACTCCAACATTGAAACAACTCCACTGGCTCCCCATAATCACCAGAACCAAATACAAAGCTATACTCACTATTTTCAAAATCCAACACCAACTATCACCACCAATAATTCAAATGCTTATCAGCAAAGACCCTGAAAACAGAATAAAAAGAAAAAACAATAAAAACCTATTAATAATACCTAAGAATAAAGCTAAAACAAAATAGACAACCTGTCACAGAGCCTTCTCAATATACAGGGTGGTCCAAAAAAAGTGAAAACATCTCGTAGCATATAAGTTATTTAAAAATTCAAAAAGACAGATGTAAATGATTAACAAATAAAAAAAAAAAGATGGCGACTGGAAATTGTCGAAATAAAGACGTTATATAGCTAAAAAAGGTAAATAAGTAAACTATTTAAGCTTTTAATTTACGAGATGTTCTCACTTTGTTTGGGCCACCCTGTATGCTCCATCTCTCTGGAACGCACTCTCGGAAAGAATAAGAACCACCAGTGACTTTTGGGATTTTCATAAAGCCTTAAAGACACACCTCTTTTCAGAGTACTACGGACCAGAAGCAGAGCCACCATGTGAAATGTAGCCACCACAATAAAATCTGACCCCATCCATACCAACCAGGATCTACAACCTGCCTCAAACCCTACTATATAACAACAACATCCCCACAACCTGTTACAAGAAATCATGTAAATAATATTGTTAACACATTTTTCTCCAAGTTTAACGAACTTGTTCAATGTAATGTTCCTTGTTTATTGTTCAATGTAAACAGCTTTGAATACAAGAAAAGCAGTATAGAAAAATTGTTAAATAAATTAAATAAATTTCAGCAAAGCCTTTGATACTGTTCCTCATAGGAGACTTATCAATAAACTGAACAGCCTAGGGATGAGTCCCAAGGTGGTGAACTGGATCAGAAATTTATTGACTGACAGACGACAGAAAGTGATGATAAACGGAACTCACTCGGATGAAAGGAAGGTGATTAATGGCATGCCCCACGGATCGGTCCTGGGACCGGTACTGTTCAATGTAATTATGAGTGATATTGCTAAAGGACTGAATGGAAAAGCCTGTCTTTTTGCAGATGACATGAAAATTTGCAACAGAGTGGACTCCCCTGAGGGAGTGGAAAGGTGGAAGAATGATCTAATGCTTGGCAGTTAAGATTTAATGTGAAGAAGTGCAGTGTCAGGCACTTGGGAAGCAGAAATCCAAGGTAAATGTATATGATAGGGGGTGAGAAGTTGATGAGCATGGACTAGGAGAAGGACCTTGGAGTGATTGTTTCTGAGGATCTCAAGGTGGCGAAACAGTGTGACATGGCAGTGGCCAAAGCCAGGAGGATTCTGGGTTGCATACAGAAGGGAATAACCAGCAGAAAGGAGGAGGTACTAATGCCATTGTACAAGTCGCTGGTGAGGCCTCACTTGGATTATTGTCTTCAGTTTCGGAGACCATATCTCGCAAAGGATAGAAAAAGACTGGAAACGGTTCAGAGGAAGGTGACCAAAAATTTGGAGCCTGCACCAAAAGATGTATCAGAAGAGACTTGGACCTAAATATTATAGTGACTATGACAAACCCTTGTGGAAGCGGCAGTGAGCCGATATAATCTGGATCTTCTTCTGACTGTCCTATAAGTTCCACACACAGTGCAGCACACAGTCCTCTTACTTTAAATTCAGTCTCCTGGACTTCTTGAGTCACCAGGCTTGGAACAGCCCTTCCCCTTCACAGGAGGAAACTGGGTAAGCAGAGATAGAGACTGGCACTAGCTCTAATCTCTCCAGACCACAACATAACAATTCATAATGCTTCTCAAATCAGTTCAGCTCAACACAAAGTCTTCCATAGAATGCACTACAAAGCTCAGTTGCTCAAGTGCAGCTGCCCCACCCTTCCTCCCCTTCAGGTTCACTTAATTCTCTAGTGTAACCTGCCCCAGAGTTAGAGCTTGTAGTGTTCGTTCCTTTCTACCTCCATGGGTTTAGGATTCTTCATGTCTTCACAGGTCTGGGTTTCCATGGCCTCTTCCTTTTGGTCAGGGTAGAGCTCTCCTTTGCTTGGAAACTGTGGGAGTTTTCCTAGGCCCAAACTACCTGAGCCCTCCACCTCCCTGCCTCTTTCTGGACAAAGAGTAGTTCCTGGTGAGCCAGAGAAATTCATCCAGAGCAGAATCCCAAGATGGATGAGCAGATTGGACTCGTTCCCTCCTAACAGGAATGGGTGTTGGTGTGAACCTTCCCTTCAGGGATCTGGGCTGGGTCTTCCCTATGCCTGTTACTTCTAGGTTGCCTGCGAGGCTGTAAGGGAGCTTGCACTATCCCAAAGCCATGGCTCTCCCAGCTCCACAGGGGCTAATCACTACACCCCCCCCCTTAAGTGAATGCGACACCGTGGAGGCCAGCAAACCGCATCTGTGTTGTCCTATATCTTCCCTGCCCGATGCTCAATTCTAAAGCTGTAGCTCTCTAAGGCGAGGTACCATCTCGTCAGACAGGCATTATTATTTCTCATTTAATTGAGCCACTTTAAGTGGGCATGATCGGTCACAAAAGTGAAAGTCCAGCCCATCAAATAGTAAGTTAAGGCCCCTATGGCCCATTTGATGGCCAGGCACTCTTTTTCAAATGTGGCGTAATTTTTTTCTGGGGGTGTTAACTTCCGGCTTAAATACAGGACAGGGTGTTCCTCCCCATCCTGTTCCTGGGATAAAACCGCTCCTAAGCCTGATTCAGATGCATCCATCTGTAGGACAAAATGTTTAGCAAAATCCACCTCTTTTAGGACAAATTCATTACACAGGCTATTTCCTCAGGTTGCAGAAGGCAGCCTCCTCATGCTTAGACCACTCTTGCTGGTTGGGTCTGTCCTTTCTTAACATATCCGTGAAAGTGCCCGATTCCTTTGCAAACTTTGGAATGAAACGCCGATAATAACCGATCAACCTAAAAAAACTCCTTAACTGTTTCTTTGTTGTCGGTCGGGGGAACTCCTGGATACTTTGGATTTTATTCAGCAGGGGTTTTATCCTTCCACGCCCCACTATGTGCCCTAGGTATTGGACCTCACACCTAGCAAACTCACACTTCCTTGGGTTTAGGGTGAGTTCTGCCTAGCGAACCGCCTCTAGAACCGCTCGTACCCTTGGAAGGAGTGTCCTCCAATCAGGACTAAAAATGATGATATTGTCCATATAAGCGGCTGCATAGTCCTGATGACCTCTAAGGACTTGGTTGAGCAGCCTCTGACAAGTAGCCAAGGCTCTGTTGAGGCCAAAAGACATTCTACAGAACTGGTATAGGCCTATGGGAGTGCTGAATGCCATTTTGGGCCGAGAGGAAGAGAGGAAGGGAGGAAGGGTGGGGCAGCTGGGCCCAAGTCCTCCAACTCTTCCGTCCCCACTTAGCCGCTAGAGCAGACTGCTCTTGCCACGGCTTCAGCACATTGATGTGGTAGGTTTGTTTCCTACCCCTTTTGTTTATCACTTCATACGTGTATTTCCCAATTGTCTACTTACAGTTAGGGGTCTCTTCCACCTGGACTCAAACTTATGGGGGTTATCCAAAATCATTACTAGGATCTTGTCCCTCTTCTCTAAATTCCGCAATCGTGTGCCACGATCATTGTACTCTTTTTGCATTTCTTGGTTATGCTGCAAATTGTCCTGTGCATAACTACAGAGCCTTTTTAAACTCGTCTGGAGGTTCTTCAGGAAGATCCCTCTCCAGCTGCACCCAGCTTTCTTTTAGGACGTCTAAAACTCCCCTAGGGGAGCGTCCATATAGTAACTCGAATGGGGATATACCTAGTGAGGTTTGCATGGCTTCCTGGCAGGCATAGAGGGCAAAGGGCAACAAGCTATCCTACTCGGACTGATATTCCTCCAACCTTCCCCTCAGCATGGATTTCAAGGTTTTATTAAATTTATTTATTTAGCTGTGCTTATATACTGCTTTTCACCGGGTCAAAGTGGTTTACATTAAACAAGAGATAAAGTGGTTTACATTAAACAAGAGATAAATCGTTCCACCAACCCATTTGTCTGGGGGTGATAAGCGGAGATTTTTAGATGTACAATGTTGAATGCCTCCCATACTTGCTTAAGGTACCCAGACATAAAATCTGTCCCTCTGTCGGTCAGTACTCTCGGAAAGCCGACCTCACCAAAAAGCTTAATTTCTCTCGCTATTATCTTGGCTGATGTAGTATGTAAGGGAATTCCCCACGGAAACTGGGTGGCCTGGTCTATGATGACGAGAATGTACATAAAGCCCCGAGGGGTCTTGGGAAGGGCTCCTACTATGTCCATCGCCAATTGGGTTACTGGATCGATAAGGATAGGGGATGACTGGAGTGGTACCGGGGTGGGGTGAGAGGAGGATATCCACTGGCACTGCGGGTATGTAGAGCAGTACTACGCTACTTCCTTATAAATCTCTGGGCCAATAGAACCTCCGCAAAATTTGCTGCAGGGTGCTATGAATCCCTTTATGCCCCAATCAAGGATGATCATGGGCTAACTGCAGAACTAATTTTGTTAAGGACTGTGGCACCACTAACTGCCTCCTTCTCCCTTGTCCGATGGGGCCTAGGTTTTCCCTATATAAGATTCCCTGTTCCAGAAGGAAGGCAGGACGATTGGTCTGAAGGGGGTTCCGGGCTTGATCGTAAGCCCCCTTAAGAGCCGAATTGGCCTCTTGTTCCTTTTGGAAGGAAGGAAAGCGCTTCAACAGTTCATTAGGGGTCCATGGCATTTCCTGCTCAGCCCTAACAAGTGCCTGTCCTTGGGCCCTATCCAGGCATTCTTTCCTATGAACTGCCTTATCCTTCCTGTTTTCCCCTCCTCCTCCACTTGGAATGTTTCTCCCTGGGAGGCTGGGGAGCGTGTGGAAACCAACCCTTCTGTAGCAGATAAACGAGTGAAGAAAGAAACACCCAAGGAGTCTTAGAAGGAAACAACGATTTAATGTGCACAGACCCAGAGAAAATAGTTTTTCCAAATTCTGGGCCCTCACCAGAGGGCTCAGAGAGATTATATAGATTTCTTATCAGATTATTACAGCATTTCTTCATGACTGGTCACTTTATTACAGTATAGTCCCGATTGGAGAAAGTCTACTGTATTCTTATCTCTAGCGAAGCAGAGGGAGAGTAGTTATCTCTAGCAAGCAGAGAGAGCAACAGGACAAAGGAATAAGGGAGGGGACAAGCGTGTACCAGGGTATGACTTCACCAAGAGGGGTGTATCCTTTTCACTTAACCCTTCCAGCTCTCAGCCCTGCCTGGATTTCTACCTCATTCCCCACTTTTTAAGGGAAAGGTTTGCCTTGTAGTGAAGGAGGCCAATTTTCCTCATAGCAGTTGATCTGACTGTGGAAGGGATTTGTATTTGCATACTGCCATCACATGGGCAGCGGTTTTCCGCTCCATCATGGTCTCAATGGTGGAGGTAATAAATCGGATTAGGATAGGGATACGGCATGGCAGGATGACACATAGCAGGAGAATAAGGAGAACCCCTACCACTAGGGTTTTTTTTTAAGTCCACCTAACCAATTGAACCATTCCGCAAACCACCCAGCACCTATGGAAGGGGCGGTGATATGATTAGCTAGATCACGTAAGTCTTGAATAGAGCGTTCAATGGAAACACTCTCATCAGTGAGATTAAAACAACACATACCCTCAAACTCCTCGCAGCCATGATTTAAGCGTAGGAGCAGAAAATCAATGGTCATCCTATTCTGCAGAATCGCCGTCCGCAGACCGGACATCTCGTGATTCATAGTGGCTAGGATGGTTGAGGTAAGATTAATGGATTTGGCCAAGGAACAAGCAATACGTCTTACTTCCATTGCATTGTGCAAAGCTAACCCAGGTGCTCCTACAATGGATATTGCCAGTCCCAGCGCTGTCTAATCACTATAAGGTTCCAGATTAGAGTTACAGGTAGGAGGCATAGGTTTTGATCGAGGATAGCGCGAGTAGGAACTAACCTTACTAGGGGTATGAGAGAAAGCAGCAGTAAGTCTTCCAAAAGTGCAAGGACCTCCAGTAGCGTTTATGGGAACATAAGTGTAAGCAGTTTTACCACATAACAAAAACCATCCTAAGGGAAGATACATTTCTGAGTAAGCATAAGATACCTTCATAATAGACTTGCATGATAATACAGTGTTAGACACATTAAAAAAAAACCCTTCAGTTGCATTTACAAAAATAAAGTAATCTGTAGCTTTAAGCGTGGAGACAACCTGCAAGGAGAAAGGGGCCTTGTTAAAATAGGCTGAGGTAGGACGAGTAACACCAATGAAGTAGAAAAATGTAGAAAAGGTTAGCTTTGGCTGTTTGCAGTTCAGATTATGCATTACAGTAAACCCTTGCCTTTCACACAAAGTAGTGGGCACAGCAATAAGGCATGTTGATCAAAAACTCCAGGCTGCGATGAGTGCATACACAAAAGTCCGAAGTATTCAAAGCAGTCCCGGCAAGTAGTGTTACTACATTTATAATCCCTAAGGCCAACAAGGGAAGGCCCCACATGAATGCCAGAACAAAAGTCAGCATGAGCAGGTGCATACCGACCATGGAGCTTATGCCCCACTAACAGTATCTAAGGATGACTCCTCAAGCTTCTGCCGTGCATAGACTAGCTGGCTTCCAGTATGCGGCTAGCGCAGGGCTCCGTCATCTGCCGATTCCCTGGTTCTCCGCAACGTGAGGCATAAGGGATCCTGAGAATGTTCGTGCGCTGTCTACTTATCATCCAAGTCAGGAGCAGCTTTCTTAAGACGAGTATGATGAATCCATGGAGTAACCTCTGCGACCTTGACTGCAGTCGGTGTTGCTAGGAGAACTGTGTAAGGACCTCTCCAGGTAGGGCACAGTGGTTCACATTTCCATTCCTTAATCCACACACGATCTCCCGGCTGGTGGGGATGCAGCAGCTCTGACAAAGTGATAGGCAGTCGCTCTTGTATCCACCTGTTCAAAGACTGAAAAACAGATCCCAATGCCAGTAGGTGTTGCCTCATAAGTTCATTACCCATCTGCTCTAGGTCTCCCTTAAGGCCCTGAACAATGGGTGGTGGTCGACCATACAGTACTTCATAAGGGGATATTCCCAAGGTCCGAGTTGGGGAGGACCGGACCCGGAGAAGGCTATCGGCAAAGCCTGATCCCACTTAAGATGAGCTTCTTGACAGAGTTTAGACAACTGGAGCTTCAGAGTTCGGTTCATCCTTTCCACCTTTCCCGAACTCTGTGGACGGTAAGCAGTGTGAAGTTTCCAGGTGATCTGGAGGGCTTTAGAAAGGTCCTGAAGGCACTTAGCAACAAATGCAAGGCCATTATCTGAGCCTATAGTAAAGGGAAGGCCAAACCTAGGAATGATCTCTTTCAACAGGGCCCTTGTAACTTCTCGGGCTGTCTCTGTTCTACAAGGGTAGGCCTCAACCCATCCTGAAAATGTACATACTATCACCAGCAGATATCGATAACCTCTTACTCGGGGTAACTCAGTGAAATCAACTACAATATTCTCCATAGTGGCAGCACCAACTGCCTGTATGGAAACTGGGGGTAGAGGCCCTTGGCGGGGGTTATTCCTGGCACATTGGAGACAGCGATGTGCTGCAGCTGCCGTTAAGGCAGACAGATGTGGGGCATAGAAATAAGACTGTAGAATGGTGTGCATGGAGGTCTTGCCTAAGTGGGTGGTCTCATGAAATCATCAGACAAAAGCAGGTGCTAGACTCTCAGGGATAACATATGGGGGTGGATCTCCCAGTGTCCGCAACAACCCAGCAGTAGTGAGAGTAGCCCCTTCCTGAGTGAAGAAATCCATCTCTTTCCTGGTATAACGTGGGTCCCACTCTGACATAGGAATTGGAAACAGGGGGGCTTGAACACTTACTGGGACTGTTCCTTGCTGGGTTGCTAACTTGGCCTCCCTATCTGCCCTGTGGTTACCCTGGATGACCAGAGTGTCTCCTTGTTGGTGTGCCTTGCAGTGAACAACCGCCACCGCTTCTGGTGCCGCTTCTGGTGCCTCTAGTAACTCCAAAATCTACCTCCCATACTTTATAGATTTCCTGCTTGAATTTATGAGTCCCTTCTCTCTATAGAGGGCCCCATGGGCATGGAATGTAGTGAATGCATACTTGGAATCAGTGAAAATGTTTGCCTTCGGACCTGCAGCTAACTGGAGGGCTCGAGTAAGCTTCAGCTTTCTGGGCAGAAGTCCCTAAGGGTAAGGGCTCAGCCTCCACAACCACCCCAGGCGTGACCACAGCATATCCGGCCTTCCGCTGTCCATCTTCCACGAAACTGCTGCCATCAGTAAAGTATTGAACATCAGGAGAGGCCAGCGGTACATCCTTCAAATCTGGGCGGCTGGAATACACTTTATTTATTTATTTACATTCTCTTATATACCGCGCTATTCTGCATCAGTGCGGTTTACATTGAACAAACTGAAATTACATTGAACAGGGCATTATAACTTGGAGATAACTATTTTACAGGGAACATGGGCTATGGAGGGTTAAGTGGCTTGCCCAAGCCCACCAGGAGCACCTGTGGGACTAGAAACCCCAGTCCTTCCGGCCCAAGGTTGCTGTCCTCTAGTGGGATTTGAACCCCCGACCTTCCGGCCTGAAGTACCTTGCCCCAACCACTAGGCCACTCCTCCACTTCATCCATAACCTGGATACAATTATGTTCAGGTAGCCCAGGTGCTACAGGGAGTAGAGTAGCAGGATTGAGTGTTTTTCACTATCTCCAAGTGAACCCGAGGATTCGCACACAGCATGCTCTGGTACTTTGTCATCTGCTCGTTGGTAAACCAATAATTGCCTTTGTACTCCATCAGGGTCAGTACTGCATGCGGCATTTTAACATACAGTTCTTGCCCAAGGGACAATTTATCAGCCTCTGTTGCCAAGAGAGCTGTTGCTGCTATTGCGCTGAGACAAGGCGGCCACCCTCTTGCTACTGGATCCAGCTGTTTGGACAGATAAGCCACCGGTCGTTGCCAGGAACCTAGGCTCTGAGTGAGGACACCAACTGTCATCCCCCTTTCTTCATGGATGTACAGATGGAATGGTTTTTCCACGTTGGGCAGTCCTAGACTAGGGCCTGATAGCAAAGCCTTCTTCATATTCTGAAAGGCCTCCTTTTGGTCCGGGCCCCATTCGAAAGGATCTCGTTCTCTCCCTGTTGTAGCTGCATACAGGGGCTTTGCCAACACTGCATAGCTGGGTATCCAGATTCGACAAAAAACGGCAGCCCCTAAGAAGCCTCTTAACTGCCTGCGATTCTGTGGCTCAGGATTAGAACAAACAGCCTCCCTCCACTCAGAGCCCAATCTTCGAAGGCCTTGGGCAACATGGAATCCCAAGTATCTAACTTCAGTCTGGCACAATTGGGCCTTCCTTTGGGACACCTGATAGCCAGACATCCAAAGTAAGTGTAGAAATTCTGAAGTAGCGGTTAGACATTCTTCCCGGGAAACAGCAGCAATGAGTAAATCATCCACGTATTATAGCAACACGTGTTGAGAAGGGCAAGACTGGAACTGACGCAAATCTTGACTAAGTGCATCCCCAAACAGCGTGGGGGAGTTTTTGAATCATTGGGGTAACCGTGTCCATGTCAACTGACCCTTACTGCCAGTAATAGGGTCTTCCCATTCAAATGCAAACAGTGGCTGGCTAGGAGTGGCCAATCTCAAGCAGAAAAAGGCATCCTTTAAGTCCAGAATAGTGAAGCAGGTTGCTTGTGCAGGAATCAAACTCAGTAAATTATAGGGGTTTGGCACAACAGGGTGAATGGTAACAACAGCTTCATTGACCTTCCGTAGGTCCTGCACAGGTCGGTAATCATCAGTACCTGGTTTCTGAACTGGCAGCAAAGGGGTATTCCAGGGTGATTGGCATGGTTTTCAGGAGTCCTGACTTAAGTAGTTGCTGGAGATGTTTATGAATGCCCTCAACCTCTCTTCGGGGCAGGGAATATTGCCTGACACAATTGGGACATTCGTTTTTTCTTCTCTTTTTCAGTGGCCCATTTCTCTGCAATAGGCACATTAATCTCATTCCAATAGTCCTTGCTCCAATGATCCTCGCTGGGTTCCTCTACCCCGGCCTCAGCTTCTCGGTTCCCACATCGACTTTCCTTGTCCTTTCTCGACTAGCGCCGCTGCTAACATATCAGCTTTCTTTTTCATCTTTTGTTCACACTCACGCTTCATCTCCTGATCTCTTTCATAGCAACTTCCATTCGCTGGGTTATATTCATTCCAGCAAAACCTTCAAGCTTCTGAAGTTTCCTTCGAATGTCCCCCTGTGATTGTCCCACAAACGCTGTATTCACCATCCGCTGGTTTTCAAGTGCTTCATGGTTAAATGGAGTGTGTAAACATGGAAAGATTCACAGAGTCTTTCATAAAACTGGCCCGGGCTCTCATTAGGGGTTTGCAGTACCTCAGATATTTTCCCTACATTTCATCGCTTTCTGGCCCCCCTTTTAAAGCCTTCAAGGAGAGCCCGATGATAACAATTCAGAGCAAGGCGGACTGCATCACTGTTTGCCACCCAGTGGGGTTTTAGGTCAGGAAAGTCTCTCAGCGCTTCTCGCTGGGGCCCCCAAATGAGGTCGCAGTGCTCTAGTACAGGGAGGGGGGGGGGGTGGCGGGAGGGTGTACGAACGTGGAACTGACATTCTTCAGATCTGGGACTCAGGGAACTTTCTGAAGTGCTGGGCAGGTCTGTATCTGAAACTGGCATTTCTATGCTTCCCTCACTGCTCTTCTGACTGTCAGAGAATGTAGTATCTGTGAGAGGGGCGGGGAGAACTAGTTGAATGTCCTTCTGAGACTGCCGAGCTAGCTGAAGTCACAGAAATCTGCCTGGGAGGAGGGAAAGGGGGGAATTCTTCTGTCTCTGGCTCCTGTACTAAAACGGGCAATTGTGATTTTAATTTAGGCTGCATTTCCTGTGGGCTACGAGACAAAAGTATGCGGCATTGTTTTCCGTAGCATCTCCTGAGCCATTTAGGTCTCTGCCGACAAACATCCAGCCAGGAATCAATATAAGGGAATTGATCAGGATGTTTAGCTACCACAACTTGGTGCTCTCGGCTAACCAAGTCATAATCAAATGTTCCTTCTCGGGGCCAATCAATTAAAGCTAGCCACTCATGCTCACAATATTTCTTTAACAAGGATGGAGTCATACGAACTCCATAATCTGCAGAGAATCCCTTCCTGAAATGCTTTACCATACACTCTAAGGGGCTGCATTTCGTCTCTGATCCCCCCATATCTTTCTTCCAGGCTTTGAAAACACAGAGGGAAAGGAATGCAGACAGCCAGGAATCCGGCTGCTCTAGTCTCAAGAAGGGTAACTAACAAGATGGCGCTTTCACCACAGCCTAACAAAATGGCGCTTTCGCCATTTTTTCCCCGACCTGGGCACGGTCGCCTGGCCAGGAACTGCACTAATCAGAAGTCTATGCTCACTGCACAAGCCTCTGCTTGTGCCAAACACATAAATCAAGCACAGACCAACAATTCCATAGAAAACAGTCTAACTATTAGGAACGCGGTTTCCTCCAGCTCAGCTCAGCTCAGGATACTAGGGCGATTCCCTCGAGAGGTGATCAATCTCTCCTTCTTCCCCATAGGAAGGACCGATTTTTCCTGAACTGCAGACAGAGACAGACCCCCCGTTATCACTTACCCCACTCAGATGTCCTCTGGAGTTGAAGGGGTTGTTTCCTAGACCCCAGAGCGGGTTCTTAGGTGTCCCTCGGAGAAAGCCAGCGGCAGAGACGAATCAGGAAGGAATACTTTCCAGAACAACTGGTCTGGTGGCGCCTTGTATTCCCTCCTGCATTCGCCACCAGCCCGGCTCGAACCGATTGAACCTAGAGGTAGCAAGATAACCTTTTCTTTCTTATCTCGCTGTCTCAGCCGGTTCAGGGAACCAAAAATGTAGCAGATAAACGAGTGAAGAAAGAAACACCCAAGGAGTCTTAGAAGGAAACAACGGTTTAATGTGCACAGACCCAGAGAAAATAGTTTTTCCAAATTCTGGGCACTCACCAGAGGGCTCAGAGAGATTATATAGACTTCTTATCAGATTATTACAGCATTTCTTCATGATTGGTCACTTTATTACAGTATAGTCCCGATTGGAGAAAGTCTACTGTACTCTTATCTCTAGCGAAGCAGCGGGAGAGTAGTTATCTCTAGCAAGCAGAGAGAGCAGCAGGACAAAGGAATAAGGGAGGGGACAAACGTGTACCAGGTATACCTTCACCAAGGGGGTGTATCCTTTTCACTTAACCCTTCCAGCTCTCAGCCCTGCCTGGATTTCTACCTCACCTCCACCTTAGCTAAACAGTGTGTGAATGGGGGCCAATCCCGTAACCGGGGGAGTACCGCCAGGGATATTCTCCTACTGAAACCAAGGGCCTGAACATGCAGATCATATACAGGATAGGAGACATGGGCTCTGGGAACACAATGAATTCTCATAGCACCCTTATATCTATCTCCTTTTCCATGGAAAGCTGCCTGTTCGATGTGCCAAGTATTCCAGAAGATCATGCTTTGCTCGGCTCCTGTGTCCAGCAGGGCTCTAATAGGGACTCCAGGTCCCGAACCTATGCTTCCCACCATGGCGAGCTGGGCCTTGCAATCCCTCTTCAAATGTCCCCCTTTCCCACATTGGAAGCACTTGTACCCTTCTAGCGAGCTTTCCTGATAAGATATTTTTCCCTCCTCGGCTCCCTTACTGGGATGGCCCGAGGGGATACCTCTATGCCTAATGCCGGGGTCAAATCAGACCAGCTGCACCTCACAGTACAGTTCGGTTGCCCGCGTGGTTTCCTCTAGGGATTTGCAGCCCTGCTTAATTAACCACCCCCTTATTTCCCCAGGAACTGCAAAGAGGAATTGCTCAACTATTATATCTTTCATTATCTGGGCAGTGGTCCTGCCCTCAGGCTCTAACCATTTTACTGCTAAATCTCTTAGCCTCTCACCCTTCGCCAGTATGGCTTCGCGAAAGGCTCTCCTGTAAGAGTCTCTGGTTAAACCATATCTCTCCTTTATGGCTACTTTCACAATGGCATAGTTCATGGCCTGTGTAGGCATTAGTGACTGGTAGGCGGCCAAAGCCTCCCCAGTTAGGGAGACAGCCAGTCTGACAGCCCACTGTTCCTGTGCCCACCCTACAGCTGTGGACACTCTCTCGAAAGTCCCCAAAAGTCAGTTATGTCATCTGTGTCTCTTAACTTTCCAAAAGCAAAAGGTCCAAAAGGAGGCAGTCCTACCAGGTCCATAGGAGCAGCGGCACCCTCCTGCTTTCTGGGGGTTCCACCATCCACACCTCCTGCTCTAGCCTTAAGATACCCCTGTAACAGGTCCAACAGAGGCTGTTGCTGTTCCTGTACGACCACTAGCGTGGCTTGCTGGGTCTTGAGGTAATCTTCTTGTTGCTTTTGGAATTGTGTGGCCATCCACTGGAAAACGCCTTTCGGGTCCATTCTGAAGTATCCTGTAACCAGAACAAAAACAAAACCAGAACAAAGTGTGGCTATCTAGGTGCCCGCCTAAGCACCCTCCCCATAGGCTCCATTCATCTCTGTTTCGGCAGCACCCCTCTTCCCCCAACCCAGCCAGCAACTCAGCCCGCCCGAGGTACCCTTTCCAGGTGTGTCCGCTGGCAATCGCTTGGGGTAAGGAGTTGGAGTCCGGCTTCCAGGTGTTGTAACTCCTCCGTTGTGTTCCTGGCCAATGCACCAGTCTAGTGCTGATGACGAACTCTCGTGTAGTGGCAGCGAGCAGATATAATCCGGACCTTCTTCTGACTGTCCTATAAGATCTATGCACAGTGCAGCACACAGTCCCCTTGCTTTAAATTCAGTCCCCTGGGCTTCTTGAGCCACCAGGCTTAGAGCAGCCCTTCCCCTTCACAGGAGGAAGCTGGGTAAGCAGTTAGAGACTGGCACTAACTCCAATCTCTCCAGTCCACAACAAAGTTATAATGAGAACAATTCATACTGCTTCTCAAATCATTTCAGCATCAACACAAAGTCTTCCATAGAATGAACTATAAAGTTCAGCTGCACAGAGTTAGAAAGCTGTGCAGCTGCCCCAGCCTTCCTCCCTTCAGGTTCACTTAATTCTCTAGCGGAACCTGTTCGTTCCCTTATACCTCCATGGGTTCAAGATTCTCCATGTCTTCACAGGGATGGGTTTCCATGGCCTCTTCCTCTTGGTCAGGGTAGATCTCTCCTTTGCTTGGAAACTGTGGGAATTTTTCTAGGCCCAAACTACCTGAGCCCTCCACCTCCCTGCCTCTTTCTGGACTAAAGAAGTAGTTCCTGGTGAGCCAGGGAAACTCATCCAGAGCATAATCTCGAGATGGATGAGCAGACTGGACCCATTCCCTCCTAACAGGAATGGGGGTTGGTGTGGACCTTCCCTTCGGGGATCCAGGCCGGACCTTCCCTATGACCTGTTATCTCCAGGTTGCCTACAAGACTGTAAGGGAGCTTGCACTATCCCAAAACCATGGCCCTCCCAGTTCCACGGGGGCTGATCACTACAATATGTATACATTAGAGGAGAGGAAGGACAGGGGAGATATGATACAGATCTTTAAATACTTAGAGAGTATTAATGAGTAAACAAACCTTTTTCAAAGATGGGAAAGCTGTAAAACTAGAGAGCATACATGAAACTGCAAGAGGGTAAACTGAAAGGCAACTTCAGGAAATACTTTTTCACTGAAAGGGTGGTGGATGTTTGGAATGCCTGTCGATGGAAGTGGTGGGGAAAATACAGTGACAGAATTCAAAATGTCATGGGACAGACACAGTGGATCCCTTTATAGCAACAGGATAAACTCAAAATAAACGTAACTATCTCTTATATCTCAACAAATAGGGATGACGTGCAAGGAGCAGTGGGTATACCCCTAAACAAAGCATGGGGAGAGATGACCTGCACTGAATGGCAGGTACACCTACTCTTGCCACTTGCTGGACAGACTAGATGGACCATACCGGTCTTTATCTGCTGTCATATACTATGTTATGTCATTGATGGAGTCAGCGCAAGAATGATCCCCAGCTTCCACAGGAAGCTCTTGGGAGGTCCACCATGCATGCATGACTATCTTCCTGCCCGAAGGAGCCATCTTACCTCAGTATGACGACATAGCTTAATGAAAGCAAAATACAATCAACTCCATGGGAAAGAGGGAGGGTAATGAGGACTTATTCCTGCTGTTTCCAGAGAACACCTGCTACAGGTGGGTAATTATGCTTTCTCCAGGAACAAGCAGGAAGCAAGTCCTCACATATAGGACTCCCTAGCTACAGGCTACCGAAAAAAACCTGTAGAAAGCCCAATGGGGCAACCAGAAAAACAAACCAAAAGAAACAGGATGATGAATCTCTGAAAGGTTCCGAGCGAAGACATCAACAGCAGAATGACTCTACAGTAGCCTGGATGGACAGAAGGGCCGGTGGGAGGAATTGAATCTAATTCTCAAACAGGTGTTGGAGTACGGTTTGGCCAACGTTGCTGTCACGCCAGAATCTGCATCCAAACAGTAATGGGCTATGAAGGTGTGGACTGAAGACAACATATCAGCCCAACACATCTCCACCATAGAGACTGAGCGGAGGTTCACCGCAGAAACTGCTATAGCCTCGTACGTTATAAGCCGTGTCATGTCACTCCAGGCTCAGACTAGCCTGCGTGTAAGCAAAGGAGATACAGTCTGCAATCCATAGGAAAGAGTGTGCTTCGACTCCTTAATGCCCAGTCTATTAGGGTCAAAAGTGACAAAGAGCTGGGAGATATGCTGATGGGATTTCATCCGCTCTGTATGACCCTCAAAGGGCGATCTATCAAGTGTGAAATAAATGATAAAGCCAGAGCTCTCTTACAATCTGATGTGTGTACAGTGGCCTCAGCCCTATTGGCATGAGGCCTAGGAAAAAAGGATAGGCAGTACCACCAACTGGTTGAGATGGACGACAGAAACTACCTTAGGAAGGAACTTAGGATGAGTCCAGAGGACTACCTTATGGTGGAGAAATCTGGTGTATGGAGGGTGCGCCACCAGCACCTGCAATTCACTAACACGGTCTGAAAGCGGTCACCGTGCAGAGGTGACTGCTTTCAGAAACACTCCTTTCAAGATGAGATGTTTAAGTGAACAGAAGCTGAGAGCTTCAAAGGGGGCCAAACAGGAGCTGCCCCAGAACTATGTTGGCACATGCAACCGGTGGGGGTTTGATAGGGGGCCGCAAGAGGAGATCTCTCATGAAGCGGACGACAAGAGGGTATACAGAGATGGGTTTACCATCAACGCCATGGTGGTACACCGCCACTGTGCTTAGGTGCACTCTCAGAGTGTTGGATTTAAGACCAGAGTTGGAAAGGTGGAGGAGATAAGTCAGCAACACCTCAACAGCGCATGTGAAAGGATCTAGCGCCTTTCCTACACCCCAGATGGAAAACAGATGCTACTTGAAGGCATAGGCAAGGCACGGCACGTGGAGTCTTTATGGGAAGCGAGGAACATGTTCACCACATCTGCAGGGAGGTGAATTTCTGCAAGAACTACCCGCTCAGCATCCATGCATGAGGGCTAGGGGAGAGACCCACCATTCCGAGAGACCAAATGCGGGTTGCACCCATCCTGAGAGGCTGTCTCCGAGACAGTCGTAGCAGAAGAGGAAACCATTGTTGCCTGGGCCCATGTGGGGCAATGAGAATCATAGTAACCTTGTCTGCCTGAAGCTTGAACAGGGTTTTGACCACCAGTGGGGTCAGTGGATACACATAGAGCAGACCCTCGCTCCAATCTAACAGGAAGGCATCGGAGGCTATCCAACTGCTGCACGGAATCCTGGAGCAGAACCACGGCACCTGAGTAATGTCTGGCGATGTAAAGAGGTCTATGTTCGGTGTGCCCCCATTTGGAAGATGCGGCTGGCTACCTGTGTACTGAGGGCCCACTCGTGTGGTTGAAGGACCCTGCTGAGACGATCTGCCAACACAATGAACTCTCCGGGTAAATACATGGCCCAGAGAATCATGCCCTGAGAGAGAGCAAATTTCCAGAGGCGCACCGCCTCTACAGAAAAGGTATGAACCCATGCCACCCGGTTTGACGACGTAGAAAATTGCCACCTGGTTGTCCATCTGAATGAGGATGTTTGGTTGGCCCAGTGCTCCTGAAATGCCCAAAGGGTGTTTGAAATAGCTCAGAGCTCCAGGAAATTGATCTGGTGTTAGCACTCCCGGGCCGTCCAGAGACCCTGTGTGCGCAGGCTGTCAAGATGGGCCCCCCAGCCCTTCTTGGAGGCATCCATAGTTAGGACACACTGATGCGGAAGGGTTTTAAAGAGAAGACCTGTGAAAAGGTTCAGAGGCTGTAGTCACGAGGATAGGGATTCCTTGAGTTTCGAAGTGATCACTACCCTGTCCCCAAGACGACCTATGGCTTGACGCCACTGTGTGCAGAGCGCCCACTGCACTTGCTTCATCTGTAGACGGGCAAGAGGGATGACATGGACTGTGGAGACCCTGTGGCCAAGGACACGAAGCATCTGTCAGGCCATTGTGGCCAGACTCCGCTGTACCTCATGGGTCACTGCGATAAGAAGCTTGGCCCTATCCATTGGCAATTAGGCTTGAGCTGGGGTGGTATCTAGGAGAGCCCTAATGAACTCTAGGCATTAAGAGGGCTGCAGGTGAGACTTTGGATAGTTGATCACAAAGCTGAGATGCTCCAACATCTGAATCGTGAGAGCTGCAGATTGCTGAACCTCTTCCAGTATTGTACCCCTGATTAGCCAGTTGTCTAGGTAGAGGAAGACGAAAAACCTCAAGGTCTGGAGGAAGGTGGCAATGGCCACCACACATTTTGTGAAGGCCCTCGAGACGGAGGCTAGACTAACGGGTAGCACCCACTACTGATAGGGTCTCCCGCTGAGCATGAAGCAGAGTTACTGCCGATGAAGGGGGTGAATGGGAATGTGAGTATAGGCATCTTTAAGCTCCAGGGAGTAAAGCCAGTCCTCCCGCTGGAGGTAAGGCAACAATATTCCCAGAGAGACCATTTTGAACATTTCTTTTACCAGGAAGTGTTTGAGAGTCCGTAGATCCAGTACGGGTCTGAAACCACCAATTTCTTGAGAACCAGGAAGTAACTGGAGTAAAACCCCTTTCCAGCCTGAGATGATGGGACCATCTCAATGGTCAAATTGGCCAGGAGAGCGTGAACCTCCTGCTGAAGGAGCTCCTGGTGGTGAGGATTGAGGGGGTACTCCCTTGGGAAGAACAAGGGAGGAAACTGGTTGAAATGCAACAGATATCTGTCCTGGATTACTGTATCTTCAACACCTAGTTGTCTGATATTATCACTGGCCATCTGTGGGCACAATGGACCAACCTCCCCCATATTTGCAGAGGAACAGTGCTTGAGATGGGAAGTAAAGCCATGCTCTGCAGGAAGTAGACAAAAGCCACCACCAGGCTGTGGCTACGGGGAAGACTAGGGCTTTGATGGCTTTTGGTGCTGCTGATGCTGTCCCTGGCCCTTCTGTTGTGGACCTTGCTGAGGCCCATGATAGGTCGGGATAGGGAGGGTAGCTGCTGTAATACCTCCTTTTCTTCGGGTAGAAGGCCTTTTTTCCACGTCTTCTTTCTGGAGGGGTCAGCTGTCTTCCTGGAGAAGCAGTTCATTGTCAACTACTCTCTCTCCAGTTCCCCAGCTTTATCCTCCATTAGTTTGCCAAAGAGGTTCTCATCTCGGCAGGGGACATCCACACGCATGTCCTGTACCCACTGCTCAAGGTCAGAGGATTGCAATCAGGCTAGGCGACAGGCCCCACCGGCAACCCTGGCCATCGACTCAAAGGTATCGTAGGCCACCCTGCTTGCCATTGGAGATGAGGGTACAGAACCAGTCCAGCTGTTCGCCCACGAGCATGTTCGAGAACTCGGCCAAGTCCCGCATAATATCCTTCAAGTACATCCCCATGTAGAGCTGGTAAGCAAGAATGCAGCCCATCAGCATGGACTCCTGGTAACACTTCCTCTCAAAACTGTCCAGAGTACGGGTTTCCCGTCCCGGAGGAACCGAGGAGTGGATCTTAGAACTTTTAATTCTCCTCATGGCGGACTCGACCACCATGGAGTTGTGAGGAAGTTGGGGCTTCTCAAACCCAGGACTCTTATCGACTTGATACATGGAGTCCAGTTGGCGGCTTATGGGGGGCACTGTGAGGGGGGGTCTCCCAAATGCGGAAGAGTAATCTTTTGAGGATACAGTGGATGGGAACCATGATAGCTTCTTTAGGAGGAGAAGGGTACTGAAGGATTTCCAACTCCTCTGCCCTTGGCTCCTCTTCTGTCTCGAGAGTAAATGGAAAAGCCTTTGCCACATCTCAGACAAACTCATGAAATGAGTTGACCTTGGGTGGAGACTTACGGCACTCATAGGACAGTGAGGGATCTGATGGGATATCCTTGTGGTGCTCGGATACCGGGGACTCCTCTTCGGTCTCCCTTTCATCGGAGTCAGAGTCCGTAAGGAAGTCGAAGTATCAACGGTTCTCCTCCTGGTGTCAATGGCACTCAGGAAGGGGACAGAGACCAGGGCTTCCTAAGTTCCCGACGATGGTCCTCCGACTCGGAGGCACTCACAAGGGAGACCCTGGGCACTGAGCACCTGCCCAAGTCCTCTCCCATGCTGGGGAGGGCACTGCATTTCAAGGATTGGCTGCATATCCATCGACGGGCCATCGCTGAGAATGGAGCCGCAGTGAGGCTGCGTTCGAGGGCCTGCATTAGCTCGGCAAGGAGCAGAGTCTCTGATGCGGCCACAGCTGGGGCAGCAGCTGCAGCCTCTGATGCTGGCTCCCTCATCAGGCACTCCATGATGGTGACTGCATCGGGAGACCCTCGACAGCCCTCTGGGGCTTTGGGAGGCAACACCTCCTGCTGGGGCAGCTTTGGCGGACATTCCCAGCCCTTGCCCTTGGAGAAATGCTGAGGGGGGCTTTAATAGTGGTTCCCATGGGTTTTACCACAGCTCTCGCCATCGCCCCTTGGCGTTGATGGGGCGGAGGATCGATCCTTCTAAGGGCGACCTTCATTGAAGGATAGCTGCCAGTCCAGGTTACCACAGCCCCTCAGTTCCTCAGACGCCATGCTGGGACGAGGATTCAGCGGAGACCCTCGAGAGTGTCGATGCTGGTGCCGATGCTACCGACTCCAAAGATTCAAACAGTGATTCCCACTGTTTCTCTCAGTTCTTCAGCCCCTTCCAATTCATCTGCATACAAAGAATGCAGATAGAAGGCTTGTGTTCAGGCCCAAGGCACTGAATGCACCAACTATTACGGTCTGTCACAGAGATAGTGTGGGCACACCTGGCGCATTTTTGGAACCTACTGGTCAGTTTGTTCATATCGGGGAAGATGGCTTCCGCTAAATCGAAGGATGCCAATGTCCCGACCAACTAGGGGGGTGCGAAAGAAAAGAACCGTGTGCCAAAAAAAGAACAAAAAGAAAAATGTATCGAGAAAAAACACAGTGCTGAGGCACTGATGCCCCTGGAAATGGGCAGGAAGACGAGCAATGGAAAATTGAAGCAAAAAGAGAAAAAACTTAACCGCAAGGGCTACTTTAACTTTTCAGGGGCAGACAGACATTTGAAGTGAGTGGTTGACCTCCCAAAAGCTTCCCATGGAAGCTGAAGATCATTCCTACGCGGGCTCCATTGGTGACGTCACCCATATGTGAAGACTTGCTTCCTACTCCATTCTTGGAGAATCAATCCACTTGAGGCATGCGAATTGGGCCCTGCGACAACAGATCACTCCTTGCTGGCAGCCGCCATGGCACACCTATTGACAGACAGATCAAGTCTGCATACTGAGGCCAGCCCGGTGCTACCAGAATCACTCAACCCTGGTGTAATTTGATCTTATGAAGCAGTAGGCCGATCAGTGGCCATGACGGAAACACATATAGAAGATTGGTCTTTGGCCAGGATTGAGTTAGAGCATCAAGACCTTCAGATATCCTTTCGTGCCGATGACTGAAGAAGCAGTCTACTTTGGCTCTGGAGACTGACGCCATTAGATCCATGACTGGCAGGCCCCAGCGTCGCACTATGCTGTGAAAAACTGAGTCCTCCAGGGACCACTCCCCCAGACCTAACTGATGCTTGCTGAGAAAATCAGCCTGAATGTTTTCCTTTCCAGGAACGTGATGCCAAAAGCGTTAGATTAATCTCTGCCTAAATCAGGAGCAGAACCACTTCATCTTCCAAATTTGTGCTTCCTGTACCTCCCTGTCAATTGATGTAAGCCATAATAGTGGCGCTGTCCGAAAAGATTCTTATCACCTTGCTCTGCAGTAGAGGGTGAAAGCATTAAGGGCCAGGAATACTGCTCGCATCTCCTAGCGATTTATGGACCAGGTCACCTCCCCTGGTGTCTACTGGCCCTGAGCTACTTGTGACAGGCAATACGCTCCCCATCTCGACAGACTGGCATCGGTGGTGACAATCATCCTCTCGGGCATCTCCAATGGCATTCCTGCTGTTAACCTCGCATAATCCAACCATCATTGAAGGCTCAGCCTGGTCTCCCTCAGGCATGATAAGCATTTCGAGAGCAAGTGCTCCTGAGGCGACCAACGTGTCAGCATGGACCTTTGTAGAATGTGCATAAGAAATCTTGCCCAAGGCACCAGTTCTAAGGTTACTGCCATGGAGCCCAGGAGTTGAAGGTAATGCCACGCTGATGGCACCTCCATCCACAAGAACTTTGTTCTAAATCTGTTCTATGTAAAATAATAGTATTCTACTATTAAAGTTTATGTTACCTGTAAACCGCCACTGATCTCTGAAAGTGGCGGTATAGAAAAGATGTATAAATAAATAAACTGCCGGACCTGTTCCTGAATGCTTTCCGGGGAAGAGAGAGTAGGCCTTTTTCAGTGTCAAACAATACTCCCAGACATGCCAGCTGCTGAGATGGGATTAGCTGGCTCTTGCTGAAGCTCACTAACAATCCCAGACCTTGGAGAAACATTATGACTCGCTGTGTAGTCTCTTGACATTCCTGAAGCGACTTTCTCTGATCAGCCAATTGTCTATGTACGGATGCATCTTTATACCCTTGCGCTGTAGAGCTGCCACTACCGCCACCATCATCTTCGTGAAGGTCCTGGAGGCTGTTGCAAGGCCAAATGGAAGCACCTGGAATTGAAAATGCCCCATCGGAACCACAAAGTGCATGAATCACTGGTGATCTGGCTGAATGGGAATACACAGATAGGCCTCCATGAGAACCAGCGCAGTCAGAAACTCATCCTTTCGTATGGCCAATATTACCAAACTCAGTGTTTCCATGTGAAAACGAGGCACACAATGCACTGTTGACATGCTTGAGGTCGAGAACTGGACGGAACGAACTCTCATTTTTGGGGATCACAAAGTAGATGGAGTACCAACCTAGTCCACATTGGTCTGCAGGGACCTCGACCACTGCTTGTAGTCAGATTAGCCTCTGCAATGTTTTCTTTACCACCCGCAGCTTTACTGGGACTTGCAAGGGGACAGAATAAAGGCCTCGGGAATGGGATGAGCCAACTCCAGCACATATTCTTCCCGAAACACTTCAAACACTCACTGGTCAGATGTAATTTGGCCCCAAGTGGAGTAAAATTGTTGAAGCCGACTGCCTACCAGTACCAACTCGTCCTAGGCCCCCCTTGCTTCATTGTGGCCCTGACGCTGTGTGCTGTGACCGGCGTTCCAGCGAGAGTCCGGCCTGCTCACAGGTGAGGGCAATGCAGTCCGCCACCCACGTGGACAGAGTCCACTTGGTCACCACTGTCCCCAGCCGACTGGGGTCATAGGAGACGAAAAGATGTGAAGCTTTGCGGTTGCCCTGGGATCGTTGGACAGGGGCCTCTTACAGTCCAGAGTATGAAGGACGGTCTTCACCCTGCTGGCGTGAGGCTGCAAAAAAAGGTGGGGAGCACCACCTCCTGAATGAGGTGGAAAGGAGACACCACCTTGGGAAGGAATTTGGGGTGCATGCGGAGCACGACACTGTCCTTATAGAACTTCGTGTAGGGTGGATCTGCCACCAATGGCTGGAGCTCGCTGACCCTGCAAGCCAATGTGAGTAAGCGTAGTTACTCACCTGTAACAGGTGTTCTCCAGGAGCAGCAGGAATCAGTCCTCACTTATGGGTGACGTCGGCGCCGACGGAGCCCTCGCGGAGCAATTTTCCCCAGCTTTCAAAGAAAGCCTTTGGGAATTGCAGCGCGCATGCGCGGTCCCCTTCCCGCCCAAGGGTGCCATCTTAGCCAGTCAGATGACATAGCTAAAAAAGACAGCATAAAAATTTGCAAAAAAACTAAAGCAGATGATTGCAACTCCATGGGGAGGAGGGAGGGTTGTGAGGACTGATTCCTGCTGCTCCTGGAGAACACCTGTTACAGGTGAGTAACTACGCTTTCTCCAGGACCAAGCAGGAAGTCAGTCCTCACTTATGGGACTCCCAAGCTCAAGGCTACCGGAGACCCTAAGCACAAAAATGAGCTCCCTCTAGCTCAGCAGCACAGAAGGAAAGAATCTTCGCTGAATTATTACCCACCGGTAGCCCACATCCGGGATGGAGGGTAGGAGTTGCTCAGACCTCGAAGAGATTACGGAGGACTGCCTGTCCGAAAGCACTGTCCCTGCGGGACTCCCTCTCGAGACAGTAATGGACCGCAAAAGTCTGGCTCGAAGACCAAGTAGCGGCCCGGCAGATGTCTGCCAGCGGAACAGAGCGGAGGTAAGCCACTGACGTAGCCTTTGCCCGAACGCAATGAGCCGTGACTCGACCTTCCAAGGAGAGTCCGGCTGCCCCATAAGCCCAAGAGATACAGTCCGCAACCCAGATGGACAGAGTACGCTTGGAGACCGGGAGCCCCAATTTATTGGGGTCAAAAGACACAAAAAGCTGAGCAGCTTTACGGTGCTCCCGCGTACGGTCAAGGTAGAAGTTCAAAGCCCTTCTACAGTCCAGGGTATGGAGGACCGTTTCAGCTCGGCTGGAGTGTGGTCTGGGAAAGAAGGTTGGAAGTACCACCTCCTGATTGATGTGAAAGGGGAGACCACTTTTGGAAGAAATTTTGGGTGAGTCCGTAGGACTACCCTATTTTTGTAGAACCGAGTGTAAGGGGATCAGACACGAGGGCCTGCAATTCACTTACGCGTCTAGCGGAAGTGAGGGCTATCAAGAACAGTGTTTTCCAAGAAAGAAAACGGAGAGAACAGGTAGCCATAGGTTCAAAAGGCGGACAGGTGATCCGCTGTAAAACCACATTCAGGTCCCAGTCAGGCGCTGGCGGGCGCAGAGGTGGTTTAAGTAGAAGGAGACCTCGGAGAAACCTCGCTACGAGAGGGTCGTTGGAGAGAGGTCTGCCGTCCACCGGCACATGATGTGCTGAAAGAGCACTGAGGTGAACTTTGACGGAGTTGGACTTAAGTCCCAGATTAGAGAGGTAAAGCAAGTACTGCAAGACCACCGACACCGGGCAGGAGAAGGGATCCTGAGACTGTCGGGTACACCAAACGGAAAAGCGACGCCATTTAAGGGCGTAGCATTTTCGAGTAGAAGGTCGCCGAGAAGCTAGGACGACCTCTTCCACCTCTGCCGGCAGGAGGAGGGGAGCAAGGACTACCCTCTCAGCAGCCAGGCCATTAGATTGAGAGACCTGAGGTTGGGGTGTAGCAGAGACCCCTGATCCTGAGTGAGGAGATCCGGTTGAAACCCCAGAGGGAACGGATCCTCCACCGCTAATTGCAGCAGGAGTGGAAACCACGGCTGTCTGGGCCAGCGAGGAGCCACCAGGATCATGAAGGCTTTGTCTCGGAGAACCTTGAAGAGAGTCCGAGAGACTAGCGGGATGGGAGGGAAAGCATACAGAAGGCTCCCCGACCATGAGAGTAGAAAAGCGTCCGCCGCAACCCGAAGGGGGTGTGGCTGACGAGAGCAGAAGCGAGGAAGTTGCCGGTTGTGAGGACTGGCAAAGAGATCCACCGTGGGGAGGCCCCACTTTAGAAAGAGCTTCTGAACTACCAAGGGATCCAGACGCCACTCGTGCGGCTGGAGGATCCTGCTGAGTTTGTCCGCCAGGCAATTCTCTTGGCCTGGGAGATAAACTGCCTTGAGGAGAACGCCGTGACTGACGGCCCAAGAGCAGAGCTTCTGTGCCTCCCGACAGAGGAGGAAGGAGCCCGTGCCCCCTGCTTGTTCACGTAGAACATGGCAACTTGATTGTCCGTCTGGACAAGGACGGACTGGTGAGAAGTCAGGTGGGAGAAGGCCTTGAGAGCCAGGCGGATCGCCCTGAGCTCCAGGAAGTTGATCTGCTGAGCAGACTCCCACGTGGTCCAGAGGCCCTGAGTACGTGCCCCTTGGCAATGCGCTCCCCAGCCCAGGAGGGATGCATCTGTTGTCAGCACCCGGGCCGGCTGAGGTGACTGGAAAGGCATGCCGAATATCAGGTTCGGCCGCTGAAGCCACCACCGGAGAGACAAGATCAGCGGCTCGGAGACGCGCACTAGGTCTACTAGGCCGCCTGTGGCTTGTCGCCACTGCCGGCGGAGACACCATTGAGCAGGCCGCATATTCAGGCGGGCATTGGGGGTCACATGGACGGTGGAAGCCATATGGCCGAGTAGTCTCAGGAAGCGCCTGGCGGAGACCAGGGGCTGGCTGCGAAAACGGTCGGCTAGGTCCATGAGCCGTTGAGCCCTGTCGAGCGGTAGGTACGCTCGTGCCTGAGGAGTGTGCAGCCTTGCGCCGATGAACTCGAGATCCTGTGAGGGGAGCAAAGTGGACTTTGCGAAGTTTATAACAAAGCCCAAGTACTGCAGAAGAGTCACCGTGCGGCGCGTGGCGTTGGTGACCTCCAGAGCGGACGCTGCTCTGATGAGCCAGTCGTCGAGGTACGGAAAGACATAGAGGCCGTGAAGCCGGAGATGGGCCGCCACCACCGCGAGACATTTTGTGAAGACTCGCGGTGCGGAGAACAGGCCAAAGGGCAGTACTCTGTACTGGTAATGATTTCCTGCCACCACAAACCTTAGGTATTGGCGGTGGCTTGGGTGGATGAGGATGTGCGTGTAGGCATCCTTTAGATCCAAGGAGCATAGCCAATCTCCCTGCTGGAGGTAGGGCAGAAGGATTCCAAGGGTAAGCATTTTGAACTTCTCCCGCACGAGGAACTTGTTGAGGTTGCGCAAGTCCAGGATGGGTCTGAGGCCTCCTGTTCTTTTTGGTATTAGAAAATACCGGGAATAAAAGCCTTGACCCTTCAGGTGGTGGGGCACCGGTTCCACCGCCTGATCCTGTAGAAGACCTGCTAACTCCTGAAGGAGTAATTCCCTGTGCAGAGGGGGTCGTGGAGGTTCTCCCGGAAAATAGGAGGGAGGGACCTGGTGGAAGTGGAGAAGATAGCCTTCTCGCACGACTTGAAGCACCCAGGCATCTGAGGTGATGCTGGACCACCTGTGGGCGAAGTGAACCAGCCGGCCTCCGGTGCTGGGAGGAGCCAGCGGGGGGGGAGAGGCTATGCTTAAGGAGTCAAAAACCCCCACCCTGCGGAGCAGGGGCTGGTGGTGCAGGCTTGGGGGCTTGCTGCCTACGGGACCCGTTACCCCGTCCCTTGGCCTGCTGGCCCTGTTGGGGAGCTGCAGGGGCCTGATAGTGGGGGTATTGTTTGTAGGCAGTCGCCTTCCTCGGATAAAAGGACTTCTTTCCCGAGCCCTTCTTTTTCTGGGAAGGGGCGGAGGTCTTCCTAGAAAGCCTAGTCCTGGTGAGAGTCTCTGTCTCAATTTGTGCAGCCTTATCAGCCATGGGCTTGCCAAAGAGGTTTTCGCCTCGGCAAGGGACATCGACCAACTTGTCCTGCACCCAGGGCTCAAGGTCAGACGACTGAAGCCAAGCCTGTCGGCGGGCACCGATGCCGGCTGCGGCCACTCGAGCCGATGCTTCAAAGCCATCATAGGCTGCTCGGGACATGAATTTTGAGCATTCCCGAATGCCAGTGGACAAGGCCAGGAACCTCCGCAAGGGTTCCTCGGACAAACCAGCGGAGAAGCCGGCTAGCTCTTTAGCCAGGTCTCGGAGATACATGCCCATGTATAGCTGGTAGGTCTGGACACGACAGGCGAGCATAGAGCCCTGGAAACACTTCTTACCAAGGCCATCCAGGTTACGGGCCTCCCTGC
The DNA here is from genome assembly GCA_033557465.1 of Ichthyophis bannanicus. NCBI lineage: Eukaryota > Metazoa > Chordata > Amphibia > Gymnophiona > Ichthyophiidae > Ichthyophis > Ichthyophis bannanicus. The sequence goes on from CM066038.1 coordinate 335,355,656, forward strand.
CAGGAGGCACCGAGGAGTGCATCTTCTGGCTCCTAAGACGATGCATGGCCGATTCCACTACCATGGAATGGTGTGGTAGCTGTGCTTTCTGGAAGCCAGGGCTCTTGCGGACTCGATAGATAGAATCAACCCGCTTGCTCAGGACCGGCGAGGTGGCCGGACTCTCCCACATGCGGAAGAGTAGTCGTTCCAGCATGGGAGGAACCGGTACAGTAAAGTGTTCCCTGGCGGGAGAGTCATACTGGAGGGCGTCGAGCTCTTCGGCTCGAGGCTCCTCCTCGGGATCCGCAGGGAAGGCCAAAGCCTTGGCCATATCCCTGACGAAGTCCGAGAACCGGGCATCCTCCGGGGGGGACTGCTTCCGAGGTTCGGACTCAGGTGAGTCCGAGGGGACACACCGAGTCCGAAAAGAATCAGGCGACTCTTCCTCTTCAGACTCCCAGACCGACTCCGACGAGGACTCGGTGGGGTCGGCCCGGGCAGGGCGCGGCGCCTGCCGCCCCGACGCCGAGGGAGTCGGCGTCGGCGACCTCGGTCCCGAACGGGAGGCCGAGGGCGACCTCGACCGAGGATCGACTCGAGTTCGCATCGACTCGAGGATCGGCTCGGTCTCTGGGGTCGACTTCGACGTCGACGTCCCGGCGGTCGGGGCAGCGGCGCCAGCGAAGCCAGCGAGCAGTGCCCGCTGCTGGTCCATGAAGGCAGACAGTCTGCTCTCCAAGGCCGTCAACCTGAGTCCGAGCTCAGGTGACCCAGCAGCCCCCGACGGCGTCGGGCCCGACGTCGGCTGTCGTGGAGACGAGTCCAGAAGGACCACAGGACTTACCCGAGCAGGCAGCTCCGACTCCAGGCGAGGTCGCTTCATGAGGTGCTCCTTCTCCAAGGACCCGGGGCGGCTATCGGGGCTATGCGACCTGGCCCTCGCGGAGCCAGGAGCGTCCACCGACGCCGCCCTCGCGGGTTTCACCTTCCGTCGATGGTCCCCGGAGGGAGAACCCCTGTCGGAGGAACTCCGGCGACGGTCCGAGCTGGAACCCCTGGACGCAGAGGCCTCCGACGAGGTCCGGGTACGGCTGGGGTCAGCGAAGATTCTATCCCGCTGATGCCGCCGACTTCTCAACGCTTTGGAGGATAGTTTGCCACAAGGCCCACAGATCATTTCTTCATGATCCGGGCCCAGGCAGCGGAGGCAATTGTCGTGTGTGTCAGTTAGTGACATATTTCGGTCACACTGACCACACCGCTTGAAACCACTGGCAGCCATCGGGGGAAAAAGGGCCCCGGCGAGGTCAAAGGACCGGGCTGCCAGGGAAAAACCGAAACGAAAACTGACTAAGTCAGAAAAACCGAAAAATAAGAAGAGGACTCGTGACCGGCGTCGCGAGTCCGGCGGGAAAAAGACCGGCGTCGAACCGAATGGAAAAACAGAGTAATTCTAAAGAAAATCAACTTTTTCGCGGGGACACGACGGGTACGTCTGTAGGGCTCCGCGGAAAAAAGAAGACTGGCTAAGATGGCACCCTTGGGCAGGAAGGGGACCGCGCATGCGCGCTGCAATTCCCAAAGGCTTTCTTTGAAAGCTGGGGAAAATTGCTCCGCGAGGGCTCCGTCGGCGCCGACGTCACCCATAAGTGAGGACTGACTTCCTGCTTGGTCCTGGAGAATCACCAAGAACACGACCTTGCAGGAAAGGTACTATAGGTGGCAGGTAGCCAGGGGCTCAAACAGTGGACCAGTGAGTTGTGACAGCACCATGTTGAGGTAAGCAGGCTTGGACAACAAGAGACCCCATAAGAAGTGGGTCATGAGAGGCTGAACGGAGAGGGACTTGCCCTCGATAAGGTGGTGCTGCACTGCAAATACACTCAGGTGGACCCTAACAGAGTTGGACTTCAGTCTTGTCCGAGACAGGTGAAGCAAATATTGCACACAAGTTGCACAGAGCACGAGAACGGGTCGAACCATCGCTCTGCGCGCCATTGTGAGAATCTGCGCCATTTGATGGCATAAGCCTGTCTTGTGGAGGTCCTATGGGAGGTCAAGAGGACCTTCTCCAACTCCCCTGAAAGGTTGAAAGGGGCCAAGGCTACCTTTTCAGCAGCTAAGCTTTAGCATCAGAGACCCCCAAGTTGGGGTGAAGGAGGGAGCACTCCTCCTGCGACAGCAGCCCCAGGGTACTCCCTGGAGGGATCAGGGCTGCAGTGGGAACCATGGTTGCCTGAGCCAAAGAGGGGCTACTAGTATCAGTGATGCCCCATCATGCTGAACCTTGAACAAGGTTTTGGCAATCAGCGGCATGGGTGGGGAAGGCATAGAAAAAACCCTCCATCCATAGGATGAGGAATGCATCCACTGCTACCCAGGACAGGTGTGGCTGCCTGGAGCAGAAGGGGGGTAGCTGGATGCTGGCCAGACTGGGAAAAAGGTCCATCTGTGGAGACCCCCAGAGCTGGAAGAGCCGGTAGGTCATTCTGGAGTCTAGCTGCCACTTGTGTGGCTGGAGGACCCTGCTCAGCCTGTCAGCCAGGGCATTGAACTGGCCTGACAGATAAACCGGCCAAATAAGCATCCTGTGGTGGTTCAAATACAAGCAGAGTACTACTGCCTCTTGGCAGAGGGTGCATGATCCCATATCCCCCCTGCTTGTTGACACAGAACATTGCCACGTGATTGTCTATCTGGACCAGCACTGAATGGTGCTACAGGTGGTGACAGAAGGCTCAGAAGGTGGCTCTTTAAAATCAGCGCGGTTTACAGTCACAATAAATTGTACAGAGCAGCAGAACAGTAGGGGTAGGGGCCTGGAAGGGATCACGGCCAGGAGATGCTGGGGAGCTTGCCACCAGGTGAGAGTGTCGACCAGTTGGTGGGTCACCACTACCTTGTCCTACAGTCAGCCTGTGACCTGGGTCCACTGGGAGCAGAGGCCCCATTGAGCCGCCCACATGTGAAGGCGGGTGTCTGGGCTGACATGAATTGTGGATGCCATGTAACCCAACAGGCGGAGCAGGAGGGAGGGAGGCAGGCAGGCATTGAGTGTCGATGCTGCATGGCTGCAGCCAGCACCCTGAGGCAATCGGCTCTGTCCTAAGGGAGAAAGGCCTTGGCCTGAACTGTATTCATCCTTACCCCTATAAACTCCAGACACTGTGTCAGGAGGAGATGGGACCATGGGTGGTTTATTACAAACCCCAAGTGCTGAAGATGGTGCGTGCATTTGCGTGTTGCACCTTTGCGACAGTGCGGCCTCTAATGAGACAGTCGACCAGATATGGGAAGACGAAGGCTCCCTGGAGGCGAAGGTAGGTCACGACTACCGTAAGGTACTTGGTGAACTCCCTTGATGTGGAGGTCAGCACGAAGGGTAGCACCCTGTACTGATAGTGGCAGCCTCCTACCACGAACCTGAGGTATTTCCTATGGTTGGGATGGATGAGGATGTGTGTACACACATCCTTTAGGTCCAAGAAGCCAGTCTCCCCGCTGGAGGTATGGTAGCAGTGTTTCAAGGGAGAGCATTTTGAAATTCTCCTTCACCAGGAACCTGTTTAGATCCTGCAGGTCCAGAATGGGCCAGAAGCCTCTGGTCCTCTTGGGTACGAGGAAGTATTGGAAGTAGAACCCCTTGCCCTTGAGGTGTGTGGGCAGCAGTTCCGCCACCTTGTCATTGAGAAGGCCTGTAAGCTCTTGCAGTAGTAAAGTCTGATGGAGGGGAGTCCTGGGGGGACTCTCCCGGAAAGAACTGAGGGGGCAACTATGCCAGGTGGAGGAGGTAACCCTCCCTCACCACCTGCAGTGTCCAGGGAGTGGGTGGTGATGGATGGCCACTGGTGGGCGTAGAGAATAGATGCTCACCTGTGGGCTGCTGGGCTGGGCTGTGCCTCCTGGGGGAAGAGAGGCTATGCCCAAGGAATCAAAAGTCCCTGCACCAGGCTAGGCTGGAGCCGGTGGCTGGGGTTTGGGGGACTTAGGCTTATGAGGGCCATGCCCTTGTTCCTTGGCCTGCTGCCCCTATTGAGGAGCTGAGAAGGCCTGGTACTGAGGGTAGTTTCCATAAGCCTTCCTCTTCTTCGTTAGAAGGAATTTTTACCCAAAGGCTTCTGTCGGGAAGGGTCAGCGATCTTCTTGGAGAGCCTGGTTCTCATCAGAAACTCAGACTCCAACTTTTCAGCCTTATCCGTCATGGGTTTGCCAAAGAGATTTTCTCCCTGGCAGGAGACATCGACCAACGTGTCCTGAACCCACTGCTCCAGGTCAGAGGACTGTAGCCAGGCCTGGCGTCGAGCACCGATGGCCGCTGCAACTACTCTAGCCTCTGACTCAAAGCCATCCTAGGCTGCCCAATTCATGAATTTGGAGCACTCTGACAGCCGAGACCAGGGTCCAGAACTGCTAGAGAGGTTCCTTTGAGAGACCAGCCAAGAACCCGGTGAGTTCCTTTGCTAGGTCCCTCAGGTACATGCCCATATACAGCTGGGTATGCCTTAATCCAGCCAATGAGCATTGAGCCCTGCTAACACTTTCTGCCCAGAGCAATCAAGGCGCAGGCCTCCCTACCCGGGGCACTGAGGAGTACGTCTACTGGTTCTTAAGGTAACGCATGCCGACTCTACAACCATGGAGTTGTGGGGCAGCTGTGATGTTAGGAAGCCAGGGCTTCAGCGGACCAAGTACATTGAATCCAGTCATTTGCTCACTATGGGCACTGATGTGGGGGTCTCCTACATATGGAGGAGCAGTTGTTCCAGGATTGGGGAAATGGGCACCGTGAATGCCTCTTCTGGAGGGTCCTCCTCCGTTTCGGTCTGGAAGGCTAGTGCCTTGTCCATGTCCCGCACGATGTCAAGGAAAACAGTGTCCTCGAGCGGGGACTGATGCTGGGTCTCAGTGGGAGACGGGTTGGAGGGCACACCCCGGTGATGACCGGTATCCGGGGACTCATTGTCCTCGGTCTTCCAATCTGACTCATAGTCAGTGGAGATGCCAGGGCGGGCCAGGCCCCGAACCAGACGGTCCCTGACCTCTGGAGGCCCTGTGATCGGAGTCACGGCCATCATCGGGGATGACCTCGCTCCCAAGGACTGGGACCGAGATCAGGACCAATGTCAAGGGACCTCTCGAGGCTGATGGCGCTCGAGGATCAGCTCGACATCCGGGGAATTCCTTGAGGTCAAGGGCCCGGTATTTGGGAATGATGACCCATTGGTGCAGGCGCTGAGGGACTCAAGCCCGATGCCAGCTCCATTGAGGGGTTGTCTCTGACCAGGATGGCCCACGTGGGAAAGCTCCCCTGGAAAGCCTTTGGTAGCACTCCACTGCGCTTGCATGCCTGCTCTCCCGCCTTCCCAACTCCTCTCCTCAACTGAGTTTGTAGCTGAGAAGACCCCGTCATGGAGTTGAGACACTCCTCACAGTTCTAATAGATGCGCTCCTAAGAGGGATAGACGATCATAAACAGGCCTTCATTCTACTTTTTATTGATATATCAGCGGCGTTTGATAGCGTACACCACACAATAATGCTCAATAACTTGAGGCAAATAGGCTTAAATTCCACAGTACATAATTGGTTCTCATCTTACCTAAATAATAGAACGCAAAATGTAAGAATTGGGAATCAAAACTCAAACACATATAAACAAGAGATCGGATTACCACAAGGTTCAGCGCTGTCAGCCCTACTTTTCAATATTTACATAAAACCTGTCTGCAACATTTTCAAAAAATTTGGAGTAAAATATCATCTATACGCAGATGATATTATGATGTATATACCATTCTCGATACCCAATATACCGCTACAACTACTATCGGACTGCTATAACGAAATCACAACGTGGCTAAAAACACAAAACCTCCACATAAACCATACTAAAACACAAGTTCTTATTGTAACCAAGGACAAAACTTATATTCCACCAACACACATAAGACTTCAAAACCAAGAAATTAAAATAAAAAACGAAATAAGGTATCTAGGCGTTATACTAGATACTCATCTAACGATGGAAACACACATTAGCAATACCATAAAGAAAATTTACTTCAAACTCAAAACCCTCAAACAACTTCGACCGCTAGTATTTACTCAAGACTTTATCAGCATAATCCAAGCAACAATAACTCCACATTTTGACTTTGCCAATCTAATCTTAATAGGCATATCAAAACAAAACATCAAACGATTGCAATTAGCGCAAAACGCAGCAGCCAGAATTATATTGAAAATTAACTCACTCCAACACATATCACCAATACTAGCCTCCCTCCATTGGCTACCAATTCAAAGTAGAATAACCTACAAAGCAATAATAACTGTATTTAAGGCGTTATACGACATGGCCCCAACCATGCTATGTAACTTAATACACAAAGAACCATCCAAGCCCACACACAGAAAAGGACAATTAAACAGATTAAAGACCCCAAAAGATTATACAAGAGCCCATAAATCAACAAACAACAGAGCCTTTTCCCACATAGCCCCAATGACCTGGAATTCCCTCCCAGAAGAGCTACGAATCTTAACCGAAATCATGGAATTCCGTAAAAAATTGAAAACTTATCTGTTCACCAAACACTATAACATAGATAACTCAGCGCCTGCACTAGACAAAGGTTAAACAGGTATTCAGTCCACATTAAGCAAAAGCCTTTAACACAAACAAAACACACACCCATGATTACCTCTCAGCTTACATCCTTTCACATCCATGTATATATATACATATAAAAACTGTATATAGTTAATCTGTGCCACTTTGTATTTATCTCACATTGTTTGACTGTTTACTTATAATATGATGTTCCTTGTAAATATGTTCTGTTATAATATGACGTTCCCTGTAAAACAAAATTTACTTTGTTAATTGTTGTTCATTGTAAACCGCAACTGAACTTTGGAAGATGCGATATATAAATATATATAAATAAAATAAACAAAATAAAAGAAGAAGAAAATAAAAGAACCCTACAACTCCTAGGGGAGGAGGATGGGTTGTGAAGACCGATTCCTGCAGTTCCTGGAGATCAGCTGTTATAAGTGAATAATTATGCTATCTTCAGGAACAAGCACGAATGCAGTCGTCACATATGGGACTCACTAGCTCCCAGGTACCAGACTGGCATGGGGGGGGGGGAGGGGAGAAGAGTAGTGCAAGCCCTGAGACATAAAACATGTAGCCGAAGAGTCTGGAAGAATTGTGAGCTATTGGACTCGATAGTGTGGTATCTTGTAGAAGTCCGGGACAGAGGGTAGGAATTGAGTTTAAGTCCCAAAGAAGTGCTGGAGTACAGCTTGGTCAAAGACAGTGTCCTGGTGGGAGTCTATGTCCAGATAGTAGTGTACAACAAAAGTATGAATGGAGAGCCAGGTAACTGCCCGGCAAATGTCCTCAATGGCTACTGAACAGAGATTAGCTACGGATGTTGCCATAGCCCGCACATTATGAGCGGTGACATGATCCTCTAATAAGAGTCCTGCTTGCGCATAAGCAAAAGAAATGCAATCTGCTATCCATCTAGATAGAGTATGTTTTGTTACCGGTAGGCCCTGTAACTAGGATCAAAGGAAATGAATAATTGAGAGGATTTTCTGTGATCATTAGTTCTATCCAAGTAATAGGCCAGCGCTCGACTGCAGACTGAAGTGTGTAGTGCTGCTTCAGTTAGAGATGCAAGTGGTCTAGGGAAGAAAATTGGGAGGATTACCGACTGGTTTAGATAGATGGAGGAAACTACTTTCAGGAGGAAATGCGGATGGGTATGCAGATTCACCTCGTCATGGTGGAACAGAGCATAGGAGAGGATCTGCCACAACAGCCTGTAGCTTGCTGATGTGGCAAGGTGAAGCGAGGGCAATAAAGAAGATAACCTTCCAAGATAGAAACTTCAGTGAAGTGGTGGCTAAAGGTTCAAAAGGTGGCTTTAGAAATTACGAAAGAACCACATACAGATCCCAGGCTATCAAGGCAGCTTAATGGGTGGCTTGGACAGCAGGAGACCCTGCATGAAGCATGCTACTAAGGAGTATGAAAAGATAGACTGTCCATCCACTGGTCTGCAATGGCACTAAGGTGAACTCTCACAGAGTTCGTCTTAAGACTTGTCAAGGATTAGTGGAAGAGATATTGTAGAAGCGACTCTACTGGGCAAGAAAAAGGTTTAAGGTCCTTTGGGGAGCTCCAAAGGGCAAACCTATGCCATTTAAAGTCATAAGATTGCCTGGTGGAATCTTACAAAATGCAAGGACGACTTCCTTAACTGCCTGTGGTAGGTCAAGGTCAGCAAGCACTAGCCCTTCAGCAGCCATGCTGTCAGGTGTAGGGCATGGAGAAGCGTCCTGTGGTCCTGAGAGAGGAGGTCAGGCGCACATCCCAGGTTGAGTGGCTGAGTCTATGCAAGGCGAAGAAGCAGAGGAAATCACGTTTCACAGAGCCAAAAGGGGGCTATGAGAATCTTCGAGCCCCTGTTGTCCTGTAGCGTGAGCAGCGTCTTGGGTATCAAGGGGATGGCAGGGAACACATAGAGCAGTCCCTATCCCCAAAGGAGAAGGAAGGTGTCCAGGGTCTGCCGATGCAGCGACGTAATCCTGGAGCAGAAGAGCAGAAGCTGTATATTTTGTGGAGCGGCAAAAAGATCTATGAGTGGGGTTCCCCACGTTTGGAAGAAGGATACGGCTTAGCCTGTCTGCTAGGACATTGAGTTTGCCCGGGAGAAACACTGCTCTGAGGTGGATACGGTGAAAGATGGCAAAGGACCATAGGTGAACCACTTCTTCATAGAAGGGATGAGACCCTGTTCCCTCCTGTTTATGTAGAATATGACAACTTGGTTGTCCATTCTGACTAGAACAGGTTGCCCCAATAGTTGGGGTTGAAAAACCCGAAGGGCATTTGTCAGTGCCCACAGTTCTAGCAGGTTGATCTGCCGGGCAGATTTCTGTTGTGTCCACAGTCCCTGTGTGGTCAGGTCATTCAGATGCGCCCTCCAACCCAGCTTGGAAGCATTTGTCGTCAGGGTGCATCAAGGTAGAGGCATCTAAAAAAGTGAACCGATGAGTAGATTTTGTGGGAGATACCACCATTGAAGGGACTTGATCAGTTGAGGGGTGTTGTGGATCTTGTCTCTGAGTTGACTCTTCACTTGCAGCAAATCCACTGCGCTTGTTGCATGTGTAATCAAGCGTAGGGGACGACATGGACTGTGGAGACCACGTGTCCTAATAGTTGTAGCATCTGTCGAGCTGTTATTTGGCTTTGCTGTTGTACTCCTTTTGTCAGCTCGGTAAGGCGGGCACAGCGATCCTGTGTGAGGAAAGTTCAGACCTGTTGAGTGTCTAAGAGTGATCCGATGAACTGCAGACATTGGATTGGAGCAAGTTGGGACTTTGGGAAATTTATGATGAATCCCAGGTGTTGAAGCACCACCATGGTACAATGAAGGGAGAGTTCTACCTCTTGGGGAGAGTCTCCCCTGATTGGCCAATTGTCTAAGTAAGGAAAGACTAATACCCCCAAGGTGCGTAGGTAGGCAGCAATGACTGCCATGCATTTTGTGAAGACCTTTGGGGCAGAGGCTAGATTGAAGTGGAGAACCCTATATTGATAACGGTTTCCTTGAAACATGAAGCGCAGATACTGCCTGTGCAAGGGATGTTTCAGTAAATGTGTGTATGCCTCTCTTAGGTCTAGAGAACATAACCAATCGTGTCTCTGGAAGTATGGTAGAAGAGTTCCTAGAGAAATCATTTTGAATTTTTTTCAGACCACAAACTTGTTTATGTTTCTAAGATCCAAGATGTGCCTGAAGCCTCCTGTTTTCTTTGGAATGAGAAAGTATGGAGATTAGAAGCCCAACTTTTCTTGAGGAGGAATTTTTTCTATGGCACCCTGGGATGACAGGGTGGTCACTTCTTTTAAGAGAGTGCTGTGAAGGGGTTATATGGGAGAATCTCTTGTGAAGCAGGTGGGGGGGGGGGGGGTGTCAAGGTTCTCAAGTGAAGCTGATAACCCCTTTGGACAATCTGGAGCAGCCATAACTCTGATGTTATGAAGTGCTACCTGTGGGCATAGTGAAAAGTTCTGCCTGCTATGTGGAGGGGCTGGGGGCCCTCCTGGGGCGGATTGGCAGTGCTCTCTATGAAGGAGTCAAAAACCAAGCGCAGGCTGTGCCTGTTCAGCTGGTTAAGGCTTAGGAGCTTTGGGTTTCTTGGGTTGGCGAGGACCCTGCTGCCTCTGCTAAGGATGATAGGCTGTAGAAGGCGGGTAAGAAGGATAGTATCTCTTCTTTTTAGAATTAAAAGATTTCTTGGGAAGAGACTTTCTTTTGGATGGGTCAGCTGTTTTCCTGAAAACGCGTTTTAAGGTGAGATCATGTATTTCAATCTCTCCTGCCTTTTCCCTCCAATCTTTGCCAAAAAGGTTTTCTCCATTACATGGGATATTGGCCTTTGCTCGAGGTCTGATGTCTGTAACCAGGCCATTTTGTGAGCTCCAATTCAGACTGCTGAAGCTCTGCTTGTGGATTCAAAAGCATCAAAACAGGCGCTGGTAAGAAATTAAGAAATGTTCTGGCCTTCCTTGATGAGTGTCTGGAATGCACTCCACTTATCCTCAGAAAGCAGGTAGGCGAAAGTCTCCAGATCCCTGGTGATATCTTTCAAAAACATGCCCATGACCCGGTGAAAAGCGGGATATAAATACAGTTAAATAAATAAATAAATAAATAAAATATACAGCATGTAAGAGTTTATTCTGGAAGCCAACATGCATGCCTGGAAGCATAGACACCTGAAGGCCACAAATCACTGCCATATGGCATGGATGAATGGTTCTTAGCGCTCTTTATGTGGCACATCGTTGATTCCACCATCATTGAGTGGTGAGGGAGCTGAGATTTTTGGAACCTGGGCACTCTGGTACTCGGTACTTGGTATTGAGTCTCATGCTGACAGGCGGAACCATGAGTGGGGAGTGGAGCATAAGGTCTTGTAGGATATGATGCACTGGTAAAGTAGACGCCTCCTTAGGCATGGGAGGGTATTGGAGTATCTCCAATTTCTCCACTCTCGGTTCCTTTTCCAAGGCTACTGTGATGGAGAGCCCTGCTGCCATCTCATGTATGAAAAGTCCTGAAAGGATATATCTTCTGTAAGGGACAGACGCAGTTCCTGAGGCGGCGAAGGGTCTGAAGTGATGCCAGGAAGCTCTTGGGAATCGAGTGACCCCCCACCGTCAGATTCTGAAGAACTTGAATCAAAGTTCGGTGGTCTCAGGTTCAACCTCAATCAGGGCCGGCCCGTTCATTGTGCGAGAATGTTGTTCACACAGGGCCCTGCGCTTCAGGGGGCCCCATGCCAACAACATCCCGCATTGAATGGCAGGCAGGGCGGCTTTAGAGGAAGCTGGAGAAGCCCCGGCTAACCTTTAACAACTGCCGAAGTGAAGCGCGTCTTTTTCCTTCACTTCGGCATCTGTACTGAAGTTTAGAACGCTGCTGCGCTGAGCGCCTGGAAACAGGAAGTCCTCTTTGACCTCAGCGCAGCAGCGTTCTAAACTTCAGTACAACTGCTGAAGTGAAGGAAAGAGACGCGCTTCACTTCGGCAGCTGTTAGAGGTGAACCGGGACCTCTCTGGTTCCCTCTAAAGCATTTTAGATAGCCGCAGGGCTCTTCGGGAGGGGAGGGGGGGCCTTGGACTGGAAATGGGCTGTGGGGGGGGGGGGAGCTAGGACTGGAAATGAGCTGTGGAGGGGGAGTTTGCTGATGGGGAGGGGTGCTTAGAAAGGAAATGGGCTGTGGGGGGGGGCTTGAACTGGAAATAGATGATGGGAAAGGGGGCTTGGACTGGAAATGGGATGACTGGGGAGAGCTAGGACTGGAAATGGGCTGTTGGGGGAGGATAGGACTGGACATGGGCTGTTGGGGGGCTAGGAGTGGAAATAGGCTGATGGTGGGGCTAGGATGGGACTGGAAATGGGCTGTTGGGGGAGGGGCTTGGATTGAAATGGACTCATGGAGGGGCTAGGACTGGAAATAGGCTCATTGGGGATTGGAAATGGGCTGAGTGGGGGGAGCTAAGACTGGAAATGGGATGACTGGGGGGGCTTGGACTGGAAATTGGCTGAGTGGAGGGGAGCTAGAACTGGAAATGGGATGACTGGGGGGAGCTAGGACTGGAAATGGATGGGGAGCTAGGACTGGAAATGGGCTGAGTGGAGGGGGCCTTGAACTGGAAATAGTTGATGGGAGAGGGGCTTGGACTGGAAATGGGATGACTGTGAGGGAGCTAGGACTAGAAATGGAGGGGCTAGGATAGGACTGGACATGGGATGTTGGGGGGGCTAGGATTGGAAATGGGCTGATGGTGGGGCTAGGAAAGGACTAGAAATGGGCTGTTGGGGGAGGCTAAGAATGGAAATAAGCTGACGGAGGGGCTAGGATAGAACTGGAAATGGGCTGTTGGGGGGGCTAGGACTGGAAATGGGCTGTGGTGGGCTTGGATTGAAATGGACTCAAGGAGGGGCTAGGACTCGAAATAGGCTCATAGGGGAGCTTGGATTGGAAATGAGCTGGGAAGGGGGAGCTAGGACTGGAAATGGGCTGATGGAGGGCTGGGATTGGAAATGAGCTGATGGAGGGCTGGGATTGGAAATGAGCTGATGGAGGGGCTAGAATAGGACTGGAAAGGGATGGGGGAACTAGGACTGGAAATGGGCCAATGGTGGGGCTAGGATAGGACTGGAAATGGGCTGATAGGGGGCTAGGGTTGGAAATGGGCTGATGGGGGGCTTCTGGGGGGGGATTGGACAGGACTGGAAATGGATGGGGAATCTATGACTGGAAATGGGCTGATGGGGGGCTGGTTTGGATAGGACTGGAAATGGATGGGGGAGCTAGGACTGGAAATGGGCTGATGGTGGGGCTAGAATAGGACTGGAAATGGGCTGATGGGGGGCTAGGATAGGACTGGAAATAGATGGGGGAGCTAGGACTCGAAATGGGCTGATGGAGGGGCTAGGATAGGATTGGAAATATGCTGATGGGGGACTAGAAGGCAGCAGATGCTGGGTGGGTCTGGAACTAGAAGGGAGCTGATGTTGGGGGAGGACTAGAATGGGATGGGGCTGGGAGAATGAAATGGAGAGGGGAAAAATATTTTGTGTGGGAGGCAAGAAAAATCTATGATTGGCCGGGTATTGGGAGAGTAAGTGGGGATTAAGGATGGAGGGGTAAAATTTGAGTGGATGAAAAAGGAATAAAGAAAGAGATGGAGGAAAGAGCAAAAGGAGAAAAATCAGTATGTTAAAGCAGATGTAGAGAGAGAATGGAAAAAAACTAGAAGAGAGAAGAAAGGACAAATGGACAGCAGACAATGGAGAGATAGCAGAAGACAAGAAAAAAACAGAAGAGAGTGACTGAAATAATTGCAACCACTGTTCCCTCTAAGCTGTGCGCGTGTGCGCGCACACACACCTTGTCGAGCGAGCGCACATACTTTACAACAGAGTGCACAAAAATTATGGCTCTGATTCTGATAGAAAACAACACAGACGTCTTAAAATTTAAAAGTTATGATTGTAATTACTAGAAATTTCCCGCTTCATTTAGTAATCGTCTATTTTCATTTAATTTGATTAAAATCAATGTGGTGTACATACTGTATTCTGATGTGTAGTCAAATTTTAAAGCATATAACTCCAAGTGTCGTTATGTGGCGCACAAAAATTTAACCTTCCTTCAAAAGCTGCACACAGCTGATATTTTATGCGCACACAGCCTACAGAAAATTAGAGGGAACATTGATTGCAACTGAAAAATAAAATGCACAAACAACAAAAGGTAGAAAAATACTTTTTTATTTTGAATTTATTAACTGGAATATGACAGCTCTGGGCAATGTGCATCTTTAACATCTGCATTTTATTTAGTACAAGAGGAAATTAATTTATAGTTTTATTTCTGCACTACTGTTGTACATTCCAAGTTTGGCTTTTGGGGTTCCCAGTTTAATTATTGTCTTCCTATTTCTAAATTGTGATCCCTGGTTCTTTGTTTGGTGACGGGTCTGTGTTCTGCATGTGTAACCAAGCTGAGGTATTCTGTTTATGTAGTTTATATTTGATTGTGCCACTTGTTCTCTTTCCCCAGTAGGAGATGTATTGGTATTTTCTGAGACGTATTGGTTTAATATTTACAATGTTGCCTTTTGATAGGTAGGGTATGGTGCTTTATGATTCCTGGTAGTACTGTTATGATATGGTGGGTTTACTATGGGCTCTAAATGGGCAGTTTTGTAGTACTTCCTAATGTGCCTGGAGGTTGGCAATGGAGTATAGTAATGTAGAAATCTTTTAGTCTTTCTTTAACCATACAGAGGCATGTTTACTAAAGGTTAGTGCATGTTAACATTATGCAAATATTTATGCAAATGAGGCCCCGCACCACAGTCTCCACACATGGCCCCGCACCCCCCCTTGGGCCGCCCCTGACCCCAATGCTTCGTGGAAGTAGACAGTCGATCCCGATACCAATACTCAGAGGTATCAGAACTGAGAGCAATGGCGGTATGAGTCTGTTGGATACCGGGGGCATCGATTGGTTCCAACGGAAGAATCTGCTGTGGGTGCTCAGACGATGCCAGTTCAAGGGCCGGCAACAGGCCCAATATGAATGGCTGTAGGCTCGGTGCCAAAGCCTGCACTCCTGAAGCTCTCGATGTTATCAGTACCGAGACTTCCAGGAGTGCTGCCAAACTCCTCTTGAGAGCCAGCATGTGCTGGTCTAGGGAGATGGCCGATGTCTGGGTGGAATCACGTATGGGGCTCTAAGCCACTGCCCAAAACATGGAACTGGTAGCTCCAGAGATCGATGCCTCAGGAGTATCCCGAAGCCCTACTTGTGCTTAAGGACAGATCCTTCCGCCGGGGCTGTTTGGCTGGCCGGTTTGCATCAGAAGCACCTCTACAGGAGTCACGATGCTCATGCTGGGACTTTTCTCTGGCACTGGAATTGGTCTTTGATGCCGAAGATCTGGAAACGGCCACAGACTTTGACTTTCTTTTGTGTTAGGACTTTGAAGAAGCCTGAAACCCATGAGAAGAAGTCGATGTCCTCGATGAAGTGGAATGCAACACTGCAGAAGCAAAAATCACGCAGAGCGAAGAAAAACCAGTCCAAAGTGTGATAAAAGGAAAGACAGAGTACTTTATTGAGCCTTCAACTGCCCGACACAGGCCGTGTTTCGTCACCCTTCGTCAGGGGCTAGCTAGGCATAACACTAAAAACATAAATACACAATTACTAAAAATGTCAAAGAACAGACATATAATAATAAGTTAATTAAAACAACATCATAAAAAATAATTAAACCAATATAAAAAACATTATACCATATAAAGGCAAATCAAATAGATATGCTCGAGACTTAAGACATACGAGGGGGTACCCAAAAAAACCAGGAACAACATTGTCGTGGGCGGAGCTTGTGTAGTACGCACTTCTGCCGCTAGGCGTTTATAGTGCAACTCATTGTCAGTTCAGTGCCACCTGTGTTGTCGACCTGGCTTGTTCTGTTCATCTGCAGTGATTGTTTTTGCTAGCGCTGTTTTGTTCTTGTTTCTTTTTTTATGATGACAAGTTTAAGTGAACAACGTGCAGCTGTGAAATTTTGTTTTCTACTCGGTAAAAATGCTGCTGAAACTGTTTTAATGTTGAAAACAGCTTATCAAGATGACACTATGGGAAAAAGTCAAGTGTATCAGTGGTTTGCTCGGTTTAAAAATGGCGACATGTCGATTGATGACAAACCTCGTTCTGGGCGTCCATCAACTGCCCGAATCGACAAAAATATTGAAAAAATTAGAGAGCTTGTGCTCACAGACCGTCGACAGACAATTGATCAACTGTCAGAGATTAGTGGGTTATCTTGGAGCTCGGTTCAGCGAATTTTAACGGAAGATTTGGAAATGAAAAGGGTTGCTGCCAAGTTTGTTCCTCGGGTTCTGACTGACAATCAAAAGGAACATCGAGTTGAAACATGTCGTGTTTTGAAACAACAGCTTGAAACTGATCCAGATTTTCTGTCAGAGGTCATTACAGGTGATGAGTCATGGTGCTATGGTTACGACCCAGAAACAAAGCAACAGTCAAGCCAATGGAAGACGTCATCGTCACCCCGTCCAAAAAAATGTCGTCAAGTCAAATCAAACATCAAAACAATGCTGATTTGCTTTTTTGATGCCAAGGGGGAAGTTCATTCAGAGTTTCTTCCCCCAGGTCAGACCGTCAATCAAACCTTTTATTTGGAAGTTTTAAGAAGATTGCGCAACAGTGTTCGTCAAAAAAGACCCGATTTGTGGCAGACAGGAGACTGGTTCTTCCACCACGACAACGCACCTGCACACACAGCCATCTCTGTTAGACAGTTTTTGGCTAAAAATGGCATGGTTCCGCTGCCCCACGCACCTTACTCGCCTGACCTGGCTCCGTGCGACTTTTTCTTATTTCCATGCATGAAAAGGGGCATGAAAGGACACCGATTTGACAACATTGAAGAAGTCAAGAAAAAAAGGAGGGAGGAGCTGTCAGCCGTTTCTAAAGGTGACTACAAAAAATGTTTCGAACAGTGGAAGCACCGGTGGGACAAATGTATCAGTTGTAATGGAGAGTATTTTGAAGGGGATAAGGTTGTTTTGTAAAGAATTTGAAATAAATAGCTTTTAAAAAATAATTCCTGTTTTTTTGGGGTACCCCCTCGTATATAAACAATATACATATGTGGGTAAATGCTTAAAAATACCTCTGTTGGAGACCGTTTAAAACAGTTGGTCTAACATCAAGCTCTTATGAGACTGACCAGGTAAACATGCTAAAAGAAACATAAATGGATTAAAAACAAATACATAATGTATCATAAATAACCAAAAATGAAAATATGGAGAAACAAGAGGAGGAGACAGGACCTGATAAAAATTGAGTATACTAAAGGACTGAATTGCAGACATGCGAACAACGGGTATTTTATGCTTCTATTGAGGCAGGAGTAAGTCAGTAGAAATAAGACCATTTAAACAAACTAAAAGCACGTAGGGACAGGCATGAGAAAACAATTATAAGCATAAAGTACTATGATGATGTAAAACGTGAATAGTGGCACATTGAACATTAATGTAGCGTGTAGGTTATAGTGAGTATGTGTAAATAATAAAGAACTATGATTCACATAGCCAGTGTAAATGGGAAACAGCCTACGTTAAAAGACTCTCAAGCAGCTAAATCGTGTTAAGAAATGACACGAGGAGCCAAATCTGACACAGTAATATAATCATTTATGTACAATTGGCAATGCCCTTAATACATACGACTTCATGTGATGCAAAATCATAAGTAAAGAAAAATATCCTCATCGAGCTGCCGTCTGTAGCATGCAGACCCGCAGCAACCGCAGAAACGCCGGCTCATGCGCATATAAAGGGAAAACAAAAGGGGCGGAGCGAAGCCGAACGGCTGGAAAGAGGATCGCTGTAGATTTTCTTGTAGAAACAAAAGAGGAATGTTTAAACAAATATAGTAAAAACCATATGATAAAAGTAAACCACAATGTGGACCAGTGAAAATGCATACAAGTAGGAACTCATGGAAATGATAGATCTGCAAAACGGCTTAGGGTACCGACGGAAAAAGAAACTATGGTAATCGTGTTAAAAATCAACAGCATCTAAAAACACTACATGAAAAGAGAAATAAATAAATAAATAAATATATAAATAACCAATTAAGATCACGATAAACAAGCAACTAAAAGGACACTTGAAATAACGTGAAGCATAAGATATTGTTGAGCATGAAACCATAAGAGTCCATACCGGGGGAAACTCATGAGGATGATAGACGGGCAGCACAGCTTAAGAACCATACTTATAATGACAAAAACTGGTAATAACTAAAATGCTATACAGAGAATAAATAAATAAACAAATAAATAAATAAACAAATAAAATACAAGAATAGAGTTCCAATTATAGCATGGATAACACTTATTGATAAAAACATAATAAAATAAATTATGGTGACTAGAAGCTTCAAAAGGGGGGCACAATGAAATGTCGTATTGATGATTGTAAAAAGGATCAAAGAAACACAGATAGATCCATATCCAAGTTTAATCCTGTAGGAGCCATCGGTTTTCCCTACATATAGCTTTTTACAGGGACACTGAACCACATAAATGACATTCTTGGTCTCACAATTAGCAAAATCATCGATGTAAAATATCTGATTGGTAAAAGGGTGAGCAAAAGTATTGCGTACCGGTAGGGAGTTCAAGCACACTGAACATTTACCGCACTGAAATTGCCCTTTAAATGTAGATAGAAACTTCCTTTCAGTGAAAGCTGAGGGAACCAAGAGATTGTGCAAATTGACATTGCGCTTATGAGCCACAGTTAATTTTAGATTTTGAAAGGCTGGAAGGGTCTGCACCAAGGGCCACTCTAGTAGTATAATTAAGATATTACCAATCAGATATTTTACATCGGAAAACCGTCCGCAGCATAAGAACCAGAATAGTGGAGCATAAGAGCTGCATTAAAAGAGGGTTGGTTGACAAACCCCTCGTCCAGCATTGGTTGGAAGCTCACCATAAGATTATGGACTTAAAGTTTTTTGTTATTAAAACAGTGAGAACCAACTGGAGAGGTGGCGATATTAACAAAACCATCATGAGACTTGAGCAGAAATTTATTTTTTTGCTTGATACGATGGCTCCTACAGGATTAAACTTGGATAGGGACCTATATGTGTTTCTTTGATCCTTTTTACAATCATCAATATGACATTTCATTGTGCCCCCCCATTTGAAGCTTCTATTCACCATAATTTATTTTATTATGTTTTTATCAATAAGTGTTATCCATGCTATAATTGGAACTCTATTCTAGTATTTTATTCGTTTATTTATTTATTTATGTATTTATTCTCTGTATAGCATTTTAGTTATTACCGGTTTTTGTCATTATAAGTATGGTTCTTAAGCTGTGCTGCCCGTCTATCATCCTCATGAGTTTCCCCCGGTATGGACTCTTATGGTTTCATGCTCAACAGTATCTTATGCTTCATGTTATTTCAAGTGTCCTTTTAGTTGCTTATTTATCGTGATCTTAATTGGTTATTTATATATTTATTTATTTATTTCTCTTTTCATGTAGTGTTTTTAGATGCCGTTGATAGATGCCGTTGATTTTTAACACGATTACCATAGTTTCTTTTACCGTTGGTACCCTAAGCCGTTTTGCAGATCTATCATTTCCATGAGTTACTTGTATGCATTTTCACTGGTCCACATTGTGGTTTACTTATATCATATGGTTTTTACTATATTTGTTTAAGAACATAAGATATGCCATACTGGGTCAGACTGAGGTCCCTCAAGCCCAGTATCCTGTTTCCAACAGTGGCCAATCTAGGTCATACGTACCTAGCAATATCCCCAAAAGACAGGTTCCACAATGCTTGTACTGGGTCAAGCACTGATTATCCTGGGTCCCTTTTTAATAGTGGTTTATGGACCTTTCCTCCAGGAACTTGTCCAAACCTTTTTTAAACCCAGCTACACTAACAGCCCTTACTACATCCTCCGGTAACAAATTCCAGAGTTTGATTACACGTTGAGTGAAAAAATATTTTCTCTTATTTGTCTTAAATAGTTTACCCTGTAGCTTCATTGCATGTCCCCTAGTCTTTCTATATTCTGATAGCGTAAACAATTGATCCACGTTTACCCGCTCCACTCCATTCATTAATTTATAGACCTTTATCATATCTCCCCTCAGCCGTCTCTTTTCCAGGTTGAAGAGCCCCAACCTTTGTAGCCTCTCTTCATAGGAGTAGCCTTCCATCCCCTTCACCATTTTGGTGGCTGTTCTCTGTACTTTTTCTAATAATGCTATGTCCTTTTTAAGATACGGTGACCAGAACTGCACACAATATTCAAGGTGCGGTCATACCATGGAACGATACAGAGGCATTATAATATCCTTTGTTTTATTTTCCATCCCTTTCTTTATGATACCTAGCATTCTATTTGCTTTCTTGGCTGCCGCTGCACACTGGGCAGAGGGTTTTAACATGTTATCCACGATGACTCCTAAATCTTTTTCCTGGGTGGTGGTTCCCAATGTGGAACCTTGCATTGTGTAACTATAGTGTAGGTTGTTCTTTCCTAGGTGCATAACTTTGCACTTGTCCACATTGAATTTCATCTGCCATTTGGATGCCCAGTCTTCCAATTTATCCAGATCCTCCTGCAGTTTTCCACAATCCTCTTGGGTTTTAACAACTTTAAACAGTTTTGTATCATCTGCAAATCTGATAACTTCACTCGTTATTCCCTTTTCCAGGTCATTTATGAATATGTCAAAAAGTAGCGGACCCAGTACAGATCCCTGGGGTACTCCACTATTCACCTTTTTCCATTGGGAATATTGGCCATTTAGCCCTACCCTCTGCTTTCTATCTTTTAACCAGTTCCCGATCCACAATAGTACACTGCCTGTTTAAACAATCCTCTTTTGTTTCTACAAGAAAATCTACAGCGATCCTCTTTCCCGCCGTTCGGCTTCGCTCCGCCCCTTTTGTTTTCCCTTTTTATGCGCATGAGCCGTCGTTTCTCCGGTTGTTGCGGGTCTGCATGCTACAGACAGCAGCTCGATGAGGATATTTTTCTTTACTTATGATTTTGCATCACATGAAGTCGTATGCATTAAGGGCATTGCCAATTGTACATAAATGATTATATTACTGTATCAGATTTGGTTCCTCATGTCATTTCTTAACGCGATTTAGCAGCTTGAAAGTCTTTTAACGTAGGCTGTTTCCCATTTACATTGGCTATGTGAATCATAGTTCTTTATTATTTACACATACTCGCTATAACCTACACGCTACATTAATATTCAATGTGCCACTATTCATGTTTTACATCATCATAGCACTTTATGCTTATAATTGTTTTCTCATGCCTGTCCCTGCGTGCTTTTAGTTTGTTTAAATGGTCTTATTTCTACTGACTCACTCCTGTCTCAATAGAAGCATAAAATACCCGTTGTTCGCATATCTACAATTCAGTCCTTTAGTATACTCAATTTTTATCAGGTCCTGTCTCCTCCTCTTGTTTCTCCATTTTTTCATTTTTGATGATTTATGATACATTATGTATTTGTTTTTAATCCATTTATGTTTCTTTTAGCATGTTTACCTGGCCAGTCTCATAAGAGCTTGATGTTAGATCAACTGTTTTAAAAGGTCTCCAACAGAGGTATTTTTAAGCATTTACCCACATATGTATATTGTTTATATATGTCGTAAGTCTCGAGCATATCTATTTGATTTGCCTTTATATGGTATAATGTTTTTTATATTGGTTTAATTATTTTTTATGATGTTGTTTTAATTAACTTATTATTATATGTCTGTTCTTTGACATTTTTAGTAATTGTGTATTTATGTTTTTAGTGTTATGCCTAGCTAGCCCCTGACGAAGGGTGACGAAACACGGCCTGTGTCGGGCAGTTGAAGGCTCAATAAAGTACTCTGTCTTTCCTTTTATCACTCAATGAAGTGGAAGCCACTGAAATAGAGTCCAAGGCAAACAACGATCTAAACTGTTTGGCTCAGTTCTGGAGGCCTCTCTTGCAGGCTGATGCAGAAAGCCGGTGTTAGACCCGCGCTGAAGCGATATTTTACATTCCTGACAACACACACTCTAATGTGTGATGCAGGAAGGACAGGGTATGCAAATGACCCCTGTGTTAACCATGTGCATGCAAATGAGCCATGGCAGCGTTAAACTGGGAGAGCAAGCCAAAAACATGCGCACAAGAAGCCTGCGCTAGTTTCGCTTGCTCTCTGGGCACCGCATGACTAATTTGCATAAGAGTATTTTGATGGCATTGGGGACGATCGAGGCATCGAGAAAAGCTCTCGATGCCATCAAAATACTGTCAGGGACCGTACCCGACAAAAAACAATCCCTGGTGCCCAGCGGCCCGTTTCCCCCATGAACAGTATTTTGATGGCAATGGGGACGACTGCAGATTCGTGAAAAGCCCCTGATGCCATCAAAACAGTGACGAGGCCTGTGCCCCAACAAAAGTAATTACCTGGTAGTCTAGGGGCTTCTGTACCCCTCACCCCCATGTAAAATAAAATAAAAGTTAAAACCTGGTGATCTAGCAGCCCTTGAACCCCCCCAGCCCCAAACCCAAAGTAAATATAAAATTACCTGGTGGTCTTGTGGCCCCTAAATCCAACCCCCTGTGCGTACCTTAAGATAGGTGGGAGTGCTGCCTACATGCTCCTGCTCTGGTCCATCACCTTGTAAAATGGTGCGCCTGGCCCCTTGCGGTCCATCCTGGGATGCGCTGGGTGAGGTCAGACTGCCATATAAGGTGGACTATGCCTTATATAGCAGTCCAGCTCCGACTGGGGCCAGGTGTGCCATTTTACAAGATGCCAGACCAGAGCAGGCGTGAGTAGGCAGTGCTCCCTCCTATCTTAAGGTTGGAGTGTTGGAATTAGGGGCCACTAGACCACCAGGTAATTTTACATTTACTTTGGGATTGGGGGGGGGGTTCAAGGGCCACTAGACCACCAGGTTTTAACTTTTATTTCATAGGCTTTTAGGTAAGAAGTTGAAATCTAGAACTTGCAGGGTAGCATTCTCTGAAGTGCTTCCTGTGCCACGCGCATGGCCCAAAAGGCAGGCGGAGCTCCAGAGTCTCAATGCGTGGATGAGATGATGGTGCAAAGAAGAGGGTTTTGGATAAATGACCTGGAAATGGGAATGAGTGAGGTGATCAAATTTGCAGATGACACAAAATTATTCAAACTTATTAAAACCCAAGAGGATTGTGAAAAATTGCAAGAGGATCTTAATAAATTGGAAGACTGGATGTTCAAATGGCATATGAAATTTAACGTGGACAAGTGCAAAGTTATGCACCTAGGAAAGAACAACCCAAACTATGGTTACACGATGCAAGGAACCACCTTAGAAACCACCACCCAGGAAAAAGATTTAGGTGTCAGCGTGGATAATATGTTGAAACCCTCCGCCCAGTGTGCAGCGGCAGTCAAGAAAGCAAATAGAATGCTAGGAATCATAAGGAAAGGAATGGAGAATAAAACGAAGGATATCATAATGCCTCTATATCGTTCCATGGTTAGGCTGCACCTTGAATACTGTGTGCAATTCTGGTTGTCATATCTTAAAAAGGATATAGCAGAATTAGAAAATGTACAGAGAAGAGCTACCAAAATGGTAAAGAGGATGGAAAAATACCTCGATGAAGAAAGGCTTAAAAGGTTAGGTCTCTTCAATTTGGAAAAGAGAAGACTGAGGGGAGATATGATAGAAGTCTATAAATTAATGAATGGAGTGGAACAGGTTAACGTAAATCAGTTGTTTAGGCCATCAAAAAGTAGAAAGACTAGAGCACCCACAATGAAGCTACAATGTAACCCATTTAAGACTAATAAGAGGAAATATTTTTTCACTTAACGTGTAATCAAACTCTGCAATTCGTTACTGGAAGATGTAGTAAAAGCTGTTAGTGTAGCTGAGTTTAAAAAAGGTTTGGACAAGTTCCTGGAGGAAAGGTCCATAAACCATTATTAAAGAGGACCCGGAAAATCTACTGCACTGCTTACCCCAGGATGAGCATTGTGGAAGCTGCAGACTTTGGGTACCTGCCAGGTACTTGTGACCTGGATTGACCACTGTTGGAAACAAGATACTGGGTTTGATGGACCTTGTTCTGACCCAGTATGGCATTTCTTATGCTCTTATGTTTTTCTTCAAAGTACCATCAAAAATACTCCGGCTGCCTTCCCATCGACCACCTCGACTTCCCGTCAATTCCAGTTTCCCTTGCTTTTCTTTCTTTTTTTTTTAACCTTAATTTTCTTTATTTTTATTTTTCAAACTTGAGGCCTACGGCCTCTTTGGGCACCATTACCCAATTTGCTTTTGCCTCTATTTTATTTTAAAAAATGGAGAAGCCCGAAGTGGGTTAAATTAGTGCTCTAAATGTTCCAATACAATTTCTATTACTGGTGAGCATTCTTGATGCCTCAAGTGTCCACGACATCGATTCCTACCTCTCGTGTCACCATATGACCTTCAGAGGTCGTAAGAACTAAGACTAACAGAAGGCTAAGCAGTTTCCTTCAGACTCAGCTCCTTTGGTGCACTCCTCGGGGGCGTCGACTCCACCGAAGTCTTCCCATGCTTCTAAATCCTCACCGGCAAAGGAAAAGCATCACTTGGAGTCACCAGCATTTAAGAAGACATCGGATTCGGCATCAAGGTTATCGACATCAAGGTTGGCATTGGCTTCCGATATGGAGCATTAGCATCGGCATTCTTCACGTTCCGATGCGGACTGTCCATCTAAACAACCCCGGCAGGAAGTATCACCCTCCAATGCCATACAGGAGTTTGAGGATGCCCCGAGGTCTTATCCTTGGTGGAAACCCCGATACTGGATCAGGAGTTGTGGAGCCTCTCCTCCCCTGCTACCATCATTGGATGACCATGTCAGCGCTATGGAGCGTAGCATCGCTAAACTCTCAGCAATTGTTATGTTGATAACTTTGGAGGCTCTGCAACTGGCACCAGTACGGGTTTCACTGATACCACCAGCGACCACAGCCATCGGTACTCTGCTGCAGGTATCCCCAGCTTCAGAGGGTTCGGAGCAACCGGTACCCAGACCCTCGGATCCATCGTGTCCAATACTCTCGGCATCAAAACAACAAGCATTGAAGCATAGAAGGTATCGAACATCTCATAGAGATTATTTTGATATCCTTCCAGACTCCAATTCCGAGGACCCATCCAAGGTGGAATCGGTCGAGTCCGATACACCCAGGCATGTTCCGTCAGATCCACTGCTTCCTTATAAACAGAGACGTTCCCTGCCGGAAGACATGTCGTTCCAAGACTTAAGAATATGGCGGCAGCTCTCGATGTTTCAGTGGCGACTGAAACTGAACCAAGAGCTGAGGAGCTCGACATACTACAGTATCCTTCGGCACCAAAGAGGCAACCACCCTCCCGGTATTGATCAACATACTCTGTAATGGTGAAAACCTCTTTGGTCAGAGGTGGAGGGAAAAGGCCAGAGAGATTAAAATAGATGACCTCACTATGAAGAGGCTGTCAAGGAGAACTACAGATGCTTCCAAAAAGAAGGCTACCAACAAAAAGATATTCTTCGCTAAAAAGAAGAAAGTTTTCCCTCCATATCAAGCCTATGCTACCTATGCTGGTCCACAACAGCAGCAGAGACAATCAGGTCAAAAGCAGATAAGGAAACCCAAGGTTTCCAAACCACAACCTGCCCTATCTACTCAACAGCCTCAGATGTTTTGACTCTTTCAAAAAGAGCATGGCCAATTTTCCCATCGTTCTCCCTCCTCCTTCCAAGATCCTAGGAAGGCTAGTGCATTTTGCACACTGTTGGATAAGTACCACCTCCGAGCCCTGGACCCTACATTTAGTCTCTCATGGATTACAACTAAAGTTCCAGACTTGTCCTCCCAATCATTTTGTGGGACAACCTTTCCTGGATCCACTTCACTCTTTGCTCCATCAGGAGATCCTCTCCCTGCTAGAACAAGGAGCTATCGAGGAAGTCCCTTCTGCCCTGCATGGCTGGGGATTCTACTCCTGATATTTCTTGATTCCAAAAAAAAGACAGGAGATTACAGGACTATACTAGATCTCAGAAATCTCAACAAATTTCTTATCAAGGAGAAATTCAAGATGATTTCTCTAGGCACCCTCCTGCCTTACCTCAAACAAAATGATTGGCTATGCTCTCTAGATCTAAAGGATGCATATACACACATCCTCATTCACCCAGACTACAGAAGATTCCTCAAGTTTGTTTTTCAAGAAAACCATTATTAGTACAGAGTCCTCCCTTTCGGACTCGCCTCAGAGCACAGAGTATTCACAAAGTGCTTAGCTATTATAGTAGCCTACCTACGAACCGTGGTGATCTTTGTGTCCCCCTACTTAGATGACTGGCTGCTAAGGGCAGACTCCGCTTTAGTGGTCGCTTCCACCCTAAATCAAACCATTTATGTCCTTCAAGAGCTGGGGTTTGTGATAAACTATCCAAAATCACATCTCTGCCCAACCCAGAACCTCGAGTTCATAGGTGCTCGCCTGGACACGACAAGGAACAAAAGTTCCTCCCAGAAGACCAATGTTTCCATCTGATTACCTTAGCTACACAGGTGCAGCAACAACCATCAGTTCCTGCCAGAACATTTCTACGCCTTTTAGGACATGTCTTCCACAGTCCATGTCGTACCCTATGCTCGCCTCCACATGAGGATTTCACAGTGGACTCTCTCAAGCCAGTGGAAGCTGTCCACAGGTCATCTCTCATACCTGGTCAACATCACTTTATAGATGAAGGCATATCAGTAGTGGATCACGCCACAGAATCTAATTGAAGGGTCACCTTTTCAGAAGTCTGCATTGCAGTTTATCCTATCCACCAATGCATCAAAACTAGGCTGGGGAGCCCATCTCAGTGGTCTCACAATGCAGGGTCTTTGGTCCACTCAAGACAGAGCCCTCCAAATCAATCTTCTGGAACTCAGAGTGGTATCCAATGTCATCAGAGTCTTCTCTCCCCAACTCAAGCAGCATTCTCCTTCTGTGTAGACCGACAACCAGGTGGCTATGTTTTATATAAAACAAGGAAGGACAGGCTCTCAAGCTCTGTGCAAGGAGGCCTCTCGC
Source organism: Ichthyophis bannanicus (assembly GCA_033557465.1). Classification (NCBI taxonomy): domain Eukaryota; kingdom Metazoa; phylum Chordata; class Amphibia; order Gymnophiona; family Ichthyophiidae; genus Ichthyophis; species Ichthyophis bannanicus. Next base: position 335,382,474 of record CM066038.1, read on the forward strand.
CTGTGGAACTGGGCAATCTCCTAGGGTATTCACCTTCACGCAGTCTACCTTCCAGGAGAACACAATCATTTGGCCGACAGACTAAGTAGGATTCTACATACAAACAAGTGAATGTTGGATCCTCAAGTAGCCTAATGCTTGTTTCAACTTTGGAGGATTCCACTAATAGACCTCTTTGCATTTCCTCCCAATGCTCAACTACCTCAGTTCTGTTCAAGGATTGCCTCTCCCCACAGGGAATAGTCAGATGCTTCCTTATTCACTTGGTCTGAAGGCTTCTTCATGCTTTCCCTCCACTTCCACTCATAGTGAAGACTCTCTTCAAACTCCAGGCTGAATGGGGATGAATGATTCTCATTGCCCCAAACTGGCCCGGACAACCATGGTTTCTTCTGCTTCTTCAGCTTGCTCCAGCATCTCCCCTCCTGCTCGGTTACTCACTGATACTTCTCTCCCAGGAGCAGGGCACCCTGTTGCATTCCAACCTCAAACCAATCCAGTTGATGGCCTGGAACCTGGATGCATTTCTATTGGATGCTGGGGAGTGTTCCTGCGCCGGGCTCCATTGGTGCCGATGCCACCCATATGTGAAGACTGATTCCTGCTGTTCCCAGAGATCACCTGTTACAGATGAGTAACTACGCTTTCTGCCTGAAACAGGGGGATAAAGGCACCCCTCTTGCAGGGTCAGAATGAGGGAAGAAGCAAGCAGCAGCTGCTGAATGGATTCAGGAGGACAAGCTGCTAACCAGCAGGCACTGCCTTGAATCAGTCACGAGGCCATCCGTTTGTGGACAATATAGTGATGTTAGCAGCATCTTAACCGTCACCAAGGCACACACTTGCTTCATCACCCTGGTTACAAAGGGTGTACCCTTTGATCTGTGAGAATCCCAGCGAGTGTTCCCGCCTGAGAAGAGACTTCCCAGAGGGCATTTGCGATCGTAGTAGTCTTCATATTTCTTACCATGATGGCCTCCGGATATCGGGTGGCATAGTCCAGCATGACTTGTTACCATGGGTGGTTTGCTCCAGGGGCCCTACCAGATCCACGGTCAATTGTTCGAACGTGGTTTCAATAATGGGCATAGGCACTAGAGAAGCAGATCTGACTCTGGAGTGGTTGTGAAGCTGGCAATACAACTGCACCTGTTTATGGATCCCAGGCCAGAAAAATCAGACTGAAATATTCTCCAATGTCTTCTCCACCCCCAAGTGTCCCCCTAATAAATGGATGTGTGCTTACGACAACACCTGCTGATGATAAAGTTGGGGAACTATTAGTTGTTCTACCTTTTCCCCCTCTAGGGCACCCTCGGCCACGCTGTATGACAAATCTCCTTTTAGCACAAAATAGGGAAAGGTTCTCACAGGGGAGTCTCTGCTTCCTACTGGAACTCCATCTACTTCCAAAACTCACTCTTGGGCATGGTTAAGGGACTCATCCTACTGTTGGGCCTCTGGAAGCTCTCGGGGTCTCCCCTTGGCCTTAATTCTGGGAAGAACTAGTGTGTTTGGGTCACTACTGCTGGAAGCTGAGCCATCTCCAGGATTTTCTTCACTATGCTCTTCCTCCCTATAGCCTCACCTAGATTCTGCTGGTAGCGTAGCTTCTCCTGGCAACGCTGACTCTGGGGTTTAGCAAGCTTGAGATTCTTGACATACATATCCGGTTCTTCTAGGGATGAAATCTCTGGGTAACCTTCCCGGTTCGACTTTGCAGAGTTGACAGCTGGGCCCAGATCGCTCGGAATTTTGGGTAGTTTCAGCTAAACACCACTGGATATGGGAACCAGGGCAACACTACGACCTCGAACATGACTTGGCCTGCCAGTGTCTTAAGTATAACCTGTGCCGCTGGATACTGCCTCTGGTCTCCATGCACACAGGACAGTGTTATATTCTTGGTATAATCGATCTGAAGTCGGCTTACTATTCCATGGCGAATGAGGGTCCGCAAACTCCTGGAGTCAATCAAAGCCTGGACGCAGGACCCCTCGAGCTCCAATGGAATCACAAAGTTCTGTGCACCTGGATGAGGAGTGTCCACAAAAATGCAGGTGTGAGAGGTAGTAATGCTGACATCCACAGATTCCTCCATACCCAGGGGACATTCCCAGGCAAAGTGTCCCCGAGCTCCACACTTAAAACAGGTGAAGTGGGCATGGTTGGGGCCATGCCTAGGTTACTTTTGGGTTCAAAATATAGGAGCCAACATCCACTCGGGCTTCCCCTTCTGTCCTCCAGAGCTAATGGATGATTTCTTCCCCTTCTCACTGTTGCTTCAGTCACTGGCTGGGCTTAATGATACCCTTCTGCTATTTCCAGTGCACTCTCAAATGTAAGCTTGGAGTGATGACATACCCACTGTTTTATCAGAGTGGTCAAGCCCTCTAAAAATTGCTCCAATAGCACAATCTTGGCTATCTTGGGCTCGGTTCTTCCCTCAGGTTGTAGCCACCTCCATGCAAGATCCTTCAAATGATAAAAGAGAGCCCTTTGAGGTTCTTCTGTCTGGAGTCCCTCCTTTCTGAACCACTGGCAGTAGGCCTCTGGCGTACAGCCAGCCTGTTCCAGTATGGCAGCCTTGGCAGTTGCATATGTAGCTCACCCATTAGGGATGGCATCCTGGAATGCAGCCTGACTGCTACCCTTCAACAGATTCCCAAATAAGTAGTCCATGTTTCTCTAGCCACCAGGTCATGTGAACGGTTCATACAAAGTTCACCAAAAAGTGATTAGGTTTATCTTTTGCCATCATTTTAAAGTAGCACGCTGGAGGGTGGAGTTGTGGTCTCTGTAGGGCCTGGATCAACTGAGACAGGGAACTTTTCTGTAGTTCCCCCTGTGCCTGAACAAGATTCTGTATCTGCTGCTGCTGCTGTAGTTGCTGCCCGTACAGCAGGGCATGTTGAAACTGCTGCTGACGCTGCTGCTGCTGCTCTTGTCAGAATCTGGGAGAGTCACTCCATTCTGGCTTGTCACTGTGCTCACGCAAACAACCACAGCTCACTTTTCTGCAGCTGAGTTAACTCTGCAGCATTCCAGTTCCAACAAACCTTTACCAGCCTCTAGTGGCCAAACAAAAACCTGCCTGTCCAGCACTGACTAAACTTTTCTTCAAACTCCCAAGCTAGGGTGAGGTTAATCCTCTTATCGCATACAATCTAAAAAAAAAAAAAACTAACCTGATGTAGAGAAGCATCGTCCTGGAGGTATGTGGATTTTCTCTCTGTCATGTGGTAAGAGGAAATACCCAAGCTGCCATTACATGTCGTATAGCAAGGTGGGCGGTGATCAGGGATTCTTAAAAAAGACCAGGCAAACAACAGTTAAGACAAACCAAAACCCCCTTTTATTATGCTGCAGCTGTTCAGCATGTCATTCCTCAGTCTGTTGACTTCACAAGACTGATTCTCAGTGCTGATGGGGAGGGGGCTTGGACTGGACATGGGCTGAGTGAGGGGGGAGCTAGGACTGGAAATCACCAATGGGGAGGGGGGCTTGGATTGGAAATGGGCTGTGTGGGGGGGGGCTTGGACTGGAAAAGGGCTGAGTGGGGGGGGGGGGATATGGGAGTGGAAATGGGATGAGGGGGGTGAGAGCTTGGAATGGAAATAGCTGATGGGGAGGGGTCTTGGAATGGAAATGGGCTGAGCAGGGGGGGCGGGATAGGATAGGACTGGAAATGGATAGGGGGACTCGGACTGGAAATGGGCTGATGGAAGGGCTAGAATAGGAAATGGACTGATGGAGGGGCTAGGATATGACTGGAAATGGGCTGATGGGAGGGCTTGGATTGGAAATGGACTGATGGAGGGGCCAGGATAGGACTGGAAATGGGCTGATGGGGGGCTAGGATAGGACTGGAAAGGGTTAATGGGGGAGCTAGGACTGGAAATGGGCTGATGCAGGGGGGGGGGAATGGGAGAATGGGACTAGAAGGCAGCAGAAGCTGGGTGGGGCTGCAACTAGAAGGGAGCTGATGTAGGGGGAGGACTAGAATGGGATGGGGCTGAGGGAGTGGGGATGGAGAGGGAAAAAATATTTTGTGTGGAAGGGAAGATCAATCTACGATTGGCCGGGTATTGGGAGAGTAAGTAAGGATATAGGATGGAGGGGTAAAATTTGAGTTGATGAAAAAGGAATAAAAGAAAGAAATAGAGGAAAGAGCAAAAGGAGAAAGATCAGTATGTTAAAGCAAACGTAGAGAGAGAATGGAAAAAAAACTAGAAGAGAGAAGAAAGGACTAATGGATAGCAGACAATGGAGTGTTAGCAGAAGACACGAAGAAACCAGACGAAAGTGACTTTATCTTTATCTTTATCTTTATTGGTAACTTAATATACCGCTCAGGCAAAAATGTGTCAGAGCGGTGTACAATATTCAAAATAGCTGCAGGAAGGAAGGAAAAGAACGCCAAATATGTGACAGAAAAGATTTAGGAGAAAGGAGAAAAAGCTAAAGGGAAGGAGAAGTAACAGGAAAAATGGCTAGAGAGAAGTCATTGAAGGGAAGGGAGGGGGGAAGGAGGTGGGGAGAGGTCAAAGGCGAGACAGAAAAGGTAGGTTTTTAAGTGGGCCTTAAAGGTTTTCAGGGTAGGTTCCAGGCGGAGGTCCGGGGGAAGCGAATTCCAGAGACGAGGTCCAAGGAAATAAAAGGCAGACTGAAGCAATTGCAACTGAAAAATACAATGCACAAACAACTAAAGGTAGAAAAATACTTCTTTATTCTGAATTTATTAACTGAAATATGTCAGCTCTGGGAAATATGCATCATTAATATCTGTGCTTTGTTTAGTACAAGAGGAAATTAATTTATAGTTTTATTTCGCCAGTGTTGTTGTACATTCCAAATTTGGCTTTTGGGGTTCCCAGTTTAATTATTGTCTTCCTATATCTAAATTGTGATCCCTTGTTCTTTGTTTGGTGACGATCTATGTTCTGCATGTGTAACCGAGCTGAGGTATTCTGTTTATGTAGTTTCTATTTGACAATGCCACTTGTTCTCTTTTCCCAGTAGGAGATGTATTGGTATCCTCTGAGATATATTGGTTTAATATGTCCAGTGTTGCCTTTTGATAGGTAGGGTATGGTGCTTTGTGAGTCCTAGTAGTGATGTTATAATACGGTGGGGGTTTGCTATGGGTTCTAAATGGGCAGTTGTAGTACTTCCTAATGTGCCTGACGGTTGGTGTTGGAGTATAGTAATGTAGAATTCTGGTAGTCTTTCTTTATCCATATGCTCATTAAGAAGCATGTTTACTAAAAGTTAGTACACGTTAACGTTATGCAAATATGTATGCAAATTAGGTCACTTATGCAAATAAGGCCCCGCAATGAGTCTCCGCACCCTCTTGGGCCACCCCTGACATGGAGACAAAGAACCAATGAAAAGCCCAGGTTTATGCTTAAATATTTTTATTAATTTTAAATAGCATAGCATACATGTTAAACCATTGTAATCAGCTTACATATTGAAACATTGTAAATTAGCTTACAAAATTCCAGACCTGGAAACCCTAATGGTGGAAACGGATTTGGACATTGTGGCCATTACAGAAACATGGTTTAATGAATCACATGATTGGGATATAGCCATAGCTGGCTATAATCTATTCAGAAGAGACAGATAAAATGGAAAAGGAGGAGGAGTAGCCTTGTATGTCAAAAGCAATATTAAAGCTACTGAAATGCAGGGGACATGGGGAAAAGAAGAAGCGCTCCGGATTGCGTTGGAAAGAGGAGATGGCACTGTCATCCATATTGCTGTAGTCTACAGACCTCCGACTCAAATTGAAGAGAGAGATAATGAATTGATTATAGATATTGCCAAGATAGCAACAAAGGGGGAAGCGATCATATTGGGTGACTTTAATCTACCTGATGTGGATTGGATTACTCCTTCTGCACATCTGGAAAGAAGCAAAAAAATTGTGGATGCTCTCCAGGATGCATTATTTAGACAAATGGTGATGGAACCAACCAGTGAAAGTTCAACGCTGGATGTAGTGCTCACAAACGGTGATAGTGTGTCGAATGTCTGCGTGAGTGCCCCTGTGAGCAACAGCGACCATCACAAGGTGTGGTTTGAGATAAAAGCCATGGTACAGGCCAATCATAGCAAGCTCAAAGTCCTAAACTTCAAATACACTGACTTCAATAAAATGGCAGAGTACTTAAAGGAGGAGATGACGGGGTGGAAGGAGATAAAGGAAGTGGAATTGCAATGGGCTAAACTAAAGGAGGCAATAAAAGGGGCAACCGATAAATATGTAAGAAAAGTAAATAAAAACAAGAGGAGAAGGAGACCTATTTGGTTTTCCAAAGAGGTGGCTGCTCAAATAAAGGCAAAAAACACAACTTTCGCAAAATTCAAAAGCTTGCAAACAGAACACAGAAATGAATACAGGATCCAACTCAAAGAGTCTAAAAGAGTAATAAGGATAGCAAAATCAAAGGCAGAGGAAAAGATGGCTAAAGATGTTAAAGGTGGCAACAAAACTTTCTTCAGGTATATTCAGGAAAGGAAGAAGATCAGAGTTGGAATTGCAGGACTCAAAAGTGCTGGGAAAGGACTCATGGAAAGTGACACTGAAAAAGCGAAATTGCTAAACAAATACTTCTGCTCTATTTTTACTAAAGAAGATCCTGGAGATGGACCAGCTGTGACTCCCAAATATAAAAACGGGAATGAAGTAGATACCACACCATTCACAGAAGACGAGGTGTTAGAACAACTTGCTAAACTGAAAGTGGACAAAGCCATGGGACTGGATGGGATACATCCCAGGATACTGAAAGAGCTCAGAGAGGTTCTTACAGGACCGTTAAAGGATGTCTTCAACAGATCCCTGGAAACGGGAGAGGTTCCTCAGGACTGGAGAATGGCTGATGTCGTACCTCTACACAAAAGTGGTGACAGGGAAGAAGTGTCAAACTACAGGCCCGTGAGCCTTACCTCGGTGGCGGGAAAAGTAATGGAGGTGCTCCTGAAAGAGCGAATAGTGAACTTTCTCAAAACCAACAGGATGCAAGATCCGAGGCAACATGGTTTTACTGAAGGAGGGTCTTGCCAAACAAATCTGATTGAGTTCTTTGACTGGGTGACCAAGGAACTAGATCAGGGGCATGCGATGGATGTCATCTACCTGGATTTCAGCAAAGAATTTTGATACTGTTCCTCGTAGGAGGCTTGTCAACAAACTCAGTAGCTTGGGGATGGGTCCCAAGATGGTAAACTGGATTAGACATTGGTTGACTGACAGAAGACAGAAGGTGATTGTACATGGAGCTCACTTGGATGAGAGGAAGATGATTAGCGAGGTGCCCCAGGGTTCGGTCCTGGGCCCGGCACTGTTCAATGTATTTGTGAGTGATATTGCTGAAGGACTGAGTGGAAAAGTCTGTCTTTTTGCAGACGACACAAAAATTTGCAACAGAATGGACTCCCCCGAGGGAGTGGCTAACATGAGGAAAGATCTACAAAAGCTGGAAGACTGGTCTAATGCTTGGCAACTACGATTTAATGCGAAAAAGTGCAGTGTCATGCACTTGGGTAGCAGAAATCCAAGGGAAATGTACGTGATAGGGGGTGAGAGGTTGGTATGCACGGTTCAGGAGAAAGACCTTGGTGTGATTATCTCTGATGATCTCAAGGTGGCAAAACAGTGCGACAAGGCGGGTGGCAAAAGCCAGGAGGATGTTGGGCTGCATACAAAGAGGGATTACCAGCAGAAAGGAAGAGATACTTATGCCACTGTATAAGTCACTGGTGAGGCCTCACTTGGAATAATGTGTTCAGTTTTGGAGAGCGTATCTTGCAAAAGATGTAAAAAGACTGGAAACGGTTCAGAGGAAAGCGACCAAAATGATTTGGAGCCTGCATCAGAAGCCTTATGAGAAGAGACTTGAAGACCTAAATATGTACACTTTGGAGGAGAGGAGGGACAGGGGAGATATGATTCAGACCTTTAAATACTTAAAGAGAAATGATGAACACACAAACCTCTTCTAAAGACGGGGAAACTGTAAAACTAGAGGGCATAACATGAAGCTGCAAGGTGGTAAATTGAAGGGCAATGTCAGGAAATATTTTTTCACTGAAAGGGTGGTGGATGCTTGGAATGCCCTCCTGATGGAAGTGGTGGGGACAAACACGGTGACGGAATTCAAAAAGGCATGGGACAAACACAGTGGATCCCTTTACAGCAATAGGATAAAAACAAAATAAACGGTACCATCTAACTTCTGAACCATATAACGTCTCAACAAATATATAACGTCTCAACAAATAGGGGTGTCCTACCTGGAGTGGTGGGTTTACCCCTAAACAAATACACTGGGAGGGGTAGCCTGCACAGAGCGACAGGTGCACCTACTCTTGCCATCTTGCTGGGCAGACTAGATGGACCATGCTGGTCTTTATCTGCCGTCATTTACTATGTTACTATGTTAATGAAACATTGTAAATTGCAAACATATTGAAACATTGTAAGCAGCATACATTTTGAAACATTGTAAACAGCATACACAGCATACATATGAAAAGATATTGAACAACAATATTCTATCCCACTACGGGGAATATTTCTTACTTTTTCTTCTCTCCCTCCTTTGTCCACCACCATCATCCCTCCTCCTCCCCAATCATCACCTCTACTCCCCCCTCTAGCCCCCACCCTTTCCATCAACCCCCCTTTCCCTTCTGAGCTCTAGTCCTAATTATGCCAACTTAAAAATTACAAACAGCAGTATTCCATTCCACAAAAGGATATAATTACTACATTTTATATTCCCCCAATAACCTTCCCTCACCTTCACCCTTTTGCACCTCCCCCTTCCAGTCCCCTCCCTCCCCACCAACCTCTTTTCAATCCCAACCCCTCCCCTTATCTTATCCTAACTTAGTCAATTTAAATTGTTAAAATATCATTCCTTACCCTTGCTGAAACCCCATCAAGATAAGGAGACCAAACCTTTAAAAAATAAGTTATTTTACGCACATGTCCTCTAGCAGATACTCCCTCCCATAATATCAGTTAGTGTAATACATTTCTCCACTCCCAATAATCTGGACCTTTAGAATCTCTCCAACTCCGAAGTATACAGTGTTTAGCAAGCAGACAACATTTCCTCACCAAGAGACTACTCCCTGATAAGGAAAGTCCCATAGAATCAGGAACATCAAGAATAGCAAATCCTGAAGTCAGAATTAAAGTTTGCCTCAATATTTCACTTAAAAATTTTTGAATTTCATTCCAAAATTTATTTACACGTATACAAGACCAGAACATATGCCCCAAATGTGCCTTTTCCATTCCACACCATGGGCATTCACTCTGTTGTGCAAAGCCCCCCTCCATGCTCTATATGGCGATATATAAGCACGTTCCATTATTTGAAATTGCATGTCACGTAATTTTGCCCCAGCTATTTGTCTAGGGATATGCCCTATGGCCTTTTCCCAAGCAAACTTTTCAAGATTAATTCCTAACTCCCTTTTCCATTGAAAGCTCAAATGATCATAGCTCTTAATTTGAGCTAAATTAAGTAAAGCCTTATTATATTCAGCAACAGTTATCCTCTCTTTGTCCTTAAACGCAAACTACTCTTTTAAATGGAAATTACACGTACCTGGTAATTGTAGTTCCTGGAGGGTCCAGTTTAGTCCTCCACATCCGGGTAGTGCACCTCTTCCTGCAGCATGGAGACTGGACCAATCAGAATCTTCAACACCCCAGGGCATATGCTGCTGGATCTCCCATCAGCCCCCAGTGAACTATTAACAAAGCAGACTCAAAGAAGCAACACAGTAAGAAAAGAGTAAAACTAGAAAAAAACAGGTGTATTCCCCGCTTAACTGTAAGTGGGCCCCCTCCCCAAACGAGAGAGCCTGAAGTGCGCACCTTGCTTCTGCCCCCTTTACCTGTCGTAAAAGGCAGACTAAGCAGGCAACATCAGAAAAAAAATTCTCCTCCACCGCTAAAGGAAGCGAAAAAGGAAAGAAATGAACTCCTGCGACTCGCGCTCACCGGTGTTAGCACACCATACCGAAAACAAATGAAGCAGTCTCTTGGGCGGAACGGAGGACTAAACTGGACCCTCCAGGAACTACAATTACCAGGTACGTGTAATTTCCATTTCCTGAGCGGTCCTCCAGTTTAGTCCTCCACATCCGGGATGTAACAGAGCAGTTATCAACGGGGGGGGACCTTGCCAACCGGCACGCAACACCGCTGAACCAAAACAAGAATCCCGAGTCGCTGCAACATCCAACCGATAATGTCTACTGAAAGCATGAAGCGACGACCAGGTAGCCGCTCTGCAAATTTCCACGGGAGGAACCAGGCTATGTTCCGCCCAGGATGCCGCCTGCGCCCTAGTAGAGTGGGCTCGCAAACCCAATGGCGCCGAACGGCCCTGCAAAATGTATGCTGACGCAATTGCTTCTTTAATCCATCTAGCGATAGAAGACTTCGCAGCCGCTTCTCCCTTTCGAATCCCACCGAAAAGCACGAAGAGACGATCCGACTTACGAAACGTGGCGGTCACCTTGAGATACTGACGCAACACTCGGCGGACATCAAGACGACGCAAGCCGTCGTCGTGCGAATTGGCTGACTCAGCAGAAAACGTAGGCAAAATGACGGATTGATTAACGTGAAAAGGAGACACCACTTTAGGCAGAAAGGAAGGAACTGGCCGCAGAACGACCTTATCCGCAGAAAAAGAGAGAAACGGAGGTCTGCAAGACAAAGCCTGCAGCTCCAAAATGCGCTTCGCCGAGCAAATAGCCACCAGAAAAACTGTCTTCAAAGTTAAATCCTTAACCGACGCCTGACGAAGAGGCTCAAACGGCTTCTGAACTAGCGCTTGCAAAACCAGATTCAAATCCCAGGAGGGAATGGACACTCTCCGCGACGGCCGCAACCGAAAAACTGCCTTAAGAAAACGCTGTACATCAGAGTGTGCTCCAAGAGGAACATCGTGAGTTCTCCCTCTGTAACAAGCGATAGCTGCTAGTTGAACCTTCAGAGAACTGGCCGCCAAACCTTTGTCGAAACCATCCTGCAAGAAATTGAGAATAACAGCGACCGAAGCCGTCGACGCCCGAACTTGATGCCTAGAGCACCAATCTTCAAAAATGCGCCAAACCCGGACATACGACAGCGAGGTGGAAGGCTTTCGAGCCTGCAGGAGGGTGGCAATGACCACCGGCGAATAGCCCCTTTTCTTTAGCCGAGCCCTTTCAATGGCCATACCGTAAGCGAGAATCGATCCACCTGAGGCATGCACAGCGGTCCCTGGACTAACAGATCTACCAGGGGAGGAAGTTTCCAGGGAACCCCGTCGAGAAGCCTGATCAGATCTGCGTACCAAGGTCGTCAGGGCCAGTCTGGAGCCACCAGCAAAACCTTTCTGCGGTGCGCCTCAATATGCTGGACCACTCTGCCGATCAACGCCCACGGAGGGAAGACATACAGAAGACCGAGGGCAGGCCACGGTTGGATGAGAGCGTCGATCCCTTTGGACATGCATTCTCTTCTCCTGCTGAAAAACCGACTCGTCTTTGCCGACTGGAAGGTGGCCATGAGGTCCATGAGCGGAGGCCCCCAACGACGAACTATTTGAGCAAATACTTGCGGGTGCAGTTCCCACTCTCCGGAGTCTACCTGCACTCTGCTGAGAAAGTCCGCCATCACATTATCTTTTCCGGCGATGTGCGCTGCCGAAATGGCGAGAAGGCGTACTTCCACCCAGACGAAGAGCGCCTCCGCCTCCTCCTCCATGGCCGCGCTGCCCGTGCCGCCCTGATGGTTGACATACGCCACCGTCGCTGAATTGTCCGACAGGACCGCACTGCTTTCCCCCGAACAGACACCTCGAAGGCCTGCAGCGCAAGTCGCACCGCTCGGAGCTCGAGGCGGTTGATTGACCACGAGGACTCCCTGGCTGACCACGTCCCCTGCACAAAGTTGTCCTGGCAGTGGGCCCCCCAGCCCGACAGACTCGCATCTGTTAACAACGGAAGCCACACCGGCTGCTCCAAGGGCATCCCCGCCTGTAGTGACTTTGCGCGGAGCCACCACTGCAACGACACCAGAACCCGCCTCGGGCAGGGCAACCGGCGGTTTAAGGAATCGGACTGGTTCGACCAGCGACGTAGCAGGGCTCTCTGAAGTGGACGCATGTGAAACCGGGCCCACGGCACCACTTCCAACGTTGACGCCATGGTTCCCAAGAGCCGCAGGTACCACCACGCGGATGGAGCGGGAATCCTCAAGAATGTGCGCACCAGGCGGCATAAGGCCTGGGCACGGCGCACCGGCAAAAACACCAACCCCCGCGCCGTGTCGAAAACCACTCCGAGGTATTCGAGGGACTGCGAGGGAACCAAGTGACTCTTTTTTGCACTGACTACCCAGCCGAGACTCTGAAGAAGACGAACAACCCGGTCTGTGGCCTGTAAGCTCTCCGCTTCGGAGTTTGCTCGAATCAACCAGTCGTCGAGATAAGGGTGAACTAAAACACCCTCTCTCCTTAAGGCTGCCGCCACCACCACCATGACCTTGGTGAAGGTGCGTGTAACGGTAGCGAGCCCAAACGGTAGGGCCTGAAACTGGAAGTGACCCCATGGAAAGGCGAAGCGTAGAAATTTCTGATGCACCGGCCTGATCGGAATATGCAGATAGGCTTCCGAGAGGTCCAGAGACGTTAAAAACTCTCCTAGGCGAACCGCCACCATGACGGATTTTAGAGCTTCCATGCGGAAATGGGGCACCCGGAGACACCGATTCACACCTTTGAGTTCTAAGATAGGACGGAGAGATCCATCCTTCTTTGGCACCATGAAATAAATGGAGTAACGACCGTCCCCGCGCTCGGACTCCGGAACGGGAATTACCGCTCCCAATTCCACCAGACGATTCAATGTTAAACGAATCGCCGACTCCTTCAGTTGACCCTTGCTGGGAGAAGGTACGAAGGAGTCTTGGAGCGGGGATGCAAACTCCAGCGCATAACCGTCTCGGATAATCTCGAGCACCCACTGATCCGAAGTAATGTGGACCCAAGAAGGAAGAAAGTTTCAAAGACGTCCTCCGATCACCAGGTTTCCCTCCTGGGCCCACCGCGCTTCATTGCGGTTTGCGACCAAAGGAAGAGGAAGAGGACGCAGTCGAGAAACCTCTGCCCGCACCTCGAAATCCCCGAAAAGTCGGAGACTTGGATCCAAACCGGCCACGTTGAGAACTCCAAAGACGAGAGGACCGAAACCTCCGAAAGTCCCGAAATTGACCCCGAGAAGCCGGGATACCTTTCCCTAACTTAGGTTTATCCTCCGGGAGTCGCCCGCCTTTGGACTCACCAAGATCCTTTACCAACTTGTCCAGATCGTCACCAAACAACAATCTGCCCTTAAAAGGGAGTTTACTGAGCCGAGACTTGGAAGACCCGTCGGCCGCCCAATTACGCAACCAGATGGATCTGCGGGCTGCCACTAAGGAAGCCATACTATTAGCCAACGTCTGGATTAAATCATAATGAACGTCCGCCAAATAAGCGGAACCAGATTCCAACCTCGTGACCTCGAGCAAACCCTGCTGGTCTAAACCGGAGTCCTGACGCAAATGCTGAGCCCACCTTAGGCAGGCTCTAGCCACCCAGGCCCCACAAATAGATGCCTGCAAAGACAAGGCATTGGTCTCAAAAGCCTGCTTCAATAAGCCATCGACCTTCCTGTCTTGAGTGTCCTTTAAGGCTGCACTGCCTTCAACAGGAATGGTGGTTTTCTTGGTCACTGCCGACACCGCTGCGTCTATTCGAGGCGACTTGAATTTCTCTTTGTCCTTGTCCGCTAAGGGGTAGAGGCGGAGCATAGTCCGAATACCCTTCAGACCCGCCTCAGGCTGATCCCACTCTGCCTGAATCATCTGATCTACAACCCGATGTACCAGGAACACTACTTGAGAATCCCGGACCGCTTGGATGAGGGGATCTTCTAATCCCTGTTCCTCAGTCGGAGGCGCTGTTGCGAGATTGAGAGTCTGAAGAGCTTCCGTGATAAGAGGAACCAGTTCCTCCTTACGAAAGACTCTAATGATACATGCCTGATCCTCGGGCTCCGGGATCTCCCCTTCCTCGAGATCCTCAAAGACATCCTCAGACTCCATCTCATGGTCCACATCTTGCCACTCCAAATCCTCCTGTCCGACGTCTGAGGACCGAGGTCGTTTTGTAGGTCTGGGTAAACCCCGACCGGCCCCTTCCGCTTTAAGAGACGGTAAAGGGGGTGGCACCGTGAAAGCATCAGGCGATCTACCTAAACGTCCCAATTGGAAAGCTTGATGCAAAAGAAGGACGAAGTCTGGGGAAAAAGCCGCCAAGGAAGAAGACGACTCTGTCTCTGTCCCCGGCAAGGACGACCCCTGCGCCCTAGGAACAACTGGCGCCTGGGGAAGAATAGAACCAAGCGAAGTCTCCCCCTCAGGCAGCAGGGAAGGGTCCACGGGATCTGCCACAGCCCTGCCTTCCAACTGCTGCTCCATATCCGCAGACACAGCAGCGCAGCCCCTGCAGATGCCCAAGTCTGACACAGTGCCTCTGCGTGATCCGCAGACCATGCACTGGGGCCTTGAGGACATCTAACACCACCCTAAGGAGGGGGGAGATGTCTAGAACCAGCCAAAGGGATACAGAAATAAAATAACCAAACTGTCTTTCGGCCCCTCTTTTTTTTTTTTAGGCAAAATAGAAAATAAACTACAAATGGAAGATTCCTCCCAAAACGCCAAGGAGTGAAATTGAAAAACCCCGAAGGAGAAGAAACAGCCCGCGGCAAAAAAGAGCTTAGGAAATGGCCGCCGGACTGGCGAAAAAAACGGCGGGAAAACACAACGAAACCAAAAATAAAGAAATTAACTAAAGAAACAAATTAAACTGATGGCAGGGCAAGTTCCCACTTACCGCAGCTGAAAGAAGTGACCGGGATCGCAAAAACCGCTCGAATCTAGAGCGGAGTAAAGCAGATAACCCGGCTGGCATAAGAAATAAAACGGAGAGCCGAGCACCCCGCAGAGCTGTGCACTGCCGCTGAAAACTCCGGAGCAAACCCTCTTACCCACAAAGAAGGTGCTGCCAGAAGAAGAGATCTTTCCCCCGTACTGTCAAGGGGGAGCGATCTAAGCACCGCTGAACAATTGCCCCAGGCAAAGGAGAGAAGGGCAGTGATGGCTCGGCTCGTTCCTTATTTTTTTAATTTTTTTATTTTTTAAAGTGACAGGTTTTATTTTTTTATTTTTTAAAGTGACAGGCTCACACAAAATAAAAGAAAGGTAAATGGAAAGAAAGCAAATAAACAACTCCAAAGAAAGGCTAACTAGTGTTGCTAAGAAGTCCCTAAGTGAGCCAGGCGGGCTCACACGTCTTCCTGCTGCTGGAGACTGGACACACTGGGGGCTGATGGGAGATCCAGCAGCATATGCCCTGGGGTGTTGAAGATTCTGATTGGTCCAGTCTCCATGTTGCAGGAAGAGGTGCACTACCCGGATGTGGAGGACTAAACTGGAGGACCGCTCAGGAACGTCTTAATATTTTCTGATCTCAAGCCATATCTTCCCATCTATCATGGTAATCACATAATACTTCAGATGTAGTGTCACAGCCCTTCCCTTTGGCAACGTGCTTGGAGGTCAGGGTGGACATTTCTTTCTTTCTTGAAGTGAGAAACTTCTTTTGCCCAGAGGGATTCTGGGACTAGTAGTTCACCTCTTTGGAATGAATAGTTGTGAATGCCAATATAAGTGGTAAGGTAAAGGGTTTTATTCCCATACAGCACAAAAGGTTTCCAACTGAAAGCAAACAGGTTTCACCTTATTCTGGATTATCACCAAACATTTACAAAGTCCAAACTGTTATATGTGTTTCACAGTTCTTGTTACTTAGGCAGGTTGAAAGCAAACAAACAGGTCAAATCAATCAAAGTCAAAGCTTCTTCTTTTCAGCTTAAGCACACAGTGTTTTCAAGTATGTCCTAGCCACTATACTTCAGGTAGGGATTCCACACTCCCTGCAATACATAGTGTACAGTCCATAGGACATTCAGACTGGGCTAATTCTGGTTCCACAAAGTCCAATTGCATAGCCTCTGGCTCTGCTACGTTAATTGCTAAGTCTGGGTTTCCCTGGTATGTCTGGCAATACGTCAGTGGTTCTCTCCAGGATGTGCCAGTCCTGTTCTGCTTGTTCTGGCAAACAGGTAATGTGCTCTTTGGCTAGTACTTTCTGTACAGGTTTCCACACCTTCTGCCAACTAGATTTGCTATAGCCACGGCTCCCTGACTTCCAGTCTTCTCTAAGACCTAGCTCAGATCTAGGAAAGGAATTGTAGCTGTACCTCGGTTCTCTGAGCTGTTGATCTCCAGCGTATCGTCTGCAAGGCACTCTCCTGCTTTCTCTGTCTCCTCTGAAGACCTCTCTCTGGGGCTCTCCAATATGAGACTGTCCTTCCTGGAACTTGTATTTTCCCTGTAAGGACTTCCAGTTCAGCTGCCTTTCCTTTTGTAATTGGAGCCTTCTGCTTTCTCTCTCCTCAGTATCAATAGGAGCTCTCCTCCTCTCTACAGCAGCAACGCTTTCTGCTCCTCTCCCTGGAAGACATCTCCCTTGAAGACTTCTTCTGAAGACTTCTTTCCTGAGGGCTTCTCTCCCTCCTATTTGGGGACTGCTTATAAGAGCGTTCCTCAGCTAAAGTTCCTGGCATTCTAAACAGGTGTGTTTGATTACTCTTTGAATTAGACTTTGCCTCCTCTACTCTAGGGCGTGTCAGCTTTCCTCGTGAGAGTCCTTGCTTGCTCCCTCTAGCTGCACTTCTATCTAACTGCACTCTACACATGTCTGATTCTTTAACAGAATCAGTGTTTTTTTCTAACTCCACAGGCTCAGTGGTGTCAGCTTCATCACAGTAGATATGCATAAAAATGCCCGAGACAAACCATAGCATCTTTTTAACTCTATAAATGGTTTAAGTACACCTTCTCCATTAATTACTTGACACAACAGATGAAGCCCTTTTGATTGACTTTATACTTTGTTGAAAGGCTATATTACCTTGCAGCGGCAAATAACCTGAAATTTCACTTGGAACACCCAATTTTTCACAAAGCTTTTGCCAACTCCAACGAACCCCTTGCCATAAAATATTATTTCTTAATTCTTTAGGTAACTTCACTCTCAACACATGGAACACTGACCGAAGGGAATAGGGAGCAACTAATGCAGACTCAAAATCATAAGGAGTGTATACCGAAGTGCCACCTATCCAATCACGTACATGACGAAGTAAACATCCCATATTATATAGTTCTAAACAAGGCAAACCCATATCACCTTGTTGCCATGGCCCATACAATCGTTCAATTCTTAATCTAGGCTGTTTTCCTCCCCCAAAAAATCCCTGCAATAATTTCTCTAATTTCTGCACATCTTGCCAAGAGCCGCAATGGAATTAATTGTAAAATATACAAGATTTTCGGAAAAATCATCATTTTATAGGCAGCTATCCTACCACCTAATGATAGAGGCAAAGGTGTCCAAACCTGTAATTTATTTTGTATCTCTTGCATTAACGGCCCAACATTCTGCCTATACAAATGGCACGGATTTTTAGGCAGCCATATTCCTAAATATTTAAATTTGTTTTTCGCCCATCTTAATGGAAACTCATCACCCCATTTTCCTGTAAACCCCCATTAAGAGTAGTTACTCACCTGTAACAGGTGTTCTCCAGGAGCAGCAGGAATCAGTCCTCACTTATGGGTGACGTCAGCTGACGGAGCCCTCGCGGAGCAATTTTCCCCAGCTTTCGCAGAAAGCCTTTGGGAATTGCAGCACGCATGCGCGGTCCCCTTCCCGCCCAGGGATGCCATCTTGCTCAGTCTGATGACATATCGGAAAGACAGCAAAAGTTAGCAAATATGCAATAAGAATGACTGCAACTCTAGGGGAGGAGGGAGGGTAGTGAGGACTGATTCCTGCTGCTCCTGGAGAACACCTGTCACAGGTGAGTAACTACTCTTTCTCCAGGACCAAGCAGGAAGTCAGTCCTCACTTATGGGACTCCCAAGCTTAAGGCTACCGGAGACCTCAAGTCTAAAAGAGCTCCCTCAAGCTCAACAGTACAGAGGGAAAGAGTCTTCTCTGAATACGAATCCGGCCGGTAGCCCAACACTAGGGCCGGAGGGAGGAGTTGCCTAAACCTCAAAGAGATTGTGGAGAACTGCCTGGCCGAAAGCGCTGTCCCTGCGGGACTCCCTTTCAAGGCAGTAATGAGCCGCAAAGGTCTGGCCTGAAGACCAAGTAGCGGCCCGGCAGATGTCTGCCAATGGAACAGAGCAAAGATGAGCCACCGACGCGGCCTTCGCCCTGACCCGATGAGCCGTGACACGACTCTCCAAGGAGAGACCGGCCGCCCCGTAAGACCAGGCGATACAGTCGGCTATGCAGGAGGACAGAGTACGCTTAGAGACAGGTACCCCCAACCGATTGGGGTCAAAAGATACGAAAAGCTGGACGGCATTCCTATGCTCTCGCGTACGGTCAAGGTAGAAGGATAAGGCTCTTCTACAGTCCAGGGTGTGCAGCACAGTTTCCGCTCGGCTGGCGTGCGGCCTGGGAAAAAAGGTCGGAAGAACTACCTCCTGGTTGATGTGGAAGTGGGAGACCACCTTCGGAAGGAACTTAGGGTGGGTCCGCAGTACAACCCTATTCTTGTAGAACCTAGTGTACGGAGGCTCCAACACTAGGGCTTGTAGCTCACTCACGCGCCTCGCGGAAGTGAGGGCCACCAAGAAGAGAGTTTTCCAGGAGAGAAAACGGGGAGGGCAGGTAGCCATGGGCTCAAAAGGCGGACAGGTAAGCCTTTGCAGAACCACGTTGAGGTCCCAGTCGGGGGCTGGGGGGCGCAACGGGGGTTTAAGCAGAAGGAGGCCTCTGAGAAAGCGCGCCACCAAAGGGTGCGAGGAGAGAGGCCTGCCCTCAACCGGTGAATGATGCGCAGAGAGAGCACTGAGGTGGACTCTGACAGAGTTGGATTTGAGACCTAGGTCGGAGAGGTGAAGTATTGCAGCACCACGGATACTAAACAGGCGAAGGGGTCCTCAGACCGCTGAGAACACCAGACCGAGAAGCGACGCCATTTGAGGGTGTACGACTTCCGGGTGGAAGGATGCCGAGAAGCTAGGACGACGGCTTCCACCTCCGGGGCTAGCCGTAGCGGAGCTAGGATTACCCTTTCAGCAGCCAGACCGTCAGGTGTAGGGCCCGGAGGTTGGGGTGCAGAAGAGTGCCCCGATCCTGGGTTAGGAGGTCGGGGTGGAACCCCAGAGGAAGAGGGGTGTCCACCGCTAGATGTAGTAGTAGGGGGAACCACAGCTGTCTCGGCCACCGAGGCGCCACCAGGATCACGGAGGCCCTGTCCTGGACAACTTTGAACAATGTCCGGGCCACCAGTGGCGTAGGAGGGAATGCATACAGCAGACCCGTGGACCACGGGATGAGGAAAGCATCCGGCGCCTCCCGAGAAGGATGGGGGTGCCGGGAGCAGAATCTGGGGAGCTGCCTGTCAGGGGACTGGCAAAAAGATCCACAGTGGGAGAGCCCCACCGGGGGAAGATCTGCTGGACCACCTCGGGGTTCAGTTTCCACTCGTGCGGTAGCAGCATCCGGCTCAGCTTGTCCGCCAGGCAGTTGTCCTGCCCCGGCAAGTAAACCGCTTTGAGGAGGATGTCGTGATCGACAGCCCAAGAGCACGGCCTCCGGGCTTCCCGACATAGAAGGAGGGAACCCGTGCCCCCCTGTTTGTTCACGTAGAACATTGCAACCTGATTGTCCGTCTGCACCAGTACGGACTGGCCGAACGTCAGGTGAGAGAAGGCCCGCAGAGCTAGGCGGATCGCCCGGAGCTCCAGGAAGTTTATCTGCTGGGCAGCCTCCCAATGCGTCCAAAGGCTCTGAGTGCATGTCCCTCGACAATGCGCCCCCCATCCCAGGAGAGAGGCATCTGTCGTGAGCACCCGGGACGGTGGGTGAGACTGAAATGGCATGCCGAGCACTAGGTTGGGCAGGTGAAGCCACCATTGCAGGGAGGAGACCAGGCGGTCGGAAATTTGTATCAGGTCCGACAGCCTCCCTGTGGCCTGACACCACTGAGTGCGAAGGCTCCATTGCGCAGGCCGCATATGTAGACGGGCGTTCGGAGTGACATGGACCGTGGAGGCCATGTGTCCGAGTAGCTGCAGGAACTGTCTGGCCGAGGCCGGCGACCTGCCGCTGAACCTGCTGGCTAGAGCCGTGAGCCGGTTGGCCCTTTCCGGAGGCAAGAAGGCACGCGCCTGCCGAATGTCCAGCCGTGCCCCTATGAACTCGAGGTCCTGAGAGGGGAGCAAAGCGGACTTTTCGAAGTTTATGATGAAGCCCAAGTGCTGAAGCAGGGCCACCGTACGTTGGGTGGCCTGGGCGACCTCCGGAGCAGACGATGCCCGGATGAGCCAGTCGTCCAGGTACGGGAAGACGAAGAGGCCTTGAAGCCTTAGGAAGGCGGCCACCACTGCCAGGCACTTCGTGAACACCCTGGGGGCGGAGGACAGGCCAAAGGGCAGTACTCGGTACTGATAATGCTTCCCCGCCACCACAAACCTTAGGTACTGCCGGTGGTTCGGATGAATAAGGATGTGGGTATAAGCATCCTTTAGATCCAAGGAGCATAGCCAATCTCCCCACTGGAGGTAAGGCAGCAGGTTTCCAAGGGTAAGCATCCTGAACCTTTCCCGCTGCAGGAACTTGTTGAGGTTGCATAGGTCTAGAATGGGCCTGAGGCCTCCTGTTCTCTTTGGAACTAGGAAGTACCTCGAGTAAAACCCGTGACCCCAGCAGTGTTGGGGCACGGGCTCCACCGCCCGTTCTTGAAGCAGACTTCGCAGCTCCCGAAGGAGCAAGGCTCTGTGCAGAGGGGGTCTGGGAGGCTCCCCTGGGAAGTAGGGGGGAGGCACCTGGTGAAAATGGAGGAGGTAGCCTTCTTGAACCACCTGCAATACCCAGGCCTCGGATGTTATGGCGGACCACCTGTGAGCAAAGTGGGTCAGCCGACCCCCTGTGCCGGCCGAAAGCCCCTGAGGGGGAGGGGCTATGCTGGCATAGTCAAAAACCCCCGCCCTGCTGGGCCGGGGCCTGCGTGGCGGGTTTGGGGGCTTTCTGCTTCCGGGATCCGTTACCCTGTCCCCTAGGCCGCTGCCCTTGAAGGGGGGTTGTGGCCGGGTATTGTGTTTGGTGATGCGTATAAGCATACACTTTCCTCGGGTAAAAAGGCCTTTTCCCCGAGCCCTTCTTCTTCTGTGAAGGGGCAGAGGACTTTCTAGAAAGGCGAGTCCTGGTGAGAGTCTCCGACTCGAGCTCCGCCGCCTTTTCGGCCATGGGTTTGCCGAAGAGGTTTTCCCCTCTGCAAGGGACATCGACCAACTTGTCCTGCACCCAGGGCTCGAGGTCGGATGACTGAAGCCAAGCCTGGCGGCGAGCCCCGATGCCGGCTCCAGCTACTCGGACCGAGGCCTCGAAGCCATCATAGGCCGCTCGAGAAATGAACTTCGAACACTCTCGAATCCCGGAGGACAAGGCTTGGAACCGCTGCAAGGGTTCCTCGGAGAGACCAGCCGAGAAACCCTGAAGTTCTTTCGCCAGGTCTCGGAGGTACATACCCATGTACAGCTGATATGTCTGGACCCGACAAGCAAGCATAGAGCCTTGGAAGCACTTCCTACCGAGGGCATCCAGGCTCCGGGCCTCCTTCCCCAGGGGCACCGAGGAGTGCATTTTCTGACTCTTAAGTCGATGCATGGCCGACTCCACCACCATGGAGTGGTGCGGAAGTTGCGCCTTCTGGAACCCGGGGCTCTTGCGGACTCGATATATGGAATCGATCTGCTTGCTCAACACTGGCGTCGAGGCGGGGCTCTCCCACATGCGGAGGAGAAGCCGCTCCAGCATCGGGGGAACCGGTACAGTGAAGGCCTCCCTCGGGGGGGAGTCGTATTGAAGGGCCTCGAGCTCTTCGGCTCGGGGTTCCTCCTCCGGATCCGCGGGGAAGGCCAACGCTTTGGCCATATCCCTCACAAAATCGGAGAACCGGGTATCCTCCGGAGGGGACCGCCTCCGAGGCTCCGACTCTGGCAAATCGGAGGGGACGCACCGAGTCTGAAAAGAACCGGGTGACTCGTCCTCCTCCGTGTCCCAGCCCGACTCCTCCGAGGAGGAATCGAGAGGTTCCGCGGGGGCGGGACACGGGGACCTCCGCCCCAACGCCGAGGCCGGCATCGAGGACCTCGGTCCTGAACGGGAAGCCGAGGGAGACCTAGGCCGAGGATCGAATCGAGCACGTATGGACTCGAGGATTGGCTCGGCCTCCGGGGTTGACTTGAGCGTTGACGTCCCGGTGGTCGGGGCAGATGCACTGGCGAGGCCGGTGATCCATGCCCGCTGCTGGTCCATGAAGGCAGATATACTGCGCTCCAAGGTCGTCAATCTGAGATCAAGCTCAGAAGACCCAGCAGCCGTCGACGTCGGCTCATCCGTGGGGGAGTCCAGGAGGACTATATCACTCACGTGCCTAGGCGACTCCACTTCGAGACGAGGGATCTTCGAAGGCTTTTCCTCCTTTGAGGGCCCGGGGAGCTGGACCGGGCTAAGCGACCTGGCCCTCGAAGGACCAGTCTCGCCGCCCGGATCCACCCTTGTGGGCCGCTTCTCCCGCCGGCGTTCCTGGCTGGGGGAGCCCCATTCAGAAGAACTCCTACGATGCTCCGAACCGGAGCCGCGAGGCGTAGAGGCCTCTGACGAGGTCCGCGTGGAGTCAGAGAAGATCCGGTCCCTCTGCGACTGCCGACTCCTCAGCGCCTTTGAGGACATCTTGTTGCACGGGCCACAGCTTATAGGGTCATGCTCGGCCCCAAGGCAGCAGAGGCAGCAGTCATGCGTGTCAGTAAGAGACATGAGCCTGACACAGAGATCACACTTTTTAAAACCGCTGGCAGCCATCGGGGGAAAAAGGGCCCCTGCAAGGTCGAACGACCGCGCTGCCAGGGATGAAGAGAAAAGTGGCGGGACCGCCAGTTGGAAAAAAATTAAAACGTAAACGGGCCCGATAGGGGATATCGAGACCCGGCGGGAAGAGGAACACACAAACCGAGAAAATTTTTTTTTTTTTTTTTTTAACGAAAAGAAATCAAAGAAATCAACTTTTCAGCGGCGTTAACAGACATGTCTGTAGGGCTCTGCGGAAAAAAGAAGACTGAGCAAGATGGCATCCCTGGGCGGGAAGGGGACCGCGCATGCGCGCTGCAATTCCCAAAGGCTTTCTGCGAAAGCTGGGGAAAATTGCTCCGCGAGGGCTCCGTCGGCTGACATCACCCATAAGTGAGGACTGACTTCCTGCTTGGTCCTGGAGAAACATCCAATGCCTCCGATTTAGTCATATTCAACCTTAAACCAGCTATTTCCCCAAAACGTCTAATCATATCTAGAAGTCTTGTTAAAGAATCACGAGGATTCAACAACATGACTAATAAGTCATCCGCAAAAGCAGAAACCTTAAATATGCATGATCCAACCTTCACTCCTTGTATATCATCATATTCATAAATCAATCTCAGCAAAGGATCCAATGAGAGCACAAACAACAATGGAGACAATGGACAACCTTGTCTAGTTCCACAAGTAATATAAAAATTATTAGTGATCTGTCCATTAATTCCTACTACTGCCTTTGGCTTCTGATACAAAACTCTGATACCTTGTATAAATCCTTCACCCAAACCATAAGTATTTAAAACTTCAAATAAATATGTCCATTCTACTCTATCATTGTGGTTTTGCCTAAACCTGGAAAAGATGTTACAGAGGTTGAATTTTATCGACCAATTTCATTGATTAATTATGATCTTAAGTTGTTTGCGAAGATATTAGCAGATCGTTTGGCAGGATATCTGCCTATCTTATTACATGATTGTCAGACTGGATTTGTGAGAGAACGGTATCCTACAAAAAATGTTAGGAAAATATTAGGAGCATTGAGCTGGGTTAGGAAAATGGCTATCCCTTCTTTATTGGTTAATTTTGACGCTGAAAAAGTCCAGGTTTAAATGACATCACTCCCATGCCTCTATCCACCTCAGCCACCAGAGGTCTCTTCAGCATCTGTCCCAAAGCATATGAATGAAGAAAGTTGGACACACGCCACCAGAGCCTTCAGAATCAACACTCCAACTTCTCCAGCCCTTGAATTGAAGAACCAGTATGCAGCCCTGGAAAGTGGAGGAGGTGAAAGCACCCCAGGAAAGGGAAGAACCAGAGCTCGAGCACCCCAAAGTTGCAGAATCAATGACCACAAGGAAGTGAATGATACTGGTGGTTGGTGACTCTCTTCTGAAGGGTACTGAGGCATCCATCTGCCAATCAGACTTGATGTCTGAAAAGGTGTGCTGTCTGCTAGGTGTCAAGATCCACAATGGTACAGAAAGTTTGCAGACACTCATCAAGCCTACTGACTATTACCCGATGTTGTTCATCCATGTTGGCACAAATGATACTGCTGGTATCCCTCCGAGTGTATCAAAAGTGACTTCATGGCTCTGGGACAGAGGATGACGGAGATAGGTGCATAGGTGGTGTTCTCTTCAATATTCCCTGATGAGGGTAAAGGCCAAAGCAGAGAAGCTTGCATCCTAGAGATGAATGCATGGCTGCATGGATGGTGTCATAGAGAGCATTTTGGTTTCCTGGACCATGGAATGATGTTCCAAGGGCTGCAGAGCAGAGATTGTGTCCATCTGTCCAAAAAGGGTCGAAGAGTCTTCAGAAGACTGGCTAACCTACTGAAGAGGGCTTTAAACTAGATTCATTGGGGATGGATGAAGAATGCCCCCAGGTAAGTGAAACATTAAATACCTCTGTAGAACTGAGGAAAAGGAACAACAGCTGGAAAGCGATGTGTATAAATTCCCATATTATGGGAAATAAGATCCCAGATGTTGAGGCTGACTTGGATTTAGTGGCAGTTACCGAGATATGCTTCACGGAAACCATGACTTGGATGTAATTTATACTTTATTCAGGAAGGACGGGGTAGGAAGAAGGGGAGGAAGAGTGGCACTATATGTAAAAAAATAATATTAAACCTATAGACTTACAAGGCTTAAAAGGGAGAGAGGAGGACCTGTGGGTTAAACTAGAAAGAGGAAATGGACATCCATTTGTATTGGAGTGAAATATAGATCCCCCTCATAGGGAGAAGAAGTGGATGGCGATTTAATAGAAGACACACGAAGCATTGCCATGAAAAGAGAAGTGCTACTGATAGTTCATTTCAATATGACGGATGTTCATTGGCACTTCCCTGCTGCAATATCATCTAGAAGTAAGGAGATCCTAGATTCTCTACAGGAAGAACTATTCAGGCAACTAGTAACAGAACCCACAAGTGAAGGGGCCATACTGGATTTGGTGCTTACCAATGGGGAAAGTGTTTCTGATTTTATAGCAGGAGACCATCTTGAATCCAGATGGTGTGGGTTCAGTATTAGGACTAGGGCTGATAAAATCCATTCAAAAGAGAGGGTCTTAGAGACTTTAGGAAAACTAATACTGCCAAGATGGGACAATACCCCAAGGAGTTGTTAGTGGGATATGAACAGCTGGGGAACATAGAAAAACAGTAGGCAAACTGAAAGGGGATATTTTAAGGGCAACAAATCTTTTTCTTAGAAAGGTAAATAAATGTAAAAGGAAAAGGAGGCCACTATGGTTTTCAAAAGAAGTAATTGAAAAGGTGAAGAAAAAGACAGAGGCCTTCAGGAAATACGAAAGAGGAAGACAGGCATCAATATTTGGAAAAACTTTGCAAAACTAGCAAAGTAATCAGGAAAGCAAAGATACAAAACGAAGAAAAAATAGCCAATGCAATAAAATGGGGAGATAAAGCGTAGTTACTCACCTGTAACAGGGGTTCTTCAGGGAAAGCAGGAATTGGTCCTCACATATGGGTAACGTCGGCGCCGATGGAGTCCGCGCAGAGCATTTCCCCAGGTTTCAAAGAAAGCCTTTGGGAATGCCACCACGCATGCGTGGTCCCCTTCCCGCCCAAGGGTGCCATCTTAGTCAGTCAGTGCCATAGCTATAGCCCCTTCCAGAAAGTTGGCAAAAATGTACAGCTCCAAGGGGAGGAGAGAGGGTTATGAGGATTGATTCCTGCTATCCCTGGAGAATAGTTGTTACAGGTGAGTAACTATGCTTTCTCCAGGAACAAGCAGAAAGTCAGTCCACAGATATAGGACTCCCTAGCCACAGGCTACCGAGGACCTGTAGAAAAAGGCAAGGCATCACACTGTGAGCAGTTGCCAGTGAAAGCTGAAGGCAGCCTGAGGACCCCGGGTCCATGGATGGCCACACACTCAGTAGCCGGAACAAGAAGGGTTGGAGGGAAGGACTTGCCGAAACGCCGAACAGATTACGGAGTACAGCCTGGCTGAAGGTGGCATCCCTACGGGACTCCCTCTCCACGCAGTAATGTACCGTAATGTACCGGTGAAGGTGTGAGTGGAAGACCAGGTGGCGGCACCGAGCGCAGGCTAGCGACAGACGTCACCATCGCTCGGACATTGTGAGCTGTGACTCGGTGTTCCAAGGGAAACCCGGCTTGGGCCTGGACAAAGGCGATACAGTCCGCCAGGTACACTTGGTGACCGCCAGCCCCAAGCGGCTGGGGTCAAAGGAAACAAAGAGCTGCCCGGACCTGCGGTGGGCCCGAGTCTGCTGCAGGTAGAAAGAGAGCCCCCTCTTACAGTCCAGGGTGTGGAGAACTGCCTATGCATGGTCGGCATGGGACTTCAGGAAGAAGGTGGGCAGCATTATCTCTTGATTGAGATGAAAATCCGAGACAACCTTCGGCAGGAACTTGGGGTGAGTCCGCAGGACCACCCTGTTCCTATAAAACCTTGTGAATGGTGCCTCGGCCATCAGCACCTGGAGTTCACTGACTCTCCGGGCAGAGATGATAGCTATCAAGGCGGCCACCTTCCACGACAGGTGCTGCAGAGGGCAGGTAGCCATGGGCTCAAAAGATGGCTTGGTCAGCTGCATGAGGAGCACATTGAGGTCCCATTCTGCTGGAAAAGGGCGGGTGGGGGGCTTGGAAAGAAGCAGGCCTCGCATGAAGCGAGACACAAGCGATAAGAGGTTTGCCCTCGATGGAATCGTGGTTCGCTGAGATGGCACTCAGGTAAACTGCTTTTGATCGCCTGGAAAAATGCGGTATAAAAATGTTAAATAAATAAAATAAATAAAAATAAATAACCCTGACAGAGTTAGACTTCAGCCCAGACTGCGAGAGGTGGAGCAGGTACTGAAAGACCAAACTGGTAAAACATGAAAATGGGTCCACTCAGAGATCCGAGCACCACACCGAGAACAGATGCCACTTGAAGGCGTAAGCCAGTCTGGTCGAGTCCTTCTGCGAGGCCAGGAGAATGTCCTCGATTTCAATGGGCAAATGGTAGGAGGCTAGAGTGACCCACTTGGCCACCAAGCTATGAGGGACAGAGACCTCAGATTGGGATGAAGAAGCAGACCCTCCTCCTGTGTCAGCAGCTCCGGTGAGAACCCGAGCGGAACCAAGGGCTCAGTCGAGAGGGGGAGCAGCAGGAGGAACTAAGGCTGCCTGGGCCACCTCGGGGCGATGAGAATCATCGAAGTCCTGTCCCATTGGACCTTGAGACGGGTCCGGGCGATGAGGGGTGTGGGGAGGAAGACATATAGCAACCCCGTGTCCCATGAGATGAGGAAGGCATTGGGGGCCATCCTGTCTGGGTGTGGGAGGGGAAGCTGCAAGTTCACCGGGATGGCAGAGGTCCGGGGTCCCCCAGTGCTGGAAGAGGCACTGTGCCATTCAGGGACACAGGCACCACTCGTGCAGCCAGAGGACCCTGCTGAGCCAGTCCACCAATGCATTGTCCTGACCCGGGAGGTAAGTGGCCCGGACGTTCATGCCCTGGCTCACTGCAAAGGAGCACAGGGCTATCGCCTCTGAACAGAGGCTGAAGGAGCCGGTGCCCCCCCTGATTGTTCATGTAGAACATCGTGACCTGGTTATCCGTTTGGACCAGCACTGCCCGGTGCTGTAAGCGGTCTTGAAAACCCAGAGCGCGAGGTGAATCGCCTGTAACTCCAGCAGGTTGATCTGCTGCCAGAACTCCTTGGGGGACCAGGACCCCTGGGTGTGCTGACCCTCGCAGTGGGCGCCCCAGTCCGTCAGGGAGATGTCTGTGGTCAAGACCACCTGATGCGCCGGGGCTTGGAAGGGCATACTATGAAGCAGTTTCCGAAGCTCCTGCCTCCAAGTCAGAGACTCCGCCATGCCAGAAGAGACCGAGACAGGGTCCTGGAGGTGGCTGGCCGACTGCATCCACTACGCTCTGAGGTACCACTGCGCTGCCCACATATTGAAACGGGCGTTAGGCACAACATGGACCATGAAGGCCATGTGGCTGAGAAGGCGAAGCATCGTCCGGGCCGGGACGGAGTCACGGCACCACACTTCAGACGCCAGGGACACGAGGCAGTCTACTCTGTCCCGAGGGAGAAAAGCCATGGCCTGAAAGGTGTCCAAGCGAGCTCCAATGAACTCCAGGGACTGGACTGGTGGGACTTTGGGTAATTGATCACAAAACCCAGATGCTCCAGGAGGCAAATGGTGCGGTCCGTGGCCTGTCTGGTTTCGAAGGCCGTGCTCCCCATTATGAGCCAGTCGTTGAGGTACAGGTAGACAAAGACGTCCTGCAGTCACAGATGGGCTGCTGCCACAGCCAGGCACTTCATGAAGACCCGTGGGCCGGACGCAAGGCCGAAGGGAAGTACCCTGTACTGGTGATGGTTTCCCTGAACCATAAAGTGGAGGTACTTTCTTGGCTTGGGATGGACGAGGATGTGAGCATTCGCATCCTTTAAGTCCAAGGAGCATAGCCAATTGCCCTGCTGGAGGTAGGGCAGTAAGGTTCCAAAGGAGAGAATCTTGAATTTCTCCCACACCAGGAACTTGTTGAGGTTCCGCAGGTCGAGGATGGGCCAAAGACCCCCTGTCCGCTTCGGGACAAGGAAGAATCGGGAGTAGAACACCCGTCCGCGGAATCGCGGTAGGACTGGTTCTACCGTGCCATCCTCGAGGAGGCCTGCGAGTTCCTGATTCAGGAGGGCATGGTGATAGGGAAGCAGTCGTGGTTCCCCGGGAAAGTACGGAGGAGGGGCCTGGTCCAGATGGAGATGATAGCCCTCCCGAACGACCTGGAGGACCCAGGCATCAGTGGAGATGGACTCCCACCTGTGGGAGAAATGGACCAGATGCCCCCCGACGGATAGCCATCCTGCCAGAGAACGAGAGGCTATTCTGATGGCATCAAAACCCCGAGGCTGGTTGAGCTGGAGCCGGGGGTTGGGTTTTAGGGCCCTTCTGCTTGCAAGGGCCATGGACCATGGACTTGCCCTGGCCACTTTGAACGGGGGTTGATGCCGGCGGGTAGCCCCTTTACGGGAGCCCCTTCCATTGGAAGAATGGCTTCTTACTCTGCTGCTTCTTCCTGAGGAGGGAGGAAGTCTTTCATAAGAGGTGAGTACGAGTCATGTACTCTGTTTCTATTTCCGCAGCCTTGTCCTCCGTGGGCTTGCCAAAGAGCTGCTCCCCGAGGCAAGGGATGTCCAGCAGCTTGTCCTGGACCCCAGGTCCGAGGACTGGAACCAAGCCTGGCGGCGGGCTCTGATGCCTGCTGCCACCAACTGGACGGAAGACTCGAAGCCGTCGTACGCTGCCCGCAAGAAGTACTTCAAGAATACCCCGACAGACTTTGAGAGAGCCTGAAAGCATCAGAGATGGTCTCTGTCAAGGCCCGCCGTGAAGCCTCCGAGCTCCCTAGTGAGATCATGGAGGAACACACCAATGTATAATTGGTAAACTTGAATGCAGCATGGCAGCATGGAGCCCTGGTAAGCCTTGTGCCCCAGGGCGTCGAGGGTATGAGACTCCCTGCCTGGCGGGACTGACGAATGAGTCTTTGGGTTCTTTAGCTTCCGCACGGCTGATTCGACCACCATCGAGGTGTGGGGAAGCTGGGCTTTCCAGAACCCGGTACCTCGCTGGACCTTGTACATAGCATCCAGGCTCTTGCTCATGATCGGAACAGAGGCCAGGGTCCCCACATGCGGAGTAGGAGACATTTCAGAATGGGAGGAACCGGCACTGAGAGAGAGTCCCTCAGAGGAGCTTCATATTGCAAAATATTGAGCTCCTCAGCGCAGGACTCCTCCTCCGACTCAGTGGCGAGCACTAGGGCCCACACCATATCCCAAATAACCTCCAAGAAGGTGGTGTCCTCGGGAGGTGATCACCGCCTCTGGGTAGGGCTTGGAGAGGTCGGAGGGGAGATCTTGGTGGGACCGAGTCTCCAGAGAGGTCTCTCCATTGGACTCCCAGTCGGAGTAGTCCGTGGAGGACTCGAGGTAGGGCTGCTCAAGATGGGTCAGTGACCCGCACCGGATCTCTGAGGGCAAAATTTGCCCACAGCCGGAAGCACTCGGGCCTGAGGAACGGGACGGAGATCAAGACCCGCGCTGAGGATCCTCACATGGCTTCTGGCTCTCGGGGATCACAACGGCAGCCCGGTGAGTCCTCGAAGTCGAGGTACCTGTGGTCTCAAAGCACATGCCAGTGGAGCCGGGTATCAGCACCTGCTGGGCAGTGAGGAACACAGAAATGCTGCATTCCAAGGACAGCATCCGGGCCTCCCACTTGGGGGACCTGCAAGACCGATGCTGGGGTGAACAGGTCGGGTGTCTAAAAGGAGAGGGGGTCCTCGCTGGAATGACCTTCATGAGACCGGGCACCTTCGCC
Organism: Ichthyophis bannanicus; assembly: GCA_033557465.1. Taxonomy (NCBI): domain Eukaryota; kingdom Metazoa; phylum Chordata; class Amphibia; order Gymnophiona; family Ichthyophiidae; genus Ichthyophis; species Ichthyophis bannanicus. The sequence goes on from CM066038.1 coordinate 335,413,452, forward strand.
AGAGGTCTCCGTATCGGTTCGAGGCACTTTACTGGGCTGCTCCAACTCCAGAGACTGCCGAGGGGGGCTGAGAGACCAGGTGCGTGACCTTTCACGCTTGTCTGGCACCCACGACAAAGTCCTCGAGGCCTTCTTCTTCTTCTGCTTGCATTCAAGTGACCCCTGGTCAGAGTGCCGCTGGGCCTGGGGAGGAGCCTTGGCTCTGCAGCTGACGGGGCTGGAGAGCAGGAGGCTACGGGGGATACCGGGGCTGCCTTACGGAAGAGATCATCCAGCTTCTGCTTACGACTCTGGATGGCCTTAGAGGACATCATCTTACAGAGGAAGCATAGCTCCTGGTCATGATTGGCCCCTAGGACACTTGAGACAACAGTCATGGGTGTCTGTGAGCAACATGTTTTTGTTGGAGCATCTATCACATTTCTTAAATCTGGATGCTATTGGGGCAAAAAGGACCCCTGCGAGGTCAGAGACCCTCGACGCAGCCAGCGGTTAAAAAGGGCGCAAAGCACAGTAGAAAAAGAAAAAGGCAAAAAGAAAAACCCCAATACCAGGGCTAAAGCAGAGTGTTTGGGGGGTCGAGAAGAGAACCGGCAAGGGCTGGTAGAACATAAACTGGTTGGAAAGGAGAAAAAAACTTTTTCTGGGGACAAGACGCACATCCGAAGGGCTCCGCGGAAAAAGGGAGACTGACTAAGATGGCACCCTCGGGGAAATGCTCCGCGTGGGCTCCGTCGGTGCCGACGCCACCCATATGTGAGGACTGACTTCCTGCTTGTTCCTGGAGAAGACATTTTTCAGATATGTTAGAGAGAGGAGGAAGAGCAAAAGTGGTATTGTCAGACTCAATGGTGAAGGGGAGGAATATGTAGAAGCTGATGAGGATAAAGCAGAATCGCTTAATAAATATTTCTGTTCTGTGTTTACAGATGAAGGGCTAGGAACAGGACCTCAGAAAACACTCACAAATAGAAACAGAAGTGACGGGGAGCTCGATCAATTTTCAGAATATTGTGTTCGTGAGGAACTACTAAACTAAAAATAGATAAAGCGATGGGACTAGATGGGATACATCCGAGAATACTGAGGGAACTTGAGGATGGTTCTAGCGGCTCCACTGACTGACCTTTTCAATGTTTCTTTGGAGCTGGGTGTGGTCCCAGAGGCTGGAGAAAGGTACACATGGTCCCTTTACAGAAAAGCAGAAGTAAGGATGAGGCTGAAAACTACAGGCCAGTTAGTTTAACCTCTGTGGTTTAACGTAAAAGAGAGAATGGTTAGGTTTCTGGAGTCCAATGGATTGCAGATCCGAGGCAGGATGGGTTTATTAAAGGCAGGTCTTGTCAGACAAATCTGATTGATTTCTTTGACTGGGTTACCAAGGAGTTGGATCTAGGAAGAGCCCTAGATGTGGTGTACTTAGATTTCAGTAAAAGCCTTTGACACTATTCCGCACAGGTGAATGACTTATAAACAAGTTGAGCACCCTAGGGATGGACCCTAAAGTTACTGATTGGGTTAGAAATTGTTTGAGTGGGAGGCGGCGACAAAGGCTACAGGTAAATGGAACTCCCTCTGAGAAGGTGGTTACCAGTGGTGTGCCACAAGGATCTGCCCTTCGACCGATTTTTTATACCATCTTTGTTAGTGATATTGCAGAAGAGCTGTCGGGTAAGGTTTGCCTATTTGCGGATGATAGCAAAATCTGCAATAGAGTAGAAAGTCAGGAAGGAGTAGATAACATGAGGAGGGATCTAGCTAAGCTTGAAAATGATCTAGAAATTGGCAGTTGAGATTTAATGCTAAAAAATGTAGGGTCATGCATTTGGGCTGCAAAAATCCAAGGGAGCGGTACAGTGTAGGGGTGAAGTACTTCTGTCCACAAGAAGAGTAGGACCTGGGAATGATTGCGTCTGACAATCTTAAAGTAGATAAACAGATAGAAAAGGCAACAGTGAAAGCCAGAAGTATGCTTGGGTGCATAGGGAGAGAAATGGCCAGCAGAAAAAAGGAAGTGATAGTGCCTCTGTATAAGTCTTTGTTGCAACCTCATTTGGAGTAGCGTGTGCAATTCTGGAGACCACACCTTGAAAAGGATATAAACAAGTTGGATTCAGTGCAGAGTGGTTATTAAAATAGTTAGTGGATTTCATTATAAAGCATATGAGGACAGACTTAAGGATCTTAATATGTACACCATAGAGGAAAGGCGGGATAGAGGTGATATGATTGAGACATTTTAATACCTCTGTGGCATAAATGCCCAGGAGGAGAGCCTCCTTCGATTGAAAGCAAGTTCTGCTATGAGGGGACATAGGATGAGGGTGAAAGAAGATAGACTTAGGAGGAATATGTGGAAATATTTCTTTACGGACAGAGTGGTAAATGCGTGGAACAGTCTCCCAGTGGAGGTGGTATCTGAATTTAAAAAAACATGGGACAAACACAGAGGATCTCTAAAGGAAAAAAGGGGACTGCTGTCATGGTTGATATGGAAGAGCAGACTACTGTAGATACACCATGTGGTCTTTTTATGCTGTCATGTTTCTATGTTTCTATGAAATCAAACTGGCAGATCTCCAACTTCCTTGACCTTCCTCCACTCATTTAAAGCAGGAAGGCAGCAGTAAAAGAAGTCAGCACAGGCTCACTTGTCAGTGCGTGCTTACAGACCCCAGTACTCAGCATAGGTTTCCAGTCTAACAGGAGGGGACAATGGCTATGAATGTTCATTGGCTCACAGGCCACATGCTGATGGGTGACTTTGCATAGGTCGCAGTGAAAGTCCAGAGTGATGGGGAAATGGCCATGCTTCTGTGACCCCCATCCACTGATGATGTGATCCCATTTGGGGTCCCGAAATCAAGTTTGTGAACCACTGCCTTAGAGGATGGGGAGCGGACCACAGCATGGTTGCAAGAACCTTTGGCCTGCTGGTTATCCTTACCCACAGCGCCATCTGCCACCTTCTGCCCTAAGGCAGGCAAGGCCAGACTAACTGCATCTCCAAGCAGAGAGAGGAGGAGCAAGCCTTCCAGGGATGACTCAGAAGCAGCCATGAATAAAGAGCAGAGTTCAGAAGCTGTAGATGTGACACCTTGCTTGCCACAGACCAAACAGCGTTTCCTGGAAGAAGACAGTTAAGGCAGGTATTACAACAGCGCACGCTAAGGTGTGTTGGAACTGCTCAGGTGGAACGCATGCACAGACAACATGACTGCCAGGCACACAATAGTAAATATGCTACTAACATGTACAGCAAACAGTGGGAAACCCCCACATCGTACCAAAGTTCACCAGCAGTCCACCCCAAATTGTGCCCCAGACAGACGGAATTGGCAGCCCACAACAAGGATGGAATCGGCACCCCTGAGAGCCCCAGGAAGAGAATCAGTGCTGGGCTCAGCTCTACTCCCCTGAAACGGTTTGTCTGATTTTGTAGGCACTGCTTTTAAGGTGACTGGCAGACAGATTCCTCTGAGAGCCTTCTGCAATGTTCGGGAGAGAGTAGGTGGGAACAGAGGAGGAGGGAGGGGGCATTGAAGTTGTATGAGGCTGCTGAACTTTTCCAATCCTTGCAGATCCTTCCAATTTCTGGCTGTTCAACAGGTTCTTATCATGATAAGAGCACAGAGCTGAACCAATTTTCTCTCCTCCTATGGATACCGAAAAGACCGCAGTCTAGTGGAGTCTTCCACGTTTCTCTCAAGTGAGAGCTACCCTCAAGGTGGTTGTTAAATCAGTCTTTTCCTCTCAATCATTCTTTTTCAGAGTGGAGAAAATCCATTCACTATCTGCTGGAGACAAAGAAATATTGAAGAGACCTCTGGTGGCTGAGGAGGATAGAGGCATGGGATTGATGTCACTGAAACCTGGGCTTTTCATTGGTTCTTTGTCTCTACCAATCTGCTGGTAAGGGAACACAACCCATTTGTCTGGACTGGTTTAGCAGGACAATATGGAAATTGTATTACAGTAATCCAGGTGACTCATTATAGTCAACTGGACTACTGTATGAAAATCCTGTCATTTCAGATAAGATTTTAGTTGCCAAACCATTAAGTTTAACCCATGCCTTTATAACAACCACCTCTATCTGAGATTCTACAGGCATCTGTGAGGTTAATAACATCCCGGGATATTTACCTCAATAACCACTGACTTAATAATGACTTTTAAAATCAACCAGCTGAGCAAAATTACCTATCAATATCATCCTCTTTTTGTTTTCATTCAATTTTAACCAGTTCTCTTGCAACCAACCACTTACTGATCACATATAGCACGTCACTCTTTACATTCTCAGATGAACAAATAGACTAAAATAAGAAAAACTGGAGAGGAGGAAGTGATGTCTCCAAGGCGCATGGAGGCATAATGGAGAAATCTGCTTCCCCCGCATCTAAAATGGCGCATTGGAATGGTCCCAGAAGTCCAGAGACTGGCGAATTGTGGTGCGAAGCACCCCTAGAGAATGCACATGGTGGCGAAAGATAAAACCCCCCCAAACAGACGAGCATTTTTGTACGCAGTGGTGGTTCTGAAGCGAGACCTGAAGAGCACAAAATGGTGGCGGGAAAGGCCGACGATAGAGAACAGGAGCAGAGCGTGCAGGAGGTACTGAGGCACGCAGGAGCGGCTCCGATGCTGAGGAGGGACGACAGCCAATTACTGCAAAGTTCAGACGCTGGAGCTGAGAACTGCAAGCTGATTTGCAGTCGGTGAGAACTGATATTTTAACTCTGGCTATAGACCTCAGAAGGGAAATGGCAGACTTGAGCAGGAGAGTAGAGGACACGGAGAAGCAAGTTCAGGAAATGGGAGAGACTGTATAGCGTAGTTAATCACCTGTAACAGGTGTTCTCCAGGGACAGCAGGAATCAGTCCTCACTTATGGGTGATGTCGGCACCGACGGAGCCCGCGCGAGCAATTCCCCAGCTTTCAAAGAAAGCCTTTGGGATTGCTACCACGCATGCGTGGTCCTCTTCACACCCAAGGGTGCCATCTTGCTCAGTCAGGTCCCTTAGCTCGAGCCCTACCAAGCAGATGGCAAGGGAAGGACAAAAATTCATCAACTCATCAGGGGAGGTGGAAGGGTAGTGAGGAATGATTCCTGCTGTCCCTGGAGAACACCTGTTACAGGTGAGTAACTACGCTTCCTCAAGGAAGAAGCAGGAAGGCAGTCCTCACTTATGGGACTCCCTAGCTACAGGCTACCGAACCTGTAACCAAAAAACGCCTCCGCGAGGCCATAAGCAGAAGCTGAAGCCCGAAGGAGCCCGAGTCCTTGGGTCCTGGGGGCGAAGCCCTCAGTAGCTGTGAAGAAGGGTCAGAGGGAAAGAGTTGCTTATACCCTGAACAGATTACGGAGTACAGCCTGGCTGAAGGCGCTGTCCCGGTGGGACTCCCTCTCCAGGCAGTAGTGGGCGGCGAAGGTATTCGTAGAAGACCATGTTGCCCCCCCGTCAGATCTCCATCATGGGCACGGAGCGCAGCAAGGCCACCGAGGCTGCTTTGGCTCAGACTCCATGTGCAGTGATTCAATGATCCAGAGGGACGCCCGCCTTCGCATGGGCGAACGCAATGCAGTCCGCCACCCAAACAGAGAGGGTGCGCTTGGTGACTGCTTGCCCCTCCCTATTGGGATCGTAGGTCACAAAGAGCCGGTCAGACTTGCGATGAGTCTGGGTATGCTGCAAGCAGAAGGCTAGGGCCCGCTTGCAGTCGAGGGTGTGGAGAGCCGCCGATGCCTGATCGGCGTGGGGCCTCGGGAAGAAGGTCGGGAGCACTATCTCTTGGTTGAGATGAAAGGCTGACATGACCTTGGGTAAGAACTTAGGATGCGTACGGAGGACCGCCCTATTCCGATAAAACCTGGTGTAAGGGGCGCCAGCGATGAGCGCCTGAAGCTCACTGACTCGGTGAGCTGAGGTCAGCGCCACCAAGAAGGCCACCTTCCAGGACAAATGCCGGCGAGAACACGTCGCCATTGGCTCGAAGGGTGGACAAGTGAGCTGCGCGAGCACCACGTTCAAGTCCCATTTTGCCGGAGGGGGACGGATGGGTGGCTTGGATAACAGAAGGCCCCGCATGAAGCGGGAGACTAGTGGTTGCCCCGAAAGAGGCTTTCCCTCAATAGGGAGATGATTAGCCGATATGGCGCTCAAGTGAACCCTAACAGAGTTGGATTTCAGCCCTTCCCTCGAGAGGTGGAGGAGGTACTGGAGAACCCACTGAACCGGGCACGAGAAGTGTTCAATCTGGTGCTCCGAGCACCAGACGGAGAAGCGTTTCCACTTAAAGGCGTAAGCCCGCCTAGTGGAGTCCTTCCTCGAGGCAAGGAGGATTTCCTCGACCTCCTCCGGAAAGGCCAGAGAGACTAGAGAGGCCATGAGGGATAGGGAGGGTAGTTTGCATAGTTTGCGTGTAGTACCCGACCCTCCTCCTGTGTCAGCAAGTCCCTGGCAGAGCCCAGTGGAATCGGAGGCTCCGACGACAGCCGGAGCAGGAGTGGGAAAGAAGGCTGCCGAGGCCATGAGAATCAGCGATGCCCCATCCCGTTGAGCCTTGAACGGAGTCCTCGCAATGAGGGGGAAAGGAGGGAATGCATATAGGAGGCTGGAGGACCAGTCTGGGAGAAATACATTGGGGCCCTCCCGGCCCAGGTGTGCCACCGGGCCGCAGAAGCAAGGAAGTTGTGTGTTCTGGGGGCTGGCGAAGAGGTCCATCGTTGGAGTGCCCCAGCGTAGAAACAGTCAGCCTGCCACTCTGGGATCCAGGTGCCACTCGTGGGGGCGAAAGATTCTGATGAGCCTGTCCGCCAGGCCATTCTCCTGACCCAGGAGTTATGTTGCCTTGAGGGACATCCTCTGCCAGGCGGCAAAAGAGCAGATGTGGACTGCTTCCCTGCAGATTGAGTGCGACCCTGTGACCCCTCTTTGCTGATGTAGATCATTACCTGGTTGTCAGTCTGCACCAGAACAGGCTTCTCGCTGACGACATTCTCGAAGGCCCTCAGAGTCCACCAGATGGCCCGGAGCTTGAGCAGGTTTATCTGCTGCTGAGCTTCCACAGGCGACCACTGCCCCTGCGTGCAGAGAGACCCACAATGGGCTCCCCACCCTAACAGGGAAGCATCTGTGGTCAGTACCACATCAAGCTGTGGGGCCTGGAAGGGCGATCCCTACAGGAGGTTGCGAGGGTTTTGCCACCAGTTCAGGGACAAATAAAGGTTGGTAAGAACCCTGACAGGGTCCCTGAGGTTTCCGAGGGATTGACTCCATTGGGAGCTGAGACACCACTGGGCCGTCCGCATGTACAGGCAAGGGTGAGGAACCACATGCACGGCTGAGGCCATGTGGCCCAAGAGACACAGCATGGCCCGAGCGGTGACCTGGTGGGTGCTTTGGACACGAGCCGCCAGAGCTCGGAGGTGGGTGGAGCAATCCACCGGCAAGAAGGCCATGGCCTGCCTAGTATCGAGGCGTGCCCCGATGAACTCGAGAACCTGTGCCGGCTGGAGGTGAGACTTTGGGTAGTTGACCAAAAACCCCAAGCTCTCCAAGAGGAGAACAGTGCGCGACATCGCTTGCCGGGCCTCCTCGATGGAGGAGCCCATAACGAGCCAGTCGTCGAGGTAGGGAAACATCGGCATGCCCCGGTGCCGAAGATGAGCAGTGGCCATGACGAGGCACTTCTCCCTGCATCCTAAAATGCAGGTACTGCCTGTGTTGGTGGTGGATCAAGATATGGGCATAGGCGTCCTTTAGATCCAAGGAGCATAGTTAGTTGCCCTGCCGGAGGAAGGGCAGCAGCATGCCAAGAGATAGCATCTTGAATTTCTCTCGCACGAGGAACTTGTTTAGCCTGCGGAGGTCGAGGATGGGCCGCAGGCCCCCTGTCTTTTTTGGGACGAGGAAGTACCGGGAATAAAAGTGCTGACCTCGAAGGTGGGGACGGACCTTCTCGACTGCCCGTTGGGCAAGGAGGGAGTGTAATTCCCACTGCAACAAAAGCTGGTGTGCGGGGAGTTGAGGAGGCTCCGCCGGGGATAAAGGGGGTGGAAGCCTGTCAAAGAGGAGGCAATAGCCCTCCCGGATGACCTGGAGGACCCAGGTGTCCGAGGTGATAAACGCCTATGTCGGGGCGAAACAAGACAGGCATCCCCCTACTTGCTGCTGTGTCGCTGGAGGGCAAGGGGCTATGCAGTTGGTGTCAAAACCCGAGGGGGTTGTGGGGGAGCCAGCTTCTGGGCCTTCGGGCCCTTTGGGTTACGATGACTTTGGCCAGGCATTCCCTGCGCAGGAGTGGTCGGCACAGGAGTAGCCAGATACGGCGGGTAGCCGCAGTACTGGAGGCCTTTCCTGGGGAAGGTGGTCTTCTTGGCAGGCTGCTTCTTTCAAGGCTGCGTAGAAGTCTTGCGGGAGAGACGGGTCCTAGTAACATACTCCGTCTCAATCTCCGCAGCCTTCTCCTCCATTGGCTTACCAAATGTTGTTCGTGGAGGCAGGGCACGTCCAGGAGCTTCTCCTGCACCCACTGCTCCAAATCTGAAGATTGGAGCCAAGCCTGGTGGCGGGCTCTGATGCTCGTGGCCGCCATCCAAGCTGATGTCTCGAAGCCATCGTAGGAGGCTCGGGATATATACTTGGAGCAATCAGCCACAGATTTCAACAGGGTGCGGAACCTATCGAGGGGCTCAACCTCGAGGCCCACGCAGAAACCTTCAAATTCTTTTGCCAAGTCGCGGAGGAACATACCAATATACAATTGGTATGCCTGGATGCGACAAGAGAGCATGGAACCTTGATAGGCCTTGAGGCCCAGGGCATCAAGGGCTCTCAATTCTCGGCCTGGCGGGATTGATGAGCGTGACTTTGGGCTTTACTGCTTCCTCATGGCTGATTCCACCACCATCGAGGTGTGTGGAAGTTGGGTCTACCGGAAGCCTGGCCCTCGCTGCACCTTGTACATTGTGTCAAGGCGCTTGCTCACAATGGGAACCGAGTCTGGGGCCTCCCACATGCAGAGCAATAGCTGGGAGAGGATCAGTGGCCCGGCACAGTAAGGAATTCCCTGGGCGGGGCCTCGTACTGAAGAATATCGCGTTCTTCAGCAGGAGGGTCTTCCTCGGCCTGGGTAACCAGGTCGAGGGCCCGAGCCATGTCCCAAATAAACACCAAAAAGGTAGTGTCCTCAGGTGGTGAATGCCGCTGGAAACCAGGTGGCAACGGGTCCGATGGAAGATCCTGGTGGGTGCGGGTCTCCGGGGATGTGTCCCCATCGGATTCCCAGTCCGAGAAGTTGGTATTGGGATCTGAGCCGAGCGGTTCACCCTGTCCGATGGCCGGCGGCCTGGAATCGGAGGCCCTGGATGATCTTGCCCCCTAAGAACGGGAGAGCGAGCGAGTCCGACATAGAGGCCCGTGGCTCTTGGGGGTTTCCTGCATGAATTTGGGTGTCCCATGCGAGGCACCCGTGATCTCCCGCGCAAGTCAGTGAAGCTGGCCATGAGCGCCTGCTGGGAAGCAATGAACTCCATAATGCTGCGTTCCAGCCAGCATACGGGATTCCCACGTGGGCATAGGGCCCTGGGACGCCGATACCAGGATCACCGGATCAGGTGTCGAGGAGGAGAGGGGGTCCTCACCGGGACGGGCCCTCAGGAGATTGGGTGCCTTTGCCGGAAGCCTCCATTTTCTGCGATGTACCTTGCGGGGCTGCTCCTTGTCCGACTCTCGGGAACGCCGAAGGGGGCTAAGCGATCAGGCGCGGGAGCGCTCGCACTTGTCGGGGGCCCCAGACAGCGACTTAAAGGCCTTCTTTTTGCGCCGTTCCACCTCCGAGGACCCCTGGTCAGAATGCTGCCTGGAACACGGTGCCAAAGGGGGAGAACCCATCGGAGGGGAGATGACCAAGGGTGCTACCGAGTACTCCGAGGCAGCCTTTCGAAAAATGTCTTTGGACTTCTGCTTACCACTGAGCAGGGCCTTAGAGGACATTTTCTTACAGAGCAAACAGAGCTCTGGGTCATGACCGGCTCCCAGACACCGTAGACAATAGTCATGAGTGTCCGTAAGCGACATATTCCTAGAGCATCTATCGCATTTTTTAAACCCGGTGGCCATGGGGGCAAAAACGGCCCCTGCAAGGTCGAAGACCCACGTGGCCAGTGGTTGAGAGAAAAAAAGGGTGCGAAGCCTGAGAAGAAAAAAAAATGTATAAAAGGCATCCCCATAAGCTCCAAAAGAGAGCAAGGGGAGGATGGGTAGAGGACTGGTGCAATCGGAAAAAAGAAAAGAGAGCCTGTTAAGGCGAGAAAACGAAAACTTTTTCCAAGGGACGAGGATGTGCATCCGAAGAGCTCCGTGGAAAAAGGGAGACTGGGTGGGAAGAGGACCACGCATGCATGGTAGCAATCCCAAAGGCTTTCTTTGAAAGCTGGGGAATTGCTCCGCACGGGCTCTGTCAGTGCCGACGTCACCCATAAAGTGAGGACTGACTTCCTGCTTGTTCTTGAAGAACGGACTTGGACAAGCAAATAGCATCCTTAGAATGCGGTAATGTGGAGATTAAGGATAAATTGGAAGATCTGGAAAACATATCATGGTGAAATAATCTGTGCTTCCAGGGGGTGCTCGATGAGGAGGCCTATTCAGATTGTAAAGGCACTAAATACAGCGCATCGTGAATCAACTCTGTGTAGAATACCACGCAGAAGAAGAGGCCCCTAATGTTGAACTGGAGAGAGCACATATGGCTCTGGGCCCTCTGCAAGAAAATCTGCCTCGGGATATAGTAGCCAGGTTGAAGAACTATGCGGCGAAAAAGAGAGTGGCCACTCAGGCTCAGGATTTCTTTCTTGGGAATCACATCTCATTGAGGTGTTTGAGGACTTGGCCCCAGCAACTTTGGGAAACAGATGGGAACTACAAGACATTACACATAAGCTCCATGAGGAGGGTTTTCGTTATCGCTGGCAATTTCCTTTCACCTTGGTGGTCACCAGGGAGGGCTGTACTGTACACATCGGGACTAGAGCAGAGGTGTTGACATCGCTGCAAGACCTGGGGTGGAGGGATTGGCCGACTTGCCTCGACAACTGCCAGAGCCTTGCAAATCAGTGATAACAAAGGCAGAGAGTGGAGAGTGGATGGGGACGGTTACATCAGCAATCCCCTGGGCGCCTAGGACCTTCTTTGATGGACACAAATGATTGAGACTGCTACAGACTGTCTAGACCAGTTAAATTTTTTTGTTGGAAGTGCGAGTTGAACATTTGTGGAATCTACTCTTCTTAAGTGAGTGGGAGTACTTTGGGTGAGAGTGTATAAGGGTGGGAAGGGGCTGTATTATTGGGAACTGGGAGAGCTTATACTGAGTCACAATACGTTGTAAGTGTGGGGGGTCTGCATGAGAGAGAGATAGAGATGCTGGGCAATTGGGGCCTAGCACACATTATGAGGAGGAATGGGCTTGATGTGAGGGATGCGGGGGGGGGGGGGGGAACGGGCTAGCCAGGGTGCGGAACTTCCACCAATAGGCTGCTGCCTACTGCTAGCAGGGTGACGGCAGATGGCACTGGGGAGCAGTGGGAAGGTGAAATGGGAGGGGGGAAGTTGGGGAGGGGGAATAGGGGAGAGGGATGGTACAAGTGTGGCAGAAGAGGTGGTTGCAAAGGACAAATGGCGCCCTTGCAACCACACCTTGAATATTATGTGCAATTCTGGTCACCGTATCTCAAAAAAAGATATAGCAGAATTAGAAAACGTATAAAGAAGAGCAAACAAAATGGTAAAGGGGATGGAAGGATACCCTTAAGAGGTGAGGTTAAAAAGGTTAGGGCTCTTCAACCTGGAAGAGAGATGGCTGAGGGGAGATATGATAGAGGTCTATAAATTAATGAATGGAGTGGAATGGGTAAACACAGATCGACTGTTTACGCCATCAAAATGTAGAAAGATTAGGGGACATGCAATAAAGCTACAGTGTTACCCATACATGACTAATAAGAGAAAATATTTTTTCACTCAACGTGTAATCAAACTCTGGAATTCGTTACCGGAGGATGTAGTAAAAGCTGTTAGTGTAGCTGGGTTTGGACAATTTCCTGGAGAAAAGATCCATAAACCATTAAAGGGGACCCAGGAAATCCACTGCTTGTCCCAATACAAGCATTGTAGAACCTGTCTCTTCGGAGGAAACTGCTAGGTACTTGTGACCTAGATTGGCCACTGCTGGAAACAGGATATTGGGCTTGATGGACCTTGATCTGACCCAGTATGGCATATATTATGTTCTAATGAGTGTGTAGTTTTAATACTATAAGCCTAAACCTTCCAAGAAAGAGGCAATTGCTATTCAAGGAAATTAAGAGGCTTCAATGGATATTGCTTTGCTACAGAAGACATACTTGCACATAGCAAGATCATAGGCTATTGAGAGATCGAACCTATACACAGGTCTTTTATGCCTCTCAGAGAGGTTCAAGCAAGAGTGGGGGAAGGGAGGTAGCGATCCTTATATATCGTAACTTAGATTTTGAATTTCAAAAAGTATGCAAAGATGGACAGGGCCGGAATATAGCGATACAAGCTTTGTTGAGTTGGACATCAGTTACGATCATTAGTCTGTATGCACCAAATCAGGGGCAGGGCACTTATCAGAGGGTAGGAATTGAGCTTACTCCCTTTATCAAAGGTCAAGTAATAATGGGGGGAGACCTGAATATAACCCTCGATTCGAATCTGGATCGAATGGGGGGAGGGGGCTGTGAGGGGGCAAGGTCACCAGTGCAAGCTACAGGAACTTCACCTTTGGCACTTGAGCAATAGTTGGCGCCATATGCATGCGAGCACTAAGAACCTTTCCTTCTATTCTCCTATACACCAGTCTTATTAATATCTGGACCATTTGCTGCTCGATTGGAACCTGTGTGCTGCAGTGGAGGATGCCACCATTGAGCCCATCACGTGATCTGATCATGGGCCAGTATGGCTAGCTTTGCGGGGCTTAGGAGCAAAGGATGGACATACGCTATTGGTGACTAAATGATAGTTTACTGCACGATAAGCGAGTTGTTGAGGCCCTACAGAAGGATATTACGGAGTACTTTCAACTTAATGACACAGGAGAAATTGATGTGGGTATGTTATGGGATGGTTTAAAAGCTGTACTCCGTGGGAGGCTCCTTATGTGGGCTTCAATAAAGTGAAAGGAGCGGCGAAATGGAGCTGGAGGCCAGCCATGTGCGGGTGAGAGTTTAGAGGAGCAACATTTGCACTCCGGCACAACTCAGTCTCGGCGAGATCTTGAGGTGGCACGCACGAACTTAAAGACACTGCAATTAGACACTTAATTTCCAGATGCAATGTGTCAAGCAATGATATTATGAGGGTGAGAACAAAGCAGGTAAATTGTTGGTGCGCACCCTCCGCGAACAAGAGGCGCAAAATGCCATCCCTAGGATACAAAGACTAGATGGCAGCTGGTCTGTGGGAGATGACGCTGTACAGAAGGCATTTCAGAAGTACTATAGGGATTTATATGATAAGGAGGAGAGAACAAGTGAGACTGAACTTAGTGCATACTTAGCTGATGTAACATTACCAACTCTGACGGAGACGGAGGTGGTGAGCTTGGAGCACCCTATAGCAGGAAAAGAAGTACAGCAAGCCATCCGATGTCTTGCAAACAACAAAGCACTGGGATTAGATGGCTATATAGGCAAATATTATAAAACATTTAGTGCACTTTTAATTTTCCCACTTACGGAACTGTTCAATGGATTGTCCGAAGGGGACCTCCTTCCCCTCTTGATGCATCGGGTGGGTATTAGTGTGCTCCTTAAGTCAGGTAGGGAAGCGGGATATTGCTCATCTTACCGTCCAATCTCCCTTTCAATGTAGATGTCAAACTCTGGTTGGGCATTTTGGCTAGTCAGTTGTCGGCCCCGATACAGAAATTGATTGATAAGGATCAGACAGGCTTCATCTGTGATTACCAGGCACCAGATAATATCAAACTGGCCCTAAATCTGGCATGTCTAGCTCGGGTAGCGCCGACACCAGCGTTATTTCTGTCAATTGATGCAGAAAAAGCTTTCAATCGTGTGTCTTGGCCTTATCTGTGGGGGGTATTGAGAAAGGTGGGCTTGGGGAAGGTAAATTTCTTGCATGAACTCATAAGCTATATGAAGGCGCGGAAGAGTGTGTGAAGGTTAATGGAGATTACTCGGCTGTCTTTCCGCTAAGCTACAGCACCCAGAAGGGCTGCCCTCTGTCACCACTCTTGTTTGCTCTTGCTATGGAGCCCTTTGCTGAGAGGCTTCAGGCTTCAGTGGTAGTATGGGGAGAGGTGGCGGGTGGAATAGATCATAAGATTTCGCTATTTGCAGATGATGTCTTATTGACTTTAATAGATCCAGTGGTTTCCGTACTAGAGGCATACTGAAATGGTGTCTTTTGGGTTCATCTCAGGTTTTAAGGTTAACTACTCCAAGTTGGAGGCATTAAATGTTAGCAGGCCAGCTGAAATGGAGCATCTTCTCCGCAGTACACAGAGTTTCAAATGGTCGACTGTATTAAATACTTGGGGGTACAGGTGGTGTTCTAGCTTTATAACTGGAACTACCCCCCGTTGTGGCAAAAGATCTAGGCTGAGCTTGATAGATGGTCCAGACTCACAATCTCCTGGTTGAATCAAATAGTGTGCGTGAAAATGGTTGTTTTGCCACAGGTGCTATATCATTTTCAAGCATTAACAGTTTTAATCCAAAAGAGTCATTTGGAACAACTACAGAGGAAAGTTTTTAATTGGCATAAGCACGCCCCCTGGGTGCCTCGTAGAGAATTGTATTGGAGAAGAAAAGAAGGGTGGGTTGTGTGTATCCAATTTATACTTGTACTATTTAGCGGCACAGTTTAAAAGTTTCGTTGAATGGTGGGAGGAGGAATCTAGGAAATGGGTGCAGCTTGCGCAGACCACTTGCCCTGGGCTGGGAAAGGACATGAATTTGGACCCAACCCTTTTGTGCGCGAGGTGTGTCTCTTGTGTCAACGACTGGCTAGGAGTTACGCTCTTAAGGGGGGAACCTTCCTTACTGATGCCTATTAGACACCACTCTCATTTTCCCTCAGACAAACAAAATTCTCTTTCGCAGATGGGAGGCCATGGGTATAGATAAGCTGATGCACTTTTGTATGGTTGGGGAGGGGTAGTCCTTTGTGGAGATGCAGGAGACCTTTGGGTTGCCCCAAAGAGATTTTTATGGATATCTGCAAGTTCTGCACTTGCTGGGATCACGGAATTGGGCACAAGCTCATGCAAATTGCTTGCGGGATTTTGAGATTCTATGCTGGTACCTTGCAACCTGCACAAGGATGGTCTCTCGCTTGTACTGCCTTTTACTTAATAGGGAACCGGACACGTCATTTATGTCAAAGAGAGAGGAATGGAATGAAAGGGGCATTTCTTTTTTTATTTTTTTACTATTGGCATAATAAAGTCTTGTTTTAAAGCTGTTGGTACTTCCCCCATTTCCAAAGATCTACCTACTATGGTTTTCAAAAATTGATCATTTTCATGCAATAGCAACTCGACTAGAGTCTACCATGCTACTTCCTTTAGCAAACTTATTAAAATAATCTTCTGACTTATAGAAATCTATCCAGCATGAGTTTACCTGAATATTCCTTTTTTTTGTTAAATTTATAGCATGGGAACAAGATCTGGGGATTAGCTTGGACCCCAAACAATAGGAGGCTGTTTTTAGGCGAGTGGGAAAGGTCTCAGTGTCTGCTGGAATTATAGAAAATGGCTGTAAAGTATTATACTGCTGGTATCTCACACCTTCCTGCCTATGGAAGATGAAAGTGTTGGCCTCTCCTGTGTGTTGGAAGGGTTGTGGCAACCGGGGGGATTTTTGCATATGTAATGGCACTGTTCTAAGGTACAACCCTTCTGGAAAGCAGTTGAAACATTTGTTCGTAAGCTGGTACCACATTCTATAGACTGGATGCCACGAGAGGTGCTGCTCTGTGTACAGGGGAAGGGGTGGCAAGGGAAATGGGGACAACTCTTGGCGTCCTTTGCTAAGGGAGCACGGTGTGAAATAGCTCTGCACTGGAAAGAGGCACAACAGCCCACAATTCATTCCTGATGGGCCCATATACATCAAGTGGGATTAATGGAGAGGTTAACCACTCTATGTAATAAAAGGATTGCTAAGTTTGAAAAGGTTTGGAGTTCTTTTGTTCATTGTCAACCACCTGTTTAAGCTTGGCTAGAGGAACGAAGGAGGGGGGTTCATCGATTGTTGTCTATATTGAAAGCTGTGTTGATACAGTATATTCAACTGTTATGAACCATTGTCTAGACATGTAATTGTGGTTTGAAAATTTAAGAAAAGTTAAATTTAAAAAAAAAAAGAAAAACTGGAGAGAGGGGAAGATCCCTCAGGAATTCTCATCCTCTAGGGTTAAAAAGGCAGTATACCATGCTAAGGCTTTCTCCCCATACTCCTGTCTTTTCCAATCTGCTCAACAAAATGTTATGACTCAGTGTGTCAAAGATAGTTGTATGTCTAATAATATCAGAAGTCCCGTTCCCTCCACCCACACCCTCTACAGCTCCACATTTCAAACAAATGAGCCACTGAAACGGTTTATACTGAATCCTGGGCAAAATTTAGACTACACCAGCCCTAATCTCTGAAATTAGTCTCTCAACTGTGTTGTAACATAAACTTCAATATCTTTGCTATCATAGATAAATTCAAAATTTGTTGAAAGTTATTTATGTCACAGAGAGAGGAATGGAAAGAAAAGGACTCTTTTTTTTTTTTTTTTTTTTTTTTTTACTATTGGCATAATAAAAGCTTGTTTTAAAGCTGTTGGTACTTCCCCCGTTTCCAGAGATCTACCTACCATGGTTTTCAATAATTGATCATTTTCATGCAATAGCAACTCGACTGGAGTCTACCATGCTACTTCCTTTAGCAAACTTAGTAAAATCATCTTCTGGCTTATAGAATCTATCCAGCATGAGTTTACCTGAATATTCCTTTGGTTTTTTTTAATTTATAGTTTATTAACTTTAATAAATATAATAAAGATCCTTAACAACATCTTTGCAAGTAAACAAGATGCAGCCACAGAAAAGTGAAATAATCAGCACATATTAACAACAGTTCCAAAAAGAAGAGAGAAACCATATTGGCACAGCCATGTTCTATCAAGCCCACAAAAGAGAAGAGCACTTGAGAAGAAATCCTCAAAAAGGGGAAGAGGTAATAGTAAAGAAAAACTAAAAAGACAAAGGCGGCAATACTCAAAAAACCAGTACATCACAATTACCTGGACTTGAATGAGAGAGCACATAATACAAAATGCCATGATTTAACAGAAAAAGAGAAATTAGACCTTACCTGCTAATTGCCATTCCTTGAGTAACTCCAGTCCAGTCCCGTACCTCTGGGTAGTCAATCTCCTCTAGCAACTTGGAGACTGAGCATGTCATCTTTTGATGACATCAGTATACTTAGGCAGCTGGCTCCTCCTTCGAACCCCAGTAACCTACTGACAAAGCAGACTCACAGGAGCATTAAATAAGTAGTCAAATAAGTATACCGACTAACTAACTGTATAAAACCTGAGTCCCCCCTCCCCCAACCGCAGAAGGGGCCCTCTTTCTCCCCCAGAACACAGAGGCTTACCTGTGGACTGCTGAGGCACAAACAAATGACCAACCATATAATTTGTTCGTAAGAAAAAAACAACGGACTGAGGAACAGCATTACTGCTAGAACTTCACCACATCCCTCGGGACCTCTGATCCCCTGAACTATACAATTTCCTGGTAATCTTCTTCAGATCCAGGGTCATGTGACTGATCCCCTTAGGATTAACAGGGCGGGTTCCGGGACTGGACTGGAGTTACTAAAGGAACGCCAATTAGCAGGTAAGGTCTAATTTCACTTTCCTTATCATCCCTCCAGTCCAGTCCCGCACCTCTGGGATGTAACAGAGCAGTTCTATCGACGGGAGGGATCAGCAATTCCAATCTGAATCATCGCCGTTCCAAACCTGGTGTCCCCTGTCATCTGCACATCCAACCTATAATGTCTTGCAAAGGTGTGAAGGAAAGACCAGGTGGCTGCCCTACAAATCTCAGCCGGCGGTACCAAAGAATGCTCTGCCCATGAGGCCGTCTGAGCCCTGGTCGAATGCACCTGCAGTCCCACGGGCACCGACTTTCCCTTCAACACATATGCTGAGGCAATAGCAACCCTAATCCACCTGGAAGTGGATGCTTTGCCTGCTGCCTCACCCTTGCACGGTCCTCCAAACAAGACAAACCACTGATCTTATTTTCAAAACAGAGCTGTTCTTTTTAAATAATGGCGCAATACTCTCCGTACATCCAAGCAACACAAGTGCAGATCCACGTCTCCTTCCCACCCGCCTGAGAGCACCAGTAGGGAAATTGACTGATTCATGTGAAACATTGATACAGCCTTTGGCAAAAAGGATGGCACTGGCCTGAGAACCACCTTTAGACAGCAAAAACCACGTGTACCAAAGAATCCCACTCTAGAAACGTGGATTACCAAGGAATGGAACTAATTTATTATATCACCATATAGAGCAGGGGTCGGCAACCCGCGGCTCCGGAGCCGCATGCGGCTCTTTCTCACCTTTGCCGCGGCTCCGGAGCACACTGCCCGCCCGGTGACAGGCAATGGTGTTGTAAGCTCCCTCCCTTCTTCTGCAGCCGCGGCTCCCTGCCTCTTAGGGAACCGCGGCTGTGCTTTTAAAATCATCACGGAGCCCTTCCTGTCTTGACGGGCTCCGTGCAGCATTGTCCCGCCTCTAAAGGAAGTTTGGAGGCGGGACAATGCTGCACGGAGCCCGTCAAGACAGGAAGGGCTCCGAGATGATTTTAAAAGCACAACCGCGGTTCCGTAAGAGGCAGAGAGCCGCGGCTGCAGAAGAAGGGAGGGAGCTGACAGGGAGGGAGCAGATATGGATGGAGGGAGGGGGGCTGACATGGATGGATGGAGGGAGGAGGGGCTGACATGGAGGGAGGGAGCTGATATGGATGGAGGGAGGGAGGGGGGCTGACATGGAGGGAGGGAGGGAGGGGGGCTGACATGGATGGAGGGAGGGAGGAGGGGCTGACATGGAGGGAGGGAGCTGATATGGATGGAGGAGGGGGGGGCTGACATGGAGGGAGGGAGCTGATATGGATGGATGGATGGAGGGAGGGGGGCTGACATGGAGGGAGGGAGCTGATGGGGCTGACATGGAGGGAGGGAGGGAGGAGGGGCTGACATGGAGGGAGGGAGCTGATATGGATGGAGGGAGGGGGGCTGACATGGAGGGATGGAGGGGGCTGACATGGAGGGAGGGAGCTGATATGGATGGAGGGAGGGGGCTGACATGGAGGGATGGAGGGGGCTGACAAGGAGGGAGGGAGCAGATATAGATGGATGGATGGAGGGAGGGGGGCTGACATGGAGGGAGGGAGCTGATGGGGCTGACATGGAGGGAGGGGGGCTGACATGGATGGAGGGAGGGAGGAGGGGCTGACATGGAGGGAGGGAGCTGATATGGATGGAGGGAGGGGGGCTGACATGGAGGGATGGAGGGGGCTGACATGGAGGGAGGGAGCTGATATGGATGGAGGGAGGGGGGCTGACATGGAGGGATGGAGGGGGCTGACATGGAGGGATGGAGGGGGCTGACATGGAGGGGGCTGACATGGAGGGATGGAGCACTGGTAATGGGGTTGAGGGGACTAGCACTGGAAATGAGCTGATTAGGGGAGGCTAGGACTGGTAATGAGCTGATGGGGGGTAGGACTGGTATTGGGCTGATTAGGGGAGGCTAGCACTGGTAATGGGGTTGAGGGGGGATTAGCACTGGAAGCGAGCTGATTGGGGGGCTTTGAATGGGCATGGGCTGATTGTGGGGAGGGGAGGATAGAGCTGCTGGCCCTGGAAGATAACTGGGGGCTAAGGCTGCCATGGTATTTGTACTAGAAGGGACTGGTCAGTGGGGAAGGAGGGGGATTGGAAGGAAATGGACACCAGTGGCAATCATGGGAATGCAAGTTGACATTGGAAGGTACTGGGAGTGAGGACTGGAAAGGGGCTGATATTGGGGAGGGTTACTGGGACTGGAAATAGGCTGATGGAAAGAAGTGAAGAAAACGAAAGAAGAGATAAGAAATGGCAGATGGACCATAGACCACAGAAAGAGAGCTAAGAGAAGACAGGAAAGCAGAAGCCTCAGATCGGGACCAGCATGATCAAAGAATAAATTGGTCAGACAACAAAGGTAGAAAAAATAATTTTATTTCATATTAGTGATTTGACTACAAAATCATCATAATTTTGAAATCAAATATTGTTACTTGTTGTTGTGATATTTTCTGGCGTATTTTTTTTGGTGTGCGAAGGAAGAGGGGTAGTCTTATACGGCGAGTATAGGCCAAACACCTATATTTTAACAGGAAAAGTAGGGGGTCGTATATAGCATTAAGGTAAGAAACAATATATGCAGTGTTAGATTTGTTTTAAATGTCGCAATGGTTTTGCGGCTCCCAGTTTTTTTTTTCCCTTCGGAAACGGGTCCAAGTGGCTCTTTATGTCTTAAAGGTTGCAGACCCCTGATATAGAGGATCAAACGCCAAGGACCCGACAGAGGCCGTGTTTTGTAAAACCTTCCTCAGGGGTCATATTGGCGTGCTACAAAAATAAATATAAACATATAAAATATTACATATTAAAAAGCATAAGACAATTAAAAATCATGATTTAAAACATATGTCATAAAATAATAATGAATTAGGAAACACCATTTAAAACATGAACAAATGTTGAACCATAAAATCTTAAAATGAATGAACATGTATATACACATAAATAAATAAAATGCAATAAGAATGAGATAAAAAATAATTTTTATTGTTTTTTATTTGTACTTGTTTTTTATCAGTATTTTTATAGTCCATCTTTTATGTGTTTTTATTGTACAATTTATCATATTCTACAGGGCTTGCAGCTCTCATAAAATGGGTGAGTGGATCCATAACGTTAATATCCCTATTGCGTTTTTTCAATAGCTTTACATAATAACTTTATTGTGGTTGTTCATCAGCAATGCACAATTATAATGATTTGAGAACCCAGGATCGATTAAGATGTTATACATTTTGCAATTTAATTTTCCTTTTTCATGGGACCTTTGTACTAGTGGCCTTTATGTCTTTGCAGTTTAAATAGACACTACCACTTTAAGGCTCGCCACCCAATCATGGGCCACATATGTCACATTTCCTGCGGTTGGGTGTTTATATTCATGGCGCAGGTGCGAGCGTCTCCTATACATGACTTACCAATGCGGCGAGTCAAGCGACAAGAAATTGGAGAAACTGCTACTGATTTTTGAAGAAACTTTTACTGAATCCAGAGGTACACTTAAGTATTGTTCAGTCGACATCCCACGTAGTTTATGTAGTATATTTTATGTACATGTGCCTGTACAAATAGGCTTTTATCCCACTCTCATTTTTTATGGTTTTATTCTCCGTCTTAAATGATGGATCCACACAATGCTGTTATATTTATTATTTTATTATTTTTATATTTTATGGCATTTATTACAGTATAGCCTTTAGTCCTTTTAGTTATACATCTTTAAGATATTTTTGGGTTAGTAAAAAAGGTTTTAATATAATGGTGCCAGTAATAAAAAAGGCTTTCGTTTTTACAGGATGGATCGATACGAAGTTTTTTATATATTATGGCACATATTATAGCATGGCCTTTTAGTTCTTTTATTTACATATTTTTATGTCGGGTTCATAAACCAATAATTAGGATACATAATCAAGTGATACAATCCAAACCTGTTGAAAAGCACTCTCTGAATAATATAATGATCCATACAATCAGACCACGGTTGTTTTAGTGGTTCTTAAATGCACATCAAGTGAAAATTCATAATAATTTCTTATAATTGTTAGGTTAAGCATGAATTTTCATGGTGGTTCTTTTCCCTTCCCTTTGATCAGTACTGTGGTTTTTTACACTAAATGGTTTATAATGAACATCTTAGTATTCTGTATAGTTCATTTATTTATTTATTTATATAACCATAAGATGATCCATACATTTTAATTGTTTTACAATGTTTGGTATAATTAATAGATAATACCCATATGATGATTTGTATATATTTTGGTTGTTTGGATTACCATATATTTATATACTGTGTATAATAGAGCATTCCTGACTTTGCACTCCTGCTCCGTTTTTTACCCTTGTTCTCTTCATCTCTTTTTTTTATAGCTCACAAAGGATATCACACATGAGTTAATTTAATCATAGAGGTACCAATATATAGTTTTATGTTATATTGTGATGTTTTTTATTTGTAACTATTTGTTATAGGCATTACAAAGAAAAGCCCTCATATCGGGGAATATGAAAAACAAACCAAAAATTTGAGACAATGAAATAAAAATAAAGCTGAACCTGAAAATAAAACTAATCGAGGAGGGGGGAGGGGGAAAGGAAGGGAAGGGAGGAGGGGGAGGAAAGGGGAGGGGAGGGGGAGGAAGGGGAAAAGGGGGTGGAAAAAAAGGGGGAGGGGAGGAAAACCCGGACGAACCACTCAAATATTAACAATATGGACCTAAAAATACTGTATATATACGTATATAATATGTAATAAAAGAACAAATAGTTAAAAAAACAGATTAGATTATCCAATCAATGTAAAAAAAGGCGCAGAGAATGGACTAAAAAACACAATTGGTTAAAAACAAAATTATAAAAATACTGACAAATCTTTTTCATTATTAAACCCCTTGGGCGACATTGTGTCAAGCATAAAAATATATCTTTGCTCCAGCCGCATAATGGTCTTGTTGATATCTCCATCTCGCCAATTCTCGTAATTTTACTTTTTGATTACAAAAAAATTTAATTCTATGAACTTATGAGCCATTTCTTGCCAGTGTAATACCAGAGGTTTCTCCACTAAACCTCTCTTAATGCAACTTTTATGTTCAATAATTCTGACCTGAATACTTTGAATTGTATTGCCAACATATAATTTTTTGCACGGGCATTAGATGACATATACGACATGGGCGGTCTCACAATTTGAAAAGTCATCATTATAAAATTTTTTGTTTGTAGTGTGGTGAATGAAATTATTCCTTATTGGCAGGGCATGAACACAAACGGATCATCCACATTGGAACTGCCCTTTATATTGCCAGAGAGGCACAGTACTGTTGTATACCTCTCTGGCACAATACTGTTGTATGTAAACCGCGCTGATTTTTAAGAGTGCGGTATATAAGAACAATAAAATAAATAAATAAAAATATACTTAGATAAAAATTTCGTTCCGTCAATGCCGAAGGTACCAGTAAATTGTGCAAATTTACATTACATTTGTGAGCTACTATGAGGGGCAAATTCTGGAATTTGGGTATAGCTTGTATAAGGTGCCACTCTTTCTGTAAACTTTTTGTAATATTCTGTGATTGCATAGAATATAAGAGTGGACAGACCATTCCTACATCTTCTTTTTTACTTCTAGGTTTAAGAAGTGACTCTCGAGAGGACTCACAGGCTCTCTTGTAAGCCTTATTGATATGATGGACTGGATATTGACGCACTGCAAATCTCTCCATAATTTGAGCCTGTTTTTCAAAGTCATGTGAGGTTGTGCAGATCCTTCTTGCTCTTAAGAATTGTCCAACAGGAAGATATTCTTCAATGTTGGGTTATGAAAACGGTTATAATGTAATGTAGGTTTTCTATATAATGTTGTAATAAATCTATCTCCTTCCTTTTTAATCAATAAATCCACTAGGGAATCTGTCGTGTGTAATTTGGAACCGTATGTTATCATCCAGACTATTTATCCAAAAATTAAACTCTGAAAGTAATTCCATAGTATCATCCCATAAAACTAAGATGTCGTCTATATAGCGAACCCAGAGTTTAACATTATCCTTAAATTGATAATCCTTCAAAAATTTTTCTTCAATTTGATAAAACATACAAATTTGCAATATCGGGGGCCATAGAGGAGCCCAAGGCCACACCTTTAATTGTTTAAAGAACAAGTCTCTGAAACAGAAAAAATTCTCACATAAGACTATCTCTGCGAGGGTGAGGAGGAAGGCTGTTGGAATACGTTTATAAGCTTGTCTATTAAGTAAACCGTGTTCTATGATATCCAGAGCTTTTTTTTGTGGAACATTAGTGTATAAGGACTCTACATCTAAAGTGACCAAAACAATATTGGGGCCTAGGTTGTGCAATGAGGACAGAACCTCAATAACCTGAGAGGAATCACGTACATATGACCACATTTGTGTAACAAAGGGCCGTAATAATACATCCAGGAGTTTAGAAATGGGTTCCAGGAGGGATCCTATCGCTGAAACAATAGGACGCCCGGGAGGGCTATCCAAGGATTTATGAATCTTAGAGATGATATAGATGGTGGGAATGACAGGTGCATCCACGATTAAAAAATCACGTTCTTTCTTAGTAATATAACCTATCTCAAAAGCTGTAAGTACAAGATTGTCAGTACTTCTTTTCAATTCTGCAGTAGGGTCACCATCTAATCTGAGATAAAATGATTGATCATTTAGTTGTCTATTTCCTTTATATATTTCCTTTTGCAAGAACTACAGCTCCTCCTTTGTCTGCTGGTTTTATGATATTATTGTCATTTTTCTGTAATGATTTAATGGCCATTTTTTCTCTCTGCGTAAGGTTATGATAATCAAGCACTCCTGACTTTGCACTCCTGCTCCATTTTTTACCCTTGTTCTCTTCATCTCTTTTTTATAGCTCAAAGGATATCATACGTGAGCTAATTTAATCATAGAGGTACCGATACTTAGTTTTATGTTATATTGTGATTTTTTTTTATTTGTGACTATTTGTTTTTGATCTCATTCTTATTGCATTTTATTTATTTATGTGTATATACATGTTCAATCATTTTAATATTTTATGGTTTAACATTTGTTCATGTTTTAAATGGTGTTTCCTAATGCATTATTTTTTATGACATATGTTTTTAATCATGATTTTTAATTGTTTTATGCTTTTTAATTTGTCATATTTATATGTTTATATTTATTATTGTAGCACGCCAATATACCCCTGAGGAAGTTTTTACCAAACACGGCCTGTGTCAGGTCCTTGGCGTTTGATCCTCTATATGGTGATATAATAAATGAATTCCTTTCCTTGGTAATCCATGTTTCTAGACTGGGATTCTGAGAACCACCTTTTCCTTCGAGAGGGATAAGAAGGGATCCCTGCACGAGAGAGCCTGAAGCTCTGAAATTCTCCGGGCCAAGCAAATTGCCACCAGAAACACAGTCTTACGAGTCAAATCTTAGGGATGTAGTGCCCAAAGGTTCAAAAGGCTCCTTTGCCAGTGCTGTCAACGCCAGATTGAGATCCCCAGAAAGGACGAAGGACCGAATTGGTGGACAGATGTGCTTAACCGCTTTCAGGAACCGTACCACATCCGGGTGCGCTCCTAATGATACTCCCTGGAGTCTGCCCCTATAACATGAGATGGCTGCTACCTGTACCTTCAAGGAACTTGTGGCCAAACCCTTCTCAAGACCCGTCTGCAGAAAGGCTAACACGTCTGATACCGAAGATGAGAACGGCCGACACTGCCTCAATGCACATCAGGCCTCAAACATGCGCCAGACCTGTATATAAGACAGAGAGGTGGACCTCTTCCTGGCCCTCAGCAATGTTGTGTTAACTGGTCCTTAATAGCTGCGCCTTCTCAACCTAGCTCTTTAAAGAGCCAGGCTGTAAGCGAGAATCGATCCACCTGGGGCATGCCCAGTGGCCCCTGAGTGAATAGATCCTCTCGAACCGGCAGATGTCATGGTTGATCCGCCTGTAACCATACCAGGTCAGCATACCATGGGCGCCTCGGCCAGTCCGGGACAATCAGGATGACCAATCCTCTGTGAGCCTCAATCCACTGCACTATCCGACCTATGAGTGCCCACGGAGGAAAAACATATAGAAGACTTTCCATGAGCCACTGCTGCACGAGAGCATCGAGGCCCTCAGTCACCCTCTCTCTTTCTTCTGCTGAAAAATCTGTTCGCTTTGGCTGATGCATGTGTCGCCATAAGGTCCATGATCAGTGTGCCCATCTGCTCGCCACCTGCAAGAACTCCTCTTGGCGTAATGACCATTCTCCGGGATCCACATGTACTCAGCTCAGAAAATCCGCCGTCACATTGTCCATTCCCGCAACATGTGCCACCAACAGGGCTTTAAGATGCTCTTCTGCCTATAGTAGCAGCGCCTCTGCTTCTTCCTCAAGGCCCACGCTGTCTGTTCCTCCTTGCTGATTGATGTAGGCCACTGTGGTCAAGTTGTCTGAGAAGACCTAGATGGCCTTCCCTTGCAACTCCGGCTGGAAACTCCGGAACACCAGAGTGACCTCTCTCATCTCTAGCTGATTTATGGATCACCTGGTTTCGTGTGGACCCCACTGTCCTTGAGCACACTGCCCTTCGCAGTGGGCTCCCCATCCTGAGAGACTTGCGTCAGTTATCAGTGGGATCCAGCCTGGAGCATCCAGAGGCATCCCTGCTGCCAACTTCGCCAGCTGGAGCCACTACTGAAGGGCCTGCGCAGCAGTACTCTCTGTAGTGGTAACATGTGTGCTCTTCACCCATGGCACGAGGTTGAGAGTTGCTGCCATGGTCCCGAGCAGTTGAAGATAATGCCACACTGTCAGTGCTTTCCATAGCAGGAATTGATGCACCAGCTGCGGCAGTCCCTGTGCCCTCTTTACCAGAAGAAAAACCTTCCTCTTGAGGGTGGTGAAGTGTGCCCCAAGATACTCAATCTCCTAGGATGGTACCAAGCGACTCTTGGCAACACTGATCACCCATTCTAGACTCTGCAAAAAGGCCACCACTCTTGCCATCGCCTCTTCGCACTTGCTCTGTGATGTTGCGTGTATGAGCCAGTCATCGAGGTAAGGGTGGACCAGCACCCCCTCCTGGCGTGGTGCCACTGCCACCACCACCACCACCATGACTTTTGTGAAGGTATGGGGGGCTGTTGATAGTCTAAGTGGCAAAGCCTGAAACTGAAAATGACCCATGGGCATGGCGAAGCGTAGAAACTGCTGATGCTCTGGATGGATGGGAATATGCAAATATGCCTCCATGAGATTGAGGGACATCAAAAACTCTCTGGCTCTCATGTCACTATGACGGATTGCAATGTTTCCATGTGCAAATAGGATACACGCAGACTGCGGTTTACGCGCTTGAGGTCAAGAATGGGTCGAAACAAGCTCTCTTTCTTGGGCACCACGAAATAAACTGAGTACCAACCTAAACCGTACCAACCTGGGCACTGGCACCACAGCTCCCAGCTGACGCAGTCGTAACAGGATCTCTTTTATCACTGCTGCCTTTCCTCGTACCTTGCAGGGAGACTGCACAAAAGCCGGGCCCAACAGCCTTGCAAACTCAAGCATGTAGCCTTCCCTGATGACCTCTAGCACCCATTGGTAAGCAGCTTTCTGGACCCGGGCAGTGTAAAACTCCTGTAGCCGATCCCCTACGGTCTGTACCACTACCTAGGCCCCCCTCGCTTCATTGTGACTTTTTAGGCCTTGAGAATGAGCGGCATTGTAGTAACCTCTAGAAGCTCCTCAAAACCTCCAAAGCCCTGCCCCTTCGAGAGGAAACTGTTCCTCTGGTATGGTGCAATCTGGGCGTTGCAGAAGCACCAGAAGTCCTGTGGCTGACCTCATGCTGCAGGACTCTTTCAGTTTATCCTCTGGAAGGCAGCCTCCCTTAGATTATCCCAAGTCTTATCAATTTCTCCAACTCCTACTGGGGGGGGAGTAGCCTAGTGGTTGGGGGCAAGGTACTTCAGGCCGGAAGGTCGGGGGTTCAAATCCCACTAGAGGACAGCAACCTTGGGCCGGAAAGACTGGGGTTTCTAGTCCCACAGATGCTCCTTGTGGTCTTGGGCAAGCCACTTAACCCTCTACTGCCCATGTTCCCTGTAAGTATTAGTGTATGTGTCTCATATCCCCGCGTGTTAAATGTATCCCCCAATTGTGTTGTGACCGCTTTGATTGAAGGATAAGGCGGTATACAAAACTGTCTAAATAAATAAACTCCTTCCCCCAAAGAGCAACTTCCCCTTGAACGGCAACTTGCTAAGTCGGGCCTTGGAGGAGCTATCCGCCGCCCAATTTTACAACCATAGATAGCGATGAGCCGCCACCATTGAGGCCATACTCTTGGATAGAGCTCTGATCAGATCATAGCAGGTGTCCTCCAGGTAAGCGGCTCCCGATTCCAATTTAGCCACCGCACCCGCCAGTTCTGGAGAAGCCTTTGCTGGCTCCTGCATGCCTTGTGCCCATTGCAGGCAAGCAGGAGTCAGCCACCCAGGCCCCATAAACAGAAGCCTGCAATGAAAGGGCATTAATATCAAATGCCTGCTTCAGAAAGGTGTCTAACTTCCTTGACCGCTGGACATCTTTGAGCGCTGTACTGTCCTCTACTGGGATTGTTGTTTTCTTTGTAACGGCTGAGACCGCGGCATCTACCTTTGGAGAGTAGCAAGTCTCCCGCTCTTGTTCTGGGAGCGGATACAGTTGGGTCACAGTCCTTACCCCCCAAAGACCTACCTCTAGAAGGTCCCACTCATCCTGGATCATCTGTTTGACCACTCTATGCATGGGAAACACTTTCTGCATCCTACGCACTGCCAGGAGTAGGGGTCCTCTAATGACTCCTCCTCCACCAGGCCACCAGCTAGCACATTAAGTGTCTTCAAAGATTCTGCAATAAGCGCTGCGCCAACTCCTCTCAACGGAAGACTCGCACTATACAGGACTTGTCCTCCTGTGGAATTTCTCCTTCCTCCAAGTCTTCCCCTTCTACTTCAAATTCCACTTCTGGATCCACCAAGTCTGGCTCCCCCAAAGGCAGAGACTGCTCTCTCCAGTCTGTCTCCAGGAATTTGGGGTGCATGCGAAGCACCACTTTGTTCTTGTAGAACCTGTTATAGGGCCTCTGCCACAAGGGCCTCAAGCTCGCTAACTCTGCGAGTGGAGATAAGCGCAACCAAGAAAGCCACCTTCCAATAGAGGTAGCGAAGGTGGCAGGTAGCCAGAGGTTCAAAGGGCGGGCGAGTGAGCTACCCCAACACTACGTTGAGGTCCCATTTGGTTGCCAGGAGGCGAACCGGGGGCTTTGATAAGAGCAAGCCCCGAAGAAAATGGATCACCAAAGGTTGGACTGAGAGGGGCTTACCATCCACCTGATGATGATACGCCGCCAGAGCACTAAGGTGCACTCAGACGGAGTTAGACTTGAGCCCGGATTGAGAGGTGGAGAAGGTACTGTAACACCAGTGCCACCGAGCAGGAGAAAGGGTCAGCCCTGTGTTCAGTGCACCAAATTTGAGGGCGTACTGTGACGCAGTGCCAAGCACCGAAGCCATGGAGACCGATAGTGACCCCCTGGTAGAGTCCGGTACTGCAGGCAAAAGAAGAGATTCACACTCTCAGCATAGCCTGCAGGCAGCCAATCAGTTCACCTCAGAGGAGGAGAGAAGTGAACCCATGGATTGGGCACGCCCTAGGAGGAGGCGGGTTTCCCAGAGCAAGGGTCCCTTCTTAAACAAAGAGAGGGAACACAGTGAGAGAGAGAGAGAGAGAGTGGAAGAAGAAGGAGAAACACTAGAACGAATGCAGAAACAGGACCATTTGAGAGCGTATGGAAAAGGAATGAAGGAGTGAATGCTGCAAGTGGTTGGAGAAAGGAAGTTCCTTTTTACCCACGAGAGAGTAAGCAGAAGCTACTGGGAAGGCAGGAAGTTCCTCTGACTGCAGAACCCTGTGACCTGACTTCACAACCTCTGCCCAGCTGCACCAGAAAGGAAGCTAATTCCTCAGCAGGAGAAAAGCTCATGTTTCTGAGAAGCAATTTCCTTCCATGGAGAGAAAGATATGCTGGCAAGATAATTCCTGAGCACTCTCAACACAAGGTATCTGCTGTTCTTAATCCTTATGCAAACTTTTATAAACCAAAAAGAGAGAGAATCCTGTGTGCAGAGGACAGGACAGTTTCAGGGAATATAAAGGGAGTTTATTTTACCCTGAAAGCTCTCCCTGTAAACCAACTTTTACTCAGCCTGTAATTCCTGTGCTTAATAGAGAAGCTGAGGAGATAAACACAGCAAAAGGGTTTACAGATAGATTAAACTATCCAGGTTTAGGAGGACCTACTTTTGAAGCTGTGCTAAAAGCTAGGACTGCTACCAACAGATGTGAGATTCCTCCACTCGATAGCAGAGAGCAGTGGGGGCAGGGAATCTCCACCTCGGGACCAGAATGTTTAATAAGGGAAAGCCCTGCTGCCTCATTACAGCCTGTTAATCAGCTGTTTAAACAACAGCAAGCTTTGCCCCTAACTCCTGCTAGCAGCCAAGCAGAATACCTCCTAACGGAGCTGAGAAAACTATTGAATAAAAGAGACATTTTATTACCAGCCAATATTCAAGCAGGGAACAATCCTGAAGAAAGGATTTTACCCCACGTCCCTTTGCCGATGAGAGAAATCAATCAGCCGATGGACTGCTCGATAGGACTGATTGATAAGCCTAAGGAAACCAAAGCTTGAATGATTATTCCTAAATTTAATTCTGTTTATTGTTGAGCCAGAATTGCTGAAATTTACCCACCAGGACTGGGATTGGGTAATTGCAAGAAAAGGCTATTGTGCATAAACTGTATGCTGGACTGTGAGTTAACTGTTCAAGGGAACCATTATACTTTATATCCACTCACCTGTACATGACCAGGAGAAAGACACATGAAGCAATGTGTTTTCTACTGAAGAAGTTTTGTTAAAGCACTTTATTGGAAAACCCTCTGTTTGCAGAATCCTGAGTTAATGACTTTTCTGTTTCTGTGTGCCTCACGGAGCGGGGAAAATAAACATCCTTTTGAAAAAAATAAATTTCTTGTCACCCATATTATTCATTTGGGCCCCCACAACTACACAAGCCCTTTCTCTCCTTAACCCACAAGGTTGGGGAGTGAGTGAAGGTGTTGACAGTACGCCTTTCTAGTAGAGGCGTTGCGAGAGGCAAGCAGAATGTCTTCCACCTCAACTGGAAGGTTAAAATCACCAGAGACACCCTCTCAGCAGCCACGCTGTCAGTGACAGGAACCCCAGGTTGGGGTGCAGGAGAGAGCCCCTCTTCAGAGATAGGAGTCCTGAGGCGGTCCCCAAGGGAATGGGGGTCTCCACCGTCAACTGGAGGAGCAGCGGGAATCAGTTGCCTGGGCCACCGATGAGCTATCAGGATGAGCAAGGCCTTGTCGCGGAGAGTCCTGAACAAGGTCTTGGCGATCAGCAGCATGAGAGGGAAGGCGTACATGAGGCCTTCCGACCATGTGACAAGGAACGTGTCTGCTGCCACCCTGGAGGGGTGGGCCTGTGGGAACAGAAGTGGGGCAACTGAAAGTTGTCTGGGCTGGCGAACAGGTCTATCATGGGTTCACCCCAGAGCTGGAAAAGCCAACTGGCTACCCTGGGGTCCAGCTGCCACTCGTGCAGCTGGAGGACTCTGCTCAGCCTCTTGGCCAGCAGGTTGTCCTGGCCTGGCAGGTACACTGCCCGTAAGAGGATACCCTGTTGGACTGTGTACGAGCAGAGGACCAGTGCCTCCTGACAAAGGGCATGAGACCCTGTGCCCCCCTGTTTATTCACGAAGAAAATCGCCTCCTGGTTGTCTGTTTGGACCAGCACCGGCTGGGGATGCAGGTGGTGACAGAAGACTCGCACGGCTAAGTGTAGGGCTAAGTGTATGGCTCAGAGCTCCAGGAGATTGATCTGCTGGATGCTCTCGTCTGGTGACCAGTTGCCCTGGGTGCGGAAATCTCCTCAGTGGGCTCCCCAGCTGAGCAGGGAGGCATCTGTGGTGAGGATCCTTGAGGAACTTGGGGGCTGAAAAGGCATGCCCACCTCGAGATGCTGGAGAGAGTGCCACCAGACCAGGGAGTCCGCCAGTTGGCGGGTCATCGGAGACGACCCGTGGCTTCAGACCACTGGTCCCGGAGACACCACTGTGCCGCCATCAGGCGAGTGTTGGGGGTGACGTGGACCACAGAGGCCATGTGCCCGAGGAGGTACAGAAGAAGCCGAGCGGGCACCGAGGGATGGTACTGTATGTCCTGAGCCAGAGTCCTGAGATGGTCGGCCCAGTCCCTGGGCAAGAATGCCTTCTACTGGAGAGTGTCGATCTTTGCCCCTTACACTATGTCGGGAGAAGGTGAGACTTGGGGTAGTTTATAACAAACCCCAAGTATTGCAGGACCTGGATGGTGCATGTGGTGGCCTGCTGCACCTCTGAGGCATGCCTCTCTTTATGAGCCAGTCGTCCAGGTAGGGAAAGATGAAGACCCCCTGGAGACGGAGAAAAGTGGCCATGCCTGCAGGCATTTTGTGAAGACTTTTGGAGCAGAGGCTAAGCAGAAAAGGAGCACCCTGTACTGAAAATGCCTGCCCCCCCACTATGAACCGCAGGTACTGCCTGTGGTTGGGGTGAATGAGGATGTGGGTATAAGCATCCTTGAGGTCTAAGGACCATAGCCAATCTCACTGCTGGAGGTATTGCAGCAATGTTCCAAGGAAGAGCATCTTGAACTTCTCCCTCACCAGGAATTTGCTGAGGTTGTGCAGGTCGAGGATGGGCCTTAGGCCCCCCATCCTTTTTGTCACGAGGAAGTACCTGAAGTAGAACCCATTGTCCTTGAGATGGTGGGGCACCGGTTACACCGCTTTGTTCTCGAGAAGACCTGCCAACTCTTTCAGTAGAAGGTCCCGGTGGAAGGGAGACCTGAGGGCCTCTCCTGGGAAATAAGGGGGAGGTGTTTGAGTCAGGTGGAGGAAGTAACCCTCCCCGACCACCCTAAGTGCCCAGGAGTCGGTGGTGATGGTCAACCAAATCTGGGCATAGAGGGGCCAGATGTCCCCCTGTGGGCTGCTGATCTCCTTGGGGTAGATAGGATATGCTCAAGATGTCAAAAACTCCCCCCTGGCTGGGCCGGAGCTGGTGCCTGGGGTTTTGCAGCCTTCTGCTTACAAGGGCCATGCCTATGTCCCTTGGCCTGCTGACCCTGTTGGGGAGCTGGGGAGGCCTGAAAAGGTGGGTAGTTTCTGTAAGCAGCTCCCTTCCCCGGGTAAAAGGACATTTTACCTGAGCCCTTCCATTGGGGAAGGACTGTGGTCTTTTTGGAGAGCCTGCTCCTCATCATGAACTCGCTCAATCTTGGCAGCCATGTCGGTCATGGGTTTGCCAAAGAGGTTATTCTCCTTGGCAGGGGACATCGACCAATTTGTCCTGAACCCACTGCTCGAGGTCGGACGACTGTAGCCAAGCTTGGCGGCATGCAGCAATGCCAGCCGCCACTACTCAAGTTGCTGACACAAACCAGTCATAGGCCGCTCGATACATGAATTTGGAGCATTCACTGACTGCCTTGGCTAGGTTCTTGAACTGCTGCAAGGGATCCTCGGAGAGACCAGCTGAAAACCCGGCGAGTTCCTTCGCCAGGTGTCTCAGGTACATGTCCATGTACAGATGGTAGGCCTGGATGTGGCCGATGAGCATTGAGCCCTGGTAGCACTTTCTGCCAATGGTGTCCAGGGTGCAGGCCTCCCTGTCGGGGGGCACCGAGGAGTGTGTCTGACTTTTCAGCCGACACATGGCCGACTCCACCACCACGGAGTTATGCAGCAGCTGGGACTTTTGGAAACCCGGGCTCCGGTGGAGTCGATACATCAAGTCAAGCCGTTTGCTCACCACTGGTACCGAAGCCAGTGTCTCCCACATTCGGAGCATCAGACTTCCAGGATGGGAGGGATGGGCACCGTGAATGATTCCTGCAGAGGAGTCTCGTACTGGAGGATTTCCAACTCATCCGCCAAAAGGCCTCCTCCGACTTCATAGGGAACGCCAGGACCTTCGACATATCCTTGAGGAAATCAAGGAAGCCCATATCCTCCGGCGGGGACCAACATTGAGGCTCCAAGATGAGAGAATTGGATGGGACGTCGTGGTGGCGATGGGTATCGGGGGACTCTCGTCCTCTATCTCCCACTCGTAGTAGTCCATCGAGGACTCGTAGGAGGGCTACTCCGTGGGCCTCAGGGCTCCCGAAGATCCATGGCCAGTGCCCAGCATACTTGCCGGGGATGACCATGGTGCCACTGAGCGGGACTCGGATCGTGACCTTGGTCGAGGATTGACTTGAGGCCGAAGGACCTTGAGGATCGGCTCAGCCTCCAGGGGTATCTTGGACATCAAGGGCCCGGTGGTTGGGGCAGATGAACCAGTAGTGCCAGACAACAGTACCTGCTGCTGGCCCATGAAGGCAGACAAACTATGCTCCAGGTCCGCCATTTTGGATTCCAGATCAGAAGGCTCTGCAGCCTTCAGCACGGGCACCGTGGGACTTGGGCCTGACGCCGGTTCCCCCAAAGGGGAAACCTCGACGAGGATGGTGTCTGGGGACCGAGGCTGGTCCGTGGTCGAATCCTTTCTGGGGACCTTTGCAGGCTGCTCTTTCTCTGAAGCCTCAGACGTTCTGAGGACCCACGACAGGGCTCAGGTTCGGGAAGTTCCGCCCGAGGCGTCGAGGCCTCAGACAAGGTCCTGGGCTTCGGAGGAGCCGGGGATTTGGGGAAAAAATTATCGTGCTGCTGCTGGCGGCTAAGGGCCTTACTAGAAATCCTTTTGCAGAGATTGCAGGTTGCCGGGTAGTGGTCTGGCCTGAGGCAGAGGAGACAACAGTTGTGTGTTTCGGTCAAAGACATAATTTTAGAGCACTGATCACACTTAAAGCCACTGGAAGCCATGGGGAAAAAAAGTACCCCTGCGAGATCTAATACTCTCTGGACTGTGAGTTGGAAAAAAGGTGTGAAGACACCAGGAAAAGAAAGAATGAAAACTACAAAAATAGACCCGAACTCGACGCCTAGGCATGGTCGGGTGGCAGGAAGAGTACCAGTGTGATACCAGAGGCAAGTATGAAACGCAGAGAAAAAAATTGACTTTTTCTGAGGACAAGCCAGACGAATGTCTGAAAGGCTTTGCGGAAAAAAGGAGACTGAGCAAGAAGGCACCCTTGGGCGGGAAGGGGACCACGCATGCATGGTGGCATCTCCAAAAGGCTTTCTTTAAAAGCTGCGGGGATGCTACTGTGAGGGCTCCATCGGTGCCGATGTCACCCATATATGAGGGCTGACTTCCTGCTTGTTCCCGGAGAAAGACTGGTTCTGTGCCCCGTGCTACCTCATACAGAACGCCCTATGCATAAGAAGGATGAACTCGGGAGACCACGTGATGCGGACTGAGTAGAAGTCGCATCCTGAGCGGGTCCCACTACCACCAGCCTTACCGGCGATCTACTACCGTGAAAATCCACAACTCTTTGGTGAACAGCTGGTTCCCTAGTCCTGGTGTGCCTGGAGACTGCTGTGGCGAGATTTGAGAGACCCGATTCCATGGCAGCGGCGGTAAAATCTTTGCGAAAAGACCGGGAACGAGCAGCGGGTCCGCATAAGATGGCGGACTCGGCCTCGGCCTCGATGCCGGCTTCACCCCGCTCACCGACCACACCGGACGAGATGTCCTCAGCGGTAGCGGCCGCCTTAAAGCCACAGTTCGATGCTCTCCATGCTAAGATCGATGGATTGCATTCAGTGGTGGACCGGCTAGGCAACCGACTACAGGAGGCTGAAGAGCGTGTGGGTCAGGTTGAGGAGCAGACGGGGACGCTGACAGAGGAGGTTGCGGGTCTAAAGTCCCAATTAGCCTTGCAAGAGGCGAAGATTGATGACCTGGAAAACAGGTCTCGAAGAAACAACCTGCGTTTTCTGGGGATTATGGAGACTGTCCTCGACAAAGACTTGAGAGGAGACTATATGGAAGCCCTGGTTCACCATATCATGGGAGAGGAGGAACTCGGAGGCCCTTTACAGATAGAACGTGTGCACCGGGTAGGAGCCAAGCGACCGCGGTGATCCTCGCCCCCCGCATCGTGCTGGCTAAATTTCTGTACTACCCCCAAAAAGAATTAATTCTCAAGGCAGCGCGGCGGAAAGGTGAAGTGTTTTACAATAACACTAAGATCCGCGTAGCTCAGGACTACTCTGTGGCACTGAGTAGAAAAACGGCGGGAGTATGCACCTTTGGTGAAAAAAACTGATTGCAGCTGACATCCGCTTCTCAGTGCAATATCCAGCCAGGCTCCACGTGTTCTGCGATGGTGCCCATCGTAATTTTGAGTCGGCTGCTGTGGCAGAGGACTACATACAGAGGATCTGTAGTCAACAGAAAGCAGTATCGTCGCCTGCTAAATGAAGATTCAGAAGACGTATTAAGCTAATACACTGACACAACATCCTTCACGCACAGAAGAGCGGGGATATATAACAGAGTGCAGGAAGTAATATGTAGCAACTGTATTTCTCTGCTACAGAGTTGCCAATCCCAAGTAACTGTGTGTTTTTTTTTTTGCTTTCCTCCAGGGACACTGAATGCCTTCTTGGGGGAGGGATAACAAAGTAGCCTGTTTTATAGTTACTTTCAGGTTTCTGTTGGTTCGGTTAGATATCTCCCCAGATGGGCCTTCAAGGCCTGGTACAATCCGCCGACTTGCAGGGGGGGCCAGGGATTTTTGTTGGTATTATATAGGCTGGGGTCCCCCTTGGGGTGGGAAGGGGGGGGGGGGTTATTTAGACCACCTCTTGTAGAATGTGCTCTGGAAGGGGCCTGAGTGATAGCGACCTCAAGCTGGGGGGTGGGGGGGCGTGATTGCTGGGGCCCATACCGAAAACTGACTGCTTTGGGCCCGAGTGCTGTAATGGATGCCCCTCTCTCTGGCTGTCCCCCTCAGTCACCGTTAGGATCCAGGTTTGAATTCGCCCATGGCTGGAGTGTCCTGCGGTGAAGGGGGGTGACACCGAGTGCTGCACAGCGGGCCGAACGGTGGGGTGGAGGGAAGGAGGGGTCTGCCGGGCCCGGGAAGAGGGAGGGGCTATAAAGACCTTGGCCTACTGTATAACTTGCTGTGTGGTCGGCGGGAGGGGGGATATGCTATTTTTGTATGGTAATAGGATTGTGATTGCCAGGTTGTGGTATTGTGCTATATTATATGGGTCTGGTGGGGGACACGCTCAGTGGGGTCTCGGGCGGGCTCCGTCGGTGGGGGGCGGTGTTCGGGGCCCTGTTGGTCGGCGTCGACGGTTGATGGGGCTGCGGCGGGGCCCTCTGGGGTGGGTTCTGGGGAGGGTCAAGATAGCAATAATGGGAGGCAGGAATGGGGTTACTCAGGGGGGGGTTGGTGGGGTGGGGGGGCGGGAGAGGGGGGGTGAGAGGGAAAGGGGTCGTCGCACTCCGAACTCTAAACATGGGCATGGTATTAACACTTCTACTCACACACTTGGGAGGCTCCAGGCTGGGAGGGTCTCCCTTAACACGCTTTGCTGGCAGCTAGGCCATAAACATACGGTGATCCTTTGAAGATTATCACCTGGAACGTTTGTGGTTTGGGTAGCCCGATTAAGCGCTATAAAATACTGAAGGCGCTGGCCAGACAACGCTGTGATATTGCACTACTCCAGGAAACCCACCAAACAAAGGAGGAGCATGGTAAATTGGGTCGAGACTGGGTTGGCCAGGTGTGTGGTGCGCCTGCACAGGGGAAGAAGGGAGGGGTGGCTATCTTATTTCATAAGAGGGTGCGCTTCTCGTTGAAAAAACAGGTAGTTGATCCCGATGGACGCTTTGTATTATTATGGGGTGTACTGGAAGATCGTGAGATAATACTAGGGAATGTTTATGGGCCTAATCAGCTAGACCGGGCATTCTTTGATCGATTTGCGGCTAAAGTGGAACTCTTGCCGGATGTACCGGTACTTCTGGGGGGAGATTTTAACGGGTGTGTTAGACGTGAGTGTGGATACCTCTAGTGAAAGGGTGACGAGAGATCGACTACTTAGTTCTCAAATGTTGCAACGATTCCGGAAGCGGTTGGGCTTGATAGACCCGTGGAGGGTCTTGCATCCCTCAGAGAAGGATTTCACGCATGTCTCGCGGGCGCATGGGACAAGTGCGAGAATAGATTATGTCTTACTATCTACCACCGCCTTTGCCCAGGTGGTGGAGGCGCAGATAGGTCCTTTGGAGATATCCGACCATGCCATGGTCTGGGTCGAGATACAATGGGGGGGTAGAGTTGATACATCCCGTCTATGGCGGTTTCCCATTGAGTTTTATAAAGATGATCAATTTCGACAGTTCTTAGACCACCGATGGCGGGAGTTTGCGGACCATCATCAAGTGCACCGGGAAGATCCCGAGTTGCTCTGGGAAACTGCCAAGGTGGTGCTGAGAGGAGATATCATTGGTTATGCCGCTCGGAAACGCGCTTGCTGGCGGAACAGATTGTTCGGTTGGAGCGACAGGTCTCTCATGCACGGGTCCTTAGCAGCCAGTCCCCCACAGTGTTGAACAGGAAACGGCTTTGGGAGCTTCAGGTCTCACTGAATGAATTACTCCATCAACGCGCAAAGAAATCTTTGCTCTACTATAAATATCGGCTCTATTGCTTTGGGGACAAACCGGGGAAACTCTCGTCGGACGTTGCCCTGCGGGGTCCACGGGGGGGGGCAGGGAGTAGCAGCTCTCCGAGATGAGAAAGGGAAACTCCACCAAGATCGTGAGGCGATCAGTGCACTTTTTAAGAACTTTTTTCAAAAACTCTACGGGCCGAAGAGATGGACTCCTCTACTATGGTCGCTTACCTACAGGGGCTGCAACTGCCGAAAGTGACGGAGGCACAACGGGCTCAATTGGGGCAGCCAATTACACTACAGGAGGTCCAATCTGTAATTGCCCAGGCTAAAGGCTGTAAGGCACCGGGCCCCGACGGCTTCGGGGCTGAGTTCTATAAACTCCTCTCCGATGGGGTGGGACAGTTGTTGGTGGATACCTTCCAGCAACGAATAGATAAGGGTGGTAGGAGATGGGGAGAGAACCAGGCCTATATTACCTTGATACCCAAGCCAGCCAAAGACCCCTTGCAGGCGGCTTCTTATAGACCGATTTCTCTGTTAAATTATGATGCAAGCTGTTGGCGAAAATCTTGGCTGACCGGTTGGCGGGGGGTACTAGGGGATATAGTGCATGAATCTCAGGTGGGATTCGTACGTGGTCGATATGCTGTTCGTAATATACGTCGCATATTGACATCCCTGGAGTGGGTACACAGCCATCAGCTACAAACACTTTTGGTGAGCTTCGACGCCGAAAAGGCGTTCGATAGGGTGGACTGGACCTATCTGGACTATCTGCTACCGCTGTACGGGCTTGGGCCGGCCTTCGGCGCCATGGTAAAGAGTTTATATGACACTCCGACAGCTAGAGTACTGTGTAACGGGGTTTTATCAACATCCTTTTCTTTATACCGGGGCACTAGACAGGGATGTCCATTATCTCCCTTACTGTTCGTTCTGTCTTTAGACCCCTTAATACGAAGTATAGAACAGGACAGGCTGATTCATGGGATAAAGGTGGGTACACAGGGATTTAAAGTGTCGGCCTTCGCCGATGACATGCTCGTGCACTTATTGGCCCCGCGCGAATCGTTGCCGCGTTTACTGGCTGAGTTTCGGAGGTTCAGTAGTTTTGCGGGTCTTCGGATAAATGCGGAGAAGTCGGAGGCCTTAGATGTGCTGGGGGGGCTGCGGAATGGATGGGGGGAGAGTTTTCCTCTGCACTGGGCCGAGCATGGGTTCAAATATCTTGGTATTATCTTGACCAGGCTACCACAGGATCTCTACTATACGAATTTTTGAGAGGGTCTTGACTGGAATGCGAGTCAACTACGAGCTTGGATCCCGCTACCATTGGCACTTCTGGGGAGAATTGCTGCAGTTAAGATGGTGATCCCTACCACGTATACTTTATTGGCTTCAAACTCTACCGGTCTGGTTATTGCGAAGGGATTTACATAAAATGGAGAGGGAGATACAAGGCTTTTGTGGAAGGGGGCTCGGGGCGCGAATCCCAATTTCTCGTATGACTGGGAGATGGCGGAGGGGGGCCTGGGGCTACCGGATTTACGATTATATGCCTTGGCTTGCCAGATGCGACATCTTGGAGACTATCTAGGGGGAATGGACGTTTATACACCCAGAAGTTTGGAGGGGGCGTTGGTGGCCCCTTACTCCCTAGTGGGGACGTTGCATGTGGATAATAAATACCTGCCACAGAGACTAATGAGGAATGTGCTGTTGAATGCGATGCGGCGCACATGGAAACTATTAAATGGCTTCTGGCAACATAATTGGCAGGTTTCTAGTTGGTTGCCGATACAAGGCAATGTACACTTTCTGCCGGGTTCGGATTCCAGGGAGTTTAAGTTCTGGCACCGGCAGGGCCTTCACTACCTAGGCCATGCAGTAGACCTTACGGGTAAATGCAAGCCGTTTAGGGACCTACGTGAGGAGTATAACCTACCCGGCACCCATTATTTTGCGTATTATCAGCTCTCTCATTATGTGGCGACGCTACCTCGGGAGGAGTTGGGGGAGGACAGGTCTAAGCAGCTTATTGATTTTTTAGAAATAGGGGGGGATACACCCCTGACGATAGCTGGGTTGCGGACTAAGTTGGAGTGCTTTGGGGTGGTCCCGGACTATGGGAGGGTGGAGGCAGCCTGGGAGGGTGAATTGGGTCGGGTGCTTACTCCAGGCACGATTTCTATGGCAGTGGGGCGGATAATAGAAACTAGCGGAGGGTGCCCGTTGGAGGGAGATCCAATATAAGGCCTTGACCCGGTGCATTTCTCCCCAAGACGAGCACTACGGAGTTTGCATTACGCAGGATGGGTCGTGCCCTCGATGTCAAACGCCATTGGCACTTTAACTCATATGTGGTGGCAATGCAGGCGCATCACCCCGTATTGGTTTCACATCCGCCGGTATATTATGAGACTATTACAACAAAGATTTCCTTGGACCAGTGGGCTAGTTATTCTGGATCAATTACATCCGACTCTACCTAATGGGCGCTGGGAACGCTTATTAGTGCGCAAGGCTTGTTTGGTGGGGAAAGGTCCGATTTTGCATAACTGGAGAGATCGGAACCCGCCTACGTTTACGGAGTGGCGCAATAACTTTCATCAGTTGATGCTGGCAGAGCGCTGGAGGGCTAGGGGCTCAGTGAAGCGATGGTCCACCTTTCTGCTGATTTGGGAACCTTACATTCAGAACCTAAGCCCCCATTGCCGAAGCGATATAGTCAATGTGGGCCTTTAAGGCCTAGCCTATAGGGTGTAGAGAAGCTACCAATTACAGCTGAGTGGTGTGTTACAGCCGTGTCGTGGAGTTCGGGGTGCGATGATGGGGATGGGGGAGATAGGGGGTTCAAAGGGAGGAGGGGGTTGGGGGAGGGGGGGATGCTCTGGGAATCAAAGGGGAGAAAAACTGTATAACCATGTTTGCCTTCTAATGTTTACTGTTGTGGTTTGTTATGGCGACATACTTGTTTTTTGTATAGGCCTCAGAGGAGATAAGATACCACTCCTCGATGGCCTTTTGCTGTGTGATGTACTGTTTGATATGTTGCTACTGGTTACAAAATAAAGTTTTCAAAAAAAAAAGAGAAGGATGAACTCTGGCAAAAAGGCCCCTGGGCCACCCTCGCCTTCTAAGCCCTGAGACATGGAAGGACCAGGGGAGACAAGGCCCTTTCTGTAAGGTATCAGCAGAGATGGATCAGTTCCACAAACCCTGACCCCGGGCACTGCTGAACCCTGGCCATAAGAACATAAGATATGCCATACTGGGTCAGACCAAGGTCCATCAAGCCCAGTATCCTGTTTCCAACAGTGGCCAATCTAGGTCATACGTACCTAGCAGTTTCCCCAAAAGATACAGGTTCCACAATGCTTGTACTGGGTCCAGCATTGATGTTCTGGGTCCCTCTTTAATAATGGTTTATGGACCTTTCTTCCAGGAACTTGTCCAAACCTTTTTTTAAACCCAGCTACACTAACAGCCTTTACTACATCCTTCGGTAACAAAATATCCAGCGTTGGAGTTACACATTGAGTGACAAAAATATTTTTCTTTTATTAGTCCTTAAATAGTTTACCCTGTAGCGCTTCATTGCATGTCCCCTAGTCTTTCTATAGTCC
The DNA here is from genome assembly GCA_033557465.1 of Ichthyophis bannanicus. Taxonomy (NCBI): domain Eukaryota; kingdom Metazoa; phylum Chordata; class Amphibia; order Gymnophiona; family Ichthyophiidae; genus Ichthyophis; species Ichthyophis bannanicus. The sequence goes on from CM066038.1 coordinate 335,455,797, forward strand.
GCTAAACGTCATACAATCGATCTACGTTTACCCGTTCGTCCACATCTGTTCATTAATTTAATAGACTTCTATCATATCTCCCCTCAGCCGTCTCTTTTACAGGTTAAAGAGCCCTAACACTTTTTGGCCTTTCGTCACAGGGACTATCTTTTCCATCCCCTTTAACCATTTTGGTGGCCCCCCCCTTTTTAAGATACGTGCGACCAGCATTGCACACAATATTCAAGGTGACGGTTTAACCATGGAACGATATAGAGGCATTATAATAGCTTTTGTTTTTTATGTTCCATTCCTTTTCAGATACCTAGCATTCTATTTTGCTCTCTTGGTCGCTGCTGCACACTGGCTGAGGGTTTTTAACATTTTATCCACAATGACAGGCCTTAATCTTTCTTCCCTGGTGGGTGGTTCATGTAATGACGGGAACCTTGCAGTTCTTGTAACCATAAGTTTGGGTTGTTCTTCCCTAGGTGCAATAACTGTTGCACTTGGGTCCACATTAAATTTCATCTGCCCATTTTCGATGCCCAGTCCTTTCCAATTTATCAAGATCCTCCTTGCAATGTTCCACAATCCTCTTGGGTTTTAACAACTTTAAATATTTTGTGTCATCTGCAAATTTGATAACCTCACTCGCTATTCCCTTTTCCAGGTCATTTATGAATAATGTCAAAAAGCAGTGGACCCAGCACAGATCCCTGGGGTACACCACTATTGTCACCAGTAACCTCCACCAGAGCCAGAGGCGGTTAGGGTAGGGTCAGCCTGGGAATATCCAAAACTTAGGAAGCAGGGCAGTACACCTTGATCCATGCACTGCCTTCTGGGAGTTGGTATTTCCTTGTACTCACTAAGCTAGTATAATTGTAGTCTAGTGGTTTCAGGCAAAACAATGACAAGGTGTTATTTCCACTTCCGGAGCGGATTCATTACAAATGAAACTTAGAGACAAAATTACCATACTTTCTGGCATAAAGAAAAAAATCTCAGGAGACTTATAATTACACACAACAGCCTTCTTTGGCTTTCAGCTTCAATACATACAGTGCTCAGAACAAACCTTAAAAGTAACCAGTCCTTTTCATACATAGGCCAAACACTTTGCTTCTTCTCTGCTGTTCAAACAGCCTTGTTAAACAGCCAGTTCAACAAAGTGAAACGACGTGAATCAGCTAGGTGATAGCATGCAGTCATTTGCTCATCTGATATCTCTTCGTTAACAGACCCCTGTTCTGCAGGTCCTCACAATCAGCTCTCAGCGTGGGTACGTTTGTTGCACGGTGATACGGCTGTTTTTAAAATACAGTCCCTCTCTATTTTTCCCCTGGGCCTCTCTTCACAGCACTCTAAAGAGCAGGGTTGAGCATTACCGTATCTCTGGGATTTAGCATAGGGAGAGTCCAGCAAATCTTGGCAATCACAAGGAAAAACCTTTAAACCTAGTTTCCTCTCTATAAACGGTTTATACAGCTACCTTGTTGGCTTTTTCAAGGAAGGACTTCTTAGCACGGCTGGGTCAGCAAGGATTCCAAACACGGGCTGTGTTTCCCTGCCTTTTAAGCTTCTCCTTTTCCTCCAGACATACAAATATCCTCTGGCCATCACCTTCTCTACCCTCTGGGAGTTTCTGAGTGCATCCCAAACCAGGCCTCTCAGGCAGTCTCTCCCTCCAGCTGCCTTCAGGATAGGGCTCCAATCGTGGGCTGCTCCCACTGGCTTTTGGGCCACATGCTCTGTGAATCTTGTTGCTCTGGCTTCCTGAGCTGAGTCCTTCTCCCCGTTTCTCCTCTCAGCTGCAGCTTCTGCTTGGCCTTTCTCTTCCCAGCATGCTTGTTCCTGTCCCTCGTCTCTCTTGCCTTTTCTTGCTTCTCCAACCAGTACTCCTCCACCTACTTCCCCTTCTGAATCTGAAGCTATCACTCAATTCTAGTGAGCACTTTTAATATCCCTGCTTCTGAGTGCTTAAACTGCCGCCCCTCCCCCAACCAGGTGGGGGGGGGGGGGGGGGGGGGGGGGTTTCGCCTTAAATCCCTGAGCACCTCGGGGCTATGTTGCAGCTTGGGCGTGTTTTGCTCCCCTCAGTAGACTCACTCTGTTTATGTTTCCCTTGGCAACCCTGGGCCATGTGCTCTGGCCTGCCTGTCTGTCAGTTTTCTGAAGAAAACTCCTTCTGCTTCACCCAGTTCCATAGCCTAGGAAGGATCACTTCTACATGACACACTATTCCCCTTTCTCCATTGGGAAAATTGGCCATTTAGCCCTATCCTCTTGCTCTTCTATACCTTTTAAAGCCAGTTCCTGAATCCAAAATGAGTACAACTGCCTCCTATCCGCATGACTCTTTAGTTTTGCCAAAGGTCTCTGATTAGGGACCTTGTTCAAATTGCTTAAGGAGCTTTCTGAAAGTCCTCATATACACTATTATCAACCGGACTCACCTTTGTACACCGGTTTATTCACACCTTCAAAAAAACATAAAACAGATTAGTAAGACAAGAGCTTCCTTGTCCTAAAAGCCATGTTGCTGTCTCCCATTAGGCCATGACTATCTACCTGCTGAGTAATTTTCTTCTTTGATGGATGGTTTCTACCATTTTTCCCGGTAATGACGTCAGGCTCCTCGAGTCTGTAGTTTTCCCCGGATCACCCCGGGAACCCTTTTTAAAAATTGGCCGTTACATTGGACAATCCGTCCAATCTTCAAGGTATTACAGGATGATTTTTTAAAATGAAATTCACACCTTCGCACCTTTAAATACCACTTCAGTCATGGGTAACATCCCTACCTCTTCCTCAGTAAAGACCGAAGCAAAGAATTCCATTCAGTCTCTCTGCTATCGCCTTGTAGCCTCTTAGAGCCCTTTAAAACCCCTCTATCATCTAATGGACCAACTGCCTCTCACGGATTTTTTTATTGCTACGAATGTAATTGAAAAAGTCTAGTTCACGTACGTTTTGCTTCTGCAGCAAGCATTCTTCTCAAATTCTCCCTGCCTGTCTTATCAATGCCTTGTATTTAACTGGCAGTGCCTTGTGCTGTTTCCAGGTTTCGTCGTGTTGGCTCTTTTTTTGTCACATTTCCTGAAAGATGTCTTTTTTTGGCAACAAGCCGCCTCTCTGACCTCACCCTTTAAACCATGCTGTCAGTTTTGTGGACTTCTTTCCACTTTTCTTAAAGCGTGGCCTACATAGCTGGTCTGGGCTTCCAAGATGTAGAAGTTGTTCACAACACCCAAGCTTGATGTAAGTCTTTAACCTTTGCAACTGCTCCTTTAGGTTTTTTTTTTTTTTGTTTGTTTTTGTTAACTATTTTCCTCATTTTAATCATAGTCTCCCTTTCGAAAGTTAAAAGATAGTACTGTGGAATTTCCTTACTCTCCACTAATTAAGATCAAACGCGATCATGCATGTGATCTTCACTATTGCCAAGTGGCTCCAACACCCTTATCTCTCTCTTGTCCACAAGATCTGGTGTTCCACTAAGGACTCGGTCTACTAAGGCTTCCCCCAATCTTGGTCGGTTCATGACCACAGCTGCTCCAAGAAGCAGTCATTTATGTCATCTAGGAACTTTATCTACTAGCATGTCCTGCCGTGACACGAACCCAGTCGATACCGGGGTAATTGAAATCACCCATTATTATTACTGCGCTCGTAACTTTTGTTAGCTTCCTTGATTTCTTCGTTGAGAATTTCATCATTCATTTGTTCATTCTGGCCATGCAGTAGATTGTACACCCCCACTGCCATCACCTTCCCCTTTTTAGCATGGGACTTTCAATCCATTAGAGATTCTACAGCAAATCTTGTTTTCCTGCCAAAACTTTAAATCCTTTGTCTGACTCAATGCCCTCTCTAACATAGAGCGCAAACCCCTCCCACCAATTTGATCAGCTCTCATCCTTAAGATATAGTTTTGTACCCAGGTATGCACAGTGTCCCACTGGGTTGGTCCTCCTTCCACCATGTCTCTGATATTCCAAATCATATCTAACTTCTTAGTTTTAGTGTTATATATTATAACTACCCATCTTATTTTTTTTCCTAGACTTCTTGCATTTGCCATACAGCATTTTTAGAGACTGTATTTTATTCATAGTAATCTGGCTATTGGTAGACATGGGTATTATTTGGGATCTTTAAGCTCGGGTCTGCTCATTACTCCCCGAGGGCATTGGGGCTACTTTGACTCTTTTTGTGGAACCTCTCTCGCTTTTGGTAGTATCCCAGTATCCTGCAAGGATACATTCTTCTGAACCATGCGCTCTTGGGCAAAAACACTGTTGGCTTCCTCCCTAGTATCTAGTTTAAAAGCTGCTCTATCCTCCTTTTTGAAGGTTAATGCCAGCAGCCTGGCTTCCATCCCGGTATAAGGTGAAGCCCATCCCTTCGGAGAGCCCTCTCCTTTCCCCAGTAATGTTCCCCAGTTCCTAACAACCCAAACCCCTCATCTCTGCACCACTGTTTCAGCCACGCATTGAGACTCCGGAGTTCTGCCTGCCTTTTGGGTCCTGTGCGATGGAAACGGGAAGCATTTTGGAGAAACACTACCCCCTGTAAGTTCTGGATTTCAACTTCCTACCTAAAAGCTCTAATTTAAGCCTCCAGAACCTCCCTACCACAATTTTCCTATGTCATTGGTACCCCGACCTGTACCAAGTACAGCAGACTCCTCCCCAGCACTATCTAAGACACTTAATCTAGGTGGCGCGTGAGGTCCGCTACCTTCGCACCAGGCAGGCATGTTTACCAGGTCGATCCTCACATCCACCAGCCACCCTGCTATCTACATGGCCTAATGATCAAATCACCAAACTATAAACGGTTGTCTTAACCCTTCCCTCATGGGCACATGGCCCTGGAGAAGAAACTTCCTCCGGTGCGAGAGGGTTTTACATCACCTGGCGACAGGTACCTAGTTACAGGGTGATGCTCTCCTGTCACATGGACCTCTCTCCTTCATGGTCAACAGGGAGATTGCTGCAGACCTGGAGGTGGGACTTCAGGACTATCCCTGTAGGTCTCGTCTATGTACCTCCTCTGTCTTTCTTATGTCTTCCAAGTCTGCTACTCTAGCCTCTAGGAGAAAGGACTTGTTCCATGAGAGCAAGAGCTCCTTGCACCTAGTGCACACGTAAGACCTCTCACCAACTGGGAGAAAAATCATACCATGTGACACTAAATGCAAAAGGACTGGATGAAGCCCTCATCTCGCTGCTGGACGTGTACTGTCTGACATCTTTTAGTTTAGCTTGTGTTTTAGATCTTAAGTTCTTTACGTACTAAGGGGTTGGCCTGCTATGGGATATGTATACTAATAAAACTGTACCGAATATATTTCATATACATTGTTCACCTGAATCTTTAATAATTATCCGGCCCATAGTGTATGACTGATGGGGATAACAAAACGTCACCTGAGAGCACCTCCTTCCCTTTAATAGGTGTAAGTACCTATAAAGCTACGATTATCCCAAGGGGTGGGGGGTGTTGGGGAGGGAGGGAGGGAATTAACACTTATTAAAAGGAGGGCTGCTACACACACCCTGTCCTGTGCTGCTGAGGTAAGCTATGACCAACTTCCTGGGTGATTAACAGTCCTTGCTTCGATAGAAGGAGTCTTTCAAAATGGCTTGTGGACCTGCCACATGGTGTTAACACCTATTGAAAAAGTTTCAAAGGTCTCTTGCTCATCGGTAGAAGGCCTCCTGTGTAAGGGTCTCTAGAAGACTTTGTTGCTCAAAGAGTACTGACCCTGTTTTGCCTTTTATGCGAAGTAATATTCTGATTTGATTTAAATTCCAGCTCTTTGCTGCTGCTAGGCTCTGCCTTATTGTGAAATGTAAACTACAAGCTCTCTACTGGGTTCAAAGTCTCAAACCAGAACCTCTCTTCTCTGTGTTTTTAAAGTGACCTATTAAATTTAAACGACAAGGTCGGTCTATGCCTGGGGTCAACATTTAACCAGCAAAGCTCTCTATCTGTGTTTTAAATTTAAACTTAAAAGTGCTGCTTACGGGGCCCTGACTGATTTAACAAAAACACACTGGGTTCACAGAGATGAATTAGCCTTAATACAAAGACGTCCTTTCAGAAAATTCCCAGAAGTATATACTCAACAATTGCAAGATCGATATCAAGAAGTACGCAGTCCCTTTATTCTAGGCCTTCTATCCTGGGCATGCAGGACCAATTCCTTCTGCCTGGATGAAGAGACGCAGTTCCCAAGCACTATCATTGCTATCCTGTAGGTCCTGTTCCTTCGCCGCGGCCTCCATGTCGCAACCGCTGCAAAGGCCCGGACCTCAGAGACCGGACCCCCTGCGGACTCACACAGGCCATACACTGAGGCATTGTAGGCAGGAATTCTCCTGCTCCACAGGGACCGATGCCCTGCAGCTGTATCGTGAATAACCCACTGCTTTCACCAGTGCTGCCCTATTATGGTGACACCCTGCCGAGAAGCTTCTTTGATTTATTTATTTAGTTTATTTATTTTTCCATAAGCCAACTAGGCCCTTGCTGCGACAAGCAACGCCAAGGAAAAAAAAAAACAAACCGAGGGAGACATCTCTCAATGCCCCACCAGTCCTACCTTGAAGCAGAGCAAACATTTTTCAAGATGGTGCCTTCCTGTGCCGCAGCAAGAGGAGAGTCAGTCAAAGAACCACATAGTCTGTGTGAATAGGAAGGGATGCACTAATCTGCTTCTGAGGCTAATTACGCCCCCACATGGGCCTGAACAACTGCCGATGACGACACCTGCAGTTTTTTTTTAAAACACACGCACTGACAAAGGTGAAACCCTTTATTGCTTAAGAGGAAAATTAGACTTACAGCTAATTGGTTTGTTATTTTAGAAACTCAAGTCTAGTCCCGAACCACTGGGGGTTTAAGCACCTCTCCCACAGCTTGGAGAACTGAACACGTCAACACTTCTTGGGACACCTGGAATAAGTAGCTCAGGCACCGCCTCATTGCCTCAGAACCTGTTGACAAAGCAGTTAGCAAAGATGTGAAAAAAATTATTTTTTCTCCATAACCGTCTAACTGAATGCAACACCGAGATAGCTAACATGCGGCTATCCCTAACTAACAAGCCACGCCTAATGGCTCCGTTGTAAAGCTCTGACCCAGCTGCGCCCCCTTATCCAGGATCTCCCAGCAGGCACCCTGTAACTTCCTCCAGATATATCCACAAAACCCCATACAATAAAGACCCATAGCCCATAAGCCGCTCGGACAGCCATATGAACAAACTTACCGGACTTCCAGGCCTCCGTCTGGCCACACCATCACAGACCGAGGATTACGGGAATAGACTGGAAGGTCCGTAAAGGAACAATAATTAAAGAGATTTAAATGCTTTTTCTCTGAAAGGACAGCTGCGAAACCCAGCTAGTACTTTCTTAGGGATCTCCCTCTTGTGCTCTTAAACAGATACCTAAGATCCACCAAACAGAACAATGGCTGGGAAAAATGGATTGCTAAAGCTGTTGCCCCCGTTACAGCTTAGCCTCGGTCCAGACAGAGGTATAAGGCCAGTTGAAGAACCGATTCCATGTGCAGGGTGCTTGCATGCTGAAGCTCTGAGGAAACAAGTGGAGGAACTCAGAGAGGAGGTGGCAGAGGCTGAGGCGCATATCTCAAGACACAGTGAGAAAGTACATTGATGAGATGCTTCTTGTTGGCAGCAACCCGGCTCTCCAGCCCAGGAGAAGATGGGTGCCACCAGAATGTCGATGGGACCTTGGGAAACAAGTCAACAGAGCCTGCAAAACATCACCCAGCCAACTTCCCAAGCCCTTGAATTGAAAGAACCATTATGCAGCCCTGGAAAGTGCGAGGCGGGGAAAGCATCCCTGGAAACGGAAGAAGCAGAAACAGAGTTCAAGTACCACATAGCGGCAGAATTCAGTGACCAGAAGGGGAAACGAAGGGTAGTGGTTGTTGGGAGGACTCTCTTCGGAGGGGCCTGAGGGGTAATCATGTGACGACCAGACTTGAGGCACAGCGTTTTGGGGGTGGTGCCAGTTTTGTGCGGTCTGCCCGAGATGGGCGCGAAGAGGAGGAAGTACCAAGAGCGTTACGGAGAGTTTGCCGAGACTCATTCAAGCCCACTGACTATTACCCCAATGTGGCTAATCCAGCGTTGGAGACAATGATGATACTGCCAGGATGGATCTACCTTTTTCGGAACGCATCAAAAGTGACT